>RCWM02000026.1:2130000-4908001 GCA_003667255.2 Euschistus heros | reverse complement strand
ACAAATATTTATTATAAGTGAAATAATTATCCTAATATTCAATGTATTAAAATGACTGATTAAAAATTAGATTATTCATGCTAGCTTAGAGAATTTGAGACAGTTATCCTAGAACTTTAGAAGTACCTCTTTTAAACAGAATCTATTTAAAGAATTCCTATGATAACTATACTTCTCCTAATCGCAGTGTACAGAAGGATATTTTTCTATTCTATTGCTGCCTCAGTACCGGCAGTTGACTTGGATTGATCCCTCTCTTGTTGTACTCTAACATTAATGATCTTCCCAAATCCTTTCACTATTGTTCAGAACATTTGTATACCGCCGATTCTACTTTTCCTCCTCAGCCTTTTGATTCGCTAACAGCTTCGTTAATGGCATAGAATGACCTGTGCCAATCAAGAACTGACGATAAAAGTATTTCATGGCTTCCGTATGCTCCTTAAATCTATCCCTGAATTTTCAGTATAAATTAATATTCCCTAACAAACAATATATTCTTGGTTAATGATTTTCATATATTCTCGCCATTATTTTTCCTTGTAAGTCTGTTTAACAAGGCATTGGTAATTTAGAATTATTGGATTTCCTAGAGGTTAGTCTCAAGTTGGAGATATATAATAAGATATCTTATGATGGAATTTTACGAAAAACATAAAAGTGAATTATATATACTTCCAACGTGATTTCTTTCTTTTTTTTTATATTTACAATTATTATATTTAAAAGGAAAAATAATTAAAATTTAGATTTTCTTATATGTTTTTGATGGCCTAACTCATTAAAGTTATACGTAATTACTTATGTTTTATTTTTATTACACGGGCACATGCCCGATCGCCGTTTCCGTCTACTCCAAAATATACTGGCCAAGCGTTCAAAGCTACCAATAAACTAGCAAAAAAGACTTATTTACACGACAGTTATTAGACCCATTTGGACATACCAAGTTGAGTTTAGGGCTCCACTAAACCATTTATTCTTCACTTATCCAATTATTACAAAATACAAAATCCTCCGTAAAATCCTCAATGCTCCTCATTATGTCACAAACTTATCCGTAAAGATCCTAATGTTTCATGTGTTGCTAAATTAGCCCAATCCAGATATCTATCCTTTCATAGTAAACTTCATAACCGCGCAAAATCCACTAGTCTCTCAACTTGCTTTGCGTTCTATTCCGATAACCCTCTGAGACGTCTGAAAAGAAGATGGATAAAAGATGTTCTAATGAAGTACTTTTACTGAGGTGTTATTAGTAAGTAATTCTTTACATGTTTTTGACATGTCGTTGTAATCATTCACCCAAAATTTACTCGTTTCATATAATTTATACAGTTGAAAATATCAATAAATAGTTTTTTAAAAAATAAATACAAGGGAGTAGGCGTTGTTTTGTAGTATAAAATATTTTGTTTGTACAATTTTAAATGTAAAATAGTGGCCAGCCTAATCTTTCGAAATAAACAAAAATGAATTATTTTAATTCAATTGTCATATCGAATTTAAAATCCAAGTTAGAATTAAAAATCGAAACGTTTGTATATCCAAGATAAAACATCCATTTTTCTAATTTTCTTGCTTGAATTTAAAAAAATAAAATGTTAGTTACAAATTTTTAATCTATGGGAAATGGAAAAAAATAATTAAGGAAATGTATTTCCTGTCAATGAGACTGTTGGCGAAAACATTATATATATATGTGTGTGTGTGTGTTTAGTAAGGTTCTTGAGGTTCAGTCAATAAATAAAAACAACTATCTTAGCGATGTTTCGAGACTTTATTGTTCTCATAATCATGCCGATGTTACTGGTGGATATGGTATCGACTAACTAAAATATCTGTGGCACCTGTGCATAGTAGGATAAGTCGAATTTTGTGAATTTCGAGCTATCTACATCACCAGAACCGTAATTTTTTTCTCTTTTCATTTGGTCTAAAGGGCCAAGTATTCCGTCTATTGCAATGAAGGATATTCCTTTGTGAATCGTGGGCTTATTCTCCAATCTTGAACTTTTACTAGAGAAAAGCGAGTCAAGTTTACTAAGCCCCACAATTTTTCACAAATACAATTTTTAGTTCCTTTTAAAAACAGGCTTCCTTCATTGAAAAAAAGATAATAAAAAGGGCCCAATGCATTGGGGGAAGTTAAGATGGCTTAACTGTAACAAAGATTGCTGCGGTGTTCTGTACTACAAGTTAACTCACGATATAAATGTTAACTGTAAAACAGTAAGTTTTTTTAAAAAGGGCAGGCTTCAAAAATTAGAGCTACTTATCAGATATGTTGAATCACTTCCGATAGCGGCAGAGAAGAAGAAATATCTGTTAGATCTTCTTCCCTACATAAGTCCAGCATTTAGACGATTCTATGAAGAGCTGAAATCTACATCTAAGCAGGATCTGTACCCAGATTTAGGTGAAGAAGAAGACGAATGAAATAAAACTATAAGTGATTTTTTTTTTTAATGTTTAAAAACTACCAATAAAATAATTATTTTTTTTTATGCATGCTTTATATGTTGTTTTATTTTCTTTTATTTAAAAAAAAAAGTCAAAAATAAATTTTTGAAAAAGGAAAAATATTTTTTAATGTATATCTAATTTTTCTCAACTCTGAAAATTAGTTAATTTTCATTAAGTCACTTGGTTTCAGGGGTCAATCACGCTAAAATGTACCACTTAGCCCATTTCACACAAAATCTATTAGCGTAATGCGGGCTAAGAGTTTGATTTTTTTTGGAACGATTAGTATTAAATGTTAGAATATTTGCAAGAATTGAAACATACCTTACCAACATAAATAGAAATGTACTATCAAGAGTTTAAGCCCCACAAATTTGAATTTTTTTAACTGGACGATTTTGGAAAAAATCTCGAACATTCAATTCTGTTTTCGAAAAATCGCAATTTTTGCACTTAGCCCACTATGCACAGGTGCCACAGATATATATATGTTTATAGAAAGTATTGATGCCATGATTTAAAAACTTTGTTTAAAATAATGTGGATTTTACTTTATTTTGTAATTCACCACGAGTGCATATCTATATTTATCGTTTAATATATTTATATAGCTTCGGCATCCCAGTTTTTTATTTATAATTATTTAGTTGAATTTGATTTGTGACACATATTATTAATTAAATTAATTCGAAATTCTAGATTGTATATAATTAAATATTTATTTTTATTTTCAGCTTCAAACCAGAAGGTACAACTCTTTAAATGTCTTAAAACTTTTGCTACAAGAAAGTGTGAATAAAAAAAAAAAATTAAATATAGAAATTTGAAGATTTTTAAATAAGTTGATAATGTGGACACTACTTAAATAAAAAAAAAGAAGGCTATTAAGATATACCATTTAAATATTTAATATTGAAATGTGATTGTTAGAATACAGATAGTGTAGTCGCATTTATATTCTAATCATATTCAGGAAAATTATAATGTTTACAAATTTACCAACTAATTAAGAACTTAAAGCAATTTCAATTTTCACAAGTTTTAAATCATTTAATCCAAGTATAATTATATCTGCTCATATATTTTTTATTTACTAAGCTTGAATACGGTTATTCATTAAAAGGAAAGGAATTAATTAAACGATATAGGAATAATAAATTATTCCACGAGCGTTTTTTATTTAAAATTCTGCAAAATTCTAATAGAAACCTTGATTGATGACCGATGAGTAGATCTGGCAAGGAAACTGAAAGATGGTGTATAATTAAAACCACTTAACATGATCCGATTTTTTTTTTTCATATTCGAACACAAAAGTCCAACCAAAATACATTTTAGAATTAAAAGGATCAAACTACTTAAATGATTAATTAAATAAAATAAACAATCAATAATTTTTTGAAAAAAGTTATGAGAGAAGTAGGTTGCATAAAACAATAAGTTACTAAGGACCTATAGCCTGTATGTAAATAAGTGAATGAATGCAATTTCTTCTTATTTAATTATTTATTTTATATTGTTATTATTACTTAATTTTTATTATTATTCTTCGTTTATATTTTTTATGTATTCATTTATCATAAGATTAATTTATTTAACTGTCTGTATCATAGATTTACTGTATCTTAATATAACTTTGATTTTATTATATTGTTTTTATTTTTATTTTGATAAATTAGTTAACTGTGGCAGATTGTAATATATTGTCAAAATAAAATTAAAAAAAAAAAAAAATCATAGTGACAGAATTAAAATATTATATTAATGAATGGTTTCAATGTAATATTCTTTATAATTTTACACGGTAACATTCTTAATGTAGCATCATATAAATTATGTTTTATTTTTCCCTTTTTCGTTTTCCGATTTCTAAATAAACACTCATACGCCGTGCTTAATTCAACAGCCGAGGCCTGGTGAAGGGTTGAAAAAAAAAACCAACAGGGAAAATTGTTTTGATAATGTTGTTTGTGTTCAAGCAATGCGGTTTTTCTTTGTTTAAATTTTAAACTCGAAAGTAAACATCCAAGTGCCTCTGTAGGAATAGGAACATTTTTTTTTTTTTTTTTTTTTGTCGAAGAGTACCATTATCATACATCAATTATCAAACTTAAAGATATTAACAAAAAATAAAGTTGATAACTTCTTTAATACTGAATATAAAAGTTACGTAACCTACAACTTTCTGAAAACAATCCTTCTATTTTTAATCAAAGTTTTGATTTTATGCTATAATCAAAAAGTATTAATTCTTAATTGAGGTGTATTAAAGGAACACGAAAAGGAAACAGCTATTTTAGCAATTTACAAAAGTGTTTATATACAATTAAATGTAAGCCGTTTTTAGGTAAGGTAAACAAAAACCTGTAGCTACATGTATAGACTGCTATAAAGCTATAAACGAAGCACCACGAACATTGGTGATGTCACCCGAGTTCTAACTCTAATAATAATGAACTGTAGTTTACAAAAAGTGATAGAAATAAAAACAAAAATAAGAGTTATGCCTAATTAATACGAACAATAAGAATTACAAACACAGGTAATTAATAAATACAAACAATAATGATAGTAGATGTAATTAATTAATTAATACAAACAATGATAACAATGGATGCAATTAATTAATTAATACAAACAATAATAATAAAATAATCAAATGATAGTAATTTTTTAGTTTTTGTTTCCAAATGAATAAAGAAAATTAGCATGACGTGGCTGAAATTTTCTATTGACTATATATGCTTCCACAAGGAATACAAATTACAATAATGAATTTGTGTTTTATACAAAATGCAATAAAAAAAAAAAAAAAAAAATATATATATATATATATATATATATATATATATATATATATATATATATATATATATATATATATACAGGGTGAGTATCTCTTAGTGTAAAAAAAAAAAAAAAAAAATACCTTGAATTTTACATACTTGTGACCTTAAGAACAGCTTCATTCCACCTCATTTAGGGAAGTTGCAATGTCTTATGTTACTTCAACGCTTACCGTTTTTCGATAAATCTATCCACAAAACTGCTAATCTCACAAAAACTTGCTAATTTAATAAGCTTTCGAATGATATGTTAAAAGTAATGATTCTATTTCGATTTCGTGGAGAAATTTACTTTTACACCCGAAAAAACATGGTATTCTCATTTGCCATACAAATCAGTTTTCAATGTAACTTTTAAAACCCAATGATAATGAACATAGATTTCAATTTTGCCGATAGCTTTTGAATGCAGATATTGTTGAAGAATACCACTTTTCGAGGTGAATTTTATGGGCAGATGAGTCTGTTTACAGGGGAAGGCATTTTTACCTAGCCATGTATATCCTTGGTTTATATCTGTATTGCTTTCGAATAATGTGCAGGAGAGTTGGAAAATCATATTTTGCTGAACTTCAGGTTGAATATCGTGATGAAGTTGTAGGATATTTTGTAAAAATCTGAGTAATTCTCATCATTCAATCTATTGGGCAAACTATGATTTTTCAGCACTATTTTATAGCAGTACAAGGATGAATAAACCAACGATACCCCTCATGGAGAGGTAGAAATGCCTTCCCCTGTAAAAACATACTCATCTGCCCATAAAATTCACCTCAAAAAGTGGTATTCTTCAACAATATCTGCATTCAAAAGCTATCGGCAAAATTGAGGTCTATGTTCATTATCATTGTTTTTGTGAGATTAGCAGTTTTGTGGATAGATTTATCGAAAAACGGTAAGCGTTGAAGTAACATAAGACATTGCAACTTCCCTAAATGAGGTGAAATTAAGCTGTTCTTTAGGGCACAAGTTTGTAAAATTCAAGGTTATATTTACTCTGCTCTTATAGCAAATTTAATGCTAAATCCGAAAATGTGGTCAAACATTGATAAATATTTAAACAAAATGGAAATATTACAGCTTTTATGGTAAAAAACGTGGTTTCCTCAAAAAAGTCTTTGATATATCGTATGTCTGCAACGGATTGGAATAGAAAGGTAAGATATGTGACACCTAACTACATTTTTGATCTAGTTTCAACCATTTTTTTTTTTTTTTTTTTTTACACTAAGAGATACTCACCCTGTATAAATTTGATTTAACAATTTTTTTTTTCAAGACCTAGCGATATTCCTATTGTCCATAAAGTGTTCAGTTGTCAACAATTTGATAAATACAATGCAATATCCAGTGAATGTAAATAAACTTATGTAACCCTATATAAAATTTAAGACAAAAAATCAAATGCGCGTTGGTACTCAAAAGGGGAAAGGAGAGATAAATATGGCTTTTCGCAGCTCTTTATAAGTAGCGAGATGTGAAAAACCTTAGTTGTTTTTTTTTTTCAATGAATGGTCGGTTTTTCTTTTCCTACTCAAAATAAAACAACTCTAAAATAGTAGTCTTTTTAAATAATTGAAAATTGAATGAAATTGTTTTTTTGTCTTCTATTTATAATAAGTAATAAAATAAAAATATATTATAAAAAATAATGATAATATTGCTAATTTGTTGTATAATTATTATATTATACATATAATGTATAATGTGTGTGGAACACGAATCCGAAGTCATAAAAATCAAGCAATCTCAATAAAGCAACATTTCTTGTCAAATTTGTGTTTTCGGTAAAAAAAATGAGGAATTTTTCGACATTTTTAGCGTTTTTCAATCAACAAAAAATTGAAGAAGAAAAAAAAAGTATTAGGCTTTGTTGCATAAATGACATTGTTGAAGAATTGATTTTATCATATAAGGCCATGGGTTACAGCATGTCCTCAAAAATTCATTTTTTGTATTCTCATTTGAATTAGATGATTTCATCAAAAGATAGCCCAAATGGAAAAAAAAGGTGTAGTGATAAGTGCAAAGGGAAGATTTCTTTACCATCATGCCTACCTAATGTTATATTTTTTAATTCACTATTACAAATATTTTTTATTCTTTATCAACCTTATTTTACGTTCCATTGAGTTAATAGCATTTTATATTAACATATTTTTTGTATAAATAAATTCATTTTAATGATTAAAATTAAATTTCTTATTTTTCAGATCATGTTCCGTGATTTCCGGTCGAAACAATGATGGATTTTTATGGCTCCAAACAATGAGAAAATATGTAATTTAAAATTCAATTCATCATTTGATTATTATTGGTTATTCGCGTGTCTTATTAAATTCTTAAATTCTATTTTTTAGTGGATTATTTATTTTTATAAATAATAAAATAAATTTACTGTAATTAATTTTCAAATAAAATAAACTTTGTAGTTATTTCTTATAAAGTCTAAGGATACTGAGTTAGGTTGTGAAAGATTATAGCACGTGGAGGACTTCAAGTAATTGGGTACTTAAACGAGTGGTTGAGTCAACGAACAAGAGCGAGCAACTCCCTCAACCGAATTTTCTTCACCGAAAAGACAAATCAAAATTCTTTTATACCATTTTCTTTTTTCCCCTAGTTAAGGGTCCTCGTTTCGAATTATGTGAGAAAAGCTATCTAAGGAATATGTGTCTAGTTGCTGAATTAACGAAGAGAGAAGACCCGATTTATATGAAATGGGTTTCAAAATTAAGTGCTTAGATCAGTAAATTTAATGTAACTCTCTAAATCTTTAGTTTGTATTTATGTATATATTATCTTTGTTATTAGAAATGATTTTTTTATCATTTTAATATGTGTCTGAACATAAGTAATTGTATTTATTTATGTACATATTTGTTATTCTTAAAGAACTTCGTCCCTGAACAAAATTATTTTTCTATTATATTTCATATTGATTCGTTCTATTTTTTTTTTTTTTTTTTTTTTTTTTTTTTTTTTCAGTTCTAAATCTGTTTTGTCAAATATCTTTGAAACCTAAATATAAATAGTTCACGAAAAATTAAACAATTAGATTACGACGATTTTAGTAAAAATTAAAATTCTTAATCATTTTTCTGAGTATTTACAAAATAATTTTTTTTAAACATTATTCATACATAACAAACATAAGAAATTTCTATTATAGTTTTTTAAAATATTTAAAGATATTTTGCAAAACCGATTAAGAACCTAAAATAAAATAAAAAAAATTAGATCAAATAAATCGAGCTTTTGATAAAGATATGATTAAATACACTACCAAAGTCAAAAATACTTTGATTCACTATTTTGGATAACAGTTTACATCCGAAATTTAAAACCTTTGCATGATTTAAAATAAACTAATCCTCAAATTTCAACTTGTAAATAATTATTTATACATCAAACCAAAAATTTACTTTAATAACTTCAAGTTGTCATAAAAAATGCATTGTTGATCCTAGATGTTGAAACTATGAAACAAATTTCAAACTAGTGCAAACGTGTGATGGTAAAAGCTTGACGGACGGTATTTTTTGAATTTCGTACAACTTTTAATTAAGATATACAATAATTAAATATTTTAATTACGAGATCAAGATATACAACATCAAATATAACTGTAATTAAACTTGCACTAACATTTAAAAATGTTCCTAAAATCATAGAGCTATAAACCAAAAATCAATAAACAATATTTCAATACAGATAGATGAATAAAAACACTTTAATTTTATATACAATAAAATAATAATAGATTATTAACAAAATATATTAAGACCCTCATTATCCGGGGTTTTGAGGGGCCTATTTTTTTTTTATATAAGGTGTTTTTTAAGTTTTACACTATTTATTTAATGTGTATAATATTTATTTTTTAAAGAAATGATTACTTAAGATTATATCTAACGATTTAATGATTGTTAATCACCTGTTTATCTTTAAAAGAATTAATAAAGAAACACGGCAAGCTGGTATCGCTTCTTATCTATCACATAAAGTCGATAATATGTAACTCGATTATCCGAGAACAACCATACAAAGCATTACCCCGGACAACAGGGTTTCGATCAAGAAGAGACGGTAATGAATCATTGGTCTGCGCTCGTTACTTAACCATTGTCAAGGACTATCTGTGGTGAATTTCATTTTATTTGATTTTTCAATTCTTTTTCTTTTTTTTTTAAATATTCATAATCGTGCCACGTGTTCCTTAATTCATTGGTCAACGGCTTCATTCTTATAAGAACGTTTTCCTTAATTCGAGCAAAAGTAGTTTTTTTTTTTTTTTTTTTTTTTTTTTTTTTTTTTTTTTTTTTTTTTAATTTCGCTATGCCGCAATCGAATAAATGTAAAAATAATTGGACCGTCTCGACTTCTTATTCAACAAAATGTTTCTTTTGAATAATTATTACAAATAATTGTGGTTGGACTAAATGATCTTTGATCGTTCTTCCCTGACTTGCTATTAGTGCAACAGAATAAGAAAACTGAATATTTCAGAAAGTCATAAATAAAATTTATTCAGTGAGGATCGGGTGGTCATTAGAAAAAACTCGAACCAGAATCGTTATACGCATTATCAGGTTTCTTGTTATGTTGAATCGAAACTGTTTCTATTATAAATATGTTTTATAAACATTATAAATAGATTATGGAAGAAGCAGGAAAAGAGCTCAAAAGTTGTTAAAGTTGGTATTGCTTGATTCAAACATATGTATTTTATAGAAATACACATATCCTGACTTAGGGGAAAGAACTTTATAAATTTACGCTATGTCTCTCATACTACTCCCCAAAATTTCCGATTATACGATCATTAAATACATCAGACTCCCCCTTTTTCCGGCGTTCTGGATGCCGACACTTCTGAGGGAAAATGCCGGATAAGGGAAATAAATTATAATTAAATATATATAATTAAGAAAAATATATTAATGAATTCAATTTATCAGCGTTCACTCCTCAAAAGTTTTTTTTTACTTATTCATCTTCCGTCTATAAATTTCCCATCTTCAGACTTTTTTCAGCAGAGTGTATACGCTAGTTCAATTCTCTTAAAAGTTTGATATCATAAGTTTTATGAGAATTGACCTAGTTTATAGAATCTCTAGTGCGAGAAGTGAATGCTGATAAAGTGAATTCATTTCCTGAGATACTAAACCAATATATAAGTGCATAACCACTCAGTGTTTCTCAGTAATAGTGAAATGTTAAGAAACCTAAAAAAACGTCAGAATATGTATGAAATCAGTGAAAACACTTTCAAAGGGATGGTACTTCTAGGTTTACCATTCCAAAAAAAGGTTTTTTTTTAATAATTTATTGAAATTTACAACTTTAGGAAATTTATAGATCAAGTAAATGTGCTGTTAACTATTACAATAACGTGACAGAACATGAAAAGTACTACCCATCAGTAGCACTTTAATAAAAATTCTACACTAGAAGGTCTTTGGGCCATCTTCTTTTCAGACGCCTCGGAGGATTATCAGGAATAGTGTGGGAAGCAAGTTGAGAAATTAGGGGATTTGAGTGGTTATGGAGCTGACTATGAAAGGATAGATATCTGGTTTGGGCTAAATCTGCAACATATGGAACATTAAGATCTTTTTGGACAAGTTTATTGGTGACAAAGTAAGGTGCATTGAGGATTTTTCGAAGGATTTTGGATTGTAAGGATTGGATACAAGATGAATTGGATGGTTTAGTGGAGCCCCAAAGCACAACTTTGGTACGTCCAGATATGTCTAATCACAGTCATGTATATTAGTCTTTTGTAATTAATTGGGAGATTTGAACGTTTGTCTAATAAATGTTGAAGTAATCTGTAACGACGGGCAGTTTCTTGTCTATTTAGTCTTGTATGTGGATTCCAAGTAAGATGTTTGTCCAAGTGGAGTCCAAGGTAGCGGATCTGTTTAACAGGGATTAGTGGAATATCATTAAAGGATACTGTAGGACAGGAAGTCGTGGGCTTACGACGAAGGGTAAAGGTTATTTAGTGAGATTTTTTTGGATTTATTTTGATTCTTCATTTTTGACACCATTCTTAAAGGGTTAGGATATGGGATAGGAGTGTTTGGAAGGCAATGAAGGGATCATTGTTTACTGATAACACACATGTGTCATCAGCGTAAGTGGTGAGGACAGTGGTAGGATGAGTTGGAATGTCAGAAGAAAAGGGTTAAAAAAAATTTTTTTTTAATGATACAACCAATAAATTAAAAGTTCAATCATTTTTTTTTTATTTTAAATATATCTGATTAGAATTTCTCTCACGCGACCACCACAGAGTTTACCATATAGCAATAATTCGAAATTATTCATCCATCATACATTTATATGTTTCGATGCATCATAAAACATATTTAACTATGCTGTTTGATTTTATTCAATGTTTAATGAAGTATTAATGGGTTTTAAGTTGTTTTCTAAGGTATCCTTATATACACTCCCAATGAATAGGTAATACTCGTTAGTTAGATTCAAACCGACTAAACCTACAACTATAATATCATTGTTAATTGGTAAAAAAAACAAAACTGAAACCTAGTTTTAGTGAAACAACTCTGGAAATGGACAAAATAGACAAAAATGGACTAGCGAAACGGACAAAATAAAACATTTTGCAGTATAAACTTGATTTTAAAAAAAATCTATCAAAGAACCTATATAACGTTTGGAGGGAACGATGGGCTAAAAAAAGATTAGAAGCGTATTCTTATCTTCTTTTAAATGCGAGCTATAGGATATTTTTTTTTCTCTAGCCATTTTTAAGGCATCTAGATTTTTATCAAGTCCCCCTTTTATTTATATCGAATATCTCGGAAATGCATTGTAGGAAAAACATACAAAAGTAAAGTATAGATTAAGGATATACATACAAGTATAACTTTACCACTAAACTATAATATAAGCAATTTATTCTCCTTTAAGCCGAAGCCAATAGTAATAGTGCAATAAACTATATACTTATATCTCTCTCTCTGTTTTGTTTCACCTGACTTTAAAAGTCTTTTATATTTATCTCTAATATAAAAAACATTGTTTTTCTTCTTATAGTTTTACCAAAGTAATCCTTAAAATTGAGCTGGATTTCTTTAAAATCCATTTGTTTTTCACTAATATAATAAACTATAACCTTACAGTTTTCGGCAGGGCTGCTGAAAATACCTATTAACCAATAGTTTAAAATAGTTATCAAGACAAACCTTTAAACCACTCAAATGGTTATTATTCGCGTATCGTAGTAACATCGAATTTTGTTTTAAACTAAAGTAAAAAAAAAATCATCGGCAAAAAAAAAATTCTATGACAGTGACTACCTGCTTCAACTTGAATAATACCATCATATATCCATTTTGTTTTTTATAAGCCGTGATAATTTCATCATACAAACTGCTGGAAATTATTAACAATTTAAAATGCTAAACATTACTTGAGGTACGCATGATAGTGTTATTGGATCAAGACAATTAATTTATTGATATTTACTACTGTACAAATATATACATCAAGTAAATGAGCTGATAAAGATTACAATAACATGTCAAAACTTGAAAAGAACTACTCATCAGTAGCACTTCAATAAAAATTCTACGCTAGAAGATCTCTAGGCTATCTTCTTTTCAGACGCCTGGGAGGATTATCGGGAATGTTGTGGGAAGCAAGTTGAGGAACTCTTGGAATTGAGTGGCTATGGTGCTTACTTTGAAAGGATAGATATCTGGTTTGGGCTAACTCAGCAACATATGGAACATTAAGGTCTTTATGGATAAGTTTATTAGTGGCAAATTAAGGGGCATTTAGGATTTTTCGAAGGATTTTGGATTGTAAAGAATAAATACGAGATGAATTGGATGGTTTAGTAGAGCCCCAAAGCTCAACTCAGTTAGTCCAAAATAGTATGTTCTCTTTGATTTACTGATCTTCCAGTTTTTCCTGTGTATTTCATTCACAGTCATTACATTGCAGTTCATATACACCATGTTGTTTGAAAAAATGTAGAATCAACATGTATGATTTATTTTCTTACGTTTTTAAATAAATTCCAATGTTATGTTTACATAATTTTGTAGCCTGGAGTTTGCCAGCTCATAGCAAAACAATCAACTACTGATGTTTCAGTTTTTAATTGGAATACAGTTTTTTTATTAATGCTAATATATCTGTTTTTTTTTCAAGGTATAATTTCTTACTTTTCTAATAATAGTTAATATCACATCTATTGAAATAATTAAATTTAAATGAATAATATAAATTCAATTTATGATTCCCTCCCTTGTGCCCCCTTTAACCGCCTATGGGTGTCTGGTCAGTTTTAACCATAGTAGGATAACCGATCTCTTTCCAGTCCTTCCCACAGACATATAAATCCATCGAGTTCAAGGATAAGGACAAGCTAGACTAAATCCATGGATTATAGCTGTCCGGGGTCGGCTAGAGGGACCTCAGGTCTATGTATCCTTCCAAGCAGAGCAACTAAGTCCAAGGATCCTGCTTGTCACTTTACCCGCAAGACAATATATCGCAATTTATTTGTGCTGTTGGTAGGGGTTGATTTTCGGAGGAGTTTTCACTAACTTTGAAGAATCTTTTATACTTTTTTAATGAAATTGTCATTAATGTATTAGCAAATATCAGTAATATAAAATAATATTTATAAATACGTACATGTGTTTTATGAATTAAAATTTTATAATTGTGGTCAACAATCTAATCCATCAACATGATTCCTCATCATACTTATGGCGCATCATAAGGCTACCTTTTGTTATACATTTATATTATATAAATAATATATAGATTATAAATAATATTATAATATAAAGTTTCAAATATATTTTCATAGATATAGATATCCCTGACTTAGAGAACAGTACTTGATACTTTTGGTCACGTAAATCATTCTTCAACCAAAAGTTTTCCAATAATATCATTATTTTTAACAAACAAAATATTTAAATCATCAGTGATTGGAAATTGTTAATTACATATTTCTGCATGCAATGAAATTTTATATAACTGTTTTATTTACTATAGAAAGTATCACTAAACGATCTGGTATGTGCAATTACTCGTAAATATACAAATGATACAATAGATGAACTAATAATCAAATATTATACCTTACGATAGGCGCGAATCCTTGACGAACATAACCGGGCGGGCGTATCTAGCAGATACAGCTTTTATGTACAAAGCATACATACCTTTTTAATCACCATATCTATATCTATATTTTTGATAATGCAGATATGGGGTATAGTTAGGGATATCATGGGTTTATGTATCCTTCCAAGCAGAGCAACTAAGTCCAAGGATCCTGCTTGTCACTTTACCCGCAAGACAATATATCGCAATTTATTTGTGCTGTTGGTAAGGGTTGTTGATTTAACTAACTTCAAAGAATTTTTTATATTTTTTAATGAGATTGTATTATTGTACATTAGCAAATATCAGTAAATAAAAAATAATAATACTTATAAATACTCAATGAATACAAATTTTAATAATTGTGGTCAACAATTTAATCCATCAACATGATTCCTCATCATACTTAAGGCAGTTATGCGCATCACAAGGTTACTTTTTAGTTATAAATTTATTTTATAAAAAATATACATAGATTATAAATAATAGTATAATAGTATACCTGTGTAAATTATAATAAAGTTTCAAACATATATATTTTGTAGAAAAATAGATATCCTGACTTTTAGGGAACAGTACTTGTTTCTTTAGGTCACGTCACTCACTCTTCAACCAAATTTTTCCGATTATATGATCATTTTTAACAAAAATAATATTTAAAGCATCAGTGATCGGGAATTGTTAAGTATATTTTATTACAAATTTGAGTATATTTTACTTGGTATATCTCATGGGTTAAAAAAAAAAAAAAAAAGAGGAGTGATGATGAAAGTTTTGAAGAATTGATTTTATAAACATGTTATGTTTTTATCACATTTATTTTTTTTTTATCCCTTGCTGTAGACATAAATAAATGAATAAATAAATATATATTTATGTATACTGATACCATACTCGTATATTTAATTTCGGTTGAAGATGATAAATTTTGTTGAAAATCACTGAAAATTTATTGCAGACTTTATTTACAAAATCAACAAAAACGCATGATCCTGCATAATCACAGAGTAAACATCCCAAACCAGGAGTGAGTACAATCTAATACAGTGCACTGTAACACAAATCCGGAACCGCTATCACATAGACACATGCAACAGATAGCTCACGCGACATCCTAGACCAGTTAGTGATAGATCGAAGTGCACAGAAGAGAAGTAATCGAATAATCGCCTAATCGATTTCTTAAAGGATTTAAATTTTCTCTTGTAGCTCACTCTAGATAATGAAGCTAACAAGGGGGACGTTTTGACTCGTATCTTACAGGTTTGAATGCCGATTTTAGTATAGGTTATAGCCGCCAATGTGCATTGTGAGCAGAGACAAAAAAAAAAAAAAAAAAATTGAAAATCATGTTTTATTTTTTTTCTCAGCTCTTAGTCAAGAGAAATGATTCTTTCACGTTAAATTGTAGTTTTGTATGATATTTGAAATAAAAATACTTCCGTTATACTCAAGATACGACCCGGCTTTTGGTTGTTCAAAAACTCTAAAAGAATAACAAAATTCCAATGAAATCCGCTTAAATCAGTGGAATTTATTTTTCATAAAAAACTGATCTCAAATCTCGATTGAACGCATAAAAAAATCATTATGTAGGAAATTTTATCAAAATTTTGAAGTTGTGATTTCATCAATTTCTAACGGTCATAACAGCTGCTGTGTTCGACTAATTACAAAAGTAATAGCATCACAAGAATCAGCGTACATTCTGCTTTTTATCTATGCGTATAACATGGGTTTACTTTAGAATTTAGTGGGAAAAAGCTGATGTGAATAAAAAATTTCCGAGGTAAACTATAACTTTAGATATCTCAATAAGGAGATATCCTGTGACCTCTGGATTTGAACTAAACTATGCACTTTTACGGCTTCTAGATGCACTTAAAATTTGGTTTTAAACGGTAGCGAAATATGTGAGATAGCGCAAATGTTTTAAGTTTTTTTTTTTTTTTTCAGAAATGGATAGCATCCTTCTAAAATCCTACGAAATTTTAAAGGTAAAAAAAAAAATATTTTTGATTTCGACAAAATTCAGTTTCTACATGTTTTTTGAGATGAGGAATCTGAAAATGATATCAGTTTTTAGTTCAAAATTTTTCCTCACCTATATTATTATTTCAAATAGCATTGAAACCCTTTGTTTGATGAATGATCTAAAAATAATATCAGGTTTTGGTTTAAAAAACTCCGCTTACCTATATTTTTTAAAATTGTCTTATGGAATTTTAGTGTGTAAAAATTAAAATAATAATAGAAATTGATCACTTTAAAACATTTTATTAACATAATATAGGTGAGGTAAATTTTTAAACTATTTGATGTCTATTCTTTAGATTTGAGGTTACTATCTACACAAAAATCGGCATTCAAATCTGTGAGTTACAAGTCAAAACATCCTCTTGTGAGATATTTTACTACAGGCTCATTTTGCCCTTTCAGTTATTGAAACGAATTGCTTTTCTTGGATGATAATTCCTTGCGGTGTTCTGACAGGTCATTACATGGTTCTTTTTGAATGTTAATGAGCATAGAGTGCCAATTTACTTATGTCTTTTCAAATTGTATATTTTATCCATATTACGAACTGCGCTGTTCAATGTTTTCTTAAATGTTGGCCTCAAACACTTATTTATTTACAACTGAACTAATACGGGGCAAATTCAGTAAACCAAGTAAACAGTGCTCTTCATCTTCTGTATCAACCGTCAACGTTACCAACAGAATTTTGGTACACTGCTTCATTTCCCAATAATCAATTCCTGTCCTGCAGGCTATAAACCTCGTGTCATGAATTTCTTAAGGGTCAATAAGGATAATACCTGAGCCGCCCTACAAAGTCCAATGCAGTTTTAATGTTTAGGTCAGGGCCTTACAAATCCATCAGATTGAAATTGATGAATCTATGAAACAATAAAAATTGAGTTTTGATACATAAATTAATTTACATTTTTACTTTTCTTTTGCCGAGAACAAACTACATGACTTCAGAATATTTTTTTAGCATATAAACATATAAACGATAATAACGGCTCTAAACTCGTAACTGCACTATCTGAAATAAATAAATTTTTTTGTTGTCTTTTACAAAATTCAGTATTTGTCTGTAATTGTTTCTGCTGAGTTGCTCATCCTAAAATATCTATACTTGTGTGGGATTGTTTGAAAATTTTACTATAAAAGTTTGGCTTTTACAGCGGCTTTCCAAGTTTGGATTACCATGGATTCATGGATTTTGTCATAAAATGTTGTAATTCCTGTCTCATTCACATTACGTACATGTAAAATACCGGTTAATATGTATAACTCTGAGACGAAATAAATAAATTTAATAATGTATTGCAAAATCTTTCGAAAAATCCTTAATGCTCTCTACTATGTGACCAATAAACTTATCCATAAAGACCTTAATGTTCCTTGTGTTAATGATTTAGCCCAGACCAGATACCTATCCTTCCATAGTAAGCTCCACAACCACTTCAATCCACTAGTCTCTCAACTTGTTTCTCACTCCATTCCCGATAATCCTCCGAGGCATCTGAAAAGAAGATGGCCTAGAGACCTTTTAGTGTAGATTTTATTGAAGTGCTACTAGTGAGTAGTTCTTCATAAGTTATTTTCATGCCATTGTATTCACTAACAACACATTTACTTAATGTATATGTTTTGGTACAGTTGTAAATATCAATTAATGAAAGAAAAAAAATTATTGTATTTAAAACAAATAAAAATAAACAAATGATTTTTAAAAGACATAACAGAGTTTCGGATTTTCAGTCCATTGATCTTTCAAAATCCACTAGGTTGAAATTGATGAACCCATAAATAAATTAATATTAAAAATGAATAAAGAACTTTTACTTTTCAACGAAAAAAACTATAACTTTTGATGGAAATTTCAATCAAAATATTTTTAAAAAGACGGGTATTTTGAAAGGTATTGGAGTAAATGTAAATGAGAGGATTTGAAAAATTAATTGGTATATAATTAATTAATTTAATTATTTTATTATTGATTACGAGAAGAATCCTTGTATACTTCTTCATGACAAATTCCTAATCTGCAGAGTATTTTATACCTCATTTCATCCACTTACAATGGATCATGTAATAGCTGAACCACCTTATGTTCATTTTCTAAAGATCCAACGCAATTTTAAAGTTTGAGCTAAGGCTTTCCAAATCCATCGGGTAGAAATCGATGAATCCATAAACAAATTTAAATTGAGTTTTCTATACATGAAAAAAAATTACCTTTATTTTTCCACAAAAAAACTGTATCACTTTTTAAGGAAATTTATTTCAAAAGTTGTACATTCTTTTCCAGATAGAAAAAAAAAAAAAACAGAAAACTCAGTTTTAATCTCGTTTCATTTAAAATATTGTAGAAAAGAAGGATAATTTGAAAGGAGTAGACCTTAGGACCTCGCTAAAATTTTGAAAATCTTTTTGTTTTCAGTGTTAATCTTTGAAGTTACTAATAGAATGTTTGTATATTTATTCATTTCTCAATGACAGATTCCTGATCTACAGACTATATATCACGTGTTACCAATTTTATTAGGGTCAATAAAGATGATACCTGAACTGTCCTACAAAGTCCATTTTCAAAAGATCCAACGAAGTTTTAAAGGCCGTCCAAATCAATTAGGTCAAAATTGATGAATCCATGGAAACATTAAAATTTAGCTTTCTATACATTATTAAAAAAAAAAAAAACCTCAATTTCTCCCTGACTAGAAAAACCAATAGACTTTTTTTCCCAATTATATTTTAGAATTAATTAGATCAAATTACTTAAATTAATAACCAAATTAAGTTAACAATTAATGATTATTCGAAATCGAGATAACATGGGAGTTCCAAACGTAACTTTTTTCATTCAAATCAATATGGATCCTAAACGGTAGGTCCTAGCTGATGATGTTTAATACAAAATATTCTCCATTAAATATCTAATACAGAAGCTGCCGCTAAATTTTCGATTCGAGCAACACTCACTGTGCTAGAGTGTATCAAAATGTTACATTTTTGAGTGTGAAAATAAAAGTAAATAGACGACAAGACAAAAGACAAATCGTTGTCAAAAGACTAACTTTTACTTTTCAACGAAAAAAAACAAACCAAAACAACTGTAACTCTTGAAGAAAATTTATTTCAAAAGTTCAATAGTTTTTACAAAGGCAAAACAAAAAAGAACTAAGCACAGAAAACTCAGAAACTTTTTAACAAAAGTTTTAATTTTAAGGGCGTTTAACCGTATTTTATTGTATAACCGTCGGTCTGGTAACAATACTTTCTCGGCAAGTGCTGAACCCAAAACCCTTCATAGGTTGTAGTGTATTTTTAACTAATAAATATAAATTAATCTTATTTAAATCATTTCTTATGTTACATAAAAAGTAAAATTATTGTTGTATTCTATTATTAATACAGATAACTACATTTTCTGTTAATAAAAACAAAATAGCAAATTACTTTTTCATGACCACATATCAGACTTAAAAGACAAAAAACTGCACGTCGTTACGGACTATTTATTTACATGACAGTAATTAGACTCATTTGGACATACTGAGTTGACTTTTGAGGCTCCACTAAACCCTCGAATTCTTCTTGTATCAAATCCTTACAATCCAAAAGCCTTAATGCTCCTTTTTATATCACACACAAACTTATTCATAAAGATCGTAATGTTCTTTATGTTGCTGAGTTGTCACAAAACAGATACATATCCTTTCATAGTAAACTGCATTCCCACTCAAATCTCAAGTCTCCTAACTTGCTTCATACTCTATTTACAATAATGCTCCGAGGAGTCTGAAAAGAAGATTGTCAAGAGACATTCTAATCTATTACCATGGAAGTTCTACTAGTGAGTAGTTCTTTACATATTGTTGACATATTGTAATAATTTTCCTTAAATTTACATGCTGCATGTAATGTATACAGTTGGTAAATATCAATAAATAGTTATAAAAAAATAAATGAAAGCTTATTCATTTAGATGTTTATAACTGTTAACTAGAATCTTTTATTCAATCCAGCTGGAAAATAAAAGTTCTCGAATAAGTCTTGATACGGTATTTGACAATAAAAGTAAAAGTTAAACTTTTCTTGATAAGTGTTATCTTTTTCATTCGACACCATAAAAAATCAAGTCACTAAAGTTATATTGTCAAAACAGTAGATAGATAATCATTTCTTTTATAAAAGACAATTCTAGTACAAATGGGAGTATGGTACATTCTCAGAAAATTCTAAAAGAATGTGAACTAAAAATACACTTTTTACATAGAAGTACATGAATTAATCTAATATTAAATTATCGAAAAAATAAATATGAGTTCTCTTGGTTAACTATTTAAGTTCATTAATGAGCTGATAAGTTTATACAAATTTGTATGGATACATATAAAAATTTCAAATATTGGTTTTCATTTGTATAGATATTTTACAGATATAATTATAAATAATGTTTATTTTTTTAATATCAGGAATATTTAAAATATTTTCAACATTGGCAGTGTCATTGGTGTTCGTGATAAAGGTCTGCAAGTAGATTTTTCTGGGCTAATTGAATTTAGAGCAGTGCAGTAGCAGGTGACTCATGTAGTCCTCCACAAAATGCTCACAGAAAGTACAAATTATGTTTCCTTCAAGTGAAATTGTCGTGTTCTTCAGATACAGCTTGATGACTGCCGGGCTGGAAACTATTAATTGACTCACAATTCTCACTTTATGGAAGCCAACTTTAAATACAACAGTATCTCGAAGTAAATGATTCACTAAAAGTAATTAACAATTTATCCGTCTAAGTTTCATTAATTGATTATAGTGCTGGTTAGTGGCGTTTAAACATATATTTACCTCAACACAGTGTCCTATTTTTAAATTTTCTTAAATTATCCTATTGTAACACAGATCAAAAATTTAACAACTTATGAAATTAAATGGTGAGTTTTGATTTTTGCCATCATTGCCAAAGCAATGGTTACACCGCATGATTATAACGGTCCTTCGTAAAAGCCTTAATGCTATTCATAATATCGCAAACAAACTTATCCATAACAGAAGTTTTAATTTTTAATAAAATTATAAATAAATATAAATTAAATTATATGTATATAGAAAAGCGTCAATCGAGGAGGTTAAAATCAGGATCCTTGTAAACTGGATCATTCCTCAATGAGATATTCCTGACCTGCTGACTGTGCCATGAATTTCCTAAGGGCCAATTAAGATAACACCTGAAGCGTTAGTCCTTTAAACTAACAGCCGCAGAGATAATCCTAACATATAGTAGTTTCAACCCTAGTAGGGCTTACACCGTCGGAACTAGTGCATCCTTTAAAAGAGAAAACATACAAGGGTTAGCAGGATATTTGGGAAAGTAGCTTCCCAAGTGTGCTTAAGGTTATTAAGAGAGGCGCAAAGCCTTGGTTGACCTCAAGTCGCAGCAGCCACTGAGAAAGGTGGTCCTGACCTGGCACAACTGACATATGTGCCTCACTATTAAAATATTACACTATTTTTATAAAAGAATACATTACTGAACAATAGCTAGTTAAAACCACAGCTATACTTGGATTATACTTGGATTGCAAAGTGTCCTTAGGAAATATATGAAATGAAAAACAAAGTTTATTCTGGGACCAACGGTCCCCTAACAATAATAATAATTTACAATTAAAGATACAATCGTCTGGCCGCATTACTTACAAATTAAATAATTCAATGATTACCTCACATATGGTCGACAAAAAAAAAAAAATACAAAAATAAATAAAGTCATATTTGAAAAGATAAAAAAATTCTATTTACATTGATTGCCTTAAAGGTGTAAAAAATAAACTATGTTTAAAGGAAGCAAGGGAGCAGCTTTACGAATAGGTAATTCTAGATGGAGGTAGCAAATTTAGCGTGAATTAGATAGAATCCTATTTTGTATTTATTTTTCAATAAACAGAATATATCAATGGCCACAATTAAGACTTACTTCAGGTTCTTATAAGATCCCTCCGATTACAGAATCTCAAAATAAAATTAATATTAAAGTGATCTTACTTGACAAACGTCCTAATCTCCCGATTCACTAAAAAAATCCCAACAATAACTTACGGAGTTACGAGGTTCCACCAAACCATCGAATTTTTCACGCTTCTAATCACTCCAATCCAAAATCCTCAATGACCTCAATATCCCATATGTCGCTGATTTTGAACGGACCAGATACCTTTCTTTTCTTAACAAACTACTCACACTAATCCACTTATATCTCAGCTTGCTTTTCATTCCAATCCTGGCAATCCTCCGAGTCGTCTGAAAACAAGACAAGCTCGGGATCTTCTTCTAACGTAGAGCTTTCATTCGAATGTTACGAATAGGTAGTTTCTCTATACGTTTTTTTCATGACATTACTTTGTATAGTAATTAATGCATATTTACTTGATATATTTTTTTTTATACAGCTGTAAATTATAATCAACTCTATACTTACCAAAATTTAATGTATACCTAAAATCACTTTTGATGTATTTTTATTAAAAATTGTAAATTCAAAACGCTATGTAATGAATGTTGTTTCCATGAACTTCAGTCAAAAAGTCCGAAAAGGGTCATTAGACCTGTCATAGTAGGTTTAGTGATAATAAATGAGGAAAATTAAAAAAAAAAAAAAAAAAAAAAAATCCATCGATCAATAAATAACAATATATATATATATATATATATATATATATATATAATATCAAAATTATATTTTTTGTCGACCCTTAGAAATTATATAATTAACTGTTTAACAATAATCGGGTTTTTGGTCCTTTATACATCGACTTTTTATATTTGGTTATATATACATCGACATAAATATTATGAAAAGATGGATCAAATAGTGAATGACAGTCTTCATTATAAGAAAATATCCGATCCTACACAGAAAATAATAAAAAAGAATAATGAAATGGCAAAAACGTTGTTAAATTTACAAACCATAAACCAAGACCAGTATAATAAAATATATACCAACAACGCCTTAGCACCCAAAATTTATGGTCTTCCAAAAATACATAAAACTAACATCCCACTCAGACCCATAGTGTCATTTATAAATTCAGCAACTTTTGGATTATCTAAATTCATAGCGGGAATTTTAAACAAAGCAAAAACAGATAATGACTGGAATGTCAAAAATTCATTTCAATTTAAAGAATTCGTAGAAAAGCAAAAAATTCCGACGGATAATAAATTAATATCCTTAGATGTCATTTCATTATTCACTAACGTTAAAAAAGAAATTGCTATAACGGCGATCTTAAAGAGAAGGAAATGTATTACAAAATTTACTTCTATCCCGAAAACTTTATTCATGAGCGCAATAGAGCTATGCTTGGAGGCCTCATACTTTACTTATAAAAATGATTTTTATAAACAGATAATGGGGCTTCCAATGGGTCTGTCACTTTCACCTATATTAGTGGAATTTGTCATGGATGACCTCATTGATGAGGTCATGAGACAGATTCCATTCAAGATTCAATTTTTGAAGAAATATGTGGATGACACTTTACTAAGCATACCGTCAGAAAATGTAAAAGATATTTTACATTATTTTAATAAGGACCAACATATAAAGTTTACTGTGGAGGAGGAGGTGGGGGGTACCATAGTATTTTTAGATACCAAACTAGTCCGAGTGAGGGAAGGTATAGAGGTATCCTGGGTGGAAAAAAAAAAAAATGGTACCAGAATTTTGAATTTTAAGTCTAACCATAGTTTAAAGATCAAAATAAATACAGCAAAAAACCTTTTTTACCGGGCTATATCCCTCAGCAGTAATTCTTACAAAAATGACAATATAAAAAGAGTTAAAAATATATTAATAAATAATAACTACCCCAAACGAATTATAGAACATTGTCTACAGGATGCTTTTGACAGTTTGTCCCATAAACGCAATAGTTGTAAACAAACAAATTATTTTTTTACAATAGAATATATCAAACCTTTGGCACTGACTACAAAAAAGATTTTTCAGGATTACAACATTACTTTATCATATAAATACAATGATAATTTAAACAAACTAATATTTTCTAAATTAAAAGACAAAACCATCAAAGAGAAACTGTCAAACGTAATCTATAAAATAAATTGTAAGAATTGTGAGGGAAAATACGTGGGTCAGACCTCCCAATACCTCCACAGACGGATGTATAGCCACAAATTAAAAAAAAAAAAAAAAAAAATAAAATAAAAAAAAAAAAAAAAAAAAAAATAAAAAAAAAAAAAATAAAGGACCAAAAACCCGATTATTGTTAAACAGTTAATTTTATATATATATATATATATATATATATATATATATATATATATATATATATATATATATATATATATATATATATATATATATATATATATATATATATATATATATATATATATATATATATTGTTATTTATTGATCGATATTTAAAAAAAAAAAAAAAAATTGTATAACTACATGAATGTTTATTCTTGGTTCTCATAAGATACGAGAGATCACTAAATCTCATAAAAAATTCCTAAACAAAAAATATTTTAATCCCATTGAAAATAAAATATTATTTTAACCTATAAGCCAAAACCATGTAATAATGCTATAAGCTACATATAAACACTATCATAAACAAAAGAATTCCCAGAAATGATAATAAGACTATGACTAAATATAAACTGTAACTTAAAAAAAATATTTTCAATGTTATTAAGTATATTTTCTGAGTGTATTCAGTATATAATTTGTTTGGGGGTAGAAATAAATTTTTTATGAATATCAAAATATATTTGTAAAAAAATTATATTTTTAAGAATATATTCTTCATCTTAATGAAAAAACATTTTTTTTTCTTTTTAAATATATTTTTTTTTAATGTAATGTTTATAATTGCGTTGAATTTCCTAAAAATCCATTTGTTTTTTACAAATATATTCGTGAATAAAGCAGAAAGTAATTTTTTAAGCATATAAATAGTCCCCTGTCTGCAACAGTAATGTAAAAGTACAACAGACCTGAGCTAACAACAGATATACCAAACTTTTTACAGGTAGCTTGATAAAGAGATTTATTTTGTCAATGCATTTATACATTTCCCAATTTTAGAAGTTTCCATTAATGGAAATAATCACTGTATTCCAAGTTTAAAATAAATAGCCCTTTCTAAAGTCAGTGAAGTACCGGCAAAAAAGTAACGTGTTAAACTTTAACAAGCAGCCTTAACCCACTGAACTGCAGCAGAACCGTGAACCGTGGAGTGATAACATCACGACTTATCGATAACTGCTGATCTAGTGTCCCTCAAACTACAAAAATACTAGTAATAGGTCTGATGTGAAACCTTTAAAAAATAAATGTATAAAATATTTTAATTTTTCTAGTTAAAATAAACGTTTAACAACTTGCAGAGGGATATTTTTACAAAAAGGTTCTCTCTTTATGCTTCCCTACTCTTCGCACACAACGCTGCAATCGCTAGAAGAAATGTTCTATCACATTTTAACTATCAGAAAAATTACTAAGGTGTTCGGAATTTCGGAAGCTGTTTCAAATTTAAAAATAGATTTTCTGATGATCTGGGGATTATGGTTGTTCTAAGTCCATTTGTAGAATATTACGGATTTTACGAGATATTGCACATAATTAGATAATAAGGAGGAGCCCGAATAAAAATATTTTGTTTTATTCCAGTTTATTTCTAACATCATATATCGAGCTGAACAGACAGTCCTCCATAAACTGTGTGTTCATAGCAACAAAGTAGTGGAGAAAGAGAGGAGATATTAAAAGTTGACTTTTTAAATATAATTTTATCAATTAGGATTGATCCTTCTATATCATCATGCGTACCTCAAGTAATTTTATCAATTATTTTAAAAGATTTTTACGCTTAGTAAAAAGTAAGGTTATCTTTTAACTTTTCTATGAATTATATTGAAAATTACATTTCCTACTAATAAAAACGGACTTGCAAATTAGGTATTTATTAACGTTTATTCATGTAAATGGTTTACAGTAACTGATATATTAAACCCACCAGGAAAATTAATGTCATCAAATATCAGTTTTAATACAGTATTTTTTAAAGTAAAATTAAGCTTTAAATAAATATAAAAATATAAAAGTTTTCTTAAAACTATTTATTGATATTTTCAACTGTAAACATTATATACAACAAGTAAATTTAAGGAAAATTATTACAATGACATTTCAATACCAAGAAAAAAACTACTCACTAGTAGCACTTAAAAGTTCTACATCAGAATGTGTCTTTCTAGATACCCCGGAGGTATATCGGGAATCGAGAGAGAATAAAGTTGAGAAGCTAATGGATTTGAGTGGTTTTGGAGCTTACTATGAAAACATAGGTATCTGGTTTGGGATAAAAAGGCAAAATATAGAACATCAAGATCTTTATGGATAAGTTATTTAGGGACCTATAATGGAGCATAGTGAATTTTACGAAGAATTTTGGATTGTAAGGATTGAATACGAGAAGAATTGGAAGGTTTAGTGGAGCCCCACAGCTCAACTTTATATGCCCAAATAGATCTAATAACTGTCATGCATATGAGTCTTTTGTAATTTATTGGAAGGTTTGGATATTTGTCCAGTAAATGATGAAGTAGTCTATCACGCTGATTAGTTTCTTCTTGTTTTGGTCTTGTACATAAATTTTTAAACATCGGTTCTTAGGATGCAAAACGGGCTTCTGCGGACCTTTGTATACGAATATTTATCATTCGAAACTAGTTTTCAAATAAAATAATTTCCCAAAAAAGTGGCAATTAATTCATCAGTCCTTATTGTATTGATCCTTCTATACTATCATGCAGACCTCAAGATTTCTATTGTAGCACTGCCAATGTCTCTATTTTGATTATTCAAATGGTATTGAAAATAGTGATATAAATGGTAAATGTTAAAGATTTCTAATCAATAATTATAGTTTTTAGATTTTTTTCCTGAACTGCCATAGTTAATTCTTCATTAGGCTTCAGTCACTAGAAGGACTGATTTCACGTTGTTATATTTTGCCTTACATTTCATTTTTGTTTTGTTTTATTTCTTCAGGTTCTGGAGAACATAAGAAATTTGCAACTAGAAATATGATTTTAAAATGGATTAATGATGTGTTACATTTAGTACGGTTATGACTTCATCATTCAAACATCTCTCTGGAATGCTGTCAATCGAGTTGTAGCTGATCACATGAACGATTGCGTACCAACCCGCAGTAAATTGATTAGTTTGAGATCCTAGGAATGCTTATTTCATTTACCACTGACAATCATATACTCATGGACAAATAATCGAAAATATTATAAATATGTTATTGAGTTGAAAAAAAACAGTGAATTTCAACTCTTAAAAAAAACTAAACCTTCCAATTCTTACAATCCAAAATCCTTCGTAAAAGAAATAATGCTCCTTATTATGTCGCAAACCAACTTATCCATAAAGATCTTAATGTTCTATATGTAGCTGAGTTCGCCCAAACCAGATATCTATTCTTTCATAGTAAACTCCATCCGCACTCAAAGCATAGTATCCTAGCTTGCTTCATACTCTATTTACGATAATGCTCCGAGGGGTCTGAACAGAAGATTGCCAAGAGACATTCTAATGTAGAGCTATGGAAAGTTCTACTAGTGACTAGTTCTTTACATATTACTGATATGCTCTTGTAATGATTTTCTCCTCAAATTTACTTGCTGCATGTAATGAATATCAATTAGTTTAAAAAAAAAATATGAAAACTTTAGTAACACATTTAGACGTTTATAATAACAGTTAGATGGAATCTTTTATTCAATCCAGCTGGGAAATAAAAGTTCTCAAATAAGTTTTATATACGGCATTTGATAATAAAAGTACAAGTTAAACTTTTCTTGATAAGTGTTAACTGTTTTATTCGACACCTTCAAGCATCAAGTGACAAAAGTTATATTGCCAAAACAATATTGATTAATTCATGTAGTTAACAATTTTTCCGTTCTTAGTTTCATGAATTGCTTATAGTGCTGATTAGTGGCGTTTAAATGAGACAGATATGAGGTCACCTATACGCCATATATTTACCTCAACACAGTGTTATATTTTTTAAAAACTTTAACACAGATCAAACATTTGAAATTAAAATTTAACCTCATGAAATGAAATAGCGATTTTTGATTTTTGTCATCATTGCCAACGTAACGGTTACACCGCACGATTCTTGCAATCGCTCAAACCGTTTGTAAGAAGACATGAATTTCTATTGTTATGGGGATCTGATAGCCGGCAGGAAGGAAATTATCGGAACAGGTGGTGAACAATCCTATTTTATCTTATCGTCGATTATAGCCTTAGTGGTACTCTATGAGCTGAAGTAACAATAGTGAGGAAACAAATCACTGCTCACACCTAGATCAGTCTACGACCTATCGCACATCGCTTATCCAATCTAAACCTATTCAGTTGAAATGCTAGGTTAGTTTTAATATGTTTGATAAGGTGTTTACACTATTTTTTATAAATTTCTGTAAAGTGTTATGTCTTTTTTTATTTAGTCTCATAAATTAATGGATCTGAGTATTTAATCTATAGACAATCAAATAAAGAAGACTTAAACGAGGATAAATAATAATTTATGTAAGTAAAGAAACAATAACAGACTTCTATTCATTTTTATTACATTTGAATATTATAGGCTATGTTAGTATGTACCGAATGTGATTAATGTAATTGTTAATAATTTAAATGCTAAGAGAGTGTGAGAGAGAGAGAGTGAGTGAGAGAGAGAGAAAGAGAGAGAGAGAGAGAGAGTGAGAAAGTGAGAGATAGTGAGTGAGGGAGAGAGTGAGTGAGAGAGAGAGAGAGAGAGAGAGAGAGAGAGAGAGAGTGAGAGAGTGAGAGAGAGAGAGAGTGAGAGAGAGAGTGAGAAAGTGAGAGATAGTGAGTGAGAGAGAGAGAGAAGAGAGAGAGAGAGAGAGAGAGAGAGAGAGAGAGAGAGAGAGAGAGAGAGAGAGAGAGAGAGAGAGAGAGTGAGAGAGTGAGAGAGAGAGTGTGAGTGAGAGTGTGAGAGAGAGAGAGTGAGAGAGTGGGTGAGAGAGTGTGTGTGTGAGAGAGAGAGAGAGAGAGAGAGAGAGAGAGAGAGAGAGAGAGAGAGAGAGAGAGAGAGAGAGAGAGAGAGTGAGAGAGAGAGAGAGAGAGAGAGAGAGAGAGAGAGAGAGAGAGAGAGAGAGAGAGAGAGAGAGAGAGAGAGAGAGAGAGAGAGAGAGAGAGAGAGAGAGAGAGAGAGAGAGAGAGAGAGAGAGAGAGAGAGAGAGAGAGAGAGAGAGAGAGAGAGAGAGAGAGAGAGAGAGAGAGAGAGAGAGAGAGAGAGAGAGAGAGAGAGAGAGAGAGAGAGAGAGAGAGAGAGAGAGAGAGTTCTATGGGATTACATACATACAATCATGCAATCAAGGACCTTCAGAGCCTTAAAATGAAATAATATTTTCATACCAAAGTAACAGATAATAATTTAAAAAGAACATAAAAAAATATTAATAAAAAAGATTTATTGAATATAAACTGTTTATATTTATATTTTATAGTTTATAACAACTAAAAAGTAGCTATTGACAGTTTTTGGAGGACATCATCTGGGTGGATAGTAGGTGGTTAAAGAAGTGGTATTTGAAAGTAGAAGGGGTAATTGAATGACGAATGTTAAGAGGAATGGAGTTCCAGAGGGAAAAGGATCGGATTACGAAAGATCTGTCGAAAGTGGCTGAGCAATGAGCAGGAGTATGCAAATCTGATTGACGGGATCGGGTTTAGCGGCTAAGGATTGAGGATTTAAGTTGAAGGAGTTAGGAAATGTAAGGTAGATAATGGGATTGGACGGTTTGGAATAGAAATGATGGCGACGGTAGGAAGGAATGAGCCACTTTAACTCCACATAAAACTGCGAAATATGGGCGCTTCTCGGGATTCCGAAAATAAAACGGATAAAGCAGTTAAATAATCTTTTGCTTCTGGCCTCGAGATCCGCAGAAACACCTCCATACACAGCACAGCAGTAGTCAAAGTAGGAGAAGATAAAGGAGGTAACTAGTAATCTGCGGGTTTCGAAAGGAAGAAGGTGGCTAACGTAATTGAGACGTTTTAGGATAGCGATGGTGCGGCGGGAAATTTCGGATACGTGATTTTTCCAGGATAGGGTTTCATCAAAAACGACTCCAAGATTTTTGACCAAGGAGTAGAATTTGATAAGATCACTGTTCAGGAAAAGGGTAGGAATAGAGGATATGGTTAAGAGGTGACTCGAAACTATTACAATCGTTTTGGTCTTTTCAGCATTTAAATTTAGCTTATTCGTCGATGCCCAGTTACAGATTCGATACAGGTCTTCCTGGATCCTTTTACTGTCTTGTAATAGGTCAGAGTTGGGAAAGGATAAATATATTTGAAGACCATCCGCGTAGAGATGACGATGATGGAAGGAAAGAGGAAGGTCTTTTATGTAGACAGAAAATAGCGTAGGTGATAGTGAAGATCCCTGAGGAACGCCAGAGGATATGGGTTGTGTCTTGGACGGAGTTTTATTTGGAATAACTACATACTGTGATCGAGCGGAAAGAAAGGACATAAACCAGAGTAAGGCAGGTGTGGATAAGGATAGGTTTCGAAGTTTTGATATGGGGATGAGTTTATTAAAATATTAAAAAGACTATACATATAGTAATCCTGTTTACATTTTCAATTCCCGAATCGTTTCTATTTTTTAATATTTTAGTTTCTATTTTTATTTTGAAAACAATCTTCATGCCCCAAATCTCATTATCGAGGATACTGAATATATTTCCAAGTATAGGTACCGGATAATCGAAATAAATTGGTAGAGACATACCTACAATATACATTAATCTAAATACTGCCAGTATCACTAGAATTTTTAAAAGGAAATCACAATTTTTTTTTATCGTTACTGTGTCGGTTATCTGAATAATAAGCACATATAGATGAAATGATCAGTTGAGTTGAGTTCTATTGCCTTGCTTAATAGTCTTTAATACTTGTGAAGGACACCATTCTCCAGCTAATGCAAGCTCAAGTTCGAGTAGTAAAGTAATATCCTCTCAATAAAAAAATAATGTTCATTTTATTATTCACAAACAATTTTTACGTGTAATGTATTTTTTCTGAGAATAATTTTAAGTATCAGTTAATTTATTAACGTTTTTTCGAATAGTTACTTCGATTTTAGTAATGGCTACAGTTTGTTATATATAATATTTAATTATTTATATTCTGAAATATATGTAAAGAAGTCTGAGGGAAGCATGTAACATTCATATTGAAAATTCTTTTAATCTCTGTATTTATCAATAATTTTAATCCAATGTATTAATTTCACTGTAATTAAATATAATTACAGTTTTATAGTCCTATAAAATGCTAAAGCTAAGTTTCTTAGCTTGAGTCATATTTGTTTAAATTGGGAAATTAGCATTAATCAGCAATAATGGTCCATGTAGACGGTATTTTTACCCTGTGAATGTCAAACATCAATGGAATCTGTTTTATGTGTCTGGACAGTAATAAATATAATTTCATTTTTTTTTCCCGATTTACAATATTGTTCCGTCAAGTTTAATACTTATATTTTTCATTGAATGTTAAATTCCCTACAGGTATTACTAATTTTTTTCAACAGTTAACAACATATAGTGCTTAAAAGAAGACTATTCCTATGTTCTATGTTTTACTACCAAGCAACTGGAGTCTAGTTACTTAGTAGTAGAACAGGGAACTGTCTAACGTTCCGAGAAAAAAAAAATATAATAATGAAAAAAGAAATGAACAGATGTCATTAAGTACATCACATCGCATATACTCGTACAGCTTCACCGTTGTGAACCTAAACTAGTGCGAACAACTACAATAAACTAGAAAGAATTCAAAACTTCGATATAATAAGATATAGAAAATTTTACATGAAGTAAATCTCCAAAATCTACTTTGCAAAAACGAAAGATACCTTACGCTCATCTAAGATACCGGTAATCAAAATAAAAAATTCCTTAAAAGAACAAAAAATGTACTCCTAGCGTAACTATGTTTACACAACACTTGGGTTATTTATATATATATATATATATATATATATATATTATTATATATATATATATATATACATACTTACTTTACTGTTGTGTGTGTGTTTTCTTATTTTTTCCTACTTTTATATAGAAAAATATTATAGTGTAAATATATAAATAAAAATAAAAACCTCATCAAATCAACTGTAGAAAATTTAATCTACTGTATTTTTATTTATTAAACTTAAACTTAAATCATAGGCAGAGTATTGCGTTACTATCAACAAAGAAAACCATGTTTATAACTTATAAAATAAACATTACACCTATTGTGTAACCATATGATCTGGTTAAAAATGGAGACCAGTCTAGGGTAAAGAAGTATGCGGAGCTGCAGGAACATTACGGAGGTTTGGCTCTAATTTTTTTTTTTTTTACTTTTTCAATGCGCCAAGATTACAATTCGAACCAAGAATTCGAAAATACATGAAAATCAATCGGGAAAATAAATTATTGTTTGTTTTTTTTTCGTTGTCCCGCTTACAAAACTATTTATTCCAAGCGAAGTATCTTGATGATCATTGAAAATCAAAATAAGTTTAAGCAGTCAAAATTGTAGTAAATTTAAAGTTCTACAATGAAGGTCGAAGAAGCAGTTTCTCCCCATCCCTATGTTTCAGCAAGTCAGAATGCTGCCTTATGATATGATATATATATGAGATATGATATGATATGAGACATGATAAATAAAATCATGAAAAAAAAGGCTGTCACTTTTTATGGCAAATGTTTGAATTGGATAAAAAGTAATGAGAAATACAGTGAGTAACAATAATATTGGGGAAGCATAAGATAAATTTCTGAAAACAAGAAATGTATATAGATAGTCTCATTTCATTCTACCCGAGAGAAATATTCCTTGTTATCGAGCTCCTCAAGAAAAATATAGGAACCTTATCTATGATGGCTCGCTCTTGGCTCCGCCCTCTCATTGCCCGCAATCACATTATGCTTATTAGCTCTGTGGCAATATCAGCATTTGAACTTTAAACAGAATGTTAAAAATGAAAATACCTTATTAGCAAACTCCACAACCATTCAAATCCATTAGTATCACAACTTGCTTCTCACTCCATTCCAGATAACCCTCCGAGGCGCCTGAAAAGAAGATGGCCTCGGGACCTTCTAATACAGTACATCATTATATGGAACCTTTATAAGTGCTACCAATGGGTAGTTGCTTTAAAAACAAGTGACGTGTCATTTTTATCATTATCATCATATTTACTTGATGTATTATATTTGTATATACAGTTGTAAATTTCAATAAACAACTAAAAAAATTTTAAAAAAAAGATGAATATTTATTAGATAAAATGAAATTCATATTTTAGAAGATGGCGAGATATCGGAAGTTGTTCCTACACTAAACGCCTAATTGGGATCACGTTGGTCATATCTCACTAACAGTAAGGAGTATAGTCTAGGAGCCGATGACACTAAATCTGTCATGATAGAAGAATGTCATTATATAGTAAATTGTAGCTGGAACCAGTAGTTACGAGATAAAAAAAATAAAAAAACGATAACGAAATCGGACCATGTTTCGTGAAGTTATGGTCTTGGGAACATTGCAGAGATTGGCTAACTGAAGGTAAGTTCCACTTCTCTGCGAAATCTCGTTTATCAATACTCTTTTGACTATAACTCCGAAAGCTGGTTAAACTCAAAGCTGGTTAAATTTATTATTAGATTCTATATATGAAACTTTGACTAAATCTCCTAAAATACCTACGCCACCGCGCTAAATGAGTATATTTTGGGTAAATATGAAAATTTAGAAATGTTCAGAGTGGTTGTTTTACGGGATTTAATTTAAATTACATATATTACATTTAACCAGCTTATGATGAAAAAATGAAATTCGGGATCGGACAACTATATGGACAAATATATATCACACCGGTACGAGGATTTAGCGTGTTAGCATGTGTATTTGAAGGGACTTGATTAAAATATTCATATGCATAGACTAAATTTAAATTTAACCAGCTTTAAGATGTAAAAAATAAATTTTGGATTGGACCAATAGATTCGGAATTATAGCCAAAAGAGTACCAATAAACGTGTTTTCGCGGAGAAGTGGAACTAACGCAAGTTAGCCAATCTCTACAATGTTCCCAAGACCATAGTTTCGCGAAACATGGTCCGATTTTGTGATTGTTTTTTTTCATTTCGTAGCTACTGGTCCCAACTACAATTTACAATATAAAAACATTCTTCGAAAACCCTACGTTGCTTTGTTAAAGGTGAAAAACCGACAATAACCGCTATTTTGGGCGTTATTTGCGATGTTTGGTATGAAGCCGACGGCTGCCATGGTAGCAAACTTGATTCAGATTCAGCACCCTAAAACATTAAGATCCGTCGAGAAAAAAAGCTCTGCAGTTTTTTCCTAAAAACGGCATTCTGGAACCTTATTTTAGTTGCTGCCACCATCTTGACCCGGGTTTGGAAACGGCAGCAGTGGTTTTTCTACTTCTTCAACATTAGTTAAACAAACGCTCTGTGATTCCGGTTAACTACTAAAGACTCATTTACATGATATACGGACCTATTTTGACATAAAAAGTTTAAATCTGGGGCTCCAGTAAACCATCTAACACATCTCGTATCCAATCCTTACAATCCAAAATCCTTCTAAAAATTCCTCCTTATTTTGTCACAAATGAACAAATAAAGCCCTTAATCTTATACTTGTTGCTGATTTAGCACGAACCTCATACCTATCCTTTCATAGTAAACTTCATAACTATTCAACTCCATTAGTCTCTCAACTTGCTTCCAATTATATTCCCGACAACACTCCGAGGCGTCTGAAAAGAAGGCCTCAGGAACGTAATTATCAAATTTACTAAATGCATTTTTTTTTTTTTTTTATACACTTGTAAATATTAATAAATCGATTTTTAAAAAATCATGAGTAGTGATGAGAAAGTACTACTAGTTATAATAATATTTCAACAAAAAAGAGTGGTATATAACGATTTTTACGAACAGTTAAGTTAAGTCCTTACCCTGATAAACAAAAAAATTTATAAAGTGAGGCAATTGGTTGTGTTTGATTTTCAAAAACGTCAGATCCAATTTAGGCCTACAACAAAAACTCAAAGATTCAACTCAAGTACTGTAGGCCCCGCTTGAAAATCCAAATCATATTAGCTAAGATAAAAACTGAATTAAAGAGCGTCAAAGGTAACCTTTAAACGGGATTTGATTCCGGCAAGTCTCGGATAAAATCAAATTTACATCTGGACCTCAAAAAATTGATAACGGAAAAAAGTGAAATCCTAAACCCAACTTGAGGTTGAAACTAAATTAGAATATCTGGTTACCTTGACCGATCGTACCGTTGAAACAATACATTTTTCAGGAAAACGAAAAATTAATAAATGGGAAAGTGGAAAAATAAAAAGAAAAACAGCCAAAGTAACATTGTAGGAAAAAAAAAAAAAAAAAAAGAAGAAAGAAAGAAAGAGAGAGAAATAAAAGATAAGCCAATAAGCAGCCTCCAGAAAAAAGAACATGAAAAATCTAGAGGGAAACAAAAGAAAATTCCTCAGAAAAGTGACTTCAAGTTATCAAAGGCTTGCCCCTTAATTTTGTGATTAACGTCGTTTGGGTTAAAAGGATTATTATACTCTCCATCAATCCCTTAAAAGAGTTAAACTTTCCTTGAAGAAAAGTTTGCCATTTTTCCACCTGAAGATCAATACGTCAATTTTTTTTTTTCTTTTTCACGAAGCTGATACAGGAGTAGACTAATGGTTACCAATTCATAATATTAAATAGCATGGGATATTAATAAAAACATGTACATATTTGTAAAACAAAGATCAAGAGAGAGTTATTTCGATTATTTATATATATTTTCAAAATATTAGGAAATCATAAAATTTATTTACAGTCAAAACTCAATAAGTCGATGATGAAGAGTGAGATTTACTTTGAATCATCGATTTTTCGAGATATCGAGTTCGTAAAAAATTTTTTTTTTGAGTTATCGTGTTTTTTCGATAACCCACACACACACCGACATATATATACTACAGGGAATAACAATATTATATCTACTAGTAACATTGGTATGATTATGAGATAGTTCGTTCGAGTAATCGGTGAATGGGGTTCATTTCTACTGACTGTTTTCCACTTTTTCGACTTAATGAGTTTCCACTTATCGAGTTTTGAATGTATTTATAAAATAAAATAAATATATTTTATGTTTTTTTTTTAAATCAATTTCAAAGGCTAATTATATATAAGAATCTCTTGGAATATTATTTTTTAAAAAATGAATAAATTAATTATACAATGTTATGGTATATGTACGAAATGCCACATACGATTCGTACTAACAATAATAATAACAATAGATATAAAATAATGATAACCTTACTAAAACATTGTTTCTGAATAATCATTCGACCGTTTGCTCGTATTTGGATATATATATATATATATATATATATCTTTTTTTTTTTGTTTGGTATACCACAGAGCTCTAGAATTACATAGTGTTTTCATTGGGAAAACATTTCATGCATACATTGTTCTGCAATCAGTCACTAAGCCTAATGTCGGTGTTAATATGCGAATAATATTGTTTTCTGATTTTGATATTATGACCTATTCTTGCGATGGCGACGTTGTTACATATTTATACTGGTAAAAGTATAAAAAACATATTCACAAAATATTGTTTGTTTTTTCTAGCTTTTAACGGTTTTATGATTTTTTCCAGTAAGGAAGTCAAGACACTGTAACAAGTTGTAAGCTCTTTGAACACCTAAAATGTCTGTTCAACTGAATTGTATAAAATAAAGAATATCTTGTGACCATGGCAGTTAGTAAAGAAAGAAAAAAACACTCTAAAACAAGACCGTACTAGTGTTATTTATTTTTATTTTATTTTTTTAATCACAAAAGTAAAGGCTAAAAATGTCTCCTAATGATTAACATTTCTAAACGTTTTGTAAAAATAATTGAATGAATAATTACAAATATATCTGTTAACATTAAATAAGTAAATACTTAAAGAAAGAAATCCTTAAATTTACATATAAATACGATTCCACAGTCTCGGAAAATTTCGCAAGATATTAATGAAACAAATAGGAAGCACATTCACTGAGTGCTAACATTGCTTTCATGGGAAATCTCACGAATGTTATGCTTATTTCTAGGAGCAGCGCATGGTTTTAGTTAGAATTTCGCCAAAACAACCTTCGTTTATATATATATATATATATATATATATATATATATATATATATATATATATATATATATATATATATATATTTCTAGGCGTGTTTCTTCGAATATAGTTCGTAACAAATTTGAGAAGAAAATACAGAATTCTCATATTATAAATTTGTTTATGCTTGATTTTGATAAACAAAAATTTGTTGTGGATCATAATTGAGGTTAAAAGTTTCATATTTATCATATTATATTACGTTTAATGTATGTTTAGTCTACTGTTATAATGTACCCTATGTTGTTTATACTGTAACTCTGTGGCTGTAACACTACACCCCACCCCTTGTGGTACACAACATTTCAGATAACAAAAAACATAATTAGCCTCTAAGTAAAGTTGTGATATTATTTCAAGCCTAATATGAAGGTTAAGGACTGTTGGTTTATTTTAAATAATGAAAAGACGGTATGATAAACTTTTTTTTTCCAAAAATAATAGCGACTTTTTTGTTACATTGTTCTCTACTTGACCGTACTTACTTTACATGACTACGAGTTACTTTCATTAGAGTGAACGGATAATAATTCAGACTTCCTTTTTATTTATATTTGATAAATTACTTTTTAATTCTCACACTCATTCACACTACTAAAAATATATTTTTTTTTTTTTGGTTACCAATTTTCACTGCTTGGAAATAATCCCATCATTATTATGATGTCAACGTGTGATTTTCGCCTAATCTAGTTTTACGAGTTATAACTCATATCGTCAGAAGCATTCATATATGCATAGGGCGAGAAGTATAATGCGATAATGGCGTGAATGAGTGCACAGTTCAAAGATGGTTCAAATATTTTAATAAGGAGATTTCCACCTTGAAGAAAAAGAGAGTCGTGGTAAGATTTATTCCCATGATAATGAGATTCTGGGAGCATTGTCACAAGAAAATCCTAAAACAAATATTCGACGCTATTGACCATTTCGAGGCAATCGGAAAGGTGAAATTAAGTCTGCCAAACCCACCCTCTAGCCTACCATCAATTTTAAGACACTTAGACCATATAGTTGGTAGAAATTGTGTTGTCAGAATTTCGATAATTGTAAATATTTCAATTTTTATACGTGGGGAGTGAAAAAGCTACAAACACGTTAGCGCTAATGCATTTTTACTGTCATTGATTGTATAGTTTTGTTTTGAAATCATAAACCAGCATTAAGTTCTGACCATCCCAATACTAGCTATAGTAATTCATATTTTTAATATGAAGCACAATATCGATTATCCGATAGTGGATCATTTGCGGATTATCCTCCACTTTTCTTGAAAAAGATAAGAAACAATGGCCTAAATGAAAACAAATATTGCGTAATTGAGGAAAATAGAAGCAGGAGTGTTGAGAGGAAAATCGTGAAGGAAGATTTGATCAAATGTTGATGAATAAATCATTGTCGAGTGACGCCTATAATCCAGGAAACAAAAGAGAAGGCAGAACAGCAGGAGAGTCACGTGGCATATATATATATATATATATATATATACATACACTCACTGACGACCTCATTATATATCTGGAGAAACTAAATAAACCTATGGAAAAAAAGGTCAATCTCATGTACTTCCAGAGGTTCTTTACCACTAAAGACTTACTTCTACTTCTTCTTTATCTTCTTATTCTTCCAATTCCTCGACAGACCATTACCGGTCCCTGGAAGTTATGAAATAACTTCCGCCTTAGGACCCCGAGGAAGCGGAGCGATATGCTCAGAAGTTGGACGGAGAACTTAATTCCGCACACATAAACGATAATACGTAACTATGTTTAAATAATGTTTATTAACTCATTAAATATAAATAATTATTTATTAAATTTTTATATTAAAAAATTTAAAACAGATGTATTTTTTTTTCAGGGATTTTTCGATTATCTGTGATTTTTACCAATCTGCGGATGACACCCCACCTGGTTCCGCGGATAATCGTGATTTGACTGTATTTAGTAATTATATTCTAACACGAATTGGAATTAGAGAAGAACTTAAATGTGACAATATGTTCAATTCATATTCTAGAACGTGACCTTAAAAATACAGAAAAGTTCTTATCATTCCCACAAACAAAAAATAACATTGGCAGATTATAACGGTTATATATACATGACAATGCAAATAAGTTTATATTTAAAATTTAAAACATTTGTACTGCTTCTTCTCACGAGCCATCTGTGGACCACGCTCAACAATTCATTTCTTGCTCTTCCTCTCTCTCCAATATCTCTTCATTACCTCGGTCTGATGCTTTCTTCTTTCATCTGACCACCGTCTATTAACTCGTGTCCAAAACATTTCCGGAAATTTGATTCTGTTGACCACTGTCCGAAAATGGTCTCCATCCCACATTGAATTCCAATGCACATTTGCCACCCTCATATCCTCCTTTACCATCCTTATCCAAGAATTCTTTTTCTGTTTTTGGTGGTTGTGTTGGAAAATTTTCTTCGTCAGTCTTCTTCCTTCCATTCTCATCAAATGCCCACAAAACGTCAATCTACGTTTCCTCATTACATCGCTCAACCTTTCAATGTTTCGATATATTTCCGTATTACTTTTTAGTTTAAAACCTTCTTCAGTCTTTCTTGGTCCTAATATTTTCCTTAATATTTTTCTCTCCTTCTTTTCCATATTCCTCCTTTTTTTGTTGAGAAACAAGTATTCAGAGGCATATAAGCTTTCAGGACGAACAACTACTTCCATTATATTGAATTACTTCACCTAAATATTTAAACTACCCTCCTAATGTTACCATATTTAGTTTTTAGTTCTTTGCTTATATTCACATGAGTCGACATATATACTTTATTTTCGAAATAAATCTGTAAACCTGTTTTAGATGCAATTTCTAGTAATTTTTCAATATAAATTTTGGCGATCTCTTTATTTTCTGTGACTATTGTTTAATCATCCGCAAAGGCCAATATTTCCACACCAATCTTCTCTCTTTTCCTACCAATTTTGATATCATTTTTAATGTTTGAAACTTCTTTTTTCCATGTTCGTAAAACCTTTTCAAGAATACGGTTGAACGAAATTGGATATAGGCCATCGCCTTGTCTAACGCCGTTTGTGATTTCAAATTCTCTATAGATTTCACCCATGAATTTAACTTTGGCCTTAGTGTTTGTTAATGTCTGTTTAATAATTTGAGTTGTTTTTTTGTCCACTCTTAATTCCTTCAAAACTTCGAACAATGATACTCTCTCTACCGAGTCATAAGCTTTTTTAAAGTATATAAATAAAATTACAAATTTCTGACATCTATTTGTTTTATACCTAATTAGTGTTTTAAAATTGAAAATTGTTTCAATACATGATCTTCCTCGTCTAAAGCCTGCTTGGTATTCACCTATTTGTTTTTCGATTGTTGGCTCTATGATTTGGAGTAATTTCTTTGATAATATCTTGTATGCTACAGGCAGCAGGGAAATACCTCGATAATTATTAACATTCGTCCTATCTCATTTTTTATGTAGAGGATGTATTAAGGCAGACTTCCATTATTCTGGTATTTCCTCTTTGTCCCATATCCTTTTAAAAAGTTCTTCCAATAATTGTGGAAGGTTTGGGGTCGTTATTTTTAGAAGTTCTGCTTTCACTGAGTCTGCTCCTGGAGCTTTGTCGTTTTTGAGACTCTGAATTGACATTGGTAAATGACATTGGTCTAAATTTTATCACTGTCAAATAATGGTCTGAATCAATATCAAGTCCTCTCATTATTTTGGTATTTAAAATTTCCTTATGGTACCGAAATACTGCTATGCCTTCCTTATACTGCTATTAATAAACATTATTTTTTTAGAATATAGATCTATTTCATGTCAAATCAACCAATGCGTTGAACCTTGACCTCTCCGATTTCTATGATCTACCAAGACCAGTTAAAATTTAAAATACTACATTTTTCTGACTTAATTGTTATTGTTATTTACACCCCGAAAAATATTATTCTACTTCCATTTATATATTTTCTAATACATTCTTTAGTTGTAGGTAGAAGAAAGAACGAGCTGGAACTTTTGGATGCAATACGATTACTTTATACGTGTTTTTCTCTCTATTTATCACTGCTACCACAAGTTAAAAAATAAAGTAAATAACATTGCCGATGTCCCCCGAATTCCATCGGAAGCAGTGATCGGCTTGGCCGACTAATCGGCCTATTTTCTAATCGACTAGATGGCCAAAGTCATAATTGAATTACCTCTACTAAAAACAATCAATATATTCATCTTAAAATGAATTTCTCCAAAAGAAAAAGAAATAATCTTAATGAAACACATTGTGCCCTAACAGAAACGCTTCGTAAGGATGTCTCATAAATTACAAATAAAAAGTACCCGTAGATCTTAACCCATTAACGGTCAAGGGCAGAAATAATGTAAAATTTCATAAATTTATTCTTAAAAAATTATGTTATAAGATAGAAAGAGGCTATAAAAGTCATTTACAAAACATTTGAACCTCAATCAGTGCAAAATTTTGACTGTTACGAAAACGCAACGATGGCCGAATAGAGTTACGAAAATAGTTTTTAGTGTGATGTTAAGGGTAAAACAAATTGTCAAAACTTAATTATTATAAGTGCTTTATTTTTGTAAACAAAAGCATAAAATAAGTTGTTTTCCAATATTTATATAATTATTATGCATAATCAATTTATATGTTTATGAATATATGAATTTATCTCTATTTTGTCTATTAAATTGAGAAGCATTGAAAAAAAAATTCGCGAAAAATAATATTTTTAAAAATTAATTTAAAAATATACAATGCAAAAATATTATATCCTTGGGTTCAAAACGAACTAAAAACATCATAAATGATTGTATATTATAATTATTGAGAAAATAACAATTAATTTAGGGTAAAAAAAGAATCTTGAAGTTAGTGAGGCGTTTTCGCATATTGACCATAAATGGATTAATACGCAAGACCTATACATGTAAAATACGGAAATAAAAGATAAAAACGGATGTCTATATAAATAGACTTACAAAACATATATTCTGAACGCAACTCTGATAGAACATTGAGAAATTAGAAAAGCAATTTAAAAGGAGTGAGAGGGGGGCCTTTACGAACGGAGATGGGTAAGAGATTGCAGAACGAGGGAGGGCGAATGATATAGGATTTTTCAAAGGAAGTAGTTCGACAAGAGGGGATATACAAGTTGGAAGGTTGAGATCTTGAATTCAAGAGGTGAATGTAAGAGCGTAGGGGGGAGATCAATATGGGAAGGATTTTTGGTTATAAAGATTGGAATACCAAAGAAGACTTGTTAGAAATAACGCCACTTCGAACATTAATCTAATGATGATATTAATATTCAGTATCTGTAAAACCTTTAAATATATAACTAATTATAAATGAGCCATATTTAGTAAGCCTAATTGTATTACAAGTGGTTATAGTCCAGTCAATAAACACATTGTAGAGTGCATGGGATATGCGATAATTTTTGACTTCATGTCTTCGTTAGGAATAGTTGGAAGGTAAACATACTTAAAGTCCCCGCCCCTGGGGGGTGAGCTAAGGGTGGGGGGAGAGGAGAAGTTCCGTTTTTTTGGTTTTTCAATAATATCTCGAAAACTGTTGACTCTAGAAAAATATGTTTCGAATAAACATAAAAGCTAATTAAATTTACTATAAAATTTATTATATATAAATTTGTCGTAATTCTAACCGTTTACGAGATATACGTTATTGAAAATAAGTAATTTTTGGGAAAAAAACAAATGTCACCTCACTTTTTGTCAAACTTTTGCTTCTATTACGTTCCACAATCGTTTCTCAGAAAAAACGTCAGAATCAAAATTGTACAGCATAAAATGTACTTTAGTTTCATATATACGTTATTGGTATTTGCTTCAAATGTTTAACAAAAAGTGGGGTAAAAAGTTTTTTTATTCCTAAAATTATCGATTTTTAATAACGTATATCTCGAAAACCGTTGGAATTTCTACGAATACGTATATAATTAATTTTATAGGAAATTTAATGAGCTTTAATTTTGATCGGCAACATATTTTTCTAGAGTCCACCGTTTTCGAGATATAATCAAAAAACGAAATTGGGACCTTCTCCCCTCCCCCCACCTATAGCTCACCTCCCAGGAGCGGGGACTTTTAATATATTTACCTTCTGACTATTCCTAACGAAGCTGCGAAGTCAAAAATTATCGCATATTCCATGCACTCTACATCCCTCATCTCGACACTTTTTATCTTGGCTCGCACTTATCTGAAAAAAACAAGTTTATTAATACTCATTCCGAAACTAATTTTTCGATCCAAAATTTCTTTTTTTTATCTAAAAGCCCCTTAAATTTACTATAAGAACCTATATATGGAATTTTGATCAGGTCTCATCAAATACCCATACCAGCACGTTAAAAACCGCTTACTATTTTATGTCCAAGTTATTTTGGCATAGTTTTCACCATAACGCCGAAACTATTTGTCAGATCTGAAATTTATTTTTTTCAACTAAAATCTGGTAAATTTACTATCAGGCCTTATATATGAAATTTTGATTATGACACGTAATACACCCAAACCTGAACTCTTAATATGTATGTTTTAGCAAAGTATGACGATAGTCACAAATTCAGTGGGCTGGTATGAGTGTATAATGTGACATAATCAAAATTTCATATATAGGTTCTTATAGTAAATTTAAGGAGCTGTCTGATAAAAAAAAGAAATTTTGGATCGTAAAATTAGTTACGGAATGAGTATCAATAAACTTGTTTTTTCAGAGAAGTGAGAGCCAAGATAAAGAGTGCCGAAATGAGGAATGTAGAGTGCATGGAATATGCGATAATTTTTGACTTCGCAGCTTCGTTAGGAATAGTCAGAAGGTAAATATATTAAAAGTCCCCGCTCCTGGGAGGTGAGCTATAGGTGGGGGGAGGGGAGAAGGTCCCAATTTCGTTTTTTGATTATATCTCGAAAACGGTGGACTCTAGAAAAATATGTTGCCGATCAAAATTAAAGCTCATTAAATTTCCTATAAAATTAATTATATACGTATTCGTATAAATTCCAACGGTTTTCGAGATATACGTTATTAAAAATCGACAATTTTAGAAATAAAAAAACTTTTTACCCCACTTTTTGTTAAACATTTGAAGAAAACACTAAAAACGTATATATGAAACTAAAGTAAATTTTATCCTCTACAATTTTGATTCTGACGTTTTTTCTGATAAACGATTGTGAATCGTAATAGAAGCAAAAGTATGACAAAAACTGAGGTGACATTTGTTTTTTCCCGAAAATCACCTATTTTCAATAATTTATATCTCGTAAACGGTTAGAATTACGATAAATTTATATATAATAAATTTTATAGTAAATTTAATTAGCTTTTATGTTTATTTAAAACATATTTTTCTAGAGCCAACATTTTTCGAGATATTATCGAAAAACCAAAAAAATGGAACTTCTCCTCTCCCCCCACCGTTAGCTCGCCCCCCAGCGGTGGGGACTTTTAGTATGTTTACCTTCTAACTATTCCTAACGATGCTGTGAAGTCAAAAATTATCGCATATTCCAGGCACTCTACACCCCTCATTTCAATACTCATTGACTGGACTATTAATAGAATAAAAGGATAATAGAACCAAAAATATGATAGTTTTGAAAATCTCCTGGAGAACGAAAACCCTGATGAAGTAACTTGGATCCAAGCACCATTTAGTCCAGCCCATCAACGCATTATATAAAAATATGCGATTATTTTTGACCTCAGGGCTTCGTTAGTAATTACAAGATAGACATTTGCTTCAAATGCCAGAAACATTGATATAAAAATATTATGACATTTGTTCTGAGAAACGATCGTGGAAGGCACTAGTATATTAGCAAATGTTTGACATAAAGTAAAGTAAAATATATTTTTAATAATGTATATCTCCAATACGGTTGGAAGCTCGACAAAATTTTTTCTATAGGGACCTTCCCTAACAAAAATGGGACTTTCTCCCCTCCCTCTCACCGTTAGCTCACCCCCCCAGGGAAGGGGACTTTCAGTATGTTTATCTTCTAACAACTCCTAACGAAGCCCTCAGGTTAAAAATAATCGCATATTTCATGTACTCTACACCCCTCATTTAAGCACTTATTGACTGGACTAATTATACATGAAATATATAATCAAAATATAGAAAAGAATCTGAATTAAGATTCGATTATGAAAATTCTAAACCAAGAGACTAATCATAGCATTACGACACTCCCTAATTACAGAAAAAAAAAAGATAAAGAGGTATTTTTCATCTTTCGTGGAAGATAAATTATCCTTTATCAAAATAAAGTATAACGCATTCTATATCAATATTGGATGGTACAGAATTTAAAATAATTTCTATCAAATCAATAAAATATAATAAAAATAAATGTTCAAGTTTATCTTCAAATTGTTAAAGTATAGTTTGAAAAATGATAAAAGTGGGATTACGATGTACAACTGCTGAAGACAAAGCACTAAAGAAATAAAAGCTATTTTATTATCAGAAAATAACACTACTTTTATTATAAATTTTTTGTAATTCTTTGGAAATTTCCGTTATCCTAGAATAATCTATAGAATATAAATTATTTTTCATTTTATTATAAATCTATAGTTGTTTTCAAATTGATACATCAAGAGAAATATCAGAGCTTCCTCCTGTTTAATCTAAGGTTCTAGTATCACTGGCGATCACTTAAGTCATAAAAAAATAATGCTATTTTCTCTTATCTACAAAGTTCATTGAATGATTTTTTAAATATTTATCATCTAAAGTTAGAATTTCTTTTTTTTTTTTTTTTTTTTTTGTACATTGCCTGATTTACGAACTTGAAAATTTAAAGTCGGCAAAAATTTATATCATGTGTAGTATTTTTTCGTTCAATGGGTCCTAGGAGCTAAGAAAAGAAATAAAACGTAGCGAAACTCTTGTTTTATAACTTCTTTTATATCTCGAGTTTGAAACATCTTTATGGTTCTTTTTCCCAAAACATTAATAATTTAGTGTGGACTAAAAATGAAAATTAAAAAAAAAAAAAAAAAAAAAAAAAAAAAAAAATCATTGTTTAAAAAAAAGTAATACATGGGAATGCTTAAATTAATAATTAAAGCTGTGTACAAACAAAAAATGTTTGATGTTGATTTGAAAGATCAAAAAAATATTAACGTATAAATTATCATAAAAAAAGAAACGAAAATTTAGCTGTTTTGGGTAATGTAAAAATTTTTAGGGCAACAATCAAACTAAATAGAATTTTGAGAATTTTTAGATGTCGTAAGTTTGGTACATTTCAACATTTCTTAACTGGCTGAAAAAGGATATTTTACTCTTTCCATTCTTACGAATAATTTTTTTTTCATTTTTTTGTGGTTCTTTTTTTAAGACTTATGCTATAAAACATTTAGGACCATTTCAGTTGAATTAAATCGCGAGCATAAGTTCCATATATAAATTTAGTTTGAATTGGTTAAGATGTGGTTATAGATTGAATAGATTGAATTTGAAAGGTTATGTAAATCTGTTCGTCATAAAATGTTTAGTTCTCGATTCAGCAGAAAATTTTAATCGGTAGTTTTCTAAGGCGAAGAAAGAAATTATAAAATAAAACGTGATATTCATATTATTTTTTTTCTCGGCTCACAATGCTCATTGGCGGCTATATCTCTAGATTTGCACTATTATTGGTCCTTACTACCAATACAAAAATCGGCATTCAAACCTGTGAGTTACAAGTCAAAACGTCTCCTTGTAAGATGGATACCAAGATATCACACTGTATCAGATCTGGGTAATGGGATCTTATTTAATAGGACATTTGGGCCGAAACTACATCTTAGAGTAAAAGGAATGTATCAGGTTCTGGTTTTGATAAAGAGAAAAATAATCTCTTTAATAATAATATTAGGTTTTGGTTTAAACATGAAATCCTGTATTAATTACCGGACAATCCAATATATAACTAAAAAACCTCCCCATATGGATCCTTCCTCACTATAGCATAGTATTATACTTATCACCAGTTAAAAAATAAAATAGTTTAAATTGCCTGCTGACCACTGGTAAAAGTAAAGTCAATGAATTTTAAGATAAGTGTTATGCATATTAGTGATCTGCTAAACTTCCTCCCTTCATCATAAACATATGTACACATAACCGATCTGGAATCAGAAAAAAATCATTTTTTTCGGTCTAGGTTCATGTAATCCCTTAGGGTCAAATTATCCTTAAATTATAGGCTTTTAGGGAATTTTTAATATTTTTATATTGCAAGATTCGTATGATAGAATCATTTTTAGAAATATCTCAAACCAAACATATGACTTTATTACGATATTATTAGTTATATTAATTTATTGAGTGAACTATAGCTTAATAATCTCTCAACACTAATAATGATCCCAATAGTAAACAGTATGGCGTAATAATAACTCTAGGAATTAGCGGCGTGGAGTTGATCGTTCTTAATCCCACATCGTAGCCGATAACAATAAATCGATCAATCATCAGGGTAAAAACTACAAAGAGGGCTTTCTCTAATAACTGTTTTTTTTTTTTATCCTTTAAGCCGTTATTCGAAACCGATTGTACGCGTTTTACTAAAAAATTGGGAGTTCCGAGTCTGCAAAATCCTTTTTCGGGAGGCATTTTGTTGCAGGCACTTGACAAGTGAGGTTACAAGAGTGCCAGGCCCTTGAATCTATAATAGGTAGGGCGCTAATTATTACCCTTCACCTCTCAACTTTCTTCACCTAGGAACAAAGTTATTATTTTAAATAATATTATCTATGTAATTAGTATATACTATTATATAGGGTGAGTGAGTACCTCTTAGTGTAAAAGAAAAAAAAAAAAAAAAAAAAAAAAAAAAAAAAAAATGGGTGAAACTAGATCAAAAATGCTGCTGATCTCACCTTTCTATTTCAATCCGTTGCATATATACTTTCTTGCCATAAAAGCTGTAATATCTCCACTTTGTTTAAATATTTTTGAAACTTGGAACACATTTTCGGATTTAGCATTAAATTTTCTATAAGAGAAAAGTACAAGTAACCTTGTATTTTAAAAATTTGTTACCTAAAGATCAGCTTGATCTTCACCTTATTTAGGGAAGTTACAATGTCTTATATTACTTCAACGCTAACTATTTTTCGAAAAACCTATCTACAAAACTTCAAATCTTATAAAACTTTCAAATTTAATCAGCTTTCGAATGATATGTTGAAAGTAATGATTCTGTTTCGATTTCATGGAGAAATTCACTTTTAAAACCGAAAAAACACGGTGTTCTCATTTGGAATAGAAATCAGTTACTTGTGTAAATATGAAATTATGATAATCCCTTACTGTAAATTTTAAACATAATAAACTCTTCATTGAAATAAAACCAAAGAAAAAAATTATGGTTTAATGAAAATAAAGGAAAACTGTCAGTAAAGCGACACCAAAACCAAGGATCTTATGTTATTACATTTATTTATTTATTATTATTATTTAGGATTTATTTTATTAGATTTTCAATGTAGGCTTAAAGTGATTTTTCGTTTGTGATCACTAACCGCGAGAATTCCTAAACCAATGAGTACCAATTTTTAACTAAACAGTCTTCATAGTTCAAGGAAGTTTTAGAAATAATAAAATATACATTTTTAAATTAAATTATTGTTAAAATAGGAATAAATATGTGGTGTGCAGTGAAGTTTGAAAATGGGCCGATAGGTGATCGTTTGTCAAATTGTTGTCAAAAAAACTATAAACATGTTCTGTGATGTTGATGTTGATACCAATGAAGTTTAAAGCTTGAGACATACATGGCAAGCGCCATACTGCTACAGAGTTTGCGATTGTAAAACTATTGAACGAACCCATTTGTACCAAATGTTAACTAGACACACTATTTTTATTGTTTTAGAAAGGTTTCCAACATTAATGTATACAATAATAAAAATTTAAATGTACCATGTTGATTGGAAGAAAAGTGGTTTGCCACACTGTCATATACTTTTATTGCTAGAAATTGAAATCCAACCAGATAATATCAATAAAATTATTAATAGAAATTATCACGAAATAAAAATGTCGATCCTTTGCATTTTGATATTTTGTATAAAAATATGATTCATGGACCTTTTATTTTAAGCACTGATTATAGAGTTCATTATATGCATTTTTCTTAATAATCTCTGTCAATCTGTATCAACAACAGTTTTAAGTAATCTTTAACCACCTAATCAGTGCAATTTTAAAAGGTGAAAAATTACTGCTATGCGTGATAACTTCATTGAGAAAATAATGCTTATTAATTGCATGCTGCAATACATGATTTTTATCGATGAATAGAGAAAATTTCAATTATTAGTTAAAATTATCCAAGTTCTTCAAATATGAATGCGGGCGTAGTCGCGACAGGGGACGATAATATAAATATATATATAAAACTTAAAATTTCAATAAAGAAATCCAAGTAGATTTATATACGAGAAACAGAGTAAATCGGGCTATAAATAAATGATGAATAAAACTAAGAACATACTGCTAAGCCTAATGGTTCACTTTAGTTAAATCTTCGCATGAAATTAACTTTTTTTAATGTGTAGATATATTTAACTTTATAAAATACATACATCAAGTAAATATGTTTAAATATGATCGTCGTCCTTCAATTCCTTTGATATTCTTCCAAACCATTGACGCAGAAGGCCATGGAATTAGTAGTTCCTTCTCGACGGTATCGCTGGGATCACGGGGAATACCTACCGTATTTTCGTGTAAGGAGTGTATTTTGGAAGATTTGCGGTTGTCATGAAGGAAGAGGTACCAGAATCCTTCTGGTAGGGAGAACTCAGAAACTCGTTCAAACACGTCCTCGACGAATCGCTAAGGGTTTGTAAGTCATCGGGGTTTCCAGATATCGTGTAAAATATATATTCGGATACCGAGATAATGATCGTGGAGAATGTCGAGGAGTCCAGTTCTTTCAAAGGTTTGGGAGAGCTCTTGAAAAAAGAGAAGATATTTAGGCATTTCCTACTACAGTCGTCAGAAATTGTAACCAGAGCCAATAATGCTAAAAGTGTTGGAAATCGTAAGCACAACAAACTCCAATGAAAATGGTGGTAACCATCCTTAACCATTTGTAGCAAGGTTATTCTTGTAATCCACTACTCCTGCTAGGCCTCAACCAAACGCTGTTAAAATAAAATGAATAAAATAAATCGGTAAAACATATTTCTATCCTATTTTATATTCATACAGTTCTTCATATCATTTGTTTATTAATAAATAAATAATTACTACAGATAATAATATCATCCACAAATTAACTAAAACGTATTTAAACATGTCGACTGTACGCCATGAGAAAAAAATAGTTAAACATAGAAGTGGATCTGTAAAATAATAAAAATATAAGAGACTATATTCTTTTAGAGAAATAAAGAACATTTAATAATAATAATATTCTCTCCTATATAAAATAAACCATATATAAATGCTTTGTAAAGAACTGACGTTTGTAACAGCTATACAACAGATTGTTAAACATTTTTCGCTTAAAGTATTAATCTGAATCTATCAATTTTTCAAATAAATATAATTAGTAAAAGGATTAATTGCCAAAGGAACTTTTAAAATCGTCAATTAAACTTTTCGATGCTCCAACAGTTATTAATTATTCTGGTACATCGGGTCCGTGCGCTTCAACGCTTAATTTGACGTTGTAGGCGTAATAATTTTAATTTGAAAGAACCAGATAAAAAGTTCAAATACCCGTGAGTTCAAATTAGCGAACGTTCAAATATACCCCTGTATATTTTGATCTTAATATGTAAAATAATTATTATTATTTTATTACAGTTAGATCTTAAAAAAAAAAAAAAAAAATGTATAAAATTATTATACCATGCCATTATATCCTTAAATCAGCAAAAGTAAGTTTTAAATATTTTAAACACGGATATGTGTTTTGTCTATAGCAGTAGATCTATAGTTTTATTGTGTAACGTTTTTTCACCCTCAAAATGTTTAACTTTATTTCAACATCGAAAATGCAACATTTTGACACCCTCTAGCTCTATTCGTGTTGCTTGGATAGAAAAGTTTCATTATCAGAAGCAGTGAATTATAGATAAATATATACACGATCTACTGTGTATCTTAGTTAGGGAGAAATTTAGTTTTTTATTTGTTTATTATTATTTATTTTTCTATATTTAATGTTTATACATTTTAAAAATAGATGATAACAAATCAGGAAACGTAAACAAATGAACGATTTTAGCATTTTAAAACCAATCACAAAAGTGGAGAACTTATAATTATATAAATTTAGGAAGTCTTTTTTTTTTTTTTTTTTTTTTTTTAATTATAATAAGTCGTCATCTTTCTTACAACTTCAAAATCGAGTGGACTAACAATTTTTTTCATTTTTTTTTATGTTTAAAGAATGTTTTTCAAAGGACAGGGAAAAAAAAAAACAAAAAACTAAATTAACTAACTATAAACTATTTCTTTAAAATTATTTATTGATATTTACAACTGTATATATTATATACAACAAGGAAATTTGATGTAAAGAACTACTCACTAGTAGCACTTCAATAAAACATTTTACATTACTCTTGGTCATCTTCTTTTCAGACGACTCGTAGAATTATCATGAATAGAATGAGGCAAATTGTGACACTAGTGGATTTGAATATGATTCGAGATGGAGTTTGCTATGAAAGGATAGATATCTGGTGCGGGCCAATTTAGCAACATATGGAACATTAAGATCTTTGAGGATAAGTTTATTTTTGACAGAAGCATTGAGGATTTTACGAAGGATTAAGTATTGTAAGGATTGGATAGGAGAAGAATTAAAAGGTTTAGTGGAGCCCCGAAGCTCAAATCCGTATGGCCAAATGGTTTAATTTATGTCATGTAAATAAGTCTTTTATAATTTATTGGGAGCGTTGAACGCTTGCCTAGTAAATGTTACAGTAGTCAGTAAAGACGAGCAGTCTTTTGTCTTTTAGGTCTAGTTTGTAAAAAGTTAAGCTGTATTTCTAATTAAATATTTATAAAATATTAAATGTAAAAATATTCCATTTAAATAAATTGCCTTTCTATCAACAAAACTAACTTTAAGAATTATTTCTTGTATAAAAAAGTAAAGCTTTAAATATAAACTCAGTCTTATCTTTTTCTTTTCAGGTAATTGATGTTGACAGACCAGCATTGAAAATAATCCTTCCTAACAAGAACGCTTTGTTGATGCTATGGAAGGACAACAACAAGATACGGCAACACCGTTGTTTATCAACAGTCTCAACAACAATATCCCCAGCGAATATTTTCTCTTTTGCTGATCCTATGGGAAATCAACTAGATACCTCCATCGCAGATCGCAGATCGCAGATCGCTCAAGAATAGTTTACTCCGGAGAGAAGAATCTAAGCAAACGATATATAAATAATAATAAGAGCCCTGCAGGGCTCTGGGGAAATAATAAATAAATAAAAAAAATTAAACATTGCAACTCTTTTATTTCGAAATAAGATTGCTTAAGTAAATAACTTATTTGAGGGACAATGACAGTTGCATAATAAGATATTTTAAATTTTTTTGATTATATATTATATTGTATCATAATCTATTTGATTATAATACCCCAAATCAAATTTATTCGATGAATAATATTATTATGTTATTAATAATTAATTTTTTGTTACTTTTATTTATATTTTTAATAGTATAACCTGTTGCGGCTAAAGTAAGAACTTAAATAATTTTAACTGACAATTAAAGTTTTATTTGTTTATCGATAAAAATCTTGTATTTAAGTATGCAATTGAATATAATTTTTTCAATGATATTTTCACGCATAGCGGTAATTTTTAACCTGGTTAAAATTACACTGATCAAGATTACGAAAAGTATAATTGGATATCCAATTTTTAATTTTTAAGTATGAGTTGATAATCCAGATGGACAGAGACTATTAAAATATCTTGCGATAATGGACTGCATTATCAGTTTTTACAAGTAAAGACCCCATAAATTATATTTTTAAGCATATTACCAGGAAGCAAAGGATCATTTTATTTGGCAATAAGTTATAATTAATAAGTATTTACCAGTGTAACAAATCTCGTTTCCGCCACTTAACATTGTAAATTTAAATTATTATTATTATTATAATAAATTTTATCAACACTAAACCTCCCCACAACTATGAATATGGTGTTATTAAAACGTAAAGTTTTAAAATAAAAAGTTTTAAAATTAAAATGTCGTCCACTGGGATCCTCATGTCGCACTTACTTATAGTGTTTTTAATGATTTGATTGAATTTAATTAAATTTTATTATCAATTTCAATCTCTATATAACACCTACCTTTGTAACCTCTCTCACAAAATGGCATATTTATCGCTTTTTTAATTACGATTAAACTGAAAATCTGTTAATTTTATTATAGCTAAACCTTCCTTGAACTATGAAGACGATGTAGTTAAAAATTGGTACAGATTGGTTATGTTGGTTTCGTGATTAGTGATCACAAGCGAAAAATGGCTTGTCCTTTAATAAAACAGTATAGATTTGCTTTTTGCTGTGTTAATATATCTCAATATATTTTATTGTATGTTTATGTGAGTTAATATGTTTCCATATCTAAGATATTTCGATTTAAAGAAAGAGAAATGTGATGATGTATATAAGAGGAAAAATAAATAAAAACAATCTTAAATGTTTAGAATACATTTATAATAAATTATACACTGACATGCAAAAAAGTCCACCTAATTGATTATTTAATTTTTTCGGCTGAAACTTTCATTCTTTTATAGGTGTTTACGTTCCCATAAAATTTAACCAGGACATATGGAATGTATTAAGATTATTAAAAATGTTAATCAACTAAAAGCAAACGGTATTAAAAAAAAAATACCAAGCAATTCTAAATTTATAAAATGTTTAATTAATTAGGTTTATGTCCACCCCTTTTGTTTATTACGTCTTATATTCAGTCTAATGAGATGTTGAATTCAAAACGGGTATACCCCATATAATGCAAAAAATTAATATGAAATTTGCAGCCAAGAAAATGAAAAGATTAATTGGGTGGAATTTTTGCCTGGCAGTATATTGTTGACATATTAAATACTTAACATTAGCTTGTATTACAATGTTTTATAATCATGCTTTCATGTTATTAATATTCATTATCATTAATGTAATTTATTTTCCCTCCGTAAAGGTCGGAAATAAAAATATCTTGGATAGACGAAAATTTCTTGAATAGATTGATGGGTATACTGTGTAGCAACCCAATGGCATTGTTTCAATAAGGAATTTTTCACTCTTCGTATTAAAATAACGTTTCGACCATAAACGGCAGTTTCTAATATACACTATTTTTTTTTTAAATTATGATTATCTATATAAATAAAAACATATGTTTGTTCGGCGAGTCAGCTAGTACCACTATAAAAAAAATATTCACTTAGTTTCTACAAATTTCTTATGACTGAAATGAACATTATATATCTTTTAAATTCCAAGTACTCTGAACTATAATGGTCACAATTTACATTTTTACTCGACCCCAAACCCCTTAAATTTTCGATAATTCCATTTAAACCTTACCAGCCGCTGGCTCAATTACTATCCAATTCCGGACATCCTTATAAAGTAAGGCGCATATTGCGGCGCGTGTGGAACAGCGCGATTTTATGTAGCATACAGATGTTGGGGTCACCGCGTATTGATAAAACTTTATCAGTCTGAATCAGATTCGGAGCTTAAATTAAATTAATATAGAATTATTCTTGTTTTATTAATTCTAAAATCTTTAATAAACGGGATTTTTACAAATAAAAACACGTGTCTGCTGTGCAGAAATTAGGGAGAAACTGCGTAGCAATATGCGCTCCCCAATACTACGCTAAGGGCGCGATCGTGTCGTGCCGCTCGCGTCATGTCGTGCAGCACAGAACCAGACGCGCCGCAATAACCCTCCTCACTGAATAGAACAGCAATGGCCCTATGCCATGTTGTTAATATATACTAATGTTGGAGTCCTATTTCACTAAAGTCTTATGTTATAACCACGGCTAGTTAATAGAAATTTCGTTTCTAGAAAAACTAATAGATTTACTTTATTGGTGACTATAATCAAGTGAATTTGTGCATACACAGATTAAACACTATCATTTTTTTCGGTATCTCAACAAAAGTTATATTCTTTTTTATATTAATTATAATTTATATTTATGTTGGAGTCCTGGCAATGGCCAGCTTAAATGCTGGAATTTCAGCAGCTACAGTGCTCTCACACAGCGCCGACTGGACTTCGATACTAGGGACGCAATGGAGTGAGCAGCGTTGAAATCTCTTAGGGTCCGGCTTTAACCCCCTCCCACCTGCCCCACACCCCTCACACTTCACCTAAGTAGAGGAACAAACAAAGACAAGCGTATTCGCAAGGATGAGTGTTTGCATGTATTGTATGTTTGTATCATATTTTATTTTTTTTATTTGATACTAAACCATTAATTTGTTGTATTATTATTGCTAATACAGTAATTGTTATAAAGAGATTGATTTTTGTACATATTGTATGAATGAAACTTTTTTCATCTCAAATGCTTATTATCGTTGAATGAAGCAGATAATAATATTCTTCCAATAGAAATTGTTTTAAAATATATTTTATATTTTCTAAAGAAGTGAGTTAAAATAACCGTAAAAATTATTAGTATTATAGCAGAAGCTGATTCGTTTCGTTTGTCACAACAGTAACTTTCCTCATATTAAGTTAGATAAAATTAGAACCTCTGGTATTGATTGGAATCAAAACACAAGTGTTTCGGTAGTTGATTAATGCTATTTTTGAGAAGTTAGATGTTCCGAGTCATGCGCTGCTAAACTTATTTTGAGAGACTTGTACATGACGCAATTTGTCAAACTTTCTGACGGAAACTTGCTGAAGCGAGTTCTGGACTCATTAGGCTGACCAACTCTTACCATCCGACCGGATATTCCTTACGCACAGAACTTTGGATCGCATAATTTCTTCTTTTTTTTTTTTTGCTAAAAGTTGGTATCAAACAACGACGAAGACTAAGTTTAACAGAAACGACTGTCAGTTATAACTTTCAGCATTTTGTATTGGAGCTGCTTGGCATAATTAAGTACTTTGAAATATATTAATAGCAATTTATGTGTTCATTTCATATTCTAGATGTATGCTGATGGATGTTTGGTTATACTTTATGCGTTTCCATTACATTTATCTGTTAGAATTGAAGCATTATTAAATCGTTTTTCTCACAGCTGCACAGTTAAAAGTGACGGAAATGTGTAAAAAGTTGATTTTATTGAATTCACTCTGTCACTAAATTTTTTCTCTAGCTTTTTTGGTCTCATCGTTGGATAAACTAGGAAATAAAATAAAAATGCCAAAAAAAACAAGTTAAACAGAAAAGGATATATTACATATGTGCCACTTGAGGCAAATATGTTCAGTGCAAAAATTGATTTAAAAAAAAAATGCAATTGAAAGTTTGGATTTTTTTTTTTTGGGGGGGGGGGAATTGACAAGTGGTGAAATCTCTGTTTTAAGATAAATAATTTTGCTTCATGACCATCATGTTTTATTTTAATAGTTGTAAATTTTTACCATTTTTTTTTTAAACGATTGTTTAAAAATGTATGCACTAAACACAAATTATACCAAGTTCTTATGCGTAAAACATGTTCAGTAGTAACTTATTACATACATAGGGGACTAAATGGCCGATTAAGTAGGGGCGAGGGTCTCAGCGCGCTCATTACAGAATGTTGTGGGTTCGAACTTTACCTGGGCGGGTTAAAATTTATTTCATGGAGGAGCCCACGAAATGGATCTTAACCTTCCGACCCTGGCTAGAATAGGTTATTAACCTGTAGGATAACCCGCCCTTCCTGCCCTAGAAGGAATACATAAGGACGTTAAGCCCCAACAAACAAAAATAGACCAAACACGAGTAATGGCCATTGGCGAGCTCTGAAAAAATAAAGTTTAAAAAATATGCATTATTTATAATTAATACTATTAATTATTAATGATAATTGTCAACTATTTCTTCCTCAGAGAAAAGCAGTTTAGTTAGATTAGCTTGAATCTCATAATTTATTTTTTTAGACGAATTTGCGAAATCAGTAACAGTTCACCCATTTTCATTTTTTACATAGTTCTAAGCAACTAAGTCTTCTAAAGTACAAGCGATTGTTCGATCTGCAACATACGAGCAACGTGAACCAAGAATGAAACTCGATCCGGACGAACGATACAAGCTAATTTAAATTCCAATGTATTCCATTACAATGCTAATTATAATTACAGCCTTCACCCAAGTGTGATTATAAAAAAAACAAAAAATGAACAAATTATGCGAATTTTACAATGCTTTCCAATTTCACCAGTACCATAAATACCCTAAGATTTCATCGTAATTTGATATTATACTTAAGATATTTAAATGAATTGATGTTAAAAAAAATGATAATAAAAAAAAAGCAATAGAATTACAAAATATATCTCACTTTAAGAATTTTACATTAAATTTCAGTTGTATCCTAGGTCACATCCTCTACACGGTGTTGAAGGCAATCCCGAATCGCCCTCACAATGTACGTAAATAGCGATCTCTTCATTGCATTCTAAGAACTCTAATATCACATAATGAACCCTCACGAACGGTGTCGAAATCGCAGCATTAAAATAAATTCATTAATTAAATAACCTTCACCCTTCATCATAAGCCTACGCCTTATTGTCCGGTAGGTACGGTAGTACCCTTTCACAACATTCTACTCATCCCTGTTGAACAGATCCACTACTTAGGACCCTTACTGGACAAACGTGTAACTTGGAATCCACATCTTCTTCTACTTTTCGCTTAACAATCCCATATAGCGGCCCCTGGCTTTTTCAACATCTGCCTTCCATTTCTCTCTGTCCATTGCATACAACCCATTCATTCACATTTGCCGTGTGTCTTGGAGTACACTGTCTCTTCAGAAGCCCTTGGGTCTCTCCCTACTTCTCTTTCCACCTTGTGTGACTTCATATATTTTCCTTGGTATTGTCCTCCGCTATTCTTATTCTAGGTGACCAAACCATTACAATCTCAGGATTCTAATGCTCGCAGAGATATTAAGGTCTTTGTATTTGTTACACAGGTCCTTATTTTTCCTTCTCTGTAGGTACAGGTGAGAATTCGGAATTGAGTAAGATAGGTTAAGTGGTCCTATCCTTTTATAGTAAACTACGAAATCACTCAAATTCACTAGTGCCTCAAATTTCTGCTCCATTCCCAATAACCCTCCGAGGCGTCTGAAAATAAGATGGTCTAGAGACCTTCTAATTTAAAAGTTTTAATGAAGTGCTAACTGATGGGTAGTTCTTAACGAGTTATTGACATGTCATTGTTATCATTTTCCACAGGGTTACTTGATGTATGTATTGCATACAGTTTCAAATACCGAAAAATATTCAAATACCAAAAAATATTCGATTTTGTAAACAAATTCTGATGGTTCTGTTCTAGATGGTATTACTAAACATAACCATTATAAATACAAGTGCAAAAATCTTATAAATTATAAATCCAGTTGCGATTGAACAAGATCCTATTTTTAAACCAATTGCACTGCATTGAACAATGTTTATTTAATTCAAGATTAGGAAAAGTGGTGTAATTGCGCAGTCGATTTCCTATTTCTAGTTAGGTCAGTGGCTAAGGGCAGTTCTTACAGGCATTACATAAATATTTAAGGGAGAGCGGGTTCAATTTCCATTTTATCCGAACTAGAAGTTGTAGCAATGATTTTTTTTCCAAGCCCTTTATTAATTATTTATTTTTAATATAGGATTTAGGGAACGGTGCAATGTTCTATTCTTTATCCTACAAAAGGTTCGTTTAAAAAGTACTAAAATTGTAAAATTAATTACATAATATATAACTTTAACATAACGTTTTACAATACATACGTCAAGTAAATAAAAACAATATTGGAATCATGGAAAGATAGGTACCTGTTTGGGAAGAGTCAACAACTTATGAGACATATAGCTGATGGGTAAGTTCATTTTTGACTAATAAGGAGCATTAATGATTTTACGTAGGATTTTGTAAGGAATAAATACGAAAAGCGTAAGATTTATTGTAGCTCCAAGCTCAAATCTGTATGTCCTGCAAGATAGCATTAAATTTATCGTTTTATATCAAATCTGGTGAATGAGAACGTATTAAAAATTAGTAGTTTTTATTATTTATTCTTTCAACTGTATAGGATATATAAATCTAGTAATTAAGAGGGGAAATGACAATAACTTGTTAAGAAATTACCCATTGTTAACGCTTCTATATAAAAATATAAAGGTTTTATATTAGAAAGTTCAGAGGCCATCTTCTTTTCAATTGAGAATAGAATGGGAAGCAATTCGAGAAAATAGAGGATTGAAATGGTTTTGTTGTTTACCTATACAGATAGGATAGGTATCTGTTTTGCGCTAAATCAGCAACATTAAGATGTTTATGGATAACAATTAAGTTTATTTGTAACAAAGCAAGGATTATTTTTAGAAGGATTTTGAATCTTAAGAATAGGAAAATTTAGTTAAGCCGCAGAGATCAACTCAATGTGTCTAAATAGGTCTAATGAATGTCACTTAACCTTCCGATACAGCGCGTATCCATCACGTACGCTTAGGAAATGTTTGTCTAATTTTATTTGATCTTATGCAGTCTTGGAATTTCCCGTCTTTTCTTTCCTCTCTTTTCACCAAGGATTCCTACGCAATTAGTCCGGAAGAAAAATGTATTTTGTATCTCTGAAATATGCACGCCTATCGACTTAAAATATTTAATATTAAAATAATATTAAAATATTAAAATATTAAATATACTTAAAATAATTATATTAAAATATTTTATTTTAATTATCTAATTATCTAATTGGACTAATAAAATCATTTAACGATCAAAAAGTCTTGTCCCTGATAAGTATCACGTCACTTTTCTACATACATTAAAACTTAAATGAATAAACAAATGGCAGAAGCCATGAAACGTCGCCTATTGTAGATAAACATGTTTTTATTGTATGATTTTTAATAAATAATGATGGGAGAATAATTGCTTTTTGTAAAATACACCTTATAACGAAATTCTCCTTTGTAAGTATATATTGTATAGTATAACAAAATGTACATTTTAATTGCGAAAGCTTAACTATTAAATAATAGAAATAGTAACTCTATACCCAGTAAACATTTATACTATCTCACTAACTTTTCTGTAATTATTTGGACATTAACAAAATGATTCGTCCCGTTATAAGAAACTTCGTCTAAAAATACGCTCCATTGTTATATGGACTAATGAAGATATCAATAATATAATTTATGTCCCAACGGAAAGTTTTAACAACACCATCAATAAGTCATTAATTATAAACCAATAGAGGTAAAAGTTGTTTAATTAATTTTTAATTGCGATATAACGTGCATTGCATCGTTAAAACAATACACAAGTAAGTATGGCTAAAAGCAAACTGACGTTGTGTTCGCTTCGTTAATAGCTAAATGAAAAGTGTGATAAAGCGATCTTTCCACATATTTATTTTTACGTTTCTTAAAATTAATAATAATTATAAAAATATATATATTAAAATAGCAGATGTATAGATTATATTTCTGTCGGGCTCTTAACCGCGTACAATGCCTGTTATTAATTAATGATATTCCACTATTCTTTTTTTAAATTATAAACTATATTAAATTATACTTCAAACTTTACTGGTTACAACTATTCCTCTAAATTTTACGGTAAAGAAGACTTGTACTTCCCTAAATGGAGTCATTAATTCTCATAGACTGAACCATCATAAATCATACCCTTCTACTTTTAGTTTCAGTTCTTGTTTTACGTTGTTTATGTCTAATTTAACACGATTTTCAGAGAAATAGACAATAACATTTTTTTTTTTACTATTCCTTAAATATAAAATAATGTTTAAAAATAATTCACTTAAAATCATATCAGATATTTAGGATTTCATACCATCCCGACTCATCCTAGCACCGACCTCACTATTAACTTTCATTGCGACTTTTACCCTTTTTCGCAAAGAATGGTAAAAGATGCATTCACATTTATGGTGGTCTCTGTAATTTTTGGTTGTCTTTGTATTTTTAGGGAGAAATAAACTATAAATAAAAACTACAAATACATATGTATAGAAAATAATGCGTACAATTAATTTTTAATTGCGATATAACACGCATTGCATCGTTAAAACAACACACAAGTTAGGATGACTAAAAGCAAACTGACGTTAACTTTTCAATCAAATTAAATTCACCTTGATTTTGCAGAGGGTGAGAGAGAGTTGGCCAGTGGATTTAATGTTGAGTATAGCAGCGGGGGGTTCTTTTTTCTTTTTCTTTATGAATATATAAACATATTAAACAGATAGTAGAGGAACATATTTTGATTTTGTTTACAATTATATTCTTTGAATTTGAATGTGAATGACAAAACTCACTAAAACGTGACTTTAAACGAACTTTACTGAAATATCCTGAATGTATAATGTTTTGAAATGTCAATTAATTTTTTCTCGTTATTTTGATATACTGGGAAATACTTTACAATTACGTTTGTTCATAATTTATTCCCCTATATTTCCCTTATATTTCTAGTAAGGATAACAGATATAATAAACAAACAGTGAAAATATTCCAAGGAACACGGTCAGCCGGTAGATATTTAGCATTAGTAATCAGGGTCAAGGTGTCTCAGTTGCCGACTCCATAAATAGTGATTTAAAGCTTCCTCATCAATTTTAAAACAGCTTTCCTAAGCAAACAACTCTAATTTACAAAAATTATATTATTAAATTATTGAGAACTTGGTTTGATGTAGCTATTGTCATAATATCGGAGTTCCCATTCATTGGAATCGTAATATTATGGTAAGTAATTTTGCGGTTGAGTTACTTTCAAAATATCGCTTTTAGAGTAAGTACTGAAATAAACAATAGCGAAAAAAAAAAATACGAGAATCACGTTTTCAAAAATATGATAAAATTCATATCGAACTGAAATATAATTTAATATTCAGAAACTTAGACCATTTAAATTTCGAATGAAATTTTTTCTTAATTTAAACATATGTCCGATTTGTTTTAGAACCTCTGAAAATCCTCAAATTAAAATTTCCTGGTGAAACTAAAAATAAATTTATTGACGAAAAAGTTAACGCTCTTAAATTTTCGTTCACATTATTCCATTAACTCTGAAACAATTCAAACCAAATTAAGACAGACATGGAGTTCTAATCTACGCGATTTAACTCTGTGTTCTTACGTGTTTTCGAAATTATGAGCAAGATATCCCGAATCATTCAAGCACCTACCGTCCTCACTACGTATGATGATGACCTGTTTGTTGTGAGGAAATAATGATCCTTTCATCGCTTCTCAGTCACTCAATGTCATATCACAAATCTTCGAGAATTGTGTCAAATTTGAATAAATGTGAAAAAATCTCATCAAATAAACTTTGTCGTAAACCTACGACTTTCTGTCCTACAGAACCCTTTAATAATATTCTACTGACCACTTTGAGGAGATCCGCTACCAAATACTTCATCTGGACAAACGTCGTTCTTCGATTCCACATACAAGACTTAAACGATAAAAACTGCTCGCCGTTTTAGACTGTTCTAATATTTATCAGAGAAACGTTCAAAATCTCACCTAACAGTAATTAGACCTTTTTTTGAAATACGGAGTTAGGCTTTAGGGCTATACTAAACCTCACAATTCATGTCGTATCCTCACAACCCAAAATCCAACACTTTCACATTAAAAAATCACAAACCAAAAATTCTAAATTTTTCTTATTTGGTGGCAAATTAGCATACCCCAAACCAGATACCTATTCTTTCACAGCTATGTAACCGCTCATATCGACAATAGCCCACAAATTGCTTTCACGGTAACACTCCGACGCGTCTGAAAAGAAAATGGCCATGTGACCTTATATTATCGAAGTGCTACTAGTGGGAAGTTACGTTCAAAGTAATGATATGTTATTAAGAAAGTTATCTTCACATTTACTAGACTTATTGCTTTGTAAACAGTTATAAATTTCATTAAATAGACAGAAAAAAACCTTTTGAAATTAATAAAAAAAATTATCTTTATTAAATAGAAGACAGTCATAAGAGTTTGTTGAAGATAGTTTGAGCACGGAATTAGCAAAAAATAAAATAAAAAATATTAGAAATTTTAACATTACTGATCAGACACGATTCTCCGTTCAAAATTAACAGAGATTTTAAGATAAATCCCTGCTCCCGTTAGTAAATTATAGAATTTTTACAAAGTTAAATTTTTCTGTTGCATTTATATATTACTATTGCACCTGTAACGTAAAATGGCGTAATAAGACAAACCATAAATTATAATATGTACGTTTAAATAAAGGATTGTAACGGATTGTGAAAAAAAAACTGGAGACTATTCAGGAAAAGTTTTCCAGTAGATTTAAGTCAACTCTTTCATCCTAAAAAGACTTAAGAAAGAGTGACCGTTTTAAGAAGTTTCCTTTTCCTAGAAAGACTCCGCCAAATGGTTTAAAATTAGAATAGATGAATGAAATTTGAGAAATTCATATACTATATTGATATAAAAAAATATATATAAAATGTAGGCCCGTAAACTGTTTGAAAGGATCCCCATAACTTATATTTTCTCCCGTAGTTTTTAGTGTATTCGTGATCAGCATATAATTCACAGTGATATAGGAGGAAATAGTTTCAAAATTCAGTCTAGATCGGCCATGTTACCCACTCCGCGGCGTATGACCATGTTCCGGGATCGTTTACATTAAAACGGTTTACCTGTTACCAATTAAGCAAGGATTTGTAACAAGGAAAACCATATTACGATTCTGATCGGATTAGCTATTCACTAAATATTTTTGACGGATAACTGAATTAGTGATTTCATAATTATTTATTATCGATTAATTTTTTTTTTTTAAATGTACGAAAATTGGGTTCTTTTCTAAACTTAAAATTTCAATACGAAAAATATGGGCTTTGCTTGGGTAAGTATATTTTGTTGTTTACCGAATAACATGATAATCTAAGGTATTTACAGAAATACATATCAAAAAATAAATAAATAAAAATCCAATGCGTTCCGTATTTCTTCCTAAAAAAAAAGCTCCAACACTTAAAAAATGTAGGCAAATCGAGATTTTTTGCATGCAAACCAGTATAGCTCCTGAACAACAGATCCTAGCGGCAAATGTTATATTTAAAAAAATATGAAATATTTTTCACTTAAGTTACGACCAGAAAACTGTCGGCTCATGTCCGATCTAAGCAACATCAAAAGAGCTAGAGCATGTCAAAATCTTACATTTTTGAGGGCGAGAAAACGGTACACTGAAAAATTATAGACCCCCAGCTAAAAGAAATATCCATATAAAAATACCAAAATGTTTTTATTCCATTTTAAGATCTCTATCATCGCAACAAATAGTTCTTTCGCTATGAAAGAGACCGAAGTTCGTTATATTATTAGTATTATTTAATATACTCCATCCGATGAAGTCGGGTGTGTGTAAAATCTGCATCAGGATTAGTGGGACTCCATTTTATTTATAATTAAACATAAAAATAAAAACAATAAATATTTAAAATAGAACTTCAATCATTGAAAATAATTTTACAGCGACAACCTATTCGATTAACCACTTGACAAAAAACCAGTATAACTTTCTGCTGGTTCTGCAAACACGATTTATAACGAATGAATAAAAATTCTATAATCAAGACTTACTGAATAATTCTTAGATTTATTTTTTCAGTTTTATTCTATGATCTTCTAAGATTCTTCGTTATATTGTATACTTTTAATGAAGGTGTTCAACCCGAGTTGACATAAGCTCTGGGACACTTAAAGTAGGTTATTTACAGAAGCAGTTCGTAATGTCTCAAATATAAATTATTGATTCATTATTTACCATCCTGATATCTTTTTGCATTCCCTGATAAACAAAATATTTTTGTTTTGGCTTGTTAATTTTATTCGACAATAATCAAAGATATCTATTTAATTATTTAAACTTAAAAAATATTGAGGAAAGAAAATTTAAGAAAAAGTATTTCCACCAATCTAGTCTCCAATTAACATGTGATACTATCAAGAAAAATTAAATAAAGTATATAATCTTCATAATTACAAAAAAAAAAAAAAAAAAAAAAAAAAAAAAAAAAAAGGAAAAAAAAAAAAAAAAAAACTGAAATAAATTTACTTAGAAATAATAACTTGAAAATCAATTATTTAGTTACAGAACTAAATAATTTTATGAGCTTATACAATCAAATGTTTCTACATTAAATCAACTAATAAAATATTTAAATTTTAAATTCAATATTATATTATTTCTGAAAATGTTTTTCGAGAGATACTTTTCCACCACAATCCATTACGATCTCTTCGAACACAGAAAATGTTCAGAAAATTATCACATATAGAAATAATTTTAAAAATATATAGATGGGGACAAATTTATGATCAGGTTTCCACCATCTTTTTTTTCAAAAAATAATTTTTGAAATTACCAAAAAAGATTCATATTTTGTACTTTCTGCTTATAATAATCAATTTTTAAAAGTGGACACATTTTTTATTAATCATTCTTTATTCTATGTATGATTGAAACTGTCAAAATAACGTCTTATTTGCCTCATATCTAAACCCTTCTGTCATCGAAAAAACATAGTGGCCTACCATCTTACCGAAGATATAAACTTATGCAAAATATAAACTTTTAATAATAGTGAAGAACGATTCAGCGAACCCCAAGGTTCGATGCCGACACCACCAACCCTCGACCACAGACCTCCCTCCAACCCACTCCATCAAAAACCCGAATCCACAAGATCAGCCCTAAAGCAATCCTCTCACATACCTCTCGGACGTTTACCCCACGGCTCGAAACTGATATCCATTTTTGTAATTTCATTTTTAAATCCAACGACTTTACGTACCTATTTTAACCCTCGCTTTGCAATTACCTGAATATTAATCCTTAAATATAATATTAATCCTTTTTCGTACAAAATATTGTACGCATTACTTTATATTCGAAAAGTTTAAGCCGTTGTTCTCCACTTAACGTGAGCGGCCGTGTTTCGCACCCATAGAGAACAGTTAGTATCATAATTTTCTAATATAACCATTTTTTTTTTTTCATTTTCTACAAAGTAAGCGTGAACTATATATATACACACACACACACACACATATATATATATATATATATATATATATATATATATATATATATATATATATATATATGTATATAGATGAATCATTTTGGACTTGTTTAGTTATTGAAATCCTATTACAAGAGAAGGGCATAAGAGGAAATGGAAAATCCGACGGAACCTATTGGAGGGAAAATATCAAAAGCCGGATAATGTAATCCAATATACGATGCATTCCATAGATTATGTTTCTACAAAGTAGATTCAGCCCTAAAGGTTATCTGTTGAAACAATAAACACGGAAACTATCAAACGCTTTAATTATACTTCAACATTGCTAAAGGCAAAGTAGGCGGGGTATTTAATATGATACAAACTCAAAGCTTATAATAATAAACTTATCCATAACCAACCTTAATGTTCCATATGTTCATGATTTAACCCAAACCAGATAGTAAGCTTTCATAGGAAGCTCCATAACTACTCAAATACATTAGTTTCACAACTTACTCCTCACTCCATTCCAGATAATTCTCCGAGGCGTCTGAAAAGAAGATGGTCTAGAGACATTGCGATGAGTAGTTTTGACATGTTATTGCAATCGTTATCAACACCTTTACTTGATGTATATATTTTGTAGAGTTATTAATTTCAATAAATGGATATTTAAAAAAAAATAAAATAAAATTAAAACAATTATTGTTATATCGATTTGAGTGATCACTTACGTACTATTGAACAATATACGATATTGGACTTACGTACATTCAGAGGCTGAATCAAGATTTGTAAATCGCGTAATATTTGTATTTATATTTTTTCATACATATTTAATGATTCACATGTCGGTTATCTATTACATTTTTGCAAAATATTTTAAATAACAATAAAGTTCTTTTTATGATTGAAATATCCAGGGAAGGATAATAAGACAGCTACTGCATGACAGGTTGAGAGAAACATATTTATTCCATCTCAAAGCTTTCTTATCTTAAATTGTTTTTATTATTTTTTTTTTTTTTATTTAGAATACTTTGATAATTTTTAAATGACAAGATCGCACAGTAAGGATGATTATAAATAAAATGTTGGTTATCTATTAAAATATTACTAAACGGAATATTTCAAATGACACTGCAGGACAGGTTGCGAGAATTAGATGCGTTACATTTCAAATCACTCTGGTCCAAAATTGTTTTTATTTTTTATTATTTTTTTTCTTAACAATTTTTATTATATTCACTCCTGCTTGACTGGATTAAAAGATATATATAAACAAGAATCTTTAAGATTATTTTTTACAACTAAACATATCATGACGTGTAAAATTAACTTTTTTCCAACTTTTTGGCAGAGGTTCACGAAAACAGCATCCCTAACTTAGCTTTTTGATTCTCTAATTTTGTTAAAAAATATATCAAAAGATTTTTTAATATCCACTCTTCTCTTTATCTCTTGAACATGTCATAATTTACCAAAACATACACATTTAGCGTGCTAGAGTGGGTGTTTCTCGGGATTAAATATGAATTACACATATAGGATCTAATAGTAAACCAGCTTTGAGATGGAAAAATGTTATTTGGGATCGGACACATTCGCGGAGTCAGAGCGAAAAATGTGCCAAAAAAAACAAACAAACTTCAATTTCACAAAAGTACGGCGTTGACAAATTTTTTTAACTTTGTGGCGTATGTATTTTAAAGGATATGATTAAAACTTAATATATAGAGTTTAATAGTAAATGTAATAAGCTTTTATATGCAAAAAATATAAATAAAAACTGTCTACGGACGCTTCGTTGTTGTGTTATAGGTAAAAAATCGAAAATAACCGGTATTTTAGGCGGTTTTTTACGATTACGGGTATGAAGCCGACGGCTGCCGTGGTAGCAAACTTCTGATTCGGATTTCAGAACCCCATGAAACATAAAGAACCGTTGAAAATAAAAGTTTTTTCTTGGAAACGGCCTTTTGGAGCCTTATTTTACTGGACTATTAATTGACTAAGATTATCAGTAAAAATATTTAGAGTCGGAGGACACGATTTAAATCTTTTACATTTATTATTACTGTTAATAGAAAAAAAGTTTAAAAAACTATAATTTTTTTAAAAATTTTATATTCTTTCAAATTTTTTGTAATGAACACTTCTGCAGGGTTGTATTAAAAATAATACATAAAATGGAATATTCAAGAGGAAAACCTGTGCTCGACTATTTTTTGAACATAACAAAAATTAATATAAAAATTTCCTGTAAGTATGGCAGTGTGAACAGAGAATTTCTAGTCGACAAGATTTGACAGATGACAAAATTGTGCTTCTTAAGTGACGTACTTTATTAATAAAAATGTTGGATATGTATTAAATGACTGTAAAATGGAATATTTCGAATAACAAGTCTTGTTCTTTATGATGGAAATATCGATGGAGGAGTAATATTGACAGCTACTGCAAGGCAGGTTAAAATATATTTTTTTATTTTTTTAAATTTTAGAATTCTTTGACAGTTGTAATAAGAATGAATGCTTGGCTGGATTTAAAATATGTATAAACTAGAATATTTTAGAGAAAAATTCGAGCTTGATTAGTTTTTAAATCGCACAAAAATTAATATAAAAATTTCCTGTATGATAGTGTAAATAGGGAATTTCTTGTTGACAAGATTTGACATATGACAAGATCACACTGTTTAAGGAACGAGAACGTAATTATAAAATAATAATATTAATTAATTCATTGAAACTATTAATACGATTTTGGTAATAAATTTAATGATGTAAAATGAAACACATCAAATAACAAAACTTGACGTGATTGAAATGTCGAGGTAGAAGTAATAAGGCACTGCGAGACAGGTTGAGAAAAACTTATTTGTTCCATTTCCAAATTTTCTTGTTTAATATTTATATTGTTTTAAATTTTAAATTTCAGTATTTTTTAACATTCTTATTTTTAAATTTTTATTAAAAAATAATAATTTTAGGGGAAAAAGTATTTTATTACGATTTTATTTTTAAAATGGCACACAAAATAATATAAAAAATTTCTTTAAACACGATAATGTGTTACGAGAATTTCTAGATATAATTCTTGATATCAAGATTTGATAAATTGTAGATTGCTCTACTTAAAATAAAAAATGTTTATGAATAAAATTTGATTATCTATAAAATAATTAAAAATGTCGAGGAAGGAGTAATAAAGCAACTACGGTCTTGGATATATTAAAAAAAGAAAATTTTAGAGGAAAACGTATGCTCGATTATTTTTTAAATAGCACACTAATTAATAGAAAAATTTCCTATGAAGTATGATATTGTGTATAGAAAATTTCTAGTTGACAAGATTTGACAGATGACAAGATTACACTCCTTAAGTGACAGCAACGGTGAATATTAATAGCAATATATAGAGCCAGAGGACACAAGTTAAATTTATTCCAGTTATTATTACTGTAAATAATAAAAAAAAAAAAAAAAACTAAATTTAATGTCAAATTCTATGACAACTAATTTATGAATTGAATGGACTATTAACTGGACGTTATAAGAAATTAATAAATTCTGCTCGAGTCCTCCGACGACGTAAGATAAGTAGATAACTCACCTGAAGCTAGAGCAAGGATGTATGACCCAGTGACCGGCCGCTTTCTGTCGTATCCGCTCTTTCATGAGGGCTTTCTTCGAACCAAACAGTTTCATCGCAAGTTTGTTGTCTGTCGGCTGGAAGAGGGCCTGAAGCTGGTTCTTGATGAAGCTTTGCTTCCCGCCATCCTGAGCTGTAGATGGTGCCGACATCCCGCCTGCCGGTTCTTCCTTTGGAGTACCGTACAGGGAGAGTTCGTCTCCGGCTTGGCCGAAGTGTACACGGCTCGGTGCCAAGTTCATCCCTGGATCTGGGAAAAGGTCAGACAGAAGGAGTGCTTCGTCGTCGAGGGCTGTGACGAGGCTGTCGGTACAGGTGTTGGTGTTCTCGAGAGAGACCCGGATTTCATCCCGCAAAGGCCGGATCTCCTCGGCAGACTGGGCCGCCGGCCGCCCGTTGGGCAGCTTGAGGGACGCCGCCCGCTCAGGCGCACTCCCTGCCTCCCTCTCCCACTCCCTGCAACACGTACCACTCATTAGGTTAGCGTCACATGGATATATTTATAAACAATACTAGTACTAATTATATTAACTCTATAGCTTTTTATATCTGTATAGAGTAAAAATAAATAAAAGATATTTAAGCATCAATAAAATATAAAAAACACATTATAAAATAGCATCTACGAAATCTTAGTTCCTTAAAATAGATTATTACAAATTATCTGTATTTAACTGGAGTTTTTTACAAGTTAATGACAAATAACTGTAATCATTATACCGCATTTTTACTTACTGTTTATAATGTATGTAAAAATATATTGTATATAAGTATGTAAACAAATAATTTAATGAGAGGGGAAATAGAAAATAACAGACAAAAACAGCCTAGATAGAGAACAATATGAAATTAAAAGAAATTAAGATTCTTGTGGAAAATAAAAAAAAATGGAAGTAATGAGAAGGAAAAAGTAATGCTATTCAAGTAAAAGACTGGTGCGTAATAAAAATAAAAAATAAATAAATATTATCAAATAATAATAATTTTACTAAATATTTTAGCTATAAACTTAAAAACAACATAAAAAAAAAAAAAAAAAAAAAAAAAAAAAAAAATGCTAATTTATATATGAAACAGTTAAATCTATCTTATCTCTACGGTTCTTTGGACCGGCGTTGTCATTTCAAGAATTTTCTGAATTTATATTATTTAAAAATTTAAAAAAAAAAAATAAATAAATTACGTGTTCGTAACAAAAAAGAGATATTTACTACATTTAAATAATATTTAATAATTGTTTTTATATAATTAGTATATTTACGAGCAGCATATAGCTGATCGTTTTATTTATTTCGTGGTGGACCCACGAAATGAATCTTGACCTTCCCACCTAGGCCAGTATAGAACTTCAATGGAAGTCTTGGGCCCATAAAAAAATAAAATAAAATAAAAATGAATAAATAAAAAAATTGATCGTTTTGTGATACTACAATAAATAAAAAAGTATTTAGGCATCAATATAGTATAAAAAATAAGTTCTAAAATATATATATACGAAATCTCACTTTCTTAAATAGATTATTACAAATTAATTTACCTTTAGTTATTCACAAGTTATTGTCGTGTCATTGTAATAATTTTACCACAAATTTACTTATTGTATATACTGTATACAGTTGTAAATATTAATAAATAATAAAAAAAAAAAATTAACTAAATATTCTAGCTTCAAATATAAAAAAAAAAAAATAGTCTAGTTTATATATGAAATACATTAAACTTTCTGTTATCCCGCGTTCTCTGAACCGGCACTCACAAACGAAGAAAATTCTGGCCTAGTATGTTTAAATTTTCCAATTTGATGTTATTCGAAAATTAATTTTAAAAAATAAAAAACTCAATTTCTTTGTTACTAGAGAACTGAAATGATCATGGGTATGTCTATCTATAATTTACTGCTTTTCCCAATATACATTTTGGAATTTAAAGGATCAAATTACTTCAATAAATAATTAAATAAAATTAACAGTTAATCGAAATAAATAAAGCTAAAAGAATGTAGGAAATATTAAAAGCTGCCTCTCTATAGGGCAATGAATAGTATAAAGAATATGAAAATAGTAATAATGAACAGGGAAAGAAATAAACATTTTAAAAAAAGTAAATAATAAAAATAAAAAATTAAATTAAAAAGCACAATATATATACGATGTACACTAATATCCCAGGGGAAATCACAGACCAAGCTTGCCCCCCTTATAAGAGGGGAGGAGAAGCCAGGCCCACAGAAATGCCAAACCTGGTTTCACAGCCACGTTACTAGTGTCTAGATCCAGTGGAGGCTGAGAGGGAGCGCTCAGAACTTGAGTCGAGAAGCTGGCCATTGCCAGAACTCCAGTAATATATTTTAATCACAGTAAGTCTCGAGGCCATTGCCGTTTTAATCTACGAGGAGGGTTATAAGGATGTGTGGAACTGGATAAAGAATGGGCAAGAGGGTTGGGGTAGTTGGAAAGTCTTTGATGGAATTTAGAAAATTTAACGGGATGAGGTCAAGGACAAAAGGTATACTGAGGACATTATGTAGGGTTTTGTTGGAGACATAATATGGAGCATTTATATTAGTTCGAAGAAGGATTTAATGTGCTCGATATTCGATGTTTAGCTGACCCTCACAAATTTAAGTCAGTATGTACATATTGGTTTAATGATAGTTTTGTATAAGAGAAGTTTGTTTTCGATGGAAAGATGAAATGTCCTATTCAGTCGTCTATACAATTGCCTGAAGCGTCTGTTATGTTCTTGCCTTTTAAGTCTAGTGTGAGGGTTCTATGTAAGTCTTTTTTCTAGGTAAAAGTCAAGATAAAATAAACTTTTTACAAAACAAATGATGATTTATAAACGTTTACTGCATATCCTCTCTTATTTGGAGTTCACTTGGATGAGGAAAATTCTTACCATATATATTTAAAAAAAAAATAAAAATAAAATAAAAGTAAAATAAATGAATAATATTTTATGTATTCGTAACAAATTTGAAATTTACTACATTAAAATAATATTGAATTATTAGTTTCCTAGTAATATTATGAGCAAATACATTTTCATTTCTATATTTACGAGTGAAAAGATATATCCGAACAGTTTGTGAATCAACAAAACATAAAACAGTAATAAATTTTATTACATTCATATGTACATAAAAATATCGTATCCATTGATTTCTTCAATAGAAGTCCATTACCAAGTAAAGGACTTGGTGGTTAACACCAAAAAAATGTATTTAAGTCCCTGAAGTCCCGAAATATGAAACATGATAATGATTGTTAAAGTGAGGAATAATGCTATAATAAATAATATTGAATAAATTAATATAGTATCCATAATTTATAATTTACTATAATTTGTTTAATAAAAAGGAATACGATGGAGATGTGAAATTTTGGTTAGTAAGTGTCCAGATAGTACTTGAACCTCAGTACTAATAAAGAACTAAAAAATTATTACTTTATGTGTGTGTGTTTATATATATATATATATATATATATATATATATATATATATATATATATATATATATATAAATATGTATGAATGTATTATTAACTTTCAAGCATGTAATGCTTTCATCAATAAGGTTCGTTTTTAATGCAGGGTCAATTAATATTACGTAGTCAGCTGAGAACGAGTTATCAAACTTTCACATTGCTGAAACCTTCAACTTCCTTAGAGCTCGCGGCGACTATAAGCGTAAAGTGTGCGGTAATGTTGAATGAACGCCTTAAGTTTTCACACGAAATGGTCCAAGTTGGGCGATGTTTGTCTTCGCACATTTCACGTATGGATTGAACTAGCTAGGCCCAAGTTGGATGGAAAGAGCTTTTCAGGGGTAAAATACGTGTTTATGATCCATGGAAATCATCGGTACGAAGATGACTTTTGAGGCTTTTGATGTATGAAAAGTCAAATCTAAATTATTCAGGTATAACTATCGAATATATAAATAAACCATCTTAACTGTCCCGCTATTCGATTTGCGGTTTTTCTATAAATAGAAAGATATTATTTTTTATAAATATTACTAAAAAAAGAAAAGAATTTTTTTTTTTTTTTGAAATCGGCGGTTTTCTGAGATCTTCCTCACAATTGTCTATTTTTACAATCTGAGTTTCCTCAGATTCAAAACTTAACGGATAGCCGGGAGTTAACCGTAGAATTATGAATTCTAAGACGTATAGCGAAGAAATATGACAAATTTTGTATTGCGAATAAAAAATAACTAATAATGACTGTTAATGCTCTTCTTATTTTAATTTTTTTTGTTACAAATAATGATTTTTTTTTTTTGGGGGGGGGGAGAAAAAAATTATTCATTTAAATGATTATTTTTCAAATAATACATTTTGCGAATTAGTTTTAATTCTATAAATTAAAACGTATAATTCAAAAAAAGCAAGTTACCGTAAATATTTATTTTTTCTTGCTAAATTTCAGTTTCAAAAAAATTTACAATGAACGTTTTAGGTAAGTACATTAAATAAATAAAATAAAAAAAATAATCTTTAATTAAGAGCTTTTTATGTTTCTCAAACATTTTGCATAAAGAAATCATGTTACCATAAAAGTAGATTGTAACTACTAGTTGTAAAATTTAAAAAAAAATTGAACAAGTGAATAAATAACGAATACAAAATTATCCATAATTAGTTCTTAAAATAAATTGTTTTCAAATGGTAATTTAATTTAGGAATACAGTAACATGAATGTTTTAGAAGGTCCGGATGTATTTTTCAGAGCATTATCGGGAGTCGAACGGGAAGTCAGGAATGAAACAATGTAGGTTTCAGTTGATATAGAGACCATTACGGATGATAGTAAGTTCAAGTTCATATAGTCTTGAGGAATAGAATTAACTTCAAATAGAAGTATATGTAGTACTTAAATAGATAACAAATCTGAATAAGCCACCAGTTTAAACAGAAACAAAACTTAGGAATGAATGCATCTAATAGATAGATACCTTAAATTGCCTAGAAACTATCTCATATGAAATTTCCGAAACCAACCAAATAAATTATTATTTACGATTTAAACCTTTCCTAATTTATGAAAAGATATTAATGATCAAAAAATAAATGAAAAAATCAGGTTAATAGCATCAGATAACATCAAATTCAAATTACTTAAATACAATATAATTTATTTTTTTTAAATATTTTTAAAAAAGTTTAGTCTCGTGGATAAAAAAAAAACCGATTCAACTACTACTCAACTACTTTCTTAAAAGTAATAAAAGGATTTTGTAGTTATTTAATTTCAATTAAAATATCAATGTTTAATAAAAAATAAATTCATTGATTTCTTTATGACAACTTAAATACATAGCTAGATCGTCTTAATAATTATTAATGGTAATAAATGGATGGGTTATTTAAACTGAACTAAGTCACTCATCATGAAGGCAGAAACAAAAGTAATATATAAGGTTATTAAGAATTCTAGAGATTGGTTTAAACTAAAGTTTGTAAAATCGACTTTGAAATTACCCTTGAAAAAAAATTGATTTGGGGGATTAGGAACTGAATAAAAAAATCACTTTACAATGAGAAGATGGATGCAGAGAAATTTCAAAGATTCATACTGGTCAAATTATGTATCGTCATGTAAACGAGTCTTTACTATATTACGCATTATAAATTTTAAATTTGTATATCCATGGATAAAAACAAACGATTCTCTAGTGTTTCTCATTCAGAAAAAATAAAATAAAATAAAAAAATGGAAAGTCCTTGCAGAACTCAGAAGAAAAAATACAACCAAAATAAAGATAAATAAAATTGGCTAAATAATAAGATATTATTTACCGATATCATCTCAAAGATTCCCTCAAGCACCCGTTAATAGCTAACTCCTTCATAGTCAGAGATGTTTGAACACACTGAAGGCTCTGTCTTGTAATCCTCTCATAATAATCCAACAAAACAATCAATAAATTTTCGAACAATTTATAAACTCTTTGATCATTTATAGTTATCTCTAAAATACAGGACTCACTAGTAAAATAGCACAAAGCAATCCAATATTTAACATTTACCATCACAAAAATTCAAATCATAAAAGTTGATCAAATGTACCAAAACGTTTGATGACCTCTTTACACATTTGTAAAGTGAAATATAAAAAAGAAAGTATTTTTTAAGAAATTCATGCTCGCTGGATTCAAACACTTTTTTTTTTTTTTTTTTTTTTTTTTTTTTTTTTTTTTTTTACATATTGAAATTTTAAAAAAACGGGGTATCTTAGTGGGTAATGACAATAACTGGGATTAGTACTGTTTTTAAAATAGGGAAGTAAAATAACCACAAATAACTGTTTACTTATTTATAATAATTAACTCAAATTCATTTATTTATTTCCCTGTTTTATTATAAGTCTTGAAATCATTTTTTTTTTTTTTTTTTTTTTTTTTTTTTTTTTTTCAAAGGTAGCTTCTTTTCAGATGCCTCAGAGGTTTTTTGGGAGAATCGAAAATTAATTTCTGTGGAAGTGATAAAATAAAACTTCGTCCTTTTATTAGTTTTTTTTAATGCCTTCATACTCTATAGGATAACTTTCAATGGAAAATTGTAAAAAGTAATACATTTGAAAAAAAAAATCATAAAATAGATTCAAAGATAATTTCATTCAAAGTTTAATCACCGATACAATAGAAAATATCCATTCCTTCTTTATGTATATAAAATATTACTTATTAAATTAATTTTTTTTTCTTTTTCTGGTTAACAATTATTACATGTCTTGAATTTAATTATTTTTTTCGTAGTAATGTAATAATTATTTATATTCTAACATGTGTGAATGAGAGTTTTAGTTATAGCCACAGATTTAAAAAAAAAATAAAATACACATTGCAGTGTCGAATAAATAGATAAAGTAACTTATTATATAACAAAATAACAAAGTTATTTCTCTTAAGTAAATTATTGAAAACTAAGTATTTTTAGGTGCTTTAAAAATAAAATTTGCTGACTATTTTAGTAGTCCTCTACTTTAATTTACCACTGAATATATTCTGTTTATCATTATTGCTTTGCTTATTTTTAAAAAATATATTAAATGGCCTCCCGCTAATCCATAATAAATACAACTAAGAAAGTTTAGTGATGAAAAATTTGGACTACAGAATCGGGATAAAAAAAAGTTAAATTTAAAAAAAAACATAATATTTTGTGTCTATTATTTATTTAAACATATCTTTGCAGTAGTTAATCAGTTCTGAGATTTATTTTTTAATTATTTTCTACTGCTCTTAGTTGGAATGATCTCCAATCATTTCCTTTATAGTTGCCCAAACCGTCAATACTTTCAATATATTCTGCAATGGCGAGAAATTGGAAGAAGTGGATAATTGCGAGTATCTGGGAACAATTATCAGTAATAATGGAAGAGTCGACCAGGAGGTCTTGGAATCGTGTGAGGAAGGTCAATGGTGTGTTACTACTTTTATTTTTACTTAGCTAATGCGAAATACAGAAGAAGAAAAAACAGAATGCAATAAAGATGGAAAAATGGATTGGAGAGAACGAAATAATAAGAATAATATATGTGTAAGTAAATAGATTAAATGGAAGGTTTAAAAGACTGTTAAAAAGCCCTGCTTCTAAACATTTCTCTTAAAACGATTCCATCTACAAAAAAATTCAAAATAAAATGATTCTCCAATACAGGTGAAACACACGATTCTGAAGAGCAGGTAAAAAAATCTAACACATTGAAAAGTGAACAATGGATCGTAGAAAGAATAGCATGAACTGAATGCTACGCGGGTCAATCACAAATGGCTATTAAAGGATAGTGATAAAAGCCTTGCCAGCCTTGAGACCATTCACTGCTTATCGAAGCGAATAAAACCCTTTCCACGCCCACAAATCCCACTACTAATAATTATGCTGTATGGAAAATCGTTTAGGTAAAAGAGTTTTCAGTCTTTAATGGAGAAGCTTCACATGTATTTAAACATATTCAACTAATACTAATTGCTGTTTTCAAAATACTCTGTCATGCAAGGATTCAAAGAGGTGCTTTCAGAAGACTCGACAGTAATAGAGTATACTAGAGTTGGTGAGTGAGTTTCAACTCCAACATCAAACTTTAAGTAAACAAACTCAAACACGAACCGGAAGCAAACTTGTTTTGTTTGTTTTTGTTTAGAGGCGTTAAACCCCAAAGGTCATCAACACCTATGGTTATCGGTTAAACTTTTAAATGTTCAAATTTCTATTGTTTAAGTTAATCTATATTTTATTTAATATATCTCTTAAAATATTCTCATTGTCGGTAAGAATTTTGTTGACATCGGGCGCAAGTCTTGAATTTATTAGGAGTATGTTTCAGCAACGATGTGTTTCAATGTGAGTATCTTATTACACTATTGACATCTTGGTGGTTGTTGTTTAGTTATGAGTTAAGAGTGCGAAGCTACCATCTTGTCTACGGATGGAACGAGCCGATTTAGCCCTTCCTTGCCTTCACCAACTTTTTAATTTACTTGGTGGATTCTCCTTCCACGTGGATTTCAACCTATTAACAATATCTCTATTTTTTTTCCTATTTTATTGAGTAAGTATTACAATATGCCTCAAATATGGGCAATGAGTAATATGATGGCGTTATGAATCCATCCACACAATATGATAAAAAATCAACTGAAAAATAGCTACAAAACAAATAAATAATATAAAGAACAAACCATACAACATATTAGGTAAAATATGAAAGAAACTTCTCTTAGGAGGGTCAGAAAAATCATGTGGTAAGCAATACTGGTTTAATAATTGAAGAGTATCTGGTTCAGAAAAAACAAGCTACATATAAGACGTTATGAACATAAAGAATGATTATATTTACGAAACAAAAAAGGTATTTTAACAAATATTTGGGAATTTAAAGGATTTTAGTTTGTGTTGTCCAAAGTGGCCTGCTTAGAGTAGATGTATATAATGAGGTGTAAACGAGCGATTACCCTCCAGACAGACCATAGATGAAAGATTAACCTCAGTGAGAAGGATGAAAATAGGTAGATAGATTGAAAAAGAAAGAGGGAATGAGAGAGAATGAGTGTGAGTGATTGGGTGAGAGAGAGAGAGAGAGAGAGAGAGAGAGAGAGAGAGAGAGAGAGAGAGAGAGAGAGAGAGAGAGAGAGAGAGAGAGAGAGAGAGAGAGAGAGAGAGAGAGAGAGAGAGAGAGAGAGAGAGAGAGAGAGAGAGAGAGAGAGAGAGAGAGAGAGAGAGAGAGAGAGAGAGAGAGAGAGAGAGAGAGAGAGAGAGGACGAAATTTTGAAAACGCACGTGAGTTGTTCCCTGAGGCGAAGCTGGGAGAGAAATGGACAAAATCCCACCTGTCCCTGGCAGACGTAAATGACTAATTTGCAAATAAAACCTCGAATCCTTGAGGAGTATAATTTGCTAAAATTATTTTTAGCCCTCGTAATAGGCCATGCCCGTTCATTTATTTATTTAAAAAAAAATATGTACTTATAATATGAAAGAAATTATTTTTAGTTGAATAATATAAAAGAATAACAAATTTAAGTAAGATTTAAAGATAAGGGACATAAGGTTGTCTGTGAAATTCGCAGTGCGGCTGCTCTTAGAAACACAACTAATTGTAAGTTTTTTTTATCGGTCACTAGATGTCGCTAGTGGCTTTAACACAAACAAAGCAATTTAGATTTATTTACTTTCATACCAAATTCCATAATTTTATCATGCTTTTAATTGTAATTGAATAGTTAAAAGAGTTTTTCGACGTTTTTGTTTAGTTCTATACTTCTCTCGTCCATTTTTGAAAATAACAATGTTAGCAGTATAGTTCATACAAACAAATTATCCTGCAAGGAGTTTTTACCAGAGATGGGTAAAACTCCTCCCCTTAGAAATCAGATCATAATAATTCACCGAAAATAGCTACCTGTCTGATCTCATTTTGGGAAGAATAAACAATGATGGAAAGTGACAGGAATAGAAGGGGGTGGATCTATTACTCAATCACTAAGGATCTGATGACTGGCAAAATTAGGTCGTGGTCCACACAGCTGACTCATCACGCTCAATGAAAATGTGTATCGCCCTGTCCAAGCATATCAACGATCACACATGCAGTAGAACGCGCGGATATTTAAGCTATAGTATTTATTTAACGTATATTCCAAAATATGTAAATATATTTTTTTTATTGAATTAATATTACAAGCTGCCTCACTCAAGGGCAACGAGTTATATGAATGACGGCGAATCCGTTCATGCCATGTGTAATTATTTAAAAAATAAACACCCTCTAAGTATACAAGGTATTAGAATAATATTACTAGAAATTATTTCCGAGAAACTCTTCACCAAGCTTCTATCGGTAGTATAGGAGGGCAAACCAGGCTCAAAGAGATCCCATCGCTGCTCACTCAGCTGCGTCACTAGCAGAATCCAGTAGAGGCTAAGAGCCGGTGCTATTGCACAGTCGCTCGAGACTTGAGTAAAGAAGCTGGCCGATAAAATAAATAATTTCAATAGGTCTCGTGCCCGTTGCCGTTTCAATCTGGTTATAAGGATGTGTGGAGCTGGAAAATGAAAGATTTTTATGGTATTTTAAGAATTTGAGAGGCATGAGGTCAAGGACAAAAGATATTATGATGATCATGTAAAGTTTTGTTGGAGACATAATATGGGGCATTAACAGTTGCTCGGAGGACTTAAAATTTGAAGTATTGTTTGCTTATTGCGGCTAAACGTCCTAATGTAATCCAACTATGACATGAAGGAAGGGTTATTATAAATGTTACTAACCTATTCTAGCCATGGTGGGTCCTCCACGAAATATATTTTAATACACCCAGTGGGATTAGAACCGACGAAATGCTGGACAGAGCGCGCTGAGACCCTCGGCCATCAAGTTCCCTAATCGGAAGGTTTGAAAGGCTGTCTAATAAATGATAAGACAAAACCCTTAAACTTAGGTAGAAGTTTGGTTCTCAAAAAAGTCCCCTTATTTAAAGGGCTGTATGCGTTTAATATCCGATTATTTTAGCCCTTCCTCCTAGTTTAAGTGCAAAGGTCCTGATGGTTTTGTAAACAAGAATGGTTTTGTAAATAAACAATATATAGTGGTCACTTCATTTGTTTTAAGTCTGTGAAACTTATCAAATTGATAACGGCATGTTTTATGTCTCATAAATGGGCAATTATCGTTTAAATTACGAGGAGGAAAAAGGGGTGCCTGAACTGAAAGATGATTTAGTCAGAGTATCGGTGTGATCAGAAAAAATTAAAGGAATTTCGTAAATTCCAAGGGTATATATAATATATATTGAGGTGATTATGTGATATGCTTTTTGTGAGATGATATGAATCATTTTCAATAGTTCGGGATACTTGGAACTAAAAGAATTGAATGCTTTGATGGTGGATTGTTTAGTTCCTTACATGTCAGAGGTCGGAATAGGTTTGAAGATGGCCTTGTGTATGAGGAGTTGGTTATCTATTGAAAGGTGGAAGCCTTATGAAGTAGTCTATACAATTGGCTGAAGCGTCTGTTAAGTTCTTGCCTTTTGAATCTTGTGTGAGGGGTTCCATGTAAGGCTTTTCCCTCTTCTTGTAAGATTGCTTTTCTGCTCTCAAATTGAATGATATCCGCTTGTTCATCGCACAATATATCAATGCTTGTTTGGCACTATCTCCCATATCAATAAGGTATGAATATTGCAGCATAAAATTAATTTAATATGTCCGAGGGTTGACTTATAAACATAAATATATTTTTTTATTTATAACATATAGGGTAAATATGTGTATGTGTAATTTGTCAATAACTGTATATCCTGACGACAAATGTTATATAACAAAAAATATAATCCATTAAATTTCTGATGAGGAAACTATAGGCAAATTCTCGATCCGAGCAACACTAAAAGAGGAAGACAGTGTTAAAAAAGTCCTGACACTTGAAAATTGTATCCAAAACGTAATATTTTACATTTAAACCTCATAACGGTATACCTGAAAACCGACATTTTATATGAATCGATCCTATAAGTGTCGCAATACAGTGGCACTATATTAATAATTACAAAATACAATATATTCTGTTTCTTTTTTAATTCAATTTAATTAAGCAGGTGCATAATTAAATGCATTTTATGGATCAAAAAGGGTTTAAAAAAAAATGTATTATGCAATTAATTTGATTTCATAGATTTTCAAGAGCCCACTATTAAAGCAAATTGCATGTTTTGGATAAAAAAAATATAACCCACCTGAAATTAACCTTCATAATTTAATACATATCTTCATGACGAAATAATTCACGAGTACGTAGAGATAATAATAAAAATGTCCTTTGATGTATTCACTACATCAAACCTTCATTCTATTATATTCATGAAGGTTCCTACAGCAATTTAATGTAGAGCATAGGGGAAATATTTTAAATTCCTCAACAATACTGGCATAATTTTACAATTATTTTTGGCCAAGACATAAGACATAGAGCTATAATAAATTCCTATAATAAATAAAAATTCACAGAGTCACGTAGTCACAGATGCTATGATTATTATATTTGATGTTATAAAAATGCGAAATGTGTTGTTTTTATTATGTGGAATGAGATTTCGAGGAAACCAAAGAGCATTTTATAATAATCAAAAAAACTTGTCTAATCTATAACATGTTTCTGTAATCGAACTGTGTTACATTGTCTATAGCTTTAAACAACTGCTTCATTAGATTCAAAAACAATCGATGAGATAAAGAGTTCATATTACATAATTAAGGCCCATGTAAATGAACAAAACTGATTTTATTTCATAATTTAGTTTGTGCGAGAGTATTATAGAATTATTTTAAAATTATTGTGGCTAAGTTTCACAATTATTTTGATATGAGAACAATGTCAGCTTCTATTGCCGAAATCAGACATTCAAAAGTTTTCGTGGTTCCAGCCGTTTTGTACCTACGAGGAGGATTATATAAAAGTTTGGAACTGGAAAATGATTAAACCAGGTGGTTGGGATGATGACAAAAATTACTAATTTTTTTTTATTATAAAATAAATAAATTTTAAAAACGGACAGGAAAAGGAAAGACAAGATAACCAAACTAGGTAAACTAAGCTTTCTGACTGGCAACATATATAATAAGAAGAATCTTTCCATCAAAGCAAAACTGAGGCACTATAGCACAGTAGTCAGACCAGTCATACTATACGGGATGGAAACCATGTGTCTCCCCAACCTCGAGAAACTCCTAAAGATCGAGAGGAAAATTCTGAGAAAGATCTATGGCCCTCAAAAGACACCAGAAGAGTACAGGTTGAGGCCTAACAAAGAAATTTATGGAGATCTAAGAGACCTAGAAACAGAGATCAGGATTAGGAGGTTGAGATTCTACGGACATATGGTGAGAATGCCTCCAGAAAGACTAAATAAGGCTGTCTTCTCAAAGATGAGAGGGTATAAAAGTGCTCCAGCGTACATCAAGCAGGTGATAGAAGAAATGAAGAGGTTGGGAATGGCGGATCGGGATTGTTTGGACAGTGAAAGCTATAGAAAGAAATTACAGGAAACAACAGTTCTTGTGGGCGGAAGGAGATCAATGAGGGGAACTGCCTGGACGGAGGAAAGGAAGCAAAGACATTCGAAAATGATGAGGGAGTACTGGATGAGAAGGAGAAATAAATGCAGGAACTCGTAATCATGATGTTCGCGTGGTCTTTAAGGCCGTTCAGAGAAAAAAAAAATGAAAAAAAAATAAATTTAGGTAGTCAGTACATTGTACTCACAGAAGAAACACATTCAATGAACGGCCACATTTTCCGGAAAAAAAAAAAAAAATCGACTATTTAAATACATTATAATTTTCGAACTTTAACACGTGGAGATAAAAAGTATATATTACGAATTTGTGAACTTGCTTTAACAGAAGGGATAACCACATATTTTGTTCAGAAATAGTCAAAAAATTGTTTTTCTCAGTGTACGATAAAGGATCCTAAAGGATGAGGTACCTAAAATGTGTTACTTTCTTGGAACACCATTAACACTAAAGCTCGCAACCTTTAGTAGCACGATTTACCATGTTTGAACGTACTACTAAATCAACAAAATTATAATATAGAAATTTAAATCATATACAAAATAGCCACCAATCACGGGTACAGTGAAATCACGATAGACAAAATTTTAAAAATACAAATTTGCAAAACAAACTATTAATATGACATACCTATAATTTTAGAAACTGAACTCGGAAATGAATTATGAACATCAGGATAATGACTTAATGATCAATTTACATTAAATAAATCATAATTTAATCAAGAGTTCTTCATACTACTTTAATTATTGGATTAATGTTTATGATAAAAAAATAACTTTAATTTTTTTTTTGAGCCCTTCTGAAAATAAATTTAAAAAATCAAAATTCAATGAAATAAAAAAATTAAAGAGAGAATAACAGAAGCAAATTAATAAACAACAAAACATATAATTATCAATTAGCTGTTGGAAAATATTTAATATCAAAAAACTTGAAATTATATTGTTTTAATTTATTTTCAGAATTAACTAATTAATTTTAAAAACGATGAGGGTGTGGCCTTGATGATATGATTGTTTCTTATTTATCTTTGCAATGAATATTTACTTTAGAGCAAGAAAAACAGAAGTAAATGTGTAAACAATAAAAAACATTAATGTCAATTAGCTGCCGGAAAATATTTTACATCAAAGAACTCACAAATTATATTGTCTTAATTTATTACTATAATTAATGAATTTAGAAACAAGCTGGGTGTGACCCTTGATAAAATAGTTGTTTTTTATTTATGATGTGCATGAATAAACAACAAAAATATTAATATAAATTATTTATTGGAAACTATTTAACATCAAATAATACATAAATTTTAATGTTTTGACTTAGTATCAGAATTAATTTTTTTTTTTTTTTTTTAACTGGTTGATATTTTATATTTTCTTGTATATTTTAAATTTTACAATGTTATTATTTTATTTATTTTTTTTTTTTAGTACTTTGATTGTAAGCAGATATTCACTCGAAGGCAAAATTGTATTCCACCCCCGCACTGATTCTTGGAAAACGGTTCAATCAGAAGTTGAAATTGACCATCAGATGGATCAGTTTTGGTTGTTAAAAAAAAAAATAAATAAATAAATCAAAATATCTCCCAGGAATTTACTCTAAATCTCATTTTAATAACCAATCTGAGCCTCAATAAAAGGAATATTGAAAAAATAAGTCACTATTTGTCACACTTGACATTTTAATCCAGATATTTTAAAAATAAATTATTAGAAGCAACGCAGGGATTGGAAAATGAAGATGGCATCAATCTATCCTGGGAGATTAGAGCTCCTGAAGAAAATATATCATGTGGCGATACCAAAAATTTTCGATTTACGGTTCCGTTACCGGTACACTAAAATCGATTATCGATTCTGGGTATAGTCTAGGAGCCGACGACACTAAACGTGTCATGATAGATCTCCCAAAAATATCAATGTTTATCTGAAACATCATAAATTTTTGTGTAATAAAACCACTGCTGCCGTTTCCAAACACGGTCAAGATGGCGGCCGAAAAATAAGGTTCCAGAAGGCCTTTTTTTCTGGAAAAATTGCTAGACTTTTTTTCTCAACGGATCTTAATGTTTTTTGGGGTTCTGAATCCGAATCTGATGTTTGCTACAGCCGTCGGCTTCACATTCAAAATCGCAAAATGAAACCCGCCCAAATTAGCGGTTATTGTACAATTTTTATAGTAAATTGTAGAAGGATTTATTACGTACGAAGAAAAACAATACCGAAATCGGATTATTTTTCGAGAAGATTGGTCAACATGCGGTCAGTCCCACTTCGCGAAAACACGTTTATCGGTACCGTTTTGGGTACATAACTCCGAATATTTTTGTACGATCCTGAATTTCTTTTTTTTTTGTATTAAAGCTGGTTAAATGTACGTCAGATTCGGATTCAGCTCCCCCAAAAAACATTAAAATCTTTTGAGAAAAACATTTCAGCAGTTCTTCCTCAAAACGGCCTTCTGGAACCTTATTTTGCTTGTTGCTGCCTTCTTGACCGTATTTGGAAACGGTAGCTGTGGTTTTTCTTACACAAAAATTTATGATCTTTCAGATATAAATTGATTTTTTTTTGGGGAGACTTTAGTATCGTCGGCTCCTGTACTAGAACCGATAATTCAGGTTAAAAAAAAATGTAACAAAAATAATTTGTATAAGAACAAAAAAGCAATTATCATTCAAAAAATATTTTAGCAAACAACAAATAGCATTTATTATCTAAAACATATAACATATAAGTTAATCTCAAATCAGATACAAAAAAAACGAAATCTTTATTCTGGGTAACAAAATCCAGTAAGAACAACAAAAAAATATAAGAAAATACAATACTATTGTCTTTCTGCATTTATGTTGTTAGTACTACAGCTTCGGAATTTGAAAATCGGAATTCTATTTTTTTTTTTCCGATAGCAAGTACACATCCCCAACAATTTGATTACGAATGCTTTTTTTTTTTTAATGATAATTGTTTTAAATTCTCTACTACGCAGTGTTGATCCAGTACAAGAAAAATTGCTTTGTTATTATGAAAAAATATAGCATTTTATGTCGTTACGGACAGGAATATATTTATGACAATTATGTAATTAGGTATGACAAATCAGCGATATCGATGGGTTCTAAGGAATCGAATTCGGATCGATTTTTGATACCGATTTTTTTTCTCAAGAATCAATGGAACTTAGAATCAATAATCCCTAAAATATATATTGCAAAAAAATTTGTATAAATTTTATGTAATCATGTAAGTATATATTTTCGATTATATTTTACAAGTTTAGTAAGTGAAAAAGCCTTAGAAAACATGTTCTATAAGCATCAACATTTCTATGCACTAAGAATCAGGGTCTCTTCAAACTTTTCAGGCAAATAGTAGTACGAGCCTTAAATATATTTTTAGCGAAGAAACAATACTATAGAATATATTACGAAAATGAATCAATAAATTCTTACTATTCACTTCAGAAGCAACAAATGTTTACACCATTCAATGAACATATATATATATATATATATATATATATATATATATATATATATAATATATAAAAAAAAAATTATAAATTTAAAATTTTTAGAGATATTATACCTTATACACGTATCAATTAACTGTACTAAAATTCAGTTAAAATACGATACCATTAATAAAATACAATCCAATGATACATCTACCCACGATTAACGATTACATTATTTTAAAGATAGGGTAAAGTGGGGTTAGGTAAGTCATTATGTGCATTATTTTTTTTTTATATTCTACTATTGCTTTGAAACTTTAGTGAGCGGGAATTTATAATGCTAAATTTATTCTTCATTGCACTTCTCTACAAAGAAAATTTATTTAATAACTTTTCTCATTATAAAGTTTGAAAATACAAAAGAAAACTATAAGCCATTGTTCAAGTTAGATGTGCCAAGGGGTTTGTATTTTTATGACAAAGAATATGAAAACATATCATAAATTAAAAGGATCATTTTATTAAAACGAAATATTAGACGATATACATTTTTTAAGTAACGCACAAACAATCAAGGGTAATATTGCCAATATTGAGGGGAAAAACAGAATTATTTTGTATCGATAATATGTATACCAAAAAGTTCTGTTTTATTTTGGTTAAGGTGACTTTTCGGAAATGTCATTTGCTATGAAATAATTCTTCTTCCGTCATGGTGAATAACTGATATGTCTCCAGGCTGATATAAAAACAATTAAACCCTAACAACAATAATGTCAACATCAAAGGTGTAAAATAGTTTATAGTTAAAAGAACCAAACTTCTACCTAAATTAAGGGGATTCAACTTCTTTAATATTTATTAGGTAAACGTTCAAACCTTCCGATCAATTACAAGAGAATTATTCACATGACAGTTATTAGACCTATTTGGACATACGAAGTTAAGCTTAACGGCTTAACTAAACCATCCAATTCTTCTCGTATCCAATCCTTACTATAAAAAATCCTTCGAAATCCTTTCTCTGTCTCAAACAAATTAATCCACAAATAACTTAAAGTACCATATGTTGTTTACTAAGCCCAAACCAGATACCTATCCTTTCATAGTAAACTTAATAGCCATTCAAATCCACTAGTATCAGAACTTGCTTCCCATTCTATTCAGGATAACCCAAAGAGACATCTGAAAAGAAGATGGCCTCGGGACCTTTTAATATAGAAGCTTTATAAGTGTTACTAATGCATAGTTGCTTTGTATTTTATTTTATTTCAATAAATAGCAAAAACAAAAAAAAAAACTAGAGGAAAAATTGCCATTAAAAAATAAATAAAAAAATAAGCAATGAATTCAGTTCTTATTCTTATTCCTCAGTTGGAAACATGAGCCTAACAATATTGGAACACTTCCAGATTCAGGAAGGTAAAAATGGCAATCGAATTTCCTCCGATTGTAAGAGATGGATAAATAATAAATTTATTTTTTTTTATAATATTCATAAATAATTAAGACCATTTAACCAACCAGTCCACATAACCCATTCTACATTATTATAGAATATCATTTAGAAACTTTAAACAGATTTCCTGTCGATATTTTAGAAAATATTATAAGAACTATATAAAAGGAATCATATGAATATACTAACAACCTAACTAAGAATTCTACAACGGATTGTAAAATAATGGTAATATTAGATCTATAATTTTAATTATATTATTAATGTTATTTTTTATTTTAAGAAATTACTACTTTTAGACTTATGATTTTCCATAGGACCCGAAATACTAAAGTTACAGCAATTTCAATATGATTTAAAGGATAATATTTTTTAGAAAAAAAATTAAATTTCCTTTAAAACAAAATTATTTATACCTCAGAATAGTCCCACCACATTCTGCATTAAAATTTGTGGTCCAAACATAAGAAATAGCAAGTCTCTAATTTTGTTCCAAAACTATGACTGCATTTTTTTTTTCAAAAATATTACACACGTATACTATTCGAAATGGATTTGTTTTTATTTATTTATTTATTTTTTTTAATAGTCCACATTTTTAAAGTATGTAATATTTTTGAGAAAAATGCGGACAAAGTTTGAAAACAAAATTAGAAACTAGCTTTTTCATACGTTTGGACCTCAAAGTTAAATATTGGATCAGGATATTTTGAATCTAAATAAGTTTATTTTAAAGGAAATTAAATCTCTTTTCCATCGTGCATATTGAAATTGCCATAGCTTTAGTAGTAATTATTTCTCAAAAAGTAGAAATTTTATGAAAAAACATAAAATAAAATTATGTAAGTTGAGATTTGACTTCCGAAATCGAAATAGAGAAAAAATTTTATGTAACGCTGCCAGTATCAAATCCTTTTATATATTGACTTTTATTTACGTCAATCGTGGAAAGTAAGTAATAGGGATGGCTTTATGATTACATTTTAACATTATTTACAATAAAAAATAAATGAAATATGAGGGGAAAAAAAATAGATAACAGAAAACAGCTATGATATACATAAATAATATAATCGACACAATATGTAAACAAAAAATTAAAATAAAAAAAATGAATATTAATAACAGTAAAAAAAGAAAAAATAAATAACGTAAAAGTTAAAAATGCAATCGTAGTTTATTTACAATATACACCCATCCTAGGGATCCCAGCGCTGCTCTCTCAGATATACAGATACGTCACTGGTATTAATATTCATTGGAGGCTGAGTAAGAGCGCCATAGTACTGTCACTCAGAGTATGCCTGAGAAGCTGGTCATTGCCAGAACTCCAACATGAGCAAATGTTCATAAAATTTCTCGGAGTCACTGCCGTTTTAATCTGCGAAGGGGGTTGTCAGGATGTGTGGAACTATATAATGATTGAGCCAGAATTTGGAACGGTCGGAAAGGTTGCGATAGAATTTGATCAATTAAAGAAGCCGAGAAAGTAAGGTATATTGATACCATTGTGGAGGGTTTTGTTGGAGACATATTAAGGAAGATTCACTATATTTCGGTGTATTTTGGATTGAAATAATTGAATGCGTTTTATATTCGACGTTTTAGCATTCCACGAGAATCAAAAAGGTTTGATGATGGTTTTGTACAAAAAAAGTTTCTTTCCAAATAAAAGATGAGATGTCTTACTAAACTGAACATAAATGTAAAATAAAAAAAATAAAAAATACCGAAAATCATGTACTCCAAGTATTTATGTAAAAACAAATATCATTATAGGATTGGATCGAGAAGAAGATGATCAGGGATGCAGTCAAAGAGAAACACCACGTCCAAGTAGAAATACTCTAATACGAGCCAACGTTTCGACCTGCCTTGCAGGTCTTCTTCAGGGCCACAGAACCGCATTGGCGAAGAGACGAACGATGGCTCATTATATTTTGAGAGAAACATTTTTTTCTTTAATATATCGATTTAATGAAATATAAACTGTATTTAAATAAAATAAAAAGATTTAGTGCATGTGTAAATATGGCTCATAAAAACATTTCAATGCTTGTGAAGCAACTACCCACTGGTAGTTACAACTTGTACTTCAATACAAGTTGTATATTAGAAGGTCCCGGGGCCATCTTTTTTTTTTTTTTTTCAGACGCCTCGTAGGGTTGCTGGGTATATAATGGGAAGCTAGATAAGATACTAGTGAATTTGAACCGTTATGGAGTTTACTATGAAAGGATAGGAATCTGGTTTGGGCTAAATCAGCAACATATCGAACATTAAAGTCTTTATGGATAAGTTTGCAAGTGACAAAGTAGCATTAACTATGAGAGAAACTTAAATCTACATGTTTGGAGTTACGATTTTTTCTAATTAGAATGACAATATAAATTATAAAATATATCCTCTGAAATAATTTGATGTAAACACAATTAATCATTGTTTGCATCGGGCCTATAATGACCTTATTAATATTACCTTGGCATTTCAGAGATAATGACAGCTCTAAACTGACACTTCACAGAAACAAAACGACCGTAAGATCACGTGTTAGCTTAAACGCTCCTTAACAACCGAGAAGTTGACAGGCAAAATGACTTGGAGTATGATTTTATTTTATTTTCCGTTGGTGGTTAGAAGGAAACCTGATTTGTCTGTATAATAAAAGAATTGTATTTTTGTATTGTTTAATGTCTACATTTATGAACATGTCTGGGAATAGGCACAGGGAACATTCGTGGAAAAACTCGTAATTTCTTAAGGGGAGATTCAAATATATCCTTCATCGACCACAACTTTACCAGAAACAGAAAAATAAACTATAACTATCATAGTTTTAAGCTTTCATAATTATTTTTTACATACTTCATTCAGATACCCTCGTAGTTCTATAGATTCCGGATGAACCTTGTGCTATCTTCCACGTGCAGGTATCTTTGTGTTATCACAATCCTTACAGCCATTATCTCGCATAACGCGACTTCAGATATAGGTGACACATGGCAAAGATAAAATCGTGATGGCATTACTATTAATTACACAACCAAACCTCCGAGATAGAATCTGTTTATTTTATTCATTTTTTATTTCAGCGTTAAAAAGCCAAAAACTAGGACTTTAAATTATAAATATATATGTTAGTGTTTTTAAATGGCTCGAAGTTCTAAGAATTTTTCTGTACTTTACTACATACTTAAGAAATCTCTATATGATTTATAGAATAACTCTTCGATTGCAGGACCAAAGATAACTATTTATAAGAAAATCTACGGGTCTAAGTACGTAACCATGCAACATTTTAATAATAAGGAAAATTAATAAAAATTAACATGACTGCTACGAAATACTGGTTAGAAAAAAAAAATTAGAAAAATGTCCAAGTTTATGTTAATAAAAGTAATGACCATGCTTTATTATATGATTAATGCTACTATTTTAAGGGTAATATAAATTTAAATCATTTCGTTACATTAAAATTTGAATGAAATATAGTCCGGCGGCGGAAATATGAGAATAAATAAATAAAATAAAACAGTATATTATTAAATAAAATAAATAATATAATTTAATATAAATATATTTAATTTATTCATATATATAAATTAAATTTATAATATAAATTATTATTCATTATTATTTTTATAGAAAGTTGATATATTATTAATATTTACCTTATATACGAGTACCTTCGCATGTCCGCGATAATAATAGCACTTCACTGACGGTCCACAGGTGCAAAACAACTCTGAGAATACTTGTTAGATTAAATACTTTCTAACGACTGAGAACTTGACAGGCGTAAATACTTGCCGGCACGACTTTAGTAAGGCGCAAGCGTATCTCCCCCTCCCACCCCTCATTTTTTTATTATTTGGCGCAGGCGCATTGCTCTATTGCATCAGGTATACTCATTTCGACATTAATTAATTATCTTTAATGACAATTTCTAAGAGAAATACTTTTCATTATAAATTAATTACTTGGTTTGACATTTCAATATATAATTATTTCTAATTAAAAGAGTTAATTAAAGTTTCATTTTGAAAAATATTAAAATCTGGCGCAATTAAAGACTAAACTTAATGATAATAAAACTACAATGTCTTATTTATCATAAAAATAATATAACTGTAATATACTATGAAGATAAGAACGTGATGAATAAATAAAACTGAGAGTAATATATAATAAATAAAAAAAATAATAAAAATGAAATAAATAATTAAATTGAAAAGTACACATTCACGCATATTTACACTGAGGCTGAGGACATCCAAGTTTGCTTCTCCCCTCCACTTCATGAGAGGTCCAGCAAGGCCCCTGAGACCTCCTGTCGACTAGCCACTTAGTATTTCCTATTTGAGAATTTGCCTGTGTTTTCTTCGAATCTTGTAACATAGTATATTACCTTACAAGGCCCTCAGTAGCATATGCGGGACAACCATTTTTATCGTTCCAACAGCTATAATTATATTAGCAGTGACATCTTTTATCATGGATAAAATGGATAGAAGCGTCGGATTTTTAGCAACAGTATAATCCAAATCATTGCGTATAGATGTGGTTACTACTTCTGTTACTGCGGGCTTAGTGTGAAATTTGAATGAAAGTATTGTGTTCGTCGTTCATGTGAATTCAAAAATCTGAACAAAGTAGTAACTAAAAAGTTCTGAGTCGAAAAACAATATTGTGTCATAACGAAGTGTATATTTTTTGAGGTTTTTTTTTTTTTTTTTTTTTTTTTTTAAATATTTATACAGTAAACGTCTTAGAAGTAATGACTGAAGTAAATGACAAACGAACTGAAATAAAAAAAATTGCATTCTTGTCAAATATTGGATTATTAATTTTATTAGTTACGAAATTTCATATTATATATACTTTAAAAAAAAATAAATAAAAAATTAAAAAATAGCATTTTCAGAGAAAAGCAGGGAAAATACTCGCAGGAAAAGGTTAACCCTTGACCTTATTTCTTGAGTGGGATTTCAGTCATTTCCTGGATTATGAATGGTATTAAAAGGGACTTAGAATCCGAAAATACAACTCAATTATAAAACTGTATTGATTTATTGCATGGAAACTAAATCTCACTGACTAAATAGGAACTAAATGGGCACCTTTCAGAAAAGGTTGAAAATTTGCAATAAAAAAAAAAAAAAAAAAAAAAAAAAAAAAATTGGTAAAAGAAAATTAGTAAAAGAAAGACGAATAAGGAAACATTCTCCGAGCATTCTATTGCACTTGATACGAAAGTTACGAAGTTACAACAGACAGGACATGTGGCAAGAAGTCACCCAACTGGTCTTCCGATTAGTGAACGCTTTAATCATAGGAACTCAAACAAGATGGAGCAAATACTTAGATTGATCGATAAAATAAAGATAAATCTGACAAATATAATGAACTGGATAAAATGAAGCTAAGAAAGAAGCTAAGAACTCGAAGGTCTGTAATCCAACCGAAAAAATGAAAAAAAAAAACAAGAATAGACCCTGCAAAATAATCACCGTGATGATCTTATGTATAAATAAAGAAGAAGATGTTTCCGTCTTCTTGGATGCAGTCAGGAGTAATAAGATATATGTTCAAGTTTAAATAACATTATATGCAGTGCCGACGTTTCGACCTGCCTTGCAGGTCTTCTTCAGGGCTAGAAATAACAAAAACTGCATGTTACCAAATGATAACAAAAAATTAAAAACAAATACCAAAAGTTGTAACTAGATAATTAAGTATGAAATAACTGAAATTTTCTTTTGAATATATATTGTTACAAAATATAATAAACAGGTAAAAGAGAGCCCTTTATCTCTTACCTTTACATTGTACCCTTTTCTTTATCTTATATTATCATAATACTTATTTAAGAACGTTTTTGTACCATTATTTTTTTTTTTAATTATTTGGTAAATTGTATTATTAAGCTAGATCTTGATAGTATTTCATATTTAATTAATTAACTACCAGACTTAAAAGACAAGAACTCCAAGGTCTTTGCGATTACTCCAACAATTACTAGACAAGCGTTCAAAGCTCCTAATAAATTACAAAAGAATTATTCACATGACAGTAATTAGACTCTTTTAGATATATGGAGCTGAGTTTTGGGACTCCGCTAAACATTTAAATTATTATCGTATCCAATCCTTACCGTTCTTCGTAAAATCCTCAATGCTCCTTATTATCTCATAAACAAACGTATCCATAAAGATATTAATTTTCCATATGTAGCTGATTTGGCCCAAACCATACACCTATGCTTTCATAGTAAACTTCATTCCCACTCGAATCCAATAGTCTTAACTTGCCTCACACTTAATTCCAGATAATTCTCTGAGATAAAGATGACCTTCTATACATATTAAAAAATTATGTAATTAAAACTTTTCATACTCTTATTCTATTAGTTTTAGCCCTGAAGAAGACAGTCAAGGAATGTCTAAACATCAGCAGTCCATATAAAGTTTTTTTTTTAACTTGGACGCGTATTTTATTACTCCTGACCTCATACCAGACCATCTACAGTCAATCATATTATTTTTATTGGAATTATTATAAAAATTATTATACATATGTTAATTCAAGGCTATATATGTAAATTATAACTATATATCTCAATTAGAAATTTAAAGAAAAGAAATAGGTAACAAAATCATTTGAGATTTCCACTAAATAGGATAGATCCGCAACACATTTTAGATATCGAACCGCCATCGATATTTCGAGTTCCTTCCCCAACCTTAATGATTACATTTAAAATATGTATTTGGTATGTTCGTTTTAGATTTTACTGATTTTTCAAACAAAGTTACATCACTAATATTTTGGTGTTTATTATTTATGAATTCGTTATTATTTAAGAGTCTACTCGAAGATCGATCGATGCGTCATAATTGTTAACTAAAAAATTAGGAAGCTAATTATAATTACATACTTTAATTTATAATTGTAAGTTATGAAATGTGATAAGGGTCCGATCTCAATTAAAAAGGGGGTCCGTTTATCTCTTAAGGGAACGTGGTTTTCATAATTCAACCTTAATGATTATCTTAAGTATAATAAGAACCCATTGCATGTAATACATATTTAAAGGTATTTAGTAAATTAAAATAAAGATAAATTAAAAAGTTTAAGTAATAAATTTAAAAATGTAATAAAAATTAAATTTTTAGTTTTGTAATTAAAAATTCGGGAAAGCAGAGACTAAAGCTCAAAGGATAGTGGATCCGGGAAATAGAAATATTCAATCTATTAACAAATGATTCTACAATGTAATAAATATAATGTTGTTATTTTATTTATATATTTATTTTCATTTGATAATAATACAATCTTAAAAAAATAAATAATACATAAAAACATTAATAAAACCTTACAATAGATGAAATATATATTTTCATGGTTTGAATTTTAATTACCTTAGCAGCGAGTAGGAATGCATTTAAATGATAACGATATAACTTCACTATCAGATAACGTCTTGTTAGTTTAAATACTCTCTGAGAAGTGGGAAATCAACAGGCGTATAGGCTAACCCGCGCTACTTCAACAGCGCGCAAGCGTATCTTCCCCCTCCACTTCCTTTTCATTATAGTCAGCGCATGCGCATCGCTCTATTCCATAAAAATTACCTGTTTATATTTTATCCTATATATTCTATAGTATATATTTTACTTTTTAATGATTATTTTTTTATCATACAAGTAAGAAACATAATCTACAAATTTTATCCTATTTTCATTTTTGACCTATACAATGAAATGAAACGAAATATTTTTTTTATTTTTTTAACTGTTTATCAAGCTATCTGCTGGTAGCACTTCAATAAAAGTTATAAGAAGGTCCCGAGGCCATCTTCTTATTAAAAGCCTCGGAGGGTTGTCGGGAATAGAATGAGAAACAAGTTGAGAGACTAGTGGATTTGAATGGTTAACATAAAAGGATAGATATCTGGTTGGGGCTAAATGGGCAACATATGGGACATTAAGGCCTTTCTGGATAAGTTTATTTGTCTCGTAGAAAGGAGCATTAAGGTTAAGTTAAATAAAATAAGAATATTTTATGGAACATTCTGTATTTCATACCATTTGCAAATTAATACATCAGAAATCACGCCACAATTTACAGGCAGAAAAAAAAATACAGTCATAAATGAAAAAAAAAAAAAATCTAAATATATACTTAATTATTTATATATTTGCTGAAGATTGATTGTCTAGGAGATGGGAAAATAATAATTTAATTTTTTAACATAATATACATATTTAAAAATTTTTTGTTGTCGGTCGGACATTAAAGTACATATACACAAATTTCACTCGCTATATTTACAAAGCTAAATAGAATGCTATTATATGTGCATTAAAAATCAGAGACGTATTTTTATTTTTTTGTAAATTTAAAAATGTGTTGAAAATAAAACAAGAAATCCCAAACAACGTGTAGTTTCAGATCGAGTTTAATGTGGATTCCAAGTATGACAGGAGTTCAACAGGAATCAGCGGGTTATTATCAATAGATACTGAAGGACAGGAAGTATTTGGTTCAGGACGAAGGTTAAACGTGATTTGATAGGTTGAGATAGAGACTTAAATTAATTTCTTTAATAACATATTAGTCAGACGATATGTTAATATTTAAATAAAAATTCTACATAAATCAAATAAGCTAAGAGTACAGGGTGAGGCAGTACAGAGTGGAGAATCAAGATTCATTTCATAATTACGAAATACATATTGAACTGATCCAGGAAGCAATCGAAGCTACACCAACCAAAACCTTCTACAGGTGACTATAATAATAATAAAATTGCTAAACATACATAATACAGGTGAAAAATTATCTTGAGACATGAAAGACTTCAGAAGAACCACATTTTCTTAAATCGAGAAATTAAATATAACGAAGTAAGATGATAAAAGAATAATGAAAATAAACAGGCAAGCTATTGTAAACTAAAGTTCAATATGTTTATCCTGATTCTATGGGAGAGTCTATTCTACGGAATAGACTTTATGTCTAGGAACGAGTATCGAGATAAGAGTAGTCAGGTGTCACCTCCATTTTACTTCCCCTCCAGGCAGTGTGATTACGCTTTTCTCTTATGAAAACTTAACTTTATATTTTAAACATATTTTTTTAATAGCTATTGTTTCAACAAGAAATAAAGCGAAAAGGAAGTTTTCTAAGGGGTATCGTATTTCTTGAAGATTTACTGTTTCTAAAGTATTCGCATGCGACTTTAAAACAAAGTATTCTTTTAATTTTGTTAAATATTTATATAACATTTAAATCTTCAGATTTTATATACTAGTAATTATATCAATTTATTTAATCAAATAAATGAATTCGAAAATTTATCATATACTTAATAGTTAACATTGTGTGACTTCCAATTATTTATAATTAACAAATGAGTACGAATTACCATGATCAATGTACATTAGGAGTTTTTTTACGCCTTGCAATTAAAGATAGCATTTTAATTTAAACAATTAAATAATAACACTTTAACAATTTAATTAACTAAATTATTCCCATCGTAGAATAAACAGAACTTACCATAAAAAACACAATGTTCTTTTATTCAAAAATGAAAATTATGTTAATGATACGTTCAAAAAAAGTATATTAAAGATACAAAAAAACAAAATTCGAATGAAATTTTTTAATATTTTGTGGCGTAAGCACTTCCGGAAGATATCAACTGATCTAAGTCAAATTGAAACATAATGCACTTAGGCTCTATTTGAAGACGTTACAAACTATTTCATTGAGAAAACATCTAAACTAAAAATTAAAAAAAACTATCGCAATTTTTTTTTTTTTTTTTTTTTTTTTTTTGATTGAAATTTACAACTGTATTTACAATATAAACATACAATACATCAAGTAAATATGATGATAATGATAAAAATGACACGTCACTTGTATTTAAAGGAGCTACCCATTGGTAGCACTTCTACTGGTTCTATATAACGAGGTGCTATGTTAGAATGTCTCGAGGCCATCTTCTTTTCAGGAGCCTCGGAGGGTTATCTGGAATGGATTGAGAAGCAAGTTGTGACACTAATGGATTTGAATGGTTGTGGAGTTTGCTATGAGAGGGTAGATATCTGGTTTGAGCTAAGTCAGAAACGTAAGGTATATTAAGATCTTTATGGATGAGTTTGTTTGTGACGAAGTAAGGAGCATTTAGGATTTTTCTAAGGATTTTGGATTATAATGATTGGATGCGAGATGAATTGGATGGTTTAGTGGAGCCCCAAAGCTCAACTACGTATGTCCAAATTGGTCTAATTACTGTTATGTATATGAGTCTTTTGTAATTGATTGGAAGGTTTGAACGTTTGTCAAGTAAATGTTGAAGTAGTCGAAAACGACGGGCAGTTTCTTGTCGTTTTAGTCTAGTATGTGGATTCCATGTAAGACGTTTGTCTAAGTGGAGTCCTAGGTAGCGGATCTGTTCAACGGGGATTAGTGGGACATCATTAAAGGATATTGTAGGACAGGAAGTCGTAGGTTTACGACGAAGGGTAATGGTTATTTGATGGGATTTATTTGGATTTATTTTGATCCTCCATTTTCGACACCATTCTTGAAGGTTTGTGATATGGGATTGGAGTGTTTGGGAGGCAATAAAGGGATCATTGTTTACTGATAACACACAAGTGTCATCAGCATACTTGGTGAGGATGGTGCTAGGATTTGTCGGGATGTCAGCTGTTAACACCGTGTAGAGGATTGGACCTAGGATACTTCCTTGAGGAACACCTGCAGATTGGGTAAAGAGAGAGGAATAGGAAAAGTTATGATTAACTTTAAAAGTTCTATCACTGAGGTATGAGCGGAGTTCACAAAATTTAATTTTTTTTTTTATAGTTTTTCAAACTTTAGGGCCTATGCGCGACCGGAAGATGTCAACCGATTTCGATAATTTTTTCTTTTCTTCATGATTCGCAAGTTTTCCGCACTATTACAATTTCCAAATAAAAAAAAAGTGTTTTTTTCGGCCTAGCCTAATGGACATACAGAATTGAGCTCTTTGAGGGGCTCTACTAAACCATCCAGTTCCTCTTGTATCCAATCTTTACAATTCAAAATCCTTCGAAAAATCCTTAATGCTGCTTACTTTGTAACAAATACACTTATCCATAATGACCTTAATGCTGCATACGTTGTTGATTTAGCCCGAACCAGATACCAATCCTTCCATAGTAAACTGCACTCCTACACGAACAAGAAACTGCTCGTCATTATCGACTTCTTCAAGATTTATTAGACAACGCTCTAAAATTGTGATTAATGATAAAAAATTCAATTACTTGAGATTAATTAGACCTATATGGACGTACGGAGTTGAGATCTATGGCTCCACTAATCTACCCAATTCATGCCGTATCTAAAATCCTTATTCCTCCTTACTTTGTCACAAATTCAATTGTCCATAGAGACCTAAATGTTCCATATGTTGCTGATTTGGCCCAAACCAGATACCTATCCTTTCATAGCAAACTCCATAACCATTCACTAGCCTCTTAACTTGCTTCCTATTCTATTCCTGACAACCCTCCAAAGTGTTTTGAAGTGCTACCACCAGTTGGTGCTTGCATTACAAGTAATTTACATGTTATTTTAAAAGTTATCCTTTTTTTTTTGTGCACAGTGGTTATTTTTAATAAATAGAATAAATATTTAATAAAATATATTTTATTTGCAATAAAAAACTAGAAAAAGGTTTAGCACAATAACCTATAAAAATAGAAAAAAGACCTATTTTCTGTGAAAACCCATTTAAAATCTAACTTTTTTATGGGTGTACCTGGAACGATTTCATGAATATAGGTCTTTTTGCACCAGACTTTTTTTTTTTTTTCGAATTGCAATCTTCGTACCTATTTATATTCATCGGTAGCGAGGCCTGAATTGCTTTAATCTATACAGTTCGTACCCTTTAATCTCGATCTTGATAAAGATGAGTAGATGGATCGACACTCTAATTCCCTCTTTTTAATATGTATGTTAAACAACTAATCCAAAGGTATTTTACAACCTAATTTTTTTTGTCTCTATAACGCTGCATAGAAAGCGGCCACATACATGACCCTTTATATATATATATATATATATATATATATATATATATATATATATATACACCCCTTTAATGTTCACGCCAAAAGTATCAAATCGTAAAAACCTTTGATTTAAAATATTTACTCTCCTTTTGGAAGATGTACAATACAAATATAATGTTTTCAAATGACACACCAATATTTGATGAAAGGTTATGGATCGGTTACTTAGTACAAGCCTCCAAAAATATTTTTTTTGGGTTTTGGTTTGGATTTTTTATACTAAATGAAAAAAACATTACCTTTTGTAAGTCCACCATTTTATTTTTTACTGCCCTTGCATACCTAGATCTTATAAGAGGTATTTTTTTTTTTTTTTAATTTCCAGATCGGCCTGGTGAGCCTAACATAGCAGTTCTAACAATATAAGTAATGGTAGTCTCTTGCAAGAGACAACCATACCAGTTGTTTACTAATAATTTGGGATAATTGTAACTAAGCAATAAGCATAGATATAATAACAATAAATTAAAAGGAAAGTAAATAAATAAAATAAAATAAGAGCAAAGAAATAAAATTATAACGATATCATAAAAAAAAAAAAAAAACTTAAATGAGAAAGAATACTTAAATAGAAAAAAAAGTACGTAAAAGAGGTAGATTATCGTTATTTTTATTTATATTTAATGTTAAATGACGTCATCGTGGCCGAAGGTGTTGCAATGTCAACCACTCTTTTTATGGGTTCAAACGTAAATAAGTGCAGCCAAAATACATTTTACATATTACTTTTTTTTTTTATTTTTATTATTCTTAGAGGATTTTTGTTATTTCGAAATATAGATTATTTATAATTCCATCAGATAGGCATACTAGTCATTCCACCCTGAAATATTATTAATACATCTAAAGAAACATCTAAAAAATACACGCCTCTTCCATGGAAGTACTATGAAAGAAAAAAAAACAAAACGGAATTTGTATAATGATTTTTTTTTTTTTTTTTTAGATAATTGTATTGAACATATAGGAACATTTTACATGTTATAAATCTATTAACTATTTTATTTCTGAATACAATTTTTTTTTTTTTTTTTTTTTTTTTGGAAACTAAGATATCCGAATTGAGAACCCAGAATCAATTTTTGGTACCGACGTATTCTTTATACAGTTATATATTTTAATAAATAGACATAAAAAAAACTTAATGAATGCACTCAAGTTGTGAAATAATTTCTTAAAATATGATTATGTATTCCCACGGTTTTCTTCAGGCCAATATTGCAGGGATATGAGCTTCAAGAACTTTCGAGAGAATAAGTGTGATTTCTAGAACTTTGGAATGGGAGACGTGTTGTGTTTCTAGACGACCGGATAATGGTTTTGAAGGGTTATTACCCCTTGGAAGGATCGAAATCTTATCATATTAGCCGTAAGGAAGTCTTTTTTTTAACAACTAGGCAACTTGAGTGACAAATTCAAATTTACATTTTATGTCCAATATCCGACCAAGCGATTGTAAATCGTTTTTAGAAGTTTCGCTTCACTAAGTATACATTTCCTCAGAGTGAACAGGAACCAGGCAACACGGTAGAAATTTCGAAGGAAAAATTCACTGTTAATGTACTCCCAACATTTTAAGGAAAACGCTTTATAAATGTTGTTTGAATATAATGTTTCTTATCAATGAGATAAGAAATATATCAAGTGATGATATATATGTACAAAAAAATTATTTATTTATTGAAAATATAAACAGATATTTCTCCACTTAATTTTCATATATTCATTCCTTACATATACAGAAAATGTTTCCATTATATAATTTTTTTCATTAGAAAGAGATATGCTTTAAAAATATAATAAAAGCACATTGCTGCCCGACTTTATCGGATTACTACATACACAGTATACTTATAATTTTTATATAAGACAACATAATTCTAATTAACAAAAATCCATGATATTTCCATCGCAGTCTCTACATATCTCGTATTATCTACAATTTTTCTTTTATTCATTTATTTTGTTATCTCTTCCAATAATTAATATTATTCCCACTAAATATATACATATAAACAACAAAAAGATAACAAACAAATCAGTCCATTTTAAACGCCATGCACGTGATGGTGGAAAGTGCCCAAGAAATCCAAGATTTTATTTTCGCCCACCATTCCAATATTCCTCGCATCCACACCCAGTTCCTCCAAAAATCTTCATGTTTGCCTTGGTATAATTCCACGAGACCCAAACCGTAAGCCTTCCACTTATATATAGTTTAATAGATAAATATAAAACTAATTCATAAACTAAGACCGGATTCATTTGTACAATATTGAGATCAGCAACTTTTTAAATATATCAGAGATTGTTTGAAGAATTATATTAATTGATAATTAAATTTTTGAGTCCATCTTATTTTCATACGCCTTGGAGAACTGCCTAGAATATAATGGAAAGTTTAAATAAAAGTGGTTTTGAGTGAGAATATAGTTTATCGACGACAGATTGGACATTAAAGTCATTGTGGATCAGTCCAGTTTGTGACATACTAAGGAGGATTTTGGTGAGACTGGACACGGAAAGAATTTGATAGTTTGATGGAACGCGAATTAAACATCCTTTTTTACCTCTCCTTTAAGTTTTAAGTAAATTTTATCATTAAATTATAAATTGAATTTAGGTTATATTATTGAATAGGATTAATAAAGAAATAACTTTAAAAAAAAAAGAAAAAAAAAGGATTTACTTTCGATGATATTTCAAACGCAGGAAAGCAATATTGTTTCTATCTTAGGAATTTTGTTATTACTTTTTCAATTTCTTTTTTTTTTTATAAAATAACGCCCAATACCCGGTATTGGTTTTAAAAAGAAAATAAATAATAGTCTGTTAAATAAAACAGTGAATAAAATCAAAAACAGAATTATTTTTAAGAATATGAAATACAATAGTTGTGTGTTACATAAAGGAAAGTAATGGATGAAACACAAGAAGCCAATTCCGACCCATCTCTTTTCTGAAAACAATATTCTCCAGAAAAAAGTTTTTCCAAGAATCTCGGAGGTAATGGAACCTTTGTGAACAATTACGCGATAAATCACTAAAATGATTGAAAACGTAAGGGTATTTTATGTATATATATATATATATATATATATATATATATATATATATATATATATATATATATATATATATATATACATATATATATATATATATATATATATATATATATATATATATATATATATATATATATATATATATACATGCTTCCGAGGTTTTTTTTTTTGTATATAATAACAAAATGTAGTGCGTGGACTAAAAAAGCTAAATTTATTAAATTCAAGTATATAAAACTATATATACATTATAGGATTAATAATGTTAAAGGTGATGAAAAAGTGTTAAAAGGGAGTTAGTGAGAATTTCTGAATTGAGATCAGGGAGGAATCATGGATGAGGCACGAATGATGAAATATTTTGAGTAGCACTGAAATATATTACAGTTCGAGTAGCAGTATACAAGTTGGTGTGTAGGGTTCTTGCAGTCCTAAATAAGGGCGATTTTTATAGTTTTTGGAAATCGGAATATGCCTACAAACCATTGATATCAGAAATGAGCATAAACCATGAGATTTCAGAATTTCGAGAAGTACTCAAAATTCAAAAATAAAGATGATAAAGCAGTTCATTAGTCTCATACGTATCGTTTTGAACTCACGTCCTCTATACTAGACGTTTTGGGTACATGTGGTACTGAATCTCGAAATCATAGGAACTTTTTGAAAATTGGAATGAATTTTCTGTTGTCTTAAAAAATATGGTTATTGCGTGTTCAGTTTTTCCCCTGGACAAGCGGTAAAGTCTAGAGCGATTCGATACCGTAACTTCAGCCTTGAAGACATAGAAAATCGGCTATTTCATTTTCTCGGCTAAAAATTTCATTTTTTTAAGTATTTATATTTCCGCATACTTAAACAGGTTATATTAAACCTGTTATAAAAATTAAAAAAAATATAAATTAAATAAAATACAGCTGTATTTGAAAAATATTTTTAAAAAATGTTAATTAATAATGCTTCCAATTCTTCTCGTATCCAATCCTAACAACTAAAAAGCCCAAAAGTATTGTTAAATCCTCAATACTCCCTATTATGTCACTAACAAATTTATCCATAAATATCATAATGTCCCATATGTTGCTAATTAGGCCCAAACCAGATACCTATCCTTTCATAATATACTTCATATCCACTCAAATCCACAACTCTTCCAACTTGCTTCACTTTCAATCCCCAATAATCTTCTGAGGCGTCTGATAAGAAAATAACCTAGAGACCGTCTAATGTAGAATTTTAATTGAAATGCTGCTAGTGATTAGTTCTTTACATGTAAATAATAATAAACAAAAAAAAAAGGTTTATATTGTCCCTTGCGTTTATTACGTATTGCATCCGATGGGGGTATATATCTAATGTGGTTTCGAATAACTTCTTGAGGGATGTGCTCCATCTAAAGCGAAATTTATAAAATCATATAATTTTAAAATTTCGTAAATTTATTTTTTTAAATAATTTCTTTTACTGAATTAATATATTTAATAATTCTAATAGGTATAATATGCCCACGTTAAAGTATAAGGGGACGTTAACACCTAAAAAAGGATGCGAATGCATACACAAATCACTTACAGTATAACAACTACATCCCTATTAACCTTTCCCTACAAAAATATTACGCTAAACTTTAAAGAGCACTATAATTTCAGTGTAATCCGGTACATTATAATTTAAAATAATAATAAAACTCTTTCAGTAGTGTCGTACATGTGTAGTTTCTGGAAGTTGTTTTAGGGTGATGAATCCTTTTCAGATATGTCACCTAGGAGTTCGGCCTCACAACTAAAGACTAGTAATTTTTCGAAATTACGGATTAATTTAATGTGATAAAATAAAAATCCCACAAAATGTATCAGAGTGTTTAGAAGGTCATTTTGACTATTTTATATTTTTATTATTTTGCATTTTAATTATTTGACAGAACTAAATAAAATAAAAAAAAATAAAAAAAAAGCTATGCATCTCGGCTTAGTGCCTCCAAGGATAGCACACGAGTGTCTCGACCGTGTTTTGAACTCCCGTGTTCCCCTACGACTGACCTGTTACGAACCGGTTCTGTGAAGTACCTGCAAATCTTGCCATTCACTTTAACAATTTCTAACCTGGAAAATTACAAATCGTAAATCATCACTAAGGAATCATTGGCTATTAAATCAATCACTAAAATTCTTCGCGATTTGAATATATACAGATTTGAACATTCAATACAGCTAGTAAAAAATAACTAACATTTCAGAATATAATTTTTGAATTCTTATTTTTTAAAAATTAACTGATTGTATTTTATTTTGAAGTCAACGGTGTCGAAATCGGCGAATTCAAATAAATTTTACCAAATAACATTTACCCTTCGTCGTAAACCTGCTACTTCCTGTCCTACAGTATCCTTTAACAATATTCCACTGATCCCCGTTGAACGGATCAGCTATCGAGGACTTGAACTGGACAAACGTTTAACATGGAATCCTAATACAAGACTAAAACGACAGGAAACTGCTCGTCGTTTTCGACTTCTTCAACATTTACTAGACAAACGTTCAAAACTCCCGATTACAAAAGACACATTTACATGACAGTTATCAGACATATTTGGAAATACGGAGTCGAGCTCTGGGGCTCCACTAAACCATCAAATTCATCTCTTCCCGTATCCAATCTTTACAATCCAAAATCCTTCGAAAAATCCTTAATGCTCTTTACTTTGTAACAAATAAGCTTATCCATAAAGATCTTAATGTCCTATAAGTTGCTGATTTAGCCCAAACCTGATACCTATCTTTCCATAGTAAGCTCCATAACCGCTCCAATCCACTAGTCTCCCAACTTGCTTCCTATTCCATTCCTGCTAATCCCCCGAGACGTCTGAAAAGAAGATCGCCTAGAGACCTTTTAGTGTAGAATTTATTGAAGTGCTACTATTGATTAGTTATTCACATGTTATTTACATGCCATTGTATTCACTTTCAACACATTCACTTGTTGTGTATATTTTATACAGTTGTAAATTTCAATAAATTAAAAAATAATAAAAAAATAGTTTTGAAGTCAGACCTGTAATCGTATTTTTTTTTCTTTATTAATACAGTATATATTCATTCGTTCATTCATTCAATTATTCATCAACTAATGGATACTAATTAGAACATAATTGGTTGCACGGTAGGATAGTAAGAATCCAATTACTCAGAAGCCAATAGTTGTGGCTATTCTGGCACTAGGGGCAAGATATATTTAACTTAAAGTAAAATCCCGCAAGCTGTGGAAAAAACATAGCAAATTGATTAAATAAAAAATTAAAGTCTATCCATTTCAATCACCACAAACAACATGAAAGATAGAACAATTCCACTGTTTGGCTATTCAGTTTACGACGTCAAACTCATGTGATATGGAACGTGAGAAAGTTGCAATTCCATCGACTCGATGGCCAGCAGTTGTTTGACAAACAAGAAAACATTTTGCATGTTAATTGTTATTACGGCTCCCTAATTTTAATTAACCCCTAAATGAGAAGTGCCTTGGCATCGCGGTTCTGTTACTTTTTTCAGCATCCATCTTCATTAGAACTGGCCTTCGCTCCAATAGCATTGAATAAGGAAAGATTTTAAGTCTTATGATACTTTCTGAAAAGTAATATACATTTATCAAACCAAATCATAAGCGAAGGCCGGATTTCTATCCAATTGTATCTTTTTATTGAAATTCCAATCATATAATACAATATATCGATTAATCACCTTTTAAGGCTTCTGAGCACAAATCGATTTTTCTAATTTACAGATTTCATGGACATAGATATTATAAACTTCCTCAGTGAAAGGAAATAGGAGATACAGATAACGATGTACCCATGTATACTATATATACAAATACAAAAACAAAAATAAAAAATAAAATATTGTTCGATTAGGTAACATAATCAAGATGCAAATAATTTAATAAATTTACAATTCGGATGAAAGTTTCTACTTAGTCGCTCACAGATGTTAGATTCCACAGTGCTTCGAATGTATAGTGTGGGACAAAGTTTACGAAAGTTAAGAATCTAATAGGAAATTTCACCCTGAACAAAGACTAAATCAACCTGGGTCTGGATATGAATGCATAAATATACATATCTAAATATTTACAAAAAAGCTTGTACTTAAACAAAAAAAAAAAAAAAAAAAACTGTTCTCAACTAGCTTTAAAATAAAAAATTTTAATAGTAAGAGCGTACATATTGCGTTTCATGAAGGATCAGGATGTCTTTGAGTTAATGGTGAACAAAATAAATAACATTAAATATTTTAAATGAAAGTTTATCATATGAAGTTAAAAAATCAATATGTTTTCAAAGAAGGAAGACGATACAAATATTTAGTATTAGTTCTGACATGAGTCGTACTTTTAATGACACGAGGGAGATGACGAATATGGATTCATCTGAAATATTTTCACCAGTAAATTTATGCTTATACGACTACGCCCAATACTTCTATTAAAGTCCCTCTCACAAATAAATGTCATCGCACAGTTGTTTTCAATATCTCAATATCAATATTTTACAAACAACTGATCATGATGATATTTGAAAAACATTTTTTTAAATATAAAACCATTTTCTACTACTAACTAGTAGTTGTTAGACATATAATAACTATAAAAAATATAACTTTTCGGACTTTTGATCTCCTTTAAAGTTAAGGTAGGAGTCTTCACTGAGAAAGCAGTCGCAATACCAGAAAACATTAAGATGCATTGCAAAGGAGATGAAACATTTCAATTAAAATATTTCTTTGGCATAACTCCTGTACAGGGTGAGTGCCTCTTAGTGTAATTAAAAACATTGGGTGAAACTAGATCAAAAATTAAGCAAAATGCTCACAATCCGTTGCAGATATATGATACATCACAGACCTTTTAGAGGAAACTACGTTGTTTTTTTTCATTTTGTTTAAATATTTTTAAAATTTTGATCATATTTTCGGATTAAGCATTAAAATTTCTATAATAGCAGAGTGCCTGTAACCGTGAAGTTTACAAACTAGGGATCTAAAGAAAAGCTTGATCTTCACCTTACTTGGGGAAGTCACAATGTCTTAATTACTTCAACGCTCACCATTTTTCGAAAAAACTATCGACAAAACTGCAAATCTCTAACTTGAAAATTTAATAAACTTTCGAATGATATGTTAAACATAATGATTTGGCAAAATTGAGATCTATGTTCATTTCTCTAAGAGGTACTCACCTTCTATATTAATATTTGAAACTACATGTTTCGGAGTCATTGCTACAGCCATGGCTTTAGGTAAGTGGGGATTGACAATGTAAAAGCAATCACAGATTAAGCCTGAAGATGGAACAATGACTCCGAAACATGTAGTTTCAAATATTAATATATTGGAGTTATGCCAAAGAAATTATATTATAATTACATCTCCTTCAACATAAAAGGTTATATATTTCAATTAAATTTCTAAATTGATTTTAATAAATCAAATTGTATTAAACAATCTATTTTGTATTGACCGGTTTTCGGTTACCTATTTGTTTAATTTCCCAAGAAATATTATGAAAATTATTATACCCTCCATTTGCTAGGGGACCATGATGACAGAGCGCGTTGGGGCGAGGGTCCCAGAATGCTAGGTATGAAAGGTCGTGGGTTCGATCCCTGCATGTGCTGTTTGATTTTATGTTATGATGATCCAGCGAAATCATAAAGCGAGGGTCAACCTTCCCTATGGCTAGAAAAGGTCGCTAAACTGTAGGATAACATCGTTTACTAATCGTGTCCAAGATGGAATACATAAAACACATTCCCCTCCATGTAGAAAAACCAAGTATCTTTCAGTTCTTCGTTGATTCCAACAACATTCAATACTTATTGTATCACTTCAACAAATATTTTAAGCACATAAAAACTATACGCAATTGTAAGTGTAGTCTCTGAAAAGGTATTTCGTCTTTTACAAAAATATTGAATGATATGCAAGTTTAACTTGAAATTAAAAATTAAGGAATTCACTCAATAGAAAATATCGACGAAAATCATTGTTTCATTATTTTATTATACTATCTAACTGCTTATGCTGTTAAAAATAGCTAGTTGTTGTTTCTAGCAGTATTTAAAAAGTCCTTTATACTCTGTTTTAAATATTTAAAATCAATGAACTTAAAATGCAAATCACTAATCTGATTACATTTCTTTTATTTTATTGTAAAAATTGTTTGGGTTGGTTTGGGTACAACGTAAATACGAAATTTATCATGATTATATCTTTTGAAATTTCATTACTTATTTGAATAGTTTTCATTTAACGAAAATACGGCCTTTAACATTACGTAAAATAATTTAACTTACGTCATGATAAGAAAATGTTTTTATCTATTATAAATCTTGATTTTTGGTTAATTAATAGAATTTGAATTTTGATTAATTAATTAAATTTGGTTTTTGGTTACTAAATTAAATTTGATTTTTGGTTACTTAATTCACCAACCCCTTCATCCTCAACTGTCAACATGTAACAGTTTCTGTTTACATCTATCTTTGAAACCCTGATGAAGGCATGTTGGCATTACAAATTAAAAAACTTATTTTTTAATTGCTGTGTATCTTTATGACGGCATACCCCAACAATCTACTTCTCCTTACTTAATTAAAAAAAAAAGAAATTGACACTTTATCGTTTATTTCACAAAACCATTCCGATCAAAACCAATTTTTGTTGTTTTACCAACCGTTCAGCCTACAGAGCGCTTCCTGAAATGTTGAAATAATACAGTTACTGCGAAAAAAGCGTTTTTTTACTCTCCACCTCCGATATAAGCGGAAGCTCAATTTTTTTCCTCAGAGTTGACCACAGATGAAACAAAAGGTGAAAAAAAAAAAAAAAAAAAAAAAAATGAAATAATTATAATTCGTATATTTCAGGCATTGATAAGGGTCTTAAAAGACACGGAGTAGGCTGATAAGAAATGCATTTTATTCGATCCCTCTCTCACAAACTGAATATTTGCAAAAGCATTGCTATATATTTAAGTGTTTTATTTATTTATAACGTTTTAAGTTTATTTAACATGATATTACATAATAACATCTAACGTTACATAATAATATACTTTAATAAATTATTGATTATTATTACTTCCAATGTTGTGGTTGAAAGCCTTTTTAAAATAATTTTTGCGTAATACATAATTATATGTCTGCTCTCTTGGCATTTGGCCAACAGAGGAGGAAGTCTGGCTACGTAATTTACAGACCAAACGAAACTTCTGAATAGATGTAGATTTTTTTTTTTTTTTAAACATTTATTGAGTAATTATTACAATCTGCCACAAATGTAGGCAATAGGTAATATAGATGACAGACTAATGTAGGTACTAAATCTAAACAAATTTAACAATTACAATATGTAATGTTGAATTACGTTAATTAATTTTAAGAAAACTAAATATTTCTCATCGACTATATTCCTTCTGTGCAAACAAATATTAAATATTATTATTTTGGGTTCAAAAATTGATAGAAAATGTTTTAATCATTGTGTAAATTAGACCTGTGGATTATTTAATACAAAAAATTATGACTGCTACAATTTCACTGTTCATTCTGAAGTTATCGTGTCGTCAGTTTATCCGATTTCCACGTTTCCTGACTGATGGAAAACATGAGATTTTTCTCTTTTTATTTTTATAGATAATCATAGCGTTACCTATTAAAAGTTCTAAGTAAAAAAAAAAAAGGTTTTTTTTGTTGATAACAAACTATAAAATGCGTAGGACCAATCCAATTAAAGTATATCACGATTATTAATACATCATATTATATACACGAATATTAACCCAGTACTACCTGAATTCGGTTTGCATTAGTTGAATAAGAGTAGGAAAAATCATTTGAACTTAAAAAACAATTTAAGATCTTTCTTAGTCGAAAAAAAATGTATTGATCGTTTCAGGATTAATTTTTTTTTTTAATGACTATCCCAAAATAAAAATTTGGGCAACAATAGCAAGTGATCTGAACTGAAGATAAAATATAGAATTAGAGCATAAAAATGATACATATGCAAATTCTGATGAAATCTCATTTAACAGCCAACATTACCAAATGATCAGTGTTAATAGCAAAACTAATGATGATATAAAATAATATATTTACTGCGTTAAAGAAGTTTTATTTAATTAACGTTTTTGAAATACATTATTTTATTTGGCTGTATTGTTAATTGTATCTTTCTTAAGTCCAAATAAAAAAAATAAATAAAATAAAATAAAATAATGAGTAACAGGTTTTATTGTTCCAAACAAGAAACCGTTTTTAAAATGAGAACACACAATAAAATTTTAGAAAATAATAAATAGGTAATACATAAAAAAAAAAATAATTCATGGTGATTCTGAGCGAAAACGGAGAATGTTTCTTGTTAACGTAAACAGCTTCCGCAAAAATAAATTATATACACTTGTATTTTTTAATACAATCGCTTCACTTATCTTGTCATTTCATTTCTCCAGAAAATTTTTTTTAACTTACTCTACTATTTTGCTCCCTCCCTAGAGAACTTTTGACTTTACGAGCCTATCAAATTTGGTATGTCTTTTATAGTGGGGTTGAGGTCTAGGATGAGGTACTCAGGCCCTGTATCCACTCGGCGAAATCGATAGCAAAGTTTGGTTCTTACTATCTTACGTACAATAATATTCGATTTTTCTTCAAAGAGGCATGTGTGATACCAGTATATCATAATCCTTTCTTAGCATCCTAAATATTCCAATCTCATTTTCCAATTGGAGAATGACAATAAATCCAAACAAATATCACCAAATGTAAAGGTAATTTGATTTTCGGAAGAATACGACTTCTTGCCCTTCAGTATCATTACATAATATTCAACTGATCCCTGTTGAACAGATGGAATTGAACTTGAAACCCACATACAAGACTAAAACGACAAGAATAAATCCTTAATGCTCCCTACATCGAAACAAATAAACTTATCCATAAAGACCTTAAGGTTCTAGATGTTGTTGATAAAACCCAAACCAGATACCTACTATTTCATAACTATTCAAATTCAGAAGTATCTCAACTTGCTCTCCTTTCTGTTCCCGACAACCCTCCGAGGCGTCTGAAAATAAGATGGCCCCGGGACCTTCTCATATAGAACATTTATTGAAGTGCCACCAGTTTACAAGTTATCGGCATGTTATTATGAAAGTTATAATCATGTTTGCTTGAAGTATTTTTTTTATTTTTTTTTTGCAATAGTAAATTCAAATAAAATATATAAATAGGTATAAATGGTATTTATTATAAGCCATGAATGGACATAAATTTATATATTACTTTTGAGGCTGATTGTTATATTTTACAATAGTTAAAAGTTTAAAAAAAAACCGTTATAAAAATGTGTGATTAAAAAAAACAACCAACGATATTGTTTTGAAACAAGGTGAAGGAAGGGCCTGATAGAATTCATCCGTTCCTTGTCAGGAAAAGATTGCTTCAAGAGCAAGGGTGCCTCGGAGCAGTACTAGTTACCGCTGGTATCTTCCTGATCTCCCAATGTCCGCCGAACATTTTTGCCAACCCTAATCGAATACATCTAGTTAACACAATACTGTTTAATTAAAAAAATAATATCTAAATCATGTCGAAGAAACGAACGCCACTAAACGGCTATGCTGTTATTTTAATTTAAGTTACAATATTTTCTAATTACATCTTCACTTTAAAAAAATAAATGCAAAAATACCTCTTCATTCCATGTTAAATCGGTTCTATATATTTATTCGAAATTGTTAAAAGCAGTTTTGAAAAAGATTTCCTTTTTTTTAAATCATAAAGTATAGAGGTATATTGGTGTATACTTCTTGTAAATATGTTTAAAATATATTTGACGATTATAATCTTCTGTTTTTCAAACTCTCCTTCCACACGATGAAAATGATTAAATTCCTCATTTATTAAATGACACTTTAATAATAATCTTCTTTTCGATCTTTCTTTTTCTTAAGAATATTTTAATTATTTTTATTTTTATTACCTCACGGAAGAGGTTTAATGGTCATTATATATTCTTTCTTATGTTGTATATGGGTGATTATAAAAATAAAAATCTCAAATATACTGTAACCGGAGGGTGGAAAATAGATTACTTGTTTTAGAATTTAAAAAAAAAATGTGTTTGGTTCTTCGTGCACACGACTATTTGAAAATCAAGAAATAATTAAGTTTTCTTTGAAAATGGTAACTTATCATTAGTTAGGAAACTCTCAATTCTCATTACCACCACTTGTAACGATTTCGGTTAGCGCACCAAATTCTTCTATTAAGTCTATGGGATAGCTCATATCAGGAACAGTTTTTTTGTTTTTTTTTAATAGGTTTATTCGTGATGGCACAAGCGTGTTATCAGTCAATGATGATCCATTTGCTGCATCCCAGACACTCCAGTCACATATCATTTCTCTTGAAGAATGGTGTCATAACTGGAGAGTTAGGATAAATCCCAGCAAATAACCTTTACCCTACGTCGAAAACCTACCTCATCCTGTCCTCCTGTATCCTTTAATGGAGTACCATTAAATAATGTAGAACAGATAAGATACTTTAGATTTTATCTGGACAAGAGACTTACCTGGAACCCTCATACAAGATTGAAAAGACAAGAAGCTGCACGTCGATTTCGACTACTATACAAAAAACTCATTTATATGACGATTATCAGACCTATTTGGACATACGGAATAGAGTTATGGGGATCCACCAAACCATCGAATTCTTCCCGCATCCAATCACTCCAATCCAAAATCCTTCGAAAAATCCTAGAAGCTCCTTACTTCGTCACAAATGAACTTATATCCACAATGACCTTAATATCCACAATGACCTTAATAATATGTTGCTGATTTGGCACGAACCAGATACCTCTCCTTTCATACTAAACTCACTGCTCATCCAAATCCACTTGTTGCCCAACTTGCTTCCCACTCCATTCCTGGCAATCCTCCGAGGAGTCTGAAAAGAAGATGGCCTCGTGATCTTCTTTTGTAAATATTCATTAGAGTACTACCGATGGGTAGTTCCTCTACAAGTTGTATTCATGTCATTATATCTCATATATACCGCATATTTACTAGATGTGTTTTGTAATACAGTTGTAAATTTCTATTTGTTGATTTTTTATGTAATTTTGAAGTGTGCTACTAGAAGAATATTTAATATATATGATTTTAAGCGGTAATGGTAAACTCACGTCATGAGAATCCTGTAGTTCAAGGAAACTTTTTCTGCAAATGGTGTTTGGTACCCACTTAAAGTTTACGCCCTCCTGTTTATATCAACAATATTCTGCTACCCTTGTCTGACACAGTACGGTATCTTAGTTTCTACCAAGACAAAAGACTTACTTGGAACCGTCACACTAGACTTCTAAAAAACTATTAATCAGGACTAGAAATAATAAGGAATAGCGAATGTTGCTAAAACCTATCACTATACGCTGTAGATGAGAGGATGTACTGATATTATTTCTTGATGTTGATTTAATTATCTTACGGTTCCAAAAACAGTGGAAACAAGTAAAGAAGTAAAAATAATCTTTATTCTAGGATAACAAAAAACATGAAAAAAAAGTATAATAAATATGCTATAGTCAGACTGCATTTATTCCAGTGCTGGCAGTTGGCAGTTTAAAATTGTGATATTATTTCTTCATTTTCGAACAGCAAATACATATCTTATAAAATTTAACGTTTATTCAAGGTTTATAGTATTTATGACTGATTTTTTAAGAGAATTGTTTAAATTATGTATCAAGCAGTGTTAATCTTATACATGAAAAATTGCTATTACATTAAATATAGATTTTTTTTTTTTTCATCAATAGAGAATAATCAATGTATAGTAATTCCATAATTACTTATAAACGTAAATGGTTCCTTGGAATCGGCTTTGAATCACCGATACTCGATATAGATTCTTTCCTCGTGATTTCTAAAATGACAAAATATTCACATAAGTATTAACAGAATTTTTGGACAATTAATGACTATACTATTTTTTTATATTTAAAAAAAAAATATTTTATTATTTTTTCAACTAGTAGGTTAGATATTTTCATTATTTTGGTAATTGTGTGATATTGCATTACTTGGTCGTCGAGTTTATCTTTTATCGGTTTTTTTCACAGATAAAATGTCAAAAGCCTGCGCTTGAAAGTTCTCAATCATAATGGCTCAATCATAATAAAGTTAATCGTGCAGTATGTGGTTTAATTCGGTCCGATAGAAACGTCTAAAAAGAACTATGGAAGATCTGAGATGCGATAAGGAGTAGGTGGAGCTTAAGGGAGATAAGAGCATGAAGGAGAACGGTTCTCTTATCGTTCCTTTTTTTCATTTCGGATAAGCGAGATAGAGCGCGGATGAAATCATCGGTTCAAGTGACGTTCCTTTATCGAACTGGTGGAGAATTTTATACTTCTATAGAAATCATGTCACTTCAATAAACAATAGAATTTATGTCTGTTGCAATAAAAATAAAAAAAAGGAAAGAAAAATACTAAAAAAAAGAAAACAGAGACTCTTGAATACACACTGACAGGCGAGAAATTCCTCCAAATTGATTTTTTATTTTTCTTAAAGATTATCCTTTTTTAACTGTCTACGTCCACAACGTATAAGAATTATTAAACAATTAATAAAATAAAAGCAAGCAGTATTTAAAAAAAAAATTATCAAGCAATTTTAAATTTAAGAAATTTTTAATTAATAAGGCATATATCCACACCTTGTTCTCATTACGTCTTGCTTTTGATAGGATGTAGAACTAATTTGATTTTGAATAAATTATCGTGGAATATGCTTCATCAAATCCACAAATGTAATTAATTATATCAATTTGCTATTATTTAAGTAACGTTTTTCATAATCCTGATATGTTTAATTTACCATAGTTAAAGAATTTGAAGTCGTAAACAACTATATAAGAATCAGATTTTTACCGGAAACACAAAAAGAACATTGAGTGAAAGTTTTAGACAAGAAGTATATTACAAATAGATTATACTAGATATCACTAAATTATATAATCTATCTGCTAGGATCATGTAAAGATGAATTTGATTTAAATTAATAAATATTACAGTTATAATTGTAAATTTGATTAAAAACTCTTTGGTGATCTCTTATCCCTTTCAATTTAAAGAAAACTTAAACAAATAAAACATTAACCTCTTAATTTTTATCATTATCAGACTATCCTCATCGACGCAAATAAGCTTTGCAAAGAGGTAAATTCAAAATAAATAAGGTCTACATACAGAGGACTGTCAGTATATACATCTATCTTTATGATTAAAATTTTAGCATATTGTACAATAGTGAATACCCTTATTTTTTTTTCTTCATCGTGGAAATTCATGAAGAAAATGCTAATTTTTTCAATTTTCTCCTCATTTCATTCTCAAATTTTATTCTAAACAGGTTTTACAAAAAAAAATATTTTTTGGGTTATAGAGCCTTGAATTTTCTAGAATTTTATTTAGCTCACCTCAAAGCATCAGTTAGAGTACGGCCAAAGGCAGATAATTTAATTTCTGTTTTTACAGCGGTGGGTCGACTTTGGGATCAGGAGATCCTCCTGGGGCACACCCAGCCTCTCTAAATTAGGTACCCTTAATTGTGGGGAAAACCTGGCGGTTGGGCTTGATTGCTGGCCGCATCACCTCTTTGTATAACCGTATATCACTAACTACGATTTTTCACGAAAAATAAAATTTTTTGCTCCTATAATTTTTATATTTTTTAGATTGCTAATTAACTTTTGCACCTCGAAAAAATGATACTTAAACAAAATTAATAAATCTCTCAAAAATGGTATCATTATGTTTTTATTTTATTTTTATTATTATTATTATTTTTTCTTTTTTTTGGTGCGTTTCCTTGCCTTTCTCTGTGCACATGTTTCCTTCATTCTCTTGCAAGATCACCCAGTCTTTTTCATTGGCGTTTCTGTCAACTTTCCGACAGTGGATTTTGGATCTAAAATTTTTTTTAGTCCATGATATCTTCCTGAGTAATACCTGCCAGCTTTAGGTCCCTTTTAATTTCGCCCATCCTTTTGACGGTTTCTGTTGTGGCTTCACTTCTATTTTTATAAAATTCCAATACTCTCCTCGTAAGATGGTTCGTGTTCATTCTTTTGATGTGTCCATAAAAACTAAGCCTGCATTTCTATTATCAAACCAATTATTTATACGCTAGTGCGTGTTGAAGTATTTAGCCCATTGGTCCTTAATATGTTGCTGATTTGGCTCTAGTTTTATATATGTTCTTATAGATGTTATATACACCAACCCGAAGGTGGGTCCTGGCATCCTCTTAAAACTTCGGCCATCCAGCCCAATCTCCAGCCGCCATCTTCCACGAAGGTGTGTTAAGTAGTTTCATCAAGTCAACTTCAAAACTATCTACTCATGTTAGTTTAGTTCTACACCTATTTTTGGTTCTATCAATCCTATCCCCAAGTGGTTTCTTTAGAACTTTGTTTAAACTTGTTGAACCAGCCATACGATTTTCTCTCGAAATTCGATTTTCTCATTTTCCAATCTTTTTTATTTCTGAGATAACTATTTAGCCTACATGTACCGTGCAGGTCTCAAATAAAATATAATTTAATTTCCTTCAAATTCTTGTATGTTCTAGGTAGGTACCTATCAGACTTCTTATACCCACATTTATTTTAGTCTTTTACCTGCATTTTTAACTGTTACAGTTTATATGTTAACAAATTTAACTAACTTTGAAATTTTATGTATTTTAGATTATTTTTAGACCATACACGTGCATTAAATAAAACGTTTTGAGTTAAATCAATTTTCCTCCAAATCCGATTTTCTTATTTTTCAGTTTCTTCCATTTCTGAGAAAACCATTTTGCCCACAGGCACCGTTTAGGTCTCAAGTTAAAGCTTATTGAATTTCCTCCAAATTCTTTTATACTTTCGTCAGTACTATGTGGCCAAGAACATGACGATAACGTAAAAATCAAATATTGGAGAGCTGTATCTCCACATTTTTGGAGAGCTGAAATAAATTGTCTTAGTATATTTAATAGGTTTATCTACAGACCTTCAGTTGAACTTAAATTGTCACAAATTTATTTCAGGGCACCAAACTTATATTTCTATAAGAACTCTTATCTTAAGATTAACTGTTTCATATACATTTTTAATGATAATGTTTGTTATACGAAGAAAGATAATAACACTTTTTATCAAGCATATGTTTTATTCTCAAGAAGTAGCACGTCCAGAATAATTATAATTTTTATATGATTCCAAATTAAAACTTATCCTATACTATTAAAATATTTTAAAGTTATTGACCGAACTAGAATCTCTGTTTCTTTGACGTGTAAAATGGTCTATGAAAGATTTTTATGAAATAATTTTAATGTATTAGAAGATATCCAATGGTTAAAAAAAAAAAAAAAAAAAAAAAAAATGAATATTAACGATAGCAGGTGTTTATGTTGACAATTTAGTCACGTTAAAATATAGAACATTGTTTTAGAGGAAACGGATGTTTGCAGCGCATAAATGTTAGTTTTTTATCTTAAATATTGGTTTAGTATTTATTTTCTTAAAAAAAAAAACTTTATTCTATTTTACTAGCAAAGGCAAATGGATGGTTGCAGGATGAATGTAAAAGTCGATTGACGTAAGGGTGATTAAATTTCAAAGAAGACAATTTGAAATTTCAACCGTAGTCTATCATTTAATATTGATTACTTCAACCGATAAAATTAACATATGAGATTGGATATTTCTTCTACTGGGAATCATTGGATTAATGAACATATTAAAATGATGAGAAAAAAAATTAAAAAGTTGGTGCCACTCAGCACCACTTCGAGAAGGATATCGGGTTCTGTATTCGATAGCAGAAAACTAATAGCTCTCTTGGTATCACCTGGATTGAAAATTTTCCTGATCAGAAATTCAATTCAAAATATTTTTGTTAAATAAAATTTGTCGCTAGGAACTGCTGTTTAGGAGTTATATGGGTTATTATATTATATATTATATATAATATGTTATATATTATATGGGTTATAATGAAAAAAAAATCATATTTGAAACCCCTATTTTCTCTTAACTATATTTATTTGGAATAATCTTAAAATTAAATTCAGTTTTAATTCTAAGATGTAAATTGAGAAAATCAGTAGATTACAGATGGATATATCCATGATCTATTGTTTTTCCTAGTCTGGAGAAATTAAGTTTTTTTTATTATGTTCTTTGGCGTAACCTGGTACTTACTCCCTAAAATACAATATAACTCTTTGTAGCACGTAACATGGATGTGGTGAATTAAAAATAATATAAATTATATAAGAAAAATTACAGAACATTTGAATAATCAATAAAGATTATTCATTTCCAGGTTAAACATTTTGCCCCTAAGATTGATAATTGAGTTTCTTTAGTGTCCACTAGGCAGCTAAAAATTATACCAATTTTAGAACCGGTATTTCTTAAAATGCCCAGCGTTGAAAACTGGTGATGAGATCCAAATTGCCACTCTTAAGGTAGTAATTAGTTTCTTTTCGGACTTGAAAGTTTTATCAAAAGAGATTAAATAATTAAAGACATATTAATTATAACTGTGAACGAGCCGAGCATATTTTTATTATTAAATAACATAAGATAAATTATATCTAGAAAAAACTCGACTAAAACGACAGTAAACTGCATGTTGTTTTCGAATTAATCAACATTTACAAACGTACAAACCTTCCGATTACTTACAAGATTACAAGACACATATTTACATGACAGTAATTAGGTCTATTTGGACAAAGGAGTTGAGCTTTGGGGCTCCACTAAACTACCCAATTCGTCTATTCCAGATAACCCATCGAGGCGTCTAAAAAGAAGTTGGCCTCGGGACCTTTTAATGCAGAACTTTCATTGAAGTGCTACCAATGTGTAGTTGCTTTACAAGCAACTGACATGTCACTATGAGTATTATCGTAACATTTACTAGTGTCAATAAATAGATGAAAAAATATTCTTAAAAATAAAAGACCTTTCCAGTTACACGGTCAGATATTTTTAGCGACTACTTCAGCTACATTCTAGATAACTTTGATCATTAGCTAATCTCTTCCTGGAAATATTTATTTCAATCGTAAGTTGTCGGAAACATCTGAAACACCGCATCACCAATACTTATTTCTCTTGTTCAAAACATGCAAAATAGTATGTTGTTCTTAATACTTGATCAGTACAACAGACTTAAAAATTAACAGTACAACTTTTTTTTTTTTTGTTTTAATTCAGAAGCATTTGACATACTGTGACGCATCCCAGCACCATTCTCGCCACGTATGCTGATGACACTTGTGTGTTGATCCCTTCATTGCTTCTCAGACACTCCAATCCCATATCATAACCCTTCAAGAATAGTTTAAAAAATGGAAAATCAAAATAAATCCAAAAAAAATCCCATCAAATAACCTTTACCCTATGTCGTAAACCTACGACTTCCTGTTTTCGACTACTTTACTGTAACCTTTAAACTGATTGTTCCACTACATAACCCGTTTCGAACAGTCCGTTACCGACTCCATCCGGATAAACGTCCCACTTGGAATCCACATACAAGACTAAAACGACAAGAAACTGCCCTTCGTTTTCGACTACTTCAGCATTTACTTGACAAACGTTCAAACTTTCCAATTAATTGCAAAAGACTCAATTACATAACAGTAATCAGACAAATTTCGATATACGCAGTTGAGCTTTAGGGCCCCACTTACCCATCTAATTCATCTCGTAACCCAGTACGATCTACTTCATAATACGATAGAAAAAAAACGGAGTATTTAGTTCACTCACCCGGAGCAAGCGGCTAATCCTTACAGTATTACGTACCTGCCTACACTGCCGTAATAAATAAACAGTCATTCACCTTCATATTTACCGAATCAGCTGACGCAGGTTGAGCTTTAGGGCCCCACTTACCCAAAATCGAAGAGCTCATCTAGAGGGGGCAGGGACAAAAACGTATTGAAGAGTTGGTCGATGAGAAAATAGTTAATTTAAAATCAAAAGTTGGCTGCTCGAAAAAATCAGATAAATAAGGCGAAACAGGGACTTTTGATAAATCAATGGAAATTCGGGGCATCCCGGTAACGCCCAGGGGAGAGACCCCCACGGCATTGGTTTCAAGTATTGGTGCTGGTCTCGGCATCAAACTTAACATAGATCTAATTCATATCTTAGCGAGGAGAGGAGACCCCCGACCAACAGGCATCTGTATTGGCTCGCCCGTCAGAAGAGATCAGCCGGGAAATTAAATATGTTTGGTTCTCGGGAGGGCGTGTGCGGTGCCGTAAAGAAGACGGCCATCCAGTAATCTTCATAGACCAGCCTCAGGGACCTGGATGTCTTCGCCTGACCTTCAGGAATTCTTTTCCTAGCTGCACTTCCTTGGTCTAACCCTTGCTAATGAAAACAGTGTACTCGTTATTTTTTTTTGTTTTTCCATTATTTATCCTTGCCAGATTAGTTTTCAGTTTTTAATTTATTGGTGTTCGTGATATTACTTTTAATCAGTTAACGCTTATTTTCCTTTACTATTTTCCTTGTTTATGTTTTCTTTATCTTTTATTTTATTATTTATTTATTTTTTCATCTCTTCTTAACCAAACTCATCGCCCTTTCGTTCTAGGGACTATCCTCATATATTCACCTGCTACTTATACTTTTATTTTCCATATTATAAAATATTTTCTACTTCTAATATAACTTTGTATTTATCATTTTACTTTGTTCTTATTATCGATATGTATTTTTTTCTTCTTAGCGATTACTACTGTTTTCTCATTATCAGCGTCATCCTTTTACCTACTGTCCTATGTTTCCCTAACTCCTTCCCATTATGACTAACATCCTAACCGCTGTCACATAAACTCACAATCCCTACCAGACCATTTACGATGAGTTCCTAGAATTTTTCACCCAAAATTTTTACCACATCATTGCAGTCTCTGAAAAACCTGGCTTAAACCTACATACCTTCTTCCTCGGTTTCTCTCCCTAACTACTCCATCATTCGTCATGGGACCGGGTTAACCGGACCGGTGGTGTGGCGCTATACGTCCATGATTGCCTGAAGTCTCGAGTCCTTTTCATTCACCTCCTTCAAAATCTCCTAACATTGGAGTCCTTATTTGTGTTGAAATATCCATTAATGCCCATTCTCTCCTGTATGTAGTGGTTTATATCCAATCCTTGAAATCTAAAATTCTTAGAAAAATCCTAAATCCTCCTTACTTCGTTACATACAAACTTATCCACAAAGATCTTAATGTCCCATAAGTTGCTGATTTAACCCAAACTACATACCTATCCTACCATAGTAAGCTCCTAAACCACTCCAATCCCAAACTTGCCACTAGTCTCCAAACTTGCTTCCTATTCCATTCCTGATAATCCTCCGAGACGTCTGAAAAGAAGATGTCCTAGAGACCTTTTAGTGTAGAATTTATTGAAGTGCTACTAGTGAGTAGTTCTTCAAATGTTATTTACATGCCATTGTATTCACTTTCAACACATCTACTTGTTGTATATATTTTATACAGTTGTAAATTTCAATAAATTTATTTAAAAAAAAAAAAAAGAATAAAATCATTTGCCGCTTTAGGTTTTCTCTATGACTGGTAGTTTTATACCATTGCTATTTAAACAAAATTTAAAATAGTACTATTGAAAATATTTTATAGATAAATTAAACAAAAATCGGGATTGGTTCAGAACGATTTTTTTATTTCTGATTAATTATAAATATTTAATTTTCGACTTTATATTTAAATTTCCTATTAATAAAAAAAAGATTCAGTTACATGACTGTGATAAGACCTATTCGTACGTGCATACGTACGGAGTTGAGCTTTGGGGCTCCACTAAACCATCCAATTCATCTCGTATCCAATCCTTACAATCCAAAATTCTTAGAAAAATCCTAAATGCTTCTTGGTTCGTCACAAACAAACTTATTCGCAAAGATCTTAATAAACCTTACGTTTCTGACTTAGCTCAAACCAGATATCCATCATTTCATAGCAAACTCCACAACCATTCAAATCCATTAGTATCACAACTTGCTTCCCATTCCATTTCAGATAAACCTCTGAGATGCCAGAAAAGATGATGGCCTCGGGCTCTTCTTATATAGTACTTCATTAGATAGAACTTTCATAAGTGCTACCAATGGGTAGTAGCTTTAAAAACAAGTGACGTGTCATTTTTATCATTATCATCATATAAATCATACTTGATGTATTATATTTTATATTGTATATACAGTTGTATATTTCAATAAATAACTAAATAAAAAAAAAGAAATTAAGAAGCTTTAATTTTCTAGCTTGTTTAAAGAAAAGACACACTCTCATCGGTAGAGTAAAACATAAATTCGTAGCAGTTATAAGACAATGATGCTTGGAAGTTCGTTATATTTTATTGATTGGGAAAAAACCATTTGGCAGTTCATGATATTGGATAGTCTTTTTGTTAGATCTTTGAGTCTTGTTGTTTCGAAGCTATTTTTTTCAAATCAGATTTCCCATTGAAATATGAAGGAAACTAGTTGATAAAAGTTTTGAATATATACAGCTTTTGAGGTAATTTAATTCATATGAATATACATTGATACTCTATATTTATCATTTAATGATTAAGAAGATTATAGAGGTGATTAATTAATTATTCAGAATTCACATTTTCCTCTATCGAAATAGAAGTTTCACACATAAATTATGATATCGTTATAATATTTAAAGCAGTATTTTAATTGAATGTTATGATTTTAAATGTTATTTTAGTGAATGTGAATGTTATCTCCTGCCAGGTTTATAGTATATTAAAGATATCTTACGACTTGTCTATACATCCAATATACGTAATTTTACCTTGTAGTCTAGTCCCTATACACCATACTACCTTCTTTCGTCATTCGATATATGAGTTCGAACAATGTCCATTATCGTTTTTAACTCTATTAATTATAAATATAACGTTCAAAGTTTCTCTTATTATATTGCTACAATCTGGACATAACCCCGTAGAGTCTTACCCATTATTATTGTAAGTACATATTATGTAGTTTCATTTTGAAAATGGTGAATCTTCTGATATGGTCATCAAAGGATACCCAGTAGTTTGCGGATATTCTCTTCCAGCTTACCACTACCGGATTCTTGTTTCTTGTTGTGGCTGTTATCTACTGGATGTATCGTAAATATAACAATGGTGAACATTTTGTACCTGACGGATTCATCATATTTTATTTTAACGTTTTAAATCTCATATCTACATATCAACTTCTGAATACATGCAAATTAGTCTTCTTTTTTTTTAACAAATTTTTTGGGACTGCAAAATATTCTTATTTCTTGGGGATTCGTTCTTCATTCCAACTTTAGGTAAACCGACTGTATGATTTTCTCTCTCTCTGTCCCTCCCGTTCTTTTACCCTCTCTCTATATTTCTCTCTATCTATCTATCTATCTATCTATCTATATATATATATATATATATATATATATATATATATATATATATATATATATATATATATATATATAGATATAGATAGATAGATAGAGAGAGAGAGAGAGAGAAATATAAATCCTATAGACAAGGTATTCCTCAAGGCTGATCTCTTAGCTCACATAATTTTCATTCATATCATTGCTGAAACTAATTCATCACCTAATGGATGAATCAATTTCGTTTTCTTGCGCATGCTCTAATAGTAAATTTAATAAAATACTGTTATGTTTTTAAGGAGAGAATTGCTGTTTCATGAAGTTTTATCATAAGTAATAAAAAATAAAAATAATAAGAAATGATCAATGCCCAGGCCCACAGTTGTTTTTTTTTTTTTTTTTTTTTTTTTTTTTTTTTTTTTTTTTTTTTTTTTTTTTTTTTTTTTTTTTTTTTTTTTTTTTTTTTTTTTTTTTTTTTTAGTAACTGTATGTGAGGCATTTTGATGTTTTCTGTTTCATGCCTTGTTGCCTCAAGATAAATAATAGCCTTCCAAGACGGCTCACTAACATGATTACTTTGTCTAGCCGTTTTATTAGTTAATTGTTAGAATACCTTTTATTTTAGTAATATGTATAAATTATTAACAATGATACCCCAGATTTTAGTAACGACAGTGAAAAAAGCCACCTGGAATCGCCCAGCCCGCCACGGGTTTTTGAACTCTGCTTGTGACTTTTATGTTTCTATTAATTCTTGGATGCTCTCTAATGATATATTTTCAGTATAAATATTGATACATTGGTTGATAAATACAAGTTATTATCGAACTATGGTTCTTTGAATATTATGGTAAATAGTAATTAATATATAAATATTTATTTAATTGTTGCGATTGAATAAATAATTTTCTGTGCTAAAATTTGTTAAGCATGAAATGTAGATTTGCGAGTAAATTGTTTAAAATATAATTTGAGCTACCAGCGGTTGGTATTCGCCTGAGTTCGCAATGAACCCCTAGCCACCGCTACAATCAATATAACATGTTTGTACATAAAACGGAATAATTTATGTTTAGTAAAATTTCAGAAGCAACTTAAGTGAGCTTGAATTATACAGGACATTTAAGTATATAGTAAATACATTTCTTACCTTAAGAGTGACTTGGAAGGCCTGGTAGCTCAGTGGGTAAGGAAAAAAAAAATAAAATATAATCATTTAAATTGAAGAATGGGAATTAATTGCGCATTTGTTTAAAAATGTTATAGCTTACTACTCTCAGAGAAGGAAAATAAACATTAACTAAGCTTAATGTTTATTTATTAAGGTTAACGAAGGTTAATTTTCTTTTGCAAATCACCTGCTAGGTGGCTGGTGATAATAATATGGTTTTACGGTTATACCAATCGAGGATAGATCCTAGGGACGCCAGACCCTCGTGGAGAACACCCGGACTCTATAAATTGAGTAACCTTAATTAGAGAGAAACCTGAAATTGCTTAAGATAATCACCTCCTTTCGAAACCGTAGTACAAGAAACTGCACATCCCTACCAAAGTACTGAACCCCGTAGCCTTCATGAGTTGTGTTGGTAAATGTTTACTTAATAAGGATGTACTGCTTCCAGACAGTTATAGTTGAAGATGATTTGGTCAGCTTCAAGCCCAATAACCAGTAACCCTCCGTCTCTACTACATTTCCTTAATATATATATGTATGTGTGAGTATGTATAACATCATTATGTCATCTACAAAAATCATAGCATTAATTCTTTAATTGATGTTCTTCACTTATCTCAACATAACTTCCATGACAGCATTAAATAATACCGGTGACAGAATACTACCTTGTTTTAGTCCTTTCTTCACTTTAAATCATTGTGGTACCACCAATTCATCATGTTTTTCCTTCACCCCAAACTGCCTTTAGCTTTCCCAGATTACACATCTATTGAAAGAGTCATAGACCTTCTCTATATCTATATAAACAAGGATAAGTTTCTGATTGCATTCTCTATAAATTGTCTTGCTGCAAAAATTAAATCTACCGTATTTCTATTTCTACGATAGCCGCTTTGTTCTTTGCTTAGATGATTTTCTAATTTATCTTCGCATTATTTTAATACAACTTCGCAACATGACTTATCAACGTTATTCCTCTATAGTTCTCGCTTTTCTTCGTACTACCTTTCTTGAAGCTGTAACGGAAGGAGGATATGTATGTACGTATAGTATATATATTTTAATTTAGTTGAATAAACTATATAATCTCAATGGTTATTAGGGATTTCAGTATAACCCTAACTTAAAATGCCACTTTGTAGCGGGTATGGGATGAATCAAATGGAGTACAGGTGCAGTATTCTATTCTATAGGTAGCTTTCTATCCAGCATTTAATCCTCAAAGAGATAAACTGGCAATTAGCTATCTAATCTCTTGTAATCCCTACATTTATACAAATGACAAGAATAGGCCCATTCGTGCAACAGAAATTTACAAGTACAGATTATGTCAGTAAGTTATGTTAATGATTTAACGAATTAAACTCGAATACGACGATTATTAATTTTTATTCTGGTTATTTCTGGGAAGCTTTATACATATTTGGATAAATTTATAACTGTGTTTTCGTACCTTAAAAAAATACAAATATTCTAATCAAACATACTCAGACTAATCACGAAATCAAATACGGTCACGTAAACGAACATATACATAACCTTTATAGACAATTTCACGACAGACATGGACATAATAACATACTCACTAATGACATGGACACGACTGACATACCTGGAAATACTCTCAAAAGGCTTAAAAGAAGCTGGATGAGAGATTTGCTCAAATAAATCTTTTTTTTTTAATCTATGACAGGAGGAGGTACTGTTGAGCGCTAGTCTCCCACACGCCTATAAGGCCTCTATTATGTTTATGAGCTAGTTCACTATTGTTACTCCCAATAACAGCCTATAAAAAAAATTGAAATAGAAAAAATATATATCTGTGTTTTTAAAATATAAATAATTTCAAATACGAATTTTAGAAGCAACTTGAACAATCTAATACCTTAGAAGACGTGGGTTATCATGCCAGAGTTGCCCGAAGAAGTGCTTTAAAGTGGTAACAGTGATATTGTCTGTCAAATACTATATATACAGTGATATACTATGTCTAATATAAAAAAAATATATTAAACATAGTCCAGTTAATAAGGCTCCAATGGGCCGTTTTCAAGAAAAGACTGCGAAACTTTTATTCTCAACGAATATCTATGCTTTTTGAGGTACTGAATCCGAATCTGAAGTTTGCTACCACGGCAACCATCGGCTTCATATTCAAAATCGCAAAAAACCGTTATTTTTGTGTTTTTGGGGTTCCACTAAACCATCTAATTCATCTTGTATTTAATCCTTGCAATTGAAAATCCTTAATGCTTCATACTTTGTCACAAATAAACCTATCCCTAAAGACCTTAATGTTTTATATGTTGCCGATTTAACCTAAACCAGATACCTATTCTTTCGTAGTAAATTCCATAACCATTTAAATCCACTAGTCTCTCAGTTTGCTTTCTATTCTATTCCTAACAACCCACTTAGGCGTCTGAAAAGAACAGAACCTCGGGACCTTCTCATATAGAACTTTATCGAAGTGCAAATAGTGAGTAGATCTTTACGTGCTATTAAAATGTCATTGTAATAATTTTCCTCAAATTTACTCTTTGTATATCATGTATAATCTTATAAATATCAATAAATAGTTTTAAAAAATAGCTTGTTTTTATCTATTATTGCGTGTTTATTAAACTATTTAGTGTGATTGACAGTTACCTCCAAAATCATTTAGTTTTTGTTTTTTTACTATTAACGTAGGGATTCTGCTTGATTTGCTGACACGGCCGTTAAGTCTACATTGTAGAACAAGCGTTGATTTTTGTTTTTAACCGTCAAGGCTTCTTGGTGGGCTAATGGAATGTCTGAGTCAATGAGCTGCATTTTGAATCTCTAGGACTCATGAAAAGAGCGGCTAGAAAATTTATATTTGAAAATCTTATTTATTATTTATTTAGTTTAACTTGAATGATTGACTGCTGATATTCGTAGAATAATGGATTTTGTAAAAATTCTCAAATCTGTAAGAGCATCTTGGCATGTGTGTCTAATTGTGTCAGGTTAAAAATACCTCCTCCTCCCATCCAGCTCTACTCAAGTTGAGGCTTGGAAGATAAGTAGGACAGTATCAGATTGCTGCAAACCACTTATAATTAGACTTTCTCATTAGCATTATGACGGTTTTCCCTATTTCCCTAATCTGAGTCAGTTTCTCTATGCCTTCCTTGCGGCTTTTAAGAACCAGAGTATAACTTACATATCTGAGATCTTTATGTGGCATTCAAACATTTTCCATTTCGGGACAATATCACTGTTACCACTTTGAAGCACTTCTTCGGGCAACTCTGGCATGATAACCCTATGAGCTATAATACTACCCTATAATACTATGAGCTAGTTCACTTATTGTTACTCCAATAACAGGCATGAATAAAAAAAATGATTACTTGTTTGTTTTTTGGAGAATAGTTTTTTCCTCTATATATTTTGAAAGCGTTGATAATTTTGTTGTTTAAAAGTTCTCTTCGCTACTGTATGAATTGACTATTAATTGTTATTTTAGACAATTCTAAGATGATACTTAATTTGATAAATTAGACTAAATCTATTAGCCCAAAAACAGACTGTAAATAATTTTTTAAAAAATTAAATAAATAAACCATTTTTTAGTTTCTCTATTGTATGATCAAATGATTTTTTTACTTCATTGACCCAGTTTGTTGTTGATTTTTTACCCCACAGATATCTGAAAATCCTACTTGTCAATCTGCAATCTGGCATTCAATATAAATGCCCAAAAAACACCAATCTTCTTTTTTTTAATTATTTTATAATTTTTTTTATAATGACCCCTAACATAGGCTTCCATCTTATCCGTTAAGGTCTTATGCCGCTGTTATCCATTTCCTGACTCCCAGGATGCTTCTATCAACTTCCGACAACAATGTTAGCCGCTCAACAACAAGGAAAAATAGTTAGCGGCAAGGGAGAGAGTATTCTGTAAAACGCCGGACCGATTTTATTATTCAATTTTCAAAATTATAACAATTATTTAACTTGGAAGTCAGTGGCTGTCATCTTCCGCCACATCATCCGAACACACTAAAGCTTTCTTCTCGTTCCATGGATTATCCATGTCTACAGGATCGTTAGTTTATATCCAACAGCGATTGTTTCCTGCATACCTAAAACACATTGTCTTCATTGCTATGACAGAACCAAATACGATACTCCTGGTCAGTGCGTTATTAACATTCTTTTCCAACTATTGTACTGTGGGAAATTGGGTTCAGAACTTTCCTGTCGAAAGGAGGCCCTTTTCAGCAATATTAGATGTCAACCAACAGTTAAATAAGCTTGGTGAACGATTTGTGGAAATATCGTCGATGAATAATCATTTATTTCCCAGGAGTTGTCTATTTATGCAGAGCGAACTAGAACACGTGCAAGGAAAATTCAAAGTTTAAATAACGACGTATTGTTTTATCAAATCGGAGATGTATCGGGAACTCAGGGGTGTATTGACTAAAATAAGTAAATCTAAAAATAAGTTGTAAAACTTTGAACTGAGTTAAAATGACAACGATTCTGAAAGAAGAAAAGATAAGATATAATATATATATATATATATATATATATATATATTTTTTTTTTTTTTTATAGTGTAAAAAATATATATCATGTAGTTAGTGATTAGTAGTTGAGAAAAAATAATTTTAAGAAATTATAATTCAACATTTGACAGGGAAACAATTTTTTTGTATCAGTTCTTCTGTCATTTACTTCAGTCATAATTACTAGTAAGTTTACTGTAGAAACATAAAAAATAGCATACCTCTGCAATATATACCCTTCGTTACTACACAGTATTTTTTTTGGACTTAGAACTAATCAGTTAGTAATTTTTTTTTTAGTTTTTTGAATTCACACTAACGACAAACCTAACATTTTTATTCAAATTTCACACAAAGCCAACAGTAACGACATCGATACACAATAGTTTGTATCATTTTTATTGTTATTATTACTACACAGTTGCTAAATATCCGACGCTTCTGTCGAGATGTAAACAGATGTCGCTGCTAATGATTTTATAGCTGTTGGAACAATAAAAATGGTTGTTCCACATATAGTACTGGGAGCCTTGTAAGGTTAAACATTCATTACTTTTTTACATACGTTTTACCATCAAAACCGTACAGAATGAATTAAAAAGTCATATAATAAGAAGACATAATTAATAAATATTCTTTATTATAGTAAAAAAAAACAAAATGTTTTTTGAAGTTATCAGGCAAAAAAAAAAATGTCGTTAATTTTATCTATTTTATAATAAGTTCATTATCTGTTCAGTTATTTTAATCACAATTATTTTAGATTTTGAATCGAGCGAGCATATATGAATAAGGCAAAATATAAATAATTTCAAATACGAATTTTAGAAGCAACTTGAACAATCTAATACCTTAGAAGACATGGGTTATCATGCCAGAGTTGCCCGAAGAAGTGCTTCAAAGTGGTAACAGTGATATTGTCCCGAAATGGAAAATGTTTGAATGCCACATAAAGATCTCAGATATGTAGGTTATACTCTGGTTCTTAAAAGCCGCAAGGAAGGCATAGAGAAACTGACTCAGATTAGGGAAATAGGGAAAACCGTCATAATGCTAATGAGAAAGTCTAATTATAAGTGGTTTGCAGCAATCTGATACTGTCCTACTTATCTTCCTAGCCTCAACTTGAGTAGAGCTGGATGGGAGGAGGAGGTATTTTAACCTGACACAATTAGACACACATGCCAAGATGCTCTTACAGATTTGAGAATTTTTACAAAATCCATTATTCTACGAATATCAGCAGTCAATCATTCAAGTTAAACTAAATAAATAATAAATAAGATTTTCAAATATAAATTTTCTAGCCGCTCTTTTCATGAGTCCTAGAGATTCAAAATGCAGCTCATTGACTCAGACATTCCATTAGCCCAACAAGAAGCCTTGACGGTTAAAAACAAAAATCAACGCTTGTTCTAGAGTAAATACTGATTTTACAATGTAGACTTAACGGCCGTGTCAGCAAATCAAGCAGAATCCCTACGTTAATAGTTAAAAAACAAAAATTAAATGATTTTGGGAGGTAACTGTCAATCACACAAAATAGTTTAATAAGCACGTAATAATAGATAAAAACAAGCTATTTTTTAAAACTATTTATTGATATTCATAAGATTATACATGATATACAAAGAGTAAATTTGAGGAAAATTATTACAATGACATTTTAATAGCACGTAAAAATTCACTCACTATTTGCACTTCGGTAAAGTTCTATATGAGAAGGTCCCGAGGTTCTGTTCTTTTCAGACGCCTAAGTGGGTTTTTAGGAATAGAATAGAAAGCAAAACTGAGAGACTGAGAGACTAGTGGATTTAAATGGTTATGGAATTTACTACGAAAGAATAGGTATCTGGTTTAGGTTAAATCGGCAACATATGAAACATTAAGGTCTTTAGGGATAAGTTTATTTATGACAAAGTATAAAGCATTAAGGATTTTCGATTGCAAGGATTAGATACAAGATAAATTAGATGGTTTAGTGGAACCCCAAAAACACAAAAATAACGGTTTTTTGCGATTTTGAATATGAAGCCGATGGTTGCCGTGGTAGCAAACTTCAGATTCGGATTCAGTACCTCAAAAAGCATAGATATTCATTGAGAATAAAAGTGTCGCAGTCTTTTCTTGAAAACGGCCCATTGGAACCTTATTAACTGTACTATGTTTAATATATTTTTTTTATATTAGACATAGTATATCACTGTATATATAGTATTTGACAGACAATATCACTGTTACCACTTTGAAGCACTTCTTCGGGCAACTCTGACATGATAACCCACGTCTTCTAAGGTATTAGATTGTTCAAGTTGCTTCTAAAATTCGTATTTGAAATTATTTATATTTTAAAAACACAGATATATATTTTTTCTATTTCAATTTTTTTATTCATGCCTGTTATTGGAGTAACAATAAGTGAACTAGCTCATAATATAATAATAGAGGCCTTATAGGCGTGTGGGAGACTAGCGCTCAACAGTACCTCCTCCTGTCATAGATTAAAAAAAAAAGATTTATTAGAGCAAATCTCTCATCCAGCTTCTTTTAAGCCTTTTGAGAGTATTTCCAGGTATGTCAGTCGTGTCCATGTCATTAGTGAGTATGTTATTATGTCCATGTCTGTCGTGAAATTGTCTATAAAGGTTATGTATATGTTCGTTTACGTGATCTATATGATTTCGTGATTAGTCTGAGTATGTTTGATTAGAATATTTGTATTTTCTTAAGGTACGAAAACACAGATATAAATTAATCCAAATATGTATAAAGCTTCCCAGAAATAACTAGAATAAAAATTAATAAACGTCGTATTTGAGTTTAATTCGTTAAATCATTAACATAACTTACTGACATAGTATCTGGTTTAGGTTAAATCGGTAACATATAAAACGTTAAGGTCTTTATGGATAAGTTTATTTGTGACAAAGTATGAAGCATTAAGGATTTTGGATTGCAAGGATTAGATACGAGATGAATTAGATGGTTTAGTGGAACCCCAAAGCTCAACTCCATAAGTCGAAATAGGTCTGATAATTGTCATGTAAATAAGCCTTTTGTAATTTATTAGTAGCTTTGAATGCTTGCAATTTCCTGTCGTTTTAGTCCTGTATGAGGCTTCCAAGTTAAGTGTTTGTCTAGTTGGAGTCCTAGATAGCGTATGTGTTCAACAGGTATCATTGGAATATTATTAAAGAATACTACAGTGTACCTAGAGGACAGAAAGTTGTAGGCTTGTGGCGAAAGGTAAAGGTTATTTGATGAGATTTGTTCGGATTTATTATGATTCCCCAAATTTTACACCATAGTTGAAGGTTTGTAATATGATATTGGAGTTTTTAGGATGCTATGAAGAGATAACGATTTACTGATAGCACAGATGTATCATCAGCGTACGTGGTGATTCAATTTTATTAAGTATTTCCTTAATTTTATAAAGGAAATATTTACCTACCTATAATAATTGTCATCTGAGAAATCTTTTTTCAAGTCTTCTACGTAGTATTAATAGTCTAATAAGGGATTCTTAAATGTAAAATTAAAAGGAAATACGCGTTTGAATAGTAGGCATACATATTCAATATACATATATACATATTCAAGTAGGCATGCGTGTGAATTCAAAAGAATAAATCTTTCTGTATATTTTTAAAAATAGTCATCGAAACACCTACTTTATTTATACATTTAGCGCAATGAAATTTATTTTCTGTGTCGGTAATACAAAATTTTAATACAGTTCAAATTTTAAAATATCGTTTGTACAAATAGACCACGAAATAGGACAAACTAGAAAGTTATTAGCATCCTTAAAGCAATATTCATACGTTAAAATTATTTGATGATTTATAGTTGACTGTTAAGATGTATGGAGATAAAGATAATCAGGGATGCAGTGAAAGAGAAAATTGAGTCATCGTTTGTCTCCTCTCCAGTGTGGTTCAGTGGGCCTGAAGAAGACCTGCAAGGCAGGTTGAAACGTTGACACACATTAAAGGTTTCTACTTAGACGTGGTGTTTCTCTTTGACTCCATCCCTGATTATCTTCTTATCCGTTAACATTTATATTACTAAAATGTTTTTGATACATTTAAAATCAATTCCCGAACCCCTACCCAGCAGAAACTTCCCTGCAATGGAAAAATCCATCGGATCCATGAATGTCTGTTGTTTTGTTTTTTTTGTTGGTCAAATAAAAAACTTTTACTAACTCAAATATTTTGAAAAAGTAAAGTTTCATATAAAAAAACAAAACAAAATAAAACATTTATAAATTTTATTCCCCGGAAAATATTTGAACAAATCAGCTACCAAGGACTCCATCTGGACAAATGACTTGATTAGGATCCACATACAAGAATTAAACGAAAAGAAACAGCTCGCCGTTTTCGAAAACTCGCAACATTTGCTAGACAAGCATTGAAAGCTCCTAATCAATTACAGTAGGCTAGTTTATCTGAATGTAATTTGGACCCATTTGAACATACAGAGTTGAGCTTTAGGGCTCCTAAATATTATTAGGAGCTTTAGGGCTCCTAAATATTATATTATAAGAGCTTTAGGGCTTACTAAATATTACAACCTTCAAATTATTCTCGTATCCAATCTCAACAATCAAAAGTCCTTTAAAGAATCCTCAATGTTCCTTATTATGTCGCAAATTTATCCATAACGATTTAAATATACCAAATCTGGCACAATTGTCCCAAACACTATTTCTATCCTTTCTAAGATAAGCAGATACTCACTCGAATCCACTAGCTCTAAAATTGTTTCCCACTTGTTCCCTATTACTCCCTGTGGTGTTTGAAAAGATGTTCCTGGGACCTTCTAATATAGAGCATTTATTGAAGTGCAATTAATAAGTACTCTCTTTGCTAGTTATTGACTTGTATTTTGGGGTTATTCCATATCAAACCAACACAGGGTATAAACCTGACTGCCTCAGAATTTAATGGCATTTGGTAAGAAAGTTGTCCTCATAGAATTTTTAAAAAATGCTAATTTTTTTATAAGTTTATTAATAAGAAAATAAATTACGATAATTGTGTCATTTTTTATTCGAAAGTGAAGTGTGAAAGAAACAAGCGTTTAACCAGTATAAACTCAACTCCTTAAGGGTTAGAGTTTAAATGAGACCAGCCTGAAGTCCATTAAAATTGTAAACAGCGTATGAAGTGGATGGCGTCCTCAGGATCTTTTCATCACAGAGGAGTAATTATTCTTTTCATTAAAAAAAAAAAGAAGTGGTCTATTCGAGTTAAAGAGTTTCCCTCTTACTCAAAGGATCTGGCACTACTTATAACCCAGCAGTTAAGCGCCCCTATTTATACATTTAGAACGTTTTTCCTTTCCAGCAATGAAGTGCAACCGCCTATTAATCGCTTGGTTAGCTAAATCGACCATTGCAAATTAATGTATTAATTTTAAAAAAAAAGAAAGAAAAAAAAAGGCTGTTTTAAGAAAAAGGTGCACAGTGATTTGTGGCTTTGTCCTTGCCATAATTATATCCGCCATTATATTTCCATGTTTAATATAAGAATAGTACAGTTGACTGCTAAGAAATATAAGAAGAAAATAGTCCAGGGTGAACTTTACTTTTCTGGAGAGCCAAAAAAAAAGAAACCATAAACTGACTGATAAATCAAATTACAAACGGATTCGAAAAGATCTCATAACATAATAAAGTATGACTTAGATATCACAGTATAGCTAAAAAATACAATAATAGCTTAATAATGCAAATTGAAATAAACAGTGGCATTAAAAAACAAGGAAAGGTTATAAATCATATAATTAGATTAAGACCAGGAAAAGATTAAAGGAAATACAAAGTTATCATTAATGGCGGTATAAGAAATACAAGAGTGAAAATACAGATAGATACAACAACAAACATGAGGAAATTTTAAGGAAAATGAAGAGATAAGAAATGGCAATAGATTGACTAGCTAACCGAATAAGTCACGAGAGGAGACCATCGATAACTGTTAAAAAGAATAGCTAAGCCGAAAACTCATTTGGCCACATCTATCTTTTTAATAATTTTAGCCCTGAAGAAGACCTGCAAGGCAGGTTCTAAACGTCGGCACTCCTTAAGATGTTCTTAACTTAAACGTGTTTTTTTGTTGTTTTTTTCCTGGCTTTAGATCATTCCAGACCATCGTCTTCTTATACCATGCCAATAAATTTATATAATATTTATTTATTATACATAAACAATACTTTGATAGAGAAGCGTTAGAATCTTGGTATCTGTCTTTTTCTCCAATTATTTTTTATAACCATTGTTCTGTTATTAGTTACATTATTATTTTTTACTTATTACATAATAAAATTTGAACTTTTCCTAGAAATTTTAATAGTAATTAAAAATCGGAATAGTATATTCCTTTCCATGTGACCAAAAAATAAATTAAATTACGACATACAATTCTAAATACTCATCCATCTTCCCCCAGACCGCTGGTATTCCTCAAGGTAGTATCCTGGGTCCCATTCTTTATGTACAGCTGATATCCCAACTTATCCTAATACTATCCTCACAACCTATGCTGATGACACCAACGTGTTATCAGTCAATGAAGATCCATTTGCTGCATCCCAGACACTCTAGTCACATATCAATTCGCTTGAAGAATGGTGTCATAACTGGAGAGTTAAGATAAATCCTAGCAAAGCCTAGCAAATAACCTTTACTCTCTGTCGAAAACCTACCTCATCCTGTCCTCCTGTAACCTTTAATGGTGTACCGCTAAATAATGTGGAATAAATACGATACCTTGGAGTTTATATGGACAAGAGACTTACCTGGAACCCTCATACAAGATTGAAAAGACAAGAAGCTGCACGTCGATTTCGACTGTTACAACACTTACTTGACAAACGTCCAAATTTCCCGATTCACTACAAAAACTCATCTATATAACGATTATCAGACCTATTTAGACTTACGGAATAGAGTTATGGGGATCCACCAAACCATCGAATTCTTCCCGCATCGAATCACTCCAATCCAAAATCCTTAATGCTCCTTACTTTGTCACAAATGAAAGAATCCACAATGACCTTAATATCCCATACGTCGCTGATTTGGCACGAATCATAATAAACTCACTCCTCATCTAAATCTAGTTGTTACACAACTCGCTTTACATTCTATTCCTAGCAATCCTCCGAGGCGCCTGAAAAGAAGATGGCCTCGGGATCTTCTTTTGTAAATTTCATTAGAGTACTACCAATGGGTAGTTCCTCTTCAAGTCTTAATCATGTTATCATATTGCATTGTATACAGCATATTTACTGGATGTATTTTCTAATACAGTTGTAATTTACAATTAATAAAAGATTTAAAAAAAAATTTCGATATGAAAACTGGGAATGAAATATTTTTCTTGCTGTCGGAAAATCTATTCAAAATATTTTCCTTAAAATTTTGAAATATAAAGAGCTCAACAAAACATTAATTTGAATGAGCACGTCATGATGACCATGAGCATTTCAGTTAAGCATTGAGTTGGGCCAATGGTACTTAGGAACTGAGTTCTACAATAAAAGAAAATATGAGCATTGAGTATTGCAGTGTAATCATGACTTTCCTCATAACAGATTCTAAGTACTTTCCTGGTTCCTAGAAGTGTTTTAATTTGAATAATCACACTTAATCAAATCCTCTAGATTGTAATCAAGTACTGTGAGAGAATTTCATAAAATTCATGGTTCCGCGAATAGGCAACGATTACATCTATGACTAATTTCAAAAGGCGTATGGCTAAAAAATACATTTTGTTGCAAATCTGGATTATTATAAGATCACCCTAGTAAAATCCTCCCATCTACTTCTAAGTCAACCCTTCGGATGTTTAACAGACGGCTCTACGCTAATTATAATTAAATAGGTTATTATTAAATAAAATGAATTTACTCGCTTATTTTATTAGTCGCTTAGATATTACCTGAACTATCGTTTCCGATATGCACATCTTTACTAGACCAAACAATTTGGTACGAGGGTCCAAATGTTTAACTTATCAATATCAATTTCTAAGCGGCCTTTTCGAAACAAACATTAAATACAACAGGATTAATTATTTTTTTATATTCTAATTTCCGTTGAAAAACTTAATTGGAATAAGTATGGATTATAAATACATTAATATATTTTTTTTCAAGTAAACTGAAATTTAACATGCTAAAATGTATATCAAATACTTTAAGAAAGCAACTTTGTTCTTAAAAAAAAAAAAAATAAATAAAAAAAAAAAAAAAAAAAAAAAAAAAAAAAAAAAAAAAAAATCTAAGTTGTGAGGCCTAATCCATCCTAGAGACTGAACATAAGTAAATTTTGTTTTTGAAATATGATAATATTTTTTAAATTTATAATATTTTATTAAAAATTTTATTAGGGCATCCAGAAGATGTTTTTTTTTTTTTTTTTATTTCTCTTTTTGGATTTTCATAATATTTTGTATGTTTTTTTTCTTTATTTGTAAAATAGTAAATAGTAAATGAGGTTTTTAATTTATTTTATTTTATCTTTTGATAACCAGGCTCATTTTATTTTATTTAATTTTATTTTAATCCGTTCGTTTTATTATTCTTAGGGGACATACCAGGTATGCAAGTTTAAAATGTCGTTTTAATTCCAATAGAATGCGCTCTTAGCCTATTGAAGGATTTGCTTATCTCTAAACGCTATTTTGTTTGTTAGTCATTTGTTTACAAAAGTCAGTTGTTTTTAAGTCGTTTACGTGGACGTATCATACCTTTCTTTGGTGTTAAAAATGTCTAATTTTAAGCCAAATAAAGAGCATTTGCGGCATGTCATGATTTTCTTATTTAATCAAAAGAAAAAGGCATCTGAATGTCATCGAATTCTTGTTGAGACTTATGGCGATGTTGCTCCAACCGTCAGGACATGTGAACGTTGGTTTCAAAGTTTCAAACGTGGTGATTTTGATGTTACTGATCAAAAACGAGAAAATCGACCAAAAAAGTTTGAGGACTTCGAATTGCAATCTTTATTAGACGAAGACAATACCCAAACCCAACAAATGATGGCAGAACAGTTGAATGTCACTAGGCAAGCCATTCCCGATCGCCTGAGAGCTATGGGAAAGATTCAAAAGGTTGGAAAATGGGTTCCACATGAATTGGACGAACGACAGATGGAAAAACGAAAAACTGTGTGCGAAATGCTGCTTTTACGCCACGAAAGAAAGGGTTTTTTGCATCGAGTTGTAACTGGCGATGAAAAATGGATTTATTTTCAGAATCCCAAACGAAAAAAATTATGGGTAGTGCCAGGACAACCATCCACATCGAGTGCAAGACCGGATCGTTTTGGGAAGAAGACAATGCTGTGTGTGTGGTGGAATCAGAAGGGAGTAGTCTACTACCATCTTCTCAAACCCGGCGAAACAGTCAATACCGAGCGCTACCGACAACAAATGATCAATTTGAGTCACGCATTGATCGAAAAACGCCCAGAATGGGCTCACAGGCACGCCAAAGTCATTCTTCAGCTTGATAACGCTCCTGCACATTCAGCCAGATTGACTAAGGAAACGATTTCTTCGCTTGGTTGGGAACTCCTACCCCACCCGCCGTATTCACCTGACCTGGCGCCTTCTGATTATCACCTCTTCTCATCGATGGGACACTCATTGGCGGAGCAACACTTCAACAATTTCGAAAACGTACGAAAATGGCTCGATGAATGGATTTCAAATAAAGATGAAGCATTCTTTTGGAATGGGATCCATATATTGCCCGAGAGATGGACAAAATGTGTAGAAAGCGAGGGTCAGTACTTTGAATAAAATATATTATACTTTTTTTTAAATTACTGTGTATATATTTTAAGAAATAAACGACATTTTAAACTTGCATACCTGGTAGTTTATTCTCTATTATATTTTCCTAATATATGTCTATTTTACTAAAAAATATAATTCTAAGCGTTAATTAAAAAGACGTACTTGTTTTGACACGTTGTGTTTACAATCACATTATATTGTTCCTGGAATAATTATTTTTGAATATTTTATACCTTGTCAAAATATTAAGAAATTGGATAAAAAATTAAAAAATCAATCAAGAAACTAAATACATCTCAATATAAGGTAATTAAAAAATCTCATTACAATTAATTTTCTTTCAAAATAAATTTAAAACTAACAAATATAAAAAATAACAAGAATTACTCTCAATGACTTATTTTACATTTTACCTATGTGAAAAAAAAATTCTCTTAGGTGAATAAATGCTGTGAGAATAAATTAGAATGTGCATTGTTGTTTGAATTATTTTGTAATAGAACATACAATATTATGTTACATGTTTAACAAACAGAACATTTGTATTTATATTCCTGATGCATTTGTATTCAAAGTATAACTTTATTAAATTTAATGTGAATAATTATTTAGGCCCCCTAAACAATAATTATACATTGGTCTAATTATTAATTACATCCACCGCAATAATTAAACCAATTAAGTGATGATAAATGTATTATTGATAATCAACCTTAATTAAATGCAATTTTAACGAACATAAATTTAATTAGTTAATTAAAATCCTAATTAATTATGAACCGTTGCAAACAATATGAATCTCTGTTTATGTAATTGTGAAGTGTACATCAATTAATAAAATTAACGATAGTTATATATTTTTTTAAAATCTCTGTTTATACAATATCATGAGAAACTCATAACAATGAAACCCAATTGCACCAAAGTTCGAGCATCAAGTAAAACTAAAAAACAAAAATCATAGTTTCTTAAACTATTAAAAAAATATAGTTGGCCAAAAAATTATCTCGGGTAGGGAGGTTCTTATCAAACTTAGGAGGTTCTCAAGAACTTATTCAAAAAATCAATGCCGCATTTACTTTAATGAAGGAAGAATTTGTTTTAAGAACAACCAACACAGAAATAAGAAAAAGATATCGTGCTTGTATTAGAAATAGTGGAGATCATTTTGAGCAATACCTGTGATACTCAACAAATTAAATTTATGAATAATTTAAAATTAGTTTAATTTTGTTCCCTGATTATTGTTTACAAAAATGTAGATAAAGTTTACTCTGATAAAATCGAAATTGCGAGAAAGAAAGAGAAAATATGCAGTTTAAACCTATGCTATAAAGAAACACAACTATTTGTTACGTTTTGCATAAAAAATATGATTCGATTCATAATTATTGTCAGTGTGCGCTGGTGGCACCCTTTTGTTACTTCATAAAAAATTTAAAAAAATGGATGTGCTGCGTGCCTGAAAATGGCATTTTTTTAAAGAATATTAAATAGAGAAGTTTTTAAAACAATTTGGATTTGGCTGTTGCGCTTACTTTTTTTTTTTATTGAACCTAAACTTGAAGTTCATAATTTTTATTTTTGCCTTTGACAAGATTTAACGATCTCCCGTTTTTTTGGTATTTGTTTTTTGCCCCATATCTTTTTTATTTTACATGGACAATGTATTAGTAATTACAAGGGGGGAAATGGCGTTGATATATCAGTAAACAACGGAGTTATAAGGCATAAATGTTTGGATTTGGCCATTTTTACAAAAAAATTCATAAAAAAAAAAACCGTAAGACTTTGTATATAGGTAAGTGACCTTAAATAGGTTCAAAATGAACCTCCCTACCCGAGATAATTTTTTGGCCAACGATCTTCCTAACACCCTGTATAAGCCACCAACTATATAGTATAAGACACTAACCCCTGGAGTTATTGACTGCGGTAAGAGCTTGAGAGAATGAATGTCCCAATTGACAATTTTTCTAAAATATGAAGAGAACTATTAACTTAATAGAAAATTATACCATATTTTTTTTTTAAATAATCATAATTTTTTTTTTGTTTAAATGTACTTTATTACTATATCAATACCTACAATAACTCAATGTGTGGTAAAATGATTACAATGGCATTGCAATAACTTGTTAAGAACTGCTCATTAGTAGCACTTCAATACATTTTTTACACTTTTAAGTCCCTAGGCCATCTTCTTTTTAGACGCTTCACAGGGATATCGGATATCGAGTGATAAGCAAGTAGAGAGACTAGTGGAATCGAGTGGGACTGTAGCTTGTCATAGATTGGATAGACATCTTGTTTGCTCTAAATGTGCTACAAACAGAACATTAAGATCTTTATGGATAAGTTTATTTGTGACATAATAATGAGCATAGAGGATTTTACAAAGGATTTTTTAGGATTGTAAGCATTGGATAAAAACAAAAGTTGTAGCTATGGTGGAGCCCCAAAACGCAACTTCGTGTATCTAAAAGGTCTAATTCCTGTCATGTAAATAACTATTTTGTAATTACAAGGGAGCTTGCACAATAAATATGTAAATAATTTTAATGAAATATTTGAAACTAGACATCACTAATTAATCTGTCACAATAAATTTATTAAAATATTTTGATATTTCTATTTTTTTAATGTTTGAAATACTGACATAAAAAAGGGTATAAATTTTACTATTTGAAAATTTTACTGAATTTAATTTTGCATGAAGAACATTTTCCAGCTTTTGATAGCTTCAGATATATTTTTTTTTTAAATAATCTCCTCTCACACACCTCCCAGTGATGAGGACTCTAGATCTTCTACGTAACATTTCAATTAACAACTATAACCGTAACTATATATATTTTTTCTTAATCATCAATTACTCGTCTCTGCTACCCGGACTAAAAGGTAAAAATTAAGAGTTGATGTTGAGAATGACGAATCTTGATTTTTAAACGATCGACCTACATAAACAAAAAATTTATAACAAATAATAAATCTCAAAATTAGTTCACGAACGGAAATCAAATGATAATTTATAATTATAACCCTCGTACGATTAGAATTTATGGTATCAAAACAAACCACCTTACGCAAGAACGAAGGAAAGTTCAATGATAAACTCAACCAAATTTATGGGGCAGTTAAATAGAAACGAATTAAAAAAAAAAAATCGATGTTTTGACTTTCGAGTCAAAAATATTTACCTATACGACCATGATAAATCATTACTTATAGACTTAAATACAACCATAGTTCATACTCCATATAGAAATTCCATGATGAATTTCTCGACATACTTATATTGTTTTACAAAACATAAACGTCAGAGAATTCACAAAGAAGGCTGAAAAGGAGTTGGTTGAAGAATTCTCTCGGATAAAATCTGTTTTAAGTAGAAGTTAAGAGTGGGTACTATAGCGTAGTGATCTACCTTATGCTTGGCATACCAATGAAGATCGTATCCGTTTATGGCTTTGTTGGCATATGGATTCATAACCATTGATTATGATGTCCTTAAATGTGCTTATCTAAAAAACTAAAATGTAATAAAAAATCACTGAATATTTTATAGATGTTTCATTAAAATATAGCTCGTCGGAAGGATAAGAATGGATTCGGAAATGACTTCATTTGACTTGGGAATGGCTACAGTTGAATTGGCAAGGCTTAAAACTGACTTGAAAAGCAATATTTCCAACTTGAGAATTCCATCTCTATCTCGACAATTTAGTTCCAAAAGGAGCAGGATGCGTTTCGTAGCACTGTTATTTAAAAAAAAAAAAATTATTTATAATCACAACTGTATGCAAATATATGCATTAAGTATCTTAGTGGAAAACTAATATCCTGTTGATTTAAAACAAAAATTTAAAGTTACTATCAATTTTCCGTTTTCAATTTCATGTAATTCAAAATTCTTCATAAAGCTCTTAATGATGCTTACCATGCAACAGACCAACCAACCTACAATGATTTTAGCGTCACATATGCTGCAAAGTTAGCTAGAAACAAATACTTATCTAATAAAATAGACAAAGCTAAAAAAACGGTATTCAAAATGTTCCCTTATTTAAAAAAAAAAATAAAAATTAAATCCCAAAAACAAACTTATATTATGCAAAATAGTTATTCGAGCTCAGATTACAAATTTCTCGTCTGTGTGGAGCTCATCTTGTGGCACTAACAACAATAAACTGGAAAGAATCCAAATTTGAGGAATATGTTCATTAATTCCATACAAAAATATCAGCTCTCGATATACAAAAATATCAACCATGCTGTTCGAAGTTAATCTCACAACTATCAAACTATTCACTTAAGATCAAACTAGAATGTATTCAGTAAAATATAAATAAGTCTAAAAATTTACTAATCTTAGAAATCGGTAATTACAATAAAACATCCCTAAAAAGATACACCCACAAAAGAACAAAACATATAATCCTTCCACAAATCAGTTAACAACTCTTGTTTGTTAATTATAAATATTTGTTATTATACATAAATATTGGATAGCTATTTGTATTACACATATGTTATTTTTATTTATTTATAAACATATATATTTTATTTTGTTATGCGTTTTTTATTTTTTTTTTTTATTTTCCGTACTGTTTGAAGAACGTTAAAATGTAATCATTATTTATTATTTTATAAAACTAAATTAATCATTTAGAAGATATTAGCACAGAACATGAACTATTAAATTGTAAATATCTAAATAAATAAAGATTTATTATTATTATAAAAAAAAAAACTTATCCTTTCATAAGTAACTCTATAACCACTTTGCCAACTTACATTCCACTCAATTTCCATTAATCATATGAATAATCTGAAAAGAAAATGGCCTCGGTACATTTTTATATGTAAATCTCATTGGATAGTTTTCAAAAATCAATCCCAAAACATTAGTTTCGTTTGCTTAATGTATTTTTGATTTACATAGTCATAAATTTGTTTCAATCACGTAACTTTTGTATTCCAACCCCCCCCCCCCCCCCCCAAAAAAAAACAACCTATATTCATGATCAAATCACCCTTCGTTCTCCTTTCCTATTCTTAAACGCTAGGACTCAGCACTTCAGTATGTATATATTACAGAATTCCTTTCTTAAAAAAATATTTTATCATCCGAGCATTCTCATTTGGAATTCATTACCTATTTCCACCTAGAAATCCTCTTATATAAAATATTTTAAACACCTTTTATATACCCATCTCCTTAATCATCAATCTTCTAAGCATATGTGAAACTTAAAAAAGTAAATACGATAAGGATTTTATTATCATTTATCTATTATTATATGTATGTGTGAGTGTAAGAGCGTGTATGTACTTCTAAAAACTAATGAAGATTATTATTTTGAATATTCATTTGATACTAGACTTAAAAGATAAAAACTGCTCGTAGTTTCCAATCACTCCAACATTTACAAGACAAGCATTTTAAAGTCCCCAAAAATTACAAAGCACTTATTTAAATGTGTAATTAGACCCATTTGGACACACGGAGTTGAGTTTTAGGGCTCCACTAAACCTTCTAATTCATATCCTCTCCGGTCCTTAAATTAAAAACTTCTCAATCCTTATTATTCTTATATCACAACCAAATGTATCTATAAAGATCTTAATGTACCTTATGTTGCTGATTTGGCCCAAACCAGATAAATATTCTTTCAAAGTAAATATACCCACTGAAATCAACTAGTCTCCCAACTTTCCTCACACTCTTTCTACATAATCCTCCGAAGTGTGTGAAAAGGAAATGGCCAAGAGACCTTATAATGTAGAACATTTATTGAAGTTCTGCTGGTAAGTAGTTCTTTTAATGCTATTGACTTGTCATTGTAATAATTTTACTCGAATTTACATGTTGTGTATAATATATACAGTTATAAATATCAATAAATATATATATATATATATATATATATATATATATATATTTTAAATGTCAAAGCCAAACAAGATGTAACTTCATATTATGCTTAGGGGACAAGTGCTCAAGAATGAAGATTGTTTTTCATTCATTCATTCATTGTCTGCTCTATTCTGCGTTCAATTCTAAATAAGAATCGATTGCGAAAGGAGAGGCCTACAAAGCCATTCGTACATTCCGAATGAAAATGCTCCTTGAAGTATAGACGTGACACATTGTTGAATGGCAGTCCTTGAACATGGAGACGCAAAGAGGAGATCGGCAACAAAGAAATAATTTTGCCACGTGTGAACTAAAAAAAAGGAATGAATATAAATAAATTTATTTCAGTAAATGATGAGTAACCTTGTTTATAAAAATAAAGCATCAACTACAAAAATGAGACTAATGATAAGTATAAATATTGCGAGTTAATTTTACACGACAGTTCTATGTTTATCACATCCCAACTACAGCTTTTTCTATGAATGTTTAATAGATTCCGATGTCGTGCTGTAATGCATTAATATTTGATGTGGCATTGTATGTTTAGGAGAGGTAATTAACTGTTTGTAAAGCTGTGTATTGAACGTTTAATATAATCACTCATAAATTTAACAAGAAGTTTTTTCAAATCCTTTTTTATATCCATATATATTAATATCTACAGTTATATACAATAATATAACAATACATCTAGTAAACGTGAAGATAATGCTCATAAAGACATGTAAATTGCTTGTAAAGCAACCACCCATTGGTTCTTCTAAATGTTCTACAATATAAGGTACCGAGGTCATCTTCTTTTTAGACGCTTCGGAGAATTATCTGAGAGTTATACAAAGATGAGATAAAAGTTGATTTGAATGGTTATGGAGTTTACTATGAATGGGTAGGTATCTGGTTTAAGATCTTCATGGTTTGTTTGTTACAAAGTAAGATGCATTGAGGATTTATCGAAGGATTTTGGATTGTAAGGATTAGATATGGGACGAATTAGACGGTTTAGAGCAGCCCCAAGCTCAAATCATTATGTCCAAACAGGTCTTTAAACTTGAAGTTTTTTAACGTTTTAGTCTGGTATGTTATTTTACTTTAATGTTTAACCCTTTTTTTGAGCACAGTTTACTGTATTTACACCAATATTTCGATATGATAGTTTGGAGGGGCCCTCTTGTTAAAACATTAACTATTCGCTCAAAAACATTAAATGAGGTTAAAACAAAAAATAGTAATAAATAAAAGTAAATTATTTTTTTATTTATTTTTGTTTACAGATTTATTCAATATTTGAACAATTAAAAAAAGAAAAAAACAAATAATGGATTTAAATTATTTTAAATCTGTCTGCCTGACCCGAAAAATGGTTAAATGCTTATATGGTTCACAATATTTACTTAACATGGAAAAAAGGTCCCGCCACCATAAGTTATAATTATCCTTTAAAAAATGTAGTTCAGTTTAACAGTGCAGAAATTTTAAGTAGCTTTTCAGAATTACAAATATTTTATTTTTATTTTTATTTCGCTTAAAGCAACTGTATTACAATCAGGGCCTACTATGACTTTAGCCGACTATTCAGTGAGCAATGATCGGCTTATTGCCTCGAAATTCGATATTCGAATATTGCTTGAGTTCGGCAATATTCGAGGCATTTCGTATATTGCTTTAAAGTCCTCTGTATATGCAACAACAGGTTTTTATTTGTTTTATTTTTTACAAACGAGACGGTATTTAACGGAGTGTTTTTGTTTTAGACAAATACAGCGAAAGTCAGCAATTTACTTATCTAAAATAGTCAATAATGAAATCAGGAATTCAATCATGCCGAAACATATATCTCGTTTAAAGACTTTATTTGACGAATCTATATAATGTAATTGTATATAACCACGTATGTGAATTGCTAAAATAGCAGTTTCCTTTTCGCGTTCCTACCTTCATATTGCATTTCAATTAAGAATTAATGTTTAAATATATAAACAAAGAACAATAGTAGTTACCTAAGTTGTTTATTCATTATTATAGAAGTTATCGAATTTTTTTTTTGTTAATACCATAATCATTCTTTGAGTTTGACAATTGAGGTATGATTATTGAATTCTTTGACGGAAAAAAAAATTTCCTATACCTGGATAAAAATAATTGACTGTAAAGAGGAATCTAAAATAAAAACCGTTTTCAAATCACTTAACCTATTTATATAAATGAATAAAAATGGCCAACTAGTGGTCGACTAGACGCCCATCTCTAGTTGTAATATATAGAGGAAACATATGCAATTATCGCGATCTATATTTTAACTTAAATTTGTTTAAATAAAAACAACTGAGTAGTTAATAACATTCAGTAAAGTCAAAGTCGAGTACATATTATAGAACTCTGGGAGAGGCAGACCCAGCGCAGATTAGATGCAGTTAGTTTTCTTCGTGTCTTCCTTTATCAGCTGCATGTTTAATTGAATGATATTGCATTCTACAATTAGTTATTTGAACAATGGAGTCGTTCAAGATCCAAGGACCATTGTGGCCAACGCTTATTCATGTACTATTTCCTGTCAAGCTAGTTTATATTTAGAAGTTTCATCTTTACAAAGACTAAGTTTTATAAACAATATATTTTTATTTTAAAAATTAAACGAATAGTAATATAGGAATTTGAACAGCTTAATATTTATCTTTAATTTTTCTCCTTATCTCTTCCTACCTATTGTTGATAGGTTTTTTTTAAATTTCATATACATATTTCTATAAATTCATATCATCGTAGATTTGATTTCCTGTCTAAAAATATTTTTTTTAAAAATTATTTATTAATTATTGATTGGATATTGTTAAGTATTGGGTTGGTGCAAAAAGAATGCAGGTTTTTATTTTTGACAAAAAAAAATTATAACTTTGAGTGGTTTATAATGTTAAGTGGTTAACACTCATTGCGATGGTTTTCATCTACCAAAGCCATCAGATGGTCGTGATCAACAACAGAAGGGCTACCGTGACGATCCTGGTTTTCGATTTCAAAAGTTCTAATACGAAATTTATCGCACCATCGCTGCACTGTGCATCCACTGATTCTTCCTTCACCCCTAACAACACTGATGTTACACGCGGTTTGGACAGTACTTCAACCAATTATTGAATTCTTTAAATAAATTTGACGAAAAGTCTTGTTTTGACAACACAAAATAAATTGAAAATTCAAAACCTGCATTATTTTTCTACCAACCCAATACCCATGTATGTAATAAAATATTGTATCACTGTTTATACTGTAGTATGTATAAAAAATATGTAATTAACCTTAAATATACAAATGATACAACAATACTAATGATCCAACTAATGATCCAATATCATTTTAATGTGGAAAATTTTATTTTATTTGTTACAGACACGTAAAATGTTAGTATATTTTTTTTGTTATAAAGTTTTAACATATTCAGTAAAAATTGTCTTTTAGCTTTTAATCTATTTTTACTACTATCATTGTTTTTATATCTATTTTTTAATTTTTTGTAATTTATGTTATTGATTTTGTTCTCTTTATATATCGTAGTTTGAGGTTCTCTTTATTTATTTATTTATTTCAATTTATGTATTGTATTCTATATTTTAAGATTCTTTATATAGGTATTTTGTTTCTCTTCTTTTTATTTATAAAAAAAAAAAAAAGAAGTAATAATTATCCCTATTTGCAAGCGCTGAATAAGAAAGCGTTTGCTGTAATTTCAATGAGCTTAACAGATACATTTTTAGATGTATAGCAATTAGATTAATTGCTAAACTTTATCACTTTTTTTTTAATTTATATTAATTATTTTTAAATATTGTTTATTTAATGAAAATATATATAAAACAAAAAGATCAGTTATCTATAATTAACTGTATATATACAAATGATACAACAAATAAACTAATGATCCAAGATCATTTTAATGTGGAAAATTTAATTTTCTTTGTAACAGACACGTAAAATATTATTATATATTTTTTTCGTTATAAATTATATACAAATTTAGTAAGCATTATATTTTAGCTTTTAATAATAATTTAATTTTTTTTTATTATTATTATTGGTTTTATATACAGTTTATTTATTTTTTATGTAATTTATTTTAGTGATTTTGTTCACTTTATTGTATAGTTTGAGGTTCTTTCTTTATTTTTTTAAACTTTATGTATTGTATTATATATTTTTATTTTTTTTATTTATGTATTTTTTCTCTTCTTTTTATTTATTTATTTATTCTATATTTTATTTTTATTTTTTTAAACATCAGAACTATCCTTATTTGCTAGCGCCGGATAAGAAAGAGTAGCTGTAATACCAATGAGTTTAAAATATATACTTAATAAACGTTAAAAACTTATTTCTTTTTTTTTAAGTTACATTTAATATTTTAAAATATTGTTTTAGTTAATAAAAATATATAAATAAAACCGATTTGTTTCTTATTCTGTTTGGCTCTGACTGATACGGATGCCTCGCCCCTACATCATCGCAAGAAGAGCATGAGGAATGGGGTCAGGGCCAGGGGCTGGACACTCAAGGGTGTGAGTACCGACCTCGTTAAGGTGCTCGCTGACACACACACAGTGCGGCCGCATTAAAGGAAATTACAGCCGACAAAAGGAGCAAACAGCATGACACAACATTCAAGGATAAGTGATCTACTGCCTATGAATCCAATCTAATAAAAAAAAAAATGGCAATGGCAAGCAGTAGAGGAAACCTACCCTAACAAGGAGAATTCCGTTTCATTCCTTTTAGAGCTAACATTTGAAGATAATAAAATAAGATATCAACAAAATAGAGACCATAAAGATCTCCTCATTGTATTATTTATGTTTTTATTTTATAAAATTTTGTTATTGAATAAATATTACAATCTGCCTGACTTCAAGACAATGTGTAATATGAATGGCAACGAATCCAATCATACATTATTACATACGACAATAAACTGAACGTCGTTTTCTACTTTTCAGAATTTACTTGTCTAACGTTCAAATCTTGCAATTACTTACAAGCGAATCATTTGCATGACAGCAATTAGACCTTTTTTGACAGAATTAAGCTTCGGGGCTATACTTAACTAATTTTAAAGTTCCATATGCTGCTGATTTGGCCTAAATTGGATACCTACCTTTTCATAGAAAACTTCTTACCCACTCGAATCCACTAGTCTCCCAACTTTTCTCACACTCAACTCCCGATAATCCTACAAAGTGTCCGAAAAAACATGCCCACGAGACCTTCTAATGTAGATATTTTATTAAAGGGCTACTAGTGAGTAGTTTTCACATGTTATTGATATGTCATTGAAATAATTTTTCTTAAATTTATTTATTGTATACAATGTACACGGTTGTAAATACCAATAAATAATTACACAACCATCTTATCCATGTAGATCTTAATGGAACATATGTTGCTTATTTAGCCCAAACCAGATATTTCCACTTTCATAGTAAACTCCATAACTATTAAAATCCACAAGAATCTCAACTTGCCTACAATGCTATTCCAGACTTACCTCCGTGACGTCTGAAAACAGGCTTCGGGGATTTCTAATATAGAACTTTTATTAAAGTGCTACCGATGAGTTTGCTTATTGGTAAATTACTATACGAGCGATTTACATGGCATTATGAACATTATATTTACATTGCTAAATATAATTTAGTTTTATTTTATACAGTAGTAAAATTAAATAAATATCTAAATAAAAGTAAAAAAAAAAAATGTACAAGGTATATTATAAATTATAAATATATACATATATATATATGTACCAATACAACCCATGAAGAGTCCTGTGTTCTGTATATAGGTAAGGATGTACTGTTACTTGGAAAACGGTTGTACAAGAAGAAGATTTTGGCCAATCAAAAATCACGACCAACCTCCAGATTATTTACTACAGAGGGGTACCCACTTTAAGGAATCTGGATGCGCCCCAGGAGGTTCTCCTAACCTCGAAGTCAACGCCTAATATATCAGAATATAAATTTTCTCCTAGCAGCTGAACCAGAACTGTGTCTAGAAGCCTAGAAGTCTAGTACCCCACCAACTGAGCTACAGCTCCTACGATAAAATTAAATAAAACAAATAAATGCAATCATACTACTTAAAATATAAACAAACAGCTTGGGGAACCCCGAATTAAGCTTGTCCTCCCCACTTTAAGGAGGGCAATCAAGATCCAATGAGATCCCTGTGCTGCCTTCTTAGCCGGATATTCAGTGTCGAACCGATATAATAATAACGTATTCGTAAGTCTATACGAATATTAATAAATATACCAGAATGTAAACAATGTTACATAAAAAGTTTCTGTACATTTAACCCCTCAAACATTACATTATTAATAGAATATTATTGAATTAGAAATAATTAGTCATGGGCCGACTAGTCCACTGGCCGGCTATTCGGCCAAGCCAACCATAGCTTCCGTTGGGATTCGGATGACATCGGCACTGTTCGAGGCGCTTTGTTTATAGCTTTATGGCAGACTGTACATGCAACCTATAGGTCTACTCCATATTTTTTGTTTTATTTTTGCAAACAGAGTTTATTTAATTAAAAATATAGCAAAAGCCAGAAATTTACTTAGCTTGGATAGTTAATTGTGAAATTTTGAATTCAATCATGCCGAAAAATATATAGTTTTAATGGACTAATATATAAAACACAAAAATATCATACTTGTAATAATAAATAAACGCGTATGTAAATAGCTAAAACAGCAGTTTTCTTTTAGTGTTTCAGCCTTTTTATAACATTTCAATTAACAATTAGTAATAATTATGGCACGAAACCAAAACTGTAATTAAAAATAAACAAGTTGGTTTATTATTCAGTATTTTAGGACTTATCGAACTCATTTTTTGTTATTATTATCAACAATAAATTATTATGATCAATAAATTATAAGCAATAAAGGCCGAGTTTTTCTTTTAATCAATTTATTTTTAAGCGTAGAAATATAAATTAATAAAACGGCTGACTAGTTGGCGCTTTTTGCCGAATAATCGCCGACTACAAAAGCAGCTGACAAGTCGGTCTTACCGCCCATAACCTTTGCATCGGCAGTTGCAGAATTCTGTATTGCGGTAGATTTTTATTTGTTTTGAAATACATGTTTCTTTTCAACAAGAGATTGTCATATAAATAACCTATCTTTCAATCTTTTAGAACAAAATACTCATATCACTGTTGCGAAAGAGAATATGATTGAGTGCATGATAAGAACATTTGAATAAGGCTGACAGACGTAACCGATCGAGGTGGCAGCCAAAGACAGAACTGGTTCTGGTGAATGTCAGGGACAAGGTGTCTCCACAGAGCAAGTCCCCACTTCAATTAATTATTTCCAAGTCGAGTGATTGATTGCCAAGGTCGTTATTGGGTAATGAAGCACTCCACCGCGTGAAAAGCAATATTCGATGCAGACGAAACAATTATCATAACGATGGAGTTCATTGCAATGGAATATGCAGATAGAACAATACAACACATTGTTAGGTATATTTACAGGTTAAAAATATTATGAAATTTGGTTTATAGTAGAAGTTTTAATATTTCCCAATTCAAAAATACACATCAATCCAGGCTATTAAAAAATACACTACCCCAAACTAAAAATGCAACTATAAACAGACAATAAATCACATATCGATGAATTAAACATGGTAGTTTATAAACTTATTTATATGCTAGAATATATGCACTTCATATTTTTGTTTATAAAATATATTATAAATAAAGAAAAAAAAATGTAAAACTACAAACCTATGAAGTCTTAGGTTTAGTATATGGTAAGTATTGTTTCATGAACAATGTTTATGTAGGTTATATGGTTAGCATCCACACTCAACCAACAGTTTTTTTTCACGCCATAGCAATGATGGTCTATGTGTCCACTGCATCGAGGCTAGATGTACTCCAAGAACATCCCATTCATCCAAGAACCCCAGATTTGAGGCCTGATAGATAGTCCTGTACCCACTGAGCTATCACACTACCTTGCTTTATAGTTTTGTCTATTAATCATCGCAGAGTTTTTTTTGCAATATTATCAATATAATTAATTATATTAGGATATACTTATACATGAACATACCGGCAGGATTTTTTCTACAAGACACGATTGATCAGGATCGTCTGAAACTATAAGCGAAAATCCTTTCAATTAAATCCAGCCACACTCCAACTTTGGGCTTCTGACTGATACCAGATCGACCAATGTTTTCGGCACTATCCTCTAGCGTAGTTTCGCTCTTCTATTAATTCTTTTCCTATTTCTCCTTTACTATCCTCTTAACGATATGGATTTCGGACATTCTTAACAGGTCCTCTGCCATTTTATCGAGGTCTTCCTAAATAATAAAAGTGACGACATATGCTTCCCTTTACCTTATATTTACCGTAATGTCCTCAGTTCTTAACTGGACTCTAGTAAGGGTCTCTACTTCTGCTCCATGAATAAATATAAATAAAAACGGAAAATCGCAGATAGCTGTTACCCGTTATTTTCGAATGTTGAGATTCTGATTGGATTTTTTTATTAGTTTCTTTTTTCTCTTCGTTTGCAGAAATTCTTCTTGTTATTAATCAGCAAGAATACTAAATTAGATTATTTTAGGAATATTTTACTTTTCATGAGATAAACTGGAGCTTTCCGGCAAGATGCTTAGATTGCTTTATTGTTTAATATTCAGGAAAAATATTATTACACATTTAAATAAAGAACAATAATAGATGATTTCAAGAAATAAATTTAAACCTGACTTATATTTCTTCAATTTCATTTACATTACTTTTAAATACTGCATTATTCATTGCTTATGTTCATCAAAGAGCTACGAATGAGTAGGCCAGTTAAAAATATGCGGTTCATTGACCAACTGCCTGCCACCATCAATAATGACATCATTAGATTGAATGTGCGGTCTATGAGTATTATTATTATCCAATTATTTTAGAGAAATAGAAAGGTTTATACAGTTGATGTTTTTTGTTTTTTTTTGTTTTTTCACTTACTGGAAGTTTAGCGACTAATACTATGTTATAATTAAACCATTCTCATTTCTGCTAGTCTCATGGCTAGTCCAGTGGTTGAGCAATTAGCTCGACTTAATATATTACTCGACGTTATATATTACGTCACACTTGGCCATAATTTATTATTACTCTGTGACAACAACATCGGAACTCGAAGTTGAAAATAGCTATCAAAGCAGTCATATTTACACTTTAAAAAATATATAATTATTTATATAATATATAAATATATAATTACATTTTTAAAATATATTTAAAATATGCGTGCCCTACCTTACTGCCTAATTCCATCGCCAACGAGTTCTTATTTCGAAAATATTTGTAACGCTTCAACCAGTTGGCACTGACATTGAACTCAGTTCCAGTGATGACCAGTTCAATCTCATGATAATGGAACAGAAAATCAGGGCATTTAATCGACGGTGATTTGTTTTTAAATGGTTCATTCCGAACAATTGCAGAAGCACTCATGAGATCATCCAAAATTAGTAGTGGCATAGAATAAGGCTACGTATCAGCCACAGTCACATTTTTATCAAAGAGGAATCGGATAGAGGTTGGTTATATCTATCTATATGTGTGTATGTATATATATATATATATATATATATATATATATATATATATATATATATATATATATATATATATATATATATATATATATATATATATATAGTATGTATGTATGTATGTATGTATGTATTTATATGTATGTATTTTAAGTTTCTTCAAATATAAACTGAAGAAAAAAAAGGAACGAAATGACTAACACGTATACAGGTAAAAGACTGCCTTTATTTTTCACAAATCCTCTATTTATATAAATGTTGCTCTTTTTAGGATTGCACTGTATACTGCCCCCTCTTTACCCTAACATTTAGAAATATATATTTGAGTGTTGTGCCATCCAAATTTCGGTTCTCGATTCCACCGATTTTTTCGGTAGGATTTCCATTTATATTTTATATTGAATTTTTATCATTCATGTTTAATCGAGCCTTTATCCACTATTAAAACTGAAGAGTAATATCCGAGCATCATCCAATCATCCGTATTCAGTGGAAGGTAGCGATTCCTCAAGTATTAATGAAATCCTGAACCTTTGGAATATTTTTCTTCTTAAATAGGAATTCGCAAAATGGATTCGTTTAGTACAAACTTTATAACCTAAATAGTATTTGTGATAAATAATAAGTGCTATTTGCTAATTCTTTTAGTAATTATTGTTTTTTTTAAATAGATTTGGTTTGTTTGTATTGGCCCTAATACAAATTATTTTTTTAGATACCAATTTATTTTTAAATCTAGGTGTCGGTACCGGGAATTGAGAATCGGAAAATTTTGGTACCGACACATTATAAAATATATATACAGAACCTCACTAATCCACCTCCCGCTAGTCCGATTCTCCGGATAATCTGACGCTCCCAAAATTTCTGAGAAGTGGGAATGGGCAATAATTTCGCGGAACCGCAAACATTCCAGCAAAATTATATTTTATGTGCAAAAGGTCAGGCAATGTTTTGCTTGTGTACTTACATCCAAGTATTGGACCATAATGCGACTGCGCTCGCTATTTGGTACAACCAAAGCTTCAACACTATCGATCTTTTCTACGTTTTAACAAAATATCTGCTGCACGGTGTTCTTGAAAAAAAAAATATTTTTGTATTCAAAATTAAACTAAACAAAATTTTTAATATTTTTATATAATTTTTTTTTGAGCAGAAAATAAAATATGTAACTTAAACAAGGACTAATTAAGATAAAAGCTTTCAAATGATAGAAATTCCCTCTATTAAAGTGGTTGTAATTGTGATTTTCTTATGTTATTATTATTATTTCATTATGTTAATTTAATTGTGTTATTGTAATGTTCTAAACAATGCCTTTTCATATTCAAAATTAAATTAAACGAAATTTTATGCATTTTTAGAAGAAAATAAGCTCTGTAGTTTAAACGGAAACTAAGATACAAGCTTCTAAATTTTCAGAATCCCCTCAAAATTCTAGGAAAAAGTGCCGGTTTGGGCGATATGTTCTTAAAACCATATTAGGATATACTTCATTATGAACGATTTTAAAGCTAAGTTAGTTTGCTATAAACTTAACAAAATATAGTGTTAGTAAGCAATGCTTGTATGCAAAAATATTATTATATTAGTGTATTATAACGTAAGTTTCCTTTATATTTTTTAAATGTTATTAAATCACTTTAAATATAATCACAATACACTTTTAACAAGAAACAAACAAGTACTTCATAGAAATCTCCAAGTAATCTGACCTTTTTGCAGTTACGCCCTAACCCTTAGTCATTTAGGGGTCGGATTGGTGAGGTATATATATTTATACACATTGCTCGAGCCCGAATTAAATACATTATATATTTTAAATAAGAATCATATTTGATTAAAAATGTTTTCTTAAGGTAACATATGATTTTTCTCATTATTTTTCACAAATAATTGTTTAGCTAAAATAAGAAAAATTATAACCTGTATGTTTTTAATTTAGTGTTATTTGCAGCCCAGACCAGATGCCTATCCTTTAATAGTAAGGTCCATAAACATTCCAATCCACTAGTCTCCCAACTTGCTTCCCACCCCATTCCCGATAATCCTCCGAGGCGTCTGAAAAGAAGATGGCCTAGAGATCTTTAATGATTTGAATGGAAGTGCTACACTCAATTTTTATTGAGTAGTTCTTAACAAGTTATTTACATGCCACTGTATTCACTATCAACACATTTACATAATGTATATGTTAGTGTACAGTTGTAATTATCAATAAATGAAAAAAAAAAAAAATGTTATGTGTAGTTAATACAAGATAATTATACGGTCCCACAGTCTCTTTCTACAACAACCAAGGATCAAGGTGAGCTTTTTCTTAAAGTCTAGAATGGTTTCATTTGCTTTATATGTGTACCGTATAAAACTAGGAAAGCTGCATATTTCAGCCAATTTAATCTATGATCGTAAAGATTAAAAATATTATAAAAGTTAGTTTCAATAAATTGCGCTCATTGAGCTTCTGGATAAAGTTTGGGGCCCGTATATCATCAACCCTCCAGTTACTAGTCGCGGTCGTTAAGGGCCATATGCCCAAGTTTTGGCTGCGTAATTTAGGTCAAAATAACGTTATAGTTGTAGGAGTTATAGGAGCCTATATGATTTATAATTTAGCCATCTGTAACTCATATTTATATGACAGCAGTACATATCACCTACTGTGCACAAGTGAGCGCTTTAGAAACACTATTTTAAGAACGACAATGAACGATTTCTGAAAAAAAAAATTATTATTTTTATAATTCGAAGAAATTAATACCTTATTTGAAAAGCTTTATTTATATTTATATTCATTTGAAAAGCTTGTGCTGAACGTTTTGGTGAAGGGAAGTGGCCTGGCATAAGAGTGTATCGGTCATTTCGCTTGACGGCTACTAATTTCTCAGTGCTGACCAGAGAGGGAGCGTCAAGATTCATTTGGCGAGACCGCCACGGAATAAATATTAATTAACCCTATTGAATCGAACCTACAAGTTTCTGAATCGGGCGCTGAGAGACTCTCATACAAAAGCGCTCTAACTCGTGGAACTTCAGGAACTTATAGGGGACCGAAAAACTAAGACAGAAAGTCTATTAGAGATTTGCTCGTTTTTGCTTGGTTTTAGAGAAAATCGCAAAAAAAAAAAAGAAAAAAAACAAGTTTTCATTTTTATACTTATTTATTTACATATATATTTATGTTATGTTCTTTTTAATGTAAATATTGCTCAAAATGTTGTCCTCTTGCACCAATGCAAGCCTTACATCTAGCACTCACTTGATAAATTGCAGCTAAACATTGTTCTGATGATATTTGGTGCACTGCATCTATGATTCAGTCTCTTAATTGCTCTCTTGAGTTGATTGACACCGAATAAACTATCTGCTTCAAGTTTCCCCATACGAAGAAATCCATGGGTTTCATATCAGGTGATCTGGGTGGCCAAGTTACTACTCCTCCACGTCCAATCCATCGTGGTGGCTAATCTATATCCAGCCAAGCTCGAGCAACTCTGCTATAATAAGCTGGACATCCATCGAGTTGGAACAACATTTCAATCCGCTGTTGTAAGGGATCGTCATCTAAATAATTAGAAAAGTCGTTCTCCAAAAAATGTGTAAATGTGATACCATTCAATCTTCCAGGTAAAAAATATGGTCCCACCAGTAATCCGTTCCAAATTCCAAGCCAAACGTTAATAGCAAATTCATGCTAAAACCTATTCTCTCTAATAGCTCTGGGATTTTCAAGAGCCCATTTCAAGGGCCCTGACCCTCTTTTACCTGCCCCTGACAATTTTTTACATGCCCGTGACCATTTTTTACCTGCCCTTGATTCTTTTTTACCTGCCCCAACCCATTTTTACCTGCCCTGACGCTTTTTTACCTGTCCCTGACACCTCTTTTTCCTGCCTCTGAAACTTTTTTACCTGCACCCGACCATTTTTTACCTGGTTCTGACCATTTATTCCCTGCCCCTGACAATTTTTTACCTGACCCTGACCGTTTTTTAACTTTCCCTGACCCCATTTTACCTGCCCCTCACCATTTTTTACCTGTCCATGACAATTTTTTACCTGCTCGTGACCATTTTTAACCTGCTCTTGACCCTCTTTTACCTGCCCTTGACCCTTTTTTTTACCTGCCCCTTTTTTACCTAGTTCTGACCCTTTTTTACCTGCCTCTGACCATTTCTTTACCTGCCCCAGACCGTTTTTTTACTTTTCCTGACCGGTTTTTACCTAACCCTGACCGTTTTTTACCTGCCTCTGACCCTTTTTACCTGACCTGGACCATTTTTTACCGGTCCCTCACCATTTGTTACCTGCTCATGACCGTTTTTTACCTGCCCCTGATCCTTTTTACCTGCCCCGAACCATTTTTTACCTAGTTCTGACCTTTTTTTACCTGCCCCTGACAATTTTTTACCTGCTCGTGACCATTTTTTACCTGCCCTTGACCCTTTTTTACCTGCCCTTGAACCCTTTTTACCTGCCGCTGACCATTTTTTACTTGTTCCCTACCATTTTTTACCTGTTCCCTACCATTTTTTACCTGTCCCTGACCATTTTTTACCTGGTTCTGACCATTTTTACCTGACCCTGACCCTGTTTTACCTAGCCCTGACCCTTTTTTACCTGCACCTGACCATTTTTTACCTGCCCCTTACCCTTCGACATACATTTCTTTGATTGGCAATTCCTCCTCTTGCAAAGGTAGCTTTATCGGTCCATGTAATTTTTAGTGGAAATAAATTATCATCGCGAATTTTTTCAAGAAACCAGTTACTAAAATTCAATCTCTTGACATAATCTTGAGGTAATAAATTCTGAACTTTTTAAAGATGGTATGGGTAGCTATTATTGCTGCCTGGAATTGGTCGCCTTTATTACGTATTAAGAATGACCCAGTCTCTCGTACTCTATTAAAAGTTAACGAAAAGACTCGTCGATTAGGCACTCTTCTATTTAGAAATCGGCGCGCATACTCCCGCACCGCTTCTAAAGCATTACCGTTACAGAAACCATACACAAAAATCATATTAGCGTATTCAACATTAGAATATGTATGCAGCATTGTGGCTGATACTATTCACACAAAAATATCTGATTGTGAGTAACTGACTGAAGACTGATTTAGGAATTATAATCCTAGAAGGAAGCCAAAATCTGAACAAATAAAAAAATGTAAACGATAACATTAAGTGTTTACATATCTCACTACCTAGCCTGAAGAACTTTGAAAGGTGATAATCGCTACCTGTAACATTTATGTTACAATATTTACATTAAAAAGAACATAGCATAAATATAAATGTAAATAAATAAGTATAAAAATGAAAACTTGTTTTGTTTATTTTTTTGCGATTTTCTCTAAAACTAAGCAAAAACGAGCAAATCTCTAAAGGTCTTTTTGTCTTAGTTTTTCGGTCCCCTATAAGTTCCTGAAGTTTTGTCATTTGAATTCGGGACATCCTGTATATATATATATATATATATATATATATATATATATATATATATATATATATATATAAGACTGTAAATGTGTTACCTGATTTGTCTTTCAATATCTGTAATTTTTTTTTCTGCATTATGACCATGAATTATTTATATTAGTTTTAAGTTTTTGACAGAATGAGATGGAATGATCATTAAGGATCAAGGAAGAAAAATGGGGTTATAAACCATGAAGTGAACTGTTATAATGGCCTGAGTCTTCGTTTATTTTAACCATAATTCATTTAAAGTCGTCCAGAAACTGAATCTGTTCTGGTCCCAAATTTTGGCAGTTGATGGCTCCGAAGAGGGAAAGGATACACTGACAAGAAGAATGAAAAAATAATATTAGAGCACTACCTTGTCACAGGTTCATCAATTATTGACAAAACCCTCCCTTGAAAACCATAGATTGCCAAAATATACCGTCAAATAAGGTATATTTAAGCTACTCCACTGATCCCGTCATATTCTTCTTAAGTCAACACGTATGATCTTAGTTTCTTCCCTTTTATTCCCTTAGCTTGGCTATGATTGCGTTGTTTATGGAAACATCTCGACGGAGCTTGAGAATGGATTAAAAGCAAATCATGAACTGCTTTAGCAGGGTTTTCTTCGATATCTCGAGACGTTTCCATGTTATCCATTAATTGCGAATTAAGTTGGCTTAGTACTACTTTCTGCAGACTATATTTACTAGCAACATTCCTTTAAAAAATTATCTATACCCTCCTCCTACCTTCAAATATTTACAATATACTCATTGTCAGTTTAGGATTCACACAAGATCCCATCTTTCTGTCATATACACCCTTAGAACTTCTTCGTTCCAACGCTCCTTACTTACCATCCTCTGGAATTACATCCCTTAAATCCCTCTCCATCAGATCTCAAGCACATCCCTTAAAACATTCAAACACCTCTATTTTTAGTAGATGGTTCTTATCCAAGGTGACACTACCTATCCATCTATCAATTAGTTATATTATGAACATACTTTTCTGGTGTCCTAACAATAACTATTTTTATAGTTTTGAATCTAATAATACACGGATGTCAAGCCAGTTATTCTGTATTGAATGGAGACCGCTTCTCTTCCTAGCTTACGGAAACTTTTGGGAGTAGAGAGGAAGATCTTGAAGAAACTTTATGGGCCAATAAAATTACCAGAAGGATATAGGCTGAGGCCTAACAGAGAATTATACAGAGAAATAGATGACCTGGAAACGGACATCAGGTTAAGGAGGCTACGTTTCTACGGTCATATGGTCAGGATGAACCAGAACAAAATAAATAGGAAGATCTTTGGGAGAATGTAGGAATATAAAGGGGTTGAAGGGTACATCGGACTGATGAAGAAAGAAACGGGGAAATTGGGGATTTCATGTCAGGACTGTTTCGACAGGCATATATATAGGGAAAACTAAGGGAAATAAAGGTCCTTGTGGGTTCCAAGGAGGTGAGGGGGAGGAGAGTATGGAGCGAAGAAGAAAGAAGAATACAGTCTGAGAGAATGAAGAAGAGGTGGGAGGAGAAGAAGAGGGAGGGATGTGTGGGGAGAGTTGGGAGGAAATGATATTCACGTGGTCTATAAGGCCGTTTCGTGTCAAAAAAAAAATATATACAAATTTGTATTTTTTTTATGAAACATTGTTACTTTTCTTAAATGTTTTGTTCTATATTAAGGAAAGTATACATAATATATATTTTTTTGTATTTTATTGTAAAGTATTATTTTATTTTTCTCCTCCCACTCAATATCTTCAGTTAGTATTTATTTATTCATCGTGTTTATTACTATTATTTAATTTTAATTTTAATTATCTCTACAAGATACCTATCGTTTCATTGTTAACTCAATTCCACTCAAATCCATTAGTATCCCAACATGCCTTACACTCCATTTCTAATAATCCTCCGAGGCATCTGAAAAGAAGATGGCAATGAGGCCTTCTAATGTAAAACGTTTACTAAAAAGCTACTAGTGAGTAGTTCTTTACATGTTATTGACAATTGTTATAATTTTCCTCAAATTTGCGTGTTGTATAAAATGTATACAGTTGTAAATATCAATAAATAGTTTTAAAAAATAAAAATAATTATTTTCTGACTAGATGTAATTGTATTTGTTCCTGTGCTTATTAGTCATTCGTGAGGGACTTCAAATTGACTTAACCAAATCAAATTTAATATTTTCTATCAATAAATCTAACCTATAGATGCTTCAAAAAAGATGTCATCGTCTTGGAACTCTCATCTCGGGGCTAGGTTCCCAATATTTTGCCTTATTAATGACGCATTTGTTTATTCTGTCTCTGTGATAGGTTTATGATTGTTGTTGAAGGAAAGTTTTAGATAAAGCCCGCATCGTTCATCTTCCTTTCTTAAACTTTAAACAGCGTAAATAATATTAATAAATAGATAAGCGATCACATAACTTAAATTGTCTACCACAAAAGGTGAAACTCGAACCGCCTCGTCAAAATATAATTATTATGGAACTCCATTGTTAGCCAAATTATCAACAATTATTTTAAAGTGAATCCATCTAATCATCAGATTGACCTGTAATTGAATACTTAGAATTTCATTTATCAACTCTTGGAAACAATTAAATAAAATGAAAAACAATCTTTATTCTGAGACGTTTCTCCCTTGTGATGACTTACAAATTACAAATACACCTTCAATAGTTTATAACAATTAAAACACATATACAAACACTCACACTTACATATGTCAAGAATGATAGGTACGATGTGAATATGAACCAGAAGGTCTCGACAAAGCTACGTGTTAACAGTTTAACACAAAATAAAAATACACCTGAACGTTCAAAAGATAATATAAAATCCAGTGGGTTACTAAGAAACATTGGTAAATATTGAACAAAATTAGTTTCCATCATAATATATAAAATTAGTCAATTAAACACAAAAAATAAAACAAATATTTGTAATTTTCTATAGCTACTGCTACACATACAATAGTATGTAAATTAGAATAAAATCCTTAGGATAGTTACATTTTTACATATATTTACAAATGAACGCTGGGCAAGTAGATCATAAATTAATGTGTTTTTTTTTGGTTCTTAGGGTTTAGGGTATATTGCTGTCGGTATCACTATTATATGTAACCATAGTAATATAAGTAACATTAGATTATTGTAGCTGTTATACAAACTAGAGGTAAAATACAAGAAACTGCTAGTCGCTTCGGACTACTCTAACGTTTATAACAAGTGTTTAAAACTCACAATAAATAACAAAATCGTTACATGCAATTAGGCCTATTTGAACATACAGATATGAGCTCTGGAGCTCCACTAAACCTTCCAATTCTTCTCATATCCTATCCTGACAATCTAAAATCCTTCCTAAAATCCTCAATTCTCTTTATTATGTCACAAACTTATCCATAAAGATCTTAATGTTTCATACATTGCTGATTTGACCCAGCAACCATGGACTAATCCTTTCATAGTAAACTGCATTCACACTCGAGTCCACCAGTCTTCCAGTTTGCCTCACGCTTAATACCAATAATCTTTGGAGGCGTTTAAAAATAAGATGGCAAAGAGACCTTCTAATGTAGAATTTTGATTGAAGTACTACCAGAGGTTAGTTGATTCACAAGCATCGACATGTTATTGTCAACGTTGTAATAACATTTACTAGATGTATTTTTGTTTTTAATACAGTTGTAAAGATCGATAAATAGATAATAAGTGCTACTAGTGCGTAGTTCTTTACAGGTTATTTTTATGCCATTGTAATCATTTCCCTCAAATTTACTTGTTATATATAATGTATACAGTTGTAAATATCAAAAATAAATGTTATGATTACTATTTGAGGTACGCATGATGGTATAGAAGGATCAATACAATTAGGATTGATGAATTAATTGCCACTTCTATTGGGATTATTTTATTGGATAACTAGTTTCGAATACTAAACATTCATCATCAGTTCTATAACATACACAATTGTCAACACAACAACACTATGTTACATAAATTGTATATGCTAAAGTTTAAAAAAAAATGTAACACAAGAAATCAAATATTGGTACTCACCTGAGGAGGTCTAACAGATATCTGAAATATATCCATCGTGGAAGGGGGAAGGGTCAGGTAGGTTAAATTTTTGGGGTTTAGTATCGGATTTACATTATGACTCATTGGATTTTTTCGTTCCTATTGGAAACAAATTTAAAATGGGGCTATTTGAAACGCTTATCAGGTAATTTTAAAAAAAATCAGGATCGGTTTTAAACGACTTCATTATTTCTAATAATTCATAAATATTTTATTTTAGGCTAGTTTCTACTTGATATATTATTTTTACATTAATATGGATAGCGAAATTGGAATTTTGGTCTTATTTTGTATGCTATTATATGTTCTTTTACTCATTGATTTTATTCCACTAATCCCTGTTGAACAGATCCACTATCGAGGACTCCACTTGGACAAACGTCAAACTTGGAATCCACATACAAGACTAAAACGACAAGAAACTGCTCGTCGTTACAGACTACTTCAACATTGACTAGACAAACGTTCAAAGCTCCCAATTAATTACAAAAGACTCATTTACATGACTGCGATTAGACCTATTTGGACGTACGAAGTTGATCTTTGGGGCTCTACTAAACCATCCAATCCATCTCGTATTTAATCCTTACAATCCAAAATCCTTCGAAAAATCCTCAATGCTCCTTTCTTTGTGACCAATAAACGTATCCATACAGATCTTAATGTTCCATATGTTTCTGATTTAGCCCAAACCAGATACCTATCCTTCCATAGTAAGCTCCATAACCACACCAATCCACTAGTCTCCCAACTTGCTTCCTTCTCCATCCCTGATAATCCTCCAAGGCGTCTGAAAAGAAGATGGCCTAGAGACCTTTTAGTGTAGATTTTATATACTAGTGAGTAGTTCTTCACAAGTTATTTACATGCCATTGTATTCACTGCTAAAACATTTACTTGTTGTATATTATTTTGTACAGTTGTAAATATCAATAAATGTAAAAAAAAAAAACTCTTTAATTTACTAATCGTCAAGTTTTTTCCGTGTATTTTGCTTCACAGTCATTACATATTAGTTTGTATACACCAATTTTTTGAAAAGGTTCTATTTTATCATTAGGTGAAGGGAAATAAGATGACATCTGAGAGAGATGAATGTTTAGCACTCGAAACTAGTTTTCTAGTATAATAATTCCAATAGAAAAGGCAATTAATTCATCAATACTAATTCTTATGATTATTGATAAAGCATTCACGTGTGATAAAATTTCGAACAAGGATCTTTCCACACTCCATTTATTGTTTCCTTGATATCTTAATAGAATTATGATATTAATAAATAACAATAAATATTGGTTAATAAATAAACAACAATATAATGTAGTAATAAATAAACTTTCCCTTCAATATGAATACCCTTTAATTCGTAATTATGCCTTGAATATATTCGTGGAAAGCGATGTTGGTTAGTAAACAAGGACTATATGTGGTCCACTGACCAATTGCCTTCCGGCATTATTAATGACGTCATTAGATTGGACCTCATTGGGCGATGTTAGCTCCAGCTGCGGGTGCAACTATCCCCCTCCAGATGTTTGCTTTAATCAAAATAATTCAATTGACCATAATTACAAAATGATGATCTCTTGTGTCATAATCATAATTGATTTCAGTCATACCCTATTGATTCGAAGGCTATTTCTTTTTAGTCAGCCGCTGAAAAGAAATAAACACGCGATGGAAACAAAACGAATAGCAAATATATGAAGACAATTCTTGATGAAACACGGGACTGCGAAATTTCCTTAGATTGTAAAATACAGGCACTTCTATTTTAACAAGGCATTCAAAGCGTGTAAGTATATAATTATGTACTTATTTAGATGTGTTTTTAAAATCTAAATATACACCAAAGATTGGTCAAAACATTTTTTAAAAGAATGCAAATATTAAGAACCATTTAAGATCAATTCCCCTCGGATTGATAAGCTTCCTATTCCATCCACTGAATCATTAAAATTCTAATTTTAATTTTACATTTCCTACGATTATATTCTTTGAAATATTTATCTAATTTCTTCTTATAAGGTGTTTGTTTAAATAACTTACAACTTTAGCAACATAACTTGTTTGTTGTAATCTCCGTTTAAAAAGTATTTATATAAGTTTATGAACGCAACATTAGTAATAAAACTAGTTTTAATTTTTTGTAATGGATGTGTCTTTTGGCTAGGGGTTTATAGTTTTTTTTCTTGAACATTTTTTTCACCCGTAAAAATGTAAACAAGACTAAAGCGACAAGAAACTGCTCGTCATTACTGCTTCAACATTTAATAGACGAACGATCAAAGCTCCCAATTCATTACAAGACTTATTTATATTACTGTGATTAGACCTATTCGGACGTACGGAGTTGAGCTTTGGGACTTTTGTTACATATTCAAACAAGACATACAATGAAAATTTCTCACATTATGGAAGTATAAGTAACAAAATATCAAACTGTAAAACACTGAATTCGTCTTGAAAGTTATGTTGTTAATTTCTCGTAAACCTTTTCATTTCAGGAAGTGGAAATAAGAAAATATCAAACATCTGCCTAAATTTCTCACTTCGACTCTTCAATATTAACATCAAAAACGTTTGAACCATCCGATTAATTACAAAAGACTCATTTACATAACAGTAATTAGTACATCTTTGGGCATATGGAGTTGAGCTTTGGGGCTCTACTAAATCATCCAATTCATCTCGTATCCCAATCCTTACAATCCAAAATCCTTCGAAAAATCTTAAATGCCCTTTACTCTGTCACCAATAAACTTATCCATAAAGACCTTAATGTTCCATATGTTGCTGAGTAAGCCTAGACTACGTATCCTTTCATAGTAAGCTCCATTACCACCCAAATCCATTAGTTTCTCTATTCGCCTCCATTCCCGATAATCCTCCGAGGCGTCTGAAAAGAAGATGGCCTAGAGATCTTCTAGTGTAGAATTGTTATTGAAGTGCTACTGATGTGTAGTTCTTTTCAAGTTTTGACATGTTATTGTAATCGTTATTAGCTCATTTACTTGATTTATGTATTTGTGCAGTTGTAAATTTCAATAAATTTCAATAAATATATATATATATATATATATATATATATATATATATATATATATATATATATATATATATGTAATTTTTTCTTGATATAAATCAATATTATTAAATATATTATTTTATTTTTGAAGAGAAAAGATTTGACCCGGTCGGGATTCGAACCCAAGTTTCCACCTCTCTAGCGTGGCGCCTTATCCAACTAGGCCACCGGGGTCGTATCCGAACCAGGCAAATCTTCTCTCTTCAGTGATCCATAACCCCCGGGCACTCGCAAATCGCGATGTGATTCCGGGAATGAATGTTCATATTGAACATTACATTTAACTTGGATCTATTGACAATCCGTCACCGGTATATATATATATGTAATTTTTTCTTGATATAAATCAATATTATTAAATATATTATTTTATTTTAACATTTTAACACGAAAGCTAGAACTGCTGGTGTTGCTCAAATCGATAATTTGCGCGAATTTAAGGGTGAATATTTTTTTTCCTATAACATTTGTCGCAAGAGCCTTCCGTTTAGAACCTATACTGATTTAACTGATAAAGTCACGTTTGAAACCGCTTTTTTTTCTCAACTCTTTTTTTTTCGATTAATCATTAATTGTTGATTTAATTCAATTATTAATTTATGTCATTTGATCTTTTTAATTCAAGAAGTAGATTATTGATAGACATATCCATGATCCCTTGTTTTTCCAGTTAGAGAATTTATTTTTCCAGAAGTTGAAGATCATGAAGTTAACTATATAGTGCCACCGAAAACAAATTAAAAAAAACTAGTGCCAATATAGGAAGAAAAATGTTTTTTTGTTTTTTTTAATATGAATTTATTGAAATTTACAACTGTACAAATATATACATCAAGTAAATGAGCAGATAACGAATACAATAACATGTTAAAACTTGAAAAGAACTACTCATCACTAGCACTTCAATGAAATTTCCACACTAGGAGATCTCAAGGCCATCTTCTTTTCAGACGCCTCGGAGGATTATCTATTATATTATAATGGAGTGGGAAGCAAGTTGAGAAAATAATGGATTTGAGTGGTTTCAGAACCTAATGTAAAAGGATAGGTACCTGGTTTGGGCTAACTCAGCAACATATGGAACATTAAGGTCTTTATGAATAAATTTATAGGTGACAAAGTAAGGGGCATGTAGGATTTTTCGAAGGATTTTGGATTGTAAGGATTTAATACGAGAAGAATTTGAAGGTTTGGTGGAGCCCCAAAGCCCAGCTCCGTACGTCCAAATAGGTTTAATCACAGTCGTGTGAATAAGTCTTTTGTAATGAATTGGGAGCTTTGATCGTTTGTCTAGGAAATGTTGAAGTAGTCTGTAACGAAGAGCAGTTTCTTGTCTCTTTAGTCTTGATAAAAATGCTAAAACAATTGTTAAAAAGATAACTTTAAATAAAAACTATTGATGAAATAACAGTCCTTATAGCAGTAATATTTTAATATGTAAAAAACGTAGACGAGGCCTGCAATTAATATACTAGCTTTAACTTTTATTTTATTTAAATTTTTTTCATCGCTGATTGATGTTTTTTTAATTATTCTACTCTTAAACTATTTTTTTTTTTTAATTTACTTATTGTTTTTTTTCCCCTGTTGCTAAACTGATATATTAGACAATTTTCCAGTTAACAAGACACCCACAGTCGAATAAACAATTTGAGAAAATGGTTGTCGAGAGCAGATGAGCAGGAGTTAACGATGGAAATCCTTATTAAAAAAATAAATTATTAAAAAACAAAATTGACTTAATCACGTCAAAGAAACGAAAATTTTGAACTGAGGAGCTGTTGAGTAAAATTATAGGGCACGAAGTTGTTGGTAATTAAAGGAACCTAACCTGATCTCAATAATTTTTTTTTTTTTTATCATTATCGAAAAGGATTTTTACATAATGAAGCACTTTTGCAATAGCCATTATCAATAGTTTATTCATTTATGGTAACAATACACTTATTATCAGGCAAATTTTAAATTTTGTACTGATTTATAGATATTCTATAATCTACGAAGTATAATTATAAACATTGGTACTGTTAGGTTAAGGAATAAAAAATTTTATAAAATGGTAATGGATAAACAATAAAAAATAATTATCTGTTATTGCGTTTTAATTTTTGAATGAATATTTTAGTGATTTTGCCTGTAGCCAAGTCGTAAATACGATTGTTAACTAAACTATTGCATGATAATATAAAAGTAATATATAATTTATTTTAATAAAATAATAATATCCATATCCAAAAGGTAATCAAGATAAAGCCGAAGTTGTGACTTAGCTACAAACTAAGCTAAAGTTGGGCACTGGGACTGGCAGTGAAGAATGAGCAAGGGACGTACCCCTCCATCTTCTCGGCCACATTAAACCGGATCATTCTATTAATGTGATGATTGCCCTGCATGACCACTATGCCACTGCTTCCTCCTTTAGTTTTTTAATCAGACCTACTTACTATCTTACGTAGCCCAAAAATATATTAGTTATAAAATATTACTAAATGTTTAATAATAAAAAGGATTAACTAATTGAACGAAGAAAATTATTAGGAAAAAATCTCTTATGATTCATAAGAAAACTTAAGATTCAATGGGAATTAGCATATTTGACACCTGGAAATTAAAAATGTCTGTGACCAAATATATCAAAACACCGATATACTGTGGACTTTTTAATGAATGAAATGCCATTTTAAATATTTTTACCTCGTTATAATGGTTTTGGTGACGGTATCGAACCACTGCTCTACCGAATTCGTCAAACCCGTATCACTCTTGCAGGTCGGTTCAGATGATTCACTTCACCTTTAAACTTCCATTTCTATAGGTTAAAGTAGGATCCTACTGTTTAGTGTTGATATTTACTTATTTCCTCTTCTGAAATTTAAGAAGTAACAAAAGTTAACATCAGTCTCTATATGGATTTGATGTTTTGCATACTGATACTTTCTTATTATCGAGAGAAATTTTCATTGTACATTTGAATATGTAACAAAACTAACACAGTACAGTCGACTCATAAACATCAAAAAATACAAGAATAATCCAATAACAACTATGCAACGTTTACCAGTCAAGCCAACAGTCCCTTTTCTCTATTATTAAAAACTTTCCCTTATTTAAACCAATTTTATGAGGTTTTTTTTACTTCTTTTAAATGCATATAGTTACATGTTGTATTTTAATAATACAGAGGAAACGATATATTGTAACGTAGGTATCGCTATGACAAATATTTGAACCAGAAAATATTGGGACCGTCAGGAAAATTGTATATTGTGTATCGAAACCCATCATTCCTAGAAATGAGCAATATGGATGGCAATGAATCTATTCATACAATAATGTAAAAAAGATAAAAATTAAATGCCTCTAACTATAAAAGAGATAAAATAAAATATAAATGATAATATAAAAAAAAATAGTATAATAATGGTAGAAAAAAATAAACTTAACTAGAGAAAGAAAGTAAAAAAAGAAATACACTCATACTATGTATACCATATTTACAAACATCCATGAGTAACCCTGAACCACGCGAAAGAGATCCCAGCGTTGCGCTCTCAGCTGCGTCACTAGTAGAATCCAGTGGAGGCTAAGCGAGAGCGCAGTCGCTCAAGGCATGTTTATGGAGAAGCTGTCCATTGCCAGAACTTCAATAAAATAGATATTTACAAATGGTCTCGGGGATGCTACTGTTTTAATCTGCGTGGTGGGTTATAAGGATGTTTAAAACTGGAACCAGAAATCAGTGTGCGACAGGGAGATCATGATGACAGAGCGTATTGGGTCCTAGACCACCCAGACCATATTGAGGTGGGTTAAATTCCCACCTGGGTCTGTTAATATTTATTGTGTGGCAGTCTCCCGAACTGAATCTTGATGCAGGTTACATTGACTAACTATTCTAATCCTAACGAGAGCGAGAAATTGTTAGCCAATATAACTAACCTGTAGGATTAATATATCAACATGCTGGACTGATTCCCCCACCAATACGGGTAGTGTGTGAATATGCATTTTAATATAGCATAGGGAATTGTTTAACTGTTCTTGGGAGCTCAATGAACATTTACGGTCAAGATTAAGTTATAAATTTAATAAAAAGGAAAAACTTTTTTGTCTTCTGTTTGATATCATAATAAACTCATTTTATTATTGAATTGTTAAAGATAAAAATGAAATATAATCAAGATTCTATCTTTTATCAAAGCTCCTAAACTGTTCAGTACCAAATTTTATGATTACATACCTTGTTGTCATGATGGTAGCGATCAGTATTTAGTAGATGTCCGATCCGTAAAATACACGTTACAAGACTGATATAGCAGGTGTATTCTAGCAAAGCCAATCTTGACTCATTCCTTATGTTTTGTCTACGAATCCAAGTCATAACATGACCGCATGATTCATTGGCATATCGAGTGGATGTTATCATAACAAATGTCAGGCAGTGAGAAACAACTAAATACTGGTACAAAATAAATGTTTATTTTTTTGTTTAACACGTAAGTTAAAAAAATATTTTAAATATCCAACTGAAATATGCACCCTGGTTCTGTTGGCACGTATTTCGTTTTTTTTTTTTGTTGTTAACTATTGCGACTGCTTCCAGTGCTTCGACTAATTTGAGAAATATATACCCAGTAAAAGATGGTTGGAGCATGGGAGGGAGGTTTTATTGGGGTTTTTCTAAAACCATCATAGGTGACATGCTTTATCCAAGAAAACCTAATAGGCCAACTAAAGGAAAGAGATCACTACATGGTTCAGCTTATCATTGATACGACAAAATTCATGCAGGAAACGAATCATGACATTTCAAATTAAATTTATACTTATTTCAATGCAAGAATGTCTTAAAAATATACCAAATTCTTTGTCATGGTACTCAGGTTTACTTTAGCTATTAGTTCAACTAAATCCTAATTATCATTAAGTGTTTTATGGTTGAAATATTATAATCAGTTACCTGATTATAGTGATTAATAATTAAAATAACACTTATTTCATATCCACTAAATATGAAAAATAGTTATATTTATTTTTTTTATAAAACTTTTACCATATTTAACATATTAGCTAATTTTATATATTTTATTTATGTTTTATCCCTTTGGTCATTTAAAATAATTATTATTACACAATATTATTAATTTTTAAATAAATATTGTGGATTCTAGACAAATATTATTCTATAACGAATATGTTTACTTATTCAAAACAATATGTATTAGTAATAATATTTACCAATCTATCTAGTCAATGTTGATTGATGCCACAATCGACAGTCGCAATAACATATTAGATCATGAATATATACATATTATGCTGGGTATACTCCCTATTAGGGATTGATATAAATAAATCGATATTTTACCTTGACAGTCCCGATATATTTATATCGATATTATTTCTTTTAAATATTTGTCATATAGATATGTACGCTACGCTGTTTTCTCCATATTATAAAAATACAGCATACAACTATGTATACTTTTAAAAAACGAGAAGACCTTATAAAATTGTTTTATATAAGGGAATGTTTTTTAATGTTAGAGGCAGGGGTAACTTGGTAAGATTGGTACTTGATGATTTTACTTATGACTTAGTTTGGTAACATTTCCGAACAAGACGTACAATGAAAATTTCTCACAGTATGGAAGTGGAAGTAACAAAACATCAATGTAATGTAAAACACTAAATTAGTCTTGAAAGTTATTTTGTTAATTTCTTATTTTAGGGAAGTAGAAATAAGGAAATATCAAACATCTGCCTGAATTTCTCACTTCGACTCCGACATTAACTTGACAAACGTTCTAACCATCCGATTAACTATAAAAGACTCACTCACATAACAGTATTCAATACTTGCATCCCTACATCCTTGGAAAATCCTCAATGCTCCTTACTTTGTGCCAAACAAACTTACTCACAGAGATCTTAAAGTATTTCACATAGACTTACAAGGGGAGAATACACTCAGTCTTTCACGGATCTTGTTGGCAATTTTTTTGGAGGTTCCTGGTCAAAAAATATTAGACACGTGTTTTGCCGTTCCGACCAATAGGCTCTAGGAGCCGAGAAAAAAAATTAAATAACATTAAATTAAAATATTTTATACCTCGAGTTTAAAAAATTACATCGACATGATTCTTGCACCAAGATTTTTATTTTTAATTGCGAATTTAAGGAAAAATACAGCTGCTTCATAGATTTTGGTTTAGGTTAATTTAATTCTAAAAAAATTATTAGATTTTCAAGCAAACTAGGTCTATAGATTTTTTTAACACAAAAATTGACGTCAGATTCTAATTCAGCACCCTCAAAAACATTGAAATACGTTTATTCAATAAAAACAAAAAATATCATTTTTTTTCATTGAACTGCGTTCTATGGTATATACTTTTTTCACAAGAAACGACATCGGATTCGAATTCAACATTAAAAAGAACCCTTAAATACAAAATTTCATCCAGAAAAAAAAATAAAAATTCGTAAGCTTCAAAATGTGCCTGACCAAATAAATGGTAGGAAATGTTTGTTTAAATTGACAAAAACATGAATTATGCTTAGACGGTGTAACGTATCAACTCCATATTTTTATATAAAATATAGGTTGGTAATACTCTTGAAATGTCTTTGGTTTCATTTTCCTATCTGGTATCAAACTCAAGTTAAAATAAATATGTTTTTCGGATTTGCCAATTTTTTAATTGGTTTTGTTGATCGAAATTTGCATTAATATACATCAAAAGAAAGCTGAGGTTCTCCTCTTTCCAACAATACCAATCAATTGCGTGACAAAGTATTAGCTATTTAAAGGAAAGTAACCAATAATCGTTTTAAAAATTTCTTTCCCTCGAAGAGGGTGGAAAATGATATTTTTTGTTTTTATTGAATAAACGTTTTAATGTTTTTGAGGGTGCTGAATTATAATCTGACGTCAATTTTAGTGTTAAAAAATCTATAGAGGTAGTATGCTTGAAAATCTAAGTATCTCAGCTAGATTCTCATTTCATTCCAAATAACCCTTCGAGACGTCTGAAAAGTAGATGACCTCGGGAGCTTCTAATATAGTACTTATTGAAGTGCAACCAATGGGCAGTTGCTTTAAAAGCAAATAACTTGTTATTACGAGCATCATCTTTTTTAATAGATGTATTTTTATTTTATCTGAATACAGTAAATTTCATTAAATAGCTAAAATAAAAGTGAAAACATTCTCACATTTTTACTTTTTGGTTAGAATTGTTTTATTGCATTAATCTTACACTTTGCCTCACCTTAAGTCCGTGTAAGTAAGTGATAAAGATACGTAACATAGAATCCATTCTCACATTATGTACAATGAAAATTTCTCACATTAGGGAAATGGAAATAAATATATAAAACATCTTGTATAAAATAACCTTGTTAAAGTGTTCACACTTTTTCACATTATGGAAGAGGAAATAAGAAAATACCGATATGTAAAAAAGTAAATTCATGTTGAAACTGATGTTAATTTCTGTTACATCTTATATTTGAGAATAGGAAATAAGAAAATATCAATATACAACTAAACAATGCAATCCAACATAAGACTAAAGAATTAGAATCGATCTGCAAGAGAGATGGTTTTTTGGCGAATTTGGTGGATCAGTTGTTCGATGTCGTTACTTAAATTAAATAAAATGATAAAATAAACAGGAATATCATTTTATTGTGATTAGAATATTTAAAATGGCATTTGATAAGAAAAAAAAAATCACGAGATATCGATATATCGTGTATCAATATTCAGACATCACAACATTATCGATATGGAACATCGATATTTCTCTAATTATACTCATTCCTACTGATGATAAATATGAAATTGTTATATTTTCATCCTCATCAATAATCATACCGTTAACTATTATAAGTTCTGGGTAAAAATTAGAACTAAAAAGAATACTAAGGAGTTTCTTTTGCTGATAACAAATTCTAAAATTTCGTAGATATACCATATAAATTTGGTACGGATCGGTCGACAGTTTTTATAAGTATAAAAACTATTTTAAAGTTTTATTTTATTTATTTATTTTTTTTTTTTTTTTTTTTTTTTTTTTTTTTTTTTTTTTTTTTTTTTTTTTTTTTTTTTTTTTTTTTTTTTTTTTTTTTTTTTTTTTTTTTTTTTTTTTTTTTTTTTTTTTTTTTTTTTTTTTTTTTTTTGCCTTAGGGCAGTACGTAATATAAATGAAATAGAATAGAATTCATTTGAACAATAAGAAAAATGAAAATCAGACTAGGGAAGTGGAAATAACAAAATTTAAATATATAAAACACTAAACCATGTGAACTAAAACGATAAAATAAGCAACAATATCATTATAACGAGATAAGATTTTTTTTGTTTTTTATTTACGATGTTCCAATAATCATAACATTAATAATCTTAATATTTACACGTTCCTGCAAGATGCATCAAAACAAGAATTTGAACTGTAATGGATATCTTATCTTCAATATTAAGAAGCAATCGACACATGATTTTAAAAAACATTGTATGGTGTTGATTTTTCAAAATATAAAAAGTTAAAAATCAACTAAGTCAGCTTAAACCCATACTGTAGCACAAAATACTTAACAAGTTGTATCAGGTTCCAATCAATGAAATGAAATGAAAAAATAAACTTTATTCTGGGACTTACTGCCCCCTAAGAATAAAAATAATGCACAGTAAAAAAGTAAAATTGTCTGGCCTATTATTTAAAAATAAAATGCCTCAGTAATTACAGCATACATTTTTACAGGAAAAAAAATTAAATTAAATTAAAAAAAAATCAAAGGAAACGGTTTTATGTGAGGGGATATACAGGTTCAAAGGTTGGGATCTAGTGTTTAGGAGGTGGATAGAAGAACGCAGAGTTAATAAATCATGAATATAGGAAGGTTTTTTGGTTTATAGACATTACTGACAGCCATATAACCTTAGTGAAAACAAGTAGAAATTCCAAAAAGACTCGGTAAAATAGCTTTTTTTTTATAACAATTATTGTTATTTGCAATTATAAACATTATATACAACAAGTGAATTAGAAGAGAATGCTTACAATGACATACCAATAACATGCAAAGAACTGCTCAAAAGTACCACTTCAATAAAATTTCTACATTAGCAGGTCTCTTGTACATGTTCAATACTGACGCCTCCTAGGATTTTCGGGGATTGAATGTGAAGCATTTTGGGAGACTAGTGGATTCGAGTGGGTATGATGATTACTATTAAAGGGAAGATATCTGGTTTGGGCCAAATCAGCGAAATATGGAATATTATGATATTTATGAATAAGTTTGGTGACATGATAAGGAGCATTGAGTTTAGGATTGGATACGAGAAAAGTTGGAAGGTTTGGCGGAGCCTCGAATTTTAACTCCGTATGTCCAAATGGGTATAAACATTTAAATGGCATATCACAAAAAAACAATGATGATTCTATAGTTGACTGTAGGATGTAATATAGTTGAAGAAATGGTCAAGAGTGCAGTAAAGTAAAATAACAAATCCAAGTTTTTAAATAAAAAAAACTTTATATTTAGCGTGCCGACGTTTCGACCAGCCTTGCAGGTCTTCTTCAGGGCTAAAATAACAATAAATTAGATGTGACCAAGATGATACAAATTTTTTTTTAAATAAATAAATAATAATTATAATAATAATGTTAAAATGAAAAAAAAAATACAAAGTAAATTAGTCAACGAAAGAATTAATAACTATTTAATTCTTAATTTCTAATTAATTTTTTCATTGACTAATTCACTTTGTATTCTTTTTCATTTTTAAATTGTTTTTATTTATTTATTTTGGTCACATCTAATTCTTTGGTATTTTAGCCCCAAAAAAGACATGCAAGGAAGGTCGAAACGTGGGCACGCTAAATATAAAGTTTTTATGTTTAAACACTTGGACGTGTTTATTACCTTGACTGCATCCCTGACTATTTCTTCACTTATATAAAAAATAAATAAATATTGGTATATCGATACTTTTGGTCATGAATATATTGTGTATCGATGTTCAGAGCTTAAAATATCGTCGCTATTGAGTATCGATATTTTTATTACGATACCCCTCCCCGCTATGCATCATAGTATTATTGTGAATCATATTCAACTATTCTAGGTTATAACTAGGCTTATTTTTAATTTTTAGGTTATAACTATATCATAACCAGGACAATGAAGGATATTTAAAGTGGAAATTGATAAAATAACAATATAGCTAAGATTTACAAATGACTTAACTGACCAGAAGACCCAGCTGAGATGACAGCCGCTGTACCAGGCCGGCTAAAGACTTTGCCGCGAGGCCACCGCCACTGGCTACAGTTAATAACTGCCACCGCCGGAAGTGGTCAAAGCCCCGGAAGCGGAAGCTCCTCCAATCCACCACTCTTTGCATTCTTTCCTCTCAATAACAATCCATTTAATTTTCCATTTTCCGCCATTTGGTAATTCACGACGCTTGGCGCCTAGTCACCTGCCCTCTCCAGTTGGTTAAACTTTTCATCTCCAACTTACAGGGTTATTTTCAACTTGTTTCTAAATTAATGAGTTCTACAGAAGGTATTGAATTGACAACGTTCCTTACGATATAATTAGAATCAAAGAAAGAAATATTACTTGGATAGTATTGATTGATGATTTGTTGTTTTTGGTAACGATATCAAACCACTGCTCCTGCCTAAAACAACCATTTATCCTATTGTTACCTTATTTCAATGTTTTCTTCGTCACTTTTAAAGTGGGATTGTTATTCTCCTTGATTTACTCACAAAGACTAAATCCATGTTAAATATAATATTGTTTTTTTGTTTTTTTTAAATTTCTTTTTTTCATTGATATTTACAAGTGTATAAAACATATACATTGTGTGATTGTGTAACAAATAAGGTAATTGTTCGGATCGGCGACACCACCAAACTGGCTTGACCCGCGCTACACCGACCAGTTCGATCCTTACGCTTCACTTCATGTTTACATTTTTCGATAGTTCATTCCTATAACCTCACATGTAAACAATCACTTCTACAGTCTCAACTTGGATTGTGTTGTTTAGTTTGTTATATTGATATTTAGACTTCTTAAATGTAAATAAGTGAAACCGAAGTTAACAAAATGAGTTTCATAAAGGATTAAGTGTTTTATGAATTTATGTTTTCTTATTTCATCTTATCTTATGTGTAAAAGTGTTACAAAACTTAAGAAGATTAATTTGTACACGGATTTGGTGTTTTACATATTTATATTTGTTCTATCAATTTAAGTGATAAAATTTACAACTTGTAAAAGTGTTATAAAACTTAACAAGATTTATTTGTACGTGGATTTGGTGTTTTATATATTTTTATTTGTTGTTTCAATTTCAGTATACATATTTTGTGAATGGATTCTTTGTCATCCATATTACATTTTGTGCTAAAGTGAGACGGATTGTAAAATTAATTCAATTAAACATATCAGTTTATAAATAAATGTGAGAAAGTATATCACAGGTTTTTTTATGTTTTCTTATTTCCACTTCCCTTGAGAAAATATAGCAGAAATTAACATCATCACTTTCAACTAGGATTCTGTCTTATATTATATCATGGCTTTTATCATGGAGAATTGACAATGTGAAAATAATTACAGATTAAGAGGTAAATGACACATTACTATATAATTGGTGAACTATTGAAATAATGTTATAGATTAATGTGTTTTTAAAAAAAATTAGAAGCCTGATGATGGAACATTGTCTCCGAAACATGTAGCTACAAATTTTAAATAAATAGGAGTTATGCCAAATAAATACTTTTGGATTTAAAAATTCTGTCTTTTTTATATTTATAATTTGTTATTTTCACTTCTCTGACAGAAAGTTCATCAGGAATTAACTTTACTGGTGGTTCAGTAGTATATTAATTGTTGATTAAATTAATATTAATTCAAAATTGATTTAGTGTCTTATATTTCGATATTTCCTTATTTCAACTTTAATATTTCCTTATTTCTCATTTTATATTAGAAGGTAAACAGAAGTTAATATTACTTTGAACAGGGATTTAGAGTTTCTCAGTAAATGTAGGAGAATAACCTTCCCCCTCTAAAAGCAGCGACTAGAACATCGAAATAAATCGGAACAAGGTAAGAATCGATAAAAGGTATTCTGAGCGCGTTCAGGGGTTGGTGTCGCCGATCCGAACAATTACCGAAAATAATTACAGTAACATGATAATAACTTCTAAATCAACCAATCTGGAGTTTACTAGAAAAGGATTTTTATCTGGTGTGGGCTAAATCAGCAACATATAAAACATTAAAATTTTTATGTATAAGTTTATTTGTGACAAATTAAGAAGCATTGATGATTTTACGAAGGGTTTCGGTTTTTAAAAATTGGATAAAAGTTGATTGAGTAAAGCTCCAAAGATCAACTCCGTATGTTATACAATAAATAGGTCTAATTACTATATTGTAAATTAGTCCTTTGTAATTCATCGGAAGCTTTAAACGTTTAGTAAATGTTGAAGAAGCCTTGAAGAAACAGTTTCTTCAACATTAGTCTTGTGTGTGGATTATTTTTTTAAAATAGTTTTGAGAGTAAAGTATTTTTTTTTTAATTTATACTATTATATAAAATGACAAGCCATTATTCATTTGTTTTAACCACACCACTAATATAGTTTAGGAAGATTAAAAAATAATTAAATTTACTGATTTAATTCAATTATCTTGTTATTATGATAATATACCTAATAGATAGGTGGCGGGTGCCATTCTACACTAGAGGTTACAAAGGTTATCAAGAGCTTGAAATTGATAATAAAATTTACATATGTTTAACTAAATGATTAAAGAAGATTTAAATATGTGTTGTGATATTTGAATCCCAGTTAAGTTTGAAAATCGACCGATTTGCAGTTGAAACCTTTCCGCAATATAGTTAACAATGGTAAAACTACTCAAACCATCTATACCAAATTTTACCTACATTATCTTCACAAGAATGGGAAGGTTTAGTTGAGCCACAAAGCTCAACTCTTTATGTCAAAACAGGTCTAATTACTGTCATGTAAATGAGTTTTTTATGATTAATGTGATTAAGCTTTCTAGCAAATGGTTGAAGATGTCGAAAACGACGCGCAATTTCTTGTCAATTTAGTTTTGAATGTGGATTCCACATACGACTTTTGTCCTGATGGGGACCTAGGTAGCGGATCTGAACAACTGGGATCAGTGGAATATTATTGAATTCAATGTCAACTTCTTTTACATCTCCTTGTATTGAAAAAGTAGAAATAAGAGAGTATCAAAATAGAAAACACTTAGTGAAAATGTTTGTAGTGCGGGAGCAGGGACGGAGTAAAAAAAAAAAAAAAATACTTTGTCCCCCGTGGAACAAACATGCTCTTGATTTCCTTGACTTGTTATCACTTGGAAACGAACTTCGCCCTTCCGTAACCTTTTCAACCGTAACGTATCAGTCATATAGATCAGAATTTTTGGTATTAGCCAGAGATGACCTTGTTTTCGAGGTTATACAGTGATCCCTCGTGTTATGTTTACGTTTCAGTGGTTCCGCAGTTAATTTTATATAATGCATCCAATGAGCGTTTAACTGTTTTAGGAAGATCACAAATGCCTACTTCCGCTTGCTACGCTAGCTAAAGAGATAAGCAAAACCTAATGCATCCTCCAATAAAAAAAAAAAAAAAAAAAAAATTAAATAGAAAAATATCGACGACAAATAGAAACCCGATACAACTCAAAATAAGGTATTTCGAGAAAAAGGGCATTTTATTCTTTAAAAACATAAGGCGAATAAAATGAACATATTTGATACGTAACAGAAAATGGTTCATAAAAATTATAATTATTTCGTTTTATAATCTTCAGAGAATTTCTTGTAACGGATCTCGCACACGACTACAAAGCCACAAAAATAATACTAAGGTTTATTGTTATACTTTTTTACAAGAAGATTGGTTTGAAAATAATAATAAATAACCTTAGAACGGTTATTTATAAAAAAATAAAATAAAAATTTTACTTCACCAGGTTTTCAGTATTTAGTAAAAAAGTTGTTTTTTATTAGACAAGGTTTGGTCAGAGTTCATACTCAATCAGCATGTATTTTCTCAAGCTCAGTGAAGAGATGGTTACATTTAAAACCAGGGAGGGTTCCCTTGTATAAAAGAAAATCAATTATATGGCCACTGCCCGACTAGAACTCCCACTATTGTAATCAGTAAGCTGCTTCATTTTTTCACCATTTATTGCTTAGTAGTAAGAAAAAAGTTTCAAAGTTTTATAATTCACATTGAAATTATGCCTAGGAATAAAAAATTAAAATGGGACTATGGGAAACAATTATTTGACCATTTTAAGAAACATCTGAATTGGTTTTAAACGATTTTATTATTTCTAATTATGACAGATGTTCAATTTTAGATAATTTTCTCCGACTACTCCAAGATTTACAAGGCAGAACTCGCACAAAATTACAAAAGACTTGACAATAATTAGACCCATTTGGACATACGGAGTAGAGCTTTTGGACTCCACTAAACCTTCCAATTCTTCTCGAATCCAATCCTAGCAATCCAAAATGCTTCGTAAAATCTTCAATGCCCCTTATTATGTCACAAACAAACATATCCATAAAGATCTCAGTGTTCCATATTGTTACCGTCCGAGGTAGTTGCTATCGAGGACCGCTCAGGCAACAAACGGGCCAAGTAAAGCCAGAAGAGACTGGACCCCTCAACAAAAGCAGGTAGTCGAGAAGGATCGAACCTTACCAGCCTCGAACGGTCTGGAATGTTCGATACGGGTTTACATTGGCCAGGAGCCGCGGTAGCTCAGTGGGTAAGGCGCTTGACTACCATGCTTCCGGGCCCGAGTTCGAGTCTGGCTGAGGGCAGAAAATTTTATTCTGTTATTTCGGTCGTGGATCGAATTCGAGGTCGTGAGACCCTCCTAGGTCACACCCAGCCTTTAAAAAGTGGTTACCCTAAATTGGGGAAAAAACCTGGCGGTTGAGCGTGAATTCTAGCCAATTTCCTCCTTTCACAACCGTTGGCTCAGAAACAGTACAACCTACCAAGTACTGAACCCGAGACCCTTCATGGGTTGTAGTTTTTATATTAAATTGGCCAGCCCCCCAGCCTAGTAGGTCACTATTCATGTGTCAGAGATCAGTAAGCGGTCAGTGATTATCAGTGTCAGTGAAAGTAGTAACAGTCTCTGTATGTCAGTGTTGTTCCTAGATTTAGAGAATCTTATGTGTAATTTTGAAACCTAGTGCTAAGTAATTTAGGATAAGCACTACCCCATTATTGTATATTATAGAAATTAGTGTAATTAGATATAGGTTAAACCTAAGTGATAATTATTATTGTTGGTTTATATTAGATTAGGAACCTAGTTGTATTTATTAAGTTATAAATAAATTAGTGTCTAATGTTTAATTGTAGTTTCATTAGCCATACCCCGTGGCCCGTAACAATATGTTGCTAATTTTGACCTAACCAGGTACCTATACTTTCATAGTTAACTCCATAGCTAATCGAATCCTCTAGTCTCCCAACTTTCTTCAAACTTAATTCTCAATAATCCTCCGAGGCGTCTGAAAAGAAGGTAGACTAGGGACCTTCTAATGTAGAAATTTTATGGAATATTGTATATAATGTATATAGTTGTAAATAGCAATAACAGTTATTAGAAAAAGAAGGCTATTTTCTACTTGATGTATTAGTTTTACTTGGAATTTATGGTTGCTTTCATTATGATTATAGGCCTACCAGTAATGTTTCCTCGAAAAGAGGCAAAAGGTACAACTGAACAACAGAAAACATTGCCAGATAGGAAGCTGATATAACTATGGAGGTTTTAGCTGACTTCGTTGCTTTTAAACATATTATTTTTTGGAAAAGCAACATTATACAATTTTATAAAAACATGTGTAGATTGCTACTTAGTATTGAAGATGAGACATCCTTTACGGTTCGAATTCTTGTTATGATGCATCCTGTAGGAACGTGAAAATATTAAGATAATGGACACTACCCATTGTTCTTTGTCAGCGAAGAGGGCACTCAAGTGAAGTCAGAATGCTAATGTTATGTAAAACGGCACGCAGGTAGTATTGTACAGTACATATGTGAACACCAGTGTCTGTTTTGGGAAGTGGTGAGAAAAGGAACTACAGCAATCGTTTGCCTGATCTAAAAAAGCGGTAGGATGGAGGTTGATGAAGAATATTTAGTGGCTGAATTAATTGTGCCATCTAAATTTTAAGAATGGAGGTATTTTTGCTCTTTAAAAATTCTTATATTTGGTGAAATAAACTAAAAGTTAAATATACGCAAAAGCAGGAATCATCAGAAGTTTAAAAACGAGCCATAATATGGTATTGATAATTGAAAAGAGCCCTTTAACTGAAATACATAAGTCGTTAAATCCGTTTGCCGAACAAAAAACTTGCAGTCGCATGAAATCTCTATAATTGTAGTGAATAGGTATAATATACTGACTTAAAGAAACTTTTGGGTATTTTTTTTTTTTTACTAAAAATGCCATTTTCCTTCAGGTTTTTATGTCCCCATTTTCTTGAACAACGGCTTTTTTTTCGGGATAGCTTAAAAAAATATTAAATAAAAGCAAGCAGTATTAAAATTACAAAATTTTAAATTATTATAACTTATTTTTATTTTTTTTTTACTACTTAGGCATAAACGAATAATAAAAGGGGGTGCATTGAAAATTCAGAACCCTTCGAATGCTTTGAGTACAGCTTGAAAGGTTATAAAAGTATTACGGCTCTGATTTTAATGGAAAACCCTCTAAAAGTTACCTTTTAAAAAATTAAGTAACTGTATTTAAGAACTTTATTTATTCATTACTATGGTTTAGAGTCATTTGGACTAGTCTAATTAACTTTAAGGGAAAACCTAAGGCTTTTATATAATTTTCTCCTATCGATACTATAATAAGATATACTATAATCGATACTATACGTCTGTCTATAATCTATGAATAGGTGATGGAGTTTTATATTCCACTCGTAGCATTTTTTAAGCATCATCCTAATGGAAAATATATGATCTATTGTTGATCTCTCAGGTCTAAAATGGAGGGGAATCATGGAAGAGGCCGAGGTTCTGCATGGACCATAGCGCCATTGCTGTTGTTATTTATTCATTAGTGTGTGTAGTAGCTTATTGAAAAGTGTACTGTGGCCTAACTCAAGGTCTTGAGTTCGATTGAGGCTGTGTCCTCAAGACCAAAAAAATTTGATTTACTGTGATATTAGAAGAACCTTCTGTGGTAACTATCTCTTCATTGAGTTAGATAAAATACCTGGTGGTTGCGAGTGGGCACACTTTGTTTAATAAAAAAGCACTTCCTTAACAAATACTTAAAACTTGATGAAATTGAATATTTTATATTATGAAATATACTGGGAGGCAAAATATTCTACCTCATATTTTTATTTTATGCTTTTCGGCTAAAAGTTTCCTTTTTACTTACAATTAGTTCCAGTTTCATTTTTCAAAATTCTCATATTTTTTTAACAGGGCTTCTGAAATGTATTAGGATTATTTAAAAAATAAGTAAAGAGAAGGAAGCAATATTAAAAAATAAATAAATAAAATTACGAAATTTCAAATTAATATGATTTGTTATAGTTTTTGATTAGAAGGGACACATCCCTCAGGAATTTATTAAAAATCACATTAGACATATACCCCATCAAATAAGGACGGAAACCTTTTTGATTTAATCAAAAATATCATAAATTTAAAATCGCTTGGTACATTTTTTAAATATCTTGCTTTTATTTAATGATTTTTCTAATAATCGAACTTTGTTAAAGAGGTTTCGAATTATTGAAAATGGTAGATTACCGGATGTAAAGAAAAAATACATGAATACTACAAATTATTGGCTTTTTATTCCTTTAAAATGAAAAGGGAAATTTATGTATACATATACACACAACGTTATTAGTTTTTTTTTGGAAAACTCAATTTTTGTTTTCTTTTTCACGTTTAAAGAAATTTATATAGCTTTCTCCTTATATTTTTTTACGTAACATCACACAACTGCTTCTACATGTTTTAAAGTTATAGGGGTTTCGATGGGGATATGAAGCCCGATTGAAGATTCGGAAAAAAAGATAAATAAAAAACGAAGATCTTTTGTTAGTTTGCTGATGATTTCCTCATCTTCAAAGAAGTTTCCAACTTCGTCAAAGTTTTCGGTCATCCAGTTTAGAAAATCTTGTTGCGCTAATTCCTTTTTAGGGTATTGAATCGTTTTTCTTCAGGGGGAATTATCGAGTTGTACTGTACTTTCAGCCATAAAAATGAAGAAATCAATGTGTGTATGTATAAATGCATTTTTATGAAAAAAAATAATAACCCAAAGGAACAATGAATCCATCTGGCAGAGGATCATAATCATGCCATTAGGAGTCGTCAAAATTACTAGATTACAGTGCCAGGAGTAACATACTTAAGAGCAATTGTATCAAATCACCCAGAATATTAAATTGGTGAATAACGACATCAAATCCTTGAGATTCTTCACTGAACACATACCAAAAGCAGAACTGAGCACTCAGCATTGATTGGTTGTGCCTGAGTCAATCTCTCTCTCTCTTTTTTTTTTTTTTTTTTTTAAATTTATGATTTGGAAGAGAGTAACGGTTACAAAAATTGATTCCGATACGAATTACAAGGAACGCGACGGTTCCCGCTCACCAGAACATTGATTAAGTAGTTTGAGCTTGGTGTGGTTCCCAAGTTATTATTAATTATGTAATTAACAAGTTGATCAGAGCCTATGGTTATTACGTCATCGTAACTATGCCCTGTCTTCAACGTTTATACTACCCAAACTCAGATAAATTAGGTTAATATGCACTTTGAAACTCCCAAATCTAGAATAGTTTCCAGTCGAATAGCGGTATCGAAATATGGTGGCTATTGACCATGCTTAGTTATTGGATAATTTCTCCATAAATTATTTAACAATTAAATAAATAATAACACGTATCTCTTAACAAAAAACATCTGAAATATTCGCAATAGCCATGTGCTGTTGTATTATTCATTTTCTTCATTTATCTTAATTTTTCATGGGATTTAGTACGCTCTTACTCAGCCTCCACTGTTTGTCGCAGCTTGTCCCTCCATAAGTGAAGGATAGTAGAATATATATATGGAGAATAGTAGAGTTATTTTTTTTATTCATTCATTTCTAATTGTACTTATTGTATGAATGTAATCTTAAGGCCCATCTATATTACTTATTACGATCAGTTGAGGCAGATAGTTATAATTACTCAATAAAAGTTGTAAAAAAATAAAATTAAAATTAAAATAAAAAAATATAAATTGTCATGGATATTACTTTTGGTTCGGGATCTATAGTTTTTTTGTTTGTTTTTTTAAACTTTGTTCACCCTCAAAAAATGTAACATTTTAACACGCTCTAGCTGTTGGTGCTGCTAAAATCTTCTGCCTACTGTTTCCTAATTGGAAATTTCATGAAAAATATTTTTGTTATACAGCCTAGGTCCTACCGCTTAGGAGCTATATTGGTTTGAACAAAAAAAAAACACAATTGAAAACTCCATTTTCAAAGTAATTTGATACTTTTAATTCTAAAATTTAAATTAAATTAACAAATATTTATTTTTATTTTTTATGCCGACGTTTCGGTATCTCCAGTTCTCTTGGCATTGACATGCGCTTTAGTTTTTCATTTTTATTTATAATCTGCCTTGATGATTGAAAACTTTTGGCCAAATTTTCTGTATAAAATTAAAATAAAGATTTGTTAATTTAACATTTTTGTTTTCCTAATTCGAATAATCACTTAAATATCTAAACAATCAGTCACTACTGAGCGTACATGGTGATTAAAATTCACTGATATGGTGTTAAAGTTTATTTCGAATTGTTCAATGATATTTGCAGGAAAAAAAAAAAAAATATTGATCCATGCCGACGAGGCGTTCGACGGACGGTAAGCCTTCCATCATTTACATTCATTAGCATACATTCGGAGTTGTTGAATGGGGCTCCATTGGTTTCAATATTGTGGAACACATCATGTTTTGGGCACTAAAAAAAAAAAGGTTTCGTGTTCGTTTTTTGACTGAAGGTGTTAGGTAAACCACAGTTATTCATGTGCCAGACTAGCGACGCATTTCAGTTTGTAGCCTTGGAGGCATCTAGAATTCGGCTTCTGTTTGAATTGTCCCTATTCAATCAAGACGCTCCCTTCTTTTATTCAGTTGTAATGTAATTAGTTATATGAATAGGTTTTATATCTTTTATAAAGTTCAAGGCCCATTTTTTTTTTTTTTAAATCAACTATTTAGCGCTATTGCGCCTTGGAGATAAACTCCCAAGTAATAGACTTGCAAGCCGCTAAATTTGGTTTCAAAAACTTCACTACAGCTCAAAAAAGTATAATGAAAAATTAGTAGAGAAAACATCTATATTTTATTTCCTGTATTACTATGTAGTTGTTGGTTGGGCCTTAAAGTTCTTAGTTACAACAACTTGGGCAGGAAGGACGAGTAAACTATCCAATAGACTTCCAACCTATTTTTGTTACCAGAGTATTGTAACACAATGTTGTGTTATAACAAACGAATACTTGGAATGGATAAAGGAAAGATTGCACAGGGATTTTTTTCGATTCAAAAGAATTTTGTTGTTGTAGAAACGTTAAACTGAAATTAAACATTCCCAAAAGTTATTTATACTAATGGTGAAAAAATATCTTTATAAATAATTAATATTCATCAATTTATATAACAATTTTCTTTAATTATTTTAATGAATAGAAAAACTTCTGACTTACCTATTGTTACATATCATTTACATGAAATTTTAATCTTATGACATTTCTACAACAATATTAACATTTTCTAATTATTATCCATAATGGATTTTTTATTGTTTGCAGTTCATCTATCGTTCAAATTGGTGAGATGAGCTTTTAACAATTAAGGAAAAAATTAGGATGCAACTCCTCCATTCGTTACGAAGTATTGTTTATTATTTTGTAATATTAACATCGTTACTTGCATAAAAAAAAAAAAAAAAAAAAAAAAAAAAAAAAAAAACAAAAAAAAAAAAAAAAAAAAAAAAAAAAAAAAAAAAAAAAAAAAAAAAAAAAAAAAAAAAAAAAAAAAAAAAAAAAATGCTTGTGTAATATTTGACAAATTTAGTTTTAAATCATCCAAAAAAATCATGATTTAAATCAGCACGTGGATATAACAGCAGTAATTAAGATTGTAAGCATTTTTTGGAGCAACACTCGATTAGTTCATGTTGAAAATAACTTATTCTATTCTGTATTAGAGCACAATTGAAAATACAGAAGGTCGCACAGTACAACAAGGATCTCGAGTCACATTGTATTTTATCACTTGAAACGATGATTCGACATGTTTCGAGAATTATAATTTCACGTTATTTGAATCACATCTTTTACATAAATTCAAAACATTTCACTTATATGTTTTTTTTTGTTATTTACAACTGTTATCGTATATATATATGTATTGTACATATACGATAAGTAAATTTAAGAAGATTACTACAATGCCTTATCAAAGAACCACTCCCTAGTAGTAATTTAATAAATGTTCATCTTTTCAGACGCCTCCGAGAATTATCGTGAATTGAGTGTGAAGCAAGTTAGGAAACTTGTGGAGTTTACAGTGAATGTACAGATATCTGGTTTGGGCAAGAACAGCAACATATAGAACATTGAGATCTTTATGGATAAGTGTTGTGACATAATATGAAGTATTAAGGATTTTACGAAGGATTTTGAATTGTAAGATTAAATACGAGAAAAATTGGAAGGTTTAGTGGTGCCAAAATGCTCAACTCTGTAGGTCCAAATGGGTCTAATTACTGTCAAGTAAGTATGCATTTGTAATTAATTAGGATATTTGAACGCTTGTCTGTAAATGTTGAAGAGGTCGAAAATGGCGAGCAGTTTTTTATCGTTTTAGTCTTGTATGTGGGTTCTAAGTAAGACGTTAGATCAAATTGAGTCCCAGGTATCGGATCTGTCCAACGGAGATCATTGAAATATTTCACTAATTTTACTATTTGTTTATTCTATAAAAAATGAGAACTTTTACCTTCATTTACTATGTTCATTAATCATGGTGTGAAATGTTCTTTTTTAATTACCAAAATCTATCCCTGTAAAGGAAGAAAACAAAGCTACGGAAAACCTTCGTTTAAAATATATATATCGATAATAGATTTGTTTTTTATCAATAATTGATGATTTATGTTATCCGATGTTCTACCTTAAGCAATGCGGAGTCAGCCCCGATAATGCTGATACCCCCGTATAAGGGGGAGTATACTGTATATAAAATTAAAGTATTCTTTTATAAACCATGATGAATTCTCAGTTTTTAAGCAGCGCAAGGAATAATTAGACGGAATATTCAATTGCGAACCGAGGATCCAAGCCGGTGGACTGGTGTACCGGAAATGATGAGTGCACAGATGTTATTTTGTAATAGTTAAGGAATTTTACTGACGCAATGTGGAAGCAAACAAATACCAGCTGTCTGTCACAATCCACTAACTGGCGCTACATAATAATGAATTTGAATCAACAAGATCTGTAGATTATAGTTAAGATATGGAATTGAAGACATTGCCTTCATAAACATGGAACGGTAACCCCCCCTAAAGGTGTCGCAGCTCTTCTCCGACCGACATAATTATTATAAACGCTCCTTTTATGTATCATCAGTTCGTCAAGAGCGGAACTCGCGTAACTGTTCCTTTGTAACGGTCTCCGAAGTGAGAAAATCTTCATTAGTAAAATTGTGCCATTGTGTGAGCAACCTTCTTATGAAACTTATTTATAATGTTTAGAATGAAAAGCAATTTCCGCTAAATTATCAAACCTGAGTTAACATTTTCCTGTATTTGTCTCTAGTGGAAATCTATATTTGATAACGTATTTATGATATTGTGGCATATTAGCAACGGCCGATGAGTTATAACACAAAAATAAACAATAATTTTTTTCAATAATTTTCATTCCAATGAAGAGTTTTTTTTGTTTTTTTGTTGAAAATACATATTTTCATTAAGTGATTATCGTAATGTCTTATTAACCCCGAGTTTTATGGCAGATGGGAAAACCATGTTTTTCCGGTTTTAAAAATAAATTTCTCTTTGAAATCGACACAGAATCATTAATTGGATCATAGCAAAATCTGGTTATATTTGTAAGTTTTTGAGATATTTGCAGTTTTGTGGATGGTTTTTTTTAAAACGGCACCGTTAAAGTAATAAAAGAAATTGTAACGTTTGTTAATAAGTTGTTGATCAAACTGTTCTTTAGGTATCAAGTTTGTAAAATTCAATGTTACATGTGATTTAGTCTTATAGTATATTTAATACTAAATCAGAAATTGTGGTCCTAATTTGAAAAATATTTAGTTAAAATGTAGATATTACAGATTTTATGGCAAAAACGTGGTTTCCTCATAAAAATGTTTGAATTGTCAAAAGCAGCAACGCATTGAAATAAAAAGATGCGGTCAACAGCCTTTTTCTTTATTTATGGTCTAGTTTCACCCATTTTTTTATTTATTTTATTATTATTATTTTTTTTTTTACACCAAGAGGGAATCACCCTGTGTAATATAATGAAATGAAATGAAGTGAAAAAATAAACTTTATTCTGGGACTTACCGTCCCCTAAGAATAAAAAATAATGCACAGTTAAAAGTACAATTGCCTGGCATATTATTTACGAATTAGATCCTTCAGTAATTTTAGCACACATTTTTTACATTAAAAAAAATTAAATTAAATTAAAAAAAAATAAAAATAAATAAATATAAGAAATAATAATGTTAAATAAAATACAATGGTATATATATGAACACATAAAAGAAAAAAAAAGAAAAAAAAAAAAAAAAAAAAAAAAAAAAAAAAAAAAAAAAAAGGTAATTCAAAGTATTCATTTGATTATTGACATATTTGCGGAAGATTGATTGTCTAAAAGGTACAGGAATAAATTATTTTTAAAGGAAGTTATGGGAGCTGCTTTACGAATAGAAGTGGGTAGGGAATTCCGGAAGGAGGTAGCAGGAATGATGAAGGATTTGTCAAAGGAAGCGGTTTTGTGTGAGGGGATATATAGGTTAAAAGGTTGGGATCTAGTGTTTAGGAGGTGGATAGAAGAACGCAGAGTTAATAAATCAAGAATATAGGAAGGGTTTTTTGGTTTTTAGACATTGGAATAGGAAAGTTCCCAGAAAGTATTGCCGTCGGAATTTAGGAAATAGCCACCCAAGCTCGGAATATCGGCAGGTAACGTGTGACCGCCTGGGGATCCCGAAGATAAATATACCAGCATCCCCCGTCACTGCTTCGCCTGCTCTCATTAGAAAAGAACATAGGTAATTTCAACTGATACTTATATTATATTATACAGGGTGAGTATCTCTTAGTGTAAGAAAAAAAATTGGGTTAAACTAGATCAAAAATGTAGCTAAATGCCGCAAATCTCATTTTTCTATTCCAATCCGTTGCTGATATACGATAAATCAAAGACTTTTTTGAGGAAATCACGTTTTTTTCCCATTAACCTGTAATATCTCCATTTCGTCTAAATATTTTTCAAATTTTGGCCACATTTTCGGATTTAGCATTAAATTTCCTATAAGAACAGAGTACACGTAACTTAAACTTTACAAACTTGGAATGTAAAGAACAGCTTGATCTTCACCTTATTTGGGGAAGTCACAATGTCTTATTTACTTCAACGCTCACCGTTTTTCGTAAAAACTATCCACAAAACGTCAAATCTCACAAAAACTTGCAAATTTAATCAGCTTTCGAACGATATGTTAAACGTAATGATTTTGTTTCAATTTCATGGAGATATTTACTTTTGAAACCGAAAAAACATGGTTTTCTCATTTGGTATACAAATCGGTTACTTGGGTAAATAAAACATTATGACAATCCCTTAATGGAAATGTACATTTTAAACACAAAACACTCTTCATTGGAATAAAAAGCAAAAAAAAATTATTGTTCAATAGAAAATAAAGGAAAAGTACCCTTGCAAGTCGAAACGTCGGCATTATAAATTAAAATTTATTTTTAATTGCTGTGTATCTATGAATGCATACTCCAACTACCTACCATTAGCAAACAAATTATGCTGTAGTACTACAATAATATGATTAAAAAATATATTTTAAGAAACATTCATACTTCTTTGGAATATTTACACCCGTGACACCTTGAGCCATCATCCCCATAAAACCGGACTACATGAAATTTTAGCTTTTATATTGGAACGCCACATAGTATGAAAGCCAGGAGGCAGAATGAGTGAGGCCCTAGCCAAAAGTACCTCAACCACAATTAATTTAATTGCGGTCATATATCAAGTAATGAACTTAGATGGACACTTCTTGGCTGGACAAGAAGGACGGGTTATCACAGGTTATCCACCCATTCTAGCCAGGGTGGAAAAGTGAAGACTCCTTTTACAAGTTTAGTCCGCTCAGGTGGGTTTTGAACCCACGACCTTTTGTACTTGGCGCTTCTGTACTCGGCCGTCAAGCCCTCTTTGTATAAGCGGATTTCCGCATATCCTTTATCATCGGTACTGAAATGTCGATGGTTATGTAGGTAAGCAGCATAAGTTTCTTCAATATATGGGCCATTCTCATGGCAGTGATTTTTCACTGTCCTGCTGGACTTAAGATGGAACTAAAACTTCCAAATCAATATTTTTGGTGGATTTGAACGTACACCGACCCCTTAAAGTTGGTGCATACAGCCTAGTTTCGAAAAATATTTTTGTTATTTTTCTATAGCTACAAAAAGGCTTATAAACTCGTAACTTTCACTTGTCCCTAGCTATAGTATGAGATTTCAAGGAAGTTATTTAAGTATTTATTTTTAGAAAACTTATGTTTTTATTTTCTAGAGTATGAGACCATATATTGAAGAATAAACTAACATGCTTTTAAACATTTTTAAACTATAAAGGGAAACTGAAAATTCCGTTTTCTTTTTGTCCCTCGGTTTGGCCTCACGATCGTCACACTAAATAGTTATTTAAATATTCTCTACAAGAATAAGCTAGTGCTAATTATTGCTATCTACAGAGTAATTCGTGAGGTTATCTTCATAAGTGATGTGTTTTCTAAGATTTGCATCAATACAGGGTAAGTTTTCTTCCTCGTACTTTTTCATACTCACGACCGTCACGCGTTTTTAAAATGATTCGTATTTTTTTAAAAGCTCCTGGACTCCATATTTGATTATTTGTAGATGTATACAACTGATTAGTCAAACTAGCCGTTTAGATAAGGTTTTGGTGTTGCAATTAACATTAATTTAAGGGAGGTTCCGTCACACCAATTTTTTTTAAAATTTTAAATTGTTACATATTAATGTACCAACACTTTTATACGTATGAAACATCACTGAATTGAGTTCCTTTTTGGCGGGTTGAGGGGGAGCGGAATCGGACTTCGAAACAACTCAACCGATTTTCGTCAAATTTTATATCAGAGTTATAAACCTACTTCCTAACACTTTCATTCGACTTAATCGAATTTCGTAAAATTTTATATTTGGGCTATATACCTATTTACCAACACTTTTATAAGGCAGAAACATCACTGACTTAATTTTAATTTTTTTTTTTTTTTTTTTTTTTTTTTTTTTTGGGAGGGGGGTATAAAAATAACAAAACCTTCATATTTCTTTTTAAGGCATAACTCCTATTTATCTTTTATTTTCTTCAACATGTTTCGGAGTACATGTTGAAACCGCTGCCGTCAAAACCCCGTATGCCTGAAAAGGCAAGGTAGGAAAAAAAAAAAAAAACGAAAAAAAAAAAAAAAAAAAAAAAAAAAAAAAAAAAAAAGAAAGAAAAAAAAAAAAAAAGAAAAAAAAAAAAAAAAAAGAAAAAAAAGAAAAGAAAAAAAAAAAAAGTTTCGGAGAACATTGCTCCATCTTCAGGATAACTGTGATTTCCCTCACATAGTAACAAGTACATGTCCATACCGACCCTCAGTTGAGGGTTGGTATGGACATGCGCAAATAGTTATGCCTTAAAAAGAAATATTAAAAATTAAATCTCATTCAATATAATAGTTGAACAACTAAACTGTTTTTTTGTAAAATTCTTCCAGAATTGATCACAATTTTTTTATTACTTTAATTTTTTATGTATCAATAATAAATTTTATTATTTTATTTATTTAGTTTTATCCATTTGAGGACATTAATAATTTTTTAATACGAAAAAAAAAAATGTTTAAAGAAAGAGTAACGGTCAAGAGCGTTTCTATGAAAAGCTCTATAAAATGCTTCAAAACAGTGGTAAATAGAAAAAAGAAATCGGCCCCACCTGGGAATTCAATAAATAGAAAACTCAAAAATAATAAAAATTTAAGCAACTTTAAAAATATAATTTTTTTTTTAATTTTAGCTGAGGCTATGAGAATGACCCATATATCAAGCTTTTACTTTTTGATGAAATGATTCATCACCAGTGTCTGATCTATTCCATTTCAATATTTCAAAGAATTGATAAAATTATTTTGAAAATTAATTCTTGTTGATTTATTTATAGTTGAACTGAAAAATTATCAAATATTATGAATTCGTTCTTATACTGCGAATGGTGTGGAGGGGGTGTTGGAAGTCTGATAAATAATTTTATTCACAAGATTGTCAATGTAAATACTCTTTTTCTCAATAGTGAACCATCTAAATTTCCGGATGGAGTTCACAATGGTGAAATTAAGTAGCTAAGTACAGCAAACTGACCACATTCTACAATATCTAGGGCAGCTTATTGTGCATTCCCACAAAGATGGTAGAGCTAACTCCTTCAGTCCATCCAATGTGTAATGGTCTTTAATTCAACAATAGCCCATTAGTACTACGGCTTACAATCAGAGTTTGTTCTGCTTAAGCTTAGCAGTTACATTTTCTTTATCGGGGTTGACATTTAATTAAAGTTTTTTTTTTGTCTGAGACCAGAGGGCCCCCTGGTTGAACTGTCCCCCTCTAAATCCATTACATAATAATTTATTCAATCCATGTATTACTTTTATTAAAATAAGTATATTTTTTTATGGTGACGGTTAAGCATTAATCTACTGTTATTTAAACTTGATTACGAATTCAAGTACCTAATAACCAATGGATGATATATAATTGCAGACAATTAGCCACTTAAGTATGGGTTAAAAGAACTATTAAATTGAAACTTTATTTTCGAATAGTTTGGTTACTTGTTTGTTTGGGTTTTACGTCCTTAAGCACTCCAAGTAAGGAAGGAAGTAAAAATTCTTCTACAGGTTGCAAACCTAATACAGCCAGTGTCGAAAAGTCAAGAATCATTCTATGGTTCCACCACGAAAAAAATTTAAACCCGCCTTTGATCCTAGTTGATCAGATCCGCTACCCAGGACTCTATCTATAGAAACGACTTACTTGTATTCCACATGAAAGGCAAAAAAACTGCTCGATTACGACTACTCCAACATTTACTAGACACGCATTCAAATATCCAAATAAATTACAAAAGAAATATTTAAATGTACTTAGTACTTAAACCCATTTGGGCATAAGAGTTGAGTTTTGAGGTTCCACTAAAACTTCCAATTCTTTTCGCATCCTATCCTTACAATCCAGAATCCTTCGTAAAACCCCCTATTCTCTTATTATGTTAGAAACAGACTTAGCCATAAAGATCTTAATGTTCCATACGTTGCTGATGTTGCCCGAACCAGATACCCATATTTTCATAGTGAACACCATACCCATTCGAATTCACCAGTCTCCCAACTTTCCTAACACTCAATTTCTCCTAATCTTCCGAGTTGTCTGAAAAAATGTGGCCCAGATGCAGTTTGACAAACCTTACATCCATTGCATATTTAGGTAACCAGATTTATCTTCATATATGTTGATCCATCAATGAATATTCGTTTCCACTAATGAAGACAATGAAAGGAGGACAGTCTAAGATAAGGGACTTTGTGAAATTTATGAGACAGATACTAACCATATAATTCAACTTATATATAGATATAGCTAGCATGGATGGGGGAGAAAGAAATCCGAAGAAGATTTGTTGGCAAATTACTTACGTGGCAAAATTGATTAGCAGGTGAATCCCAATGTCAGGTCAAAGGTCACAAAATATCGTGCCGAATGACGAAGTCTCGTTCCAGTCTTCGTTGATTCTTTGATGACGAAGACTGGAAAAGGTCAGGACCCACTTTGGGTTGTAGAAACAAATAATTGAAGTAAAGTAATATAACAAGAAACCTACTTCCATCTTTTGCAAAAAATGTTTCCGAAATTCTGAGTGCTCCTTCCTATTCTGGACTTAACCTTTTTTAAAATTTTAAACTTTATTCAAGCGGAATAATTTCAAATTTATCTTAATTTGTTTACTTCATTTTAATATAATAAAGTAGTTAACAAACATTTTGTGTCCGATCATCGTGAGTTATTAACACATTATAACTAGAGTAAACTACTACCTTTTATTCACTAATATTTTCTATAAAGAGAGGAAACTCTTATGCAAATTTACAATGTTCGACATTTGTATGTCGTACTTACGAAACAAAACAAAATCATAAAACTATACATTATTAGTTTTTATTCTGTAAAATGTAAGTTGTTTTTACAAACAGGCTATAAATTAATAAAAAATAAACGTACAATATATGTTATACATTAAAAAACTCATTACATCATATCAAGGAATTTCTACATTTTGCCTTTTTTCATTGCGTATATTAGGAATATTTCTTATATTAAATAACATATACCATATATAGACTTGTGAAAAATGAGATATATATATATATATATTTATATATATATATATGTATTTTTTAATATTTAAAACTGTACAAACAATAATAAAATAAGTAGGTATTATTGTAGGATTGTGAAAAGCAAAGGAGTTATAACCAACTACCTTGGTATCACGTCATGAAACGTTATATTAGAAGCTCCATAGCCATCTTCTTTTCACTCGTCCTGGAGGATTGTCGTGAATGGAGTGGAGAGTAAGATAAGAGAGTAGTGGATTCCAATGTGTCTTAATCTAACCATAGAAACTATTTTGGGCTAAATCAGCAACATGTGGCACATTAAGATCTTTATGGATAAGTTTCTTTGTGACCAATTAATGAGTTTTATTTAAAATTAAATAGGAGCATTGAACGATTGTCTTGCAACTTGTTGGGAAACTGTTGAATTGGGGTGGTTATGAAGTTTATTATACACTACTTTAGGATCATTATGAATAAGTTTATTTGTGACATTGATATAAGTGGCATTGTGGATTTTTCGAAGGATTTTAGTGTTACGCTGGAAGGATGGGTCAATATACAGGTTACCATCCTATTCTTTCCATAGTGGAAAGAAAAAGGCTTATTTCGTGGGGCTACAATGAAATAAAATCTTTCGAGACAGGTGGAAATCAAACCCCTCAAGAGAACATCCAAGTTTTAAATAAAAAACTAAAAAAAAAAAAAAAAAATTACTGCGTGCACTTCGCACATTGTTTTTGAGGATTCAGAACCTTTTTGTCATTGTTCTAATATTTTTCAATTCAAAATATACATACCTGACTAAAACCAGAAGAAACTGCTTCTTCAACAAGACTTCTTGTTACCAGACAAACGTTCAAACCATCCGATTCATTACAAAAAACACATTTACATAACAGTAATTAGACATATTTGAACCTACGGAGTTAAAATTTAGGGTACCACTAAACCATCTAACTCATCTCGTATCCAATCCTTGCAATTCTAAATCCTTAATGCTCCTTACATAACAAATAAACTTAACCATAAATGATTTAACCGAAACAAATACCTATTTTTTCATAATAAACTACATACCTATTCAAATCCACAATTCTCTCAACTATCTTCCTATCCAATTTCCAATAACTCTACGAAATGAATGAAAAGATGATGGGTTCAGGACCTTCTAGTATATAACTTGTGGGCAGTTGCTTCAACAATTGCTTGTCATGTTATTATGAACGTTATTATCAACTTTACAAAATATATATTTTTTTACAGAGGAGTAAATTTCAATAAGAAGATTAAAAGAAAAAATTCGAAATTGGACTGATTCTTTGAAACAAATCAATTATTACTGTAATGATAATAATTATTATTATATGTAAGTTTTTAAAATAATGGATAAAAATCAATGCAGAACAAACACTTGTTCTTTTTACAACTTCTATACTTTAACACTTTCTTCTATACTTAACACATGGATACCCGGAACTTGCTAGAAATGTATTCATAACGTATCCTAATATATTCATCAGGACATAATTTTGAGTTTTTAAAAACTTAAATATTAAAATATGAAAAAAATACTAGAAAAATAATGGAACCTATATTAATCTCAAACCTAGGATATCTACCTGTGTCCAATAGGGATTTCGATTTCCATGGTCAGGAGGTCTGGAACCATCTCATGCATCTTGGATTTCATCTTCAGCTGCTTCATATCAAATTAATGCTAAGTGTAAATATATATCCAATCTGGATTAACATTAATATTTATTTCGCTTTCACTGAAATAATGCTGAACATGTATATTTTACAATTATGAAAACATAAAATTTATCTAGAAAGATCACATATGTATTTCTAAAAAGTGAACCAAAATAAATATTAAAATATTATTTAATAACAGTTTCTCGAAAACTATATATTTTTTTAAAATTATTTTTTCATATTGAATATTTTTCATGTCCATCCGATACTAATAATAGTGCCTTTAACTATTATATTATGAATATAATATAGTGTAAATATACACTATAAACGCTTTATTTTATTATATTCTAATTTTCTTAGATTTTTAAAATTTTATTTATTTTCGTCACATAAACACAGACCGGCGCGAAATTCCACCAACTTGATTTTTTTTCTTTTTCTAGGCTTAAAGTATGATTCTAATTAAGATTTTGCGTCTACAAATAATTTAGCCAAGACATAAAGAACCTATAAGAATTGTTAAAATTATTAATTAAATAAAATCTAGCAGCATTTACAAAAGTAAACAAACAATTTTAAATATGAAAATTTTTAAATTAATAAGGTTTATATCCGCTCGCCCCTTGTGTTCGCTACGTCTTACATTAAATTGGGTTTAGGTCTAATATAATTTCGAATAGATTTTTGAAGGGTATGGCCGTTCTAATGCGAAATTGTAAAAAGTCATGCTAATTTAAAATGTCGTGTCTTTAATTCCCTTTGAATACAGCTTTGTTATATTTAATTTATATTTCAAAGAATTCTAAGACATTTCACCATGCCCTGGTTAAAGTATATGAGGACGTAGACAGCCAAATCAGAATTAAACTTAAGCCGAGAAAATGAAAAAATCAATTGGGTGGAATTTTTCTCCTGTCAGTATATCTCAAAAGTCCAAGTTTCCGATAGTTTGAGATTATTACAGTCCCGTTCGCTTCAAACTATTGCACTATCAAAGAAAAAAAATGTTCAATTTAGAGGCTAAAAGTAAAAAGTGCATAAACCGGATTATGATCGGTACGTTACCGAATTCATAGAACACTATATTTTTTTCACACAATCAGTTCCAAAGAAAATCGTTATACAATTCTCAAAAGACAGAAATTTAAATTAATTATATTTTATAAGACCACCAATGGAATAGGGTAAATCACTAGTTATTGTCACCTGACCAGTTATGGGCAGGCTGTTATAACTATCGCAATAATAAGGGTCTAATCCTTTTATTTGTGATAGCACCAGGGAAAATATTAATTTTTATATTTTATAAAAGTGAGAATATAAATTATACTTTGATAAATAGTTGTTTTAATTAATTTTCAAATATCATTTCATGACGGTTTTCTAAATATATATTTTACTCTTGTGTTGGACAGCGTTGTATTAGTATTTAGATTAGTTTTATAGTTCTAGTTGTGTAATTAATTATTGCTCATTTTTAAATGATAAACAACGTTTGGAATTTTAAAGATTATTTTGCCACATGACCATAACTAGTCTTGGCTACGACCATAACTGGTACAACATGCCCATAACTGGTATTTTTAGCTTTTGTAAAAAATAATAAAAAATTATTCGAAAGGAAGCTTTAGTGTATTAGGCAATTTTACATTAAATAAATAAAATTTTGAGAAGTATACATACAACCAAAGATGTTATTTTACAAACTGTATCAACGAAATTCCCTTTTAAATCGATAAGTTCCCTTAACTATGACCATAACTAGTTATTTACCCTACACTATATTTGGAACTATAAAAAATTAACTGCCCATGGATAGTATTCATTCAACGTCGGAGTGTATCTTTATTTTATCTATAAAATCCGTCTTTTTATGTTTATTGCTTCACTAATAATCTCCTAAATGGCTTCTATAAATCCCTTAATCAACTTCCCTCCTAATCATAGTTTAATTTTACAAAACCTAGTTTCTAACCTTTAATGGCCCCTTACAGCATTTATTACAAAACAAACTTGGAAACATAAAAATAAACCAGAGTTGATTAATAATCTAATAAAAATCCTGTTTATTTTACATCCAACATTATTAATGGAATTAAAAATTACAGTTTACAGCACAATAACCTTCTAAGAGCTCAAACTTGCAATCCAAGTCCAATATAATATGCTCAAAAATATGTAAGAATATTGCCCGGCTTGGGGTATTTACATTGTTTAGCGTTTTTATATTATTATTATTTTTATTATAAACTGCTTAAATATTTATCAGAAATAATTATATTTTCTAGCAGGAAAATGTATTTCACGGTTTTTGAAAAATAACAAAATAAAAGGCTTGTTTTAATTCAACACAATAGTTTTTGAAAATCCATACATACATATATCTGTGGCTTTACATCCCGTCACCGAGACTGGGCCTCCTCCAAAAGCTTTCGCCAGTCAATCCGTTCAGCTGCAGCAGCTCTCCAGTTCCGGACTCCCAGCAGAGTCCGTGCATCCAAAGTCACCGAATTCTCCCATCTTACATTTGGCCTGCCAACTTTTCTTCGCCCATGCAACCTTCCGGACAGTATCCTTCTGGGTATCGCCGAGCCATCTAAGCGTGCGACGTGCCCGGCCCATCGAAGTCGTCCTATCTTGATAAACTTTACCAAGTCTGTATCCCCATACAGGCCAGCTAGTTTGGCATTTCTTCTTCTTCTCCAAATTCCACCCTTTTTAACAGGACCAAAAATCTTTCTCAAAATTGATCTTTTAAAGATCAGAAGCCTATTTTCATCCTGTTTCTTAAAGGCCCATGCTTCTGTCCATAAGAAATCAAATTTATTGAATAATGTAACTGCATAGATACTGCAATGCTGCACTCAGTTTTGGAAGGTCAACTGGCTGCGCTAAACTGCGCTAGTACTGAGCGCGCTAAACCCTCGCCCCCTACTCGTTAGTCGTCAATTCCCCTTTATTTTTTATAATCCCTTAATTAAATTTTCCTGTAGTAAAAATATAATAATTTCTAATAAACATTATTGCTGTTCATAATAAAATTAGTAGGCCAAGTAAATACCGCAACAGCAATACACACAGACGGTAGGAATTGGATAATCTGGGCAAATTGTTGACAGGGGGTCGTCCGGATTACTGACCACACTGTGATTTCAGTGTGTAAAATGAATAGTGAAGAGAGATGTATATATTTATTTATGTAAAATTAAGATGGTTATCTACAAAAAATATAACATTTATGAACACATAAACCAGAGTAAAACTTATTTGTGTTGAAGAAGTCCGTTATTTCGGATTGCATGTATTCTACCAATGGAATTCAAAGGAACAATCCCTTATACGACGGAACAGCATAACGTCGCTAATCGAATCCATGTCCAGGAACATGCTTCTTTGCTAAATAATTAAAATAAAAACAGTATTGTCTACCTGCGGGTTTTCAGGCTGCTTAAGAGTTATCCGATCAGCCGGTCATTGTTCTGTGAGGATTACAACGGTTTTAATCTTAAGTCCATTGTTTTTGATGTCGCCTATAGTGGACTTACCAATCTGTTCTTCAATGTGCCATTTTTATGGTTACGGGAGGGGAGAGGGCATTATAGTATAACACTCACATGTAAACAATACATAAATAAACAATACTATGACACGTATCGGGAAAGATAAGAGAAGAAAAGGTGTTTAAATCTGACACATGTAGATAATATCATTTTTTTTTCAGTTGGTACAATTTAAAACATAAATCTCTTACTCCTCATTAAATTCAAATTAGGATCAAACAAAAAGAAAAACGTAATGTCTACTTGAAGGTCTTCAAACCAAAATCATTTATTGATCATTGTAATTTAATTCACCAAGACTAATCTAGCTATTGCATAAAGTTTATTCGTCTACCATGGAACTAACATGAACACCGTTGATATTCATTTAGAAAATTTTACACGTTCTGCTTTGAAACATTCACAACACTTCCTTTCTAATACTTCACTCCAATATTTTATACCCTCCGCACCTCAAGAAATTATGGATTGTCCAATGAAACTGAAGCTCATTCATTTAAATTGTCCATTTAAGCGAGAAGAGTGAAATATTAACGAGAAGCTAATTGGTTCCTTTGCACCTGAAATGATTAGTAATGCATTCTCAAATATGTGAAAAATTATTTTTCTTTGAGTTCTGTAAAAAATCACTATTCTACTAAATTGAGACGTAAAAGTTAACCCATTTGGAATGAGAATTAAGTACCAAAAAATGAAAAAAAAAACTCGTATATTTTGATCGATTTGATTATAAATTGAGTATATCAGAGATGTCATTAAGGTAGTTCAAGGATAAAAAAATTAGGGAAATAATAAATATTTATACTAAAATCTTAAATAAAAATTTATATTTTAATTATTATTTTGTTGATATATATATATATATATATATATATATATATATATATATATATATATATATATATATATATATATATATATATATATATATATATATATATATAAGTTAAAGTGTATAGGGGAATAATATACATCCTAATTCCCAAACAACCACCAGAATGTATATAAAGAGGATTTCTAGGTAATAAAATCAGTCTATTACAAGTACCCGTGTGAGTCATTTAGTTCCTTATTTTCCTTTTTTTTTTACTGTTTTTACTCGAAGGAACTTAACTGGTGCCGAAACCCGGGAGCAGCAGAGCGTAATTCTGGGTAGGCGATATTTTTGAATTTCCTCGCCAAACGTTTCGTAATCTTTTCTTTTTCGTAATCTCTCGTATTTTTCATAATATCAAGTTCAAATATTAGACAGCAGGAATGGAGGGAAACACCATTCTTAAACCTGCGTCTTTTGAAGTTCAATCGGAAATGGCGCCTTTACCACCAGAAACTATAGCAGCAGCCCATGCGAATTTGGCAGCGGCACAAGCGAATGCGCTAGAGTTGAGGAAGATAAAGACGGCAACATTGCAAGACTTAAGGAGAGCGATAGCTGACATAGAGAGGTACGATGGAGAAATTGGTGAGTTAAATCATTTTCTCAAATGAGGGGATCGAGTGTTGGCTCGAATCGAAGCAAAGGCGAGGGAAAACCTTCTGGACCCGATCGACGCATGTGCATTGAGAGCAGCGTTAGTATGCCGAGTCAAACGCGGCGTACTCAATATGATTCAGGCAGATGAAGATACTCCCTCGGCGGTAGTCAAGGACCGTCTCAAGAAGGCGTTTGGAGGCGGGCGATGGACTCCGGAAGAGGATATCTTCCGCATGTTTCGAGAGTTCAAAAAACCACATCAGTCTAGTGGGCAATATGCGGGGTCTTTGTTGGCTCATTACAACAAGATCACCGAAAAAATGAGGGAAACAACAGAAGCCCCGGAAGTGGAAGCGAGGATGGCCTTCTTGTCAACCATCCTAAAGGTACAGCTCGCAAAGAAAACGGGAAAGAAGGACGGACTACCAAGGGACAGAACCTTCCTAGAATGCGCCAGGGAAATGGTAGACTCGAGTGCACGAGATGAAGAAGTACGGAAGGAGGATGGATGGAGCAGAGTGACCTACAAGCGGACGGAGAGCGGAAGAAACGCACAGCCTAGAGCGGACTCGTGGAGGAGAAGAGATACGGATCATGGGATTCGAGAGAGGCTACCGATGAGAGACAGGAGGCAGGGAACGGAGAAGAAGACTTGGAGGAGAGAGGACAGGAAATGTCACGGATGCGGGAAGATTGGGTCATTTGGTGGCTCAGTGCCCCCGCACACGCTGTTTCGAGTGCGGTTCAGAGGGACACATTGCGAGGCAGTGTCCCTACATGAGCAAACGCAGGGGAGCGAACCAGGCAGAACCTATGGAGGTGAACACGCAGCACCTGTGGAGAAGAAGTAGACGACAATCAGAATCGACGGGATCTTCAGGAGTATCGGAGACGGAAGAAGAAGAGGGCGGACCTGGAGATAGAGGACGGGCAGTCGGAAAGAACGAGCGGAGGAGCGACCGGAGGAGCCGGGAGCGTGAGGTGGCGACGGAGCGGAGAGCAAGGGACGACGAATGAGGTGAGTGTAAAGAGAGGGGCAACCATGGCGTAATAAATAGTTTTAGAAATGTGAAGGGTGGGTTGCCTAACATAAAAATTGCTAGGGGTGTGAGGTGTCTGGTTGATACGGGGAGTTCGACAACAATCATGTGTAGGAATGTGATAGAGAAATTATGTAAAGGAGAGAGGATACCCCGAGTAAAAGCGTGTAATTGTAGGTTAATTACCCTGAGCGGCCCCTGTAGAGTAGAAGGGGAGGTGGAGATACAATTAGGCAGGTGGGGAAAAGAAGGGGAAGTACTTATAGTACACGTGGTGGAAGACATGCACGAGAATACGGGGAATTATTGGTTGCGACCTTTTGGGGAAAATCGGGACCCGAATAAAAGGTGTGGGTGACCGTTGGGCGGTCCGGATCGGAGAGAGGAACTATGAGGGGGAGGGGGGTTTAGAGGTGAAGCACACTATGGTCGGAGCAATAAATCGGAAGGGCGACTGGCGTCAGGCACTCAGGGCAGAGTATTCGGACATCTTCTTCCAGGAAGGGGAAATACTGAGTGTAACGGGGGGAAACCGTACATGAAATTCCGCTGAAGCAAGACCGTGTGACGTACGTGAAAGAAAGGAGATACCCTCAGGCGCTCCGAGAGCACATTAGAGAAGAGTTGGAGAGTTTAAAGAGGCAACGTGTTATAGTGGACAGTACGTCCCCTTATAATAGTCCCCTATGGGCCGTGAAGAAGAAGGGCGAAGAGGGAGCGACTCGGGAAAAGTACAGGGTCGTGGTTGACTTCCGGAAGTTGAATGAAAACACGGTGGACGAAAAGTACCCCATACCACGGTTTGAGGATATTTTGGACCGGTTGGGAGTGGCAACAGTTTTCAGTACGCTGGATCTGAAGGCAGGATACCACCAGATCAGGATGCACCCAAAGGACCAACATAAGACAGCTTTCACTTTCGAAAGGGGCCACTACGAGTTTACACGGATGCCCTTCGGTTTGAAGAACGCCCCGATAACATTTCAAAGACTCATGGACGAGTTCCTGAGAGGATTGGACGAAGCAGTTTGCCAAATCTACATGGAGGACTTACTGATATTTAGTAAAGACGAGAACGGACATGTACAGGACTTGAGACGGGTATTCGAAAGATTAAGGGAATTCGGGTTGAAGTTGTCAGGGGAAAAATCGATCCTGGGGCAAGACCGTATCAACTTTTTGGGTCATACGATTTCGGAAGAGGGAGTAAGGCCGGACATAAGGAAGGTAGAGGCAATTAGGAAAATGGCTATACCGACGGACGTTAAGGGCATTCGGAGAATATTGGGGACACTCAACTACTACAGACGATTCGTACCCGAGATGGCGAGACACTTAGTACCCTTGAATGATATGTTGAAGAAAGGGCGGAGGGTAGTAATCACCCCGGAAATAGAACAGAACATTCGAATGTGTATGGACAGACTTCAGACAGAACCAGTATTGACTTTCCCGGATTTTTCCAAGACGTTTACAATCACGACAGACGAGAGCGATTTTCCACTGGGGGTCGTATTATCCCAAGAAGGTGACAAAGGGGAACAACCCATTGCATATGCGAGCAGGCGTCTCACAGAGACGGAGTCGCGGTATAGTGCCTTAGAAAGGGAGTTATTAGGGGTGGTATGGGCCATCGAGCACTTCAGACCCTATGTGTTCGGTCGGAAGTTTAAAATACTTACGGACCATCGTCCCCTAATGTGGGTGGGAAAGTTAAAGGAGTCTTCAGCACGCGTGACACGTTGGAAGGAATTCTTGAACCAGTATAATATGGAAGTAGTATACAAACCGGGGAGAGAGAATATCGTAGCCGATTGGCTTTCAAGAGCCTTACAGGTGAATGCGATAGAGCCGGAAGCTGGGGAATATTCGGGAGGAATCCAACGTTTCATTCGGGAGTGGACACGGGAGGGAGAAGGGGAACGGGATTCGGAAGTAGCAGAGGAGGAGATTCGGAGGGGGAAAGATCGGAGGAGATAGAGGAAGTAGAGGACATCATTAGCAGCAAACACAGACAGATCATTTGGAAGACGAAAACGACAGGACTGACGAAGGCAGAATATTCAAAGTACGGAAAATTCCGTACTACCACTGTTCGTTCAGAACCAAGAGTAGGGGAGGAAATGATTAGGAAAATTCTGACAGAGGAGTCCCGACCGGGAGAAACTTTTTACTTATATGTAGGTAATGCAGTTGTGTGGGACAAGATAAAACGGTTGTGGAGAACGGAAAGGATAGGGTTGGATCGGACGTTCATTCGGTGTAAACTGTTGGTAGAGACGGTGAAGGAGGCGGATCGGCAGAAGGAGGTCACGATAGCATATCATGAAGGTAAAACAACCACCGTGAGTCCAGGAGACCTTGCAGGCTCTGAAGCGAAGGTATTTTTGGATCAAAATGCGGGAGACCATTGAGGATGTGATCCGATCGTGTAAAATTTGCAACACAACAAAGTATGACAGACACCCTCCAACAGAAAGACAGGAAGAGACAGAGACACCCTTAGGACCACTGACAGACTTACAAATAGACACGTTCACCTGGAAAGGAGTCAAATGGATAATGAGGCGGGTATGGCAATGCCTAAGGCGATTGTAGCGTACAACCACTCAATCCATGCAGCGACAGGATTTTCACCGTTTGAAGTGCTGTTCGGCCTGCGCGAACGTAGAAGGGATACCCGTGGTGCAGTAATCGATGAAGAAGTCGCAGCGACCTTGATGGCGAACAGAGTAGCACTCGGGAAAAGATGGGAGAAAACGCGGAAGAAGCTCGTGGAAGAGAAAAATAGAAGGGTGAACCGCGAGAATCTTAAAGTGCGGGATGGGATGGAGAAAATCGCAATCGGGACCATCGTGTACCGGAAGGTGGTGTCAAACCGGAGTAAAGAAGATGTACGTTATGATGGGCCCTTTAGAGTCGTTGCAATTCGAGAGCATAACGTCGTCACCATCCAGAGTGTAGAAGATCCCCAGAAACGAAGGACCGTACATCTGGAACAGCTAAAAATTCCGTCAAATTAGTTCTCTCGTTTATTCTCGTTTATTTCGTAGGTTGAATCGTATATCATTGATTATCGTTATTTCACGTATTTCAGTTTTGCCGTTTATTCTTTTCATTTGTGTTGTTCGTTTTTCGTATTATTGTTTCCTGTTGTCATTAGACGGATTTCGAGGGGTATTCTCTTTTCTGGCAAGGGAATTTATGTAAATAGTAGATATAAGGACTAGAAGAAGTGTAACAGTGTTTTTTTTAAGTTTATGTATTTCAGTTTTGTACGGGAGGAGATAGGTAAAGACCTGTCGAAGTATGGTGAAAGTTTTAAGTTAAGAACAGAAGTGTTTTTTTTTTGTATTTATTTGTAACATTGATTTTTTTTGTATATATTAATGCGGTTGGTTGTTTGGTCTATGTAGGAGTTTACGAGGATTGGTCGTAAACTGGTGGGGGGGAGTTAAGGTGTATAGGGGAATAATATACATCCTAATTCCCAACTTAATCCCAAACAACCACCAGAATGTATATAAAAGGATTTTTCTAGACAATAAAATCAGTCTATTGCAAGTACCCGTGTGAGTCATTTAGTTCCTTATTTTCCTTTTTTTTACTGTTTTTACTCGAAGGCACTTAACATATATACGAGGGTAAGTCAATAATTATCCGTAATATAGTTATAAAATTTTATTGAAATGAAATAGGAAACTTACAAGTACATCATTTTTCGACATAGTCCCCTTGCTTTTCAACGCACTTGGTCCAACGTTGTTCAAGTTTCCTGATGCCCTCATGGAAGAAGGTTTTGGGTTGAGATGCGAGCCAGGAATGCACCGCTTCTTTCAATGCTTCGTCCGAGGCAAATCGACGGCCCCTAATTGCCTGTTTGAGTGGACCAAACAAGTGAAAATCAGATGGAGCGAGATCGGGACTATATGGAGGATGATTCAATACTTCAAAATTGAGTTTCTGAAGCGTTTCTACAGTGTGGGCAGCTGTATGCGGACGGGCATTGTCGTGCAACAACACAACGCCTTTTGACAGCAGTCCTCGGCGTTTGCTTCGAATTGCAGGCTTCAGCTTAGCAGTAAGCATCTCACTGTAACGTTCACTGTTTATTGTTGTGCCCCTTTCCTGATAATGTTCCAGTAATGGACCTTGTGAGTCCCAAAAAACCGTAAGCATAAGTTTTCCTGCGGACGGTTGGGTTTTGAATTTTTTCTTGCACGGCGAATTTGGATGTTTCCATTCCATACTCTGCCGTTTACTCTCCGGCTCGTAATGATGGATCCATGTTTCGTCACCAGTAACGATCCTGTCTAAGAAGTTGTCCCCTTCGTTAACATAGCGATCCAAATGTTTTGTGCACACGTCCAAGCGCGTTTGTTTATGCAACCCCATCTTGTTTTGGAACCCATCTTGCACAAACTTTATGAAACCTAAGTCTGCTGTAAATGATTTCGTAGGCAGAACCGTGGCTAATTTGCAGACGATTTGCCACGTCGTCAACAGTTATCCGTCTGTCTGAGAGAATCATTTCACGTGAACGCTCAATGTTTTCCTCGTTTATGGCGGTAACTGGTCGTCCAGCTCCTTCATTTTGCGTAACACTTGTGCGACCATTTTTGAATTTTTCAATCCATTCATAGACACTCCGTTGTGGCAAACAATTGTTCCCGTACTGTACCAAAAGTCTTCGATGAATTTCGGCCCCTGATACACCTTCCGACCACAAAAAACGGATCACTGAACGTTGCTCTTCTTTGGTGCAAATAGAAAGTGGAGCGGCCATTATTAACAGCACGACAGCGATAACAAAACTAACCTACCAGCTTGATACGAACATAAACATAACAACGAATAAACAAAGCATGCGCCATCAACACAAAATAACAGTACTGCCAACATAAACAAAAATATAGCTATATTGCGGATAATTATTGACTTACCCTCGTATATATATATATATATATATATATATATATATATATATATATATATATATATATATATATATATATATCAATCAAATTGATATCATAGCCAATCATTATTGGCATGAGCAATATTGTACAATAGGTAATCAATCAGTCGAGCATTGTCCACAATTGATGGGTGACAGTTTGAAATAGTTGACAATCCTTCGAATAAAACAACATTGGCCCGAGTATCTCGGGCAACTTCCCTCATTCTCGAGTATATGAGGCCTGTCAGACTGCAAGAGACAACTAGCACTGACCTGGCGTGGAAGCAATGACAAAACCCCGTGTATTTTAATCGGATATCGTGAGATGGTAGCCCCCCGGAGGTCTAGATCTGTTTCGGAGAAAGAAATTTAGTCCCAAGTCGGCATACTGAACCTGAGCAACCATAAGGAGTGGATCTTGACCGATTTGTCTTTGAAAACGGGTGTTTGAACGTACGTCGCACAAGTAAATTGGTGCCAAAGGGGCAGGAATTCAAACTATGGGTAGCCAGCCGCTGAAGCATGGAAACCATTGTTTGCAGTAACTTGAGGTGGGTTATCCCCTCCTTTGTTAGCGCAAGAAATGAGTGTCAGCAGGACGACCATTTCATGCGGCCAAAGAAACATGGTCTGTAGTACCAACCGAAAAGAAAACAAAAAATTGTTTTTACATAGAAATATTCACAAGTCTGATTGTATTTTTTTATATTGTTTAAAAAAGAAATTGTCAATGTTTAGGAGATTTCCTTCCCAAAATAAAGTATATTTTCCATATTCTATTAAAAAATTACATTATCACAGTCTTCTTATCTTTTAGAGAAACGTTTACACTTCACTGTTTATTTTTCAAATATTCCAATGCCCTCTTGCAACGTACTTTAATGACGTTTATGATGGATAATGGAGCCTTTTCTCACTTCATTTAATCTCTGTCATATTCAGGTTTATTTTATATTACTCAATATTAAATATAAGGAACATTCGGTTATTTTTTGTATGTGTGATTTTAACAATGTGTTTTCACAAAAATAAGATATTTGCTTTATTTTAAATAAATAAATAATACTTCTGCTTGTGTGATAACGTTGAAATTATAATAATTTGATAAAATAATGACAATATATTTTTTCCTCGTTAAAAAGGAACACGCCTTGCATATAACTTGTGGAGAACAACCGTTATGGGATCGTTCAGCTCAGACCTCTTGAGGTTTGTGGTGATTAGTATCAACCAGGTGAATATAGTGTCCTGGCACCTGAATGATTATGAGTAACACAAAACAACCAACATTCGACAACAAGCTTCGTCACAAAGAAACCCTGATGAAGGCTTTGTAAGCCGAAACTTTTGCACTATAAATTGGTACTTTTAATTGCGTTTCCTTGATTGCACAGTCCAAGTATCAACAACATCATCAATACAACAGTCAAATAAAACACATAAATATGAAAACAATTAAATTTTAAACTGACTCAAGACCCCATTTTTTCTCTATGATATCTTCAACACTTTTAATTGAAACTGATTCGCTCTATCAAATTTTGCCAACTGGTGGAAACTCTATGAGAGGAAATTCTAAGATCATGAATTTGTGTAGACCAACGCCATCGGGGGTGGATATCGAGGGGGTATATCTGCCAGAGTTAATGATGGGAAAACTGTGGTTGTCAACTTGGTGGGGACAGTGGTTACGTTATCCCGGCATCATTATCGATGATATCGATTTCTAAATTGGTTTGATTGAATCGACAATTGGTTCGAGCACTGGGGTAATTACTGTTAAATGTCATTTATGTGTTTGTACTGATGTGTTGAAGCCGGTTGGAGTCATTACATTATTTATGTTCTTTTCTATCTTAAATCAAGAAGCTTACTAACAGCAACTCAACAGTTTGCTCTTAAAGTCAGTTAGCACCAGAACACGTAGAACAATTCCCAGATACTGAGATTTTCTTGTTGAACATACTAAATCATAACAAAGGCGAAACAGTATTTTTTACAACGTTTATTGAAGAGTGTATCTTTTTCATTGCGTTTTAGTCAAAACCTTCCTTGGAAGTCTGCATGTCAGTATTGATTCGATTTCTGTAATACTCCAACAGATGTTGACGACCGTAGCTTTCATCCTTGACCATACAAATACCACATCCCCTAATCAGCCCAACAATTTTTGGTTTCATTACTCATTTCCTCCCGTGTTCATTACCGCAGTATAATGTATGAAGGTCTTTCGGATTCTATATCCTGTATTGAAAAGGTTCATAAACTGCGACATGGTTTTTTCCCTATTTCTGTATTTACTACGTCAAATTAGATTGATTTTAAATATTTTATTTTTTATCTTCTTTCTACTATTCTGCACTGATCTATATCTGTTACCTTAATGTGCAGAAACATTCAAAGGATCCTTTCTAGCCGACCGCAACTCGGTATGAAAATTGGCACTCTCATAGAAATTTCTTTTGGACCTCAGTCTCTATTTTCAATCTATAACTAAACGTATTATCAATTCGATTGCAAATCGCACCATATCATAAAAAAAAAAAAAAAAGATAAATAAGGTTATTTAGTCTAGTTTGAACCCTTAAGACTGGTTACCTTCCGGTGAAATCATCATATTAAACTGTTTGATAATCGGTCATCGCGCAATCCTAGTTTGTTTGAGGAGTTTCTTCTGGATTCTTCGGGCATCCCAGCCTCATGCTCTGCCCAATGGGGTTGAAATATCGTATTTTCATTCTGTTACAAGAAACAGCTTATGCTCATTGCAATTACTCATTTGGATCATTTTCTTAGAATAGAAGTTATTACTTCTACAGCATTTTGTATTAAATATTTTTTGGTTTTCAATTATTATTCTAAAAATGCTATTGCTTTTTAAATGCAAATTATAGTAGGATTTGCACGTAGGTTGGTTTCTTTCTCTAACCTTAAAAACAGGTCGGATTTCTTATATAAACTACTTTTTTTTTAGTATCACATTTAAAAATCATAGGGCATCCTATCACTAATACTTGTATTTCCGATCTCTATACCCATTCCTACAGAACTACTGCATTACAAGGTTTCCTACTAGACGCTCTATCCTTTGGAATTCTCTTTCTCTTAGTATTGGCAATGCTTCTTCCCTTAGAACATTCACTCTTCTTCAACCACCTTTACTCTCTGAAAACTAACGCTCTCTAGATGTCTCATAATTCATGTCATTCTAGTATTGCCGACGTAAAACAATTGGCCGAAGCGTATAGTTTTCTTATGATAATATTCTTATTTTCATATACATATTTTTTTCATCTCCTATTTCTTTTTTTAAGTGTTTCAAATAATTTTTAATTTTCTCTCTCTACAATTCTTTTAGCAATATTTTTTTCTATATTAAATATTTTTCTTTTTTCATGTTAATTTTCCTGTTTCTACTTTTTCCTTTTTTATTTTGATAATAATGTAAATCTGTGTTCACTTTTATATATCTTGTTTTATTTTAAAAGTCTCTAGGTATGATATGATCTTGCATAATGTTATGTAATGTTATTCTTACGGGATTTTGGCCCAGAATAAATTTTATTTTCTTTTCTATTCTATATTCACCTCGAGCATACTAATAGTACTAGATTATTAATCATTGTTTATTTAATTTAGAGAGAATAGAAAAATTACACTACAGATATAACATTTTAAATTCTGATAAGTATTTATACTGAAACTACTTATTTATTAATCGTTTCAAATTGATTCATTCTGTTATTATTATTTTTTTTGTAAACAATTGCGCCTGCTTATTCAATTCATTTGTAATTGCTTTCGATAATTGTCCCAGATCTCAATAGTCGGAAAGCGAGCAGGCCTTTTAAACTAACTAGGCTTTAATTGCAGGACGATGAAACATATGTTTCTTCCTTATGTAACACAGTGTTGAAGGCCAACAGAGTTGATATATTTGGTTCATCCAATTTCTTGTTTTGGGAAATCGAAAGACAGTTATATCAATTTAATTATCACATATTATAATAATAAAAACAAGAAAATACAAGTTAAAAAAAAATTTAAAAAGTAATTTTTTGAAATAAGTCGGTTATTGTTAGTATATAAAATCGAATTGAAAAACAAAAAAATTAATCCATTAACAAAACCCTGTTTAGAATGGCAAAATAGTACGGTGTAAAACTGATTTGTTATTAACGATTTAAAAAAAAAAAAAAAAAAAAAAAAAAAAAAAAAAAAAAAAAAAAAAAAAAAAAAAAAAAAACCTTTGAAAAATTTATTTTATTTCATTAGGGACTGAAATCAATTTATAATAATTTAATAATTAGGATTTGAAATTTTTTTTTGTAAAAATCGCCGAAATCGATTACTTCCTATTAATCGACTTTCGAACATCGATTCTTGATAATGATTATTTTCTCTAGAATCGGCGGTATCGTGAATCGATATTAGGAATTAACATATCCGTAATAAAAACCACGGTCAATAATACGGTAGGTGGTAACAATCTTTGCTGAGTCCGGTAAATATATTGACAAGTCCTGGTAAATAATCAGCTTATTAAATAATTAATTATTATTAAGTATAGTTTTTAATATTTAATATTATCATAAATATAATCAACCAATTATTAAGTTATTTATTCTGTTTTTATTTACACTTTTGATCATCTTGTATCTTATTTATTTTGATGTTAACTGTATTTTATTTTAACCTCTTTATAACTTCAAATCTTTTTATAAAAAACATCATATTTTTTTATAAAACCTAATATATTTGATTATTTTTTTATTTTCTTTAATATTGTACAATTTATCTACATAATTTCAGATAATTTCAAATTGTTTATTTACTCTTGTATTATTTTTTTTCTCTCTCTCTCTCTCTCTCTCTCTCTCTCTCTCTCTCTCTCTCTCTCTCTCTCTCTCTCTCTCTCTCTCTCTCTCTCTCTCTCTCTCTCTCTCTCTCTCTCTCTCTCTCTCTCTCTCTCTCTCTCTCTCTCTCTCTCTCTCTCTCTCTCTCTCTCTCTCTCTCTCTCTCTCTCTCTCTCTCTCTCCTCTCTCTCTCTCTCTCTCTCTCTCTCTCTCTCTCTCTCTCTCTCTCTCTCTCTATCTTTTTTTTCTTTATTTTTTTAATAGATATTTCTTTGTTTTAGCCCAGATGCAAATAAAATAATATATCTTTGTTAACATTGCCTAAAAACATTCTTTTTTGACCATCCAATATCTCTTTTAACATATTTACACAATCACTCAACATAGCTAATCAATTTAATTAATCAAACTCTTCGAATGCCATCATTACATTAAATTAAATGTTATTCAAAATAAATAATTAACCTACTAATTTCGTTGCATTGATGTCAACAAAATGTTATTTTTTCAAAAACTTTATTTACTGTAGATCATGTTTGAAAAAAAACTGCCCTGAAAATTGGTGATTTTAGACTTATTAACTGATTCCCTGCAACAACCGCATCATTACTATGATATCGAAAATCAGTAGTAATTAAAGTTTAATTAATTGTAATGTCAATTAAAAAAACAATACTATTAATTAGTTGAAAGTACCACTTATTTGAGTTAGGAACCTCTGCACACGTACCCACTTTATATTATACCTTTGGTTTTTGCGAGAGATACTTAGTTCTTCTGGGGCGGGCTCAGACATCCCTAAGGGCCTGAGTGCACTCGAGACACAACCCTTTAAAAAAAATTATTGAGCTGCCAGTCCCTCAACTGGGTCAGCCATTTACAATAACCAACTTCTTACTGATCTCTTTTCTCTTGTAACATTTTTATTGTTTTTTCTCAAGTTATGGCACTAGAAAAACTGTTGAAGTTAACCGGAGGAAAATCCAAGAGAAAAATGTCTAATAAGAGACATTTAGGAATCATCTTGAGAGGATCTCATAAAACTTTAAAAACTGGATAACATATTACCGGTACTCAGGAAACAATAACAATAATGCAGAACGTATTTTTAAAAAAGCTTAAAACGACCAGTTGAGCACAAATAACCAGCTTTAAGAGGGAATATTTAAAAATCTTCCGCTGCAAAACTTAATCGAGATTACCACCGCGAATTAGCCCAGCCGGTGCTGAACTTCAAGGATTGCTGATCAGATCGGCTAAATAAGAGTTTGGACCGCAATTTAATTGATCACTTAGCGAGTCACCTAAACGAAAACAGTTGCGCTTCCTTATGATTACGTTGATACCTTATAACAACCAACTATTAGACATGTATCTAAGAGAAGAAATAGACAATTTATCGATAAAAGAATATTAAAAATTAAGAATTAAAAAAAAAAATCTAGTTTTTTTTTTTACAACCAAAAAAATTTTAATTTTTTTTGCATAATACAAAGTTCCCTAAACTAATGCAATATGTAACCCGATCACATATTTTACATTATTATTAAATATAATATATTGTATAAAGCTATATCAATATGTTTTTAGATATTTGTATGTACTTCATATACAGACAAGCAAAACATTCCACCCAATTGATTTCTTCATTTTCTCGGCTAAAATTTTCATTATTTTTTAGGTGTTTACGTTCCCATATACTCAAACCAGGGTGTATAAGACGCATCATGATTCGTAAAAATATTAATTAAATAGAATACAGGCGTATTTAAAAATATAAAATTTACGAAATATTAAATAAATAAGGTTTATATCCACCTATTGCGTTCATTACGACTTGAATTCAATGGGGTACAAGTCTAATGTTACCATGAAAAAAGTTTTGAGAGCTATGCCCCATCTAATGAAAAACTGCAATAAATCATATTAATTTGAAAATTACTTTATTTTTATTTTATTTTTAATAAGTACCATGTGCCTTAGTTAAAATATATGGGGACATAAACACGTCCCCCCAAAAAAGAAAGAATGAATTTTTTTGGTAGAGAAAATGAAAAAAATGATTGAATATTTCGCTTGTCAGTACAAATACCACGTGATATATCACATTAAATTATAATAATATTTTTTAAATAAGACTTTATATTTTATATACTAACTTATTCTGGTTATTGCGTTGTATGTTTTTATCAGGACCTTGAAATTTTGAAGTTCTCACAATGCTCTTAAGAGAGCGAATTAATGTTGTATACCATAAAAGTTAAAATTATTATATATAATACTATATAGTATTGTCGTATATAATTACCTTATAATAAATTCATTAATTATCCTAATTTTAATCCATCATATTGCTATAACTTATAAATATATAGTCTCTTTGCTTTTATTATTTACTGACTGAAATATGAATAAATTAACATAAAATAAATATTAAATAATTCCGACTACTAAAATCTATACAATATTTTTAAAAAATCAAATTCACATGTTACTTAGCAAAACCTTGACGGTATAGTATGACAAAAAAAAAAAATATATATATATATATATATATATATATATTTTTTTATATTTTGAGGTTTGTTAAGCCAAAGCTGTCAGCAAAGACAATACGACCATTTGGCGAATTTACATACAAGCACGCTTTAAGTACTACACGCAGAACATTCTAGACCGTGATATACGTGTAGCCAATAAGAATCCAGGAAAGAAAATCCTGTCTTTGGCGTAGCCAATAGCAATAAAGGATACTCACTGAGGCGGCCAGTTGCCGGCTCGACACTGGACTGACTCCCCACGAGCTCCCCTCCCCCCTGGACCGTTCTCAACCACTCCCCGTTACCTGAGGTTCACAATATACAATTAGTATTCATGACCAACTCAAATCCTGATGTATTACCCACGGAAATCATTCTAACAATATGTAAATTAAATACGAAAATCCCTTTAACAAGCTATTGGCTTTCTTCAAAGATTGCTCGACCATCTAAGGAATGCTGAAAAAAGACCACTGACACGTCCATTCTACTTGTCATGATCTCAAAAATCATTAATGTATCCAAGCCATTAGGTTAATTGTTTGTTTAAGTTTTCATACACATACCAGATTAAAACGACAAGAAATTGCCCCTTGTTTTCAACATTTTCAATATTTACTGCAAACACGTTCAAAACTTTAATTACAAGAGACACACTTACATGACAGTAATTATAACCTATTTAGACATATGGAGTTGAACTTTGGGGCTCTAGTAAGCCATCCAATTCATCTCTTACCCAATCCTTACAATTCAAATTCCTAGGAAAATTACTCAATGCTCCAATCGATGTCACAAACAAACCTATTTATAAGGATCTGAATGTACCATATGTTGCTGATTTCGCCTCAACCTGATACCTATCCTTTCATCCATAACCGTTAAAATCTGCTTGCTTCCCATTCTATTTCAGGTACCCCTCTGACGCGTATTATAAGAAGATGGCCTCGGGACCCTCTAATACAAAACTTCTATTGAAGTGCTAGTCACATTTACTGAATGTATTTTTATTCTATTGTACACAGTAGTAAATTTAAATAAATATCTCAAAAAAAATAAATAAATAAAAAATAATAAATAAATAAATGCCGTAAGATAAACAATGAAGATGTCCACTATGGATCATGAAAGAGATTACATCTAGCTATAAAGAAAAATTAATTATAACCAACATTTTAATTTGTAATGAAGTTTTTATTAACAACACCTTATCAACAAAACCCTACCTTACTTAACTACTTGCTGTTTAAATGTATGTATTTTATAAATTTATAAATGTGATTATGTATGTTTCCATTTTATATTATTATTTTTTCTAGATTTTTTTTTATTTTGCATATATAGGTTGAATGAACACACAATTACCCTAATAGGCATACCAATACCAAAAGTATGTCTTTGATTGACAAATCAGGAAACATCATAAAATAGTACATTTATAATGGAAAGAATGGATAATTTGATATATTATAGTTGTCATAAAATAGACACCTAAGCTGCAGGATCTGCTTGGAAAAAAAACGTTTCGGCCCCTACTAATAAGTTTAAAATACGTTTTTCCAAGAAATAATTGACATGGGTTGAGTCAATTTCTTTTATTATATCAGTTTGACGATCCAACTATTGCTAAGTTTCGGCAGAATAACTTGTGAAAATTCATATGCAGCTACTGATGATCAGCTAAACCACATGATAACCTCTTCGAGGTACAGATCTTGTATTATCAGTGTTAACCATCTTACCTAGTAATAAATACTAACAATAGTCTTAAAGAAGATGTCAATCCCTCCAGAATAATTACATCTAGAAATGAAAATAAAGATCTCGTTGGGACCTTCAGAAATCCCTGGATGAGTAGAACTGGTTCGTCGATGTGGTCAAAGTGTAAAGGTAATGAATACTGCAGGCACCGAAGCCTTCTTATAATAGGATATTATAATGAGGTATTCGACTCTTCTAAGAGCCAATGGATATAATACAATGAAAAAAAAAGAGGAAAAATGAGATAGACTCACTCAAAAAACGTATTATCATATTAAAGAACACTGAATATTGGAAATTGCTGTTTGAAACACAGATATCTAAATATGAAATAAGGTTCACTTTCAAATAGTATTAGACAACGCCATAAGATAGCAACAGCAATGCTCAACTCTTGACGGTGACGCGATAGTGTAAGAGGTTAATGTTGGACAAATGTAGAGAATTTTACGTACACAGATGATCAAGGCACCAAGATATATACCAAGATACTCTTGTGCATTATATTTTTTCCTGGAGAAGGAACTGACACCAAATGAAATATCATGTCCAAGTTTGTAAAAAATGTGTCATATATTGACGGTCTAAGCCTCATTGTCCAGTCTGCACAAGGACTTAAAGAGCTCCTAGTTCTTGAAGCCACTGCGGGATTGCTGAGAGGAACGATTACCTTGAAAAAGACCAAAAGCCTGTGTGTCAGGAGGATCTAACATCAGAGGAGTGTAGAGCTTTGTGAATTTTGAAATTCTCATCTGTGAAAACAAAGCCATCCTCTTTAAAGACCAAAAAAATTTTTAATCCCGGGTAGCTGGAAGGCAAACTATAGAAGGACATGAATTGCTACTAAGCGCTACCACGTCCTAGGTTAGATGATTTTAAGAGTTTTTCCTCAATTTAAAAGAAAACACACATTGCCTTAATAATAATAAAACGCTTATTATTATGGACATAATAAAGCTCTATTGATTCGATTACAAAGATTGCAAGTCTAGTATGTAGGTTGTATGTGATAACAACCTACATACTAGACTTGAAAGACAAGAAAACAGAAAATTCAGCCAACTATTCCGAATACAAATTAGTACCTCATAACTTTTAAATGGATAAAATCATTTGATTTACAAGACCACCCTCAGGCTGATCTAGAATTTAAAAAAAAAATTATGGCAGAAAGCAAAATATTTGAACATCAAACTTATTCAATAATTCCAATCCTGGGAACCTTAAACCAACGGGACTAAAAGATCATCCCAAGAGGGTATATGATATAAGTAATATATAATATAATATAACCAAGGTTACCCCAAGAAAATTATAGCAATGAATCACCAACCCAGGCGTTAAATCATTGTCATAGGTGCAGGCTCCACTTTTTTACTAGCCTTGCCAACTGAAGCCGTGAACTCGGCCCATATTCGAACAGGTGAACCGGTTTGGGGTTATCAAACCTATATCAAGTATAATTTCTTTTTGGAATTCATGACACAATGAGGTCTCCGCGTGTCTATTTTTTAATAATAATTTATCATCGGATGTTTAATTTATTTCTTTCTTCGTAGAACGTTAGAGGAAAACATGGTTCTTTCGCTCTTTGATCTCGAATTTAATCAAATTGCAATAACCTTCGACAATATTTGAAAACATTTTGTTTTTGATCATTTAGATTGTTGTTTTTTTTTTCTATTATTTTCCCTATATGGTAACCGGAGAGTGCCATTACTCCTTTTAAAGTTACCATTTTTTTAAACTTCATTTTGTTTTTGATCATTTAGATTGTTGTTTTTTTTTTCTATTATTTTCCCTATATGGTAACCGGAGAGTGCCATTACTCCTTTTAAAGTTACCATTTTTTTAAATTCTTATGAAATTACGTCGGATTAAGTCAATCATGAATATCTGTATCATTAACCCTGGAGAGGTACTCTGGGGTACTAGGACACCCCAGATAACTAATTTATTCCGAATTAGTTCATTAAAATGCGTTAGTGATTTAATCTTTTTGGTATTTTCCTAAGTTTGGCAATAGTATGTGACAAGTGTCCATTTTTCTTGTAAACACCATTTAGGGTACATTAGCACCTCGGTGTACCATTTGTGTAATTAATACAATTCTTTTCTCATTTTTTTTTTTTTTACTTATTCTCATATTCTTATTATTTTTTTAAATTAAAAGCTGCAGCATTTTATCAGTTTTTTTTATGAAAAACTGAAAGTGATAAACCCTATGTAGTAACTATTCCTGAGCATATAAATACCTACAACATAACTAAGGGCCGTGGTGACACCTGAGATCAGTTCTGTCACACATACACATGAACTTGGAAGACAACCGCTGGGTTCTCTAGACATCGGTAGAGTCAACTCGTTGATACGTTGATACTATTAAAAGAAAAAAAAGGAAGATCCTTATTAAAAACTTTAGCTTGGAAACTTTTGAGACCACACATGTTGTGCCATATATGTATATAGTTCAAATTTACAATTTTTTCTGCGCTTTCTGGTGAAGCAAGTCTTAAAAATTGAAACACTGCCGGAAGTACCATCTACTCAGGTAGCAACAGCCAAGAGATTTTTTTTTCATGTCACCGGAAAAGCAGCGCACAGTACATTAAGTGCAAAAAGTGACATTTGTTCGGATCATCAACTAAAAATTTGTGTGCAATGCTAAAAATAAAAATCTTTTATTTTTTGTATTTGTTAGCATACGCTAAAACTTTATACTCATGCTCATTCAATGAAAATAAATACTCAGAGCTATCAATAAAAATATTTTTTGTTAGGGTACACCAGTACCCAAGTGTACCTTTTCTAGCACACTTTTAAAGTAAGGTTTGTATGTCACTTTCAAAATAGCGAATTTCCTAGTTTGGTAATTCGAATAGTAGGATTCTATTTAAAAATAACGGGGTTGTTTAATAGAAGTAGTGAGAAAAAATTAATACTTTGTACGACTTCATTATCTTATAACACACCACGTAGATGACAGACATATCACAAAAGGTCAAGTCCATCACTGTCATAGTGACAGAGTTACATTCTTTTTTTTTTTCGATAAAGCTATTTCCTTATTTCGGTAACCTTATTCGATTTTATTTTATATTTTGATTGACTTATTTTATTGTATCACCGCTACAATATTCGTGGAGTGTCAAGTTATATTCCCTACGTAGAGGGCCGTACGTCATTCACTGGTGTGTGCTAAGGTGGTCAATCTTTACCGAACAAATTGGATAGATTGACCAGGGGCATCCAGGAATGATGGACCAGGTTAAATATTGGGAATAGAGACGATGCTAAAGAAAATAAAGATCCATATGAGAAAACACAGAGCCACCAAAATAAAAAAAATGAAACCTTCAAAACTTGTCACTGCTTCAGACTCGGAAGAAATTGATATCGGTAAAATTAATGATGTCGGATTTGATGAAGTAGTATGGAGAAGAATACAATTTAAGTGTCATTTAAATCAAATTAAATTTTAATTCTCAAAAGAAACGTCATAAAATCTATTTTTCCATTTGCTAGTAGATTCGCCAGTCCTTTATTAAATCTTAATTTTTTTATATGTTATTACTTATTTTTTATTACCTTCATATAAATTTAATGTGTTTGATTTAAGTTTTAATTGTTTTAACTACTATATAGTAAAATACAGCCAACCATGGAATTTACCCATTTCTTTATAATGATAATGTTTTACCAATAATAACTTACATACCATTTGACTTCTTGGTTATAAAAATTATGTCCACTTACCTGCAACAAAATAAAGCATGAATTAGAAAATGAATTAGAAATATTAAAAATTATATTTTAATGCACTAATAGTGTTTATCTCTTATATAAACTATGCTTAAAGTATATACTAAATCATGCGTTGTACTAAATATTTAATATTTTTTTATTTACTACCAAAGAGTAGTGCATAGGGATGTAGTGCAGTAGCTCAAAGCTTCAAAAGCTCTAACAGGCGTTAAAAAAGAAACAATTAATCATTTATTTAAGCATCACCGTTTACTTAAGCATAAATATATATTTGAATAAATGTGGTTATTTGTGTTATTTTTTAATTGTTACTGTTATTTTGCATTAAGTTATTTATCATTATTTTTCTGGATTTTTATTTAAGTTCTTTTACCTTGTATATATGGTATTTATGAAAATTTAACTAATAACTATAAGATTAAAAAACAATAACTATAAGAAATAACTTCTTATTTATGAAATAACAAATATAGAAATAAAAAGATACCCTCGATCCATAAGGCAGTTAGGCTCTACATTTCCAAAATTTCAACATTCTTCAAATCCATTTAATATGTTTAAATCCTGTTGCTGACAATATCGAATATATTCTATTTTTTATTTATTTATTTGACGGCATGGAAGCCTTAATGGGTGTTTGGAAAAATATTAGTGATGATTTAACAATTGTAGAAGGAAGGGTATAGTCTCGTGCAGAGAGAGTTCCCAAACAGGGCGCGGAGTCGCCATTCTATAATGAGTTATGCAAAAATATAACTTCAGAGGGACTATATAAATAACAAAAATTAAAAGGGAAAAAAAAATAAAAAAAAAAAATAATAATAATGCAAAGAACTAATATTAAAAAAAAAAAAAAAAAAAAAATAAAATGAAAGAGTGCAATAACTCGATGTGGATGCTCTTCATTGACTTTAATGTGGCGTACGATATAGTGGTTAGGGTAGAGCTCTACAATGTCATGCATACCAGGGAAGCTAATACGTTTGACAATTGCAACAATGGAAGGCACTGCCAGCAAAGTCAAGGAAGCATTGGCAACTCCTTCGAAGTTGTTCGGGCCAGAGATAGAGGGACTCTTTAGCCCTGCTCCTGTTTGATATTGTCCGAAGACCATCGTAAGAAGAGCAGAACTGAATAATAGAGGAACAAATATTTCGCAGAATAACTCAGATACTCGCATACGCGGGCGATTTGGTTATTGCATAGCAATCGCACCTAGTTTGTGAAGTAGGCATTCCGTATGTTGGGAAAGTCAAGCACAGAAAATGGGGAAATGCATATATCTTGAAAAAAAGAAGTTAGGCGCCCGTTTTATAACTGATTCCAGAAGTTTTCCTAGAATTGGTAAGAGAACTTATAGGCCTGTAGCTGCTGATTTGTTTGGCGTTTTTCCCAGGCTTGTGGATAACTACCAGTTCAGCCTTCTTCCCAATTATCAGGAAAATAACCTGTTCGCAAAGCAACTATTGAAAATTGAAGTAATGAAAATTATGGCTTTTCTCGGTAATTTTTTAATGGCAATAACTGGAATTAGATCATGGCCAGGACTTTTCTTTGATTTAAGTTTTGTAATAAGCTCGAAAATCTCTTTTGGAGTTGCAAATTTCAATGGACGTTGCGCTGTTGCTTGTGGTAATGTTACAAATTCATTGATTTCATAATATACTGAGTTTCTTCTTGACGGACTTGTTTCTCTTGTAGGGATTGAAAATGTTTTTTCAAAATAGTTTGCAAAGGCTTCAGCTTTCTCAATATCACTAGTGATATAATCACCATTTTCTAATAGGCTTGGGATTTTTTCTTGCTTGTTTAATAGCCGTTTCGTAGCCTTCCATAGTGTTTGATCATTTGGATCCAGATTTGAGACATAATTTTTATATTGTGCTAATGTGAATATTTCTAATTCTGTTTTGACAGTTTTTCTTAATTTGTTCCATATTGTTTTGAAATTTGGATTTTTAGTTCGTATCCACTGTCTTCTAGCATAATTTTTTTCCTTTATTTTTGATAGAATTGAAGTTGGTACGTTGTTTAAATAGCTGTTTCTTTTTTTGTGGAATGGTTTTACTGTGGAGTCATTAATGGATTTAGATATGATTTCTGTGAAAATTTTTATAGCTTCATCAATTTCAATAATGTGGTGGAATTTTTTTTTCAAACAAATATTTTGCTCCATCAATTGTTCGTACATGTCCCAGTTTACTAGTCCTTTAATCATGGAACTTCGAGTGATAATTTCAGGAGTTTCAGTTGAAAAATGAATTAATATTGGGATATGGTCCGAATTTAGAGCAGCTATTGTTTTGCTTGTGACAGGTAGGCTGATATTTGTTGATAGCATAATATCTAATATGTCAGGCGTACATCCTTTTCTAAAAAATGTAGGTTCGGGAGGTGCCGTGATTATTAGAATATTATTTCTAGAACAGATATCGAGTAATTTGCTACCATTTGAATTTGATTTATGACACCCCCAGTAGATATGTTTACAATTCATATCACCCAATACTAAAGTTGATTCATTCGGAGGTAATAATTTAAGAATTTCTTCTTCTTTGAGCTTCTTATTTGGTGGCTTATATACGGCTGTGATAACAGTGCTGTGGGTAGAGTTTAGACGAATGGATATGAACTCGATATTAAATATATCGAGAATAATATTTTCGGAGAAACTGATATTATTTTTGATGATGAGAGCTACTCCGCCAGAAGCAGTAGAACTGTTCCTATCTTTTCTCAAAATTTCATAGCCTGGTATATTAAATTTAATATTACTTGATAAATGAGTTTCAGATATACAGGCTATATCGATAGAGTTCGATTCAAGAAATATTTTAAATTCACTTTTTTGTGAATAAATACCATATGCATTCCAGTTTAAAAGATTTAATTTTTTATTTCAGCGGTCATAGTAAAATAAATATAGTATCATTAAGAATATAGCAAGAAAATGAAAGTAAACATATTTATTATAACGGGTGGGAAAGGAATTAGTAACAGTCGATGGGCTGTTGTTTACACTAAGGCCCAGTTGTAAAGAAGGAGGTTACTAACGAACTTAAATGTTTCATTATTTGTGATAAATATGGTTTTATAGCGTTGATTATTATTTTTGTAATAGCGGACAATATGTTTTCACTGTTATCTTCGGTGTTATTTTTTTCTTGAGGTTGTTGTTCAGGTGATAAGGCAGAAGAATAAGAAAAATGTGGTGTAGCTTTACGAAATGTTTTACGATTTGCAAGAGCTTCTTCATTTTTATTTTCGATATTGTTTGGAACTGCAGGTGAGTTAGTTTTATTTTTAATTGTTTGGTAATAAGGGCAACCTCTATAGCTAGCTGCATGTTCTTGATTACAGTTGACACAGAACGGTTTATCAGTAAATTTTAGAGGACATTTTGAAAAATGATGTTTTTCTTTGCATTTGACACACCTTGGTTCTAATCGACAGTAATTTTTTGTGTGACCAAATCTTTGACAGTTGGTACACATGGGGATATCATTGTTTTTATTTTTTGGTTCCACTGAAATTATAGCAGAAAATAAATTTTCAAGTTTAAAAATATCATTGGCCTTTGTATTATTTGCTAGTGAGACTGAACAAAGCGGAGTGGGTTTTTTTTTTCTTTATTCAATATTCTGGAAACGTATAAAACATCAAAATCTTTGGAAATTAGTTCTGATTTTAGCTCTTCATCTGTAATAGAGTATGGCACCTTTCTGATCACAACATTGAGAGTTTTATTTTTATCTAAAGAAAAAGTGTGATATTCGATTTTTTCTTCATCGTAATAACGGGTAATTCTTCTATAATCGTCAATGGACGAGAGCATTATTTTTGTGTCTTTTCCGGCTAATTTTGTTGAAAAAGGATTCATACATAATGAATTTAGGTCATTTAACAGTAGTTTGTAATTATTTGCATTGTGTAGGAATATCGGGGGAATTTTAGGTGTAACCTGTTTATTTTCAGTGCTAATACTCTCTTGAGCGGTTGTTTGTTTAGAAGAGCATGGTTTATTGGTTGTAATATCGGTTTCAGATAATAATTGGAATCTATTACTAATTTTTATAGGTGAAATTTCTTGATAATATTTACCCATTTTTTTTTTACCGGTGATTGATTTAGTGGAGAGCCTTCGAGATTTCTTTTCTTCGAATTTATGTCTTCTATAACTCCGTGACTATTTGATTTAGAAGAAAGTTGGCAATTTTGAGAAATTAATGGAGTAACACCTACATCATCTTCCGATTTCATTTAGTTAACATGAGATAAGAAATAATAATAAAAAAAAAAAAAAAAACGATAATAAAATTAACAGTGAAGAGAACACTTTAAACACGCCCGCACTCTAGGAAAGTTAGAGGCCAACTGAATATATTCTATGAAACCTGATTCTGACGACATCGAATAACTTCTGGAAAAATTAAGGAATAATAAGTCCCCAGGATCAGGCAGGATTGCAGGAGAGTTCCCAAACAGGGCGGGAATCGCCATTCAGATGAGTTATGCAAAATAGTATCGACTATATGGGAAACAGAAATGCTACCGGAAAAAAGGAAGGAGTCGCAGAAATTATAGAGGCCCAATATTACTTAATTCTGCATCTAAGGTCCTCTCTATTGATCTATAATCGCATCGCGCCATACATAGACTACCAAGGGGAATTTAGGGAAAATCTATCTACGATTGATCAAATATTTACTCTTAGACAGACTGTGGAAAAAATGAAAGAGTGCAATAACTCGATGTGGATGCTCTTCATTGACTTTAATGTGGCGTACGATATAGTGGTTAGGGTAGAGCTCTACAATGTCATGCATACCAGGGAAGCTAATACGTTTGACAATTGCAACAATGGAAGGCACTGCCAGCAAAGTCAAGGAAGCATTGGCAACTCCTTCGAAGTTTGTTCGGGCCAGAGATAGAGGGACTCTTTAGCCCTGCTCCTGTTTGATATTGTCCGAAGACCATCGTAAGAAGAGCAGAACTGAATAATAGAGGAACAATATTTCGCAGAATAACTCGCATACGCGGGCGATTTGGTTATTGCATAGCAATCGCACCTAGTTGTGAAGTAGGCATTCCGTATGTTGGAAAGTCAAGCACAGAAAATGGGGCTTTGTGTCAATAAAGGCAAAACAAAAGTCCTTGTGCTAAGAAAGATATAAGATTCTTATTAGGACAGTTACTGCGTATGCGTCCGAGACCTGGACGCTAATGGAGGCATCTTCAGAACGAATAGACCGTTTCGATGGAACAATACTTAGACGTTTAGTAGGGCCTCCTAAAATTTGAAGAAGGATTTCCTCGCTTAAGTAAGAACAATGAAATTTACTCGATGAACGCGGACTTATCTTCCAACCATTTCATACGTCGGACTTATCTAAGTCCAACGTATGAAATGGTTGGAGGCACGTCCTAAAAATGGATGAAGTGAGAACTGCAAGAAGAATTTACCATAGAAAGCCGGAAGGAGTTAGGTCTAGAGGAAGACCGAAATGTAGATGGACGGAGAACGTGAAAGATGAGTAACGGAATATCTATCAGGTGCGCTGCCAACAGGGAAGACTGGGCAAAGGCAATTGAGCAATTGGCCAACATACGTCATTTATTTCATATCTTGTATAGTTGGAGGTACACTTAATAAAACAGTAATACTATATTTTATTTCATACATACTTCATAATATCCTATAATATACTTCATTATTTATAATTAGCTAAATTTTATTTTTTTTTAAATACTAAAAATGTTTTCTAGAAAGAAAAACAAAGCTATGATGATGTATGTAATCATTGACATGCCATTGTAATCCTATTTCCACAAATTCACTTGATGTACATACTGTTTAAGATTGAACGTATTGGTGAATGCTGAATAATTAACAGGGTGTATGTTTTCACCAGCGAACAAATATTAATACTGTATTATTTGATTTAACATGAAATAAATCCCTGTTTTAATTAAAATAGAATTACATCATAATCGCAATTAGTTTTCGTGTCCGAAGAAAATAAAATTACAAATGAATTCACAATACCTCTTTGTATAATGAATACATTTGTAAAAAAAGCATGAGAGCTCGTATTATTTTTCTATGGGAGCGAATTATCTGCTGAGGAAATTTCGAAATTAGATGCTAATGCAGTTGGGACAAGTTCGATGACCAAGAGCCTGGTGTGACCTGACCGGCGAGATTAGTCCTGCTATGAATGGGAAATAGAATTAGACTCATTAATTCTCCCACTCTAAAAACTAAAGAGGTTTTTATTGCATCCCAGGACCGGTAAATTATTGCATATCATAGTTTTATATATAATCAGTTTTTACTGATATCAATAAATTAAAAATGTATACTTAAAATAAAAGATTTTTTTTAAAAATATTATATGAAAGCTTATTATTTTACATTTATAAGATTATTATTGATTATCATTTATGATAGATTATTCTTAGATAGTTATGGAATTTAGATATAAATATCAACCTGTTAGAACATTGCACCAAATTATAATATTGGATTAAAATATAGGTTTGTCTATCCATATCGAATTCAAGAAGCTTAAAGAAGAATCAGTATCTAGAATCGATTGTACAAAGTTGATACTTAGGAACCGAACGATACGTCTGACGTTGGTAATAGTGTTTTGATAATTAAATATATTCGATTCTTCTCCTCAATAATAAAGAAAAAAAACGATCTTTTTTTCATCTTTAATACAGGAAAATTTTTTTATAAGATGTTAGAGAGCACCTGTGTGGAAGAAAGGAAGGTAGGCATCGACTTCGTTGAACCGAAGATGTGGAGGACGACCTTCGGACACTGTGTGTGAGGGTTTTTGCTAGGTTTTATTAATTATAAAAAAAATTAGTACAAGAGTTATGTCGAAATCATTTTTTAAACTCGAAATATAAAATAAATTAGTTTAATGCTATTTCATTTCATCGTCGGAACGAAAAAATACCTATCTTATGCAATCCCCTTGTAAGTGCAAATGCAGCTCTCTTTTTATTGCTTGCAATCATATCTTTCTTCAATAATTTTTAATATATGAAATCTGAATGAAATCTATTCTTATGAACAATGACTTCTGCAATACCATAGTTAATGGGTTGGAGACGTTATCCGTCTGGAGAACGAACAAATATTTGAGAAGTTAAATATACTGCACCGGCACGTGGCTACTGATGGTTATGCGTAGTTGCAATGACAAAGATTTATTAATAATCTCTTTGATTATTTAAATTTAAAGATGCCTTATTATAATTAAAAAAAAAATTTATGAATGTTGAAACGCATATTATCTGTCGCTCCAAATTGTGATTGCATGGTATCTTGCATAAATAAAAAATAAAATGTAAATTTATTACCTACGTAGAGAAGTTTTTAAACATTTAAGATTTTTGTGAATTTGGGACTGTATCAAAATATACATATGATTATTATTTTATTCTAGAAGTGTATTATTCTTAAAAAAAGGTCATTTAGATTTACAACTGCAATTCAAATAGATTGATAATTGAGTAACTGAGAACATGACAATAAATTGTTAGGGAAATAGCCAAAAAAAAAAAAAAAATTGTTTTCCTATTTTTTATCGACCACTCGTAAAATCTAAAATAAATTTGTGATGTAGCTCCTCAAATTCCTTCCTTCAACATACTTCCTAATTATCCGTTCCTATCTGAGTGATAGAACTTTCAAAGTAAACCATAAAAATTCCTATTCTTCCCTCTTTACCCAATCTGCCGGCGTTCCTCAAGGTAGTATCCTAGGCCCCATCCTCTATACGGTGTATACAGCTGACATTCCAACTCATCCTACCACTGTCCTCACCACTTACGCTGATGACACATGTGTGTTATATACCTTTTCTTATTTTCCAATTATTATTTTTATTTTATTTTATTTCTTCTTCTTATATTAGAATATTTACTGAAATTTCTTTATGCAACTGTATCTATTACTTAGTGTACTTACATGTCTGATGTTCTTCATTTATAAAAAGCTTTGTATGAAATTTTATAAACAAGACAATTGTACTACCTTATTTCATATTTTTGTAATTCTTAGTAGACGAAACGTCCCAGAATAAGGATTATTTTTTATTTTACTACATCAGTCAATCACAATCAAGACAATGTTTGAAAAATAGCTCCAGGTTTCCGTAAGCGTCATTGATGAAGGCTTAAACTGTAAGCCGAAACGTTGGCACAATTTTCTTTTTCTTTTAATTCGTGTCGGTCTTTTGTGAACCCCGCTATTTCAACTTTAGGTGTTTTACTTCTTCCCGCATCCATTCACTCCAACCCAAAATCCTTTGAAAATCCTAGACGCTCCTTACTTTGTCACAAATGAACTGATCCACAACGACCTTAATATCCCATATGTTACTGATTTGGCTCGAACCAGGTACCTTTCCTTTCATAATAAAATCACTGCTCATCCAAATCCATTTGTTGCACAACTTGCATCCCATTCCATTCCTGGCAATCCTCCGAGGCTTCTGAAAAGAAGATGGCCTCGGGATCTTCTTCTTTTATAAATATTTCATTAGAGTACTACCAATGGGTAGTTCCTCTACACTTTTTCAGCATGTCTTTTTTTTTTTCATTGTAATCCGCTTATTTACTAGATGTATTTGTCTTAATACAGTTGTAAATTTCTGTTAATAAAAGATAAGTTTTTGGTTGAAAACTCTGTGCTTTTTCCAGTTGCCTCATCAAAGGATCAAGTTCTATGATATCCTCGTGTGAGATACCCAGTTCCTGTAAGTCTTTCTCCACTTCTGTAAACCAGCTCCCTTTTGTTTTATTTCTGTCAAAATACCCGCAGATATTACTGGACAATCTTTCAGATTTAATTCGTCTCAAGTGACTATAGAAGGAGATTCTCCTTATGCGCATCACGACAGATATCTTCTCGACATGAAAATATGGTTCCTCATTGTGTCGCCTTTTGTACGGAAGAACAGTAATAACTAGCCAATGGCATTGTTATGCTGGAATATACAGCCTGGATATACTTTACCGAGGCCTCGGATGATAATCGGAAATCGAATGGAAAGGAAGGTTAACTCATACAAATAGCTTTGAGAAGGTATGAACGTTGCGGAAGGATAGCTACGGTTTGATACAAATTAGAGATAAATAGGACTTTAAGGTCTTTATGGATTATTTTATTATTGACGTAAAATAGGGCATGAAAGGTACTACGAAGGGTCTAGGTTTGTTAATATTTGATTGAAGGGAAACAGGATGCTTCCCTCCAAATAAACCTGATTATATTCGTGTAAATGAGCCTTTTTTAATCAATTGGATGTTTAGAGCGTTTGTCTTGTAAGTGTTGAAGTAGTCGGAAAAGAGGAGCTGTTCCGTGTTAAATTGTTGCATTAGAATTCCAAGTTTGGCGTTTGTCCAGATGGAGTCTTAGGAAGACTAAAAAGAAAAAAAATAAGCAACTTTAAAAAAAAAAAAATTTATTGATATTTACAACTGTATTGTACATATATATCCAGTAAATGTGTAGGAAAATGAATACAACAAGACAATGACTTGTAAAGCAACCACCCATTGTTGGCATATTAATAAAAGTTCTATATTAGAAAGTCTCGAGGCCATCTTCTTTTCAGACGCCTCGCAGGATTACTTGAAATAGAATGCGAAGCAATATATGCAACTTAAAAAGGAAAATTAAAAAAGTCAAATTTCTCTTTCTTCTTAAGGGAGATTTTATATGTATCTACATTAGATATATTGTGATATTTGCTTGAGTCATACAATTGATTGGACTTTAGACAGTTTTCTATTTTTCTATTGACATTAAATTAATCAAACATACTCTGAAATTAAAATTGATAAAATATTCGACCGTTTAGGATTACTTTATTATTATCTATATCTATAGTCTAATTACCTATTTCGTTTTTTTTTTTTTTTTTTTTTTTTTTTCACAAAAAGGCCATAGAGACCACGCGAATATTATGAAGATGGATTTTTCATTCTGTTCCTTCTCATCATCCATATCTCCTTCATTCTTTCTGATTGCCTCTGTCTCCTCTCCTCCGTCCAGGCCATACCCTCCCTCGGCTCCCTCCTGTCCACAAGAACCGCTATTGCTTGTAGTTTCTTCCTATATTCTTCTCTATCAAGGCAGTCACGTTCCTCAATCCTCAGTTTGCTAGTCTCCTCTTTTAGCTGTTTTATGTATCCTGTGCACTCTTGTAATCCCAAATTTTCCGAAAAATAACCTTATTAAGTCTTTCCTCAGGCATTCTTACCATATGTCCATAGAACTTCAGTCTCTTAATTCTTATATCCGTCTCTATGTTCGTTGTTTCTTTGTAGATCTCCTCGTTTGATCTTAACCTGTATCCTTCCTGGGTTTTCCTAGGGCCATAAATTCTCCTTAGGATCTTTCTTTCTACCTTCAGCATTCTTTCCAGGTTAGGGAGGTTCATGGTCTCTGTCCCATATAGTATAACTGGCTTTACTACAGTATTGTAGTGCCTGATCTTTGCTTTTCCTTCATGCTCTCTCTTTCCAATCCTCTACTGCAGATGATCTCCCCTAGGTATTTAAATTTCTTTGTTACTTTGATTGGCCCGTATTTAGTTTCCACTATTTTCTTTCTGAAGTTTGTATCTGTGGTCATCAGTTCTGTTTTTTTCGAAAGATATTTGTAGTCCTGTTTTTTCAGCTATTTCTTTGAGTCTATTTCGTTTTATTTTATATTTTGATATTTTTTTATTTATATTAATCGTTGCGGTCAATTGTATTTTTTTATTAGTTGACTTTCAACGTTTTTATTTTTATATGTTTTTCGTAAACGTATTAAATAATTCACTTATTCGCATAAATAGTAAGAGAGCAGAATTAGGAAAATAAGAGAAATAATTAAAAGAAAAGAAAATAAATTTCAAAAATAAGAAACAAATAAATTTCATTATGTTTTGCCCTATATGTCTGTCATATTTATAAGAATGTTAGGAAATGTATAGCAATTTGTCAGATAAGAGCACACCAACTAACTTAAGTGCTTATCTCTCTGTTTTTCGTTTCTAAATGTCGTATAAATACATTCATCATCATTATTGCATTGGAGTCTAATATTTGTTTTTATAACATAAGTCGAAATAAAAAGTAAATCCGAGGTCATTCCGAAATGTCTTGGACGAAGGCTATTTCGGCATTTTTAATTTACCACTTAAAACTAAAAAATAAATTTAGATTTAAAAATTCAAAATCAGTTACCACATTTCGTCATTGTTTACTAATTAATTTTTTATATAAAGTCAATAGAAAATAGAGAACCGGATTATGAAATAGCATCAACTTCTACTGATATACTAAAACTTTGTATAAATAATGCAGTTTATTTATCTATTATTATTTATTTATCTACTCCTATTTTACTAAAATAAATATTTTATCACTGTTAATCATGGTTACATATTTATAATTCATTTTCCTCAAATATTACGTATTAGTTTTAATTTTTGTTTGTTTAAATTGAAGGAATTTTTCTTTTGAAAATTTTTAATTCCTTCAATTTAAACAAATACAAATTGAAAACTAATACGTAATATTTGAAGCGAATGAAATATAAATATGTAACAATCGTTAACAGTGATAAAATATTTATTTATTTATTTATTTTCCCCTATTAAAGTTTATGCAATTTAATATAATTACATTAATTGGCGTTACACGAGTTAACGATGCCTTTTTTTAATGATTTTTTTGTTTTATTTTATAATTTCAAATGCAATATTTAAAAATAGTTGATCATTTGTATTAAACATTTAAAAATAAGACTAAGAAAAAACTTTTAAGGGATGTTAAGGTTGGTTAGTTGTATCCATCTCTCAGGATTACACATCACCATTGTCCTTAAAATGTCATGATCCCGTTTTTTTTTTATTTTATTTTTTTATTAACTCTTATTTTCTTTATTAAGAACATAACTTAACCCTTATTCTTTTGTCCTAAAGTCTGCTAGGGAATATTTGCCAATTTCAATTCCTATCTTTCTAATAATCTATTCATTACATTTTTTTTTTTTTTTTTTCATTATTTTATCAGATCAATGTCAACCAGCTTCTTCTTTTCTTATTTTTTTTTTAAATTTTAAATTCAATAGCAAAAAAAAATTATGAAAACCTCTACGATTCTCCTTTCCACAAAGGTATATTTGAATTTTTTTTTTCTGATTTAAACAAATTTTAGTAAACTAACATTACGTTTTAATCGTTTAATGTTTTCTAATAATCATTCTCAGCGTTACCAAATCCGAAATACTGAACTATGATTAGTATTCAAGCATCCTGAATTTTTAAACATGTTAAAGAAATTAAAAACCTTTAATAAATAATTTTTAAATGTTTTAATATTTAAAAATAAAGCAGTTTGTATTTTTAAATATATAAAGTTGCCTAATATAATACTTAATATGCGAAAATAAATATTTTATTTTTGTTAAAATTCGTTTGAAATTTATAATTGTTTTAATCATCATTATTATTAGTTTTCGATGTTTACTTGTTTAAATTGAAGAAGTGTTTCTTTCATATTCAATTCTATTAAAATATAGTTTAAAATTGTTCTGTTTGGACTCCAACTGCATATACATTTAACTTGGAATCCACAATCAAGACTAAAACGACAAGAAACTGCTCTTTTTCGATTTCTTCAACATTTACTACCAAACGCTGTAAGATGCCGATTGAGTATAAAAGACTCATTTCCATGACAGCAATTAAAATATGCGGAATAAGATCCACTAAACCATCTAATTCATATCTTATCCACTTCTAGCAATCCAATATCCTTCGAAAACTCCTTAATGCTCCTTAAATTGTCACAAATAAACTTATATATATATATAGAACTAAATGTTCGATGTTGCTGATTTTCCCCTATCCTTTCATAGTATACTCCACAACCATTCAAATCCACTAGCCCTTCAACTTGCTTCGCATTCTATTCCTGACAAACCAACGAGGCGTCCGAAAAGAAGATGTCATCGAGAACCCTTCTAATATATAACTTCTTTTTAAGTACTGCCAGAGGATTGTTACTTTGCAAGCAATGGCATGTTATTATGAACGTTGTAATCACATTAACTGGATGTATTTTTTCTTTATATATACAGTTGTGAATTTCAATAAATAGACAAATAAAAAAACAGTTAGATTTAACACTAACTTAAAATATACACATATATATATAATTTTACTTTTAAACTTTAAGTATTTTATATTATTATTTATATTTGTTACATATTTATAACTAATTGGCATCTTCATTCATACATTACATATTAGTTTTTGATGTTTATTTGTTTAAATTTTAGGAATCTTTTTGAAATGTGTTGTTCGATTGAAACTAATGTAATTAAATATTATTTATTATATTTATTGGCTCAACAAGATTTCACAATTTATTTTATTTTTTAAGATGTTTTATTTTATATTTTTACACGTTTTATTAAAAAATAGTTGATCACTTAGATTAAGCATTACATTTTAAAAGAAGAATCAAATATTTTTTTATAATTATTTAAAAAACTTTAAATATTTGATCATATTTTATATTTGTTACATGTTTCTTCTTCACGAATTAATTCGTGTCTTCAAAAACCTATATATGAATTAGGTATTAGGTTTCAATGTCTATTTTTTTTTTTTTTTTAATTGAAGAAATAATTCAGAAATATTTTATTCTATTACAGTTAATGTAATTCTTTTTTAACCAATTTATTGAAATTTGCAACTGTACAAGTATACATCAAGTAAATGTGTTTAAAAAACGTTTATAATAACATGCCAAAACTTGAAAAGAACTGCTCATCAGTAGCACTTCAGTAAAAAAAAAAAAATATATATATATACACAAAAAGATTTCTGGGCCATCTTCTTTTCAGATGCCTCGGAGGATTATCGGGCATTGAGTGGGAAGCAAGTTGAGAAACTAGGGGATTTGAGTGGTTATGGAGCTTACTATGAAAGGATTGGTATCTGGTTTGGGCTAAATCAGCAACAGATGAAACATTAAGATCTTCATGGATAAGTTTATTGGTGACAAAGTAAGGAGCGTTGAGGATTTTTCGAAGGATTTTGTACTCTAAGGATTGTATACGAGATGAATTGGATGGTTTAGTAGAGCCCCAAATCTCAACTCCGTACTTCCATATAGGCCTAATCAGAGTCAAGTAAATGAGTCTTTTGTAATTGATTGGGAGCTTTGAACTTAATGTAATTTAAAATGTTTCTTGTTGTAGGTGTTACATAATTTCAGAATGTAAATTTTTTTTTAATTTAAAAAATGTATTTTTTGTAATGTTAAAAGTTATATTTAAAAATAGTTGATCATTTAGATTAAACATTAAATTTTTAAAGAAGACGCATAAGAAATGTTTATCATTATTAAAAAAAAAAAAACTTAACTAATATTTGATCATATTTTATATTTGTTACATATTAGAATTTATTTGTGTCTTCAAAAAACTATATTTTAATTATTCATCAGGTTCCGATGTCTATTTTTTTTTTAAATTGAAAAGATGATTTAGAAACATTTCACTCTATTAAAGTTAACGTAATATAAATTTTTTCTTGTTGTCGGTGTTACATGATTTCAGAATTTAAATGAATTTTTTTGTTTAATTTAAAAAATATATTTTTAGTAATTTTAAAAGTTATATTTAAAAATCGATTATCATTTAAATAAAACATAAACGTTTGAAAGAAGACGCAGAAGAAAAGTTTATCATTGTTTAAAATAACTTTAAATATTTTATATTTGTTACATATCTATATTTCATTTGCATAATTTTTTCATGTATGACGTATTAGTTTTTTATGTTATGTTGCTTAAATTTAAGAAATATTTTTGAAATATTTTATTCAATTGAAGTTTATATAATAAAATATTATTATATTTATTTTAAATTATTTCACTATTTAATTATATTATTTTTTTATTTTTTTTTTTTAGTACTTTTTTCATCAGTTAACCACTTCACCTTGGGCCATTTAAATATTAAAATTTAAAAAAAATAAAATTATTAAACTTTTACTAGAGCCACTAATATATGCATTAGTCATTAGTAAAACCACTATTTTTAATAAGGAGACTTAAAACTTGAAATATAATGATAATTTAAAAAATAATTCTTGATGATACTCTATCTAAATAAGTTTCGGTATCACATTGGTATACATATCACTGGGACAATGAATTAGTGGGGTAGCAAAATTATCTAGAGTGACATTGTGTTATGATAAATTCTAAAATTAATTTAAAGAGTATCTTCGAGTAATTATTTCAAATTTCATCAGGAAATGGATGGCCATTAACCGTTCAGACTTTTTTTTTAAACGGAATGGAAGTGCACTGCCATCTAGTGGAGGAAGCACACACTAGCTAAGGTTGACAGGTGCTGCGCTCTGTAGCTGGATCGATAGACGTCGGCCTCCTTAAACCGCTCGTCTCTACCCTAGCAACTGCATCTTTATTTTTTTTAATCGGACTAATTGGTAAATTATTTTATTTTGGATAGTTCATATTAATAGACAGAAATATAATATTTTGAAAAAAAAAAAAAAATTAAACCCAATCCCAACCAGACTGGAAAAACTGCCATAGACATACCATTCTATAACACAGTTCTGCAAAACAAAAAAAAAAAAAAACTTAATTCTCTTGTTCCTGATTTTTATATTTTTACGTGTACTGAATTCGAATATGATGGCGAAAAAATTCTATCTAGCATCATTTTTTAGAAAATAGATGTTGATTTTGAAAAACCTGAAATAGTATTTTTTTTTTTTAATACTTATTTCTTGGTCACTACCATGAACATATTTTATAACTTATAAGAAATTCTACCAAGTACCATTTCTCAGAGATTGGAGGTAGTTTAAAAACAACGATTGAAATAGCACTTTTTTGTGAGTAACCAGTAATAAAAAAACTGTAATATATAAAATAATAATATTTAATACTAAACATAATTAATGTGTATATTTTTTTTCATTTTGTACTCTACATCACGTGTTTCCCGTTGTAGTGTCCAACAGTAGTCAGTAAGCATCTTCTCATTGCATTTACCGTTATACCTTTTTTTTCTATTGGTCTTCTCTGTTTTCATCTCAAAATATTCCCAAGCTGGAAGGGAAGGAATTTAAATAGGTTCTCTTATTTTTTGTTAAATCTTTCAATGATAAAAAAAATGATCGAAATGTCAGAAAGCACCTCATGGTGCCTGATTTTGATTTTCTGACTTCGAATTCGTGTTCAGCACTCTTCAAAACACAATAAATCAACACCTTTGTTAGAGGGAGTATTTTGATGCAGAACAGTGTAATCTACTGTTTTTTCCAATAAACATTATAGAATAAAAATAATAACATTACTTAAATTAATAATTAAAATCAATTAACAATTAACGATTATTCGAAGTAAACAAAGTTAAGAGATAATAGGGATTTCAAATGTGACTCTTTCATTCAAGCCAATATAGCCCCTTTATTTCTTATTATAAATACTTATTAAAAATAATATATATTAAAAAAAATCTGGTTTTCATTATTTACTTAAGGAACCGCAAATGTAACTTAAACCTTTCATAAAACTAGAAAAAAAAAATGTTTGTTTTAATAATGTATTAGGGCTCCAAAACCTGTATGGATATGCAATGATGTGAAAAATAGTCTTTATTGCGAGATAACGAAAATTACCTAAGAATAACAGTAAAATATAATAACATTTTAGTATTGTCTAGTTCCATTTATTTCATTGGTTGACCTATTGCAGCCATTGTAACCCTTACATATCTTCAACAATTTCACTTTTCCCTAACCGTGGCAATGTTTGATTATCGACATTTTTTATTTTTTAGAAAACTATACCAAGCAGTGTTGATCTGGTGTATAAAATAGCTCTATTGTTAAAGGAGAATAAAATACCTTTTATAACTTTTTTGTCATTTGAGAGAAGAATCGCTTTATCATAATTACATCAAAACGCTATCACCAATGTAAATTGTATCGATCGGTAACTGGGACTTTGGAACATCGATTCTCAATACTGATTCTTCCCTCAAGAATCGGAGAAATCGAGTATCGACACATCTCTATCAGAAATAGAATTAGAAACAAGCTGAGAGACTAGTGGATTTAAGCGGTTATGGAATTAACTATGAAAGGATAGGTATATGCTGCAGGCTAAATCAGTACCACGTAGAATAATAAGATCGTTACAAATAAATTTATTTGCGGGAAAGAAAGTATTGAGGATATTTCGAAGGATTTTGGGATAAATATTACAAATAGATATTACAACACATATTTGCGTTGAGCAGCTGACATGTTGATATTTATTCAAGTTCCAGTCATTGAAGATACTAATGGAAGAACAGAACTATTTCCTTATACATTCATATAATATATAAATAAATAAATGAAATAAAAATAACAGGAAACTCGCTTCATAGAAATATAGAAGAATTGGGGAATAGCAAGTTCAGTTCAATCAAAAATTCGTTTACAGAAATATCAAAATTAAATATACCCAAAATCGCTTCTAAGATTCCTAATATCTTAAGTTGATGAAATCAGTTGACCTTGACGCAGAAAAATGTATGTTCTAATAATAGCCAGTACAATACAAAGTCATTAAGAAAGTGTCAACATTGTACTCAAGTTTGCTGATCATCTATAACTTTGATTGTTCACTTTTAGCTAGAAGTTATTAATTTCAAGTTAAAACTTTTTAATGGATTGACGCTAGCTGAAATGTCTACCTGTCCAATCCACTTATCTTGTTGGAAAAACAGTTTACCTTAAATAAGCTTTATTTTTAATTGAAAAATACAGAAATAAGCACTTCATTTATTACGAAATCGTTAAAAAAAAAAAATCCCCAATTGTTTCCTTGAACTTGTGACCTAACGAAATATTTCCCTTGGAAAATTCCAAGTTTTAATTATTTATTAATTAAAAAAAAAAAATGAAGTAGTTGGTATTAACTTTTTTTTTTTCATTTATTGATATTTACAACTGTACAAAATAATATACAACAAGTAAATGTGTTGACAGTGAATACAATGGCATGTAAATATCTTGTGAAGAACTACTCACTAGTAGCACTTCAATAAAATCTACACTAAAAGGTCTCCAGGCCATCTTCTTTTCAGACGCCTCGGAGGATTATCGGGAATGGAGTGGGAAGCAAATTGGGAGACTAGTGGATTGGAGTGGTTATGGAGCTTACTATGGAAGGATACGTATCTGGTTTGGACTAAATCAGCAACATATGGAACATTAAGATCTTTATAGATAAGTTTATTGGTCACAAAATAGGGAGCATTGAGGATTTTTCGAAGGATTTTGGACTGTTAGGATTGGATACGAGATGAATTGGATGGTTTAGTGGAGCCCCAAAGCTCAACTCCATATGTCCAAATAGGTCTTATCACAGTCATGTAAATGAGTCTCTTGTAATTTATTGGAAGCTTAGAACGTCTGTCTAGTAAATGTTGAAGTAGTCTGTAACGACGAGCAGTTTCTTGTCGTTTTAGTCTTGTATGTGGGTTCCAAGTAAGACGTTTGTCAAAGTGGAGTCATAGGTAGCGGATCTGTTCAACAGGGATTAGTGGAATATCATTAAATGCTATTAACTAAAATTATTATTGAATCACTAGCAACAGGTTAAACGTTCAGCCATATTAAGTAAAATTTAATATTTGATGAAACATAAAAATAAAAAAATAAATCACTTATGTTTGTTAGCCACCAGTAAAATATAATATATAAAAACGTTCATATGTATGTATAATTTCTTATTCATAAATATTGAATAAATAATTTATTCCTTTTTTGGAGGTTTTTAATATGTTCTTTTTTAAAATTCACCGGTTAAATACGTGATAATTGATTCATAATAAAAAAAAAAATTAACATTTCTTATATTCGTATATTTTAAATGCCAACGTTTCAACCAATCAGCGTAAGTTATTAACAGGGTTAAGATTTTTTATGATTTAAGGTGTTCCAAATTTTTAGTTAGACACAGAAAAAAGACAGGCAGACAAACAAAATATTTTTTAAAAAATGAAATATTATGATAAAGTCAACAGTTAGATTTTTTTTTATTTTGTATATGTGAAAAATAGACGTGTGAAGTGATACAAGAAGTGAATACAATTCTTCAATTATATATGAATACTATACTTTAATAAGTAATAATTTAATCATTTTAGATAATAACGAAAAAATATTTTAAAAAAATAATATGAGAAATTAATAACTAATTAGAGATGTGGATTGTTGGGGTATGCAGTCATAGATACACAGCAATTAAAAATAATATTATAACTTATAATGCCGACGTTTCGACTTCATAGCAAGCCTTCATCAGAATGGTAAACAGAAACTGGTTTCTGTTTACCACTCTCTCTAAAACCCTGATGAAGGCTTGCAATGCAAGTCGAAACTTCTGCATTATAAATTATAATATTATTTTAAATTGCTGTGTATCTATGACTGCATACCCCAACAACCTACATATCTAAAAACGTCTCAGTCAACTAATACCTTATCAATATTAATAACTAATTATTTGTTATTGGAGTTATTTCTGTCCAAATAATACCAATTCCCATTTTAGCAATACCCTATCCATGTAGGACATGACATCAAGAAGCTCCCAAACAGATTGCACCTGGTATTTATGCATCAACAATACAGCCTGATATAGATTTGAATTGCTGCCATTGTTCCAACGTTTTACATTCCTGCTTACAGGGAACCTGCTTCATCGTATATATTGTTAAACACCATCCACATAATGTCACTTTATTTTATCCTGAAGTACGACAATGTTAAAATCACTGATTCAGTATTCATCCAAATATAGAACGACAATGCCATTGGATATTAATACAGCTTAATCTTTGTATATCGAACTTGATAAATCGATAACCTTTCCATGAACCCTCATTACAAATAAAGAAGCAAATCTTTTTGTACGTAAATCTAACCTGAATTTCGCATTTGATAAATTTAATGTATTCTTTTTTTTTCAGTATTTTTTTCCAATATATATGATGTATAGTTTGAGGTTATTTTTTTAATTTTTTACTTAATTTATTGTATTAAATATTATGACGTTACTTATTTATTAATTTTTTTTCTTTTCATTTTATTTTTTCTCATTGTATATATAGTGTGAATGGATCCATAAATTCATCCAAATTTTATTGCCCTCTTTGAGGCAGATTGTAATATTCTCTTGATAAAAGATTTTAAAAAATAATATAGATAAATTTAATATGTACAATAGTAGGTTTTTAATATTATAAATAAATAGTGATTTTGTTTATTAATATATGTATATATAAAACTATGATTATCATAACCACAAATTATTACATACTTAAAATCCTCTAATCAAAAGTTTTCAAATGCTTATTTATTAAAATGAACAAAAATAGCATACAAATTCGAATGTATGCTAAAAATCATTTTGTTTTTAGTTTATAGTTAGTATCTTATATGTTGTATTGTACATCAACCAAAATTTTACGATATTAGGTTTATATCATTTCCGGATTTAATGATTCAATCATGACTCTGATTCGAATATTGTGGTTAAACTTTGTAAATACTAGGTTCAGAATTTTCATCGCGTTAAAAAAAAAAAAAAAAAAAAAAAAAAAAAAAAACAATTAAAAAAGAAACTAATGATTATTTACATTATTGATACATTTTTTGAATATTATTTTTTATTCCCTTCTCTATTATTTTTATGTACTTTCGTTAAAGATTGGCCGACTAGTCGGCTAGTAAAAAAGCCGATATTTCGGCCAAGCTAATTACTTCAGCTAGAATTCGAGTGATATGAACAATGTTCAAGGTGCTTCGTTTATAGCATTATAGCCGTCTCTGTACTTGTAGAAAGATGTTTTTGTTTATATTATACCTTATATCTGCTTTTGCAATGCACCAGTATATAACGTTATAAGCGTTTCCTTTTATAAAAATAATGCAAAAGTCAGCAATTTACTTTACTCAATTAAAATAGTTAATAGTGAAATTTAGAACTTGATAATGCCGAAAAAGATATTGTGTTTATAGGCGTGCCGAATAATCGGTCCTCTAATTTTTATATTTTATATTTTCTATATATGGTACACATGAAACTTAGATTATTATTTTATATTCACAAGTAGTTAATTTTAATATTTTTCAATTGCTAAAAAAAATATTTAAAAAAAAATTTAGACCCCTTAGAAATAAAATAAAATAAAAAATATTGATGTTTCAACAGAACATCAGCAGTATTTAATGAAAATACGAATTTTGTTTAAACTTCCTAACATTATTTGTTTTTGATGTTTCCATTCATCATTTCTCAAAGAAAAATAACACCATAACATTAGTATAACCTCTAAGATTAACACTTAAACGAAATACTTTAAACTAATTAAAATATTAAATCCAAATATTGATCCCGTATTTTTAATACAAATACCAATCCTCATCTTTGAATCCTTCCTACGATTTTCAAACATCCAACCTTTTATAAATGTATAGTTATGATTTCACGTGGTATAATGGTAACTTAGACCTATTTTTTCTTCTAAATAATAATGATTTTTATAAGTACACGTCTTATTGAGCAAGCACTAGAAAAATCACCAGCGTCATGTCATATATATAGATTTTTGTCATGTCAATATATCATTAATTTAGCGAATTTACTAGATGTATAAATAAACTTTAAAATATATATTTATTATTAGCAACTATAATAATTACAATAATTCTCATAAGCATAAAATAATGGCTTTTTAATGAATATAATTAGATTAAAATATATATCAAATCAGAGAATAAATTAATATATGAATCATCAATGCTCATTTTGGATTATTTTTGGAAGACTATACAGCAAACCATGAGTTTTAGTTTATAGAGAAAAAAATTCATCCTTTCATCTTCTCCTTGTGTCTTCGGAGTGGTTGAGGTAGATTAAATTTTTACATGATATGGGGGTATGATCTTGCATGGGTCAGCTCGGGAAATTTATGTTACCAATTACACGGAGTGGAAAACTGACAAGTTAATTGCTCGATGCTTTTACCTTAGAGTTATTAGCAAGTTTCCGGTCACGAAGATCCATCAACTTGGGGAAATTACTGATTTTTATTAAAATTAATCTCCTTAAAGTAACCTATTAAACAATAGATCAAATGTGTTTTGATGTAACACGATGAAGGATTTAGAAGTCAGGTAATATGATTAAAATAGTTAATAATTAAAATATATCATCTTAATTTGTTGAAAATTGCATTAATTTAAATAAGTAGTAAAACAAAAAATTGTATTATTTGGAAAACAAAAAAAGTAAATATATTACATAAAATATACAAAGTGAAATGCCTTGGCTTGTAAATCTTTTGATAATTTCATATAATAATATTGGTAACACTTTGGCTGTCTGTGGTGTCAGAGTTTCATATCAGTTTCGATCTGATATTTGATACTAGTGTATACTTACACAATCATACCATATATATATATATATATATATATATATATATATATATATATATATATATATTATTTTTTTTTTTTTTTTTTTTTTTTCTGTTTTATCTTCCATAGTAACCCTATAGAAGAGTCGTTCCTTGAAATGTGAGCACATCCTATGCATGCAAGCATATTGTGTGCTTAGCTCATTACAAATGCAAAATTTAATTAATTACATCATTGTCCATTATTTTGAAGAAATGAAAATACTAAAAAACAAAAAAAAAAAAAAAAAGAATGAAATGAAATAAATAAAAAAAAAAAAAATGAAATAAAAATAAAACGAAACAAAATAAACATGAAATAAAATAAAAATACACCAAAAGTTGATGTTTAAGTGTGCCCTGTGATCTTCTTTTTAAAGTTCAATGCTTTGAACAAATTTCTTAAATTCATTACTATAGTTTTTGATGAGATTCTTTTCTGACATTGGCCATTGTTCTCCACTGATTATAATATGTTTGATTAAAAAAAATCTGTCCTTGTCAAAAAGTGGGCAGTTATATAATATATGATTAAATGTTTGTGTTGTCTGTCCGTCACAGTGGCAAGTTTCGTTGTCCGAAAGGTTAAAACGTTTCAAATAGTATTTGGTTGGTCCATGCTCTGTTAGAAATTGTGTAAGTTTGTAATGTGTACTTTTTAGTTTGTTGTAGTTTCCTAAATTAACGTCTGGTATAAACTTGTGAACTGGTCGTCCTTTGTTTGATTGTTGCCAGTGTAAGTTCCAGTTACTTATTGTGTCGTTTCTTAAAGTTTTCTTGATGTATGAAATAGGCGTTTGAGAGTATTCAAAAGGTAAAGAATTGTTAGTCGATGCGAATTTAGCTAGTTCGTCAGCCAGTTCATTTCCATAAATCCCAGCATGCCCCTTGATCCATGTTAATTTAACTGAGATTTCCTCATTTATTAATTGATGGAAATTCTGTTTAATTTTGTTTAGGAGTGGGTCATGTATGTTGGGGTTTTTCATAGAGTCTGTCAGCATTTTGTTGTCTGTAAATATGTTGAAAGATTTTGTCATGTTTTTAGTTCGTTGAATGAATTCGGTGGCTTTCAAAACAGCTAATTTTTCTGCTTGATTGTTTGAGCAGTTTGGTCCTAATCGACATTGTTCGTCGTGTCGTTTTTCTTGTTTCTCTAATGTTATTAAGGCACAGCCTGTATTCTGCTCAGTTTTGCTACCGTCTGTGTATATGTCTGTGCTGTTCATATCGTTTAGTTCTATTTCGTCTAAGTATTGTACCAATTTTGCATGAGATGATGGATGTAGCCAAAATTTTGGTGTCAGTTCAAGTTCAATCTTGTCAGTCTGAATATTTCTAAAAGATAGTCCTTGTTTTTTAATCTTATAAATTGTTGATGTCTCGGTTATTTTAAACTCAATGGGTATCAGCCCTGCAAGTACACATGCAGCGTCATATGATACAGTATGAAAAGCTTTGATAATTCTTAGTGCAATTAGCTTTTGAACTCTCTGTAATTTTCTCAAATTAATCGGTTTTAAGGCTGCTGCTTCCCATACTGGAATACCATAAAGAAGTCTGGGCAATATGGCCCCATCGTGAATAACCCTTAGAGCTTTAGAGCCGAGACCCCAGGTCATTTTTGCTGCGTTAGTTAGTGCGTGTATAGTTTTTAAATTTTTGGAAGTTGCTACTTCAATATGCGTTTTCCAATTCAGGTTCTTGTCAAAGTGCAAACCTAAGAAAGTCAATATAGGAGTCTTTTTTAATTTGGTTGAACTTAATTGAATGTTTAATTCCGGAATTTTTCTTTTTTTTGTGAATATGATGTAATTAGTTTTATCTAAGTTAAAAGTAAGTCTGTTTCTTTTTGCCCAGTTATTTAAAAATATTAGTGTCTGGTTTGTCGAAGATTGAAGTTCTGTAAATAATTTGTTAGTAACTAGAAGTATGATGTCCGCGTAAGTGATGATTTGTGTATTTTTAGGTATCTGTATGTCAAAAATGGTGTTAATCAGAATATTCCACAAGGTCGGTGAGAGACAGGAACCTTGAGGAGTACCTATAGTCAATTGCCTATAATTGTATATATATATATATATATATATATATATATATATATATATATATATATATATATATATATATATATATATATATATGTAATTTTTCTTGATATAAATCAATATTATTAAATATATATATATATATATATATATATATATATATATATATATATATATATATATATATATATATATATATATATATACATTTAAATTAATATGATTTATTAAAGTTTTGCATTAGGTCGAGCTTATCCTCCAAGAATTTATTTGAAATCACATTAGCCCTATACCCCATCGAATGCAAGATGTACCGAACGTGAGGTGTGGATAAAAACCTTATTAAATAAAAATGTTTGAAATTTAAAATCTCTTGGTAATTGTTTATTTTAAATACGGCTTACTTTTATTTTATTAATATTTTTAATAATCCTAATAGATTTCATATGCACTGGTTAAAGTACACAGGAATATAAACTCCTAAAAATTACTGAAACGACGTGGAATTGAAAAATCAACTGCCGAAAAATATGCAAGTTTAGCCAAGTTGTGCAAACACTATATGAAAAACCGTTTAGAAAATATGTTGGAGCAATCAAATTTAAATCTTAAATTTGAAAACATAAAACCTCAGGAATATTACAGCTATAATTGAAGAAGGTTTTGGACATAATTTTTCCGAGTAATAAATAAATATTTAGCCTTACAATATCCGCGAGTATCTGTCAAATACGCATCGGAAATATTTGTTTAACTGTCTTTGATCCTATGATTTCCCGTATTTCCTACCCTCTTCTTTTGTCCCAACTCGTAAGGTAGAAAAATTTGTATCTCAGGAATACGCGCGCACATCCAGGTAGGTTTTTTAAATTTTTTATTTTAAATATTCGTTGTGAAATTTGTAATTTATTGGTAATTTTAAGTAACATACGAAATGAATTTACACTTGATTAAAAAAAAACACTGAAATTAAACAGACTTGTATGTGTCAGATACACGCGATCTGTAATGATTGTATCATTTTATCTATTTACTTTTTTATTTTTATACATTTTTTTTTGTTATCATTATAGGTCATTTTTACAATAAAAAAAAACGAGAATCACCCGTTTGAATTGTGAGATATGTAGAGAGTTTATTTGTTTTTAACGGTTGTATATTTTCCTCAAATAATTTTGCCATTTTCATAGAACATGTTTTTAATTATAATTTTGTATAGGTTATCATTATTTAATGCAATTTTGTCTCCTTAAGAAGCTATGAAAAAAAAAAATTTAAAACACAAAAAAACTTTGCAATAAGACTTTTTATTTTTTTTTTATTTATTTATTTTTTTAATAACAATTTAATTGAAATTTACAACTGTACAATAATTTATATATCAAGTAGATGTGCTGTTAACTATTACAATAACGTGACAAAACATGAAAAGTACTACCCATCAGTAGCACTTCAATAAAAATTCTATACTAGAAGGTCTCTGGGCCATCTTCTTTTCAGACGGCTCGGAGGATTATCAGGAATAGTGTGGGAAGCAAGTTAAGAAATTAGGGGATTTGAGTGGTTATGGAGCTTACTGTGAAAGGATAGATATCTGGTTTGGGCTAAATCTGCAACATATGGAACATTAAAATCTTTATGGATAAGTTTATTGGTGCCAAAGTAAGGTGCATTGAGGATTTTTCGAAGGATTTTGGATTGTAAGGATTGGATACGAGATGAATTGGATGGTTTAGTGGAGCCCCAAAGCTCAACTCCGTACGTCCAGATAGGTCTAATCACAGTCATGTATATTAGTCTTTTGTAATTAAATGGGAGCTTTGAACGTTTGTCTAATAAATGTTGAAGTACCGTAAAATCGGGTCACATTAGTACGGTGGAGTGAAATTGGTACAAAATTGTTTCTGTGGTGATTTCCTTCTGGCAGGCTGTTTTGTCGACTTTTACCAAATGAGAGCCCACGAAACGACTCATTCTACGCTCTCATTTGGTAAAAGTCGACACAACAGCCTGTCAGAAGGAAATCGCCACAGAAACAATTGTGTACCAATTTCACCCCACCGTACTAATGTGACCCCATTTTACGGTAATCTGTAACGACGGGCAGTTTCTAGTCTTTTTAGTCTTGTATGTGGATTCCAAGTATGACGTTTGTCCAAGTAGAGTCCAAGGTAGCGGATCTGTTCAACAGGGATTAGTGGAATATCATTAAAGGATACTGTAGAACAGGAAGTCGAGGGCTTAGGACGAAGGGTAAAGGTTATTTGGTGAGATTTTCTTGGATTTATTTTGATTCTCGATTTTTGATACCATTCTTGAAGGGTTAGGATATGGGATTGGAGTGTTTGGGAGGCAATGAAGGGATCATTGTTTACTGATAACACACATGTGTCATCAGCGTAAGTGGTTAGGACAGTGGTAGGATGAGTTGGAATATCAGCTTTTTTTTTTTTTTTTTTTTTTAATATTTATTTTAATTTTTTTTTTTAAACTCTATCTGCCTTTTCTAATATGTATAAAATATCGATATGGCGATTAAAAAGGCATATATGCTTATTACACACAAGTGGTATCTGTGAGATACGCGCGCCTGTCCTTGTTGGTCTAGGAGGAGTGCCTATCGGATGCTTAATAATAAATACTAAAGGATTATAAATTACAAAGAACTGTAAATACGTGAAAAAACATGGCTGTTTTTAACAAAGCAATTTATGAATATCACGATTTTCTACACTCAAGTTAGAAACCCTACTTCTAACATGGGACAAACTTCATTTTATTGTTCATTTAAAATGTTCCAGCAAGACATGACTATACTTAACCACAATTATGAAACAAAAAAGAATTTCCAAACCTAACAAACTATAATTCTCATATATACTCAATATATTCATGTGATACACTATTGGGAAAATTGAAACGTGCAACTATACCTAACACATGAAAATATGCATGCATGTAAAATAAAACATGAATATTACGACTTAATTTAGTTTCCTCGAATCATTTGAAATCACTCCTCTCCGCATGTGAAGAAACTTTGATCATGACTATTCATAAATCAAGCCAATGGTGACACGGAATTGAATTAGAATATCCTAAAATTTGGAGTTGGTATTAACATTAATCAAAACAGGCCTCTAATATATTCACTAGAGTTATGGAACGCTATCATTTTAAAATCATGTAGATTTAGTATTTGTAAATTGAGTTAATTCTCACATTTGAAAGGGCGTGTTGACTATCAGCTATGATTTTTTTTTTCAATGAATTCCCTTTTCTATGATCCTATTTATAAAGCAAATGTTTTTATTGTCTTACTTTTATTTCATAATATTAAAATATTACGAATTATCATGTTTTAGCAATAAAACTATGTTCGTTATTGAGTTTCATGGAGTACCATGAATACAAGATAACATGAAAGGACCGGATACGAGGAAAATGCGTACAAATAATAAAATAATATGTAAGAACATATAATATAAATCCAAAACTAAATATTTCATTAACTTAAAAAAAAAAAAGTTTTTAAAAGTAAAATATATTTTTAAAATTATTTTGTATGTAAGAAAAAAATCGGATGGTATTAATTACGTTACTGAGCCTTAAGAGATTTTAAATCAGAAGAAAAGATAAAAGAAAAAAAAGAATTAATTATTGCACTCGTTCAGTAAATTTTTATTTCCATTACATTATTATAAATATATAAATAAAGACGATATTAAAAAATTACTGCGAACAAATAATATAAACTCAAAACCAAAAATTTTATTAACATAAAATAAAATAAAAATATCAATTTTTATTATATTTTTTTTTATTCAAATTAAATAAAAAAATAAATTTTAGAATCATTCTGAATTTCAGAAAATAGTAATTATGTTACTGAGCCTTGCGAGATTTAAAATAAGTTCTCTTTATTTAAATAAATGGAAATATTATTCTAAATAAAATATAATTATTCTATAAAAATAAAAAATACGTGAGAAAAAACCAAATTGAAAATATTTTCATAAGATAAATCGAGTTTATTGAAGAAAATGTTTATATAATTAAACGCCTCCTATAATATATTTATAACCATACTATAAACAAACAATTTTTTATATACAAAATATGAGAATGTAAGTAAGTATAGATGTGTATCAAAAGTCATTTTTTTTTGTCAATTATATAACAAACTTCCAAGGAAATGTTCAACATGAATATTTATGTTATATGAATTATAATAGTATACATAAGATGTATCCTTTTACAAGATTTCTCATTTATTTTGCAACTCATAATTTAATTATTAAACATTTTTTTTATTATTATTTATCATAGCCAGACGATTGTCCTATGAATTGTACTCATTAGTTATTCTTATGGGACAAGTTGTCCCAGAATAAAATTCATTTTCTTCTTCTTCTTCTATTCATACTAAGAACTATCATCTATTTATACTATATAAAATACAAAGCTTATAATAGCCGGGAGTACAAGGTAAAATCAAAAGACGTACGTGATAAAGTCTGCAACAAGTGATAAATGGAAGTTCATTCACCCAACTTTCGACAATTCGAAGTGAAACAATGAAAGTTAGAGCAGGCCGCGTTCAGCCATCTCACGGAAGTAAACCTTCAAATGTGGTTACAGAAAAACTGGCATTGCCAGAGCTTTCGATAAACTACTCAATTTTCTAAAAACAGTTAATCTCTGCTAGCAATATTTCACGCAGTGGCTTATTTCTTAAAATCATAGAAATTAAAAGAAAAAAATATATCACAAAAACTAACAGCCAGGGAGAAATTGAGTTTATTTTTGAAAAAGGAAAATCCCCCAAATAGAAAAACTCATAAAATCATTGATACTTCCTACTGGGCTACACATTAACTAATCCCCAAAGACCTTATTGCCCTATGTGTTGGAGAATAGGCACGAATCGGATAACTTTCACAACAAATTAAAAACCCTAATCGTGCCCTAACTTGCTTCTCCTTTGGTTCCCGACTGTCAAGATATCTGAAAAGAAGCCTTGAGATCTTCCAATATAACTTTGGTTTAAAATTTTTCTCATGACATTATGTTCCTCATTCGGCTTATGTATTAGATTAATTTTGTTGTTTTAGTTCGTTGATGATAAAGACCTTATGTAATCCAACTAGGGAAGGCAAAAAAACCTATTCTAGCCATTCTGGGAAGGTCAAGGTAATTTCGTGGACCCACCACGAAATAAATTTTAAACCGCACTGAGACTCTCGCCCAAGTTCTCCTTTTCAAACACCTCTGAGGGTTATCTGGAAGAGAATGGGAAGCGAGTTCAGGTAGTCGTGGATTCGAGTATAGGTAAGCTAGGTATCTGGTTTGCGCTAAATCAACAACATATGAACCATTAAGATCTTTATGGATAAATTTGTATATTCTAAACTAAGGAGGATTGAGGAATTTTCGATGGATTTTGTAAGGATTGGATACGAGACGAATGGGATGGTTTAGTGGAGCCCTTAAGCTCAACTCTGAATGTATAGGTTTAATTACTGTAACGTAAACGAGCCTGTTGTAATTAATCAAAAGACTTGAACATTTTTCTAGTAAATGTTGAAAAAGTCGAAAACGACTGCCCGTTTCTTGTTGTTTTATTCTTGTATGCGGGTTTCAAGTAAGTCTTTGTCCAGATGGAATCCTTGGAAGTGAATTCGTTTTAACTGGAATTAATGAAATATCGTTAATAATAAAATTAAATGGAAAGGGAAGGCTAACTATAATCAAGAACCTCAAAAGTAAATCCTTTTTCGGGATCCGCACGAAATGAAAATTTGATCGAATAGTTTGTTTAGTAACAACTCTATGAGGCAGTTAACTATGATATTTAGGTGGATATCACATAAAGAATTTGTATGCATGCTGGTATAATTTATGCACGACATGGAATAGTTCAGGCTATGTCATAGTTGAGCCTATGTTGTATTCCGTTGTATATTCCGGCCTATGTTAGCTCTGTTGAGCGCTACTTTGTAAGTCAACACCCTGAGGTAAGTGGCTTGAATTATTCCATGAATAGAAGTTTCATTCCTGAATATCTCAGCTGCATTTACGAACTATCTGCAACATTATTACTAAGACTCCATACCCGTTTGTGGAACTTTACTCTGAATACTTTGTCAATAATTTAGAGGCTCTCAAAATATTTATATAGTAATGATAAAAAACTGGATCCTTCTGGAATTCAATTAAATCAATCGTGACTGGATGAACTCGATCTTCAGTAACTGAAATATAGGATTACGAATTTATTTTAAACTCAAGATGTTTATAAAAGAAACAGAAAATAGTACAAATCCTGATCAAATTTGATATATTTGTTTTTACGATTTACAGACGGATTTTTTTTAAAATAAATAATCCTACCTATGAAGGTCATTTTTATCATTCCTAATACACTGCAAGCATATTGTTATAGTAACCCAAAAGTAAAAAATAAATAAATAAATAAAAATATTTAAAAAAAGACCCTGGACAACTTCAACCCATGAAGGGTCTTAGATTCAGAACTTAAGTAAGGATCCACTGTTTCTTGCTGAACGGTTGTGAAAGGAGGGGATTCAGCCGACATGACCTTCAACCGGTAGGTTTTCTCCCCAATTCAGAGTACCCACCTTATAGAGGCTGGTTGTGCCCAAGGAGAGTCTCAAGCTCTATATATACAGCTTTGGCTTCGGACTGGCGGATTGTAAAATATACAATTCGGTTATACAATGTATTTTTAATATATTAAAGTCATTTTTAAAGAGTAATTCCATGAAAATGTTTTTTGAAAAAGTTGAACAATCTTTAATTTACTCACCCAACGCGCTCAGTCACCATGTTCTACCCCCCCCTTAATTTGTGATAGATTCTCATTCAGCGTAGAATTTAAAATAAGATAAAATTTCCGAATTTTCCACTCTTGGAGTGGATAGTCACTGTACGGCGCTAACGTTAGGTTAAACCTGCGCAACACAGCGGCCGTTCGGAAAGTGATTTGAGGCGCTAGCTTAAATTGAGTTAACACTGAAACTATATATAGAGGGCGAGTAATTAAATTTTTATTACAGTAAGGGTGTAATGGAGGTTAATAAAAATCATGTGTTCTTACTAAGGGGTGGTTTACGATTAAGTGGGGGAGCAGAGTCGTAAAAAAACCAATCACGAGATCTGACAAATCTCTCCTACCAGTAATCTAAGAACATTTTTTTTTTTTTTTTTTTTTTTTTTTTTTTTTTTTTTTTTTTTTTTTTTTTTTTTTTTTTTTTTTTTTTTTTTTTTTTTTTTACACTCTTCAGACAGTAAATTTCATATTTAATTAATAATCATATTCAGAATTTTTTTTTCAATTTAAGATTTTTTCATTCCTTAACTCCAATCTAATTTATAGAGAGAAGATAATAATAAATGAACCGAACTATAAATCTTTAATGACTATCATTTTAATCTATCTAATAAATATCTTTAAAAATTTAATAAATAAAAGTTATCTAATATCTTCTGATGTGATTCTATCTCACGAGAAAAAGCAAATTAACGAACTTACATCAGTAAAGACAATTAGGATTGGTGAATTAATTGCGATTTCTATTGGAATTCGTTTTATAAGAAAATAGTTTCGTATAGTTAACATTCATAGGATGTAAGGTCAAAGAAATATTGAACGAAACATTTTTTATTAATAATTATCTCTTAACTTATACATAACGGACCTTTACCTAGACACTCTCCTTTCTCTTTTTCATATATGTTTTAACAATATAAATATGTATAACAATAGATGATGTATAACACAGTATATATATATATATATATATATATATATATATATTTTTTTTATGATATGAAATAAATATATTATACTATAGGTTATTAATGTTTTTTGAAAAGAATTATTATCAGGGTTATTAAACAAAGGGGGCAGGGTTCCAGATATAGTTATTAAACTGACCAACAACAAATGTTGATATTAGTAAAGTAAAGAAGTAAATTAATTATTAGAGGCATACCATTGAAGTAGACAAGCATTGAGGTAGTTTGGCCCTATTTATGTGATAATTTGCTAACTCAAATAAAAATAATCAAATAGTTATCTTAATGTTTGCATTTTTCTTTCATGGATGGAATTAAAAAGAACAGAATGTGACAACTAGTTGATAATATTGAAAATCGATTTTATGAATTTCACTGTTTTTTACAGTTTTGTTTTGAATATTGCAAATGTAGCTTTTGACAATTTTTCACCTGTATAGTGTTCAAAATTTAATTGATACTTCGAAAGTAGTTTTGAAATGATACAGATGCTTTATACCATGTTTTTTTTTTTTTTAAGTCGTATTTGTGTCGTAAAGAAATTAAAAGTTAAACCTAAGTTAACTTGATTATTGCAGTTATTACAACCATATTTTTTTGTTATTATTAAATATCATTTTAAGATTAAGTTTTATTTTAGGTCTTGAAATCTAGCATAAACTTTTCTAGAATAATTAGACCTAATAGAATATATTGTTTATTCAAATATTTATTTATTGTGATTAATATTGAGGCTTAATTTTGTTTTAATTAAGCAATGCACTTTTTAAGTTGTATATTATTTTTTCTGTACAAAAGGACAGGATATATCTTAGATAAGGGTTAGAAAAAAAAAAAAGAGAAGACATATTTCTTTGTAATGCTATAATACGAAAAAACTTCTTTTTAAAAATCTAGTCGAGTCTTAGTTGTATCTAGTTTTATAGCTCCAACAGTTTGAATGTATCCACTATGTTTCTGATTTTTGACCTCAAATACATTACTCAACCAGCTAGTTGTCTCAACTGTATCATTGCTATGCTGGTTACAGATTGTAAAAACTAATTTAGAATTTTTTTTTTAATAAGAAAAACTATGTTTTATTTAGAAGACATATTATAATCTGCCAGCATGGGAATTAAATAACAAATCTATCAATGAAGTTATATCTATTGAACATATTTTCATTATTATATTTTCAATGCTGTTTTTTTTTTTTCTTGGGTTACAAAAATAGAAATAAAAAGGAAAAAATCATTACATCATACTATTGAACATCTAAATAATTAATTTGACGTGTTCTCCGTCATTAAATTTTCCAAGCAAAGTCGCTATTTTTGTGTCTCAAAACACCTAATTAAAAAAAAGTAAGAAAAACCTCGCAAAACAAAGGCTGGCTATTGACAGATAAACAAAACATCGGATAGCTTCTGACATGTTAAAACATAATACTTTATATTCCCAAAAGAAGTTTCATGCACGATGTAGAAAAAGTTGTAATATTTGCTACAATTTTAACAAATCTGCGATGGAACGCGCATCTGCAAAGTAATACAGCAAAGGATTATAGGAGAGGACAATATTTTAGAGAATTACTGCAGACAAACAAATCATGGTCAAAACTTTGAACGCGAATACTGCAGCAGTACACAACTCAGAAGTAACGACATACAATACAAGAATTAAAGCAAAGAAGTCACGAATGTTTATGGAGAAAATAAGTTCAATTGAAGATTCATAAAAAGAAAATGAAGGAAGAACAATTTTCAAAAGGTCGTAAAAAGAGGGCCCTTTAATCAAAGCTTGAATTATCTTCAGGAATAAGAAATTCGAGTTCTTTGTAATGGAAAAGGGGGGGTAAGCACGAGTCACAGACCTGATAAAGGACGAGTTAATCATCAGGAAATGAGAAAGGTGATGAGACAGTAAGAGAGGGTATTTGGAATTGGTCTTGGAAATACTGAGAAATGATGAAGCTGATTCGTATACCATTATGTTCCATCAAAGAAAGGTCTGTATAGATAATGATTACGATAAAAAAAAATGAGCGACTTTGTCTCTTTAAAAAATATATATTTAAGTTCAAGGCAAGGTTTACTGTCTTATTTTTTTATTAGAAATTTCAACCAGATGAAATAAATTAAATTATTTCTATAAAATAAAAATTATTACCAAATCAAAATTTCAATCCTTTACTTTTTGATATTGCGGATCAAAATTTCCAACAAAATATGATGGGTCTTTTGTTGTGAGCAATGCAGTCAGACTGCAAGTTTCTTAATAGTCTCTGTTCATCTGGATTACTAACTCATAATTAAATTTATACGTTATAATAATAACAACTAATTATAATGTTACGTTATTTTCAACCACCTAATTAGTGCAATTTTAATTGTGTTAAAAATTACAGTAATGTGTAAATATATCATTGAAGAAACAAGGCTCAATTGTATACTTCAATAAAATATCTTTATCGATTAACAAAAAAAAACTTAAATTTTAGTAAAAATTATCTATTTTCTTATGAGAGAGGGTGAAGCCACGATGGCTAGTTATTTATCATATTTATTATGATACTTACATGGAGCAAGTATACTTTTTTTTTTTTTTTTTTTTTTTTTCTACTGGCCTGAATGTTAAATTACGTAGTTTCTAATTAGAAGTTTCGGTATCGTGATACTTTCTAGCCGAAGTTTGAAGGAAGGAGAGTTTAGAGAAGGGATCGATTTCTTCCTTCAGCCCTATAAGACAATGGCCTAGATTCAATCTGCAACATGAAAGGGGATAGGTCGTAATGTCTAGTTACGGTTCTCAACCTTGAGCATACATTTAGATAATTATTTGGCAGAAAGTACCATAATCGTTTCGAATTTTTATTCTGTACTATACTCACAGTTACTGTACTATACTCAGTTACACGCCAAATTGAAGGAACGATGCTGTAAAAAATGTTGGTGATATCTTCCAATTTCCTACAATGATAAAAACACCAATTTAAGATATTGTTTGTCTTGCCTTGAGTTCAGTCGCCCGCTCTCACTTGAAGTATGCAATTGAACATTGTTTCTTAAATGGCACTTTCACGCAAAGCAGCAATTTTTAACTTAAATTGAACTGATTAGGTGGTTGAAGATTGCGTAAGATCACAACTAGACATCCAATTTTTAATTTTATTCTATGATTTGGTAATCCAGATGGAGGACACTATTAAAAATTCTTTTGGATGGTGGAATTAATTATCAGTGCTTAAAACAAAAAATCCACGAATCATATATTTACACACAATATCAAAAGGCAAAGGGTCAAAATTGTGATCTAGTAATTTTTATTCGACAGAAATAATTTTATTGACTTGATTTGGTTGGATTTTAATTTTTATTATTGCTAAACCTTCCTATAACTATGAAGATGAATTAGATAAAATTTGGCACAGATGAGCTCAGTAGTTTCACCATTGTAAGCTCTATTGAGGAATGGTGCTAACCACACATTGGTCGATTTTTAAACACCACTGGGATCCACATGTCGCAAGACATATTTAATTTCTTTTAAATAATCTAATTGAATATAAGAAAATTTTATTATCAATTTCAAGCTCTTTATTACACAGTACCTTTAGTAACATCTCATGTAGAATGAAACTCGCCACCTATCGGTCAATTTCCAACTTTACTGTTATCCACATATTATCGCTATTTTAATGACTGATTAATGGAAAATTATTAGCTTTTATTATTTCTAAACCATCCTTGAACCATAAAAATGATGTAGTCAACATTGGTTCAGTAGTTTCCGTGGTTAGTGATCATAAGCGTTTGTTTGTTGGTCCTGCGTTGTTGGTTTGTCCTTTTATATAATGAATGAAAATAAATTCTATTTTGGAGCAATTGCCCCTTAACCCTTGAGTGGTCGCGCATGGCTCAGTTACAAGAAAGGTGTCAAGGACGAAATACAAACAAGAAAAATATTAAAATTAAATTATGGTACAAAAAAGTAATATTAAATGTTATAAATACTACACTAAAAGCAAATTAAATCCTAAGGTAAGCAAGTTAAAATAAGAGAAGAAAACAAAAACTCAGAAACAAAAAATGAATGAAAAATACAGTAAACAAAGCTAAAAAAATAGATCTTATACGGAGGATATAAATGTATCTTAATAATATTTATATAAATTATGACAAAAACAATAGTACAAAATTTGTACAATAGTACAAAAATAATTCTAAACAAACCAAAATTATATTCTGAATATTCATGTTTCTTTGTACTAAACATTTTCTTCTTCAATATGACTGTTAGATTGAATGCCTGATAAGTAAAGGAAAAGTCGGAATTTGAATCTACTGAGAATGGAGGAATGGAGGATGTTGGAAGGGAGGGAGTTCTAGAAATTAGTTGCTCTGGAAATATAGGAGCGTTTGAAGGGTACTGTGTAAAGGTCCGAGGAAAGGTAACTGTTTTTGCGGGAACTCACTGATGATTTTAATATTAATGCTTTGTGAATATAACTAGGTGACTGAGTGGAAAGTGATTTGTAAAAGGAAGAACGATGAAGCATTGTTGTCGGAAGGAGGAAAATAACCATTTTAATTTAGTATAGTGGTGAGAGACACGGTCATGGGGTGGTATCTCTAATAGTACAGATATAATCTAACAAATATAAAATATAAACTAACAATAAAAAACCTACATAATATAGTAGGAAAAATAAAATAAAAATCATTAAATCAATTAATTGAGGTACGCTTGATGGTATAGATGGATCAATACATTAGGATAATGAATTATTTCCCACTTCAATTGGATTAGAAAAAGGCTTAAGCCTAGGAGCGTCCAAACTTTAAATCTTGCACTGCATTTGCCTCAATAACACTTAATATCACTCACCGTCAATGCCTGGCTTAAGTGTCAAATGAGTTCCTAGACGCTCAGCAGTGCTTGACTCAAGTAAGGGTTAAATAAAACCTCGAAACTTTTTAAAAATAACGGGTTCTTTTTTATCTTATGGTATGTAGTGAAATTCTAATCAAATGTCTCAATACTTATTATTATTATTTTTTTAAAACTATTTATTCATATTTACAACTGTTTACATTACATAAAAGATGTAAATTTGAGGAAAATGATTATAATGATGACATGTCAATAACATATAAGAACTACCCACTAGTAGAACTTCAATAAAAGTTCTACATAAGAAGGTCTCTTAGCCATCTTCTTTTCAGACGCCTCTGAGGATATTTGGGAATTGATTGTGAGGCAAGTAAGGAGACTTGTGGATTCGAGTGGTTATGGAGTTTACTATGAAAAGATAGGTATCTACTTTGGGCTAAATCAGCAACAAATGGAACAATTAAATCTTTATGGATAAGTTTGTGACATGATAATGAGCATTGAGGATTAAACGAATGATTTTGGATTGTAATTTATATCTACTATGAAATAATCTACATATACATCTAACAAGGGAACGTTTGGAGTTGTAACTCACAGATTTGAATGCCGGTTGGTGTGTGGGTAGTAGGGACCTATAATAGTGCAAAACTAGAGTTATAGCCGCCAATGAGCATTAGGAGCCGAGAAAAAAAATAAAATATGAAAATAACATTTTCTTTTTTTTTCTCAGCTCTCAGTCAAGATAGAGAAATGATTCTTTCACTTTTAATTGCAGTTATGTATGCTATTTGATATAAAAATACTTCCGTTATGCCCAAGACACCAACCGGCTATAGGGTGCTCAAAAACTCTATAAAAATGACATAGTTCCAAGGAAATCCGCTGCAAATCCGTGGAAATTTTTTTACAATAACAACTGACCTCAAATCTCGATTTAACGCAACATAAAATCCTTATATGTGAAATTTTATCAAAATCAAAAAATATTGATTTTTCACTTTTTTCGAGGAGGTTAAAATTTTGAAGTTGAGAGTTCATCAACAATTTCTAACGGCCATTATAAGATGTGAGTTACAACTCCAATCGTCCCCTTGTAAGTATAAGTCTATCTGTATAAGTAGGTATACCCACAGAGCTTAGTACACCTTTGGCCAAACACTCCGCTCCAGAACCAATTAGGTTTAGCAGGTATATGGGCACCTTAGGCACCTGCCTCTGCTTCCACAGCACCCACCCCCTCCTCTCTCATACTCCTAATGGGGTCTTACAGGTACTTTAACCTTCCGGCACCTGAGGCTTCCCTCCATCCATTGTCATTTAATATTTACAATAATTAATGGTATTTCTATCTCGGCTAACCCAACTTATAGCTGTGTATAAAGATGGACTAATCATCAATATAGTTAATAGAACTTCATCATTTTTGTTTTTCCTACATGAAATATCCTATTTCATTTTTATAAAAAAAAATTAATTTTAGACTAAGAAAGCAGTTTTTCCATACTGAAGAGCAATACGTAACAGTGTTATAAAGCAGACTCCTTATCTTCATATAAATAATGAAATAAGATATCTTTATATATATATATATATATATATATATATATATATATATATATATATACATTTCTTGACTGTTACTAGTATGTTTAATAAGTTTCTTGAGGTTCAGTAATTAAATAAATACAACTATTTTAGCTGTATTCTCATAATCATGCCCTACAGTGAAAAAACAGGTTACAATAAAACATATAAGTTATACAGAGTATATCAAAACACAAAGTCAGCTACAATATAAATATATAAAAAACATGCACCCAAATAAATATTTGAAATATGTCGTTGTTGCAGTAAATGAGCGATGTAACAATTCAAAAATATATATATATATATATATATATATATATATATATATATATAGCGTATCCACCAGTTACTTTGTAAGTAGTTTCATACTCCTCCATATTTTGTATTTATATATAGTATATATTCTAACGCATGTTTTTATATATTTATATTGTAGCTGACTTTGTGTTTTGAATATTTTATTTTAACCTTTTTTTTCATAGTAGGGCATGAGTATGAAAACAATATAGCCTCTAAACGTGGCCAAAATAGTAATTTTTTTTTACTTATTGAACCTCGAGAAACTAATTAAACATATATATTTATATTTATATATGTATTTATTGAAATTTACAACTGTACAAAATATATACATCAAGTAAATCTGTTTATAATGATTACAATAACACCTCCAAACTTGAAAAGAACTACTCATCAGTAGCACTTTAATAAATATTCTACAATAGAAGGTCTCTAGGTCATCTTTTCAGATACCTCGGAAGATTATCGGAAATGGAGTGGGAAGCGAGTTGAGAAACTAGTGGATTTAACTGGTTACGGAGCTTACTATGAAAGGATAGGTATCAGGTTTGGGCTAAATCAGCATCTTTAAATATTAGACAGACGAATTATGAGGAAACGTCTATGTACGAGAATAAGCACGGAGACTTTGAAATTTATAAGCGATGATGAAATATATCATAACATAGAAAAAATAACAGAGGCAATAAAGAAAAGAAAATTGAGGGTATTATGGAAATTTATATAAAATGTATGACAATAGGTTGTCAAAACAGATCTACTAATTTCTCTGAGAAAAGAAATTAACAATATTTTGAAATATACAAATTTGAAGATAAATGTACCCCCTTTTAGTGATAAGTATGAAGTATTTGAATTTATTTACTGATTTTATCCCGAAGGGAACGTCCGATTTTCAGTCAAAAAGAATCTTTTTTTTTTGTATGTATTAAAAAAAATTAAAAATTAAATTATAAGAAGTAACACAGACAGATGACTTCAGAAAGAAAGTTTTAAACAGCTTTCTATGATACAAGAAATAAGAGAATGGGCACGAAGTGATCGGGGTAATAAATAAGATACATTGTAAAACGATCAAAGAATATTGAACAAAAAGATAACAACAAATGAAAAGGAATTGAAACTAGCACGTGGTCTGTAGCTGGCAAAAATAAAAATAAAATAAAATGGATCAATAGATAAATAAAATAAAATAAAAATACATTCATACTTCTTATCATCCCAGTATATCGTTTTTATTCTTTAAAATTTTCTAAGATTATTTTCATTGGTATTTTTTGAGTATCTGAAATATCCTTACAATATTTGCTACAATGCCACAAAATGGATTCCAATGCCAGGAAAATTTTCTCGACTATTAACTCATGCATTTCCCAGAGCCAGTTGTTAATATTCCGGGCTAATGTATCGTTGGGTGTTACATCACCAATTACCATCAATGAACTTAATGAGTAATTTGCTCGGAGGGAGTGCTTTTAAATTACAGAGTATATTAGCAGAAAAAAAAATTGATAAACAGCAAAAAGTTCTTTAGTGAATGTAAAAATAATGTTCAATTTACAAGGCCTGTCTTTTCATTTATGGAGGGACAAGCCATCCCCAAAACGATCCCCGCTCTACTCCTTCAGCTAGAGAAGGTATTTATGAATGAAAATACAAGTATCCAATGTATAATTAATCAGAATATATGAATTATTTGGCATGTCTATAAGCAATAAGAGAGAGAGGACAAATTAAAGGGATGGTATGTTAAATAAAGGAAGTGCTTCGTTCATAAGTTTTAAATTGGAGAGGTATTGTACTCTCAATTGAAAAGTTTTGGCTTCTCAAGGGATCCGTAGCTATACCGGAAAATAAGTTGAGACCAGAAGATGGTGAGTCGGGAAGTGGAGATGTTGAGATGTGTAAAAGAACTATTAAATAATAAGTCATACCTGACTTAAGAGACAAGAAACTGCTCGTCTTTTCCGACTGCTCCAACATTTACTAGACAAGCTTTGACCAACATTTACATGACACGATACCTAAGAGAAAAGAATTATGATTATGATCATATCACACTAAATCAGTTACCGTATGAGGGGACTTATGATACCACAAAGTAATACTATATTTAGTTTCAATTATTTGGTTCCCATCACGAATCTAGTATACTTCTAGGATAAATTAAATTTTTTAATAAACTTCTAATCTTCCATCAAGGCCCGTAAAAACTTGTATGATCAGATCAGCAAGAAACCAACTTGAATAATAAATAATAAATAAATAGAAATTCGTTTATGTGAATAATAAACGAAACATAGAAATAACAATACATCATATTCCAACGACATAGACTGACACAAGGACCAAACAGAAGTAATGAACCACAGGGCAACATTGAAGAAAGTAATATTGAAATTCGAACAGTTTTTAAGTCATATCAGTATGATTAACATGATAAATAAATGTTTAAATCCTAAAATTATGGTCTGGGATGTGATGTACAAAAATAAACATCAAATAATAGACAGTGTTTTATAATAATAGGTTTTGAAACGTTAAAAAAAAACTGAATATTTTTTGTTTTATTTTTTTAGGTGGGATTCATCCGAGATCAATAATATAAATAATAAGAAATACAGACATTTGTTCATTTTTATATTAAAATATTATTTTAAAAAACATTAATTCATCAAGCTATTGTTATTCCGTACATATGACACCACGGAGGGGTTAGATATTGGTGGCTCGGCCACCTGTAAAGAATGCAAGATGACAGGCTGCCGGAAAAGATTATGTACGGCAGACTGGGCGGAAACGGATTGAGAGGAAGACTAAGCTGAGAAGGCTGAGGTGACTGGATGGCGTGGAGGACGACCTGAAGTGACTGGGGATGAAAGGTTGGCGATGGAAGGAAAAAGGTAGACTGGAGTGACTTTCCAAGGACCGCTAAGAGCTGAAACACTAAATACATAAATAGAACACGGAAAATCTTTCCATTAGCACAAGGTCAAGTTTTCCGTGAGTTTCAACTTCAATTATTTTTAAAACTTTAACCTTTGTCGTAAACCTGCGACCTCTTGTCCTATAGTATCCTTTCACAACATTTCACTAATCCCTGTTAAAACAGACCCGCTGCCTAGTACTCCATATGGACAAACGTTTAGCTTGGAATCCACAAACAAGACTAAAAAGACAAGAACTGCTCATCGTTTTCAACATTTACTTGAGGAACGCTTTAAGATGCCGATTAATTACAAAATAATCGTATACATAAAAGTTATTAGACCTGTTCGGACATACGGATTTGAAGTTTAGAGCTCCTATAAACCATCTAATTCATCTCGTATCCAATCCTTGCAATCCAAAATCCTTCGAAAAATCCATAATCCTCCTTACTATGTCACAAATAAACTTATCCATAAAGATCTTAATGTTCCATATGTTGCGGATTTATCCCAAACCAGATACCAATCTTCTCATAGCCCATAACCTTTTAAATCCACTTGTTTCTAAACTTGCTTACCATCCTATTCCTAAAAACTCTCCGAGGCGTCTGAAAAGAAGACCTTGGGACCTTCTCATATAGAACTTTTATTGAAGTCCCACTGGGTAGTTGCTTCACAAGCAATTGTGATGTTATTATGTACGTTATAACATTTACTGGATGTATGTATTTTATATATATATATATATATATATATATATATATATATATATATATATATATATATATATATACTGTTGTTTATGTCAAAAAATGGACAATAAAAAGAAAATTGTTTGAGCATGCTTGTTCTACACAGGCTTAATATCAACTCTGTTTAAGAATAAGACGTCCCCTAGCTGATCGAAAATTTCAAGTCAATTGTTCAACATCTAAATCTGAGGAAGTGAAGTTTTAGTATAGAAGTTAAGAGATCATTTTAAAAACTCAGTTATTAAAGGAAATAGTTATCTATGGGTTTGGGGGTTAAGCATTATCGTTAAAAGATCAAAACACCGAAAATATGTTGTACCACTCCTCGAATACCAAGACCAGCAAAGTTCATTTCACAAGATAATTAGTTTCCCACAAACACTTCTTTTAGTATTACAATTTAACAGCTTAGGCGAATACAATGTCACTCCTTTAGTAGAAATGCAAATGAAACGATCATGATCGCCCCCACCCGCCCAAGGCTCTCCCACTCCTACTGCCGACCGTTCACACGAAGTAGCGAACCCAATTTGGAAGGTGCGTCTCGCCCCGTTCATAACTGTGTGAAAAAGTTTCGAAGTTTCATAAAAAAAGGTTTTTACTGTACTAGAGACCAGGAAATCTTAAGTATTAGAGTTTTATTTTTAATTGAAAACCCTTAAATTAATTGACATCTCCAATTTTTTTCCGACTCAGCCTTTTTCTCAGTTATTCAAGGAATAACAATTAATTGGAAGGATTTAGATAAAAATATCGCTAAATAGCAGAAAACCCATAGCGGAAAATTAGGCGCGGTTAGTGTTATACAGAAAAATAAATGAGTAACAATATTCACAAAAACTTAGCAACTATTATAAAAAAAGTTATTGAAAATCAAATATTCATAAATACCTGATCATGTAGAAAGAAGAAAAACATGATTTATATGGAAACCTCCTTTCGGGATACGACAAAGTATAGAACATGGCGTGACAATAATGAGTTACGTTAAGGCCAGGGTGAAAACAGAGCAAACTTTCAAGCCAGTTAGTAATCGGATATTAATATAATAGGATATGAAGCGGAGATATAGCAGTCCCAATGGCTTCCTACTGATTGATTTTGCAGTAGAAAAACGGTTCAGCATTCAACACCCATTTAATTGATGCAATTTAAAAAATGCAAATATCTAAAGACTATTCTAGGCACAAATTCAGGCCCATCAATTTTATAAAAATAAATGAATAAATTAATCAAAATCTTAATAAGAAAATAATAATTATACAATTTCGAAAAAAAAAAAAAAAAAAAGTATTTATTCGTTAAATATATGATACAGCTTCTATATGTAATCTTCTATATGTTTTCAAAAATAAATTACTGCGTTTAGGTTTAGTGATGACCGAATACCAAAAAATTAGCTTTGAACCATTCGGTAAACGACCAAGGGGTACACTGAGATGCAGATGGGAGGATTGCGTCAGGGCTGACCTTGGGGATTTGGGTTTTGAGGGAGTGGGCTGGAGAGAGGTGTGTGGTCAACGGTTGGTGGTGGCAAACCACCACCATGTATCACACCTTCCTTACAGAACTCCTCAGCTACGCCCTAAGAATAAAAATAGAATAATTTAGCGCACCGGTCAATAACAACACTAGTCCTCTCTAATAGAATTATTTGTTATTTCCCTTGTCAGATCCTTAAATAATAATCTACTAATTTCTATAATAGTCTCAGGGCCAACGACAGCTAGTTTTTACTTAAATTAGCTACAAATATTTGTTAAATAAACTACTTTACCATTTAAGTAGTAGTGGCTAATGGAGTTATCAACCCCTATCGATTAATGTTTACTTTTTCAGAGTTCTTGGGAAAAAATTAGAGGGCGATTACAAGGCTATTGAGGTTTCTAAAAATATATATCGATCGATATGAACATCGATCGTAATTTTCTCAATTTTTCTATAGTTTTCCAAATTTTATGATTTTGAGATTGGTTAGGAGTTACTACAGAAATAAAAATTTATTATCGAAAATTTTTCTTCGAGAATTTATTTTTGTCATATATTATATTATATCGTGATATAAATCCTTATAATTAATATAAATCGTATATTTCTTTATGAGAACGTATAACGAAATATGCATATATTTAAAATATAAACAGGATATAAAAACATCATGAGATATTAAATTAAGCACTAAACCATATATTCTAAATTTCTGTCATTCAAGACACTGGTGATAATTCCTAACTAGAGGAGATAGATAAAGCGACAAGATTTAAATATAGGATTAGAGAGACATACGATTAGGATATGTATAAGATATACTAAGGAGGGGAGGTAGCTCAGTGGGTAAGGCACAAGACTGCCAAGCTCCCGGATTCGAGTCCGTTTGAGGGCAGAAATATTATTTTTCATTATTCTAGTCGTGGCTCAGCTTCGAGGTGGAGAGACCCTCCTATGGCAAACCCGGTCTCTAGTGGGTACCCTTTGGGGGAAAACCTGGGGTTCGAGCGTGGTTTCGGTCAAATCTCCTCCATTTACAACCGTTGTTCCAGCAAAAGTATATACTTACTTAAGTACTTAACCCAAGACCCCTCATAGGTTAAGAATCCTTTTTATTTATTTTATTTTTTTAAGTAATATTTCATAAGGATCAAAGTCTAATGGAGAAAGATATACTCGTATAGTAGGAAGGCCGGGAGCGTGCTGATGGGAGTAAAATTCGTATCAGAACTAAAGGAGTAGGAAGAGATATGGAGGGCTTTTGGAATATATTTCAATACATGTAAAGGAAGAAAGAAAATACCTACGATTCTAGCTAGGGAAAAGTCACTTTAATATGGCATAGCATTGTGAAATATAGAAGCCCCTAATGATAACGTAGATAAATCATTAAAAAAAAAAGTATTCGATGATGGTGTTTATAATTTAGTTGTCGAGTTTTCAAAAAAATGAATCTGCAATCGACATTATTATTTTCCTCTTACGCGCTGAGGTTCAGAATCATCATCTAGTGTGCTAAAAACCATTTTTTATGAAAACACAAATTCTATTGCCATATCTGTCTTTTGAATAGTAGTTTGTATTAGAAAGCTTTTTTGGGTTCTAGAAAAATACAGTTAAATTCAAATTATCTATATTGATTTGAAGAAAATATACATATATATTTTATTACATAATTTTTTTTTTTTTTTTTTTTTTTTTTTTTTTTAATGTTTATTAACAGACATTGAAGATTGTGATTCACGTAAAATACCATTGGTCCCGTCTTATTATGGTAGTTTTCATGACAAAATAAAAGACGTAAAACTAAACAGACCAAGCGGCAACTGGCGGAAAAGCGTCTCAGAATTAGGGACGGAGACCACAAACTTCATAACAGACAAGTTCTGAGTAAACGTAATTAGTGAATTTCTAGAATAACACATCCATCCTACATGTGCCCTATTGCAGTCGCGAGTGGTCATCATAAACATAATGGTTATAGCCCCTAAAAGAAAACTTGTTGTATTAACTGTGTCCGAAAAACTGTCCATTGTAGAACGTCTTAGGAAAGGCGAATCAGGGATAAAATTGGTGGATGAGTTCTGTGTTGGAACCTCCACGATTTCCAACATGTTAACTGAAAATTGTTGTTACATAAATATAATTTTATAAACAGCAAAATATTTAATTATTCAACAAAAAACATAGTTAAAACTTTACATATTTTTGTATTGTTTATCTCAATACCCTAATTTAATAGTAAATCTGACCCGGATAATCGGATTTTTACTGAACTCTAAGCTTCTGTAAAAACAATTATATTTGAACCATCCATAGACTAATTTAATCCAGATAGTTTATCTGGCCTTGGAAAAAACTTCTAATCCTTTGTTTACTTTTCATTGGGGAGATATTTTTTTCTTATAATGGTCTTCAACATACTACACCAAAAGTCGGTATTTATGTGCGAATAATATTGTTTTCTGATTTTATATTTAATACAATTTATTCGTATGTATCGATTAATAATTTTGCAATGCGATTTCGAAAATGTCTATTTAGCAAAAAAAAAGTAGTATCACAAAAAAAAAAAAAAAAAAAAAAAAAAAAAAAAAAAAAAAAATGGAAATTCCTTCATAGATTCAAAGAGTTATTATTCAAGAATATGTGTACAGAATATTGTTTGTCTCTTTTTGCCAGTATTTTTTAATGTTAAGGACGATTATTTGGAGAGTTCTGGAAACAATAACAACTACGAATGTTTCTTCTATCCCTTTTACTCTAAAGTAAAATATAAGCCTTCTCGATCTCCCTTAACCATGTTGTCCAACCGCCATGTTTTTTCCATTCTAAAGGATCCCAGCTACCTCGTCCTTCCTGTTTGACCGCAGCCACTAAGTACATGAGCTCTGCACAGATCACTTAAATCCTAATTACTTCCTCCGTCTCCATCATTATTAGCGCTAAGTGGTGCAACCCGATCAAAGTCATTAGTAGTTGCTAACGGTCTTCCCCCAGCAGGAGGGAGGGGAGGGGGGTGCTATCATCTCCTACTACCTAAGCTAAGGAACGAGCAATATATTTTATCAAATGTTGTAGTTCTGTTATCTCTTAGTTTGAAAATGAATAAGCCTTTTATATTATGAAATGAATGAAATTTAAAATAAATTTTATTCTGGGGCTATTTAGGAATAATCATAGTGACAAATATAATGGCGGCCTAGCTACCGAATTTATTGTTGAAGGCATAAAACTAATGATAGAAGACTATAATAGAAATTAAATTATGGTGAAGAAATTAATACTAATTACACGCTTTAAATATTTACCAGAAAAACAAAATACATCTTCAAATTTAAAAAAAAAAAAAAAAAAAAAAAAAAAAAACGAAAAGAGACAAAAATAAAATTAAAAACTGGAAAATACAGTTAAACTAAAAAAAGGGTGAATTGAATTTATCAATCATTAAATAAGAAAACAGTAAAGATATAATAATTGGATGAAAAATAAATATTATCAAAATAAACTTATAAATGGAGAAGAAGATAGTCAGGGATGCAGTCAAAGTAACACCACGTCAAAGAAGAATTCTTTAATACGTGCCAACGTTTCGACCTGCGTTGCAGGTCTTCTTCAGGGCCACCGAACCACACTTGTGGTCATAAACTTATAAATATGATCTCAGATAGTTATGATATAACAAATACAAAAAAAAAATTATAATATGAACATTAATCTCTCATTAGAATAAATGAATACATATCTTCTATAAGACCATTGAATTGAATGCCTAATAGGTAAAGGAAAAGTCAGGATCTCAAAATGTAGAGAGTGGATGATGAATGGCGTATCTTGGATAGGAGGGAATTTCAGATTATTATGCTAGACTAGTTTATAATATATTACCCAACATATTACTTTATAATTGATTATAAGAACCATATTTCCTGAAGCTTAGAAAATCCTAAAATTCCCTTAAAATTACTAGATTTCTTAAGGTTTCCGATTTATGTAAACAAAATATTTGTACATTTTTTTTTTTTATTTGAACAGATTTCATGGAATAAACATTACATTTTCTATCACTTAAGGGAAAAAGACAATAGGGATAGTATTGGATCCACTTATACAGTATTTAAAACAAACATAAATCAATAATCATTAAACTTACAGAAGATAAAGCAAAATTAAATTTTTAAAAATGTAGGAAAAATTTTAAAATAAAAATTAACAAAATGTTAAACTATATAAGGTATGTACATACAGCCTAGGGAATTTAGAAAGATCATGGAGGGCAAAGCTGGATTCCATTACAATCCAGCACTGTTTTCAGACAAGTCAATTCTGACTCTGGTGACAGTGGTCTATGTCACTGGTGTGTGAATCCAATGGAGGATGAGTGAGAGCGCTCGGTCTAAATTTAAATTATTTATTTTATTTCTAGTAAATACTAAATTAGGATTGTTAAAAAAATTTGGACCGCGTCTAATGTAATATCCCGAATACCCAAATTCAGATTGGAACAGGTTTTTACGAAACACTTTTGTGACTTTAGTCCAAAAAGTAATTATACATGTGCATCAGAGCACATGTTGTATTAAATGTCGTAGGAAGTGCTAAAATGCACATAGTAATTGGCAGTCCCACCGATGATATGTTTTCTATAGATAATAAATTTTCAATTTAAATAGCATAATCCTGTTGATCGTCTATGTTCTTATGCCCTTCTTTTTTACTTGTATGATTGTTTTATTTATTTTCAAAGAAGAGTAAATTTTGTTTACACAACAGAGGAGAGGAATCGAGCAAGATCCAGGTTACTTTTTTTTTATTTCGTATTAATAGGGTTTTTAATATAACGAGAGTTGAGCTTCTAACTGTTCCTACTGTCCTGATATCAAACTTTCAAACTAAGCGTGACACCCTCGCGTTCCCCCGCTTTTGACCAATTAGGTCACCGGTAAAAAATGTTCTATGTTAAAATAATAATATAAAATCAATCAGTATTCAAATACACTTGAGGTACGCATGATGATATAGAAGGATCAATCCTAATAGTATTCAAATAAATTTTCAAGCAATATTTTTTCACGAAATTTTTAATTAATGCGGTATAAATCCCCCCCCCCTTGCGTTCTTTACGTATCGCATTCGATGGGGTATAAGTCTGATGTGATTGTGAATAAATCCTTGAGGAATATCCCCCATCAAATGCAAAACTATAATGAATTTTAATGTAAAATTCCCTAATTTTAATTTTTTAATAAGTACTACCTTCATTTATTTAATTAATGTTTGTAATGCCTTGGTTTAAGAATATACGAACCTAAAAATCTTAATAAAAATGAAACTTTTAATGAAATGAAAAAAAAAAGAATTGGTTGAATCGATAATATTCTTATTCTTATTCTAAATAATAATAAATGTAAACTATGAAAGGATAGAAACTTTGTAGTTCAGTAGTTACTCGTAAAACAATCAACAGCATTTATAAATGATAGTCTAGACCGATAAAAATGTAACTAGTTAAAAAACTGTGAATGTAGATATTTAGTAAATGTCACTTTTTAACTACTTAAATTTTAGTACAAGACTAAAACGACAAGAAACTGCCCATCGATACAGACTACTTCAAAATTTACTTGACAAACGTTCAAAACTCCCAATTAATTACAAAAGACTCATTTACATGACTGTGATTAGACACATTTGGACGTACGGAGTTGAGCTTTGGGGCTCTACTAAACCATCCAATTCCTCTCGTATCCAATCCTTACAACCCAAAATCCTTCGAAAAATCCTCAATGCTCCTTACTTTGTGACCAATAAACTTATCCATAAAGATCTTAATGTTCCATATGTTTCTGATTTAGCCCAAACCAGATACCTATCCTCCCACTAGTCCCCCAACTTGCTTCCTCCTCCATCCCTGATAATCCTCCAAGGCGGCCTAGAGACGTTTTAGTGTAGATTTTTATTGAAGTGCTACTAGTGAGTAGTTCTTCACAAGTTATTTACATGCCATTTTATTCGCTGTCAACACATTTACTTGTTGTATATTATTTTGTACAGTTGTAAATATCAATAAATGAAACAGTAGTTGGATCAACAGTCGTACCGTTTTGCCCGACATTGGTTCTAAGAAAATTATTTTCCTCTAAGGAGGGCTTCAGCGAAGTAAAGCAAGTTAAAATATGAAACGTAACTGGGGTCTATCTGGACTCTAGGGAGTTACTTGAAAAAGAAATGTGTTTTAAATTACACCTAGGTCATCAAATATACACTATCTCGTCAATAGGTAGCATCACTAACAACGAGCTGGAGCACTTTATCATGTAACTTCTCGCCTTATTTAGTTCCTCTGCACAGATAAAATCACGAATTCTTGAGACCTTAGAACTTCTACCTTCAATTTTGTACACACAGTGATAAATTTGAATATCAAACACACTCTTTCAGAACAGTCTTAGATGAATAGAGAATCAACTAACACATTAAAAAACTTATTAGTAATAACTAATGTGGTACTTAACGACGTTTACCTCAAGCTGGGGAGGTAAACATTTCGAAAATATCTAAAAATAAAAAAATATATATATATATCCACCAACTCATTGATTGCCACCAACTCAATGCATTTGATGGTGTATAGGTCAAATGTGATTTTTAATAAATTCTTAAGGGAATAATCTTTTACCACGGTTTAAAATGTTTTATAAATAAACCACAGAAAAAAGCAATGAAAACAAAAAAATAAAGATATAAATTAACGGCAATGTAAAAAATAGAATTTTTTTATGATTTCTTATTCAAATATATATAATTACCGTTCAGTTTACAGAAGCTTTTAAACTTTTAGGAGAGTTGTTATAAATTGATTTCAAGGAGTGTTGATCCAGTACACAAAGCGTGGAAGAATCAATGTATTATAATGACATTAAAAAAATGTTTTTTTTAATTTTTATTTTTATCCATTTATTGAAACTCACAACTGTACAAAATATATACATCAAGTAAATGTGTTGATAAATATTAAAATAACACGTCAATACAAGAAGAGAAATACTCATGTTCTTTTCAGATGCCTGGGAGGGTTATCGGGAATAGAATGGGAAGCAAGTTGAGAGACTAGTGCATTTGGTAGGTTATGGAGTTTACTATGAAAGGATAGGTATCTGGTTTAGACTAAATCAGTAACATATAGAACCTAAATTTGGGCGTTGTAGGTTTACAACGAACGTTAAAATTGATGAGATTTGTTTGGATTTATTTTAATTCTCCAATTTTGTTACAATTTTAGAAGGTTGATGACATGGGAGTGGAGTGTTTCTGAGGCAACGATTTATTTATTGATTTTTTATTTATTGCGATTTTTATTTATTGATAATACAAACTACCATGCATCGAAACATAACAAAATTATTTTAATATCCCGTAATGACCCTACGGTTTGCCAAGATTAGCGCAATTAATCGATGCCTAGGAATCAACTTTGGATCATCGATTTTGGGTACTGATACTTTTCTCCAGAGTCAATGACATCGAGAATCGATTTATGGATTCGACATTTCTCTACATATATATATATATATATATATATATATATATATATATATATATATATATATATATATATATATATATATATACACATATGCAGTTCACAAATATTAATAAAAAAACTTGAAAAAAATATAAATGTGGTTTAGTTGTTATTATTATATTTTTGAGCTATTTAGATTCTTGCAGGATTATTTCATTCTCTGAAGGGTTTGAATATCGCCTTCGCTAGGAATGTCGAATAGTATCTACTGTGCTACTTGAAACCGAAACTATGCCGTCTGCGAATTCCAGCCTATTTAGTAAGCCCTCCACATATACTCCTCCTAATATTCCAACAATGCCGGCGCTTTAGAGCACTCTCTTGTGTACTGATGAAGATATCTAGTTGCAATTATATCCCTACTTCAATTCTCTTTTCACTTCAAACATTGGCCCGCCGCAAGCATTCACATAAACGTCTAGTGTCAGTTTACATAATACTGTTTATACTAACCAATTTATAAACAACAGTCACCAAAGGATGAACATTAGACAAATACAACCCATATGTTGCTCCACATAACTACCTAAAAGCATTCATTAAAGAGATTTCAGCTACAAAACACAGAACCGTGTAAATACTACGTACTAGCTCCCTAAACTTTGCAACACAGTTTAAATAATTATTACTTGTACAATGAACAAGTAAATAATTTGATCATTTTATTTCTCAATCTAGGGGACATATCCTCATATCATAACTTTAACATTAATAGTCTTATAAAACGTTTGGTTCTGAGGTTAATATAAACGTCTGATCACTATTTTTTAATACGTTGGTTGTTTTTTTAACTATTTAGTTATATTCACAACTGTTTACATTATATACAAGCTAATTTGAGAAAAATTGTTAAAATAAGATGTCAATAAAATGTAAAGAAGTACTACCCAATAACTCTTCACTAGATCTACATTAGAAGGTCTCTTGGCTATCATTTTTTCGAACGCTTCGGAAGATTATCGGGAATGGAGTGTGAGACAAGTTGGGAGCCTAGTGGATTCGAGGATAAGATAGGTATCTGGTTTGGACCAAATCAGCAACATTTGGAACATTCAGATCTTTATGGATAAGTTTCTTTGTGATATAACAAGGAGCGGATTACGAGGGATTTTGGATTGTATGGAATGGAACGAGAAGAATTGGAAGGTATAGTGGAGCCCTAAACTCAAATCTGTGTATATAAATAGGTCAAATTACTAGCATGAAAATAAATCTTTTGTATTTACTGGCAGCTTTGAACTCTTGTCTAGTAATTGTTGGAGTAGTCAGAATCTTTTGTTTTAAATCTTTTTTTGCAATAGATGCACTTCTTTGACTTCATTAATTGTGGTTTTCTTCTAAAAGTTTAACTATAATATTTTATTTATTTATTTCTAAAATAAAGTGTATTCGATATTTTAACTATAATATTCATTAAAACAAAAAAAGTATAATTAATGATAATATAGACTTTAAACATTGTATTACAGACAATATCCTTATGATTTAGTTTATGAGCAAATTTATGAACACATTCACATTTTTTCTGTAGGGCTTTCAGACAAAGAATGTATTAATATATAATACTCACACATGGTCTCCGAACGTTTATGATTTTTTCTTCTTTTTTTTCTCCACAGAGTTAAATATATATTAACGATTACATAGTAAATTAAATGCTTATTTCGGACTTCATTATGCTTATTAAAGGTAAACCGTTTCATCAACAAGAAAGGTGAACTGGACAGGTAGATATTTCAGATAGCGCCAATTCATAAAAAGTTAAAAATGGAAATTAATAACTTTTAGCTAAAACTGTTCAAATAATCAAAGTTATAGTCGATCTGCTAACTCCAGTTTAATGCGACACTTTCTAAATCACTTTATATTGAATCGGCTATTATTAGAACATAAATGACAGTTTTTTTTCCACAAAGTATAATTATTTTGTCAAAGCCCTTTCGTTATTCATATTTATATTAATTTTAAAAAATCCATAATTTGGATGACGGAATGACAGTAATCAGAACTATGTGGGCATACAGAGTATTGGGGGTCAACTAAACTTTCCAATTCTTCTCGTATCCAATCCTTACAATCCAAAATCCTTCGAAAAATCCTTAGTACTCCTTACTTTATTACAAATGAACTTATCCATAAATATCTCAAGTTTTCATATGTTGCTGATTTAGCCCATATTAGATACCTATTCTTTCATAGCAAACCCCATAACTACTCATATCCACAAGTCTTTGAACTTGCTTCCTTTATATTGCCTATAACCTTCCGAGGCGTATGAATACAAGATGGCCTCGGGACATTCTAATAAAGAACTTTTATTGATTAGTTACCAATGGGTAGTTTCTTTACAAGCAATTTACATGTAATAAAGAACATTATAGTCACACTTAATGAATGTATTTTATTATGCCTACAATTGTGAATTATAATGAATAGCTAAAAAAATATCGTCAGGTGATAAACTTTTTCTTTTAAGTAATACCAGCTTTTTTAATTTTTACTAAAAAAAAAAATCATTCGAATTGGTTATTAACTTGGAAAGATATGAATTTTTAAATAGGATTATGTGAAATCTATCTTTTTACAGGTCTATCCCTAAGTGTTTCACTAAAGCTTTTGCGAATAAGAAATATATTTTTTTTTTTTGTATAAGATCCTCATAAAGTTTCCAAATTCTCGTAAATTAAGAATGTGTTTTTTTTTTGTTTTTTTTTATTGCTTCAAGATATAGACTATTTTTTTTAGGATAGCCATTTTGCTAATTTTCATATTAAGTACTTTTTTTTTTCTTAAATAATGGCACCATTTTCATCAAAATAAGGACAGAAACTTATCATATCATTGAGAGATCTCACCAAGGGATGTCACTCATAGGGGAGTTTATTTATTCTTCCTAACACAGCCTTTTTGTTTATTCTGGATTTGGTGCTTAAGGACATTCATGGAGGTTTAATCCACGTTTATATAAGTTTATATAGCTCTCTGTATAAAGAGCACACATGGTCATCTTCTATGTTTTCTGTGCTTACATTGTTTAGTATTTGAACCAAACTAGGTTCGTCCAACAGTACCCTAGTTAGTACGTCTCTTTAATTTTCGACTATTTTAAATTTTTAAATTTTACTATTCCGATAGCCTGGTATTATTGTTAAATTATAGATAGAGATATAATATTGGTCCAGCATCTACTTCCTCCATCACGAGACCATCCAAAAGACATCTTATTTCTCGGGTACACCTTAAATAGGGGTATATCCCCTTCATCTGGTCATTGGATTATTTTCTCGAATTTATGAATCCTTTGTCCAAAGACTTCCAGGATGTTCTATATCAATTTATCGGCATGGTTGTCGCCAAAGGACAAAGTAGTGCAAAAGTATGAGGTACCACGACGAGTATATCCTTAATGGGTGCTTGCATGTACCTGCGCTAAACCTTTTAATGCTCATAGTAAAATTAGTACCCTTAGGTGCCGTTCCCCCTTAAGTTTTCATTATATAAAAATTATTAAAGTTATTTATTTAGTATCAATAAATACACTACAGACTTTAAAATGATTGACAATACTACTGAAAAACCAAATACAGTACCTACACTTTTTCGATCCACTATAAAAATAAATTATTTTTGGAGGTCAATATTTTCTTACAAAAAATATTGGAAATGCTTCTTCCCTAAACTTGGGTTTTCTAAACATTTTCTCAAGTCATAAAACTATATAGAACTAGACTACAGTCTGTAGACTACAGGAAGGATTCTTTTCTGCTGGAGGTCTTTCTCTTTCTCTAGTGAGCTGGACTGCTCCCTTTGAGACAGCTCACAACTAATCTTTTTATCCCATCTTATTGGCTCCGGTGGGTGTCTTTTATTGTCTTCTCGGAATACGGAATCTTTAATCTTTTTCTTCAATATAGCATCGGATACTGTCCGTTCTAATTTATCTTTATTAAAAATATTACTGCTTTGTGTAATGGATAAAAGGATTTATTTATATTTCATTGTTGGGAAACTTTTAACATTTAATTAACTTTCAAAATTAAATCTTCAGAAGTTTTACAGTTGAATATAAATTCCAGGCCGGTCTGATGGCCTGGAATTAATATTCAACTAAAAAAGATTATAAGATTTAAAAATCTGTCAATTATTCCACAAAAATTCATGGGTTGTCAAGGAAATCCAAAACTTTTAGAAACCCTTTGAAAATTTTGTTTACAGAACGAAGGATCATGAGAGCTGCAAGAAATAGTTGTTAATTAAGGAGACGTAGAAACATGATAGTGTACTGTTGGAAGAACCTGGTGTGGTTGAAATACAAAACTGAAATGATAAGGCTGATAAGGATTAACGAAGTTTAGTAGCAGAGTAGATACTATTCGACATTCCTTGCAAAGACGTTATTCAAACCCTTCAGAGAATGAAATAGTCGAGCTAGAATCTAATTAGTTCAAAAATATAATAACAATTAAATCACATAATTATGGTTTAAAAATATTTTATAAATATTTGTTTTTTCGTTTATTAGGGCTAATATCCTTATGTACTTTAACTAGGGCAAGAAGGAAGGGTTATCCTACAGGCTAACAACCAATCTACTTCGGGTGGGAAGGTCAAGATTCATTCGTGGATCCGCCACGAAATAAATTTTAACCTGCCCAGGTGGGATTCGAACCCACGACGTTCAGTACCGAGCACGCTGAGAACCTCGCCCAAACTCACTCGATCATCGAGCTTTGATATGATGATCTAATTTAATCATGAATAAAACTTTCAATTGATTTTTCAATTAAAAAAATCATTGACTAAATAACGAACTGTAAGATTTAATCATGATTAAATTAGATGATTGATTCCTAAAAAATTAGTTAATTAGTCATGATTCAATTTCGCCCGGCTCTGGTATATATATTAAAGAAGTTTTGATTTTCGATTCCATCAGAGAAAATTATCAGTACTGGAATTAGATGATTCAAATTCGACTAAAGAGTAAACTTTACTTTTTGTTATTAACATGCGACTTTTGTCCTGTCTTACAGTATCCTTTAATTCTATTCCACTGATCTCAGTTGAACAGATCCGCGACTTCGGACTTCATTTGGACAAACATCTTATTTGGAATCAACATACGAGAGTTAAACGACAAGAAAATCCTCGTAATTTTCGACTACTCTAATATTTACTAGAAAAGCGTTCAAAGCTTCCAATAAATTACAGAGGGCTCAATAACTATAATAAGACTTCTTAGGACATACAGAATTGAGCGTTGGGTCTTCACTAAACCTTCATTTTAAAATTCAGTGCTCCTTATTATATCATAAATAAACAAATCCATATTTTATTGAACAGTATTTTAGCTATTTAGCAAGTCTCAATTCTTTAAAAAGGTTTAACTCGAATAACTTTGAGCTAAGACTGTTCAAATAATCGAAGTTATAGTTAACCATAAAACTTCAGTAAAATGAATCGGCTATTATTAGAACATTAATAACAGTTTTTCACTACAAAGTATAATTATGTCGTAAACTGAGGATATTGGTAATCTTAGGGACACTTTTAGGTATATTTAATTTTGATATTTCCAAATTTTTTTTATTTCTTTTATTGCTATTCCCTTATTTCTCTATTTTTCCATGTTAACGGTTTTCTTATTGGGTTTTTTTTTTTTTTTTTTTTTTTTTTTTTTTTTTTTTTTTTTTTTTTTTTTTTTTTTTTTAATATATATATACGATTTTTTTTTTCAATTAGAGAAGTTCAAAAATTTGAATTTACTTTATAAATATCAACTGGTCAATTTCATAAGTAATATTATGTAATGGAATATTACTTTTATGCATGGAAATATTCTCCCAAAATCCTTTTGACCGGATAGAACAATCGTATTTGAAGTTTGGAGCTTTACAAAACTTTAAATACAATCCAAAATCCTTTGTAAAAATTCTCAATTATCATTACTTTCTCACAAATAAACGTATCCATAAATATCTTAAGTTTACATATGTTGCAGATTTTTCCGTAACCAGATACTTATCATTTGTTTTAACTCCATAACCGCTCAAATCCATTAGTCTCTTAAAATGCTTCGCATTAAATTCCCGATAACGCTTCTGTTATAAGATATCACACATCTTAAAAGAAGATGGCCCCGGGACTTTCTAATACTAGGACTTTATATTACTCGATACTGTTTTAAGGATATATATATATATATATATATATATATATATATATATATATATATATATATATATATATATATATATATATGTATAGATTTATATTTATAAAAAAAAAACTATAGCCACTGAAGGATAATAGTTTCAGATATGACCGAAATAACGAAACATTTTTAACGGCCGATGTGTGTTTAGCCTCTCCTTCCCGACAAACTGATTGTTGTTTAAACCAATCATAATTAAAGTTTAGTCTAATAAATCATTGGTTAACTAAAATATCAACTGAAAAATCTAATCATTATTAAATTAAGTTATTTGTTCCCGGAAAATAGTTGTCTAAGGAAATTAGTTACGATAAAATCTTGCACAACTCTGCATAGGATAATGTTTAATGTTAAAAAGTAAATCTTGCCGAAGTAAACAGGTGAAGTTCTAAGGGTATACATAATGACAACAGTCACTGAAGTATACCCGTTTAATATGTGTTCGAATCGGTCTCTTCTTCCCGAAAAACTAATTTTTGTCCAATGTGCGAAACTAATATGTTTTTCATTATTATTACTTTTGTCTCTCTCTTTTTCGTTTCACCCGACATTGGGGTACGTTGGACCAATCACTTCTGAATGTGCTGTGGCTTTCTTTCAAACCAGTATAGCTTCATTCTTTCTGATAGTTTTCCTCTCCTCTTCAGAGAATTGAATTGTTCGTTTTGTTTTGATTTTGAATTGGAACCTCTCTTTTTTGAGTTTAGTTATTTTTTTTGCACTTTTATCTATGAGCATATTTTCTATGATACGGAATTCCTCCTCTGTTTCCTTAAACCAATTTGGTTTGTCTTCTTATTACTGAAATAGTTAACAATTTTTCTAGTTAGTTTATTTGGGTTCATTCTTACTTTTTATTCTAATTTTGTTTTTGCTTCTTTCTCCTAATCTTTATGAAACTAAAACAAATGATTTGTAATCCCATAAGAATGTGATAGCATAATAGGAAAGACATTTTTCGGTTACCTTATTCTACCAGTGGTTTTGGAAAGTCTTATTAATTCTCTTTTTTTTTTTTTTTTTTTTTTTTTTTTTTTTACGTAATAGCCACTAAGAATATTGGCTATTACTATAATCTAAGTTTTTATTGTGATTTCGCTATTTATTTTGGAAACGGTTTTCACTTCAAGGTATCGAGAATAGAGAATCGGGATTCAAAAATTTCCTTACTGACATATTTATATTTTTTATCCAAACTCAAGAATCAATCACTGTTGAGGTTGCTTTTCCTACCGAAAACTATCAAGATATAATTTTTTTTTTCCCGCGAATTCTCCTCAGAAATGGAAGACGTTAAGCTATCAACTCAATCAATTTTTCTTTGGGTTCTTCCTATTCCTCCAGTTGACCTTCATTTTTTCCGAAAAGGCTTGTTTACTCTCTTCTGACCACTTTGGCCAGTACTGTTTTTGTTTTGGTTGCTCTGGTGCAACTTCCCATTCGTCTGCTTTGTGTCTAAAGATGTTTCTTTCTAAAATGTCTGCTGGCCTTATGTTTGCATTTTTGAGGTCATTGAATTTCATCTAGCCAAGGTGTGGAATTCTTAAGTGAAGTTACATAATCTATTATTTTTTTCGTCAGTCGATTCTCTGGTAGGCGGCTGAGATGACCAAAGAATATCATTCTTCTTTTCCTAATATAAATTTCAAAACTTTTCTGTAGTTTTAATTGTTTGTAGCCTGTAACCGTCCTGGGTATGTCTTCCTCCTAGAATTTTCCTGATTATCTTTCTCTCTTCTTTTTTGATTTCTTGAAGTTGTTTCCTGTTAAGGGTTAGTGTTTCACTTGCGTAGAGAATTGTTGGTTTTATGACCGTATTGTAGTGAATATTTGTTCCTGTTGACATTGATTTTATGTTGGAGAGGTTTTGTGTTAACCTTAATCCTTTTTTAATTTTTTGTTGGCGATGTGGCTGTGAGATTTTTTCAATACCTGTCGGTTCGATGAATTTTCTGAGGTACTTAAATTATGGGATCTTGTTGATTTTACCATATTTTGTTTTCAAGCTTATAATCTCTGTTTTTAAACAAAAGAATTTAGTTTTCTCCAATGAAATTTGGAACCCTACTTTTTCCGCACATTCTTTGAGTACTTCCAGCTGGTTAACTGCAGCCTGCTCATCCTCTGTTAGTATCGCCAGGTCGTCTGCAAATGCAAGATATGGTTTGTAGAGGTTGTTTTTAGCAACGCCCACCGAGATATAATTATATATATTATAATTATATAACTAGCGGAAATAGTATAGAAAATGAATAAATAAATTACTATATTAAATTAATTGATTTTTCCTAATTACATCAAATAAAAAAATATATGACGACTAGTTTATTTTTTATTTCAATTTCTGTTTATTAAATATTAATAATTATGTTATGTAATTGACATAACATGCTTGAATTAAGTACAGTTAGGTATTATTATTTCATTCAGTGTAAAAAAAGTTAAAATAAATTAAGGGACGAGGTTAAATGTTATATGCGCTATTGTAAAACTACCCCCCGGCTGTATGAAAGAGCCTTTTATTAAGAACTGTTTCGCGTTGGCTATTGAGGAGGGAGCTCCTCGAGTCCCCTCAGGAAGGCACTTGACAACCTGGCGCCCTTCTTATTTCACAACTCAAAGATAACACTAGCTTTTACACCCAGCCAACTTAGTTGTGTCCTAATGATATTGTCCTCCATCTCTCCAAATAACCACATCTCCTAACGCATTATTTTATTATAAATAAAGCCCTAATTTATATGAATCAAAACACACATACATACGTACATATATGTGTCCGCTATTCTTTGGAATTCTCTTCCTTCTTCTATTCGTAATGCTTCTTTCCCCGGAATTTTTAACACAACCATTTTTCACCACCTTATCTCCCTCCAGTCGGATGCTATCTAATTATATGGATGCTTTTTTAACGAATTTTATACTATCATATCAGATATAAAACTTTAGCTGTTTCAACAATCTTCTCATGATAATGTTTTAGTTCCCTCTTAACAAATATTATTTATCTTCATACTTTACTGTATGTAACTTCAGACTATCGTCCAGAAATCTTTGTATATAATATTCTTTCTATACTGACTGTATATATAGTTTATGTATATATATGTGTATGTGTTTATATATTTAAAATCCCCGTCTAAAGTATCGCAACACTTTGAAATATTTGAATTTTATATAAAACGTATTTTTTTCATAATAATGAAAGGTTCCGAAGTCTAAAATAATCATTCCTAAACTAGATATAAACAATTTTTATTCAAATGGATTAGAATATTTCTTCCAATAAAGAAAAAAGTTTAGAAAACTTACTTTTTAAAATTTTCATTTTTTACAATTTTAACATTAAAATTTTTAATTTATATTAAATAAGATATATTGCCCCCTCTGGCTTGAATGACTGCTTCCAATAGTCTTGTAAATATACCTGTAAATAACGAAACGAATGATAAACATGGACTGATGGAAATTTGAAGAAAATAATCTAAAATTCCATCGTTTGCTATTAACCGGGAAAAACATTGATGTGTCTAAGCCTTAATGTCTCACGTTTAATAAATAATATTAATATAAATATAAACCAAGTATGGATTAAGGTAATAACTAGGAAAATATCGAGGATTATGGGTGTGCAATACTTTTGATGGGGAGTTTATATGTATAGATTTTTTCCTATATGTTATTTTATTATAAACTTGTATCTACTTTATATTATCATATTTTATTTAACATATCTTGGCTAGATATGATTTATTTTCTGTTATGCAATGTTATTCTTAAGGGGCTTTGTCCAAGAATAATTTTTTTTCTATTCTATATATCAGGCCGTTTCAAAATTCCAGTCGTTTTTTTCATTAATTAAGATTCATTTGGTCTCTACCATCTTTGTTATAGTTCTATTTTCAATTTGACCTTTTGCTATGTAAACAAGATTTTTTACAGTCTTTGAAATAGGGTTTACCTTTTAATCCAGTCATTGCTAAACGTTTAAAGAAAAATTTTAAAATGGTGAGTGTTGAAATTCAAATTCGGTCAGTTTTATTATATGAATTTAAACTTGGCTTGGAGGCAACCGAGGCGTGTTTGGCGGGAATTTACTCTCTGAGATTAAAGCTCAATTTAGGTTTCCCATATATCGTCAAAGCGATGAAACGCATGATGTTCGTTCTGGAAGACCTCAAGTTCCCAACGAACAGGAAATTCGACAGTTAATTGATTCGGATCCACGTAAAACATGTGCAGAAATAGGTTAAAAGCAGTTAAATATTTCACGGAGTTACATCAGATGGGAAAAATAAAAACAAAATGGATACATGGGTCACTGCACTATGAGATCCAAATACGGGGTCAAACTGTTACTACAGAATTTCGCAATATTAGAACGCTGTCAGTCTAAAATTAAAAAAATCGAAACGATACAAATGATAATACAAATGATTGTCTATTTAATATAGACAATGCTCGGTCACAGACTGCAAAGTTTATTAGTGATAAATTAATGGTAATTGGATCAACAAAACACTAATCTGGTGTTAAAAAGGAAACTTTTAATACAACAAATCACTAAATATTAAATTCACATAACGACGCGACATCAGCCCGCTTGTTTACACTGAAAACCAACCGTCATGGCGAATTGAAAAAGCTATATACGTAGAACATATTTTGATTAAATACTGATATGAAGCCTACATGTCAAGACAAAAAAATAAAAATAAAACTGGGACTATTGTACTCCCATATTCCATTCTACTTTTTTAGTTGTGAAAACAAACTCCCAACCGTTTAAACTAAACATTACATACGTATACTGACAGTCACCAACAAATTTAGAAAATTCACAGACCATGCCATATCAAATTGCTTTGATAGTCTTACAAACAGAATATGATAACAAATTAAAATGTTAGTGTTACATCATATGTGCGAGTTATAATACATACTTAATACTATGAAGATTAAAAAAAAAAAAGCTACGAGAATTGTTATTTTTATTGAGGATTATATGAAATCTATTTATATTTAAACCGAAAATAAAAATATAATGCCGTACAAATCATTTATTTTTGATATGAGGAAGAACAGCAATGATATCTCCCAACATAATTTTATTATTCAAAAATTATATTTATAATCATATGGGCGACGTTTCATGGCTTTGCCATATTTTTAAGAACTTCAACGTTTAAAGTCATTTCTCATCACAAAAAATATATGCAAAGCAGTAAATTAAAAAAAAATATAATACAAAAGTTGGAGCACATTATGTACTATTAATTAACAAATTAAATATATCATAAATAAAAAAAGAAATATAATAGAGAAAAACATTTTAAAGATTAAACATAATATGATCCTAGCACCCAATTTATAAAATATACGAATATATAATTAAGTTTTTATATAGATAAGCGTTAAGTAACATCACATTATAATGTGATAGTTCTTTAATAGCCATGAAAGGTCGCCCATATGATTATAAATATAATTTATGAATGATAAAATTATGTTGGGAGATATCATTGTTTTTTTTTTCCTTATTTAATCTTAATCTCTTTATATAATAATAAATACCATTTATTTTTTATACTACAAAAGCTTTTTTTTTTCATTTTAAATTAATTCTGCTTGAATCAGGCAACTATACTCAGCAACATTACAAAATCAACATTAATATTATTTGTGCTTTAAACTCCCAATTAATTACAAAAGACTCATTTACTTGACTGTGATTAGACCTATATGGACGCACGGAGTTGAGCTTTGGGGCTCTACTAAACCATTTAATCCCGTATCCAATCCTTACAATCCAAAATCCTTCGAAAAATCCTCAATGCTCCTTACTTTGTCACCAATAAACTTATCCATAAAGACCTTAATGCTCCATATGTTGCTGAGTTAGTCCAAACCAGATACCTATCCTTTCATCTTAAGCTCCATAACTACTCAAATCCATTAGTTTCTCAACTTGCTTCCCACTCCATTCCCGATAATCCTCCGAGGCGTCTGAAAAGCAGACGCCCTAGAGATCTTCTAGTGTAGAATTTTTATTGAAGTGCTTATGATGAATAGTTCTTTTCAAGTTTTGACATGTTATTGTAATCGTTATCAGCTCATTTACTTAATGTATATATCTGTACAGTAGTAAATTTTAATAAACTGATATATAGAAAAAAAAATGACAATGATGTAAATTTAAGGGATTGAAAATATTGCAAAGCCATGAAACGTCGCCTATATGATTATAAATATAATTTTTGAATAATAAAATTAATGTTGGGAGATATAATTGCTTATTTCCCTAATATAATCTTAATCTCCTTATATAATAAAACCTATAATTTATTTTTTATAATACTACACCAGCTATTTTTTTTTTAAATTTAAAAATTAATTCTCCTTGAATTAGGTACCTATATAATCAGAAACATCACAAAATCAACATTAATATTATTTATTGATCTACTATTCGATATCAATTATTTAAATGGCCGATTGAAAAAAATATATATTTCAATAGGAGAAGGAAAACAGTTTATGGACGAAAAACAGTTTGTCAGAGGGCCAAGGGACCTTTCAATTTCCATACAAAGTGGTAATATCCGGCATCAAAAATGACGGATCCAGCGAGCGACAATTTTCCAAAATCGCTTGAAATTCACTGCTCTGCAGTTTTCGGGGTTGGCTAATTTGTCATTCTGATCTTTCTAAATGAAATATCAGATATGGATTCATATACTAGGAAAAATGACTACTTACGGTTTCTAATCCGGTATCACCATATTGAACATTAAAAGAACCCCTTTGTGATGTATTTCTATTTACCTGATATATTTTTCTTTTTATGGTGTACACTGATATTACGTTTTAGACAGGTCAATCTTTCCCTTAACAAGAAACATCACAAACTAAACAAACGTATTGCATTCAAATGATTTGTTGATTCTGACACACTTAGTGAATTAATGTTGTTACATAAAAATCTTTTTATTCTCAGTACAACACCAATATAGGAAAGACCTCAGAGACTTATTTGGATTTCAGAGAGCAAGGGTTGAGTTTCGATTTATATTCGTAGCGCGACACTTCCACACATACCGTCTCGTTCTTCTAAACCTTGCACCCTTTTCCATGTAACAGCGTCCTTCCGACATTCCTTCCTTTCCCGTTTTACCTTGATTGATTTTTTTTTTTTTTTTTTTTCTCAACTAAAAGTTTCATTTTATTTTTTAGGTTTTCACTTCCCTAGATACTTTAACCAGGACATAAAGCGTATTAAGATTACTAAAATATCAATAATTAATACACGGCAGTATTTTAAAATATTAAAAAGCGTTTTTAAATTTACGAAATTTTAAATTAATATGGTTTATATTTGCCTCTTTCGTTCATTACGTCTTGCATTCGATGGGGTATAGGCCTAATGTGATTTTGAATGAATTCTTGAGAGAGATACTCTATCTAATGCAAAACTGTAATAAATCACGTAAATTAAAAATTTACTTAAAAAAGAGAGGGATGGCAGTCCTGAACGTTCCCCGACGCAAAAAAGCACTCAAGGGGAATAAGGATCATTATGCTTTTATCTTTATTTATACTTTTTATTTTTTCTTAGGAAACGATTAGTCCCAGAATAAGATTTATTTTTATTATTGAAAAAAAAAAATAATAATTTCACTTCATTATTGAAAAAGCTATAGAGTCTACTTAGAGATTAAATTCATAAAATATTAAGAGACAATAAATGCTACAATAGAGGAACTTAAGAACTCTTGGTGGTGAGCCCCTTAGAGAATCCAAAAAACTGCATGGCACATAATCTCTGACGAATAGGCGGATTCGTTTCTACCGCATGTAGGATATGTGGAGGCATCTTAAGTGTTGAGTGCTATTTTTATATCTTTAAGAAAGAATAATACGTTGCTAAGATGAAAAGATCTCTTTTGAACTAGAACGAAGCCTTGGCGGTCAGATAATCTTTGTGAGAATGTGAGGGTTTTAATTCTTAAATTGCTCATGGTTAAGCTTGATCCAGACCTTCTTTAAGGTTAGGAAAAACTATGGAACCGAAGTAAAAATTTGGGTCAGTAAGGATGGTAGTCCCGCTTTACATAATAAGTGCAACAGATAATATACTTAGTTGGAGAGGGATATGGTGTAAAGAGTACTACAATGATTCTAGAAATTTTGCGTTAGCCAAAAAAGTTTTAATGCATATAACTTGTAGCTTTACTTGCTGATGTCACTTGAGTTACAGCCCTAGCTTACTCGTGAAACATTAAATCCGATTATTCAATACAAGAACAAGATATTAACATGGGTCGCAAACCATGCCCTTGTTTTTAGCGTAATTATTTATTTAGAGTCTTTATTGGAAGATGTAATTAAACGTTAGGGTTGCGCGGAAGGAGTAGCTGTAATAACGAAGAGAAGCTTACTGTTGAGTGGGGGCTGTAATCCTCGAGATTATGGATTACTTAGGATGAGCTGGGCGTAAGTCTCTCTGAATGTTTAATTTAAATTGTTAAATTACATTATGTTCTATATTTTGGGTTATATTACGTAGTGTGTTTATGTAGTTTCTATTTTATAACTCTATATTACGTCATACTAATTGTTGTTTACGTTAAATAACGGCTCTATGCCGACTCCACCAACCTCAGGTCCATCCAATCCAAACCCTAACTGCCAAGATCGCCTCTCACACAATCCTCCCATCAACATCTGGATCTTTCCAAGTGTTCTTTCCTGGGTGTTTCCTGACGGTTCAACACTAAATTTTTATTTATATCAGTTTTTTTAATTGTATCGACTAAAAGGGTCCTCAAGTCACCATCAAGAACGAAAAAATATGAGATGTAAGAAGGAAAATAGTAGCTGCATTCGATGCTGCTTTGTCCTGCTTGAGCAGAAGCTCATTGAAGGCCTTGCACAGTAAAAGAAGCGTTGGTAGACAGAATTGAGATGGGTTGACGATTTGGCAGCTGACGCGACAGACCTGCTGCGAGTCAGAAACTGGAAAGCAGCCTTACAGAACAGGAAAGAATGGCGGAAGGTTATTGAGGAGGCCAGGGCTGTAAGGTTTGTAAATCCAATTAGATATTTAGAAAAGACACCTGAATATATAATTATGCTTAGTTAGTGGTATTATATATGTATAATATATGGATGCTGCCACATCTATCGGACTAACCATTAATGAAGAAAAAACAAAGTACATGTACACCGGGGTAGGCGGTGAGGAAGCACTAATCGTGGGTCCGTACAAGTTTGAAAGGGTGAATGAATTTACATACCTGGAATCACAGATAACACCAGTTAATAACGTATCTGCAGAAATAAAAAAGAGGCTAGTGGCATCTAACAGGGCTTATTTTGCTCTTCTAAAGATATTTCGCAGCAGACTTGTGACTAGGGGAACGATACTCACCATCTATAAGGCCCTTGTCCGTCCAGCTCTTACCTACACTTCCCAGACATGGACTATCTCCAGGAGAGATGAAAATGATCTTCTCGCATGCGAAAGGAAGATTCTCCGTCGAATAATAGGTCCAGTGATGGATGGAGATAGATGTAGGATTAGAAGAAACAGGGAGCTTTATGATCTGTATAAAGATATAGATGTGATCAGATTCATAAAGCTGGGGAGACTCAGTTGGGCTGGCCACTTAATAAGAATGAGAGGCGATGAGATCCCCAAGAGAGCCATGGACACCGTCTTGCACAGGATATGACGTGCTGGTAGGCCAAGATTAAGATGGATCGATGGCGTGGCAGCGGATGCACGAAGTCTGTTAGGAGTAAGGTGCTGGGGATCGGCTGCACAAGATCGACCCGAATGGCGGCGGGTCTTTGAGGTGGCCAGGACTTACCAAAGGTTGTACCGCCACGGAGAAGAAGAAGTGGTATTGAACTACTTATTTAGATAGGTAATAATTATTAATTTATATGGAGCAATCTTCAGTGCGAACAATCCTTCCTTTTAAGTATTCATATTTTATAATCAACGAATATATCACGTAAATAGAAAATCCGAATATTTAAATCAATTATGGAATCCGTTTTGATGTACAGCGGTTAAACATGGTCTCTTGAGAAAAAGGTTGAAAAATTTGAACGTAAGATTCTCAGGGTGAAAGTTGACCCAAATGGGGAAAATGTATCAGAAGAAGATTAATAAGGAAATAATATCCGAAACAAAGCAGTCAATCGCGCTGAAAACGAAATCGAGTATATTTCAATGGATGACACACGTTGCAATTCGCTATCCTACTAGTCCTTATATTAATAATATGTGCATTAGAAGAAATTGGCCTAAAGGAAGGCTTAAACTCAGAAGGGTAGGAAAGGTAATGAAGGATGCAGCCGAACACAGATATATATCACTTGAGGTTCGCATGATGATGTAGAAGGATCAATACAATTGGATTGATAAATTATTTGCAACTTCTATTGGAATTGTTTTTATTCAAAGACAAAATAGACCCTATCCAAAAAGTGGTGAATAGAGCATAAATATTCGGGGAAAACTTGACGATTAGTAAATCAAAGATTAAAAGAACATAAACCGACATATAATAATAAGACGCAGAATTCCAACATCCTGAAGATTTAAATGAAAAAAAAGAAATATTAAACAAAGACTCGGGAGTGAAACTAATACACCATGTCAAAAATATTCTAAAAATAACTATTAAAAAAGCATTAGAATTAATTAAATTTTTAAAGACTAATCCAGATTTCTGTTTAAATTACCAGATAAATACTTACAATAGTCCCTTTATTAATTTGTTTCCAGTAGAAACAGAATAAGCGACCAGTCATAGGGAAAACCTAAAGGATTGCCCATTTACCTGACTAATAAATGTCGGGGTAGAAATGTATTTAGTTGTTCACCATACTACCCCTTCGTCTCTTTATACTCACATCTGCTGATAGCTTTTAGAAGCCCTTTCCATCTCGCCTCCTTAGGTAAGTATCAATCAAGATGTTTGATTTCTTTCCTCACATTTTTATAAAATTAATATAGGTATATAGTCTATAAAGCAAAGTGCTAACGTTGTCTGTTTTTTGAAATAATGATGAATATTTAACATTCTAAACAAGCCTTTGAATAAAAAAAATCAAACAGAAGTGACAAATAATTCATCAATTCTAATTATAGTATAATAAGCTGGAAGTTTGTCGGAAGGGATAGGCAAACATGGAAAAAGCTTGTGGAGTTGGCTTAAGAACCTAACCGCAGAAACACAAAAAATAATATATACACACTCATACATAAACATATACCCAAAGAAAAAAAATTAACATTATAATATTTTGGGATTGCTTAAAATGAATTTTTCCTCCTTCATTAGGAAGGTGGGGTACGGATACAATCAAGCAGCAGTAGTGACGGATACTGGAGATCTCGACCTATCAGTACCTGTCAAACTTCGCCCTTTCTATGACTTCTCTCTCATTCGTCTCTATCCTTCAATAGAATCCTGTCTCTCTGATTCAATTCTGTAGAGAACAATCCTACCTAACTGCCTCCCAATTATTTCCTCCTAAAATTAATTCAACTCAATTTATGATGTATTGAATTTCACTTGATATCACAATGGAAGAATAATATCACTTTAATGCGTAATGTTAACTTTTAACTTTGTTTTTACTTCCCGTTATCCTCTTATTAAATTTAGGTTATTAAATTAGAAATATTTTTATATTTATATCTTATATTATACTAATATTCTTATAAAATATATTATATTAAATTAATAATATTAATCATTATGAGCGAGAAGGTCTGGCCTACTGTTGATTTCCCTTTTTGGAATCCGCGCTGGTACTTTCCTAATGATCCCTCTACATATGGTACCATTCGTGTATAAAATACTTGAGAATACTTTATATGCGAATAAGGTATTCAAGGCGAAATATCAGAGGTGAGAACCACAACTAATAGGGTGAGGCAAGGGGATGCATTGGCGTGCCTGTCATTTAAAATTGCTCGAGAAAAAGCAATACGAGATTCAATAATCCAAAAAACAGGCACGGTTTTCAACAGAATGGTTCAAATCCGCGTATATGCTGATGATTTAGACATTGTGGGACGGTCCCAGAATGCAGTTTGTGATGTCTTCCTGGCTCTTGAGGAATCTCCCGGACGACTGGGACATATCGCTAAAAAATATATGGCCAGCATACTTATCACCCCTGCAGATTATGCTCAATTTGAACGATATTCTTTCAAGCAAATGAAAGGAGTCACTTGTAACTGCAGATAATAAAACTTTAAAAGAAATCGAGTGGCGAAAACTCATTGCCCACCGGTGTTACTTTGGTATGAGTAGATTCTTCCGAAGTAAATTTATGTCAAGGACTACCAAGCTGCCACTATATAAGACACTAATAAGACCAGTACTAACTACCTTACGGACTACCGTTCGGAGTCGTGGGTAGTCCGTCGAAGGAAGCCTACTGGCCTTCGAAAGTGTCCTGCGGTGTATTTATGGACCCAAGAGAGTTGGACATAGTGAAACTGGAAAGACTGAGATAGACCGGCCATGTTGCTCGTATGTCGGAGAATGAGATCCCTAAAAGATTAGTAAATCTTATATACAGGACCAGGAGCAGAGGAAGACTCCGTTTTAGATGGATGGACGCCGTAGCGGAGGATGCGAGGAGGATCCTGGGAGTCGGGGATTGGAGGAGACCTGCCCAACGACGAGCAGATTGGCGGACGTTGGAGGATGCCCGGGACCAGTATGATCTGTTGAGCAATGGGAAGAAGAAAGATTATTGATAGTTTTATGTTTACATATCCTCTTTATAGAAACAGTGCGACAAGATTTCATATAAATAAGCATGAATTAAATTCCACTATCAGAGGAATACACAGAATGTGAAAAAGGAGCACCTAAAATTGGGTTATTCCTGACCTGTGTCTGTAATGAGTAGGAGTATAGTTACAAAAGAAAAAATTATGTAAATAAAGTTTTCCTGTTACGATTAATTTCTTATTTAGTTCTATTCATTCTATAATTCTGGCACTACGACTCAGTTGCTATGTTAAATCCTGTCCAATCAAAGATCACTTGTCCTCTTTTTTGTTTTAATCTTCTGGTCAGTGTCTGTGCTTGCGCCAACTATACAAGATATTGTTAACATCGCTCTCTAATTATTATACTTTTGTTAGTGACATACGTTTCATCTTTTATAAAAGTGCACAGAAACACAAGTTAATGCTGTGTTGAACATTGACCTATTATAACAGTGAGTACATCATCAAACATTGAATTAAGCGTATATAATGTGTGCCATGTGCTCAGTAGATAGCCGGTGGAGTGGATAGAGATAAGAGACGCCCCACAGTGGTAAAAACGTCCTATCTAGGTGGACATTGCTCATAACTTCTGAAGAAATAGTCGAAATCGCTTGAAACTTTTTGATTATTTTTTATTTTTGCATAAATACAATAAACTATAATAAAATAGAACAATAATAAGAACTAAAACTTTTTTGTAATATATAGAACAGAATGTTCAATATTTTTTTATTATAACAAATATTTCCCTCGTCCCTAACATGCCAATTTTACATAATTTCTCCTATCACATCCGCTTATTGTCACGATGTGAGTGAGAGGTGTGGATAAAACGAATAAAGTGAAAAAAAATAACTTGAATATTAAATTTAGCGCAAACTATTTTTTATTTACTATTTTATTAGCCAGTTGGCTCAGAGAGTAAATTTAACAATTAATCCGGGAAACATTTATCATTAGAATCAGAAGGCAACAAAGCACTGCCTTCATTAATTGACAAAGTTGAAATATATGGGTCAGGCGAATAAAGCTGCGTACAAGCTGAGGCGTGCATCTCCTCATAGGAATAATTGTCCAACAAATGTTGAATTTGTCGCTTTTTTTGTTTTTTCCCTCAGATCTCAAAATGCTTTGGTAGTATGAGATTTACTGCTACTTGGGCCAAGGGCAAGTGCCTCGGTATCTACTAAGTTTCCCTTCAGCCAATCGGAATTTTGTTTCAAACATTTTGACGGCTCCATCGACTTTGGACCCATCGAGAACGATTATGAATCCACTATTTTCATAACTAATTCCTGAGTGACCTCATCAGTAATTCCTGTTGACCTCAGACAATTTTTCAGTGTGTTATGGCCACCCACACATCAAATACAGCACTTTTGAGGAAGGGCATTATTCTGAAAAAACAATAAATAGCTTAGCTCTATTGGTCTGGATGGGTCAAATTTCCATTGTTACTCATTCCTTAGATGTTATACTTCAAAAGCATAATCATAACCCAGAAGGCGGAGGACTTTGGAGAAAAAAAGTTACATAATCTTAATTAAGAAAATCTGTTAACTTGTTAAATATGTTTAATTAACTCAACTAAATACACCCATAAGGATAAAATTTAAGATATGTATCACTCACCATAAAACGTTAATAGATAGACCTTTGTAATATTATGTAAGACGTTAATATATGTAACACACACTATGAATGGTTGGACAAAATAGAAGTGCCCTGCACTTGATACTGATATGAGAACTACCTGTTTTTTTTTTTTTTGGAAAGAATGTATGTTTACACTAGTGTTAATCCATCAAATCGTATTCTGATTGCTGTTTATATCTCGTCAACCTTCTCTTGATAACATTGCAAAGTCCATTCAATGCTCTTTTGACATGAAAATTTTTCTTAATATCCACCTAGATTGGGCGTTTTTACCACTGTGCGCCCGTAACATTGTCAGTTGGCTATTCCTCTCCGTACGGTGAGGTACTGCTTCCTCTGATAAAAAAATGCACTGCGATCTTTTTCTTTATTTCTTTCAATCTCTTTTGTTTTGTTTTTTCTTTATTCCTGGTGCCATTAAATGAAATATTTCCATATGGTGTTGTCTTCAAAAACTGACAAACTCAAAAGATGCCGGTCTCTAGAAACTGTACGAATAAGTCCGGCTAAACAAAAAGAGCGGCGTTTCCTTCAAAATCCACCGAATGCAACAGCAACAAATGAAGCTATGCCTGCTGAAAACATGGAGTCTACTTCTGTATCCCAGCCTCCTAAACCTCCACCGATTTGCTAAATTCTTCTGACACATACTTATTTGTAAAATACTTCTCAAATATAAAGCTGATTTTCATAAATATAAGCTTAAGGAAGAAATATTGGTAAGGCTGGTCTTGAAAAACCTCCACCACACAATGCCAGCAGAAACTAATAACCATGGGCTTGAAAGATAGTAAGGCAGCTCATAAAATTACAAAGACAATAGAGGACACCCTGGAGCAAGCGGTAAAAACCCATTACCGCTTTTTTATAAACACCATATGCAATATGTGACATTGTACAATGTCATAACAGTCAGGTATATGGCCATACAAAAAACTACTGCCACCACATGCCGAGATGTGTTAAGTGTGGGATACTGCACAAATCCTCAGAATGTACTAAATCTCGAGGTCCCAGTAGTGTGTGCGCTATGCCACCAGGAGCATCCAGCTAACTACAAAGGCTGCCAAACAACCCTTCATCATATATACATATTAATTAGCCTTCTCCCAATCCTTTCAAAAATTGTTGAAAAGCTCCTTCTTATACTACCCATCCTTGAATCGCAAAATATTACCTCACACCAGTTTGGATTCGGCACTAGTCATTCCACTGTCCAACAAGACCTCAAAGTTGTTGACCACATTTTTTCAGCACTTGGAAGTAAACAATATTGCTCCGCTGCATTTCTAAACGTAGCGCAATTTTTCGATCGGGTATGGCATGCCGGTTTGCTTTTCAAACCCAAAGCCCATTTGCCTCAATCACTATTCTTAGTTCTACAATCCTACCTCTCTAACTGTTCCTTTCAAGTTCGCTAGAGGCTGGTGTTCCACAAGGTAGCGTCCTTAGTTCAGTTCTATATATCTTCTATGCCGCAGATATTCCTACTAATACTGATACTTTCCTGGCAGCATTCGCTGATGACACTACTATTCCTTTATCCCATCCAGATCCCTTAATAGCATCCAATAATCTCCAAACCCACTTATCACTGATTGAATGAAAGGAATCTAAATGCACCAACGTAACCTTTACCTTTTGCCATATATCCGGTCCTATCTATTTCAATGGCACTCCACTACCTAAAGCTGATACAGACCGGTATCTTGGTTTCTACTTAGACAAAAGACATAAGTGGAGCCCTCATCCTCGACTCAAAAGGCAAGAACTTAACAGACACTTCAACCTATTGTATAGACTACTAAATAGGGCATCTCATCTTTTCGTTGAAAACTTCTTATGTACAAAACCTAAAACGACAGTGACCCGCGACCTTTTGTAAAATTTATTTATGTTGGAGTTCTTGGAATGGCCAGCTTCCCAACTTATGCCATGAATGAATGTACTATAGTGCTCTTACTCAGCCTCAACTGGGTTTTTATACCAGTGACGCGACTGAGAGAGAAGAGAAATCATTGGAAATAATGTGCGAATGTAATCAATCATATGCCATCCATATTACTAATTGCCCACATTTGTGGCAGATAGTAATATTTTTTTTAGAAAAGAAGAAAAAACCTTCCAGTTAAATAACCAAGCGGAATACCCCTATTGTATATGAGAAACAAAATTCAAAGTTGTATTGAAAATATTTCATAGCAACGTACTTTAAAATCTTAAAACGTTCAAATTTTAAAAAGTTCAAAAAGTCAAACCCACGTCTCACATAGCTGTTACAAAAAAAGATTCACCATTTTATCTATTTATACTAAATAAATTAATGATTAGTTGGTTAATATATAAATGGAGGGGCATTATAAATAAGGGTTGGGAACTGGTAGTCACTCCTGACCTTTAGTTATTCCCGGAAGACAGAGCTCTAACCTCCTGATTAATTCCTTGACAAATGTCAGAAATTCAAGAATGAGTAGAACCAGAAAGCATTTATCGAACTACGTTTTCACCCTGACCTACTAGTTGTCTGACAAAATAAAACTTTACTTTTTTTTTTTTTTTTTAATCGAGTTCGTTAATACTTTTCAATTATAATACAAATCATTTATTATTATCGGATGCAAGTTTTTTTGTTGTTTTTTTATAGTGACTTTATACATAAATACAAATGTTCAAACTTTCAGATTAACTACAAGAGATTCATTTAAAGAACAGTAATTTATCCAATTCGTTTCATATCTAATCTTTACAATCCAAAATCCTCAATGCTTCTCCTTCCCTTTTCACGAACAAACTTATCCGTAAAGATCCTTATGTACCACATGTTGATTACTTAACCCAAACCAGATACCAATCCTTCATAGTAAACTCTACCATATTCAAATCCACCATTATATTCCAGATAGTCCTCCAAAGCGTCTGGAAAGAAGATGGCCTCGGGACCTTCTTATATAATACTTTAATTGAAATGCTGCTTATTGGTGTATGATTCACAAGCAATTGACATGTCATTATTAGGATTATCTTCACATGTAATAAATGTATCTTCTATTTCATTGTATATAGTTGTAAATTTTAATAAGTACAAAAGAAAAAGAAAATAAATGGTAATTTTTTTCAGAATATAACCTCTATGCATTACAGAAAGTATATAAGAAATAAATAAAAATTTTCCACAATTATCTTACACGGCTCAAGATGAATGAATAGCTTAAACGATTGGGTAAATTATTAGGTATACTATATAATTCCCCCAATAAACGATACTCTTCTGTAATCTCATCTAATAATTCATAATTTAGCTTTATCATATTTGAGGAATCTCGAGAAATAATTTTTAAGGATTCCCAAAGGCCACTCACTTTCATCAAAAATATTGTCGAATTACCATCTTTCATTGGTCCCTTGAGACGGGGTCCTGCAAAAAAACTCTTCTTTATTTTCCCTTAACTTAGTCTGGGAGATTTCTTGCGAATAAAAAAACTTCACCAGCCTCCTTTACCGCCTTCACGAAGTTTTTCAGCAATCCCAACTTGATGTGAAGTGGAAGCAGGATTTTTCTCGGTAAACGAGAGGCTCACAAACGACATACTTGACCCGAGGAGTGGGATTACTCCTTCTTTGCAAATACTTTTTTATATTATCATTTTTTTTTATATATATTATCCCATTCACGCAGAATCCGAGAAACTTTGAGTGTCCCAGCTTCAAATCAAGTATTAACTGTACAACTTTTCAGTCGTAAAGAAGAGTCAGACGTAAAGACGTATAACCGAAAGAATAACGTCGGAGGAAATACGAGCTGCGTGACGTTTCACCAATAAGTTCTAATTCTAAAAATAAAAAGAAGTTTATTCAATAAAAGTTACAATATCAGAAAGAAGAGTGGCGTGGAGACGGCTCTGGATGTACTGAGAGAGAATTACAAAATTTCTTGAGGTTTATAAAGGGTTACAATGGCTTCTTCTAGGAAGCTTTATGCTAACATTACAGTTCACAGGAGAGCAAGTTCCCACGAGGGGTTTCTAAGAAATAGATTACAATGGTTAGGAGTCAAAGCTTAAAATTAAAAATATCTAAGGAAAAATATATAGTGTAACTCCTCCCCACCTAGATACGAATTTCACTGCTTTGGGTGAAATGAGTTACAATTCTAGTTTTGTAAAAATAATAAATAAAAGTTACAAAGGTTAATATAAAGATGATAATACAAATAAAAATTATCCACAAAATAATTATGTGTAGAGTGTTAGAGTTATAGGTATGTTTTGTTGATACAAGATGTGAAAGATGTGAGGTTTGTAATTCATGAAATTTTAAATTTTTAATTTCTAATGTAGTGTTTAAAAGCTGTGAGGCTTGAATATTTAAAGTTTGTTTATCAAACAATGTTAGAGAACCATGAGTTTGACTGGATGAAAATACAGTTTTATTATGATACAAAATGAATTAAAGTTTGTTTTAACTAAATAAATTCCTGTCATATGATAGTTTACTGTTTCTTTTTCTTGTTGAACTTGAAGATCATCCGGGTTGTAAAATGCTATGAGAATGTAGCGTGTTCCTGGGATTTCTTCGATGTGGTTTTCTTCTTGATGTAGACGTGTGTAAAGACAATTTACACTGGATGATTTTTGTAAAATATCTTGAATACATAAGTCATCGTGGTGAGATAAGTCAGCTGTATGACAGTGGTGAATGCTGTTTCTTTTGATACATTGATGATTAAGAAATTTAAAGTTGTTATTAATATTTAAGAGATATTTGAACTTTGGAATTATTGTTATGATTTCATCCTTTACAATAGATGGAATGGGGTATAAATTATACAAACTATAAACAGTTTCTTCAAAAATTGGAAGTGCTAAAGTATAAATAATCTCATTTTCATGCAAAGCACATTGTACAGATATTGTGCGTTCTATATCTAGGATAAATTTAAATTGAAATGGATAAAGAAATTTGTTATTGTAATGTGGAGCTATCTTTTCTAATTCTTGAAACAATGTTTTTGTATTAATTATAGCTGGATGTAGAATATTTAATTTACAAAATGTTAAAGAAGTTTCTATATCAGAAATAGTAGTAGAAATTAAAGAGAAAATAAGTTGGATGTGATCTAATAATTCTTTAATTGTTAACAAGTTAACTACGGTTCCTATATCATTAATTTTTCGTGCAATATGCAGCGTATTCTCTTGTATGGTTTTAATAGTATTATTAAATTGAGTAATTAAATCACTGTTTATGGAATATTGGTTATGTATTTGGTCAACAATCTGGTCCTGATTTTCTTTAAGAGTTTTCATTAATTCAGAAAATTCTTTTTTATCATACGCATCTAAGTTACCGGTTATACCTTTTATAATAGTGCCTAAAGCGTTTATTAATCCTCTTTTAACTCGGTTATTCCTGGTATCATGTAGTTTAATATTATTTATTTTTTCGTTAATTATAAATCTTGTACTGTTAATTATATTAATGTGAACTTTTAATTCTTTTAATACTGAATTGTTATAATGTGATTCATTTAGGTAATTTTCAAATTGCCAATTTACGAAAAGATATTCCGTAAATAGTGGTCCTAAGTCTAAGAAGTGTATTATTGTGTGTTTGGGATGTTTGCAATTTAGCGTGTCCTAGGTTGATAGGTATGACGCCGAGGTTAGAAGTAACATTTTTTATTTCTATCATCCCTGCAGTGAGAGTTGATACTAACCTAAAAATTAAATTATAAAAATTAAAGTCTAATCATTTAATTATACTATTTTATTGTATAAAATATTTTCCATAATTTGGCTTATAATGCCATCTCTTAAACTAGTAAGAGTTCATATTCCCTGAACTCGTTATGTTGTTTATCAACAATAATTATTCTTTTTATCATTCTTTATTTTTTTTTTTTTTTATTGTTATATAGTTTGGGCATTTTATCTGCCATCTTTTCACATCAATATAAGTCGTATCCAGCGACCTTATTGTGTATATTAAATTGTTATTTATATTAAATTATTTCTTATGCTTTTTATTTTAAAGAAAAATAAAATTATTTTAAAGCAAAAAAAAATTATTTACTAATATTAAAAAAATTAGTTTTAAATAAACATAATTATTATAGCTTGTAATTATAGCTTGTCTTAAGCGAAAGAATGTGTCCGGTGCGAGTGCTTTATCTCAGTTCTAAGAATGCTGACTCGGTCCAGCTCTTTCATCTGGGGGTCTACCAACATGGTACGTTTGTCTTTTCTTCAGCGGTCTCTTTATATTTTTTAAATGAATTTTTTCTCGCGTGTTATAATGTTTTTTATCAATTACAGCGGTTTTACTATGTTTAATTATTTTTTTAATCTTTTCCTTTTTAAATTTATTTTTTAATTTTGATTGTTTTTGCCTATTAGCTACAAATACTGTTTCCGGGATTTCGTTTGGCAATTCTTCGCGATTTTTATTCATCCTGGTTATATATTTTTCTTTTGCTACCTGATTCCTATGATTTATTTGTTCATGCAAAATTTTTACTCTTTCTTTATGTTTTGCAACATAATCATTTATGATTTGATTATTGAGATCTATTGCAACGGGCGAGTCTATATCTAAATGTCCAGATATTATTTCGATTGGCTTTAGTTGTGTGATGGAATGAATAGTGTTGTTATACGCGAGTACGGCATATTTAATTTTTTTTTTTCCATTGCGTCTTTTTTGAATTCGTCTCTATTATTTAATAACCGTAAATGTTCTATTAATGTGCTATGAAATCTTTCAATGGGTCCGTTTGATTGAGGTGATTGAGTAGCTGTATAATGTAGTTGGATTCTGTGTAATTTTAATAAATCGGATAATAATGAGTTTCTAAATTCTAAACCGTTATCTGTTATTATTTGTTTTGGTAACCCGTGATGAGAAAAATGAGAAATTAATTTATTAACGACTTCAGTTGCTTGACCATTTTTTAATTTATAAACTTGCGCAAATTTTGAAAAGGAGTCGATTAGAGTTAAATATTTTTTGTTTTCTAGTGTGATTGTATCCATGTGAACTATTTCAAATGGTTTAGATGGTGTTTGAGTAACGTTATATTGGAGGAGTTTAAAGGATTCCGATCATATTTTGATACCGTACAAATTTCGCAATTATTAATTTGAATTCGAATTAAGTTTTTCATATTAGGCCAATAATACAATCTTTTTATTCGATTAAATGTTTCCTCCGAACCGCGGTGGTTTGTTTTGCCAATGTGGTAATCATTTATTAAACTATTTTGTTCATCAGGATCTTGAATATCGATTAATCTACTTGTAGTTTTTACAAAATTTAATTCCGAATGTTTAAAATATTTTACCATGGTTTCATAAAATTGGGTATAAAAATCAGTTTCAAAGAGTAAATAATATTTAACTTTTGGTTCAACGAATTCTTTAATTAATTTTATTATATCTTGTTCGAAATTTTCCTTTGATATCTGAGCGATAATTCTGTTTTTAGTATTATTAAACAGTTTTTTCGATTTTGGGTTTCGCGGGATTAATATCAACTAAATTTAAAATAATCTGATTTTTTCCTAAATTTACTGGAGAGTCTGCTATTGGTATTTCGATTATTGTATTTCCTAAAGTATTAGAGTGAACGGAATTTGTTTCAGATTCTTCTGTTATATTATCTAAATTTTCATTTTCATCAAAATTTACGATAAGAGATGCATTTTCCGATGTTTCATTTTCGCGGTAAAATTGTTCTATTAAATCATTAATAATAGTATCAGGGTCTTCAGATTCTGTTAAATTAATTTCTACTCGCGATAGTGCGTCAGCGACTTTGTTTTCATGACCTTTCTTATATTTTATTTCAAAATTAAATTCTTCGAGTTTTAGTTTCCAACGATATAATTTTGAGTTTGGATCTTTTAATGATTGTAACCACTGAAGTGGTTTGTGATCCGTTTGAATGATAAATTTTCTGCCATAAAGATATGGTCGGAAATATTTGGTAGCCCAAACAATAGCTAGAAGTTCGCGTTCAATAGTGGACAGTTTTGATTCACTTTCGTTTAAAGTACGGCTCGCGTAAGCTATCGGAAGATCTCGTCCTCCGTGCGTCTGTGACAATACAGCGCCCAAGGCTACGTTTGATGCATCTGTCGTTAAACAAAATGTTTTGTTGAAGTCCGGATATTGCAGGATGGGATTATTAATCAAAATATTTTTACTGGTTTCAAAACTATCTAAATAATTTTTATCCGCGATGTTAATTTTCGATCCTTTTTTTAAACATTGGGTCAAAGGTTTTGTGAGGTGTGCAAAATTTGGAATAAAACGGCGATAATATCCTAGTAGTCCAAGGAAAGCTTTAATTTGTTTAGTAGTCTTCGGTATGGGATAATTTTTTATAGCAAGGATTTTATTAGGGTTTGGTTTTACTCCGTTTGATGTGACGAGATGTCCTAAATATTCTATTTCCTTTTTTAGAAATTCGGTTTTATCGGGCTGAATTTTTAAGTTAGATTCTCTTAGTTTTTTTAAAAACTTGCTTTAAAATTGATAAATGCTCCTGAAGGGACGTACTGTAAATTATTATATCATCTAAATAGGCAACACAATTTGGAACGCCCATGAGTATGTTGTTAATCACTCTCATAAATGATGGTGGACTATTTTTTAATCCAAAAGGTAACCTTAGGAACTCGTAATGACCGTTTACGGTTGAGAATGCTGTTTTAGGGATACTCTCTTCATCCAATAAAATTTGATGAAACGAACTTGTTAGGTCGATTGTTGAAAAGTAACTGCTTTTGCCTAATTTATCCAGCAGTTCGGTTATATGCGGAATAGGATACTTATCATCGACCGTTTTCTCATTTAATTTCCTATAATCAATTACTATTCTCCACTTTTGTATTCCCGATTGGTCTAATTTTTTTGGAACTACCCAAATTGGACTATTGTAAGGTGAAAAAGAAGGGCGAATGATTTGTTGCTCTAGCATTTCGTCAATTTGTCTTTTCACTTCGTTTTGAAATATTTGAGGATATCGGTAATTTTTAGTATAGACTGGGATCTCGTCTTTAGTTAGGATTTTATGTTTGATTTGCGTATTTGCAGTTAGTGGAGTACCTTTTAAATAAAATAGATCAGAATATTGTTTTATTAAATTTTGAATTTCTTTTTTTTCTTCTTCGTTTAAATGGTCCGTGCGAATAAGATTTTTGACTTCATTGAAATCTGATTCTTTTGTTTTAATTAAATTTATATTATGAGATTCGTTATTTTTAAAAATTCTGATTGGTTTCACAAGGATTGGGGTTTTAATAGTTAATCTAAATGACCGATCCGAATTATTTTTTACCGTACATATAGCTTCGTTATTTTTAATTGAAATTAAACCTTCATGAATTTTAAGACAATTATTGAAATCGGTATGAGGAATGATTCCTTCTCCATTTGAGATATTTTTGATTGGAATTTTGATTACGGTTTCAGAATCGTTGTTTAAGATGTAAGTATATTCAGATTGAGGGGGTCTGTTGTCATAATGAATTGTTAAATTGCCAAAAGGTGTGATTAGTATATCATTTACTAAATCAATTTTCGCACCTAATAATTTAAGACTGTCTGTTCCAAACAATAAATCGAATTTAGGATGGAAGTCAAAAATGCCAAATTTCAGGAGAGTTTTGGTGTTGGGAAATAATTTAGATGAATCTACATTAGCATTAAAATTTTGTATAGAAGAACCGTGCGCGCTAGTAAGTTTAAATGGTTCGTGAGTAATGTTATTAAAAAAATATTTATTTGCTACAAGGACGGATACAAGCGATTTTGTGCACGCAGTGTCTATTAGAATTTTTAAGTTTGACTTTGGTGGAATTATATATGGAAGAGCACTAAAACGGGTTAAATTAAATAGGTCTATTACGTCCATGGTTCCTGTGCTAGGCTGGGATCTAAAAAATTACTTTGATCACTATCCAGATTATTTTGATCAGTGTATTGTTGATTTTCTTGATGATCGTCTGGAAATGATACAGTGGGATAGTCGGGTGGTTGAGCATTTGGTAATTCAGTAATTTGGGATTCACTTACGGACTGTTCCGAGTTTAGATTATGAAGTTCTTCAATTTCTAGGTTTGGGTTTTTCCGAACTGGGGTATTGAGAAAAGATTTAAATTTTACACTTTGATCAGGTTGTCTCTGATATTGGGAATTACTTCTATAATTACTATTGACACTCATAGGGGTTGACTGATTAGGTTGTTGGGGTCTATATTGATGATATTGGTGTGGTATATATTGATTAGGTTGTTGGGGTCTATATTGATTAGGTTGTTGGGGTCTATACTGATTAGGTTGTTGGGGTCTATACTGATTTGAGATTACATTTTTAGCAGGTTGAATTGCTTTGTACTGGTTTACTGGGAAATAGTTTATAAATTGTTGGCGATTTTTGTGTATTGGTTTGTTATGGTTTTGGTGTGGGCGATAAGTGTCGATGACAAATTGAAAATCGTTCGTTAGCATGTTTATTGCCTGATTTAGGTCTATCGGATTTTTGGTTCTCATGAAAGAGCCAAGCGGTTCTTTCAGTCCTTTTAACAAAACTCTTAGTGCTAATTTTTCGATATATTTCGTGAGGACTAACGCCTCCATCGGCATTTCGCTCCTTAAATAACTAATTTGCAACTGTAATGTTTTTTGTATTTTATTATAAAATTCGAAAGGGGTTTCGTTGCCTTGTTTCATTCCCGCCATTTCAATATTTAGAGTGTACGCGTCGCGTTTGTCGGCGTACCCTTGTTTTAACGCATTTTTAATATCGTCCCAGGTATTGATATATTTACTATTAACCATGTCGGCGGCAGCTCCTTTAATTTTAGCACGAATTGATCCTATTAAATAATCGTTTTGGAAATCGGCAGTATTTTCGTGATTATAAAATTTGTTTATTAATTTATCTGAAATTTCTAGAAATCGCGTTAGTGACATAGGGTCACCATGGAAATCAGGTATCATCTCTAGATACTCTTTCTTTAATGTGGGAGGTGCCATTTTTATAAAATATTTAATATAACAAACAAAAAATAAAAAATGGATAGTATGCAATGAAATTAAAATAATATGAAATGAAAATTAAATTTATCCTTAATATACAGTAACTTAATATTTAACTTAATATTAAATAAAAAAAAATTATATTTTAAATAACAAAATATTTCTTTATAGTTATAGTAATGAAATCATAACCTTTTCTTTAAAAATAGAATAGATTTTATTCAAAATTATTAAATTGAAAAATAAAAAAAAAAGTTTAATATTGAGATAATATCTCTTAAATAAAAAAAAATCACTTACACTAAGATGACTTCGATAGTCAGATCCATGCCAGTTTAACGTCTCGTCTTCCTCTGAATGGACTCGTCAGCAAACAGTTGATACTGATCCTTGATATGCCCTCAAGTTTGACGATGTCCTACCGACTGCGCCAGTTATCTTCAATTTAAAAGTAAAGACTTTTTTAAAAAAGAAGTTTATTCAATAAAAGTTACAATATCAGAAAGAAGAGTGGCGTGGAGACGGCTCTGGATGTACTGAGAGAGAATTACAAAATTTCTTGAGGTTTATAAAGGGTTACAATGGCTTCTTCTAGGAAGCTTTATGCTAACATTACAGTTCACAGGAGAGCAAGTTCCCACGAGGGGTTTCTAAGAAATAGATTACAATGGTTAGGAGTCAAAGCTTAAAATTAAAAATATCTAAGGAAAAATATATAGTGTAACTTATATATATTTCATAAGCACTACGGGGAACCGAGAAAGAGTATACTTTTTCAGAACCCCTTACAATAGGTATAAACGTTATACGCACAGGTGTAGATAAGAATGCTGTTCATTGTTTTAAAGCGACTAAGTAACATAAAAATTCGAAAAACTAACTTTACGGGGCAAGCTATGGTAATTTAAGAATAAAACATTGACTTAAAAAATGATACGTCATAGGTATATTCGGATTCAACAGGCAAAATCATATAATTATCAGCAAAGATTGTTCTTGTAACAAAATATTTATTTATCAGTGATGTCAAGTTTTACATGATAAATTTTAATAAAATAAATTTTACTATACACCTATACTGTGGGAAATTTATTTAGATATTATTTATTATGATAATTTCTAACATTTAAAATAAATGAAATGTTATTTTTAGAATGTACCAGCTTAAAGATAACACTAAGATAGTGACATGCATTTTTATTTTTTTAACACCAAATTGAACTAAATACCAAGATGCACTGCTCTAATAAATATTTTACTTTTGCCTAAGAAGAAAATCAAAGCTGAAAGAAGCTTGCCTACAATTAAAACAACATTTTTTTTTTTTTTTTTGTAATGGGGGATTAATAAATTAAATTTTATCATTTCATGCAGTCCAAAAATTACATATATTTTTAAACATTGTAATCCAAGGTCGTATCTGAATGTGAAAGGATAACTTCATAATAATTACTGATAACAAAATATGTGACCATATTTTTTTAGACTTATAAGAATTCGAAATAGTTCTCAGCTACTGTTGGTTTACAAAACATTTATAACTAAAACGTAAATGATATATTTTTTCATAATAGCAAGATGATTGCTCTGATTCCCACTTAAAAGATTGATTGATTTGATTGATGATTCCCACAAAATCCGTGCGTTTTCTGTTTGAATCTGTAATAAACTTTTTTTTATTTGATTATTTAAAATTTAAGGAAAGAACTTTAAAATATAATCGAGATGTTCATAAAATTTACGAAATGATTTCTTGATATTATTTTATTTATTATACATTTATTTTTAAAAAATACAGAAGGAAAACAAACACCGTTTGTGAAATTAATAAAGTCGAGGGAGAAATTTTTATCCATGGAACGGCTAGAATTTTGAGATCTTTACTTGAAAATAAGGGTAGGTCTGTGAGTAATGGAACTTACCTCCAGATTCTTGGAGTCAGTCCGGCAGTGGGAATAAATTTGTTTTAGTTGTATAGATCCACAGGACTTCGATGTCAGATCTTCCCTTGGCAAAACCAGCGTCTGTTAATGGGACATCTTATCCTTCATTGGCTTAGGGAAAAAAAGTTGGCGGTTGGATGCTAACCGCATTACCCCAACCACATACCGAGTATTTTACCCAAGACCCTAGGGTTGTGATTTTCACTTCTTTTTTTTTACTTTATAATCAAAATTATTCTCGACCATGGCGTTTTTGATAGTCAAGTTGGATCAGACACGTTTACAAGTAATAGAAAATTACCATATCCATTCTTTCGTGTAAAGGTAAAGAAAAAAAACACAGACATTATTCACACATTGTATGAAGTATGATGTTGAGAGGGATCGTTCATAAACATTTAGGCCATGTTTGATATTGACAAACCATATTTTCAATTTTCTTACGTGGGGGGTTTATCTTTGATGGCCATCATCAGGGTAGATGGAAAATTTAAAAACTAAAATAGATATATCAACGTAACAACACTTTGTCATGAAGATACTTTGTTTTAGCTGAGAATTCATCTATGAACTGTACACATTAGTATATTTCCGCAATATTTCTAATTGCCCTAACCCACGATTATTTAAATGAATTTAGTTTTCATTGAAAAAAAATTCACACAATGTAATTAGTATGTATGTAAGGTTAAATTTATTTTATTTATGATGACTCTTTTCAATATAATCTTCCTACATTTACTAAACGCATTTCTCTTTTCTTTTCTTTTTTTTTTTTTTTTTTTTTTTTTTTTCAAATATTGAGATATTCTTTAAAATATAATTTGTTGTTGAATATATTACAATATTTTACATTAGAGGCAAGATATTTTTTTAAAAATTAATCTAAAACATTGCATACTATACACATTGCATCACTTACACACATTAAAGATTTACTAATCTAGTTACAAATTGCAGCTGTATTATCTATTAAGTTGCAAAACCAATTTTTTTGTAACGTTTCAATTGAAATAAATAAATGAAATTTTAAAAAATAAATAAATAAAAAAACAAAACAATAAAAAGAAAAAAAAAACGCTCTGTGACATCCCTAATAATCTATAAAGCCTATCGAAATATTGCTGTAGGTAATAGCGAAGGATAGATTCGTAATTTCAACATTACTCTCAGTTGAAAAGCAATAGATATTGTTTTATTTCAAGTGTAGAAGCAAGTACAACAGCAAATTACTAACATACTTTGATAGTTAATGATAACGAAATTGAGTTACCTCATGTGAATCAGGATCCTCCTATGGGGAACCTGCCGCAGACCTTGCAAACAAAAAACCAAATTAACTAACCACTGGCGTACCAACCCGTCATGACCATTTGTTGTATTAAAACAATACTGGTCATTGGCGGGATTAAAAAAAAAAAAAAAAACATTGATATAATTTTTACTCAATTTATATCTACTTCAAACGCTTTTGTCAATACCACAATGCACTTCCTGTGTTAGAACATATTAATGAAATTCATTACAGTACCTCCTCTTGATTTAATTTTTAATGATTTGGGTCTTCATTCCTCGACCCCCAAAGATAAATTTTATGCTTCATAGTTTATAGATGGAACTGATGTGAATATTATTATAAGGGAAAGCAAATTCTTCTCTATACAATTGCCCAACCTGATCCAAAATCAGTTGTGAAGAAAAAATTTGCTTAAGAAAAAAAAAAAAGCTGTTTTAAAATTTTCCCCAAAACCTTTCTAATCCGTTTGGTTTTACGTTTAAAAATTTATTATTGAATATCCAATACTTTCGATGGGAAAAGCAAGCATTTAAAAATTAAAATGGTCTATACTCGTTAGTTTATTGTTATTATATTTAAAATGCAGACATAGTATTTTTTTCCCTTTTTTTTTTTTTTTTTTTTTTGCTGAAAAATGCTCTAACGGAACAAGCATTGTATTTTTACATGTCGATTTAGAATGAATAAATAAACAGTAGAACCTCTGCTAACCCTAACTAATCAAGCTCCTAAGGGACCAAGAGTTAGGGCGGAAAGACCAAAAAGTCGAATTAACCGGTGTTTTTCATAGTTCAACGTATATTATAATTATATTATTTGTAAAAGCTATTTAAAAAATCAAAGATTTTTTCACATTGAGTGGTCGATCTTCATGAAAATAAGGACCGATTATGCCTGTGGCAGCCATAGCGGCCCAAACAACGACTTTTTGGCTGTGCAGGAGTCGTTCATGCTTTCGTCTCGGATTTTCCTCTGTCCAGTACCTGCATGCTGTCTATAAAGTTTGCTTGATCACTGAAGAGTATGTTATCAAAATTGTTGAAGTAGTTTTTGTTTTATCGAAGTAACAAATACCCGATACTTTAGGGGTGACATCAATTGGCCACCCAGAAGCTCCGACCTTAGTCCACTTGACTATTTTGTATGGGGGTACCTTAAAGTAAGGTTTATGAGAATAATCCGACGAACCTGACGCAATTGAAGCAAAACATGAGGTCAGAAATGGCAATAATATCGAGAGCTATGGGTCACCATGTGATCGCCAATCTTCGTTCCCGATTAGAAGAGTGCCAGCAGCATAAAGGTCACCATTTAGATAACATTATCTTTTCCAAATAATTTTCCACTTTATATTGTAATAATTAACAATAAAATTTTTATTTTATTTTGTGTAGTTTTTGTTTTATCGAAGTAAAAAATAACCGATACTCTTTTTGGACACCCTGTATTGTGTTTGATTGATAGCAAACAAACTCATTTTTAAACTCGTTCATAACGAATTGTGTCCAAAACGTCATTGTTAACGACGAATATAACCAAAACCGTAAAAATACATACAAACAAAAAAAACTATATCTGCCAACAATTGAGAAAATTTCCAGCATTTGAAAGCCTATAGCTTAGTCCACGTTGAAGCTATATCGCTTATTTTCTGCTAAAATTATATTAAATTTAGTCTAATATAATTTTGGATATAACAAGCGTTTCTTTGAAATATTAAAGATCGGTGGCGCTTCAAGATCCGGTGGAACTTCAATGCTCGGAAATAACAACATATAAAAAAAAATCAAACATACCCTACCTTTTGCTGCTCGGAAATACAATTAAGAGTGTTGATAGAGTGCTAGCGCCAGACTCCCAGCGAGCAGGGTGAAGAGGAGCGTAATTTAATCCAGGCGGATGAAGAAACGCCCTGGGAAGTCATCAAAGAGATTGAAGAAGGCGTACGGCGGAGGAAGGATGGACGCCGGAAGAAGACCTCTTTCAACTCTTCAGGGAAAGCAGGCAGAGCAGCGGGCGCTCATACTGGCAGTAGTAGAGAGAGGACCGGCGGTGCCACGGGTGCGGCAAGCCTGGGCACTTGGTCGCACAATGTCCCCGCACAAAGTGCTTTGAATGCGGGAATGAAGGGCACATTGCGAGGCAATGCCCTTACATGCGGAAGGAGAATCCTCGGGGTGAGCCCATGGAAATTAGGAGACAGAGATCACGGCCAGAATCCCCGAATCTTCTGAGACATCTGAAGTATACCGAAAGGGAGGACCCAGGACCAGGGAGCAGCGGAGACGATTTGGACGTATTTTGAGGTATGAGGGCGAGAAGCGGCGGTCTTTATGGAGCGAGGGGTGAGGTGCCTGGTGGACACAGGGAGCTCCAGCACCATCCGAGTCGGCGAGCGGCGGAGCAGTTTAGTGGCTGCAACGGAGCACTCCAGGTACTAAAAAAAAATCAAACATACCCTACCTTTTGCATACTAAAATGTACAATTTTAATGGAATACTAGGGACTTCGCGAAAATATTGTTCTCCCATCTGCCAGACTCCCAGCGAGATACTCGGATTACACAGAGAGTCGGATTGGCGGTTGTCGGATTAGTGAGGTTTTACTGTATATATATATATATATATATAATGTTTTGCTTGTTATAAAGTATATATTTCTATTTTTATTTTATTTTTTTACAACTATACAATAATATAAAAAATAAATTAGCGGAACAGTAAATTATTATGATGTCAATAACTTATAAACAACTACCCATAGTACCTTTTAAATGTTCTTTATCATGGTTTTCCTATGCCATATTTTTGTCCAGACGCCTCAGAGAGTTATTGGAAATAGAATCGGAAGCAAGTTTAAATATCAGTTGGTTTGATTGAGTATGGAACTAATCATGGTAGGATAGGTATCCAGTTTGTGCCAAATAAGCAACAATGGGGCATTAAGACCGTTATGGATAACTTTATATGTGAGAAAAGGACCATACGGAATTTGGATTGTAAGGATTGAATACGAGATAATTTGGATAGATTAGTTGAGTCCCAAAGCTGAACTCCGTATGCCCAAATTGGTCTAATTACTGTCATTAAAATGAGTCTTTTGTTCTAGTCTTGTGAGCAAGACTTACTTTTTAATGTCACTAAATAAATAATAATAGAATTGAAACATATACATCAATGTGTGTGTGTGTGTGTGTGTGTGCAAAAGATTTTATTTAAACTATTGCTAAATTGAATTAGACCCCTAAATGTTTGTAGAAAATTAGAAAAAAGGATAATGAACATAAAAAATTCTGACAATCCAGCATTTATTATTAGATAACTTCAAATCAAACTTATAAAAAACATACATTGAGCTCGACAGGATGAATTCTGCTACAACAATATATATAAAGAGACAGATTGCTGGTTTTGTTATTTATTATTTTGTTCATATATCTCTTTTTTAAGGTTTTTATCGTAAACGTTTTAATTGTAAAAACTAAAAGGTTTATACCTCTTGCATTCATGAATTTTGCATTCGATAGGGTATTATTGATTATTGATTTTTAACTATGGACTTTACAACAGCTTTATTTATTTATTTTTTTAAAATAAATACTGCTTGATTATATTTCAGTAATATTCTTAAAAATCCTGAAACGTTCCATATGCCCTTGATTAAGTATATGGGGATGTAAACACCTAAAAAATAATGAAACGTCTTGTCAAAAATATGAAAAAATTAATTGGGTAGAAATTTTGGCCAGTCAATATCTATATCTATATATATATATATATATATATATATATATATATATATATATATATATGTGTGTGTGTGTGTGTGTGTGTGTGTGTGTGTGTGTGTGTGTGTGTGTGTGTGTGTCTATTTATGTGTGTTTTATTTCTTCTATAAGTAAAAACACATATTTTTTTTCTCTTTAGACTTTTATCTACAATCCATAAATCCTGAGATAAAAAAGGGACTATTTTGATAAAAATCTAAATGACTTTAAAATGGATCGATAAATCCTGTTGCCCACATTTTAAAGAAGACAGAAATACGCTTCTAATCCATTTTGAACATTTGAAACCCGGTTTTCACAGGCTTTTCGGAGGGAAAATTAAAAAAACAAAAAAACAATTAAGAATAGTAAACTCGATTTTTTTTTTTTTTTTTTTTTTTTTTTTTTTTTTTTTTTTTTTTTTTTTTAATTTAAAACCGAATAAAGTTCAAAGGTCGCTGCTCAACATTTCAAACTGCGTTGGATTATTATTATTATTTTTTTAATCCATTTATTTTTCACAAAACAGTAGATATGACAGTTACAACAATGGGAAAATGATTTAACTGTAAATCAGGAACTAAGGATCATATCAGATATCTCGTTCCGATTATATCTTATTTACCAAAGGAGTTATAAATATGTTTCTGCTTATAAATATTCTATAGTGTCATTAATAAATTTTATAATTTTAAAAGCATTAACGATAATATACATTTATGCATTCATGTTATTTTTACATTAATGTACAATACATATAAAATAAATTATTTTGTCTCAAAAAGTTGCGAGGGTCCTAAAGAAAAAAATATTATACCGATTTAATTCCCACAGAAATAATTATTTTTAAAAAACGCCTACTCCTAAAGTTTTAGTCATTGAATTTTTTCTAGAGAAATTAGTCTGCCAGCCTAAAAATATAATAAAATAACCAACAAATATTTTTATAAGGCTTATATAAGAAGATGGCTTCGAGACCTTCTCATATAGAACTTTTGTTGAAGTGCTACCAGAGGTTAGTTCACAAGCGATTGTCACGTTATTATGTACGCTATAATCACATACTGTATGTTTGTTTTTTTAATACTGTTTAACTATTTCTAAAAATGGATAAATAAAAAAAATAAAAAAAAGGTTTTATGTAGAAAAACATCTGGAGTATATTTGACGAAAATCGTCATTAGAAACTCCATGTTCAGTCAATATCGGATCTTACTTTAGTGGCTAGATCCACAGATCAAGGTAAATTTAAATCCACATTATTATATGGGTAAACTGTTTACCAAACTGTGGATTTGTAACAAAAGAAAATTATTTAAGTCCAAGAATAAAAACCATTATAGCAGCTGGTAGCGCTGAGGAAGATCATCTTAGTAAACGATCATGAATTCAATTTGAAACGGTTGACGACCTAAAGTGGCTGAGTGTGAGAGGTTCGCGAAGTAGGACGGTAGATAGACAGGAATGGCTATCAATTATTCGTGAGCCCAAGCCATATCGAATCTATTGAATTTGCTATTTCATTTTCGTTTAAGAAGATTGTAGATGAGTCCGTATTACTGACCAAAACAACATAAACGACGCTTGATTTCGCTACTATCTTTCGCTACATTTGCTGATAAAATTGACGTACGGACTAAACTCCTCAGAATATAGGGCTGACGTCCAATGATTGCCTTCAATTTATGTGTATCGACTTAATTTATCTGCAAGTTTGAAGGTCGGTTATATGAATATATCTATCTCTGCCGGCACTATGGTCCAAAAAGGAATTTGGCCTCATCAACAATTATTCTTCACTCAGAGAGGTCCTTTGCAGCTCTTCTCCATCATGTCACTTCAAGGAACCGAAAGACCACCTCGATATCTTCCAACCAATCTAGGTCTGCCTCTTCGTCTTACACTATTCGGGCACCCTTACATTGTCTTCCTTCTTCCTTCAAGGAATCCTTTCCTTGTTCATACAATGCACATGTTCCAAACATATTGTTCTTCCTTTCTTAGATACTCTCGACTAAATCTAGATCCTAAAACACATCCCTTAGTTCCTTGTTTGTCTTTTTTTTTTTGTATCCGTTTTCTACTTTTGGTAGGAAATTCTATTGATTATATGAATACATTCATTTGAAAAAAATATATAAAGTTATATAAGTGTTTAATAAGGTTCTATATATGTTTTCAAAAATAGATTATAGTTAATAAGTATTATATATAAAAGCACTGTTGGTCACTTCTCAGAAAATAAGGGCACTTCAATTTTATTGACGGATAATAATTGGTTGAGTTTCCATGATCACTAGAACTCTTAATACATTATTACTCCGTTATTCAAAGGGCAAAGAACATTGCCAAAATAGACCCCATTAGGCAATAAAATACAATAATTTTTCCCCTAGGGCCTTCGTCTTAATTTATGGCACCGATTTATTTATTAATATATTTATAAATATTTTATTTTATGTTATTTGAGCCCATCTTAGGGCGCAGTTCCTTTGAATGCTTTCTTCTGTTCCCAATACCTCCTGTGACCAGCCAATAGTTCTTCTCTTCCATCATGGGTTTTCGATTGGTTTTAATTTAGGGTAGTGGGTACCAAGATTGCACCATTCCTCTAAATTTCGACCGATCCAGCACATCAAGTCTTGCCCGACTGTTTTCGTACTATCGTGAAGCCATTCCAGTCTTCCTGTCGTTTAGTTGAGTTCCATTTCATAATTAATTACTTATTTTATTTTAAAATTAACTAGAGTGAGATAAATAAATATGAGCCAGTATTTTGTGATATTGAATGAAATTTGAGTTTCTGATACCAGCGTCTGCTCCGTATACTTTTAATTGGCTGCTACAAGATTAATTCGTAACCAACACTAATGATAATATAAACTAACAATATAATATGTTACAAATAATACTGTAGATTGAGTAAATAAATATTTTATATAATGTTTTTTTTGTTTTTTTTGGTCTTCACAGTACTTTCTAAGTTACGATAAAAATATAATAAAAACCATAAAATTATAATAAAATTAAAATACGATATATTACGATACGCCGTGAATGTAATAAACTCTGTCTGATCGAGAAATTCGATGAAGAGTGAGGGGGGTATCGTGTTGAAGTGGAAATGTAATTCGTCGTTTAGTATTGTTTTCCATCGATTGCCCCCCCCCTTGTGTTAAATAGGGGTATATTAGTTAAATTGTATAGGCTGGGATTATTAGTATAATGATAGTATTGTCTACATATGAAGCTCCTTGAATGTCAGTCATCTATTCATAGAAAATTTATTTATTTAAACCACAAAAAAATTCATGGTGTAATATTAAGCTGTCCGGAAAATAATCCAGGTTTTCTAGTTTTATTTCAATTATCGCTCTGTGCAATAGAATGTTTATCTTTAATAGATTATTTGTTGTATGGATGTCAACATTTATTATTCCTCTAATACCACACTTAAAATACAATAAACTGCTCGTCGTATCCGACCACTCCAACATTTACTAGACAAAGCTCCCAATAAATTACAAAAGAATAATTTAAATGACAGATATTAGGCTCATCTGGACAAACGGAATTGAGCTATGAGGCTCTACCAAACCTTCCTATTCTTCTCCTATCCAATCTTTAAAATAAAAGTCCTTTTAAAAATCTTCAATGCAACTTATTATGTCACCAACATACTTATCCATACATATCTTATTGTTCTATTTGTTACTCATTTGGCCCAAACTAGATACCTATTCTGCCATAGTAAACACCATACCCGCTCGAATCCACTAGTCTCCCAACTTACCTCAGATTCAATTCCGATAATACTCCGAGGCGTCTGAAAAGAAGATAAAAGATAAAATCCTCGAGACCTTCTACTGAACTTTTATTTAAGTGCCACAAGTTATTGTCATGTCACTGTATTTATTTTCCCTCACGTTTACTAAATATATATGTTTTATACAGTTGCAAATACCAATACAAAGATTTTAAAAAAAAATTACTACATTTAATTTTAAAATATCTTTAATAATGAAGCGGTTGTTTTTAGGGCAGAAAATAAATCTGTTTTAGAGTGAACACTGTCAATATTTAATATAGGGAATGCGGTGTTTTACATTACTATTATATATTCATTTTTAATGCTATGTATCATAGATATATAGTTGAAATATAAATAATCCTAATTATTGTAAATATTAAATGATAAAATGAAAAGGAAGAGAGACTGACGAATAGGGTGTTCAGCTGCAATAAATTATGTACTTCCTTTTTTTATAGGAGTGTAGAGGGAAGTCTCCTTAACATCTTCTAATAAAATCCTATCAAATTACTTGATGGAGAAGGTAGAGGGGAAGCCGAGAGGTCCTTTTTTCAAGTTCTAGCCATATCTTGAATACAGTTTGTATTCCAAAAAGTTGTGTTTTTTCCAACATTAAAGATTAACGAATTACCTACAAAATGATATATTTACATTTATCTCTAGTGTTATCGTTTCCGATTATTAAATATGTTATGTTAGCCCCAAAGCTGGGATTCTCTCGGGCTCACCCAGCCTCTACAAAATAGTTACCCATAATAGGAGATAAACCTAGTAAGCAGTCATATATATTTATTTTTTATAATTAAAAACACTTCTCGATCATGGCCATGTTTAATTTATTGTTTTGTTTTTTTGTTTATTTTTAACTATTCAAATATTTTTCTAGTTCTATATCATTTTTTGTTGTTGTTTAAATTTTTTGATTTAATTTTTATGATTTGCTGTACTCTCCATTATTTTTCTTATACATATAATTTACCTAATATTCCGAAACGAATGTATTACTGGTTTGAATTGCACCATAAGGATTAAAATGACGAATGTCAAAATGACCTGGGTTCAGCTTTGGGAAAACAACAGCTGAAAGCTGAAAGCTGACAAATAAATACTAATATGAAAAAGTTCCAAGCGCTACAACATAAAAGAAAGAGTTGTTATACCTAAAATTAGGATAGGCCATACATGGGTATCTTATAACGGAAGTGCACTAATATATTGGGTTGTTTCACATGAAATGTCCGATTTTATAATATTTGAAATACATAGAGGATTTTGCGAGTCTCTGTTGTTGAAAAAGCTCGATACATGGGTACCTCACGATCTCACTGAGCGACAGCAATTGAAACGTCTTGAGACCTGCGTTTCGTTGCTTGCTAGGCAAAAAACCGACCCTTTCCTTGAAAGAATATAACTTGCGACGAAAAATGGATTGCTTATGACAATCAGCGTCGGTCAGGGCAGTGGTTAGACATCGACGAAAGCCCAGGACAAATGCCAAAACCAAATTTGCAACCGAAAAAATTGATGGTTACAGTATGGTGGTCCATGGCTGGAATCATACATTATTCCTTTACATACATTATTAGAGGTGAGACCATTACCTCTACAACCTACTGCAATGAAATTGGCCAAATGCACGAAAAATTATTGAAAAAACAACCTGGATTGGTAAATCGGAAGGGCCCTATACTCCTACACGACAACGCTAGACCCCACGTTTCAAAACTTACCATGCATAAATTGAAAGAGCTGGGGTACGAAGTTCTTCCGCACCCACCATATTCTCCCGACTTGTCTCCAACAGATTATCACCTTTTCAGAAATTTAGACAACTTCTGCAGAGGAAATTTTTTTGCAAATGATGCTGAAATCAAAAGTGCGTTTTCAGATTTTGTTTCACTTCAAAGCTCAGAGTTTTTCAAATCCGGGATAAAAAAAGTTGTTGTCACGTTGGGAAAAATGTGTAGAAAAAGAAGGTAAATACTTCGAATAAAATTATATTGTTTTCATATTGTATTTTTCCTAAAATCCCTATACCTTGAAAATGGACATTTCATGTGAAACAACCCAATACAATTAACGGCTGGACACGTCCTAGAGGACTGGCCTCTACGAGGTACCTACTTTAAGGAATAACGGTTGGAAAGAAACCACCGAACTATTCTTTGTAATAATAGTAAAATATAGATTTCATTATCAAATTCCTCCAAAAATAAAACCTTTTCAATAAAATTTTAAAAAATTAAAAACTAGAAAGAAAGGAAAATAAATTGAAGGATGAACACTACAGACCCTCGATGTTGAGTTACGAATTTTACCTAACCTAATGTTTCTATATTTTTTTTCTCTAGTACCTATCACTACATTTTTTATTTTCATTACCTTAATTGTAATTTTTTGATATTTTATAATTGCCTGAATGCTTATCAAATTGATTTTTTTTTTATTTGTAGCCCTGGTGAAGCCCCTTACAGTATGGACCAAAACGTAGGCACAAATAATAAAAAAGAAATTGCAGAGAATTTTTTTCCTCACTTACTCCGATATTACATGTTTTTTAGGGCATAATAGATCTATAATTTCGTATTATTTTTTTTTTTAATTTCAAGAAGCTGGTTAGATGTGTTTTAATGACGTCTTAAACAGCAATAAAGTCAGATAAAATAGAGTGGCTGGTGAAAAGAGATTGGAGCTGAGCTCTCGAGTATTGATCCTGAGCAGGCCATGTCCTGTCGCCTCCTGGCCGAGTGTTCTCCGGCAAACAAGCTTAGCAGATCGTTATCCGATAGATGGTCCGTCTTCGGGACGACACGGGTTGACCACGACTTTATCGTCTTGTCCGCGACCCGGGTAATGGCGATTTGATTTAGACACGGATCGCTAATTGATATCGTACGGAATACAATATAATAGGATTGATTTATTTTATTATCCGCAGCAATTGAATACAATTAAAACGCTGCTATATAACATGTAACATAGATAAATATCTAACCATCAATAAATATATTTTTTGAAAACGGATAAGTGGGGGGTTAATCATATACTAATACTGACAGGCAGAAAATTCGACCCATTTTTTTAATTTATTTTCTCGGTTTAAAGTTTCAGTAGGTGTTTACGTTCCTATATTCTTAAAACCGGCCATATGAAAAGTATTAGGATTATTAAAAGCTATTAAATAAAAGAAAGCAGAATTTCCAAAAAAATAAAAAATAATAAAGTAACAAAATTTTAAATTAATTATAACAGTTTTGTATTTTATGGGGTACATCCCTCAAGATTATTTTCAAAATCACATTAAATCTATATCCAATCGTATATAAAACGTAAAGAACGCAAGGGGTGGTATTAAACCTTATTTTCGTAACTTTGAAATTGCTGAAATAACAGAACTGAAGAAAAACTTAAATCTTAAAAAAATATCTAAAATAATAAAGAGCCACGATATCCAAGCCATATTCGTCAACCTTGTTGTCAGATAACTATCTATCTGTTGAAAAGGACTTTATCTTTTCAAATCCCTATCCTTAAATTTCAATTTTCATCTTGAATAACAGTTTCTTACCGGAGGAGATGCGAAAGGGTAATCAATCAATTAATGTGTGTTTGTTAAAGAAAGATTATTTTTTTATATTTTGGCCTAATAAAAAATGAATAGGTCGTTCAATTCTATGGTTTTCTCTATAATATTCTGAGAGATTGGTAAAAATAAATCATTCAAAATGACAATCTGTACAAAAACAATTTCACTCAATTTTTTTTTTTTTTTTCTGGGCTAAAAGTTTAATTTTTCTTTGGGTTTTAGGGTCATTTAAAACATTTAAAATAAAGCCAGCACTGTTAAAATAAAAATTAAATTTATATGATTTAGTACAGTTTTACGTTTGATGGGACATATCCCTCAAGAATTTACTCATAATCACATTAAAACTATACCCCATCTAATTCAATACATAATGAACCCAACGGAGCATTAACATTATTAAATAAACATTTCGTAAATTTTCAATCGATCATTATTTTTTTTTAATATTGCTTGGTTTTATTTGATTTTTTTTTTAAATAATCCTAATACCCTTCGTATGCCCTGAGTAACGAATAACGTAAACCCCTACAAAAGAATAATACGTTCAACCAAGAAAAAAAAAAAAATATATATATATATATATATATATATATATATATATATATATTTGACTGGAATTTTTTGACTATCAGTGTATTATAAAGAAATAAACAGGGTTTTTTTTTTTTTGGTTTTTTTTTTGTCAAAACTACGAAAACATTATACATATGATCTACATCAATCCATGAATTGATATGAAAATTATTTGAACACTAAATAGTATCGGTATCCAAAGCTTGTAAAAACCATTAAATTTTCCACATCTTTTAGTGCGTCTTTATAGCTATGACACATTATGGTTTTCGGTTTAATGTGGTTCCCAAAAATTTTCAAGAAACAATTATCATTGTGACTATATTGATTCAAAAATGATTTTTGATTTTTTTTTTCAACTCATAATATCATTGATTTCATCAACAAATTAAGTTAGTTTAATAGCATAATAACGAATATGATGGTTTCTTATAAAAATGGACAGTTTTTATTTATATTTTTTTTATTTATTTTATTTTTTTTTTGCAATCCAACCATTGCTCCACCAAATTCGTCAAACTGGCATTCCACTTAGATTCTATTCTTCAGTGTATTATATTGATATTTTCTTATTTCCTCTTCTCGAATTTTTCCCTCTTAGAAAAAAAGAAGGTGTAACAGAACTTAATAACATCATATTTTGTGTTTTCTAAACTTCTATATTCTTAATTCCTCTAGCTCAATGCTAGAAAGTGTAACAGAAGTTAACATTACTATCAACATAGATTCAGAGTTTCATATATAGATAATGTTTATTTTCATTTTTCCAAAATGAGGTGTAAAAGAAGTTAACTCTTATTTAAACTTTAGTGTTTGTGTGATAAATAAATAAAGAAAAATAAACTTCCCTTTCGAAAATTAAAGACGATGGCATCAAAATAAATCGATAGATCACACTCAAGAAAAACATATTTTGGGCAGGAGCAAGAGTGGAGCATTGTTACCTTCTTTTTTTACTGAAAATCTAGGGTTCAAAACCCATCTGGGTGAGTGATAATTTATTTCCTAGCGGAACCAAGGAATAAATCTTGGCCTTCCCACCTGGCTAGAATAGGTTAGTAATACATAAGGAGTCAAGCCCCAACGAATAAACAAACAGAGAACCTAAAATGGCAGAATATAATTGTTTTCATAAAGGATAGAGGGATTTAACATAATCATAGGAGAAATTCAACATTTTGGTTAGCAACATTGAGTATAATGATACTAACATAGCGCATAAGAGCTTTCCTTCGCATGAGAACAATGAAGGGATTCACCGCCTTAAAGGGAAAAGATTAGATCAAACAAAGGAAATGTCTTTGTGTTCGTCTTACCAGAGAAGGGCTTATGATAGATCTGCGGATCTGAGGAAGGGATACATTTAGCCAAGAGCTATGGCGCTATAAAACAAAATTTTGTTCGTAAGATACGTAGGTATATTGTTAGTTGTCTAAAATTAAAGAATTGTTTACTACTCCAACATTACCATCCAGTTAAAAAAATACCAATAATTCCATGATGAGGTAGAGTCTGGATATATTGTGAAGATGGTATTTCAAGAGGACAATGAGATACTTAACTATCTGCAGTGTGTGAAGCTGTTATGAGATATATCAGCGGGGAACAATAAGAGCATAGCAGAAAAAAAAAAGAGTTATTTTTTTCCCATAAATGTATTAATAAAGACTGGATTAAAAAATTATGATTATAAATGGGCCAATTAATCGTCTGCTTCTGTATTCGGCCATTTTTATTCGTAATATTTATACGCTTAAAAAAAGGTTAATTGAAATTAAAGCATTGCCTTCATTGATTATAATAATTAGTTTAGATTCATCTTTACAGTTTTCTATATAATCAAGGAAATAGGAACTCCTTTATTTGTAATAAATTTTCGAAATTTAACAAAGATTATAGTATTTAAAAAAAAATTAATTCGATAATTTCTACAAAACTGAATAAAGAACTTACGTACCCTCCTATATTTTTTAATTATAGTTTTTTTTTTACATAATAAACAATTATTAATTCTTTATTTAAATGTAATATACAGTTAAGAAAACGAAAATACGTTTTCATTTACAAATACATGTAAAATATTTTTATGTTACATATATAATATGACAGAAATTGCTGATTTTTGCTTTTTTTTTTTTAAATAACACACCTTTACACACCGGCCCGTTCGTAAAAAAACTTAACATAAACAAAAACCTGTACCTACTTGTTCAGACAGCTAAAAAACACCATAAACAAAGAGCCTTGGACATAGCGATGTTACCCGAATCACACTGGAAGTAATTTTTTTTTCTACCAATACTCCACATTTTAAGGATGAAGAGATGCACTTGCTTCCTGTTCAATTCCCAAATCCAGATTTTATTAAAGGAATGTTGAATTACTAAGTTAATATTAGTTTAATCATTTCATGGCAACACACTACAACTTAATCCAAGTCTTCAGGGAAAAAAATTAGAAAGTTTTTTCTCTATCGACATTTGTGACTTTGGGGGGGGAGGGGTTTAAATCCGTATTTCAACTTAAAAAAAAAAAAAAGACCCAAAAAAACTAAAAAAAAAAAAAAAAAAAAAAAAAAAAAAAAAAAAATACATTAATTGGTATAACTTGACATATAAATCGATTTTATTTTAACGAAATATACATGTACCTATTTCAATTTTGTTTATTTTAATTTATGTATTTTAATTGTATGCACATTTTTATTTCTATATATTTTTATTTCTTATCTACTTTCTTCTTTTTTACCGTGTACGTTTTTTTTTTAAATTCCACTACTGTAAAGAACTTTAAATAGGTAAAATTACAAAAAAAGAAAACAATATGTAATTTATGCTTCTGTAACATGCATAAGGAAACACCTTCCACATGTACATATATCTATAGCCATTCGGCAATATTTGTAAAATATTATTAATAAATGTTTAAAAACAAAAAATCTAAAATATTTCTTACAATTTTTATCAAACCAACAATAGTTTATAAGGCCGTATGTAAATGGACAGTTTGTTCACAAAATAACATCGATTCACACTAGCACCTAAATAGTTCCAAAAGATTCTGATTGAACAAAAATGTGACTTTGTTTCTTCTAATATAGATTTTATTTAAGTGCTACTAAGGGTTCGCTTCTTTACTAGTTATTGTAATAATCTTTCAACACATTTACTAGTATATAAATATAAAAAATTTAAAAAATATATTAATGTTCGTAAGGCCTAGATTGTGCCCTAGCATAGACAATGTTGTCATCTAGAAATGTGAAGTAATATGAAAATAGTTTTCAAATATTATCGCATGGAAATCTGCGAACGACTTGAACAAGAATACAATGAATGGCAACTTCTATGGATCATTCTTGTCACATCTGGTTGCGAAAGACTTATTTTAACGAAAGAACAGCACTCTAAGAAATTATCAAGTTAAGAACGAAGAATATTCGTAAATCCGTGCTTCCTATTAAATTCCACCACTTTGATTACAGCTGTTTAGTATTCTGTGGATTCAATGGGGACTTATATTACGAATTAAAACGTTCAATAAATTGTCTGATTTGTATTCCTCTGTCCCAGGTCCCAGGGGTCTCTTATGTAACTACTTTTTATGCCAAATTAAAGTGGCTATACCCTCCTTTCTTTTAACAGACTGTTTCTTTAAGATCTAGTTTCGTTTCTTAAAGAAGCAACTTTAAGTAATTTAAGTATATTTTTTTAACATATAATTTTTAATATACAAATAAAAAAACTGAAACATATGCATATTTTCAAAAATACTTTAATTTTCTTTATTTTGGAACTCATTACATTTTCGAGGAGGCAAACGTACTATAGCCCCAAACTAGTACGATTAAAAAAAATATATTAAAAAAACTTGTACATAATTATTAAGTATTCATCTAGAAACTTTTTAAAAAATGTTAAATCAAAAAAAAAAGAGCGAATATTTCTAATTTTTATATAGAAGTAAACAATTGGAGCATAAACATATATTTTAAAAGAATTCAATTTTTTTATTTTGGAACGCGTTACATTTTCAAGGAGACAAACTTACTCGGGCCCCAAAACATTAAAAAAAAAAAAACTTATTCCAAATAATTATAAAATTATAACTAATTTAGTTTATTTTTGTATCTTTATTTTGTTATTAATAAGCAAAAAAAACGACTAAAAAATTAGCATTTTTTGAACTTTTATATTATTTTTGGACAATGTTTCATGAACGCTCAAATTTCTCGAGATGGTTTCCGCATAGTTTCAAAGACTAAATCTAATCACAAGACTATTTGAAGATCCACAGAAACACACCCACAAACAGCACAGTAGTAGTCGAAGTAGGGGAAGATGAGAGAGGTAACTAGTAATCTGCGGGTTTCGAAGGAAGAAGGTGGCGAACGTAATTTTATGGTTAGAAATTAAATTTAATCAGATGAAATCAATAGTATTATTTATGCCGAATAAAAATTATTGCCTAATCAAAATATCTATCTTTGTTTCTAAAAATATGATCCATTAGCCTTTAGTTGTAAACACTTATAATGCAGTCAATTATCTGCAAGAGTTTCTTAATAGTCTCTATCCATCGGGATTACCGGTTCATAAGTTCAAATAAAAAATTGGATGTCCAATTATGCCTTAGCGTTATCTTCAAACACCTAACGAGTGCAAGTTCTTAACTTATGAGAACGTGCGAAGCCAGAATTGGGGTTGCTAGTACATAATAAATGCTAATTAATACTAATATAATTAACAAGAAACCACTATCATAAGTTCATTCATAATAGAACAATTAAAATAATTCAAAATCTGAAAACAAATGCACTAGTTATAACACCAATTCGCAGCGTCTTGTCCTGAATTTTTTCTTCTATGCCTACTTAAGGGGGAAAACGTGGAGACCTCATTTGGAAGTTGGAGGAGAGGGTGCGTGGGGAAGGGTTCAGGCCTATCGACTAACTTTTTTAATTTTCCCTATACTCTAAAACTTTTTTAATTTTTTACCATCTGCTGTTGCACTACCAAATCATAATTCTATTTAAGATGTAAGGAATAACAAACAATTTTTAATCAATTCGTAGCTTATGAAAACAAGAACAATACCATAGTCTCGACCAAAACATTATTTATTAAGAATCTTTTAATTATGACTTCGTTCTTAATGGGTAGTCGGTCGAGATAGTGTTGGCTGAGTCATAATCCATTTATGTTTATATTCAGGTCCATTTCTTTTTTTTGCACTATTTTTTATTTATTGAGATGTACAACTATATAAAGTATATAAATTTATTAAATGTGTAGAAAAACTGTAATGATTTGTGAAGAAACCACCAATAAATAGCATTTCAATAAAAGTTCTACGATAAAAAATAACACTTTTACTTAAAAAGAAAAAATGCTTTGATTCCTAAACACACAGAAAAAATTCCAGCCAAGTATTTTTTTGTTGTTTTTTTTCTTGGCTAAAAGTTTCATAGATTTTTAAGTATATACTTTAACCACGGCAAATGGAAGGTGTCAGGATTATTTAAAATATTAATTAAATAAGAAAGTATTTAAAAAAAAAATAAAGCTACGCAATTTTAAATAAATATGATTAGCTACAGTTTTTTCATAATTGAGGCATTTCTCTCTAGAATTTATTTAAAATCACATTGGACCCATACCCTATCGAATGTAAGACAATATTACAATTGTGATCAATATAACAAGTGATTGGTAATATTTTTAAATACTCCTCTATTTTATTTTATTGAATTATTGAATTTTTATACTCCTAAAACGATAAATATGTCCTGGGTAAAGTATATGGGGACGTAAACTCCTAAAAAAAAGAATAGAACTTTAGCCGAGAAAATGAAAAAAATCAATTCATTGGGGAGGCGATGTAGCTCAGAAGGTAAGTCACTTGACTTACATCGCCGGCCCTCATAGAGGCCCTCTTAGAGTTCAGCTGAAGGCAGAAAATCTAATTTTATTATTTCAGCCGCGGATCGAATTCGATGTCGGGAGACCTTACTAAGGCACACCCAGACTCTATAAAGGAGGTACCCTTAATTAGGAAAAACCTAGCGGTTGAGCGTGATTTCGGCCAAGTATTCCCCTTTGACAACCGTTGATCAAGAAACAGTATATACCTACAAAAGCACTGAATCCAAGACTCTTCATGGGTCGAGTGGTACAGGATTTTTTTTTTTTTTTTCTATCAATTCAATGAGTAAATCCATCTATCTACAATCGTTACTAAGTTTCTCTAAGCCACAAAGTTTAATAACATAAGAAAGTTATTAGCAAAATATTTTACTTTAGGGATTTTACTGGATCGTAAACTAAAGCCTAACTTATCGTCATGTTCAAAATGCTAAAGAAGCTGTTTCGACTGAGAAAAAAATAGCTTTTGCTACGGGTTGAAATAAAACAGGGAATTTCACAGGGTATCTTGAGTATGACGAATAAATCTACGCCCTGCCATCAAGTAAGGTTGACCTTGAGGAGCTTGTAGATCCTCCCAATAAGGTATAGGGTCCGACTTCGGTATTATCACTGGAATCCGAAACTCCAAAATTTACTATGAAGATACAAACTACTTCAACCATTATTAAAGAATAGCCAACCGTGAAAATATGAATTATGCGTGCTCAGGAATTTGATGTAAAACTTCTGTATTTGACTAATCTGCTCCTTTCATCGTAACTAAAATATATTGGGAAAGGGACCTAGTCAAAAACTTGTCTCCGATTTTAACCGTATATTCCAATTTCATAAATTAGAAGGTATTTTTAAACTTAACTAGCGCATTAAGTAATGTTTCCTGGTTAAAGCAGATTCTCAAATCTCAAATATCCTGACTGTTTGAGTTTTCAAATTATAGGAAATGAAACTGCTTACCCTACCCACCTTCTATGGCTACAGCCATAATTATAACTTTTAGGGAAATTTAAAAAAAAAAAATTTAATCATCATCAACTTAAAATTAAAAGAGTGTTCACTATTCCATAATTATACGAATGATTCATCTAATCGATGTAAAATTTAAAAGAATGCTGATTAGGCTCCTAAAATTTATTCGAGGGCTCTGTTTCCATTTGTGATTATTGTGAAAATTGGTGTATCAACCCTCACCATAACCATCGAAGTGAAAAGATCAGTAAGCCAGTGTCATCTGCATGTAAAGGGTTAGAGCTGGGAGAAGCTAATTACGGAAGGTCCTGTGCGAGACAACCTCCCTGTTCAGGTCTGCTTCCTCAGGGCAACGGACGGCAAAACTACCTGGATTGCATAGGATTGGTATGGCTAGAACTGTATCCTACTCATTTGGAAGTTACGGCTAGATGGATGGCTGGCGTTAGAAACGTTGGAAAAAAATATAATTATTTACTGATCAAGATTCCCTTTTAGTGGACTGCGAATCCCATGAATAAATTAACAATGTATGTATTTAATGTATATGCATTATTAGTATATGTATTCATCAGAAAAGATACTAACTAATACCAGTTCCTTCGTCAAAAAGTACACCTTTTTGTAAATTCCTTATTGATATTTACAACTGTATAATCTTCTTTTCAGACACCTCGGGGAATCGGGCAAGAAGCAAGGGGATTCGAGTGGGTATGTAGCTCGTCATAAAAGGAATGACATCTTGTTCGGAGCAAATCTACAGCATATAGGACATTGAGATCGTTATGGATAAGTTTATTTGTGACATAATAAGGAGCATGTAGCATTCTGCGAAGGATTTTGGATTGGAAGTTTTAGTAAATTCCCAAAGCTCAACTCCGTATCTCCAAATGGGTCTAATTACTGTCATGTAAATAAATCTTTTGCTATTAATTTTGAACTTTGAACGTTTGTCTAGAAAACTTTGGAGAAATGGAAAACACAAGAATACAAGCCATAATGCGTTTATCGAAGGAATATTAAGTTGAGGTTTTAAACAGTTCCTTAGGCGTAGTGAGTTTTCTTATTCTATACAGTATGGCAGTATATTTTTATTTAATTTTTAATTTTATGTAAGTTTATTTATGAATTGTATAGAATTTATACATTTTACTTCATTTATTTTTTCCTATGTTTTCGTTACAGATATGTGATATTATTTAATTCTTTAAACATTAATTAATACAATTAAAAAATTACATGAACCGCCCACGATTTGAGCTTTTTGCTCCAGATGCTTAGTTTTTGTTTTAATATTTGGAGAACCTTATACGATAATAGTAGGCGGGGATATTATTGTGCTATATATATTTTTTTTTTCATAGCATTGTAAGTATTTTCTTTCACTTACTATTTACTATAATATTATAATATAAACCAAAGAATGTTTCTTGAACAAGTTGGCGAATGCACAAACAAACTTTAATACCGATTAGTTGTATAGGACAATTAAAGATATTAATAACATTTTAATATCAGAAACATAAAGAAATGTGGACACCATATTTATTAAAATCAACCATAATATGTGTGTAATTTACTTTATGCTTTAACCTGTATTTAAAAGGGCCGAAATGTTTCAAGTATTTCTTAGGGATCAGACACTAAGAAGAAAAAAATCTATTAAGCTGCAGCTTTTGCAAAACAACAAAACTTACTGTAGGCATTCTATAAATAAACAATGAAATAATACATGTATAATAGGAAATCTAAAATAAACTTATCCATTGTTTTAATCGGCAAATGTAATCACTATAAGCAAAACTGAAGGCCAATAAATGATAAAAATACACATTCATTCCTCATTTATAGTCATAGCGAAAAAATAAAATAATTATAGATATAAAAGAGTAAAAGAAATTTATTATAAAAAATATTGCTAAAGCATAATGACAATACGAAGAAAAAATTAAATTAAATAAATACAAAACGAATAAATTTATTTACAATATATACATTTATGCTGATGATCTCTGAACCCCCTCCTCTCCTATCTTGTAAGGAGTGAACCGAGACTCAAGGAGATTCACTAAGACATCTGTAAAAGCCAAAGGAGGCCGAGTGAGATCGCTAAAAATTTCATTTCATTGCCAGGACTCTATTGCGAGATTTTACAACATATCACAAGGCCTTTGTCGTTTCTAGCATTAAAGACTAACATAAGTTAAATAGGATTGGATAAGAACTGACTGAGGAGATTTGGATGTTACGGATGATTTTAATGAAATTTTGGATAAATAGTTAGTTAATAGTCAAGAAAATAAGATATGATATACTTATCCATAATTGTAACCGACGAATGTAATCACTATACGCCAAACTGAATGGTAATAAATGATAAAATATAAACATTCATTCCTTATTTATAGGCATAGCGAAAAAATACTAAAATAAATTATAAGTACTGTTTTGATTCAGACATAATTTGAAGCATTAATAATACGTCATCTCTTTAAGTTAATCATTGCATATAAACTTTAATCTATACGAAAAATGTCCTGTTCATGATTTGTGCATGTAATAAAGAAATGAAGATTTGATAATTAATTTAAAGTAAATTTAAATCAATACTACATTAAGTTTGTTTTTTGTTTTTTAACCAACCGACTATTTGTACATATAAATTATTAAATCATTGATTACCTTATTCCACTGATAGCATATATACATGTAAACATAAATGATCTGGAATTTAAAAAGTTTCTGGCCGATATTCAATTAATATCAGAGAATATTTAAAAAAAAAAAAAAAAAAATGTCTACCAAAACTGAATTCAGATTTTTTTCAACACATCATAATAGCCTCAAAGCCAAATTACAAAGTTAATTTAAAATAAAAAAATATATTGACGAAAAAAATCAGTGGAATTATACATTTTTTTTTAATTCAATCAGTTGCCTATAGATTCGTCACCATTAAAATCAAATTTATAAGGTCGGTAAGAGATTGTTTAAATTTCATTTTTTACTTAGAAATTTGATGGTGTCACGATGGTTATTTGTATGCGTAAGAAGACGAAGAACTCTTTTTTTTCAACCGGACAAAAAACATCAAAATCGGGTGAATTAACGACAAGATAGGTTATAGAGTTTTTAATGTTTTAAAACAAAATTCTCTTTTATTTTTGTGTAAAATAAAAATCTAGAAGATTAGTTTACTCAATAATGTAAACATTTACCAAACTATAATTTTTTATGGTAAAAATTTTTACTTAATCTGCTTTAAAATTAAAATGATTTGGTGTGGTTAAAAAACTTTTGACATCTCGATTTTCTTTCAATTTACTATCACGAAAAACAATTTCGACATAGTCAGTGAAGGATCCGTTCGAATGTCAAAATATATCAATGAATGACATACAAACAATTTCTTAGACCATCTTAAAAATAATCCTCACCCGAAAAAAAATCTGATATTATTTATCTGACTGTTTTTTGAATTTAGTAGATGTATTACCCTAAAATATCTTTTTTCGAATCAACGCCAGTCCAGGGTTCTTCTTCAAGGAGTAACACTCAGGAACTAACGGGAGGATTCACAGAGAAGGATTGAAGTCCGCTCAGTGGTAAATGACTCGTCTTTTCGTAGTTATCATACTAATCCATTTCAGTTACATAGTTCAAAAACAAGCCATAAGAGACAATAAATTATACAGAGCTCCGCATAAATTTCAACAAAATATGATGGGTCCGTTTTCAATCAGATTCTACGATTTATCTCTGTTTTGATTTTATGCAGCCTCAATCCAATTCCAGACCCACTAAAGGCTCATTGCATAAGTTGCCACTTATCTTTCCAAAGCAAATTCGGAAAATTGAATCTCCTAGTGCAATGTAGCACTCTTGTTCCTATTATTATTGGAGCCATCCAATGACCCTTTCAGCACTAGGCATTGAAGATAATAACTAAATAATTGCTAATTTGTATTTTGTTGATAAGTGTGGCAACAAGTGATAAAGTCTCAACAAAAAGGATCCTTTTAAATTAATTCTCACTATTAACTTGAAACAAAAATTATTTCACTTAAAAACGAAACTGAAATATCCCTTTGTGTCAAGGGACACAACTCTTCTACAAACTTAAACAAATAGAACAACACAACTAAAAATTATTTTTAGGACTAATGAATTATTTGTCATTTCTATTGGCAAACATTGTTTTGTTTAACAAGACTGCTTCAGTTAAACTGTATTTATTTATTAAAAAATTTTCACTGATAACCTAATCTCATACAGGGATATTATATTTCTACTCATATGATGTTTATTTTATTCGAAAACCAGTACATTTCTAGTTAATGTTTATTTTTTGAATAGTAAAAAAAATAATAAAAAATTAAAACCATAATGGTATCCATTAATGCTAAAGTGGATTCGAACGTATAGGACTCTAGGCTTGAGTTAAACTAAAAACATTTCTAAATTAATATATTGTTGTTTGATGGGGCTAAACGTCCTCATGTACTCCACTAGGACGGGAAGGACTGGTTATCCTACAGGTTACCAACCTATTCTAGCCAGTGTAGGAAGGTCAAGATTCGTTCCGTGGGTCCACCAAAAAATATTTGAACCCACCCAGGTAGGATTGGAACCCGCTTATATACAATGCGCTCTGAGACCCTCGCCCGTCATGTACTAATTAATAAATTAATTCTAAACATTGTTTCAAACTGCTGACGTTTCGAATGTCTGGTCTTCTTCAAAACTGAAGATGAACGTACACGTTCGAATCTAGTTATCAAATAAACTCAATAACATACAATTAGCACATCGATAATTGTATACTTAATCCTTTCAAACAACCAGTTTCGAATGTTATACATTCACCTTTACTTTAGAAGACACATGAAAATTCAAAATATAACGAATTTATACAGTTTAGAATTGTATTAAATTACGTACACATTGCCACATTAAAAAATGACGTATTATGATAAATTCAAACCTAGTATTAATTCAAAATTATAATTAGACAAATTCAGTAATAATGTACTGTAGATGCGTAGAAAAAACCGAAAAGAGGCTCGAAAAATGAATTTTAAAATTTTTACATACATTTTCAATATTTAAAACTACGTTTTAGTACAGTAGAGTACCTTCACTGCCTTGAATCATAACCTTTATGTCCAAGTTTAACGACTTGGATACAAAGTTTGTTGTAACTTCCTGATTTATGTCGTCCCAAGTGTCTGCTAAAGAAGCCACTGACGCGCAAAATGTTCAGTGATTTACCTGTTTGGAGACTAATTAGAATTTTAGGTGAGACTTGTTTCTTTGAACGCAGGCCCGGTTCATCGGGTATGGCAAATCCAAGAAACGAACGATTTATTCCAATACAGAAACTTTGGAATCTGTTTTTAATAGTTAATGATGCTGCTCGAAGCCTTCGCAAGACTTGGGAAGTAGCAATAAGTGCATACATTTTATTAGGCAACAAATATTTGAATTTTTGCAAATGTGCCCCATTTTTGCAATATAGTTGGTTTACATAACAGGTTGAACTTGTTTTATTTGTTCAAATTTATAAACTTTTACTAAAATCTTTCGAATCATCTAAATTCTTATTAATTTGAAATAGTGTTGCTGCGAAACTCTGACTTCTCCTTTAGTCTGCTATATCTCTAACGTGGCAAGGGGAAGCTGGTTTGGTATTCCATCGCCTGAGTTAAATCAACTATTAATAAGTAAGCATGATTTTTGAAGTTTTATTTTAATTTATTTTTATTAATCTATTGGAACCAATTATTTTAGTACATTAAAGTGCAATAACTTCTTTCCATTATGTATATATTTGTGAGATGTTTAAATGTTTTAAGACCGACACAATTAGATACAGCAACAAACATTAGAGGAAAGCAATCAACAAAAAAGTTACCTGCAATTAAATTCATTCCGAACATTACCCATGTAAACTACAACTCAAATGTAACCATCACAAACTGACATGATTCCTGACAGAATATGGACAGACTGAGTACCATTTTAAACGTTTTCACCTCTCAGACAACATTACGTGCCAGAGGGGCGGACAGACAACTTAAACAATTAACCACATACAATACCATTGCTCACATTTTGACAAGGATAAATTCCATTTCATCAACACAGACTTAATACGTAGAAAAGAATTGTGTTGTTTTTTTTTTAATAAAAATTTTTCACCGATTCGTATGTACCGATAATTTAATTTCAGCATCGAAGATACCGAACTTTTATCCACTGCAACAGTAGAGGAGAAGGTGTAAATGTAGGCACTTTTGGTTTTGAATTAAAGTTACTTTCAGCTTGAAAAATTCTAGATTTCTTTCTTTCATTAACTACTATAACAAGTTTATTAAATGCGAGAAATACAAACAAATCATTGACACCCATTATTTCATTTCAAAAACAACGATTTAGAAAAAGGTTTCAAAATAGCTCCAGAAAAATTAAGGTGTGAATATGGGCCCTCTTCAAAAAAGTCACCAAAAATAGTTTAAAACAGGATAAAACAATACAGAGTTTATTTATTACAGGAAAAATAATTATTTACAGAATCGCAATCATAACTGGCTATTTCAGCCCCGGCATAATATAAGTTACCACATTTGGCACATAACACATTCTACCCACACCTCCGAGTGTCTTCACAGAACTTTCCATCACAAAAGTTAGAATTGCATCGCTTGAGTCTGGTTTATCCCCACCGTTAACATCTAGATTGGTATCATTATCGCTGTCCTCAAGGGATAGATTATTCTAGTCTGATGAGTACGATGATGAATTTTCTTTTTTGGGAGACCTTTCGTCTTACTACCCCTGGCTCCTGGCCGGTCGCTTCCACCGGAAAAACGTAAGTAAGTCATCTTGAAAACACTTTTGTAAAGCGTTGTTGTCAACATCTTGTATTCATTTTTATTGTTGTATTTATCCTTGTTGTTGGGAACAGATGATAATTCGAACGGAGGAATAGCACTTGAAGTTCCCGGGGAAATGGGTGCCCATATTTACACCATCTCAATTTAAGAATAATGGCCACTATCACAGGTAACCTAAAAACGTGCATGACTACAGGTGTGCTTCATAAAATAGCTTAAGATCTCCGCTTTCCGGATATAACTATGAAATTATTTTTAACCAAACATAATAACATGGAAAGAAAACGGTTTTACATACTTTTCAAGACTTTGCAGTCCAGAATAAACACCAATTCGCACGATAACTCAAGCTGAATCCACAATACTTGAAATAATGGTTCCAACTGCTCTCTGTTATCTTATATTAGCAAATGGCTTCACAGACAGTCCTCACTGCCAGTATCCAGTACCTTCAATAGTCTCTAGGGAAGGGTGCCTTTATTTACAGCTGTGCCCGTTTTTACACCTTTTCCTCAATCATTTTTTTTTTTTTTTTTTTTTTTTTTTTTTTAATTTTTTACTCTTTTTCACTGATATTATAACATTATTTTTTATACTTACAATTATTGTAACGAGAAAAGTATACATGGATCGTATGCTTATTAATCGTTACCCACTCCTTTTCCATAGAGATAGTGTGGAAAAGAAGACAAAAAAATTAACACTCTGGATCAGAATATTTTTTTTAACGAAACATATTTAAAAGAATAAACGTATTTAAAACAGCATTATGTTATATTAATAATATTATGTAATATCATAGATTGATGAATTATATACCACTTCTATTGGAACTATAAATCAATCATTGGTACTCAGTTAGGAATAGCATAAAAGTATACCTTTATAACCTAAAATTACAATACAAGTACACAAGCCATTTATTTATTTATTGGTTGGCTCTACAGCCCTAGATGGGCCTTGGCCTCACGCAGAAGAGATGACCATTGGAGTTTATCTATCGCTTTCCTTCGCCATTCTCTTATTCCTAGATTTTCAGGTCCGCCTCCACATTATCCTGCCACCTTATTCTAGGCCTTCCTCTTAATCTGGTACCATCCGGTCTGTCATTCACCATCCTCTTCGGCAGCCTCTCGTCGGGCATCCGTTGGACATGTCCCAGCCACCGCAACCTTCTTTCCTTGATGACCGCCACTATATTCGGTTCCCCGAATAGCTATTCCAATTCTTTGTTCCTCCTTATTCTCCAATTTACACAGTCGTTTACGGGGCCAAAAGTACACAAGCCATTACATACACAAAAAGAAGACCACTTATAACTCAGAACATAATTATTAATGGAACCACGATCCCATGGGCACAGTCTATCAGGGTTACGTAGGCTTAGAATTAGACAAACCATTAACTTCCTCCAAACATATTAATAACAAATCCAATACAGCTAAAAGTATCATCAGCAAAATTAAACCATATTTCAATAGGCAATCTCATCTATCAAAACTGTTATACGCCCAATATTAACACATTCCTCTGTCTGAAACGGTAACTGCAACTCTAAGTAAAGGAAATTGGAAGTTATAAATAAGTCATGTATGAAAATAGTAAACAACTATCCGATGCCCGCCGAATTTCAAACTTGCTATCTCATTTACATCTGCCACCAATTAAACAGTACGCTCACTTACAGACACGAATTTTCTTTTCCCTTAATATCTGAAAATCCCTTCTTACAACAAATAGTGGACTACGACAAGACAGCACTAAAAAGATAGATCCACAAACGTACTAAACATAAATTCACAGAGCTAACATGACATAATATATATCGCTTTTATATAAAAAAAAATATTAGGATTATAATACATTCTATAGTAAATTTCCACATGATGTACATCAAGTTATGCATTTTTTTTTTCCTATTGTAAGTATATTCAAATTGGTAAAAAAACAAAAAACAATGGAAAAATGTAAACCTTTTACAACAGGTATAAGGGATAGTCACCTTTCAAATGTAATATATATGTGTATAATGGCCTTTTGGCAACATCTGTAATAAATATTTTTAATAAATGTTCTTAAAAAAACAATGAAATTGGAAAATAATTTATCAATCCTAATCGTATGGATCCATATATACCTTGGTTTGGAATTATGACTTTAAAAAACAGAAGGTAAAGAACGCGTTCACAAAAGAACACAAAATAAATATTCACATTATTTTCGAATTGTAAAACAATAATAAGAATGTGACAATTCATTATCGATATATGGTATACCGCGAAAAATTGTTTGCTATCGCCTCACATAAAAGTTTTCTTTAGTAAAATACAATAAAACAAAATAATAAAGATTTGTATAAAGTAAAGAACTTAGATAATATTAACTAATAATTCAAGTTTTATTTTTTGATCGATAAAAATCTTGTATTGTGATATTTTCATGCATATCAGTAATTTTTCAACTTGAGCTATTGGATTGATTTGGTGTTTGAATGTTATCTAAATACATAATTGGATATCAAATTTTACATTTTGGGAGACTACTGGATTCAAGTGGGAATGGAGGTTACTATGAAAAGATAGGTATCTGGTATGGGCCAAATCAGTAGCGTAAGGAACATTAAGATCTTTATGGATAAGTTTATTGTAGACACAATAAGGAGCATTGAGGATCCTTTACGAAGGATTTTGGATTGTAAGGATCGGATACGAGAAGAATTGGAAGCTTTAGTGGAGCCCCAAAGCTCAACTCCTTCTGTCCAAATTGGTCTAATTACTGTTATGTAAATAAGTCACTTGTAATTTGTTAGGAGCTTTAAAAGCTTGTCTAGTAAATGCTGGATTAGTCGGAAGCGACGAGCAGTTATTTGTCTTTTAATTCTAGTATGAGCATAGTAAAATGAAACAAAAAACATATAAGATGGATCGAATCCCATTAGTAACAATATTAACCAGTAATCAATAATACTCTACAAAGTATTTCAACAAATAGCAGCGCATTCATAGAATAATAATTGCAAAATTTCGGACCAAATAATAATCAACAACTCTCATCAATGTAAAAAATAAAAAAATAAAACAGAACCTTTAGCTTTAGCAACTTCCAAGTGTATAAGCATTGAGTGCATAAGTACTGCTTCAGAATGGACAATTTAGCTGAGTGTTCCTCATTTGGTTACAATAAATGATGCAATTTCCATTCCCCATTCTCCTCGTGCCCCCGTTCCGCTACGAAGAAAGAAAGGATCAATATAGCCCCGGTGACCCCTGAGAACATGGTGTAAAAGGTAGAAGACAATATTAAGAGAGCCCCACAGAAGAAGAAGCTAAAGGTTTCTCTACTTTCTAGGTTCCTAGACCAATCTGATGTCGTTTTAAGATGTGCTTTAAATTAAAAAAAAAAAAAAAAAAAACCATACTGAAAAAAAACTAGAGAAAACACAGCTTTTCCTATTTTTAAACATTACAAATTTTCCATTACTGTACAATCTACTTCTTTTTGTTTTTTTAAAGAAAGCAGAGAATTCTTCGTCTTTTCAAAAACATAATCTATTACATTTTCCCATAAATTATATCCGTCTTTTTCTTAATTGAATTAAAAGACTGATTTTGTATCCTATTCCACTCTTCTTGATTAAAATTTTACTGATATTTTATAAATTGATTAATTAAATTTTACAGAATGCATATGACAATATTAAATAAAGGTTTCTCAGTGTTGTTTCATCAACTAAGTTGCCATTAGTTAGAATATCAATGTACCATTATTTTTTCGAATTCTCGATACCAGTAATGTTTCCAATAAAGTCAATTCTTCATTCCGATACCTAGATTAAAAATAAACTGCTACCAAAAAAATTATCCATATGATAGGTTAAAAAAAATAACCTATTCAAGAAAAAAAAATTGGTGTGTGGCTGTGTCATGGACACAGCCCTGTGTTTTACGTGAATACTTTTATGTAACGGGTTATATTTTCTGAATAAAAAATATTTTTATTTATCTATTTAGTATAAAAACAAAGAGACTAATAATTATTGTGTTATAATATAAATTTATTAATTATAGGACTGTGATACGAAAAGTATGACACAAATGGCAAACAAGATACATCCATATATCTGATAAAGTTATTTATTATAAAGTTATTCAATACAGTTATTACCTAACGTTGTTGGAGAAGTTTCAATACATGACAAATAGAACTCGCTGAGCATGAAGTCTTGCGATGAGAGGTTTTGTGAGACATCAACATTAAAGTCTCCAACTATTATAACTAGTGTAGTAAGAACACATTTGTGATCGGGTATAATATTAGTAATCTTTTTGGAAGATTTTAACAACGATCGTAACATAAAGAGTTTAATTTCTGTTAACGCTTTTCCCGGGTGGATATACACACACCCGTGAACGAATTCAAAAGATTCCATTGGCCTTTACGTTTACTAGACAGACATCACCAGGTGTTGCGTCTTTCATTTCCAAAAAAAATTCCGAAAAGTCAATGTTAACTTTATTACAATCAGTAAAGCTATTGATATTGCGATGTTTGCCGATTCCACCGGTTCTGCGACTTGATGATGATGATACCGCTACCGATGATGTAGTTGCAGTTTGTCTCTTCTTAGCGGTATTATAATATGATCTCAGTTCAAAGCTAGGGATATTCACTGGCATGGAATTTCCCATCCAAGTTTTGCTGATTGCCAAATAGATGTCTTCTGAGTGCTCGACCAAGCTTTGAGCATTAATTGCGGTAATAAGTATAACACAATTGCTGATCAGGAACACTAGAACAAAATGTTTGATAATATTTTTTTATTCTAACACTTTATTATATTCACTGCCACTTCTTTAAACTAATGCATTATATACAATAGGTAGATTTTGACGACAGCTGACGATTACAACGTAAACGAATATCTTAGCTTCTCCGACTCAAAAGTTATACTAATTGCTAATCTCGATACATAGCAAAATACCTCAAAATGTGCGTTCCAGGCTCCGTCATATGGTGTTTTATTATTATCATTCGATTTCTCTTGAGAAGCCCTTTCCAACCATATACGATATCTGTATTTGGTTTTGGCTTTTTGACGCATATTGGCCGACTTTATATATTTTTGATAAATTTTATTTATTTTAACCCCTTATTATTTTCACTGTCACCTATGCGTCACTGTTTTCGCTTATCGTAATGAATTCTTAGCTATCCAGTGGTATAATTTAATTTTGGATGTAGAAGATTCGATACAATGCCAAACTGTATCCCCCGATTTCGTTATCATTAGGTTTTTTGGATTGCCCCCATATGGTAGCAAATTTAAACAGGTATTCACGTCAACGGCAAATCGAAATTATCATAAATAATAAATAATATATCACTTAAGACAATCTGAAAAAAACAAAAATCTATTTACAAAATCTTATTTAGGAAGATTAATATTCTAAACTTGTGGTTTTAAAAACTTTTCACTTAACACTGTAAGCGGAAGGAGAAAAGAATATTTCTGTGAGTGTTACATTAATAGTTTGTTAGGGCGTTAATACCAATATATCAAAACAAGTAACAAAATAAAAAATTATCTTTATTCTGAATAAAATAAACCCCCAAGGATAGCCATAAAGGTATAATAAAATGGTGCTTTCGTACGGGAGTATTTATTTCATTAATCCTTCAGCTTTGCCTGGTTGAGATTGTTGAGTAGCGAATACATATCAAAAATTTGACGTTAAGCTTGCAATAGCAACATTTGATTTTCGAAGATGATTTTTGAATTCCTTAACAAGCAGTGTTCATCAAATAAAAAGATAATTGCTGTATTATAAAATACAATTGAATATCATTTTTAATTTTTTTTGTTATCATTTGAGTGAAGAATCTATGTATAATAATGACATGATAAGGTATCACAAAACTGGACTAACTTTTGAATTATCGATTGGTTCCAAGTAATCGACTTTTTGGATCGCCGATTCTTGAAAGCTATTCTTTTCCCAAGAATCGACACATCCCTAGGATTTGGAGTAAAAAATAGAGGTTTTTCAGTGATTTATTGTGGTAATGTATCCATATTAAAAAATCTATTCTCTATTTTCTAAATATAAAATATTAAGAAATAATCCATTTAAGACCTAAAAAAAAAAAAAAAACTAAAAAGGTAATAATTATACAGAAAATATTAGTAAACAATAAAAATCATTACATATTTGCAGTTATTGTAAACTGCTCACAAATTGAAGTGGACCACTCATCAAAAGTCGGGTAACATTCTTTTTTAAGTAAATTCCATAACCATTCAAATCCATTAGTCTCTTAGCTTGCTTCCCAGTCTATTCCCGATAACCCTCTAAGACATCAGAAAATAAGATGGCCTCGAGGCCGTCTAACATTGAACATTTACTGAAGTGCTACCAATGGGGTTGTGACAAGATTGTCTTCATGTTACTATGATCATTTTCCCATACATTTACTTATATGTACAATATGAATGTCGTTGGTATCATTATTATCTAAATTTTATTATGGTTTTACGTTTCTATTTTTATTATTACACTGTTCCCTGTTTAATACATCCGCTACTTATGGAGAAACGTTTAACTTAGAATCTACATACAAGACTAAAACGACAAGCAACTTACATAAGCGTTACATCGTATACACGCCAATTATTATTATAATGGATTGTTTTCCGAGACGTCTGAAAAGAAGATGACCTGGAGACCTTCTAATATTTATCTGATATACTTTTTGTCATTGAAGTGCTACTAGTGGGTTGTTGCTTCACAAGAAATTGATATGTTATTATGAACGATATATCTACATTTACTAGATTTAGTTTTTTTTAATCAAGTTGTAAATCTCAATAAATAGATTTTTTTTTAAATTAACTTTTGTCAATTGTCACTTTGTATAGGCCTCTTGTTATTTTATTTAAATGTTATAGTTCTTGAATGTCAATAATATCATATTATTTATTTATTTTTTTTTTTCATTTTTCTTTGTATCCTAAATAATTATTTAATTTTATTTTTTTTTTATTCCATTAATCCTTGTTGAACAGATCCGCTACCTAGGACTCCATTTGGACAAACGTCTTACTTGGAATCCACATACAAGACTAAAACGACAAGAAACTGCTGGTCGTTACAGACTACTTCAACATTTACTAGACAAACGTTCAAAGCTCCCAATTAATTACAAAAGACTTATATACATGACTCTGATTAGACCTCCAGATACCTATACTTTTGGATTTATTTTGATTCTCCATTTTTGACACCATTCTTGAAGGTTTAGGATATGGGATTGGAGTGTTTGAGAGGCAATAAAGGGATCATTGTTTACTGATAACACACATGTGTCATCGGCGTAAGTGGTGAGGACAGTGGTAGGATGAGTTGGGATGTCAGCTATGTAAGAAAAAAAAAATAAATAAAAAAATTATTTTTTAATAAATAGATATATATGAATTTATTTTAACTACTATTTTATTCATTACATTGGTTTACCTTATAATAGAAACATTGAGCTCCTCTTCTTACATATTAAATAATAATTAAGTCGGTGAGTGATTTTGTTTCTAAAATAATTTTGTTTAGAAAGTGACTAAAATTAGTTAATCAACTCGGTTCAGTTGAATAAATTTTTAGCAAGCGGCAAGTACACAATACCCGCTCCCTATCACACTTCCTCCCCCACCTGACCTGAAATTCCTTCTAAAGGTAAAAAGGGGGGTGGATAAGTCTCTTATCAAGGGTTCCCTTGTTATCAGGCCCTCTTGGTTGTTTATTCTGTTTTGGAAATAATGTTTGCAGATAAAATTAATTTAGGAATCTTTTGTTATTATTAAATAGAATATTTCTATTAATTATTTTAAATCCGCTAATAGGTTCCCTAAAAGTATCATATTTACTTTTGAGGCTGGTTATTTTTTGATTTTGGTTCCTTTGTTTACTTTATTAGTTTTTGAAAATATAATCCTTACAATTCGAAATTCTAAGAAATATCTTTAATGCTTCTTAATTTGTCAAAAATAAACTTATTAAAAAAATCTTAATTTTCCATATGTTGCTGATTTAGCCCAATCTAAATACCTGTCCTTTCATAGTTGATTCCATAACCACACTAATCAACTTGCATCGCATTACATTCCAGTTAACCATCTGAGCCTTCTGAGACTTCTGAAAAGAAGATTTTTTTTACTTCTTTAGCAATTCACTAATTGAAAGTAGTCACAAGTTTACACGAAGACTCCTGAATCACAATATCGCATGAAAATCGCAGAACAGATAAAAAAAAAAAAACTTGCAGAGGAAATGATAGTTAGCAAAGCCAACGACATTAAACACCTCAAAGCATCAGAAGGCCATAAAAGAAAGGATTTTAGTTGAAGTCTCTGCCTCAGCCAACCTTCTCCCTAGACCTCTAGCCAACCAACTACAATTTACTGGAGAACTTTTCAAACAACTAAAATATTTAGAGGAGCCAACAAGTTGGCGGGAATATATTAAAAGGAAAGGAGCTTATTTTGATTGATAAAAATGTTTGATAATGATTTTTTTTTTCACGTATAGGCCCCAAGGACCACGCGAATATCACGGTTTAGGCTTCTTTGGGATTCTCGACTTTCTTTCCTCCCATCTTAGCTTCATTATTCTTGAATGTCTCTTCCTTCTTTCCCTGGGCCACATTGTACCCCTCTTTTTCTCTCTGCTAATAGTAGTGAGATTTTTTATGGTTTTTCGGAACACCTCTCTATCCAAACAGTCGGTTTCTGACATTTTAAGGTTCTTTAATTCTTCTTGCATTTGCTTCGTATATCCACCTACGCTTTTATAGCTACAAATTTTATCGAATATCTCTTTATTTAGTCTTTCCTTCTTCATCCTTTTCATATGTCCATAGAACATCAGCCTTCGGATTCTTATTTCGGTCTCCAGGTCTCTCAGTTCTCTGTAGATCTCTTCGTTAGATCTTAGCCTGTAACCTTCCTGTGTTTTCCTAGGCCCATAGATCTTTCTCAGGATCCTCCTTTCTATTCTTAATAGCCTTTCTAGGCTGGGTAAGCAAGTGGTCTCTATCCCATATAAAATCATTGATAAATTGATAATGATTTATTTTATAGTTTTACTTTTAAAACATTACGAAACTGAAACGACAATAAATTAATTGTTGTTTGCGACTACTTCGCTTTTACAAGACAAGCATTCCAAGCCCCCAATTAATTACCAAAGGCTTATTAACATGACATTAATTAGACACATTTGGACATACGGAGTTGAGCTTTAAGTCTCCACTAAACCTTCCAATTCTTCTCGCATCCAATCCTCACAATTCGAAATTCTTCGTAAAATCCTCAATGGTTCCTATTATAAAAACGTTAATGTTTCATGTGTTGCTGATTAAGCCCAAGCCAGATACCTATCCTTTCATAATAAACTCCATAACCTTTCCAATCCACTAGTCTCCCAACTTCCCAGTCTATCTCAGGTATCTGAAAAGAAGATGGCCTCGGATCTTCTAATATAAAACTTTTATGAAAGTGTGTATAGTTGCTTTATAAGCAACTTTATAAGCTGTGGATAGTTGCTTTATAACCATTTGACATGTTATTATTTACGTATCAACACATTTACATGTATTCTTTAGTATACAGCTTTAAATTTCAATATACAAAAAAAAATTAACTTATGTCATTTGTCGCCCTGTAAAGCCACTTGATATTTTATTTACATGTTACGTTTGTTGAATATCAACTATGTCATATTATTTTTATTTGACATAGTTTTAAATTTTTATTCAGTTTTTATTTTTTAAATTAATAACTATTTAATCAAGGATATCTATTTAGATGAATTTCAGCCTCTCAAATTAAACATGACTGGATTGGAGGCAGCAACCTCAACAATGTTCGCTTCTAATTTCAGCGATAATTTCGACACTAGCAAAATATTCTAAGTATTGAAGCTACTTAGATATTCTAATAATCTAGTTTCCTCCTAGGATATCCTGCTAAAGCATCTAACCCCTAATGATCTCAGGTATTCAGAGGACATTCTGTGGTGAGGTGGGTTTTGCCTCTATCGCATGTCAAGTAGACATGACAATATTATGTAATTAACCATTATAGTTTAATTGGAATATTTTTCCAAATTTAAGCATGATTTAATATTTTTTAGCACTATGTTCAACCAATTATTTCTATTATTATTATCCATTTTTTTTATTAAAAAAAAAAAAGGTATTAGTTTGTAATTATTTTAAAACATTAGATACTCATATAAAATTATATATTTATTTATTACTTCACATCTTAATGTATGAGCCTTTTACATTTTTTTTTTTCAAAACTACTGTATACGAAATCGATTGTTTGAGTTTTAATTGTAAATATTGACTGTTACAATTTGGTAACCTGCAGCATCAAGCTAAAAACAACACTAAAATCTCCTATCAAAAGTATTAATTTTTTTTTTCTCATTTATTGATATTTACAACTGTAAAAAATAATATGCATCAAGTAAATTTGTAAATAGTGAATACAATGGCATGTAAATAACTAGTAAAAAACTACTTAATAGTAGCAGTTCAATAAAAATCCTAGGCCATCTTCATCTCAGACGCCTCGGATCATCATCTCAAAAACGGATTTGAGTGGTTATGAAGCTTACTATGAAGGATAGGTACCTGGTGTGGGCTAAATCAGCAATATATGGAATATTAAGGTCTTTATGGATAAGTTTATTGGTAACAAAGTAAGGAGCATTGAGGATTTTTCGAAGGATTTTGGATTGTAAGGATTGAATACGAGATGAATTGGATGTTTTAGTGGAGCCCCAAAACTCAACTAAGTACGTCCATATAGGTCTAATCAGAGCCATATATATGAGTCTTTTGTAATTAATTGGGAGCTTTGAACGTTTGTCTAGTAAATGTTGAAGTAGTCTGTAACGACGAGCAGTTTCTTGTCGTTTTAGTCTTGGATATAAACTTTAAAACTGAATTTAATAAAAAAAAAATAAATATATATATATATATATAAGGAGTATTTATGCCTCGTAAAGCTCTTAAGATTGGATCCTATGAATTAGAAAAGGTGACCGACTTTGTCTTTCTCCGATACCTTGGTATACCAGATAATAACGTGAAACAAGAAGTCAAAAAGAGAATTATAGCTGCAAATCACGCAAGCTTCGTCCTCGCTCCGTATTTCAGAAGCCCGTCTGGGGTAAACTAATATACACTTACACAAGACCTTAATAGAACCAGTCATTTAATATGGTTCAGAATCGTGGGCTGCGGTTTGATCCTGTTTGAATTCAACTCTGACCATGGAAAGGAACTCTAAATCTTCAAAAACATAATAATAGTATAGCGATTTATTTACATGTTTACAGAATTAATTACATGGTTTTCCTGTACATGATGAATGTATATTTTTTTTAAAGAATAGATACTTTTTAAGATTCACATTTTCCTACAGTAAGAAAATTAAAAAAAAAAACACATAACAGAATATAACTATTAGAAAATACTCGGTATATAAATAAATACATTTATATATAGACGATAAATTTACCCAATTTTATTTTTTATTTTTCTCTTCTAAAAGTTTCATTTATCATGAAGTACTTATTTCCCGATATTCTTTAACCAGGACAGATGAAACGTATTATTATTATTAAAAACAATAATCAGATAAATGCTAGCACTATTAAAAGAGAAAAATCGAAATTTTAAATTAATATATCTTATTGCAGTTTTGCATTAGATAAAGCATATCCCTCAAAAATCCATTCAAAATAGCTTTAGATCTGTACCTCATCAAATGCAAGACGTAACGAAAGCTTAATATAAATATTAAATATTAAGGTTTATAAAGAATATAAACCTTATTAATTCAAAATTTCGTAAATTTACAATTTGCTTGGTTGATATTTTTAAATACTGCTGAGTTGTACTCAACTGATATTTTTAATAATCCTAATAGGTTTCATATGTCTTCGTAAAAGTATCTGGGATGGAAAAATCTAAACAAGTTGATAAAAAAAAAACGTTTAGTTGAGAAAATGGCAAAAATCAGTTGGGTGGATTTTTTTTTTCCTGTGATTGTATCTTTTGAAGGATTATTTGTTGTAGTTACTAGTTTTTTGGTTTAACGTGGAAGTTTAACCAGGTGTAGCATTGTTCATATTTTTTTATATTGAGGGTAATCATAGATGTTCCTCAAACACAAGTTTGGGATCCTTGGTGAGGCATACGAAATATGAGGTCGAATAACTGTTTTGTATAATATACGTTTGTTTTTTATACTTACTTGGATTGGTAAGGTTGGGTAAGTGCATTAGTCCGCCATAATTTCTATTGTCATTTTGTTACATCAACTGTCATCTGTTGTATGTAGACAGAACTTCATAGCCTCCAAACCTAACATACTTGAGTGCTCCACTGTAGAAGATAATCTCTCAAGGAATTTTGATAGTTCAACCTGTTGATCTAGGTGTTGTGTAAAGTTGAATGAGTTAAAATTATAAAATTTTATTGTATGTATTTTCTCTATTTTTTTTTAATTTCAAGGAGTAAAATGATTTCTGGGAGTTGCTTATTTTTTCACTTACCCCATCAAAGAATCAATTCACTGCTAAGGAATTTACAAGAGATTTATGCACTTACCCCGTTTAGGCGGGGCAAGTGCGTACACGGGACATAAAATTGATTTTTTTTTGCACTGATAATAATTTTTAGAATTTCAGGGAAATCAACTATATTGCTGAAAAGAGTATAGTTCGACGTTTGCAATATAACAAAAAATATTATCCTAGCATTAATAGCTGGTTTTTTATGTTAAGTTAAAGTTAAACTTTGCACTCCATATGACGCACTTGCCCCACTTCACCTTATTTTACTGATTTAGAACAAGAATGTCTTCTGAGTTTTAAAATAATATGCTGTTCTATGAATAGTCTTATTTGCTTGGGATTTCAGTTTCCACTTTGGCCAATAATTGTTGATTTTTAAAAAGTTTGTTGTAACCGGTTTGCAATTGTGTTAAAAAATGTGCATAATGCTCTGTATTCTGCTAACTAGGATATAATAACCAAGGATGTCTTGGTAAGTTTGAAAGTAACAGATTAAAAACAGTTGAGGATAGAAACTTGTGGAAGACCAGCCGGAAGGGTGAGTACTTTATAAGAGTTTAAGCTTATTTGGGTATAGAACTGTCTGTTGGAGAGGAATGAGTTGATAATGTGAATTAAGTAAGAATCTTCGAAAACAAGATTACTCAGATGATCTTCAGAATTAATGGTTTCTATAAGTAGGGCAATTCTAATTCAAGAAACCAGGTGTAATGTTCAGCCTATTTTTTTTTAAGAAGAAAAAAATTATTATTTTATGTTCTATTTTTTTTCTGATAGTGTCATTTAAAGATATGATTCCCTTAATGACAAAACCGCAATATAAGTTTATGTTCAGCTCAGGAGTTCATTGTTGAGATCATTACAATGGAACTCCAATATTGCAGTATATTGAACATAATATGAAACTATAAAATAAGATAAAGCGCAATAACTGTTTTATTAGACCCATTGCTGCTATAACAGAAGACATTATAGTATTTTCTTATACATTGATGTGGAAAAATGGTGATGGTGTAAAAATTATCCATCAGCCTAGGCCAAGAAACTCGAACTTGTAAAAAAACTCTTGTCCATAATACAGGTACATTATACCTAAAGCACATTATTGATTACAGACCAATCTATTATAACTTATCATACCATCCCTCACTACGAGATTGAAATTCTACTCATAAATAAAGAAGCGAGAAACAGGGGTACAGATGACACTTTTAAATGCTTGTTAAATTTGGGGTTGTCACTATCTAAAAACTAACCAGACCTTCCTGTAAAAAGTTTGGAAGAGATACAGAAGTCAATGTGTCAATATAAGTAAAAAAAAACAAAAAACACTACACATATATATTTACACGCTGGCTGAGGAATCCATGCATTCTCTTCCACTATATGAGGGGTTAGGTAGGACAACAGAAGATCTTAACGCTTCCAGTTTGTAAGCCAATGGAAGTGAGAATTTTAAAACAGCAAAACATTCCCAAATAATAGGGAAAGATAGCCATTGCCAGGACTCTATTTCAAATTTTATAACAGAACTATAAGCTACTGTCATTTTTACAAGTGAGAAAAACTACAGGGATAGAACTGAATAAGGATTAGAGCAGAAGATTGTTATGATCAAAACGATAAATTAGCCACATTTAAAATATTTAGATTTTTCTTTCCTTATTTATTTTCGAACAGTTACATACAATCAGTTGAGGCGATAGTGAGCAAAATCATTTGCGTCTAGAACATCGCATTTTGCACATAGTTGCACGGCAATCATTATTTTTTTGATAAATTGAATTATTCATTTATACTCTCTATCGCTGAAATGCTTCATAGTTGTATGCAGTTAAAGTATAATAATAATTTAATTAATTTTCTTTCCCATCCTTCACGAGTGTTAATTTATATATCAAACGACTTATTCATTACTCATTACATTGTTTTTGCAAATAGCTTTTTAATTATTTTATTTATAAAGGACTGGAGAAAATCAATATCAAAGTAGAACATTGAATGTTCCATTAAATTAATAACATTATATGAAATAGCAGGTTTATCTACCTGATTGCTGCATACAGTACCAAGAGTGATAAAGGAATTTAGGAGATAAAAATAAAGTCGATCAACGGATTTTACCGAATAATGAAATTGAAAATGACAATAATGTGATAAATAAATTTAATATCATTATAAGTAGGATTGATAAAATACTTGCCACTCATATTGGAATATTTTATATTCGAAGACTAGTTTAAGACTATGTTAAACATCCAAAAAACTAAAAACGAGAATAACTGGACGGTCGGTGCATCGAGATTTAAAAAACATATAAGGGCATACATTAATAAGACACAGAATTCCAACTTCGCTATTTATTCTCATGAAAATAACCATAAATTAATAAAATACCCGCGAGTGAAACTAATACTTCGTGTAGAAAATAGTATAAAATTATATATTTACGAATCATTAGAAACAATAAAATCGTTCAAAACCAAACCTGGATTTTATTTTAAATGATCAGATAAATATCCGGTGACAGACCTTCATATTTCGCTTTCACGGAGTCTAATATATAAATATAAAGTAGGTCATACAAATAAATTTCGTTTAGAAACTTATACGTTTTCTCAAAAAACACATTTTAATTTTACTAACATATTTAATATATATTTTTTGAATTGCGATGGAATAATAGATGTAGAATTGGTTAACTTAGAGGTAGATTTTCCAAATTGTGATGTTCTGCCAAAGCTGAACCTCATTTTTTAATTTATTAATAAATTTACTGAAAACAAGAAGTTTTTTTAGGAATGAATGAAGGAAAAGGGACTTATATAAAAGCGACCGATTATTGTAATTTTCAATGTAAGCATTTCTTACCTATGAAACTAAGAAATATTTCTGTGTATTGTTAGTTTGATTCAATTATAATGGAAGGTTATGCTTTATATTTACAGTTATTTTTGTGAATAATATAACCATTATATTCAGAGTAATTATTATCTATGGTTACTGATGTATTTAGCATTTAAATGCACATGTACACGTTAGTGCGTGTATGTATGTGTATAAATATGTATATTATATAAAATATACATATGTATATTTATATGAAACTTCTTATAGTTTGAAGTTTATTTAGTAATTTGTTACAGTTTGAAGTTTATTTAATTATTTATTTAATATTTTTGAAGTTTATTTAGTTATTTATTTAGTTTATTTAGTTATTTAGATCAGCTCCTAGCTATGATATGTATCTCTATAAGCAATAAAATTATCTATCTATCTAAATATTTCAAATAGCCCCATTTTTTTAACCTACCAGTCATAGGAAAAACCTATCGGACAGTCCATTTATCTGTTTAACGGACTAATTTATCTGTATTTTCCTAACTACCCAACTTCACGATCACTTGAGGTAAACATGATGGTAAAGAAGGATCAATACAATTAGGATTGATGAATTAATTATCACTTCTATGGAGATTATTTTATTAGAAAACTAGTTTCGAGTGCTTAACATTCATCTTCAGCTCTAAAGCATACAAAATTTTTCAACACATTAGTACTATGTTACATAGATTATGTATACTAAAGTAACATAGTACTGATGTGTTGAAAATTTTTGTATGTTTTAGAACTAAAGATGAATGTTTAGCATTCGAAACTAGTTTTCTAATAAAATAATCTCAATAGAAGTGGAAATTAATTCATCAATCCTTATTCAACTTCCCTACTTTCATCTCTTTACACTTATTACGTTCTAGGACTTGATATCTTTTCGAAGTTCTTCCATTTTTCCTCTTAGGTAAATATCAACATTTTTAATTTCTTTTCTTACATTAAAAAAAAAAAAAATTAATATTCATAATCTGTTTAGCAAAGTGCTGATTATATTAAGTTATTATACTGGATTTTACCAATTATTACTACCAACATTTATGAACAAAATATTAGGAATACATGTGGTTATATTTAAACAACAAATTTAGACATAAACTTTACAAGTTGGAAGCCCTTATCAAAGGTAACAATGTTTTTAGCGGAGATGTGTCAGCTGATAGGAAGGTGATTGCCCTAAAGTAATGGATGACAAGAAAGGGCACGAAGGGAAGGTTTTAAACCGATGAATAGAGCGTTAGTTTCCAATGAATTTAGGAAGAACTTATTCCCTGATGAAAATGCTGTTATGTCTTTCAGTCGGTACGTCTCGAGCATACAGGAAGGGTAGAAGTTTATGTAAATTCGCGAATCATCTGCATATAAATGATTGTGTGTAATGGAGAAAGTTAGGAAATTCATTAATATAGATAGAAAATATAATTGGTGAGAGGGAAGATCCATGAGGGACATCTCGTCTGAGGAGTAAGGGAGGGTTTTTGGGAATAATAATTGTTTTGGAGCGGAGAGAATCTAGTTTATACCAGTTTAAACCCAATATTCAAGAAGGAAAGGATATGGAGTTTGGGTAAAATTGCTTCTATAATTTTAACGATCTTCCACAACAGTGACGTGGTTGAGAGAAGCGCTGGAAATAATTTTGTTTTTCTTCCCACATAACAGGAACATCTATTAGGGGTCCTTAGGTTAGTTAAAAAAACCTAAAGGTGCAGTGTTTGAGAGCATTAAAATAAAGTTATTCTTGGACAATTAATCGCTAGTAATGATTTTTGTAAACAACAAAATGGAGGTAAAGCTGCCGCAAATAAGCACTAATCTTAATATAAAAAGACATACTTCACTTAATATATGAAATTAAGAAACAAATATTTTTTTAATATTTAATTTATTCAAACTCATAACTAAGGAAATATATATAGCAAATGCGGGGGATAATGTATTTAAAGTTATGTCATTGGCTTGTAAAGCAACTACAGTTTGGAAACACTTCATTTAAAGTTCTGTACTAGACGGTTCCGAAGCCAACTTCTTTTCAAACACCTCAGAGGATTTTACGTATAGAGCAATAAAATTGATAATAAATGATAAAAATACAAATATATACTGAATAAACAATAATGTTTAGTATGATACTATAAATAATATTTAGAACGTAGTAAAAATACCATTATAAACATATATCCGTTTGCTGTTTATATATATTATATCTATATTTATATTATTATTTACTTTATTTGTATGGATGAATGATTGGAGTTCTTTAGTGATACAATCTCTAAAACAAAAAATAAAAGAATAAGACAACGCCGTAATCGCTGCTAAAGAATATAATGTTTATATACACAATATATAATCGTGAGACAGAAGACTAAATGATATGTAAACGGAAAATATAGCAACTAATTCTCCTTTAAATTTTTTAAAGTTATTTATTGGGAGACGTTTCTTAGAATTAAAAATAATAACAACAACAAAATAGACCACATATATTAATAAACTTTGCGTTTAGTTGTTCTTAGCCAAATTTCAAATTATGGCGATATTTTTTTAAATGTATAATTAATAGAACATAAATAGGTTATTAAAGAGGTAATTAAACTATTAAAAATAACAAATATTGTATGAAATACACTATAAAGTAAAAACCAACACAAGCAGTGTTTAAAGAAATAAAAAAAATAATCTTTATTCTTGGAATATTTCTCAAAAATAATTTTATTGAATAACAAATTGTTATATTATATAATCATAGATAGGAATACAAAGGTGTAATGTATATAGATTTGTTAATTATTGGGCTTGAATGGGTAATGTCTTAATAACAAAAATAAAAATATTATTAAAATAAAAATTTTAAAAAATGATAGGACGAAACATGATTACAAGATTCTTCTGTGTATGAGGATCATGAATGATTAACCTAGATTTATAAAAATATCAAATATGCTGCTCGATCTTAACCTTACACCCACAAAACATTACATCTATGATCAAACTAATTTTTTTTTCTTCATTTATTAATATTTACAACTGTACAAAATAATATACGAGTACATTAAGTAAATGTGTTGATAGTGTATACAATGGCATGTAAATAACTTGTGAAGAACTACTCAATAGTAGCACTTCAATAAAGATCTACACAAAAAGGTCTCTAGGCCATCTTCTTTTCAGACGCCTCGGAGGATTATCGGGAATGGAGTAGGAAGCAAGTTGGGAGACTAGTGGATTGGAGCGGTTATGGAGCTTACTATGGAAGGATAGGTGTCTGGTCTGAAACTAAAATATAATTTGAAAAAACCATTAAATTTTAAAAATCACCTTAATCAAAAAATCGGTATTTGCAATAAAACAGATGTAAACAATTGTTATTATAAATACATATTAGTTATTTTTATGTTTTTATTTTTTGTTATGTGAGTTTTTGTTTCCTACTGTTTAAAGGACAACTCTAAAATTGAAAACTTAGTCATTATTGAATAAAACTGCAATTATCATGTAGAGGATGTAAGCCCGGTACATGTACACTTATTTAAATTGTATAGACATAAATGAAGCATTAATATTATTAGTCTCTCTAATATTAAAAAGTTTGGACACAGCTTTTTTTTATTTTCTCAGTTATACTATGCTGAAAAGGGCATTGTTTAAAACAAACATTAGCAATCATTTTTATAAAAATTCCAATTCTTATAACGATAAAAAGCGTTCTGGGGAAAAGTTAATAGTTTTCAAACGCTTGAGGACCGCTTTACGGGGGCCTAACACCAACCTCAAGTCAATTAACTCTTTAATCCTTTACCCCAAACTTCTCAATTGTATCTTTCCCAACCAAAATCGACCGGGTAAAACGAGTTTCCAAACAGTCCCTACATATTAATATACACACACACATATATATCTTCTTTTTTTGGTGTTTATATCCCCATATACTTAAACCAGGACATATGAAACGTTTCAGGATTTTTTAAAATATTAATTAAATATAAGGAAGCAATATTTATATTTAAAAAAAACTAACTCATTTTCTCCCTTACAGGAAAAAACAGTAGATCATAGATATGTCTATTATTATCTACTGTCTGAATTTACATTTTAGGATTAAAATGATCAAATTACTTAAATTTTTGTTTGTTTATTTCGTTTAATGCTGCTATAGCTAATCGGACGATGCTACGGTGGGAGTCCTAAATTTTGCCTATCCAGTTATAATTAGGATAGGGATCTTTAACGAGTACCTGACATCACACAGGCTCGGGACCCCATTTTACGTCCCTTCCGAAGGACGGCATAGCTAAGGATTTTTTACTCCGTTTAAAAAATCCTAAGGTCATCTGTCGGGCTCCGAACCCGCGATCTTGTTTAGTAGGTTGCTATGCTAACCACTACACCACAGGTGACCCCATTACTTAAATTTATAATTAAATTTAATTAACAATTAATCAGTTTTCAAAATAAACAAAGTAGCAAGAATGTAAGTAACATGACTTTTTTCATTCAAACCGATATACCTCCTAAACGGAAGGTCCTAGCAACAAATGATATATGACATCAAACATTCTCCATTAAATTTCTGATGATAACACTGTCGGCAAATTTTCGATCTGAATAGGACCAACAGCTAGAGCGTGTCAAATATCACATTATTGTGGGTAAAAAAATTTTATACATTTGAGTGTGAAATAATCGTTAAACCAAAAAAGTATAGACCCCCAGACAAAAGACAGATCCATGGCAATAAAAATTAAATAAATAAATAAGAAATAAAAAAATTGCAGGGTCCTAATTTCAAAAAATCTTATAACACATGATTTTAAAGCTAGTATTTATACACCTTCATACAACACCTCTTCAGTTATAGGTTTCTACATAATATTTCGTGTCTTTTTTCTTCATGCACATTGAGTACAATACTACATCTGTCTACTTCAGCCAATAACACCAAATGAATCCCGACTTGGCACGAATCCAGGCATAAATGACGAAAATATCACAATTTACTTCAATTTAGTATGCCCGGGTGGGAACGCATATACCTTAAAGTATGATGTAGATCTGCACGTAAAATGTCTACAGCCTGGACTAATCGATTTCTTACTGATTTGTTTCGCCCTCATTAGGTATGGATCATTCACTGGACGCCGACGTCAGATTTCATCCCTTTTAGCAAAGGGGATAAATTTATAAATCCCATCATATGGCGAAAATATGGATGACCTAGGAAAAGCAGCCATACATTAGTGGATCGAAGACTAGAAGGGGGAGGGGGTAACAATCGATATGGAGGAGCGGTGGTAGGAGTAGGTCATCTGACGTCAGTAGGCACCCCGTCAATACCCGCGCCTAGTCGCTGCCCGCCTAGCTCCGTGGATCAGATGTCTCACATTCCAAAGGGCTGCTACACGCCTGGCGTGGCGGACACGTGGGCACAGCTACCAATACCAAACTTTTTTTCTCAATTTTTTTTTTTTTTTTTAGGTTTCTCACTGATTCTAAAACACTACCAATAATAAATGTACAACAAATAAAAAAATTGTCAGTCCTTTTTTTAAATATCTATATATATTATTTACTTGATAAATATCCTGAAATATATACAACCACCATGAACATGACCTTTATATAATAACTTCATGGTCTAAGACTTCAATATGAAAATTGAAATAAAAGATTCTCCCTTCGAGATTACCCACCATAGTGGAACAGTATTTAAGTCATTAAATGTCTAACTAGAATTGACGCTTCGACATTTTTTTTTTTTTTTTTCTCGAAACTTATTTTCAATTTTACAAAATAGAATCTTTATTTGATTAACAATGATGCAGTTCTTTGACCTGTCAATCCATTCCACTAATAATTACAATTTAAATTGACTGTCAAGAAACTTATTTATGTTATCCAGTTCATTGCCATCGACGGGTCTGTTAGGGTCAGAATACTGAATGGAGGGGGAGAGGTATTCACCCCTAGCAATTACTAACGCGGTTGCTTCGCTTTTGTTTGTGTGTGCATGTATTTGTGTGAGTGTGAGTGTGTGCGTTAAGAAATATGTTCTCATCTTTCACTTGCGAAAAAGGATCTCTCAAAAAATTTTAGTGTACGTTTTTATATTTCGCCTGATTGTTATACATCGATTGATTTGCTTCCCTCTTATTAAAATTAGAGTGACTTATTCGCAACGTTTGAACCGTCAAACCCTTTACTCGTAACTTAATTTAAATACTTTTCAAAAATCGTAATTTGTCGAATCCAAATTTTGAATATGTTTCCTAGCTTACAGCTATGGGATAATTTCAAGACCGTTGTTGGAAGACTTGCAGTAGTCAAGGACTCTTTATACCAGACTTTCTTCATCCAATTCTTACATCTACTCAACTGTTTATTAAAACTTTTCAATATCCAAACAATTGCTGATCCTAAGCCCAACCTTTTTTATTTCGAGTGTTCTTAGGTCCATGAAGAATCAAGGACAAAACGGAAATAGAATGTTTGCTATATTCAACTGGCACGGCTCAACGGGGTTAACAATTTATCGAAGCTTGATAACCTAACCAGAACTTGTGTTAACTACAAGTAAATATCGGGCTATTCCTGCCACATTAGATGGTGTTGGTTCCTTAAAAGGTTGTGTAGTCCTTTCTTCTTGAGTCCGCTTTGAGATACTATTTCAAAGCACCGCGTTTCCAATTCCACTGCGCTTAACCAAACGTGAGCTTCATTTTCATAAATTTCGGAGTGAATATTCAATGATTATCGACCTCAATTCGATACGTATTAACCTCAGGAACCATGCATTATTCCACCCGAAGGATTTCGGCTTAGCCCTAATTTCATTTAATTGAAACACTAATCTTCTATGATCCCTTTGGGTCCGCTCGGCTCAAACACCCTTCCAGTCCTACAGTCCCCTCTTGCTTAGGTGACGGAGGTAAAGCACCAAAGATGAACTATCCTATCATATATATTCTTAAATCCCTGTTTTTTTGGCTTACCTCCAGCCTAGACACTTCAAGAGAAACCCTCCTTGTTACAGAAAACATATTTTTTTATGAATTGCATCACGATCGTCAAACCTTGTTGAGGTATTTTAGTACTCATGTCGCAGGGTATGTCCGAGAGCAGGTACAACCTACCAACAAAGCGGCGTTCATTGGTATGCTGAGCATTCTCAAGATGGCGCAATACCTACAGCGAGATCAGGGCACAATCTTGTACCTCCCCTTCAAAACTAAAAATCTGTTATATCTTACCCATCTTGTGCTGGAAGTGTAAAAAATATTTTTTATATACAATATCAGTTATTGAGAAAAATTAATTAAGATTGAGGAGGCATATTGTTCAAGCTACAACAATAATTGATTTCTATAAGAGGGACCGAAAATTTTGGCCTTATATGAAATTCTTTCATAAATTATGGGCGCAAAAATAAAAGATAATTTAAATCCTTTTGATTATCCCATGGAATAGATGGAATGGATTTCTTGGAAGCATAAAGAACAGGAGAAACAGCTTAATGGATGTTGACACTAAGGATATTGCAGTATTGGCCAAGGCTATTTTTGGATACTTGGGAAGTATATATATTTGTATTATTCATTTATATAAATATCCGGCATTATATTTAGTTTTTGACAAATTATTTTATTTTTTATTTTTAACAGAATTACGAAATAAAAAACGGCCAATTTGAAAATGAGAAAAAAAAATTAGTGTATAACTTTAAATAAAAAATAAATAATTAAAAGGAAATCATAAAAACCACAATATGAAGAAAAGGTTGACAAATGTAAAACATGGTAGGTATGAATCATTCCAGGTTCCATGAATACGTTTTTGAAAAATAAAAAGTGTAGGAGGTTGTAATAAACAAACTATAGACGAACTACAAATATTTAAAATAGAGAAAAAAATATAAAACCATTTTATGAACTCATTCTTTTTGAGTATAAAAAACATACCCGCAGAAAACATACTGCAGAAAGGAGAACAAAGACTGAAAGAATGATAAGTGTATGGAAAACGAATAAATTATTTATAAAATATTTCGAATGGTTAATTATGCTAAGGTTCAATAAAAAATGATAATATAAATTTGTTAATTGATGAAATCTAATGAGAAAATAATGAATATAATAGTGCTGTATTGTTATTGTTATGTGTTCTCAATATATATCGTCTGCTTCGCTAATGGCTGTCTCACGAAACTGTGTCAGATAAGGATTTATAATTATCTGTGGAGTGCTAATCCATTACAAGTCATTGACGTGCAATTAATTCACAGTTCCGCAATTTGAAAAAATGGTTTTAATGTACAGTTGTAAATATCAATAAATATATTATTATGTTCTACAGCACTTACAGGCATAAACTAATAAATAATATAAAAAAATTAATATAATAAAATCTACTTCTACTGCTGAGGCTGTAGCGAAAGCCAGCGAAGCGTAGTAAACACCATTTCATGGAGTTAACAAAAAAAATTAAATAAAAATCCTTATCATTTTTAATAGTAGTTACTGATCGCTTTTTTTTTAGAACAAAAGTATAGCTAACTATTGATGATAAATTTGAGGAATATTCTCACTTTCTGGACATTTGAGAGTACCAAACAAAAGTTAAAACGAAACTGATACATCATCAAACACGTTAAGCAGCAGTTCAGATAAGCACGAATATCTATGAACACGAGATCATATTCAGTGCCTTTATTGATATCTCGAAAATAAATTAATTTCTGAAGGTTAATTTTAATGTGGATTTTGAATAAACGATTCAGCGATTTAAGAATCGTAGAGAGGTGTCAATCTAGTGCATTTAGCATATCAATGGTATACATATTCTTGAGTAGCATAGAATAGAAAAATCATTGACATGGAACAAAATCTCTATTCGACCCAGGTGAGAATCGAACCTACGTTCTTCTAAGACCCTCACCCCAATGCGCTCGGCCATCGTGGTCCACATAAGAACAAAATGCTTTCGATAAATCGTACTTGACTATAACATTATTGGTATTTTATAACGGATTATCTCACATTAATTTCTAAAAAAAAAAAATACTACGAAATATATGTAAAACTCATTGTACTTACTGATAAACGAAATGTAGTTTTAATTAACTAATCTGCTTATAAACGGTTTTATTTTTATTTGAAATTCGAATGAACTATTTAATTTTGTAATAACTGTATCCTTTACTTCGTAGCAATTAGTTCAAGTTTTTTAGGTAGCAGTAAAAATGGTTAGAGTGTTCAAATATAATTCTTCGACATCTTTAATCACCAATTGCAATACCGTCAGGCTCGCGGTTCCAAAAAATTCCAAAAAATTAAGCGTTGGTCAAAAGTAATAATTCAATAATCTAAAATATAAACGCCATAGTGAAAAAAAGGTAACAGTGACAATGGTAGTAGATATTAGCCGGGATGGGCTATCTAATGGATTTTCTACTATAGGGTATAAAAAATAAAATTACACAGTATTGTTATAGAAAAATAATTATATACTGAAATGCCATCCAAACAAAAAATAATTGATAAAATAAAAATGTTTATGAAGTAATGGCGGCAGTGACAAATCCATTTCATATTTCCTCTTGGGTTAACTATAACCTCCAACACTAAGTGATGCCCCCTTACAAGTATTATATTTTAAAAAGTGTATAACAAAACCTGATCCATACTATTCTATTTTTAATTCTCCTATTTAATTTTTTTATTTTATTTTAACACAATTAATCTCGGTAGTTTAAATGGAAACAGAACCGCCAACACAACTATCAAATCTCGATGTATACATTAATTCTGGACTCCTTTTGAGGATGAATCCAGAAAGAAAAGCAAGGATGACATATGAAATGCGAGTGAAGGCAAGAGGGCCAAGAGGAAGACCTCAGATTGCCAGGAAGGAAACTGTGCGGGAGGAATTCTGAAAGGAAAGGCACGACTAAAGAAGAAGGGTAGAGGTGGTACAAGAAAGAGATAATCGGTCCAAGCTCTACAAATGGCAACCCCACTCAGTCCTGCAGTCAAGAGAAAAATAATAAAAAGTATAACACCCATTAATTATATGGTGAGATATCATACACTAATATAATTGTTTAATGGCAATAAAAAATAATTTACAAGGATTAGTTATAGTTTAAAGTCCGAGCTCTTGAACCAGAGATCGAGTCCAACTAAAGGCAGAAAATTTATTTTCTGATATTTCTGCCGTGGATCGACTTCGAGGTGGGGACCCATCTGAGGCACACCCAGCCTCTATAAAGTGGGAATTCTTAATTGGGGAGAAAAACCTAACAGTTAAGCGTGATTTTACGTCTGTTAACAGAACGTCCTTTTTTTTTTTTTTTTTATTAAAGTAATCTCCTAAAGATAAAGAATGAGTCTAGGATTTTCGATTTATTCCCTTTATTTATTAGCATCCAGCTGTTGATGATTCTCTGTTCATGAAATAAACTTTTTTTCTTAATACATAAGTAACGAAAGTATGGCAAGAGGAGCAGTGTTTCTCAGTGAAACTCTAAAACTCATTACAACGGATAGGGAACGTACATTTTTAAACATACGAGGGACTTTACGACCACCGCATCTTGCCAGGGAATGAAAAAACGCACTGGGTGTGTCCCTCAGCAGGTACAGCTGCCATCAATGCAGCGTCTGCTAGGATTTCGAACGTTCTCAACATGGCGCAATTCCAAAAATATGTTCAACGCAGACTCCTGTGTACGCAAACTTAGTCATCATTTAAAGCTAGAATTAAAGCAAACATATACATTTTTATCAAATTATCGAACTTAATAAACATTTCTGAAATAGCTCAAGGTTTACAATGCTATGATTAAACATGTTTATCGACATATGGTAGTGAAATTTTATAGAATATTATTCTTTACAATTTGTGAAACGATTATTTACACAGTTTGATACCTTGAAACAAATAAACATTACAGCAACTTTAGATGTCCAATAATATAAAGAGAAATTAGTTCAGTGAATTGAGTATATGAAAAAGAATTTTCTATTTATTTAAAAATGTATTAAATAGTTAATGTACGTATGTTTTTAAAATAGACTCTAAACTGATAACATATTTTATGACAACGATGAGTAAGCAACGTGGATATCCAAGTAAGTGAGGATAAATCTGTCAGTTGTTCATATTTTCTAGTGAACAATTTAAAAGAGTTCAAACTATTTCATCTGTAAATTTTGTATTTTGATATGATTATTTAAAAACGCTGAGTCATCAGTCCAAAGAAGACCACTGCTGCTAATTCCCAATTTTTTTTTTTTTTAAACTATTTATTGAAATTTACAATTTTATACAAAATAAAATATAATACATCAAGTAAATGTGATGATAAAGCTAAAAACTACAAGTAACTTGTTTTTTAAAGAAACCCATTGGTAGCAGTTCAATATAATTTGTATATTAGAAGGTCCCGAGGTCAAGAAATTTATTCTTGGCATATACCAAATATCCATTTTATGGTTGATTATTATCCTAAAACACTACTGGACTCATTTACATGACAGTAATTAGAATTTTTTGTATATAAACCTGGTGTCAACAAACCTTCAAGAATAGTAATAAAACTGGATAGTTAAAATAAGTCCAAACAAATCTCATCAAATAACTTTTACCCTTCAAATTAAACCTACGACTTCCTGTCCTACAGTATCCTTCAATAATAATGCATTGATCTTGGTTGAATAGATCGACTACCTAGGACTAAATAGACTAAAGTAATATAGCACTTCAACGTTTATTATTCCACAAATGTATTTATAGGCCCCAGCTATAAACGAGAACTGCTTGTCGTTTTCGACTCCTCTCACATTTACTAGACACACGTTCAAAGCTTCCAGTTAATTGCAAAAGACTCACTTATATGAAAATAAATAGACCTATTTAGACTTATGCAGTTGAGCTCCAATCCTTAGTAAATCCTCAGATATCCTCGTCATATTCCAAAAATATTTAGCCATAATGATTTTAATTTTCCGTATGTAACCTGCATACGCGCCAGAATCAAATATTCTCCCAACTTCCCAAACGATTTTCGACAACTCTCCGTGGTAATTAAAAATAAGACGGCCAAGAGACCTTCTCTTACTGTAGTGTATCAAATAGTTAGTTGTTTCGCATGTCGCTGTAATAATTTTCAACTCATTTACTTAATGTAGATATTTTATACAGTTGTATATATCAATAAATAATAACAAAATAAATATTTCTTAGTATCTTGGTAAATTGGTGTCATTACAAAGTGAAACTTATTCATTCGCAGGTCGCGTGCAGGTTTAAAATTCTATATTTCTGTATTATCCCCCACTTCATTAACTCTTGCCTACCTTGGAGACTCTAGAAAGGCTACCTCGATAATTTTCATTTGCATTGAACGACTTGTTGCATGCGTAAACATGCCATCTGCATATAGATGGACAGAAATGTTTTCCCAGACACTAACTAGGTCGTTAATCATATTGATGAATACTCAGTAGTTCATAGGGCTTAACTCCAAACATTGTGCTTTAACCACCTGAGTTTCTGTATAAATGAGCATTACATGGCGCAATGTGGTTTAGCCCCAAGGCTCATTTTAAATAGTTTGGTTACTAATTTACGATACATGTATATAAATTTATTTTACTAAAATATATTTAATAAAGTTTTACAGAAATTAAAACAGGGTAGAAAAAATAGGTAAATTATAAAAGATGAAACACGTTTTATATTAACTCATTTATAAAATATATACTTCAAAAATAAATCAGCAGTATCTAAATATACAAAATATAAAATAAAGTAGACACCCTCTTACCCAGCATAACCAGGACCAAAACACGCCGGATAAGGGAAAACGTCGTGTAACGGACATTATCATAGCATACGTAATCTAAAAACCTCTTCTACCACTTACGCAGAGTAAGGTTCGAGAAAAACAGATAATAAAAATTAAACAAAAAAATTTGTTTAGGTTAGAAGGTGTTCCGTAAAAATATGACGTGTATGCACCCAGTAAGACGAAAATGCACATCACCATCAGAGCTTTATTTTTATAATAAAATTGTAATAACTTTTTTTCAATACAAAAAACAGTTAAATTATTGGTTGGATATTGTTAAGAACATATGTATGGATGTAATATTGTAAGACCGTTTTATTTATAGTAGAATGTATAAATTCGTAAATATTCAAATGTTACACCAAATAAACAATCAGATATTATTTCAATGTAGAATATTTTATTCTTTTTGTTACGGATACGTAAAAGTTTAATTTTTTTTTTTTTTTTTTTTTTGATAACTCCATTTTAAAAGCATCAAAAAAACCAAAATTAGTTTACTAAAAAAAATAAATAATTTTTCAAACTGCCTAAAAATCTGGCCTAGAAAATTGTGTCAAATGCTGTATGCATATACAAAGTGATGTGACAGAATAAACATTTTTCGATTCTCGATATCGGTAACCAAAATCGATTCTCAATTCTGATATTGGTTCCAAAAAATCGATTTTGACTACGATAACTCGATTTAAAAATAAATTTAATTTACAAAAAATTATCTACAAGAGAGTTAAACAAGAAAAACAAATCTATTAATAAAACAATAATAATTCATAAAATAAATTTGTTTATATCCCAACATACAATACATAAGATGAATACTATTAAGACAATGTACTAAAAAAAAATTTTTTTATAATAAATATTCCTATAAATATATAGGTTCCGGATTTCTTTTATTACTTAAGAGTTTGCAAATGTTATTTAAACCATTCACTGTACACTGTAGATTAAAGCATCCACTTATATTTACCTAGATGTTGTTTTAATAGCGTTGTATGGGTTAAACACCAGTACGAACTAAAAAATAATATTTATTATAACCCATAAGAAATAGCCCAGAAAAAAAAAATAATAAAAACGTGCTATTGTCTAGATGCATTTATTTCGCAAGTGCTTCAGCAGTTTATAATTGTAAACCTATTTCTTCATATCCCAATAGCGAATACACATCAACAGCACGACGTTTGCCTTGCAAAAGCAATTTTAATGCTTTAAGAGCAGTGTTTTAATTTTAATACTTCGAGTGTTAATCTAGTATATGAAAAATTACTCTGTTATTAAAGAAGAAGAAATAAGGCTTTTTTTTTTTTTTTTTTTTTTTTTTGTATGAATAGGGTTCTTCCAAATCGAATGTAATAATAATTAGGTATCACAAAACTATCATTGTAAGCCGTATCAACCAATCTGTTCCTAAGAATCCAATATAGATAATAGATCGAGAGTCGACACTTTGAATCGAAATATCCATTGTTGATAATCAAATTTTGTCTTAGCAAACTTAAACTTAAAAACTTTTATCTTTACTACAATTTTAAAAAATGAAATCTAACAATAAAAATAATATCGTTGCCTATTTTTTTTTTTTTTTTTATTTGCAGAGATTCAGTCTTGCCAAATCCTTCTAAATTGTATATAATCTATATTTTCTTTATATTATTATCTTATTCTATATTTTCCTTTATTATGCTCAGTCAAGCTTCAATTATTGACGTGACATTCTCTATAAAAAATAAATTAGCCAACCAAATTAGTTAGAACAATAATGCCAGCTTCAATAACACGAAGAGGAAGAACCCAGGACTCTAATAGAATCATAGGTTTGTTCTGTTAATTATCAGAACAGCTACTAAAATAACCTCAATTAGAGAAGTATCAAACTATAAAACAGACAGCAGAAGGGCGAAACTAGGTTACTGAAAATTGATTAGACTTTACCGCCCAAGTTCTGATTCTTGGTCTATTTTCTGCTACTGACGTTGTATAGCTCATCATTAAAGATAAAATCCGAAGGTGGGAAATTAGATTGCAGGAAGAGGAATCTATGTTATTGATTCTAAAAATAGGTCCGTAGGAAAAAATCCGAATCCTGTTATAGAGCGCCTAATGAACAGCTAACAGTCATAAAAAATAAAATTCTTTACTTCTTCTGAAAATATTTTCAGATTTGCATAGCCTTAACTAGACCAGTATCATAGACCTGCATTTTATTACTATGTAAGACCTCCGAATAGAAAGATAAACTACAGTACCAAAACTGTACATTACGTGGAGCGTGGGAAAAAAAATAAATTAAATAAAAATCTGAGACCCCGTGATACGGAAAAAGTGGCGAAACAGGCTAAAAAAAACGCAAAAATATCATTATAATATTATGTCATCGTAAGGTCGCACAAATCGTTTTAAGTTTTATGTAGTCGAAATTGAAATAAAAAAAAAAAAATTATATCCTGTTACTAATCCTTTACTCTGAATTATTCAAATTATATTGAAAACTTATTTCCTAGTTTTATAAGAGATACAAACGCTATAGAAATTCTGAAACGCCACTACCTGTAATTCATATTAGAGTGGGACACATATTAATTGGACGGGTTCATAAAAACTGGAATAAACTCCAGGAAGTAACTCCCAAGATGTGACAAGAATAAGGAATTACTCAATATTGATTACACGCCTCAAGACATTGATTCAAAAATTAGCCAGTTTTATGAATTATTTTTCAATCCCTCTGACTGAAAAATATTGCTTTGCAAGCGATAAAACTTAAAAGTAAATAAAAAATTGTTTGTACTTTGGTAGTTTCGTTGAAACCTAATACTTCAAACGACTTCGAGTCAGTCATATTTCAGTCTCAAATTTTCACACAATTATTTCACCCGATTTCGCCACTATTCCCATATCACGGTTTTACAGATTCTCGACTTTTTTTTTTCTTAGCCGTTTTCGCTCCACCCCATTGTAGATGTCTTATCAGCATCTGCAATATAAACTCCATACCCACTTTAATCCATCAGTCTTCCAACTTGATTGCCCTTTTCGAATAACGCTCCGAAAGGTCTGAATAGAAGATGGCTTAGGGATCTTATAACATAGAATATTTATAGAAGTTCCATGGGAGGTTATAGGCATACCATTTATGAACACTTCTGCTAATTAATTTATTATATTTTTTTAGAGCCGTAAATATCAATAAAAATAAATATAATAAAATATGCTATTCAGTGAACGGCTAAAGAACTCCCAAGGAATCACTTATGCAAGTCTTGTTTCGTTGTGCTTATTGCAGCTTAAATTAAGAATTGGTTAAATAATTTGTCAATTCATCACTAATTATTTATTTGATATAATAAAATATATATTTTTTAATAGTAGTTAAATGATAATAATACTATAAATATAGGGAAAAAAAACCTTTCTGGGTCGTTGTCAGAGCAGTGGGAAGAGTATAATTTATGTTGGTTAATTGTTTTTACTTTTAGTCGATTACATATTTGATTTAGTTGTTTATTGGAACTTAACGTTCTTAATGTACTCCAATCAGTGCAGGAAGGTCGGGTTATCCTACATGTTTCCAGCTTATTATAGCCAGGGTTGAAAGGTCAAGCTTAGCACATGGGTCCGCCACGAAATAAATTTTAACCCGCCCAGGTGGGATTCGAATCCACAGCCATCTGTATCGAGCGTGCTGTGTCCCAACTCGCTCCGCCATTGAATTCCCACAATTTCCTTATTATCGCTTTATTTTGATATTTTTACTTATTTATATTTTTTCGTTATAATATTAGGTCTTTGATTTTTTTGTAAATAACGCATGGATGTAAATTAATATTATTACTTGTTCCCCTCAAGCATGCCAGTTTGTAATATATTGTCAAAATAAAAGTTTTTAAGTAAAATAAGAAATATTGTTATCAGTGTTATATTGCTATCCGAGTAGGATCAATTAATTATCTAATTTAATTAATTAACGTCGTCAAGATTATGAGTTCTTGAATAAAAATACGAGATAGGGATAAATTAAAAAATAATAACTGTTGAGAAAATTTATCAAAAATAATTTTTAATTAAATTATTATGTTTAGTGTATTTTAATGCATCTTAGAGAAGAATTTTCTTTTTTTATCTTAGTGGCTCTTTTTCCATTGCTCGATTATTCCATACAACCCAATAATTTATTTAGAAAAGATGAGAGGTATCAGGTATTTTTATTTAAATTTCTAAACTTCAACTTATTTACATTTGTTGTTCAAATTCAACGCTCTGAATAACACTAGCGATATATAAAAAAACAAAAACAGAACAAGATGTGACTCAATTTATACTTATACGATGATTGGTTCCTGAGATATTGGCGACATGCAATTCCATCCCAATTAAGACGCCCTGAACATGAATCAAGAACTGCGGTGTCTTAATTGTGCATAATCAAGTTCAATTAGCACCCGATCTTGAGGTTATTAGCTCCTGATATTGGAACCCCTATCGGAACTAGTTTGATCTGGGATTAGCCAAAGGTAAAATTGATTTAGTATTAGCTCGGGTCGAACCCAAATTTTGAAAATGTTTATAAAAAAAAAAAATTCTAAATACAGTGGAACCTCGATATTGCGAATTCCTTGATAAATCGAAGTTATTCTATTCCCCTTGAATCTGCCTATCATTACTATGTTATTTTCAACTCTACATATCGAAGGATTGGTTAGGAAAACCTTGATATATAGAATTTTCGAAGATTCCTTAGCTTACACCACACCTCTAAAAAACGAGGTTTTTATCAGGAAACCTCAAAATATCGAAGTCGATTTGTTAAATAAGTAGAGTTTAAACTGATAAAAGATTCTACGAAGGATTAACTGTAACTAGTGACATTTGTTTCCGGTTTGTTTCAGTTTCTGATAAAACACGTGTGCGATACGTTTAGTTTTCTGTTGTTGCTTAATCTTTTTTTTTATTCTCGAAAATGGTAAAGCTTAAAACCCTTTCGTATGAAGAAAAATTGAAAATTATTCAAGCAGTAAATGCCGGGGTTGACAGAAAGTGGGATATTGCAAAAACGTTTGGAATACGAGCTATCACATTATCCACAATTTTGAAAAATAGGCAAAAGTACGAAAATCAAACTTTTTCAATATCTAAGAGGTTATAAGGGCCCGAGTTCTAAAATATCGACGAGTGTGTTGTGAAATGGTTAAAGCAGCGCAGTAACAACTAACCTCTATCAGTCAGAAATCACCTCAATAAATCGAACCTCCATATATCGAAATCCTCGATAATTTGGAAGTGCTATGTGAACTAAATTAGTTTTTATTTTTCCCTATCGATTTAAACCAATCCATTCCTTAAAAAAGGATTTCTAAAATAACTTCTTGTTACGGATTAAAAAGAAAAAAACTCAAATCAGCAATTTTTATTTATAAAAAGTTAGAAATCCTTATTCGTTAGGTATCTATGTACTAATGAAAAAAACAACGTCATTTTCATTTCTGTAAGAATGTACTTATATTAACTTTATAACTAGATTATTTTAGTAATATCTATAAATAATATATAAACGAGGGATTACTTATTAGTACAAACTGGAAAAAGTTAGTCATCATATCAAAAATAAACTATAAAGTTCCTTAAAATTTTAGACATTTGTATATCGCTTTCAAATATTACTAGTAAATTAAAGAATAGGAATATAAATTAAAATTTCACTGATCCCTGTTGAACAAATCCGCTGCCTATGATTCCAACAGGACAAACGTTTAACTTGGAATCGTTATAGACTGCTTCAGCATTAATTTGACAATCTTAGAGCTTTTAATGCCGATTAATTACAAAAGACTCATTTACATGACAGTAATTAGACCTATTTGGAAATACGGAGTTTTGATCTGGGGTTCCACTTATTTATTTCATATTTTATCCAATCCATCGAAAAATCCTTAATGTTCCTTACTTTGCCACAAATAAACTTATCCATAAACATGTTCCATATGTGGCTGATTTAGCCTCAAGCCAGATACCTATTCCTTTCTCAGTAAACTCCATAACCATTCAAATCCAAGTCTGTCAACTTCCCATTCTATTACCGACAACCCTCCAAGGAGATTTTTTTTTTATACCGATGTAACTAATAAACAAGCAAAATTAAACATGTGAATGCAGTAATTGCGTTCGTAAGTCCAGGGTAGTGCCGTAGAATGGTTTATTGGTTCATTTAGATGCTTAAAATGTGCGATAATCTGAAAAAATCTCTAGTGTTCTCTCTGATATAGAAATGTACAAACGAACAAGAAAACTATGAATGACAACGCACTGCTGAGAATGATTCTTGTCACATCTTATCCCGATAGACTTATTTGCCCAGGCAGACACCGCTTCGAAGGAATATCATGTTATAGGGGAAGAGTACTCGTATATCCTTGTTTCCTCTCTTGTTTTCCATCACTTTTATTACTGTTGAGTGTTTTGTGGATTCAATGTGTAATTCTATCACGAATTTAAAACGTTAAAAAAAAATTTCTGGTTTATATAACTTTGTCCCAGGGACACTTATGTAAGTAGATTTTATGCCAAATTAAAATCGCTCTACCCCTTAAATCGCAGAAAATATTTCTTTTGCTCCTTCCTGTACCAGACTATTATCATATCATCTCCTCTCGTTTTTAAATATTTTCAATTCAAATACCTAACAATATCTTCCCGTACTAGTGTACCGGTTATCATATGATAGATACTAAACTGTAATTCAAACTGTTATTAAATATATACATATGTACTTACTAATACCCAATCATTTATTATAATACCAATTTATAATTAACTATAATTTGTTTAAAAAAAAAAATAATGCAAAATTAACTAAAAATGTTTTCTACAAAAGAAATCAGAGTTAAAAAGGTTACGTAGAATTTTGCCTTACTTGGTAAATACCGCACACTCCAGATGTTCCCCGGAAAACCACCGTTTTTTTTCCCCTTAATTATCTCTGTGATCTCAGTTTTCATTAAGTTCTCCGTGAAAAAAGTTATAAGACTACTTTCATAGTGAAACAGTTTAGTGTTTCAAATGAATAATAAAATGACGAAAGTTAAATAAAATAAATATGAGTAAAAATTACGAAACAATTCTCCACCTGAAGGGAGCAAAGCAGAATTTCAGATCCAGCGTGGCTTACACAACCGCACAACTTTCAGGCAAGTGAATGATGAGAGAAAGCGCAATAGCAATGAATAAAACTAAAACAAAAATTATAAATATTGTTTTTCTGAAATCTACACCATGAATATACATACATTATTCTTTATTTATTTGAAAAGCTTATTTAGATACTTTATATAGAGATGGGTTAGTATGTTGGGTTATGTAAACGAGTCCTTGTATTGTTTCGAAAAATGAATCTTCGTAACGTTATATGTTAGTATTAATATTGATTAAAATATAAATTAACAAAAATAATTGACGTTATATTATTGCAAATGTGCCCCTAATTTCTGAATTGATTTCTAAATAATGATAGGTTTTCTAAAGCTTTCGCTTTAGCCATTATTCTCCGTATACTTACAAATTCTTTCGCCCAGATATATTACATAAATATTCTAACATAACAATGACGCGTTTGTGATAGACTGTTTGTGAATAATGAAAATGTCAATTGTTAGACCTAAAAATATCATGTTGGCCGAAACGCTAACGAAAGTGACCGCCAGTAGAGGAATTATGAATGAGCATCCTCAGGTCATGCGACGTAAATAAAACATTACACGCTTCGCTCTGCCCTGTATTCCTCTCTCGTCCTGTGATTTTTTAATTTCAAAAATATCCACCCATAATGGAGTGTCTTCATTCGACAAATAAATATGGAAAATAATATGTATGTATGCATAAAATAATAAAATGACTGAGGAAACTCGAAGATTCGATCCCAACACACCAACTATTGTTCTTCTTCAACCACAAGGACGGACATTTGCAACTGGTTAACCGTTCGATGACGACTATCACATTCGACAAGTATTGAAATAAATCGTCTTTCTTCCATAAAAACGTCAAAATTTATTATTAATGTATTTATCGCGAGATGGCATATTGAGAAATTTGTTTCTTCCAGGTTAGTGAAGCATGCATTCCGCTACATTGTCACTTTTGGCTTTATAGTCAGGTAAAATGAAGGTTTGGGGAAGAAAAAACTACCAATTTTATGTTTTTTAAGGGGCTGAACCCGAATCTGAAGTTCACCAAAAAGCCGTCGACTTCAAACCCAAAAACTCCCAAAATACCGGTTATTTTAGGAATTTTACTTATAAAACGAACAACGACAACGAAGCCGTTTTTGGAAGAAAGTCTTATTAACTATAGCTGGAACCAGTACTTACGAAAAGGAAAAAACAACAACTCCGCATTTCTCGCGAAGTTATGATCTGCAAAAATTGTAGAAATATGCCAACTTGCGGGACTTCTCCGGAAAACACATCTGTCGAACTCTTTTGGCTATAACTTCGAAACTGGCATCATTACTTTTTTTCACCTTAAAGCAACAAAAAATTCCCTATAAACTATAGCTCGATTCTCATCCGTTTTGTTCATATTCTTAATTTTATGTTTTTTCAAGAAATTTCTACTTTTCGACAAATGATGGTACACTTTTTACACCTAGCCAAAAATCCACCCTGAATTCAAGCTTGTAATGAATGGGAAACAACAGAACTGTGCGGGTTAGCTTCCATCCACAAATGGACTTATGATGGACTTATGCAATAAAATGCGGCAAAATCATGATGAGTTTTTTAACGAAATTTGAAACTTGCTATTTCTTATGTTTGGATCACAAAGTTAAATACAGGATGCAGCTATTTTAAAGTCTAAAAAAGCTTATTTTAAAGGAAATTTAATCTCCTTTCTAATGAGCATATTGAAATTGCTCTATCTTTAACTGTTCGAGTTATTTGTTTAAAATTAGAAATTTCTTGAAAAAACATAAAATTAAAAATATCTATAAAACGGATGAAAATCGAACTATAGTTTATATGAAATTTTTTGTTGCAAATGATGAAGTAGCTGCAGTCTTATGCTGAACACCCTGTATAATCAAGTGGCTTAAAATACATACATACATACATAGGCCAGCTCGCTAAAAAATCGTGTACTGTCGTGAAATCCAACTTGTTGGCACATCTTTCACTATAACTCCGGAACTATTTGTCCTAACAAATTTCTATTTAAACCAGATTTTTCTGGAAGTTTTTACTTGAATACGGACTTTTGGTGCCTTATTCTACTGGACTATTATAACAGTCAATGCGTATAGTTTCATCGTGAAACGAGTTACATTTCGGATTGTGACAGTTTTTGTGTGAATTATTAGTTGTATCTGATCATTGTAAAAAGTAAAATACTGTCGTTTTTTTTTGTGACTGTTTTTTCGAAGTGGTAACGAGAAAATTAATTTTTGTGTGGTGCGAAATAGTGTTACATTTTAAGATACAATTTCGGTATATTTCGAGTTTTTTTTCACTAAGAACAACGAAAATCGAATTTCCTGCGAAAAATAATTCACCAATAACATTGAGCTAATCTATTCCTGTTCACAATAAAATAAAATTTCATCTTGTATTTTGTCATGGAACTGACAAATAGATGTTTCAAGTGAACTAAATTCTTTAACATCAATTTTCTCAAAATAATGTTTTTTGAGTTGTGACTATTTTTTAGCAGGGGTACGATACATATATATGTATATACATACATACATACATATATTTTTCTTTGAATTGTTTTAATATTAGTTATAATTAACTGTTGCCAAGTTTATTACTTGCCCACGTGCTGGATAACTTTTTATAAATAATCCTTCATCTACTAATTATAAAAAGAAAATTGAGCACATAAAAACAGTAAAATTACTATATAATTAAAGTAGAAGTTTGAAACTAAGCTCTTTTGCATGAACAGCCCTTTATACCAAGTCTCATAATTAATTCTACCACAATGTTTTTGAGCCTACCATACATGACAATGTTTACTTTGTCTAATCCTTTAATCCTTTTGGCTCAAGTTGCCTTTATGTGGTAATTTACATTTTTAAAATTAAAACGTTCCGTTTGGAGTCGGACATAATAAAGCTGTAACAATGTGGATACTGAAAAAAAAGTTAAATAAGCGTAACTCCAGCTTGGCATCCAATCTCTCTATTTCTTCAATAAGCATCTCTATTCAGAGGACCTTACGGGGTTAAAAATGATGTCATCCATTACTTGTAAAGCATTAGGTTGTTACTGAAATTATAAATGAATACAACCCTTTATTCCAGCTCTCCTATAAGAATGTTTTCGGTCCTACTATTTATGCCACTGTTGACTATGACAAATTATTTCGTTCCTTGTGACATATGTTGGCTTTATGGGGTAATATGAATTTTTAAAACGCTCGTGAAATCTAAGACAAATATCTTGATTTACAGTATTTTGAGACTTTACTGGAAAAAAAGGGAGTCAGTTATCCGTAGGAATAATTCTGCACTCAATTTCGTTTAGTTCGGTTAGCTTTTTACTTTGAGATTGTTCTTGACGGTTGAGCAACGAACTGAAACTTTTACTGTAACAGCAATACACAGAGTATCCAGTTTTGAACACAATGTAGCACATTTCTTCAATGTATCAAGCCATTTCGCAATACAATGCACCAGCACACCTTCTTGTTTAACCAAGAGAAAAACTATCGAAAAATCCAAGGAGTAAACATTTTGCCATATCCTGCGTATAGCTCAGATATTGCATCATCGGATTATAATTTGTCTAGACCAATGGCTCATTTTTTAAATGCTGGGATCTTTGATAGTAACGAGGACGTAAAATTTTGATCTGAAGATGTCTTTGCCTTAAAAACAAAAGAGAGGTACAGGCATCAACTACAAGCAGAATCAAAAGTGTAGGTGAAGGTAGCTGAAAGCAATTTAGTTTAATTTGAAGAGTGGTAATTAAAAAAAATTTAAAATATGCAATCTAGAATAAAACTGTATTTATGCACAAGGGCTGTTAAACAACCTAGTATATAATTCGCATGTATGTATTGTTAACATATATCATTGTAATGCTGTTAAAAAATACGTATAGTAATGAAAAAATATGAACACCTAAAAGAAAGAGAGAATTATTACACACGGTTTGTACAAAATAAAAAATAAATAAATAAACCATTACAAAAACAGATACATTAAAAGTGAATAGTGACAATCTAAATGATAAAAAATAAATTAATGAAATATTGCACAGTATAAAAATGAAATGCTATATATTAAAAGAACTTTAGCCATAAAGTCGTATATACTGGAAATGTATGGATATTAAACAAAAAAGCTGCGCTAAGTTAGTGCACTATATTACATAAATTATCCATAATTCTGTTAATTTAAATAGCATTGAAATTATTTTAAAAAATAAGTAATTAGAAAATATAAAAAGACATCAATGACGCCAAGACAATTCAAATTTATATGCAGTAAAAAACATTGAAATATAATTATTAAATATAATAAACCATTTTTATGCAGAATTATTTTTTAAAATTAAATCACCAACAGCACCAAAGGCTTTATAAATTAAAAAAACAAAACAACATTAACATATCTGACAACCAATACATTTCAAAATTACTTTCTGTAATATTGAAACATATTTCTGTCCGTTATAACCGTTTTTATATCATGCGAGTTATATAAAAAAATACGATCCAATCATTTATTTAAAGAGAAAGAAAGCTTTGTTTTGGGCATGAATTTAATTGTTTCTGCAAACGACCGAATCAAACAAAGACTATCTGGTTGAGTTAGCCCGCTATATGGCATTTTCCCAGAAATACTTCGCCATACATTTCCATCGGAAATTAAAAACCTTTCTCAGAACTTCTTTTGTCATTATTTAAAAAAAAAAAAAAAAAAAAAAAAAAAAAAAAAAAAAAAAAAAAAAAAAAAAAAAAAAAAAAAAAAATTGAATCAATGTCATTAAAACCTTCTTTTTTTTATATCAATTTATTGAAACTTACAACTATACAAATATACATCAAGTAAATGAGCTGATAACGACTACAATAAGATGTCAAAACTTGAAAAGAACTATCCATCAGTAGCACTTCAATGAAAATTCTACACTAAAAATCTCTAGACCATCTTCTTTTCAGGCACCTCGGAGGATTATCGGGAATGGAGTGGGAAGCATTGAGAAGCTAATGGATTTGAGTGGTTATGGAGGTTACAATGAAAGGATAGGTATCCGTTTTGGGCTAAATCAGCAACATATGGAACATCAAGATCTTTATGGATAAGTTTATTGGTGACAAAGTAAGGGGCATTCAGGATTTTTCGAAGGATTTTGGATTTTAAGGATTGGGTACGAGATGAATTGGATGGTTTAATAGGGCCCCAAAGCTCAAATCCGTACGTCCAAATAGGTCTAATCATAGTCATGCAAATAAGTCTTTTGTAATGAATTGGGAGCATTGATCGTTTGTCAAGTAAATGTTGAAGTAATCGAAAACGACGAGCAGTTTCTTGTCGCTTTAGTCTTTAATAAAACCTAAAATTAACCTTATGTTAGATATTGATTTATACAAAAATTAACAATAAATCTATTAGAATGGGGAAAACATATATTTGAAAATAAATCCGAGTCTAAGCCAAAAAATAAAATGAATCCCGGAAATGCGTATTGAAAAATAAATTTCATTCGTTTGACTATCCAACAATGTGATAGATTCACTTTAAAGAAACAGCTAGATTCACTTTATACTTTCACCACCCCCCCCCCCCCCCCAAATTTAATTCGAACAGCTAAAGAGTAAAAAATAAATAAATAAATAAATAGGAATCTAAGGATTTTGAAAATGGTATAGTTTATATTCATTTGTATTGATATTTCAAGATGTATGATTTATTTCATACATGATCAAACATAAAAAAAAAAAAAAATTAAAATAAAACAACTTATATACAAACACACAAACACATTACCACTGATGCGAAAAGATATAGAATTATGACAATATGACATAAATAAAAGTTTTTATAAAGATTTTGTATCTTATGAATTCAGAGAGGGCATTAACAATTGAGAAATTCTCTAAATGTTCCTGATATAATTTGAATAATTATAAATGATAAAATTAAATATTGTCAGATTTTGATGGACTGATATTCCTTTATTTTGTATAGCCCAGCAAGGTTATAGCGAAAACCGGGTTGACATAATAGCAATTCATAAGAAGCTAGAATTTTCAGGACTAGTTCCTTTTTATATTTAAAAAAAATACTTTAGTTTTCACATGTAAGGTTCCAAAATTCAAAATGGTGGATCAAAGATGGACGAAAAGCTTGTTTTAGATTCTCATTAATTCATGTAGTTTCTATGCTTTTGTTAAACAAAGTTTTAATATAAAAAGGGAAATTAGAAATAATAACGGTGACTTGTAGCTGAGAAATATACAATTTTGATATCAAATATTTGAATCATTTTTCAGCAGAGCTATAAAACATGTTTTTATCATTTCTCATACTTAGTACTTGAATACAAATAAAAGAAACATATTTTTTGATTTTCAAATTTCAAATAACAAAGCTTCAACGATTTTGAACCAGAAAATTTGCCAAATTTGACTTCAAACAAATCAATTAATTGATCAACCTTTATGTTTGAGTCGGATACATTTTCATATGAATCGCAACATTTATCTTTTGAGAACACATAAAAATACCAGAATTAAAAAAAAAATATGCTTTTTGGGAAAGATATGTTGGCCTAATTCTGTTTGACACCCAGCACAAAATTTTCGTTTTAGATGGAACCATACATGTGAAATTTTTGTTTTACTCATAGAGCGAAACTGATCTTGATAATTTCAGTTAGTTATTAATTAATATTATATCTAATCCTAAATTTATTAGGCTACCATATTTTTCCTAAACATTGGCATATATTAAATATGCCATATATTTAAGATTTTAGATTTCATTATGAATACTCATCTATCTTTCTTCTTGATTTATATGATCAACTATTTCATAAGTAGAGAGTGAATATCCATTTCAAATTCTGTATAGGATCCTACCAGAATTTTCAAATTATTTAATAGAAAGTGGAACACAGGACACAGTTTATAGCAATTTTAACTTTGAGCAAAGCGGTATCCTTCAACTTACTAACTTAATTCTGTTTCTAGGCCGAGTAATTGGAAAGGCACAGAGAGGCGAGAAGAGGGGCATCGATTGGGAACTAGAAAATCGGCTTGAAGGTCTCCACTTTGGGAATTATGCATGAGAAAAACATGCCAAATTACAATGTTATAACAACATGTTTATCGAAAATCAATAGGTAAATAATATATGGAAATAATTTCACGATTTATGACACGAGTTAGGAATGTAATTTGACAACAGAGAAGTAAACATCATATCTCGTAAAATTACCTAAATTTATGATCGGACTCACATAAAATGTCCCGCTACCAGCCTCAGAAATATATCAATATAATATTATCATCTATTCAAATTATGATCGTTATTTTTTATTTAAATTTTATATAAATGATAATGTTCATTATTTATTCTGGCATTATTCCCATTAAAATAAAAATAATATTAATATAAGGTGGCCTCATGAAGCCTTGAGAGCCTTAGAACGAAAACAAAAAAGGTATTTAATTTTTGTTAAATTAATTTATTGATATTTACAACATTTAATAACTTTTACAACTACTCATAGCACTTCAATAAATATATCAGAAGATCCCTAGGCCATCTTCTTTTCAGACGCCTCGAAAAGTTATAGAGAATCGAGAGGGAGACAGAAAATCCTTAAAGTGAATCTAAATTTAGAACAGTTTTTGAATTGATACATCTCAAAAATAATCTTTTTTAAAGGGTAACGGTTCTACAATCGTTTTGAAGTACCTTCTTATATAATAAAGAAGAAGATGATGAACAAAGAAACAAAGAAAAAATATTATAATTGTATACCAACGTTTCGACCTGCCTTGCATGTCTTCTTGATCGATTATCAGCCATCCTTCGTCTACTTTCTTATTTGTTTTTTATTTATTAATTTTTAAAATTAAAAACTGATTTTTTTTTTTTTTTTTTTTTTTTTTGACAGGAGGATAGAGCAAGTATTTAAGAACGACTTATCCGATGACGTAAAATATAAAGTAAAATTATTATAATCAACTACATAATTTTTTTTATTAGAAATGATGTTAATTACATATTTTCTATTAACGATTTTTTTCCCATTTATCTGTTTATATTTACAACTGCATAAGCTATAAGATGTTAGTAAATGTGTGGAAAAATTGTTAAAATAACTTGTAAAGACACTTCCCATAGGTAGCACTTCAAAAAAGCTCTATATCAAAAGATATAGAGGTCATCTTCTTTTCAGTCGCCTCGGAATATTATCAAGAATCGAGTGGCAAGCTGAGAGACTAGTGAATTCAAATGAGTATGGAGCTTATCATGAATGGACAGGTATATGGATTGTGCCAAACCAGCAACATACATATAGGGCGTTATGATCTTTATGGATAAGTTTCTTTGAGGCATAATAACAAGTGTTGAGGATTTTGGATACCAGATAGAAACAGGTATATAGATAGACGTGTGTCTAGTAAATGTTGAAGTAGTTAAAAATCAGTAGCAGTTTCTTGTAGTTTTATTTATGTAAAATTGAAATTAAAATTATTATTTTTATTTTTTTTATTTAATTTTTTTTTATAGAACTTTTATTGAGTAATTATTACAATCTGCCACAAATGTGGGCAATAGGTAATATAAATGGCATATATATATATACATCCACACATTATGTACAAAGAAAAAAAAAATAATAAAACATAAGAAAATTATATATATAAAATAAAATAAATAAAAAGATACTAGAAAGAACTTCCTATACATAAGCAATATACATATAAATAAAGTGAAATACTAAAATAAAAAAATAAAACATTGAGTAAGTAAAAATAAATAAATAATAAAAATAAAGAAAAATTAAATTAAAAGTTAAAACTACATTCATGCTTTATTTACAATACACACTCATCCTAGGGATCTCCCAACCAATCCTGCCCCTCCACTCATGAAAGGGCCCGGCACAGAGAGGTCCCAGCTAAATTATTATTAAATTAACATAGATTAAATAATAATAGTAAAACTGAAATAGACATATAACCGTTATCGAAGATATACTAAAAAAAAAATTACCTTGTACAATAACAGAAAATAAATTACGAATGCTTATTTGAAGTGAAAATAAATTTATTTGTCGTTTTTAAAAATGACTAAGAACAATTTAAAATACACACAAAAATTGTTCTAAACCATGGACATATATTTCAATATAATTATTTATAACTAAATAAACTAATATTTTTTTCTTCATAAGGTCTTATTACAAAATTATTTTTCACTAAGAAGACAAAGAAAGTATAAAAAATTTAAATAAACGTTAATTAATTTTAACAAACATTTAAATTTATCAAGGATACAAGAACATTATGATTCTTGGAGGGACAGGAAATATGCAAAGAGTTGAGATAATTGAGTGGAGAGATATTGTGCAATAGGAATACAGAACTTATGAAGAGAAACTAATGAACGATTTATTAAAGTGAAGAACTCGGAGGGGCGGGAGCCAGTCTCACGGGAATGAATTTTGGATTTGAACTGAAGAAGTTGAAAGAGATATGGAAGGTATTGGGAATGGATGATAAGGTTATTAAAGAAACAAGGCGAGTTGGGACGAAGTCTCAGCGCGCTCGGTAAACAATACCGTGGGTTCAAATCCTGGTCGGGTTAATATTTAATTCGTGGAAGACACCCGGAATGAATCATGATCTTCTCACCATGGCTAGAATAGGGTGGTAGCTGTAGGATAATCCGTCCTTCCTACCCTAGTTGGAGTACATATCATCATAACGCCAAAAAAACGATGAAATACACGCGATGGTGATTATGAAAATTATACTTTCAACTAGATTTTTTTTTAAAATATAAGTATCTGTTGGACAGCTGAATATCAATCTTAAAACGACTAATTTATTTAGTATTATAGGAAGAAAAAATAAGAAAAGTTCTCAGTCAAATCGGGGAAATAAGAAAAGTTAGATTAACGATTCTTTATTTTTTATGGAACTTATATGGAATGGGCAACTCTATAGCAATATTCATATATTATGTACCAAATATTATATTCAAATGATTAAATAATATTACTAAATTGAATTTAATTTTTTTATTCACTTGTTTAAATGTTTTCAGTATTTGAGAGGTGAAATGAAGAATTTAAAAATTATTGTTTATGATTGTTCTGAAGTATAAAACTTTAAAATATTTTCCAAGAAAATACAAATTTACATTAGTTTTTATTTATTTATATTTTAGAAATATAAATAAAACGAGTTCTGTGCCGGGCTGTAATCTAAAATTGACTGTTAAAAAAAAAAATTAAGATATTAAATAAAAAATGATCAAAGTTAAGAGTTTGGGATGATATTAATGGACTGATAAAGGATAGGTATCATCGGAAGTATTGAATACAAAATCTAGGACACAACATTAAGGGATATCAGAAAAATGATAAAAGAGGGTTGAATAAGCACAATTACGTTTTACTTTGAACATTCTGTCTGAGAGATAGAAACGGATAATACGAAAGTATGTTGGAGGGGGAAATTTATGGAGGTTTAAAAACTGTGACGAGGATATTTAATGAGTTTTATCTGATGTATATCTGGCTCTGTTCCAATTCGCTCTTCCTTTTAGTTTTCCTTTGAATAAGATGGGGTCATGCAGTGGCAAGTTAGCATGTAGAGAGATGTTAATTTTATATGGGGTGTTAAACGTGTAAATCATTTCCTGCTCGACTTTAACAAATCTAAGATGTAATTTATTTTAAATTTACAGAAATTGCATCTAAACATTTATCGCGAAACGAAATGGAAATCATCTTTCATGGAATGGAAATTACACCATATATAGATATAGTCAGATATAGATTCAAACTGAAATCAAGAACTAATTTATTAAAATCACTGGTATAATTCCATATATATGTTAAATTATATAAAAAATGCAAAATATATGAATTTTAGCAAAGTTGTAAAAATAACTAGATATCGACTCATTTAAAAAAAAAAAAAAGAACCTGATGGATTTGCAAATAAATTTCAACCTAATTCAATAAGCAAAGAATAAGCAAAAAACAAAATTATATATTGAAAAATAAAATTCATGCGTTTAATTATCTAACAAATTTGTATGTCCACATCAATATCACAACATCATTTCGCCCGTTCTCGAAATTAATTAATGAAATATCCCTTTATTATAAATGGTATATAAGCCTTTTAAATTTAGTAATAAATGGATAAATAAAATGCCTTTACTGCCTACAAGATAATAATAAAAACTCAGCTGTTATATCATGGAAAGCCTAGTTTGAAAATTATATACCGCGATTAGAATAAGATAACATTTATTAGAACAACAATAGTACCTCGTAATCTGGTTTAGTAAATTCTTAATATGAAGTAGAAACTATAATAAATTTCACCTATTCCTGTTTCAAAACGTTTCTTCATGATTGTTAGGAAGTTCATGGTCCGAACAACAATAGTAACTCGTTGGAATTACAATTGTAAATCATGTTGATACATAAAATAACTGACACTTTATACTGCTTTGAAATTTCCATTCTGGATTCAACCGATTCTTGAGAAAAGAATCGATATCGAGGATCGATGGTTTTACGTCGATTCCTAGGCACCGATTGATACTTCTAAAGGTAGAGATAGTAATAATAAAGACAGTATGATTACGAAATTATTGTACATCAAACACTCTCCCTAACGATTCAGAGGTGGCTTGCTCCTTTTAACAGTTACTTTTCGGTAACCAGTTACTGTATTACAGGCGCGCATTCTAGCGGTAGCCATTGGAAATGAAAACTTCCAAATTTCCCTCCTTTCAGCACGAGATCCTCAGATTCTATTCTAGATGTAAATAGCAATCACACTACACGCTTTTGTAAACTGTACTTCAATGTTTAAAATTATATTTTATTCAATGAGTATGAAATTGTTTTTATAATATTAAATAGGCATGCATATATTCCATACATACATAGACATGTATTAAGTAGAGAAAAAAATAGCTAGAAAAGAAATGAATAAAAGTGTTTAAATTTATTATTTTTATTAAAAGTCTCTAAATGAAACGAACAACAATTTATAATAAAATGGCAATATTAAAATGCCTGAGAAGCCATTAAGGAATGGCAAGGTGTGATCATGATTCAATCAAAAGTTATAACAATATGTTATCAATAGTAGAATAATATTATATCTTGAATACATTGAGTAAATTATAATATAATATAGTAAATTATATGGATAAATATATGAGTATAATGTATTTATTTTAAGTATAATATCATATAGAATAATAAATGAACATTCTGTGGTTGCTTTTGCTAAAAACGTGGACCGGATTGGAGAGCGGTGAGTGAATTTTAAAAGCTGGGAAACATCGGGGCTGTTAGTATGTGGTGATAAAGAGAAAATTTAATTCTTATTTTGAATGTCTATCGCTAGAATGCGCGCCGGTTAAATAGTAACTTGTTATCGAAAATTAACAGTTAAAAGGAGCACGAATACTAAGAATAGTTATTTTTCAGCTTTGATAATAGAGTAGATAATTTAAAAATAAAAAGCAGCCAGACAATAGATTTATTTATCTTACTAAACATTCTTGTTATTCTTGAGGGATTTTTAGAGTATAGATCACTTTTTATTTCATTACATTTTCATGATTTTAGTCAAACTAATATAATATAAGTGCAACCTCCCATCGACAGAGCTTTGCGAAACGTTTAAGTAATCAAATAAAAACATTGAAATATTTATTCCGTTAAATAAAAAATTGGGACATGAATTATTTTTTTCTACACTGTCAGAATAGTGAGTGCTATAAGCTGTTTACTATTTATTTATTGAATAATTATTGTATTTGTAATAGATTTGATTGACTTTCTTGGCTGTCATATGAATTATTTTTTTTTACACATATTTATTTTTAAACTGAGGTTTTAATATGAAGAATCGAGAATCGAAAACAGTTTGTACATAACTAATTTAAAGTAATATTTAAAGCTATACAAAAATTAAAAAGTAAAGAACTTACATCCGCTCCTGATAAAGTAGATCTTACCACCTGATTTAAGACATTCTTATTCTTATCTCCCAAATAATCACGATAAATATTAAATTAAATTTTTACAGAAGAAAACACACTATAACACTACTAAACCACAAAGCACTCACTGTAACACTAAATAAAACATTAAACTTTACCGAAAACCGCACCAGACGACCGTTAGATGGGAACTTCTCGAGATCTTAAATTAAACTGAACAAAATAAGAAGGGTTGAAGGCATCAGGTGATTTAATTATAAATAATCGAATCTGATTGGCTGAGCTGCTTTGCACCACACTCAGTACATTTCCCTTAACTCTTACTAATTAGTTTTTCTACTGTCCGAATAAAAAACATTAGGCATTTCCAGTGCTGACCGGATCGGATGTAGATTCAGAGATAAAATTTTTTCCGATCTTTAAAGATTATTATAATATTTCAATTTTATAATAATAATTAAAAAATGTAATAATAGTGTATATTGAAATTATTCTAAATCAATACCTCAACCCTTTATTTTAAATATTCTTAATTTTTTATATTAAGATTATTAATAAGATTGAAAATAATATCATGTATTAAAAAATACAGGGATTTTAATAAGGATTAGTGTATTGCAAATTTCGATTCTCAATTCCACCGGATTCTTGAGGAAATTAATGCCTATTTATTTAATTATTATACGTCGATTCTTCTCCTAAACAATATATATGAAAATTTTATAAAAGATATTATTTATCTCAATTGACAAACCAATTTTTCATGTATTAAATCTACAATTTCAAAATCAAGCAATACGGCAGCAATGTAAGCCAAACTTCTAAGTTTTTAAAGATATATGCCATTGGAAAATGAAGATATAAAATTAAAATTTCAAATTTCCAAAGCTGTAGCACTAACAAAATTTATGCAGCCAGGTAACAGTATATTATATTATACTGTTTTTTATTCTTAGAGGACTTTTGCTATCCCAGAATAAAGATATTTTTTAAAATCTTAGATGACAATGTGTAAAATGAACTTATATATTATATCTTTATTGAAGATAATAAATAATAATGATAATGAATGCTAATTTAGGATAAATTAATATTTGAATAATTTGCCACTTTTATTTAATTTTTTATTGTATTTCACACACAGCTTCACTGCCATTACATTTTAGTTCGTGCGTACCATTATTTTGAAAAGAGTCGTTTTTTCTTTAGGTGAAGAAAAATATAATGTCAATCTTTTGTTTTTTTAAATTTAAATTCGGAATTAAATTCCAATTTCCCTTTCCCACTTTGGTGGATAAAATGCTGAAATATATTTCTCCGGAGTAGGTTTAAGTGTATATTATTAATAGTTTCGTCTTGTTAATTTTTTATCGATTTTTTAAAAAAAAAAGTTCATGGTTTACATTTTTCTCCATTGCTTAGTTGGAGTTTATTGATGGGTTGATTTCGTTTATATCATTTAAAAACTCATTGATTTGCCCGATCGTCTCAGACCATAGGCATATGATCTCATCCACATACACAGTATATCATATGGTGGGTCAATTAGGTTTATATTAGTGAAAGGAATTTTTCTTTAATCCGTGGTAAGCCGGAACGTGGGACAATAAATTAATTTAATTATATTGTGGTTTATATGAATGCATGCCTCAACCATCAATTTTTTTTTTAAATATTTTATAAATTGGTCGTTATATTTAAACTGTTATCCACTTTGGCTTGAAATACATAGAAAGAAAAATTGACTCTAATAAATCTAGTGAAGTTTTGAAATTGACATACCCAGTAATCAAACAAAAAAAAAAAAAAAAAAGCCATTGGAGAATATAAAAATTGATATTTGATCATTCATTAATTTGATATAATATCAGTGAAAATATTAATTTTTTGTCTATTTTTGTTTTATGTTTTATCTGAAAAAAAGATTTGTTTGAGATTTTTTTTTTTTTTTTTTTTTTTTAAATTTTTAATTTCTTTATTTCTTTATTTTACAATTCACAAAACTATATGCTGTACCAAACCAGACTCAACTTAAAATACAATACTAATAATCAACTTAGATATATGTGATGTAATTTACTATAAAAATATATGATTTTTAAGAAATTTTCAGTTCATATTTTTTCTTGACTGAAAGTCATTTAACTCCTTTTGTAAATTATTTGAAACCTTAAATGTTTCGATATTAAAAAAAATAAATAAATAAATAATCAATTTATTTTATATTAAAAAAAAATCTCGGAACATATAAAATAACGGAAGTAAACATATTATTAATATAACTTCATAACATTTCTTTGGGTTAGCGGTAAAAGGGGATAAAATCTGTGATTATCATTTAGATAAAATTTGTATCACTAACTGGTAATTAAGGGTGATATTTGAAAAGTATATAGTAATTTAAAGCATTATTGTTGTTATTTATGTATTCATTTGATAGAGAGTAAATAACTGATTATAAAGAAAATAATTTCGTTGATAAAAAATATGGCTCTTCAAACCTAGTTTTCACTTATGAAAAATATCGCATTGCCAAAACCTGTTTAAATAACCTACTGTCATCAAGATCGATAAGTTGAGAGGATTATTAAACTAATAAAAATGTTTAAAATGCTGAAATCGTAAAATAAAAGCATTCTGGTTGGAGCCATAATAAGGCTGTAATGAAGTGGATACTTAAAGTAGATGAGCGTAACTATAAAACCTTTTATAAATCAAATTAACTCTTTAACTTCGCTTCCATTCCCTTAAATGCTTCCTTATTTTTCAATGAACAAATCTATTAAGAGAACCAGGGATCAGCAATAATGTCTTTACCTCTAATTGTAAAACTAAGTTGTTTCTAAAGTCATTGTGCTTTGGTCAAAACCCCAACACATCGCTTGACCAAGGAAAAATTATACGAACTGCAAACGCTTTGCCTCATCCTGCGTATAACCCAGATATTGCACCTTCATATTGTGGTTTGTTTTAGACCAACGGCTTTTTAAAAGCGGATCTTTGATAATTACGAGGACGTAAAAATTAGATGTGAAGAGTTCTTATCATTAAAACAAACGAAATGAAATTTTTCAGGAGTAGTACTCCATAATGTTTAAAATATATTATCTGAAATAAAGTCTGGAAACACTTGGCAAAATCTTATGCTTATGTTCCTCCTGTCTGAAATAGGCAATTTCCCATTGTGAAAGTACTCTTATTTTACACATCAAACATTAGTAGTTAATTTTAACATAATATAACATTGCATGCATAACAACAGCAGTCAACAGGAAACGTTGAAGTAAAAAAAATATACCCTTATAGCTAAAAAAAGTCTGGAAACACTTATGTAATGAAAGAAAACAAAACATTTCAACAATACCAACAGATTATACTCGCTATGGCTTTGAGGACAAAGTCTTATGATTAGAAATCCTTTTAGTCTGTGATTAGCATTCATGATGGAAGTGCCAAACATCATGATTTAATTGTTTCCTTACGAAATCAAGGCAATACTGTGAGGGAAATTGAAGGAATGTTAGTAAAAACGTCGGTACAGTTTCTAAAATTATATAAAGAATTAGGCTGTGCATCCAGCAGACCACGGAATGGGCGTCCACCAAAAATAAATACATTCCTCAAGCGGGAAATTTTAAAACATACCGTACACTAGCGCTCCGAATATTGCTACAAACTTGTAAGAATAAGTTACGGTCAAATGGTTTATTTCGTCAAATCGCCGAAACCATACGTTAACAAGTAAAATGGTTAGCGCCAATTGGAAATTGTTGAAGATGTAAAAAAGCCTCCATCGCTCTGGGAATCTGTTATTTTCTCAGACGAAAGTCAATTTAACATTTTTGGCTTGACATTCCAACTCATCCTACCACTGTCCTCACCACTTACGCTGATGACACATGTGTGTTATCAGTAAACAATGATCCCTTCTTTGCCTCCCAAACACTCCAATCCCATATCCTAACCCTTCAAGAATGGTGTCAAAAATGGAGAATCAAAATAAATCCAAAAAAATCTCACCAAATAACCTTTACCCTTCGTCGTAAACCCACGACTTCCTGTCCTACAGTATCCTTTAATGATATTCCACTAATCCCTGTTGAACAGATCCGCTACCTAGCACTCCACTTGGACAAACGTCTAACTTGGAATCCACATACAAGACTAAAACGACAAGAAGCTGCCCATCGTTACAGACTACTTCAACATTTACTAGACAAACGTTCAAAGCTCCCAATTAATTACAAAAGACTAATATATATGACTGTGATTAGACCTATCTGGACGTACGGAGTTGAGCTTTGGGGCTCGACTAAACCATCCAATTTATCTCGTATCCAATCCTTACAATCCAAAATCCTTCGAAAAATCCTCAATGCACCTTACTTTGTCACCAATGAACTTATCCATAAAGATCTTTATGTTCCATATGTTGCAGAATTAGCCCAAACTAGATATCAATCCTTTCATAGTAAGCTCCATAACCTCTCAAATCCCCTAATTTCTCAACTTGCTTCCCACACCATTCCTGATAATCCTCCGAGGCGTCTGAAAAGAAGATGGCCCAGAGACCTTCTAGTGTAGAATTTTTATTAAAGTGCTACTGATGAGTAGTTCTTTACAAGTTTTGTCACGTTATTGTGATAGGTAACAGCACATTTACTAGATGTATAAATATTTTACAGTTGTAAATTTCAATAAATTGTTATTAAAAAAAAAAAACATTTTTGGCTTAGATGGTCGTCAAACAGTGTAGCGATATGAAAAAAAAATATTGGTGACAAAAAACTGGAGAAGCATAAGTGTAAGTGCTTCCAGCACAAGTTTGGTAGGTGTTTCCAGAATTTTTTTCCCAGTGTATATACACAAGAAATTTCGTAACACCCCAGTATAAAGGCACTTTTAGACGCTCATTTCCGTTTTAGTTTCAGTCAAACTATCAGTTTTCCTCATGTGTAAAAATTTAAAAATGAAAGAATAACGGAAATGTAGACTAAAACCTAGCGGGATGGAAAGACCTATTTGTTTTGTAGCATTTCATATAATTCCTATGCATATAATATACATAATTCACACACTCTCCTATCAAAAAAGTATCCAGAATACGATGAAAACGCTAAACAGACGATGTTCAAGTCCAAAATTAACAGCTTTTAATAAAGAATTAACGAAACGAATTCGGAATAGTGAGAACTGAACGGATCGCAAAGAAGAACCGCGCTTCCGAACTGAAATGAAACTGGGACGGAAACTAAAACTGAACTGCGACCGGATATTACCGTATTAAAAGGCCTTTAATAAAAATGCCCTTACCATAAAACTTTATTGCACACTACAGTGTTAAGCTGAAAAGTAATGAGGCCGATAAAAACCTTTAGTAGAAAATGGCATTAATACTGGTATATAAGAACCGCTTTAGTTGTCTCTATTCACAAAACCACGGAGTCTACAACGAAAAAAATGGCTAACTCTACTTCATAAACAAAAACCAGAGAACGAGAGATGTGCCACCTAAATTACACCAATTTACACCATTCATTACGTGTAATGAATATATTGCTTACATGCAGATTCCCTTAAGTGTAAATGATCATTTTAAGCACAAAGTATTAGCAAATTATTTTAGCACAAATTGTTTAAGCACAAATTATTTCCTTTTTATATGAAGAAAATATATTTTTAGCTGTTTTACTTATTTAGTTATCCATGCAAAGCGTTACTATAAGAAAAGATCCTTTATACCGATAACATCTACCAGCGCGTTTACAAGCCTCAAACCTGCATTTTTATCAAAGCATTTTAGTTTTAGCGAACTACACACAACTAATTCGAAATTGAACTCAAAAAGTGGCCTGTGAGAATGAGCAATACAGTTATTTGATGAACGATCGTGTATTATAAATTTAAAAACTTTATTTTACTTTAGAAATTAAATCATCCATAAATAAATCTTTGAATATCACCACCAACTATGAACGGCTATTTACAAATTGATTTGCACCTAATTAGCATAAGTGACACTTCAATAATTGACGAGGAGGATACCACCCTCAATAATCTTAATGGATTATAGAGCTAGAGTATCTAATCAATAATGTATGCAACTGTCACATCAACTAATTTGTAATTTTTTTTTTTTAATTTATTTAATTGAAATTTACAACTGCATATACGAATATATTATACATCAAGTAAATACGATGATAATGATAAAAATTACACGTCACTTGTTTTTAAAGCAACTACCCCATTGGTAGCACTTATAAAGGTTCTATATAATGAATTATATTAGAAGGTCTCGAGGCCATCTTCTTTTCAGACGCCTAGGAGGGTTATCTGGAATGGAATGAGAAGCAAGTTGTGATACTAATGTGTTTGAATGATTGTGGAGTTTGCTATGAAAGGATAGATATCTGGTTTGAGCTAAGTCAGAAACGTAAGGTATATTAAGATCTTTGTGGATAAGTTTGTTTGTGACGAAGTAATGAGCATTTAGGATTTTTCTAAGGATTTTGGATTGTAATGATTGGATACGAGATGAATTGGATGGTTTAGTGGAGCCCCAAAGCTCAACTCCGTACGTCCAGATAGGTCCAATCAGTCATGTAAATTAGTCTTTTGTAATTAACTGGGAGCTTTGAACGTTTGTCAAGTAAATGTTGAAGTAGTCGAAAACGAAGGGCAGTTTCTTGTTTTAGTCTTGTGTTTGAATTCCAAGTAAGACGTTTATCCAAGTGGAGTCCTAGGTAGCGGATCTGTTCAACAGGGATTAGTGGGACATCATTAAAGGAGACTGAAGGACAGGAAGTCATAGGTTTACGACGACGGGTAAAGGTTATTTGATGGGATTTATTTGGATTTATTTTGATTCTCCATTTTCGACACCATTCTTGAAGGTTTATGATATGGGATTGGAGTGTCTGGGAGGCAATAAATGGATTTACCGATAACACACAAGTGTCATCAGCATACGTGGTGAGGATGGTGCTAGGATGCGTAGGGATGTCAGCTGTATTTTGTAAAATTAAAAAAGAAAAATTCAGAGCTAAAAATGTGAAGAAAACACACGTCATGATCTTCATGTGAATTATAAATAAATAAAAATCAAACATTATATAAGGTTAAGCAATGATACATAAGCTACAACAGAATATTTTTAGTTTGAGATTATCACGTCCCTTCTGTAGCCGTTGGTATTAATAAAACTGCAGAGAAAGAATTCAGAAAAATAAAATTGAAAAGAGTGAATGAGGTCAAGGAATGCGTGCATCATGATGCACACTCAAACGTGTAATGAGCAGAGAACTGACACTGTAATACGAGTACATATTTTGCAAAAGGCTGTAAAGCTATTAACATATTCATGTTTAAGATAGAAAATAGGAATGAGCAGGATTAGAATGGGATCGGAATATATTGGACCATCGGATATAAAGATAAAGGGTATCATCGGTATCAATGTGTGTTCTTTACAGTTCGAGAGTGTCTTATATAAAAAGAGGAAATATCCTGCTAACTGTTTAGTTGGCTCAATAGTTTTATGAGTTCCTTGTAATATCAGACTCGTGTGAGGATATATTTTCACAAGGAAGTAAGAAAAGCAATACACTAAAACGAGTTAGCATTGCATTCCAACTGCTGACTTCAAACCTTGTTGATTCAACCAAGGTCATTCATAAGATGGCCGTCTTGACAGAAAGTACAAAGGGTAGGATCCGAGACACTGTCTCGGAAAATTTCGCTAGTTAAAACTTAAATACTTTACAATGATTATTACAACTTAAAAGATCTTTCTTGTAAGCTTGGATCTATAAGGTATAAATCTTTTGATAGTATATTGTTTTGAGCGGATTTGAAACTTGATGATGGTTCGGAAACCCCATCGTTAGAGTTCTGGCAGCCTAAGGAATTGAGGATATCATAGTAGGAAGGGAGTCTAGGTTATTATAGCATTGTTACTAGAAAATCCATCAAGGAAATTGGGGGTGGATAAGAAAGAGAATAATAGATAGCTTTGCACTGTTAAATATTAAGATGTTGTTTACTGGTCAATCCAGTTTCGATTATCGATGCCACCTCAATTCACTTGTTGTTGCAAGGAACGTGTAAACCATTCGTATTCATGAGGATGATGTAATAGAGTTTATGACAGGTTCAATAGTTTCTTCAAGTGATAAAAATGGTTAAAAGTTCTGAACTAGGTCAGCGTGGAAATGAATAGTATTGTGATATGCGCGGAAGTATTTATATTAGATAAAACTGTGGTCGCTAGAGGTTTTTAATGGGGTTATGAATAGTTATTTTATAGTTGTAGACCTAAACTTCTCTCATCTTACTCATGTTCGACTATTGCTTTGCTGTGTTTGGGGGGGGGGGGGGGGGGTGTTTCTGGGGATTTTGAGATCAGACTCAAACGGCTGTTTAACAGCTTCATTTGTTTTATTTTCAGGATCCTGGGGAACGCCCACGTTTCACAATTTTATGCGGAGTTATAGTGGCTCTCTCCTTCCTATCGTCGCCAGTATTTTCTGGTACCCTTTCTCTAGTAAACCATCCAATCCCGATGTCCACCTTACATTTCTTAAATCCTTCAGCTCAAATATTTAGTTCTTACTCGCCAAACCCGTTTTCGCCAATCAGATTTGTATACTCCTGCTCATTGCTCCACCGCTTTCGACAGATCTTTCCTATTCCGATCCTCTTCGTTATGAAACTTCATACTTCCAGTATTCTCTATTCTATAAACACCTACTGTCCATCTAGATAAAAAAAAAAACCGTCAATAGCCACATTTTAGTTATATAAAAGCTGAGCTGTTTATATACATAAAACTGAATTCAAATATTTCTGTTACGTTTTATTAAAATCTTGGTGTTTTTATTTTATTATTATTATTTGTTCATTTATAACAAATAATATTATTTCATAATCATTTTAAGACTCTGAAGGCCCTTGACTGTACATTATTTTTTACTCTTAAGTTCCCAGAATAAATAAAGAACTTTTTTAATTCATTTATTTAATGAGCGGAAATAGTAAAAGATGTTTGTCTCCAAACTTTAGTTTGCCTAATTTGTCTTGTGCAATATTTTTAAATAAGCAGGATGTGATTTTTGAAGGTTTTTCATCTTCAGTTATACTTGGAAGGTTCTTTTGCCTCACCATGTTGGTGAGGTGGATCAAACATTTTATGGGTATTTGATCACACAGGGAAAAGGGTCTTTGGTTTTCTGTTATCCCGCATTAACAAACCTGTGCCAATGCCTTGTTAATTGTTCGGCACCTAATTAGCTTAATTACCTAAGTGACGCGCTAATACCATGTGACGGCCATTAAGTGACGAGCAGATACCACCCTCAATAATCTTAATGGATCATAGAGATACAGTAGCTAATTAATGATGTATGCAACTACCACATCTACTAATTTGTGAAATTAAATAAAAATTATTTAGGGCTACAAACGTGACAAAAATACAAAGAAACATGAAGTGTGTTCAGATCTAGAAGGATTCCAAATAAATAAAAAAAATTAAATAAACTTTAGCAATGACAAATAAGATACTGCAGAACCAGCTTTACAAAAAATAAATATTTTTAGTTTCAAATTTTTGCCTTCTTTCTGTGTTGCTATAAAATTTTTTTAAAAATTGCAGTTATAATCAGACCTGAGCAGGTTGAAATAGTTCAGTGTCCCTTGTGACTTGTATGTTGAACATAAATACTTTGTAAGTAGTACTATTGACAGAGTATATTCTCATGCCTTAGGTATGGATTTTAAATTTCATTTAGCCAAAAATACGTATTAAAATAAAGTATAAAAATTCCGAAGGATAAAAATAATTAAACTAGAGTAGAACCTCACTAATCCGACCCAAAATGGACCAAAGGGTAGGGCGGAACGACAGAAAGATCGGATTTAACGGAGATATGAATGAAACACAAATTTTCCATTGTTAAAATTGTATTATAATTGAAAGTTATACATTATGATTTTAAAAATATAGAGGAAATAAAGACCCACTTTATATACACTAACAGACTAATATGTTTGCCTATTAAACATATACCTAATATATGTTTTAACCAGTTATTTATAGAATTGGCCGAAAGTAACATTATATTGTGTTAGGTCTTAACCCTACCTTTAAAATCATCCATAATTTAAATGTCATTTTTAAGGTAGTTTAGAGTAAAACTGTAAAAAATCTCAAATTCCACCACTGAAAGGATTCCGTAGATTTGAAAACTTGTATCTGTAGTCCTCGTTTAATATACAGAGCTTATTTTCTACTCAAATTTTATAAAATTTAGGTTAGTTTAATTTTGAATATAAAAAGATTTCCTTTGGAACCCACCGAGCAGCAGATATTTTGGTAAAACATAAAAAAGTTTCTAAAGCTTCAAGGTCTACAGCTTGGATTTTAGCACACAACACTAACAACTTATAAATTAATCAAATCTACCCGACTTTTTGCACACCAAAATGTACAATTTTATTAAGGATTTCTCGAAAAGATTGCCTCCCCCCTGATTCCGCGGGAAGGTTACCCGGAGAGTCGGACAACCGAGAGGCGGATTAGTGAGATTCTACTGTAAATCCATTATGTAGAAAAATAAAGAAGGAACAAGGTAATCTCCACAAAGAAGTTTCTATAAGCTCGCCAGAAGTGGTATATATGATGGTCACGATAGGGAAATACCATGATTTATCCAAGACTATGGATAATGTCCTAGAAGATATATACCCAAATGCAACTAAGAATTTTATAGATGAAATACGTCTATCGTTTCTACGATAGGAGAGGATGATGTGAAAATTTCCATAAAACGGTTATATCTAACTGGATTTGATTGCCCGACAGTTTATCGTTTCTAATAACATACCATATAGGCAGATGTGATGTAATGGATTCATTTCTAAGTCTTAGCTATGGAAATACGATTACATATAAATCATTCCTTTATAAGAAATAGAATTTGAAACTAAACGTATGTAAACGAAACAATTTACTAAAGCAGTTTACCAAAATTTATTAAAGGGTCCGTTTCATTGGATTTTAGGGAAAAGGTTCGGTCCCTTTTTCAATTAACCTTCGGTTTCTTAGGTCGATCGAGATTGGCAATTAGTGTGCTGTACAAATTATAACTACCGCCTTCCTTCCTATCTTTTATCAATTTCCTTTTAATTTTTTAATTCATTTCAAGATAATTATTATTTGCTTGATCTAGGTCATTATTTAAAGAAAAATCATAAAAAATATATTTTAATTTGTATAATCTTAATATTTGATTTGTAATTAAAATACTTTACTGTAAACGCTTACAAAGAGTTATGAAGTTTTGAGTTGAGAAGAAGCTTCTTGTCACTGAAATGGACTATTTGAGCCGAACAGTGTGAATCTCAAGGAGGAAAAAAGTAAAAAACGAAAAATTCATAGAAAAAAAAGGAGGGTTGGAGAAATATCCTGGAATAGATTGAGAATATGCAATAAGCTGGTACGCTCTTTTACAAAGAATGTCCGATCGAGGGATACCAAGGAAAGTATATAGGTGAAGAACAGAAGAAAGACGAAACGAGGAAGGTCAAGGAAAACATGGAACAGTGCATGATGAGACGTGGCCTAAGAGAGGAATGGGCCTTTTATGACAGAAGAATATGGAGAGGCCATTGAAAACTTAAGATTAAGGAAAACCACAGCATTGTGATAATCCTAAAAAAATAAAAAAGTTATAATGATATGATTGTAAAATTAGTAAAATATGATTAAAACACGTAATAGGTTTCCACATTCAGTGTGTTAGACAGGGGCCAAAAGGACGCAAATCCAAACGATTAAGCTGGAAGAGAGAGTATCCTTTTTAAAAAACATAATAATTGATTCAATTACCAAAAATGACAAAAATGACGAACTATACTGCGACCGTTTAAAATCTTCAAATCCAGGAATATTTCAAAATAGTGTCTTTTAGGAAGAAAACTTTGTCGGGAAGAAATGGCCAAAGATGTCCTTCGGCCATCTTAAAAATCGTTAGATCCAGGCAGATCTCAAAATAGTATCCTTAAGGATGAGAACCAATTTATAGGTAAGAAAGGTCTTTTTTAAAAAACGTAATAATTAATTATATTTCCAAAAATTACAACAATGGCGGACTATCCTGAAACCGTTTAAAATCGTTAAATCCTAGAATATTTAGGAATATTCCAAAATAGTGTCCTTAAGGATGAAAACTAATTTATCGGGAACGAATAGCCAAAGATGTCCTTCGGCCGCCAAAAATCGTCATATCCTGGCAGATCTGAAACCAGAATCATTCACTGGCCCTTTGAGCATAATGGCAGAAGCCATCTCTTAATCCCTTCCCGAACCTCCATCACTTTTACTGTTTCCTTGGATTCAAGAAGAATCAAGGAAACAAGAAGTCGAAGCATTTATGTATGATGCTCGCTCATTGTATCATAGCACCTCCTGGTTTAGAGAAAAAAGATTATGGGCAGTACATATATCAGTGATGCGTCGATGCCCAAAATTTTCTATTGTCGATACTGGTACCAGTATAGGGATAAAACCTAGCAGGAATGGATAACGATGAAATCACAAAGAAACATCCTACATAAAGTCCATCCAGATATATGTAACAGAATACTTAAACTTCACAGAAAAGTATCAGAAATTTGCTAATGCTACCGGCAACATTGGGAGCGGCTGATAAATGGTTCAGAAGATCAAGAAGATGAAGAACTTTTGATTAGTATGATGTGTTTTAGATACTTTTGTTGAATGTATCATTATTTGATGATGATTTAAATGTAGTAACTGGAGTTAAATAATTGCACCCTTCAAAACCATCCACCATTACTTGCACTTTATCGTTTTTAACGTGGAGAAGGTATCATTTTTTTACCGTTCCACCAGTCTAAAAATCTTTTGAGAACCAACACTGATGGTGTAATTAAAAATTAAGCTTTTTTATCTACATCTCCTTTGGCATTACATGTCCCATTCAAAGTGACCTATATGGTACAGTCGTTAACTGATTGTAATATCAACATCTTCGCATAGAAGGATAAAATAAATAATACATTGGTTTTATGTTAATTAACATTTATTATCAAAATAATGTATTAAAAAACTTAGATATATCATAAAAAAATTGTATAACTACAACCACAGTAAAAATGAAAATACAAAATTTCAATATCGTTAAAACGTTTTTAATAGGAGGCATAGCATCTAATAATTAAATAAAAAGCAGTACATTAAGCCAATTTATGAATAAAAGCCCTATTGGTAAATAATACATAAATATTAACTCAGAAAAAACTAAAGTGTACAGAAGATGGGATGAAATAGTGTAAAGAAAAACATTCGCATGAGGGGTGCATGCACTCATAAAGGTCATTCTCAAGCAGTAAAGTATGTTTAAGTTCCTCAAGTATATTTATTTTCTTATAGCTAAGTCCGTCATAAGAAAAGAGAGAAAAAAATGAAAATTAGCTCCTACATTAACTAAGTGAATGGCAGGATATAATTAGGAACAGCTTCGAGGCTAATTAAGACTTGGGGGTCATTATTGATTGATCGTAAAAAAAATGACAAATTTTTTATTCCTGTTTTAAATACCTCAGCTGGCATTATCAAAGCAGCAGATCACTTTTTAAGCAATAATATTATTCCACAGAGTTACTGTATTAAAATCATTGTGGATTCAAAAAGTATATTCTGACAAATAGTAAAAATAGTTTATCATAATGATTTTTTTTTTTAACTGATTGTAAATTAATGAGACAAAAGAAACCATATTTATTTAAATTATACTTATGCTCTGGATAAATAAATAATAACATTTTTTACTAATAGTTTAATCATAAGCTTATCCGCGACAATGGTGGCCCGTAAAATTCTTATACAGTAGAACCTCACTAATCCGACCCCAAAGGGACCAAGTGGTAGTCAGATGTCAGATTAACCGGAGATTTGAATGTACATTTTTTTTATGTTCATGTCGTTGTAAAGGACGCATAGAGGAAAAAAATAACAAACAAACAACATCTGCCACTTTTTGAAAGAATTACGAAAATTTCAATCATTGTATCTTAGTAAATTTGTAAATTTACTTTCTGATCAAATTTCAGAAAATTTAGCCTAGTTTAATTTTGGATATAAAAAAGCTTCACTTTGAAAACATCCATGCAGGAGATATTTTGGTGTAACTTAGAAATGGTCAAAAGGTTTGATCTTACCAATTAGCGTGCAGCGGCGTTTCAAGGCCCGAGCCTGGGACCAAGCACGCAAGCACAACACTAAAAATACATAAATAAATCGAAGCTACCCGACATTCGGTACACGAAAATGTACAATTTTATCGGGCTATTAGGGGTTCCTCGAAAATATTGCCTCGCCTCCCCCTCAGGACTCCGCGGGAGGGTCGGATTACCCGCAGAGTCGGACTAGCGGGTGGCGGATTAGTGAGATTCAACTGTAATAACATTCTTTACTAACTGTTTAGTAATACGCTAACAAATCAGTCAATGACATCGTTTTGAAATCACATAAAATATGATAAACTCAATTCTGGCACGAAATCTGCTTATAAGCCGGTTTCTTGTATAATTCACAAAATGACCGAAATTGCGTAAAATTAAAACAACGTTGAACAATTATCATTGACAGTAAAAGTTTTAAAAATCTATTTATGAGTTAGTAATTCTTATAATTAATAGTAATCATGTTTCATATTTGGAGCATTGCTTATTCCGCTTTAACACTATTAGATCTAATTGCTTAACTTATTCAACAATTCAGAAAAAATTAAACACGAAATTCACCTACACATACCGCGTAAAATCGGTTAATCGGATAATACGCCCGCGGATGGTCGAGAATTTGCAGTACTCAAGATAGAAATGTTATTCAATTTGTATCTCTATCGTAGCGCCATCACATGTTTGAAGGAAAAGGCAAATAACTATCGTTTATACGATACCAAAGTGTTACTTCAAAAATCACTTTAATTTTGTCAGTAAATCAATGCTCGTTACTAGAATGGTGTAAACCTGAATGGAGTCCAATGAATACTCATCAAGATGCATCTATTGTCTTTGGTAGTAGAAAATAAAGAATATCTAACACATTAATTAATTAAACGTTAATTCGAATATTGCTGTTTGAAACAGATATAAGGTAACATAATTAACCTTATAATTCACAAAAGTCTAAACATGCGTTTTTAGTAACTTGCTGTTAAGCTAATACGATTTACTTGTTCTGTATATTTTTTGTTTTTTTCCATGATAATTTATTTCCGTTCCCGTCAAATCATCCATTAATGTAGATTTCTTATATTATTTCCTTTGACGAGGAAATAGAAATTTACCATTTAATTTTATATTATGCATCAGATAAAATCTTTTAGACGAAAATAACTAATGAATAAATGATAAATGATTGCCGGACAATACAATACAAATCAATCTTCAATTCTGTTATTCATTTTATTTTATTATTTGTTAATTTTAGACAATTCCTTCATTATATAATTATATATTGCATGTTATTATATATCTTTAAATAGCATGTTAGCATATATCTTTATTTAAATAGCAAATAAATTATTGTATAAAATACAATTTAAAAAAAAAATTAAGGAAAAGAATAAAATCCCTGACTGTTATTGGATTAAAATATGAACCCAAGACGTATTTCAAAAGTTATGATCACAAATATCCAAATAATTAATACAGAACCGAACATTAAATCATATAAGAGATATATAATAAATATTGATAATCATAGGTTTAATAATTTAATAGTATCATTTATTTTGTTGATGTCACTATCTTGTCAATGAAATATTTTTTTTTTTATTTACTGGGTAAAAACAATGAAGCACAAAAAAATTCGTGGTTTTCCAGCCAATAAAGAGCAGTTTATAGGCTTTATAATTTATTCAAAATTAAAAATTACTTTTTGGTTTCAAAATTTTGCAGTGGAGAATATAATGGTCTCGGCTGAAAAAATATTATTTAGAACATAATTTTCATTTTGAAAAAAAAAAAAAAAATGATCAAGGAAAAAGTAAGCATTAAATGTCATTTTTCCCAAAATGGACTTGATTGGTCTACCATGGTTTTTCCCTTATGACCCTTCAAATAAATACCTACCGAATAAAGTGCTTCGTCCGTTCTTGAAGTTTATTTATCTTTTTTTTTTTTTTTTTTTTTTTTTTTCGCATAGAAAATATGAAATACTGAGAAAGAATCAGTTTGTTGAACTCTTAACCTGTTTAACTCGATAAAATCTACAAACTGAGTTTATGTTTTAGTTTTTAATTACATTTGACATAATGGCATTTCATTTGTGAATACGGAAATTAAATAAGAAAATGAATAATGGCACGCTTAAGGCCATTTTTTTTATGATTTTAATTCCTCAGTTAAAATGTTAATTTTTCTGAGGAAAAATTGTAAGGTACAATTTTTGACAATTTTACATTGTCTTGTAAAGTGATTTATTTACCAGAATAACGCAAAATGTACACTGTCTGACGGATGTCATGATTTAGAGTTTTTTTTTTTTTATTTGACTGATTTGGCAATATTCAACTTAATTAGCCGGATAGGTGGAGAAAATCGACCGTCGTTGTACTGTGAGAAGTTGTATTATATAAAACTTTAAGAAACAAATTTATTAAAAGAAACAAGTTGTAAAACTGAAAATATATGAAAAGTTTGATGGGAAGAAAATGAGGAATGCAGTTTTCAATCCATTTATTATATTTAATGCAATCATAACCTAAAATATATGTATTATGTATCACAAGCATTAATATAAAATTCTATTTCATTCAATCTATAAGCAGCAATACTTTGAATTGTTATTTAATTATTTTTCGGTAATAAGCTTTTGGTTTTTCTTGAAAAAATATAGTATATACATATATATACACATAGAAGTGTATATACATATATATGCATAGATGGTATTTGTTTTAGATAGATAGCACCTTTTTCCAAAGATCACGTCAACTTACCTGGGCGTGGTTATTAATTTGATGGATGACAGTTCCGTAGCTCCAACTTGCAGCTGGCAATTAGAAAATGATCGCCTCTGAGAAGCTCCCCTTTCTTGTCCTAGTTGGAGTACACAAGGATGTTAAACTCAGAATAATAATTTTTATTTTATATAACTACAATTATTTGGAACATATACATGGGTGTATTGTTAGTACTATTAATAATTTTAAACCGTGGAAAATTGTACAACAATTCCAAACCACGTAAATATCAGACGAGTGTCAACTAAACACAGAATTTCAGATCTCAAATTTTATTAACAACAAAATACAAGGAATATTCTCCGGTTATAGCTGTACTCAATGAATTTTTTAATTTAATTTAATCACCTCTGAATTATAATATCAGGTTTAAATGTTGTCCAGAAAATGTTTAAATAAAAGAATATTTTATGTCAACGAAAAGCACAGTTATTTTGAAAAAATGCCATATTAAGAAAGAATAGAATGTGTAACATTCAACATGAATAAAGATTCGAAAAAAAAATTTAACAAAGGATATAATTAGAATATAATATCGAATATTATTGTTAAATATATTAATTATAAAAAATCATCAATTTTAGCAAGTTATTTCAGATTTATTTACACACCATAAACTAATTAGTCCCATCTTCAGGTAAACAAACCTAAAATTTTATAATAATTAATTAAAATTATCAAAATTTATCTCAACAATCACCGGATAAATATCAAACTAGGAGGGCAAAATTAATTAAAACAAAAAATTAATAATGATAATATTTTTTAATCCTACTATTAATTATTATACAAGTAAATGTTTATAAAATAAAAACTTTTTTTTTTTAATTATTCTTCTGGCATTCTACCCCATAGGGTCTTAACCACTCCAATCTAATGACGATTTATTTCCATATAAAAATGTCCCATGCCTTAAGTTATTTAAATATACAATATAAAATTAATAAAATGGCAAAACCAATAAAATAAACACTAAAAAAAAATTAAATAAAAAAACAAACAACAAAAAGAAATTAACTAAACAAGCCTAAATGAAATTTCCTACCCTGCCAATCAGTTAGTCAAAGCCTATCTTTCGTATAAATGTAAGCCAGTCTCTGAAAAACGAATTTTGGTCCGTCTCCATGTTTGATAATTATAATTTTTACCAGATTATATGTTTGTCATTCAAATAATTTACAATAAAAATAATATATGTAATAGTAAAAAAAAAACTTTATCATAGAAATATATAAGATTAACTTCTTTATTTTTTGGTTTACTAATGATCGAATCATAAACACCTGAAATAAATTGTTAGTATGACATTAATATGTTATGTATTAATAATTGGTATTTGGTATGTATTAGACCTGTGGTTATAGAGGTAAATTTTGATAATTTTAAATATTTATATTAAAGAACTAGTATTAGGATTACCTGAAGATGAGACTAAGTCCTGAAACGTCAAGTTTATGATGAGTGAATACATTGGATATGAACTGCCCAAATTGAGTTATACCTAAATTAAAATTTTTATCTCCTTACTTTTATATGGTTATAACTTAAATTATAAGAAATACTGACTTAGTGACTTATCAGAGCAGATACTGACTTAATGCCTCTGAAGAATAGACTATCATTATCTCTTCTTGCTTTCAGGCTGAATATTTCCGCTAAATATTATCTCCTTTCTTTATGCTCCTGCGTCAGGATGAATATCTTGTCGGAAGTTCAGGAAGCTTTGTATATATAGGAGATGTAGGATGCGCATGACTCTTATGGGACAGGCGCGGAAACATGATAACCGTCTAATGATACGAGCTTGATGTCTCCACCAACCAAACTGAGAAGTACACCTTCATAAATGCAGAACAGCTTCTCGGTCATCAAAAATGATTTGTATCACGTCTTCCATTCATCTGTTCGAAACTATTTTATTCTATATTCGGCCCTGACGATTACGACCAGCTGAGAGAAAATTAGACAAAAATTAGTACCACTGACCTCATAGAACCTAAAGATAAGAATAGAGTGGGTCAAAGGTCACGCAGGTATTGTTGGGAATGAGTGGTTGACACGCTAGCTAATGTGACTCTACCACGGCATGTTCCAAATCCCTACTTACCTACAGAAAGCACCAGGGGCAAGCAAACTGGTATCAGAATGGGACCATTTCTTGGAAACGTCCAAGCTTACCTAGATACATTCTACACATGACACCACACGATTGAAATCAACTCAGGACAATAACTTATAAACCTAAATAGTAAAATACCACGCAAAAACAATATAACTAGAAAAGAATATTCATTAATGCAATTCATTTTTTTTTTAACTGATACATTTTATTTTTTAATAATGTTTTTATCAGATTTTTTTTTTTTGTAAATACTTGGCAGTTAATTCCATATAAACATTATTGGGATAACTAATTCCCAAAATCGATCTAAATCATCTGTTATTTGAGGAAAATCAGATTCTCAAAACACTTATATTAAAACTGAATATTGTTGTTTTACTGTCTGATTGTGAGTTGTAAACCTAATAGTCCAAGAGCCGAGGCCAAATTTCATGACTTATTTGAAGAAAACTTTTAGACATACAGCCATTTAATGTCCACCCTCAGCAATCAATTTGCACTTGTCTGCCAACTCAAAGCGGGGGCGTTTCAAAATGGCGACCTCTGAAAGGGGGTAGCAAATATCAAAATATAGTATTATTTGAAGATGATTTCTTTAAAGCAAACAAGAAACTGCAAACCCCCTAGGTGACAAAAAACGTTGTCTGCCAAAATTTGGAGGGGGGGTCGCACCGGCAGACGAAATTCAAAATCCGCGTTTTTTCAGTCCAAAAGTGGACCATTTGAAGACGATTTATTTCAAGCATACAAGAAACTGCATGCTCACTAGATGACAAAAAACGTTGTCTGCCAAAATTTGGAGGGGGCGTCGCACCGGCAGACAAAATTCAAAATCCGCGATTTTCAGTCCAAAAGTTGATAATTTGAAGACGATTTATTTGAAGTACACAAGAAACTGCATACTTCCTAGATGTCAAAAAATGTTGTCTGCCATAATTTGGAGGGGGCTAAGCACCGGCAGACAAAATTCAAAATCCGCGTTTTTTCAATCCAAAAGTTGACAATTTGAAGACGATTTATTTGAAGCACACAAGAAACTGCATACTTCCTAGATGACAAAAAACGTTGTCTGCCAAAATTAGGAGGGGGCTAAGCACCGGCAGACAAGATTCTAAATCCTTGTGAAGGCGTCGCACCGGCTGACATTGTTCAAAACTCACATCCTTTTCGTCCAACAGTGAACTTTTTGAACATGATTTCCTTTTTTATTTGATTTATAAGTAGTTTTTCTCTAGAATGATTTGAGGAAATTATATTATATTGCTTCCTACGTATGGTACAATAAAATTATTTTAATATAAAATAATCTTGTTTTAAAATTTTAATGTAAAAAATACCAATTAATATATATGAACAGTAATTATATAAATACCGGCCACATAATTAAAAAATAATAATATTTCAACTTATAAAGTTATGAAATATGTACTATCCTGGAACAAAATTCGTATAAAACTTGTATAGTAGTCCAGTTAATTGATTTGTAAAATGATAGACCAAGAGCGCGATAGGAAAACATACCGAGTTATTTCACCCCTTTTTTGTAATGCATGGGTGTAACCTTTCCACTGTTATGAATGAAAATTTATGAATTTTCCAATAAAGGTGAGTGCCGCAACAATGACAGTGGGGGAAAGGAGTTGAAAATAGTATTTCTTAGAAGTTCGGAAATCGTTACTTTTAGTATATTTTGTGTTCTATTTACGTTATTCAAGCAAATCAACTTTGCAACAAATTTTGTAATAGTCATTTTGTTCTCAGATCAATAGTTTTAGAGCGGTTTGGCCACCAAAGATTGACTAACTTCATATAAGTCGCACTTCTTCGTGAAAAGAAGCAGTTGGTACTTTTCCGTTGTCGGTTATAACTCTAATCCAAAATTTATTTTTTTCAACTGATGAAAATTTCCTTTCAGACATTATACATAAAATTTATTTGTATAATATAATATAATTTATCTATATAATGTATATAAAGTTATTTAAAATACCCATCCCAGCACGCTAAAAATCCGTACTATTGTAAAGTTAATGTTTTTGGCACATATTTCGTTATTACCCCAAAAATTTTCTTCCGATCAAAAATTTATTTTTCTCAACTAATAGCTGACTAAATTTCCAATCAGACCCATATATTAAATTGATATAAAGTCACGTAAAATACCAATGCTAGCACATCAAAACCTTGTAACTGGTGTGAAATCCAAGTTTTTTGGCACATTTTTCGTTATTACCCCAAAACTATTCTTCCGATCCAAAATTTATTTTTCTCAACTGATAGCTGACTAAATTTGCAATCAGACCTCATAAATGAAATTTATATAAAGTCATGTAAAGTTCCCATGCCAGCACGCTAAAACCCCGAACTATTATAAAATACAAGTTTTTTGGTACATTTTCATTATAACCCCAAAACTACTTGTCCAATCAAAAATTTTTTTTCTCAACTGATAGCTGACTAAATTTGCAATCAGATCCCATACATAAAACTTTTATCAAGCTCTGTAAAATACCCGTGCCAGCACGCTAAAAACAAGTTCTGTTGTTAAATACAAATTATTTAGATTATTTTTCGATATTAGTCCAAAATAATTTGTCTAAACCAAAATTTACTTTTTTCAACTGAAAGTTGACTAAATTTGATATCACATTTTATACATGAATATTTAATTGAAATCCATGCCAGCAGGCTAAATGTGTATGTTTTGGTAAAACATAACAATTTTATATGTTACAGTGGGCTGGCGTGGGTATTTTGCGGAATTCATTCATCATTATATAATTTGATTTGATTGTAAATTTAGTAAGCTTTCATTGAAAAAAATAAATTTTGGATCAAACAAATAGTTTTCGGGTAATAACGAATAATGTGTCAAAAAAATTGGATTTCACAACAGTACGAGGTTTTATTGTGCTGGCACTGGTATTTTACATGACTTTATATCAATTTAATATATGGGTCTGATTGAAAATTTAGTCAGCTATTAGTTGGGAAAAATAAATTTTGGATCGGAAGAAAAATATGTTTGGGGTAATAACGAAAAATGTGCCTAAAAAAAAAACTTGGATTTCACACCAGTTACAAGGATTTGATGTGCTAGCATCGGTATTTTACATGACTTTATATCAATTTAATATATGGGTCTGATTGGAAATTTAGTCAGCTATTAGTTGAAAAAAAAAAACTTGGATTTCACAAATTTTGGATTGGACGAGTAGTTTTGGGGTTATAATGAAAAGTGTACCAAAAAACTTGGATTTCACAACAGTACGAGGTTTTGGTGCGCTGGCATTGGTATTTTACGTGACTTTATATCAATTTAATATATGGGTCTCATTGATAATTTAGACAGCTATTAGTTGTAAAAAAAAAATTTTGGATTGGACGAGTAGTTTTGGGGTTATAATGAAAAGTGTACCAAAAAACTTGGATTTCGCAACAGTACGAGGTTTTGGTGCGCTGGCATTGGTATTTTACGTGACTTTATATCAATTTAATAGATGAGTCTGATTGGAAATTTAGTCAGCTATCAGTTGAGAAAAATAAATTTTGGATCGGAAGAATAGTTTTGGGGTAATAACGAAAAATGTGCCAAAAACTTGGATTTCACAACAATACGAGGTTTTATTGTGCTGGCACTGGTATTTTACATGACTTTATATCAATTTAATATATGGGTCTGATTGAAAATTTAGTCAGCTATTAGTTGGGAAAAATAAATTTTGGATCGGAAGAAAATGTTTGGGGTAATAACGAAAAATGTGCCAAAAAAACTTGGATTTCACACCAGTTACAAGGATTTGATGTGCTAGCATCGGTATTTTACATGACTTTATATCAATTTAATATATGGGTCTGATTGGAAATTTAGTCAGCTATTAGTTGAAAAAAATAAATTTTGGATTGGACGAGTAGTTTTGGGGTTATAATGAAAAGTGTACCAAAAAACTTGGATTTCACAACAGTACGAGGTTTTGGTGCGCTGGCATTGGTATTTTACGTGACTTTATATCAATTTAATATATGGGTCTGATTGGAAATTTAGTCAGCTATCAGTTGAGAAAAATAAATTTTGGATCGGAAGAATAGTTTTGGGGTAATAACGAAAAATGTGCCAAAAACTTGGATTTCACAACAATACGAGGTTTTATTGTGCTGGCACTGGTATTTTACATGACTTTATATCAATTTAATATATGGGTCTGATTGAAAATTTAGTCAGCTATTAGTTGGGAAAAATAAATTTTGGATCGGAAGAAAATGTTTGGGGTAATAACGAAAAATGTGCCAAAAAACTTGGATTTCACACCAGTTACAAGGATTTGATGTGCTAGCATCGGTATTTTACGTGACTTTATATCAATTTAATATATGGGTCTGATTGGAAATTTAGTCAGCTATTAGTAGAGAAAAATAAATCTTGGATCGGAAGAAAATTTTTGGGGGCAATAACGAAAAATGTGTCAAAAAACTTGGATTTCACACCAGTACAAGGTTTTGATGTGCTGGAATTGGTATTTTTCAAGACTTTATTATAAATTTAATATATGGGCCTGATTGAAAATTTAGTCGTCTATCAGCTGAGAAAGATAAATTTTGGATCGAACGAATAGTTTTAAGGTTTTAATGAAAAATGTACCAAAAAATGCTGGTGTGCGTATTTTACATGACTTTATATAAATTTCATATATGTAGTAAGGTAGGAAATTTAGCCAGTTACTTACCACAAGTTAGCCAATCATTGGTGACCAAACCGTTTGAAAACTATAGATGAGAGAAAAAGAAATAAATAGCGCCAAATTTCTTGCAAATTTGATATGCTTCATAATGTACATAGCTCAAAATATACTAATAGGAACGGTTTCCGAGTTATTCGATCAAACGACTAAGAACATAGGTTTACGAAGAACTACATGTTTTCCACGTATTTTGTTCCAGGATAGTACATATTTCATAACTTTATAAGTTGAAATATTATTCATTTATTAATTATATCGCCGGTATTTATATTATTACTGTTCATATGTATTAATTGGTATTTTTAACATTAAAATTTTTAAACAAGATTATTTTATATTAAAATAATTATATTGTACCATACGTAGGAAGCAACATAATATAATTTCCTTAAATTATTCTAGAGAAAAACTACTTATAAATCAAATAAAAAAGGAAATCATGTTCAAAAAGTTCACTGTTGAACGAAAAGGATGTGAGTTTTGAACAATGTCAGCCGGTGTGACGCCTTCACAAGGGTTTTGAATTTTGTCTGCCGGTGCTTAGCCCCCTCCAAATTTTGGCAGACAACGTTTTTTGTCATCTATGGAGTATGCAGTTTCTTGTGTGCTTCAAATAAATCGTCTTCAAATTGTCAACTTTTGGATTGAAAAAACGCGGATTTTGAATTTTGTCTGCCGGTGCTTAGCCCCCTCCAAATTTTGGCAGACAACATTTTTAGACATCTAGGAAGTATGCAGTTTCTTGTGTGCTTCAAATAAATCGTCTTCAAATTGTCAACTTTTGGACTGAAAAACGCGGATTTTGAATTTTGTCTGCCGGTACGACGCCCCCTCCAAATTTTGGCAGACAACGTTTTTTGTCATCTAGTGAGCATGCAGTTTCTTGTGTGCTTCAAATAAATCGTTTTCAAATCGTCAACTTTTGGACTGAAAAAAACGCGGATTTTGAATTTTGTCTGCCGGTGCGAGGCCCCCTGCAAATTTTGGCAGACAACGTTTTTTGTCATCTAGTGACCATGCAGTTTCTTGTGTGCTTGAAATAAATCGTCTTCAAATGGTCCACTTTTGGACTCAAAAAACGAGGATTTTGAATTCTGTCTGCTGGTGCGACGCCCCCTCCAAATTTTGGCAGACAGCGTTTTTTTGGCACCTAGGGGGTTTGCAGTTTCTTGTTTGCTTTAAATAATTCATCTTCAAATAATATTATATTTTGATATTTGCTACCCCCTTTTGGTGGTCGCCATTTTGAAACGCCCCCGCTTTGAGTTGGCAGACAAGTGCAAATTGATTGCTGAGGGTGGACATTTTATGGCTGTATGTCTAAAATTTTTCTTCAAATAAGTCACGAAATTTGGCCTCGGCTCTTGGACTATAATGCTTGACAACTGATTTGGAAAAAGTATTGTAAAAAAAAAAAAAAAATAGTTTTTAGTAGTTCATAAGATTTCAATTACTAGACAAACATTCAAGGATTCGTGCACATTACAGTAATAAGTCCTATTTAAAAATATGGGGTTGAACTTTGGGGCTCAACTAAACTATCAAGTATATCTCGTTTCCAATTCAATTTTAATAAAAATAAACTTATCCCTAATGATCTTCATGTCCAATACAGCCAAATACATATCCTTTTATGACAAGCTCCTTATGCTTACCATTTTATTCCCGATAACATTGTGTTGTGATACATAAATGTTGTGATTTATTCTTTATTGTTCCTTTTTCAGAAACCTGCAGCAGTATTTTAGTATTTCGGGTCCTGTCTTTTGGCTGCTACCAGTTCCTAACGAAAAATATTTTAAAATATTTTTAATTATTTCATATAACTTATTCTTTATAAGTTCCATTCATTATAGTAGTTTTGTTCAACACTATGCATTATAATCCTGAAATGTTATAGTGAATATAATTCTTTATCATTGTTCAATTTCTTTCAAAATTTTCTTCCTTTATATTTTTATATAGACGATAAATCTTTGGGCGAAAATGAAATAAGCGATACTAAGGAGCGATAACCAAGATGGATAACACTCCAGGCGCCTTTCGTTAGCGGAGTGCTCCTCTCCATTCCGCTGAGATCTCTTCAAAAGGAAAAAATAAATCTGCCAAGGCTCAAAAATTTATCACTTTTTCAGTCATCAGTGAATTTGTAGTCAGAAAAAGAATCTATACCATCCACCTCCACCAGTAATCAGCTTCCAGCCTTTAACTATATACCTACCGAATAAAAACATAAATAAAAAATACAGATGCAAATTAATTATAAAAAGCCTAATAACTTCTTATCGATCTTAAGTTATACTAGCAATGTTATCAGCTGAAGGAGGAAATTCTATTTAGATCGATATATCTATACATTGGTTTCGAGTCGGTTTATCTGTCATACCGCATGGGCTACCAATAAATATTTTGAAGAGCTAACCAATATTGCCCAAAATGGGCAATGAAATTAAAATCATGCTAATCAGAAGCCATTATTCTCAGGAAACGTATTATTTCAAACGTAGACGATATCCCTTGGTTAAATTAATTAAACACCTGAGTTTAGCACTTGACAAATCTCTTTTACTCCACTAACTTTTACAGAATACATAGACAATAAAATGAACAATGAAAAAAAAAAAAAAAAAAAAATATAATATATATATATATATATATATATATATATATATATATATATATTCAAAGTGTTCCTTTATTTCAACAGAAAATCAAAATTAGGTCCATAAAATCAAGCCTATATTATAGAAAGAAATATCTTTCAATATATTCAATATATATTCAAGCTCAGATTACTTATGCCTCACCTGTGTGGAGCTCAACTTGTAACACAAAGTAAACTGGAAAGAATCCAAAACGTGTGTGCAAGAATCATTAATGATTACCCTCGGTATACAAGAATATCAACCATTCTGCTCGATCTTAATCTCACAGCTATCAAAATTTACACCTATGATCACACTAAAAATTTGAAAAATTTCCTTATCTGAAAAATCGGTAATTGCAATAAAACATCCCTAAAAAGATACCCACAATAGAACAAAAAATACATAAATCAGGTGTTTTTTTACTATATTTTTTAGGCTTTAGTATAATAAATAAAATAACATTTTATTAATCTTGATTGGACTTAAATGAATGAATTTTTCAGGTGAAATAAAGTTAGAAAATGTGTAATATAACATAGTATTATAGAGCCAAATGCCAACTTTAAAATAATATTTATTCAAAAAAATAGTTTTTTTTTATCTTAATAAATAAAAGTATATGCTTTTTTTATAATTTAATGCCAGTGAATTATATAAAATGGTCTAACGGTTCTAGTACAGAATTAGGGTTTTACAAAGCAATCGACTGATGTATTGCTTTTAATCCAATTCAATAGTTTTACTTTGTTTTTTAATTAAAAGAACTTTTACCAAAATCAAGATTATTAAAGAGGATGTTTTGGACTTGAAATTTCTTTGAAATCGGAATTATTTCTATGTTTACTGAAAATATATCGTATATGTAACTGAATATAGGAGTTTTTTCATAACATGAATTGTATCTTTATAGCTGGATAATTTATAAAAAGCAGCTACCATTGAAGGAGATGTTTTATTTTTCCAATATCTTTGAGTTGGAAAAACAAAAACAAAACATAATTTAGTTTAAACATCTCTTGTTTGTTATATATACATATTAGTTTTATTACTTATAACTTTTTTTCTATTATGTGGGTTTTTTCTTGATTTTTCCTAATGTTAAAAGAACAACTTTAAAATATTAAACCTATTTGTTATTGTATAAAACTATATTAATCACGTAGGGGATCTATACTCAAATAAATTTTTTAAATGTAAATAAAGCATTTATTATTATATCTTAAAGAGATAGATTAAAACTTAAATGATATATCATTCATGCTCACTCTCATACAGAATTTTCACCTGCCGCTGTTTTTGTTAACCTGCTGATGCAATTGTGAAATATTCCACACAAAAAGGTCGTAACACTTGAGCACATGGTTTAATGAGCTTATACAAAAAGCGATGACACTGCAGTAAAAGCCTATACTTGGAACAAACTAAAACATACTGCCATCGCAGTGTATAGTGCAAGCCCAAATCCATCTGATACTTGCCAAAAGTTACGCAAAGCACCAGCGAAATTTATTAGTTGTCGAACAGACAGTCCAGCTAGCTAAGGCAGCATTATGTCTACAAAAACCAGCAAAAAAAAAAAAAAATAGCACTTACCCCAGCAATCAAAAGCTAAAATCATATTTCTCTTGCTCAAGAAGTCCGAAAATCAAGACTTAATGAATTGAAGTACTCAAAATCGATCTAATATCATAGAATAACATGGAATATTCACAAACCATAAACAATAAGAAACTATTCATATCCATACTATTATATAAAAGGCCAAGCGATTTTTGATTGTGATCGCTAACCACAAAAAACTACTGTACCAAATTTTAACCACATCATCCTTATAGTTCCAGAAAGGTTTACCAATAATAAAATCTACTGATTTTCAAATAATTTGTAAGTAAAAAAGCGGTAATATGTGGATAACTGTGAGGTTTGAAAATTGACCAATAGGTGACGAGCTTCACTCTAAACGAGAGAGGGGTCACCTGTGGTGCAGTGGTTAGCATAGGAACCTACTAAATCCAAGATCGCGGGTTCGCAGCCCGGTAGATGACCTTAGGATTTTTTAAAAAGAGTAAAAAATCCTTAGCTATGCCGTCCTTCGGAAGGGACGTAAAATGGGGGTCCCGAGCCTGTGCGATGTCAGTTACTCGTTAAAGATCCCTATCCTAATTATACCTGGATAGGCAAAATTTAGGACTCCCACCGTAGCATCGTCCGATTAGCCATAGCAGCATAAAGTGACGTTAAACGAAATAAACAAACAAACAATAAACGAGAGCTACTGTGTTACATAGAGCTTGAAATTGATAATCAAATTTACTTATATTCACTTTAAAAATATTTAAATATGTGTTCTACAAAGATGATGAAAAAAAACAAGACCAAGAGAATTAAAATCTAATATTTTTTCTGCATCCCTTTTCTATGTGATAATGATCTGTTGAGCAATGGGTAGTATTACAAAAATACAGTTGTCATTTTTTAATAGTTTTAACAATTAATTGTTATTTTTAAATAGCTTTGTAGGAAATTGGTAGAAATTGCCTGTTGGAGCTTCAAGATATTTTGGAAACAAGAAATTGGATCATTGGATTGTGGAGAGGGGGTCTCGTATTCCCTATTGGCCAAATCCAGCATCGTCAGGGACCGTCTAAGACGGCCTACGAGACACAAAAAGACTGGTTTTTCTTCACGAATTTTCATTGAAACATGAAAAATAATATTTAAAATAACCATAACTATATTATTTTTAAATTTAAAAAAAAAAAACGATAAATAATCTTTTTTTATATTACTTATTCGTCAAGAGATCCTACAGAAACTTCATGTTTCAAAAAAATATAAATAAAGAACGTCGAACTATACAACAGATAAAGTGAAAACAAAAATACAATAATACACCAAAAATATATAATTAAATAATTATGAATATAAAAAAACAATGATAGTAGTAAAAACAAAAATGGGATCAAATTTAAAGTTAAAAAATACAACCATACTCATTTACTGTATACACACATCCTAGGGATCCCCAAACCAGACTTGTGGCTCCACTTATGGAGGAACAAGCCAGATCCAAAGAAATCCCAGCGCCGCTCTCTCAGCTGCGTCACTGGTGTAAAAGAAAAAAAACCAGTGGAGGAAGAGTGATAGCGCTATAGTACAGTCACTCACAGTATGAAAGAGAGTTGGCCATTTCCAGAACTCCCTGTCGAATTTTACGATAGATCAGGCGGCCACTGATTGTTTAATCAGCGAGGAGGATTAAAAAGATTAGTGAAACTGGATAGGGATTGTGCTAGTGGATTTAGATGTGAGAATGTTATTGATGAAATTTTGAACATTTTTCGGGTATGGATTCTGGAACAAAGGGAATATTAAGGTCATTATGTAAGGTTTTGTTGGAGACATAGCAAGGTGCGTTGGTCATGGTTCTCAGAACTTTAGATTGGAAGGATTGGATGTTTGATGTTCCAATATTTCGCTGTTCCCCAAAGTTCTAATCCATAGGTCCAGAAGGGCTTTAGGATAGTATTGTAAATTAAAAGCTAGTTGTCTATTGAAAGTTGAGAGCTCTTGCATTGTATGCGGTATAGCTGGCTGAATCTTCTTTTACGTTCTTATCTTTTAAGTCTATTATGTAAGTTTCATGTGTCTTTTTTCTATGATGAAACCAAGATATCGCACTATATCAGACCTGGGTAATGGGATCTTATTAAATGTTTTGACTGTTGGGCAGGAATTACTCCGATGAGTAAAATATATGTGTGTGCATTTGGATTCATTAACTTTTGTTCTTTAGGTTAACGATTTCATAGTTCATAAGGCTTGTTTTAATTACATAAAAAAGTTTCATTGTTTAAAAAACAAAATTTTAAATATTTTTCAATTTTCCTTCTTAGTCAAAGATTGAAATTCTACATCTTGCCAACTATTATGAAAAAGAAAATAGAACAGATCAGATAAGTTTCAGGAATTATCTCCAACGACTATCAGAAACTAATTTTAAACATTAATCGGTCGGGTAATTGGAAAGCGACTTTATATTTAGAAAATTAATTTTCGTCTATCAAGGAGAAAATATAAACTTCTAAAAATAAACTTGTCGGCTTAACTGTTATGAAGCCTTAAGATGGAAAAGGCAAACTTCATATCTATTTTAAGAGCTGTAGAAAATTTAAATTAAATAAGATTCGAAACACTTATAATTGGCAGGATGAAAAAAAATAAAACCTGTTTCGATGGATGATGAATGCTGAAGTTGCGAATGTTGAAATGATTCTAATGAGATAGAAAAAATAAAATAAAATTAGCTCCCTATTCAAGATCCAAACATAGACGATTTTTTTTCTATTCTGGATGTTCCCCAAACGGAGACATTTCATTTAGCTCAAAAACTAAACTTTTAAAAACGTTAGTATTATATTAGGAATATGCTAATGATTATAATATATAATGATATAATAATAATGAATAAATAATTATAAATTAGATATGAATTATGGACGATATCGATATTTATACGAATATTCGTTCCATAATCATAGATTTTCAATCGGGTTTATATGTCTATGGGGTAATAAAATCATATTTTAACTTTTTCTTGAGTGTTCCGACAAAAATAAATAACGAACAAACAAATAATAATTTGCTAGTTTTATTTTTATTTTTCTAAATGTAAAAATTCCTATTTTTATATTAATATTAATAACAAAAAAAAATTCAATATTACAATTGAGGAACAATATAAACTTAAGAGTTCATAAAAACATGCTTTGATCCTAAGACGGCGAATCCCTCAAAATTTCTTTAAGGCCAGCGCAAACTACTGACGTATCGGAGCGCAGGTAGCGAAGTGGGTTTTCTGATAAGATACGTTAAGTGAGTTAGGTAGGACTACACACACTATGTCGGCACAGAGCGGAGCGTATTTTCTCATATAACCAACTTAGTTGGAAAAATCTAAACATTCTTTGGCTTGCCAACTAATTTTGATGGAGAAAATGGAATAAATGAGATTCAGGAATATCTGTTTCGTTTATGTAATTATCACCGGTTATCACAAACTAGTTTTAAATATTAACTGGTTGGAAATCGACATTATATTTAGAAATTAATTTGCCTCTCTCAAACAGAAAATAGAAACTTCTAAAAATAAACTTGTCATTTGCAAATCAGATCAGAAATTCAAAACAACCAACTAAAATTTTATATATCATACGTTTAATTTGAGAAATAAATTTCAATTAAAACAATTAAAAATAAATTTGTCCTTTTTTATTAAATTTTAAAGGATTAGCATATTTAATAGGAAGTATTAAATATACTATACCTTGCTCTAGCTTTAAGGACGGCTTCTATCTTTATTGGCACATTTCTAAAACGTTTTTTGATAAACTTTTGGGAAAATGTTTTCCAAACATTCCAATTCTGCATTCAAATCATGGAAGGGGTTTCCCGCGACCAAACCGGAGACAAAAAAGAGAAAAAAAGAACCTTTAGATTTGCTGTTCCCATGATATGGAGGGAGTCAGGAAATCATACTGATGATTGCTACTTTTGCAGTATTGATATCACTGGCTATAAGTCAAAAAGCAAAGAGATAAGCCACCCTAACCTTCCGTAGTATGACACGGTGTAGGGTTCCCGGTCTACGAACCAGTGGATAATTGAAAATTCTATTTCTATACTACAGCGGATGATGAATAATTCCTAAAGTCGCTCATATAAATATTATTTTACAATTATATAATACGAAAAAAAAAAAAAAAAAATTCAGGCTCCGAAAATAAACAAAATCCCGAGATTTATTTATTGAATTAAATACTGAATTCCATGTGGATGTTCGGGTATGTAAGCTTATAGGATCTGTAGTTAGTAGATATTTGGTTTTACTAACTTATAGTCATACTATTGAAGTGTGTAACCTGAAATATCAGAAGAAACAAACAAATCTATAACCAAAACCTAGTAATAATAATAGGGAAGAACAAGATTTTTCACTGACAAGTTAAAATATAAAAATTGTTAATACATTTAAAAGATATCAAAGCAATTATAATTCATCTGATTATGGCGTCAGCGTAATACAATGATTTATAGACCGTTAATTCTCTTCACGCCTCGACAACCTGTTCTCAGACCATAGCCCATTAACCCTAACGTTTTCCATATTTGCAGATTCCAAAATCACCCCCCCCCCCCTTCATTTATCAATGCTTAGCAGATTGAAACATTTTTCAGCTCATGAATGATCAAACCCCAAAACCTTGTTGATGGTGTAAATTCCTTAAAAACTTGGACCGCATCACCTTAGAATGCAGAAAAAAAAAAAAATAAATTAAATATCCTAACCATAAGACCTCACACACCTCATTCATACCAATCAATTGCTTATATACCATTATGACAACGCACCTCATCCTTCCATTAGTTGTTCATATTCAAAGCCACAACAAAGTAAACTTCAACAAGTCACACTGCTTCCAATCAATCACTCACTTCTTTCCCACTTTCCTTTCTACTCATAATAATTTCCTCTGAAATGTAACATAAAAAAATCCATAAATTTTATTCATCTATTAACCCCTCCGCCATCGTCATTGCTTGTGAATCGCATCAGATAAAGAGAGCTAAGTAATTAGCTTCCCATTCAAACCCCAGCAGATGAGGATCCAATATCTTAAATAATCTAGACTCCTTACGCCTTAGTAACAATCAACTAGAATACGACTTAAATAGCTTCTCGTAAGTTACCATTTATGATCCTCAAATCCTTTGACGAATTCGACTTATATTTGAATCGGTCTCTGCAAAAAGGGGATTCATTCCATTCTTTTCATAAAATGTGTAAGCACTGAAAACAATTTATCTGAAGGTAGAGCCACTTTTACATGTAAAAGTAAAGACTTCAGACCAATATCATCGCTTGAATACTACGCATTACTCGTTTTTCATTCCTAACTATAGATAAATCACTTAGTTTTTTACTAGTTTGGAATCCGCCAAAAGTATCAAATTTCCCTCTTTGAATGTAACAAAATCTCCTAGCTGTTGATAACTGCAAATTTTAAAAGAAAACTATTTTATCCTGTGATTTTTAGCACCCGTTCTTATCTACCAATTAGTATTTGTCCGATTTTATTGTTCTAAGTTCCTTATCGGTTTAAGGAGTTTCCCAAGACAATACCATGAATCCTATACTACGGCGATGTACGCTAAATAGAGCAGAATTTACTCTTCAACATAGCACATGTTTATCAGCTATATATATACGAGATTTCATTAACTGGATCCTATACATCCAAGCTTTAACCTAAAGACTAACACAAAACGTCCATAAGACAAAAGCTCAACATAAGATTCAGCCAACTACACCGAATATTATTTAGGAGAATAGCAGATACAGAAGCAACTGACTGTAGATATTTATATCCTTATATTTCAGTTTGATTTAACATTATATCATCTGTAATGATTATATATGTATATTTATCTTCTTATTAATACATCATTATAAATAAGGTATGAATTAGAAATGGGCCGACTAGTTGGCTAGCAAAAGGCCGGTTAGTCCAGCCGATCATTGCTTCCATTGGAATTCCGGTGACATCGGCAATGTTCGAGGGGCTTCATTTATAGCATTGTAGCCGTCTGTACATCTAGCTACAGGTTATTCTTTTTATATCTTATATTTTTTACAAAATGGCCGATGGGTAAAGGTGTGTTTTTTTTTGTGTGTGTTTTTTTGGAAGAATAGAGTTTAGCAATTTATTTTACTTACAATTAGTTAATTAAAGTCAATTTTGAAATTTGAAATTTAATGATGGGGAAAAAGATATTGTGTTTAGGGACTTTCTTTGACAATATGGGCAAAATATATACATACATATGTAACACAAAATAGCTTACATATAATTGTAAATAAACACTTAAGGAAAATATCAGTTTCCTTGTCATATTACATTTTAAATGAGAATTAATATTTTTTTAATAATGACACAGAACAGTAATAAAAAAAAAAAAAATAAATAAATAAATAAAAGTGTTACGTAAGTTCTTTATTGAGTATTGTTGAATTTATGGAATTATTATTATTTAACTTTTATGTTGAAGGAGGTGTAATTATAATATCACTTATTAGGCATAAATCCTATTTATTATACATGAAACTACATGTTTCGGAGTCTTGGCTCCATCTTCTGGTTGTCTAAAATTTTAAAATATATTAATTTATTACTAAGGATATAAAATAGTCTGGGGTGCAGTCAGCATGAATAAACACGGCCAGTTTTTGAATGAAAAACTTATATTTTAGCGTGCCAACGTTTCGACCTGCCTTGCAGGTCTTCATCAGGGCTATAACAAAAATTGGATGTGAACAAGATGATACAAACTTTAAAAAAAAATAAATAAATAAATAATAAAAAATAATTTAAAAATGAAAAAGAAACCAGAAAAAATATCTGCAGTTAATTAGATAATTGAATACAAAATAGTAGCAAACTAGTCAAAGATACGATTGTAATAAAATAATAAAATAATTTAATTGAATAATAGAAATTTTAAATTTTGTAAACTAATACAATGTAACAATTTTATTAACAGATGTTTTTAATAGGAATTTAGAAAAGGTATATGGGATCTATATGAAAAGGAAATATAAATAAAATAAAAGGAAAATAGTAAGATAGAAAGATAGAAAGATAAGCAAAATAATAAAGTTGGCATAACAATAAACGAAGGAAGAGGTTGGAAAAATATGAGAAATTAAAATAAATGGACTTACTGAAGTAGTCTAGATGAAGGCTTGATTTTTAATGTTTGTATCATCTTGGTCACATCCAATTTTTGTTATTTTAGCCCTGATGAAGACCTGCAAGGCAGGTCGAAACGTTAGCACGCCAAAATATAAGTTTTTCATTTAAAAACTGGCCGTGTTTATTCATCCTGACTGCACCCCTGACTATTTCATCTCCTTAGTAAAAACTCACAGTCAACAATACAATCATCATTATTAATTTATTACATTATACCAATTTCTTATACAATTATATAATAAGAATAATATAATAATATGGCTGTGAGGTAGCAGAATAGACAATGTGATAGTAAAATCACATGGTAAATTTTATTATATAATTGTATAAGAAATTGGTATAATGTAATAAATTAATATATTTAAATAAATTTAGACAACCTGAAGATGGAGCCAAGACTCCGAAACATGTAGTTTATATAAATAAATAGGAGTTATGCCTAAGAAGTGATATTTGAATTATTATTTTTTTTAATATCATAATGTTTCTTAAAGTTCGATAATTGATTACAAAAAAAGAAAGTTCCTAATTCTGGAATAAATGACAAGCTGTAAAGATGAATCTACTATAAAAATTATAATCAATAAATGTCTTCATTTCAATCAACCTATTTTTAAGTGCAGAAATATAAATGGCCGACTAGAGAAGCAGCCGATTGGCCGGCTCATCTGTAGTAGGAATATTAAAACAGTTCTAAATCCGGTTACTCGTAGATCTTAAATATATCAGAATTCAGTGCTGGATAATGTCACTAAAAACCATGTTTTTGAGACGTTTATAAATAAATGTCGTAAAAACTAATATCGAATTTTAAAAATAAACGATTCCTCTAAAGACAAATGAGCAGAAAAATAGTATAGAAAACCTATATCACAATGAAAAAATTTTAGTGTAAAAAAAGAAATATTTTGATTTAGCATTTTTATATAGTTTCAAAGAAGTAGCTCAGAGAATTATTTAAACCAACTATTATTGATTAAGTTTTACTATGCTATATACCCAGGATGTACCTAGATTTTATTACGGAATAGACTCAAGCTGTTAGTTGGTTAAAAGGTCAGTAGCATCGTTACTTACGTTAATCACTCTCTCAAACAGCAATCATTGAAGGAACAACCAGTCTTAAATTTAGTTTAGTTCCAGACCTGATAATTGTAACCTTCTAAACGATCTTTAAGAACATTTTAAATAACTGATAAAATGTCTGCAATATTGAGAAGAGATTGAGGTGGTTTTGAATTACTTTTAATTTAACTCTAATCCATTCAATACAATCGAAACCGTTTGAATCAAAAGAACGTTTGAATTAATTTTGTTTTTATTTATGTCTTTTAAGAGGGAGAATGTAAAAAATTAGGAACTAGTTGGAACGTTGATAACAAGAATTCATTGCAGTCAATTCCATGTTAGTTCAATCCTAATATTTTCTTGTAATACTGAGTAATTCTTCTTTATCGATTAGGTACAAATTTTCTATAAAATAAAGTTTTAATATCATTTAATTCATATATAATCAATACATGCATTTAGATAACGGCATCCATTTTAGTATAACAAGTGTATACAAGCGGAGTTCAATTTTAAAAAAAAGAAGGATAATATTTAAAAAATGCTTAGTTGCTGTGATATTATCCCATCTTCACAAAATATCCTGATAATGTCTTTCTGAAAAACATATTCATATATTTATATTATTTGGTCTCATAATTTTGATAAATACGTTAATCTTGTTAATTTATGGTAAGAAATGATTTATTTAGATTATTATACAAAATCTGCCACAAATAAATATTCAAATATATGAAATTAACAAATTTTTTAAAAACTTTATTCTTCATTTTTGTCAGGTTTTCTGACAAGGGATTTTTTTCTAATAGCGGGTATTTCTCCCTCTTCTACGGCGAAGGGCTCTAATCCTGTCAGGCATAGAAGATATTAAAATAATCCAATAAATAACAAATAAGTTTAATTTGTGAAATTTCAGTTATAGGAATTATTTTTTAAAATCTATTCCTCATTCCTTCAAACAGGGAGGTATTTATTTATCAAAAAGTATTATCAAAGAATTTTTTTTCTGTGCCGTTTCACAACGTATTCAACAAATTTATGAGACCAAATCTCCGGTGTGAGTGTTCAGAGGCAAAATGAGTTTCCGGTTTTTTTTTTTTTTTTTGCTGTTGAGTGTATATATTCATTTTGTTAGTTCAAGAAAAAACTCTACCACTTTTGAAGAGAAATGCAAATTTAAAAAAAAAAAAAAAAAAAAAAAAAAAAAAGATTCAAGAGGCCCTCTTTTTCCAACACCAAGCATATTGGATCCTATTCAATGTAGAAGAAAACCAAAGCTGTTCGTTTTTACATGTAGATTTATAATATGTATATGTGTGCATATAATAGTGAAAAAAATATTTTCGTTGTTTACCATTGAATTATTTTTTCCTCATCAAACGTTTAGTTTTTATAGATAAGAAAAACGAAATATACTTTTATAGATTTAGAAAAATAAATATAAATTTGAATCACATTTCCAGACATCATTGAATTTTTTCTAAATCAGGATATATATTTTCTCTAAATTTCCATTTTCCAAAATTACACTTATAAAAAATAATCAACATACTATTTCGTTATAAGTAATTTATAATCTGAATCTCAAAGGATTTTGAATTTGTTATATTTATTCTTATTAGGCGTTTGAATACCATGCTCCCGGGCCCGAGTTCGAGTCTGAAGGCAGAAAAATTATTTTCTGGTACTTCGGCTTCAGGGTCGGGAGACCCGCCTGGGGCACACACACTCAGTCTCGATAAAGTGGTTACCCTTAATTGGGGAAAAAACCTGACGAATGTTGTTGAGCGAGTATTCTGGCCAAACCTCTTCCTTTCACAACCGTTGGTCCAGAAACAAAACATCCTTACCTATGTACTGAACCCAAGACCCTTCATGTGTTGTAAGGATAAACGTTTTTATTTTTTAATATTTATTATGGTGCGAGATATTTTTAATGAATAAATATTTTTTATACTCCTTGGGTCCATAGACCTTACGAAAACGCGTCGTTTAATGAGAGATGAACATTTGGGCACCTTGGTTTTCCTCAGAGATCATATAATTTCCATGACTATAATTATTAGAATTCTATTCTTATTTTAATTCCATTAGTTATTTAGGGAATTCTAAAGATTATTTTAATATTTTACGCAGTTATGAATGAGCATCAAGCAAAGATTAAAAAAGCAATATTGATGAGTAAGCAGCTTAAATTAAAAAACAATGATAAGGATTTTTAATCTTACTACTTTCGATCATAAAGTATTCAATTTCTTTTTTTGTTTTTTTTTTATCTTTTTTTTTTTAGCAACAGTACATGCTAGTTTATAAAAAAAAAAATTAAATATTATGATAACATTTAATCATTAAAATATTTGAAATTCAATGGTAAAGTAAATAAGTTTATTTCGTATGTATTTATGGAAAAAAAAATATTCCTATGATTCAGCTAAAAATAATTCTATTGGATCTTCAAAATTATTGAGGATCAAAGACCTATGTTTTAAACCTATGAGGAAAATCGTTAAAGCGTGGGCTGAAACCAATGATCCAACAATCGCCATTGTGTCGTTGGTCAATAAAGTAGACAATTTTGCATAGAAGTTTATCAAAAAACTTAATAGGCTTATACTTTAAGAACATTTTCAAAATTTATGAAAATTCATGGCATCTATATTAATGAAATTAACAAATCTTTAAAGTGCCTATAAGTCTTTTGTTTATCATTTCATCGAGTTTTTTTCTTACAAGCGTTCCTTTTCGAAGCCCATCGTTCACAGTCAATGAAGAATAAACTTCATATAAAATTGGAATAAAAAAATTGTTAAAAATTTGTTTGCTGGCCTTCAAAATGTCCAGGATTTTTCGTTAGCTACTCTTTTAATTGGAAATGATTTTTTTTTTTTTTTTTTTTTTTTTTTTTTTTTTTTCATGGAGAATTGAACATCATAAAATAGAAGCAATATGCTGTTAGGTAACCAAAACGTTTGGCAAACACCTCTAACCTTATCGTGTTTGAAATCACGTTTATTACTCAATCTTGCATAAAATCATTTTCATTCAAATCAACAGCAATGGCAAGCAGAAATGATATAAAAATATTTTTACAATTCCAAGGACAATTAAAAAAAATAAATAAAAAAAAGAATCAATCAAAATCGCCATTTATGTAGCTCGTTCATATTTAAATAAATGATAATGAGTGCTCCAAGTCAATAAATGTAAAAATAAAATTTTAGCAAAATTCCATAGAAACATTCTTATATCTATAAAACTAAATTTTGCAGCAAAATTTGGTTAGCAAAGCAAATCCTGCTATGGCAATCCGCTCATTTGAAAACACTAACGAATCATGCATAAATTATTCCCGGTACAATTAAAATAATAACCTGATAGTGTATATCAGTTATTTGTTTAAAATTTTAACAGCCAAATGTAAGAATATTATAATTTTTTTTTTTTTTTTTTTACTTTAGAAGTATAAAATTAAATTCGTGAAATAATGTTCACACCAAAAGTTTTAAATTTCTGATATTTTTTTTAAATTACATATTTCTATAATTTATAATATATTGTATATTTAAATATATATATATATATATATATATATATATATATATATATATATATATATATATTTTTTTTTTTTTTTTTTTTTTTTTAATTTTCCGGCTATTGAGGTGTGTATAATTTAAATGTCAAATATGACAAATATCGGTGAATCGCTAAAGCATAATGGAATGAGATTTCTATGAACATCATAGAAACTTCTTTCAAATGTACGATTAAACTATTATTTAAAATTCTTATCAATCCAGTAGGGATTGCATGATTCTGATGCTACAAAGATCCACTTAACCATTTTATAATGAATATCTTAAAAGGTATTACATGAGAAACGTTGTATATAATCTATGTACATTAGCGGTAAAAAAAAGTATAGCCCACCCATAATAAAAATTAGTCAAGTTAAAAGTTTAATATATTTGTGAAATTCATCATAAAAAAAAAAATCAAAACAGTTTTAAATTGAACGCCAAGTCCTTTCTAATCCATCTTGTTTTGAATATTTAGTTTGTTTTTTTTTCAATTTCATTAGCCCATGGATAAATCTTTATGACTTGTGAATAAAAAAGCTGCTTAAAAAAAAAAATGAAATGAAATGGAAGAAGCGTATTGGAAATATCTCTGAAGTGGGGGCAAAAGGATTTCACATCGTACCGTCCTGAAGTCATTCAGATCGTAATACAAAACAAAATCCCTTTTTTCGTGTCATATCTCTTTGATTTGAAAGCTCTTGGATTAAGCTTTAAAACTGTGTAGTATTTTTTAATCCGTTTGTTTTTCACACAGATATTAAACCACCAACTTTAGCAATATCGGATCAGGTCTATACCTATCAACCAATACTGTATACTGATATTTAAAAAAAAACTTTAACTCTTGCAAAATCAAAACTAGAATAAAAAAAAATAGTAACTTTCAATAATTTGTTCCATATATTTATTTAATTTTTATACCAGAAGACAATTTACCTAGTTTTTATGTGAAAAAAAAATATTTCGTTTTATCAAAAATTACACTAAATTGAAATTCTGAAGCATTGACAAATTAAATTGTTATGTAGCATTTTGATTTTTCGTCGCTTGAGTTTCGAAAAATAATGTGATTCCATTACCTCTTTCAACAAATGATATCAATGTGAATTTATTTATCATTTATTATTTTTATCAAATAAAATATCTTGTTTGAGGAATAAATTTTCAGTATTAGTAAAATTATATAATAAGATGATGTTCATTAAAAACTTTGGATAATTGATTTTTACCTAAATAATCTTTTAAGACTATTTTTTTTTTTTTTTTTTTTTTAAAGGTCTAAATATGTAAGTTTTTGTTTAGTTTTATTCGATTGGGACTATATATGAATTTTCCATGAATAATTATGGGATTGGGAAATTAAAAAAAAATAATAATAATTCGAGCGCAACCAACTTTTAATCGTTTTGAATGGCAAATAATGAACTATCTATTTACAGTGATAATTACACTGTAAAATTGTTATTTTCGAAACAGCTAGATAGCTTCAAATACAACTATGCTCATACATAATGACACCCTCATATTCTCATAATTAAAAAGGGGAACCATGCATAAATACATACAAACATGATTTAACAACAACCTACAAATATTGGACTACATCACATGCACAAACAATCCTGATCAAAATTGAAAAAATAAACACTCAGCAAAACAACATGAAACACAAAAAACACGTAATGAAACAAACATGACATTACATAACACTTAGCGAAAAATATAACATAGCTGGCTGGAATCCTTCACGTTGTTCGAGATGCAATAGGATTCGATCCATACAGCAGCGGGTCTATTCTCGTGAGCCTTTTCCTGAAAGAATACCTCACAATTGTATTATTTAAAAATTTCAGAAAAATAATTTATTATACTGATACATGTATAAAATATCATTCCCCTATTACTCAAGAATTAGTTGAAAAAAAAAATAAATAAAAAAAAAACAGTTTAAGAATACAACGTATATTTCTCACTCATAAATATGCTGAATACATTACATGTAAACCCTCAATATCAGTTACTTTCATCCAGGCACTCATTCAAAAGTTAAAAAAACAATTAAATATATTTTAATTAATGATATTAGTTCTATATCATAATATTTCGTTATAAGATCCTTGTGTTTTATATTTAATTATTACTTTGTATACTTTTGACGGACGTTTTTAATACTTTTTTTTTTTATATTTTTACGGAGTTTCGGGACTATACCTACGCAGCATTAGAAGAACAATTCCAAGAAATATTCAAAGAGATTAAAAAAAATATTCTTAAAAGGAGCTTACACAAACTATACAAACGTTCAAATTAGATCGGTTTGAGAAACGGAGTTGAACTTTGCTGATCTACAGAACTTTCCTCACCATCCAATATCCATAAATTAAATACTTACGATTAAAACCCTCCATGCTTCTTATTATGTTACAAATAAACGTATCCATAAAGATCTAAACAATCCCCTATGTCGCTGATTTGGCCCTAAGCAGATACCTATCAATAGTAAACTCCATACCCACTCACATCCTGTTGTCTCCTAACTTAATAATCTTATAATTTATAATCCTGAAAATTTCAAATAGTAAGTAGATAATTGATTTTAATTAAATAGCGTTGGAAAAAAAGGAAGCAACTATCGAAAAACTATCGTTAGCAATCGATAGTTTTCAACCGATAGTATCGCCCTATCGATAGTGCTAACTATCGACTATCGCCCAACCCTAGAACAGAGAGATAACTTAGGGTACCGTTATTTTAACTTTACTGAAAAATTTTGGGAGACTCACGAATCTTTACAGAAGGTAATATCTATAACATCAGTAAGAAAAAGATGTCAACCAAGAGGGAGTCTCAGATGTCGAACTTTCCATTTCAAAGTATTCTTTATTGCCTACATCAGATTCAAAATAATGGGCCAAACTGTTTCTTTAATAAAGTATCAATGCAGTAAACCGCCATTATTTTATAATGTATAACGGATAAAGTATGAATTTGAGGTGTAAACAACTTTGTTTTAACCAGTTTTTGTTAACTGGAACAAAGCTCCACCTATGAAAAATATATGGAGAGAACACTTTTCTTGTGTTTTAACGAACACTCCTGTGATAAAAATGAACCAGTAAGTGTAAGAACAATAAACATTGATAAAGATGAAACGGCTGCTAAAAATTGGTCAGTGGCTACGGTGGAAGATATGTGAATGCCAATGAAGACAGAGACCCATAGCAAGAGAAGAGTGGGAAGACCAAGAGTCGGATAGACCAACTTAGAACCAACTAATTCAAAACAACTTCCCAACAACAGAGCAGACATGATCCATTGATTTCATCAACCCTTTCTTGTCCGTTGCCGAAATTCTCTTTCTCCTAATATCTAACACGCGTCTTCCTTAATACCGCGTCAATAATTTAAGAACCACTTTTTCCAACACCAACTCAATATCACATGCCATTTTATATGTTTTTCTTAATTACTGGAACAATTACGTATTTGTTGGAGGATTGTCTATAATTTTAATGATTCAATCACAAATCAATAAACCAAGAATAAAGTAATTCTATTATATATTAAATACATCCTAATTTCTATTTTTTTTTAAATTAAACAAATAAAATGGAAAAAGGTCAGGACGAATTCACGGAGTCTAGGTTGACATTTTAAGGTCACATTTCAAAAATAATAAAAGTTATATAAATGAGACAGCGAGGTCAGATGAATTTTCACTAAAAACATTTAGAACAAATACTTTCAAGTAATATTTAAAAATTTCTAATAATATTTAAACAATAAGCTTATTTTTAAAAATATTCGATTTAAAAAAAAAGTTTATCAACAATTTAATGTACAAGCGATTAAAATTTACAACAGGATGAAGATTGTTTTTAAAATCATTAAATTTCCTCCATTGTCGTGAATATTGTAATGCTTGGAGTCGATTAGATAAATAAACTAATAAATAAATAAACTATCGATTTAATAAATAAACTACTTCATTATTACCTATAACAATTCCGATCTTAATATTTGGTTAATAATTCTTTGGTTATGAACCGAGACCCATAACTTAATGAACTATACACAAAGCATCAATTTTAGTGATTTATCACCCATTTTCGTGATACTTGATGTACCTTAATCATGATTTGTGATTTATGGAACGTTTATAACCATCGTGGGCGTTATAGTGCTAAAGAGCCAACTTAACAGCCATAATTCATGGATTCTCCTCTATCCTTGAACCTAAGTATTAGAATATACGTCAACAGAGTCCTGAACAACGAATTAGACACAAAGAGGAGTACTGTAGATCAAGTTATTCCCACTTCATCAACCATATCTGACCAAATGATTTTAAATTATATAAATTAAATTTAAATCAGTGAATAATTTTATTCGTTTGTCATATTAATTGCAACTTAAATCAATCAAGTAATCAATCAAATAAATCAATCAATCAAATAAATCAATTAAATCGTTTGTCATATTAATTGCAACTTAAATTAAGAGTATAGAGAGTAATGCATTTAAATACATATATAAAGGTAGGTCCAATAAACAGAATTATTCGTGCAAAGCTGTAATACCAAGTTTTTTTTTAATTCGAAACGTTATTGTGCCAATATTATTTTGTTTAAATATTTTATTATTTCATAATTATCATTAAATAACTTATCGACTTATTATCAGAGATATAATAGTATAATGCATTAGTTATTAATTAAATATAAAAACATCCACTATATAACTAAATTAATTGAAATTTATGGAATAAATTAAAATATAGCATCCCTAAATATATATTTTTTATAATCAAAATCAAATTGTTTAATTGAATGAATATTAAAAGCTGCCTTTTTCAAGGGTGATAAGTAATATGGATTTCAATGAATCCATTCACACAATATGTACAATGAAAATATGTAAAAAAAAATAAATATATATAAAAATAAATAAAAAATATATACATAACTAAATAGCAATACAAGATACGAAATATTGCAAATAATAATATAAAATAAATTAAAATCATCTGCAATTATATTAGAATAATAGTATAAAGAAATTTTAAAAGATAGAGAAAACAGAATTAGATATAATCATACTATATTTACAATATATACAAGCATCCCAGGGAAATCCCGAACCAAGCTTGCCCCCCCCCCCAATTATGAGAGAGCAAGCCAGGCTCAAAGTTATCCCAACGCTGCTCTCTGAGCCGCATCACTTGTGTCAAAATCAATGGAGGCTGAGAGGGAGCGCTCTATCGCTCAGGAATTGAGCGGAAGAACTAGCCATTGCCTGAACTCTAATAAAGTAAATATTAAATATTTACAATAGGTCTCAGAGCCGTTACCGTTTCAATCGGGGAGGTGGATTATAAGGATTACTGGAACTGGATAATGAATAAGCCTGAAGGTTAGGATGATAGGAAACGTTTTGATGGAATTTTGAAAATGTAAGGGGTATGTGCTCAGAGAGGAAAGGTGTAATAAGGTCCATTTTGAAATAAATAAACAAAAAATTGCTAAATGAATTGTTTTTAAAGTAATTTCATTTATTCCCAAATGTTATCTTTAAGATAACTTTTAAATTATTATATCAATTTAAAATTATTATTATAGTTAAGTCTCCGACTACTCCAACATTTTGCAACACAAGCGTTCAAAGCTCCCAATAAATTACAAAAGACCTTCATGGCAGTAATTAGACTAATCTGGACCTACGGAATTGAGCTTTGGGGCTCCAGCAAACCTTCCCATACTCGTATCTAATCCTCACAATCCAAAATCTACGTAAAATCCTTAATGCTGCTTATTATGTCACAAAAAAACTTCGGAAAAAAAAGATCTTGATGTTCCATATGTTGCAGATTCGGCCAAAATCAGATACCTATTATTTCATAGAAAACTCTATACCCACTCGAATTCTCTAGTCTCCCAACTATTAGTTAGTGGTTCTTAACATGTAATTGACATGTCATTGCAATTCATTATTCTTAAATTTACTTATTGTATATAATGTATACAGTTGTAAATATCAATAAATAGTTAATACAAAAAAAAATATTCTGGTTTATGTTTGTACTTTGTATAATTCTTATAATACTTATATAATATAATTATAATACTTATATAATATAAGATCTACCTAAATTATTGTAAATAATGAAGTTTCGTGTTCAATAAAAAATATTGCCTTTCATATTCCAGTTAATGTTTAATTCATGATTATTTTTTATAGTACGGACTAAATGTTAATTTTTCTTTAAAAAAAAAATATTTCTCTATTCGGCAAAAGACCTTTTCCTAAAAACCATAAAAATATAGTTAATATTCATAACCCTATCTCTCTTATCATTATTTTTATTTTATATTGTAATAAAATAAAAAAAAAATTTCGAAAAAAAAACAAAAAAAACCGACTTCAAGATTAAACCTACATATACAAACTTGAACTAAAAAATAAAAAATAATATTTTAATTCCTTCGAAACAAAAACCATTAAATGACAATCAATGAAATTATCGATACTTATATACCTATTCACAATTTACGATCAGTTATTTTTAGAGTCGGTGCCATCCAAGAAGGGCAGTTTAATCTTGCCTTAGCAATTAACTTTCGAATGGGCGGAGACAGTGGTGAGGCGGTGATGAAACAGTGGGAGCATCTTTTCAATTACCATTTCTTTTCAAATTCTGTTTGTTTTGGTTTTTATTTTTTAGTTCAAGTTTGTATATGTAGGTTTAATCTTGAAGTCGGTTTTGTTTTGTTTTTTCTAAAATTTATTTTTATTTTTTACTTTTTTGTGGTGATTGTATTTTTGTTTATACAGTCAATCCTCGATATTCAAGCTACCCTGAAAAATAGTTCGACTTACTGAAAAAGAATTATCGAGATTATCATTCCACTTACCTGCATGTAAATGGGAAAATTGTAGTTGAAATCATTACGTGTATTTTCATTAATGGGAATAAATTCTTCAATGAAGGAGTTACTTTTATTGATCAATAATAGTATTATAAACAGCATTTAACTCCTCTTTATTAAAAGTACAAACTTGTTACATGTTTCCCGAAACATGTAACAAGTTTGTACTTTTAATAAAGAGGAGTTAAATGCTGTTTATAATACTATTATTGATTAATGGGAATGTTTTTTGTACATGCATATAAACTCATTGATACAGAAAATTAAATGCCCAGTACCAATTTATCATATAACTTTCAACTGAACTGCGCTTTTTTCTGAGGGTGCCTAAAAGTTGATTTACCGCCTTCCACCAGTGGCGATCCTTTCTTTATTCTTTAGGATGGTTGAAAGGGAACTACGCGGAATTCGGAATTCATTAGCAACAAACGCCCAACTTCTTTCTCATTTCTCCACTTTGCAAATCAATTTTAACTTTTCTTTAATTGAAAGAATTTTCAATAGCCACTGTAAAACCACTCGAGTGAATAACTAATAATAAGTGACTGGTGTATAACATTGATTATTAATAACTGTTTTTTTTTTTACTTTTCTAAAAAAGTGCTGAGTTAATTTCAAAATATTGTTTATGGGACCACCTCTGAAGTATGCCCTACCGATCTAAAAAAGAATCATCAACATTGATTTAGAATTGACTGAGTAATCGCGTAAGATACACAAAAAAAAAAAAAAAAAAAAAAAAAAAAAAAAAAAAAAAAAAAAAAAAAAAAAAAAAAAAAAAAAAAAAAAAAAAAAAAAAAAAAAAAAAAAAAAAAAAAAAAAAAAAAAAAAAAAAAAAAAAAAAAAAAAAAAAAAAAACAGATGAGTTGAGAACCTCTTCTTTTTTGAAGTCGGTTGGTTATATTGGATAAAGTTGAAAAGTAGGGGGGTAGGAAAGTGGTAATTACCTTATTTTAATTTAATGATTATGAGTTTTATTCAGTGATTTGCTACAACAAAAAAAAATAGAATCGGATCAGCAAGTAAATCAACAGATGTCACAGAAGAACCAATCACATCAGATCAACAAGCTAAGTCAACAGATCATAAGTCAAAAACAAACGACACACAAGCTCTAGATGATTCGATGATTCGAGCTCAACACACTTGAGGACTTCACTCGGGATTAATATTGCAACTCAAACCAGATTTCTCAACCAGCTGCTTTGAGCCGGACTAACAGTAAATTTATACAAATATCACCTGAAATAGTTTAATCTGTTCCATAGAACCTATCTAGAAAACATTCAGCACAGAGGAAAGAGAAAATAAAAATGATAACAAGGTCTCTCTACAAGTCTGAGAAGTAAAAGAAAGACGCTAAAATAATAGATGAATCGGAAAAAAAAAATTATAATAGACAGAAAAAATATATTTTTAAGGAATAGTGCACCTATCCACCAGTACGTAGAGGGACACGGATAAATATGAAATTTACTTTAAAAAATGATTTTCCATTAATCCCTGTTGAACAGATCAGCTACCTAGGACTCCACTTGCACAAACGTCTTACTTGGAATCCACATACAAGACTAAAACGACAAGAAACTGCCCGTCGTTACAGACTACTTCAACATTTACTAAACAAACGTTCAAAGCTCCCGATTAATTACAAAAGACGCATTTACTTGACTGTGATTAGACCTATTTGGACGTACGGAGTTGAGATTTGGGCTCCACTAAACCATCCAATTCATCCCGTATCCAATCCTGGCAATCCAAAATCCTTCGAAAAATCCTCAATACTCCTTTCTTTGTGACCAATAAACTTATCCATAAAGATCTTAATGTCCCATATGTTGCTGATTTAGCCCAAACCAGATACCTATCCTTCCATAGTAAGCTCCTTAACCACTCCAATCCACTAGTCTCCCGACTTGCTTCCCACTCCATTCCCGATAATCCTCCGAGGCGTCTAAAAAGAAGATGGCCTAGAGACCTTTTAGTGTAGATTTTTATTGAAGTGCTACTAGTTAGTAGTTCACAAGTTATTTACATGTCATTGTATTCACTATCAACACATTTACTTGATGTACATGTTTTTGTGCAGTTGTAGATATCAATAAATGGGAAAAAAAAAGAACTTAAAAAAAAAATGTATTCAATTGGTAAACAAGAATGTATTTTTTTTATAAATTATAGAAATCTGAACAGGCCTATGATAACATGCATGGATACACATCAATCTTACATGAAACGTATTATAATAATAAGAAGTAATCTAAAAAAAATACACCAAAAAGGAAAAATACAGTGAGAAAAACAACAAAAGAAACTCAATTTCTCCCTCACTGAGAAAAACATTAGACCATGGCTATCTATAATCTGCTAGAATTAAAAGGATCAAATTGCTTCAATTAATCAGTAAATTGAATTAACAATCTATGATTATTCTAAATAAACAATGATCTGATAAATTGAGAGTTTTAAACGTGACCTTTTTCATTGAAATCGATATAACTCCTAACGGTGACAAATTTTATACAGCAAAAATTATCCTACATTAAATTTCTCATCAGTAAACTGTTGTCAAATTTTCAATCCAAGCAACACTAAGAGAGTGTGTCAAAAATACATTAGGAAAAAAGGTTTTTTTCCTAATGAACAATACTAGTAACAATAATAATAAGGGATGGTGAAGTTATAATACAAGACGGTCAATACAAATAATAATATACAATTTATAATAATAAAAGAAAATAATACTATTGTGTACCTTAATAAAACAAAGTAAGAATTTTATTAATTAATTTAATGTTGGTAATTAAATATTTACAGTTTTTTAATGTGTTTAATTTTTTTTTTTTTTTTTAATAGAAGTTGGATTTTCAGCTTTTCTGTAATATATGTTTAGTTCGTTTCTGTTTTATTTTAGTAGAGTTTCCTTTTTATATTTTCCTATATCTTGGATTTTTGGGTTTTGGGACATAGCAGTAAATAGGAAACAATGTATGCGACTAGATAACTTGTTCGACTGTTATAACACCGGTGAGTACAGTGGATATTCTTGTGTATCTGGGATAGTTTTGATGATTCTCACTCCTGTTTGACTTCCAAATTAGTAGGTTATGATTGGACGGATTACTGCTTTGTACAATGTACACTTCTTTCGTTTGGATATTTTTCATAATAGGAGAGACATTTTGCTGTTCAGAATTGTTATTTACATGTTCCGTAAATGTGAGGGATCTGTCTAGTCTACACCAAGATAAGTAACTGATTGTGTACACGGGATATGGTTGCGGTCTATGGATAGATACATGGTTGTCTATTTTAGGTCTTCGTTTGATAAAAGTTATTGATATTGATTTGGTAAACCAATGTCATTAATATCTCGTGGTATGAAGAATAATATAAAAATTAGTTGAATGCTGAACAAAATTTATTTTTAGTTATAAAAAACATTTATTTATACAAAATATATCAACAACTAGAAATTTAAGGTGCCTGTTTCCCCTCGCCTCCCTCTACAACTTTTATGAGTAAATGAAAATATAAGCCAGAAGTATAATATAATTTAAAAATTAATGAATTAGTTAAAAAACCAGAACATGCTGAGAAATGTGTCTGTGGATTTCAGAAATATAATAACATCTTCCATAAAAATAATAATATTTTTGTTTTCAATTTATTCATGCATGAGGTTCGTATTATTTAGAAATTAAAGCAATAACAAAGTTCGGATAAAACTAGGTCCAATAAAAAACCCAACGGTTGACCCCCTTTCCCAGCTTTCCGAGCTACTTGCAGACTTGCGGTTGGAATGAAAAAACGGAACATATTGCTTCTCTTTTTTTCCTTTACCGTCCGACAGTATTATTAATCTTATATTTAAAAAAAAAACGTGGCCTGACAGGAAAACATGGAGGTTACACCTGCACAATCATCAATGCAACTAGGCAAGTGTAAAAACAAACATATATATATAAGTTATATATATAGTAAAAAAAATATATATATATATATATATATATATATAAGTGCTTGGCAAAGTAAATATCAAAAAATTAGCAATACCCTTATTCAATTTTGCGTAGTTTAGATTAAGAATATCGAGATAAAAATCAAACTAGATTTTTCCAACATCGAATATCTGGGGATCTGTAGATTGTAGAAAAAAACTATACGGAGGAAAAAGATGTGTTTTTACATCTAGATTAAAAATGTATATGTATAAATGTATTGTTAATCTACATGTTTTTTTATATACATTTATTGAAATTTACAACTGTACAGAATATATACATCAAGTAAATGTATTGTCAACGATTATAATAACATGTTAAAACTTGAAAAGAACCACTCATCAGTAGCACTTTATTAAAACTTCTACACTAGAAGGTCTCTAGGCCATCTTCGTTTCAGACCCCTCGGAGGATTATCAGGAATGCAGTGGGAAGCAAGTTGAGAAACTAACGGATTTGAGTGATTATGGATCTTACTATGAAAAGATAGGTATCTGGTGTGGGCTAAATCAGCAACAAATGGAACATTAAGATGTTTATGGATACGTTTATTGGTGACAAAGTAAGGAGCATTGAGGATTTTACGAAGGATTTTGGATTGTAAGGATTGAATATGAGATGAGCCCCAAAGCTCAACTCCGTACGTCCAAATAGGTCTAATGAATATGAGTCTTTTGTAATTAATTGGGAGCCTTGAACGTTTGTCTAGTAAATGTTGAAGTAGTCTGAAACGAAATCTACACGTAAATTTTAAAATATGCTTTGCTTTCCTATAGATTTATTTTTCTAATTAATAGTATTCCATATTACTCATTGTCCTTCAGTGAGGCAACTTGTAATATTTATTCAATAGAATTTTTTTTTTTTTTTTTTTTTTTTTTTTTTTTTTTTTTTTTTTTTTTTTTTTTTTTTTTTTTTTTTTTTTTTTTTTTTTTTTTTTTTTTTTTTTTTTTTTTTTTTTTTTTTTTTTTTTTTTTTTTTTTATCTACATTTTTTTTGTTTTTTTTTTTTTGTATTTATTCAAAAAAATATTGCGTGAATGATCTTGATGTAAAATTGAAAACATTGGATGTTTCCTTAAAGTCAATATACTTTTTCATAGAAAATAGTAAACATCCAACTTTAGCACTTTCGGCTCAGGATGGGTAATACCTATAGATCGATGTAATATGTGTTTCCCAGTATGATATTTTATTTCAAAACTATCATAAGGAAATTCACATTTGAATTCTAAATTCACCTTTTCCATTAAACAAAACATACACGTTATATGATTTTCGATGATAGAAGAAAAAGGACCGGTATATTAATTAATAGTTAGTTCATGTAACATGTGTCATCATGCTCTTTCCATAATGCTATTATTTTTCAAATTTATTTATAACACCTAAGTGAGTAATGTGTAGCAATTATTCTCGCTAGTTTACATAATCAATACTTTTTATTCTGTCATCCCGAGTTCGTTTTTCTATTATTAAAGTGATGATCGCACTGCAGAAAATATTTCTTTTTAAATGAATTAATAGTATCAACCAGCACTGTCAAAAGACAACGTAATCCACAATACTAAATATATGATTTAAAAGCGATCAGATATATATATCTAAAAAAATAATCAGTAAATTATGATTGAGTATCATAAAATATCTCATTACAAACCATCCATTAAATATATTCTCAGAATAGTAGATTCATGATAAATGCCTTAAAACCGTATTTGCGTGTTACTCGACTGCTGTTTTCTAGCGCGGGCTAATCATTCATAACAAAGTGTTGAATTATTATTGTGAGCTTTGAAATTAAATCACTCGCCTATTCCGACAGAATTAATCGAAACCACGCCATTTATATTATTATTAGTTGTATTCCGTAGTTCGGGATTTAACGACTAAAATATCGAACCATTGAATTTCTTTTTATTCAAGAGAAATAAGCAAAATATCTTGGCTTATTATTTTACTCTTTATTCTGATTTCGAAATTCATATTTGATTTGATTTAAAATGCAATAACGTTTTGCCACTTTCCGTGATATTTTTATAGTATCTTCTTTACTGAGATTTTTTATTGAGAAGACAGGAAGAAAATACCAATGCTAAAAAATGTGCCACGTTTATGGTAGCCCGCTTCTAGAAAACCTAGCACACAAGGAGAGCAGTTTCTTTTTTTTCAGTAACAATGTGGGTGGTATAATTTTGTGTCACTCCATTTTTCATTTAAAATACATGCTAATATCGTTGCCTTATATTAGTTGAGATATTTTCAGCGATGCAAGTATAAAAAAAAAAAATTGTCTTAATCATAAAAGACACCAGAAACACGTTCAGCATACGATTTTTAGGTATAATAGTTTCTTGTCAGTTCAACACTAACTTTTGGAAGCTTTGGAATTCGTATCAAGGAAACTACCAGATGACCATAATAATCGTTACCGTAAAATACAATAGTTTATACAGAAGTGATGTATACTTTTCGTGATTTTTTAAGTATATCTCTTTTATGTTCTATTCAACATAAAATAATATGTTTCGGTTCAATTGCTGTTCAATAGCATATGAGTAGAGCAGCTATGTCATGAGGTCGATCTAGAGTAGTTGCTAGATGGACGAAGAAGAGTTAGGAATTGGACAAAGACAAGGAAGAAAACTTAATTTCTCCCTGATTGGGAAAAACAACAGATCATGAATACATCGTGAATCCTTTCCCCGAAGTACCCGCCAACTTCTGGTATCCTCTCTCATTTTCCCCACTTTGATTATTGAGTGCTTGGTGTGCAAGGGGCTGTCTGTTGAGCTAGAGATGAGACTAAGGAGACTAATGAATTGCTTCATAAGATTCATCTTAGGGGTCGACAGATGGTCACACGTATCTTTCGACGGAAATACTTCCTCGGCGCTTTCCTATTCCAATCATTAAAAACCAATAAACCTTCCTATATTCTAGACCTACTTACTCTGCGTTCCTCCATTCACCACCTGAATACAAGATTCCAACCTTCCAACCTATATACCCCCTCACATAGAACTGCCTCCTTTGAAAAATCCTTCGTTATTCGTGCTACCTCTTTTTGGAATTTCTTACCTATCCATATTCGCAAAGCCTCTTCCTTAACTTCTTTTAAACATCATTTATTTATCCATCTCCTCGATCTTCAATCTTCCTCAAAAATGTAAAGAATATATAATAAATCTACATAAGTGTGTTAAAATTTTTACTGTTGATTGAATTTTATTTATTATTATTATTTTTTTAAACTTAATTTTAATTTTTAATTTATTTTTTCTTTGTTTCTTCTCTCTTCTTTTTTTTTCCTCATAATTTTATTTGTAATACTGATTTGCTGATTTTTAACTAATCTTAGCCAGATAATTGCACCTTTTTAATGTGCACTTTAATTATTCTTAGGGACAGTCTGTCCCAGAATAAAGTTTATTTTTCATTTCATTTCATTTTCATATTTATCTACAATCCACTGATTTTCCGAATTTACATTTTTGAACTAAAAGAATCAAATTAATAATTATATTAGGTTAACAATTAATAATTATTCGAAATCAACAAAGCTGCGAGAAAATAGGGGTTTCAAACGAGACGTTTTTCAATCGAATCAATACAGCTCCTTTTTTTCTGATTTTCTTGCTGTCGACAAATTTTCGATCCGAGCAACACCAAGAATGTTAAAGCGTGTAAAAAAAAGCCCCGACACTTAAAAAATGTAGGCAACAATTGACTTATTTCATTCAATAGAACATAGCTCCTAAGCGGTAGGTTCTAGCGACAAATGTTATATAACAAAAAATATTTTCCATCAAATTTCTGATCAGGAAACTGCCATCAAATTTCCGATCTGAGCAACACAAACTATAGACTCTCAGCTTAAGAACGTGTCCATGTTCCACAAACTTGTGGCTCGAAAAATATTTATAACTGTTCAATCGTAATTATAAATATAATCGTAGCCTACTTTAAAGTTATTTATAAAAACTTGTAATTTTCTTCAAGCTTCATTATTAGTTAAAAGCATATGTTGGTTTTCTCAGAGCTTTGGTTTAGTTCGAAACTTCAGACAGGTGTACTCCAGGAATTGAAGAAAATAAAAAAAACCCTGAGAATATCTCTGAGAACTATTGTTCTGCTTTCCTTAACTATTTTTTTAAAACTTGTGAAAACATCCAAACTGGTAGCTCGGAAATAGTTGTTTTACGAATCCGGGTAGATCTACAGAACATATAGCGTGGGGCATTGTATAAACTAAAATATAAACTGTTGCTAGGATTAGTTTGTTTGGAAGGAGAGTCCAAGAATAATCGTTAGATCGGGCACTTCTGAAACTAGTATCCATCAGAGGCTACAAAGCATCCTGTTAAAAAGGATTAAACGGGAAAATAGCGTCCTTTAGAAACGAAACAATTTAATCAATTTTTAAAACGACAACAATGGCCGAATATCCTTCGGCCGTCAAAAATCATTAGATCAGGCAGTTAAGGAGTATCCTTCAGTGTCTTTGGGCTTCTGATGGTCGCTGTTGACCTTTTTAAAATTGATTAAATTGTTTATTTTTTAAAGGATACTTCTTTAAAAGCTATGATTGTATGATTGTTTAGTAACATTTTTATCGAAATTTTGTGAGATTATATGGAGATTTCGTGTGCTAATTACGAGCTCGAGCGCACAGCTGCTGATAACCTATACCCAGCTATCTTTATACAACAAGCTGTTGGCATTCTTCATATTCAATTAGGCATCTCAAAAAGATGAGAATGAAAATGGTGATGATAAATATCGGAAAGGAGCTTAACATTTCCTAATGTCAGTAGATTTCTCATAAAGCAACTCACATACCAAAACATCTTATGAAAACTAAAGTTAAGTGTGTTCAATAAATGGTACAATTAACGCAGTTGTGCGGATATAATTCATAATTAAATTTTAGATTTTAGCTAGAATCTAAAAAGCTGATAAACACGGGTTCAGAACTTCAAAGAAATTTAGAGTGAATTTTATTGATTATAAAACCTCGTTATTCAATTGTATAAAGTAAGAGTAAATCAAGAAGGTTGTGAAAGACCAAGGTTGGTATCTCAAAACAGTTTCTTGGAACGTCTCTCCATAAACACAAATGCATAGAAGCAAGAGGTCAAGTAAAATTCCGAAAATAAATAAAAAAACATATTAAATTAAAACATCACAAAACCAGGACTCTTTCAAAGAGATAAAAAAAAAAAAAAAAAAAAGTACTACAAGACTCATCTGAAGCCAAGAGAATATATTTTTGCACTTGGCAAGTCGCTCTTTTCCTCAGTTAGTATTTACTAATGGTTTTTGTATTTTACAACAAACATCAAATAGTTTTCTAGTGCCACTTTCCAAACAGCCCAACCACCACACTCTGAACCCACAATAAGACGCACATTCAAAAGTTTTGGGGAACTGGATATACATGTATGTTTGAGGCCTAACAGGCAAGCTCTGCTAAAATTGGCAAGAGAGAAAATATTTCGTTAAATATTTGGAACATATTTAAAAGAAATCAAAATGAATAGTAAAAAATCGCAAACCCCACTTCAGTTGTTAATTATTGATTAGTTTTTTATAAAACCTGGTAATCAACAGCTTGTAAACAACTTGATGCTTATTATGTAGAGGATCGTTGAATTATAGAAAAATGTTAACATAGCATTGTACCATTCTGTCTGGGTAATTTCTGGAAATAAGAATTTTCCTAATAGGACAGGTAAAGCAATTGAAATAAATGAGCACTACAATTTTAGTTTTTTTGTTTGGCTTTAACGTCTTTATATTGTCTTTATAACGGCAGTAAGGACAGGTATCCTACAGGTTACCAACCTATTCTAGCCAGATTCATTCCTTGGTTATGCCACGAAATCACTTTTAACCCACCCAGGGGAGACTAGAACCCACGACCTTCTGTACCTGGCGCGGTGAGAAGCTCCCCCAACGCGCTCGGCTCCACTACACTTTTACTTATTTTATAGTTGGTCACACTTATTTACAGGAAGTGAAAAATAACTTAGAAATAGTAATACGCATTATTCCAACTTCGCAATGTATTTGAATGATTAACCATAAAGAATAAGAAAATGATGATTGTGGTGTGCTCGTTTAAAACACAATAAAAGAATATTAGGTTATTACGCCGACGTTTCCGTTTACACTGCAAACAAGAACAACTCTTAGTTTTAAACCTAAGTGAGAATAGACCTGTAAAATAAGGGTTTGGCGAGGAAAAAAGTGCCGAATTTCTATTCTCAACGTATCTTTATGTTTTTTGGGGGCTGTATCCGAATCTGAAGTTTGCTACAACAACCGTCGGCTTCAAACCCAAAATCGCTTTAAAAAATACGTTATTTTATTTATAGCCCAAAGTCTTTGCGCTTAAGATGAAAGTCTTTGCGCTGGGATCTTAATTGTCCTGGCTTGTCACTCCATAAGTGGAGGGAAAAGTCTAGTTGGGGCATCCATAGTAGAATGTATATTGTAAATGAAGTATGACTGTATTTTTAACTTTTAATTTAATCTTGTTTTTGTTTTTACTATTATTATTGTTTTTATTTTAATTAACTTTTTTTTAGTTTATTCTATTCTATTGTATTTTTTTTTCATTTTATTTATTGTATTGTGTATAATGAGGTTCTTTATTTATGCTTATTTTTTCTCTTTTTTTCATTTATTGGCTAGTAAATATGTTCGTTTATTTCAAACATTGCTTTTTGTTTTTTTTTATTACTGATCCCCAACTACATCATACATATACGTTTCATCCAGTTAAACAACATAACACTTCAAATAAAAGAAAAAAAAAATCGTATAAGCGCAAAGGCAGCCGCCAAAGAATGTGCCCCAGAAGGAATGTCAGTCATCCATTGAAATAATACCAAGCTTTGGCTCATTTGGGAAAAAAGATATGCTTTGAGATTGGTGGAACATCAAAGGTATTTGGCATTTTGAGCCTGTTCCTAATGGTCGGGCAGTGGACTCATAACTTTACTGTGAACCGTTTCGAGTGCCAAGTACCACGCTTTGCAGGAATCAAGCCATTTTGCAAAAAGACATTGTTCTAGACATTAACCAATACACTTTTTGCGTCATCCTCCATGTAGCGCAGATATTGTATCATCTGATGATGGTTCGTTCAGATCATTTTCCACAAGGTCGAACCATTTTTTAATAATCACGGGGAGGTACAAACTGAATGTGATGCAATTTGCCTGAAAACCAAAGAATTAGTACCGGCATCAAATCCAATATCCGGCAGAGAGATAGTGAAAGTAGTTAAAAACAATGGACCTAGTTTTAAGAGTAGTGTTTAATATGAAATGTTAAGTAAAGCTATGCTTATGTACAAGAACGTTTTTAACAGCTTAGTATTTTGAATGTCTGTGTAATATTTGCTAGCGTTTAAATTGATACTTCGAATAGCAAAACTTATTAATCATCGAGATGTTTTAAAGAGAAATTTAAGAGCGCCATCAATATGAAACTGAATATTTGAGGTGGGGCCATCCAAGGTTAGATTATACCCCGAGGAGAGAAATTCGACCTCGTTCAATCATCAAAGATTTACAAGATCGATATCTGCCCAATTCATTGTCAGTTCTTAATTCAGCTTAATTCACCGCGATGAAATACTGTATTGAAAACAAGACAAAAGGTGCCATATCACACCAAGGAGGATCTTAGATTCAGTTTCAGGTAAATATAGTTTCACGGCAAACTATTTTGTTGGGAGAAGGTGTAGGCAGCATCTATTTTCAAACATATTCACCAAAGGGTCCGATATCCACTTAAAAAGAGCGACATACCCAATAGAAAATAAATGGGTTTGGTTCTTAGCCCAGAAGCAAGAAGTCCGTCATGTTCAATTTGGCCCAAATCATATAAATACATTCTAGTTAGCCTTTGTAATGAGCTATACTATTATTCAATTTTTACTACAGGGAATAAATCTATTACAAATATTTATTTAACAAATTTTGTTTTAGCAATTTATTGAAATTTACAACTATATACAAATTAGAGTAACAATACGTCTAGTAAATGAGATGATAATGCTCGTATAAACTTGACTCGTAAATACAAATCTTGACAGTATAGAATGTATAGAATAATGTTTTTTATATAAAAGCTGTAATATCTCCATTTTGTTTAAATATTTAAATACAAAATATTCTACCACAACTTATTCACGACATTCCACTTGTTAAATATACATCTCCCCCTTTCCAGGGCGCAAAATATATTTCAATTACGTATTCATATTTCCTATACATACCCGATATTGTTTATATTAGCCGTATTTATACATACCGCTCGGTTAACAGGTTAAGATCTTTATGGATAAGTTTCTTTGTGACAATGTAAGGAGCTTTCAGGATTTTCATTAAAATATAATTCTATAGTATAAGCATAAGCATGAAAATTCAATAGATTTTATTCAAGATAATTTGTACAGTACCGTATGATAATTTATTGCAACAGATCTAGTTTCATATTAAAACTAGTGCTTTATTTATTTATTAATTATCTATTGTATTTATTTTAATTGGATCATAATTGTCTTTTATTCTAATAAGATATTCTAATATTAAATTTCGTTAATTATTTTTATTGTATTAGTTTCCTTAAAAAAAAAAAAAAAAAAAAACTTATGTAAAAGTCATTTTCCAACATACATGATACGATCTTCCTGTCAATGGAATACATAAATTACAAATCGACACCTTTATTGTTTTAAATTATAATAATTTTTTTTTTTAGTTTTTATTATATTGAGCAAATAGTAATGCGGATAGTTCTTTTTACCATCCTCTTAAGACCAGAGTGTAAAGTGGGTTTTTTATTTTTTTTTTTTTAACAGATATTTTTTAGTGACGTTATATTATTGTATATATACATACAAATAGTTCTCTAGAGTAAATAGGGAATGATTTAACGGAAATTCTAATTCCGTGTCAAACAGCTGTTCAATTCTTTTTGTATGTTTTGTCAATAACTATTATTCAGAATGCATTTTATGTAAATAATTGTTTTGTTTTTTTATGTGCATTACAATATCTTGTTATTACTACGTTTAATGTTTTACATATACAAGAAAATTCCTTTAAAACATATATAACCACCAAATAACCTACACATAATATAGACCCTTATTTTGTACTTTAACTTATTGCTGAAATCTGTAGAAAGTGTTATTTACAACATATTTCAAAAATCCACTATGTATTCCAGTGTTTACACTTTTCCTTTAAAAAAAATTCAGTGCGATAAATGCAATCTAATAAAAATGTAAAATTTAATAAAAATTCACTACAAACAATGAAAAATCTTGAAACACTTATTGTAAATGAAAGAAAAACAATGTATAAAGTGTTTTGGCCAACAGTGTGTTTGCAGTGTTTATTGAAAGTACATACTATAAAATTGCATACAGCTATTTCCGTGATTTTACATAATAAAATTCATGACAATATATAAAACGTACTTGCTGGTTTACTTTTATTGTTATGTTTAATGTTTTATATTTACAAAAACTTTGCGTTAAAAACTAATATGTATAACCTCGAATGTATTCATAATATAGACACTTGTTTTGTACTAGAGTTTGTAATTAAAAATGTGTAGAAATGGTTAAGGGTTTTTTTAATTGTGCGTTACAATAACAATACGTTTCTTCATTATTATTATTATTATTATTATTATTATTATTGCAGTAAAAGATTCGCTTCTACCGGCGGCCCCATTGACCTCTGACACTGTTAACATTTACCAGACAAAATTTCAAAGCTTCCAATAAATCATAAAAGACCCATTTACATGACAGTAATCTGACCCATTTGGACATACGGAGTAGAGCTTTAGGGCTCTAATAAACCCTCCAATTCTTCGTATTAAATCTTTACAATCCAAATATAAAATATAAAATAAAATATATATTATCAATACTGTCCATATTTACAATATATGTACATTAGAAATGATGTATCTAAAGTTGTAAATAAATACTGGAAAAATAACTAATTGTATTAAGTAAGTAAGAAAATCGCATTATTTGATGAGGTTTTTTATATGGACATAAGAGACATTTTAGATTGTTTTAAACACATTTAACAAAAAAACACACACACAAAAAAAGTAATTTTGTGGTGTGAAACCTTAATACGGCTAATTTATTATTGCAATGTTAAATAGATCAATATATATCTAGCACTTATTGATTGTCATTTTCATAATTTGAATTTCTGTAATTGATTCGTGAATATTTTTAATTCAATTCTAAATATCAATAATGTTTTTTTAATTCATTAAAATCAGGTGAGGTGTTCCATAGTATCAACGAAACCCTTCCCACCCCCAGTCCCACAAAAAAACCAAAAAAATAAAATGAGATTTCTTATTTAAAATTTTTATTCGTAGTAAGCCTACAACTTCCTGTCCTTCAGTATCCTTCAATGATATTCCAATAATTCCTGTTGAACAGATTCGCTACCTAGGACTCCATTTGGACAAACGTCTTACTTGGAATCCACATACAAGACTAAAGCGACAAGAAACTGCTCGTCGTTGCAGACTACTCCAACATTTACTAGACAAACGACGAATTCATTACAAAAGACTTATTTACATGACTGTTATTAGAACTATCTGGGCGTACGGAGTTGAGCTTTGGGAGTCTACTAAACCAACCAATCCATCTCGTATTCAATCCTTACAATCCAAAATCCTTCGAAAAATCCAAATGCCCCTTACTTTGTCACCAATAAGCTTATCCATAAAGACCTTAATGCTCCATATGTTGCTGAGTTAGCCCGAACCAGATACCTATCCTTTCATAGTAAGCCTCATTACCACTCAAATCCATTAGTTTCTCAACTTGCTTCCCACTCCCATCCCGATAATCCTCCATGGCGTCTGAAAAGAAGATGGCCTAGCGACCTTGTAGTCTAGAATTTTTATTGATGTGCTACTGATGAGTAGTTCTTTTCAAGTTATTACATGACATTGTAATCGTTATCAGCTCATTTACTTGATGTACATATTTGTATAGTTGTAAATTTGAATGAATTGATATATAAAGAAAAAAAAAGAATTTTTAAATTCGAATAGTAAACCTGGATTCTTAATTATGTGGGCAGTAAATTTTATTTCAATACCGGTATAGTGGATAACTAATCGGATATTCGAATCTAAGATGTGGCGAAACACGAGAATTTGGATATTTGGATACTGAAATGTTTGGTTCATACTTTCATCTCTATAGCACATCTCGCCAAAATGTCGCCTGTTAAGTGGAGAACATTATTATTAACAATGTACACCTTATGTTTCACCGCATGCGCGTAAACATATGTGTCACCATTTGAAATTATTAGGCGACATATTAAAATATTTATTTTAGATTATAAGGGCGCTTTTGGCTCTATTCCGCATCCAAGGTCAAAGAGAGCCCTTTAGCCATCTTATTATTGATTTGAAACGAAAGAATAAAATGGGGCGGACAGAAATAGCCACTTTTGCCCCCTCCCTCTTCCTTTATTGCATTCATTGATAAATTATCTTTTCCACATTTAATGCGAGTCTTGGCTTACTACCACTGATTTATTAATAGCACTAATCGATCGGACACCGCAGGGCAACGTCCTGCACTTAAATCACAGAGCTGCAAAAAGTTTATTATAAAACGTAAAATAGTTGTTAACCCAAAAAAACCAAAATCAGCCTACTCAAGTTATAATTTTTATTATGATTTTTATATCAAGTTGTTTTCAATTGAAATTTTCTGCTATGTTTTCAGCAGAAGATACATAGGAAAAACATAAATAGTTGAAACAAAATATCGTTGAACTAAAACAAAAAAATAACAGATAAGTTGGTAACTTATAAACAAAAATTCACTATATATAAATTTATTTATTTATTTATTTATAATCTTTTATTGAGTAAGTATTACAATATGGCTCTATCGAGGGAAGTCAGTAATATGGAAGGCAAGTATATCATAAACCTATTGTGTTACGTAATCAAAATGGAACCGATTGCTGAAAATTAAAAAAAAAAAAAAAAAAAAAAAAAACAAATACTAAAAGAATTAAAGAAATTGATGTTAATACTGGGAATGTTTATTAGGTTTAACATTCACAATGTCAGGAAAATATTTATACTCTAAATTCAAGGAAAAATTTCAAAAATAGTTAAATCGAATTGAAAACAACAATAAATTTTCTGGATAAATCACATTGAGATGGATAAAAGGTTCACGCCAAACAGTATCACTGAAAAATATATAGAGAGAGAATAGTGCAAAATCAGTTATCAACATCCTCCGGATATACAATTTTAAAACACAGACCATATTTAAAAAACATTTTAAATGATTCAGACCGCTTCTTTTTTTTTTTTAATTGAATAATGTTATAAAACTTATTTTATTTTTTTATTTAATATATATGGACAAAGAACCCATTTGGAAATACGGAGTTGAGCTTTGGGGCTCTACTAAAACCTTCCAATTATTCTTCTATCAAATCCTTACAATCCAAATTGCTCAATGCTCCTAATTATGTTACAAGCAAACTTATCCATAAAAATCCTAATATTCCATATGTTGCTGATTTGGCACAAACCAGATACCTATCCTTTCAAAGTAAACTCCATACCCGATCGAATCCACTAGTGCACAGATGATGTCCAATAGGCCACTAATGTAGGTTTAAGTTTTGTTTTCAATTCAGAAACGCCAAATATATTATTTATTATTGTTATTAATCGGTTACGTCCCATGTTTGATACTTGGCCCTTCAATATCTCTCCCGATCGAGTGCGGCTGCTTTCCAATCCTAAGTACCAAGTAGATCCTAGATTATTATAGATTAGTATCCACTTCACTGTTATTAATAATTTTCGCTTAGTTTATTATATAAAACTAACTAATTGTATAGCTCTTCAACCCGGGTTGGGCCTTTACATTATCAACTGCATAGCGCTCTCTTCAGATTATTCATTACACCCAAAGCCACTGACAGATACTCATTTACAAATCTGAGCGATCTAACGAAATATGTTCGTCAACCGAATATTTCACTATTTCTTCTTCTCCTCGTTAAGGTAAAGTGATTAAATCGGTTCATTTATTAATGGGCAGTCTCTGTGTTGCCGCATACTATTTTGGCTCCGATGGTACAATTACCCTACATTACAGCCAGAACCACTGAAGGGCACTTCTAAACAAATCTAATCGGTCTTACGATATATTTTTGACGACCAAATATTTCAACCTTATTATATTAACATCTGTGATTTCATGTGCCATCCAAGTGGTCAATATTCCGTGTTCTATTTCAATCTAGTTTTAACTATTTCCATTGATTAAGCCACATCTTTATTTTATATTATGTATTTTCGTAATTAATATAAATTAATTATTCAAACCCCACGTATAAGCCTTTGTGGAGAGAAACATCAGGGTAATTAGTATCAATCAAGGCTCAACATATTAATTAATTAGCTCATTAAAATTATAATAATCGGTCAGGCAAGTATATTCTGATCAGAATCCCACCTACCAGATATGTGTTATGCCGGGCCAAAGCAAATCGGAACCCCGTACCATTGCAGGGGCAACGAACTACTCATATTTGATGTAGCGTCATTACTTGGGCAATGTTTTGAGAAGATTTCTCAATTTAATCTCATTGGGTGCACCCTCAGAACCTTGCCCCATAGAAATTATGCTCTTAGAACTTTGACCTTCTTACACTTATGTCCGTTTCCAAATCATTTATTTCTTTGAATATATTGCCATTTATTGTACATAAAAAATAGTTTCTTCATACGTATTTATGGTTAAATATATTTTTATTATTACTTTTTCAAAATTTTATTGAACAAAATTTTATTGATTACTTGAAATACGTAAATATGTTTGAAGGTATCTACGTATAGGTAAATATTTACGAATCATCAGATATAATAAAATCGTTCAAAATCAATCCAGAATTTAATAAGATCAGCAGATAAATATTTCCAATAGTATCATTTTAAATTCGTTTCCAATATGAACAGAAAAACCGATCAGTTGCAGGGAAAATCTAAAGAATTATCTATCTACCTGACCAACAATTAGTACATCTCTTTACACTGAGCATGCTCTAGGTCCCAATATATTTTAAAAGACCTTGCCTCATCAGGTGAGTATAAATATGATTGATTTATCGTCTTACATTTAAAAAAAAATTAATATATATAACCTATGCAGCAAAGTGCTGATGTTTACATTTTTTTGTATGTTTCACAACTGATGGCAAATGTTTAATATTCAAAAGTATTCTTCTAATAAAAATATTCCAATAGAAGTGGAAAATTATTCATCAATAAATATTATGGTTTATTCATATTTTTTTTGCAACCTTTAATTCAGGTCCATATCAACAACCAACACTAAAGATTTAAATAACTAACAATGTAATTATATGTGAAACGAATATTGCGACTGTAGACAAAACCTAAGTATATTTTGAGGTTGAATCTAATGGAAAGTGTTTTTACTTTCAGGAGAACTGATGTATTGATAAAAACTTCCTAACAATGACGATCAAAACATAAATAGGATAAGATTCGAAATACTTTTCCTGATGGACATAGCAATTCGCTGAGAGGGCCTAAGGAGGCGAACATCGATCTGGAGGCGTCAATATTAACTATCCCTAATAACCTTACCTCTGCCGATGTTACTACTTTAATCTTCATTCCTAATGGAAATGGAATTTAAAGCCGATGAAAGCTGCCATCAATAGGTAAAGTGGTATTATTTTTTAAACTAAACAGGCAAGAAGGTATTAAAAATGAAACTTATTGAGTAATTAGATCATAAAGTGAAACATAACCTACCGTTTCTGTCTCCACTCGGTGATTGGATAACTAGTGCTGGTCTATGAAAAATTACTTAGGTTGACATGGCTCATTTATATACAGTTCAGCTAAACCGTCTATCCTTAACAAATTTGATGCAGTCCACCAAACAGATACCAGACTATCGACATGAGCTTTCTGTACAAGTCCAGTACTTAGCCACTGCAATGTTTAGAAGACGATAACTAGCAATAAATTATAAAGCGAATCTACATCACAATCTCGATAATCCTGCTTTTCGATAGTCGGATCCCTGTAATCCGGCCTTCTTCCTATCATAACTTCTAAATTGTTATGATAATAAAAATGTAAAGTTACGAATTGAAGCATTGTTGCGTTTTTTTATTTTTTAGGTAGCTTTAATTATCGGAGCTTCTGGGGCCTGCAGGTGCGGTGAACTTCTAAAAATGGAAATAAATCACATAAACTAAACAGATGAATACATAATAATTAATATCCCAATTTCAAAAAATAATGTACAGCGTACCTTTTTAGTTTCCAATAAAATAGGACCATATGACTTCCAACAAATATTCCAACGGTACTTAACACTCCGACCAAAACACACTCCACATCCTCGTTTATTTATTAAATACAGCAAGGGTAACTGTACAACACAACCGATAGGTATTAATTCACTTTCAGCAATTCCATCAAAAATAGCTACTTACTTGAATAAAAATAACATTGATAACTATACTGGACACGCATTTCGGAGAACATCTTACTAGCTGACGAGGGAGGTTATATTTTACAGATTAAACAACACGGAGGCTGGAAGAGTACTAGTGTGGTAGAAGGTTATGTAGACCGATCAATTGGCGCTAAAATGAATACTGCTCAGCTGATATTACAAGGAGGTTCACAAACCCATAAGCAATGTGTTGTTAACATTTCAAATTCTAATTCTTATACTCATTTCAGCAATAATCTTAACTTCAATGGAAATAATTCAAATCAACCATTTATTTCTAACGCCAATAATTGTAACATTACAATAAACATTTATAATAAATAATAATGTGAATACTTGTATTACTACCTGAATAAAAGTTATAAAAAAATTTTCATATGTTTTTTTTTTTTTAACGGTTGCAGAAAAATATAATATTTAACTCGAGTATAAAAAATTTTACTCACTCTAGGCAATTCACAGCACTCGCTTCGCTTCGCTAGCTCGTGCGTGTAAACCTTGCCTCGAGTGAGTAAAAGTACTTCTTTACACTCTTGTCAAATAAATAACTATTTTTTCATCTGAATAAAGTTAAAATATTTGTTGAAAATTCAATAATTTGTCATTTTTTAGGTAGCTTTTTTTAATCCGGCACTCCACTGGAACTATATGTGTCGGATTATCGAAGCTTTGTATATAATTTATATATTAACATCATATCCCTACCATAAGCCGAAAGAATGTCAGAAGCAATTAGGCAGATACAAACAGTAACTGTGAATCCTCTATACTCCAAAATTACCACCGTGTACCTTTCAGACAGCAACATTACATTTAGAATTAACAAAATATAACAAAGAATCCACTCTACCAACTGAGTATAAAGTATTATTTGAAGAAAAATTATATAGTATACCCAATAATGCAATAATTTATATGGACGGATACTTCAACCGCATATGCTGTTGACACCACGCGATACCTATGAGCTACCCCCTTTCTGTAGTGTATACACCGTAGAATTTAGCGCAGCACTTATCCATGAATCTACGTTGCCAAGTGTGGGGATCTTCCCCCACTTTTGGAAAATGTCTAGTCTTAGTGGGGAAACGGGAAATCCACAGAAGAATTGGGGAATTTTTAAAAATCAGTATAAAAAAAATATAATAAAATGTATAGGTTATTTATAATTTTTATTAAATTTTACTTCCTCGCTAGTGTTCGACGTTCCATCGTTAATGTAAAATATATCCAAAGTTTGATCATTAAATGTCTCAGGGAGCGTTAGGCAGTTACCTAAAGGCAGTAGCTTTGACTGCCGTAACTCTCGCTAGAAGTTTAAGATTATTTTGTATTTATTTTATAAATTCATAGTTTATTATGAGGTATAAAAATGAATGAAATACATTTATAATATTATAACTAGTAATAAATGTTAGTAGCAGAGATGTTAAAATAATAAAGTTGAAAAAAATATAATTAATATTTTTACGTAATATACGTTTGGTTCATGTCTGAAGTTGACGCTTCCTATTCATGGAGAAATTTAACAAAAAGGAGAGAAAGACCAAAGCCGAGGTGGTCGGATGGTGTAGCGAAAAACTTTAAAAACGGCTTGGAAGTCAGAAATTGGATGGCGTTGGAGGCCAGGACCTGTAACTGGGTTTTAACGCCATAAAAAATATATTTAGGCGTATGGGTCATATGTGAATTTTGAAGTGGAAAAAGGTGATGGAGAGCTGGGGAAATATTGGCCAAAGTAGGGGAAATGTATAACACTCCACTGGAAAAATATTTCATGTCACCTCGCATTACTGCCATGAATACCATTGCAGACATTACAATTATCTCCGACCCTCTCAGCGCTTTAAAAGGTCTAAACAATATTCAGACAATAAAAAAGTCATGTTAATTAACGAATAAGTAACAAAGATTCAGGGGGTTGGTAAGAATATATATATGATATGAGTACCTAGTTATATTAGCATTAAGGAAAATGAGATGAGGGATAAAGTAGCTAAAGAACCTCTAATATTACATGGTAGAGGGGAAGCTATGGTAAATAAAGCTGAAACAAGCCGACCTTTCAAAGGACAAATAGAAAGTAGCAGATTATGTGGTATAAAAGCCTTTATAACAAGCTGAAGAAAATAAAATATACCTTGGAGCCCTGGGGTATCTCAACTCGTAACTCTCGTAAAGAAGATGAAATATTGACCCAGTTGAGAACAAGTCACACAAGAATGGCCCATGTATATTTAATATGAAAGAAATAAGTGCCGAAATGTCCTAAGTGCAACTGCATCCTCACTAAAGAACAGGTGATAAAGCAATTCCTTTTTTTTCCTAAAAAAATAAATAAATAAAAATAAGTAAAACCTTAGTGAACCCGAAGGTTCCACACCGACACCACTAACCTTCGACCATAGACCACTAACCTCCAACCTGCACCATCAAAACAAAAATCCACAAGTTCAACCCTGACTTAATGTTTCCAACTATGTCTTGGTCTATCCCTCGGACGTTTCCTGCTACGTTATGCATTGATTGGGAATTGTTGGTGGAATAATTGTCTTATATATCCTAATTTTTGAATTTCTGGAAAGTAAGCGCGGACTGAGTAGTTTTGCGACCGAGAAATAACAGGTATTTCAGGATTTTAATCTTGTCTTTATTGACTCGTATCGTTTCTCTTAGATATTTAAACTGCTCAGCGCATTAGAATTTTTTTCTTCATTTATTGATATTTAAAACTGTACAAAAACATATACATTAAGTAAATGTGTTGATAGTGAATACAATGACATGTAAATAACTTGTGAAGAACTACCTACTAGTAGCACTTCAATAAAATCTACACTAAAAGGTCTCTAGGCCATCTTCTTTTCAGACACTTCGGAGGATTATCGGGGAAGGAGTGGGAAGCAAGTTGGGAGACTAGTGGATTGGAGTGGTTATGGAGCTTACTATGGAAGGATAGGTATCTGGTCTGGGCTAAATCAGTAACATAAGGAACATAAGGTCTTTATGGATAAGCTTATTGGTGACAAAGTAAGGGGCATAAGGATTTTTCGAAGGACTTTGGATTGCAAGGATTGGATACGAGATGAATTGGATGGTTTAGTGGAACCTCAAAGCTCAACTCCGTACGTCCAAATAGGTCTAATCACAGTCATGTAAATGAGGCTTTTATAATTAATAGGGAGCTTTGATCGTTTGTCTAGTGCATTAGAATTTAATTCCGAAAATATCTACATCACTGAAATTTTAATTTTTTTTAACTATTAGCCATATATTTTGTTTTACCGGAATTAATTACAAGACCAATTTCGTTATCAGCTTTAAAAAAATATATTTACCATTACCGGCCTAAAATAAGTATCAGAGAAAAATCTTCAATCTGATATCTCAGAAACTCTTGGAAACAGTGAATCAAATACCCAAATAATTATAAACTTACTATCGGAGAATAATTTAATAGTAATTATATATATATATATATATATATATATATATATATATATATATATATATTAATAAACAAATTTTATAATCACGAAAATACTGCCGATTTCCATATTTGGCGGGAATGAAACAAGGCAACGAAACCCCTTTCGAATTTTATAATAAATACAAAAAAACATTACAGTTGCAAATTAGTTATTTAAGGAGCGAAATGCCGATGGAGGCGTTAGTCCTCACGAAATATATCGAAAAATTAGCACTAAGAGTTTTGTTAAAAGGACTGAAAGAACCGCTTGGCTCTTTCATGAGAACCAAAATCCGATAGACCTGGCCAGCTAACGAACGATTTTCAATTTGTCATCGACACTTATCGCCCACACCAAAACCATAACAAACCAATACACAAAAATCGCCAACAATTTATAAACTAAAAACCAGTACAAAGCATCACCTGCTAAAAATGTAATCTCAAATCAGCCCCAACTATCAGTATAGTTGACCCCAACAACCTCAGGACCCCAACAACCTAATCAGTCATAGAGTTGTAATTATAGAAGTAATTCCCAATATCGACAACCTTCAAAGTGTAAAATTTAAATCTTTTCTCAATACCCCCAGTTCGGAAAAACCCAAACCTAGAAATTGAAGAACTCGTCCGTAGAATCCCAAATTACTGAGGAGATCATCAAGAAAATCAACAATACACTGAATAGTGATCAAAGTAATTTTTTAGATCCCAGCCTAGCACAGGAGGAAATAGACCTATTTAATTTAACCCGTTTTTAGTGCTCTTCCATATATAATTCTCAAACTAAAAATTCTAATAGACACTGCGTGCACAAAATTTGTATCCGTCCTTGTAGCAAATAAATTTTTTAATAACATTACTCACGAACCATTTAAACTTACTAGCGCGCACGGTTCTTCTATACAAAATTTAATGCTAATGGATTCATCTAAATTATTCCCAACACCAAAAACTCTCCTGAAATTTGGCATTTTTGACTTCCATCCTAAATTCGATTTATTGTTTGGAACACAGTCTTAAATTATTAGGTGCGAAAATTGATTTAGTAAATGATATACTTTTTGGCAATTTAACAATTCATTATGAGACCCCCTCAATCTGAATATACTTACATCTTAAACAACGATTCTGAAACCGTAATCAAAATTCCAATCAAAAATATCTCAAATGGAGAAGGAATCATTCCTCATACCGATTTCAATAATTGTCTTAAAATTCATGAAGGTTTAATTTCAATTAAAAATAACGAAGCTATATGTACGGTAAAAAATAATTCGGATCGGTCAAGATTAACTATTAAAACCCCAATCCTTGTGAAACCAATCAGAATTTTTAAAAATAACGAATCTCATAATATAAATTTAATTAAAACAAAAGAATCAGATTTCAATGAAGTCAAAAATCTTATTCGCACGGACCATTTAAACGAAGAAGAAAAAAAAAGAAATTCAAAATTTAATAAAACAATATTCTGATCTATTTTATTTAAAAGGTACTCCACTAACTGCAAATACGCAAATCAAACATAAATCCTAACTAAAGACGAGATCCCAGTCTATACTAAAATTAAACAATTACCGATATCCTCAAATATATTTCAAAACGAAGTGAAAAGACAAATTGACGAAATGCTAGAGCAACAAATCATTCGCCCTTCTTTTTCACCTTACAATAGTCCATTTGGGTAGTTCCAAAAAAAAATTAGACCAATCGGGAATACAAAAGTGGAGAATAGTAATTGATTATAGGAAATTAAATGAGGAAAACGGTCGATGATAAGTATCCTATTCCGCATATAACCGAACTGCTGGATAAATTAGGCAAAAGCAGTTACTTTTCAACAATCGACCTAACAAGTTCGTTTCATCAAATTTTATTGGATGAAGAGAGTATCCCTAAAACAGCATTCTCAACCGTAAACGGTCATTACGAGTTCCTAAGGTTACCTTTTTGGATTAAAAAATAGTCCACCAACATTTATGAGAGGGATTAACAACATACTCATGGGCGTTCCAAATTGTGTTGCCTATTTAGATGATATAATAATTTACAGTACGTCCCTTCAGGAGCATTTATCAATTTTAAAGCAAGTTTTTAAAAAACTAAGAGAATCTAACTTAAAAATTCAGCCCGATAAAACCGAATTTCTAAAAAGGAAATAGAATTTAGGACATCTCGTCACATCAAACGGAGTAAAACCAAACCCTAATAAAATCCTTGCTATAAAAATTATCCCATACCGAAGACTACTAAACAAATTAAAGCTTTCCTTGGACTACTAGGATATTATCGCCGTTTTATTCCAAATTTTGCACACCTCACAAAACCCTTTGACCCAATGTTTAAAAAAAGGATCGAAAATTAAACATCGCGGATAAAAATTATTTAGATAGTTTTGAAACCAGTAAAAATATTTGATTAATAATCCCATCCTGCAATATCCGGACTTCAACAAAACATTTTGTTTAACGACAGATGCATCAAACGTAGCCTTGGGCGCTGTATTGTCACAGACGCACGGAGGACGAGATTTTTTTTATTTGTAGCTAATAGGCAAAAACAATCAAAATTAAAAAATAGTTTAGACATGAATTATCATTTATTGGCAGGCGTTGATGGCCAGTGCGTTACACGCCTTTAAACATCACAAACCAAGCAACTATTGTTGACTCAGGTATAGAGTTGGCGCTTGAGGATCTCGAGACCTTGAGGAGGAAAGCTAGAAGTTTGTCTTAAGTTTGCAATTGACGGGAGTCGAACCAACTCTCTACTTGAAGAGGTTAAGTGGTCCTTCATAACAACGCGGCTGTCAGAAAAATGGCTGTCACCGGATATCAGCTAAGAGATAATTCACACTAACAGAAAAGTGGCTCGAAAAAAGGTGGGTGGAGAAGCTGAAGTTTGTTCGACTCGCAGGTCGAAGGATGAGATGTCATGAAGAAAGCTGTTCAACATCAGCCAAGTCCAATAGCTAAATGTCTTCACGTGACCCAATTGCTTTGTGCAACTTCACAATCCAAAAATGTTTTACCAACACAGTTGTATTTTTTTTTTAATAACCCTTGTTTCTTTATTTTTCCATGTGTTTTATTTTTTTACTTTCTATTGATATGAATAAATATCACGTGCTACCTCATTCATGGGCAATGAGTATTATGGATGACAATGAATCCATTCATACAATATGTACAATGAAAGTAATAAAAAAAAAAATACTGTAAAAAAAAAAACAATTAACAGACCCTAACTATACAAGAAATAAAATAAAATCTAATAAATGTTAATATAAAAGAAATTAATATAATAATCATAGAAACAAATAAACTAAAATAGAGAAATAAAAATTTAAAAATAACTTAAATATAACCACACTATATATACAATATTTATAAGCATCCCAGGGAAACCCCAAACCAAGCTAATCCCTCCACTAAAGGAGGGCAAGCCAGACCCAAAGAGGAGCCAGCGCTGCTCTTTCAGCTGCGTCACTGGTGTATGATTCTCTATAAAATAAACTTTTGCCTATTCTCTTCTTTCTGCTTTTTAATATTTTAAAGAATCATATTTTTTTTTTCATAATTTAGTTTATCTGTTAATACAGTTTAGTAAATAATTAGGTGATGGGGCTCACCGTTTTATATTTATGACTACACAGCTTACACGCTAAAATAAACCTAAATCTAAAATTTCATATTTAAAATGATTTCGGCCAAAGTGTTGGTGCTCCCACGGATAAAATTTGCCTGTACAGAGGGTTCGATATACAGTAGAACCTCTTCAATGCGCCCCTGGTTGTCCGACTCAACGGGTAATCCGAACCTTCGCGGAATTCCGGGGGGAGGGGTGCACAATATTTTTGCGGAAAACCTAATTCTCCAGGAAAATTTTGCATTTTGGTGTGCAAAGGGTAGCGTGATTTTTATTTATTTATATATTGTTAGTATTATGTAGGGTCAATGCTTCTATATACAAATCGCTAGCTAAAACTTATCTATGCAGTCATATTATTATATTAGTGTATATAACGTACGTTTCTATTTTCTTTATATTTTTAAAATGTTAATATATAGCTTTTGATATAATTATAATATTTTTTTAACTATGAAAAATGCGTTTCATTGAAATCTCCGGTTAATCTGACTTTATGGCCTTTCCGCCCTACCCCTTGGTATCTTTATGGTCGGACTAGTGAGGTTCTACTGTATGTTTTACAATATTGAAAAATGCTATTGTCCGTCCAAATGATCATTAATTTTTTCAACTTGTAACTCCTCATACATCTTAGTTGTTTTACTCGTGGAATTATGGTACCTTTAACAATTATTCTAATAATTCCATTTTAGAATTATTAAAGTTGGTTATTTTTAGTTTTTAATTTAATTTAATTTAAATTTAATCAGAGTTATTTATTTTTAATTTGGTCGAATGTTTGCCTTTTTTTTAGAACAGTTGTAATTTTTTTAAGTTGTACTTTTGGGAAGAATAAAAACAAAGTACTGGTGAATTGACTTCGTGATGAAACATTACGCTTAGAGTCATAAAGCATTAAAAACTTCGATTCTGCAACCTTTATTTTTCAGTGAGCCGAAACAGTGCGATACAAACAATGGTTATATTCAATTCTAGCGAAGGACGAATTATATAGCCTTATCTTAATTTACATGAACAAAATATGCAAATCCTGCCATTCATTCATCAATTAGGAGTGACTTAACTATCGCCACCGAACATGGACGATATGCTCCTCACTTCTCTCATTTATCTTAAGTAAATGCATTTGAATCTTAGATTTAATTAATAAAGTTAATTATTTTATTATAAAATATGGGGTTCTGTATTTAGAATATTTAGAAGGATATTTATAAAAATATTTTAAAAGGTATTTGGCCCAAAGTGGATAAATAACGACTTGAAGTTACGAAAGACGCCCAAACAAAGAAAGCAAGGTTGAGATGGTAGCGGTTAAAAACTAATTAAGAAAGCACAGATCTTGCTTTAAGGACTTTTACACCGAACACACAATAATAATAATTATCAGATATACAAGGGGAAAAAATGTGCAACTTTACATAAAGGAAAATTACATAGTCATAAAGCAATTTCAATTTAGTCTATTCATCTCAAAACTAAACCCATTTTTTCTCGTGATTTGGCTACGTATTTACATATCCATATAAAAATGTGATTAACGCGGAACGTCTCAAGTCAAGATAAAAAAAAGTTTGAAGAATTAAAAAGAAAAAAATTGATATGCCCAATGAATTCTATGAATTTTAATCGCAAGAAAAACTGAAGAAGCCAAGAAATCTCCGAACACTGTATAACCAAAGAGTATCATTTACAAGTAGTTGCCCATCATTTTATTTTAAACCCACAAGTGTTAAAACAACCATCAAAATTACTCCTCCTTGAACCAATTAAGAAGTGTGAGGAGGAAGACATCTATAGAACCTTCCCAACTTTAGCGGTTCTCCACAAGCTACCTGCTAAAGCTGTTGTGGCGTACATCTTCCATTGTTTGTAATAATTAAGGTAATAAGTTCCGAACAAAATTATTATCAGTCTGTACTCTCTTAGGAATATCGTAAGGCTGCGCCAGGAAAATTTCCTGTTATCCTGATAAAAGTGATCTCAACTCCTTCAGAATATTCGTTTGAATTTTCTTAAAAACCATATTGAAACTCGTATTGTTCAAGGTTGTTGAATTTTAAATTATTATACCTCGTTTTCAGAGACGAGACTGTATAAAATAGGGAAATAATGTCAATAAATATGTACTGAATTTTAACCCTTTTCAGGTCAAACATACATATTTAAAAACATTGAAATTCAGTGTGTTTTTTTGTTCTTTTTTATTGGTCTAATATTGAATAAATCCATAAAAAATAGATAATTTACTTTCATTTATTACAATATTTTTTTATTCTCATTTAATGTTTTTGAATAATGGAGCCCCTCCAAACAATCTATCGCACTAAGGTGTACTGTAGTACACATTGCCCTGAAAAGGGTTAACTAGGGATGTATCGATTCCTAGGAGTCGATCCATACGGCTAACGTAGGCGATAGTTATGCGATACCTTGTCTATTTGTTATAAAAAGATTTGTTATTTTCGAGCCTTAGAACACTATTAAAACAATCAGAGAAATCTCACAGTCAGTGCAACCTTCCATCTATAATGTTTAGGGAAAGTTTTCAGTAACATTTGTTATTCCTTAAGTGATTAAAAAAAAACCATACCCTTCGAAATATTTATCTTCTTAAATAAGACTTTGTAAAATTATTTTTTTTATTTTTTTTTACTATAATCAATTTATATTTTTTATATAATAAATTTCATTTTGCTTCGGTTTGCTTTTTTTGCTGTCACATGGATTATGTTTTGTAATAGCATTTTATTTTAAACAGAGGTATAGGTACCAAGGATCGAGAATTAAAAATGTTTGGTACCGACTCATCACTAATTCAAACACTGTACTAGCTTCTAATAGGCCAAATCTAATGCTAAAAAATATTTATCAAATAAAAAAAATTAAAGAGTACTAATAAATATAAATTTTATAGAATAACTCGATCCATAACTTTCAGGAAAGTCTAATAGTAAAAAAATTATTTTTCTATTCAGTAGACCCTCTGTGGGACATTTAACTCTCGGTTCTGTCAATCTAACATATAAAAAATAACCTATTTTGAAAACTCACTGAGAAGGCCACGACTAGGTTCTTAATAATAAATGTTTTAAATATAAATTGTAGATTAGAGGCGCACAAGAGATTGAAAAGTATTGAAATATGACGATTTCTCGAAATGAGAGAGATAAGTCAATGCTTCACAGAAAATAAAAGTTAATGAAGCATGACTTTATTTAGATGCCACGTTTCAGCCATAACATAGATTGTCGTCAACGGGGCAGAAAAAGCATAAAGAGAAGACATGAAAACAAAAAGTTATTAGATCCAAAAGAAACCGAGGTGATTATGGTCAATATGTCTACCAACATTTTTCTTTTCATGTCTCCTTTTCAAAGTTGACTTTCCTGATTATGGCCATCAGCTTTACAGACGAAACGTTAATATTTAAGTAAAGGCATGTTTTATTAAGACTACTTTTATTTAAAATATTCACTGATCTATCTAAAACAAATTCATCATTTAAATATACAAGCAATCATCACCACACTTTTTAAAATTAACGATTTTCCATCGGAAGTAAGGAAAATTAATAGAGATATAAAGTATAGTTTAAGTTAAATGGAATTAAGTAGGACCATATCGTTCTCATGAAATACGATATATTAAATGATATTGAAAAGTAAATTTTGTAACATTTAATATCAAGCACAGCATGCTTTTTTTACTATAAATTCAAATAGTTTGAATAAATTAATAATAATTGATTGTTGGGCTTTCTATTGCCGTAATACAAAGCGTTCATAAAATAAAAATTATTTTCTACTTTTTACCTCGCTTTGCAATTAAAGCGTGATTTTTTTTTAACTATGATTTATTTTCTTAATTTTTATTCTCCAAACGATATCAATAGTATTTATGATCAAGAGCCTCGATTTTAGTCATGTTTAGGTAACCTTTCCATTTTACCTAACGCATCACTACATACATAAAACTTTCCCGGTTAACTTGGAACAATAAAGTTATTCCATTTAAACATCTGTCTTACCACAATCATTACCATTTATATTCTTCAATCTTTTTCCATTGGTAAGAAATTGTTTAATCGGTAAAGAAGAACATTTACCTACGTCCCGTGAATGGTGTACAGTTAACCTGTAAAACTTATCTAAATATTTTCTTTTATTCAGATCATTCTGGTGAGGACATTAGAACAAAAATAATTGTGAATTAATTGTACTGTCGTTGGTCCTTAACACGTGTGCAAATTTTCAAGTCACACAGATTGCTGGATATCGGTGAAAATTACGCTGAAAGATTACGTTACATACCTACAAGTCAAGCTGTTAAAAGCGTATTAGTATGGAACCTATGCGAAATAAGATTTATATAAAATAAAACCCCTCATTTACAGTAACAAACACACACACACACACATGGTATAAGTATGAATAAAATTATTCACACATCTAATTTCCAAGATACATGTTTACGAGTATATATGAAACAAATAGTCCAACTAATGTTAAGAAGAAACATAACGAAATAGTTATTATATATATGTTATTATTATCCGAATGACCCTATTTTATAACTTCAAATCATATTAACTTTTCCACATCCTTCATTCTCAATTTCCAATTAAATGTAAATTTTTGTATGCGTCTTTGAATTGCATTCTTGCGTGTTGATAGTGAATGGTACTTTTATTGGATCGTTAAATATGAAATTTCCATTCCTGTGGAATTTTGATTAATAGCTCATATATTACTCCAGAATTCCACAAACAATGAAATGAGGTATTTTTCTACCCCTTCCCTAAATTTCAAATATCTCCACTGTCGAATAATATTCTCCCACTTCGTAACTAAGCTAGGTATTATCCTAAATCAAGATACAGCTAGGATTGATCACGTGTTTCATTACCTGACGAACCATCTCCCCTTGGCTCATCTATCGATCCCGTCATCCACTGCAATCAACTTGCCAATTAGACTCATAGCTCATATTCTCCCATTCCGACTATGGTAATGTGCTTTATGGAGCTCTATCAGGCTGGATGCAGGGCTGATGAAGTCTGCCAACTGCAGCTAATTTCAGGTTCGGGCTATCAGTACAACGCTACAGCATGTTGATATTTTTGTATTCCTTTGAACAAAACTTTGATGAATCATACATTTATAAATCTCGCAGAAAACTGCAGCTAACTCACAGCGATATTATTGAAATCTTGCAAATCGGATCAGCGTGATAAAAAATGTTATTTTTATGATTCGATGTCTATGGCAGTCAATATTCGGAGCATATTGAACCATTGCAGATTAAATTCTTCAAGTATTTATTTGAAAAACCTAGAAACGCACCCAGCATTAGATTTGGAAGAGGACATACGCATGTTTTAGCCAAAATTTTCTACACTATGTTAAGTTAGTAAAATAGTTAAATACAAGATATTAATACCACTACAATCCCTTTCAACCGGGCCCCCCAAATTATATAGAAAAAGGAACAGAGAGCTTGACCTCCTGTAATTTAAATTATTACAAAATACAGTATTACTTCATTTATTCAGTCTCTCGACACACAGTCCTTCCTACATTGTCGAATCTTGACCCTAAAATCGTGAGTACTCGTAAAACCATAGAATGATCTCTTGATCTCATACTTAGTTCTATGAAGGAAATTAATGAACGTTACAACGTTCACCTCCCACCTTATAATAATAATAATAATAATAAACCTTTATTTGTACAATAACGGAACATAATTATACATTTATATATATATATATATATATATATATATATATATATATATATATATATATATATATATATTTTATATATATATATATATATTTTTACAAGAAAAATTACATATTTTATATATATATATATATATATATATATATATATATACACATACAAATTCACATTTGCACAAAATCAGTTAATGGCAGAGGTTTTTTGAGTTAATTTTTTTTCTTTTAATAGTTTCACTGTATTTACACTTCTTCCATTTTTTTTCTTTCTTCAGCCACTCTTTACCACGTTGCTCCTCCACAAGTAGTTCTCGTTTCTTGATCCTATGGGGTAGGTGGTCGTCCTCTGCTTCTTTTGTATTATCGGGGGTACCAATTTATAATATTCTTGGACCATTTATCGCTACGATATGTCCTATTTTCTTTTGTGAATTATCTTAGCTATATCTGGGAATTTCGTTTTAAACCTTATCCACTTATTTGATTTTTTGCCCTCTTTGTGATCTGTAAAGCATAATGTTACAATCCCCTTACCGTTACTCGTATTTTCCTGATAATTGTTTGATTTATCGGCCGAGTTTCGCAAGCATAAGTTAATTAATTAAGCGTAAGTTAATAATACCTTGAACCAGTTGTCCAAGGTATTTAAAGCTAATCACCTCTTCTATTTTCCAACTTCCACCCTATGGCCCAAAAACGTACTCAACCCATCGCACTTATAGAAAGAATGGAAATACAAAACATAGGGGTGAAATGTGAAGAAGTAACTAACACATAGTTGAAGTATGCATGATGGTATAGAAGGATCAATGCAATCAGGATTGAAGAATTAATTGCTACTTCTGTTGAATTTTTCTTTCAGATTTTAGTACAGTTGCGCATATGAATTTTGAATCATATTTTTCTTCAACCGGTTTCAATATGAACTTCAAGATTTTCAAACGTTATTATGTTTAAGCAGTAGCGTAACGTTTATCGGCTGGAACCCCCTCCACCAAAAATCCCGTCCCCTAGTTTATAGAGATTTTTTTTTTTTTTAATACGAAAACGAAATACAATTAGCTGTCATTATTTTCAACTATTATCTTATAAGCAAATATAACAAATACATTTTACGTTAAAAAAATAAATTATCATATAAATTATGATCTGATCGCTTTTTCGACCAGATGATATTACTAAGATTGAGGAAAATTTGGAAAAATTGGTTATTAATTCCAATATAAGTGCGCAAATAATTCATAAATCCTCACTAATACTTAGTTTTTTAACTTTAGTGACTGTTATATTTGCTGTTACGCAAACCTTTAACTTTTTAATGTATATTTATATCATTATTATTTTGTAAATTATATTAAGACTCTACCCTACGATCCTACAACCGTTGTTATGTACAGGAGGGAAACATGGGCATTGACACTACATGACACCTTCGTTATGTTCAAAGACCATAGCTATATGCAGCCCCATATTTTAGCCATGATGATGATGAAATTATGATGGCCTCGAAATTGTGTTATTTCATCCATACTGCAGAGTTCTGCAAAGACCATAGAAAAGATGATTTGATGAAAATTGTTATTTCATTATTCAAGAATTTTTTGATTGATTGCGGCAGCTAGACAACCATATCGCTATCCATAACCTTAAGTGTCCAAAACCTCCAAATAATATTTTAATCTCAAATAATTCCGAAAGATGGTTAAATGGTTAAAATGTATATACAAACATCAACTATACATAAGTTATTTTAAATAAATGTAGTGAGATTGAAATATAGTTTGATATAAAGATATATAAATAAACTATTAATGGACTAGTAAAATTGAATTGAATAAACATTAGTATCGGTGAGGTGAAACTCCGATTATTAATTTACAGTTGCTTTTCTAAATCGACTAAATCCTGTTCCAATCTATTATTCTATATTCAGATTGCTTTCAATGTGTCATCACTAGTTATTGAATAATTATTCAATTGTTTGATTAGCCTAAATTTAGTAATTAGCTATACAAATCAATGGATGTACATACAATCAAACCCATTTTATTCATAATTCATTTTATTATTAATTTTCAAAATGTATTTAAAAATCTTTAAGTTTATTTTTAGTTTTCTTTTAATTAAAATAGACTTTCTATTAAAAACTTTTATGTGTAACATTTAAAAATGTTACATCAAATAGTGCATGATATTTTTTCATTATAAAGTTCCAAGTTCGGTAGTTAATATGATTTATTTGTCATTTTTATGCAAAATGTAAAAAAAAATATTTATGAGATATATTTTCATAACATTTTCATGTTAATACTTGTTTCATCCACTCAAACATTTTTTAATTAAATTTTTATCTATATAACAAACTATTCACATTTATATATTTGTTTATAATAGAACAAAGTCTCGGAAGTAGGGATTATTTAATTAGAAGATGAACAACAAAATTTTGACGCAGTATGGGCTCATTTAAATATTATAATTTTGTTTATCTTTTGATTAATTTGTATATTATTTTTTTATTCATTTGAAAACAGCCGATAAAGTAGATTTAAAAAAATATATAAATTTATATAATAAAAAATGTTCAGATGTTATGTTGAAAGTGTTCGGATTACCGAGATTCCACTGTATTAACAGGTTGAAACATTAATGGATTGCGGTAGCTCAGTGTATAAAGCACCTTAACTCCCGGCCCGAGTTCGAGTCCGGCTGTAGCAGAAAATCAATTTTCAGTTACTTCAGTGGTAGATCGACACTAGGGTCGGAAGAAGCTCCTTAAGAAAATCCAACTACTATTATGTGGGTTCCCTTTATGGGGGGAAAACCTTTCGGTTGAGTGTGATTTCGGCCAAAATCTTACACAAATGTTGGCCAAGTAACAGTATGTCCCAGTACTGAACCTAAGACCTCTCATAGGTCGAAGTGGTACAGTTTTTTTGTTTGTTTTTTTCTATCCTTTATTATATGATTAACATAGAATATAATTCTTTAAAAATAACTAATATAATTTTACTATTTCATTGCATTCTTTTTTATCACCTTTTCTTTCCTTGATGTTATACATACAAAGAAATTACCCTATAAGTATAGAATTAATAGTTATTTTTAAAAAATAAATTGAAAAAATTGTGGAATAAAATCGAATACAAAAATTAATTTAAATTCCCACAAATCACAAAAAATACACCAAGGTGCCTTGAAATTTTGTGGGGTTTCAGAATTATTTCAGCTGCTATCTATATGCTTGACATAATGTTGATTTATATACAGCGTGTATCCTTGTATTAAGGAAGTTTTCTACAAACTATATATTTTGTCTTCGTGTCAATCTGTTGCAATATATGAGTCTATGTGGAATCTCATTAAGTAATGGTTATATTGGTCTTTTGTTAAGAATAAGTAAAAAAATAGTAATATTAGTCCCAGAACTAATAAAGAACATTTTTATTTTTAATAAAATTAGTTTAAAATAATTAGTTATCGGTATGTCATGTAGCATTGTTGGGTGTTGTTTGGGATGTCTTTGTGTAATGATTGTCCTATTTGATCGTTGACTAGATCTGAAGCAGCTATCGATTGCGTCAGTTATATTTTTAAAACAAGTAAACTGAACAATTGACTTACATTTATTAAAAAATATAAATAAATTCAAGGCTATGTTAGAGGTTTCTAGGCTTAGGTAAGTCATCAAATACAAGACTTTCAAAATCATTTTTCAGTTCCTCCATTATAAACATTTATTAAGAAAGTTTTGATTTGTTCATTATAGTCTTTATCTCAAATTCAGACAAATAATCAATGAAAGCTTTAGGTATTTACAAACACAATTCAACAGTAAGACTGTTAATTGTTCTTGATGGTGTCTAAACTAGGTGTTGACTTGAAGATTAACTTTGACTTCAGAGGCCTTTTGTTTAGTTTGCTTTTGTTTTGGAACCTTCCAATGATGACTCAATTTAAACATTACCTCACGACCTTACTAGTGATGTAGAACACAGGTATACATCATTAGCAAGCCGAAACGTCAACAGTATATTACGAAATTCCAAAAAATTTGTGGTGGGCATGCTGACAGCAAATTTGATGCTGCCAATCATGTTAAATGTAACAAAATTGGTACTGTTGATTTAAATACAACTATTTTATTATTATTGTTCCCTAGAGGTTTTCAAAATATTATTTAAATTTTTCTACAAATTAACAGCAACGGCGGGATATCTGCATATAACAAAATTCTAAAACATTCTAGGAAAAATATCCTCTTAACGGTTGTTCAACAATAAGGTTCGTAAATTATTAGTATTTTATAAATTCAAAAAGTATAAATCTCTATTTGTCCTTTAGGAACAAAATAATGAATAAAGGAGTTTATTCATAAAATATTTATTTTAATTTAAATATTCTATTCCCATTTCCATTCTAACATCATTCCTTGTCTGTCACTAATAATATATATTCATATTTTACTTGTGTAAACAATTTGTACTATTTAATGTTTATAAGATAGTAAGATCATTGTAGAAGTAATGTAAATTAAACACAATTTAATGCTAATGGTAAGTAAACAAAATTTACTCTGTTACCAATCGAAGCTTAGAAAAATTATTGAAAAATTTAAAATTAATCGAAAATATTAAAATTGCTGAACTATTTTGATACTTTTTTTATAAAGTGAAATAGTAAAAACTAGGTAAGAAGCATGAGATTCCTAATATATATATTTTATTTTTTTTCCAATTTAATGGAGTACATTTGACAGATTCGCATCCTTAAAGCTCAGCAACATTTTTAAAGCTTACTCTACACTAATATTTTATTGTAATATGTCGCCAATATCAGGTCAGATACAGCTAGGAAATTTAATTTGTATCTGTAGATTACATGTTGCACCTTAAATAAATTTATCAATAGATCATGAAGTTATACCTTCACTATGTCATATCCCTATAAAGGTATAACTAATTTATCTATCATCGAAACAAAGCATTAATGACGCTAACAATTTATTGTTATTAAAATGAATTGTAGCATACAAAATAGATTTACTCAAATGGGGTTCGGTAGGCAACTTATAGACAATTCTGCTCACATTTACTGCTCAGGTAGGAATGAGTGCAACAAACCAAAGCATGTGTCGTCGTGTTTTATAGCGTGTGCTCTCAATATCAAGTAGAGGGAATTCCTAATTTTTTTTTTCTTAATGCTGATAAAAAGCAAGCATCGCAGAAGTGCATTGTGGTCGAAAATTTTTATAAGTATTTTTTAAAAAAGCGCTTGATCGTGCATTTATTGCATTCAGTCGATTTTTTTTTTTTTTTTTTTTTTTTTTTTTTTTTTTTTTCCCTTCTTTTTTTTTTTTTTTGATAAATCTAAATTTATAAAAACCAAAACAAAAAAATTGGAAACCAGGTAATATTAAAATTATATTAATTTTGTTTTTTCAGAAGAACCGAGACAATGGGCTATTTTGATTTATATATCAGGATCTTCTTTAAATTATGTCAAAAATTATTAATTTAATTTTAGTGTACGAACAATATTCCAACACGATGTGGTTCCTTTATCTGCAGGTTTCAAAAGTGGGGATTCAGTATTATTTTACACATTGGAAGTTTTCTAAAAAAAAAAAAAAAATAATATTAAAATAGAAATGGTCCTAAATTATTTTTATAAGGGCTTGGGATTTAAAGAAATTTTAGTATTATTTAAAATTCATTAACTCGATTTTTTGAAAATTGGTTTTAAATAATGGGGGAAAAAACAGCCCATTGCACACAAAAAAATATTGATTTCGGCTACCGGATTTCCAAGTGTTGTTTGACGGTTTACGTACGGTGCTTGGTGGTGGTGGTCCGGGCGAAGCCGCCGGAAGGCCAGCCGGACCCTGCTCAATCCGTGCCTCGCCGTGTTGCCGCTCCAGAGCAGAACTAGCTAGCCCGGCACCCCGGCCTCCACTGCCGCCGCCCCGCCCCGCCCGCCCTCTACCTCCCCCTCCCACCCCCCCCACCCCGCCCCAGATTGATTCATTCAACCCCTCTAATAATGGCTTCTACATTAATCAATTTATTTTATATCCTACTAAACAATCAAAGGAACGGATTTGTGGAGGGCAATGGTCATAGAAGGAGAGGATGAGAGAGGGGATTTTTATTGCGCAAATTACATTACAAACATTTATTTCGGCCTCTATTGTAATCGGCTCAAGTCACCTTCACAGATCCAATACCTGTTTTCCCACTCTAGACCTGAGTAATCAACCAATTACCTTTTGCTCCTCCTTTAAAAATTTAGGAATCATCTTCGACCAAAACCTTTCTGGAAGCCTTAAATTGCCCAAATATCCAGAAATTCAATCCTGAAACGATTTAATCGTTCCCGTCATTTCCTCTCCCAATTAGTGATGGGTCGTTCTGGGTGGAACGGAACTTGGAACTGGTTCCAGCTTTGAACCGGTTTGGAACGAAACGAATCGCCCAAATTTTTCCTTCCCTCTGGAACGAAAATCAACGATAAGAGATCTCTCGTTCCGTTCCAAACCGGTTCAAAGCTGGAAACAGTTCCAAGTTCCGTCCCCCGGTGTAGTTGAGTTTAGATTGCTTCTCAGATTTCGTTCGACCCAAGGTCGTTCCGTCTGCTTTGTTGCGTTGATCCTGCCGCTCTTGATTTCCTCCCCACTCTCCATCACTCCACCACTCCGCGCATGGTCATCTTCAAAATAAACCGCTTTCTTTGAAATCATCTATTCTACCGACGGAGCTCGGCTTCTTCTTTCGGATTTAGAGGAATGAACCACACAAGGTTTTACTGAATATATAATTAAATGACTTTTTCGCCATTTGTTTAAAAGCTAATGGAGCAGTCACAAGAATTGATTACTCCTTTTTTCTCGGAACCAATGTAGTTGGAAAATTCTCGCTCAATTGTGCACTATACTTAAGCTACCTCTCCCCCCCCCCAAAAAAAAAAAAAATGTATTCATGTATTTATGATTAAAATTATTTATTTTTTAAATAAGTATACTTAGATATTTAAACCTTGTTAATATTATAGTACCTATGAAATTTTTAATTATAAAATAGCAAGAGAAGGTTAACAGTTCGAAGTCACAAAAAAGGATGTAGTGAAAATGTATGGTACATAGGTAGTAGGTTGGTCAAACTGACGTGGAACAAACCGTAAATTCTCAATCCACTTTTAACCCGGGAGGGCCCTTCACTATTATGTAGTAGGTTAGTCAAACTGACGTGGAACAAAAATGGAACGGAACGAAAACTGGAACTGGTTCCATTGGTGGAACGGAGAGATATATGCTTTATTGAGACAATTAACAATAAACAAAGTGCTGCCCAACTTTATTGGGTTGCTATAAACACAGCATACTCATTTATCCAATTAAAGACAACACTGTAATTTATAATTTAGTTATAATTATATAATATACTACTTAATATTACCTAATACTAGACAAACTAATAACTTTTTTTTTTTTTCCTTTTTCGCTTCTTTTCCTCTTTCACTTTATTCTTTCATTTTATGTTATCCCCCCCCCTAATATTCACATATCTACCACACATTCATATACATAAATGCACTAAAAATCTCATCCCACTTTTGAGTCGGAACGGCCCATCACTACCCCAATTCACTTGCAAAACTCCTAGTTTCCTCGCTCATCTTTCCTCACTTTGACTATGGCTGCGTGGTGTATGGGGGCCTCTCAATGGTTCTCCGAGACAGGTTAAAACGCATTATGAATTGCTTCGTTCGATTTTTCGGACCCCGAGGCGAGTTCAGACCCCATGTTTCACACCTGTACATTGCCTTAGTGGCTTTACGCATCCACCCGCAAACTATATTTTCTGGCTTCATTTCTTTATCAGGTCATTTATCACCATCGCCCATCCTACATTTATAATATTCTGAAATTTAAGTCTTTCGTCCACTCCCAATTCACAACAAGATCACGTTCCTCTGACCTTTACTTGCCTTTTCATCGAACAACTTTATACCAACATTCCTTCCTAGCCCGATCCGCTACCATCTGAAACACACTCCTCCTGAAAATACATGCTCCTTCCTTAAGCTGATTTAAAACACTCCTTTTCCAATATCTCCTCACACCCCAGTCAGATGCCTGTCAATATGAATAATAATTTACATTTAATTTGGTCAAATTGAATAAATCTGATACCGGTGAATTACTCGATCAATTTTCTTTTATATAATAATAAACGTTTATTTGTTCAATAATGATACATAATCATTTAGTTTATAAAAATTCAAAATTGTTTTTACTTCAATTGTTATTTTTCCTATACACAGAAATATTCATTTCACTATCTATTAACTTGACAATTCATATGTCTATGGGTATTTAATTGAATATGTGCAGTGTATATAAATATATATCGTGGTATCTGTAGTATTTAATATATTCTTCATTCAATTTACATACAGATATAGTTTATTTTTGCATATATATTTCCTTATTTTCTCATACTTATTTTAATATTTTATTTCATTTCTCCTTCTTATGTTATTATATTTACAGAAGTTCTTTATACAATTATTTACAATTAACTGTATTTACATTTCTCAGGTTCCTCGTATATAAATATGAAATTATGCAATCCAGACCATTGTACTACATTGTGATACAATTTTGTTATTCTTAGGGGACAATTCGTCCCAGAATAAAGATTATTTTTTTCATTTCATTATAATAGTATAAATAAGATGTATCCTTTTACAAGAGTTCTCATTTATTTTGTAGCTCATAATTTATTTATTAATTAATTTTTATTATTATTTATTATGATTAATTATCATAGCCAGAAGATTGTTCTATGTATTGTACTCATCTGTTATTCTTAGGGGACAAGTTGTCCCAGAATAAAGTTTATTTTCTAATTAATATTATTATTAAACCAATTAGAACCAACTTTTTTTTTTCCAACACAACTTTTTTGAATAATACCAATTTCTTAAATTAGTATAATTTTAATTTCTTAAAATCTTTATGAGTTTATTAATTGATGTTAACAAGGAAATCTTGCATGTAGTACGCAAACAGCCTCCAGAATGGTATGTTCCAGTAGTGGAACGATGGTCTCTGAAGTGCCCGTATAAGTCTCGATAAGAGACGTAATTGTATTATTCCTATTTACATATAGATTAATAAATTGAAAAAAAAAACAATCGTCTAAAACAATTTATTTTCTATGGAATTCGATGAAATAATAGGAATGCTTTATTTACAACTATAAAAAATGCCAGATGATTAGTAATTCTGAAAAAGGTATACCAACATTACATTTCCGTGGAATTTAATCAGATTTGTCATTGATGTAATAAATAATTATAATTTTTTATTATTATTTTATAAACACAGATTTTACGATTTTCATCATAACTATAACTGTAGTTAAATTTATTTCGCTGAAAGTAAAGATAATACTGCATAATAACTCTTGACTTCAATGCCACTCGCTTAACAAATAGAATTATCGGGAGGAAGTAGGAGACAAATAGAGATTTTCTCTAGCAGAACTTACATTCCAAACAAACAAAAATTTTTGTTCGACGTCTGTTGATAGGTCAAGAAATACGCCTATTTGAAAAAATAGTTAAATTTATTTTGCTGCATGTATAGATAATCCTGCAGAAATATAAATAACTTTTTGGAAACTTGGTAAGTCCGAAAATGTTAAAACGAGCATGTTAAAGCAATATGTTAAATTATTACTTGAAACTTTTTTATTTTAATTTACCGATTATTTTTTAATTCCCACTAATTAAAGTCAATGGTGTCGAAGAGATAATAAAAGGCTGAGAGATCGAAATAATTTGTTATTTGTTTGCTGTGTAAATTCAGCAATTAAAAGTCTTTGTTAAGTACAGTTAATCCTGCAGAAAAGAAATTTTTATTTTTTTATTTTGTTATATTACAATTGAAAAGCTTCAAGTAATCAATCCGATTTTTTTTTTTAACATCCTATATATGTATTTATTTTATATCCTACCAAACAAAGGAGTGGATTTGTAGAAATGATTGTGAAAGGAGAAGAGGGATGGAGTGTGGGAGATTTTCTATTTCTGAAATTACATTTCAAACAAATAAATTTTGTTTTCGACCTATATGTCAAACAATAATTTATTATTTTGAAAAAAAAAAAAAATATTCTGTTGAAAATGAAATTAGAAGTGAAGTATTAAATGTGGCGTCAGGATCTTAATTAATTTATTAGCATAGCTTAAATTGCTACAATCTTAAATAGATAAAAAAAATGAATATAATAAATTTTAAATATAAATAGATAGTAGGAAAGCAAGTTGAGAAACTAGTTGATTTGAGTGGTTATGGAGCTTACTATGAAAGGTATTTGGTTTGGGCTAAATCAGCAACATATGGAACATTAAGATCTTTATGGATGGAAGTTTATTGGTGACGAAGTAAGGAGCATTGATTTTGGATTGTAAGGATTGGATACTGGATGAACTGGATTGTTTAGTAGAGCCCCAAAGCTCAACTCCGAACGTCCAAATAGGCTTAGATAGTTAATTGTGAAATTTGGAATTTAACCATTCCGAAAAAAGATTTTTATACGGGCTGATACATGTAACACAAAAATATCTTACATGTAATTGTAAATAAAAGGTATGTAAATTTCTAAAATAGTATTTATATGCTCCAAAGTTTATTTTACATTTCAAATAATAATTAATATTTTTTTAATTATGACACAAAACCAATACTGTTTTGTTACCAATACTTTATCGATCTTCGTTCTGTAGACGTTCTGGTCAAAAATATCAGTGTTCCTGATTTCTTATTTCTTCGGGTTTTTCTATATTTCTGTAATCCATGTTGTCGGCTGTTTGAGTTTATCGAGGCATTCGACTATTCGCCGAGTTAGCCTATTATCAGGCAACCTTGTGATATGTCCATAAAAGTTCAATCGCCTTTTTCTAATATCAAATTCAATGTATGAATAATATTCGACTACTGGATTATGTAGCCGTCTTTAGTTATTCGCGGTCCAAGAATCCTAGGTATAATGTTTCTTGATGTTATCTAAATCGCTCTTTTTGTTTAGTTACAAAGTTTCGCTTTCATATAAAATTGTACGTTCAACTATGGTGTTGTAATGTAAACTGTTCATATTAAATAGATTATTTTTTTATTATTATATTTTTTTTTAAATAGATGTAAATCTTTGTTATTCCTCTCCTAAACAAAAATTTACACCGTTTAAAATGTCAAGATAGAGACTTCAGATTTGAAGACGATAAGTTCGCGGCAGGACTACTTTTCTGGATTACGATATTCTGCGAGCTTTGATGAGAATTCCAGAACCAGCAGGCAACAGAACGAGCTCAAGCATCCCTGGGCCTACCTTTAAACGATAAAAAAATTATTTATTAAAAATCGATAGAAATCAGAAATGGTTAATAATGAGGATTCATCTACTCAGAGGTATATAAAGCGTATTTTGATTAATAAAAATCTTTTCAACTATTTACATTTATTTTATAGTTTTATATTAAAAACTTAAACCTCCATTAAAATTATATTATTATAAGTAATCCATTGTTGCATGTAGGGTGGGTAGACTAGACCGGAAAATGAGCCACTTTCCAAAACCGCACAAAACAAATACTTTCTTATTCATGTGAGAATCGAATCCGTACTTCCCCCGAAAGTATACTCTAATATCCTCTCTATGACTTTCGACTTTCAATGCCTATCGCTTTTATCAAAATGATTGTATTTATTTTTTTTAAATACATAAAAGCGTTACTTCATGTTTATAGTATTATTTTTTTACGAATTCCTCTGTGTATGAAAACAGCTTTGAAATCCAACTCTCATAGAACATTGAAATAAGCTCCGAATCTTGAACTCCAAAAATAAAAAGATCTGACAGCTGGAAATTGTTCACCACCCTTTGCTCGAAATGTGGTAAAACGTCTTCCTAGAAAAAGCATTGGGTTAGGTCGGGGGAGGGGGAATGAGTTTAAAATCGTATGTTCTTAGCTGTTGGATCAAATAACTCGGAAACCGTTATTTTCAGCACATTTTGTATTCTATACATTATTAAATAAAATAAAATAAATTCAATAAATTTTGTTTAAATCATTTTTTTTTTTAGTTCAATAGTTTCAAAGCTGTGAAGGAGGGGGAAATGAAGAGATTGGCTAACTATCGGTAAATCGCACTTCTCCACGAAAAAAAGGTTGGTCGGTACTCTTTTGGCTCTAACTCCGAAACTATTGGTCCGATCCGAAATTTTTAAAGCTGGTTAAATTTACTATCAGAAACATATATGAAATTTTGTTCAAGTCCCGTAAAACACCCAATCCTAAAAACCCAGTACTGTTGTGAAATCCTCGTTTTTTTTTTCAGCACATTTTTCTCTATATGTCGTAAAATATTTCTTCGAATTTTATTTTCCATTTCAAAGCTGGTTAAATTTTTTTATCAGATCCCGTGAAATATCCTGTGAAATCCTTGTTTTCTTGACACACTTTTCAATATGACTCCGAAAATATTTGTCCGATCTCAAATTTATTTATTTTAAATCAAAACTGGTTAAATTTAAAATAATTTCCTTTATATGAAGTTTTGATTGAATTCCGTCACATAACCACCCCAATGTATATGTCGAAATCGTCATATTTTGCCAAAACATACACATTTAGCGTGATACGGGTATTTTACGGGATTAAATTAAAAATTTGTATATGGTATCTGATTGAAAATTTAACCAGCTTTGAGATAGTAAAAAGAAATTTGGAATCACAGAATTATTTTACCAGAAATGTACCGAAAGAGGATTGATTTCCTAACAGTACGGGGTTCTCAGCGTCCTGGCATAACGATTTTACGAACATTGATCAAAATTTCATATGTTTCTGATAGTAAATTTAACCAGCTTTCAGATTAAAAAAATAAATTTTGGATTGGACAAAACGTAGTCAAAAGAGCACCTACCACATTTGTTTTCGTGGGGAAGTGCGACTTACCGCAAGTTAGACAATCTCTTCATTTTTTTCCTTTACAGCTCCAAAAATATTGATCTGAGAAAAAAAAAAGAATAGAACTAATTTTGTTGCAAATTTGGTTTTCTTTAATTATGTATAGTACAAAAAATGTGCTGAAAGCAAAAGCTAAGAACATACGATTTTCTGCCCTTCCCCCCTCCCCTGCCCAAACCCGACGCTATTTTGAGAAAGACTTTTTACCACATTTCGAGCTAAGGGTGGAGAACAATTTCCAGCAGTCAGACCTTTTTATTTTTGGAGTTAAAGGTTTGGCCATTTTTGAAATAATTTCACTGTACTACCATAATTAATCCTATAAGATGATAAAAGTATGGTTGACTGGATGATGAATGGAGAAGAAGATAGTCAGGGATGCAGTCAAAGTTACACCACGTCAAAGAAGAATCCTTTAATACGTGCCAACGTATTCTTAATCCTATAAGAATGGTTTTGTTCATACTATCTATGTTAATGATAACTTTGACTAATCCTTTTATTCCTTTTAACTTGAGTTGGCTTTAATGGGTTATTTACAATTTTAAATCGCACGTGCAATGTAAGAAGAAAAAATGTTTAAGAGTAAAGGCAGCTGGCGAAGTACTTTGCACCATGCTAGGAGAGTCACCTATCCATCGAAATACTGTCACACCTATTACTCAGCATTACTTCTTCTATAATTCAACAATCCGCCCGTCCATCCACAAACTCAAATTAAAGCCAATGGTCAAGAAAAACGACAATGTGACGAAAGGATCAAGAAAAATAAAAGAAATATGAACTGATATAGATAAGAAAATAAAGTTAGATAATAAAGCAGTAAATTAATGACAATACGTTATGTATTATATGGTTAGGATATCTGAATTGATATATAGAAAAAAAAACATAAAAAGAAGAAATCAGAACAAAAACTAAGTACCATGACAACAAAAATATATAATAAATTGAATTCATATCAATATAAAATATTGTTCATTTATTTTTGTTGTCATAATACATGTTTTTTTGTTAAGAATTATTATTATTGATTCCAAGGGCTTGAAAATATGACCTGACCAAAAAATTTTGCTCAAATAAGAAATACAGAAATTTACTAATAAAGTTTTTATATTAGGAGATGTAAAATATAATTGTTTGTATTAGATCATTCATTCTCTATATATTGATGATAAGATAACTTATCAATTACAAAAAAATATAAGAGTATCTTTTTATATACTTACAAATCTGGAAGGAAGTTTGGGTGAGGCTGTTTACACTACTCGGGGAACTAGTTGAATAGGAGATGGTTGGAAAGGTGAGATAAGTGGTAAGGAAAAACTCACAGAAAGGGTGTTGCATCGAGGAAGGGATTCAGTTCCAAATGGACTGGGATGATTTGCCAAAAGCTGCGGTGCGAATACCCTAAATGTATAAATCTAAAAAGGAGAGGATATGGGGGAAAAACAAGATTTGAACATACAGATCTACAATATGTAATAATCAGCTATAGAAATATATAATAAATAAATTTATTGCTACAAATATTGAAATGAAATGAAAATAAATTTTATTCTGTGACAATTGCCTCTTAATAATAAGTATAAAGAACAACATATATATATAAAAGGTTATTCTCCTTCATTTTGTGTGTAAATATTAGCGACTAAAACATCGAAATAAATCGGAAGAAGATTACAATCGATAAAAGGTATTCTAGGCGCGTGAAGGGATAGAGCATGGGTTTGACATATTAAAATATGGTAGAAAAAATTAAGAATAATAAAATACTTACAAGAAAAACAAAATAAATCTTCAAATTTAAAAATTGCAAACCAGACTTAAAAGACAATAAGCTGCTCGTTGTTTCCAACTACTAAAACATTTACTATCTTCATTGTCTTCAATTGCAAAAGGTTTGTGAAAGAGAGGATTAGAGCGCTGGGTACACAAACTGTTCACAACGGTTCTGAATTTTTAAGAAATATTACCAAAGAAAAGGCCCACAACTTAAATAAATTTTTATCAGAAACGAATGTTCTCATATAATAGAGGAAGACAAAGAAAATTCAACTTGGCTTAAAATTAGATAGGACTACATTGGCAATATAGGACTTGTGTTAACAAGTCTTGAAGCAAAAAAAAAAATTTACTATACAAATTAATTAAGGAATTAGACCCATTTGGACGTACGGAGTTGAGCTTTGAGCCTCTACATGGAAGATGGCCTAGAGTCCTCCTAAATTTAGTACTTTTATTGAAGTGGTACTAGTGAGTAGTTCTTTACATGTTATTGACATGTCATTCTAATCATTTACCTCAATCTTAATAGGTTGTATACAGTTGTAAATAGTTAAAAAAAAAAAAAAAAAAAAAGAAAAAACAAGAAAAAAATTTAAAAAGTGAAAACTTTAGTATACAGGAAAAAACATGACGGTATCGATCATTTAATGAGATACCAGCATAGATGAAAAATAAATCTTATCGGAAAAAATAATTGTGATCTCAGATAATATAAGTTATGATAAAACAAATCTAAAATTTTACTTACAATTAGAAAATTCATATCTTATTGTAATAAATATTTTGTTCTCCTCTAAGGCTGTTGGATTAAGTGCCTAATAAGTAAAGGAAGAGTCTTGATTTAAAACTATTAAGAATAGAGGAAGAATAGAGTGGTTCAATATTGCTGTGTGGAAGAGATTCAGGTAAAGGTCAGAAGGACGGGATCTGGCTTTGCGGGAACTCAATGATGACTTTAATGTTAATGCTTTAGTAATGTAGGAAGGTGTTATTGAAAGTTGGCGATTTTATTCTAAGGTTTAGTAACCTTTTTATCGTTGTGGCATTGTTGTTTTCATGAGAAGGTTTCATAATCATTGCATTATGTTGTGTGTATAAGTTCGTTTATTTTGATATGTGAATTTCCCATGTGTTGTATATTAGTTTTATGTTATAAATCTAATAAAAGTGTTTTGTCTATCACGGAAGATAATAATGAGTCTTATTTAATCAAAATTCCAATAGATGTCTGTGAGGATAGAGATCTGCAAAGTAACCAACTTAGGAAGTGGTATCGTCGGAAGTAGAGAAATAACCATTTTAATTTGTGGTGAGAAATGTGGTCTCGGTGGGGAATCTCTAGAACGAATCTCAAGCAACAGTTCATAATTCTCTCCAATTATACATCCTGCAATTCCGAGAAACCTCCGTACACCACACTACTATAGTCGAAATGGAGGAATATGAGGGAAGATATCAGCAGTTAGTCAATTGGTTGTGGGAGGAAATTATAAAATCGGTATAGCAGTCGAAGGAGGATATATTATAAAGGAGGAAAAGGTTTTGTCTAGGATAATACCAAGGTTTGTTATGGGATAAGAGTCTATAGAGATATTAGGGATTGTGGGTAGAAACTTGAGAAGAACCTTAGAACCCAAAACAGTTTACGATAAAACAAATTATGATATTATTATAAATTTATTTATATGTTTATCTTTAATAACAAAGCAATTTTTTTATTACTATAACAGCACTGCTAGGTACAGAATTCAAAACAATGCTTTTAAAAAATCAAGCATTACCATTGCAAGCCAAAGGTCAAAACCATTGAATTCATGTATTTGCTATTGAAAAATGAAGAAATCGGATTAATTTCAAATTTCCGAAGATGAAGCATTAATTTTAAAAAATGAACTGGACAAATGCACCGTTTTATTATTTTTTTTTTCATTCTTAGGATATTGTTGTTATCACAGAATAAATATTATTTTTCATTCCTTTACAAGTACGTACTGGTTTTCGAACCCTGTTACACGATTAAAACATCCATAGAACTACCACCTACAGTGTTTTGTGAAAGGGGAGTCCTTAAGTAATAATATTTATACCTTTAAAATATTTATCTCCTTGCATAAGTATTTGTAAAATCAAGTATGTTTTTGTACTTTGTCTGCATTTTAATTGACTTATTGAATTGTCTGGAAAATAATATAGGTTTTCTTGTTTTCTATAAATTACCCCTTTCTGTTTATATTAATTTGTTGTTTAACTTTGATTGATTAAGTACTACAATATGCCTCAAATGTGGGCAATAAGTAATACGGATGGTTTTATGATTCCATCCACACAATATATGTTTATATTTAGTAATTTTTTTTTTTTTTTTTTTTTTTTTTTTTTTTTTTATGGCTGTCTATATTTATCATTCCTCTCCTTAACAATCTTGTTTTTCTACCTCTTTACTATTTCACTACTTTAATTCTGTCTTTACTCGCAAATCTAAACTTGACTTTCGTATAATTTTGTTTTACGAGTTCAAACTCGGTCGGAACAGGGCTCAAAGAGCCAGAAACATTTAACACAGAAATATTTTAATCAAATTTTCTGCCACGAACCTCCTTGAATACAAGAACGATATCGTGCGAGAATCTGTGTATGAAAATGACAGAAATGTTCGAAAACTTGCAGAGTAAATAAAAGTTAGCGAATCCGACGATACTGACCACCTCAAGTTGATTAAAATAACTCAAGCTTGGAACGGCCTAAAAAAAAAAAAAAAAAAAAAAAAAAATCGTCGACAATAAAGGTTTTGTGGTTACGAAATTGTTGGAGCTATAAATCTCAGGGTCAACCACCCTTCTCCCTAGACCTCTAGCCTACCACCTACCATTTTATTTACGTACCTCGACCACTTTATAAACAAACGATAAAAGATCTATAGATCAAAATTTGAATAAAATCAGAAATGGTTCATAATAAGGATTAAAAATTCTATTCAGTCGCTACGTGTTTGCTCCGCTGAAAAGAATCTACTTTGTATGAACCAAATTCTATTTTCTGTTTAGTTTATTATTGTTTTGAATAATTATTGTTTCTTTAATAGATTTGTTTTAGTTTTTTTTTTTTTTTTTATCTTTCAAATGGATTATTTTTGTAATAATAGTTTATTTTTAATCCAAACTATCACTATCGATAATCCAGAATTGACTTTTTTGAACCGGTACAGCTATCGAAAATCGAAAAATTTTGGTACCGACTCATCACTTATAGTCCAACAAGAAATCTATTTATGTATTCATACTTTTTCCTTATTAAAAATTTTATATCACATATATAACTCCTTTTAAAAATAATAATTTTTCTTTAGGTATTCAATTCCGAACTAACAAAATAAGAATTCAACATGATGAGAACCACAGGCGGGGGGTATTATGGAAAGATATTGGGTCATGCTTTCTTTAGTAGTCATGAATATCATTCCCCAAATAGAAGACTAAACTGCTCCATAACCTAACTGCATAAATCATTATAATGTATGGATCAATTCCAAATTTCAGTCATATCTATGTCACAGGGCAATAATAGGGCAAACAGTTACATCATTTCTCTTCTTTGAAAGGATACTTAGGATTCATTTTTAAGTAAACATTTTAATTATATGACCCATAGCTGGGGATTTAATTTATTTTTTTCTAACTATTTAATGAAATTTACATATCTATATAAATAAAATAAAAATACATTTAGTAAATGGGATGATATTGCTCATAATTACATTTCGAGCACTTGCAAAGCAACTACCAATTGTAGCCCTTCAATAACAGTTCTATATTAGAAAGTCCTAAGCCAATTTTTTTTTTTTTTTCCTCGAAGGGTTAAAGAATGTGAAGCAAGTTGGAAGATTGGTGGATTCGAGAGGGAATGTAGCTTGTCGTGGAAGGATAGATAATTTAACGTATGGTAAATTAAGATCGTAATGGATAAGTTTGTTTGCGATAATGTAAGGAGCTTTGAGAATTTTTCGAAGAATTTTGGATAGTAAAGATTGGATTCGAGATGAATCGGATGGTTTAGTGGACCCCCAAAGCTCAACTCCGTATGTCCAAATAGTTACTGTCATGTAATTATAACTATTTTTCTTTACACCTTGTAATAATAGATTTAGTTTTTTGTTATTAATTGGAAGGTTTGAACGTTTTTCTAGCAAATGTTGAAGAATTCGAAAACGACGGGCAGTTTCTTTTCGTTTTAGTCTTAAATATGGATTTCAAGTAAAACGCTTGTACATATGGATCGAATATATTCACACAGATTATTCTATAAGAATATGAATACAAATATATTCGTATTCACTCGTGTAAATATGAATAGTTCTATTCATACGTATAAATTACTTTTTTTCTTTTCTTTTTTTTTCTCTTTCTTTCTTTTATATGTTCATATATATACGATTGTATTTTATGTTATAATTATTATTTCATATATTTATTTTATTTTTTTAATTTAATTTAATTTTTTTTCCTGAAAAAATGTATGCTGTAATTATAGACGCATCTAATTTGTAAGTAATAGGCCAGACAATTGTACTTTTTTGCTGTGCATTATTTTTATTCTCATGCCGTGTAAATACAACTGTATTCACAAGCTATACATGATAATATAAATGTTATCAGAATTAATACGAATAAATACAAGTATATTCACACTCGAGCCGTGTAAATACAACTGTATTCACAATTAATTCGTATGATATATACATATATATATATTTGTATTCATATTCTTAGAGAATAATCTGAGTAAATATATTCGTATTCGTATTTACGAAAATAAATATGTCCTACACAGCTTCTGCGACTTCTAGGTCACCGATATTTTCGACATCATTCTCCTTCTTCCATCCAACCCTATCACCACCAGGTAATCGAAAACCAACATAATTGCCAGTTTTAAAAAAACTTTTATCAAAGTCTTTAGGGACTTCAGCTTCCCCTAATCGATGTATCTCGGGATCGATTGTAGCTATAGAGCTGCATTTAAGCTTAAATTATTTTATTTTAAGGAATGAAATAATCAGACTATATTTGCTATGAAACGTTTTCGAAATTATTCACAGAAATAAAAAAAATTAAATTAAAAAAAAAAAAACACTCATAATTTGTTAAACTCATAGGCATAGGATTTTCAATGTTGTAAACGTGGCTTTATATTGGGTCGGTGCAAAAATAATGCATTTATGATTTTTAAAAGTTATAAATATAAAAAAAGCGAACAGTATTTAAAAAAAAAAATTACGCATTTTTAAATGACTATGATTTATTACAATCTTACATTAGATGAGGCATACACCTCAAGTATTTATTTAAAATCAACATTAGACCTATACTCTATCCAATATAAAATTTAATGAACGTAAGATGCGAAAAAAAACCTTATTAATTGTTTAAAAATTGCTTGATAATGTTTTTAAATACAGCTGACTTTTATTTATTTGATATTTTCAATAGTCCTAATGCGATTCATATACCATGGTTAAAGTATACACGGACTAATACACCTCAAAAAGAATGTAACTTCTAGTCAAGAAAATGAAACAATCGATTGAGTGGAATTTTCTGTTACTAATGGCAAAATTAATGCAATTATTTAATTCTCATGATCTGTTCATTACCTTCAACAAAAATCTTCTACCAAAAAATTTGAAAAACTGGAATTAATATTTGAAACAGAATAGACATCATCGAGATGATTAAAAAAATACATAAAAAATTGCTAATTCTTAATTCACGGGGAATGGAAAAAAATAATAAGGGTCTAGTTTTATTTCTTTATCTTAATATATTTCCCATTTGCAGAACATTGAAGAAAAAAAAACCTAGTAACGAACCTTCATACGGATTTCATATTTTTCTATTTAAAAATTTATGTTCGACTCCTTTACATTACTAATGTTCAAACCTTTCGATTTATCACAAAACACTCAAATGACAGTATTTAGACCTATTTGGACATATGGCGTAGAGCTTTGATACTCCACTAAACCATCACATTCTTCTCGTATCCAATCCTTACAATCCGGAATCCTTCGGAAAATTCTTAATACTCATAACATTATCACAAACTTATCCGTAACGATCTTAATTTACTATACATTAAATTATCTATCCTTCCACGACAAGCTACATTCCCACTCGAATCTACCACTCTTCCAACTTGCTTCACATATTCCAGCTAATTATAATTATTTTCGTACAAAACCCTAAATTTACTGGGCTATTACCTTACTCCGTCTTGTTGAGTTGCCGCTTAAAAAAAAAAAATGATTGTTACTCCTACTTTTCATTTTTAAAATTAAAAAATATGTTTAAAAGACTAGATTATATAAGAAGCAATATTGTTATAAATACCGTCGAATATGTCTAAGGAATAAGTGATGTGAAAGGAGATTGGTATGGCAGTCCCTTCGCAACCCCTTGGGCAGTAGCGTAACGTTTTTCGGCTGGGCTCCCCTTAAAAAAAAATCCTGGGCCCTACTTTACTCAGTTTTTTTTTTTTTAAATAAGTCGTTTTATTTATCAATCTAATTTATTTATTAATCACTCATAACCTTCGGGTCCCCCCCCCCCCGCACCTCGGGGTCGTACGTTTTACGCCACTACCCTTGGGTTAAGAAATCAGTCAAGAGAATCCATAAAATATTGAGCTCTCTTTCTTGATGTATTAAAAAAAAATCTGATTGAGTTTCATTAATCTGATTTTCAAAGGAAAACGACATTGTAATCAGAAAAATCATGCATAAAAATCAATATATGTTTTTATAATTTAGGTTTTTTAAAAAGTAAATCGATCGAAATATAAATTAAGAAAGTAAAAAATAATATAACAAATCTTAGAGTTATTGATGCAGCGTTCATTCCATTTTTTTTCAGATTTGGAAAAAAGTTGAAATGGTATGAAGATCGACCCCACCAAAGTTTTATATTGCCCTCTCGCTCCAATCATCCGTCTGATAATCACTTAATACCACACTATCTCACGAGAACACGAACAGTTTATTTCCCATCCTTACGATACGTTTAACATGAAATTTTTCTTTTCGTTTTTATTTCTTAATTTTTCCATAAACCCCACCTTTGTCACAAACTAATAAAATTAGAGGGATAGGGCCTTAATCTTAGTTAATATTGATAATTTCTCGAAGCTTTAAAGGGTATCTTCCCGTAGCATGGAAGAATAACTTGCGGCCTCCACAGCAGTTCATCTCCACAACAATTTCAAGCTACTCATTCTTATAGGTAAAGAAACAGTGTCAGAAGCCTCAAGCATTTTAACCCCAACCCAAGAGCTTCCGTAATTCGCCTCAAACCCCAAGACAGCACATCCCTTCCACACCACTTACCGCTACGTGTGAAACTATTCAAACAGAACTAAATGTTCCTCCCCAAATGCAAACCTTCTAGATCATTCCATTCTCCGGAAATTTCCACCACTTACAGAATAACTCTAAACTAAGTTCCTGTACATAATCTAATTACATTCCATATCCTAAAACGCGTCCTTTGGAAACCAATCATTTTCCTCGAGCTCAAATATAATGCAGTGTACCAAACCACATTTTTTCCTGACCCATTGAAATTTATAGTCGAAATGATACCCTAACACAAAAAGCCACTTTCGGAAAAATCATCTTGTAACACCTGTATATAATTCTAGATTCCTAACACATAATCCAAGATCATCAATTTATAATCTGAACATCACACTCGACTATCCAGCAGAGTCATGTCGTGGTGAAGTTTTTTCCACCTTGGAACATGGAATGTATTGCGCTGGAGCCTTTCTTGGCACAGAACAGGTTTTTTACTAAGCCTAGCACCCAAGACTGCTTTTAACCAACTCCAAAAATCCCTGTCTTCTTTAGAATTCCTTATTATCCGATCCTCTCAGTGATATAATTTTCAAAGTAAATCACCATTATCCTAGCACCATCCTCACCATGTACTCAAATGACACAGGTGTGTTATCAGTAAATATTGGTCCATTTATTGCTAATTACTTAAATCACATTTTACAAACCTTCAAAAATGTCCAAACTACAGGATTAAAATAAATCCAAACAAATCCCATCAATTCACCTTTACTGTCCATCGTAAACCTATAACATATTCTTAAATATATTTTAATGGCCTAAAGCAGATACCCATCCTTTCATAATAAAAATACATTATCACTCCAATCTATTGACCTCTCAACTTGCTTCCCATTTGATTCCAAATAAACTTCCAATGTGACTGAAATGAAAATTGCTTCAGAACCTTATAACACTAATATTTAAATGAAGTACCAGTCAATGGATATTTTCTTAACAAGTCATTGACGTCATCATTAACATCATCCTTCACAAAAAAAAAAAAAAACTGAACCACTAAACCCTCCCATGAAGAGTCATGGGTTTAGTAATTGTACTGTTATACTTTGGTTGTATTGTTTCCAGGCCAACAGTTGTGAAATAAGGAGATTTCCAGATCACGATCAACCATTTTATAACCATTTTAACCATTTTACTCACCCCCCCCCCCATTAAGGGCACGGTAGACAATAATGCTGCAAATAAACCTGGATCTGATGGTTGCATTAAGGGACCTATGTTTTGTTTGTTTTTTAATATAAAATGTCTTAACCTGAATATACAACCTCACAAAGGTAAATGATTACCTGAAAAAAAGAAATTAGCAACTAGGTTTAGGCTAACCGAATCCAAGAAAATAAGGAATTGTATATGGCTCATTACATCAAAACCAATCATTTTTATGATATATTTTGAAGAGCTACTTGGAAAAACATACAGTTTCTGACTTACTAAATTTTTTAATTATTATTGCAAATTAAGTACATGTCTTTGAGAAAAAACACTAAATCCAGAAGTAATGAAAAGAAAGAAATGACAATGCTAAAAAAAAAAAAAAATGGAGTACAAAGGATAGTTTCCAATTTGTAAATTTTAATTTATGGAGAGAGAAGCCATTTTCCCTTCTTTTCAGTAAATTGTAAATTAATTAAATAGTTTCTGTTTTTTGTTTTTTTTTATGTAAGGTAAGAGGAAAAAATAAAATAAATAAAAACATAAATAAACAAGTTTTATTACTTATTAATGGGAAATTTACAATATCCATAAAGAATGCAGTATTTTAGTTACCAAAAAATGAAATTTAAATGTGATCGAATCTATTTTTAACATGAAACAAGATACATTGGAAATCCAGCCTGTTTTATCAGACTTAAAAAACTTATACTATCACCATGAATTAATCTTCGACCACCAAAGGATATTCCTCCATATGGATCCAAATCCCAGATATGGCTCAACTGAAAAAACACATTAAAGAAAATGAGAATGAACAAAGTAAACAAAAATTTGTGAATATACATATATATTTATTTATTAATTACTAATTTGTGGATACTAACTATTTTTATCATACACATCTTCCAAAATCTTGCAACCATTGTAATAAAGATTGCTGTAAAAGATAAGTAGCAATATAATAAGACGAAAATGTAGAAAAAAGTATTTATATGTGTAGTTAACAAGTAATAAACTCATTTGCTAATGTAATATCACACTTTTTTTTCAGTTGTGATTGATGATTAAAAATACATGAACATATGTACAAACACATAATTTTTATATTTATAAAGTAAATTAGTAGTCTTTTTCATAACTCAAAATTAGCTATGCATACAATGAAGTTTGATTGATCTTAAGTCTTAAGAATAGATCTACAATAGACAATTAAACTGGAACAAGAAAAATTTAAAAATTATGTAAGTAATCTATCTAATTTCAACTTCCATTAAGAGAACATATCATTGAGTTGAAAATGATCTGTGCGAGCAGGATGCATAAAGACAGGAAGGTAAAGAAGGTTTACTCGGGAAGTATTTTGAAATACTATCGAAAATAATAATAATTCAGTTACTACAGCAAAGAGATAAGCTAGAAAAAGGGAGAGATAAGGTAGGGGAAGATATATTATTCCAAAATAATAAAAGAAAATTACTATATAATTATCCTTATATATACACAATCTATGAGCAAGGAAGAACTGCATGTCTCGGTGGAGAAGCAGAGTATCATTACGTTTGACAAGGAGAGGAAGAAAAAATGGAGTACAAGTGCCATAATTGCTGCTCAAGAATGCTCAAAGTGTGACTCTGATGAACATTGAGGTAGTTGATTTTCTTCATGATCCACACATACTTAATGCCCATATTATTGTGAACTAATGGATTCCAAAAAATTGTCATTTCAGAGGAAGAAGTCTAATTAATAGTAAAAAACAAGCTAAAACTAATAAACAACCGGTCAGAAGTGTAAATCTTCAGCATGACACCACCCCTCATGTGGCTGATGCCAAATTGCAAAAACTGGATGCATTAGATATGGAAATGCTGGAACAATCACATTATAATCAGACTTTTCAACCCATCATTTTGGAGCCCTGAAAGAAGCACTAGGAACTTATTGTTACACAATGAAGTGTGGAAAGGTCTGCACTCTAATCATTAAACAAACAACCTGATGGGAAAAAATGATTTCTACAGCAAGAGAGTATAGTGAAAAAAAGTATATTCCTGTCAGTTTGTTAAATAAAGTTAGAATTGAAAAAAATAAACAGAAGGCATTTTATTTTAAGTTGAAAAATGGAACCAATACCAATAGGACAATTAATGTTATTACATATAATTAGTAGGCTTCATTGAGTGAGGATGTTTTAAACACTGGTAATAAACCTCTGTTTTTGTGTTTAAGTCAAGGATGATAAAGAAAATCCTTTAACAAGCTACTTGACAAATTATCAACTTTAAACAGAATCTGATTTGAAGAAAACTACTTGAGTCCAATAGAAAACTTGGAAGCGAAATCTTCTATTGGCCTTTCAGTCAAAGCGTACTTTACTCCATCATGAATAGAACAAAGATAATGGTTAGTGGCTTGTAAATTTTGGAGAATCAAAAAACCTAATTGTAAAAAAAGTTATTTTCCAACAAAAACATCTACAAAGGAATATGAACTTCTAACAACCAAATATATCATCAGTTGGTGAGTCAGCATTTGGTAAGAGGTATAACAGTTGTATGTGTTATAAAAGTGAAAACATAGATTCACACCATTTCTACTGCACATTTTTTACACTGATGTAACTTGTTCATGTCAAATGAGAAACCATTCAAGGGTGAGCATTAAAACACTTCCATGTTTAAAAACTTGAGGAACCTAATATCAAGCAATGCTAAACAGTGATCCCAGAAAGAAAACTTATTACTAAAGCATTCGCCAGATAAAAAATTTATAATTGTCATAATGCTCTTTAAGCAACAGAAGAAACGTTTGCATCAGCATAAAACATTCTCTTCATGGTTGATTATAGTTGAGAAGTTCTGATAGAAAGAAATGTAAGCAGAATTATGATTAATTCATGCATTCAAAAAGTAAAAGGGAAAATAAACTTTAAGAGATGAGTCATCATAAATATATACATATACATATACATGTACATATAAATATATACACAAGAGTGGTCTGAAAAGTTTCCAACCTCAAAGTGAAGATGGCAGCACTCGTAAATAAAAGTCTAGTGAATTTGTTGTTCATCTGTTGACAGTTACTTACCAAAGTTTCAGCCATTTTGGACACGCAGTTGTTGTTGATGTGAGTGTTTTTGTGAAAATGGGCAAAATCTGTAATTAAATATTTGTTTTTGAAAGGAAATACGCCTACACCAATCAAAGATGAGTTGGATTTTGTGTATGGGGACTCTGCATAATCATTTACCACAGTGAAATTTTGGGCAGCTGAATTTAAACATGGCTGTAAGAGCTTGGGAGACGATGAACGTTCGGGACATCCAAAAACTGCATAACGTTCACCAAATGGTGCTAGACGACCGCCAAATAAAAGTGAGAGAGATAGCAGAGGACATGAACATGTCAAAAGAACATGTTTGTTACATATTAAATCAACATTTAAGCATGAGAAAGCTGTCCTCGTGTTGGGTGCCGCGTTTGCTCGAAAGAACATTTCCAACGCTCTGTTGGCGCAATAAATCCGAGTTTTGGCGTCGGTTAATTACTGTAGATGAAACTTGGATACACCATTATACGCCCGAAACAAAAATACAGTCCTAACAGTGGACTGCAAAGGGAGAACCGGCTCCAAAAAAAACAAAAACTGTTTTTTCGGCTGGGAAAGTGATGGCGACTGTTTTTTGGGACAGTCGAGGAGTTATTTTAATCGATTATCTTCAAAAAGAAAAAAACATTACAGGAGCATACTACGCATCATTACTTGACAAGCTGAAGGCAGAACCTGCAGAAAAACGGCCACATTTACAGAAAAAGAAAGACAACACACCGTCTCACACCTCAGTGGTTGCCATGGCGAAAATCCACGAATTACGGTTTGAACTGCTTGACCATCCGCCTTACTCACCAGATCTAGCCCCAAGCGACTTCTTTTTGTTCCCTCATCTAAAAACTGCGCTCGGAGGACAGAGATTTTCGTCAAATGAAGAGGCAATCACCTTCGTAAACAATTATTTTGCTGACAAAAACGCCGAGTACTATTTGGACGGGTTACAGAGATGGGAGCCTCGCTGGGAGAAGTGTGTAGAGTTACAAGGAGACTATGTTGAAAAATAAAAAAAAAATTCAGAAAAATGTCTTGTATCTTTGTTAGGTCTGAAACTTTTCAGACCATCCTCGTATGTATATAAATATATATATATGTTTAGTAAGGTTCTTGAGGTTCAGTCAATAAATAAAAACAACTATTTTGGCGACGTTTCGAGACTATATTGTTCTCACAATCATGCCCTATATCTTAGAAAGAATGTCCTAGACTACTAATGGATAATGGAGAAAACATTATTTCTTGTATATTCTAGAATAGTGGGGTCTAATCTTCTTTGACAATACTTAAGATATAGGAAATACTATATTATTTCCTCAATAATGTCAAAATAGACACCCCTCCCCCCCACCAAAGGATACTACAGCAATTAAAGCAAATAATTTTTGACAATAAACAATCAAACATCAACAAGGTAGACCTCATGCACCAATATAGTGTTATGAAAAATAAGCTAGTTAGTACTAGAGAACAGTAATACCAAGATCAATATCAATGCTACAGTCCGACTATTGTTTACAATAACACAACATCGCATAATGCACATAATTTTTAGAGGCAATCACACAACTATGAAGGTCAAGAAAGCAACAAATATACAATGTTTTTCATTGTAAGTTGAGTTTTTAAAAGCTATTTATTTATTTAACAAACATTTCTATTTTTCATTTGTTGGTGTTTGTACTTTATTTCTTATTTCGCTATTCTGAAAATTATAAATTAATTTGTATTATTTGTTGTGAACCCTAACAAATTTTTTAATTTAAATTCTGATTAATATTAGAAAATATGCATTGCATATTATTAATAATAAAGCTGCATTTTAATACCTTATCAGTTTTTTTTATTCATCTGCACCAATAAAAGTACAAAGTGGAGTCGTATGGTACAATTTTTAAGATGGAAAAAGGAAGAAAAACCATGCTAGGAGAAAATACTTCAGGCTTGAAGAAGCAAATCCTATGGTACCTCTTCCATAAATCTAGTTTATGAGATTACTAAAAGAAATACCTCATCCACATCCTTATAATAAATAATTCCGCCCAGATCTATCTAGTATTCTTGTCTGTGAAGAGGCATACATGGTTTTTTTTTTTTTTTTTTTTTTTTTTTTTTTTTTTTTTTTTTTTTTTTTTTTTTTTTTCTGATTTTCTACTGTAAGCTATTATGAAGCTCATCAATGTAATAAAGTGATCTATAAAAATGAAAAAGAAAATCAGGTTGTGCTCATAATTTTCCTCTTTTGAGATAATAAAATTCCTCATTTATTCTGTGTACATTTAATGGATATACCCAATGATGATGCTTCCTTTTCTTCTTGTTCAGTGTCACCAATAATACAATACCAATTAATTCATCATAATACATACATCTTGATATGATATTCTCACAAGCACCAGTGAAGGTACTGATTTTTCCCTATGGAAAAAAACCTAGTCTGTGCTAGGCTGATAGAATTCCTAATACAGATATCTAATCAGGAAATTAAGCATTAATAGATCTACCATTAGGTGCATCAGTGAAACGTGGGTGCTTACAAAAGAAATGAAAAACTTCTCGGGGTTTGGGTGAGAAAAATTTATAGGAAGATATTTGACCCGAGTGCATTAATGGCGACTGGAAGGTAAGAAAAACTTTCTCACCATATGAAATTCTTCACAAATAGGAATGAAATTCATCAGATAGGCAAATATTTCAAAAGCAATGAGATATCTGGAAAACAAACAAGAGGAATTATGTCATCTCATCAGCAGTGTTTTTTAGTTTGTTTGTAACTAAACATTAGTATGATTATGGCAGAAACTTTTCAAATAAAAGTATTGAAATAGGTACTAAAAGATAAAAGAGAATTATATAAGATCTCCAGAAAGATCAATGTAACTATGAAATGGATTTTTATGTATTCGCCTATGTTTTTTTGTTTTTAACTAATATGCTATTATTTGTGGGACCACCATAAGATAAATCATCCAACCTAGATGGGAATTGAATCAATGACCTTTTAAACCGAACTCTCTGAGAATCTAGCTCCAACTCCTTGGCCATCATGGCCCTCTTGTGTTCATAATTTTATAACCAGAAACGTATGCTTATTTATGATTGACACAGGATTAGAGACTTCAATAAAATAAACTTATTAGTTTTGATATAGATCTCATTTAACCTGTAAAACAATTTTTTTTTTCCTTTATAACTCATGTTTCACTATTCCTTTGAATCTCTTGATCTTTGAGATTTGACAGAGACAAGAGTATTTTTTTTTTTTTTTGGACCTGAAAGCAGCGTTTAACTCTGTTCCTAGAAAAGAAATATCGGATGATTTGACAACATAACGTGTTCCAAGGAATCTTATCACAACCATAAAATCAGCTTATCGGGGAACAAAAGGTGTTGTGAGGATCAATGGAATGGTGTCCAAGCCTTTTTCCATAGAAAGAGGTGTGAGGCAGGAAGACATACTAAATCCCCTTTTATTTATTATAATTATGGATGAAATCCATAAAATTTTTAAGCACTAAACTACTTGGACTGTAATCGGAAGGTGGAATATAAGGAATATTATAGTCCAAAGTTTACTATATACCAATGACATTGTGCTGATTGCTGATACTAAGCTAAAATTACAAGCTCTTGTGGAGTGGCAGGAGAAGCTCCACCACAAAGGAATGATTATAAAGACCTCCAAAAGCAAGGTTTTGGTTTTATCTAGAGAGGAGCAAGCAAATGTCCAGATGTTGCAAGACACAGAGATGTTGGAAGAGAAACGAATATGCAAGTCTGGATATATCCCAACCCTCACTTATGGTAGTGAAAGCTGGGTAATGCTGGATAAGCAAGCCAGTTGTGTTACATGTGCGAAAATGAGATTCCTGCTGAGAGCTATCGGAAGGACCAAGAGGGACTGAGTTAGGAATGAACAGACCAGAAGAGATTTGAAAAATAATGGAGTTAAATACCACGCTCGAAAACCAACAGCTAAAATGGTTTTGTCACGTATGTCAGATGGAGGAAGAAAGAGAACCGCAGAGGGTAATGGAAGCTCGATCCATCAGTAGGAGACCACAAGGTCACAAGGTCGCCCTAGAATTTCCTACATGGAATACATTCAGAGAACTGGAGGCTTGGCTGAGTTGGATAGAGGCTCCTCAAAGCTATAAATGGCACAAGAGGAACACAAAGAAAAAAAATGAAAATCATTGAGATTTTATTAAACACCATTGTATATTAATACTGGTGGCACAATTAGTTCCTTCCTTTCATTGGCATGGACAGACATTTTAGCTTATTATCTCTTAAGCATGATTTCTTCAAGCTTCACTAAGCTAACTTCAATGCAACACAACAATGAGACATAGTGGATTAATACCTCTTTGAGTTTCTACATAAACCCCATGTAAGAATACGGGATTCGTTTATGATGTTTATGTTGCAAGATAAAGCTTTTCATCATGCAAAATGTTTCAGATGACAAAATATTTCTATACAGATATGTAAAAAAACAACAAAGAAAGGAAAGTAAGGTAAAAACAAATATTTATAAAAATTTCCACGGATTCGAGCGAAAGTGTTAAGTTAAATTTCAATTCCTATCAGTGCCAAAAATACCCAAGGGCAGATATAGTCATTCATACAATCAACCATAACGGTTTTAAAGTTGTCTAGTAAAATAAATTAACAAAAAAAATACTTCCATGAAAACCCATAGAAAAAAACCTAATTTAAAAAAAAATGTACACAGATATCCTTAATAAGATTCCAAATAGTATTAAATCTGTCGCTGTTTGACATTTAATTGAAAAAGGAAAAAAGATAGTTGTTCGCGCCAATCGGCGCTATTGTGAGGGGGGAAAGGGGAAAAACTTTAATATACCGTGTTTTGACGCACTCTATGAATTTCCGGTGCAACTAGCCCTTATCTGCGTTAATCCCTACCAGAATATCTCTCTTTCTTCTATCATCTGTGCTCCAGTACGCACCTATTTACATTGCCCAAGACCTCATGGTCTTCCATCACTTTTTTGACCAAGACAAAATAGTCTTCCAGGACCCTGTTCCTCTTTTAAAAGTGATATTATTTCCTGTGTCAGTCAGTAAAAATTTAGTTCTTCCCTTAATGAGTGGTGATATAAGAGGAGGAGAGCCTGAACAAATATTGCAGCCTGAGAGAAGCATTCGCCAGACGATTTCGGAGGCCTCTGTACAGACCGTCGGCAGCAATAACAAGGTGAGAAGTTTCTTATGTATTATTTGTTTATGCTACCTTCTCAATAATATCTCCCCAAAAGTGCGAAACCTCGATTTCATATTTTCCCATACAGTCCATTTTCTAGAGGCCGAGGCGGGTTTTCCGTTTCAGACATTATCATTTTTTTACTATACATTTTTGATAATATATGAGGCAGAGAAAAGGAAAGGAGTTGGAAAGGAGGTGGTTACTCGCCCCAAAACTGCAAAATCACTCGTTTCAAAGTTGAACAATGATATATCCGGCCCGGAGGACCAAAAATGTATAGGAAAAAAATGATAATGTCCGAAACGGAAAACCCGCCTCGGCCTCTAGAAAATGGACTGTATGGGAAAATATGAAAGCGAGGTTTTGCACCCTTGGGGAGATATTATTGAGAAGGTAGCATAAACAAATAATACAATACTGAAGAGATAAAGCGAACAAAATTAAAGTAATACTACGCCCTAAAACATCAACACCATTGCTGTTGCAACAAGTGAAATTCAAATCAGCTTTCATACTAATACAATGAAATCAGATAACACAGATATGGTATGTTACTCAAAAACAATTCATTTAACTGCTTGAATCATGCAATGCATATTTTCTCAAACTGTGACATCAAGGTACCCAGATGTATATCACTGATTTCACAGGATAAATTATTTTTAAGAATTCAGCCTGTTTGCAGTTTTAAAACATAAAAATGCAGAACATGTTTTCCTCCTCAACTAGTAATTACACAATAGAACAATTGGTTAAAAGTAGCCCATTATTACTTTGAAAATTTTAATAAAATAAATTAAACAAGTTCCACCTAAACAGATACAATTAGCAATTAGCAATAAGCCTTACCTACGAAGCTATCCCAATCCCATACTCAAAGTCAAACATATTGAAAAAAGATATTTAAACCAATCATCACCGCATAAGTAACAATCAGACCGTCAGGAATTTAAGGAACATGGTTAACTATAACATCACTAATTCCTCCCACATATATGATAAAAAAGAAAAAAACAAAGCCTAAGTGAATTTTAAAGTCTTTAAGTATAAACTTAAAAGACAATGGAAAGAAACTAGATACCAAACTATATACTATAAATAACATATACTTAAGAAATTATAACATATAATAATCAATGATAATATAGAAAAATACCTTATTTCTTTCGTTCATACTTCCATTCATAAACAGCAGCACTGGTTTTAGTGCCTTCTGAAATTAATTTTGGACGTGAAATACGTTTTTTCTTATTTTTCAAATGCTTCTCAACTTCCATTTTTTCTTTTATAACTGAAAGTTGTTTTTGCCTCTGCATCCTTTTCACTAATTCCTTATACTGTTTCTGTTTCAAATTGTTAGATTTGTTAAGCATTCTATTTTCAAGTGAAGATATCTTCTTAATATTGCCTGAATTTAGAACATGAGGAGGAACACTGTAATTCTTTCTTTTCAGAGAATAATCAACTAAATGAAGCCTCGACAAGAGCTTGTCCATTTGCTTTTTTTCTATATTCAACTTCATATCAACATAATTCAGATTTTTGTGTTCCAGAACCAGTTTTTGTTCAACAGTGTGATCAGCTTGAGGTTTACGTTTCTCTGTATGGCCATGGTTTAGAATTTCAGAATTAACCATATGATGATAATATTCATTAGGATTCTTATTTAATGCTTGGACCTTCAGCTTTTTTATTATTTTTTCTTTTTTGTGATAGTCAGAAGCTCGTTTCACATAATCTTTGTGCTTTTCTAACAAGCCAAGACGACTCCTTCTACTTGGCTGGTGCCTCTCTCTATGCCGTTTTTGATTGATTTTTATCACTTTTTTCCAAACCGACATCTAAAAACATTATTAATAATTAAAATATGGTAATGAATTTAAAAAATGGCTAAATGAACACAAGTCATAAACTATACACACATGAAACCAAATAATTATAAACAATACAACTATAGCACATGCAAATGAGACACATTAAAAAAATTACTGAGAATACTGATAATGGAAAATTAAGACCAGTTCTTTCTACGGATTCAAATGCAATAATTTATAAATCATAAAACAGTAGGTTAAAACTTTTTGAAATAACGGTTTACAAAATATATTTGTATGTGATAGAAGTTAAATAAAATGCATATAATATATTTAAATTTACTTAACAAACCACAATAAGAAACAAAAAAAAAATATTAATAGATTTTAAACGGACTTAAAACAAATAATCATACCTTAGATCCAATGTAACAACACAAATTAACAACTAAACAGACAGATTGAGTACCAATCGAACTCAACACATTCAAAGTATAGATCAGCTACGAGCGTTCTTCCAAATAAGATAAATATGAGTGCACTATCTCTGTGTTGCCAGGAATTATCATGGACAGTGCTGCCCATCCCTCCAACCCAAAATATCCGCCATCAAGCATAAAAATTCCCGTTTTTACCGAGAAATACCCACCAATGCTTAAAGTAATACCCGTTTTCGGGAATTATCTTAATCAAATACTCATAAAGGGGAGCCAAATGGTCCGGAAAATAAAACATTACTGGATAATTTTTATATTTATTATAATTGATTTCTGGAAAATATATTTTCAATTTAGTGCCAGTGTAATACAATAAATGTTAATTTGTATTACTGTATTAACCTTCTCAATTTCTTAACCTTTTTTAATTAATCAACCTTTCAATATTTACCTATATTACTATTTTTCTGGGTGGCTAAAAGAAAAGGAAAGTGGACAGGTACAAAATATAATATTAGGAATTATTGATAAAACAATTAGTCGATAAAAATTTTATATTTTAATAACATCTAATTTGTTTAATTCAGACTTTTATTTATGATTTATCACAAACTGGCACATATAAAGACTAATAAGAGGCAGACTAGTAAATATATATATATATATATATATATATATATATATATATATATATATTAAATAAATTATTTGTATTAAAAAAAAAACTCTAAATAAAATTATTATCTTATTATCTAATATAATACTTAATCACTATTGCCTTTATTTTCAAGGATCGCCAATTATCATATTATCTAATATAGTTCTTAAAATAACGTCTCAATCGTTTAATTCAGACTTAATTGCCATTTATCACAAACTATCACAATGTTATAAATTATTATCTTATTATGTAATATAACACTTAAAATAACATCTTAATCGTTTAATTCAGACTTTATTGTCATTTATCACAAACTGTCACAATGTTATAAACTTAAAATATGATAATTTAATAAACTCGAAACGTAGAAAACAAAAAGACTAGTAGGTACAAATGTGTACATAACTTTTTAAAAAAGAAATAATGATGTCTATTCAAAACATAAAACGATGATGATAATAACATATTACAAGATATAAATGTAGCGCCTACAAGTTAGGTAATAACATAATATATAATATAACATACAGGTAATAACAAGAATTTTAAATTATTTAGCTTATTATTTATAAAACATTAACATTTATTTACTCTTCTAAATCATTATCGCCTTTACTTTCAAAGGTTGCCCAAACATCAGTCGTCAACATGGTATTGTTGGGTTTAAAAGTTTATAACGAACTGCCTATGTTGTCCTTTACTTGCAAAATTGCTTCAGTGTCTCACAACCTAAGCTATTGCGGTGGAGATTTTTTATATTTTTTAAGTCGCTAAAAACCCTTTCCAAGACAGCATTCGAAAAAGGCAGTGAAAAAAGCCGCACTTATACATTCAAGTGAGCATTGAAGGACAGCAGCGCTGGTGGAGGTACTTAACATTCACGTGGACATCTGAGGAACTGAACGGCTTTCATCTTTTTATTTTAGTGATTTATTTACTTTAGTGATTTACTTATTTTATTTATTACGAACCCTTTCAATTGCACTAACTAGCCCAATGAAATATAAGTCGCCAGTTGGGCATAGTGGGCGTGGCCGGTAAATGTTTTGGTCTCGCCCCTCGCGGAACAATATACGGGAAGGGCCTCTCCATAGTACTATAACTCCATGGGGAGTCTGAAATTCCATTTATTTTATCGTAATAAATTCAACACTGCGGCAGCAGTTTCTTCGTACTTTCACATTCTTCTCTTAAAGTGACCAAAAAAAAAAAAAAATTAATTTTCCGGGTATGCAAAATAAAATAGCAGAGTATATTAATAAATGTGAAACATGCAAAATAACCAAATATGACCGTAAACCTGTAAAAACAAAATTTCAGATTACAGCAACACCAGAAAGACCTTTTCAAGAACTAATTATTGATATTTTTAATTTTAACAATGCGATAATTTTACAGCAGTGGACACATTTTCAAAACATTTGTTTGCCCAAACGTTACAATCAAAAAACGCAATTAATATCTGTAACGCATTAACTAACTATATGACTTACTTTCCCACACCTCTAAAAATATCCTTAGACCAAGGGACGGAAATGAAAAATAATTTAGTATGACAATTTTGTGAAGAAAATAACATTCTCTTGCATTATACTTCGTCCAGTCATTCAAATTCTCTAGGATTACTAAACAGGGTTCATTCTACTTTAAATGAGTTATTAAGAATAATAGGGAAAGAAAGAGACAAATGTTCAATGGAACAAAAATTAATATTAGCCGTCATAGCTTACAATAATACTTTAAATAATAAATTAAAACTAACACCCAACTAAATTACCTTCGGAACCTCCAGACAAAAATATTGACCTGACCGAACAATACGTATTAAAATATCATAAGGATCAAGAACTACTACACGAATTAATTAGAGCTAAAATAAATAATGAAAAAGAAACAAGAACTGACAAATTAAATAGAAATAGAGAAGACCCCTTAGATATTCAAAAACAATCAGGAGACATAAAATATTTAAAAAATACTCAATCGAAAATAAAAAGTAGAGACAAGTTTAAAAAGGTAAATGTTCTAGTAAAAGATAAGAGACCTATTAAAACCCATATAGACAATATTAAAAGGCCCACTAGGAAAAAGAAACAATCTATTTCAGACGACGATAGTGAATCTCTTTCGGATATTGCGTAAACATTTCGGATAATTTTGACTCAGACGACCCAGATAGTGGTTCTGATTAAAATATTTAATTTTATTCAAATAATATTAAAATGTCTTAAAAACCTTTTATTCTAATAAAATGTAATAAATGTAATGATATTAGGAGTAATGTATATTTTATGTTGAAGGAATTAACTGTATTTATATTAAACTGACAATGCTGTCATTTATTTAAATAAAGTCGGACTTTTGTATTTTGCTGTATATTATTATGTTAAATATTAACTAATGTTAAAAGATTATTCAAATTATTTTTTTATTTCACAGTAATGTTATGTTTGACCAATTGTAATAATTTATCTTGTAATTAATATTTTGTATTCACTATAATAAATATTAGGATATTATTATTTTATCTTGAAATATTATTTTGATTAATTGTTGAGAAAAGTAGGTATTTTATTTTGAAATCATTACTAACTATAATTAGAAGAGTATTTGAATTATTATTTTGATTTAAAATATTATTGTTTTAATTGTGTAATTCTGAATTTAGAAGTATTATTTGTATTGGAAGAAGCTAATTCAAACACTCTTATTTTACTTTTCCTTTTGTTTAAAATAATGTTTTAATATTCTGTTAATAATATTAAGAATATTAAGAATATTCTGTTATTTTTGCTGTTATTTCAGGGAAAACTGTACTTTAGCATGTAAGTAACTATGAAATGTATAAACATTGTATTTTTGTAAATATGGTCTAAGCTTATTGTTAATATTAAGAAATGGACAAGGTATAATCCTTTTGTTTATAGGAAGTTGACAATTGTATAAAATCCTATCCTAGTATTAAACATACAAGGTTTAATCTTTTTATTTTCAACTGTACAAATCCTAACTTAGTACACAAGAGATGTACATGGTCTAATCCTTTTATTATTGTATAAACTTAGTGTATAAGGTCCAATCCTCTTGTTTATAGAATGCTATCACTTAGTGTAAAAGGTATTAAGAAATGTACAAGGTTCAAACCTTTTATTTACTGAAATTTTCCCCTTTTTAATTACTGAAAATTACCCCACCAAGGCTCGGGGACATTCTTTCGTCGTATAGATAGATGTCATGCCCGTTATGTCTTGCTGTTAAGTTACAACTGTGTACAATAAAGCTTCTTTTTAAAAACATCAACCCATGATACCTTTATTTAGCTATATATATATATATTATATAAATATATATATATATATATATATATATATATATATATATATTGTAATGATATTTGCAATTTGAGTCCAGAAAGCAAATTTTGGAAGTAAGGGTCCAAACCAGGTAGGAGCAGGGATTAAGGAAACCTTCAATACCTGGATAGAGTACCAGCCCTTGAGGCAGGTAGGAATAAGGGGCAGTTGGTATTAGGACAGAGAATGAAGAAGACATGGAGAGTTGTTTATGGACCTTAGAGCAACCAGTGTCAGGAGTCAGAAGACTATGGAACCAAGATAAGTGAAAGTGTTTAGAAATTCTCTCAGTAATGGACTTTAGAATTTAGATTAAAGGTAAAATTAAATATTGTTTTCATATTGCAATTTATAATAAATATAAAAAGTATCCACAAATCCTTGTTTAAATATTTCCAGTCATAATTCAAAAGAATATTGACAGAACCCTAATAATGAAAGTTAAAGTCAATTAATTATTTAGATAATAATTTTATTTAAACATTAATGAAACAAGAAAATCATAACAATATATATATATATATATATATATATGGGATATATATATATATATATATATATATATATATATATATCGCCAGTCCTTCTATCGAGTACTGCTACGGAAAACTTTCATAAAAATTTTGGGTACACTAAGTCCTCAAAACATGTTTTAATGACCTCTAAATCAGGGGTTCACTCTACAAATTGTTCAGTTTGTAAGAAATCACACCGTATTTATGACTGCTCAGTTTTTAAAAATCTCACCCCACAACAACGTTGCGAACGCATCAAAAAATTAAATCGTTGCTTAAATTGCTTGGCTTCGGGGCATTTATCGAATCAGTGTCAATCTAAAACATCTTGCCGCCATTGTAATAGAAGGCATCATTCTCTTTTACATTTTTTCCCTCAATATTCTCAAAAATCCGATTCAATACGCCCGCCTACTCCAGCTTGTACTAGTCCACCCACCAGTCAAGCTGATTCTCCTCCCTCGAAAAGCGCGATACTATCCGTGTCTGCCGCAGGTCAGACGGACGTTTTGCTTGGCACCGCAGTTGCTAGGATTCGGGATCATCAAGGTCAATGGCATGGTTTACGGATCCTAATAGATAGTGGTTCGCAACGCTCCTTCATAACGGAAGAATGTGTCTACAGGTTAAATTTACCACTCGCGCGCAGTAAACATAGACTAGTCGGTTTTGGGAACCAAACCATCTCTCAGGAAATCCACCCGAATTGAGTGATTCCAAATTTGGAGCACTCAATCGATTCAAAAATTTGGAAAAGAAATTTGAGAAAGATCCCACACTGCAGCTTGGATATTCCAAGGTGATGCAGGAGTATTTGGAAAAATGGTTATATAGCACGTGCAAAGGGGTCAGGGAAATGCTATCTCCTACACCATGCGGTTTTGAAAGACAGCACATCCACAAAACTTAGGATTGTGTTCGATGCATCTGCTCGATCTAGTAACGGATCCTTAAATGATCATTTACTCACCGGACCCAAGTTACAACGTGATATAAAGGATGTCATGCTTAGCTTTCGCAAACCCAGGGTGGTCCGAAAAAACTTTTATTTCGAAATTGTAATAGTGCGGAAAACTTGCGAATTATATAGACAAGTAAAAGGAGGAAAAAATTATCAAAATCGGTTGACATTTCTGATCGCGCATAGGCCCTTAAGTTTGAAAAAATATTAAAAAAAACTTCAATTTTGTGATAATTTTAATAATATTTGGTTGGTATGCTTTTTTAATGTAATAGTTTTTAACGTCTTCAAATAGAGCCTAAGTACATTGTTTTGATTTGGTTGAGATCAGTTGATACCTTCCAGTCCTGCTTAAGCCCTAAAATATTGAAAATTTCACATTTCTTCGAATTTTTTATTTGTCTTTAATACACTTTTTTTTTATCATATTATTAAGAGTATGTTCATTTTTGAACAAAACAACATTGTCTTTTTTCATGGTTTGAATTAATTAACCTCTTCTGGTCGGGTAATGACCCCAATGCTATAGAAAAATAGTATCTAAAAGAAGATAGTCCTATGACATGATAGGTGATAACAATAACAAAGGATAACAACTTGCTCTAAATTTAAAAAGCTCAAATATTTAAGCGACAGAATAGTTCTTAGAATATTCTGAAAGCCTGAGTATTGATTGTCAAATCCGACCGATAGACAGAAACAAGCTTAACAATGATCAGCAATACCTATTTGATATTTCAAAGGCAATAAAATCAGGAACCTGTAAAAATTTGGCATTACAAGATCGTGGGCTCTTATCATATTCGAGTTGGTTGATGAAAGCAAATAGAACTCTTAGACTGTACATAAGTGAGGAAAGCCCCTCAACTGAACTTCAAGAACTAGTTTTGTTGTTAAATGCTTTTTGACCACATGCCAATGTGGTCTACTAATGGGATCAAACTTCACATCGACAGTGACTCAATCCCAGATTGAAACATTTCTTTCAAGCGATTCCCAGTTCACACGCAGGCTGTTGAACGCAGAGTAAAACTCGTCTCAGAAGCCTCAGGAAAAGGATGTGGAGCTGAATCTCGAGACGGATTTATGAAAAACACTCTGCTGTCCAGATCCTCCATGCTCAACTTAATCAGAAAATCAGTCAAAGTACCTTCGGCTACAAAATAGAGAACAGTATAAATGAACTGGTTCTGGTCTGAATAACTAACATGTATTAATTATTCAAAACTCTGTTATTTCTTTTTTCATTTTAGATCTTGAAATACTCAACTTCAAAGATTACAGGTCATTGATAAAAATAGGTCGTCGGTGGACAAACTTAAGAACATTAGGCTAAAGATAAGCATCACAACCTACAACTGATTGCACCCAATGAAGCTAACTCCTAATATTTGATACAGTAGTGGTTCCTAGAGGTAAAGCATTTATCAAAAACAAGAAAAAGTGAAAGTGATCAATCTTTCAGTTGTAATTTTTTAATTTAAAATGTGGTTTTGCTTTTTATCTGTATATAAAGAAGAGTGGCACATTTTTTATCAGATAAAAAATAAATTAATGTTAAACTTGAAATAAATTTAATATCGATACCACAGAGGAAGTTTTGTAAATATTTTAATTAATTTGCCCAACAAAAATGAGAATAATCAACTAAAACAGTAGATTTTACATCAGGCAGTCATTGTGTAAGTATGGAATTATATCTTCTGATGTATGAATATAAACAAATTCCACATTTCAAGGTATATACATTTATCAGTAACCTGATTAGATACAATGTAATACTAGAATGTATAATATGTTTTTCACATTAAGATAAATTGCAAATATATATATATATATATATATATATATATATATATATATATATATATATATATATATGGGAAATCATTGTGCCGGCAATGATGTGACAATGATAATCAAGAAATAAAACAGCAATTACATACAAATTTTAAAGAGAAGAAAAAGGCTCCTAAAACTAAAAAAATTAAAAGTAAACATAACTATAAATATGAAATTATCAATACAACTAAAATTACCAGGTATAATTTTTCAAAATAAATATTATATTTTATAAATACATACATTTTATACAAGATTTATTAAATAACTCTTTTGTTCTCTTTACATAAATAAAAATAATCACTTTGTTGAGCATAGCTATGTTATGCAAATACAATAACAAAAAACATAAAATTGATAGAACTTAGAAATTGTCAATCTTTTAAAATTTACAATATATTTTACAACAATAATTATTTACAAATGAAACATGAAAATTTTCAAATATGACCTATTAACTAAAATTTCTCATATATATATTAATAATTTGCAACTTTAATTGTAATCACTTAAAATCCTTATTTTGCAAATCAATGAAAAACCAGGAATTAGCTATCTAGATAGATTATTCACAAGATTTTAACAAAACTTTAGTAACATTTTAAACATCATAGAGTAACAATATTTTTACATAATAAACTAATTAAAATAAATTATTAAACAAATCTCACAGAAGGTAGATTATAGATTACTATAGATTGTATTTTTTTATCCAGAAACTTCAACTAATACTTAATTTCAAGGCTAACCACACTACTGTTTAATAAGTAAGTCGGTATAGCTCAATTTTCAATCAAATGAAGCTACACATATTACTGGATTGATATTTTTACTTGGAATCATAACCTTACTTTCAGAATGAAGATAAGAAGACTATTATCTAAATATAAGCAGTTTAACACAACTCAAGTTCTTTGGAAACAATGCACAATCTATAATTGTGCAACATAACTACAGCAATAAGAGAAATGGGTGACATTAGGTTCTGTCTTAAGCAATATTATGAAGTTTAATATAATTTTTCATTAAATTGCGCTTTAATATTAGTAATTAATCTATGAGGCAAACAAAATAATAATCAACTTGCATACCAAGAAACAGGTACTATCTACATGATATGTAAAATTTTACAATGAATCATTCAATAAACATAAGAAATTAAAAAAAATATATAACTAACACTTAAATTTCTAAACAGTAGCTGAAAGATTATAAGTGAATATTAACTATTAGTCTTTGAAACAGTTTAAAATATACTTTGGTTGTCACAATAAAATGTAAATTAATACTTATAAATAGAGCATTACTCCAGAAAAAAAGAAGAATAATTAAACTATATGTAATTAAAATAGATAAATTTATTTTATTTTAGTAAAATTACATTAATATCACAGATTTCTTTAGGAAACAACATGAATGCTTCAAATTTTAATGATCAATAGACTTCATCAACATTCATACCTGAAACAAAATAAAGTATATAAGTCAAAAAAATATTAATATGTTTTTAAGAAGAAGGTTAAGGAATCAACTGTTCAGTTAAAGGCAAAATTTGCTTAAATTAGAGTAAATGTTAATCATTCATAGGACAATTATTTTATTAAGAATGGAATTTCTAAATTTTTTAGACATCAATCAAAGGCAGCTCTCATAAAAATAAATTAGTGTAAATTTATACTTTAAAATGATACACCTTTATGGCAGTAAAACTAGCTTGTGCCAAAGCAGAATTTCCTATAAAAACTTTCCTTTGAAGAGCTGTGACATGGTAGTAGCATTTTACAATTCAACAATAATATTTTAAATCATATCTCTGTTTTGCTGAGTAAAGAAAAGATCTGATACTTCACATTTTGAGTTTAATACTTGTCCAGTTTTTCTTTCACAGGAGTCTCACTTGCAATTATAAAATCCGTTTATTTTTGAATGTTTTTTAAATTTATATCACTTATATTTGTCTTTCAGTCATATATTTCGCTGAAACACTAATGTTTTTAAACTCTAAGACATGACAGGGTGACACATCTCAAAAGAAGGTTAACAAAAGTTTAGTTATGTTCTGGTATTGAAGAAAATTATTGAGTTTTCATCCATAAAAAAAATTTACTTCTAATTTAGATAGACAAATACATTCTAAATAAGAAGTTTTTCACAGTTTACAAATTGTAATCTATGTTTTTTAGTGTGCTATAAGTTTAAATTTAATTTATTTTAATGAAATTGAAAATTATTTGATAAAATTCTGTTGCAAAAAACTTCAAACAATTTTTAAAAAACGATTTTCATTTCAGACCTCCTCCAACTCAACAAAAAATTAAGATAAAATTTTTTAATTTGTGTTTTCATCACTGGAAAAACTGCATATCCACCACATTGTAGCACAACATACTTTACATAAATCAGAAAAACAGGGTGACACAAAATTGTAGCCCTTACCAGGAAACCTTCCGGACTATCCAATACCGATTTAGACCTTAAGTTTTTTTTTTTTTTTTTTTTTTTTTATTATTGAGAAAAAAATGGATATATATTTTTTCTTGTCATTTAATGGACTCAAGCGCTTAGAAACAAAATAAAACGTGTTGAAAATCTTATATTATATCTTGAGTTTTAAAAATGATATACAAATGGTTCTCTAACAGCTACTTTCTATTTTAGAGTAGATCAGGTGAACAATGTAAATAATGAGAAATCATTATTTTTTGTCAAAAAATTAATGAGGAATTTTTAAATCATCAAGTAACCTAGCTTATAGGTCAAGGCTAGTCGAGGATTGTATACAATATTTCAATAAACTAGCCACCAACAAAAAAATCTGGGTAGAATGGGTGAAAGGCCACTCGAACATTCTAGGCAATAAGAAGGTTGATGAGCTGGCCAGACTGGCTCGGACAGCAATCCCATTGCTCCTGAGCCAATTTGCGGAACAGCAGGGAGCCTGGCTAAGAGTGTGATAGGCAAGCTCTATAACAGCATCACCTCTCAAAACTGGCAACAAAAGAAACTGAGACAGTCAAAAATGTTTCTGGGAGGGTACTGCAAGAAAAGGAGTACTCAACTTGAAAGGCTGAGGTGCTAATGAGCCGGTCAGAAAACAAAAACAAACCTAGCTTATAGATTTTTTTTAATACATAAAATGTCATATTGTGATTCAACACACTAAAAAAAACCTTATGTGTAAACTAGCACAGTTAGTCCAATTTTGATGTTACTTGGCAGGTTAGAAAGAATAGATCTTCCTCTTTTTAATTAATATAAATAATCATTGTTTTATCTCATTGACAAAAACGTGATTGAAAAATAAAAACAAAATCAACATTTTTGGCTGGTAATTTTAATTCTAATCTGAAGTGTTGTTAGTTTTTTTTCCCTCACTGTATAATCTATAACATTAGAATAAATATCTAATACTCAAAACTACAAGAACACAAGCACTGATTTAACATAAGACGAAAAACATAGATATATGATTTAAACAAATTAATAAAAAGAAAAATATCACCTTTTTAAACAGTATAAAAACCAACAATATAAAAATAATTCTTTCTTCCCTTATAGCTTCATTATTTCTTTCTGAAACACAAAGCAAAAACTTATTTATAGTACATATTAATGAAATCTGGATATAATTTTTAAAAAAATTATCAACTGATAATTACAACAGTACAATAATGCAACAAGTAAATTAGTGGAACTGTGAATTAATGGCATATTAATTACTTGTATTATGGAGTTTATGGTGGAAGGATAGGTATCTAGTTTTGGTTATTAAATCTTCTGTTAATTCTTAATATAATTATACTTGAATTTTATAAAAAAAAAAAAAAAAAAAATAAAGTTTAAAATACAAAGTAACTGCTTCATCCTCAAAGTGAAACTGACAACATTTTAAGTAATATCTTTAAAGCACTTTTCAAAAACCAAGATTTGGTAAATATTGCTAATCAGGACAAGATTATAAGTCTAGTCTTTGAATATATATATATTTATCTTCTGATTTCCTCCACCCAAACATAAAATTATATTTAACACACAATCTGGCATTTTTAGAACAGTAACATAATTGAAGAACAGAAATCTACAAAATATTATGTAAAGTCGAATCAAGTGTTTTTTTAGCAACTTATATAACATTTGATTGATATCTCCCAAACCGACAACTAAAATAAAATGAATTACATCAAAAGAAACTTCTCTGGGAATTTGTTATCAGGTGTTTTTTTTTTGGCCAAAGATAAATTTATTTCAAAAAAATCTCCTTAACTCATTTAACATAAAAAAAATAATTACATAAAAAAAAATTTGCATTTCTTTAACTGTATCTTAAATGTTGTTAAGCATGGAGTAGCCACAATCCATCCCCAGTAAATTTTTCTATCCAGAGCTATTTTTCAGATAATAATATTTAATTATTATACATAAGATTTGATCAAAAAACAAGCCACTTTAGTATTCTCCTCTCATATAAAAACTTATAAATCCCAGAACACATAAATCCCAGGGGTTGAGTACTGGTTGGTTGTGGGAATCTTGAAGGAGAAGCAGGAATTCTTCACAGTCCAATTGGTTCTATGCACTTTACCCTCAAATGTCTAAATGTCCCCTCACTTTAGTGTGTTTCTGCCTCAAGATATCGAAGCACCTACTGGATCAATTTTGGTCTCCTCCTAATTAAGAAACCAATAGACATTTAGATCTGAAATGGATTTATTAATATAATAGAAATAAAATTTGAGGGAACTAGTTTAGAAGGCCATATTTGTGATATTTACAATTTTAGGTTCAAAAAACTACTTTCTTGTATTTAAAAAAAAAAAAAATCAGGTTATAGGCAAGTGTAGAATAATAAAACATAAATATTGGCAAAAAAAAAGTTTTAATTATATGAACAACAGGCGGTTGAAACAAGAAAATAAGAAATTTATATAAAAAAAAAAAAAAAAAATTCAGGTAGCATCTACATGTGTCATGACTAGAGCAGCCGCCAACTACAAATCTAAAATAACATTTCAATCTAATGCAAAGGATGTTTTAGAATTCAAAATATAATTTTCAAGATCCAAACTGAAAATTTGGAATAATTACAAAAGTATTAGTAAATAATAATTAAAACTACATAACCAAAAAAACTGCATACTTATTGCAAATATATTTTAAAATGTGGGGTGTATCAATATATAAGAAGGAATTAGGAAAAAACATGTCAGAAGTAAGGCAGAGGATAAGCGATTATAAAGACCAATGTGGATCCAAATCTCATAACCTTCCGCCGCCAGGTACTAAGACTTTTGGTACAATATGGCTTTAGCCTTATTTTGGAGGGCCTACAACTTTTGTTCTCTTTCACTTCCCCAATAATGCTTAGTGCTGATTTTATTGCCTTGAATTATAACATTGTTCATATATAAGGGGGAAAAGATATAAATAAAAAAATTATTTTTTTATTAATTTATGTAAAACTAGTTTCAAAAAATGAATCCACAAACAATAAGTATTACCTATTCCTATTACTAATAAGAAAATTCAAATTACTTATGCTGTATTACTACACATTAAAAAAAAAAAAAAACATATATATATATATATATTATATAAAATATATATATATATATATATATATATACTATTAATTGCTGCTTATTCTTAATAAGCAATAATTATATTATGTATGAGCTGTCTTCATAAAAATTATTTACTTTTTTAATATTCAAATAAAAAAGCTTTAGTACTTTTACTGATTTCATATAAAAGTGATGAATATAAAAAGTTATTGAATAAATTGAATGAGTTCAATAAAATAACACCAATATAGAACACCGAGGGGTAAATGGTAGGTCTAGCCAGCCAAAAATATCATCATTTCATATTTATAATGTGTTACTGATTTAAAAAAAAATATTGTATAAAATTTAGGACCTGTGGCGGCAACACACACTGAAATGTGTTAAAATCTTTTTTTGTTTGTTTAGTTAGAATAATTTTAAAAGTTAAATAAAATAGTTAATATAAAATGTTAAAAGTCAAAAATAATATTTTTGTAAGAAGCTGGCAATACTGAGTGCCGTGATAACCTAATATAACCTCGATAGATAATGTAATGTGTTAATTAGATTAATAAAGATTATTTTTCGTTTTTTGTGAGTGAGTTTTTGGTTTTTTGTATAACTATAAAAAATAAGACCAACCACAATTGGTGACCCCGACGTGATTTGTGAAAATTAATTATGGAAGAAGATAAAATTAAAACTTCAAAAACCATTGAAAAGGTGAGTGTTAAATTACCTCCGTTTTGGAAGGACAAACCCGAAATCTGGTTTTGCCAGGCAGAAGCCCAATTCGATCTCGGCGGAATTACTAAGGAAGGTACGAAATTTAATTACCTAATAGCTCAATTAGATCTTAAGATAGTTGAAAACATATTCGACATTATCTCATCTACTGAGAACAACAAATATACTGTCGCCAAAGGTAGACTTTTAAATATATACCGAGAAAGCAAGGAAAGAAAAATAAAAAAGGTTTTAGTGAATTAGAAATGGGAGACCAAAAACCTAGTCAATTACTTCGGAAAATGCAAGGTTTAGGAGTTGACGATTTTTCCGATAAACTGCTAAAAACATTGTGGCTGGATAAACTTCCAACGGAGATAAGGAGTATCTTGACAATTTCAGATGGCGATTTAAATAAATTAGCCGAAATTGGTGATAAAATATGGGATATCAAACCCACGCAAGATATAAATGCAGTTCATTCTAAAGGATCCACACTTGAGTCTATGCTGGAAGAACTGAATAAAAGACTATCAGCCCTTGAATCTAGATTATCCCGAAATTCCAATAGAGATAACTCGTCCTCTAGTTCCCGTAGTAACAGCCGAAATAGACGTTTTAATCCAAGATGGAAGTATTGTTTTGGCCATTATCGTTACGGAAAGAAATGTATACCGTTCAAGTGTACACCTGAAAGTAAATGGAATTCGGAGAAGGGAAACTCCTCACAGCAGACACAGAACTGACCAACTGTGCTGCTGTAAATATTGTAGGTCAACAACATCGTTTGTTCTTACAGGACAAAAATACAGGTATTCAATTTCTCGTTGATAGTGGCGCTGATGTATCCATTATACCAGCGAATAAATTTAAAGCAAATCAAGATACAGGAATAAAATTATTCGCTGCCAACAACACAGAGATTCCTACATTTGGAACCAAAATTCTTCAAATTGACCTGGGACTCAGACGACAAATGGAGTGGAATTTCTTTTCTGGTTAAAACCAATAAAGGTATCTTAGGTGCTGATTTTTTGCACAACTTTGGATTACTGATTGACCTCAAAAACAAAAAACTTATTGATAACAGTACAAAGCTAACTGTTACAGGTGAGGTAGTTGCAATTGAGGAAATGGAATCATTTGAGTTCTTTCAAAGTCACTTGTCAATTCTCACAACTGTTAAATAATTTTCCAAATTTAACCAAACTATTTTCATTGAAGGTAAATGCAAATCACGTGGTGAAGCACCACATTGTTACTAGTGATGGACCACCTGTTTTTTGCAAACCAAGGAGATTGGATCCAAAGAAGCTGCAAGTTGCTAAACAAGAATTTCAGAGCATGCTTAACAATGGAATTATTCAACCTTCCAGTTCACAATGGGCAAACCCTCTACACTTAGTGACGAAGAAAAATGGTCAATGGCGAGTATGTGGAGATTATAGAAGATTAAATGACAGAACACTACCCGATAGGTACCCCATTCCAGAGGATAGAGGATGTAAGTCAAATCCTTCTAAATAAAACAATTTTCTCAAAATTAGATCTTTGCCAAGCGTATTATCAAATACAGGTTAATGAAGATGATAAACAAAAAACAGCCATTATTAAACCATTTGGATTGTATGAATTTAATGTTATGCCATTCGGACTGCGCAATGCGCCTAGTACATTCCGTTTTATTAATGAAGTTTTGAGAGAACTGGATTTTTGTTTCACATATTTGGATGATATACTAATTGTCTCTGCAGATGCTGAAGAACATAATCATCACTTATCACAAGTCTTTCAACGACTCAGCCACTATGGACTGCGGATTAACATCAGTAAACCAGAATTTGGCGTAAAAAATATAATTTTTCTAGGTTATCTTATTTCATCAAAAGGTACAAAACCTGATCCCGAAAGAGTAAGTGCCATTGTTAGTCACAAATTACCAGTAACTATAAAACAACTACGATCTTACTTAGGAATACTGAACTTCTATCGCAGGCATCTACACCATGCTGCAAGTAATTTAGCGAATCTCACTAATTTTCTTAAGGGTGCTAGGAAAAATGATAAAACTAAGATTGCATGGACACCAGAAACTATTGAAGATTTTGAACAGTGTAAACAAGCCTTAAGTAATTCAACTCTATTAACATACCCAAATCCTGATTGTGAACTCTCACTATTTGTAGATGCATCCGACTTAGCAGCTGGAGCTGCTTTGCAACAATGGGAAAACAATTCATGGAAACCTATTGGATTTTTCTCCAAAAAGTTTTCTGAAACACAGCGAAAATATTCAACATATGATCGAGAACTGACAGCCATCTATATGTCAATCAAGTATTTTAAATATTTGTTGGAGGGAAGGTCATTTATAATATACACAGATCATAAGCCTTTGACTTATGCATTCAAACAGAAGAACGACAAAGCATCACCTCGCCAACTTCGACAATTGCAATATATTTCCCAGTTCACAACAACCTTAGTTCATGTCTTAGGAAAAAACAATATGATCGCAGATTATATGTCTCGTTTAGAGGAATACTCTGCAATTCATTACACCAATATAGCAGAAGCGCAAACGCATGATGAAGAACTACAACTTCGAACTTCTGCAAATACTGGTTTGATTTTTAAATCCTACCCTCTTGAAAATGGAAGCCAATTATGGTGTGATGTTTCAACAAAGGATATTAGACCATATATTCCAAAATATTTCTGTTATAATATATTCAAACATTACCACACTATGTCACACCCTGGAATCAGAGCTACGGTTAAGCTGATATGTTCTAAGACAGTTTAGAACAACATGAAAAATAATTTTCGCTCATGGGCAAACGCCTGTATTGGGTGCCAAAAAAGCAAAGTTTTCAGACATGTGAAGACACCACTTCAGAAATATCCAATAGCAGATGAAAGATTTGCCACCGTTCATATAGACATAATTGGACCCCTGTCACCGTCTGAAGAATATACCCATTGCTTAACGTGCATCGACCAATTTACTGGATGGACTGAAGTTATTCCCTTGAAAGATACGTCAGCTGAAAATGTTGCACAGAATTTCTATCAACATTGGATCTGTCGGTTTGGAATACCTGCCACCATAATTACTGATCAAGGCAAACAATTCAAATGTGAATTATTTAAATCATTAACATCAATCTGTGGTACAAAACTACACCATACAACTGCTTACCACCCGCAGTCAAATGGGAAGATAGAGCGTTTTCACCGAGTGTTGAAATCAGCAATCAAAGCACATGGAAAACCACAGTGGACACAAATATTACCAACTATTCTCTTAGGACTAAGGACTTGCTTGAATGAAGATGCCTCAGCGACAACAGCAGAAATGGTATATGGAATGCCTTTGAGACTTCCAGGTGATTTCTTCGAAACACCCAAGCCTAGTTCAGATTTGCCAACATTCGTCAGTATGCTACGCCAGCAGATGGACCGTCTGCGCCCAAGACCAGTGACACATAAAAATCAGGTAACTACTTTCATCCATAAAGACTTGTCAAACGCCACACACGTGTTTGTTAGAGTGGATCGCGTAAGGAGAAGCTTGGAAAAACCATACGAAGGCCCGTATATGGTCATTCGACGATCAAACAAGTATTATACATTAAAAATTAAGGGTAAAGAAGTAAATGTATCACTCGATTGGTTAAAACCAGCTCATCTTTTATGTGACGATAGCGATTTAGGATGGGAACAACCTATTAAACCAGCTACTGATGAACCAAAAGATCCTGTGCAGCCTGAAGCAGTTTTGAAGAAGACACGCTCAGGAAGGTTCAGTGCGTTTTCCCATGCGGCTCCTTTCGTAACAAAGTTACTGGAGGGAGAGTGATGTGGCGGCACCACACACTGAAATGTGTCAAAATCTTTTTTTGTTTGTTTAGTTAGAATAATTTTAAAAGTTAAATAAAATAGTTAATATAAAATGTTAAAAGTCAAAAATAATATTTTTGTAAGAAGCTAGCAACACTGAGTGCCGTGATAACCTAATATAACCTCGATAGATAATGTAATGTGTTAATTAGATTAATAAAGATTATTTTTCGTTTTTTGTGAGTGAGTTTTTGGTTTTTTGTATAACTACAAAAAATAAGACCAACCACAGACCTCTGGTTTTTTAAATATGATATTAACCATACAAATAATAACCAATACTATCAATTTTGTCTGGGTTTCGCAGCCAAAATTAATTAATTAAATTACTTTAACAAGCTTTAAGTTTCTAAACAGAATTTAAACAATTATATTGACACAGTTTTCTATATTTTGGGTTAAAAAATAAAAACAATATACAATGACTCATCTAATAACTTGGGCCAATTACAACACATTTCTTAATTAATCTTCTGATGATTCACAACTTTTATCACTCACCCAATGCAGGAGTCTCTGACGAGCTATTTGATTAGAAGATTCAGCAGAAAGAAGTAGGGCTAACGTTAAAAAATGGCTCGCTTCTTTTCTTCAGTATTGGCCTTAGACAACATTGAAGAGGATCGGAACTTAGAAGCAATCTATTCAAGATATTCATCAATGTTGCAAGATTTTCTTGAAACTTGTTTAGTGGATATTTTTCTGAGTAGCTTGAGAAGCATATTTCGAGCCTCAGCAGCTTCTTCAGAAAGCTATCCACTGGGGTTCAGAATAATTTATTTTGATTCACCAGTTAATTTTAAAAAAAAAATATATAATTTTTTTTTTTTTTTTTTCAACTGGGCAATTATTATCCATGAGGTCAAATAGAAGTGGTTATTAGCAGCTCTGATTTAAAATTTATTTCCTACACATAAATTGACTAACCAAAAATGAAAAGTTGTCGGGACTTATCAGTAAGTATAACAAAATTCTAATCGAATGTTGAGATTCACAATAATAACAAGTAAAAAATAAAGAGCATCTTTCAATTTTTTTTTTTTTTTATAGCCTTAACCTATATTTTAATTAATAATATCATGCTATAGCATAGATAAATATCTGGTCTCTCATAATCCGTAATGGGATTATAAATAGTTGGTGTGATAAAAATTTGTTCGGTAACAGATAGCACTGTACTATGCACTAACCAAGTAACTTTTTATGCGAAGCAGCATAAACCTAGTTTAACAGACAGCTTTAAACTATAATTTTCTCTAATTCGATCAACCAGGGAGACGATTAATGTCCATAACTAGAATTGCCAACAAGAATAGTTGGCAATTTTAGTTATGGACTATTCGATAGGGTTTTCTCACTGCTGCTGCATTTTGTGAAACTGAATTTTGGCTGGCTAAATTATAACTTTACCCCTCGGTGCACCGGTCGCTAGCAGTAGAAATAGAACATACCATTTAGAAGCTGTATTGGTATGAATGACAAAAGTCACGGTTTGACATGAGTTTATAAATGTTTGGGCTTTTTGACACGCTAGTTCTGTCGGTGTTTCTCGAATTGAAAATTTGCCTATTAATACCTGATCAGAAATTTAATGGAAAATATTATTTCTTACATAATATTTGTCTCTAGGACATACCGTTTAGGGGCTATGTTGGTTTAATGGAAAAAAGTCACGGTGTGCCTGCAATTTATAAGTGTTGGGACTTAATTTAATTAATTATTATTTAATTTAGTTATACATAATAATTTGATCCTTTTAATTTTAAAATGTAAACTAGTAAAAGCAGTAGGTTATAGGTAAACACATCCATGATCTATAGTTTTTTGCAGTCATGGAGAAATTATTTTTCCTGACCTTGTTTCTACAAGATTATCATTTATTTCTTACCTCGTAAAATCCCTCGGGATCTATTTTTTATTTTGTACAGGATGCACAACATAAATCTGTTTCTAATTCTTCTATTAATTGAATAAATAACACAATGATTAAATGTATTTAATATGTCTAAAATTTTTAATAGATCAGACTAGTTATCTGCCGACGTCTAATAAAATGCTCATAATTTATTGCACTACTTGCATAACCCTACTGCTAAATTTTACAGGGCCAGATCATACATACCAGCCCACATTTGCCTGGGCATTATGTGTACTTACTACTTGCTGTCTTAGCTGTTACCCCTTAGCATATAAATAATTAACTAATTTTGTTGGGCTGTAAGTCAAATAAATTACAGCATTTATATATTTGTAAGGAAGTATAAATAGGAAGTTCCCTTCTTTCCCTTCTTCCCGCGCGTATTCTTGAGATACAACTTATTTTTCTACCTTATGGTTTGCCGTTGGAATCCTCAATCAAGATTATGCTAAGGTCGGGTCAAAAGAAGAACTCTAGTCATGACACATGTAGATGCTACCTGAAATTTTTTTTATTTTATTTTATTTTTTATAGAAATGTCTTATTTTCATGTTTCGGCCGCTGTTGTTCGTATAATAAAAATTTAATTTGCGAATATTTATATTTTATTATTCTACACTTGCCTATAACCTGATTTTCTTTCTAAAAAATACTAGAAAGTAGTTTTTTTGAACCAAAAATTGTAAATGTCACAAATATGGCCTTCTAAACTAGTTACCTAAAATTCTAGCAAATATGGAACAAAATAAACTATACAGAACCAAAATTGGATGATCCGTTGAGAATTGAGGAAGAGACCAAATTTTGCTTATTTTGGCGCGCTACGTGATAGTAACATTTGGTACTACAGAGGGGACATTTAGCCTTAATACAAGCCCAAGGGAACTCAATTGACGGGTACAAAATAATAACCAGACCTGACAATCCTATGGCCTGAATACTTTATAAAAGTAAAATAAAACTTATACCACTCTAGCAATTCTTTTCTAGGGATTTGGCAGCAGCAAAATTAAGCCTCAACCAGAGGAACCAGAGGGCTGAGATATCAGCCATTGCAGCAATCTACCTGCTATGTGAGTCAGCACCGCCCACATTGGAGATGAAGAGATTCATGGAGGAGGTCAAGGGCAGCTCCATCATGGGTCCTGGATACTAACACTCATCACTAGAGCCCGGATTCTCGTGCAATTGCATCTTTTTGTTGCAAGCTCGTAATCAGCCAGGGACAAATTCTTTATACGAAATAGGATGTTTAGGCCAAATTTACCTTAGTTTGATATTGCACAAAATTGCACGTTTTGGGGGTTACTGCATAAAATTGCACATTCTGAAGTTTGAATGCATAAAATTGCACATTCTGAAGTTTGAATGCATAAAATTGCACATTCTACAGTTTGAATGCATAAAATTCCTGCATTCGAATCCGGAATGCACAACAATTTCATATTTTTGGAAAAGTAACATCTTTAAGATCAACTTTAGATTGACTTTAGCATGGGAACTCAGGTTCCCAACTTCCAAAAAATTTTGCCTCTCCCTCCTAACTTACGGATATTTTTAATAAGTACAACATAATTATTAAATTAAGCCCTCTTCACTGTTAGTAAACATTTTTACTTTACACAAAGCAAATTTATTTATTCTTCAGCCTTCTTAACGGGAAATTAAATAAAGTTTAATCATTCCTAACATAAATATTTATACTCCCAAGTAATATATACACATAGATTATGTATAATGAAATGAAAAAAAAATCTTTATTCTGGGACATATTATCCCCTAAGAATAACAGACATGTATAATAAGTTGTACAATAGTCTGGCTATCTTAATTTCAAATGGACAATAATAAGTATAAAAGGTAATATATGAATATACAATTGAAAATAGAACTTTGTGATAAATATATACATGAGAAAAGAAGAAAGAGAAAAAAAAAAAAAAAAAAAAAAAGTAGGACAACAAAAAAAAAAAAATAATAATAACAATATGCTAATAGAATAATTACAATGCGTTCAGAAATAAAAAGAAATATAAAAAAAATAAGTAAATAAATAAAATAAATTAAATATAGTGAAAAAAAAGGAAAAGATATATAGAGAAGAAAAATAATAAGACCTATTTGAATGATAATATGACAAAATATTTACAAATATCTAAAAGGTAATATATATACAATTGATAATAGCACTTTATCAGTTAGAAGAAAAAGGAAAGAAATAATAACAATAATTTATAAGAGAAAAAAACAAAACAGAAACAATTGTTGAAGAATCGAATTTAAATTTATATAATAATATACTCATTGAAGCAAACTCATTGGCATCAGATATGCTTAATTTGATTAACTGACTTTCAATTATCACTCATATTGGCGGGCTGTAACTGGGATTTAAGGAGATATCGGAATAGAAGAGTTTTGAATGAGTTTAAGGAAGAAGCATATCTAATTTCAGGAGGGATCGAGTTCCAGAGGGTAGTGGATCGAGCTTGGAAGGAGTGTTGGTATAATGCTGTTCGGTGGAAAGGAGTATATAGGTCAGAGGAACGTGATCTTGTTGTGAGTTGGGAGTGGACGGAAGACTTGAATATCAATAGGTTACAGATGTAGGGTGGGCAATGGTTATTAATGGCATGGTACAGGAAGGTGCCCAGGAAATATTGTCTCAGGGAGGATGGATTGAGCCACTCCAGGGCAGTGTAGAGGTGAGATACATGGGAACGTCTCGGGGCTCCGAATACAAATCTGATAAAACTGTTCATGATACGTTGTAATCTGTCCCGGAGCCCCATCGTGAGGCCCCCATACACCACACACCCGTAGTCAAACTGAGGAAAAATGAATGAGGAAACTAGGAGTTTTCGTGTGGATTGAGGAAGAGAATGGCGGGAACGATGAAATAATTTGAGGATTCCTATTGATTTACGGGCTATTTGGGTGATTTGAGGCTTCCAGGAAAGGTTTTGGTCAATAATGATTCCTAGGTTTTTAGCGGAGGAACAGAAGGTGATAGGTTGATTATTCAGGATTAGGGTAGGAAAATCAGTGATGGATCTGAGAAGGGGATTTGAGCCGATTATAATAGCTTGAGTTTTTCCAGCATTTAACTTTAAATGATGCAGGTTGGCACTGATTCTATTGAGGTCTTCCTGAATCTTAGAAAAAGCTTCATATAATTCAGTAGGAGGAAAGGATAAATATATCTGGGAGTCGTTTGCATAAAGGTGGTGGGAACAATGAAAAATTGACTGGGGGAGATCATTTATGTAGGAGTTGAAGAGGAGAGGCGAAATGCTGGAACCTTGGGCTACTCCGGAAGAGAGGGCTAGGAAATCGGATAAGGGTTGATTAGGGATGGATACTGCTTGAGTGCGGTCGGAGAGGAAAGACTGGAACCAATGGATTGTGCTATTGGAAAATTTTAAAGCTTTTAATTTGGAAAAAAGGATACAATGATCAATGGAATCAAAAGCTTTGGAGAAATCTAGGAGTATCAGGACGGTCAGTTTGTTTTCATCTATGGCAGCATGGATATCGCTTATGATTTTGGTTAGTGCAGACTGTGTGGAATAACCAGAACGGAAACCAGATTGGAAAGGGTCAAGCAAATGGGAACCTTCAAGGAAATAAGAAATTTGGGATTGTACCAGTCGTTCTAAGGTTTTGAAAGGTTTGAAAGGATGGAGATTGGGCGATAATCTGAAGGTTCGGTGGGATTAGGAATTTAGTTGATGGGATGGACAATAGCTTTTTTCCAGGGAGTAGGAAATATGGCGTTTTGAAGGGGAAAGTTATAGATGTGGACAAGGACCGGTAAAATTTCTGGGAGGCATAATGTTATTAGTTTAACGGGGATACCATCTGGGCCTACGGATTTGGTATGAGATTTTATGATAGAGGAGATAATTTCTGTATGAGTAATGTAGGAAAAATAAAATTCATTGTCATTGAAAGGTACTTCAGAGGAGAAACTGGTATAAGGGGAAGGAGAGGTGAGAGCAGATGAAACGAAATAGGTGTTTAGGTCATTAGGTAAAATGGGAAGTTGGATGAGGTTGAGGATAGGGGTTTAGGAAGGAGTCATTTTGAGGTAAAGGACAATGGGCTGCATGGAAATGGAAGATTTCGCAGTCAAATTCTTACTTGCACCAGTTACGGAGTACTTTAAATGCTTGATAGTCGTCCGTGAGCCTCGTTCGTCTAAATCGTCTTCGTGCAGCTTCACGCTTTCTCTGCAGATCTTTAATTTCTTTAGACATCCATGGTGCAGGCCGACGGCGAAAGGTGGAGGTTTTAAGCGGAGCGTAGGTATCGAGGATACTGAGGAGATTGGTTGTGAGGATTTCCACCATGGTGTCAATGGAAGAGGTTGAGTAGACTCCACACCAATCTAAGGTTTCGAGGAGAGGTAGGATACTATCGCGGTCAAGGGCGTCAAGGTTGCGGTATGTTATGGTTTTAGTAGGAAGATGATGGGTTTGGAAATCATAGGATATTTGGATTAGGTCATGGCAGGATAGGAAGGACACAGGACATTGGGAGGAGGAAAGGAGGTTTTTTTGAGAATCTATGATATATAGGTCTAAACATGTATCGGACCAGCGGGAATGGTGAGTAGGAGCGAAAGGTACAATGAAAAGACGGAGGGAATAGAACAAGTTATCGTTAGAGTCAGCAAGGAAATTTGTGTTGAGGTCTCCGGAGATAATAATATTGGAATAGAGAGGAACAAGGTTAAATAAGGAAGATTCGAAGGAAGGACCGAACGGAACAAGAGGAGGGCGATATATCACAGCGTATAGTAGGTGATGATTGCCAGATGAAATTTCTAGGATAAGGTATTCAATGTGTGGGTATATGGATGAGGGAGAGAAATCGAGGATTTTTGTATACCACGTACACTAAAGATATGCGATTTGTTCTTATTGTATTTTAGGCAATAATTATTTAACTACTCTCTACTAAGGACTGTATCAATAAATTTTAAGATAAAAACAACTTTTTGGAAAGAATTGTAACTAGCGAATTATTTGTTCAATCTTTTTTATCATTTGCATTTTATTTTGCATGATTATAAGTTTTATTGCACGATTTTTCACAATTTCAAGTTTTTATTGCACGTTTCAGAATTTTTGTTGCACGAAAATCCGGACTTTACTCATCACACAATATGAAGCAGTTATAATAATCAAGTGAGCAACTATTAGATTATATTGTAGATAATAATCCAAAGGAAAGTATTGAGGATGAAATTTAATGTTGCTAAGAGAACTGGCAGATAGGAACAATATACAGAACTGCTTTCCAACATACCATAAATATTTCAGGGCACCCTTTGAATTTCCTGTGTCTTTTGAGACAGGCCAGCAGATAGCCCTAACCCACTCAGCCATCGAGCCCCCATAAACAGCTTTGCTACCTACAAAGCAGCTGAGGATGATGGTATCGTTCCTGCATTATTGCAGAAGGGCTAGGTAGTAAAAAAGGTAAACCTCCTAGAATTACTAAGAGGTAGTAAACTAACTCACTTTGCTATATACCCATGGGATGGAAAATAGCAAGGAGTGAACAGCTCCTTCGTCTTAATAGAATGAATTAAAAACCCTGGAAGAATTATATTGGTCACTGCAGGTTCAAAAAACATCTTTTTGTGATGAGAATAAAAGAATCCCCAACCTGCAGATTTTGCAGAAAGGAAGATAAAACAGCATAACAAATTCTTTGTGGTAGTGGTATGTTTGTATGGAAGAGATTCTTGCACTTCGGGGAAGAACTCAAAGGAACTCCAGGCACGATGAGGCTTATGGTTGAGGTGCATTTCTTACAAGGGAGGAAAAAAAAAAGACATCTTATTCGCCAATACTTTAAAATTTGAAGTCTCCAGTCTCTAGAAATTGAAATCCCCCACTTCTATGCTTAGTTTGGAACGAACACAGATTGGACATTTGTATACTTTTCTTGATTTAAACCAGATTTAACAAATTTGATTCAGCCAGACTGGGGACTTCTAACTGCGAAGAGATAATGCTTGCAGATTTTATTGCTGGTAAAAATGATACTGGCGTCTATGATTTACTAACAGATTCTGAACATTTGGCATGTCTTGATGAATATGAGGAGGATAATGAAGAACAACCACCAACTACAATCACTTTAAGTGAGACGTCACCTCATAAGTGAGACAATGTGTAACCTAAGCTCCCACACCCTCAAGTAGGAAACAAATGATGATTGTGGGCCATTTCTCATCACCCAGGAAAGTTCACTGGATAATGCTGGATAGAGGTGGCATATTCAAAAGAAAACAGTATCTTTTTTTTTTTTTTTTTTTTTTTTTTTTTTTTTTTTTTTCAAAAATAGCATTTAACTATATATTTTTTTAATTTGTATGATTTTACTATAAACATATATATTACATAAATAATTATTTTGTGCAATTTGAAATAAAGATCAAATTACAATTGACTATATTTGATTTTCCATTAATTTGAACTACTCCAAGTTTCAAATTATTGAGAGTCAATTGTAATTCATAATCAGACATCACATGCTGAAAAAAAAATAGTAAAACTTACGAAACCAGTTTAGGAATTCTACTTTGTGGCCTGGGAATTTTTGAAAGTTGTCTTGTTGGCATAGGTTTTTCCATACTCGCAGATTTATCATTGTTGTTCTGCATAACCAAAACATAGATAATTTAAGTATAACTGATAAACCAAAATGAATAATTAATATCAATTGTCATATAATAATACTATTTTTTTTTTAATAAAAAAATAAAATAAGATTTCTGAACAATACTAATAGCTTTGAAAAGTGAAAGATAAGATTAGATACTAAGGAATATCATTTGAAAGAATACTGTAATTAGATGAAGAAATAATTTTAATTAAATATTATTACCTCTTAGTTGGTTAATATTACTAACACTAATTGGGAGAAAGGCAAGGTAGGAGAAAAAAAAAAAGATAAATGCTATTAAGGTTATTCAATAAATATCACAAAAAGGTAGTGTTCCAACTTGACACTAATAGAACAAAAAATTAATAAGCATCTTGAAACATACAAAATAAAAAATGAATTTAGTATATGTACTAATCATTTGATTAAAAAGCCTTTATTTTCATATGAAAATAACTTTTAAAAAACAACACAATACTAAACTTAAAAACTAGGTATGCAATACAACTTGATAATATAAAATTGCAATATAAAAAAAACAACAAAGAAATAATAAACACACTAATAAATTAATTAGAAAAAGAATGATAATCTAAATACAGTTATTTGTAATTATACTGTGATCTGCCTAAATCAGTATCTGGTCCAGAACATACAATAATAATTAGTTTTCATCCTTAAGGATACTTTTTCTTCTTCAAGATTTAACCATTTTATTAGTTCTCATCCTTAAGGATGCTATTTTAAGATGGTGTTAAAGGACATCTTTAAATAAGGATACTGTTTTGAAACATCCAAGATTTAACGGTATTAAGTTATCTGAAGGATATTCCGCCATTGTTGTCCTTTTAGTTTTTATCCTTGAGGATACTATTTTGAAATATTATAAGATTTACCTGTTTTAGCAGATTATGTAAAAGTATACTTGGGCATCTAATTTTTAATTTTAATGTATGAGTTGGTAATCCAGATGGACAGAAACTATCAAGAAACTTTTGCAGCAATGGAGTGCATTATCAGCTTGACATTCTGATTAGGTAATAATTTTTATTCGGCAGAAATAATTTTATTGATTTCATCTGATTGGTTTTAATTTCTAACCTTAAAAGTATATGGCAGTGTGGCAAACCTGTTTTCTGCCACTCAACATTGTACATTTAAATTATTATTATTTTAAATTTTATTATTACTAAACCTCCTAGAAATCTGAAAATGATGTACTTAAAATTTGGTACAGATTTCAAACTTCAATGTTACACCTCATATTTAAATCTTATGTGATGAGATAATTGGAGATAAGTAAAACTTATTATCAATTTTAAATTCTGACACTGTTCCTTTGTAACTTAGCTCTTGAAAAGGGATAAAAACTAAGAGCAGTTTACTTGTTAAGTCACAAAATTGAACCTAAAACAACCAAAACTTTCGAAAGCTGAAAAATAAATTATAAATGGGAATATATCCTTTATTGAAGGAAACTAAGAGCTAAGAGCTTAGCTAAACTAAGAGCAGTTTACTTGTTAAGTCACAAAATTGAACCTAAAACAACCAAAACTTTCGAAATGAAAAATAAATTATAAATGGGAATATATCCTTTATTGAAGGAAATATAATTATCTACAACTTTTTTTGTCACATAGTTCCTCTAAATTGGAAGGAAAAATAGTTGAAAGGGCAAGTTTGACAAAAAAAAAAAAAACATGAGATGCTACAATGTTTTCTAAAAATATTCCATTTTTGGTAGATTTAATTTTGGAAAATGTTTCTGAGCAAAAAATGTTTCATAATACGGGCCAAAAATTAAAAAAGGAATCTTTGAGCTTCCCCACCACACCTTGCAGTAACAGATACTGATGAAACTAAACACCAAAGGGGAAAGATCCTGAAAAAATTAGAACTACATGATCTAATGCAGCAAATAAACCTAATTTAAACTATTGTAAAAACAGCATATGGGTTCTATAAAGATTTACTTCACACAACTACAAAATATAGATTTAAATTAAACAAGCTCTATTACTACAATAAACAACTATAGAAGAGTTAAATATATAGTAAAAAGTTAGTTTCCTGCATGGAATATTGAAGTCATACCAACTCGAGCAGATACTGGTTGGTTTAACATTGTCCAAATAATCCCAGGACTTAAAAACAGCAATAAGAGAAACTAAGAATTATAACAGAGACAGATACGAAGTACACTGTGACTGAAAAAAAGTAATCTTCATTGGTTTTTATGACAAGAGTTACCATCAGTTTAGACACAACAAATTGTGCATGGCTACCACATGTTTACCACTTCGACTAAGTTACTATATTAACAAATATTTTTATTTCTTACCTCTGAACTCACATTTGGCACAACAATTTGGTTTCCGGTTCGTCTCGAAAAGTAATTGGGGTTCTGATGAAGCCTTCGGTCTGAAATTAACAATAAAATACTTTCATTAATATATCAAATTTAAAGCCCAGAAAAACATACTAGAATACTACATAAATTAGATATGGTCTGCTCAAGAACTCATTCTGAGACCCTCCCTAAGCCTTTGTTTCAATGGAAGAGCTAGTTCATTCCAGTGAGTCATGGAAAAGCGTTGTCCATCTCTTATGAGAGCAAAAGTAAAGTAGATATTGATAGATATGAAAAGTTTTAAACAGTAGGATAGAAGATTTTTAAAATAGTAGGAATAAATAAACATCAATAAAACAAAATTCATAAGATTAAAATTAAAACAATCAACAAAAAGAATAATTACATTCAACTGGGCCAATTATCAAATGATTTACTGCAAAGTGCCCTAATTTTCAAAAACCAGTAATTGTGCTTCACAGGTTTGTTAAAATCCTAAAAGAATGCCTTCTGTAAAATCATTCTCCTATAAGTAACATATAGTATGCAGAAATTCATACATTTAGACGGAGAGTTTTATTGTTTATAAAAGTATAAAACCAACTGTCATCAATACTTATGGCATATATTCAGATAGTAATTTCTTTTAAAAATTGTATGTTCAATTCAAAGAAATCCTTAAAATGAGAGAATAATTTGATTTCAGAGGCATTGGAATGCACAATAAAAAATTGTTGAAATCGCTTAAATAAAATATTTCAACCAACTCAACCATTTGCATTCAATAATCAATGACTTAATACCAAACACTAAAAATAATATATGTATATACGTATAATGAAATAGGTTCATTTTTAAAAAAAATTTAAGTTTTCACAAGAACCTCAGATTAACTGGTCGAACAGGTAACTGGCCAAAGTCTTATTATTCCGGGCCATACCGGTTGAGGGATTCTAGAGTAACACAAAATTCTAGAAAATTAAAAAAATAAAATAAAATAACGATAAGACTGACAAGGGGGGGGGGGGAATGCAGAAGGAGCAGAAATATAATACTCTTCAAAACTCTTTTGCACACCCAAAATTCTCACACAATTTGATTGGTTGAGAGTTATAACTCAATAAAATCTAAGATCTAGTATTTACCAAATACCAGTTAACTGTGCTACCACTCCTTCGCCATATCATTGATTAAAAAAAAATTAAAAAAGGAACTCAATCAGATGTAGAGCCAATCCCAAGGAAAAAAAATAAAATAAAAATAAATCCATTCACTTCCATATTTATTCGAATACATAGCTCCATGGTACAAACTAAAGGAAAAAAGATATCAGAATAAAGACAAATTTAAAATTCAAAGCTTCACAAAAGTAACACAGCATGCAAAAGCTGGAACTAAAAAATTGAAAATACTAAATATTTAAAATATCAGTTTAGAGTGGAATGTTAAAAGCTTCACATGCTTCAAAATCACAGGAATCTACTATAAGAGACAAAAATCTCACCTGACAAAGAAAAAAAGAACCCAGATTTGTATGTTTCAAGATTTGAAAATGTGAGCGTAAACTAAGCTGTCAGTTATACATGAATACATGGTCAGTTGCATCTTAAACTGGTGAAGAAAAAACACCACCCCATATTAGTTGTAATACCTGAAGGAAAAGTAATGAATGCCATAATTACTACAAGAATAATCCTTTAAAATAAAATAAGAAAAACACAGAATAGAATTAAACACACAGCCAAGCCTCTACTGTATCTAATAAGATCATTATACTAATCTGAAAAATACTAAACTACAAGCAGAGAGGAATAGAACAATATACATCAGAAGTTACTTTTTAATATAAAGATATTGTTAGAATAATAAAAATAAAATAACAAACAACAAATAAAGAAAGAACAAGAACACAGAAAAACTTGAATGGAAATAAATCAAGAAGATTCAACAACAAAGGGTCTACACTGAATGAGCAATTTTTTTTTTATAAACTTATTTAGAGTTAGTTTGTTTTATTTAGCAATAAATTAATTTATAAATGACTTCGGGGAAAAAAGAGAAATAGCTCACTGCAATGAATTTATGCCCCTTCCCAAGCACCAACTTTTAGGGTTATAATCATCTAAGTTATTTTTTTTTTTTCATTTTTATTATTTCAAAATCTCTATATATATATATATATATGTGAAATCTGATGTATTTAAAAATAGATAACGTTAATTATGAAGAGAAATTAAGAGAAATTAGTAAAGAAATAAGTCAGAGGGAAGGTTATAGGCGAGCATGGGTGAAAGAGTGATGGATCATCAGAGAGCTTTTGAGGTCACTCTATATGCTGCTCTCAATGAGTGTTCAAGAGAGAGCAGTTAAAAGTTAAAAGAGATCATATCTATTAGGTGCCAAATTGTCTTTGATCGGTAGGTAAATCGTTTAATGATTATTTTATGTGTCACTAGAAGCATTTTCGTTAACCAGTACTAACTCACTTGCAGCTTTCCCTTAATCAGTTTCATAACATTCTGGGATTAGAAATATGACTGGGCCTTCACTCTTTGATTTTGTCTATTCTTAGTATAATTTATTGTAATGGTAAAGGTGAGTTTGTATAATCAGGTTTGCAACTTTATATTTTAATCTCTTAGCAAATACAATAAATCTATTAAAATAAATTTTAATTTAATAATTTTAAAACTAGAATGTTAGAATGATGTTAAATACATCAATATAACAAAACAAAATGAGCTAGTTTAGTGTTGATTTATTCTAGTTGCAAAGGCAACTTCATGTAAACCCCACCTTTTATCTCTCACCCTAACTATACCTATCTTATTTCTTGTAATTTAACTGTTATAGTTCCCAAAATTAATGTTTTCTTTCGTCTTTATATTTAAATAAGAAACTCTAAATTTCAGGTGAATGAATAAAATGAGAAAATCTCTTACCTAGTTTTAATCAGCTCTAAGAATAAAACAAATAAGGTAAAAATATGGGTTTAATAATTAGAATTAAAAAGGCGAGGTTCTTAATATCTATTTTTTTTCTATTGTAGTTCATCTTACTATTATTTTTATTTTATTTTGTTCATTTCGAGCATGTATATCGATGACCACAAATACCATTTTATTTATTCTTTCTTTTCAAGAATCACCTCAACCTATCACTAACAGTGCTTTTGGTTAATTTATTGAAAATCCACTTTATTTCAATGAATAAATTCATAAGGCAAATGTCACTGGAAAAAAATAAGCCAAATCTGAGCTCACTAAACTGTATGAGGAGTTCTGATCACATCCCCATAACACAATAGTTCAGCACATATACACAAGCATCTATAAGCAAACACAGCAGCTTTTATTTATATCTTAGAAGCATCTAGATTAACATCAATATCTACATATACATATACACACACATAAGCTTCAAGATTCAGAAAACAAAAATAATCATACCCAATTAAAAATATTAATAGATAACTTTTTAATTATTAGGCATAATTTAGAAATGGGATTTTTTATAATTAGGTATATATCATTTCTCTAAAACAGGAATCAATGATACCTTAAGATTTTTAACAAAATTATAAATGGGAATAAATGATATTTAAAAATATATAAAACCATTGAAATGGCTCATTAATGTAACAGGTATAATTTTTGTTTTACTACATAAGTGAGTGAATTATTTACTATGCTTAGAATAAAAAATAGAAGCTAACTTATCCCTTGTAGGGCCAAAAATATCTTGAGGGATCAGTAAAGGACCAGTGAAATAAAATCCACAACTGGCCTGTAGGAAAAGAGAATTTCTTCAGACAGGCTCCGCAACTAATCAAAAAAAGCTCCCCTTCTACAGAGTACCAAGTGGCTGCTGAATCTGAAAAGGGAAAAACTTTGCTTGACTGGCGTATGTTCTAGCAGACCCTTGTAACCTTTGAACATTTAAAAGGTCAAGAACAATAACTTTAATGTTAAATAAGATCTGTCATTGCCTTGGGCAATACCCGAAAACTGTCATACTCATTGGAGACAGCAACCCTATGATCTGGCCTCCTGGTGTTCCAGAGCTAAAAACAGAATACAGAAACCAGTTGCAAGAACTTTCATCATCAAGCAATCATCCTCTTGGATTTCCTAAAGAAACTGGTTTAATAGAAGAATAAAAGAACTTTATACGAGATTATTCTGAGGATGGCAAAACTGGCACATCAGCCCATCTGCTAAACTTGTTCTCCTCCCACATTTAACAGCAGAACTAAGAAAAGAGAAAATAAAAAAGGAAGGTAGGTTGAAATCTTGTATTAATAAATAAATTTTTGGCAGCTAAGAAGGAATTCATAGAGATCATTTTGGTTAAATACATAATTTTTTTTTTTGTCTTTGTTAGCAGAGCGAATTGCGAATAACTCCAGTTCTCTTAGCTTTATCTGATAATAATAATACTTATTAGAATGGTTTAAGTCCGCTCTTCGAATCTATTAAATTTTGTTTCATAGGCATTAGTTTTGTTTGCGCTGGAGTATTGGGGACATGTTACAGGATTAAGTGCATTTTTGGCATACTTTCCTTTTTTATTTCAAAAAAGGCAAGCAAGCTGCAGAGGTTCACGAAAAGATAGGTGATATATACAGGGACAATGCCTTAACAGAATGTACTGCTCAAAAATTATCAGCCCAAGTTTCATTCCAAAGATATGAGTCTTAAAAAGTACAACCCGTAGTAGTAGGTCCAACAAAGTTGATTTGAGTGATAACAAGACACTAATTGAACAAGTCTGGTTGAAAAAAGGTATAAGAAACTGGAAATCGATTTTGGAACTGTTCAAAGGGATTTAAAACAGCTTGGCTATGTGTCCTGCCTCGATGTTTGGGTGCTACACAATCTGAATGAAGCAAACCTAGAAAAGTAGATTGTACCTAGAAAATGCAGTGCATGGGAGATCGTGGAAACCTACTGGTGAGCCATTGAATTCCACTCCAAAGACCAGTCTATATCGGAATAGACTTTGATTTTCACATTTCTGTGTGTTGTTTTACAAGCTGCTTCCTCAAGGATAAACAATCGATTTGAAGGTCTACTGCAAGCAGCTGACAAAATTAGATCAAGCATTGTGACAGAAACGCCAGAACTGGTCAATTCCAAAGGCGTAGTAATCCACTATGATAATGTCAGTTCCAATTCCAAAATAATCACATCACAAAAATCAGTGCTACTAAGCTGAACTGGTTTACTGTACCTACCATACTCTCTGGATCTTGATCCATCCCATCCCACTTATTCCAGTGCTTTCAAAACTCCCTCAATGGGAAATCATTCACTCATCAGGGAGAGGTGAAATGTATCTCAATCAGTTTTTTGCCAGATGTAGATCTAAGTCCCAGATGTTTCATGACAGCAGAATAATGAAATTGTAGGAAAGATGGCAAGAGGTCATTAACAAAAATGCCAAAGACATTAAACAAAATTTATTATTTACATGAAAAAAACTATTTTCATTTAACCCTTCAAACACCAAACAAACTTATGGATCCACAATTATGGAGTGAATCAGAACAGTTCATGAAATGCATGGAACAACATTGATGAATGCAGGTTACCTCAAGCATTTTATTACATTTGAAGAATAAATAAATTTTTAAATCAATGTATAAAAATTTCATTAGATGAGAGATATAGTCAGGTAAATAATAATGTACATAGAAAAACAGGGTTCATTGGTAAACATTTCTTTATTTCTTGGATATAAACCAGGTTTATAAAAAACTATAACTGTTAAACATAAATACCTGCTGTAACTTTATTAATATTCTGTGGTCCCAAACTTAATGCTGACCCATAATATTTCTTTGGCTTTTCTGATTTGCTTGAATGTTCAGGTAAACACAGATAATCTTCAGATTTATTTTTTTTAAAGCCTGAGTCAATACTATCTATAAATAAACAAATATTTTAAAAATATGTTCACATAAATACTTTTTTTCATTCTGAAATTAGTTACTTAACCCCTACAAAGGTACATGAAATTTAAGTTTCATCTAACAAATGATAGTTTTGATAATACTGATTATCTTTAATAGATAATATCAAAAATTCACCTTTTTGACAAGTCTATAAAACTAATTTAAACAAGAAACTAAAAATTTAATAGAAACTTGAAATATTAAGAAGAGTTAAGATGACATAAAAAAAAAAAAAAAAAAAAATGAAGTAATACAGGTTGACTAGAATTTAAGTATCTAAATGGGGCTGCAGCAAATAAGCATTTCAATGAACTAACAAAGGGGCAGAGAAATTTTTTATTTAAAAGAGTAATTTAAGCTACATTAACAATGATGTGGGTTCAAAAATCTTAAGCCGACTGACTGTCTATACAATGCGTAGTCCTCTTGTACCAAATACTAACAATTAAAAAATAATTACTCAAGTACAAATTCAAAACAAGTACAAATACAAAACATTAATCTGTTAACAACAAGTACAAATACAAAACATTAATCTGTGTCCTGCAGAATTATCTTCAGAATTGATAAATAACTATGTTTACGTCCCAGAATAAATATTATTTTTTCATTCATTCATTCATGTACAAAAATAGCTTCTACAGAAACCCTTAAACTACACTTACTTAAACTTTACTACCAGGATTAAAATCTACTTATGATTAAAATCATCAACTGATCCTTCAAGTATGAAATACATCAAGAATGATATCTATAAGACAAGTCAATAATTACTAAGAATGTGCACTACATGAACTCTATTTAGACTAACTCATAACACAATTCGGACTGGCTGGAGACAAATCAAGGATGAGACTGGCATATTTGAAATATATGTAATGGAGTTATAGAAACTCCTAAATTATATGAACTATAGAGTAGATATAATCAGATTAAATCATATCAGCGGTTTCAGTGGGTCATCTTTCATTTAAAACAGGTTCCACCAACTTCCTTTCAGTAATAATTTTTGAAAATGGTATGAGGCAATCCTAATACATTCCATGTTTTAGTACTGTTAATGTACTTATACTAACAGAGTCAGATCAATTGTCAGTCATGTAAATAGATAAAAAAAGGGTTTGTTGAAAGGTTGGTAATTAATTATAACTGATGATCATAAATACCTGCTGTCAGTTGATTATTGTTCTGTGGTCCCAAACTTAATGCTGACCCATAATGTTTTTTTGGTTTTTCTGAATTGCTTGCATGTTCAGGTAAACACAGAGAATCTTCAGATTTATTTTTTTTTAATCCAGAGTTAATAGCATCTGTGAAAAAAATCAAGGGTTGTATGATAATTTTTTAACTAATTTTTTGCCATACTGAAAGTATTTAACAATTCATCAACATAAAAAAGGTACATGAAATATAGTGTCATCTGCCAAAGACACTTTAGATAACATTACCTATGGAAGATATTAAAGCAAAAGAATTTATAATATAAGCTACAGTTACACCCTATTATATTATTATAATATAAGATACATTTATTCACACAATAAAATTACTTTAAGCAGAAACTAAGAATCTCGAAGAAATGAGCAACAGAGTAATAAATATAGCATTAATATTCTCTCTTTAAAAAAAAAAGTAAAAACCAAGGCTGAATTACAAGTTTACCTAAATAAGATTGAAAACAAAGAGAACCATCAGCTGCTTTCAGTTTAACCTTATTCTTCACAACTTTGGTAATAAGCAATAGAGTGTGGCATATTAGAGACAATATTTAAATGGTGAAACACAAACTGATTTTATGATGCACTAACACATTATTTTACAATATTTTTAAAATTTATAACAAAGAAACAAAATCAAAATAATTTATTGTAAAAATCAAATTAGTATTCCATATTGTACACGAGCAAGTTATTAATTTATTAGATGTAAAAAGATAAGTTGGACTTCAATAAATAAATTATTAAGGCTGTGTGATATAATAAACCTTTTTAAATAATAAAATTATAAATATACGAATATTAAAATTATCTGTTTAATACTCACTGATTTTCTGTGGTTTAAGCTGTGACATATAACAAACATCTCCAAGGCTACGGATGTTAGATGATGAGCTATAGCAACTATCCTGCTCACTATCGTCACTGTCCTTTGATTTGATTGTAATAGTTGAGTTAAAATCAGCCTCTGAAAATTTAGAAGTTAATTTAATTTATTGTTTATACTATTTTGAGCAGGCAAAGTAAAACTTTGGGACACTTCAACTCTGTGGTAGCTGTTTCAGCCGTTCATGTTATATTTAAAACAATTCCTGATAATTTATTTAAATTAAATTATTTTAAAACTTTCTTTCTCAATTTCATATTTTTGGAAAAATAATCTATTTAAAATGTTAATAACAAAATATTGTTATATTTCATATTAAATGTTTATAACAGCTATTTGTTTTCATTTGATACAATCATGTATTAGGACGTAGTATTAAGGTAGTTGGTGGCCAGTTGTTGACCAGTGAGCGTCATGTAACACGGACGATGTTTTTTTGTTAATTGTGTGGCTCGCCAGAACATTTTTCCTTTTTATCATTAATCGTAATTATTACGATTAAATTTCCGAAAGATATACCCAAACTTTCGGTTATCGGCAATTGGGAGGCCGTATAGCTCCTATATTGTTTTTTTTTCTCAACTCAGGACTTTATTTTTTTTCGTCTGGGACTCCTGGACCACGACCATCATCAAGCAGAGTTCGTATGCGGCCGGCCAAGACGAAAAGAATCAAATTTAGTAATTAACAGGACCGAAGGGATGACATTTTTCACAGGGTATTTATAATGGAATTGTGCAAGAAATTTATATATATAGTTTATTTATTTTTTTAATATGTTTGCTTCAGTATAAAGGTTTAGACGTATTTATATTTTGTAATTTGTCGTAAAGGTAAATATTAGTTTCAAATATGTATATATATTAGCAGTTGATTTTTTTTTGGTTGAATTTTTTTTGTTTTGTTAAATCAGAGTTCTATTTGTTTTATTATTTTTCTTTTTTGAACATTATGGCAGATACATATTAATTTTTTTTTAAATATATAAACACAAATGTAAATGGAATAGAGAGTGATATATGAGAGAAATTGAATGAATTATATTACTATTGTCTATTAATAAATAAATGCTTCAAAAGGGAAAAAAAAAGGCATTCAATATTTTTTTTTATTGACTAATTATTGGTCTAGTGAACCTTTTACTTTCAGAACCAGCGTTCCAGAGTTGGTACGCAAGGGAAAAAAAAGCTGTTCAAGGGTGCAACTTCTGTTACCCTTACGGTGCCCTAACAGTAGCACTTAGATGGACATAATGCAATTTTTCCTTGACCCAGTTTCCATAGGGGAATTATCAATAATAGTTAATTGGACGTAAAACTCTAATAGAAGGATCAAACCTATTTTTTTCTACTTTTTTTTTTAAATTGGCAATATGTAAAATTAAATTAAATTTTTGTACACCAAATTCAATCAAGGGTCAAAATCATTAAAACCAGGAAATAAAAACTATGTTCCATGAAAGGGTGAGTAAATGAAGAAAATTAAAAATTACCATTAACAATGATAGAAATTTTTGCTCAGTTAAAGACAATTTAAACACTTTTGTACTCAATAGAGAAGTAGAAGTAGAAACCTTTAAAAATTTCAATCAATCAGAAAACATGGTTTAAAAAGAATAAACTAATTATGAGTAAAACATTTGTCTATATCTAGTTTTCAAAATTATATTAAAAGTTATTATATTGCTATTACCTTCATTAAACGTTGTGGGAACAGGGTCTTCAAATATGTAAGTGCTTTGCAATACACCACTTTGGTCGATTTCTTCAATAACATCTGCACAATTTTCTGTTTTGGTGTTAGAGGAAGAAATCACTGTAGTAGTATTCAAACTGACATCCTTACTTTGTTCATTTATTTCATCATCAGACAATACACAATATGTGTCATTAGCTCTATCATCAAATGTGCTTGTATTTACTGGTGATTCTGGATTAATATTTTCTGAATTAATATAATTTTCATTTTTATTATCACAAACTAATTTCTTAGTAGGAGTTGATACTGAATTAGGGTTAAAATTAAACTTTGGGAAAAATGAAGAATCAGTTGACGAAGCAGATGTAATAGTAGAATCCATAAAACCTTTAGGAGCTGAAACGTTAAAAAGTAATGTACGTTCGCTTGTATTCCAAGAATTATGATTCTTCATACTTGCATCAGAAGTTGGGACAGTCATTATAAGAGATTCATCAGTGACCGGTTGTGCAACTAAATCAGCACCATTAAGTTCTATCTTAGCAATGTCTTCATTGTTTAACTTATGTTTAAGATTGAGTTGTGTTGGCTGAATAGGCAGCTGCAATAAAATTAAATATATTATAAATAATCATACCTAGAAATACCTTCAATAAAAACAACAAAACCTAACAAAACTATCTCAAACTAATTACACAAATGTGGAGCTGCAAAAATTAATTTTTAGGGAAAAACCAAACATTCGAACACAATCCTGAGCAAATCATCATCTTTTAAACTGTAGGTCAAGGAACACTATTTTATTTTAAAGTATTGTACTTAAGACCCTTTAATGTTTTCATGGCACAGGTACATTTTTTTTAATTAAAATAATTTCAAAGCCATATGAAATGTACGACTTCGTTATCTTGAAAATTCTAAGAGGTTCAAGGCAATGGAAGATTGGGAAAAGTATAAAGCAAACAAATAGGAAACCTTCTATTAGAAAACAAAAACCTTGAAATTAAGGTAGAAACACTTAAGGTAAGGTTTAAATCAGGTAGATTTCAAACTCTCTTGAAATTAGAGGAATTTATCTTACAATTGGGTAAGATGTCTAAAGGAATTGTCTGTGGCACTGGACAAAAAGCTCAGTGTTGAAGACTTGGATACAGTGGAAAGGAAAAGGCATAGAAAAAAGGATTCCCCCTTCCAAGGATAGCTAAACAGTTAACAACTGTGGGTAAGGTGAAGTATCTGTAGTTTACCTAATGAAGAGAGTCCGTGATGATGGACATTCAGCATTAACTAGATGGCACAGACAATGTCTCAAAATAATTTCAATAAAAGTGACAACTAATTCATCAATGCTAATTCAAATGAAGTTCATTACTAAGACTTCTTTGGAACCCCTGTCTTAAGGCCAATGTATTATGAAATGGTCACCTCCGACTGAAGTGACCCTTGGCTAACATTAACCGAGCCTCCAATGTTTGCTTCCCATCATTCTGAATTGATTCAGTATCCAGATAAATGATTGGTTTATTCCCAAGCATAGGGCCACTTGCCTTAGGGACTAGCCTTCATCCAAAAGTGTCAGTGCTTAAATGCAATTTCTTCATGCCTATCCATGTTCTAGCACTAAAAAACTCAAAATTGAAAAAAAAGAAAAACTATAACATAAAGGAACACGATAGGACATAGTTCAAAGAGTAACAAATATTCAGTTATTTGTTTTTTCTTCCTACTAGGAAGATTACATTAAAGTATTATGACTAATCCTGGTTCCTTAATAATACCAGTCCTGGTTAGAGCAATGCCATTTAGGTATGAAGAAGTTTTAAACAAAGAAATATATAAAAAAGGTGATGAACTAATTTTGTCCAGTTTATGTATGTATGTATGTATGTATGTGTGTGTGTGTGTGTACGTACACACACACACACACACATATTTATATATATATATATATATATATATATATATATATATATATATATATATATTTTTTTTTTTTTTTTTTTTTTTTAAAATCATAACATACTTATAGATTCACCTTTCCCAATAAAAAATAAAATAATCAGAAATAAAGGAAAATAATATTTATTTCTTACATTGACCAATAAAGTGGAGCTTTCTTCATTATTTGATGAAGCATCTAGATTATTAGTGGCTTTTTTAATAGGATAGTTTAATTTTCCTATCCTCTTTTCTTTAAAATTGTTAGATCTGCGCTGTGGTAAAAGAGTCTTTACATGACTACCTGCCAAGAAGAACAGTAAAGTAGTTATTAAGTTGAGTTTAAAAATACTATCATAAAATTTAATGCGATACCAAATACAAAATTAGTAGTTATTAAACATGCTTAGTAATAAGATAATTAAAGGTAAAATCTTATATAAGGAAATATTTATTAGCATAAAACATTCTTTAACTTCACAACTGAAAGTTGATGGGTAGGTCATAACATAATTTTCACCATTTTTATTATCTTATTAAATAACAAAAAAAAGTTTTAACTGAAATAATGACTGACTTGCACAGTTTTTTTCTGGTGCAACAACATTACACTTATCAAAGAGGTAAGTATCGAAACATAGGAATTCTGATAAATCAAGAATTAATTTTGGATCACTTCCAGGAAGGCAGTATAACCTGAAAAATAACAATAAAAAAAACAGTTAAAATATACGGCATAATATTTTGTTAAAAATATTTTTATTTTGATACTACGATTAGCATACAATAAAGGATTTGCATATAATAAGGGTTGATATTCAATTTTAACAGCATATTAAAATATTCAATTATTTAATGAAGAAGAAAAAAAATGCAGTTGGAATCACCGAGAGATAACCATACACTATAGATTAAAATCGGGAATCATGACATCAGGGGAGCCTATAAGTATAGTCTATTGATGGTCAGTTAACAGAAGCATAATTTTTATCAAAGTATTGCTTTAAAAGTCCAACACAAGTCGAATAAGAACAATTAATTCAAAATGAAAAATTACTACTAAGTGAGTCAAGAGAAAATGAAATTATCAATTATTGAATAAGTCCAATCATTGATTAAATTACTTAGGAAAAAAAAAAAAACCTATAGGGGAAGGTGCTGTACCTAAAGCACAGTTGTACCAGTGGACTTTTATAATAAAGAGGGGATGGGAGGAGGGAAACTGCAATTGTTAGATTGGTAGTGCTGCAAGCATTTCCCTGTAGTTGCACATGTTTTTTCAAGGTTTTCTTCCTTTAATGTTTTTTTCTTCCAAATCCTGACCAATCCAGCCAGTGATTTTAATTTTTTTAAGACCTACACTTAGAAATTTTTTAGGCAGTAATATTTCATTAGGTTGCCCGATAAATATATCATAACTTCATATCAATAATAGTATTATAAACAGCATTCAACTCCTCTTTATTAAAAGTACAAACTTGTTACATGTTTCGGGAAACAAGTTTGTACTTTTAATAAAGAGGAGTTGAATGCTGTTTATAATACTATTATTGATCAATAAAAGTAACTCCTTAATTGAAGAATTTATAACTTCATATGTTTTCATATCAGTTATCACTCAAGGGTTTTGTGAAACAGGGGTTTCCCGCCTAATATGGCATTCAGTTGTACCTGTGGACACCATTGCCAGCTGAACCGGTGGACAGATGGTTAAAGTATCCACAGGTACAAAAGATTTTTCTCTTTGTTTATTAATTTATTATTTCAATTATAAATATTGTGGGAAATTTGTAGGCATTCCACGTGATATAAAATGCCTAAATTTGGATACCTACTAATCGCATAACCTTTTTTTTTTTTTTTAAGAGGTGATTTGGCCAGAATTCATGCTCAACCGCCAGGTTTTTTCCCCAGTTAAGGTACTCACTTTTTAAGAGGCTGGGTGTGCTCCAGGAGGGTCCCCTGACCTCAAATTCAATCCACGACAGAAATAACAGAAAATAGATTTTCTGCCTTCAGTCGGACTCTAACTCGGGCTCAGGAACATTAAATTAAACAAATTAAATTATTTAATTTAATTATTAAATTACTTAAACAAACTAAAATAAAACCACAAAAAATTGAATTGAGAAAACTATGAATTTCTTAAGAGTTATAATTATGAATAAAGTTTAAAAAATTCAGAGAGCCACTTCACTACGTGAAGATGTCATTGAGAAGTTTAACAAAATCACTAATTATTACTAAAGCTATAATTTTGTTTTAAATCATGAATCCTTTGCATTAAAAAGAAGCCTGTTTCCTGATATTATATAAGCGTAGAGGTAATTCAAGACATAGCAGACCATGACAGTATAGTACCTAAATCTCGGCTGTTTCATGTCTGATAGAGATCTAATCTAGGTTTCATTTATTCCAAGGCGCATTACCATCATATCAAGCACTCCTGACAATACCGTCTACTGTTAATAACAGAGGTATCCAAAGTAAATGCAATATAAACACAAATATTTAGAAATATAATATTTTAGTTTTCATTCCACAAGCCATACCTAGTGTCATTCAGATGTAGAATTTGTATTCCATACTGGTTTTGATTGCTGAGACTACTCCTTATAAAGTCAAATTAAAAATAATAGGAGAGAATGGATCATTAAATCATCTGATTTAAAATACATGATCCAATTTAGATCTTTATAATCCAAACACACAGGCATTCACTGTATACTGTCAAATAAACACAGAAAGGTTACCACAATAAGTGAGTGCATGGGGGCGTGGGTCACAGAGCACTCAGCACGGAAGGTAGGCTTGATTCCCACCTGGATCAAATCACATTATTTTGTGGTAGCCTCATGCAATGAGTCCCATCTTTCCCACTCTGGTAACCTGTATGATAATATGATAACCCAACCAGCCCTAGTTTGAGTACATAAGGACATTAAGCACAAAAAAGAAAAAAAAAAAAATTAACTATTTGGAAATTTTGAAGAGTATGTACAACAGCCTCCATCGCTCTAAGAATCTGTTATTTTCTCGGACGAAAGTCGATTTGACATTTTTGGCTTAGATTGCCATCAAAAAGTGTAGCGAAAAGTGAAAAAAAAAAAACTAGAGGAACATAAATGTAAAACATTGGTAAGTGTTTCCAGACTTTTTTTGCCCAGTGTATATACCCATAAGCGATGAAAGAATTTTTAATACCCGTTCTTGTGGATAAGTATATTATAGACAACCAATTCTACCAGCAATTTATCAATGAACTGGACATCCCACAACATCGAAAAGAATTATGACCAGAGCTATTCTGATATGTTATGAACATGATGGTTTAACATCAAAATCTGACAATTTATTTCTAGGTTTTAAGATAATTTATGTATTTCATCTAGGTCTAACTGACATCTTTGAAGATGATGTCATCTTAATAGTCCCTTTCATTAGAGATAATTTTCTTTTTATGCATGAAAAGCTGCAAATATGATCACTAAGTAACTAACAGGATCAGTATTTCTTTCAATAGCTGCAGTAATGATATCATTCCTGATAAAAAATGTTGCAACAAGCTATATTGGTGCTTCTAAATTTGACACAGGCAACAAAAGAATGGAATGATCACAATAATGATCTAAAACAAAATAATAATCGTATAAAAAGGCATTGCAAGCAGTGAGGTAATATAAAATTCTGAAAATACTTATTATTTTATTGCTATATAAGAAAATTAAACAAAGAAATCAAATTTGAAAAATTGGCAAAATGGACCAAATAGAAAGATAGAAATCATCATTTCTAAATAAAATTTCATGCCAAAAAAATACAGGAAAAAAAAAATCATCCAATTTATCTGATTTCAAATTGTTTAAGCATTATTTTCCTAGCAAATAGCTACAGTGCACAAAAAGCACATCCAGCGATGACAAGGTAATCAGGAAAATTAATCTTTTAATAAAAGTTCACATTAGCCAACTAATTTCATTCAATATACATACTTACAAACAGAAGCCTTCATTATCTAATAACCCTAATATCAGACCTTGCTTATTTTGAACTTTTGATAATTTTTGTGCAATGCATAAAAAATAAGTGTTATTAATTCATAAAAGAACACTAAAATCTTTTTTTTTTTTAAAGTGTATATGTACATATACTTTCCCAAGTAAGGCATATTACGTCATTAACAACTTTGATGTTTTTTATAAACTTCGAATGTTTTTTTCTCAATCAAATATTTAAATTGGGGTCCCCTTTAGAAGACAGGAAACTGAAACCAATTTTCGACACAGTGTTACTCATTATCATAAATAAATACTAGCCATGTTTGGATCAAATGCTGAGATTTTAATTTTTTGTGGTGCTGTGTTACAGTATTATCCCATTTTGTAGGGACTGAATGTGCCCTAGGAAGGTCTCTAGACTCCTGGTTCAATTCGGCTGATATAATAGAATAAATAATTATCTGCCTCAGCCGGACCCAAGCCCTGGTCCGGGATTGGGAAGGCCAATAATGTAAGCCCACCAACACAGCAGCAAGCACTTCTATGCTGATATATTAAAGCAATAGACTGCCGAACAGACAGTCAAATTCAAATAACATTGAATAAATTAAAATGACTGATCCAACAACTAGTCAATCAAGGATAAGAATAATATAATTAAATATAAAAAAACAATTAGCAGTTTAATATAAATGATAGGTAAAAAAACTAATAGTCATGTAGTCATTTCAAATTCTACGAACTAGTCTTGGCAGGCACACTCTATTTAATTTTTTAATTAGGCCCTAAGTTATAATACGCTTAATATAGTATGATAATGAGTAGCAATGTGAAATGATTAAATCTATGAAACTTGTTAATGGCCTGATATGTTTAAAAATTTTAAATAAACTCTATAAAACTAAACTAAATAACTTATGATAAGATACACAATCATCTAAACTAAAATTTCGTTAAAGAAGAAAATAAGCAATTACTAAGTGATGGGAATCAGAAATGTTAAAAGAACCATTACTTTATAACTAATTAAACAAAAATAATAAATGAAAACAAAATCAAGCGATAAAACAGTTAACAGTAAGTTTAAATACTTTTGCAGAATTAATTATCATTCTTCTTACTTGAAAACTACAAATGATTTCCTCACTGGTAGGTTCACATGTCATCACCAAGGCAATCTCATTAATGTTCAGAGAAAATGCTCCTGGTCATCTACAAAATGAAGTTGGACTTACACGTCTAAGATGATTTCCAAGTTTCCTTTGGTCAAAATAAACTTATATGTAGCTCTAATATGATGATCTACAGATATAGATAATCAAATTGATCAAGAAATTTTATTATTTTTTTGAAATTTTAAACAACACTGTTTTACAGATCTGGCGATTTTTTGAGGCTAAAGGACATCCTTGGCCACTCTCACCATCCACAATTAGAATTAGCTTTTTCGTCCTTAAGGATATGTTTTTAACGGTTTTTTAAGTTATCCGAAGAATATCTTTCGCCATTGTTGTCCTCCAGGATACTGTGACAGGTGGGAGAGAGGCCACAGGGTGTAACCTTTCCACAAGGCTTATGTTAACTACTGAACTATTAACGTTTTTAACTAATAAGATTTAGGCGAAAAAAACAAACAAAATCATAGTTCCATCAAATAATAATAAGAAAACCAGTCCTACAATGGACAATGAAGAGCCAAGGAAACAAGTAGAGGAGCCTGATTTTCGACCTTATAGTGTCTATTAATATAGTCACACTCTATTGATATAGTGTGGGAACCAATATCCTTTAACCAAAAGATTTTCTTTCCAGGCTAATGGTATGTTGAGCTAAATTTTAAACAGCATAATTCCATCAGCTATAATTTGTTTATTCATTCTCAATATAATTTAAAAAATACAACTAATTTCTAAAGTATAAAATTTTTCAACAATTTTGACAAGGATTTCCTAATTTAATGGTTGAATCCTACCATAAATTAAGAATATCACAATTTCTTAAATCTTGTCCTCCTCTAACGACTTCCTCCAATTCACAAGGTGCCTAGCAGCCATCATCCAATTAAGGACATTCAGTATAGAACTGATATCAGATGCTCATCCATCATTCCATCTAAACCTCTGAGATCTTTATAAATCCTTAATTTTGCAAATTGTCAAAAATTCAGGTAACAAGCCTTACTACCCACCCCAGTCTATGATATACAACCTGGAAGACATTATGTTCCAAGTAATTATCTTGCAAGTTCCTGGTTTGTTAATAGACTCATACTGATACATCATCCAAGGAATTATTCAAACAAAGAGTAAGACCAACTCATTAGTTTTAGATATTGAAAATGCTCCTGAGCCATAGAGAGAGATTGGGCACATTATTGGTTAAAAAGGCTGATTTTAATAGGCTTAGATGAAACAAATCTCCTGAAGAGACAACTAAGAATAAAATAAGAAGTAATCTTTGTTTGATAACAATATCCAGTGAATCATCCTGACTTAAGAATAATCCGAAATAAAAGAAATTTCAAACTGTTTTTAAAAAAAACTTCTAATAGTAATGTTTTTATCAGGCCCAAGATATTCCTCCTGAGGTATTTGTCTAGGTTAATAAACCCTAGGCCAGGTATTTTACAGTTTCCTAGTCACCAGTTCTAGAAATGCTTGTATTGTGGTAGGATTGTCTAATATAACATATAACATACCCAAAGTGTAAACTATCAAAGGATTATCAACAATATTATGAGGATAACCAAACTTCTAACTATACCACTAACAACAATTGCATCTACTTAAATTTCAGAATGTCTTTTACAGAACCATAGTAAGGTGAATGCAAGCTACATTGCAATGCTTAATTTTATTTCAGACACAATCTATAGATTTAGTTCCACCACTATGAAAAGGAAAATAATAAATCGTTATGCCACATCTTAAATTAACACTGTCAAAAAATCTATTGGTTAATTATGAATATTGGATTTAAAATAAAATTAGAAATTCAATCAAATTCCAATAAACATAGCATATCAAGTGAAAAACAGACATTGCTCTTGTTAACAGGATAATAAATTGAATAAATAATTATTAAATGAAAAATAGCAACAAATAATCCTTGACTCAGAAAAGAAATACATACTAAGTGGCCAACCAAAATCAGGGCACATAATTTAATTAATCTTCATTAATATACATAATCTAGAAAAGAAAAAAATTAGGTCTAGTCCCTCAGAATTGACTGTCAAAAATGACAATCTTCAACATATTAATATATTGACACAAAACACACCAAAAGATATAAAAAATTAAAGCCAATATGATAACACAGTTTTAAAGGTTAGAAATAAAAAATAAATGGACAACAACAATGAGCAACTAATACATATTAAAAGGAAAAATTACAAAGTATATCTAATGACGACTGACAGAGAAAATATGAAGATATAGTACGAAGATATTTTAATATATTGACTTCATTTTTAACGTATTTTTAATCAGCAGACGAATTCAAAATTTCTAATATTAAAAAACAACAATATTTACCATGTTTGTTCGTTATCGGGTAAAGTCAATTGCAATGGATTTAAATAAAAATCAGTCAGAAACCAATCACTAACCGATTCTGCCATTCTTTTTGACACAAATTTGAATCGGACAAACAACAGCAGAAACAACACGTGAAGTTTCCACCGAGTATCTGAACATTGAATTAATATGGGTAATCGATTCTCAACTAACCGCCCTAGTAAACAATACAATAATTATGGGCGAGTTAGGCAGAGAAATCTTTAAGAACAAAGAATAATTATATCAATACTTAATAATTGTTTTAATACTAAGCCGATTAAAAATATAAGTGAACAAGTGCATTGTAACAAACCATGCCCTTGTAATATGCAAGTTAGTCCATACAGAAGTTGTCTTGTAGCCAAAGCTACACATTTCTAAATTAACAGAAGCAGATATCTCTACTACCTTTGGATATAAATTAATTAATGCTGAAAGGCCCTCCTTTTTCCAATAAAACTTTTTCTTTAAAGAAATGAATGCTTCAAATGTAGTAATAATGAATGATATCCTTTTCTCCGGAAAGTATATTATCAAGAGAATTGTTGTATAATTACTGAAGTAAACATAATGAAAACAATAATAATAACATAATAAAAAAATCGAATTGGAACTGGGTACTAAGTGTCATTTTGCTGATTTGCTAGCTCTTTGGAGTCGGCATGTTAGAGCCGCCTTGAGGGACCTATGCCATCTCTCGAGGAGCCCATTGCACTGAGGGTGATAAGCCGTAGTGTGTTTTACTCTAGCACCCATTCTGCGAGACAACGCCTGAAAGAGGTTCGATTCAAAATTTCGTCCTTGGTCGGTTATAATTTGAGTGGGTGAGCCAAAACGAGAAATCCAGTGCTCCCAAAAAGCTGCTGCGACTGTTTCTGCAGTTTGATCAAGTAAAGGTATGGCTTCCGGCCAACGGGTGTATCGATCCAAGCAGGTAAGGAGGAACCTATTACCTTTAGTCACAGGCAGTGGTCCAACGATGTCGAGGTGGACGCAGGCGCTCTTTAATGAGCTCTAAGGTTGACGTCCGTCCTGGGTGTGAAAAATTGTGTAAGTGTTCGCAAATTTTGTGCCGGAATTGGTGTGGTACATAAGGAAGATGTTTGTCATTTTATACCTTGCAATACAGGATTGATGGTGTGTATAACTGCACTGGTGTCAGACCAGGTGTTTTCGAGCTTTGTAGGAGATAGTTTAATTCGTTGTCGTTTTGTTGTGCCGTGCCGAGGTCTTCAGCTGTAGGGATGCGTTGTGAAATGGATTCTATCCTGGACAAGGTATCGGCCACAATGTTTTTGGTTCCCGATAAGTGTCGTATGTCACATGTGAATTCCGAGATGTATGAGAAATGCCGTGTTTGTCTGGGGCTTACTGTTTCTGATGTCCGTCGCAGTGCGTAAGTAAGAAGTTTATGGTCTGTTGGCGCAGTATATGGCGAGTAACTCTCTATCATATGTAAAATATAAAATCTCTGAGGGAGTCAACTTTCTGGAGAAAAATCCGAGTGGCTGTAAAACACCGTGGACTATTTGCTGTAAAACCCCGCCTATCGCTACATCAGAAGCGTCCGTGTACAGTTGTAGCGTGCCCAAAGGATTTGGGTGATATAAGAGCACCACCCGTTCTAAAGCTTGTTTACTTTCCCGGAAAGCGGTATCTAATTCGGTTGTCCAAGTGATAACGGAGTTTTTTCCCGTTATGGCGTTTAACGGTGCCTGACTATGTGAAGCATGTGGAATTAACCATCTATAGAAGTTAAGCATACCCACAAATATGCGGAGCTGCGAGATAGTATTGAGGCACGGAAACTCCTTGGTTGATTTTAGTTTGTTCTCAATCGGTCTGATGCCAAATTCAGAAATCTCATGACACAGAAATAATACCGACGGTTTGCAGAAAACGCATTTTGATATGTTTTACGTGATACCACATTCCTATAGGCGTTGGAAGACTGTTTCTAGGTGTTGCATGTGTTCTTTTAGGTTGTCTGAAGTTATGAGGATGTCGTCTTAATATATGAAGCAAAATGGGAGATCCATGGTTTCAAATACGTTTTTGGCCATCAGTAGTCTGTCAGGTGCTAATCCTCTGGGTCTAGAACTCGCGGGGTTTCCTTTAGTTTCGATGCGATGTGTTGAGCGCTACACTTTAGTGACTTCTTGCAAAGTGGGTGGAGAGTCTAAACCGTATGTTTTTAGAAGCGCTTTAATAGGGTCGATTGGATAAATTATGCTGATTCTGCCAGTTGGTTCGATGTCGCATTGGAAAACGGATGTACGTAGAGGAAGAAATGAGTCCCTATCGATGATTCTTTGTCCTGGTAAATCAACCAAAAGATTAAAATGTGTGATGTAGATCGATGAAATCGGATCCGATTATAGGTTTGGGGACGTCAGCTATGAAAAATGAAAAATTAAATTTTTTTGAAAGTCCAAAGTCCAATTTTAGTTTGCGTTGCCCGTAAACAGCTATGCGCAAGTTGTTCGCTGGGGGGGGGGGCAGGAAATTTGAAGGCGTTGTTTTCTTATCCCCGGGTCTTATATTATAGACACATCTGCTCCTGTGTCAACCAAAAATGGGACTTTAGTATTTCGGTCTGTTAAGAAAAGGCGGCTTGTCTAAGTGTGGCAGGTGCACGCCGCCGTTGCCTGCTTAAGGGATAGTTTTTTTAATTGAAAGAGCATGGTGGTTGGCATTTTTTAGCTTCTTTGCCAAATTTTAGGTGATACCAGCACTCCTTAGGGCTGGAGTTGTAATCTGCGCGCTGTTAGAAGCCTGACCGCTCTTCTTCTTCTGCCTGGGATAGTCTTCTAAATTGTGAAGAAAGGTTTAATACTTCATCTGTCAATGCCTCTATCTCCAGTCTGAGGTCCAAATCAACTTGCTGATTTTTTTCCGTGATGGTCAGACGGATGAAGGTTTATTAATCTCGGCTATCTCGTCTGCAATGTCGCTTAACTTATCTAAGTTCCCGCCTGTCGCCTGTAAAATCGCTTAAGTGGCTACAGGAAGTCTCTGTATTCACAGGTGCTTGACTATTTCTTCTGACATTGACGAAGTTTTTAAAGGTTTCATGTCCCTCAATAGTTGTGAAGGTGTTTTGTCTCCTAATTCTAATCCTGATAGCAAGTTACGAGTTTTTTGGTCAATGCTGTCAGTGCTGCGTTTAATAATGACATTTTTAAGCAAAATATAATCAGCTGAGGATCTGTGGATCGTAGAATATCGGCAACCGACTTTATAGTTTCACTATCTAAATTTGCTACGAGGTGATTAAATTTTGTTCTTTCATTTGTAGTTTTTGCTATTTCAAATTGTGCTTCTAATTGTGCGAACCACAGATCTGCTTCAGCTTTCCAAAAGGGTGGAATTTTAATAGAAACATGACTTATGGTGGGTGGTGTTTGTTGTGGCTCTCGTTGTGAGTAGATTTTAAGTTGCGTCATTTCGTTTCCAAAGCGGTGATATGTTTTTTCATTTCATCCATTTCAGGGACACAAATTTGTGAGTACTCAAAATAACTAAACTGTAACTGTAAGACACTGATTATATTTTAATAAACAAGCACAATAATGCTCAGAATAAATTGGTTAGTAGTCACAAACACATGTATCCAGTGAGGTTACCTCACTTCTATCTTTTCCCTCTCGATTCTTTGTGGTGTCATGATATGACCACCTTAGGTTAAAGAATAACTAGTGTAATTGGTTTCAGCGACTCAGGCTACAGACGCTTTGTTCAGCAGAACAATAAAGCATGCATTCCCGGCTCTCGAGTCAGTGACAAGACACCTCGGCCTGGTTGTCAACCAAGATAAAATAAAGTATATGGTGTCAGATCAGTTACCTCGAGAGATTGGTATCAAATTTCTTTTGGTACTTATATGTTTGAACAAGTATCAGAATTTGTATACCTTGGCTCACAAGTGAGGTGCGACAACAGAATCAGGTCAGAGGTCCAGAGAAAAATTATCACATTGAATCGCTGTTATTATGGGCTCCGCTGTCATCTAACTAGTAGACTTGCCTCGAAGCGCTCCTAGGTCATCCTATACAAAAACCTCATTTGCCCTCTTCTAATTCGTGGCTCTGAGACCTGGACCACTACAAAGGCCGATTAATAAGACCTTATTTTTTAAAGGAAAATCCTTCATTGAATACCCAGCCCACTTATGAAAACGGACAATGGAGAAGGCGTAGATATAGAAAAATCTATAGTCTCTAGAGCGAGCATGATATTGTGGCTATCATCAAGGCAGAAAGGTTGAGATGGGCAGGACACCTTGTGTGGATGTCGGATGAATTACTTCCGAAAAAATTCTAACCGAACAGATGTCCGGCCGGCGCAGATTGGGAGACGCAGATTACGGCGGGTGTAATGCAGGGGATTCTAGGTCCATCGGAGTAAGGTATTGGATGGCAGCATCCCAGGATAGAGACGCGTGGCGATTCCTGTTGGAGGAAGCTAAGACTCGCTTGCGGATTATTGTGCTAATTATATGACTAAATAAATAATTCCACTTATAGGATTTTTCTTACCAGGCATCAATTCATATGAGTTCAAAGATTTACGTGAGTTAGTGGTAGTTGTATTTAACAGGTTATCCATCCCTCACGCTTTTGGCCTGAAAAAAAAAAAAACTCATGTTGCCCAAAAGGCAAGAAAAGGGAAAAGAAAAAAAAATGTTGTATTAAAGAGGCAACTGATAGTGTGCAGCAATTCTGGGACATTCTTTTATTTGTTTACATTTTGGCTTCCTTCTAGGATTATAATTCCTAAATCAGTCTTCAGTCAGTTACTCAGATATTTTTGAGTGAATAGTATCAGCCACAATGCCGCATACATATTCTAATGTTGAATACGCTGATATGATTTTTGTGTATGGTTTCTGTAACGGTAATGCTTTAGAAGCGGTACGGGAGTATGCGCGCCGATTTCCAAATAGAAGAGTGCCTAATCGACGAGTCTTTTCGTTAACTTTTAATAGACTACGAGAGACTGGGTCATTCTTAATACGTAATGAAGGCGACCAATTCCAGGCAGCAATAAGAGCAGATTATCGGAGAAGAAATTTTGTCCAACGCCACTTTGATAACAATCCTGAGACTAGCATCCGAAGGGCATCTGCTGTATTAGCAATATGGCGAACTTTGAAAGGTGATAATCGCTACCCATACCATCTTCAAAAAGTTAAGAATTTATTACCTCAAGATTGTGTCAATGTTATGTTGGTAGGCATGGCAACAGATACATTGTGTGTAACCTCTCTTCCTAGTTTGAGGCGAGTTGACTAAAACGACTATTTCTCTGTTGTGTTCTAATAAACTCATTTATCAAGTTCAATGTGTTTTGACTGAGTCTCCGTAAAAACATAACATTGGCGACGAGTAAATTGGAACCGTTTTCTTAATTCGCGTGTGATAGTTAAAACGGTGTCGGTTGTGGAACGTTATTCTAACCAACGTATTCTAGTGCCTTATATTGTTACAAATGAATTCTAAAGAAAAGAACTCTGGTGAAGAAGAGCAAGCAAAATACGAATTGCGTCATCCTCGTCGAAATGCTGTTTTGGGACACATCGATCCCTATGTGCCGTCTCTCGAACCTTTTCAGAACTACCTCGACAGGCTCGAGGCGTTTTTTCGACTTGAACGACACTGGTGAGTCAGATAAAGTAAACTCTCTTGTGGTACTTATTGGTCCTGAAATGTATGGAACACTCAAAAACCTAGTCTCTCCTGCCAAACCTAAGGACAAGTCATTTGACCAACTCTGCTCTATTTTGAAAAATCATTACGCTCCGGAAGGTATTAAAGTAGCCGAACGGTATAAGTTTCATTGTCGAAACCAGGAGGTAAATGAATCGGTTCGTGACTTTGTGTTCGCAATTAAAAAACTGGCAATAACATGTAACTATGGCGATTTTCTCAACGAAGCCCTTCGAGATCAGTTAGTTTTTGGTATCCGTGACTCGGTGGTTAAAAAAAGGTTGCTGTCTGAAAAAAATCTAACCTTTGATTCAGCAGTGAAGATTGTTTCTGAGATGGAACTCGTTTTGGAACAAGCCAGGGTGATGAAAGGGGAGCCGAGGTTCGATGACGTCAATCAATTTCACCCGCATCAGCACGCTTATGAAGTGACAAAACCAAGTAGGTTCTCTGCTCAGTCCAAGGACGCCACTTCAGGGGCATCTTCAAGTTCAGATAAGAAACTTGAATTTAATATTCGAAAATGTATTTCTAAATGCAAATATTGTGGTAGGTTTCATAGTATTGATAAAAATTCATGTCCGGTTAGAGATTGGAAATGTTTTAATTGCAATCTGAAGGGTCACGTTGCTAAATTATGTCCAACACCAAAAAAAGCTAATATTGTAGAAGCCGCAAACGCGGTAGAAGTTGATAGTTTTGATACATTTTGCTATCCCCTAATACAAAAATTGTTTGTTAATAATACCGAAATTGGATTTGAAGTAGATTCAGGGTCATCATACACGTTGATTCCTGTATATTTGTACAACAGATTTTTCAGAGATCTTAGAATCGATAAAAGTAACCTAAAACTCAAAGCTGCTAACAGTGAATCGTTATCAGTGTTGGGAAAGGTTAATGTCTCTTTATATTTTGAAGGAAAAATGTTTGATAAATTGCCCTCAATAATTACAGGTAAAGAATTAAGTCGTCCTTTGTTGGGTCGTGATTGGCTTTCCATGATCAATCCAAATTGGAGATCTTCTGTACTTGTCAACCCAAATCGAGCGCTGGGACCGTTGACTGTGGATCTCGTTGAGCCTGGACCGGAGGTGGTAAGCTCTAGTAATAGTATTAAAATATGTTCAGGTGTTCCTTCTGTTGGATTCGATTGGGTGAGAGATTAGAAGGTTCGTTTTTCTAAAGTTTTCGATGAATCAAACACCGAGCCTATAAAAAATTTTGAAGTGTCTGTTGTATTAAAAGAGGGAGCAGTACCGATCTTCCATAGACCCTATAGTGTACCTTATGCGCAACGAGCAGCAGTGGCTGAGGAACTTGCTTCTCTGGAAAGTAAAGGTATTATTTGTAAGGTGGCGCATAGCCAATGGGCATCTTCAATTGTCTGTGTTAGAAAGCAAAACGGTAAAATTCGCTTGTGCGTGGATTTTAAAGTAACCCTGAACAAATACGTAGATTTAGATCACTATCCTCTCCCTAAATCGGAAGATATTTTTCAGTCATTAGTGGGGTCTATAGTGTTTTGTGAATTAGACCTGTCAAATGCCTATTTGCAATTAAGGTTAAATGAAAACTGCAAACATTATTTTACGATTAATACTCATTTAGGGTTGTTCAGATTTCACCGTTTGATGTTTGGTTTATCTAGTGCTCCAGCCTTGTTTCAGTCAACAATGAATTATTATCGGAGGCAAAACATGGGAAGAATGCAGGTTTCCAGTGGAACAAGTGCTCAATCGTTTAAATGATTATAATGTCAAATTGAGTGTAGATAAATGTAAATGGTTCAAAACTTCGATCGAATTGCTTGGTTTTTGTCTGGATGGGCAGGGGTTGCGCCCTTCCCCTTCCAAAATTTCAGCCATCCAAAATGCGCCAGTACCTTGGGTTAATAAATTTTTACCACAAGTTTGTCAACATATCTGTTGATTTACTTGGACCTTTATATGAACTAACCAAAAAAAATGTACAATGGTCTTGGTCACACGAATGTGATGAGGCATTTAACCGGGCCAAGTCGTCAATTTGTGAGAAATGTTTTTTATTGTTTTACGATCCTGACAAACCCTTGATATTGACCACTGACAGTAGTAGTTATGGGGTCGGAGCAACGTTGGCTCACCTTATAGACGGTGTGGAGCAATCGCGTTCGCCTCCACTACACTTTCACCCGCAGAAAGGAACTATTCTCAAACAGACCTAGAAGCCCTTTCGTTAGTGTTTGGTGTCAAACACTTCCATAATTTTCTGGCAGGACGTCACTTTACTTTAGTAACAGACCACCAACCACTTCGCTCTATTTTTGGAAAGCGAAAGGGTATTCCGTTGGTTGCCAATGCTCGTCTTCAACGCTGGGCTATCATCTTGTCAGCCTACAATTACCAGATTAGATACAAAAAGGGTTCAGAAATTTCTCGCGCCGACGCATTGTCTCGCCTACCTCTTAAGGGTTCAACAAACGTGCCCGAGTGTTTTATTATTATTGACGAATTCGAAAGTAAATTTGTTACGTTTAGAGAAATCTCGCAAGCCACCTCACAGGATGACATTCTCTCCAAAGTGTGCCAGTGGGTCAAGGAGGGTTGGCCTTCCTAGGTAGATAGTCAGTATTCTGTTTTTTTAAAGAATAGATTGTGTTTGTCAGTCCAAGAAGGTTGCTTATTGTTTGGTTCTAGGGTTGTCATCCCTAAGACCCTCCAATCAGCTGTTTAGAGCTTATTACATAAGGAACATATTGGTATAGTTAGGTCAAAATTACTCGCTAGATCTTATGTCTGGTGGTCCGGTATGGACCGAGACATAGAACAACAAGTGACTACTTGTGTAACGTGTCAACTCACTCAGAACGATTTAATTCCACGTACCTATGCTCCAATGCTAAGTAGTCAAGGACCATGGAGACGACTGCATTTAGATTTCCTAGACACATTTAAGTGTAAGATCCTCCTGTTGGTAGACGAGTACAGCAACTGGCTTGAAGCTTGGATTTTGACCCAAACGTCAGCCTCAGTAGTATTTGAAAAATTGCAAGAATGTTTTTCTCGTTTTGGTTTTCCTCAATGTGTGGTGTCTGATAACGGCCCTCCATTTACCTCTAAAGAACTGGAGTCATTTTTTAAAAAACGGAACATTTTACATGTGCTAAGCCCTCCTTACCATCCTGCTTCCAATGGGGAAGTAGAACGTAGTGTACAAACTATTAAAAAACTTCTTTTGAGGTCAGTGGTAGCCAAAAGTTCAACAACGGATTTACCGGGAAAATTGTATAATTGTTTAATATCTTACCGGTCCACTCCTTCATCAGTAACAAAGAAATCCCCTTCAGACATGATCTTAGGTTTTAAAGCTCGAAACCTTCTCAGTATGTTGTCCCCGGCTGATAAGGTGTTATCGAGGGACGAGTTTAATAAAATTCAAACAAAAAGTTTTTCTATTAGAAATTTCAATATCAATGACAAGGTTCTTGTAAAAAATCTTAATAAAGGTATATTGAAATGGATTAAAGCTCGGGTGATGAAACAAATCGGTTCTGTTATTTACCTTGTAAAGTTAGAGGATGAATCCATCAGAAAGGTGCACCTGAACCAGTTACGTAAAAGTGAGCTTCCTGATGCCAGCCATCCACCGGCAAGACAGTGGTAACCAGAGCCAACTCAAGGCTCACCAGAAGTTCTAGTGAATTCAGAAAACGTTGATAAATCCACCGAATTAACACTCCATCCAGAGTTAAGTTCTCCCCCAGAATCAAATTTACAAAGAGCTAGAGAAGGACTGAGACCTCCATCCATGCTTAGACCACCAATTCGTTTTTCACCTTCGATGTACCAGTAACTAATATTTAAATTAAGTGCAATTACTGAAAAATCTGTTATGCCTTAATGAATTCGGAACCTTGTGTATTTATTTTTAATTTTCTCTGCATATGTATTATGGTAATCTTGATTACTCTGTATATATGTATTAATGTAATGTTCAATTACTCTGTATTTTGTTTCATGAATTTTGATGTATTTTTCTTTGTATTATATTACAAGTATTATAAACGTATGTATCAACAAGCTTAAAAAGGAGGGAGAATTGTTATGTTGGTAGGCATGGCAACAGATACATTGTGTGTAACCTCTCTTCCTAGTTTGAGGCGAGTTGACTAAAACGACTATTTCTCTGTTGTGTTCTAATAAACTCATTTATCAAGTTCAATGTGTTTTGACTGAGTCTCCGTAAAAACATAACAGTCAAGAGATTGAATTTTAGTTACTGGTTTCTTGACAAAATTCGCGATGATAATTTATTTCCATTAAAAATTATATGGACCGATGAAGCTACCTTTACAAGAGGAGGAATTGTTAATCAAAGAAATTATCATGTATGGGCTCTTGAAAATCCCAGAGCTACTAGAGAGAATAGGTTTCATGAATTTGCTATTAAAGTTTGGCTTGGAATTTGGAACGGATTACAGGTGGGACCATATTTTTTACCTGGAAGATTGAATGGTATCACATTTACACATTTTTTGGAGAACGACTTTTCTAATTATTTAGATGACATTCCCTTACAGCAGCCTTGAAATGTGGTTCCAACTCGATGGATGTCCAGCTCATTATAGCAGAGTTGCTCGAGCTTGGCTGGATATAAATTATCCACAACGATGGATTGGACGTGGAGGAGTAGTACCTTGGCCACCCAGATCACCTAATATAACACCCATGGGTTTCTTCGTATGGGGAACCTTGAAGCAGAAAGTTTATTCGGTGTCAATCAACTCAAGAGAGAAATTAAGAGACCGAATCATAGATGCAGTGCACCAAATATCATCAGAACAATGTTTAGCTGCAATTTATCAAGTGAGTGCTAGATGTAATGCTTGCATTGGTGCAAGAGGACAACATTTTGAGCAATATTTACATTAAAAAGAACATAACATAAATATAAATGTAAATAAATAAGTATAAAAATGAAAACTTGTTTTGTTTCTTTTTTTGCGATTTTCTCTAAAACTAAGAAAAAACGAGCATATCTCTAAAGGACTTTTTGTCTTAGTTTTTCGGTTTCCTATAAGTTCCTGAAGTTTTGCCATTCAAATTCGGTACACCCTGTGTATGTGTATATATATATATATATATATTATTATTATTATGTTATTTATTTGTTTTCACATCTAGTGGTAGCAAACATTCTGGGGACCAAACATGGTCAACCATGAATGTTTATTTGGAATTTAAAAATTTCCGATCTATTGTTGTAGTTCCCAACAATGCTGCTTGTTGTATTATTGTAGCACTGTTTTTGGCAGCTCCAACTTCTCTATTGAACAAATTGTGTCTTTCGGAATCAGCCCATTACAAGATATAACCCTGGGCAAGACACTGGACTTATCGAGTCTATATAGTTGTTTCAGTTCTTCTGCCAGCTCCTGGTATTTCCTCTTCTTCTCAGCTAAAACTCGGAACATATTGTCATCTGATGGCACACCGATTTCAATGATAAAAGCTGATTTCCCTTCTTTGTTTATGATCACTATATCCGGCCTGTTGTTTATGATCGTATGATCAGTAATTATCGGGTGATCCCAAAATATCTTTATCCCTTTTTCCGAAATTATGGCTTGTGGATGATAATGATAGTAGGGACAGCTCTTATCCAACAGCTTCAACTTGAGGGCCATAGCTTGATGCACAACCTTGGCTACATTGTTATGCCTTTGGAGATATTTCTTGCCAGCCAGTACTTTGCATCCAGAAGTTACATGCTGGATCGATTCTACGGCATTTTTCCAAAGGCGACACTGATCATCTATGGTCTCCTCACATATATGCTTCCTGTATGCTTTTGTTGCGATAACTTGATTCTGGATAGCTAAAAGGAATCCCTCGGTTTCCGGGAAGATGTTGCCATATTTCATCCATGTTAGGGATGCTTCGATATCCACTCCCTCGTCCGTTAGAGAATGATAAAATCTTCCGTGCAGGGCTTTATTTTTCCAGGAATCAGGCCAGGTGGCGTCAGTAACAATTTCTGGGGTGGCACTTGTTAACAAAAGGGCGGTATAATTATTATCTAACGACCCAATCAGGGATAGTAAAGACGAGTCACTAGATAGCACATAGTCGCGAATATTGCTTTCCTCCATTAGACATGCTTTCAACAAAATAGTCAGCCCGCGTCCTCCAATCTTTCTAGGCAGATACAGCCTGGGCACTGAGGACTTGAGGTGCCGTTTTCTGCAAAGCACCATTTGGACTCTTGCGTAGCGATCCAAAGCCTCAGGATCTGTAGTGCTCCATTTTTAAACTCTAAAGGAGTAAGCTAGAATTGGTACAGCCCAAGTATTGAATGCACTAACCAAGTTTCCACCGGATAAAGAGCTTTTAAATATTTTTATTATTATTATTATTTTTTATTTTTTATCTCGCTTTTTGCGGTTTCTGAACTGAGGTGTGGGACAAGTCCAGCCAACTTCAGCTTAGGTTTACTTTTTTTTTTTTTTTTTTTTTTTTTTTTTTATTATTATTATCGTTACTTCCCTGTTGATAGAGCGTTGGAACTTGACATCTATGATGGTTACAAATTCTCTTCATTAATTTACCATGCTTTTGTCTGCGCTCTGTTGTCCATGTTATATATATATATATATATATATATATATATATATATATATATATATATATATATATATATATATATATATATATCATGTTAATTAAAAATAAATCCAAGAATAAAGAAACAGTTTCTTATAAAAAATAATATTAAAAACTCGATTATTATAAAATGAAAATAAAAGAATTATTGTTTTGTTTTTTTTAATGTCAAATTCATATTTACCCACTCAAAACAATCTACGCATTTGATTGACTTGAAAAATGTGATTTTTGACCTTTAACCTATTCTAGGATTTATATCAATGCAATAGATGAATCTCCAAAAGGCCCCCACACACGTATAGATAAATTTCAAGGAGAAATCTTGTGAATTTTCCTTCAGATTTATCTGAACTGAACAATCGCACATGCACCATGGCCCTGAACGAAGAGGATGTTGCGATCGCGGTGTAAACACTTCTTATACGAGTATGATTAACTTTTTTAATAACAGAGCCTTTCGTGGCGTTCGGCTCAATTTCTTCTAGTTATTCGGTTAATTTTTCGTAAGCGGCTTCATTTTTTGTTTCTGTAGAGATAATCATTACTCTTCAGCAGCCAAAGGCATTACTCACTTTCATACATCTTTATAAATTTTTCCAAATTTATAACTCCCGGCTCATATTTTATAAAAGAACACATCGAAATCGAAATCTTTAGGTTCGCGCACACAAGTCGGGATTGGACTGTATAGTTTAAATCTGCGCAGTTTTAAGAATGGTTTTTGAAAAGATTTTCAAAGTCAGCGCAGATCGCGACGACCTCAAGATTTTCACCTCACATGTACAGATAAATCTGAAGGTTTGAACTGCGCAGTCCACACCTTGAGATCTGTAGGTGTGTAGGGGCCCCCTATCTACTTCCCCGCTCAACTCAGCTAATAATCATTAGGAGTTAAGCCATATGTTTTATACATTTCGATTAATAAAATTCTAGTTTGTATTTTATGATTGTCATAATTTTATATGTTAAATTCGTGATGTCATATAACTGGCCTCCGAACAAAACAAAAACTGCATATGCCACCGACGCCACTTCTCCTCAAAGCAGTTCCGTCACATTTATACTTTCTACCAACGCTTAGAAGAATCAGCTGAGGAGTCATATCCGAGGGATATCAGTCGCTACACCTTCAAGACCACGATAGTTCCAAGATAGCTTGTATGCATAGAACTCTAAGTAATTCATTTTATTTATAATTTAAAACTGTATTACATTTTTTTTTTTTAACTCTTTAGCTTCATCATGGCACTTTAACGACCAGCTAAATTAAAAATAGCAATTTCATAATGGTAATTTACGAACTTCGTAGTGAAGATTATGATCATATTCCAACTTTCAATGGGAATCCAAACGATTTATTATACTTTGTATCAATAGTGGAAAGGGTCTGTAATATAGTTTGCAATGTACTGACACAAAAACGAGAATTAATACATTTACAAATATTACATAACACAAAAAGTAAATGAGTAGGGTCCGCTCAATATCTAATTTTAACCTAGAGTATTACAACCATTCCTGCATTACTGAACACTTTAAAAAGTTATTTCGCAAACAGTCGTTCATATGAATCATTAAAAGCGGAAATTTATTCATCAAGATTCCACAACAAAGAAACTCTTACATAATTCCTTAACCTGATACATTTGATATTTGCTTAATTTAAAAATATATAATTAGTAATTAATATATTATTTAATTTATATATATATAAATACTATTATTTAATATATAATTTAATTAGTTGGTAGAAAAATATATAATTCGTCATTTGTATTTCTGTATACATTGGCAACTTTCAAACCATATAATATTTGACCCTACTAGTTTAGAAGTCTTAAGAAAATTTATTAACATGCGTTGCTCATTATATTCAAAACCAACCGCAATGAAAAGAGAAATCGCCAAAACTCCTATAATCAACAACCAAATCCTAATAAGACGTTTCAAAATCCTTTTCACTAAAACTATAAAAAGCCTTTCCATCAAAATTTCGTTCCTAATAGACCAAGTTCTATAAAACCATTCAGAAACACAACTAATCCTAACCATCAAACATTTCAGAGAACCCCTTTCAAACAAAAGCAATTCCAACACTTTCAACCTAATTTCTTTAAATTTCAATCTACGGTTTCCTAAGAGCAATTCAGATGATCTTCGTCATTCTCTTAACAATCGTACTATTCCTAATCCTAAACCAGACTCCCAAAATACGTTTTCCTTGAGAACCTGGAAGAGACCGAATTTCAAAAATTTTCTCTCCCAATAAGAATTAACACTCATACAAAGAGAATGTAATTTAAGAGCAGGTAGGGAGTAATCTAGAAATAGATAAGACCAAACAACAACTTTTGACAAAGCGTTCAGAACAGTTAAGAGAAAAAATCTTTAATTAATAATATGAAATAAAGAAAGAGAAAGATAGGACGCTTTTTAAGAAATAGGCTACGATGCGATGAATTGCACAAGGCCGGAATCATCCTATTAATTAATTAATCCTTTAATTAATCAGTAAAACTATCACCAGTGATCCAAAAAACCATTGGTGTGGGTTTATATATTTTGTATCCTTGCGAAGCAAGACTAATCTCTTTCAACAGTTTTTTGAATAGATAAATTCTTCATTGTTCATCAATGGATAGGCTCCTACTTTTGAACGATTTAATGTCATCAACGACGTAAGATGAGGGATGTTTTAATTAAATAGGTTAATGAATAAATATCAATTTTTAAATTCATTTGTAACTTTTACTAGTATTATTTAATCCACTGTTATTATTAAATACTTGCAGAGATTGAATGAAGAAGACCCATTTCCGCAAATCAAACCCTACAGAAACATACTATTCATCCTTTTAACTACTATAATCATGAAAGATTCAATAATTTTAAAATGCACAAAGTTCCCGTAATAATAACAGTTCACAAAACAGTATAAATTCGAATAGTTAGTAGTTTGTAAAAACCAAGACTACAAAATTTTATTTCCCCATACGAAGTGATTCACTGCACCAACGCTGAAACAGAAGTGGTTAACGAACGAACTAAAAAAACTCATAACAAGTCATCAAATCTAGTATCCTTATAAGTTACTGATAAATTTGATCGTTTTTAGGATTATTAGCAAGCTCAAATTCAAATCAGATTAAACTAAAAAATCGTTATAAAATACGATCTCAGCTAGTTTTAATAAGTTGTAACTTAAATAACATCTCTCACTCTCTCTCTCTACAGTTAATATTACTATTACCTAACATACAGATATTCATATACATATATGCACATAGAATAAAGAATAAAATAAATGGGTACCATATATATTAACTATAAAGTGCATTAGTCCATCCTATGTACCATGTATATGGTGGTGAATAATGCCCAGGGAATCCAATATTATATTTTCGGCCATTATCGCAATATCCTTCGCCTCCACACAGAGGTCCTCCAAGAAGCTCCTTGTTTTTTCGGGGATGACTCCACGAGACCCAAACCACACTACTTTCACGGAGAAGTCTCTATTTCCCAATGTCTCGCAAAATTTCTCTTTAAAGAAAGGGATACATTTTGCATAAATATCCATTTTTACTTCACCTGATTGATCGAGGTTATTATTTTCATATCCTACAGTATGATCTAGGATGAGCGGTGTCCGTCCGTTCTTCGGAAAGGCCACAATGTCTGCATAATGTAACTTATACTTCTAAAGGTATCGGAACCCTTAGGCAATTGATTAAAATACGTAGTTCATCAAAAGAAACACTAATATTATTTTGTAAAATCCAAATATGTATCTCTCCTCAGGATGCATATTTTTTCCTATCTTATCTAGTAGAATAAGAAAATATTGTAATTACTTTTCATGTACATCCACCTCTTATTTGAAAATGACCAGTGGATACGTGTCAGTGCTCTGAGCGTGTAACATTTGGCGAACATTCTGGAGTGCTCCGAGGGCTACTGGTTTTAATTAAATAAATTTTCTTATTGCTTGCTTCGAAATTTTGAGCAGATACTACTTGCCAGTAAAACTATCACCAGTGATCAGAAATCGTAATGTTAAGGCGAGATAATCCTAAGCTGATATATTACTGGAATCCTGCTGTTTTTATAGTTAAGTTGAATAAGGAATAAAACATAACATTATAGACTAATTTGGGTGAGTGATTCTAAGTTATAATACAGGTACATCTATGGTCAAATGGTCTGTAGCTTAGATTAATAGATAAAGTAACTGTCCATTGTAGTGGTGAAAGTTCCTTCACCTAGCAAAAGTAAATCATAACATTAAGCATTATTTTTATTTTGACTAACCAGCAGTAAAAGCTTAAAGCATCTTGCGCTAAGCTAAATAGGGGTCAAATAATCCTACGTTTACCTAGTAATTCTGGTTTAAAAAAGTAATTGTTTACTAATTTATTTAACTAGGGGTAGTTCACTGTCCTTATCGGGGACTGATAAAAGAATATCTTGGTTATAGACTGTAGTTTTCGGTATTGAATATTAGGCTCCATTTGAATAGTTGTTTAGGGTGTCTAAATATCTGGTTCATTATTTTATCGTAGTGGGCTTTATAGGTCTTTATAATAAATTGTTTGTCCGTCCAATCCATGTTCCCTTTTCAATAAGTAATTGCCTAATTTATATTGCTGATGTTAGGCTCCATTGCTGTTTGTTCAGCCTAGTGTGGGCTGTTGTGTCTGCCTGCTATCACCAGCCCAGTAAGCAGCGGATAGCGCTGCCTATTATTCCCCGCCTGGTAGATCTGTTACTCTGGGTATTATATTGTTTTATTTTATCCGTGGGAAATTTAATTGTTTAAAGCCATTTCTTGTGCAACTGTATAATTTTTGGAGGTTTTAGGGCAAATCTAAGTCTACTTATATTCATCAACTAATTTCGATAAAGGTCTAAAAAATGTATAATAGTTTTATATTTCTGATATTACTTTCGATTCCGGAACTTTATACTGTTATAAGTCCTGACGAATGCTGAGATTGGTTACTTTATATGCTGAAGTACTATCAATATCGCTGAGGTCACTAGATACCATTTCTCCATCTGAAACAGTTTCAAATAATTTTTCTTGCGCTTTTCGTTTTAGAGTTTCTTTGTTCTAGCAATATTGTCAGGTATGAAATTGTTTTATGGTTTGATTTACTTCTATAGGAGATGGTATGACAGGTTTATAAAACATGTTTCAGATTTATCCTTAGTATATTCTTCTTTTGACATCAAGGTTTTCTCTTTTCTTATCACAGGATCCTCCTCGTTCTTGTTTAAGTTGTCGGTCTTTCCTCTTCTTTATTTATTATGGCTATTTTGTAATTTATTATGCACAATATCAGGTTTTTGTGATATTCACTTACACTGTTCGGACTTAGATTAATTCCGTTCATTCTTTTCAGGGTCTTATATTCCGTAGGTAATCTCGTTCTGGAAGTAAGTTTAAAGCGTTTGATTGATTTGATTATTAAAGGTCAAGCAGTGGTTGATAAATTTAAATTTATTTTTAAACGAGCCCAGCACGCCACCGAGCGCATCAATTCTTCTTGCTCTTAAGATTTCCAATAACAGTTGATTTCTAAACCTTTTGAAACTGTTCTACCAAGTTTTAAAGATATACGAATTATGAGGAAGCCATTCACAAAAAATATATACAGTGCCCGCTTGATTCTCGAGACCTTAGATTCAACAGTCAGTTATCCTTAGCTGTCTCTTTATAAAATTTTGCTCACCAAAAACGAGGAGATCTTCAACCAAATAATTAATAAAATGTAGATGACGCTTGCCACTATCTCAGATGTTCCTTCAACGATCGAGTGAAATCAACAGCGGAGCACTTGGGGAGCGGCCGTGTTCACAAACCCTAAATAGATTTTAACTCTATAAATACTAGTAGCACACCTTACACACACACTCACACGCACACGCACGCACACGCGCGCACGCACACGCGCACGCACACACGCGCACGCACGCACGCACACACACACACACACACACACACACACACACACACACAAACATATATATATAAAATGTATATGGATGTATATATTTACAACTCATACTATTCTTTTATTTTTACCGTTATTTCATTTTTAATTTATATCTTTCCATAATTTCCTGCTCATTCTTGCTGGGACTTACTTCTCCGTCAAAGACAGGAAAATCTTTCGAAATCACACAGGAATTTCGTAATAATGTATTCCCTAAATTTTAAAAACATTTCTTAGGAAAAAGAATGATCATTCCAAGCAAAACAATAAAAATGTTAAATGGTAAGGATTACGATAAAACTATGTTTGTTTGTTTTTATTTTATCAATTTATTGAAATTTAAAACTGTACAAATATATACATCAAGTAAATGTGTTAAAAAAAGTTTTCTATAACATGTCAAAACTTGAAAAGAACTACTCATCAGTAGCACTTCAATAAAATTCTACACAAGAAGATCTCTAGGCCATTTTTGAGCATTGAGGATTTTTTGAAAGATTTTGGATTGCAAGGACTGGAAACGAGATGATTTGGATGGCTTAGTAGAGTCCCAAAGCTCAATTCCGTACGTCCAAATAGGTCTAATCAAAGCCATGTAAATAAACCTTTTGTAATTAATTCGGAGCTTTAAACGTGTGCTTGGAAATGTTGAAGTAGTCTGTAACGACGAGCAGTTTCTTGTCGTTTCAGTCTTGTATGTGGATTACACTTAAGACGTTTGTCCAAGTGGAGTCCGAAGTAGCGGATCTATTCAACAGGGATTAGTGGAATATCATTAAAGGATAATGTAGGACAGGATGTCGTAGGTTTATGACGAAGGGTAAAGGTTATTTGGTGAGATTTGTTTGGATTTATTTTGATTCTCCATTTTTAACACCATTCTTGAATGTTTAGGATATGAGATTGGAGTGTTTAGGAGGCAAAGAAGGGATCATTGTTTACAGATAATACACATATGTCATCAGAGTAAGTGGTGAGAACAGTGGTAGGATGAGTTGGGATGTCAGCTATATACACCGTGTAGATGATAGGGCCTAGAATACTACCTTGAGGAACACCGGTCGATTGGGTAAAGAGGGAGAATAGGAAAGTTAATGGTTTACTTTGAAAGTTCTATCACTGAGAAAGGAACGGATAATTTGGAAGTATGTTGAAGGAATTAGGAATTAGCGGAGCTTGTAAAGCAGTCCTAGGTGCCAGACTCGATCAAAAGCTTGTTTCCGTCGAGAAAGGCTCCCGTGCAGTACATTCCGCGCTCTAACGCTGAGGATACTATGTCCACCACGCGATGACATTGCTAGATACTGGAGTGTTCGACAGCCAAACTGGTGATCTGGGATGATATGATTAGAATCTAGGATAGGATACAGGCATTTCAGGATGTGTTTTTCAAGGATTTTACCCATAATAGGCAAAAGTGATATCGGATGGTACGAGAAAGGGAAGTCATGTGGCTTTTTGGGCTTAGGTATCATCTTTATTATCGATATTTTCCAAGGATCAGGGAAATATGGTATGTGATGCGGAGTACCGCATTAAATATGTATGTAAGAAATAGGATAGCTTTCCGAGGAAGGAATTATAGGATATAGGCTGTTATAAGGTCATATTCAGCTGTAATCTGAGGATTATGTTTGATATTTCTGAAGTTCTATCCTGCATTAGGAGGAGGAGACATTTGGAGCAGGAAATTCAGTTCTTCTTCAATACATTCAATGTGAGCAGGATTAAAGATGTCGGGAGGTTAAAAATTTTAAAAAGGTGCAGGCCACAAATTTGGAAAAACTATGCTTAAATATCAAAAAAGCAAATTCATACAGAAATAAATTAGTAAAAGAATTAAATTATTTATTTTAATAATCATGTTATTTTCTAATATACATATCTTTTTACTTTGATTTTTACGCCTCTACCCCATAGGGTTATTGGCTATGCCTTTTTAATAATATTCTGATATATATAATTTATTTTAGTAAAAGGAATTCAAACAATGTTGCTATCTCCTCATTGTTATCTCCAAGAATCATCTATATGCCTTTTGATAATTCTTTTTTTTTCCGTAGTTTGTCAAATTATGAACAATCTTGTAAGATATTTTTAATGGTTAGCTTAGCAAAACATTTTTCACCTATTTTCTTCTTCTTCTTCATTGGTGCCAAAGACGCATGAAGCTGTCTTTGGCCCGTTCCACCGCCTTCCTCCAATCGTCCTGATCAGCAGCTCGCCTTAAATATATCTTAGATTGTTTTAGGTCCTCTGAGACGCCATCAAACCATCTTCTCTTCGGTCTTCCACGAGGTCTCACTCCATCCGGTTTTTCGGCATGTTCTGCTCTCACTCATCCGATAGACATGCCCCATCCATTTCAGCCGTTGCACTCTTATAAAGACCGTCAATAGAAATTCACCACATAAATCGCATAGTTCCCGCTTCTTCCTTCGCCGCCACATACCGTTATCCTTTATCGGGCCACATATACGTCTCAGTACTTTCCTTTCAAAACAGTCCAGTTTCGTGGATACTGACTTATTAATAGTCCATGTTTCGCAGGCGTATGTGGCTACCGGTCGTATTACAGTTTTGTACAGTCTTAGCTTGGTTGTGCGGCTGGTGAGTCTACCCTTCATAATGCTTTTTATAGAGAAGAAAGCTCTGTTGACTGATATAATCCGACTTTTAATTTTCTCATCTTCAGTGAGGTGTTCGTTCACCCAAGCGCGTAAATATTGGAAACTTGTAAGGGTATCGAACGTGTAGCCTTTCATAGAGTAAAAATGCTATGGATGAGCAGGTTTCTTCCTTCTCAGTACCATGATTTTGGATTACTTCTCGTGTATATACAGTCCCATTCTTTTTGCTTCTCTATCCATTTAATGCAGAGCTTTCTTCAAACATCACATAGAGCGGGCTGTAATTACCACGTCATCCGTGTACTCTAATATCTAAATGAGGTTGTTAAACATTTAGTCTGTGGTGTCGTTCCCCGCTCTTTTTACGACTGCACTATATTGAAAAGTAGAGTACGAAATCTACAAGGAAAGGCTCTCTTTGTGCTTGGTTCATTTTAATCCAGGCAGATATGATCGTCTTGGTGTATATTGTGGGCTTAATTACCTGTTTGGTATATTCATCTCTTTCATGGCTTTATACAGCTCTACACGGTTGAGGGAATCGGTGGCTGTCTTGAAGTCTACAAACAGCAACCACATTGTTTGATTATACTCTTTCATTTTCTCACACATCTGCTTCAGGGAGAAAATATGATCGACAATCAATCGGTTGGGTCTGAAACCTCCCTGTTATTCACTCAAATTAGCTTCAACATATATGAAGCTATTGAGAAAACTTTGTATACTGTGTTCTGTAAACTTATCCCCCGATTATTTCTGCACTCTGTCTTATTTCCTTTCCTCTTGTATATTGTGACTACGATTAACTCATTCCATTCAGCAGGAAACTCCTCTTTTTTTCAAATGCTAGATACTAAACAGGGAATTTCATTTGTGATTTTTCAGTTCTTGGATAATGATTTCAACATCTAGCTCATAGGAAGAAAGTATCTCATCCACGTTACCACCTTCATCTAAACTGACCCACTAATCTGACAAATCTTCAATTTGAATGAAGGATTAAGCAATCCTTGAAAGTACCTCTTCCACCTGCTTACTATATCTCCTTCTCTCACGAGGAGCTGGCTATCTTCGTCTTTGATCGCATTACTGCCTCGAAATCCGATTCGGATTTCTTTCACTTCTTTAAAAAAACCTTCGTGCTTTATTGCCCCTCCGAAAGGACAGGAGCTCCTTGCATCCTGATAATCTTTGCAGCTCTGCCGTGTTACTCTATTCAAAAATGTATTTCTCATCTCATTGCGGTCTTTGACTGCCACCATCTCGCATTCAAAGTCAAACCATACGGGTACTAGCAGCTTCTTGTCTGCTTTACAATATTCTTCTGCTGTTTTTATGATGGTTTTCTTTAAATCGTCCCATTCCTGCTCTACTGGCTTCCCGCCAGAATATACCGGCAGTATACGCCAGTATGTACTGGCTTCATTTCTAAGTTTCTCTCTACACCATTTGTGATTACACAAATTCTCTACACTCATCTTTCTGTAGTTAATCCTAAACCTTGTTCGGATCTTACACACTAACAGAAAATGATCTGAATCAACGTCTGGACCTCTAAAAGATCTTACATCGTTGACTGCGTTAAAATATCTGCTATCTACCAACACATGGTCTATCTGAGAGACCAATCCGTTCGGTGAACGCCATGTTTGTTAGTGCTAACTTTTATGGGGAAAGAAGGTACTCATATTTGCAAATGAAAAAGATGTTGCCACATTGATCATGCGCTCTCCATTATTATTGGTCACGCAATACAAACTATGCCTACCAGCCGTTGGCCATGCATCACTTCCTCATTACTGACTTGTGCATTAAAGTCCCCTATAATCATTTTAAGATCATAACATAGACATCTTCTGATTTCATCATCGAGTTCATCATAGAATTGGTCTGTTTCTTCTTCGCTCTTCTCCTCTGTCGGTGCGTGGACATTTATAATTGAGATATTACATATTCCCTCTTTATTCTCAACCTTCATATACGTTCATTAATAGGTTTGAAGTCTAATATGGCAGATTTCAACTTCCTGGACACTAGAAAAGCTGTACAAAACTCGTGACGCTCCTTATGCTCGCTGTATAGTACATCAAAGTTCTTGTCTTTCAGGATACCTTGTCCAGTCCATCGCACCTCTTGCACAGCCGCGATATCAATTATCATTTTCTCCAATTGCCTATCTAGCTCATGCAATGCTCCAGGTCTTATAGGGCTCTCACGTTTTAAGTCCCAATTTTGTAGTCCTTATTCCGAGAGCGTGGTCGTTGCCGATTTTCAACCCGATATCCGAGGCCTTGTTGTAAAGCTTAAGTAACTAATAAATTTTTGAACAAGATGCTGAGGGGTCAGCCCTCCTTTTTCAACGCGGGCTTGGGACCAGCTATGGCTGAGTTTTTTTCCTATTGGAGCATAAAAATCACGCAGAAGGTATCTATCAGAAAATTCTCAATAAATCAGTAAATCAGTTTTCTGCATAATATCGTTTTCTTCCTTTCACAAAATTCGGAAAATTGATACCATTTTTTATTTTCATCTTAGCAGATAAATAGAAAGAAACCTTGACTTATGAACTTAGTTCATTATCTAAAATAAGTTTCAGATAAAAAACATAACAGTATACATTTATAAAAAAAAAAACATTAAAAAAAAAAAAAATGTATTCACTGTGCAAGAACTGCATTTAACTGGTCTCACAACTTCATTTTTAAAAATGAACACCTCAAAAAGTTCTTAAACAAATTTGCTGGCTGCCATTTTTCTAAAAAATATCTATCACTACCTTAAAAATAGAAAAATAGCTATGTCATTAGAAAAAAAAAGTTAATGAATATAAAAAAAAGGGGGTCAAAATTTTAAATAATGGAAAAAATTAATGGAGTCTATAGTCTGAATTTTTCAAATCTTAATTCTGCAAGAAAAAAGTGGGGTGTGCTTAGTTATTTTGACAACCTGTCTTATTATTTTTATATTATCTCTATAATTGTAGGTCATTTTTTTTTAAATTTATTACAATGATTTAATTATTTTAAGTCTTACAATTATTTCAAAATCATAAACAATACGATTTGTTATGAATGTCTCTTCCCTGTGACTACTCCATCACTTCTTCCACTCTTAAAACATTATTTATACTTCTAAATAATCTATGCCACAAGGCCTAGATACAGATAGCTTAGATATTGCTCAGAGATACAGTATTTGTTAAGATGACCCAAATTTAGGCTGAAGGATACAATTAATTAGTTAAATACTAAAATGTGTTCATGATAACCTTCTACAATTATATAATTTTCCTACCAACACCTTAGCTTAAGGAGATGTCAACATGAAGTAATTAAGCTTTCCTTTAAAAGATTTCTGAATAACACTCACACTTGAATATCCCCTACGCATAGGTATCCATTAAGTTCACCAAATAATTGATACATGAATACCTTCAGCTTCAAAAAAAAAAAAAACTGGACGAAGAGTTTTCATTTTAACTCTTTTTTACTCTCAAATTTATGTTAATATGATTAGTAACCAGCTAGTAATGTCCTGCAGAGGAATGTGCTTATTCTGGCGAGGAATGTGTAGGAAGCTAATAGAAAGAACAGAAACTAATAATAACTAATAATTTCTTTATTACATTATACAAATTTGAATAAATGAATTGATACAAAAAACTTGAAATCTTCCATCTTAATTCTGATGTGTAATCTTGTGATGTTTCATTGAATTTATGGAAGTTAATCATATTACAAATTAATTTTTAATTTTAATTATATATTCACAATATACATACCTCACTATTTACAAATAAAGAAATTTTCAAAAACATCTGAGCACTTGTTATCTATCTAATAAACCTCACAATAAAATATAAAAATATATATTTAATACAAAAAAATACAGTAGAAAATTTTTAATATATTAGTAAAATATATATTATATTAAATTTAGATTTCGAAAACTAAAATGTTTTGGTTTCCTAAAATTAGTTAATTATGAAAACCTAATGGCCATAAATCTATATTTATGAAAAATAAAACTAATTATTCAAGTTAATATTTCAGTAACAACATTAATATCATCTTAATAACATCAATAGCATGCATTCTAAATTTCATATTAGTTTTTTGGTGTTTTGAATAAGATAAACCACTCCACAAACAATGTCAAATCAATTATCAAAGTCAATAATGGTCTGGTATTTAAGAGAACCATAATAATATGGGTATTTTAATGACACAAAGAACAATAATAGTGTCAATTTTAAAACATATAAACATCAATAATTAACACTTTTGCATTGTTGGTAACTTAATAATTATCTCTATGTAATAAATAAAGATAATTTTGTAGTGCTATATACAGAACCTTAAAAACTAATTATTCTAATAGGAATTATCAGTCAAATAATTTATAAAACAATATAATTACAAATATCATATATTAGTTTACTTAACATTTAAAATAAACATAATTTTTCAATATCAAGATAATAAAAAGAAATAACTACCACCAGTGATAAGATGAAATGAATAAATAAAAATACAGACAAGGATAGCAGATGGAATTTCTTTTAAAAAAGTAAATATTTTCCCTAATCTCATACAAAATTTAGCTACATTTCAGAGGGTCCACAAAACCAATTTACATAATAATCTTTGAGTTAAAAACTCAATTTGTCCAGATTTGGATTCCTCAGAACCAAAAATGATAAAAGCAGTACTTTGAGAAATGACAATACAAACTTGTGGCCTCAAAATTACTTTAAAAGCACCCAAAATGTATTTTTTTGCAAGTGATAGTTTATTCCACAAAAATCAACAATATGTTGAAATTAAATGAAGACACATCAACAACTACTTAAATATATCAGCTCATTCTATTCTATAAAAAGGTTGAAGATAGAGAAAATTTTAAGGTATAATTTGAACTAATAAGTGATATTTATAAAAGATGAGAATCCACATTAATAACCAAGTTAATGCCAGACAATCGGTTCTCATAAATAAAACTGTTTTTTAAAGCAATGAAAAGCACAAACTTCCTGCCTTCATTAAATAAAATTAATGTCTTATTTAAAACATTTTAAATTTGAAAAACATTAATAATCTCCTTCAATAAATGCTGCACTTGGCATAAATTTATTTTTTTCTTGTGTTTCGCATTAATGATTGACCTGACACATATGTCGAGTCAGTTATTAATGTAAAATTTATTAAACTATAAAAAATTTATCACAAAGATTCCTCCACTTCATTGCTTGAACCTGAAAGAAAATTAAAAAAAAAAAATTAAATATACCTATATATGTGTTTGTGAGTGAGTGCTTGTATGAGTAAATATATATATATATATATGAAATATAAGTCCATTTCTATTTTTAAATTACACACTTTTTCAATTATTAGGCTTATTTTTAACAAGTATATGGTAATACTGCATCTAAAAAGATAAATAACATTAAATTTACAGTTTAATGAGACAGAAAGTTTCAATAACTTCAAATATGGAACTAAACTAAGTTTACATAATTGAAATAAATTTATTAATAAAACAGATAAACGATTCTTTCTGTAACAAAAATGCATACAACGGTGAAAAATATCGGTCTATTAAAAAATTACATTCCCACTAAAACCTACATTTTGAACCCTTCTTTTAAAGAGTGAAATTCCATAGGGGGCCTATTGCTGGTAACACTAAAGAGCTGAGATAGAAATGTAGTGAATTGGAGAGGAACCTTATTACAAGGATAAGACATGGTATATTAAACTATAAATTTGTAACTAACACAATGCACTTAAACTGCAATAAAATTTATAAGTCAGATTTTATAAACTGTCCCTAGCAAATTTGGTTGGTCCCTTCAAACTCATGGTGAGAGTTGACTGTAATTAAACAATATAATTCACAGGTTATAGTAAATAAATATGTTAGAAATGATCTTTAAACAATCTAATTTTATTCGTTGAAAAAACATTTGTATAGGTATTACTTGATATATTAATACCTGTACCATTGCTGATTCTGATCCAACTAAATATAATTTTTATCCTTAAATCATTTTAATCAATCACATAAAGGAAATATATTTATGTTATAAAAAGAAGCAGTATTCCAAAACCTAATTAATTAATCCTTAAAATTCATGGTTGAATTTTCATTAGATTTGCTATAAGAAGAGACATAAAGATCAGCAATTAATTGTTGCTTTCTTCATACTTCTGTTTGTCAATAACCGAATATTGCAAACAAAATGATGCTTCTCAAACACTGTGCACCAGCCTCAGGATTATACTAGAACCTTCTAAAATCTCTTAAATTTTTTTAACAATTATACAATTAAATGCTGTCTTTCTTTTGAAAAAAATAAAATAGTAGTATTTGTTCTCAAATTGACAAATAAAAATAAAGGTCTATTATTAAGCACATATACAATGACACCTTAATTTAACATCACCAACTTCACAGGTAGTGATGATGATAACGATGCACATCCTTTTATCATGGTGATTGAAATTTAAGCCGATTCCTTTTTTGATTTCCATTTTGATTGAAACACAAGACAGCATGATGCACAAAAAGGTCAGGAGAAGGAAAAGGACAAACATTTTTCATTGTTACCAATGGGACATTCATGGAAATCAATATGTCCCACAGTAATTGTAATGACCCTGATGCAGGTCTGAAGGATATGCTCGGTATTTTGTTCACCCTCTCCGAACTCGCAAAGGGGGCCGGATCCAATATTTAACTTATTGAACAGGTGAGCTCTGAGCCTGTTGTGCCCTGTTCGCAATCGGAAGATGAGGACCTGCTCTCTTTGAGTGAGTTCGTAGATTGCATCTCCAGGGCCGTGATGTGGATGTCTCCCAATCCATCTCTGGCTGACTGCGGCTTTTTTGAGCGTTTTTACTTCCTCGAGACTGAGGGTACATTCGAACTGCTCACTTGAAGCTCCTTCCTTGGCCAGCTGGTCCGCCCTCTCGTTTCCAGCGAGTCTGCAGTGTCCAGGAATCCACTGCAGGATGACCTTTTCAGCCATCAAGCATTCGAGCTCCTTGGAGAGATTTTTCAGGCCCCTAACCCACTTCGATCTAAGAGATTGCAAGACTGATGCTGGAATACTATTTTTGGAGTTCTTTGGTCTCTTAAGTATCCTAAGTATTCTCGATGACTCACATATGGCTTCCTGCTCAGCTCGATAATTTGAAGAAGAAAAGCCAGTCGGAACAGCCTCGATCATGTTTCCTGCAGGAAATTGTATATGGATACCGGCGCCACCGTTTGTTGTTTCATTTGTGGCCGATCCATCAATTTTTTCCTTCACTTTCATTTGCAGTTCTAATAATTTTTCATCAGAATAAAATTTTTAGACATATCAACGCACTTAACTATTCACTACAAAAGCAGAAAATATACTGAAGGATGTGCAGGCAAAATTTTAGGTAAAGAGAAATGGTACATGACAGTAAAAAAGGGTCAAAGCAGGTACACAGAACGTCCCTGAAATTGAAGAAAGTAAAGTTGTATGCCATCTATTGGCTTTAAGAGGCACTGCATCTTCTATAAAAAGCCCACAGATGGCGATAGAAAAAGAACTGAAAATGAGATAGTAGCAGTCGGGCGTCAAACCAGCCGGACTCATATAGTAGTCAGTAACAGCCAAAGGGTTAAGAAAAATCCAATTTTCTGATTACAATATAAGGGTTCAAAATAACTTAATTCAGGCAGGATAGGATTATTTGCTGGCCTAATATCATGGTGTAGACTAGGGGAGCAAGAAGTATCTTTTTATTTTTTTAGCAGAGGTTGCATAACTCTCAGCCTCTCACGATCTTTCTTAATGTTATTACTATTTATAATTAAATTTGTTACTTTTTCTAAAACAAATCTGCACTAGTTGGTTATATTTTTAACAATAATAATTTTTTAAAGATCATTCATAAACTAAATTGATATATCCTCAATATCAAAACAAATTATGAGAGAGGTTTATGAAACCTAAAATATAGGAGAAAGTCCTTGAAAATAAAATATTCATATGAGAAACATGAAAGGAATCAACATTGAGTCAAATATGAATACAAAAAGAAAACAAACACTTTAAATATAATAAAACTACAAGAACTTTATTAATAAGCATAAAAAGCTGCATAAAGGAAACAAATTTAAAAGAAAAAAAGTAAAAATAAAATAATACATACTTCCTTTTATTATGGATGCATTCCAAAAGGATTTTGAATACCATCAGATTCAAGTCTAGTATTACTGCTAGTAGAAGATTCTGAGAAAGTATTGAGATCAGACAATTGTTTCACCAAGTTTGTAGTATCATCTTCAGTTACAGTCATAATTACCCATATAATATCTAAAGTAATATGTAATGAATTAAGAATAGAAAAGAAATAACTCAACAAAGATATGAATTTTAAATGTAATATGCTATTTAACATAAATGATTAGTAACAGTTAAAAACTAACATGATAGATACTAATACTAAAAGACTATGATATTGGCATATTTCTGATACTCAATATAAGAACATTTCGAGAACAGCAAGAATCATACTTTGTTTATATTTCATACTTCATGATGTTGGCATGTTAATATTTAATGATAATAAAATAAAAAATTGGGGTAAGGATGATTGGAACATCAATTAATACCCAGATTTTATCTGCAAAACTTGTATATAACGGTTTTTGTATGTAAACTTCTTGTAAATTGTATGTAAACTGAAAGCATACTAATGAGAACCTTATTTCAATTTAAAACAGTTTCAAGCAACATCCAATGGTTGTATCAATAATAAAATTAATATTTCAATATTGTAACAAGAACAACACAGGGATTTTCTATTTACAGTTTATTAACAAATAACCAAGATATTTAATACAGACACACACAGAACAATATTATTTAACATTACCACAATAATAACGGGCATTAAACAGCTAATTACAACACCGATATACACAACACCAAAAACATAACCATGTTGTTCTTATTCTGTCCCTGGCAACCACTCCATCTCAATACTCCTTAGCAACGGGGGCAGTTCCCCTTATTACGTTACAATATAGTATACATAAATAAAATGATCAAATTAATTAACAAACTATTTATAAAAAGTGAAATTATTTATTAAAAAATTTATATAAAAAGTGAAGATAATTGAATTAAGTAACTATAATTCCCGATTAATTTTTAATAATTATTTCCTATGCAGTGATCCATCCTAGTGTTATTTTTTGTTGAATCTAAACCAGATTAGTGGTTTCATGATACTACAATACATTTGCAATAAATAGTACTTATTTATATACAGAAAGTTTTTTTTTTTTAAATAACCAACATATTATTTTTATTTTATTAACACGCATTATCTAATACTTTTGGAAGTATTTTGTTGCATATTTCTTCTATCAAATAATTCAATGCCACCTTTAATCATCAATCTCTGATATTCATCAGTTTAAATTTTCTGATCTCTCCTACCATTACCATTTTCAATCTGTCCTTGAAACACTCTTGTGTACATAGTTTGAACACCATGTACAAATAAAATTTAATAATTATTAAGATCCCAACAATTTGTTTACTAAAAGTATATAACTTATAGTGTGGAACAGAAGAGTCATATTTTTTGTGAAGCTAAGTGAACAAGGACATATATATATATATATTAATGTTTTTTTACATGTTCCATGGCGTTACAGGCATACTACATGTATGATATGTGTTACATTACATTATTTTACATATCAGTGATTGTACTTGACCAACAGTTTATTTGCGTGATGTTACAATAATGTAATGAAATTTGAAATTTTATGAACTTTGTGTGGTTGTAAAAAAAAAAAAAAGTGTATGTAAACATATAATAGTTGGTTGGAGGAAAAAAAAAAAAAAAAAATCATAACATTAAAAAAAATAAATAATAAATAATAATTTAAAGAGCAAATAAAGAATTAATATTTAAACAAAAAATAATATCGAAAAATAAATTAAACTTAATAAGTATATATATATATATATATATATATATATATATATATATATATATATATATATATATATATATATATATATATATATATATATATATATATATAATAGCAAACATTAAAAATAAAGTGAAATATCAATGTTAAAGAAAATTCAAACATTATAACCAAATATTTACCCCCAAAATAAGTTCCTGATGATGTAACCATACGCCACTGACTTTTGTATACCCCAGGTGCTTTAGGAGACACTAGATGAACCAAAATTTGAGTTGTTTGGTTTGGAGCCAAACAGGGTACAGGAATTTTCTGATATTCACACAAAGTATCACCTCCACAAAATTGTAGATTACAACCTTGAGGCCAGTGTTCATCGCCATTATTCAATAAAACCCATACTATGTCAATGCTGAAATATTTGAAAAATTTTAAACAAATCCAAAATATATATGTACAATATAAATTATTATATTAAATATATAATAAAAAATGAAACAGTTGGAAATAAAATAATGAAAGTAAATATGCTACATACAGTGTGATTATTAACAAATATTTTCAGATATAATTTAAACCTAAACTATCATAGTATTTAACAATAACAAAAAATATTTATTTAGCTATAGAAACAAGAGTTAAACTAAAATTGTCTGTTAGCTCTAATATTATGCTCTACTATAAACCATCCTGTGGAAAATGGTAGCAGTCTCTGTCAATATCATTCCTTGGGGTTACAGCAGAGATAATTCATCTGCTCTTGAACCACTTTATTGAGAAAGTTCCCTTTTAATTAGTATGCAATCTCTCTTCATATTCAATTATAGATAATACAATTTTATTAAAACTTTATTATTAGAAAATTTGAATTAGGAATATTTTTTTAGTTGAATTATGACAAATGCAGACGATATGTTTCCTTCAACTTTTTAAATATAACTACAGTGGCGTAGCTACATGAAATGGCACCCCCCCCCCCCTCCATGCAGCATAATAATGAAATGAGATTAAAAAAAAAAAAAAAAAAAAAAAAAAAAAATACAACATTAAAGTTTGAGATTTAATAAGGAAAAAAAAATATAGTCCAAGAGCCGAGGCCAAATTTCGTGACTTATTTGAAGAATAATTTTAGACATACAGCCATAAAATGTCCACCCTCAGCAATCATTTTGAGCTTCCCTCTTCTTGGTTAAGTGGTTAAGCTCCCCAGTTTATAGGAGAATCTGCCTGGCAGTTTCACTCAAGAGGATATATTCTCAGAACTGGTCGTATAATCTCCTCTCGTTTCGTCTTCAATTTGACTAGTCTCACTTTCGCGTTACATCCAGGTAGTAGCTGAATGAATTTTGCCATGGGCCAGTCGTCTCCTTTTATCGTCACTGTCGACCAAAACTATTTCACCTTCTTGTATTCCTTGGCTGATCCCCTTGATTCTGTGCTTAAGTTGACCAAGATACTCTGAACAAAATATTTCACGAAGACCCTCCTTCAATTTCTGCCTATACACTAATCTGCTTTTCAGGCCACACTTATCTAACTTGTCTAAGTCTAGTACTCCTACTTCCTTGATATCTTGAATAAACTATAGAGGGTGTGATCGGCACTAAATCCGCAGGGTTGTCTGTCACATATGCTATGGGTCACGAGTTGATAACCGATTCACAATCACAAAAGGTAGTATACGTTCCCTCGAAAGTCATGCAAGCATTTCCTGATATTCTTCGCAATAATCGTTTTAAAATACCAATCATCTGCTCCCACCATCCACCCCAACAGGGGAACGACACTGGCATGAATTTCCACTCGCTTCTATTAAATGAACTGAAACGTGATAATTTAGAATTATCCACAAATTTCATTGCATACGCAGCACCAAAAACGTTTGTACCATTGTCACTATATAAATGAACCTTGAACATCCTCTTTGTGTAATAAAGCGTCTAAGGGTTTGCAAGAAGGATTCTGTTGTCATTGCTATTATTCTTGACGAGCTTCCATAATCAATCTTTGCACCACTGGTTGATCACCAAATAAAATTATTGGATTTCCAAAATCAAAGGCATCTTCTTTTGAGGCGATTTTAGTCTTAATAATACCATCTCAATCTATAAAGTCTACAATTTTATTAACTATTTTTATCTGTTAAGCAGTCTTGTTGAAACAAAACAAATAAACAGAAGGATTCTGTAGTCATTACTAATATTCTTGACGAGCTTCCATAATCAATCTTTGCACCACTGGTTGATCACCAAATAAAATTATTGGATTTCAAAAATCAAAGGCATCTTCTTTTGAGGCGATTTTAGTCTTAATAATACCATCTCAATCTATAAAGTCTACAATTTTATTAACTATTTTTATCTGTTAAACAGTCTTGTTGAAACAAAACAAGTAGTTTATTCCCTGCTTAATTAATTTCTGGTGTAATTGTTAACTCATTTTTCAACATTCTCTCATGTATATCATGCTTGAGGCTATTTTCATAAAACATGTAAATCCAAACAAATCTACGAACAATACTTTCATACCTGGTGAAGCCTCTGTAGTAGCAAACAGAATCGTCACTGCAATCAAACATAGATGCAACTAAAGTTTTCCTCCTTTCTTCAATGATAATATCTTTATCAAACTGAGATATTGTGGATATCCTTTCACAGGGATTTGTTTTGAGCCAGTTTGGACCCTCCCATCATTTTTCATTTACCAACAATTTCGCTGAGCATCCTCGAGAAGGAAGATCTGCTGGGTTAACACTCCCAGGTACATGATGTCATTGATCTTTCGATTTACTTTCAGCAGCATCCATTATTCCTTTTCCATCTCATGCCCATAACTGAGATACATCTGCTTCTTTAACACACATTTATAAAATGGACATACCTGCATTCACTTTGCAAGCAACTTGTGGAACCTTACCCATTAGAGCCCAGCCTAAATCTGTTTCAATGACTACTACTCCACATTCTAAAATCAGTCTTTTCCCCGTGAGAATTTTTCCAGCAATGTCCGCTCCAATCAGTATTTCAAAAGGGTTATTATTGTCTTAGAGATCAGACAATTATACTCCAGCAGCAACCAAATCATCAATCCAAGGCCCTTCTGTTCTATGTGTAATATTTTCGCAAATAATTGGCTGATCTAAAACATCAAAATTACACCTGTAGTTACCTTCTTAATTTTGTAAATATAATTTATAAACCATATGTTTTTCTGCTCAGTGCTACCGCCCCCAAAAGAAGAATGAACTAATAGCTGTTCTCCTGTTGCTTCGTAACCCATTTCTGAAGCAGTACTCCTTAAAATGTAGGATTGTTGATTACCTGAATCAATAACAGCTCTTGTCTCACAATCGTGTGTCATACTCCTTACTTTGACAATTAAAGTTTGAAGGAATACTCCCTTAAAATTAAGAAGACCCAATGCTGGTTACAGTTTTATCATATAATAAACATATGTTCTAACCGAAAATCTTTTTTTTTTAGCTTTAATTGAACTATCTTCATTAATCAAGAAGCCAGCTGCAGTTGGTGTAGTGGAGAGGGGGTCCTCTTGTATCTGGAAAGTCGCTTGTTTTATTTTTAGTGGCATTAGAACCAAAACCAGGCATGGCTAAGGTTATCTTTTCTTCTGATTCTACTTCGGATTTGATAAAATTCAACAAATGAAATTGTTCATTAAATATGACCTGATTGCAGTTCTAGATTTCTTGGCATTCTCAATTTCTAATCTGACCTGTCAAGGTCGCCAAAAAATGTACTAGCGGCCAAGAAAATCTTAGAAATTAATTAAGTAAATGAAACAATGTTTAACTGGCAAAATTGAAAAATATAATCAACAAACTCAAACTTTATTTTCCATATCAATTACATTAACAGCTGGATGGTAACCAAGTGTTATCTCAATCTTAAAAAACAATATATAATATTAAATTTCAAATTCAGATACAAATCTTCTCTGAATCTGCACAGATTGTATTGTTTAGAGTATTATATATATATATATATATATATATATATATATATATATATATATATATATATATATATATATTTATCTTCACAAATGTAAGAATGTGAAACAGAGGTTGACAACATCAGTTTCAACATGGATTTAGTGTTTTATATATTGATGTTTTCTTATTTCCTCTTCCATAATGTGTAACTGTGTTACATAAGTAACAACATAACTTTTGACATTTATTTATTTTTTTTATTTGTTAATACCACTTCTATATGTGAGAAGTTTTTAGTACACATGTGAGAAGTTTTTAGTACACATATTGTGTGAATGGATTCTTAGTCATCCCTACTACTTGTTGTCCTAAGGTGAGACAGGTTGTAATATAAATTCAATATACACTCCAAACTAAAAAAATGTGAGAAAGTATACCAGAAGTTAACAACATAACTTTCAACATGACTTTTGTGTTTTATGTATTTATATTTTGTTATTCCCACTTCCCTAATGTGAGAAAGTTTATTAGAAGGTAACATTGCCTCTGATTTAGTATTATATTAATTCTTCTTCTTCCCATGGCGCTACAGACCGATGTGGTCCCTGGCCTCCTCAATGAGCATTCGCCAGGTGGCTCGATCTTTTGCGACTGCTTTCCAATTCCGTGTATTTAGCAGGGTCAGTGCATCCTTTGCAACAGCATCTTCCCACCTAAGTCTCGGTCTGCCTCTGCCCCTAGAACGCTCCAGTCTCCCCTCCAGCAGCTTCCTCTCGGAACCTGGTCATCCATCATTCTGGCGACATGTCCAGCCCATCTCAGTCGTGCCAACTTAATAGTTCGCAGCACATTCGCTTCCCCGAAGAGTTCATAGACCTCATTGTTATGTCGTCTTCTCCATTGGTCTCCTTGCTTAATGGGCCCGAAAATCCTTCTCAATACCTTCCTCTCGAAAATGAGGATTTCTTTTTCTTCCTTGGTTGTCAAGGTCCATGTTTCGCATCCATAGGTAAGAACCGGCCTAATTAGGGTTTTATATATTGTACTCTTCGTCTTTCGGGAGATCAAGGGCTTTCTTAGATGTTTCTTTAAGCCAAAGTAGCATCTATTGGCCAACATCAGTCTATGGCTTGTTTCTGCTGATATCTTATTTGTGGCGCAGACGATTGACCCAAGGTACTTGAACTGGTCCACACTTTGGAATCTAAACGGTCCCATTTGCAGGTGCTCTCCTACTGTGTTACCATCACTCATGCCAGTTCTCATGTACTTTGTTTTTTCTTCATTAATTGTTAGACCCATGTCTGCAGCGGCTTCCATGAGTTTCTGGAATGCGCTCTTAAGGGCATCGAGCGAGCGGGCAATTATGTCTATATCATCTGCGAAAGCCAGTAACTGGACGAGTTTGTTATAGATAGTCCCAGTCACCTGGATGTCAGAGCTTCTCACTACTTTCTCCAAGGCAAGATTAAACAACATACACGCCAGGGCATCACCCTGTCTCAGTCCTCTTTTCGTTTCAAATTCTGTTGACAGAGTTGACTGTATCTTGACCTTGCACGTAACATCCTTCATCGTCATCTCTATGAGACGTACCAGTTTTGGTGGTATCCCGAACTCTCGCAGGGCTTGGTAGAGTTTGGGCCTCTTGATGCTATCATATGCACTCCTAAAGTCAACGAAGAGATGGTGTGTGTTCATTTTAAATTCTGTTGATTTCTGGAGTATCATCCTTATACCAAATATTTGTTCTATTGTGGATTTGCCTCTTCTAAATCCCGCCTGGTACTGTCCTATCTCTCTTTCCCATAAGGCAGTAATTTGGAGCACAACACTTTTGACAGTACCTTGTATGTGCATTGGAGCAGTGTAATGCCTCGATAATTAGAGCATTCCAAAATATTTCCCTTTTTGTGTAGTGGGCATATCATTCCTTTTTTCCATTGCTCAGGCATTTTTTCCTGTACCCATATATCCAGTATGATATCATATATGGCCTTATGGAGTTGTTCACTTCCAAGTTTTAGGAGCTCTGCTGGGATACCATCTTCACCTGGTGCTTTGTTATTTTTGAGCGCCTGGATGGCATCTACGACATCTTCATACTCTGGTATATCCATTTCCTCTTCTTCTTCTTCATTGTTGTCTGTACCAGTCTCTTCTGTTTGATCATCTTCATACAGCAAGCTATTAAAATGGCGGGCCCATCTTGACAATATTTCTGTCTGCTCTGTAATAAGTGAGCCATCCTCTCTCCTACAGGCTTTTATTCTAGGCTTGAATGGTGCCCTGCTGCTATTGAATTTCCGATAGAAGCTTCTAGCTTCCTTGAGGTTACTGTGTTCCTCGATTTCCTCCAGCTGCCTCCGTTCCCAAACTTTCTTCTTCTTTCGGTGTAGCCTCTTTTCTTGCCTCCTTTTGTTCCCATATTCTTCCGATGCCAATCGTGTATACTTCCTCTGCACCATACTTCTATATGCCTTATTTTTATCCTCCGTTACTCTGGCGCACTCATCGTCAAACCAACATGGTTTTGTTGATCGCTCTTCCACTCCTAATGAATCTTCAGCTGCTTTTCGGATCACTGTTGAACATTTGTTCCATTGCTCTTGGATGGAGTTTCCGTAGTCCCCGCTTTCAATTAATTCATCCAGCTTTTGCTGGTATGTTAAGCTTACATCCGGTTCCTTCAATTTGGATGTGGCGATTTTACTCGGTATCTTGCTTTGCAGTTTCCGTACATTCGAGATTCTTGCTCTAACCTTTGAGACTATCAGGTAGTGATCTGTGTCCATGTTGGCTCCTCTATAGGATCTTGTACTTATAAGGTTGGACCTGTGTCTTCTGCTGATAAGAACATGGTCTATTTGGTTCACGGTTTTTTTCCATCCGGTGATCTCCAAGTTCCTTTATGGATCCTCTTTCCAGGAAACATCGTGCTACCCACTATCATGTCCTTTGATGTGGCAAAGTTGATAAGGAGTCTGCCATTTTCATTTGTATCTTCATGCATACTGTATTTTCCTATTCTTGGGATAAAGACCGCCTCTCTACCTATCTTCGCATTAAAATCTCCTAATACAATCTTAATGTCGCTTCTGGGGCAGTTATCCAAGGTTCCATCCAACTCATCATAAAACGCCTCCTTTTCGTCATCAGGCGATACCTCCGTTGGTGCATGGCAGCTGACTATACTATAGTTGTAGAATTTGCCTTTCAGTCTAATCACACATATCCGGGGGTTGATTGGTGTGAATCCAGTAACCAGGCCTCTTGCTCCGCCCCTCACTACAAAGCCCGTTCCAAATGTATGGGACTGTTCATGACAGCTATAGTATATAGTGTGAAATCGCTTTTCAAGTAGCCCTTTCCCCTTCCATCTCACTTCCTGGATTGCAGTTATGTCTATTTTATATTTATCTAGTTCGTTTAGGAGTGACCGAAGTGACCCCAGTCTGTATAGTGACAGGATATTCCATTGTCCTAGTTTTAGGTCCTTTTGACGAATTCCGGGTTGTTTCCTTAGGTTCAGTCCAGCGATATCTCTTTGAGGTTTCGTAATGGTTTGATTTAGGAGGAGCGGGTCATTAGCCCGCTGCCTCCGAGTCAGATGGAGGGGCTGCCTCCTCAGAGCTCCCTGACTCGCTCCCCCATCCGGGGCGGCTACCTAGGGGAGGTGACCCTAGGGTGTGTACTGTAGTTGACCTTTATCTGTAGTGGGTGTGTTTGTAGTGTGCTGTAATTAGTGTTTATGTGTGTGTGTGTGTGTGTCAAGAGTACTGTTCCCCCAACTTGGAGGGCCGGTGGCTATCTGCGGTACTTGGACCGGGCGATGGGGCCGCCAACTCCCTACGCCTACATATTAATTCTGAATTACTATAATATTAATTCAACATTGAATTAGTGTTTTCTATTTTGATATTGTCTTATTTCTGCATAATTGTTTTCTTATTTCTCATTTAAATATGAGAAGATTAAACAGATGATAAAATTATTTAGAACATGGATTTGGAGTTTGAGAACAAAGGAAGGAGAATAACTTCCTCCCTGAAAAAGGTAGCAACTAAAACATCAAAACCAATCAGAAGGTAACAATCAATAAAAAGGTACTCAAGGCACATGGAGGGATAGAGTAGATATAATGTTGATACCGAAACTGATATATATATATGTTAATAACAGCTAATAATGAATTAAATATATTTAAGTGTTCATACATCTTTAAGTAAACTCTAATTACTTACGCAGTACAAGGTGAAATTTTAAAAATATTATTATTTGGCTCATCTCTAACCAATGACATTGCTGGTAGTTTAAGAGGAATTTCAAAATCAAAATAGGATCCAACTGCTGCTTGAAGATTCCTTAAACCAAATATAAAAAATATAAGTAAGAATATTGCACAAAAAAAGTATACAATTTATTAATACCAACAATTATTACATAAAGAATTATCACAATGCAGCCAAATAGAATTATGAAATAATAATGCACGGTTTACATTATCAATATTTTAGAGGAAAAGAAGATTGTGTAATATGAGAACAAAAAAATAAAAAAAATAAATTACAGATAATAAATAGAATGATATACAGTTCAGCATTAAATTTCAATAAAATCCAATTCCAGATTGTATGTTGATGTAATACAAAGGATTAATAAAGAATCAACATGAATAAAATGATGCCAACTCATAATATATAAAACAGATTTTAACAGTCAAATCCATTTGGATATGGATTTATAAATAAATAAAAGTATATATATATATATATATATATATATATATATATATATATATATATATATATATATATATATATATATATATATATAAAAATTAGAGATGGTCGGCTTCTTTTGTTGTTGGCCATTTTATTCATTTATATTTTAACTCTTAAAAATTGGTTGATTGAAATGAAAACATGGCCTTAAACGATTATAATTTTTTATGTTAGATTCATCATAACAGTTTGTTATTTATTGTAGAAAGAACTTACATAACCTAATATATATATATATATATTTTTTTTTTTTTTTTTTGTAAATCACAGTTTTAGTTTTGTGTCATAATTAGAAAATATTAATATTAATTCTTTATTGAAATGTAATATAAAGGTTTGGAACATGAAAAGAAAATGCTATTTTAGCAATATAATGTGTTTATTTACAATTACATGCAAGACATTTTTGTGGTTTTATATATATATATATATATATATATATATATAAACTATATATATATATATATATATATATTTTTTTTTATTATATATGAACCTCAAGAACCTTACTAAACATTTAATAGTAACAGTCAAGAAATTTATCCATTTTATGAACCTCATATATTATAAACATATATATATAACATCATAAATTTATCCATATATATATATATATATATATATATTTTTTTTTTTTTTTTTTTTTTTTTTTTTTTAAATGAAAACATGTAAGATGCCAACAAATAAAACAGACATTTATAATGCAAGCACATAAATTGAAAAATAAAATAAAATGCAAATTTATAGTTTTATTATGATTGAATTACATATATTACAATTAACTATCTCAGCTAACTAAAGTAAATTGTTGACTTTTGATTTATTTAAAAAAAGAAAAAACACTTATAATTAAATAAATACCAACCATTGATGTATGTAGGTATTTGTATCTAACAAAACAACATATAAGCTCTGAACGGTAATCAGTTAACATATTGCAAAAGATGTACTTTCAACAAACTAATCATAATATTTACTTCTCTAACATTATTGCTAAATTCAAAGCTTAACAATGAAAAAATGCAATGTCATGAAATTTAAATTTAAATATATATTTTTTTTAATCCAGAAGATTCTAGTCACAACTATGGCACAACATTATTGAGGAACTCTTTTCATTGAGGTTCTGATATTAAGATAGACTAAAATTCATGATACAATGGCTACTAGTTTTTATTAAACTACTTTATAGAAAGTGTATTTAAATCAATCCTCACAAGCACATTACTAGTTAAAAAAAAGTATTTTTTTAATAAAAGAAAATGCATCTATTATCAAAGAAACCACACTATCAAGGATGGGCCATGGACCATGGACCATAAAAATGAGAAGCTAGAGCAAAAATAATTCACCATAAATATAAATTTATTGAAAAAATAGTACAGAAACTGTTGACTGCAATTCATCTCCCTTACTAGACCACAACAGAAATTATTTTTTAAATGTGCTAGAGAAAAAAGTTTTGTGATTTCTATATATCTAGCCAATAATTTAAGTTTTAATATGTATTAAACATTACAAAATAATAGTAATATCAAACAGGTGTCTATTAATAAATAAGGAAAAATATTAAAACCATTTTATTTAATTAATAAAAATATCGATGGTAATTTTTAGCTCAGCTAAATCCAAATAATAAGCATTTCCATTTTAGCATGCAATATAAATTTTAGAAATTAAAGAGTTTACTAACTAGAAAAAAACTTTTTAAACTCTCAAGACAAATAGCTTAACCCTTACTAAATATAGCATTAAACTGATGATGGATAAAATTACAAATTCAGATATTTAAACATTATTAAACAAAAAAATAAATAAAAAAATAAAACCAACCAATTATTCATATCAAGAAGAAAAATCGCGGATGCTGTACCGATATGATTTCCAACCAACATTTTTAACTGTTTAACTAATTCATCTTTATCAGTGGTTCCTAAACATCTAAATTGTTGAAGTAATTGTTGGTCAACAAAATCTCCATCTGTTTCCATCGTTACCATAATAAAAACACATGAAATCGCAAAGGTTATGTTTAAGTCCCACAAAATCTATTTAATCGAAAATTAAATATTCATTGTGAGATATCACTTCTTATCCACGAAAAAATATAACCCATCCAATGTATGGTTTCAAAGAGCAATCTTTGAATAATCGATGTCTAAAAATCGACACTAAAACGGTTAATACATCCACTTCTAGAACATTGTATTTTTGCTTTTGTTTTTTAAATTTTTTTCTGCTTCCTGAAAAATTAAATTTATTCACAACTTGCTTAAAAAAAAAAAAAAAAAAAAAAAATTTAGAGATTTTTTCTTTATAATGAAATTACTTTTATATTACAATTTTAAAAGTAGAATTAACTGAACGCCTCCACTGAGAACTATTTTGGAATTAAAGAATGCCAAAGACAAATTGATATAAAATAACAAGATATTTAATAAAATATTTGAGACCCCCATGATTAACAGCTGCTTAAACAGTAAGATATTCGTTTATAGGTAATATTTACTTGAACTATTTATCAAAACGAAAATAATTTACTAAAACATTCACAGTACATATTCCTATAATGAGAATAAAATTAACTTATTAGGATGTGTATTGTGTTTAGGAGTCGATATGATCTTATACAAACACCAGTGAAAGATTGTGCAATGTTACGTTTCATACTGTTAGTTATTAATTAAATATTTATACATATAAAATACTTTATTCAAAATATTTTCAATTTTTTCTTCACACTTTTCTAAATTTTAAACCAACTCAAATTTAAAAAAATATCAGAACTGTAAAATTCTAGGCTCTGAGATGAAATAGTCAGAAAATGTGTTTTTCAATTTTTTTTTTTCTGGCGTAAAGTTGTCCAACTCTGCCTAAGTCGGTCCCTTTGTAAAAAGAGGAGGGTTAAAGGCGTGTCAATCAAACCTACTAACAGCTACTATGATTCGTCACGTGAACCCATTCGTTTTCGGGTGGGTCTCAATCAATGCCTGAAGTAGTTATTGAAAGAAGGCTCTAACTCGAAATAATATCCTATAATTACATTTTTTTTTTTTAAATCCTTTTATTATTACACATGCCGATAAACCATTATTTATTCTAATGGGCACTGGAACAGGTAGGGCTGTCAGGTAATGAAACGGCAACAGAACACCCAACAAAAGTCTGCATCACCGGATAAATGCTAAGATCCCACAGACAGACATAATATGAAAAATCGAATGGATGGACGAATGGTAAAGGTTTTTATGATTGGGAAAACGCACTGAAAGGTGTACTGCACCACGCAGTACAGCAAAAGGTAATTGTCTCCATGGTTTGTGACTCAAAGGCTAAATTTCGACCACCCAAGCGTAGTAAAACTTAATCGGCTCAAAATTAACTATGGTAGATCCAATAAACACCTCAATTTAATGGCACTAGCACAAAGTGGTATGTATCCTACATGCCAATGCCTGGAAGACGAAAGACACATCGCTTTCAATTGCAAAAGATTTCTGAATGAAAGGGTAAGAGCGCTGGGTACACGGACTATTTACGACGGCTATGAATTTTGAAGAAGTCTGTTGGTTTCTAGAGAGGTGAAGGGGGTCTCTTTTATGGAAGAGCCCGGAGACGGAGGAAGCTGCAGATGCTATCTGATGATCTGGTAGAGATGAGACCCACTTCACCAACTCAAGTCCTAAATAACATATAGATATGTGCCCAATAATGTAATGTAATTAGAACATAATAAGTAGATATTGTGAATTGTGTGCTGGCTCACATAAAGATTAATTGTAAAGTCATTCTTAGTTTTATATATCTAGAATTGTAAAATAAAATAAATTATGTTCAGTAAGAATAATAATTATTTTTTACCTAACTGCCACTATATTAAGATAGAATTGTTTTACACGATACGATGGTCAGAATCCAATTAATAAATCAAACAGTCAGACATCATTTGATTGGGGCTATGGTGTGATTAGAGGATGACGGGTATTGATAACTTAGAAAAGGTATGTGCCAAGAAAGTATTCTCTGCAGAAGGAAGGGGAGAGCCAACTTAACTTGGTGTAAAGATGAGAAGCATGGGGATGTCTCACAGTGGTTCAACAATGGAAAAATTATCAATTTTTAGCAAGTAACAGTGCTAACTTATTGCTCTACTGAATTTCCTGAGAAAAATTCACTAGTACCTATTCTTTTTGGACTTGCTACTTCTACTTCAGTTTTAATACTTTTGATCAATATTGGAAACTTAAATTTAATTGTGTTTGGTTCTTCAAACCTATAGGATACATTTTTTTTTCTTTCTTTCTTTCTTTCTTTCTTTCTGTTGTAGATCCTTGGCCGCCTCAACCAGCCTGCTCAATCTCTGCATATCTTGGACCATTGCTTCCGCTTCGGGTCATGTTCTTCTGGTATCTTAAAGCCGGGGTCCGTTTTTATCACAGATTTTCTGTGGCTGATTAAGGATATAGGTTACATATTATACCAAAAATAAAATAAAATTGATTCAATAAAATTAAAAACTATCTTAAGTAAAATTAAAATAAATTACAAAATATAAAAAAACGGGTATACTTTTATCGGCGGCTTCCGGTGGGTTAAAAATTCGTTTGTATAAATATTTCAACCCTTCCAGTAAATAAACAATGAAATTTTAGATGCGCCTTTTCGGGTGGCAGATGATTTTATTTGATTTTCACTTGTTTACAAGCAGTAAAAAAAAAAAAAAAAAAAAAAAAAAAAAAAATTTATTTCAGCTATTATTTTAAAGAGGAAAATAAGCTTTATAGTGTCAGTCTGATTAATATTATTTCGTATTCATGCTTAAAGCTTATTTAATTTAAATTAAAATGGAAAATTTCGATTTTTCGAAGGTGGTCGTTGGCGGTCTACCAAGCTTTATATATTACAACTATATGAGTGATATTATATGCCAAATACTGTTTATAAAGTTTTAGTACTTAGTGAGAAGATTATAACAGCTGCTTTGTAACCCATTGGAATGTTTACAGAAGCTCAAGAAGCTCATAATAAAGACTATCGTTTGTTCAAACAAAAACACTCCAAGGAATGGTTAAGTATACTAACGAATGAAGAGGTTAAGCATATGCAGTAGTCAGTAGCTGTCCCTTTACCTAAGCAGTATTCGCACAGAATCAAGTAAACGTTATTGTGATTTAAGTGACTAATTGAAATCTTCATGTTTTGAGAATACGTAAAGCTGGTTCCTTTTTATTAATAATTTAATTGGGGTCTTTTTTACTTTAGCCATCCCAGTTACTTTTTCCTAAAACAGTGATTTATCTTATTATTAAATTAATACTAGTGAAGAACATATGTTCAAATTGTTTATTTAAAATATTTTAATAAAAACAATCTGAGTAGGTATTTTATAGTAAATTCATAGAAATTTTCATTTTGGAGGCCAATAGTCTCAATGATTCCAAAATACATTTAAAAATATCCCTTTTTTCATATCTTCTCCTATATATAAATTCACATAAGTGGGAATCAAACAGGCTTCTTCTTGTACTTCATTCCTTTTTAGTAACTTGCTAAGTTTTAAAAGATTCGTATTTAAAATTAGCAGGTTAAAAATGATAACAAGAACGTAATACTGAATATAAAAGGTCATATGGTACTTAGGTTATCTCTTAGCAACTGTTATTATATCTAGATCGCATGTTACTTAGAAAAGTAACTGGGATGGCTAATGTAAAAAGACCCTTTAATTAATGTTGTTTTTTGTTTTTTTTAAATTATATAATAGAAACAACCTGTTTTTATTGTTTTCTAAGCTTATTAACTGTCATATTCAATCTTAACATAAATTTCCTAATCATTAACTATGTACCACTGATTGCATCGAAATCCGAAATACATATAACATATGCTTTTTCGTTACAATTATTTTTTTGGGGCATTTTTTATTTTATTTCTATCTTCACTGAATGATAGAATATTGGTTTATAATAGTAAACAAACCAGAAAATTTTAGCGACTGAGCAGATGCAATAAAATCAATTTTTTTTTCGTATTTCCGTCACCTTGAACCACTGTGCGTCTTGATGTTCCGAAGACAAACCTTATAAAGCAATTCATGATACCTTTTAATCAGTGCACAAGAACCATCGAGAGCCCAGCATATATTACACAACCGTAATCAAAGAGGCGGAAGATAAGGCTACGAATACTTAAGACCATAAAGGAAATGGTATGTGAATGAAATTTGAAAGGGAAACAAAATAATTATTTAAATAAAATCGTTAACTGTAACAATACTTTTTTGACTACTGAAATTCATATCCCAATTTAATATTTGCTTATTTTTATTTGCCCAAACCATATCTCCAAAAATAAATATTTGGGCACTAATGTCTAAATAAATTAATATTTAAACAATCAACATTTATATATTTAAGATTTAATAAAAATTAGTGAGCAGCTATAGTTTTTTTTTTTTACCAACTGTGTAGAGTCAACTGGGGCATGTAGTATTACCTCTTTGTTGATCAAAATACTGTGTACCCATAAAATGTAAACAATGTTCGTAGAATCTTGATTGTAATTTTGATTTTGTTAAATCCCTCTGTAACGAAAGTAGTGAACAATGAAACAGCGGTATGGATTGGTAAGTTGTTTACTTCTATTAAACGTAATAGATTATTATTAAAATTTACTCAATATTTTATACATATTTTTGAATTAGTTCAAACAATTGTATTTTTTTTACTGTGGTTATCATATAAGGAGGCTAATGAAATTAAAATTGACCTAGTGATTTTAACTTTAAAACAAACAAAAACAAAGCATGATATTATTATGTTTATTAATTAAAGTTGAATTGTTATGTTTAAAACTGTAATGTTTTTTAATACAAATAGTTAGCTAAAAGAATCTATGATACTCTATATTCAATTGTATAACATTTTTTCCTGTTTATTAACAAGGTACAGTTAGTAACTAAAGTTTCTGGACTCCAATATTTCTATAAAAATTATTACGAGTTCGAGTGAGATTTATAAATAATAATTATAGTAAAGATATAATAATAAAGATTATTTTCTCTTACTAATTTTCTATTCTCCTTAATAATTAAATATGTGAACACTTAAAATAGATTTATTATTTTTGAAATAGGGAGAATGTTTAAAATTATTTCATTATTTTCAAGCAATAAAAGTTTCTGGACATTTACTTACTGTTTGCAAAAAAGTTACTCTAATCCTTTTAGGATTAAAAAGGGATGTTCAAATGTCATGTCTAGATTTCAAGTAGTTCCATTTCTGGTTATTCCCAGTGATAAATGCTCTGGTACACAAATTTTAATCGTTATGTCTCAAACATCATTTGAAGAACAGTTAATAATCGTTTTTAATTATGAAAAGGGTAAAAAAGTGTGAGAAGTTATGCTCTTTGACATTCTGTAAAAAAATTAACACCAAGTGCCAACAGCTTAGGGCTGAAATGTAAGCTCCATTTCTATCTGGACAATGAACCTAATCATATCAGTCTGATAACTGGAATTTGATGATTTTTCAATTACCCAAAATTGGTCAATCCACTTCCTTAATCTCCCAACATGAACCCGATTGAGCACCTTTGGGATAATTTAAAATGGCAACTTACGAAGAGGCCAATAAGATCCAAGGAAGAGCTTAAGAAGTGTCTCCTTGATGAATGGTCGAGTATTCTGACTAATGTGACCTCAAAACTTTTTATTTTCTATGTCCAGCAGGCTCAGAGAGATAATAAAAGTTAAGGGCAATGCCTCACAACATTAATTTATTTTTTCTAGCACCAATATCAAATTCGTTATTGACATTTGAAGAAAGTGTCCAAAAACTTATCTTTTGTTACCTTTCTTTTCAATGTATTACGTTTTTTTGTTCTATTATTATTGCTTTTTACATAAAAAATTTAATTAAATATGTTACAGAATTTGTGAATTAAAGTACGAAATGTTATTACTTGTTTTATTGGTTACTAACTCAATTAGTTAGAAAAAACAATTTTAACATCAGGTTTTGTAGTGTCCAGAAACTTTTGTTACCGAATGTAGGTCATTGTAAACAGGGCCGGTGAGAGCCGACCCGGGCCACCGGGCAAATATATTTGCCCAGGCCCCCTAGCTCTCCCCCATCCATCTCAAGATCATCTAAAAAATACCATTTTTTTTTTTTTTACTAATAAACTACATTGTATAATTAATTTCCTAATACGATAAATCGCCATAGAATAGTTTATATAAGTAACATTTGTAACAGGTCACCTTAGCACGGGCCCCGGGGATTTTGCCCCCCTGCTCCCTCCCTTCTCAGCGGCCCTGATTGTAAACAAAGCTAAGGAAATATTGATATGACCAGGTTTTGTGTTCAGCAGTTGATAATAATAACAATGAGTTTGAGTTTAGCATATTTTTAACTCTTAGTAACACAAATTATGCCAACAAGTATAACAACATATTTTCTGTCCGTGTTAATTGGTTTTTAGTTGTTGATTTTTAATTATTTTCTTAATATTATCCTGGGAGGTGATTAAAATGTCTGATTCAACTTTATTTGTAATAGTTGTCTATACAGCTGTGTCTTTTGTTTTTATTGTCTGAGGGAAGTTTATAATATATAGTTGTATAATTTAATATTTTAGGTCTTGTTTATTGAAGTATAGTTTCATTTAAATAATGGCTTGGTTCATGACAGCTGGGAACTCTCCAACAAGTATGCAGTTGCAAATCACTGTTGTTACTTAATTATTCAAAGAAAAAATTGGTGCTTTGCTAGTGTGTAGATAATTTATTAGAGGCTTTTTAAGTCCACTTAGCCCTAAACATGTCTGTATTTTTCACTTTGGAGGATAGTAATTTAAGGAAGGTAATTTATTTATCAATGTTAACATAATGCTTGCTTATAACGTTTTTTTATTCTTATTTTTAAGTGTCTATTTATTCTTAATTTTTTCAGTAAATTGCATTTGAAAAAATCATTGATTACAAGATGTGATTAACCATTAATTTGTTAACTGAGCTAAAGGAGTTAGGCCTTATTTAAGGTGAAGACTTTAGGTCTGATTTTGATCATGGTTATGTTTATTACTGTAGGGTTTGGAACCTAATGATCAATAATGAATTGAACTTAAGATTTTTGTTTACTTTGTGTTTATTTTAATATTATTATTTTATGCAGTTTTCATTGAATATTTATATGGCATATTTTAGGTTGCTTAAAAATGCATAATACAGTAGAAACTCGATAATTCGTCATGAGTGGGGGAGGGAGGGTGACGAAATTACGGAAATGGTGAATTACAGAATTTTGCTGGTTAAGTAACAAAAAAGCATTTTAAGCTATAAAAATTTCATATCCCACATCCGTACTATCTATGTTAACCAGCTGCCTCTTGCTTATCTACTTGGTCAGAATTACACATTTCGGATACATCTTCAAGCAAATGTTTGTTTTCATCACTATTCTCAGTTGCAATGCCTGCCCCTGATGGCCACAGCTTGTTCTACGCATCAGCTATATTGAAAAAGGGCATGTTTAATTGCGTATCCTTTCCAAAATCCATTTAAATTTGTTCCTGAATCAGAAGAAATAAAATTATGCAGAAATATTTTCCTGTGGTGGTTTCAAATTTTCGATGACTCCCTGATCCATCGGCTGTATAAGGGATGTAGTATTTGCTGGAAGGAAAATGCATTTTATATTTTCATCCACATCTAGTTAATTAGATGATGGAACAGAGCGTTGTCCGTAATTAATAAAGCTATTTCAGGCAAATTTTTTTATTTCATATACTTTTTTACTTGAACAAGGAATACACTTTGAAACCAATCAATGACAGATGCTAATGTTTTTGTAGGAAGAGGTTTCCTGTATAAGCCACTTTCATTGTAGTTATACACCTATTCCGTATTTAAACCTAATCTTGAAATTTTTGAAACCAGGTTTTCACAGTACTCTTTGACTCAACATTGTTAACACTCATCACTTCTCCTTGAATAAACAGCTGCTTAATATCATGTCACTGCTTAAATTTTTCAAGCCACCCAATACTGGCTTTGAATTGGGGATCTCCTTTTAATTTCACATTCATTTCAAGAGCTTTTTGCATTAAAATTGGCCCACTGAGCGGTGCACCTAAACGTTTTTGTTGTATCATCCAATTGGGTGTTTGCAGCAGGAGTAAGTCCAATCCTCTTGGTTACATCGCCGCCTGTGACTTTCATTTTAGCCATGAAGTTTTCAATTTTATCTCCATTTTTTAAAATATCATTTACAGTAGTCTAGCTGTTTAATACCGTCATATGTGGTTCAAGAACGAAGAATGCAGTTTTAGGATTATTAATAAGTCAACTTAGATTAAGTAGCCCTGCTGTCTGCTGGTTGAACAAGTAAATCAGCTTTATTAAAGAAGTAGCAATTGTATTTTGTATTACTGTTTATGAATAGTTTCAAATAGTAGTCGTTTTATTTATTTTTACTCTTTATTATTTTTTTCAGCTACTATTTCTCCTTAAAATGGCAGTGGTCATTGACAATGTTGTATTTTATTATATAAATATTGAGTTACTACCTTATCTAGACTAAGAAACAAAAAAAATCCCAATAATGGTAAGACAATTTTTAATTGGTCTAGTTATAGTTTCTATTTTAAGTTATGGTGTTATCAGTAGTATAAAGAATATTACTGACAAATTTATAAAAGTATTTCTATTTCATTGGAGTAACTGATAGACATAATGATGTGCTATAACCTAGAATATTTACTATTATCAAAGTGTCTACCACTCAAGAATTTTGGAAAATTCAGAAATATGTTGTATCTTTCGTGTGGTTGGAAATAAGTTGGGAATTTTCTGTAGATTTGCGAAAATCAGGAAAAAGTCATCGTTAGATCTAAAATTTATTATAGTGCTTAAATTTTCATAATGAAAGTCCTCTCTTGATAGTTTTTATTTCTTATGTATTAATTTCTAATTCAAATTTCTTTGCATGTACAAAATTACAATGTCATAGCAGGCATTGAAATGTTATACTAGGCCCTCGAAGCCTATCTAAATCTTTCAACAGAGCATTGAATTTGATTTAAAAGAAAAACTTTACTAATATGTACTATAGGTTGAGTTATAGCGATATATTTTCTTTGGAAAAATTCAAATTGAGTAATTTTTCTAGAAAAATGAAAACGGACACTGTAATCTATGTTTAGATTCCAGTTAATTTTTCAAAAGATTTTCTGTTTCCATTATTTTAATTATTTTTGTTCTGATTAAACAGCGTGATTGATTAACTTTCAACAGCTTGTTCAATTTTCAAATGGATTTGTTTTGAATTTGAGAAACAAATGAATTTGGAACTAATATTCATAATTTTTATTATATTTTTATTTTGTTAATATTCAAGAAATTTAATATTTCTTCAATATTATTCACATGAGAAATATGTTACATTTATTAGGTTTTCTTGTTTTAGATTTACAATGGGGTTTCCCTTATGACTCATTGGGTTTTTCCGTTCCTATGGGAAACAAATTTAAAATGGGGCTATTGGATATATTAATCTGATCATTTAAACAAAAATCTGGATCGGTTTTAAACGATTTTATTATTTCTAGTGATTCAAAAGTATTTAATTTTAGGCTATTTTCTACTTGATGTAATATTTTTACTCCCGAGTCTTTATTAAATTTGTGGTTATTTTCATTTAGATGGATAGCGAAATTGGAATTTTGGGTCTTATTAGTGTATGCTCTTATATGTTCATTTACTCTTTGATTTACTGATCGTCCGGTTTTTCCCGTGTATTTTGCTTCACAGTCATTACATTTTAATTCGTATACGCCGCTTTTTGAGAGAAAGAGAGAGAGAGAGAGAAAGCTTAAATAGCTCCAATTTTGCTAACAGGTTTACTATCAAATTAAGATCTAGTGCCTGTGCTGGAGTTTTAATAACTTTAGGGCAGTTATGAGGGTATAGCGGTATCCATCGGACCCAAAAGTATTAACTTTACAGATGTAGATTGTTGGGGTAGGCAGTCATAGATACACAGGAAATCAAAATAATATTTTAATTTATAATGCTGACGTTTCGACTTGCATTCCAAGCCTTCATCAGGGGTTCAGAGAGTATGGTAAACAAACTGTTTACCATCAAGTTTATTTACCATACTCTCTGAACCCCTGATGATAGTTCGTTTGTCTTACTCTCTGAACCCCCGATAAAGGCTTGCGATGCAAGTCGAAACATCGGCATTATAAATTAAAATATTATTTTGATTTGTTGTGTATCTATGACTGCCTATCCCAACAATCTACATCTCTAAATACTTCACAGTCAACTAATACTTTATGAATATTAAATTCACTTTCATCAGATAATATTATAGTTGTCCAGAACTCCAGGGTCCTTCAGTAAATATTCATTTGCAAATTGCATCCTAACTTTTTGATTTTGTATGCTGATAAAAGGTTTCTTTTGAGCTAGTCATCCATGAAATATATATATTTTTTAGAGAATGCCACGCTGTTTCTGCACTTACTGGCTTATCTAAGAATTCAATTGTGGATTTCTTCTAATTTCCGTGATGATCCAAATCTCATCCCTATCAGTTAAAATTTTTCTAGTGCTTTCAACTATTTTTTGGCAATACTCTTTTTCCTTCTTGTATCTCTCCACTATATGCTGGACAGTTAAACAGCTTTTTAAAATAATATTGATTATTTGATTTAAAGATTTCCTGCCATTACAGTGTTAAATGACCAACTGACGTTCATTTAATGTTGAGTGTGCCTCCTTTATTGAAAAATGTTCAAAAACATGACAGATTTTGTTCAACTCGCTTTGAAAGAAGCCAAACATTTTTGACATAAGAGTTAAACTAAAGGTTATAATAAATTATTAAGGTAAAGAAATACTGGTAAAAACAAAGGTGTATCATTTTCACTGTGAGGTAAGTTATCGTAAACAAATGTGTTTTATTTTTATTAATAAATCCTTGATTTTTATGTTTATGTACAAATTGTATATTACTATGATATTTAGTTATTACAATAAATTATTGTTTTGAATGTTATATAATTTGAACTATTTATTTATTTAACGACATATAAATATCCTGATATATCATTTTTACTGGGAGCCAGATGCAATTAAAATGAGATGAAACATATCTCATTATGGTCAGTTTTGAAATTGTGTGAAATTTCATTTCATTTGGTTAATTTTATGATCATTGGCCTTTTTTATATTTCAGCCCACAATCATACCTAAGTTTTCAAATGCGGTCTCTTTTGGTAACTTTTGGTCTGATTATTCTATAACTTAAAATATGTAACTCAAGACATGATTTTGACATTTGTTTGAGAATTATAGAATGATGACTGTACTTAGGTCTACCTTTAATTCAGTTTTTATTTTTGATATCAACATCTGTGTCATTTTAAATGGTACAGTTATACTATTGAAGTCTATTCATTGATTTTGTTATTATTTTATTTTTTTGTATTATTAGAATTTTTTGTGCACAATATTGATTCATACTTGAAAGAAACAGTATTTTTAATGTAATTGAATTTATTTGTTACAGGCAGATGAGCCTCCCTACCTAGCTGTAGGCACAGAAGTCAGTGCTAAATATAAAGGAGCATTTTGTGAAGCCAAAATTAGGAAAGTTGTCCGTAGTGTGAAATGCAAGGTAATATGTTTAGAGAAACATCTTTGTTAATTAAAAAATGATTAAAATTTTCTTATTCCTCTCTTTGGAAATTCCACATTTATCCGAAAATATTATTTGCTTTTAGTCAAATGTTTTTTCTATAGGTGGAATCATTAAATTAGCGATCTTTAACTTCTCTACATGATACTTTTAAGAATCGGATTAAAATAGTTTCAATTGTTTGAGTTTCCCATAAATACAAGCCTCATAAAACATTTTTTCCCTCCTCATTTTATAATTTCATGTATTTAATTCACATCTGTCTTACAATAACTACAATCAGTTAATGTGCTGTTATTCTCCCATAAACAGTTGTATCATTGGTCATGATACTTCCTTACAAAGTAATGGACCCAATTCATGTTCCGGTATACATCCTGTACATGAATAATATAATTTTATTTAATAGTAAATAGGCTTTACAATTCAAAGTTTATCTTTAAACGATAGGAAAAATACGAAAAAAGCCCACACAAAAAAAAGAAAATTAAAATTAGCAAACAAAATAAAAGAATAATAATAATGATAAATGAATGAAATCAATTAAAATAGCTTATATGTATTTATCTTACATCATATAATAGTATAAAAATAACTAAAAAGTATGTATAATAACAAATATTGAACATAGCTAATAAGAGATGTATAACTTAGATTAAGTGAAGAGTGCATGTTTCGTCCTTTTGTGCGTATATCTTTTAAGTGATGTTTTATTGTAATTACCGATTTCTTGGATAAGTCAATTTTCTTAAATTGTTGTTTTTCCAAAGTATGTTTTTGTTTGATTGTAGACGTGAAGTTGGATAGGGATAAAATTGAGATCGTGAAGCATTTTTGATATTTTTGTATACTGAGGGTAATCGTTGATTATCCTCATACACAAGTTTTGTATCCTTCCTAGTTTACGGTAGTTGGTTATACAAGTTGAGCTCTACACTGCTGAGGCATATGTAATCTGGGATCGATTAACTGTTTTATATAATATAAGTTTATTTTTTGTGAAAGTAAGGGAACATCTTGTATATGATTTTTTTTACTTTGTCAACTTTATCGTTTATGTGTTCTGTGTAAGTTAGAGATCTGTCTAGTGTCAAACCAAGACTGGCCAAAATTTTGAGAAACATTAGACTCACAAATAAGTATTAATCCAATAATCAACAACCCCCAAGATATTGACCATCACATTAATAAACTAAATATGCATATTAACCACTCTATGTCAGCATCCATCCCACAGCATTCGCTACCTTCTCTCCGTCGTTATAATATACCCCTCACATTAATAGCACTTATTAAGATTAAAAACAGACTTAGGAAAAAATATCAATGCAATAAATGCCCTACATCAAAGACAATATTCTATAAATTTAATAATTATGTTCGATCCCGTCTAAATAGTTGGAAAAAAGAAAACTAGACAAACACTTTTAAGTCCTTTACACCAGGTGACAACAAAATCTGGAAAATACATAGAATTTTCACTAATCCTTCATCTAAAATTCCTCCACTAAAACAAAATAACAATTACGCCTACCTAGATAAAGATAAAGCCGACCTTCTAGCCACACACTTTCACTCTTGCCATCTTACTACTTCAAAATTTGGCTCAAACCACCATAATAGAAAAATCACAAAATCAGTACGTGATTATTTAAATGTTCCTTTTGATGGCAATTTTTCTTCTATCTCTCCGAAAGAGACTGGCAAAATCATTAGAAATTTAGAAACCAAAAAAGCTTCAGGTGACGACGGTATTCCCACAATAGTTATAAAAAAGCTAAGCAAAAAAGCCATTTTTCATTTAACCAAAATATTTAAGGGCCATTCTCATGGCAGTGATTTTTCACTGTCCTGCTGGACTTAAGATGGAACTAAAACTTCCAAATCAATATTTTTGGTGGATTTGAACGTACACCGACCCCTTAAAGTTGGTGCATACAGCCTAGTTTCGAAAAATATTTTTGTTATTTTTCTATAGCTACTAAAAGGCTTATAAACTCATAAATTTCACTTGTCCCTAGCTATAGTATGAGATTTCAAGGAAGTTATTTAAGTATTTATTTTTAGAAAACTTATGTTTTTATTTTCTAGAGTATGAGACCATATATTGAAGAATAAATTAACATGCTTTTAAACATTTTTAAACTATAAAGGGAAACTGAAAATTCCGTTTTCTTTTTGTCCCTCGGTTTGGCCTCACGACCGTCCCACTAAATAGTTATTTAAATATTCTCTACAAGAATAAGCTAGTGCTAATTATTGCTATCTACAGAGTAATTCGTGAGGTTATCTTCATAAGTGATGTGTTTGGAAGACATTTTTTGGTGTATTTTCTAAGATTTGCATCAATACAGGGTAAGTTTTTCTTCCTCGTACTTTTTCATACTCACGACCGTCACGCGTTTTTAAAATGATTCGTATTTTTTAAAAGCTCCTGGACTCCATATTTGATTATTTGTAGATGTATACAACTGATTAGTCAAACTAGTCGTTTAGGTAAGGTTTTGGTGTTGCAATTAACATTAATTTAAGGGAGGTTCCTCACGACCGTCACACCAATTTTTTTTTAAATTTTAAATTGTTACATATTAATGTACCAACACTTTTATACGTATGAAACATCACTGAATTGAGTTCCTTTTTGGTGGGGGGTTGAGGGGTAGCGGAATCGGACTTCGAAACAACTCAACCGATTTTCTTCAAATTTTATATCAGAGTTGTAAACCTATTTCCTAACATTTTCATATGGGTGAAACATCATTAATTTAAGTTTCTTTTTTTTGGGGGAGGGGGGGGGCATTCACACTTACAAACGACTTAATCGAATTTCGTAAAATTTTATATTTGGGCTATATATCTATTTACCAACACTTTTATAAGGGTAAGGGTGCATCATCATTAATTTAAGTTTCTTTTTTTGGGGGGAGGGGGGGGGGCATTCACACTTACAAACGACTTAATCGAATTTCGTAAAATTTTATATTTGGGCTATATATCTATTTACCAACACTTTTATAAGGGTAAGGGTGCATCATCATTAATTTAAGTTTCTTTTTTTTGGGGGGGGATTCACACTTACAAACGACTCAATCGAATTTCGTAAAATTTTATATTTCGGTTATATACCTATTTACCAACACTTTTTATAAGGGTGCTTCATCATTAATTTAAGTTTCTTTTTTTGGGGGGGGGGGGGGATTCACACTTACAAACGACTCAATCGAATTTCGTAAAAAATTTATATTTGGGTTATATACCTATTTACCAACACTTTTATAAGGGTGCATCATCATTAATTTAAGTTTCTTTTTTTGGGGGGGGGGGGGGCATTCACACTTACAAACGACTCAATCGAATTTCGTAAAATTTTATATTTCGGTTATATACCTATTTACCAACACTTTTATAAGGCAGAAACATCAGTGACTTAATTTTAATTTTTTTTTTTTGGGGGGGGTTTCAAAATAACAAAACCTTAATATTTCTTTTTAAGGCATAACTCCTATTTATCTCTTTATTTTCTTCAACATGTTTCGGAGTACATGTTGAAACCGCTGCCGTCAAAACCCCGTATGCCTGAAAAGGCAAGGTAGGGAAAAAAAAAAAATGAAAAAAAAAAAAAAGGAAAAAAAAAAAAAAAAAAAAAAAAAAAAAAAAAAAAAAAAAAAAAAAAAAAAAAAAAAAAAAAAAAAAAAAAAAAAAAAAAAAAAAAAAAAAAAAAAAAAAAAAAAAAAAAAAAAAAAAAAAAAAAAAAAAAAAAAAAAAAAAAAAAAAAAAAAAAAAAAAAAAAGAAAAAAAAAAAAAAAAAAAAAAAAAAAAAAAAAAAGAAAAAAAAAAAGTTTCGGAGAACATTGCTCCATCTTCAGGATAATTGTGATTTCCCTCACATAGTAACAAGTACATGTCCATACCGACCCTCAGTTGAGGGTCGGTATGGACATGCACATATAGTTATGCCTTAAAAAGAAGTATTAAAAATTAAATCTCATTCAATATAATAGTTGAACAACTAAACTGTTTTTTTTGTAAAATTCTTCCAGAATTGATCACAATTTTTTTATTACTTTAAATTTTTATGTATTAATAATAAATTTTATTATTTTATTTATTTAGTTTTATCCATTTGAGGACATTAATAATTTTTTAATACGAAAAAAAAAAAAAATGTTTAAAGAAAGAGTAACGGTCAAGAGCGTTTCTATGAAAAGCTCTATAAAATGCTTCAAAACAGTGGTAAATAGAAAAAAGAAATCGGCCCCACCTGGGAATTCAATAAATAGAAGGTATATTATAATAGAAAACTCAAAAATAATAAAAATTTAAGCAACTTTAAAAATATAATTTTTTTTTTAATTTTAGCTGAGGCTATGAGAATGATCCTTAATTCAATACTTAGGTACCATTACTTCCCTAGCGCATGGAAAACTTCAAAAACCATAGCGAATTCGAAACCAAACAAAGATCCTAAAGATGTCTCAAATTACAGGCCTATAAGTTTGTTAAATATTATATCAAAAATTCTTGAACAATTACTCTTAACCGCATCCAAAATCACATTAAACAACATAAACTAATTTTAAAAGAACGATTCGGCTTTAGGCCGCACCATTCTACTGTTGATCAACTGGCACGTCTCACTGACTTTATTGCTAAAGCCTTTAATGAGAAAAAACACACAGGAATACTCTTGTTAGACTTAAAAAAAATCATTCGATACAGTTTGGCATACTGGGCTCATTCACAAACTGATAGTATACAAATTTCCCCCTTACTTAATTCATATTATTCATTCATTTCTCTCCAATAGACAATTTTATACACAAATAAACTCCTTCTCCTCTAAAGTTCTTACCCTTCCCGCCGGTCTTCCACAAGGTTTCTGCCTATCACCAACACTCTTCAACTTGCTCCTATCAGACTTACCAAAACACCCTAACGTGATAATATCCCTGTACGCAGATGACACTGCACTATACTCAGCTTCTTACCACATCGACACTATTGTAAATCGGCTGCAACAAAGTTACAAAAAAATTAATAAATATTGCCAGAGATGGAAACTGAAAGTGAATACAAGCAAATCAGAGGCAATCATCTTCACAAAACGTAGACCACTCATAGACCAGCATATCAATTTAAACTCAGAAGAAATCCCTTGGTCTAAATCAATAAAATACTTAGGTTTAAAACTGGACAAATCATTAACATACACTGAACATATTAACAATAAAACAGATAGAGCTATAAAGCTTCTATTCAAAATGTTCCCCTACTTCAATAAAAAATCGAAATTGAGCCCTAAAAATAAACTCATTCTGTACAAAACAGTAATCCGAGCACAAATCACATATGCTTCACCGGTGTGGAGCTGAACTTGCTTTACTAACTATAATAAATTGGAAAGGGTTCAAAATATTTGCATGAGGATCATCAATGATTATCCTCGTTATACTAAAATATCAACCATGCTCCACGGCCTAAACTTACTCCCTTTAAAACAGTACGTCTTCGAACAAACCAAAGCTTACTTTGCAAAAAAAATTCACTAGTAAAAGAAATTGGTAATTATGACAAAAATTCCCTCAAAAGATACACGCACAAAAGAACCAATCATGTACTCTTAACATAAACCTCCCCACAGATTACTCAACTGCTATGTATACATATAGTCACCACTAATGTATGCTGGTTATTTATTATATATTAATTGCTTATATTTATTATTATTGTTTTGTATTCAATTATTGATTGTATTTAATCCTTATTTTATTTTATATTATGTAATTATTGTTTCTTCCTTTACTTTTTCTTTTCTTTTTTTTTTTTTTTTTTTTATGCGGGTTTTTTTCTTATTTTTCCTACTGTTCACAGATAAACTTTAAAGTGTAAAACTATTCATCAAAGCATAAAACTATGTTAATCATGTAGAGGACTTTAGACCGGCACATGTATTCTAAATGATTTTGTAAATGTAATTGTAAATATGTCAACAAAGCCTTATTATTATATGTCTAGTGTCAAACCAAGGTATTTTACTGATTTGGACCAGAGTATGACTTCTCCGTTTAAAGTAATTGGATTGTCTCTAAGTGGTCTGCATTTAGTGAAAATAATAGCTTCCATGTTTGGCAGTGTTTATTGATTTTTTTTTAAAGTTTATTGTAACCTGTTTACTATTGTATCAATGCGGAAAGAGGCTGTGTCATTTGCGTAAACAGATGTTATTATATTAGGATGAGTTGGAAAGTCAGATAGGAATAGAAGACTTATAAAATGATTATAGTCAATCTGTGCTTACTACCTGCTTTTAAACATAAAACAAAATAAAATGCTTTTGTTAACACTAATAATTTTGGATTTTTTAATGATAGCTTTCCTTAGATGTCTAAATAAATTGAGACTGACTAACCTGGTCAAGCAAATTGTTGAATGAATATTTTCAGGAACTGTCTCAATGCTAATAAAGATAATACTAATCAATTTAAGTACATGAGTGAAAATGTCTTTGCAAATGTGATTTGTTGTTTAACATAAGGAATCTCAGAATGATAAAGGATTCTTCAAATGAGGAAGCAGTTCTATATAAAGTAATATACAAAACAGTAGGTTGAGGTATGGTTATTTTAGGATAGGTGTTGATAAAAAATGACTCTGTTTTTAATAGAAATTAGCAACTGGATACGAAAATGGTTGAGATTATGCAGTGTATAGTAGGGAAAGTTTTGAATCCTCAAAATAATTTTTTAGTGGTTACTACACTGAGTTACGAAAAAAGTTGGGTTGCGCTCCCAGAAAATATGGATTTATAGGTATTCAACGATAATAACGAGAAAAATTTTGCATAACAGTGTTGGGATAAGACTTTTTATCTATTCTGTGTACAAAAGACTGTTTTAATGCTTAAGCATTATTAGGTTTTCTCAATACCCTCTAAAATGAATTAGTTTGACTGGTAGTAATTCGTAATTGTTTGGTTCTTTCTGCAATTTTTACCACTGCTTATTCCATTACTAAACTTATGGATTCAAAAAATCGCAAATTACAGTGGAAGAGTTGGCAAGACGGTAGCATTGTTGAAGATGGCTGCAGTGTTTACTATGCAGCTCATTCTATTGATAAACCAGAAACTGCAGTCCATAGAGCTGTAAAAAGGTGCAGGGAGATAAATTCATTCTCCAGACATCATGGCTCAGGATAGCCAAGAGTGACATTGTCCCGAGATGACTGATAATTGATTTTATTTAGCCTCTGAAAATTTCACCTTACTGCAGTTCAGCTGGCTCAACAGTTCAAGAGTGTTTGTGGGAAAGATGTATATCCACAATCTGTGAGGTAAAGACTAGTAGATTATGGTTTAAGAGCCAGAAGATTAGCTCAGAAGCCACAACTAATTCTACAGCATCAAAAACATTGTTTGGGATTTGCCAGGAATAGTAAGCATTGGGCTGAGGATGACTGAAGGAGGTTCCTGTTTACATATTTTGTCTCACTAGATGGATGCCTTATAGTCTGGAGGAGGCATGGTTAGAGATATGCTCAAGCCACAGTAACTTACAAAAAAAAATTTGGGATGGCTCAGTTATGGTATAGGCTGGCATTTCAGCTAATGGATAAACTGAGCTGTATATTTTAGAGGAATGCAATTTTAACGCTAATTCATAAATAACAGACATACATGACTATGTTGTCCCATTTGCACTATTTCTATGCCTGATAATGCAAAATCTCACATGGCCAGGTGTGTTAAGGAATACCTACTGGAAGTTATGATCAAAGTTATGGACTGGCCTGCTTGAATCCCTGACATGAATCCTATTGAACGTAACTGGGGCGAACTAGGAAGTCATGTTAAATCGAGAGTTGTTGTTCCTCAGACTCTCAATCACCTCATAACTGCTTTAAGAGAAGAATTAGAGAATATTGGTGATATCTTCAGAAATTTTTAAGGTTTTTCATTTATCAATAAAACCATTAATTCATTTATTTATTGTTCAAATTTGTTTTATTTAATGTTTTTTTTTTTTAAATAAATTTTAATGATTGTTTTAAAAATATGCAAAATAATTAGTTTTGTTTGAGTTAATGCCAATGAATCCATATTTTTTAGGTGTCTTTTTTTTTTTTATATATATATATATATATATATATATATATATATATATATAATAGTATATTAGAATTACTGACAGTTCTTCCTAGTTGTAATTGTAGAATTAAGCGAATATTTCTTCTTGTAGGTTTAGTTTTAAAATATACATTATTATTCCATTTAACTTATAAATGATTCTCAAAAATGTATATTTGTTTGTAATTAGTTATGATTACTTAATTAATTAATCAGTTTTATGAATTAATAATTTGTTAATCATATGAATTCATATCATTAATATGAATTTGTTAATCATAAATGTTAAAAAATTCTTTTGCAAAAATGCTAATTTAATTTTGAAAATTTGACCTTCATTTTTTAAATACATTTTTCTACTGTCTTTTATATTTTATGATGAATTTACATTTGTTTTATTTGTTGTAGGTTATTTTTAAACAAGGCTTAGGTACAGTTACTGTTGCTGATGATCAAATCAAAGGACAAATAAGGGTAAGTTTGTTAACTTCAATGACAATATGTTTCTGTCCTAAACTTTATAGAAAATTTAAGACAGGTTTATCAAATTTATAAATTTACTATTAGTACAGTCAAACCTGGATAAGTGTAAGCTCTTGGTGACAGGATTTCTATACCACTTAAAGAGGTATTCCACTTAATCCTTAAGTCCGCGTGCCTAGTGGATTAAAATAAGGCCACGCGTTGGCGCACTTTATCCTAATGCAGGTTTTCTCGACATTTTTAATGCGAAAATGGGTTTCAGTATAAAATTAATCTTTTAAATGATGAAACTTACTATATTTAATGTTTTTAATCCTCTGGTAATTATTTAATATTAACTAAATAAATATTAATAAAACTTTAATATTTCTTTCAAACTGTGTAATAACAAAATAAAACAGTGAAGATTTTTTCTTACTTCTCTGAAAGAAATTATGTACCTAGGTCAGAAATTATTCAATTATGGTTACACCTTGGGTTTATCTTTTTGTCACATGTCCTTTACCTGGCTGCTTTTCTTGAACTCCCGTTTTTGCACCTGGCTAATCTGCACCTTTTCGGGGCAACAATACTATCCTTACTACCAGTTTCTTACCTTTAACCCAGCAATTACAGGAACAATACAACTCCGAAATCTTATTGCAAACACTTTATTTTACAAACCAATCAGCTTATATTTTAACAAAAATAATTCACAAAGCTATGATTACTGCACTTCTTCGTTGTTCTAGTGTTTTTTTACTTAGTCATAATACTGCGCGATGAGGTACAAAGTGCACCAAATCGGATGGACGTAGAAAAATAGCTATAGTTTATGTAAAGAAACTTTTAATATTATACCAAAACAATTCACAACAGTCCCAATAGCATACTTAGAGGGTACCTTCAAGGAAAATCTGAAAGTTTAACCCTCCTCTCTACAGGTAGCGAAATATTAGAAGTGGCACACTTTGTGCGCCGGGCGCGCAGACTTAAGGGTTAAACACAGTATTTACTTATTCAGATAATTAAGGTTGCATGTACCACCAAAAGAGGTTTTCAAACAACTCTTAGTTGTTATAATTGTAAAAAAATATTACTTGTGTATGTAGTACACACTTGAAAAACTATACATACATAAAATATTGAAACAATCATTAAATTATATATAATTTTGTAATATGAAAATACTGTTCTTCAGCAAAATATTGGGCCTTTTGTTTTATCAATGCCCACCAATTGATATATGTTTACTTATGCGCTGCCGCAAGAGACTTACTAACTCAAGGTATTCACAAGCCCGGAATCTCTTTATTTTTCTTTGTCCTTCTAAACACTCATGTTCAATTTTGTTTTTATTATTCAAAATCTGACACAATGTTGATTTTGGCACACCAAACTGATTTGCGAACTCATTCCTTGACTTTCAGTTTTCAAATTCACCAACAAATCTTAATTTTTCACTAATTGAAAAAGACTTTTGATTTCGCGATATGTTTACAGGATGAGCTTTATTTATCAACTGGCAGGGGGGAAAGATTAGCATTTAGCTGCAATAGGTTATAGTGGAGTATTAATGTGCTTAATGTCTACACTTTGGAGACCAATCAAAATAAAACAAACTCATATATCCCTTCATGTTTTCTTAGTGGTGATGTGAATTCCACTTATAGAGGTAAATACAAAATTGCCCCATTTACAGAGGCAATTTCTACAAAAATTGATTTCTTTTATAGAGGTGAAAATATTCCAGTTAAAGAGCTTATTTAATGGGAAAATAAGTTTTGTACCACTTATAGAGGTATTTCACTTATGCAGGTACCATTTATCCAGGTTCTACTGTAATTTATTTTTATTAGTTTTAATTTTTGTTCATTTGTTAAGTTATATTTAACTGATTATTTTAAAAAATTAACTTTCCACTTATACCTTGGATCCTCGAAGCATTCCTCACCTAGAGACCTAAGTGGTGATCCAATTCTAATAAGGAGAGTTTTACTTTTGAAAGATCCTTTACTATTAATTACATTAGTTAAAGATATGTGAGTTAGTCATTCTAGTCTACTTCACCCCTTCCAGCATATCATGCCAGGGGTACCAATCTCAGTTCTGATTATTGAGTTTATTAGATCTAGAGGAATCAAAAATGTTTTATTCATGCCATAGGTGTGTTTTAGGCTTAATGGTTTTACCCCTCATAAATTTTGTGGTCCACATTTGAAAAAACTACATTGATATTTAATAATACAATATTTTTAGTCTCCTTAAAATTGTTCTGTTGTATTTAGTACCTTTTTTATTTTATTTATTTATTACTATTATTATTTTTTCCTCATCCTACTATGCCCTATCCTGTCTGCCAGAATGAACGATACCCCACTTGGGTAGGTAGAAATCAGACTCATCCCTTCCCCTGTAAAATCAGACTCATCTGTCCATAAAATTCACCTCAAGAAGTTGTATTCTTCAATATCATCTGTATTCAGAAGCCAACGTCAAAATTGAGGTCTATGTTCATTATCATTGGATTTTAAACATTAAATTGACAATCCAATAAAATAAATCCTAAATAATAATAATAAATAAATGAATATAATATAAAATCCTTAGATCTGGTGTCACTTTATTGACTGTTTTCCTTTATTTTCCATTAAACAATTATTTTTTTCTTTGCTTTTTATTCCAATGAAGGGTTTATTATGTTTAAAATGCATATTTCCATTAAATGATTATCATAATATCTTCATTTGCACAAGTAACTGATTTGTATACCAAATTAAAGTACCATGTTTTTCCAGTTTTAAAAGTAAATTTCTTCATGAAATTGATACGTCTAATTAATTTGATCAAACCATACGGAAGCTGGTTAAATTTGCAAGTTGTGAAATTTGTAGTTTTGTGGATAGTTTTATCGAAAAACGGTGAGCGTCAAAGTATCATAAGACATTGTAACTTCCCTTAAAAAAGGTGAAGTTCAAGCTGTTCTTAAGGTTCCAAGTTTTTAAAATTCAAGGTTACATGTCCTCTGCTCTTATAGACATTTAATGCTAAATTTGTAAATGTGGTCAAAATTTGTTTAATTAAAGTAGAGATATTACAGCTTTTATGGCAAAAAAACATGGTTTCTTCAAAAAAATCTTTGAATTATCGTATATCTGCTATGGATTGGAATAGAAAGATAACGTCTGTGGTATTTTTCTTCATTTTTGATCTAGTTTCACCCAATTTTTTGTTTACACTAAGAGGTACTCACCCTGTATATTGTCCCCTTCAAAAAAATTTCCCTCATGTATAATATTATATTTGTTAAAAACAAATAAAATGTGCAAAATGGCTGATATGATCAACATTTGAATGTATCTAGTCCGCGAAATTCGAAAAGTCACATTATTTTTTTTTTTTCACATTTTTAAACCTTATATATGTTACTGTGTAAAATATTTTTGATGCATTTTAGAAGTATTGTTTATTATAAAAAGATCAATTGGTTAATTTAAAAAGAATAAAAATAATTTTATATTATAAGTTTATTTTATAAAAGTTCAACTATAGTATGTTAAACATCCTAATTGGACTGCTCTGTATAACTGACAAATAATTTTTGCAGGTAGAGTATGGTTATGTAATTATACTGTAATCCCTTCCTGAATGTATCCATTTATTTTATTTTTGTTTGTGTTTATTTTTTAGAATGGTGGTTTAGTAGAAGCCCGACACCCTGAAAAAAAAGAATTTTTTGAAGCAACTATAGCCAAAGTTCAGGATTGTAGTCAATATACTGTTGGTGAGTAAATTATGTTTCTTTTTATGAAATTGTCTATATTCTCTCTAGATTTATCTAAAGATCCTAGAACTTCAAACCTATTAATAACTTTTAGAGCAAAATCGTTTCTTATTAATAAATCTTTTAATAAATAAATCTTCCCTTGCAAGCCTATTGACCATTTCCTTCTCTAGTACATATTAAACATTGCCCTGGGATCCACTTAAGGGTTACATTATCATAAATATTAAGAGGTTTTCCTATTCCGAAGAAACCAGTCCTGCTTTTCATTGAGTCTTCAGGTTCAAGAGAACTTAGAGACTAGTTCTGTCATGTATATACCATTTTTGAGTGATTGAAACCTATGGCAATCACTTTTTCCAGTATGGGCCCATTAGTAAATTCTATATTAAAACCTCTGCCTCCTTTCCTATTCACGTTTTTGGCTGAACCATATGTGGGCCATTCTCATGGCAGTGATTTTTCACTGTCCTGCTGGACTTAAGATGGAACTAAAACTTCCAAATCAATATTTTTGGTGAAGTTAAATGTACACTGATCCCTTAAAGTTGGTGCATACAGCCTAGTTTCGAAAAATAATTTTGTTATTTTTTTATAGCTACAAAAAGGCTTATAAGCTCATAGTTTTTGCTGTTTTCCAGGAAGTAGGGAAATGTTGGGGCCGGAAGATAGAATTGAAAATTTTTGTCCAGAACATTATTGATTTCTTACTAAGATTTTTAATTACTATTGTAGGAATATTGTCTTCGCCTGGAGCTTTTTTAGTTTCAGCTTTGTTATAATATGAATTATTTCTTTTGGTGATACGGAAGGGAAGTTAGATGGTACCTTTTGTTGAAGATATTTATTTACTGTTTTGTTAACTGAGCGATTGTGGTGTGGTGAGCCCAGGTCTTTGGTGATTTGAGAGGTGGAAGTAAAATATTCCGCCAGTAAAGTTGCTTTGCTTTTATCAGAGTAGGCAAATCCATCCGGTATTTTAAGGGGTGGTATGCATTGTGAGCGATTTGTAAAAATGCGGTGAAATTCCAGAGATTTGTCTCCAGGTTTTGTCTTTAAGGGTTTGTGTCCATTTGTGATTTTTCCAATCATTTAATTTATTTTTTACTAATGAATTTAGTCTATTAATTATTATTTTATATATTGGATTATTGGAGCTTTGATACTTCTTTCTTTTTTGTTTTTTAATTTTATGAGCGTTTTTAAATGAGTTGAAAATTTATCATTAAATTGGTAAGATATTTTAGGAACGGCGGTTGATATAGCTGATTTGATTGTTAAATTGAATTTATTTATACTATGTTCTAAGTCGGTAGGGGATGTAATTTCGGGATTTATTTCTAGTTCTTGATCAAGAATTTGTCTGAAAATTGGCCAGTTGGAATTTTTAAAATTCATTTTTGGAACTGAATTGTTTTTATTAACTTTAGAATTTACCCGGAAAATCACAGGATTGTGATCCGAAGAGAGACATGGTAGCGAGACAAGACGAGAGATATTATGGATATTCTTAGAGAGAGCTAAATCTGTAATACTCGGTTTAAAACGGCTTTGAGATGGAATATATGTGGGTTCTGTGGGGCTATGCAATTCTATGTTATATCTTGATATTATATTTAACAGAGTTTTACCATTTTTGTTGTTATTATGACAGTTCCATTGTTTATTTTTGGCAGTTAAGTCCCCGAAGATGATAAAATTGTTACTAATATTAAATAATTTAATTAAGTCTGGCGTAAGTAGTTTATTAGGAGGAATATAAGTAGCAATAATTTAAATAAATAAATAAATAATTATTATTTATTTTAAGCTGAATGGCGATAGCTTCGACATGAGTGAGGCCATCTACCGGCAGATATGTGTGACTAATGTCTTGGCGGGTTAATATCATAACTCCCCCACCTTGCCTGTTTCGATCTTTCCGATATATTTTGTAACCCGGAATCGAAAATCTGTCACCTGGGGCTAGTCGAGTGTCACTTGCAGAAACGATGTCCGGTTTATTTTCGGATAGAAATTGATTAAATTCTATTGAATTACCTTTTATAGTTTGGGCATTCCACATCAAAAAATTTATTTTTTCATAATTAGTTGCCATTTATCTTAAATTTAGAATTGATATTGCTAGAATAAATAATTAGATAAATAAAAATAGATAATAATAACAGAAATAAGGAGAAATGCTTAAGAGTTTGTTTATTATTTATGTTTATAGTATGCAGATATTGTAAGTAGTTTGTTTTGGGCTAGACATAGTTCAATATCTCTTTAGAATCTGTCTGTTTCTAAGTTCTGTAAGTTGTGTAAAGTAAAAATGTTTATTTTGATCTGCGAGTATGTAACTCTAGAAAGTTGATGTACTGTTGTTGTTATGAGTGTGGGATGTAATGTAAGAATTAGAGAAGCCGAAGTTCGTAAGTAAGTCTAAAACATTTATGATTATAACATATTTAAACATATAATTATAAAATATATTAGTATTTGTGAAATTTACCTTTAATCAATAAATGATAAAAGTCCTTCTATTAAAATAAAAACTTTTAATATGCCGTCTTCAGCATTTTTTAGTTTTGACATTGTATTTTTAAAATTTGAGATGATTTTCCTAATATTAAATGAGCTAAAAAAATGTTTTATTTCTTTAAAACAATCAGAAAACGAAGGCTCCTGATTCTGATGTTCTTTCGATGAGAAGGTATTTAGAGGCCACTGAGATTTTGAGGTCGGGAGAGTAGGTAATGCTTCGTTGGTTGTTTTGAAATTTTTTTGCGGTGCTGCTTTTATTGTGGGATTTTTGTTGCTTAATTGTAATTCCAAGTTCCTACACATTAAACATGTGAGCTTGTCTTTCTTTCAAACTTTATTTAATAACATATATTTTTTTATAATTTATCATATTCTTCTTCTGTACCCTTACAACCTCATTATGTATCTTTTACCAAAAAAGCTTGGGTTTTTTTTTTATCTTAGCATTTTATTCTTTTTAGTTTTTGATGATGGAGATATCACTACCCTTCGAAGAACTGCTTTATGTTTGAAAAGTGGAAGGCATTTTGCTGAAAGTGAGACTCTTGATCAACTTCCTCTCACTCATCCTGAACATTTTAGTAATCCAGTTATTGGAGGAAGACGAGGCAGAAGAAATCGAACAGGACCGTTAGTATATACAAAATTATGTATTGTAAGAATTTATTTTCTCAAACTTAACAATATTCTAACAACCTACCTACTCAATTAAACGATATTCTCTTGTATTTATAGAATCCTTTCAACAATTATTTGCTTATTTTAGATTCCACTCAATGTAATTTTTCTATTTATAACATTTAAGTATTTCTATTGTATATACAATACTAACATTGTATCAAAAGAATTTATTTCTCATTTTATGTGTAGAATGTTCTCTTATTTTCCTCTCTATATATTTAATTAGTATCTTGGTATGGTCCATATGGTTGATATATATGGTGGATATGGTCCACTGAGAGTGACCAAATCAAAAGTAGTTGGCAGCAGTACTTAAAAGAATTGTTTCATCCTGAGACATGCAACAATCACCTTCACAAGATTTTAGTGATGAAAAGGAAGAAGATATTGGTCGAGTAGTCTGTGTGGAAGGAGCTGAGAAGAAAAAGCAAAAAGATAACTGGTTTCCTGGTCTAGTTGTGACCAAATCAAAAGTAGTTGGCAGCAGTACTTAAAAGAATTGTTTCATCCTGAGACATGCAACAATCACCTTCACCAGACGTACCAACCCGACAAGGTTGGATCTTTGGTGCTGTGAGAGAGGAGCACAGGTTGCGGATAAGAAGCAACGCTGAGATTACACAATTGTATGGTAAGCCTGATATACTCTTTGTTATTAAGAAAGGCAGGCTTAGATGGTTGGGACACGTCGAAAGAATGGAGCCAAACAGGCTGCCATAGATAATGTTTAATGGTACACCAAGTGGAAAAAGGAAGAGGGGCAGACCCAGGCGCAGATGGATTGATGACCTAGAGGAGGATTTGCGGAGGTTGGGGATACGGAATTGGAGGAATCTGGCGAAGGACCGTGAGGAATGGAAAAGGATGTTGGCAGAGGCCCAGCTCATGCAAGGACTGTAGCGCCCAAGAACAAAATCTATGTATACATTTTCGTTGTTATGGTATTTTTTCTTTAATTTCTTGATTTCATTATGCCTCATACTAGATGTAACTAACTCTATTTCTGTACTTATTTGTTATTTTTAAGGAACTTGGGAATAAAATTATTTTTCTTTACTAATATTTGTTTTAGGGAAGAAAGTAGTGAAGATGAAGAAGCATTTCTACTTTTAAAAGATTTTAGTGATGAAAAGGAAGAAGATATTGGTCGAGTAGTCTGTGTGGAAGGAGCTGAGAAGAAAAAGCAAAAAGATAACTGGTTTCCTGGTCTAGTTGTTGCTCCAACAGCTCAAGACACAGTTCCGATTGATACAAGATTAGAATATCTTGTTAGATCATTTAAAGATGGCCGATAGTAAGTAAAAAGTTTTTTTTAAAATTTACTTTTAAATATTTACTCCATCAATACTCCTAGCTAAACTGGATCTTCCTTGAATTAAGTGTTCTTGGTTGCTTATACAGTGGTTAAAAAAAGTATTCGTACACCTCATTTTTTTTCGGTAAATGTACAAATATTAATTAGTTGGACACTGAAAAACTTATGATTAGTAGGGGAAGATGCTGTACCTAAAGCACAGTTGTACCAGTGGACATTTTTAATAAAGAGAGAGGGGGAGGAGAGAAATTGAAATTGTTAGATTGTTAGTGCTGCAAGCATCTCCCTGCAGTTGCACGTGTGTTTTCAAGATTGTCAGATCAACAGTTTCATGGAAATTATTATTTTAAAGTTTTTTTCTTCCAAATCCTGACCAATCCAACCAGTGATTTTAAATTTTTGAAGACCTATACTTAAAAATTTTCTAGGCAGTAATATTTCATTAACTTCTCCAATAAATATATCATAACTTCATATGTTTTCATATCATTTATCACTTACGGGTTTTGTGAAACAGAGCTTTCCGTACAACATGGCGTTCAGTTGTACCTGTGGACACCATTGCCAGCTGAACCTGTGGAGAGATGGTTAAAGTGTCCACAGATTTTTCTCTTTGTTTATCAGTTATAAATATTGCGGAAAAGTTGGTCTAAATTTACCTACTGTTCGTATAATCTTTTTTTTTAAGAGGAGAAACTCGCCACTCACTATTTATAACAAACTATTCAACTAGTGAGGATGGTGATTTCACAAATGTGATCTTAGCTGATCGATTAAGCGAAGATTGTAACTTTCTGGATGAATTGATAACTGATTAGGAACAAGGTAAAGATATAGAAGATGAAGATATATATGTTGGTGGCTATGTTATGTGTTGTAAAGCATTTTATTGCTTTGATCAAAGAAAAAGTAAACTCGATCACGTTCAACATTTGCTACTTGAAAAAATATTTCATCAAACGATAGAACCCCAAAATTTATTCTTCCGGACATTGTTACTGATTATGAAATTGAAATAAGATTACCACAACCATGAAAAGAATATTACCACCGCTACCTTTTATAACTGGCACTGTGAGATTATGTAAACGATTACATTTTCCTACATCTTTTCATGTATACGATCTCTAATGATTCAATTTTTTCCATAAAAAAGTCTGTGACACTCGTTAATAATAATTATAGTTACATAAAAGATTTATTTTTGTTAAAAGGTTTAAAAATAAGTTAAGTTTCTATTTACTTTCATACGCTAAATTTATTGTTGTCACCTTTGTAGTCGGCCTTTTAGTTCCATAATCAAGTCGACTTTTCTTGTTTAAATATTCTGATTTGTTTAGTACATTGTATAAAAAATTATTGCTGATGTGTTTCTCTAAATATCATTTCAATTATCCCTATAAACCTATGAAGAAATTTATTGTTGTCACCTTTGTAGTCGGCCTTTTAGTTCCATAATCAAGTCGACTTTTCTTGTTTAAATATTCTGTTTTGTTTAGTACATTGTATAAAAAATTATTGCTGATGTGTTTCTCTAAATATCGTTTCAATTATCCCTATAAACCTATGAAGAAATGAATGTCCATTGGTACAACCACTAGTGTCCACAGGTACAAAGGGGGAAGGTACCTATGGACACTAATCAGTAAGTTACAAAACATTATTTTCTGTAAAAATAAAATTACTTTTCATAATAAAGACACCAGGGTTCGATAGCCCCTCAAATTTCTTATCTAATGGTACAATAACCACTCAGATAAATAAAGCACCAAAAATTAGAAAAGTTTATAAGTGAAAATTGTCCACAGGTACAGCACCTTCCCCTATAAAAACAGTACTGTGCATTAATTCTTACCAGCAAGGAAATGAAAAGCCCATACAATGTAATTTATGAAAAAAATTCAATAGTTTTAAGGAAAACAATTATTTGTACAGCAAAAGATGCATCTAATAATAATAAATAATAATAATAATAAAGTTCATTATCAGATCAATGTTTTTATCTAAAAGTAATCCTTTGCTCTTATCTGAACAAAATGAGGTGGATGCACTTATTTGATTGTGTACTAAAAGGTAATTCCTCCAAAATGGAACACAAATCAAAAGAAATGAGCTCTGCTTGCTAAGGAAAAACAATGTTTCCAGCAAGGTTTACCAAGTCTTTAATATATCGGTGTAAAGTCAGCATTGTCTCATATGACCATGCGATACATTATTAAATAGTTTAAAACCGGATTAATGGACAATAAAAAACGTTCTGGACCCCTATTGATGTGAGAATCACGAGAAATTGTGCAATTAGCATTAAAAATTCTAAAATAAGTGCCTGTGAAATAGCGGAACACATTCGAAACAAAATACAGTAAACATGTTGCACTTCAAACTGTCAAAAATAGACTCCATGAAGCAGAGGAAGAGCGTCAAGGAAAGAACCCTTCATAAATGAAAAAAAAAAAAGAGGAATAAAAGATTTCAGTTTGCCCCGGGAACTTTCCAACAAACCACTCTCATTCAGATGAAAGCTAATTTAATATTTTTGGATGCGATGAACGGAAATTTGTCTGGAAACAGAGGAGCAAAGCTTTTTTTAAAAAAATTGCAACCAACTGTGAAGACGTAAGAGTTTAGGGTCATCTGAGCGCAAGTTGGGTTGGTGAACTCGTTATATTCAATAGAATTTTTAATGTAGAAAAGTATGTTAACATGTTGCGAGGCAATTAATAAAATGTGTATGAAATTTAGGGATTGAGGACAGTTATTTGTTTCATTAGGACAATGACTAAGAACACTGCAAAAAAAAACAAAAAAAAAAACGAAGATTGGCAGCTGTAAAATGTTCCTAGGATTTGTCTAACACCACCACAGTCACCAGACATTAATCCATTTGAAAATCTATCGGAATTAAGAAAAATCAAATGCTCATCATGGAACGTCCTACAAAATTGTTGAACCGATGCCTAGGAGGCCGTGATAAATGTGAAGGGCTATCCAACCAATTATTGACCTGTTAAAAAAAACAAAAACATTTTTTAGATAAATATAAATACCACCTTTGAATAATTTTCCTAAGATATGTGTTTGATCAAAGATCATAATTTTTCCTGTTGCAACTTAAAAGGAAGGGTAACTTCCTCACAAATCGCACCAGCCTCTGGAGATTGGACTGTATATAATTTTATCAAAACAAATGCTTGTAACTTTGGGGAAATTTGTAATTGAAAATATCTAAACCAAGCATTAAAATGAAAATAACTCACCCATATGCTGAGGCAGTCGCAGCTTCCTGGAGTCCCAGGTGCACCTATTAGACTCACCGGTGGCTGATTTGCTTCTGGATGCCGAGATATTTGGTTAAGAAATCCTCCAATTAGATCACCACTCATTGGCAAGGGAAAATATAATGTCTATAGTAAATAACTTGAAGAAACAGTTGAAAAACTTTAGAAGGCTAATTTTAGCCTTGCGCATAAAACACTCTAAGGAAGATCCAAGGAGCCTTGGGTAAAAAAAGGTGAGTCTGGTTCGCTCAGCTTGTAAAGACAGAAAGACCTCTAGTCTTAGGGATTAGCGGAATCGACTAGAAATTGTTGAAGAAAACTTTCCGAGAAGCGGAATCAGTTACCAGCTGCCCTCTAGTTAGTTGTAGTAACACTAAAGAGCCAGTTGAGTTAAGACATTTGGTAGAGGGCGTGATATATTTTTTCCTCCTTTTCTTTTTTCACAAGAGCGCCGATTGGCGCGAACAATATAACTCCTAAGAACTATGCGTACAAATACTTTATTTACCCTGTGTATATGTTTTTGTATGAATACATGTAGCAACTTATTCTTTTTGAGAGAGGTAATATATGCATTTTGAAAATTGAGTTGCGGTTATTTAAAGTCAAATACTTGAACACTTGTTTGTCCCAAAAAAGTTGTTTGTACCATAAGAAGGAATTCACAATTTGTCATAAAATTGTGTGGTATTCATTTGTCTTTTTATCTAAATTTTATTTTTTTGAGCAGTTATAATATGAAAACTTTAAAATTCAATTCAGATAAGGTACAAAAACATAATTAATTTCACAAATTCTTATTTAGTAAGATGTAAGATAAGTATCTTGGGCTGAATTATGAGGTTTGGGAAGCTCATAAGGAAGAATTTCTTTTCAATCAAACCAAACGCTCAGCATCAACTTCCTTAGTGTCAATTTGGGCTTTGCCATGTTTGTGATTCTTCTCTGGGCTTTGATCACGATATTTTTTGCATATTATTGTCTTACGTCATCCATCTTTCATAATCTGTCATCATTTGTTTCAAAAATGGCTAAATTTTGCTTCATTTCCGCAGTGATTCTCAAATGGAAATTGGGTCAATTAAATTTTTCTCTGTTAATTCTTGTGAAATCCATGTATCGAGCTTCTTTTGGTATCCAGTCTTATGTAAATAGTTCAAAATTGTTTATGGTTGATGCCATGAGATGAAATATGTTGGTCTGCCTTGTTGTTTTTTTAAGAATACCATTAATTTTTCAACAATTGGCCGGCCAGGGTGAGTTTGTACTTAACATTGAAATTTCCAGAATGAAAACAAACAAACCAATTGTGGCATTGGTGTTAGATTAAGCACTTATCACCATGAACACCGCACAATATCAATTAGCCTGTTTTGTTTTTTTTCTCTTTTCAAAAGTAAAAATATGTAAACAAGATTCTGGAATCTCCTTATACAAAATGCAATAACTTTTTGCTTTAGTGATTGTATTTGATTCTATCTTTATATGTAGATTGTTATATTTACCTTAAAAATGCACTGTAGTATGGCTTCATTGAATAAGGATTACTAGAGATAAGGACTTAAATGCCACCTATTGGGATTAAACAAAATTAATGTTTCCCCAACCCATTATTAATTCTCATTTGATTTTACAAATTTATAATTTATTAATATTATTATTTTTTTTTTTAAGTTATACTGTTCCTAAAAAAGAAGCATTAGAATTTACAAGGGAAATTGGCTTAAAAGTAGAAAATAGTGCTTTGAAAGCAGGTACGTACATCCCAGTAGATCACCGTGCATGCTAAGATTTATGTTACCTCAATATCTATATTAGTTTTTTTTTTTTTATTAAGAGTTTTTCTTGAGGTTAGAATGTACTTATTTATTTTTACATATTCCTTTTCTTTTGTAATTAAAAAAAAAAATTCCCCCCTGATTCTTTCATACAGTAAACTCTTAATTATCTGCAAGTGAATTATCAAAAGATTTTTCACTGCCTTCCTAGAAAATGAAAGCTTACAGAAGTATATTTTCATTTTTGTTTTCTTTATTTTTGTTTCCATCAGTAGAATATATTAATCTGTTGAGTCCATAATTAAACGTTTCTATTTGACATACAATGGCCTAAATTTGGAACACACTGTTGGGAAAAAAGAAGCATTGAATTGCAATGTTTATTTACTCCTAATTTTATTTCTAGAGCTTTTACTGATTATAATTATAGGTTTTAGCTTTCAATCATAAGAAATATAAGTGCTATATTAGACATTCATTAGATATATACATGCAATAATACAAAAAAAACACCTTAACGATATATGCTATTCTTGCCATATATAGAAAGCTTTAAGGAATTGGACTCATATTTATCCTCTAAATTAAACACAATACTTTAGTATCATAACTTTTAAATTTTACGTTTTCTACCTAGCCCTCATTTGAAGAGGTTGGATCAAAATGAATTAAAACTTTTTTTATTCAGTTTATCTGAAGCCTGTTGACAGTTTAATTTTTTTTAGGTCATTGTTACAAAAATCGTTTTGTTGTTTTTCTGTCTCTTTTTAGATATTGCTGATTATTCATGGAATTAGCTGGCTGTGCTACGGATAATCAAGAGTTTACTTTATTTATTTTTTGATAATTTATTGTAAAATGTCTTTTGGTCAGGAAAATTTTTTTTTTCTGTACTTAACAGTTATTCTAAGGCATGTAGTTCTAGAAAAAAGTTGTTGTTTCTTATTCTATACTTTCAATGATAATAACAGTTATGTTTAATAATTTAAAAAAAAAAAAAACTTATATGTTATTCTTTTTTCAGCTGTTGAGAAGGCTTATCAATTTCTAGATAAGGATGAACTACCTCCACACTGGGATAGAGATTCTTTGTTTGGTCTTAGTGAAAATATGGCCACTGACAGTGATGCTGGATTTGATTATGAAGTAAGTAAAATAAATGTTTTTTTTTAAATACTATTTACATCTGTATACATATATACAATAAATAAATTTGAGGGTATTATTGCAATGACTTGTCAATATCATGTGAAGAACCACTCACTAGTAGCACTTTAATAAAAAAAAAAAATTCTATATAAAAGGTCTCTCGGCCATTTTTTTTTTCAGATGCCTTAGTGGATTATTGGGAATGGAATGGGAAACAAGTTGAGGGATTAGTGGATAAGAATGGTTATGGAGTTTACTATGAAAGGATAGGTATCTGGTGTGGGCTAAATTAATAACATATGGAACATTAAGATCTTTATGGATAAGTTTATTTGTGACAAAGTAAGGAGCATTAAGGATTTTTCGAAGGATTTTGTATTGCAAGAATTGGATACGAGATGAATTAGATGGTTTGTTGGAGCCACAAGGCTCAACTCCATATGTCCAATTAGGTCTTATAACTGTCATGTACATAAGCCTTTTGCAATTCATTGGCAGGTTTGAAAGTCTATCTAGTAAATGTTGAAGAAGTCGAAAACGACGAGCAGTTTCCAGTCGATAGCGGATCAGTTCAACAGGGATCAGTGGAATGTTAATAAAAGATACTTTAGGGCAGGAAGTCGTAGGTTTATGACATAAGCCATGAGAGTTATATCTGGCTATTAACTGAGGTCTCTGCTGAAGTTTGTGGTGAAAAAACTGAGATGGGTTCATAAGAACTCGAATAACCTTCAGGAAGTAACTTCAACTAAATGGCACGAAGAAGGAATTTTTCAATATTGATGATATACGACCTCTGGAAAATGTTTCAAATGGGTAAAAAAATCTATGAATTATTTTTCAAGCTTTCTTATTGAAAAGTTTGCTTAGCAAATTATGAAACATGAAGTTTTTGTATTTTGGCATGTTTGTTCAAACCAGAACTTTGAACGATTTGTGCAACCTCAAGACTGTTATATTTCATTCTCAAATTTTTACACAATTTTTTTTACTCAATTTCGCTACAATTCCATGGGTCAGAGTTTCACAGATTCTCAAAATTTTTATTTTTGGCCGTTTTCACTTCACCCTAGTGTCCAGTCTTACTATAGGAAACAATCCAAACATGTTACTTTTAATCATTACCCCCTGAATATTGCTGTATATCCAGCATTGTTATTGCAATGAAACATAAATATGTGTTTAATTAGAGTTGAAGTTGGGATAATAGTTTAGATCCATTGAATAGAAAATTCTAAAATAAATTCTTTTGTTTTTTATACCTTAAGATGTTTTTAATAACTCTTTTAAAGGATTTAATAGTTGATTGTATGCAAATAATATAATTTTGGGTGTGGAAATGTGTCATTTAACAACATTATTAGAATTAATTTATTATTTTTACAGAGTTCTGATGATGAACCTAGAGAAGAAAAAGATCACTTTGTTGCTCAATTGTACAAATTCATGGATGATAGTGGCACTCCAATCAACAAGGGTCCCATTATTGGATCTCAAGATGTTGATTTATATAGACTATTCAAGGTGGTATTGTTAGATTAATTTTGTTAATGATAATTAGTGCACATAGTTCTTTGAAATAATATAGCCCTATTCTTGCTGAAAGTTTAATAATTTCTATGTATTAATTTTATTTAGATTATGATGAAAATTATGGGCATACATCTTTATAATTAGACACACTGCATGATTTTCTATTGCCTTGTTTAATTAAGAGAGCATCTTTATTATGGATCAAACAAAGTGATATAAAAACTAAAACTTGATTTTTTTATTATACATTATTTCCAAACATTTTGGCTGAAATAAAAGAGAAATATATTTCATAATTTATTTTGTCATTATCGCTTATGATTTTATTTGAATCATATTGACCACACCATTTTAATGGAAGGTGTTAAACAATAAATTTATCCATACTATGTGTTTTGAATTCATTTTTTTCTTTAATCCAAATGAAATCTCACATGAAGAAAATTTTACAAAATCTACCATTCTGCCTCTACAGCCTAAGTTGATGTGTATATGCCTAAAATGTAAAGTTATTTGAATTGCAGATAATAGTTTTATTTCTTTTAGGTTGTCCAAAATCTTGGTGGTTTTAATAGAGTTACTAACCATAACAATTGGAAAATTGTATCCCACAAAATGGGCTTTGGACAAAACCCAGTTACAACAAATATGGTGAAACAAACCTATAAGAAGTAAGTTTTATTCTAATTTATATTTTTTACAATTTTTTAAACATTTAAACTCATTTTAATATTAAAATTTCTCCTGGTATGTTTTTTTAAAACTTGTAATATTTCTAATTATCCTGTTGTCTTACCATAACTATTTATGGTCTAGTAACCCATTCGCTCTAAAAAATATTGCATTATTATATATCAGATAATTATAGAAGAACTATACTAATACGAAATTAAGTCAAAAAAAGGAAATAATCATAATCAACTTATAAAAGCTGAATAGCTGTTAGAAGCAACTAAAAAAATAAAAAATAAGAAGAAGCCTTTTTTTCGTAGAATAAAGTTTCAAGTATTTAATTATCTTTTTAGTGGAATTATAATAGCTGTCAAATGACTTAATCATTGATTATTTGATAGGCCATTTCTGCAAAAATCTTGTGGTCTGCAGTATGTCATGTGTGCAAGGTATTTGTATTATGTCATGCAAACCAAAGGAGAGGAGGGAGCTTAGAAGTTGATTTACGCTAAAATTTGCTTTGGTGCGAGTATGAAAACTTGCTTCTTCTGGAAAATGTAAAGAAAGTTACATAATGGATTTCATTTTTATGAAAGGCAGTGTTTTTCAGAAAATGCCTTCTTCTACCTTTGTAATATCTTCGAGAGAAGTTTTGCCTGCTGATTGAGAACTATGATTTACAGAATGAAAAAATAGAAAACCAATCCTTTTTACAGTATCTCTGATTATTTCCTAGTTTGAACCAAATGCAGTTTGAGGACATGGTGGAGTAGATGACACAAAAACCATTTTTTTATGGATTAGGAAATATTCTGTATTTTTCTTCTTTGAAAGGATTTTTTTCGCTATTCAAAGTTTCCTTCAACCAAACTCCTCCCTCAGATGTTTCCTCCACTTCTTTCTGTCTATCGTTTCTTCTTCCATTAGTCCCCTGCCAGCCATACTTTCAGTCACAACATCTCTACCTTTACCTGATGCGAGGCCTACCTCTCCTCCCTTCTGCTTCTCATTCATAAGCTATTTTGGGGATTCTTTTATCATCCATTCTTTTAATATGGATGAACCATCTCAGTCTCCTCTCCATTTCCTCCAGGATATCCCTCTTGACTTCCATTCTCAAAAGCAAGCCTACCTCAAGTGACTCAGCACAAAAAATGAGAAGGATACAGACTTGTATAGAAAGGGGAATAAGGAAGTAATTAAAGCCAAAAGAAAAGCTAAGAATGAGTGGTGGGAAAGAACATGTGCAAACATAAATAGTAGTCTGGGATTTGTACAAGCAGCTGCAGCATGGTCTGTGCTGAGGATTGAGGAAAGAGACTTCCATTCTCAAAAGCAAGCCTACCTCAAGTGACTCAGCACAAAAAATGAGGAGAAGGATACAGACTTGTATAGAAAGGGGAATAAGGAAGTAATTAAAGCCACAAGAAAAGCTAAGAATGAGTGGTGGGAAAGAAAATGTGCAAACATGAATAGTAGTCTGGGATTTGTAAAAGCAGCTGCAGCATGGTCTGTGCTGAAGATTGAGGAAAGAGGAGAGAAACAACAATTTTAGCTAAATATAATAAAAATGGAGGATTGGTCTGAATATTTCAGGATGTTATTGATGAAGAAAAGGAATGAATTTGGGGAAAGAGAAGAAGTGGAACCCTTCACCAGCACTTCTCTATCTTTTACTCAAGAGGAACTGAGGTTAGAAATAAAGAAGTTGAAAAATGGGAAAGCCTCCGGTCCAGGAGGCATGAGTGCTGAACTAATTAAATATGGAGGCAGTAAATTGACTGAACTAATAGCGGACCTTATCAACATAATTTTAAAAGGTGACCACAAGAGATGAAGCCAGGATATATCACTCCAATATTCAAGAAAGGAGATAGAAAAGAACCCAGTAATTATAGAGGGATATGCTAGACAAACCCAATTATGGAACTACTAGGCAGAACTATCAAGAACATGTTACAGAATGAAGTTGCTCAAACCGAAGAGCAATGTGGTCTTACAGCAGGGGGATCCTGCATTGACCACATATTTACACTAAGACAGATTTTAGAAGAAAAAATATTCTGTATTACCAGTAAAAATGACTCGTTGATAATGAAAAGATATGTTGATTTTTGTGGGATTGCAAGAAATAAAATTTTTTAAAAATGGTTCGACTCACCTACTTCATTATGAAGGCATATAACGAAAATAAACATACAGGGATGCTTTTGCTTGATCTAGAAAAAGCATTTGATACTGTATGGCACACTGGTCTCATTTATTAACTGATAATGTACACATTCCCCCCTAACCTTATTCACATTATCCACTCATTACTCTCCAACGGACAGTTCTCTACCCAAATAGACACATTCTCCTCTAAAGTACCTACCCTTCCTGCTGGTTTTCCACAAGGGTCCTGCCTATCCCCAACACTTTTCAACCTGTTCCTATCTTATAAAAGAATTTTCAAACCTTCCTGACCACGCAGATAAAGAGGAAGAAATCCCACCAGACAGAGATGAGGTTGAAACGATTTTAGAAACATTGGAAAATAATAAATCGACTTGCCCAGATGGAATACCGTCAGAACTCTTAAAAGAGGCAGGAAATGAGCTAATTAAGGAGCTTTATGAACTGTTTATGCAAATCTGGGAAGAGGAGAAGGTCCCGAATAATTGGACCGAGGGCCTTATCATGCCAATTTTCAAAGGAAAAGGAGACCCATCTATCTGTGACAACTACCATGGGCATATCCTTGCCTAAGACAGCCTATAAGGTCTTTTCAATTGCTCTGCACAACAGGATACTGCCATATGTAGAGAGGGAAATCGGCGAATATCAGGGAGGCTTTCAGTGTAATAGATCCACAATAGACCAGATCTTCTCACTTTGATTGACATACGAGAAAATGAAGGAATTCAATCAAACAAGCTGGATAGCATTTATTGATTTTAAGGAAGCATATGGCTGTCATACGAAGTGAACTTCAGAAGGGAATGGCTGCCATGGGAATTCCCTCCAAACTAATTAGGCTAACAAGATGCTCAATGTCCAGTATGAAGTGCAGAGTGAAGTGCTGTGGAAATAATTCAGACCCTTATGATGTTAGGATCGGGCTTCGGCAGGGAGATCCACTGGTCTCCCTCCTCTTTAATATAGCCCTCCATGTAACCACAAACAGAGCTGAGTTGGATAAAGGTGAAACAATATTTAATAAAACCACACAACTTCTTGCTTATGCGGATAATGTGGCTATTTTGGGAAGGTCACAAAGATCAGCTGTTATAAAGCTTGAGAATTAAGCGAGTCAAATAGGACTAAAAATAAATGATAAGAAGACCAAGATAATGTTCCTCAGAAAGAAGAAACAAGCCCACCCCCCAAAATATTACATTATAGGAAACTACTGGCTCGAAGTGGTGTACAGCTTCCAGTCAGTACCTTGGATCCACAATAAATGATCGACTGGATGAGGAGGAAGTAAAAAGGGTTGTGATGGGAAATAGAGCATACTTTGGCTTGTCTAAGATTCTGAGGAGTTGACTGACCAGTAATGCCTCGTAGTTCAGGATGTATATAGCACTGATTAAACCTGTGGTAACCTATGCCAGCGAAACCTGGACTATGAACAAAAAGACTAGCGATCTATTGGACCAGTTTGAGAGAAGAATACTTAGGAATATTCTGGGACCTGTACGCCAAAATGGAATATGGCAGAGAAGGAAAAATAAGGACCTGTACAGCAAATAAAGACCTTAATATCTCGGCGAGCATCAGAGTCATGAGATTGAAATGGTTTGGTCACCTAAGTAGAATGGAGGACAATATGATACCAAGGAAAATCTATGAAGGCACACCAGGTAGAAGGAGAAGTAAGGGGAGACCCAAGGGCTGCTGGAGAGATAGTGTACTCCAATACATTTGGCAAATGAGAATAAATAGGTTGTATGCAATGGACAGAGAGAAATGGAAGGCAGAAGTTAAAAAAGCCAGGGGCCGCTATATGCACCTGTTAAGCTATAAGAAGAAGAATGTGGGTTTTTTCTTATTTTTCCTACTGTTTTGAGATAAGCTTTGAATTGTAAAGCCTATTTACTATTAAATAAAATTTTATTAATCATGTTGAGGATGTAAGCCAGAACATGAATACTTAATATGAAAATTAAATTGTAAACATTTTAATTAAGTATTATTATTAATACTTGAAGGGGCCAGATTTGTTGTGATCTATGAACACTTTATGATTCACTGCAGATCCTCTGAGTTGCATCTCTTAAGGACTGTTGATGTTGCCTTCGTAATCGGTATTTTCAGTGTTGATAATGAGAACCTTGGAGCATATTTGACAAAACCTATACATAGAAGAACATTTCAGCCCTGCTTTTCAAAATTGATTGACTCCTCCAGTGCTCCTCCCTTTGCAACTTTTGCATGATAACAATTTTCATAGGGTCTATAAAGCATGGTCTTTTGATAAGACTTCTATGTCTTTGCTCAATTGGTTGGGTCTTTGTCCATTCTCAACTATTTTTGCACTGCTTCATCTGTTGTTGCATCGTTTAGGAGTAAGTATTGCCTGATAGACACAAAAGAAGGTTCTAACTAGAGTTGTTTGATTTAAATCAACTGAATCAACAAGTAATCAAGATTTTTTAGAATTACTGAATTATCTTTTATTTTTTTAAATGAACTTGGTCCTATTTAATGTCTTAGGTGACTGGTCTGGCCCTTCAAATGCTATTTTCCCTTCCTATATGTATAACTTGCATGAAGTAGTTACTTGCAGTTGTTCTCACTTGATTATTTTAAAGAACTTTTAGGTGAATAATAAAACAATTTTTTTTTCTTTGTGATTGCTCATTTTTTCCAGACAGACGATAGCTTAAAAAAAAATTCATCTAATTTTCTCTCATTATGTTAGCCTTTAATTATGACTATTTTTTTTTTTTTTTTCAGGTACCTCTACAGTTTTGAGGAATTTTATCGAAAGTTGGGTTGTACAATGGTTAATCATCCTAGAACCAGTAGGAATCGTAATAGATCCAATCGCAGTTTAATTAGAGATAAAGATAAAACTATTAAGACAGAACCTAAAGTTGAGTTCAAGGTTAGTTTGAAAGATATAGTGTACATTAATTTTTTTCTTTAAAATCGTTCTGAAAACTAAATACTCTAGTCCGTCTTGCACTTTAGAATTTATCTTTAATTCTTCAATTGTTCTTAATGATTGAATCTTTGAAAAAAATAGACAAAAATAGCCAGTCTATCATCCAATAGTCTTGATAATAACAGTAATAATTATTATTATTATTATGATTGATGATCTGTTTTACCATCATGATTATTATGATATTATATGCATCTTAAGTATTTTTTAATTTTCTAGTGTTTAGTAACTTTTATATTATTTGAAATTAAGATGTATGATTTATTTATAGGATAAACAAGGGGAAGCATCTAATGATTCACAAGTTACAGTTCCCACTCCATTTATTAAAGTCGAAGTCAATGAACCTAATCAAGAAAGTGGAGATTCTCCAGGAATTATAAAACAAGAAAAAATTGCTGTAAAGAGTCCATATTTAGAGGAACCTAAAATTAAAGCAGAACCTCCTGATGACAAAGATGTTAAATGTGAAATAAAAGAAGTAAAAAAAACTCCCCGGCAGAAAAAGATAAGAAGTTGTTTACTTGAACAAATGTCTGGTAAAACTGACAACAATAAACCAGTGAGTCCTGGTAAGGATAAAAAACGACGTCTTTTTACCAGGGCCAAAAGAGAAAAAGATAAATCTTTTGTTGTTAAGAAATCTCCAATTCCACCTGGTACAAGACAAAAAAGAATTGTAAAAGATAAAGAAAAGGTTCTTGTTGAACACTTCAAATTAAAGCAGACGAAAATTGCCACATCTATTATAAGTGTGCCTGACACAGAAAAAGTAATTTATTTTTTTATTTATTTTGTTAATCATACTTTCAAAAATTAATTATATTTTAGTTTTAAAAAGTAAATATTTGATTTTTGAGATAATGATTTTCAAAAATCCAACTTTATTCAAGGCTAGTATCTAATACAGCTATCTAACTTAGTACTTATCAATTCTTACTATAAAAGTTAAATAGTTGTAGCATATATGGAGTGAGTATTTGGTTATTTATAACCTCTGAAATTGTGAATACTGTAGTTTTTATCATAATGAATCTTTGTTTATCTCCAAGATTGCTGGCAGTGCAGTTATTCCCAAAGTTCTAGATACATCAAAGATCAAGATATCAGTGCTTCAAAGTTTTGGACAGTTCGATCAACAAAGTTTTGGACAGTCTGAAAGAAATCAAGAAATCGAAGATTATGTAAGCAACATTACAATTACTAATGTAGTCGCCCTTCCTACCCTAGTTGGAGTACATAAGGGCTAAACCCAATAAACGACAACAACTAATATAGTTACCGAAACTCAAACTTAAAACTCTTCGGCTCCTCCATGACTGTTTTATTCAGCAATTAACCATTTACTTTTTCTAATATCTTCATTTGAAGCCCTAATTCAATCACAAAAAGAAGTCTGTAGTGATAAAAAAATATTAATAAAAAAAAATTATTTACCATAAAGGTAAAACTAAAAAGGGTAATGATTTAAGAAATTGTGTAATGATTGTCTATTTCTTATGAAATTAACTAAAAAAAAAAAAAAAAAAAAAAAAAATCAAAGAAACTATTAGAAATTCTACAGGAATAATGTAAAAAAAAAAAAAGAATGTATATCAGATTTTTGAAAAAAATTATTTGTGTCTCTTACTAAGCAGTCAATTATTCAAGATTGATATAGGGTAAGGAGATACAACCAGTATCTTTAAATTTTGCCACAGTGCCAGGATATGCTGTGGAATAACGTTTAATATTTGTTGGAGGTCATTCAAAAATATGCTTGAGTGGATTGGGGTCTCAGAGTGCAGGAGGGGTGGTCCTTCATCAGAAATGATTTTGTCAAATAAGTAAAAACATTTAATGCCAGAAGATTGTCAAATGAATGACGATGTTTAATATAACTTATGCTGCCCTCTTTTCTTGACTGAATTCCAAATTATTATTTAATAAACTATGTTATAAAACAGAAGTATTATTTATCTTATCTAATATACATTCAGCATTCAGCATAACATAATTTAATGTAGCTACTTTTTATTTATAGTAGCATGTCCAACTCAAACAATAAAATAAAGTAAATGCACGTCAATATGATTAGTGCTGTTTGTATGAAACTGGTCTTATCAATGCAATTGCCAAAGCCAACACAATTTTATGAAAAGATAATAATAATTAAGGGTGGGGGATAAAAAAATAATGTAAAAACATTATAACTCTGTCCCCTATTGAAATATGAATGATATGAATTTTGATTCAAATTTAGAAATAAGGAGCTGAGAATAAAATTTAGTAATTTCTCTGAAGCACTAACTCAAATTTTAAGAAGTTTCTCTAATTTTAAAAAAGTTTCTAAATTTTCCCATTTTTTTAAATTATAAGAATTTTCTCTATTTGTGGTGAATTAACATGTCCTTGACTCAAGAAGTGTTGTATAATAATCCAGTAACGTTAAAGCAATCACTTAACGTTGCTATTACTTATTCCTTTTTTTTTTCTTTTATATTTCTTGAATCTTGTTCAATTTAAACAAGTTGTTTAGTGTCTTATCATGTTTATCCATCTCTTTTCTCCTCTCCACTTACAAATTCGGCATTAATAACTACTGATTATCAATAATTGACTTTTTGGTTGCAATCAACAGGTGAGCTCATGCTTCAAAGGAAATAAAAAATGGACATTTCATGTAAATAGAAAGCAATATTGTTGGTTTCTTCTCCTCTGATGTTTCGCAAAAATTTTATTTTAGGAATCAGATCATTTCTTACAGCTATGCAGCATTGTGGAATCTTTCACATTAACACTTACACTAGACTCCCCCTGTCGATTGTCTTCTGTAATTAAGAGGAGAGGCCTTGCTAAGAATATATTTATTCAAAAAATCCTCATTATTTAGAGCCAGTAAGAAGTTTTATAGTTCATCAATACAAAAATACATTTTGTCTTTAGTTTGTGTTATTACAAACAACTGGGATACTTAAGGAATTCATGACTTAATCTCTTAATATTTATCTCAGCATTTCCTTCCTGCATTATTTTTCTAGTATAAAATATTTTTGATTATGTATCATGATTTTTTTAGAGGACAGTAAGGTTTTCCTTACCATTTCGATGTGTGTATTATTTTATATGAACTTTATAACTTTTTATTTGGGTTTTGATTGTATAATTTGATATAAATTTGTCTTAAAAAAAGAAATTTGGGTGTCAAGGGTTCAGATTCCAGTTTCATCTATTCAAATATAAACTATATTTTATGGGAGGGAATATTTTAATCTTAAAATTCTTTTTGTCCTGCGTTATACACTTCATAGGTATATTATTAAGGACAGTTCTAAAAGAATAGAAGAATTCACACAGCTTTAGGACAATTAAATGCTTATAAAAATTCACTAAAAGAAATGAAAAATGTTATAAAACATAGGAATAATTGGTACTATTAAAGAATAGTTGACCAGTTGAGAAATTTAACAGAATATGAATTCCTCTTAAATGTTTTAATCATTCATGATTATGTCACTACCAAGAACTTTGATGTTACAGGGAATTTGTTCATGATAAAGTAGCAACTAAGGCTGTTAAGCTAAGAAATACCTTGTAACTATAAGCAATAATAGTAACTATGTTTTACTAATACTGACTGTGACTAATATGAATTACCGACTATTTTGATTGACTTCATCAATTCACTCACCTTTATTAGACAGAGTTACTTTTAAGTATCATTTGACAACACAAGGTTTGTCCCAATTTAGTGCTTATACATTTTTTTTTCCTATTCCATGAGCCATTGTGCATAAAATTGGCTATTTAATATTAAACTAAACCTTTTTGGAAATCTTAACAATAGTAATTCTTACTAGAGTAGACTAATAAATTGTTGCTTAAGTATGTACTCCAGTAAGAAGGGCCTACAAAAATTTTAAAATTCCAATATTGAAAATGTAATATGAGTGTGTTGTTTTTTTTGTTTGTTTTTTTCTAAAACGATGAATTGGCTAAAAATATCTTTTGATGTAGAGTGAATTCAACAAGTTCAAGTCGGGAAAGTTTTATTATATTTATTACAGAATTAATTCTGTTCTAATTTTTATATTCTCAAGAAAAAATAAAGATTTTATTAAGTAAACCATTTTTCTTTCAAACTGATGGGTGCCAGGTGGCCCGTGACATTGAAGTGAATCACTGCTAAATACTGGGATACATATATCTTTTTTAGCTTATTTTTTTATGACTTGTTATTATGAAGTTAATTAGAAAGGTTTAAATTTATGTTTTTATGTAAACTTGCTGCACATTGACTCCTCTGGACCATCAATTTTTAAGTTAAAATATTTAATTTTTAATTTTTTCATTTGCCAATTGTTAATTAAATTAATTGGTTTGATTTACTTAAAATCCTTGATTTGTTCATGACATTGAAGGTACGATTATTTTAAAAATTCATATTTTGAGATTGAGAATTGAAAAAATTAATCTGTATTATAAAGGGTCTAGCCGGTTGAGGATATGAAAACTGCATCAGTGTCTGATGAAGGGTACTTATTTTTTTTTTTTTTTTTTTTTTTTTTGTTCTTAATCTACAATAGCCATAAATTTAAATATTTTTTTAGTGTGTTTTTTATACCAGCCCCTTAAATGACACCTACCAAAAAAATATTTCTTATTTGTTCATTAGTCAGCTATAACATTTTAAAATTACTGTATGGTCGAATTGATGGAATATACCAAAAAAATAAAATAAAAACAAGTTATGAATAACTTGAGGTACGCATGGTGGTATAGAAGGATCAATACAATTAGGATTGATGAATTAATTGCCACTTCTGTTGAGATTATTTTATTAGAAAACTAGTTTCGAATGCTAAACATTCATCTTCAGTTCTAAAACATACAAAAAAAAAATTTGTGTTGAAAAAAAAATTTTGTATGTTTTAGAACTGAAGATGAATGTTTAGCATTCGAAACTAGTTTTCTAATAAAATAATCTCAATAGAAGTGGCAATTAATTCATCAATCCTAAGTTATGAATAGGCGCGTATGTATCAATTATTCATCAAAAACTATGTTAAAACCTGTGATTTATCTTTATATCTTATGAATGTTAACAAAATATATATACCTACAAATAAAGTATGAACAATCAATATTTCATAGTATATGATGACTACTTTGTCTGTACTAGACATTTGACTGCACTAATTTCGAACTCATAATGTATATTTTATAACATTGACTACATTGACCTATTCTCCCAATTTTTCCATTTTCATAGAAATTTTATCGACTTAAGAAGTAAGATGTAGATTTTCAGATCAAAAAAGTTAAAACAACACATATTTACTGTACTTCAAGTGAAAGGAAAAATCTTACTATTATTGCCTTGATGAAGGAACGTCAGAATTAACAGATTAAATTGAAAACATTGGATGAAAACGAGAACTTAAATTGGCGTGGAAAACCTTAATTAAATTATTTTCAAGTAGTCCAATGGATTTTCTAAAGCTAAGTGACACTGACATAAAATTATTATTTACTATCACTTATCAATTGTCTCAAGCAGTATGTTATCTTGCTGAAATAATCACTGACTGACGGCGTATTAAATTTTTAATTTTTAAAGAATCGTAAAATTTTTATTTAGCATGTGCTTGTTATTTATCAAAAATAAGAAAACCAGCTAAAATATGGATCTCCAGGTCTGATACGACTAATATAATCACTGCTATTGAAGAAGGTAGTGGCAATGATAAAATTTATTATAATCATTATTTTAGCCACTTGCCTAAATTGATTATTCATATATGTCTACATTTTGTTTGATTTAATTAATTATAATAAATTATTTCATTCACGTACCTTAGCTGACTTTTATTTCTAATGTTAATTATATATTGTTTATTTTAGGTATATATATTTTGCTGACATTCATAAGTTATAAGAATGTACATAATGTTATATAATGATAGGTATGAATATAGTTAATGGAGTTTTTGGTAAAAAATTAATATATATAATTGGATTTTATTTTTTGTTTTACTATGTTCAACCAATTTGACCCTTCTGTAATTTTAATATGTTATAGCTAACTAATGGACAAGTAAGATATATTTTTTTGGTTGGTTTCATTTTAGGGGTTGGTATAATAAAAACACTCAAAAAATATACTTCTCTTCTTTTGAAGTTTCCAGCATCACAAAAATTCTAAAAAATATGTATTATAATTAGCTTATGGATTGTCATATACTGTTTAAATTTCATAAATGCATCTTCAATAGGTACGGAAAAAAAAGTTTTATATTAAGTTGTTACCTCCACTATTCGTTCATCATTGGGTTTAGAGACATGAGAAAAATTATATGGCTATTTTAGATGAAGAATGACTATAAAACAGTAAGAACTCTTTATCAGACGCTGGTGCAGTTTTCATATGCTTAACCGGCTTGACTCTTTGGCTTAATGCAGTTAATCAATACTCATAGGTTTGAAATCATATTAATTATTGGACATACTGATTTTATGACGTATCATATTGAGTTATTACTATAAATTTGAAGAAAGAGGATTAATGTTATGATGGTATTACTTTACCTAGAAATAATAGAAAAAATTAATTGGTTTCTTCTTCTAATATTTCGGTGTAACTTCATTATAATAAATGTACCTTCTTTTAGAAAGAGTTTAGAGGGATTTGTTATTCGGAATTTTATTTTTTATTTTTTGAGCTGTTTTTTTCTGTCTTTCAGATATCTTACATTTTAAATTAATTGAGATAATAATTGCTCTTTTGATCATCTTTTTTACAAGGTTGAATAACTAGATATGTATTATATTATATAGTTTATCCTGATACTATATTAAACTATGTTTTACTACTAATTTATGTTCTAATAATCAAGGTTAAACAACCTAAAATTAATTTAATTTAATTTTTTTTTTCAACCTGTTTTAGTTAAAATATACATCTAAAAAATATTCTTGAAGTGTTATTTTTTTTTTCTTTTAGACTCCAACATCCAAAAAAATCAAAGATGATTATCTTCCTTCTAGAAGCAAAAAAGATGATTCTGTTCCTGTTGTCTTAGAAGAAAAAAAGAAAGGGAGGAAACGTAAAGAAAAAGCAGAAGTTATTGATGAGTATGATTTTTTAATTTTGTTTTCAACCTTTAGTTATTAAAGTTTTTTAAAGACATTAATAATTTTTCAATATATCAGTGTAAAGGTATCATGTATATATTTTAATGTATTCTACTATTATTATCAATCACCATTAAAATATGTGTTAGATTTTTTTCTGAAGGACTTCGTTCAGATACAGAGTTCATTTAGTTTCTGGATAAGATTATGCTTCTAGTCAGTAATTCTTGTTGGCATTTCTGACTTGCTGCTTGAATGATAGCGATAATACTTAGGTCATTGTAATTGGTTCCATACCAACTTAAACCTAAAAGATCATCCTATCACTAGATCTAGTTTCATATAACTGCATCAGTAGGTTACCATTTAGTGTTTATTTCCTGATCGGGTTGTTGATGTTTAGTTTATCGATATTTTTCCACCAATTATGCTCATTATTCAAGTACAAACTGAATTTCAGTATATACCTATATATAATGTATTTGTATTTATATTTATTTCTTTTTCTTAATTTTTATTGTTTAAACTTATTTTATGTAATCCTGTTTCAATTCTGTTGATTGACACTAGCAAATCAACTCAATAATGATTTATGAGTGTATTTTATTTATTTATTTTTTTAAGAAAATTTATTCTATTCGCTTATTTTTATTTTTGATCAAAGGGGAATTGTGCTTACAGTTTCATTTCTTTCTTTCTTTTTTTTTTCACTTTTTTTTTTTTTAATTTAAATATTGTTGACACTTATGCTGTATCATTTGGTCATATTTGAAACTAGCATTTGTAATGGTTCTTACATAACATAATCTTTGAAGGTATTGCCCCAGAATATTTATTTTTCTTCTTTTTATGTATATCAAATCTTTGGACCTCACTGGATCCCTCTGCTATCACATCTTTGGATCTAAATCATAATGGATTATGTCATTCACACATTTTAACTTATTTTTATGATTTCATTGCATTTGAATGAGGCAATAATAACAGTTTAATTGATTGTTATACTCTAAGTTATTTCTTAAACGACATTTTTTTCTAGTTAGAGGGAGTGTATAAATAATATGGTAATTAGTGTAATAAAATAGTAAGCCACTACATTAATTACCTTATATTTACTTTTTATGATTTTTTATTTTGTAACTATATTATTTCTTTCTTAGTCAACATTGTATGATCTTATTTATTATGTTTATTTCAGAAGCCTTGATACTTTACCTACTTACAAAACAGTCTCAGTTGGTGATAAATTAAAAGTATATTATGGACCTAAGCATGATTTGAAGGTTACTTATGAAGCCAAGGTATGTCCACATATCTTCTTTATTGTTTCCTTCATGAATTAGTATTGCAACATATTTTTACCCCTGGATAGAACTTACTCTTCTCTTTATTCATTTCTATGTTCATGATCACAGAAAAGATCCTTGTAGTATAAAAGTTTTTGATTTCTTCTTTAGGAAAAAAAAAAAATGTTTTGCTTGATCTTACTCATTATTATCAATTATTGCAATGCTAGGTTGTTACAAAAGTTCTTGTGCATGAACACAATCCTTGTTACCTTCTATAAGATTAGTAATTAATCCTATAAGAATGTTTTTGTTCCTTCTATATATGTCAATGTTTAGTTTGACTAATCCTTTAATTCCTTGTGACTTGAGTTGACTATGGGGTCAAATACATTATTAAAATACACGTGGAATGCTAAATGATAAAAGATCTATGCACCAAAGCTGGCATCGAAGAAATTTGTGCTTTAGAAGGAGTGTCAGTAATCCATTGAAATACTGGCTGGCGGCCTTTGGTTCCTTTTGGGAAAAAATGGTTTTGTTTAGGGTGGAACTTAGTCAGAGTTTTGCATTTTTAACTTGCTCCTAATGGTCTTTCATTGGACTTAAAACTTAACTGTGAACGGCTAGTCAGGGTTTATAGAATTTTGCAATATGGCAATGCCTCTACACATCTTTTTCGCTTGACCATGGAAAAATTATTGTAACTGCTAGAACTTTTACCTCATCTTGTATATATCTCAGATATTTCACCATCACATTATGGTTTGCTTAGAACAATGGCTCATTCTTTAAAGCTTGCATCTTAGATAATCACAAGGACATAAAAACTCGATGTGAAGAGTTCATTGCCTCAAAAAGTCGAGTGGTACTGGCATCAAATCCAATTACTGACAGAAATATGGGTGAAAGTAGTTTAAAACATTGGACTTGATTTAGAAGGATGGTTTTCAATGACATTTAAAATATGTAATTTGAATCAAAGGAATACTTATGCACAAAGATTTTGAAACAACCTAGTAATGTATTATAACTAATTAGGGGTTGTCTGCAGAATTAAAAATAAATTTGGTCAATATTAATTTAAAAATGCATTATGTCCTCTTGTAGGTTTTAAACATTCGTGAAGAAGGCTCTGAAGCCATGTATCTTGTGCATTATTATGGTTGGAATACAAGATATGATGAATGGATAAAGCATTCGAGAGTAGCAGATAATATGTCTTGGGTACCTGGTCGCCCCACCAAAAAATCACAGCAGGTACACACCAATTTTTTATGCACAGGTGTTAGATGCTTATATTTTTCTATATTTGTGTAATAAGTAGTATTTATAAGGGAGTATTTGCTTTAGAATGCCCATATTGCTGTTTTCCTGGTCTGATATTATTCATTCTTGTAATAATTTTTATTAGGTATCAATCTGGTGTATTATAAAAGTGAAACCAATAATTCTTTTGTATTATTAGGCTGGTACAAAGTGGTATTCATGATAAGACAGATTTAATGGGGAAAAAATATATGGACATATCTACTCTTAGGGAGAGTGGAGACAAACAATGAACGAACAGTATTATATTAAAAAACTGATATTTTGATTTATAAATTAAGGAAGGTTGATGTGGCTCATTTATATGGAGGGTATGGGAAGTGATAATCTTTCAAGGGAGCTACTTTATAAAAATTTAGGTGTAATTGTCCTAGAATGAGATGGTTGGATGATGTTAAAGCAGACCTACAGCACCTGGAAGTCGGATGATCGAAAGCTGTTGCTGACCAGAAGTAGTGCCAAATACGATAACAATAAAGAAGTATATATAATGAATAAAGATATTTTAAGAGAGATAAGTTACAATACATTATTTGATGAATAGTGACTGTTATTAATTGTTTCCTGAAAATCACCCTTAAAACTTTTGATTAGAGTATGCGTTTCTGCTCATTTGAAACAGAAAAATAGTCAGGGATGGTAAAAATACCCTTACTATTCCATGCCAGACAGAATGTGATGGAGATCAAAAAAATTCATCCTTTAAACCTACAATTTATTCTTGTAAAAATAATTATATGGAATCCTTATTGGGGGGAAAAAAAAAATCCATAAATACTGAATTCAGAGGTCTGTCATATTAAAAATCTTATAAATATAGAAATTCTCCAGTGACAGTGCAAAATTCATGTAATAGATTAATTGGTACTACATGGGTTAACATTTTTGTCCTTTTATTTGCTATAATTTGTTACTATCACAAATAAATTAGTGATCTAATATACAATAGATATACAAGTTTTCATTAATGTTACTATTATATAATCTGGCTTCTAGTCTGTTAAATGGACCTATTGGTCTTTATTTACCAACTCCTGACAGCTTCCAAGATATTGGCGCGGGCCAATCCTTACTATAATGTGAGTGTCATTATTTATTTCCACTGGCCTTCCATAAAATAAATATTAACCAAATCTTGTGTGAATAGGACCCATGACCTTCCAAACCTGGCAGGTGCTCAGAGACCTATGCACTTGGTCTTTAAGGCTACCAAGTTTATCTTAGTGGCAAAAAAAAAGATAAATTTGCTGAGAACTCATTTTTTAAATTTAAATAATTTGTTTACTTAATTTAATAAGGTGGTAGAAGAAACTGAAAGGAAGTCTTAATGAAATATTCTGTCGTAATGCAATATCTGATTGTTAATGCAGTAATCTGGCAGACTTGATATTGTTAATCATAATTTAACAAATTATCAATACATCAAATCAATTAAAAAATGAAATATTGTTATTACATTTTGATTGAAGAAAATAAAAAGTATTTATTATGTTTTATTTTTGTACAAAATATAAATTACCACTATTAACGATAAGCCTTGTTAATTAAATAATAAATCTTCTATATTCTTAGTAAACACCCTTGTTCATATTTTTGTCTATAATAAAATCAAAATTACATTAAATATCAAATTTTAGCTTACAAAAACATAATTTTTGAGATGTGTATTAGTATTTCGTTCTTGGGCTGGCATGGGATTTCACTAACCCAACTCTCAATTGCAGACCTTTCTTATTTAAATATAAAATCTTATCAATTTATAACTACATCAGCCTTAGTATAAGATTGGAAGCCTTCTTAAATCATGAATAACCTTGATCTGTCCTTATTTAGCCTATAACAATGAAATCTAACTTACCAGCAATGAATTATACTTTGGATCCAATATTTGTTTGTTTTGTTTTTTGTTAGCTATATAGATAATATTCTTATATTTTCTAGTTCATTTTTATTATTAAGATTATTATGTTTTGTGTAAAACAAAATAGAACTTACCAAGTTTTCTTTATTTTTCACTTTTACGTTAAAAAGATTAAATCTAGTATTTATAAATAGTGAAAGAAGAATATTTATATATATATATATATATATATATATATATATATATATATATATATATATATATATATATATATATAAATGATTTATTGAACAATTAATAGGTATGATTTGATTGATATTATAGTCAGATATTTTTTAATTAATCCTTGATAGAATTAAACTTATTTATTTAATTTTACAGACACCAAAGGGTGGTAGAAAACGAAGTAGCCAAGGAGTAAAAATGATGAATGATGCCAGTGTAAAAGTTGAACTAGAAAGCAATGCAACTGATCAGGAATCAGCTGACCCTTGTAGTGATGTTAAATTGGAAACATGCTCCACCTCTTCTTTTTCAGATAATAAATTTAAGGGAACAAGAGCTATTACTAGGGCTTCTAATAAAAGAGGTTACTTTTTCAATATCTTTATAATTCTTTTGTATACATTACCTTTTCTATACAAATTTAGCTAAACTGTACCTGTATGTTACTTAAGATATTTTCGGTAAAATTAGCTATATCAAAAGGCTCATACTAACCTTCTCATTTTTTGGCGGATCCTAACAGCTCAGAAGCTAGACTTTTTCACTCTCGTTAAAATAAGTTGGTTACCTGTAGGATAACCTGTTCTTCCTAGTTGTGTTGAGAGCGTTTAACCACCACAAAAAAACAAACAAACTTTCTCAGGATTAAACACTTATTGCCTTTTTACAATAATATATATGTATTTATCAATTTAATGAGATGTAGTAATTGATAATTAGAGCATCTATTTTGCCACCTATGTTTTTCCAAAACATACACATTTAGCGTGGTAGTATGGATTTTACACAGAATTTAATCACAGTTTCATATACATGATTTGATAGCTAATTTAAGTAGCTTTGTGATGGAAAAAAGAAAATTTAGGATCGGACACATTCTTTAGGAGTTATAGAGAAAATGAGCCATGGGTAGGCATGGGTATTATACAAAATTTAATTAAAATTTGATATATAAGATCTGATAGTAAATTTAATTTATATGAAAAAAAAAAAATTTGGTTGGAAAAATATTTTTGGAGTTATACCGAGAAATGTACAGAAAAAATAAGGATTTCACAATAGTATGGGGTTCTCAGCATGCTGGCATGGATGTTTCAAGGGACTTGATCAAAACTTTATAAATAGAGACTGACAGTAAATTTTACCAGCTTTCAGATGAAAAAAACAAATTTTAGATTAGACAGATAGTTTCATAGTCATAGCCAAAAGAGTACTGACAAATGTGTTTTCTCGGAAAAGTGCAACTTACTGCGCGTTAGCCAGCAGACAGAGAAAAATGACCTTTAGAGTGCCCCCCACCCCACCCCTTTTTACTTTTAGTATGTCAAGAACACCTTACTCTACAACTGTGCCAAAATTGGCTTCTACATGAATTAATTCCTTAAAAATTTCCTTCGTTGCCTGGACTATTTGGTGGGCTCAATCTGTAAACTAGCATCTGTTCTACGCATTTAAGGATTAAACATAGAATGTGCTGCAATCATGATAAGAGCACTGGTTGGCCATCCTTTAAGCCTTTTTATTGTATCTGTGGTAGCAGGTGTTTTTATGAACATGTTCAAACCTCATCCGGTCTGGTGTATGTGGTTGCAGGATTGTTTCATATGAGTAATACGTTGATTACCAATCTATTCAGCAACATTTTCTTTTTTGTTTCATGTCTCTAACTCATTTCTTTAATTTTATATATTTTATTAGAAAAAAAAGGCCACTTGGAGGGGCTACTTAGAACAAAGTTGTTTACACCTTTTAAAAGACTGTGTTACTTTAAACATTGCGTTATCGTCTGTTTTGTTGTTTTGTGAATATGAACAAGTCGTATCATATTTATGATTAAAACTATTTTAGATTTATGTCTGTATTATATGATTAAAATTGATTTTGATTTGATGATTCGTAGAAAGGATTATATTTTATAAAGCACTAGTAAAATTAACAAATCAAGAACAATAAAATAATATTAACAAAAATAATTAAATTTTAATTAAAAATTGTAAGTTACATACACACTTTTGTTCCTTTGCTTCTAGTAATTTTGTAATTCTATTCGTTTTCCTTGTATGGTTTGTTTGGTAAGGACCAATGTTCTTTGAAAACTAAATCAAGTTTATGTTAATAGATAGTTTGTAAGTTGTTAATTTAAGAGCTATATTTTTATAAAACTATCAACATTATTTAAAATATTTGTGTTTCTATTATTTATGTTTCAACAACAAATCTGGCGATGATGTGAACCCAATTGGTGGATTTACTTCTTAAGAAACCACTAGGAACAAGAGACAAATGACTCCCCCCTCCCTCGTATTGAAGATAGCAGAATCGCTCTTACTTTAATTTAAAGCTGAGTTGTGTACCTATCATTTGATTCAAGAAAATTTAAAATATCGACAAAAATTTAAGTGAAGAAATGGTCTGGGGTGCAGTAAGGTAAATAAACACGTCAAGTTTTTAAATTAAAACTTTATATTTGACGTGCCTATGTTTCGACCTGCCCTGCTGGTCTTTATCAGGGCTAAAACAACAAAAAATTGGATGTGACCAAGATAATACAAACGTTTAAAAAAAAAAAATTTAAAAGAAAAAGAAAAAATGATAATACAAAGTAAATTAGGCAACAAAAGAATTAATGTAAACTGCTATTAATTCTTTCGTTGACTAATTTACTTTGTATTATTATTTTTTCTTTTTCATTTTTAAATTATTTTTATTAATTTATTTTTTTAAATGTTTGTATCATCCTGGTCACATCCAATTTGTTGTTATTTTAGCCCTTATGAAGACCTGCAAGGCAGGTCGAAATGTAGGCATGCCAAATATAAAGTTTTAATTTAAAAACTTGACGTGTTTATTTACCTGACTGCACCCCTGGCCATTTCTTCACTTAAATTACATCTCACAGTCAACAATATAATCATCATTATTGACGAAAATGATCACTCTGCAGTGGATAATCTGGAAAACCTGTTCAAAGTAGCCCCTGTTTACGGTGTAGTTTACTAAGATATTTTCTAGAAAGTAAAAGAATGATTTGAAGTTCTTTTCTTTCTTTGAAATGATGTTTCCGTTTATCGGGTTTCTGTCTGGTCAAACATTCCTTCCACTGTTCCCTCTCCCACCTTTCACCATCCCTCAGACCCTTGCTGGTCTTCCTCTCCTTCTATTTTTCGGAGGGTTCCATCTTCTCACCATTTTAGGAAACCTTCCAGGAGGCATGCAGTTCACATATCCATACCATTTAAACTTCTTTTTCATAACATGTTCCATCAAGCTCTCTGTAATTTCTATTTTCTTCCTTATATCCTCATTTCTTACCCAATTTGCTCTGGTTTTCTGGATACATCTCTTCCAGTGATCCATCTCAGCCACATTTAATTTATCTCTAATCCTCTTGGTGAGGGACCATGTTTCAGCATTATATGTAAGGATGCCTTCAATCAATGATTGGTACGAAGTTAAAGTGCAATTTTGTCTTACTGGGAATGTACCTTATCTTTAATGAAAATTTTTTTCTCAAGTTGCAATCCAATTAGATCTTTTTAGATCCAGAATCCGATTAGTCCTTTTTTTTTTTTTTTTTCCCATCATTTTTACGGGTGATTAGCCCAGTGTTAGAAGCCCTGTTACCTCGGAGCAACTGGTCCCCCTAAAATATCCCAGGGAGAAATGGTGGATTTACAGGATAGGTAAGGATTTATATTGGATTGAAGGAAATAAGGTAAGGACAGGAATCCTCCCGGGTATGTAGGTGGAAGGTTCGAGAGCTCGCGTGGGCAGGGTTGCTAGTTCCCTGAAGTAGATCTGTTCCTCACTGGGTTTTTGAGAAAGTATCTACCCGCTACCCCTCTACGCCAGAGTACCACCCCTAACCCCCTAATATGATGTTTAATATATGTTGATTTAATAAATTTTAATAATAAAGTGTGTCTAATCAATCAGTTCACCTAAACATTTATTTTTTTTTATTATCGATATGTTGCTTTTTTAAATCATAATTGATGATTAGATGATACCAGGTATGCAAGTTTAAAATGTCGTTTATTTCTTAAAATATATATACAGTAATTTAAAAAAAAGTATAATATATTTTATTCAAAGTACCGACCCTCGCTTTCTACACATTTTGCCCATCTCTCGGGCAATATATGGATACCATTCCAAAAGAATGCTTCATCTTTATTTGAAATCCATTCATCGAGCCATTTTCGTACGTTTTCGAAATTGTTGAAGTGTTGCTCCGCCAATGAGTGTCCCATCGATGAGAAGAGGTGATAATCAGAAGGCGCCAGGTCAGGTGAATACGGCGGGTGGGGTAGGAGTTCCCAACCAAGCGAAGAAATCGTTTCCTTAGTCAATCTGGCTGAATGTGCAGGAGCGTTATCATGCTGAAGAATGACTTTGGCGTGCCTGTGAGCCCATTCTGGGCGTTTTTTCGATTAATGCGTGACTCAAATTGATCATTTGTTGTCGGTAGCGCTCGGTATTGACTGTTTCGCCGGGTTTGAGAAGCTCGTAGTAGACTACTCCCTTCTGATCCCACCACACACACAGCATTGTCTTCTTCCCAAAACGATCCGGTCTTGCACTCGATGTGGATGGTTGTCCTGGCGTTACCCATGATTTTTTTCGTTTGGGATTCTGAAAATAAATCCATTTTTCATCGCCAGTTACAACTCGATGCAAAAAACCCTTTCTTTCGTGGCGTAAAAGCAGCATTTCGCACACAGTTTTTCGTTTTTCCATCTGTCATTTGTCTAATTCATGTGGAACCCATTTTCCAACCTTTTGAATCTTTCCCATAGCTCTCAGGCGATCGGAAATGGCTTGCCTAGTGACATTCAACTGTTCTGCCATCATTTGTTGGGTTTGGGTATTGTCTTCGTCTAATAAAGATTGCAATTCGAAGTCCTCAAACTTTTTTGGTCGATTTTCTCGTTTTTGATCAGTAACATCAAAATCACCACGTTTGAAACTTTGAAACCAACGTTCACATGTCCTGACGGTTGGAGCAACATCGCCATAAGTCTCAACAAGAATTCGATGACATTCAGATGCCTTTTTCTTTTGATTAAATAAGAAAATCATGACATGCCGCAAATGCTCTTTATTTGGCTTAAAATTAGACATTTTTAACACCAAAGAAAGGTATGATACGTCCACGTAAACGACTTAAAAACAACTGACTTTTGTAAACAAATGACTAACAAACAAAATAGCGTTTAGAGATAAGCAAATCCTTCAATAGGCTAAGAGCGCATTCTATTGGAATTAAAACGACATTTTAAACTTGCATACCTGGTAGTTACCTGGTTTTTTCCCTTCTCCATCATAGTGTTGGCCCCAGATAAGGGGGATTCAACTGTAGAGTAAAAAATTCCAGAGATTAGGGATCACATCTTAACATTTATAAAATAAACAAATTAGGTGACTTTCCTTTATTATAATTTTTTCTTTGATTGGATTATCAATCTTAAACATAGCCTTTCTCAATTTCTCAAACTTGAGATCCCTTACGTGGATATTTTACTTGTTATACAACTAACCTTTTGAGCTACCTGGGTTGTGACTGTACTTTAGAGTGAGAAATCAATAACAGTTCTGGATTGATTTCTGTGTATCATCCGCACAACATAATTAAACAACAAAAATTATTGTTTAATTTATCAATCTTATTGGATTATTATCCCCAAATTAATCCTTTTCAGGGCACAGTGTTCTATTGTACACTATCATATGATAGGTTGTTCTGAAGGGCCTCATCATTCAAAAAAATTAAATGAGGTTAAAAAATAAAAAAAAATTGTAATAAATGAAATTAATTTTTTTTTTACTGGTTTATTTTATATTAGTCCAATAAAAAAAGAAAAAGAAAAAACCAGTGAATTTTTTAATTTTGTATGCTTGAAGTTTTTAAATATGTATGCTTGACCTGAAAAGGGTTAATAGATCACCAACTACCCCATATATGTGCTAAGGAATGTAGTATTAATGCCTACACAATATTTTACATTTTGGTATTTATTAGGCTTACTGTTTCTGGACAGGCATTGGTTAGGAGGGAGAGTAAAATAATTCTATAGTATTGTAAATATTTCATTATCTTAAAACCAAGTAAAAACCATATAATATCATTCACAATGTAATACATGCAATACATTTAATTGTAATAAAATAATGAATAAATACTTAAAAGGTAATGTATATTGTAATATTACGTGGTTACTATAAATATAGAGTTTTGTCTTTGTGAAACACTCTTTAAATCTAAGTATATGAGTTACTATTTCAAATTTAGCACCATAAACACATAAGCATACATTTTTTAAAATATTTTATATTGACCTAGATCTTATGCATACTTATTTTTACTATGCCTTCAATAATTTTATATTTGTTTTAGTTGCTTCTGTGTCCGAAAATGAAGATTATGAGAGTGACAATATTGACATTGAATCTGTTTACCCAAAGAAAAAAGCTAACTTAGCTATAGAACAAGATGAAGAATTAGATGCTAGTGAAAGAAAAGCAAAAAAAAGAAAATCAATTGACATCGATGAAAAAGAAGCTAAGTCCGAAGAAGAGTGTGATGAACTTCAACACCTAAAGCTTAAAAAAAAAATGATGAAAAAGGTTGATTTAATTGAAGAATTGACTCCTGAGAAGAAAGTTGATATAGAATGTGATGATATTAATGAATCATCTAGTAATACTGCTCAAACAAATGTTGTGTCATCTGATACTCCTCAGAAATTTGCTGGATTTGATGTGTCTTCTGATGAAGAAAATTTCCTTTTCATTGCTGAAGATGAAGCGGAAATAGATAATGCTAATAATAAAGAGGATAATATTTTTACAGAAGTGACTGATAAATTGAAATTATTAACAGATAATCCTCCTAAGGGGCGTGATTTTGATTTGAATCAAATACGGTCTGAATTGAAAGGTATTGAAACAGCTGTATCTAACATTACACCAAAAAATGAGGAAGAAGAAAATATTGATATTGATTCTGAAAGTGGAGAAGTTGTAACTATAAAACATGAAGTTGAGGATGTTTATGAATTCAAAGAACCAGAGCCTTTTGAATTTGAAAGTAGAAAAATAGCTGATGAAAAGAATAAATTGCAGCGTAGAACATTGAATAGATATTTAGACGAATCAAAACATTCTCCACGCCGTAAAAAGAAAATGAATTCACCTAGTTACAGTTCCAAGAAAACTACTTCAAACGATGACACTGCTACAAAAGAACCAGAAGCTTCAGAATCTGAGTATAGTGGAATAGAAACATGCGAAGAAGCTTTTGATAAAATATGTGCTTCTCCACTTCGAGCTGCTACTGAAGTTGTTCCCCTTTTTGAAGAACAAGTTGTTAATGACCATGTTGAAGACAATTTAGATGATGACAGTCAAGACAGACTGATCATATCTGAAAGATACAGTGATGACAGCAATCTTAGTAATACAAACCAAAAAGATAACAGTGTATATCAAGAGGAAATAAAAACAACGTTTTTAGAAATAGAGAGGAATAACCCACAACAGTATGAACTTCAGATTGAAACAGATAAAGAGGAGACAAAAGATCATTTTAACAAAGAAGATTGGAAGGATGAAGTAGAAGATGAAGCTCTTAATGTTGCAATCCAACGCGCTATTAATCAAGAATCATCTGATGATACTAATGATGGTGAAATTTTAAAAGTACCTGCTGATAATGCTAAGTTTGACATTGATCAGCCTAATATTGAGCCAGATAATTCATGTATAAAATCTTATGATCTTAATAAACCCTCAACTTTTAAGTATGAATATGATTTTACTGAACAGTCAGTAGATGGTTCTGTACAAGCTAATGAAGAAACCACTATTGTTTGTGAGAAATCCGAGGAAGAAATAGAAACTGAAGAAATTGAAACATCTCCTAAATACTTAACTTCTGAATCGGTAGGTTTGCAGATTCATTTACTAAAATTAATAATTGTAGCCATAACTTGGAACATGTCCTTGTATGTTTGATTAAGTAATTTTTTTAATTTTGTTTCATCAAAAATATAACTAAACACTATCTTAGTTCTGATATCTTTAATTTTTGCTAATTTATTGAAGTTGTAATTGTAATTGAAAGTTATATCCAGCGAGAGGGGAATTTCAACCACTCACTTTCTGTGAAACTAGTTGTTTATATGCTGTTATATTTTTTTTTTTGTTTCTATTTATTTGTAATATCCATTGGATAAGTGATTGTGTATTCAAAGGTAGCGAGGTCTGAAAGTCTCTGCATTTTTACTTGATACTGGGAACCCTGTAGCCATTTGGTCATTACTTTCAATTTTCAATAATTATGGTATAATTGCGAAGATCCCCTCTTTTTTCTTCAGCTGCTAGCACTTTATCTCTAGACTCAGCTATTTTAATCTCTGAATGGTTTCTGCCAACATCTCTATATTATCTTACTTTACTGCACATGTGACTTATTCAAATCTACATTAATTCATTTGAGATTACTTGATTAATGCCTTGTGTTAACTGTTTGTTCTGCTCATCTCAGATGTTTGTCTTTAGTACCATACATCGAATTTACGATATTTCCTTTTTTCATAATTTTATTTTTGCCCAATCTTAAACTTTATGAGAAGAGATATTAACGTTTTTATTCGAACCTTATTTCATATTATTTCATTATATTTATTATTTCTGATTATTTCATATTAACTCTTCCATGATTTGAAGGTAATGTTTTTTTATTTTGTTTTGTAATCTTTAAAGGTTTCATTACATGAATATTTTTTCTTGCCAAATTCAATTTGCAGTTCATTTTCTCTTTTATTTTTCACACTTAGAAATCTCATTCCCCGCTGCATTTAATCCCAGAACCTAACATTATTCCTTCTTTCCTTTGGAATCAATTAACTAATATGATTAATGTGCATACACTATTATTTTTAAAAATTTAATGAAATAACTTTCTTCTAATCACAGAATACAGAATATAATATTACAGAATATAATATAAGGGGCAGAGGCACTAATACCGTAAGGTTCCCATGGCTCCAGTTTGGCCCGCTCTCCCCTCACACAATACCTACTATTGTTTATATAGGGGAGTTTAAAAATAAAGTTAAAATAGCTCCTCAATAAACATATTTTTACTGTGGTGAAAGGGAAGGAAGATTTGTTTCTCAGTTTATTAAAAAACTAAACTGTGTGCGTTTGAGACGTACCGGTGAAGGGTTATTGGAGGGTTTAAATCTTTGTTAGACTTCTTCGTAGAACATTCAAACGCGGCACAACACAGCATTTTCTGATCAAATTGAGAAATAAAAAACACACACAACTAATACACACACCCGTTCCAAATAAACACGGGGTAAACTAGTGGTACTGAATAGAAGAACCGGAGTTATGGTGGTGGGTATAGCGCTCCTTGCCGGGAGCCTTCTCCCTCTATAGTAGCTTATAATAGTTCATGAAGTTAACCTTCTGACGCCCTTCTTGGACCAACAAGGAAGGCCATGCATGTCTCAAGATACCACTTGTTTGTAATAAGTATATCTGCCTTTTTATTCATCATATCTATATTATATATATGTTTAAAAATGCAGATATGTTAATTGATATAGTTTACTTGGGATAGCTCACAGGTTTATAAAATTAAAAAAATTTACTTTAAAATATAAATATTTTGTTTTATTACATAGGGTTTTTTTCACAGCTTCTTAAGGAACTCAGAAAAAAAACAACAAAAAAACAAAGTTACATTAAATAAACGATATGCTTTACAAAAGTTTACTTAAAAACTAGTTCATGAAAATCGCATAATTACTTCTAAGATAAAATACAATCATTGCAAACATTTTTTGAATGGTGCAAACAAATAAACTGCATACATATCTCATGACTGAAATAAAAACTAAATAGATGAAATGATACAATCATTTGATGTCGTTTGTATCTGACACATAAAATTCCATTTAATTTCAGTGTTTGTTTAAATCAAATGTGAATAAAAATTTCTATGTTACAAATTACCAATGAATTACAAATTTTACAATTTTTCAAATTTTCAAAAAAATTACATGGATGGTTAAATAAATTTACCCTCAGTGCAACACCAAATAAACTTAAAAAATATTGATTTTTGTTTTTAGCCAAATAGACTCACAAAATATTCTCTTTGTTTTTCAGACACCAAAGAATGAAGATCTTTTTGTGACAGAAAATAAAGATGAAATACCTTTGGAAACAACTGAAGAGATTACAATGAAAGAAGAAATATTTGAAAACCAATTTTCCGAAGAAAAAACAATGATTGAGGAAGTACAAATGGAAGAAAAATTCAGTACAGATTCTACATTAAAACAAGATGAAGAAGAGGAAGAAGTAGATGATATAGAGGAGGAAGAAGAGGAAGAAGATGAGGAAGAGGAAGAACAGGAGGAGGAGGAAGAGGAAGAGGAACAGGAGGAACAAGAAGAGCAAGAGGAACAAGAAGAGCAAGAAGAACAAGAAGAAGTTGAAGATGAGGATGAGGAAGAACAGACTTTAATATCTCTTTTATGTGATGAAGAAATCATCCCTGGAAGTCCAAATCCTCAAACAGATATTCAGGTATTTTAGTGTTGAATATATTTATATATATTAGTACTGTCACTGAAGAAAAAATAAAATTAATGGATTTCTATAGTTATTTTGATTTATTATTGTTAGTTTAATGAAAAAAAAATGTACAAGAAATAACTTGTAGGAAATTTAATGTATTTCATGTTTGTATAATATTATAAATTTTTAACTCTGGTCAAATGAAATCGACAGTTGTTTACTAGTTCCACATGACAGTTACATTCAGTTCCAATTGTTGAACTTTAATGCGCAATTACACCTATATAGAAGTTTTGTAAAAAAAAAAAATCTATTACAAAATATTCATTGTAAATTTAATTTATATTATTCGTTCATTATTTTAATGCTCAATATCACAAACTGAAGCAAAAAAGTTGACATTTAAAAAAAAGGTTTTTTTTTTGGAACTATAAGAATCTCCAATGAAACATAAAAATCAGTTATAAAGAAACATTTATGTTTTTCCCCCCACTTGACATAAAAAAGTTTTAAGGTACTCGAATTCAATTTACTTTATTTTTGTATTGCTTGCTTTATGAAGATGTGGTTTTATACATTTGGAAGATAAAGTTTGAGAGTGAGGCTTTGGAAACTACTAGTACGTTGTATAAGTTAAGCTGAACTTTAGAAGAAATCTGTCATTGTGGGCAGCTATAGTTGTACATTAAGTTGCATAACATAATTGTATGTTACTCATTGAAAGGATTAAGGGGAAGGAGGATTGGTTTAAAAAAAAATGCAAGAGTTAATTGGAAGAATTGGAAGTAGTAAATATAAAAAAATTAAAAGTAACTTATGAAAGAAAATTAAGATTGAAAATAAAATTTTTATTAGTTTTATTAAAGATATTATTAATTCTGTCAAATATATAATTAGATCAATGAAAACTGCAAACAGAAGTTAAATAAGATATTGAATAAAATTTGATGGTAGTTTTGATATCAGAAGTTGTATAGTCGAGGAGGATGAGGCTTCTCTCATGTAAATATATTCAAATATTTTTCTTGGTCAACTCTGAAAAGAGGATGATCATTGTCTTAGTGACATCAAACCCTTGCCTTTGGTCAACCAAACAAACATAAGTGCCAGTAGTCATACTAAAAACCAACCGTTAAACAAAATAGTTGAAAGTAATTTTAGTTGTTATTTGTTAAGAGTTTTAAGTAATTTTAGGTTTTATTTGTTAAGGTTTGCTTTATGAAGCAGTAAAGGTCCAAAATCTGACTCAAAGTAGGAACAAAATTTCTGAAAATATTGTTTTTATAACAATATACAACTTGTAATAATCTAGAGTAATTAAAAATGTTTAATTGATTTCAACTGATTATATTTATGTTGCCCATCAAAAACTTTTTGATATTCTAGGGAAAATATCTAATGATTTGTGATCTATATTGTAGGAAGAAGAAGTTAAAGATATATTAGTTATAACAGATGTGGACAATGATGAAGAAATTCCACTTAGCGAAAAACTCAAAGAAAATAATAGTCTGAGTCAACAGATAACTGAAAAAGAAATAACTGTAGAGGACCATTCACCTCCTGCTTCTCCTGATAGTAGTGGTTCTTCTTGCCCATCACCTTTACAGTAATTAAAAAATTATTGTTTGTATTTTAATTTAGTTATACTGCCATATGAATTTAACTTTTTTAATTGGTCAGGGAATCAATTATTCCTTCTCTTTATTTGTTGCTTTTTTTTGTAACTTCTCATTTTTTTCTTTAATATTATTGTATTTTTTCCTGTTTTTTATTACTGAAATAAGCTTGTGAAGCCCTGGAGGAGGCCAGGGTTCAACAAGGATCATACCGCCATCAGATGATGATGAAAATTATTGTTTCTTTACTTTTCCCACCAAAATCTCTTTTTATTTATTTATTTTTTTACTATTGTCCCCTAAAGACTGATTTCTAAATAATTCTTGTACCTAAAATAAGAAATTAAATATAAATTATAATTTATTCTAAAATTGCAAATGAATTGCTGTTTTTTTTTTTTGTTTGTTAAAGTTTTATATGTATTATATATATATATATATATATATATATATATATATATATATATATATATATATATATATATATATATATATATATATATATATATATATAATCTGTTTTTCTGTCTGATTTTTCAATTTATATTTTTGCACAATAATTAAGATAATTATTTTACATGATATATTAACCATTTTAAAATGGTCGATACCTATTATATTCTCATAGAAATATTTTGTATAGGGAAAGAGAACTATCTCCTTCTTCTGTGGCAGTAGCTATGAAAAACCATGTTAATGATGATTATGATGCTGAACCAGTTCCTTTAAAAACTAGAAACTCTGAGGAAGGTAATCTTGGACTTTATACTGTTTTTCAGTTTCTGCACTTAAAGGGATTAATTGTATTTTCAAAATATTTCTGTTTAACATTTATAATAGCCATCCTGAAATGAGACACTTTAATCCCAAGCAACTCATAAGATGTTGCAAAAGTTTGCCAATTTGGTTAAAATGGTTTGAATAAAATCATTTCAGAGCCTTCTTACCCCATGTATAAGATTTTAAACTTCTAACTCGGATCAGTTATTACGTAAAGGCATTTTAAAAGTTCATCACAAACATTTTTTGACAATTCATTTCGAACTTCAGAAAACTTCAGTTGAAATAAAGTTTAATTAACATATTAATAAGTTTGGTTGATAATGGGATTTTTCTTCCTAAAAATCAATCTCAGAATATTTTTTTTTAGTTGGAATATTGGTAATGCACTCAAAAAAAGAAAAAAAAAACAGTTTTAAAATAAATTTTTATGATAGATTAAACAAAAAAAAAAATGTTACAGAAGAATAACAATTAAAAGGAAATAAACAATGTATTTATTGTTTTTGCTTTTAAATTTACTCAAAAGTTATTATCAGTTTGAAGAAAGGGTATTTAAAAAATGGTATAAAAAGATGCGCTGCATTCTTAGTGATAATCACAGAATATATTTTTGTAATATATAATAAGGCTTCTACCTTACTAAATGTTTCTGAAATATGGAATCTTAAGTATCTTGAGGCAATCAAGCGATCAATTCATAAAATATCTTTTTGGTTGGCCCAGGAACACTCCAAACTATATAGTTTGCCTCGAGACTGGGAGAATCTCACTGAGCCTGAAAGTTATCAAAAAGTTGATAAACCTATGGACGAAACATTCACTCATGCCTGACGAGAGACTGCCAAAACTGTGCTTTAATAGACTTACAGTGCTTTAATAGACTAGACAGTGATAACTCTGATATGGAGTATAATTGGGTCTCAAGTTAAGGGCGATAGCTAAGCTTAGTCACTTTACAGAGGAGCTCTCTGCCCATCATTCCAATGACCTTGTCAGATACGAAGATGTCATCTTAGAAAAAGCACAGAACTTCTATATCTCAATGGACATTCAAAGAGTTCTCAGATCAACCAACTTCCCATTTTACTGATTACTCTGCAACTACAATATCTCAAATCCCAAAATGTACCTAACATACAAAGTACACCTAAAGAAGTTGAGGTGTCAGTCAATTAAGAGTTGCTAACCAAGAACAAATTAAATTATATACTAAAAACAAAACGTTTTTATTCAAATCACAAGAAACTTTCATATCATGCAGTCAATATATCTCCAATTGCTTGTACCTTACTTCTCTATTGCCCAATGTTCAATGAATATAGACAACAGTTTCTTCAGCATACATCACATTGTCCTCTGATAACCACAATATTGAGGCCTTATTAAATATTGACGGTGTAGAAAAATTAAATAAAGTATATTTCTTCATGATAAATGTATATAAGGTGCTAATGTCTTTATGTAATCAATAACTAATTTAAAAAATGAATAAACTGATATCTATTAGAATTAATATAAGGTTGTTGCAATAATGTTAGTAATAACATGGAGATATGTCTTGAGTATATTTAATTTAATTTAATGTTTATTTTATATATTGGATTTATTTATATATTGTGTTTATATGGGTGTATGCATATGCGTGTGTGTGTGCATATATTTATTTATTTAATTATGTAATTAATTAATAATATTAATTTTATGTACAGGTACATTGTCTATTGTTGTGAGTGGACGGAGGTGTGTGTGTTTGTAGATGATGAGTGCATATATAAATATAAAATGTTCTTCTTCTTCTAAGAATTAGGTCATATATTTTTGTTCCAATAAATATTCATTTGTACAATGTAAACAAAATATTGTTATGTAAGGATTTGTTTAAGAGTACTAGACTCATATTATGGATCTATTGTATATTATTAATAATATTATTATTTTTACAAGACTCTGTCTTTAACAAATAAACAGCATTCATTCATTCATTCATAATAAGGCTTCTAAGAAGCTGGAGAATACAATTTTATCAACCCTAGATTACTAGTGTGTGAGGAAAAATTTCACGATTTGACAAATGACAGGCGAGAGTTTCTGACAAATTTGTCAAAGATTTTAGTAAAACCTCAATTATGCTCAAATCATCACACGCTGTTTACATTTGAATTCACGCACCATAATCGCCCGCAACCTGCCTCAGCCGTTCATTCGCACGACTCCATCGGTCCTATTGCTGTTGACACCAGTTTTGGATTGGACAATAAATAGGTCCTGATACAAAACCCATCCATCGCGAATGAAGTCACTTACCCGTCTTTGATTTCAGTATGCCAGTTCGCCCAAGACCTATACAGAGTTTTGGGAATTTGAGACTGTTTATCACTCCCGTTCCTTCCAGCGCCGCTTGATTGCCCCCTTGCGGCCAGCGACGCATTTCGCTGCTGCCCACGCCATCTCCGTAACCTTGAGGGGACGTTATTCCGTCGCTCTCCCCCATTCCTTTAGGCAGATAAACGGAAAGTCGCCTAGCACGCCCTCACTAGGCTCCTCAGAGCGTCTCGTCAAGGACGCCTTCCCTAAGGGCAACGAATACTATCAAGTTTCTTATAGGATTATTTGACGTAGGCCACAATGGGTCTGTCTCACAACGCATTCCTGCGTCTTATTGAGTGATCCCTCACCACGTGGTTACTAAACTTTTCTACTAATCACAGAGAAAGATTTCGCGTGCGTCTTTTAACGCCTCCAACCCTGACTCTCATGACTATCACTCAACGAGACCGATGATCAAGGGGACCAAGTTACAAAACGAGACGTTCCGTCCCGACATTTTACTCAATTTTAGATTTCCCCGGGTCCTTGTGTTGCCGATATAAAGCCAATGTATCGCCAATCTGTTAGTGCACGACAACGGATACTTCGCAGGCACATCTTCTGGAACGCCGGAAGATGCCTTCTGCCCGTATATGGAGATAAGCTCAATACCGTGACGTTACGGTGCCCACTCAGCGTTGTTAGCTGTCAGAGTTCGTCATCCACGCTCGTTCAGGACGAAGGGCACTATTCCCTTGGCTGCTCATGGCACTACTCACCAGACCTACATTGATGAAATCATCCGGGCGAAGATAATATCATCTCTGCGCTACCCGTAAGGTTCAACCTTACGCAACTTCTTGTCGGACCGGTGGGTTCGAGTTGTTACGCAAGTGGTTGCTCTAGCCACACCGTTCAAGTTCTTCAACGATTTACCGCGGGAACACTGAATCTGCGGTCCTGTTCATGAGGAACACCCTCAAGATCTTAGGCCTGAGCTGGCGAAACCATCTCATGACTCTCTTTGTCTTCAAGGTCCAGCCGTTTCTGGCTGACCTGCCACGAAGCGAAATATGCTTTTTCTTTTAATCGGGAGGATCTTCGATCCACTGGGGTTCCTGGCCACCCGTTAACATCTCCTTTTAAATATTTATCCCGAAAATCGGGCTACCAAACTCGATTGGGACCAACCCTACTTCCGAAAATCCCGACTTCTGTGGGAGCAACTCACTGAACACCTCACCCACCTTTCTTTGCTTCATTTTTTCAATCGGTGTGTGCCTGCCAGCCTTCTACGTTTTGGGCCACATGTCCACTTATAGGGTTTTCAAGAAGCTTACCTACTTCACTTCAAAAAAGGAATAATTATAAATAATTTGAGAATATTAGATAATTTTTGAGAGAAGAAAACAGGATGCAAAACAGGGTATCAGCCCCAAAATCAAAATTTTTTTTTTTTTGTGCACAAGGTACTTGTGTGGGGATCACATTGAGAACTTTTTGTGTAAATGATGTACCAATGAAGCTGCTTAGTATTTCTTGTAAATATATTTTTAATAAATATAGTAAATAAATATATTTTGTAGTGAATATACTTTGTTTAAGGAAACTCGTATATATATATATATATATATATATATATATATATATATATTTTTTTTTTTTTCATCCTTCTTTCTAATTTAAGCATTTTAGAATGAAAAAAATATTTGGAAATTAAAATGGAAATAACTGGATATGTTAGGAGTAAAAATTAACATATTATATTCTCATTTAACCAAAAATAGTTGTATGTGAGAAAATTTCTCCATGCAAATAGTTTCAAGATTTTTAGGCACGAGTAATCTAGGGTTAGCCTTTATACTGAATTTTTTTTACAAATTGGTTTCAGGGTTTGAAACCTATATCAAAATTATTTTGTTTTAAACTGTTGTGATTAGTTAGAAATAAAGTGAACATGATTATGCTGAACCAAACTCAAATTTTGCAACCATTCATTACCGATCGTCTATTTGCCTGTATCTGTCCCTTAAATGTAAAAAAAATGCAATAAAAAGAATTACAAATATAATTATTTTTAATATATTTTATATTTTGAAGAGAAAAGATTTCCCTGGTTCGGATGCGAGCTCGGTGGCCTAGTGGATAAGGCACCACGCTAGAGAAGTGGAGACTTGGGTTCGAATCCCAACCGGGCAAATCTTTTCTCTTCAAAATAAAAAATATATTAAAATATATTTATCAACAACTAATAATTATTTCATAATTATTTTTATTATTAAAAATAATAATTTATTTTTATATTATGAGTAATTATTTTTGTAATCAGTGACCTATGTATCAATTATTTTGCCTTGAATTAAATATTTATATTATTGTTTTAGGTGTACGTATAGAATCACGAATAAAAAAAACAGAAGGTCGAATTTCTGTGAAAAAGGGTAGACGACCACGTAAAAGATCTCAAGAAACTAGCAAGAAGAAGTATAAATCTAGACATCATGGTAAGTTGAACTTTGTTTATATATATTATTTTTTTTGGAATTTGGCCAACTATGGACCGCAAAGAACTCAAGACTTCTCAACTTTTCTTCTCTTCTCCTAAAACCTCTTTGTATGGTCGCTTCTGCTTTTCCTCTCCTCGGAAATGATCCACTTGGGTCTCCTGTTGAATGGTTTCTCAGGAAAAGATTATGTTTTGTCCATTCTACTCCTGAACTCTTTTCTGTTGTAGACCAACCTCCTTGGCATCCTTCCTCACCTCATCCACCCATTTAGAAGTGGGTTTTAACCCTATGATGTAGTTAAAGATTCTTGTGGTCAGTCTGTATTCATCCATCCTTAGTAGGTGTCTGTAGAACGTCAACCTCCGCTTCTTCTAATATTTTTTGCAGAATTGCCTTTCTTTCTTTTCGAGTTCTTGAAGCTTCCCTTTTTTTATTCAAAATCAGGCATTTCGAAACGTACAATCCTTCAGGTTGTATTACTGATCTATAGAGTCTGATTTTTGCCTTTAAGGATAATGCCCATTTATTGTATTTGTACTGTGTTAGCTTATAGCCCAATTGGACTTTATAAAAGATTATTTTTTTTATTATTTATTTAACACCTTAGCCATTAACCATGAGGCCATTCGGCTTCTGGCAGCCCAATATAGTCTTGCCATAGTGGTACTATGCACTTGATTGACAGAATGCCTGTCAGGATGGACATCAGTTAAAGCTGGACACACTGGTAGTTGCAGTTCATACATTTCATTCTCTTGGCTCAGAGGACATTGTGGGCTCTGTACAATTTCAATCCTGTGCATATGTCGCAGGTAATCATGCACCATCTTCATTCGAAAGAATGCCTCAAATACTTGCCAACTATGTGTTTGTTTTATCGGTCTTTCCATTAAACTTTCCCAACGCTTTCTTGTTCCTTTTGTATTTTCCTGACCTCTTCATTGTATAAACCATTTATAATTCTTTATTCCGAGTCATAAGGAAGAGGAGGATCAATTTGCGGCATTTCAGAACTGTTTCAGGCGATCTGATCGGCTTGCTCATTTCCCAGTAGACCGCAATTGCTCTGTTCCCATTGGAATGTCACCCATATCTCTTTTTTCATTAAATTGTTAATGATCCTCCTGAAATACAAAACATCAGGGTTATCATAGCCATGCCAGATCGACATCTTGAGTACAGCAGCTTGAGAATCTACTAAGAACATAATCTGATTATAGCGCTGTCCCTTTTCAACCATAGGATTGAGGAAATGGCTTTTATTTCTCCATCAAAATTTGTGCCCTGCATTCCAGCTGATATGGCTAACAAAATCCTGGCAGTCTGTTTGAACGACCACTCATGACTGTTTGAGCGAAGCCCTCCATATATATGTGTAGCCAACCTGTTCAGGCTATTGGCAGTGGATTGTCTCTTGAGAAATAGCTTTCATCTCCCATTAAAGTGTTACTTACTAATAGGTTTGGTTAGATTCATTCTCACTTCTGCTATCAGTTTAAACTGATCTACCATTGAAAAGTTATAATATATCTAAAAATAAGTTCTTTTATTGTATGATTAGTGATTAAAAAAAAAAAAAAATTATAATAAAATCAAATAGCCATTTCTATTTAATCTTAAGCTATCTAATTACTGAAGAAAAAGTATAATTAATAAGAAACATATATTATACAATATATGTAAGTTATATATATAATGTAAGATATTCAAAATTATCTTCTTGCTTCATGAACTTCTTTCATAAATATTACATTTAAAACAAATATTCAGTTATTTCAGCCTATTAGTTCTCAAATTTTTATCGTTTTCACGGTTTATTGTATCTAATATTAGCATATTTTTGTATTTGTAATAAAATAAATATTTTTGTTTGTGAAAATTCTTATTGTATTCCTTATTTATAGTGTTTAGTTGATACTATATTTTCATTGTTGTAAATTAATTTCTAGGTAGTGATAGTGATGATGCTTATGATAGTCCAAGGATGACTGCATCTCGTGAATCATTGCAGCGCCCATCACGAAGTGGAAAATATAACTTCACAATCAAACATGGTAAATCAGGTTTTTCTGAATTTCTTATTTTTACTTATTTTATTTATTTAAATATTTTATTTTCATAAAAAAAAAAAAAATTACCATAATAAAGGTTGAAGAATATGGTCAGGGATGCAGTCAGGTTTATAAACAACACATCCAAGTTTTAAAAATACTGAGTATAAGGAGTGCTGACGTTTCGATCTGCAAGGTAGGTCAAAACATTGGCACTCCTTATATAAATAAACCTGACTGCATCCCTGACTAGCCATGCTTGCGTCTCTTTTGGCTTAGCATTAATATATTTTTTAAATGACTGTTACCTCTGTCATTTTAACTTTAGCTGCTAATAATATTAATTTTCATTCATTCATTGTATTTTCTGCAATTCTTTTACGAGTTGTTCTATATCGCAGCCAATTAATTTCTTTAAAGTAGGAAATTTTACTGAACACCATACTTTAATCCCAGCCAATGAAGTTAAATTTTAATTTTGCCTAGGACCCAAGAGCTTAAATTGTATTTTTTAAAAATCTTTTTATAAAAATAATGTTCATTGTTAATGGCTTCATTTATCAATACTGTCTTTTTTTTTTTAATTTAAAATATCCTCTTCTTTTTTTTTTTTTTTTCATTATAGATCCTGATCTTGATTCTAATCAGAAGATAGCTCTAATTCAGCAAACCATTCAGCAGCTGAGGAGAGCTTATGCTGATGTAAAAGCAGAACTTGCTGTCATAGATCGTCGACGGAAAAAGCTAAGAAGGAGGGAGCGTGAAAATGCTTCCAACAGATTCCATTAGTATCGATCAAATTGGATTCATACAATGTTTCAAATGTTGTTTTACAATTTACCCTCAAAATTTTGGGTTAGACATTGTTTTCAGTATTATTTGTATTTTTTTTTTTTCAATTTAAATTATGAAAAACAGCGGCGAAAAAAATTCACTTACTGTATATATTATATGTTTTTATCTAGATAACCTTCTCTGTTCTATTTTCCTAATTGATAGGATATCAATGGATTAATCACAAATTTAAAACTTAGTTACCTCTAAATTTCAAGCACCATTAGAATTATGGTATATATATATATATATATATATATATATATATATATATATATATATATATATTTAAAACATATTGTTAAGAGGTTTTCTCCTAAACCCCTTTTTTCATGTTTTCTTATTTATTGTTATTTTTATATATTTTTGTATTATTACAATCTTTATATATTCTTTGTATTTTTCATAAAGTGTTAATAAAGAAAAACAAAACCATAAAACAAACTCAGCTCTTGCTGATTAGCATTTAGAGTAATGATCTAAATAATTGGCATCTGTATGAAAAACACACCTCTATTTGAAAATGATAATGTTGTTTACTTGTTGAAAATTTAATGTTAACTAGATTTTCTATTGATCTATTGATTAACATAATTTGGAAATCCTTCTGTATAGCATGGTTCACTCAATTTAATGTAGTATTGTTTCTTTTTAAACTGCTGAATAATCAATGATGTAATTAAAAACTATTGTTTTATTTTAACACAAAAAGATAAGATGACTATATACTACAATATTTTACAATTATATGTTTAGCTGATCGTACTTGAAATTTAGTGGTAACGTTTTCATAATGTATAGTTTTATTGGCATTATTGTGAAAAAAATTTCTTAATTTATTGATTTAATTAAGGCAGTTATAAAAAAAAAAAAAATGTCTTGTAGTGTCCCCTTTTGTAAATATAGAACATATGAATGTACATTGATGGGTTGTGATTGTATATGTTTTTTTAGTTGTATTAAAAATAACTCTCTTTTGTTAATTATTAATTATTTTTGGAAATCTTTCATGTGTACTTAGAAAAAAATGCTTGTATACACATACTTTATCTATATCCTCATGTTAATTGTATATTTTATAACAATAGACTTGAATGTATATTTTTGTGTATCAAAGCCATGATGTGTAATTGTTACTTTAGGTACTGTATAACTTTTAATATTAAATTATTTTTGTTACGGACACATGTTTATTTATACCTTCCTTGATTAATCTCTTTTATTTATTAATATCTTGGGTATAAGCCCGGCCAAGTATTCCTCAGCACTGACTGCCCCATTGTCTTTAAATTTCGTAATACTTTTTTTAATAATTAGACTTTCTTATTTTACAGTTTGCTAAATATACTGATTAAGCAATGCATGTACAATCTTGATAATCCGACAGTTCGTTAGTCTGGCACATTCGGTAATCCGACACCTTCTGGGAAACGCAATCGCATGTTCACCGCGAGATGTAAACAGCAAAAATTCACGGTACTACTGAATCTGAAAAGATGAATGAGAAAAAATTTTCAAAAGACCATAACTTGCCTGCTAGAGGTAAGCTACTTGTGGATAACGCATCTGAACACCCTAAAGAAGAGGATCTACACTCCGAAGATAAGCAAATTCAAGTCTTCTTGAATGCCTTCAAACACGACACCACTCTTGCAACTTATAGACCAAAATGTAATCTAGCAGATAAAGATTAATTACAAAAAATCGCTCCTTTGTGATATACTAAAACAAATGGATGGAATAAATATTAAAAAAAAAAAAACATTAAAGATGTCGTTGAAGATGAAGCTGGAATAAAGTTAAAAGTACCACTATCCAGTGTTCGTGGAAAATATTTGGCCAACGTGCCCTGCTTTCAAATCAACTGATCATCCTGAAAATGTTAACTTGACTTACGAATTTACTTCCCAATTGGTGCAAGAGCTTTTCGAGAAATGTAAGGCAAGTGTTACACTGACAAACGAGGATATCACTGATTGGCTTCAAAGAACATTTTCAGTCACTGTCTGACGAAGAAATCCTTGACCAAATTCAATCTCTGGAAGACGAATCTGATGATGACTTCGTGGGTTCGAATCGGCGAACCGTCTCCAACAGCGAATCTTTCAATGCTCTTAATGTGTGAACCAAATGGGCCACAGAGAAAGGCCTTCCCAAATGCTCATGTCCTGGTGCTTAAAGTCTATAAGAGGGCATTTTTGATTTAAAAATTTTTTTTTACCCTTGTTCTATTCCTTTATTTCTTATATAATTTGTTTTTACAAATATATTTTTGATAAAATATATAATGCCAAGAAACACAAAAACAATTAATGTTTATTTTTCCTAGTAAAATTACATATTTTTTATTTATTTCTGTAATATGTAAGCGTTTTCAATATAGCTAAATACATTCTTTCATTTTTTTCTATTACTCTCGATAATCCGGAATTCTTTGATAATCTGACAGTTGCGTGGTCCCGTATGTGTCGGATTATCAAGATTGTACTGTATATAAAATGAAAATTTTACTGCAAGATATTTATCTTTTGATTTAAACACCAAACTACTTATATTCATTTTTCATTATAACTAACCATAGCCACTCTGTTAAAATTGTTTTTACTATTATTGCTAATATCGTTTCTACTTGGGTTTGAATACTTTCATTTTATTGCCCATTGCCTTGATTTAATGTACAATTCAGCTTAGTAGTCCATTTGGCATGATCTAACATGTATTAACTAGTTTCAATTAACTAGTATAGAAATCCGGTAATGATTTTTTTAAATTTTTATAAGGTTTGCTAGTAACGGTCGGGTTAATGGGAGGCAGCTCCTGCGCCCGCCTAAAATACCTTTTATCGATTCTAACCTTGTTCCGATTTATTTCGCTCTTTTAGTCGCTACTTTAAGAAGGGAAAGGTTATTCTCCTCCATTCCCCATCAATCTACATTAAATCCATGTTAAAGGGGATATTGTTGACATGTGATTTATATTCTCACATGAGGGATGTGTTGTATGTGGTTTCTGCTACACTAATAAAATTTTTAACAGTAAATAAGAAAATATGAATTTAAAACAATAAACAATGGTACCTAAGCAACTTAATCCATTTTGAAATTTTAGAAATTACTTACAGAAGATGAGACAGCAAGATTGAAAGTAGATAAATAAAAGATGTTAAAATAGACAGAAACACGTTAACTGACAGAATAGAAAAATAAAAGAAGAAGATAAATAAAATATGTTAAAAATAGACAGAGTTAAATATTATTAAGAGATGTTAAAATAGACAGAAACACATTAACTGACAGAATAGAAATATGAGAATGCCGGTAAAATTCAAGGAAGGTAGGGTGGGGGTGACAGGAAATCCCGATAATTGTATTTCCAACGGTCAGGTTATAAGGAGAAGGTATCGATAAATGTGAACTCGAAGTGAAGCGTAAGGATCGAACTGGTGGATGTAGCGCGGGTCGAGCCATTTTGCTGCCTCCCGTTAACCCGACCGTTACCGGTTTGCTAATCATGGTCACATGACTAAGCCTTTGAAAATCATCAAATAATCAAATTAAAATTGATGATTTCTATGGTATGTGTTGATTAATAATCTGTACTGATTTAACATGGGATGAAGTTATTTAATTAGTATTCATAAGTACAATAATGCTTCATTTTAAGTACCTAATTAAATTTTTTATATCATGTGATGAGCAAGATTTACACTCTATAATGTTAAAAATTCTATGTTTGGGCCAGATCTGGTTTATGTTCTCTTTCTATCTACAGTTGGTTTAAAAAGTATTAGAACACTAACAAATCCTTACTATTCTTGATAATTCTGAGCTAAATCAGGCATTAAAAAGTAAGGTGTCATCAAGGCATAAGGCATCAGTAATGAGGGAAATAACAACTACATTTCAGCTACATATATCCAGGCCCGGAACTTGGGAGGGGCAGGGGGGGCACGTGCCCCGGGCGGCAGATTTCAGAGGGCGGCAAAATTTGAGAAGTTAAAAAAAAAAAAAATAAATAATAAGTTATTAAAAAGTTTTTTTAAATACGTAGTCAGCATTTGGAAAACGTATTTGTTTTCTACATTTTGAACTGCGTAAAAATTTTCGAATTATGGATGACTAAAAACGACTCAGTGGAGCCGAGTATAGAAAACTTGCTAAAGAAAAAAGGAAGAATAAAAGCGGCGTGCTTTCACTAACACCAAAATTAAAAGCTTTTTTAAAAAAACCTTAAATGTTAATGAAGATAAAGGCTCAAAATAAAAGGATGTTTAGCAAATATTTATTTTTATTTAAGCCTTTTCAGAGCAAGCATACATAAGATCATTTAAATTCACTGTTTTTTGTTTTTTTATATCACTGTTTATTCAATAATATTGAATATATCATTTTAAAAAAATGACTTTGATTTATTACAATTTTTTTTTGTTTCTTAACTTCTATTAATGTTTCTGAATGATGGGGCCCCTCCAAATGTTCAATCGAATTATTGTGTACTGTAGAATACTGTGCCCGGAAAAGGGTTAATTTATTAACCTCGCACAAATTATTATAAGTTTATAGTTTTTAAAAGTATCTTTTGGCATTGAAGATGCCACTGGAGTCAAAGAAGAAGCCAAGCAGCCTGACACCCTTAGCGAGAAAATTACCACTATTGTCACTAAACTGAAAATTCAATTTTAAAGTTAAAATCATTTTTAAATGCGTCTTTTGACATTTTAGATGAAGTTGAAGTCAAAGAGGAATGTATGACTCAATATGACGAACTTTGCAAGAAACTGAGCCCTACTGGGGTGGCGAATGAAAATGAATTGTTATTTCGTCTAGGCCCTTCAAACGGTCTTCAAGAATCGGCCGAGTTTTCCTTTGATTTTAGGGATCCTGGTTCATGGCCTAAGATTTTTCCCGATTCAGAAAGGTGTTACATAAAAAAAATGAGAATCGAAAATCTGTTTGAGCCAAATTTAAATAATAGCAGCAGAGAAGGACGTCCAGGAACCAAAGATTGGATCACTTAAAAATGGATCAAAAGTAAAGAGATCGTGGCTATGCTATAGTGAAACAATTAAAGTACTATATTGTGTTCCCTGTAGGCTGTTTTCATTCTTTGCGTCACATCAAGTGTCTCCCTTAGCTTAAAAAAAAAGATTTACTAATTGCAAAAAAATCTGTGAAAAATTGCCCGAATAGAAAATTCATCCAACCACAAACTTTTGTTCGTGAAAAGTTTTAGAATCTTGTTTGATAAAGCGAGGTATTGATGCAGTATTTCAAAACCAGATCCATCAAGAAGTCTCACTGGAAGGCAGTGTTGCGCTGGACTATTGATGCTATTCTATTCCTGACAAAGCAAGGGAGTCCATTCCGAGGAACAAAAGAAGACTATTTCAGCGACCCGTCCAGTGAAAAATTTCTTTAACACAATTGAACTTATATCGCATTACAGTGTCCCTCTTCAACAACATATTGAGCGGCACAAGACAGGGTAAATCTCGTATTTCTCACATAAAATACAAGATGAGGTTCTTAAAATTATTGCCAATAACATAAGGCAAAAGTTAATACAGGACATCATGGATGCGAAATATTTTTCCTTATCATTTGACTGCACTCCGGATATCAGCAACAGTGATCAAATGACTCAAGTAGTTCGCTACGTCAAAGCAAATACATCGGAGGTAGAAGAAAGTTTTATCGATTTTTTCCCAGTTAGTGACAAAACAGAACTGAACTGAAGGTCTCAGCCAAGGAATCCTTAAAAAATTAGTCAAAGATGGGCTTAACATAGAGGACTGTAGACGCCAATTCTACGACAACGGGGCAAATATGGCGGGGAAATATAAAGGTGTTCAGTCCTGATTACTTCAGGAGAACAATTCAGCATATTTTGTCCCATCTGATGCTCACTCACTCAATTTAGTTGGTGCTAATGCGGCCAGTGCAACTATTCAGGCTCAGACTTTTTTTTTGGAACTTTGGATAGTATGTATTCTTTCTTTGTAGCTTCAACTTCACGCTGGGAAATTCTCCGAAAATATGTGCTACTGACATTGAAACCTGAAAGCAAGACTAGATGGTCTGCAAGATTAAAAACTGTCGAAGTTGTATATAAACATTACGGCAAAGTTTTGGAGGCTCTTAAAAACCATGATCTGTCAAACTGAGAGTGAGGCCAGATCCGTTTTGAAAAATATAGGGAAACTTGAATTCATCGTTTCATCATGGCACTGACTTTTCTCAGAGAAAAGATGTTACAGTAGATTTGGCTGACCGGAATCTTCAAGGTTTTATATAGAGTTTGCTCCATCTGAGGCCTTTACTGAGGGTAAATTATATAAAAATTATGAATAAAGTAAAAAAGTATGAATGATCTACCCTCTGAATTCTCAGTACAAAGGAAAAAGAAAAAATGCCTGATGAGCTTTGTGGTGATGAAGCTGATGATTGTGGACACTGATGTGTCAAGTAGCTATGCTAGAGGTTATTGACCGGATGATTATGGAACTTAGTGACAGGTTTAAGGCTTTGGACAACATAAAAAGCTAGTTTGACTTTGGAATGGAGTTCGAATCAGAGAATCGCAAGTAAAAGATCTAAAAATGAAAGCAGAAGAATTGGCTAACATCTACACTGCGGATCTCAACAAGGAAGAATTCAAATTTGAAACAGAAAGTTTCAAACACCACATTTCATCAGTTGTAGAGAAATGTTAAGTCTCATTTATAAAACTAAACTGGAGGAAGGCTACCCGAACATTACTACCACACTAAGAATGTTTCTCACCCTGCCTGTTACAGTGTCATCTGGAGAACAAAGTTTTAGCGAACTGAAACTCATCAAAAACTACATGAGAAGTACAATGGGGGAGGAGAGACTAATCCAAGCATAATATCAATTGAACATCAACGAGCTTCCCTTATCAACTTTGACATCATCGGTACATTTGCAGCTAAGAAGGCTAGAATTCAAGTTTAGGTATAATATATAACATACATGTTTATGTTCTTTTATTTTCTTCTTAACTATATATAAATCATTTTTGTTTGTTTTGTTATTGCCAGTTAATTTTAATTAATTAAATATTAATTAACTTTAATAGTGTGGGAGTGAGAAAGAGGGGGGGGGGGAGGGGATCTTTGATCTTTGCCCCCCTGACATATCTCCTAGTTCCGGCCCTGCATACATCCAGAATTAATTATATTAATATAGAAAAACGCCAGAAAGACATGCGCAAGAAGTATTGGAACACGACGATATTCATATATAAAAGAAGAGGGATTACTGCGGATTATCCCCGTGTTTTGAGTGGAATTATGGCCAGTGGTTTTAAGGACACTTATCAGATCCTATATATGTTTACTATCATTAAATTTTTAACGATGGAATGGGAATAAAAAGGAATTCCTACTGAATTACAAAAAATAAATAGAATCGATAATGCATAATTTGAGTGCAAAAGTGTGCGTTAAATATAAAAATTGTTAAACTTAAGTAACGTAACCGTTTCATATATTATAAATAGGAACAGTATAAGAAAGTTTTGTGGTGCAAAACCTCGTACTGGGAGCCCAAAAGTTCTTTCGGCATTAGATGATTATTTAAAATTTCATGTTTAGCCTGTTAGGTATAATTTTTCAACCTAATTTTTTAAAGGATGCCTCTATATTTGATATAGTCCATTATTCTTTCAATAAACTTCAACTTCCTCTACCCAGAGGCCCCCACACACTTCTAAAGCAATAAGCCGCGAATTTTCCTAATAATTAACTATTCTTCTAATGCCTAAAGAACTTTTGGGCGGCCAGAACGAAGTTTTGCACCATAAAACTTTCATATACTGCACTTGTTTATAATATATAAGACGGTTACGTTAGTTAAGTTTAACAACTATTATATTTAACGCATACTTTTGCACTCAAATTATGCATTATCGATTCTATTTATTTTTTGTAATTCAGTAGGAATTCCTTTTTCTTCCCATCGTTAAAAAAATGAATGATAGTAAACATATATAGGATCTGCTTAGTGTCCCTAAGACCACTGGCTATAATTTAACTCACAACACGGGGATAACCCGCAGTAATACCCTTATTTTATACATTATCACCATCGTGTTCCAATATTTGGGACATTTTGTTTTTTTGGCTTTCTCGGATATTAATATAATTAATTCTGGATATAGTTGAAATGTCTTGATTTCTTTCATATATATTTAATCTAGAGTCTCTTGCCAATGTATTGATATCAGCTGTGTACTCTCCAGAAATTTATTCTTGATAAAAATGAATAAAACCAAAATTTTTGTTGGTGTTCGAATGCTTTCTAAACTAGCTGTATATATCTTTCCCAGTAATACACCAGCTGTAGATCGAACCTCTAGTTTGTTGTATTTCATCCTAGAAAGGCATTTCATGATACCTCATAAGATACACACTTACACCTGGTCAATGTGTGTTGCCTCCAATAATCTGACGGGCTTCGCTTACCTGAGGGGTAGGGGTAGTTGTCTGAGATGCCTAGATTAACTTGGCCTTCCTTGGATGATATCCACTCATGTAAGTCACGCTCAACTGCGCTTAACTTTGATTATCTATTGCGCACATCTTAACCAGCTCGGCCATTCCCTGCAATGTAGGGATTTTTTTCTCCCGAGAAATTTCATATCAAAATAAAATACTTTTATTTCCTTGGTATGAATCTTGATTGTTAGAGATCAGGTTCTACAAAACCACAAATTTTCTTCTTGTTTCTATTTCCCTAACAATAGTGAGTAAGAGATAGGTTTCGAAGGTTGTATGAAGTAAACTGTATCATGGGTGTCTCCCATTTATAGATTATGGGATACTACATATTAAAATCCCTTGTAAATACATAAATAAACATGAACATATAGCATGAATCAAACTCATCGATAGTACTTACCTCTGGTGTGTCATCGGTCCTCGGCGACCGATACATTAACTATATTCAATTCTGCCTGTAATATTTCAATCAGACTATAACCTGATTTTCATTATTTCAATTTGTATCGGTCCCGGAGGACCGATGCCGCAGTAAAGGTGTTAAGGACACTCATTTCACTTACATAAAGACAAGCAATGACTGGGAAACTAGAGCTAGAATTAATGTGAAATAGCTTACTCTCCCTTTGGTGGGAATTCTTAGTGTTGTCAGCTATGAAAGATAATTAAATAATACTCTGAAAAGTGGAGGCACCCAATTTTAAAAAGTTTGAGGGGAATATATTGAATATATGGGACAAGTGGATTATGGATTGTAACTCTTTTCCTAAAATAGCAATACCACTGTTTGTCCCAGAATTAAATAATTCAGAACTTCCAACAGGTATCAGCAAAACAAGTGGGTGTGTTAAGGATCACACACACGCTGGAAGTATAAACTTCGATCGCAGCACTGGAACACACATGATCTTTGGACGTTCGTAACTTCTCTCTACAATTTTTTTATTTACTTGAAAAATATAGTTGATTCAGCACAAATTTCTTTCCCCCTCCATCCCATCGTTAAACATTAATGACAGTACATATGTCTAAGGCCTGTTAATTGTCCTTAAAACCACTCGTCGTAATTACACTCCAACACATCGATAATCCGCAGTAATCGCCTTCAGAAATGAACAAAATATCTAAAGAGCTGCTATTTTAAATTATTTTTATTTTGTTCACATACTGAATATTTTGATCACTTTTATGAAACAATAAAAAAATAAATATAAGTTATTAAGCTTAAATGGCGGGAAAAATTCTGTGACTGTAGTCAATCGCGTTATACTGACAGATTTAGCTACTTGAAATATCGCCGGAAATAGTTATCCGACTTTGAAGGTTGACGCGTCATTCGATCAAGCATTAATCACTTTATATTTTAAAATGGTCATATTTCAAACAATACAAGTCACGACGCGAGCGATGACTTTTAGAAAATTCATTTTTTCTCCTCTCTATTGCTCTTCTTCACGCCATAGCGGAATGAGTCACAATTTTAATAGAATACCATTTTGAAGAGGATGGACCAGGCCTCATTTTGGACTCTTCACTATTAAGCTAGTGGTTTCAGATTAAAAAAAAAAAGAAAAATTAATCCAATGGTTCACAGAGGTGATCTCCAAATTCGTATTACAAAATTTGAAAAAGTAAAAGTACTAGATCTAAAATTAGTTCGAACGAAATGTTGCAGACTTTAAAATAGCATGCCTATGACAATCGTAGCTCGTTCCGTCAATGATTTATAAGGGAAAGAACGGACGAAGACGTCAAAAGGTCGGAGTGTTCCATGGACTGCGCTGCGTGGTTCCCACTCCCTTTATTATTGCATTCTCATCCACTCTTAAGATATGTTCCAAGTTTCTAGCTAATCAAGAATAGAGTAAACAGATATAAATCTAGACAGTACATCTAAATCTACAGGTATAGTATACGGTATATGACACAACTTTGTTTTTTTTTACTCCATCCCAAAAAGTGCCAGAAAAAGTTTACACTCTAAAAATGAAGAAGTACATGTAAGAAAAGAGAATTTATGTGCCATAAAAGTTAGAAAATCTAAAGTGGTACAAGTAAGGGAGATATTTGATATATATTGGCAATTTAAGATTAAATTCAGTCCTGTGAAAAAATTCATAACAAGATAAAAATCCTAGAACATCAAACTAAGGGTACTTATTAACCAATGGTTATAGTTTGATTTTTAGGATTTGACCATAGACAAAAAGATTTCATTTGGATATTAATTCATTTGCATTCAGAGAATGGCTTATTTATGTAAAAATAGAAAACCTTATTCCTATTTTGAATTTTACAATAGCACATGGGCACACTTGAAATTACTTTAAAGCTAAAATTTATTTTCACAAGGCAAAACAGATCAAAAACAGATAAAAGGGCATAAAATAAGTACTGTGAATTTTCAGAAATTAAAACACGAAGTCTTCAAATATCGATACAAATGTATAACTCTCCTACCCACTGCCAGTATAAAGAACCTAGAAACACCAAAATGGCTACCTTTTATAATTATGGATTTCAATTATCATTTTCTTGGAGGAAAGTATGGTAGACCGAACTTCTGCAACTCAAGTTTGCAATTATAAAAATCTACAGCTACATCCATATATTTTTAAATCAACTAAAATACTCGGCATACAATTCTTTAAAACATTCCTTTGAATGCTACAGATTCAATGAGCTCACTAGCATACATTTGAACTAAGATCAGATCCTTTGTCACAATTTTCTTACCAATCCCTTCTCGAAAAAAAAAAAAAAAAAAAATCCATGAGTGACATCCATCAGATTCTTATAGCTTTTTATCTGTAACATAGCGCTCCGAAGCAAACTCGTAAACCTTGTTACATGAGAGAAACATTGGTTTAGCTCTGATCATTGAAACTGTACTGACCACTAAAGAACTTTTTATTATAATGCAATGTGTTAATCTTAGTAATAAAAGGAGTCAATAAAAACGATTAAGACTTAAACAAATAACTTTATTCCACAACAAAGAAAGAATAATCTCCATAATGCCAGTATTACATATCAAAAAGAAATTGATACTAATTAAATAGTTAGTGATTACATATTTAACAACTTTAACTTGGGAGAAACTTAATAGGAGAGAAAGAAAGACAGAATAGAAAAATATCTGTAAACATATGAGTTATAATTAGAAATATATAACAAAGGTATTTCCAATATATTTTAATAATATAAGAACTATTTAAAAGTAAATAAATTTGGAGATGGATAGAGCCAATAACTACAAATGATATCAGGTATATTTACACAAGCATAAGTACAGATATGTATAAATGGCATCATGGTAAGATTTATTAAATTATAGCTCTTAGTTATTATCACCCTACTCTATATTTATGCACAAACAAACAAAATTATCTTTATTGTCTCTAAAAATGTAACTAAAGCATAGTGATTAAGAAAAGACACAATTAGTGGATTTTTTAAATATAAGGTTCAAATTTCTGAAAAGAAAACTCCCTATTTTTTTTATCTTTTTATTTTTTTTAATAGAAATAGTTCTAAATAAATCTTAAATATATACAATATATCCAAATTAAACCACCACAATTTTCCACAATATTGTGTCTATGATGGGAATTTATATATCTGTTAAAATTGGGTATTTCTAGAAATATTACAACTATCTTAATTTACAGTCAAAATAACTGTCTAAATCCTAACATCATAAAATTAATAATACCTATAAAGCAAAACTGGTGAGAGGCGTCAGTTTTGGTTTTTACATTAAACATTTGAAACAGTAGGTAATAACAATGGAATGTTCTAATGACCATTCATATCAGTAGTCATAAATATTGTTTAAAATAATTATAAAATACTGAAGTCATTGGTTAACATCATTTGACTGATTTTTATCAATGATTGGATGATAAAAAACTAATTTATAGCATGATGAACCATGAACTCCTTCACTAGGGCAGTGATTTTATTTGAAAATTGAACTTCAAATCGTTCTTATTAACACAAGCCAAGTCATATGAACATCCCTTCACCTTTTTTTCTCAATGTTAATAACTTCTGAACCTTCTTAATTCCTCGATTTGCTGTACTAGTAATGTCTCTGAAATTCTATACAACGATTACAGAGGTAATGTTCATAAATTTCAATTCAAATTTTTTATAAACATTATATTTTCTTTTATAATTATTTAAATCTAATCATTTCATATTTTGATACAAAATCATAAAGTAACTATAACAACAGTCAAAGCTATTCACATAAATTTTTAAAAAAAAATGAGATGCACTTTCTATATTTCTAATGTTCTCACTACTTTCTCTTATATAAAATTAACTAAAAAAAAATTAAAAAAATACTTTAGCAGTTTACAAGATTAATAAGTTTAAAAAGGCAGACTTTTGAGATTAAAATACAATTATTATACTCAATTTACGAGTATGGCTATTAAGTGAAGGTTATCTCACTTAACTACACTGAAACAACTAATAGCATCTCAACATAAGAACAATTTAAGTGAGGAATAGGTTGAACTATGACACAAGTACTTTATAGAAGGCAAGTGCTTTTTAATAATAGGTTTCTTGTTCAAGCCAACCTCCAGGGTTTCGGCGCAAGTAAAATCTTCGAACTTCATCATAAACAAAGATTGAGATCATGAATGGTATAGCTGGTAACCACCATACAAATCTGTAAAAATAAAAAATTGAATAAAAACAGATCTAGAAATATATAAATTATGCATGAAATTAGTATGTCTTAGTGAATTCATAAGTAAAAGGTGTGTAAAGTGTATTAATATATACACACAAACTAATGTAAATTAAAGATCTTCACTCATTTAGGTAATGTAAGCCACCAGTAAAAGTTTTAAAGAAATAAACATTGATTTTCAAGGAGAGCTCTTTTAAGTAGTACACATCCAAATGCTAAAATCTAAGAGTACCATGGCTTTAATCAGTTTTAAGATAAAGGAAATATATTTTAAAGGTCTGAAATGTATGATGACTATGAAACCGAAAGAGCATGACTAACAGGCCCTCAACAAAAACAGCTGTTCTGGAACTTATAAAGGTAAAGAATATAAAAAGGATATTGAAGTTAGTAAAAAAATAAAGGGATGGTCCAGCACTATAAGTAAAATTAATATTTGTGTATATGAATTTTCATTAAAAAAGGAAGACTGAAATGTTGCTTAGAAACTATTGAGATTACCTTGCAAGTAAATAAGGAAATTGAAAATTTACTGAAACTTGAACTTGACAAAGTTTATACCACAGAAATAAAATAAAATTTAATTGATTCCATTTGAAGGGAAAAGACTTAAGGAGAAAATTTCTTTTATTTCAACTGCACTTTCAACTATCTAATATTTAGAAGATATCAATCAACATAAATCAGATATGAAAATTATTTCACTGCACTGCTAGCTAAGTACAGTGTATTTTAAAGCTTTGTTTTATTGGGACATAATGGTCACTCATGCATGAAATATGTTTATTAAATGGAGTTGACTGTTATCACATATGCAGTATTCAGTTCTAACAAGACATTAAATGTGTTCAGAAATTTATAACACTTACTTCAAGGGATACATTCTAAGGCCTTTGTCCATTCCTGGGGTGTATGATAGAAAGGCTGCAAGAGCAGTTTCAAAAACAATACCGAAGTTTAATGCCCAGTTTCTGAAAAAAAAAAAAAAACCCAACAAAAATTAGAATTATTTACTAAATAGCCTATATTCATCAAAACATTGACTTATATAAGCTTAATATCACTTTTTAAAGCAAGTAGCTTAGCTCGGAAATATAAAGTTATTGAAGTATGTAAAAATCTATTTACATAATCTTTGAGTTTGTGCATATCAAAGAAAACATAATTATTAACTAGTTAAAATACTTATGAGCTTATCAAAAAATAAAAAAATATATAAACCATAAATAATGTAACAATAATTACCTCATTCCCTGATGAAGTATAGAATTTCTTCTGGTTTTACAAATTATTAAATCTGCCCACTGCACCACAACAATTGATACAAAAAAGGCAGTGTGACAAGTGTACTCCAAAGCTTTTCTATCCCGATAAGTCTGAAGAACAAATAATTTTATTAGACAAAAAGTTTCAAGAAACAAAATAAATAAAATAATAATCAGTAAAAGAACAAACCCATTCTTGTCCATATGAATCAGTAAGATCATTTACAGCTTTTGAATCCCACTGTTTTCTAATACCAAACAACTTCATGGGTAGAAATCCATTTTCCGCCATAATTACAAAATAAACAAAGAATCCTGCAGCAGCTTGTATCATGCCGATCTGACCATAAGCCATTGAAATTAACCTAAAGGAGTTTTAAAATACTTTTATAAAAAAAATGTTTTCTCATAAGGAAAGTAATAAATGTAAGATATACTTTAAAATATTAACTGTTTTTACTGAAATTAAAATTATTATAAAAAGATGAATCATTAGATAGCTAATAATTAAATTGAAACATTAAATATTTCCTATTTTCGTTTTATTAATATACTCACTAATGAAAAAGATGTTATATAAATTTAAAAAAAAATAAATAAAAATTCCTAGTTTAATAGAGATTTATAAATCTGTTTTTATTACATGCAAACAATACAAGGGATCCTTTTATTAAAATTTTATTCCATTGATACTTACATATCTTAATAATAATCCAACATTAATCTATATTTTATAATATAGCTACTCAAATTTCTTCACAACTACATTTTAAGTCAACTTGGGTTTGAAATAGATTACATAAAGAGGGTAATAATCAAAATGCTGAATTTTATATCATATACAGGGTTGCAAATCTTATACTAATATGTTTAATTCAAATTATAATAAAAAAAAATTATGTAAATAATATTGTTGTGAGTAAGAATGATGAAAGTCACACTGTTCAAGAACCTCACAATATATATACAACCATCAAAGCAATCCTTTTCTTTTATTTATTTTTTATTTAAATTGTATCAGTGACAATTTCACAAGACATGACAGGTATTGTCTGTACCTGATTTCAAAAAATGAATTAAAACCAAATTGTATTTTTTTGACATTTGATCAGATTAAATTGGTTTAATTATAAGCAAAGATAACACACACACACACACACACACACACACACACACACACACACACACACACACACACACACACACACACACACACACACATAGTGAAAAAAATATAATTAAACATAAAAATAATTGTGCTATATTGACGTATTGTAACTTTAAACTTCACAAAAACAATTTAAAACCTACTAAATAATACAAGGATTGTTGCAATAAAGTAAATGCATAGATGAAAATCCTGATAACTAGAAAAGAGAAAATACTTTAGAAAAATATAAAATTTAGGAGGGGAATAGTGAAAATCATGATTCACTAACAAGAGCTACCTTTTTGACTGTTACAGATATATCAAATCTTTTCAGAATGTACTAATAGAAAAAAAAGAAAAAAACTAGATCTTAAAGCCTATGTAATAAATAAGACATTCCATTTGCTTATTTTCTATTTCCAATCTTGCATAAAAAAGTATACATAATTCTGGAAGGAATGCCTGGAAAATTGAGAGTTAACAAAATATTTCATCTTCTGATCATTAATACGAATTGGAGAAAGTTTGGATTGAGGAAATTGCAATAAATATAATAAATCATGAAAAGTGAAAGCAAATAAAAACTCACAAGAGGCCATTTTTCAAATTATATGTTTGAATGGTTTAAAATAAGGAAAAAAGAAAGACATTAATACATTGTGGTTGGGAATTTCATATTAGTACATTATATCTAGAGAAAGTAATTTATCAAAAAGAGCAATAACAAACATCGGTATATCTAATACAGAAAAATAAAAACTATGTGACCTGAACTCTACTGACAGTTGGATATTAGAATATTCTAGTTCTGAAGCAATAATGTTGTGTTATGAGGTCAACTGTATGGGTTGACACTAAACCATTATTCAAAAACAGTATACAAAAATTACAAGAGAAACATTCAATATCAAACCTTAAGTAATAGTAACATCTAATAAAAGGGATAAAATTTAATAAACCTAAGGAAACTAAGGAATATTTGTAACCAACAATGATCCACATTTGAAAGACACAAACTCCCACCGTAGCATCGTCCGATTAGCCATAGCAGCATAAAGTGACGTTAAACGAAATAAACAAACTTTTATCTTCCACCAAATATTGTTATATAGGTTACAAAGCTGGACTATGCAAGAAAAATATTTTAACAAAAAATAGGTGGTATTAGAATGAATATCTATATGACACAGAAGTATAGATGGTAAAATTGACTACATAATTTTTGTTGGTTATGGCTTCTTTTATTATAGATAAATAAAATATTCCCCAACAAATGGAATATACAGTATTATTATTAATAAGGCATTGGCTGTTCTTATTTATCACTGTTCTGCTAACAATAGTTTAATAATTACTTGAAAATGATCTTGCGATTGACTGAAAAGTTTTTTTTCAGTGATGTTTTATTTAATAAAACAATAGCACTGGAGGGACAATTTTATATCTATATTAGTAAAAGATACCTCTACAAGGATATCAAATAAAGCAGACCATCTAAGCCAAGTAGGAGGTAACGAGAAAGCAGTGCTTAGACCCAAAATTTTAAGCAACTAGGGAGATATTGTTAGGGTACCTAAGAATAGTATAAAACCAATTTGTCAATTCAAAAGTTTTTTAAATAAATCACCAACAGTTTGAATCACACAGAAAAACTTGCTCATTCCTTTATTATAATCCCATTTACTTTTAAATCCACCTAGTAGCCCTAAGGCAGCAACCACTTGCGGGAAAACAAATCAATTGCCCATTACTTATTTGTATCACACTAGTAATTGTTTAATGGCTGATTATATACTGCATTAAGATAATGGCTGATTATACGAACAATTGCTTTCCACAAAATTCTGGTGACGTGTAATAAAAAATCCAAACAAAAAAAAGTGATAGGAAAGGTGGAAATTGGGAATGTTTTGGAGTGGAAGAAGAAAATCAAACTTCAGTATTAATGTCCAAGGATTTGCCATTCGATAAACAAAAATTATTCCCAACAAAGTCATGATTTTAAGGAAGTATTAATAACAAAATTGATGAGAATGGAGCTCCAATATTAGATGAAGAAAACTAGCTTAGAATTTCCAATTGTAAACACTATTCACATGGGTATTAAACCCTGGTTTTAGAGCAAGATGGAAAAGAGGAAATGTGGGAAAACAATATTAAAAATCTTTATGGGGGGTGTGGTGTTTACAATTACTCCTTCCTTCAAAACTGACAGCCACATTAGAAATTATGGGACTAGAAAGCATAAATTTACCATCTCTCAATGAAATAAGACTCACTGAGTATTGCTTTTTTGTTTGGCCAGGAAATTTTAGAAAACTGGATTCCGAATGGGCCAGAACTGAAACTAATATAATGTTATTAGTTCTTGTTGAGATGTATTACCATATATCTGCTATTAGATCGATGAGTATGCTGTGTTAAATGAAGCAACCCAATTTGGAATGGACAGGATCACTCTATAAGTGTATATCTATGTTCACTGGAAAGAATCGATCAGTTGCACCAGCAAGCAGACTTTGACAAAAAATTAAATCAAAGGACTTTTTTTTCATTAATTTCATATTTTTTAAATTATAAGTTTGACCTAAACATTTAAATAGGTAATATAAACTACATATCTCATGAACTTCTTTTGAAGCATGATATTAAAGCCAATTTTTAGATCAAAATGTGACTAAATCTGAACTATCTCTAACTAAAGCTACAGAGCTGCAGTGGAGCTTGATTTTTTTAGGACCAAATTAGGTAAATACTACTCTTATGTATCCTAACACAACATACCACAAAATTAGAATTATCTTTTTTTTAAATTTATTTATTTTTTGTGAATTTTGCCCTTATTTATGCCTTCAGTCTGGTCTATAAAAGTAAAACCAATATATGAGTTAAGAAACAATTTTATTTATTTTTTATTAACAATTATATTAAAAAAATTACTTAATTTTTTTAAAGAAATGATTTATGCTTTTAATAAGATATTCCTATAAGATATTCGCTTATAACATTCCTATAAGCGAAAAAGAACCAAACTTTTAGTACTTACTCCATATAAATAGTTTTAACATACCTTACATCTCTGAGTGTAACAGCATCTCGAAAAATGGATTAGAATTTCATTTGTTAAAATTATTTTCTAATCCGTTTATAGGGTAAATGATATGGTTCATCACAAACAAGAAATAAAGATCTAATATAACTATTTTTTATCTTTCCATTTTAAAGATAATTCACAAGAACAATGAATATTATATACACATATAATGTAATAATTTTAAACCTAAAATCAAATCTATAAAACTGAATACTAAGATTAGAAATAGATAACTAATCAATCATTAATGAACGATTGATCCTTTAAGTAACCAACTAACAGCATCAAAAATATGAAATATAGCTCCTAAGAGAGGTATTGCCCTAATTAAAAAATCTACAATAATTATCTTGATTTATTACTAGCAAATTAATTTCTAAGTAAAACTGTAATATAGCGAGGGAAGATAACTTTATCATGAATTATTTCTAACAGAACTCATGCAACCTATTAAAAGAATTCATTCATAAGTCTAGAATAAATACATCAGACAGGCATTCCAATCAAACATTAAAGAAAAAAAAAAAAACAATTGAAGAGCTCAAGTTCATATGGATATAGTTTTTGAAGAAGGACTATGGCAAACACAGATATAAAAGAACAACTCGTTGAAAAGGTATGGATAAGAACTACAAAAGTTATTTTAAATAATTATACACTATACCAGGCATAACATTACATTACAAATGAAACATATTACCCTAAAGACTTTTGTACTCCAACCACAGGAACTTCATTATGAAATTATAATTATTCCATAAAACTGACAATTCAAAAATATAATTGAAAAAATAAAACTTATTCATATATCAAAGATTTAATAAGTACTACATATAAATAAATCCAGACTATGTTCTATCTTGTTTTTGTGTAGTATCCACTCTCCTTATTGTTAATTACAAATAATGATAACCTGAAAGGTGTTCAGATTTTCGAGAAAGAGAGAAAAAAAAATTAAAACAACATAATATCCATTGTTTATAACACAGAATAATCTCAAACAATCAACCAAGGACTTATATTTTATGGTCAGACATCATTAGTATATCATAACTAAATGATTTAATTAGTTTAAAAGCATGACAAAACAATCAGGATCAACCAGTAAAAAATTCAAGAACCAAGAAAAATAGTCAGGCTCTTGCAGTATCTAAGGGTAAATTGTTAAAAGTTCCTTTTATTATAAGTTTACTTTATAATTTGAGATAATGTAATTCAGCAGGGCAAATAATTATGTGTTTAAATTTGATCAATAGCTAAAATTTGAAGGTATGTTTAACCAGAACAAATATTATAAAGTGGTCTGTCTTTCTTATAATTTTTATTTTAGAAGAATAAATAAATATTTGGATTACAAATCCTGTTAATTTCATTTTGTGAGGATGAGTTTAAAATGAGATAGGAATACATTTTTAATGTAGTGTTTACATAGAATATGTAACAATAAACCATAATCTACTAATGTATGTGCTAAAAAATACTATTTAAAATAAACTTTAAGTAAAAGAGATTAGTTTTTGGGGGGGGGGGGTAAGCGATCACTGAAATACAGTGGTAGCCAAGGAGTGAACAAACTACGTCAAGTGGAACTAAGCTAGAGGTAGTTATCAATACCAAGATAAAAATAAAGTTCATTGAACAATGAGTATCACTAAATTATATTACTGAAATAAAATCAGCCACTGTTTTAAAATATAAGTTGAATAACACATTTGGCAGAAAAAAATAAATCAAGTTAATGGAAATGAATAGTGATAAATGAAAAAATATACCACTGTTTATAATAGTACATTAAAACAATATAAATGCAATAAAAATGATAACAGTTAAACATTAGAAGGTAACAAAGTCTTTACATGATATCATTTAAATATTTTTTTAACAATAAATAACATGCATGTTTTTTAAAAATGTAAGTAGAGATTAAATAAGAAAATATAGAATACAGAAGAGAAAGAAAAACAGCAACCTACCTTTTGTTAACAAGGTTATCCCTGTATGGGTCCCTAGGCTGTCTTTTCATAATGTCCGATTCAGGGGCTTCATACGCCAGTGAGATGGCAGGCATCTTTGAGCATTAGCATAGACAGACAATGTTAGTCAGACTAGTTTTGACGCGATATTAATAACACAGACACTGGTAACGGTTAAAGAAGCTGATGAAACATTTATAATGAGGCAAGGTAAAGGATAGCATATTGAGTCACTGAGAAGTAAACTCATGCTAAGTTGCAGTTGATTAAATTGAATTACAAGCTGACTGAACAAATTTATAGGATTTTAAATAAACAAAAATTAAAATGAAAGACAGCAAGGTGCAAATAATTCTAATAAAATTGAACATACACAAATGTGTGTGGATGTGTGCACGCACACACACACACACACACACACACACATACATACATACATAACAAGAGTGGGTGCAGGCATAAGTAACATCTTACCCATCAAAGCTGTAGTATTTTCACTATTTCCATGATCTCTTCTTCATCAAAAGAATGGTTTCAGGTTATATAAATAAACTACAATAAATCTCCATGCCAAAATATGAGAAGGTACTTACTGTGGCAAGTTTTCTCCAATGACAGGGAACAATTACATACACTTTATAGAGAGAAGAAAAAAAATGAAATAGGAAGAATAAAATAAATAGTGTGATAGACAAAGAGTGAGACTGAAAACTGTTTTTAGTACAGAAGTTGCAAGAAAAAAAAAATTAAGAGAGAAAGTAAAAATACAAATAATAAGATAGCTGATGAAAAATAGAAAAAAAGGAATGAAGTCTTCACCAATCTTCATGAGAATTTCACAATGAGTTAAAAATTACCTTTCATTTACGAGTTTATCAGTGAATGGATTTCGAGGTTGCCGCTTCATGATATCACTTTCTGCTTCTTCGTAGGCCAGAGATATAGCAGGAACCTGATTTGACATGGTGTAAAAACATTGTGAAACCACACATAAAAACAAAACATTAAATAATAAAAGAAAACTATAACTAAATCTATTTGCATTGACACTATAAAACAAATAAACTAAGAATTCTAATTCTAAGTAAAGTTATCTTATGTTGGTAAAAAAACACATCTGTTGAATGTTTTATATACAGACACCTCATAAGAGAGAAAGTATATATGTATATGTATTTAATATTTTTACCACAGATTGTTAAAAATATATATAATTAGTGTACAGGTAGAAACCAGCATGGAAAACTGTTATAAAAAAAATATAAAATATTTTCCTAAGCAGTGAGGACCCCAAGTGTATCACTGGATTTGTTTGTTTTTTTATTTTATTTTATTATATTTTCCATAACAAAAGATAAACAAAGCTACTACCACTAAAACTTCCATGAACATATGGATGGCTAATCTAACACTATAACTATACTATATATAATATACACAGTGAAACTTCTATTATATCAACATTAGTGGTGCAAATATTTCATTTTATATAAGTGACTTCTTTTTAACAAAAACTAACACATTTAAACAAGTTCATTTTATATCAAAATAAAATTTTCTATTTTTTTTTAAGGTTTCTTTAAATAAAAAATAGATTTCCATAATATTAGTTATATTACACACTCACAACTATACTATAATGAAAATACCTAATGATTACATGGATTCTGAGAACTATAAAAGTAAACTAATATGGACATAAAGTTAAGAAAAGCTATTTAATATTTCATGAAAGTAATTAAGTCCCTACTATAAGAAATTAGTTACAATGTTAATAAAATGGGTTTATAATTTAATTTTGGCAGTACATTACATTAATAAATAAATAAAGTTGTAAAAAGTTCCAGTCTTGAAACAAACTTAAAATTTCTTTAACAAAACAATGGTACATAGTTATTTTGGAAGGAATTAATAGATAAAAAAGGTTATCAATAATCATTACAGTAAAAAAAGTCTGATTGCTGGCTCAGCTGTAACTTTATAATATCAAGAAATATCCGTTAAGAGAGGTTTCACTGTATATAAAATATATATGTAAGTATTTGCGTGTGTGATATGTATATAGCTCAATGCATTAAGAAACTAATGCAATAAACTTTCACATGCAATTTGATATAATATACATAAAAGTGGCAATCGACTTTAAAATGTTTATGAAGTAAAAAAAAAAAAAAAAACATATATGTATAAATATTCCAATTGAAAAATATTTCTATGATCTAAGATTAACAAGCTAACAAAAAACTATAAATATATATATATAAAAAAAAAAGTGTAGGAGGATATACTAAAACTGTAACTAAAGTTATACTACTGAATATGTACCAGGAAAAAAAAAAAAAAAAAAATTAAGTGCCAACAATATGTATAAAATAATTTGGAACTATTTTTGTGCAAAAAGCATTTCAAATTAAAATGAAGGTGAACTTGACTTTAACTTTCCCTTAAAATATAAGAAGATATAATACATATGATATAAATTATAATAAAATTATGCCAATGATAAAATATACTATAAAAGTATCAAACAATATAACATATTCCATGCATCGTTGGCAATAATCTGATATGATAGATTAGGATTCTACATAACTTAGTTTTCTTTAAGTTGAAATAATTTTTCATAGGAAAAAATAATAATAATCATAATAATAACAACAACAAGAAAAATATTAATGAATGTTCTGTCGTATGAACAGATTATAAGCAATTCAATCATATTTATTTCCTGTTATATGAAAATAATTTATTATTTCATCTGTTTCCCAAAGATTGTGCAAACCAATGCTTCCTTAAAATGTAAGAGAAAAAAAAACATCCTAAGGTTAATTAAAAATATGAATTAACTTAATATAAACTAGTTGAGATCAATATTTGGGTCGTAAAAACTGATCAGCAGTTTTGTAATAATAACTGTGCCTTCATTTTTAATATATGGATTAACCTATTGAATAAAATGGGATAATGCTATACAAATAAAAATCTATTGAGATAAACCAATATTTAATAATAATCTAAAAGAATTAGTTTCATAATAAATACTGATTTTCAGGGGGAGTCATAAATACAAAGTAAATAAAACAGGAAAGTGTACAAATAATGAAATTATACTTTCAAAATCATCAACAAAAACAAATTCTATGATTACATTTCATCTATTAAATAAAGTAAATTATTTGAATAAATATTCATTCTAAACTTTTTAAAGAAGCATTTCATATGTATTTTCCTCATCAGGCTTCAATCTTAGTTGACCAAAGTGGTAAGTTAGAAATAGTATTTTTTTAATATTAGATTTGCAAAGATAAAAATTTAAGATTACTGTTTTGAAGTTACTTTCCCATCGTTATGCAATATTGAGTATTATTTAACTACAATAAAAATATAAACCAACATTCAATTTACGTCAAATGAAGTCTACTAGCACACATTTCCAATCATCATCATTATCATATGACCAATTAGGATTTCAGATTTATCACATTGAAAAAAAAAGCTTCAAGGGCAATGGCACTTAACCATTCCAATGGTCAGCACCCTATCCACAAATAAGTGTGCACCCTTTTAAATTAAAAAAAAAAAAGAAAAAAGAAAGCTAATAGATTTCTTCGGAAAAAATATTTTATTTTAAAACATTAAATTAGAGGCTCCCAATCTGGTCATGTGAAGCCAACACATATATTAAGTTTTATTACAAAAGATCAAAGTTCAAAGCGTTGATAGCTCCCACTCAAACAATGTGGCTGACGATTTAGCTTGAAGAGTTATCATAGTAGACAATTAAAACACAGGCAAGTAGTTGAAAAGTATTAGTGACCCTCCTGTGGTTAAGAAACACTAGAATAAGTAAGTATATTGAATTTACACATTGGATCTCCAAAGGCAAATGACCATAGAAAACTGAATATCATAGATGGTCAAATCATTTATCAAACTTTAATTAGATCGATCCTCCAATAATATCTTGCTTATGGCAACTTAAAACTTCTTAACAGAAAAAATTAAACACATATGGTCCTCAAAAAGCCAAATTCTCTAGCATAATCCATGATGAGATGAAGAAATTCATCAAATTATCTGCCTAGAAATAGATCATATGATCAAGAGATAAACAGCCTAAAACTCAATAAGCATTTGAAATTTAGTGAGAAATACAGAACATCAAATGCTTATTAATTATAACACAAGTAATAGAAGGTTGAAAAATATTTATGATGATTATAACTCTACCGTTGTTAGGTAAAACTTTAGATTGCTCAAGATCAATGTTAATGTCCTATCGTTCTTTTTTTTCTTTTTCTACAGGAATATTTATCAACTAAATAATAACTTCAAAACAGCAACTTAATTAAAAAAATTACTTAAACCATTGGATAATTATTACAATGAACTTACCATGTCTGTTCCCAAGTCTATGCACAGGATGGTAACCGTACCCAGAGGGAGAGGAATGTCAAGGAGAATAAATGCAAGAAAAGGTGAAATTTCAGGTATGTTTGAAGTCAAGGTATACGCAATAGATTTTTTCAAATTATCAAAAATCAAGCGTCCTTCCTCAACACCTGTTACGATTGAAGCAAAGTTGTCATCAAGCAATATCATGTCAGCTGCTTGCTTTGAAACATCAGATCCAGCAATACCCATAGCAACACCTATAAATAATGAAGAAACAAACTTAAGTTTGCATTACAAATACAGCATTATACATAAATATTAAAATAAAACAAACCAATATCAGCTTTTTTGAGAGCTGGAGAGTCATTTACACCATCTCCTGTGACAGCAACTATTGCACCCATTCTCTGGCATCCTTCTACGATAATCAACTTTTGCTGAGGTGAAGTTCGAGCAAATACTATTTCAGTATGATATCTGAAAAAAATGGAAGATAGAGAAATATGTCTTATCAATCATTAAATTATAAGAAAAAATCCAAGTGTTTTTCTGTTTCACAACTAAGACACTGACAATGACATAAATGTACAAAACAGTAACAAAGAACACTCCAAGAATCCACTGTAATTTCTAAAACCGTCAATAGCTTATTATTCTTATTTCTTTCATAAAATATTTATCAACATATACCTCAATATTTCATCAAGCTGGTCTGGACCTGTATCTCTTAATTCAGTTCCATGAACTACAGCAGCTTTTGCTTCTCTGGGGTTTACTTCTGATACAGGGATGTTAAGTCTCTGTGCAATGTCCTCGACAGTTTCATTACCTATCAATGAAAAAAACAAGCAAGACATTAAATAAAACATTAATTAGAAAGTATATAAAAATAATTTAATTTTTTATATGATGATAAAACAACTGATATACCTTCCGATATAATTCCAACAGATTTAGCAATTGCTTTCGCTGTAATTGGGTGGTCTCCAGTTACCATGATAACTTTTATTCCTGCAGAGCGGCACTTAGCAACTGCATCTGGTACAGCTGCTCGAGGAGGATCAATCATGGACATTAAACCGACAAATCTCATTCCATTAAGTGGGAAGTTTGGTTCATCACAGTCAAATTTAAAACCTAAGGGAAACTTATCAGATGGAAGCATCAGATCACAAAATCCTAAAACAAAAAATATGAAGTAGATAAAGAGATCCATATAGAAGTATACATAATAAAGAGTAAAATAATAATAATAATAATAATAATGAAACATAGAACTATGAAAAATTATACTAAAAAATACTAGACTTTTTGTTATTATTATTATTATTTATTTTTCAATTTCATGCCAATAATAAGTTTTCATCAAATTAAATCATTTTGGAAAGTAAAAATTAAATAAACATTTAAAATACTGGAAGCTCATATAGAGAAGTAAAATTTTATAATCTTTAATTGATGAATTAATAAATAAAAATTTACCTAAAACTCGTTCTCCCAATCCACCAAGTTCAAGATAAGCATTATTAAAAGCCTCCTTCATTTCCTCATCCAAAAGCTTTTCTTTACCTCCAATAAAAATTGTTGAACAGCGATCTAATATTCTTTCTGGGGCACCTTTCATTACCATTAAATGACGAGGATCATTAGGATCTTCAGTTTCATGAATTGAAACCTAAGAATGAGATAATGAAATGACAATTATGAATTTATGCGGGTATACATAATACACATAAATGAACACATACAGGTTTCTTAAAAAAAGTAAGGTGACTTCAAATTCCATGGATTATGTAAATTCAATCCTAAAACTTTTTTTCTTTTTTTTTTTAGTACATATATGTGGTAGGTACACATGCCCCCAATATCTGATGAAAATATAAGACATTTTGCATTTTTATTTTGTTTTTGACGGGTGTGAAGGTTAGATGTATTTAGTTATTCTTGGCAAATCTGTAATTTCTTCTTTCTCTAGCTCTTTTGTGTCTTTCAGCATAGAGCTTGACGCCTTGGCCCTCCTTTTCCATTCCTCTCGATCCATAGCCATCCGTTTCATCTGATTCATGGTCCTTCCGTGTTCTTTCACCAGCTTTTCAATATATTCACATATGTGATTCGTGGCATGCCAACAGGTCGTCTTCCTTCTGGTCTAGCCTCCAAATACCACTTTACCATTCTTTCCTCAGGCATTCTACATATATGCCTGAACCACTTTAGCTGCCGTTCCTACATTCTAGTCTATATAGATGGCACCTTCAGATCCTCTCTAATGATCTCATTCCGGACACAATCTCTTCTTTTCTTTCCAGCCACTCTCCTAAGGAATCTCATTTCTGAAGTGGTGAGTCTTCTAATCTGGCTATCAAGGGCATTCCAATGCTCTGCTCCATATATGAGGACCGGTAGGAACAATGTCTTGAAGAAAACTAATTTTGTGTCCCGGGTTATCTCCTTTTTGCCAATTATGGTATTATTAATCTGGAAGTAGATCCCATTTGCCTTGCTTACTCGGTTTCAAATTTCCTGCTCCAATCTACCAGTCCTACTTACCATAGTGCCTAGATATTGATAGGTGTCCACACATATTCCAGTATCTCTTCATTGCATAAAATGTGGGCATCCTCTTTTATCCTTCCCACTTGCATAACTTTACTCTTGGCATTATTTATTTCCATGCCCTTCCTGTGTAGCTCTTCCCTCCACTCCATGACAGATTTTTATGAAGGTTAGATGTGTTTTGGTATGCTTGACAAATCTGTATTAAATTTTGTTTGAAAAATAAAATGAAGTGTGGCATTTGGTGATTCTAATTTAAGCAACAAAAAAAAAAAAAAAAAAAAAAAAAAAAAAAAAAAAAAAAAAAAAAAAAAAAAAAAAAAAAAAAAAAAAAAAAAAAAATATCAGTAGTACAAGCTCTTTACAGAAGACGTTAACAGTGATGCCCACCACTGCATCACTAATCACCCTAGCACGTCATTGAGGCATTTTGAGTTCTAGCTAGAAGGTCATATGAACAATAAGTAATATTACCTAAAAGTTATGAATCATTTGCATGAATTAATACAAAGAGTAAATGCCCCGGATTTGTGGCAAAACAATTCATGGCTTTTGCATCACAATAATGAACCTGCTCATACATCATTGCTAGTAACAATAACACCATAATCATCCCTCATCCATTGTATTTACTGGACTTGACTCAATGCAATTTTTTCCTGTTCCCAAAACTGATAAAACTTATGAGATGAAAGATTTGCCATGGTTGAGAAGTTTAAGGCAACATCACTGAAAGAGCTCTAGGTCATACTAAAAAGCACATATCAGAAGTGCTTTGAGGTTAGGAAAAAAGCACTGGCGCAAGTGTACTTAATCTGAGGGGGATTACTTTGAAGGGGAGAAATAATGCTGAGGGTGGCCTATGTACCAGAACCGCTTCGTCAGGGGCGTACAATTCTGATTTACAAAGGTAAGGGTGAAGTTAAGGCTATTTCATCCTGGAGGCCTATCACCATCTACTCAATTGTACGCCGCATAATAGAAAAGGCTTTGGACTGCGAGCTTAGGAAACAGGTCACCTTTAGCAAAAATCAGAGAGGTTTCATTAAAGGCCTCCCGGGAACTCACCTCAACGCCAGGATTGTCGATGCAATCATTAAGGACGCCACTGCCAAAAAAAGGGATTGCGCGGTGGCCTTTCTTGACGTGATTGGGGCCTTTGACAATGTTGGGCATGACCATGTAGTTAGCTCAATGGAGGCTAGGGGTGTGTCACCGGATCTTAGGGATGTAACTGCTGCTCTCCTAGGCTCCAACAAGATTAGCATAAATGTTGGTGCTTATAGGACAAGCCAGATCAGGGTGCTAAGGGGAGTACCCCAAGGCGGCCCCTTGTCATCATCTCTCTTTAACTTGGCCATCGACCATATGTACCGTGAACTTTGTGACCATGAATTTTCTATGGAATACGGGTACAACCTGAAGAGTGACCAAGAGAGTGTGGTCCTCACGGGCTTTGCTGATGACCAGGTTGTGTCGGCGCGAGACAAGGGAGCCGCGGAGAGAGTGATCAACAGCATCCAAAAAATACTTGATAAAATAGGTCTGGCAATTAACCCACAGAAAAGCGTGGGAATAATATTAAACAAAGGAGAGCTGCAATCAGCGATGCTCTCCCTTGAGAATGGAAGTGCAATCCGGACAATAAAGCAAGAAGAAACAGTGAAGTATCTGTATATGAAGTGGATGCACATTCTCGGGGGAGCTAAGATTTAACGAGGATTCGGTGACAAAGATTAATAGTAATTTGGACAAATTAATAACGTCCAGTTTGCTCAAGCCCGAACAAAAGCTTAATATTGTTAATCAATATTTGTTCCCGGGCCTCACATACCCTCTTCAAACAGCACCCCTGACGAAGCTGCATCCTTCTCTACTTGTTGGAATCGATACAATGATTCGGAGAAGTGTCAAGTCCATTGTTGGTCTTCCAGCGAATACATCGACGGCGATGTTGTATGCACCAAGGAGGTTTAGAGGATTGGGACTGATGCGTTGTCAATGGGAGGCCCCTCTTCAGCATTGGTCTATCGCCCAGCGACTGTCCAACGTGCCGGATGCTCTGTTCCAATCTATCTTTGATTATACAGCGGAAATCTCCGAGTGCGCTGATAGATTGGGTGTTGATCAGGGGTACCGGAGTGTGAGAGCTCTACGACAGTCGCTAAGAGAAAATGCCTTTGAAGAGTGGGCCAGTTGCAGGTGGCAGGGCGTTGGTGTTTGACACTTTAAAGAAACCCCAAAAGCTAATAGTTACATATACGACAAGAAGGTGCTATCCGGGTCTGAATGGGCCAACGCCCTTAAGCTGAACATTAACTACGCACCCCTGCGTGGAGTCCCAGGCGTCAGCGAACAGAAGAGAGAAGTTGGGTCCCTTTGTCGCAAATGCGGCAGAGAGTCTGAAACACCAGCACATGTGCTGGGAATTTGCCCCAACAACTCCCTCCTTATAACACGCCGTCATCACAGAGTTAAAAAGGAAATAGTGAGGCTCCTTGAAGAGAAAGATTTTGCCTGCTTTGATGAGGTGTATTGCATCGATACCGATGGATCTACACGATACGCTGATATCGTTGCTTTTTCACGAAAAGGAAATTCAGCGTTGATTCTAGATCCCACGGTTAGATTCGAAAGCAACGATCCGGATCAAGCAGGTAAAGTGGAAAGGGAAAAGAAGGGAATATATGACAAATGCATCCCTTTCCTTAAAGAAAAGTTTCGCGAGACTTTCGGCGAGAGAGAATTCCACGTGAGAGGCCTATGGTTCGGAGCTCGCGGAACTATACCTAATAGAACAAGGAGCTTCATGGAAGACCTGGGAATTGAAATGAGGGATGTGGCTGTGTTAGCGGAAAATATTATATTGGACTCCCTGGGAATAATCCACCACCACATATATGGTAACTGATGGTTTGGGAAGAGATGGAAGGTATATACAATGAATGAAGAATGGGTAAAATGAGATATATGTTGCATATTTATCCTAGTTTTTATATAGTTATTATTATTATTGTTATTAGTTATTGATATTAGTTATATAGTTATTGTTATTGTTATCAGTTATACAGTTATTGTTATTTATGTGAATAGTTTTATATTTATTTTATATATTATATTTTATATTGTTATCAATAAGGTTTATATTATCTTTTTAATATTTTAAATTTTGTTTTAATTTTATTTTATATTCCGCATGGATTGATCATTTTAATATGTAGATTCTTATATTTTTAAAAATAATGACTATTACGGTTTTTTTTTTTTTTTTTTTTGGTATGTCATATTTGATTGATTAAGTAAGTATGCTGTGTTTTTTTGCAACCCATTTAAAATGGGCAGCACCACTTAATAAAGTGTTTCTCTCTTCTATAAATAAATAAAAATATTTCTCGGGAAATTAAATTTTTTTTTTTTTAAATCTCGCATAGAAAGTAGAGCAATATTCATAGTAACATTAATATAAATATCAATCAACACATCCCATTTCTAATAATAATGCGCAAGTTTAAGGTTATGCTTTTCCACAAATAAATATGAATAAGAAAAATAATGTCCAGCAAAGTCTAATCAATAAGATAAATTACGAATCAGGACATACCAAATTTTATTTACATTTAACCTACTGATTCAATTAACCTTATTAATAAAATTCTTATGAGGTAATGATTTATCTGCTTACTTGATATTTATTGGTAGAGTTAAATGGTATTTCACAAACTTTTCTGTTACGTCTACGGATAGACATTACATCCCCTAAAGCTAATTCCATACATTTCAACAAAGCTGCTTCAGATGCATCACCATTTACTTCCCTAAAATAAATAATGGTATAGTTAATATCAAGACAAATAAATTTCAAAACTAGGTACATGAAGAATAGAAGTAGTGATCATCTTAATAATTAAACAGTTTTGTGACAAGTTTATATTATTTATAAAGTTTATATTATTTATAAGTTTATCATATTTATTAATCAAGGTTAGAAAATATTTTAAACTTCCCATTATATTTTAATAGATTTTTTAATTATTAAGGTAAAGTTATACTACTAAGAGTAATAAACCTCAAGTAACAGACAAACTGTCCGCAGAACTGTTGAAACACAGAAGCGAATAATTAAATTAATTCCTTTACAATTACCAAACAGACATAAGAGAGGGAGAGGAAATGTCTAATGAATAATATAAGACAAATCCCATTTATAAGAAAGGAGAAATTCTGGAATGTTCAGATCAACACTACCTAGTGCATACAAGGTTTTTCTATGATATTACTAGAGAGGCTACTACTCCCATACACTCAGCAAGAGATAGGCTTTCATCAGGTTGGCTTCATGTAGGGAAAGCCAATAGTGGACCAAATTTTCTTTTAAAGAGTTATTCTTAAAAGAGTAAAAAAATTCAAGCCAAGTACTCTCCACTAATTTCTAGATTTTAGAGCTGCCTATAACAATGTCCCAAGAGGATCTGTAGTGATATGTAAGAGACAAGTGTTTCCCTAAAACATGAGAGATTAGTTTGCATTACAATGAGTGCAGTGAGATGTGCACGGTTCGGTGCCAGGGTACCAAAGAACTTCAGCACCAAGGGGTCTCAAAGGGACTGTTTAGTCAGCCTTCTTTCCACTTTAGACTGTAGAGTGCAGAGCTGGCATAAATATTTGAATCACCATTTTCAATATATCAATGATGATCCTATGACTTGTCAAAGACAAATTTGATTGACAGATCAAATAAAGTCATAAAATATTTATTTTGTGATCTTCAGAAAGAGACTCAACACAGCAATAGTAAACATATTTTCTCCTACATGCTTGAGATAATAAATGATTTTGTATAATTCAGCTCATTAAAGAAAACAAAAAAAAAACAACCATAAATTATGGCAACCAACAGGTGCAACTTCAGTCTTCAATATCTGAAGAGTAAAGATATGCGCAGAGGCAATAAATTGGAACTCTATAAGAAATTGACAAGATAGGTCCTTGTGTCCATGAATCAGAGGACTAGAGCTTGGTCCAGTATCAAACTGAATGTAAGAACAGGATCTTTGGAATTCAGTAGAAGATAATTGGGGCAATAAGAGATAATGGAGTTTGTAGGAGGCAAACAAAAATTCTGAACTTGTAAAAGTTTTTAATAAAGCTGATAACACTTTTGTTAAAGTAGGAAGTCTTCGGTATGTGAGCCACCTGGCAATGATGCCCAAAAACTAGATTCCAAGAAGAAAATCTATAAACGGAGAAAAAACAGAAGACTGAAACCACAATTTGCAGATGTGACTGATAATGCTCAGTAAGCTAGAGGTAAGAAGTTGAAGAGCAGCAGCAACAGATAGGCAGGAGATGTTCTCATACTTGCAGGCATCCCAACCCAAGGTGGATTGCAGAGCCACCAGGGAAGAAGATTATTTGGATAGAGAAATTGTGAATGTCATAAACACATATTAAAGGGCTATGGATATTTAAATAACTTGAAAAACATAAGAGAAATAATAGATTTTAATTACTTTTTCAAAATTGGGACACCTTCTTGACCACCCTTGAATTCAGCCCGATTGCAAAGAGTTGCAATCCTAGCCAAAGCTTTGAAACCTGGACTTGTTCTATCATATTGGACACCTAAAAATTTCAGCAGATTAATTAAATTAAACATAGAATATTACAATTCCTTACAATGTGAATGTGAAATCAGCTAATATAATTTTATTCGAATAAAAAAATAAAAACAAAAAAAAAAAGGTTAGTTAAGTCACCTGATTGGTCTTCAGTAGTATCAGCCTCAATTATTTGATTATCAAACCACATATGAGCTACAGTCATCCTATTTTGAGTTAAAGTTCCAGTTTTATCAGAACAAATTGTAGATGTTGAACCTAAAGTTTCAACAGCTTCAAGATTTTTAACAAGACAATTCTTGGAAGCCATTCTCTTAGCAGTAAGCGTCAGGCACACAGTTACAGTAGCCAATAAGCCTTCAGGAACATTGGCAACAATGATACCTACACACAAATTAAGAATCAATTCACTACATTAAATATAGGAAAATAATAACTGATGAAAAAATAGAATAATATTAAAAATTAATAATAAAAGGTAAGTACAATGTTGTTTAATGCAGTTAAAAAGGAACTACTTCTTTTTGTTGAATGTGGCGTTGGTAAAAAAAAAAAAAAATATTAAGTCAGAAATTTAAAGAAATAAACAAGACAGTAAAAATGGAGAAACATCAGCATAGTTTGCAACTTGATTGCAGAAGTATATTTTATTTAAGTATATTAAGAATTTGTATACCGATTATGAATGCTTTAAAGTCACCGTGAAGTAATAAGATATGTTGTTTTCAAGAAATTGAATAATATAATGTTAATGGATGATAAGTTGTGTTTTCAAGCAATGAAATATTGATTGGTGTAGGTTAGTTAATGAACTGTGTGATGGAATTGGATAATGTTCAGTAAGTAATCTGGTACGATATATCTGGCAGCTGATAAGAAAACAATACTGGTCTACATTTACATTCTACATTGGACTAATCATATGACACACTGTTAAATGGTAAAGGATTAACACATTCATCAGCTAGCCAGTCTAAGTTATGTTTAAAAATTTCAGATCTTGGTTACGAAGTTAATTTAATTTTAGGTACCAAATATTTTAGGGATCTTATCAACATCCATTTGAAATGTTATACCCAAACTCACTTATAAGAGTTTTAGTATTCCATAGCAACTATGGATAATATTAAATTCTAATTGTCTAGTCAAGCCAGAGTAACTTACTCAATAAAACATACATTTCTCTCAATACATAAAGCATCTTTATATATTGTTGGAATACCTAAATTCTCATATCTGAATTAAATAACAAAAATGTTGAGAACATTGGCTCTGTTAATTGTAACTCTTTATTTCATTTTAATTCAAACAATTTCATAATTTTAGCTCCTAATAAATACTCAAGGATGAACTGATAGCAGTATAGAACTGAAGAGGCTGCAAATATTGTTGGTATTGCAAAACAGAAACAAAAGGAACTATTCAATAGCTGCAATGAGGGCTCTACTACAACTAACACCAGGAGGCTCAAGCACAAGCCACAAGTTGTCTTCTCTCAGCACAATTAAAATGTGAGAAGACTGATGATATACTGAAATCAATTTGCATTTTCAGTGAGAAAGATACCTACACCAGACCTAGTACAACACACTCCTAATACTATGAAGTGGTTAAGTCATAGTCTTAGTTCTTAGTTAGCCATGATAAACCACATTCTAATCATTCCTCTTTTGACTTCCAAAAGAGATTTTGAAAATAAAAAAAAAATATATATATATAAGATTAAGCCACCCCTCAAATATTCCTTCCTCAGCAGAGGTAATAAAATTAATGTTTAGAAATTCATATTCATAATTGTCTATAATGTGTCCAATATTATGTAAAAATAATTATTTAATTATAATCAAGATGGTATAATATGTATAAATAATAAATTAAGTGATAATTTTTATTCAACGATAAACAAATAAAATGAGATAAACAGCTCTAAATTTCAACTTTAGACAGAAACTTTATGATGATGTTCATAAATTATACTTCAAATAATCCAACTGATAGGCGTTATCAAAGGTTATGGAAATGCTTCTCATGAATCCTCTGGTAATTGATCAGATATTTATTACTATTGAATAAAAAATTATAGAACATTAGACCACACTATACCTAGTAAAAAAAAGTAAAACAAACCAATAAAACAATTGAAACCATTAAAATCGAGGAAACATATACAAAATGACTTAAAATGGCTGTAATCAGCTGCTGAACAAACTCTAAAGGTCAGGGCATGCAGGGCGTGAAATGTCGTGGTCAGTGATAAATATCGCAGTGGTAAGACTGCTGAGTTGTATTGCACTGTATTGTATTACAGAAGTCAAATAGAGGGTGGTCAGTCACGGTAGTCTAGTCTTCAGTGTGGCGACAAGCGGTATGGTTGTACAAAAATACAGAATTGCTGGCGATCACAGAGTGACATTTCATAAATATTTAATTTTAGACAATTTTTTAAGTGAAGCATTAGTTTTACTCCTAGAAGAATTCATGGTTATTTTCATTTAAATGAATAGCGAAGTTGGAGTTCAGCATCTTATTATTGTATGCCCTTGTTTGTAAAAAAAAATATACATATAAATAAATTTGTTGAAATGTTTTGTTACAGAATAACCTCCAATAGAGTGAATGGTTGAGGACTCAGTCATTCTTCTGTTGAATAGAGGTTTCCGTTACATGGAGTATTAAAAAAACCAATAAAAATAAAAAAATTGCCTGAAAACAATTTATTTGAAACAAATACGCACATACAAGTAATAGTAAACTAACATAATAAAAAAAAAAAAAAAAAATGTCAATAATCTGAAAAAAAAAAAAATGGAAATAACTTGTAATTTGTAAAGCTAGATAGATACATGATTGTATAAAATAAAATGATTTCAGATAAGTGGATAATATATGACAAATTATACATGATCTTAATAGGAGCGGGGTATTAATACAAATCAGAGTTGAATGAAACTAAGACTTGAAGTAGTCCATTACAGTTTTTTGTTTTTGTGACAGAACACACGTACCCTTATTTACCCAGTCGCTAACGAGTTCTTCATCAATGTTTTTTCCTTCACCACTGATCTGTTTCCAAACAATATTGTAATGCTTTTCGATTTTTCTTACCAACCATTTGACGCTATAAATTTAGTTTCATTTAACTTTCATTTTTTATTTATTCTTCAGCACTTCATAAATTTGAGTTTTGCCACATTTAAATTTTGATACGATATCATTTTTAGGCAGTTTGTCATCCTATCTAAATCCAATCACTTTCAACTTATCTGACAGTGTTCGCACACTACACAACTTTTTAACTGATATTTTAATACAAGTACACTGTGAAGTTTCCAAAGAGCTACAGATTTGCTAAAAGAGATAAATGGAAATACTAAGGGAAGGGGAAAGAAAACAATTTAGGGGAACCAACAGGAATGTAGCTATTCACAGAAAATGATAATTAGCCAGAAGAAAAAACAAAAACGCTAATGATCTCAGGAATTTAAGATGTGAAGAAATAATTTTACCGTTACTGAGAGAGGCTCCGTCTATTTATTAAGAACAGAATTTTCCATGGTGGGAGGTGATTTTATTTTCTGAGAAAACCAGGACTAATGAACTTTTCTGTTTAATTGAGGTTTCCGTTATGAAAAGGTTCCACTTATGAGAGGTTATACTCTATATGAATATGCCTGACAGATCTTATAACAGTACCCTTTCGTGTCCTGGGAAAAGGATTAAATGGGAAGAAGAGTGTTCTTTTAAAAAACAAATTATTTAATAAATTTTCAAAAGGCTGAACATTAATTTGTCGGGAAGGAGAGGCCAAAGATGTCCTTAGACTGTCAAAAAGCGATACTCATTTTCCTTGAAAGATCTGCAAATTACGATAATTAATGGAAACACTGACTAAGAACCTGCTCTGCAGATAACTATTTGAACACTGGATCGCTCACTCAAATATTGCTTTCTGTGTGAGGTAGCCATATCGTTGACCGCCGAGAAGATCACGTGATAACTGACTGCGTCCTTTGTGCCTAGGCCTTAAGAACTAAGATAAAAAACGGAATAATATAATATAGTATATGAAAGAAAGTGAAAACCTTAAACAATCAAAACAAAGCAATTTACTTAAAAAGTAATGAAAGAGATCATACTGATCTCACATGATATACTTGTATTCACAATGCCAGCAATTTAACACATTTTGGGTACTGGACTTGTTCAAACTATTAATCTGAATAAATTTTAATAATTTATTGTAACCAAATACCACTTGAGGTTCATAATATATTGAAAACTGAATAATTAATTAATTCAATTTAATTATTCTATCAAATTATGAAAATGAATAAATTTTGATTGTTCAGAGTAGCATATATAACTTCTCGACTCAATTCTTAAAAGTATGTCTTGGCCAGATCTTGGAATTGATTGTATAATAAAGTAGTTGAACCTTTCAGGAAATATTGAACTTTTTGCTAACCATATCACAATATGGCTTCACCAAATTGATGAATAAAGATCGTTTGACAGCAATCAACTAAACACACAGATATGGTGTGGTCGAAAAATGTATGATCATACTATAAAATAAAATCATTAACCCTGCTAGTGAACTGATTTGACATTACCTAATAGTGACAGTAACCAACATCAATTCTATTGGAAGAAACTATAGTGAAATATAGTTATAATATAAAACTATATATCACTAAACTATATAGGCAAGACAGGCAATTATTGGCATTCATAACATCATATGGAAATTTTTCTGAATGATAAAGTAGTCAACCACTCATGAAATTACATAATAACAATACAAATACAAATAACCTATCATGAAATGGCTTTATCAAAATAATGAAACAATGGTAAAAATTGACATAGATTAACAAATTGACAAACGCTGAGCATTAAATGATAAGGCTAGTAGTAGACTTCATCATGACATGCCATTATTTCATGAAATGGTTGACTGTTTTATGACATGATCTGATCTTTCCACAACATATATAGAAAAAACAGAGAAGTCCAAAGATTAGCTCCTCGTTCCTCCTTGTATTTGTCACGGAGTAATTCTTTAAACCTTTAACGGGCAGGCTGGGAATTTTAGAATACATTTCTTTTCTTTTTTTCCTTTGAATGGCTATAGCCACGCTAACCCCCACAAATGTATCATGAAATTCAAGGTTGAATAAAGGATATTAGACGAGAATGAGTAGGATAATGCATCGGACATTACGTCATTTATTGAGCAAAAGGCATTAAATATGTATATCCTCCAGGATACATCGCCTGTTAAAGGGTTAAATCATAACAAAAATAAAAATGAATTACTCCAAGATATATAAAATAAAAATAGTAATTTATTTTCAATATTACCACTTTCATTAACATTATACTGATGAATAAATGAAATATTAAAGATATTATTATCTATAAACCAAATAACAAACTAATTCTAATTCTTACCAATCAAAAATATCACAGCATCCAACCAATAATAACCAAGAATAAAAGCAATTATAAAAAATGAAACACCAAGAAAAACAGCTACACCAGTGATAATGTGTATAAAATGGTGTATTTCTTTTGCAATAGGTGTTTCACCAGTATCTAAACCAGATGCCAACCCAGCAATCCGGCCCATCACAGTATTATCACCACAGCTAATAACAACCCCCTTCGCAGTACCTAAAACAGATGATATTGGAAAATTAAAATTATAAAAGAAAACAATACATTTGCTATAGTTCTCCAGTTGTTTCAACACAAAAACACAGTAAAACATATCAACTGAACTGTATTATCAAAAATATATTTGTATACATTGTTCACCAAAACAAATAGTTAAAAATACAGATGCTGTATTTTTACATACTCTACAACATCCCTTCTTGTATACATAAATACACACATATATATATATATATATATATATATATATATATATATATATATATATATATATATATATATATATATTTGGCACTTCCACCTCATTCTTTTTCTGTTTTAGGTGGATTATATTTCGATGATATCTTCTCCCTTCTACTTCCAACAAATAGGAACGTGATTCTAAATATTTCAACACCACTCCTGGCCTCCATATTAGATCATTTATTCCACTGGGATTTAATAAAACTCTAACAGACTTACCCACCCCAAGTGTTGGCAAATCTCTTTCTGTATTGTCATATGTCTTTTTATATCTTTGCATTTTTTTTGTAAGCTGTTCCTGAATTTTATCGTATTTAAATTCCTGCTTGAATTCCACTCTCGGGCAAATAATTTAAATTCTTTAGAGCTGTAGTTAGTACCTTTATCAGAATAGACAGACAACATATGGTACACTGTATCGTGCAAAAATATGTTTTAGAGCTGATATCGTGCTCTGAGATGACATATCAAGTATTTTTTTAAATTCAAAGAAGGATGAAAAATAGTCCACAACTACCAACAACTTATGCATACCACAGAATATCTTTTGCTACTTCCATCAATGGTCCTTCCGGAGATTTCCTAAATTGCAGGGCCTCCTTCTGATTTCTTTTAATATCAAAATCTTCACCAATTTCATATTTTAGTACATCACTTTTCTACTGTAACACTCTTGACTTTTCATACCTTGGACAGGTCTCCGACTCTAGATGGTCTTTATGAATTTTTTCTAAAATTTAACCCCTCATTTTTTCAGGATATATACTTGTTGATTCTTAAAAATTATCCCATCACAGATAGTTAGTTGCTCTCTAACTGTCCATCAATCCTTCACCGATGCTGGTAGCTTCCCCTCTTCATCAGACGAGCCATTCTCTATAAACAATTTTAATCTCACACCGACATCTTCATTCAAATGCTTCCTATTTCATGTAATGTTGTACTAATTCCCGTTTCTGTTAGGCCATTGCTTTATAATTTTAACCACTATAATATCCTTTTCTTCCATTTCCATAGTCGGTAGTCTAGACATAGCATCATCAATATTTACATTGAACCCTTTTACAAAATTGACAACAATGTCATAGCTAACTAACTGAAGGAACATTCTCTGTATTCTCGCTTGGGTGCATCACATAAACTCTTTTTAAATATATTTTTTTAAAGGCTTCTGATCAGATTGAATGTAGATTGTTTTTCCAAACACATATTTTTCAAATCTTCTCCTATTCCTTCCTTATTTGAGACATTTTTTTTTTTTCTTTTCACAATTGGTCAGTGTCCTTGACGCGTAGGTGACTGGATGTCCATCCAGTATCAATGCTGCATGCTGCACTCACATCAAATCCACTTGTATCAACTTGAATTTCAACTTCTTTTTTCTCATCAAAGTATTGTAAGATTGGGGCATCCTACAAATTACATTTAATCGTTTTCATGCTCTTTCCTGCCTATCACCCCATGTGCTAAAAGATTCTCATAATGGAGCATGAATGGTTGATAAATCCGGTATAAATTTTGACATGTAATTAACTAGTCCTAAGAAGGAGCGTATCTGGGATTCGATCTCTGGTCTTCCCATTTCTTCTACAGCTTTAACCTTCCTTTGATCTGGCATAATACTGTTATTTGTAAATAAGTGTTCCATATATTCTATTTCTGTTTTCCTTATTTCACATTTTTTCTAGTTTCATTCCAAATTTCTGTGTACTGCCCCCACTGGAATACTTACTCCAATTTTATGTCATGGACTCTTAAAGCCTCCTCCATCGTATCTCCTTTCCCGAATACCATGATGTCGTCCGCAATGACAATAACACCTTCTATATCCTCCAATATTTGAAACATTCTTTTCTGGAATTCTTCAGGTGCTACAGACAAAACAAATGGATAATGTTTAAAGCAATATCTCCTATATGGTGTCCAAAAAGTGGGCAGTTTTTGAGAATCAAGATGTAACTTCATTTGATGGAAGTTTTTTGCATCAAGCACACAAAAATTTTTTGCATTTGATAACATAGGAGTGATCTCTTCGACTGTTGGTGTGATAAAACGGTTTCATATCAAATTTTCATTTAACTTCTTAGGTGCAATACATATTCTGTTTTGTTTGGGTTTTACAACAAATATCGTATTTGTGGTCCATTCAGTTGGATATTCTACTTAACGTATCACATTTAATTTTTCCTGTCTCTGTAACTCTTGTTTAATTTGTTTCCTCACTCTGAGAGGAAACCTCTTGGGTGATTCACATACTGGAACTGCACCTTTGCAAACCTTTAACTTTAAAGTACCTATGTTCCCAATCTCATTTTCCTCAAACATTTGTGGAAAACCATCAATATTTATCATATTAATCAGAAACTCCTTTGCTGATCAATGCCATTTAAAGAGAAGAGTTTAGTCCTAACATAATTCCTTTTTACAAAAAAATTTACTTTGTATATTTTCCTGTTCACTTCCATTTCTAAGATCCACTCACCATCTACCATTTCCTTCTCTACATTGTATCATGTTAATACTTGACTAGAATGTCTAGCTTTTGGCTCTAAATCCCATCTATGTATGTCATTCCAACCAATTACATTGCATGTAGCTCCTGTATCTATTTGAGCACTGAGAATCTTACCTTTATCTTTCACTTCTGCAAACAATTTTTGTGCTTTCCTTACAGTAGCAATACTAAGCATACTGCCTGTTTCACTGGCACTGTCTGACTCCTTTCCTAATTGTTTGACATACATTTTACACATGTTTTTAAAATGATCGATTTTTGAACATTTTAAACACTTTTTACCATATGTTGGACACCTTTCTTTTTCAAACGAGTGTTCCCCCCACGTTACCTCCAATTCTGTTTTTATCCATCTTTGTCAATTTAGATCTCTCAAATTTATTAACAATCTCATCTTCAAATTTAGAATCTGTTTTCATTTTCTATAATTGTTTTTTTGTTTTGTGAACTGTCATTGCTACATCTATTACTTTTTGAAGGGTAAAATCTCTCTATCTTAAAAAGCATTTTCTAAAATCATTATCCCTTATGCCTACTAAAAATCTATCTCTAATCATCTTATCTTTCAAATCCTTAAACTCACAACTGATTGACCTATCTTTTAGTATTTTAATAAAATTAATATAATCCACTTTTCATATTAAATAGTTGAAAAAAAACAAAAACATTCCTTTCATATATGACATTTTTCTGAGGTATAATATCCTCATCTAACCATTTTATAATATCCTCTGCTGATACTATTTCATCAGCTCCTGTTTGCCGTAACAATCGCATTCCTTCCACTCAAATTACTCTTTTGAAAATTGTGGATCTTCTTTTATCATCTTCCTTGATGAGATCAGTCACCAATTCATAATTTTTCCAAGATTGTTTTTACAAAGTCCAGTTTTCTACAATATCTCCTTTTGTTACAAACTGAACTGGAGCCGACAAATTCATTGTATCTCGCTCTGTTTATTTTGTGTCTGACACCATGTTTTACAACAAAAATACTGTAAAATGTATCAACTGAATTGTATTATAAAAAATAAATTTGTATACATTGTTCACCAAAACACATAGTTAAAAATACAGATGCTGTATTTTTACATACTTTATAACATCTAAAATAACAGAAACCTTTCTATTTGATATAACAATCCAAAAATTTAAAAAACAAGTTCAATAATTGATGTTATCTATAATAGGAGATATAGACACACCTGTACCACTTACAACCCATGAAGGGTCTTGGGTTCAGTACTTAGGTAGATTGTACTGTTTCTGAGCCAACGGTTGTGAAAAGAGGTGATTTGGCTAGAATTCACATTCAACCGCCAGGTTTTTTCCCCAATTAAGGTACCCATTTTTTTAGAGGCTGGGTGTGCCCAAGGAAGGTCTCCCGACATCGAATCCGATCCATGACCAAAATAACAGAATATAAATTTTCGGCCTTCAGTCGGACTCGAACTCGGGCCCGGGAGCATGGTAGTAAAGCGCCTTACATTAAATAAACTAAACTAAAGAAATATTAAAAATTTAGAATTGAAAAATTTAGGTATCAACTCCAGTTAAATAAAATAGCTGTCAGAATGAATGGGATATTAATATTAAATTATTTGATTTCAACAGATTCCACTTTTCTCCATTCTTGTGAAACCACTGTTAAAATGTCAACAATTTTAAGCATTAAAGAAATTCATAATTGACAAATACCTTCGACAGCATTTGTAGAAAAGAAGGCAAGATTTTTAGTTTCTAAAGGATTATCATTGGTAAGTTCAACACCACGACTTTGGGGTTCTGATTCTCCAGTCAATGATGAATTATCGACTTTAAATCCTCTGGCTTCAATTATACGGATATCTGCAGGAATACGGTCACCAAATTTTACTTCAACAACATCCCCTAAAACAATATCTTCAGCGCGCAGAGTAAGTTTTTCTCCTTGCCGTACCACAGTAGCAAACTATAAGTAAAAAAACAATCATTATTATCATTAAATCTGATAATTAAAACAATTATAAGTGACTAACATAAATCATCGGTATTAACAATAATGTTATTATAAACATACACAAATAAAATACTGACCTGAGGCACCATATTTTTAAATGATTCCATAATTCTAGAACTTTTGCTTTCTTGGTAGTAAGAAAATATACCAGTAACAATGACCACTGCAGCTAAGACTATGCCTAGATATAACTGAAAAATAAATAAAAATAGTAAAGTAAAAATAATTACAATATTTTAGGCTATAACTATAAATATTCCTTTAATTTAAAAAAAAAAGCTTTGGAAGAATGAAAAGCTCCAGCAAAAATATGGCACAGATTCATTACATTGAAATAGAATTTTATACTGAAATACTAAGAGTACTCTTGATAGACTTACTCCACTGGTCCACATGGGGAAAACTTTTTACCAGAGCATGAATTATTGGAACGATTTATGAAAATATAAACTACGAGTTATTTATTCTGAAGAACAGCCTTCTGGCTGGATTGGGGAACAATTTATACAGGGATAAATACATGGTGTCTACCAATTTCAGCTATCAAAATTTCCGACATATTCCCGACTTTTTCAAAAATATTTCTAGAAATTCTAGCCAATCGATATTTTAATGCTGTTTCAATAATGATCTAAACAAATCAATCTATACATACTTTGCTACTTAACATATCACAGTTAACCAATATAAAAAAAAGCAATTTTTTTTATATTTCAGATTACTCTAGATAAATTTCAAGAAACACATCAATGTCCAGTATTGCCATTCGGTTTGAAAATAGTTACGAGTTTTCATGGGGTTGTCGGATAAAACTACTTCAAAAATATATGTCCGATCAGATAATTCTTTTTTTTTCCATCTGAAAGCTGGTTAAATTTACTATGAGACCTCATCTATGAAATTTTCATCAAGTCCCATGATGTACTCACGCCATCATGCTGAGAACTACATACTCTTGTGAAATCCACTTTTTTCAGTATATTTCTTGCTATAACCCCCAAAACTATTTACGAGAAATGGGTGTTTTACGGAACTTGATCAAAATTTCATATATAGATCGGATAGTAAATTTAACCAGCATTTGAATGAAAAAAATAAATTTTTAATCTGACAAACAGTTTCGGAGTTGGAGTAAAAAAAAACAATACAGAAAAACGTGTTTTCGCTGAGTAGTGTGACTCACCGCAAGTTAGCCAATCTCTTCAATCTTTCCTTCCCCAACAGCTTTAAAACTATTGATTTGAGAAAAAAAAAAAAAAAAAAAAAAGACTTTTTCGCAACTTTCGCAAATTTTCTGTAAATTCCCGAATTTTTCCCGATCATAGGAAATTCCCAACTGGTAGATACCCTGAAATTTATATATATATATATATATATATATATATATATTTTTTTTTTTTTTTTTTTTTCAATCGGATTTGATGACCTTAGGTCATGTACTTCATGACATTCTACACAATGAATTCGACCGCCAGTATTCAGGCTTCCCAATATCTTTCCGCTAATCCTCTTGTTGTCTCTCCTCCTCGAGCCCATGTTTTCCTTGGGCGGCCTCTTTTTTGTCTTTTTTCTGGGACATAGTTGAACATTATCTTTGGCCATCTCTCTGGCCCCATTCTTCTTAGATGGCCATACCACAGCAGCTGTTTGGTTTAATGGTGTGAACTATAGTTTTTCCCCCCTCAATAATATTTCATATGCCAGAATTAGTCACAGTTGAATCCTGGAAATGCGACAGGCTCTCCAAAAATTTATTTCGACAGCTTATAGCCTCTGTACATCTCTCGTCCCAACCACCCACATTTCCGAACCATAAAGGGTTACACCTTAAAAAAAAGGAATGGAAAATCCTCTTTTTGGTTTCTAGTGAAACATTTGGACTCTAAAGTACAGAGTTGATCATGCCAATTAGCTTTCTTCCTTTCTTTATCTTTTTTTTTATATCGCTCTGAAGCTTTCCCAAGTAATTGATATAAACATAAATAAATAATTTAAATTTACAATTTCAAACTGGGTCATACAATAATTCACCAACTGAGAAGAGTAAAGGTGGTAAGTTATTCAATAAGGAAGCAGACATCTTTCAATAGACTGCACTATGAGGACATTGAGATCCTGATGAGTGAGAGGGATGAGATCCAGCCCAATTATTATATTATATATATATATATATATATATATATATATATATATAAAAATAAAAAAAAAAAAAAAAACTGTGCCACTTACAACCCATGAAGGGTCTCGGGTTCACTACTTGGGTAGGCTGTACTGTTTCTAAGAGCCAACGGTTGTGAAAGGAGGTGATTTGGCCAGAATTCACGCTCAACCGCTAAGTTTTTTCCCCAATTAAGGGTACCCACTTTTTAAGAGGCTGGGTGGGCCCCAGGAGGGTCTCCCGACCTCGAACTCGATACACGGCTGAAATGACAGAATATAAATTTTCTGCCTTCAGTCAGACTCGAACTTGGGCCCGGGAGCATGGTAGTCAAGCGCCTTACCTACTGAGTTACCGCCTCCATATTATATGGGGAGGAGAAATAAATACAGCCACAGAAAGACTGAAAACAGGAAAAGCAGCTGGATAGGGTGGAATAACTCCTAAGATTAATAAAAGTGAAAGTTGAGAGTTTGTGAAAGTCTTGCAGGCTCTCTTTTAAAGAGTATTTTAAGATAACATCATACCCAAAAAATGGGATGAAGCGACTAAAAACTATGGTTCTGCCACTATGCCTCTCACAGGTCATCTAAAATTGCTATACATTAATCTTGAAAAATAAAGAAAGGTCATGGGGTGATAAGATCTCCTATTTTAATTGAGGACAGATAGGACATGGCAAACTTGCTTAATTGGCATTTTTGGACATGAAATAGCTTTCAACTCAACATCAAGAAGAGGAATATGGAAAGCCCGGACATAAAAATAAATTCCATATAAATTTTTTCTTAAAAAAGCCAACAAATAAAAAAAATATATATTTTATTCATGAAAAAACTATTTAAATTAAAAAAAAAAAAATCTGATTTAAATAAGATAAATAGAAATTACAAAATTTTGAAATATTTCAAAAAAGAAAACAAAACACTGCAGTTTTCTAGTTTACTTACATTATCATCTGAGGGTTCTTCAACTGTACTAGCTTGAATTGAATAAGCAATAAAACATAAAATGGCACCGACCCAAAGAAGTAAAGCAAACCCTCCAAATAATTGTTTACAAAATTTAACCCATTCAGGTGTAGTTTTTGGAGGTGTTAATGCATTAGGGCCATCTCTTTCAAGGTTCTCTTTTGCTTTGGCATGAGTTAATCCCTAAAAATAATAAAATTAGAACATAAAACATAGTTATCAATAATAAATACACATGAAGTATTTAAAAATTAAACAAACAGGACAGTATCAATAAATAGTGTTTACTTAATCTGTAAATCTCACTTATTTGAAAAAAGAAACAAAAAAAAAAACTGCTGATTCCAAGGAAAAATTGTGGCAATACACAAAAATAAAATGCATTTGGTACATTCATTTATGAAAAATTACTTATAAATCCAAGGCCAATTTAGTATCTTATGATTTGCAATTCTCTGTTAACAATCATATTTATTTTAAAAAATCCTAATAATTCAATCCTCAATTATCTGAGAAATTGAGAGAACTATTGTGTGGACAGGTTTAATGCTATGCTTTAATGCTATAAGGGGTTTTATTTTCAGGAGGCTGTCAGATTGTTCAATGTGCTTTATAGAAGAAAAAAAGGATTGGCTAAAAAAATCAGTAAAGGAGGAGTAAATATGTTATCGACAGCAAATATGAATGAGAGCAAAAGTTTAAAACTTAGTTGATAAGTAAAGTAGCAATACCCAGATGTTTGAAAAACATTAAAACATTTCTAATGCAGCATTAGAAAGCAAGTGTCTTGATTTATCTAAAGAATGGTTAAAATTGTTGAATAGTTACATGGAAAGACAACATATCTTGTTATTCACGGAAAGATACCTGACCCATTACAATCCCTCCATCAGAAAAGAATACTTAACAGTTCTTTTTTTCCCTATAAGAATAACTAAATATATAATTTAGTTTATAATGTTTTTCATTAATCATTTTACTTTTTATAACACTAATATACTAATTTATAATAAACCCTTGGTACCTTGAGTATGACAAATTATTGTGATTGTAGTGTACTTAAAATTGAATTTTCAAGGGGTTTGAAAAAACAACTGCTTACATTACATTAACACTAAAACTAACAACATTAAAAGAGGAGTGGATAATAGAAAACACTTTTAATATATTTTTTAATAAAAATGGTAAAGTCAATAAGAAAAGTAATAAATGTTGTTTTCAAGAACTTCTGCCAAAATTCCAAAAAGGGTCTTTTGACCTGTCACACAGGTGTTCAAAGTGACAGAAATGCGGAAAAAAATTTATTTTATTGAATTCGCTGTCACTAAATTTTTTCTTAGTGTTTTACTCTTACAAACCAATATTCTATCATTGGATAAAGTAGGAAATAAAATAAAAATACCACAATAATGAGTACAAAAATTTTATTTAAAAAAAAAAAAATTCAATTGAAAGTTTGGGATTTTTTTCAAAATCGACGAGTTATAAAATCTCAGTTTTAATACTTGAAACTTTTGATGATTCATTTCTCTTTATGACGGTTGTTTTAAAATGTATCTATGAACTAAACAAAAATTACACTAAATTCTTATGTTAAAATGTGTTACGTGGTAATTTACTATACAAATAGGGGACTAGATAGCTGAGTGAGTTGGGGCAAGGGTCTCATTGTGCTCGGTACAGAAGGAAGTGGGTTCGAATCCCATCTGGGCGGATTAAAATTTATTTCGTGGAGGACCCCACAAAATGAATCTTGACCTTCCCACGCTAGTTAGAATAGGTTAGTAACCTGTAGGATAACCCATCCTTCCTGCCCTAGTAGGAGTAAATATGCTAAGCCCCAATAAACAAGTAAAAATCAAATAAAAACATCTGCCACCTAAAACGGCGCAGCTGAAATTTCTTTGTTTGTTTACTAGAAGGATCGAAATATTTATATATACAATTTTCAGCACACTAGAAGCAGCCAATAAAAGTATATCTGATAATTTCAGACATTTATTAGTTTTAATGAATCAATTTTATTTTATTTTCAGTACTGTAGGTATTCTATAGGTGTGAAGAACCAATAACAATTACATTTATGTTTCCATTATTGATCATAAAGATCAAAACTGAAGTATAAGTAGCAAGTCCGAAAAAAGTAAAAACCTGATTTTTCAACATTCATGGCATATTTTTGTTAATTGGCTAATATTTTTTTTTTTAGGTAATTCTTATGAGTATGTTACTACAGCTACATAAGTTACAAATTACAATGTAAAAGATAAAATATGTTGAAACTTTAAAATTAATATTTTTTCCACCCTTGAATAAAAACAATGTGAAGTAGTTATAATATTAAATAAAAATGTAAGAGCCAACCTTTAAGTTAACGAAAAAAAACTTATTTAAAAAAGAAAAAAGTATTTTTAAGAGAGGCTAAGATATTTTTATTATAAGGTATTTTTAAGGGTGATCATATGAAAATGAGTAAAAAGCAGTTAATATCTGATGATCAAGTTTAGACTCATAAACAGTATACCTTAACTCAAAATTCAATATACGAAGACAAAATTACTTGTTTGTTTGTTTTTTGGGGCTTAACGTCATTACGTACTCCAACTAGGCAGGAAGGACGGGTTATCCTACAGGTTACCAACCTATTCTAGCCAGGGTGGGAAGGTCAAGATTTATTCATGGAATCGCCACGAAATAAATTTTAACCTGCCCAGGTGGTACATAAATTTACTTGTAATTGTTTTTTATGATCTCTTTGACATTGATTTTTAATACATTAAAATTAAATTCTTTGAAATGACTCAGAAAATGCAAACATTTTCATCATAATAGGCAATTACTAGGTACGGTGAGAGATATGGAAATAAAAGAAAGTCATTCCACACAATTTAATAAAAATAATAATTTGTTTACTGTTTCAGGATGTGTTCCAAAACGTTGATACAGTTCTTCCACAGATATTTTATGATGATCAATATCTAATTCTTGTTTCAAATCATCTAGATCTCCTTTTCTTTGTTTCTTTACAGGAGGTTTTCGTCTTGACTGAAAAAAAGATATTGAGATAAATACACAATACAATGAATCTAGTAACAATTATGATAAACTAAAGAAAGAAGGATAAAATATTTTAAAATATCACAAATTAAAAAAAATAACACTAAAAATAGAATACATAGATAACGATAGCAAAATACACAAATTTTTAACATACATAGACAAGTTGGTTAAAGAACCTTTATCAACACAAGGGTGTTGACATCCCTAGGAATCCATTTTCATCAAACACAAGAGATGAGATGTTTACAGTGATTTTAGAAGCTTCTGTACATTTATTACAAAGGTTGTTTTTGATGTTTAGTTACGGATATACAGTAAAATGAGGAAAAAACTAGTTAGATTGGTGTACATCTAAAAAGATTTAGTTATTGCTAATTTATGGTTTTTGTCAGAAGGTAGATAGGGCTAAGGACTGTTACCAAGCAATATTATTTCATTCTATTCTTTGACATTATTAGTGATTTCAAAATTAATGCTGCATCAGGCAGATCAAAGTTGAATAATTCTGTTTGTTATAGAGAAAAACACTTAAGGAGTCCTTTTAAGCGAAGATTGGTGCCCTTATCAAGCAGAAGTCCAGGCTAAAGAAGTTGGATAGAAATCATCATAATATGGCTAGGCTAATAGTAAAAGTTTAACTTTCTTCAATTTTATGGAATCATACAAAAAGAAGTTTGGTACATTTTTTAAAAAAGTAGGAGAATCAACATTTAGTAGGTTTTATGTATAATCATTATTTCTTGAATGACTTTCTCTATTAATTATTTATAAAACAACCCAAAATTAAAATTAAAAAATGCTGCTGTGCCCGATGGATAGGGTTCCGTCATATCTGATTGTTGTATTTTCTTTTTTTGTGCTTTCAGTATTTATAAAATACTTAGGGGGGGGGATAAAAAAACAAATTCCTAAAGATGTTAGCAGCAATGTAGGCATAAAGCATACTTGTATTGAAAAGTTTATTACAAGCCCCTAATAAGCCATTTTTAATGATAAAAACAAAATAATGAACAACTCACTTAAATGGAGTTCCTAGGCCATTCAAGAAATGAAGCACTTTCTTGGAATGGGTTAAGGATTTTTTTTTAGTCTATATTATTGTACTTATTCTATAGATATAATTATTTAGAACCAGATAAAAACGAATACATAGTAAATATAGTGAAATTGAAATTACATTTTTTTGGAGATATGAACATATACAGTCCCATAAACAAATGAAATATTTCTCAATGTAATTTTTATAGAACCTACTTTAAGAAGTGAATTCTATATAAATATGTCCCTCAATAAATGAAAAAGGAGTCTATAAGAACAAGAGACATCGCTAGAAAATACAATTCATCTAATATTCTGAAGAAATAATTATCTATAAATCAATTATTCACCAAAACAAATTCCAATATTGGTACAAAGATTTTTCCACTTACTTAGCCTTTTTACTAAATGGAAACTCCTCTGAAAAATCTCTAGTTTCAAATTTAACTAAAATCCTTTCTATTATGACACTCGTGATATGTTTTCATTATTAATAGTTCACATGATCCACTACATTCTCTCAACCAACAACTTACAAACCAAACAACATAGATTCCTATCCACTTTAACTCCTAAGGGATCAGATGGTATTCAAACTAGTTTTATAAAACTATGCCTCTCCATAACCCTAGCAATTTTATTCCACATTCATATTTTTTCTTTTAAAAGCACCACACCAGTCTTTCCACCTGCTTCGAAAAAAAACAACAACAAAAAAACAACTGTTGTTTAGCCCTTAGACTCAGTTTCTAATTCATCCATCTTCTGGGAAGAAAAAAAAAAAAAAAAAATCCCACCTTCCTACTATATAACTTATCTAAGCTCCTAGAACACCTTCTTTTGTAACAAGTTCATCCTGTTCAATTCAGCTTTAGAATGGGTTTTTCTACAAAATCAGCTGTAGTGAAAAATACTTTTGAGGTTCAATCAGCCACAGATCATCATACATACAATTCTCATTCTCCTGGATTTCAGTTAAGCCTTTGACAGCATCAAGCACACACATCACTTATCTAAACTTGTTAACTTTTTTTTTTTATTTGTATTTGTACAACCAGATGGATACAGTTCTCTATCTATGACCATATTCAAGTAATTCTAATCTTGGAGGAAGGATCCTCTCCCCTTCCAACCCTGGAGTAGTTCAGGGCTCCTCAGCATCATCCCCTCAATTTAGAGCATGCATTGTAGACATCTTTTTCATCATTAACCTTTCAATAGATAATCGAAGTTTCTATTAGATATTAAACAAAAATGTTAGTTTTCTTTTTCTTTTTTTTTACAATCCTCTCTCCCCACATTCACCTTCCTACATCATCAAAACTTCAACTCTGAAGTTGTCAATGAGTTACAGGAAAATTAAATCCTCCCTTTCTGATCCCTACCAAGTTTCTTCTCTAAATAAAACCATTCAAACTATTATTCTTTGCTGGAGCATAGATTTTTTGAAACTTTATTGTGATCACAATAAGGCATTATTACCATTTCAAAATTGCATACCATTTTTTACCAATAACATATTTAATCGATTAGAGTCATAGAAAAAGAGGAAATATATATAACCCACATAAAATATATATGGGTGCTATAAGAAGGAAAACTGATGCTCACTTGGTTTCATTTAGTGTTTAACAATGTACCAAACTTTCATTTTAATTTATAAATGTATCTTTTTTTTTATATCTCCGAATCATTATATTCTTTTCTTTTAATTTATAGCTTTCCTTTATTTTTAAATTTGACATTTCATTACTTTCCTATTAAATAACTTTGTTACTATGTTACTCAGTTTTATTCATAATTATTTTCATTCATTTATCCTACTTGGATTATGTATCCCTCTTCTATATAAACTCAAAAATTTACAGTTGATAGCTGTTACTTCTTAAATTTAAAAAACATTCTTCTTTCAAATAATGTAAAGAGTAATACAAATGTTCAGTTTACTGCAGTAGCAAATGAATGGAAATCAAACTCAGACAAAACAATCCGAAGAAAATTAAGGATCAGAAGTGTTTCATTTTAAGATCTCAGATAACATAATAATAAAATTTGAATATAGATGATAAGAGTTCAATAAACTTTCTAAAATGTTTGTTACCTCAGGATAAAATCTTATGAAGTGTCAAGTTACCTTCAGTTATTTATAAATATAATAAATTTTTCAATAACAGAATCAATAGATAAGTAGATAAATAGATAGATAAGTAGATAAGTACATGGGTTATGGATAATTAAAACTAACATATATATAAATATTCTTAAAAAATGGTTTTTGTATGAGTAAAAGGTATATTAACATAATTAATACTCTGCTCCGAAGAAAGAGAAAGAGAAAGCTAACACCAAGAGATAAGAAAGCCAACACCAAGGAAAGATAAGTAGATTGATAGTAATAGGAACCATATAGAGTGATAATGAAGAATTAAGCATAGAAAGTTATCAAAGCATGTACATCAATAGATTTAGGAGGAGATTTTATTCAGTAGTTGAAAGTTTGGAAAAATTGGAAGTTCTTATTGAAAGATTAGATTAGTGCAAAACCTATATAAAATAGGTTTGTCTTCTTTATTGTTTTCATGCAGATTATCCCAACAACCCAGAAAGAACTTCATAACAGCAAAGTGAAAAAGTGAATTCAGATCTAATAAAATTAGATCTAATAAATACCTTGACCTTTCCATCTGCTGTTTTGTTGTCATCACTAAGTGATGGTAGAGTAGCTACACGATATGAATCTGAACGCCCGTGCTACAAAATATATATAATTAATAAAAAAATAAATTATATTAATACAAAAATAGAACAAAATAATAAACAATAAAAAAAACAAAAAAAAAACAAAACAATTCTTTCCATCAGTTATTTTCCTTGAACAAAAAATTGATACTTAATTTAACTGCCATCCTGGAAAACATAAAATTGATCTTCAGACCAACTAATTTACCTTCATGGTAAAATCATTACAATTTATAATTTATAAGATCTACATTGAAGCAACACATACATATTGTTTTGGTGAAAACTAGTAAGTTGTTTAAGTAAAGTTGTTTGTTAACTTATACATAAGAGAAGAAATCAGTAATAATTGTCAGTGATAATACTAGCAAATTATATGTTATAAGAAATTATCGTTAATATATAGAGTTTATTGCAAGTATAGATGACAACCGTGAAATTAGATCAAAAGTTCAGATAAAATGTCGCAAACTACACATTTCTATTTCAAATTGTTCTAGATATAAGCTGTTATAAATTATTTTTTTAAAAGGAAACTACGTTTTTTAAAAATAAATTCCCAATTTCCTTTACTTTGGCACATTATTTTTAATATTTGACTGAATTTTCTGAATCAGTGTTGAATTCTTTATCATACTAATGCACTTTTATTGTTGACAAGTATCATTATCAGAATGCAATAACAGTGCAGAAGCTAGAAATTTAAGAAAAGTAAAATCCTAAAAGCTGCCAAATCTCACAGAAGTTGTAACATTTAATCAGCTTTCCAACGGTACAACTAAAACTTTAATTATTTCTCAATTTGACAATGTTATCTGAATGGGAATAAAGTTAGTAAGAAACTATAATAACATAAGGAGAGGCTGACAAGAACAAAGTTTTTGTCTTCCTAGATAATGAACAGTTATTAAGTTGCACTTAATTGATTACAATTTATCGTATCAATGCTTCCATTCTCTACCAACTGGCTGATAATGGTCAGTATCGTGCAAATCTACAGTCTAATAAATTTGTAAGTTCAAATTAAGAAGACAAGAAACCAATTTTTGACACTGCTGTAGAATACAAAGATATGTTTTTTGACTACGGAGCTACTAGAGGCAATCATTTCCCTAGTCAACAAAGATATTCATCCATACCGCTAGAACATTGAGAATGCTTATCAAATCATGAGAGAAACAGGTTCTATTCTAGGATAATCTGTTGGGTACGCTGGTCAAGTTCACAGGGACATAGACGACATTTTCAATAATGATCCATCTAAAAGTACCCCATTCTAAATATCTGCCATGCTTCAAGTCAACTTGGAGTATCCCACACTATACTTTTCAGAGCTCTACAGGAAGACAATAGACATCTTTAGCATATTTTTGCAAGAGTTGTTGCTCCATGGTGTAGGGCTACGAAAGGCCTTTGGGGGATGATATGTTAAACGTTGCCATGAAACCAGTAATATCCCTGATCACATCATTTGGACAACGAGGAAACGTTCATACGTTTGGAGATTTTAAATTCATGCAACGCTCACCCCTGGTCTTATGATAATCTGCTTGGCATAAAGGAACACGACTTCCACCATCAGTTCAGTGTGAAAGTGTGGTCAGGAGTTTGTGGGCAGCATAAGACATAGCCTGTTTTTTTTTTTTACATTGCTGGTTAAAATCAAATACTTTTTACAATCTTCTTCAAAATGATATACGTACAGCATTCCTCAAAACAATGCCATTCGAGGAAGAGCTATGTTGATAAGATGGACAAGTGTCCAGCGCATAATGGAGGAGATATAACAAACTGGCTTAATCAAAATTATCGGGGTAGATGGATTGGGAGATATAGACCACCATTTTGAGATGGGTTTGAAGCCCAGATTAGATACTGCTGGATTTTTAGGTTTGGGGGAGGCTGATATTAGAAAAGTACAGAGTACCTATTTATAAAAGAAACCAACTGATGAAGTGATGCAAAGGGCTATATCAGTGGTGCTAACCAGATGTCAACAGTGAGTTTGATTTAAAGTACTTTTTTTTTATTTTCATAATAATAATTTTTTTCCCCTACTAATTTTATCCCCATTCTAATTACATTGTCAAATTGAGAGATACTTGCAGTATTGAGGATACCATCGGAAAGCTAATTAAATGCAACAACTTCTGTGAGGTTCGGCAGCTTGTAACACTTTTTTTTTGTTGAGAAAAATAGTAATCCTCGAATAGTTGTCACTAACTTTACATTTATTAATTTCTAGCTTTTGCAGCATTATTATGGTCAAAAAAATACATACTTGTAAACAACAAAAGAACAGTAGCCTAATATAAAATTTAACGCTGATTCCAAAAATATATTCTAATGATAAAAAACAAAACAGCAATTTTAAAACAGCGTACGTCTGGAATCGGTTAAGATAGAAACATGTGGTCTGCAGCATTTATCTACATTTTTGGTATAGTTTCACCATTTTCAGTATTATCTGCTTGCATTACACCCTGTAAACTTATTCTAAAATTAATTTTAACCTATATGAGTCTATAGGTTCCTTGCCTCCGGGCTTTTTGACACTAACAGTGGGATCTTCCAGACTCAAAAATGTCGATTTTGATATATTTTTTTGATGGCGATTCTACCAGAAAAAAAAAAAAAAAAAAAATATATATATATATATATATATATATATATACACACACACACACACACAGTGGAAACTCGTTATTTTGTCACTCGATAATTCATCTTATTCTGTAATTCGTCAGTTTTTATTGTGTTTTTTTTTAAATTGGCAACTATAAATAACAAAATTAAATACTATGTAATTCATTTTTTTCCCCTTCCTACTTATATAATCTTTAAACCGCCTCATTTGGTTTGTCACTAAAAACACGCTTATATTTATACAATATGTAAATTATTTCAAAGAAAAAAACAAACAGAACAAGCCCGGAGTTGATCCCTCCATTGATTGTAGTAAGAGATAAAAGGAAGTATGAGTGCAGTTGATGAATTCCCGGAATCAGTTAATACTGGAAAGCTCTTCCAACAAAAACATTAGCACCTGGCTCAGCAACTTCTGTTCCAGGTTATAAAATGAGTAAAGATAAGCAAGAGGTAAGCAGCTGGTTAAACATGGATAGTACGGATGTGAGATATGACATTTTAAATGACAATGGAATTATAGAACAAGTACTGAGTGCTCAAAATGGAGCTAGTGATGAAAAAGATGATGACGATGACGTTTTTAATTCTTCTACTATTCCATGCAAAGAAGTAGAGGAAATGTTAACCAAGTGCATTGAGTGGTTTCGAGCAGCAATGCGAATCAGATATTTCACACCAGATGGTATGGGGCAAATGTCCGTTTCACTCAAGTCCAATGTGTATAATGTTCATCTATTCGTTTTTACATTCAATAAATTAAAAAAATATATAAATAAAAAAATAATAAAAATACGATTTTATAGTTTAAAATGCTTTTTTGTTTCTTTACCAGCAAAATTCTGTAATTCGTCATTTCCGTTATTTCGTCACCCCCTCTCCACCACTCATGACGAATTATCGAGTTTCTACTGTATATATATTTTTTTTTTCTGTCAAACAGGCGATTTGAGATGAGAATGTAAGAGAACTGTATCACTTAATAAATTCCTTTTTTTTTTTTTTTTTTTTTTTTATATCGTGGACATTTAATAAGAATTTGATAATTTTAGATCTTTGAACAGTCATTTTATGAGTGACCAAGTACTTTGATAGTCCATTGAATTTTACTTATATGGAAAACAGTGCACTTTATTCATCGAGTAAAGAATGTCAAACAATATTTTTAACATAAAACTGTTGTTATATTTTATATTTTTAGCACCTCAAAAACCCTTAATTTCATTTGAATGTAAAGTTAAAAATTGTTGACGAAAAATTCACTGATGAAGGAACTCATAAAATTCAAAACAATTGCCCGCGAATCCATCACCTCTTAACCATTCAAAATAAATTTATATGGTAACAGGTTCCAGTATATCAGATTTGATTCAACTCTATTTGTCAAGAGTCTTTTAGAGTTTTAGCTATTAGCAAAATCCTCGATTTTGTAAATATTTTTTATCCTCGTGGTTTACACAGATTTTTGAAGGTAATACAATGATTATTTATATTAATAAGAGGAAGATCTCTTCTTTTCAACATGCCAAAAACTGTTCAAACGTGATAAACATGACAAGATACAAAGGCTAAAAATGAGACACAAATTCATGTTATCAGAACTTACACTCTCCTTAAAACAGTTAAAAAAATAAGTTTTTTTTTTTTGTCAATGATAATTTATTTAAACATAAGGGTTTTTTTTTGGTGTGATGAATGAAAATCTGACTTAATTTTTTGGACGAAAAAATCAATGAGGCTCGTCAACTTGATGATTTAAAAAAAGTTGTAATAATTTTATTTTTTTTAATATAAGTCACTTATAATATTAACATTTTTCACTCGACTTGCTCTAAAATAGATATGCTTTAGTGATAAACCATGTGAATACCATTTTTAAAACTGGAGATATAAATCAGATTTTCAGTATACTTTATTTTTTTTAATCAGATCCTAAGGCTCATTGGAAGAGAAAAATATATATGAATAAAAATAAATTTTATCCTGGGGCCTTTGCCCCTTAATAATAATTACAATGAACAATTAATGGCTACCTAGCATACCGTATATATAATTAAGAAATATGATAAAAGCAAAGAAAATATAATAAAATTAAATTAGGAATTTTAACAATTTCTGTGACCTCCAGATGACATATCTTAATGAAATTTTAGCACAATTTTTTTATGCCTCTTAAGTCATAACCTACCAGCCTTGGCCTCTTAGTTTTCGGATATGCCTCTTTCCCACGAACATTCCTGAGCCACTGAGCCAGCTGAACTGCAATAAAGTGAAGTTCTCAGAGGCTATGTGAAATCAAATACTATTCATCTTAAGCCATGAACTATACTTGATCATCCCAAACCATGACATCTGTAGTATGCATTAGTCTCTCTGTAGCTTTTTTTTCCTATGCTGACTGTACGGAAGTTTTCTGTAGTTGAAATTTAAAAATAAATAATACATACTCTAATCATTAGCAAACCTTCACCCTGGATTATTTAATTTATAATGATAAATTATTTCCTAGTTATAGAAGCGATATCAACCCAATAGAATATGTAAATCAAATAAGTGTGGCAGTGGAATATGTTAATGGAACAGGTTCATAAGAACTTGAATAAACTTCTGGAAGCAACTTCCACGATATGGCAAGAATAAAGAATTTCTCAATTTTGATACCTTAGGACAATGATCCAAACTAACATAAATTTCATGAATTATTTTTCAAGCTCTGGGACTGAAAAATATTGCTTTGCGAACAATAAAACTTGAAATTTTTGTATTTTGGCATTTTTGTTCAAAATTAAAATTTCCGATTTGTGCGACCTCAAGACTTTCATATTTCAATCTCAAATTTTTATACAGGTAATTTACCTAATTTCACCACTATTCTGAGGTCAGGGTTTTTATAGGTTTTTAAACTTTTTTTTTTTTTTTTTTTTCGGCCATTTTTGCTCAACCCTACTGTAGAAGAAACTAAGGATTAAGTTAGTTAACTGATTATATCTCCTTATCAGCCTTGATTAATATCTCTACAAATAACTATATATCATAATGAAATATCAGAAAATCAAATTTGGTCTCTTTAAAAGAACCAGACAATACTTTGACATTAGTCCTGAATTCCATATCATCAAAAACATTTTTTAAAAAATCTGAAAATCTCTATTACAAAATCGACCAACTTCATTGGACTGCTAGTACTTGTAATGATTATATTCATATAACATATTAAAAACTAAAAATTTCCAGGGAGTTCTTTAACCCTTAAGTCCACGTGCGCCGTGCACAAAGTCACTTCTAATATTTGGCTACCTGTAGAAAAGAGGGTTAACCTTTCGGATTTTCCTTCAAGGTACCCTCTCAGTATGCTATTGGGACTGTTGTGAATTGTTTTGGTATAATATTAAAAGTTTCTTTACATAAACTATAGCTATTTTTTAAGTCCATTCGATTTGGCGCACTTTGTACTTCATCGCGCGGTATTACGACTGAGTTGGAAAATTTTTAATTTTTATTTTGATGTTGAAGTTGATGAGCGAGGATCGGAATAAAATGTAGGTATGATAAAAAAAACAAAAAAACAAGGGAGAGCTTCCAACAGAATTTCTTCCATCAAAATCCAAAGAAATTGGATCTTCTATTTTTGGTTTCCAAAAAGACCTTACTCTTGTAAAAATCTTCACCGTTTTATTTTGTTATTGCACAGTTTTAAATAAATATAAAAGTTTTATTAATATATATTTAGTTAATATTAAATAATTACCAGAGAATTAAAAAAACAATAAATATATTAAGTTCCATCATTTACCAGATTAATTTTATACTGAAACCCATTTTTGTCTTAAAAATGTAGAGAAAACCTATGTTGGGATAAAGTGCACCAACGTGCGGCCTTATTTTAATATACTAAGACTTAAGGGTTAAAAGAGCAATGAAAAAGTGGAGAAGGAATTCACCATGTTTTGCTTGTTTACTGATTTTCAGCTTTCCAATTGGAGTTGTATAGATCTGGCAGAACACTTTATTGGCCTTTCTAATCTGATTTATATTTGTTAAATCAAATTCAATTATTAGAAATAATGAATATGTTATTTATTGATTAGTGATCATTTAGCAATTTTCCAATTGAAATTCATGTAAATGTAAATACAGTTGACGCCGCATAATGCGATCACGGTTAAGGTTATCAACCACTTTGCGTGATCATAATGGCTTGGAATGGGCCCATACATTACCATTTTTCCATTTATTGTTATAAAAATTCCATATATTGTGATCATTCTCAAATTCTTGGAATTTCGGCATTTTTTTTTTTTTTTTTTTTTTTTTGTCAGAAGCGAGACGGCTGGATAATTCTAATAGGCATAATTCTTTTCAAAAACATCCCTTTTTCTAAGAATGTACAATATAATCATCCCCTTCTCTCTAGTTCTATGAAAATAACTTTACTAGCTCAGCTCAGTATGATTTTGTCCTCTGCAGTGTTCGGACCATCTTTTTGGTATTTCGAGTAATTTTTCAGTTTTTTTGATTTGTTTTTTAAATGAGCACAGGACCATCAAAACGACGGGACCTAAGTTTTTCTGAAAAGATGGATATCTTAAAATTGAACGATCCTCTGTCTACCAGAATAAGTCAGTGTAAAGCCGCTATAACTTTGAATATTTCTCAGCCATTGCTGAATAAACTATTAAAACAGCGGAAGAATATAGTGAGCTCATTTCTGCAAAATGAGAATCAAAATCGGAAAAGAAGATGTGGAACGAGCATTAAAAGAATGATTCCTGAAAGTGAGGGAAAAATATTGTCGTGTTAATATGGCCCTTTACTTTGGCAAAAAGCAGAAGAATTAGTCAAAAAACTTGGGAAAAGTGATTTCATCGCTTCAGGAGAGTGGTTTCATCGGTGGAAGAAATGGGAAAACATCTGTTTCACAAAACTTCATGGAAAACAAGTCGAGGCAGATCCCTGATGGTGTAGTCTGCTTAAGGTTATCAGTCGGTTATTGTGATCACCTTGTATAAGCAGCGATCACATTATGTTATAAAATTTTTCAATTTTTCAATTTGATTCTTACAATTAAGAATTGAAGAAAATAAAAGATCAAAAGATAGAGGATTTAATGAACTCAGCATGATAAACATTTTTGGAGTGAGCTGAAAGGCGGTTAATATCAATCTTACATGATTGTTAGAAAAATTTTCAACATAGTAATGGTATAAAACTTTGACCAACTAAAAGTAAACTAAATAACAAAAAAATAAAACCAAAACAGAGGATAACAACAAAATGCTATGAACTCATACGAAATTTCAAATATTTTTACCTAATTTTAAATATTTAAATTTTCGTGCATTATCTAAATTTATTTTTAGAAAGGCTTTTTTATTACGGTTTTCCCACTTTTTAAAATTAAATATAATCAAGATTAAATGATTCACAAATAAAGACTCTGTAATTGTACCACTAAAATATGAAGCATCATTATTTAAGCACCCACATTTGATAGGCTTACTTTGAACTGAATTTATGATTATATTGAGATCAGCATCATGAAATATTGATCATTTATATTCTAGGGTAATAAAGAGTCATTTAGTAAATGACTAATTATACACAATAAAACAATCCATCAACTTTTTAAACAAACTCCAAAGACATAAAAACTTAGTACATAGTGCGATAAGGATCCTTTGGTTTAAAAGTTAGTTTTTTCAAGGATTTTAGGAAATTTGTTGTACCATTTCTTAAAACCTGAATTCTATATGATTCTCATTTAAATAGAAAACCTTTTTGTTGTATTTTATATTACCAGCTTCCCAAAAATAGAATTTGCATGGGAAGCAGAAGGTAAGAGAAGGAGAGGTAGGTTATGTCTCCGGTGGAGAGATGTGGCTTAAAGTATAGGGACTAGCAAAGAGAGGAGTAGAAGAACCGACTGAGGGAAAATTCGAATGGCGAAGACAATTCCGATGTTTTCCCAGCTGGTTGGTAATAAGAAGCCCGCAACACATTAACTTCAATGCGAGATTCATAGATCATAAACTTGCCAATTTCGATTAGGAATTGAGATTCCTGTAACCCCCACCACAATAGGGTAACAGCAAGTTCCCCTTCAAAAGGTCTGAGGAAGGACGGTAAAACATCACTGCAAGGTTAGTATTTGGTGATAAGGGTATTTTAGGCAGGAGCAAGGGCAAGCTTGCTAGGGAAACTGATAATGAAATCCCTACAAAGAACTTCTTATAAGAAGCTAAAATTCAAATTGAAACTACAACTAGCTAGAGAATTATATTATATCATGCAGTTAATTAGTTTTTTATCGTAATCACTATCTGATTCAACAGGGGGGATTAATTGGTCAAATGTCAATTTATTTTTAATCTTATTCACGAACAACCTATTCATAGCTTAAGGCCTCTAAAATCAGCTTTTTCCATTTTCTGTCATATGAAGCCACAACTCATTACTGCATATAGTTAATACACAGAGCACAATTAGTAACTCTATTCTTTGATTTTTATTTTACAGTTGTAACTGATAAAAGGGAGATTCAAATATTTGACTAAATACTGCTGTCCATCTCATACTCTACATTACTCAATGTAGTTATTTGACCAAAACCAAAATTTGACAAAAGAGGAAAATAAAAATAAACAATCTTTATTTCTATTTATTTAAAGGAATCCTTACTATAGTATTTGTTCTAAAAATTCAGAATGTGAAACACATAGTGTACAAAAATCAGAAAATGTGCTGTGATGAAAAAATTAAACAAAGTATTTATATAAACCGAAAAAACTTAATGAACACAGAGAGCATCACTATTTAAAAAAATAAAAAGTTATTTTTTCATTTTTTACAGGTGAAAGATTTTATAAGAACCAAGTTTCTCCAGTTTCAAATGTTGATTATTTTGTTTAATCTTTTAGCAGCTGAATATAGTACAATAAAATTTATAAGATCAATGACGGAGCATTATCGGTTTTCAACGTTAATTTCTAATGTTTTTTCAATCATAATTGGATAAGTCATGGGAGTTCGCTACAACTCTTTAACAAACTGACTCAATTTTTGAATATATATTTTCAATCAATTGCCTTTTTTTGTCATCAATCCGTTTCTTTTCCCACATAAAGTCATATCAGAGATTTTTTACCAATGCTATGCAGTCATGCCTTTGTATCTTTACATTTAAACGCGTCTATATCGAGAATATTACACCATGAGGGTGAACTAGATATGGGCGAGAAAAAACAAGCATTCCATCTATGACGGTTTCAAGAAATTGGACTTCATAAGGCTATGTTATTTGATCATCTAAAGGCTGGACAATGACAGGATAGCCAAGAAGCTACACTGCTGTTATTCAGAGTCTGACGGACATCCCTATTAGAGCTATAAAACCGAGGACCAACAGACTGTCCACCAGGACAAAGAAGAAATATAATGTTTAAAAGAAGTGCTTTTGATTATTAAATTATTCAAGACGGTAAATTTTATTATATGAATCTCATTTCAATCACTAGTTTTGTCCATATTTTATCTTCCAACTTTTGTATACTTTGCACACCTTTGCATTTGCCTCCCCTACTATTATTGTTGTATAGTCACAGTAATTCATGATAAAACCTCTCCAGTTTATCGAAGAATTCAAATTTTATTGCATTATTCTGTTCTTGGAGTCCTGATTACAAAAAAAAAAAATATTAATTAAAAATATTTGAAATAATCCTCTGAAATACTGCCACTAATTTTTTAATACTAAAAAACTTACAACCATAATAAGAACCATTAACAGCTAATCGGATAAAGAACTTATATTTCTGTATGTTTGAAACTCATGAAGAGTCCCATAACTTTTGAAAGAGAATAGTAAAAAACTAAACGAGGAGCCAAATATATTTGAAAGCAAACAAATCAAAAGATATTGCTAATAGGAGCATAGATCAATTAGCATTTTACAATAAACATGTAATCACCAATTTTTAATTGGAATTTAGTTAACTGCAATGTATGATCTCACTTAATTAAAAAAAAAAAAAAAAAAAAAAAAAAAAAAAAAAAAAAAAAAAAAAAAAAAAAGGCATTAATAAATTAATTGGATAGTACATTAAAATAATCGTATGTAATTAAAAAATTATCTAGTATTTTATTCATATAAATGACAGTTAAAAAACTTTAAATGGCTCATAGAAATATAAATAAAAACATGATGTGCAAATAATATAATATGCGGGATAATTTAAAAAAAAAAAGTTAAACATTTGTAAATTTGTTTGAGAAAATATAGCAATTAAAAAATAATTTCAGAATCTGGAACTGATAAGATAAGTTCTTCTAAAGGTACACCTTAATATTTTCGAAAATTTAATTATGTTAGCATAATTATTGAAAATTAAGCAAAATGTTTTAACTGATTGAATTATACACTATAAGTTTTTAACAATTACACTTTAAAAAATTAAAGATATAAATCATTTGTGAAAATCTATCAATAAAACTTACAAATGAGAAAGTTTAAGTAACAAATAAAATATCACAGAAATGTGAGAATACAATAATTCCTTTTTGGTAGTAATTCAGAATGGGGCCTAAAGGTATAGTTACTTTTACAAATATTAAAAAATAACTTAATAAAACTATAAATAATTTTCATATATTTATTGAAACAGAAAAAAAAAATGAATGCCATTAAAAAAAAAATGTCCCTTAAGACAACAATTTTTGTTTAACAATCTTAACTATATTAACCAATTTATTAATTCTTCTGTAATACAAACTTTTTTAAAAATAGAAATACAATTATTAGTACAAAACACATTTTAATCTTACAACTGATCTTTTAATCTTTTAATTGATTTATATATTTTTTTCCATACAAATATTAAGGTCTATAAGCTATTTTGACACTCAGCTAGAGACTAACAATTGAAAATGTTATCTTATCTAGGTATCTAGTGCGGTAAGGTGGAGATATGAGTATCTAGTAAGGTAGGTATGGTATGGGTATCTAGTACACTATGGTATCGTTATTCTACCTTTGTTACTATTACGATAAAAAATAATGATTTCCTCACAATATAAGATGTTATAGTTTGTACGTTATAGTTATAGTTTAGTCCAACAATGTTTAAAGTAATGGAAAATATTTTAATCTGAAGTGCTGCTATGTACTCAGAAACTACAATGATACACATTATGAAAAAAATAAAATAAAACAAAATAAAATGAAAAATATTAGCAATATTTTCCTGAAGTAATGTAATTCTTCATGACATTCACAACTATAATATGTCAAAAACCACAAAGCAAATGTCAGAGGAACAGAAATACTGTAATAATCGTTACATAGCAGATTGTCCAGAACACAAAACCTTGTAATATAATAATGAATTTAAATTTGGTAAAAATAAAATCATTGGAACGACAGCAATGCTACCCTTTAACTTAGGCATATGAACATTTCTTTGATGCAATCATAGCTTAATAGTTCATAGGAATATAAGTGCTAAGTAGCATTTAATTCAATGGAAACAATTTTAATATGCTTAAACAAATATATAAAATGTTGAAAACATATACTGGCTTATATATTTAAATGAACCAAGCCTACCATTTATGCTTATTATATTAAATATTAAAATACAGACATACAATCATTTAATGCTTAATCCAGAAAAGACTATGATAGTAATGTAAGAGAATTAATATATCAATAAATGAAAAGAAAGAAAGCTGACATTACTACAGTTTTTATTAGAATCATCTGTTAAAAATTAAAATTTTATATAAGTTTGTCAAGAAAACTAGCAACTAAATAAGGGCGTGGTCTAGTCTGTTCATTTGGCTAAATTAGAAAAGGAGAGGATCTTTTTGATAAAAGCATTTATTAAGAGCCGATCATCATAGCCAAATCTAACTGAACAATCCGATTGTCATAAGCATTATTTATAACCAATAAATGCGGGAGGTTATACAGAAGTCACTCGCATCAACCTAAAACTTAAACTAGGTTTGAATTACCGCAGCCGTTAAAGTCAGTTGTTATTTCGTAAATATGTGGTAGCGAATATGTTTTAAACAAATAGAGTAATGCTATAAAATTTATTAACCTAAAAACAAATAAGTTTGACAAATAAAACGGCAATTGAGTTTTTACTGAAGGAAATAAAATTCAAATAAATTCACTAGCAAATTTTGACATATAATTGAAAAATAATCAGCGGATTTCTAAGCTTATATATCCAACCAATTATTTGTTTACACTTATCAGAAAGACGACGCCGGTATAAATTCTCGAAGATTAGCTAGCTATAAATTCGAAATCATGATAACGCTAATGCTATAACAATTAAATAATGTTCTAAAGTAACTGGAGTATAAGTTAGACTCACAGCGTCTGACATGTTGGCGGTTTTCTTCGACGTCAGTTATAAGTAACACATTGACAGGAGATATTCCAAGAGGCGAGAAGAGAGAACTAGCAAGCACTAACACGCCTCCCAGAAATATACTGACTGGACTCAGAGCGGCTCTTCAGACGTCACACTGCGTCACAAAACCGAGTCCTCTCGGCCGAAGACAGCCGAACAGTGCTCATCAATACTAGCACAGTTAGAAATTTTCAACTTTAGACCGCCCTTTCTTCTTTCTTTAAGTAACTAATGTATATGTAGAACGGCATTAATAATAATGAAAAATAAAAATAAAATAAATAGATGAAATATTAAATAATTTAAAAGAAAAATATACCTACTTTATATTCTAATTAATAAAATTAAATATATCTATATTAATTATCTTTTTCTTTATGGATAGCTTGCCAAACTATTAAAATTCCCAAAAAATATGTACATATTTTAAATATTAAGTTTAAATATGTATTCTTATATTTGTCTGTATCACATACTAATTCATAATAATTTATATAAATTTCACATGTTTTTAATATTTTGTCCCAGTATGCTGCAGGTCAATAATCTTGCGATTAGCTGATGGACAATCAGGTTTCGAACTAAATGCGGATAAAATAAATGTTATTGTTATTTTTCGTCGCGGCTTAACGTCCGTACCCCAAAGCGCTGGGCAATCGAGTCCCTCACGGTTAGTTGTATATTTGATGATTCAGGGGTACGGAATTAAGGATATATGTTGGTTTACTTAGATAACTCTGGGTTCTTTAGAGAAAGTATTTGGGGTGTTCAGCACTTAAGTTTGAACTTAGCATTTCGTTAATCATACAGAATACACGTTCAGATGTGAAAATCACATTTAATTAAAGAAATATTTAACGGCACAGTAAGGCCACGGCAAACATAAATTTACTTCTAAATATGATTTTGATATTATTTCATGCCTAATATGAAGGCCAAAGACATTTGATTTCTTGGTAAATAATAGGAAGACGACATAATAATTTTTTTTTTTTTAAATAAAAATAATTTTTCTGTTACATTGTTCCCTCTTGACCCTACATTAATCCATATGATCTAACACGCCAGTTATACTTATTCATTTCATGAGATTTAATAATTAGAATTTTTTTATATTTCAACCAGAATTTATTTATTATTTTTTCTTTGAAACCTAAGGTTCTCTAATAAGACAAAAGGGAAGCTGAATAAATAAACTTCTACTTCATACCACATGACTTCTTTTCGTATTAAGTGTATTTTTGATGATATTGCGTAATATAAGAGATGGTTAAGACAATTTTCTGAGCTTACACCTGTCCATCCTACGAACATAACCAGTGAAACTATAGACCTTACAGCGAACATATACCTCTGCTTGAAACGTTTTTCCCAGGTAAGGGCTTTCAGAAATTATTAAGTTGTAATTTTCACCTTTATATTTATTCCCGACGAATTAATTATTTTACAATCCTATAAAAAAGTAATTAAGAAAGGACAAACACACAGTGAAGTGATGGATTCAGCGTACCCCAAAGAGGGTGAAACGAAAAAAAAAAAAAGAGTAATTATTGTGACTTAAACAGTTTTCCCCCTCATATCTATGTATTTTTCACAGTTTAATACAAATTTGAGTTAAAACAGTTATTTGAGTCTGAAGTACAATAATTTCATATGGCTTGGAACACAGCATCAGCATTTTGTACTTATTCTTTTTAGTATATTTAATACAAATGTAATAATTACAGTTTGTATAGTTTCTATAGTCCAACCAAAATTCACTTTTAATTCTTTTGGTGTATCTAACGCTATTAAAGAGCTCTTTTTTGTTTTATATTAATGACATAATTACAACAATGACAATTTTATCTAGTTTAATAATTTATATAAGTTTTCTGCAAGACGCATACCTTTGGAGTTACACTTGTATGGACAACTAAAAAAATGCAAAATTTTCACTTTTTTTTTTTTTTTTGGCTACCGCGTTGGTTTCACAGGTCTTTAGTAAACGCAAATTATTTTTTTTTACTTTTCGTTTAGGTCCTCACAACATGCTACAAAATTAGAACTATGTGACCTTTCTCACGCACGACCTCCCCCCCCCCCCCTTTTTCGTGTATAAGTTGATTTGACAAAGGGACCTTAAAATATTACAGTTGTAGTTTTTGTTTACCTCGAAAAATGTAATAATCAAGCATATTGTTAAACTTTAAACATCAAAATATTCATTTATTAAATCATAGTCAGGGGCTTTCTTTCTTTCTTTGTGGAAGTTTAATTTGTTCTGTGACGGGTAGGAAAGAAGAGAATAAAGTGTTACATTTGTAATGGAGTGTCTAAAGAGTTTGAATGAAGTCATTGTCTTCAGTGTACAAAACGTTAGAATGGGGCGTAAAAACTGAAGAATGATGGTCATTAAAGACCTAAAATTTCATCTTGGTCCGACACTGCCCAAGAACCATGTTCAATACGGAGCGGCACTGACACTTCCAGATGCTTTATAAGCTTCTTCTATTAATAAGTCTCCACAAGCTTCCATCATCAGTTGAGAGGTTGTTAATATATCTGTCATAATCGTCTCTGTTGAATTTTTGTCCTTTTAAATCGTTGTTGAGTTCGTTAAATGTCCGTTTGTAGAATGGTAGTCTGTTGGTTTACCATATTTTACGAGCTTTTCAATCTTCTCTGTTTCAGTTCCTTAAATACTGTGGATAGTCGGGCAGGTTATTTGTCTTTTGGCGCCTAGGCACCAATGATGAAAGTGATGCCTGACCAGGCTGCGTTTTGGACACTCTTTGTAAAAGTGTCTATACGTATCTACTGCTTCTTCCAATTCTTCAAGCGTGTCAATAGACATTGGAATTCAGAAAGCCGAATTAAAAGTATCCTTGTATTTTTCCCAGTTCATGGTCGTCCAATCAATAAGTGATGATCGTTTTAATGCTTCACAGGGCTCGTCCAATAGCAGTAGATTTTCAAGGGGCTGAGCAGAGCTCTTATTGATGGTGTAAGGTTGTGAATAAAGATTAATAAAGTAAAAATAAATAAATAAATGATAAATATACCTGGACATCAGGGTATTCTCAAAATATAAATCATATCGATCATGTATTAGTTATTGCGGAGCGGATCTCGTAGCTGTTAAATTTGTTTGTTTCTGGGTGATAACGCTCTTTTGTACTTCAACTAGGGTAATAATGACGGGTTATCATACAGGTCGCTACCCTATTCTAACCAGAGTCAAAAGGTCTAGATTCATTCCCTGGATCTTCCAAGAAATAAATTTTAAACCGTCAAGCCGTATTCAAACCTAAACCGCAGAGGTTACAGAAATACGAAAAAGCTTGACATAGCAACACCGTCGGCCACCACATAAAATACAAAACTTACTTATTAAGTAAAAGAAAATTTTCCATTAAATGTTTAGAGTGAGTTGATCCTCAAATAACAGTATTTATAATACAAAAAACAAGAAGAAATTATCAGCAAAGAAAAGAAAACAGATTCTTTCCGAAAACTTCAACGAATATAAACATAGTAAAAGAAAGTTCGGATGGATATATATATATATATATATATATATATATATACCAAGTCGTTCGGACCAGTAGCATACATTAAATAATCTTGTGTAAATTACTTAATCCCAAGTCACTATGGTCAACTATAACATACATAATAGAACGATATTACGTTAATATTGAAAACAATCAATGAGAGAACTGTTAATAACACTCATTCAGACAATTGGATATGTTTATAGTTCTTCAGTATTTCTAGTTAAGTTGGTGATTATAAATACTCAGGGCTGGCAGTGTGCCGATTCTGTTTTAGCTGTATTCAGGAACAAATCTATTGACTCAGCCTAGACATATTACCTCAATTCTTCGATTTCCGTCATTGAAATCATAGTGCTCTCGTATGATTTTAAATTAGGGTCAGTTTTAAGTTATACAATTATGATCATGAAACCGATAGTGAATTTAAAACTAGGTAAATACACATTTTTGTTGATTCTAAAATACATCCTAGTTAGTTTTGATTGATGGATACATCTAGGATATTAAGCAATTTATTTTCGGATAGCTTACTATAAAGTTCTGTTCTTCTGTCAAGAAAATAAAATAAAAATGTTGTAAAATGAGATACTTATTGTCATGATGAAACGTTTAAAAATAGAAGATCTTATTAAGATCTTAATTTACTGTATGTTGCTGATTATAGTTCGAAACATATATCTATCCTTTCATAGTAAACTACATAACCATTCGAATCCAGTAAAATTCCAACTTGCTCCCCATTCTTTTCCAGATAACCCTCCTAGGTATCTAAAAAAAAATGGCATCGTGACCTATTGATATAGGACTTTTTTAAGTACTACCAATGGTTAGCTGCTCTACAAGCTAATTTCATGCCATCGACGTGTCATTATCATCACATTTACTGCACGTAGTTCATTTTATTTTTCATACAGTTGTAAATTGAAATAAATGGCTAAAAAAAAATAAGTTGAAGGAAGTACCGTGGACTACCAACGTGGATTCAGACTCGACCAGATATCTGATTGACATTATCCTCCCTCTAGTAGATGTGTGAAGAACAAAAAAATGTGGATGCTGTTCAAGACTCCAAAAACCAGAGATCGATGAAATAAATGAACATATCATCCGAAATTATGAACTTGGTAATTATTACTTTAAAGAGTTTGCGGTTTACAGTAACAGAAATAAAAAAACAGAGTAAATGAATCAATAGTTGGGGGTTACTGATAGAGAGAAACATTCTCAGTGGGAATTTAAGAATTCTTACATTTACTGATGATCTCGTAATTATAATATTCTTGACTCAGGTGAAGGGTTTTTGAGCTTTTACACTTTGTGCCAATTTTAAAAAATGTGAAGGATTGTGAGAGCAGAACATTGATAAGCTAGAAAGCATACTTTGCATTCTTTTAAGCTCCTGAAAAAGTAAACTGATCCTTCATAATTCCAATCTGACTTTAAGACTGTCATCTGACCACTGATAATCTTTCTATGCGAAACCCTTACTATGTATACTGAATATATTCCAGTAGTGCACAGCTCAAAATCAAGATATGGCGGTAAGATGTGTTACGAATTATAAAGAGGCTAAAGGATTCTTCTTAATTTGTCAATCATTCCATAATAGATTATAGACCAGTAAGCGATGATCAATAGTATTTTACGCGTGCTCATAACTTCAGTTTTTTTTTTTTTTTTTTTTTTTATCATAAAGGCGATATCTAAGTCTTCTTCGTTCGTATAATTGTCTAGATGTCTACCATCCAAATTACTGTTCAGGATAAACCGTAAAGCAATCGCCAAGCACTTCTCGTAATTAGGATTGATGAATTAATTGCCACTTCTGTTGCCATTATTTGACAAATTTACCCAGAAGGAATATATTTTGATCCCATATTACGGCCTAATATCCACCAAAGTTAGAATGGAATTAAGAAAATTTAAATTTTGCATTTAAAATAGGTAAACCATTCTCATCTTCCCTTCACCTAAAGACAAAATAGATCCATACCAAAAAAAATATGAACGGAAAAAACCAATTTAGTCATCAGGAAAAACACAAAAATTTAATCTTGCTGCCCCCTCCCCTTCCACTCTTGATATCTTTCAGAAGTCCGCTTACCCTCCTCTGGTGAATACCAATATATATATATATATTTGATTTCTTGTTTTACATTTTTGAAAACTTTATTATATTTAATATATGTAAGAAAGTGCTGATGTTTTAAAATTTTGTATGTTTTATAACTGATGATGAATATTTGAAACTAGTTTTCGAATAAAATAATTCAAATAGAAGTGGCAATAAATTCATCAATCCTAATTGTATTGATCCTTCTATACCATCATGGGTACCTCAAGTGACCTCTCGTAATGTAAGTAACCTACAACTGTGTAAATGTATTGGCAAAATTATTCTTTAACTTAAATTCTTCTTTAACCCTTTGCACTCCGAAGCCGCGAACCCAATGCACCACTGAACTAATATGCCGGGTATGAGCCGACTTTTTTTTTCGTGGCTTTCACTCAGGTGGCCGGGACTATTTTACTCCCCCAGCACTCATCGTTTTTTACACTTTTCTGTAGCATGATACTCAATATTTGTTTAAAAGGCATAAATGATATATACCGTAAACTGGGATAACTTTGCCAGTTTAAAAAAAAAATCTTGTTTGGAGCTTAGTGCAGTTTCTGACCCATTATATAGAAGCGCTAGTGTTTTCATCACATGGAGGAGTTATTGTTTGAAAGGAACTCTTATGTTTAATCTGATTTATCCAATGTTTACGGGCTTTATCTGTGTTTTTCTTTGCTTGTTTTGCAGCAGTTGGTTTTGGTACCCTTACAAAGTTTCTCGTCCTGCTCATACATTCAAAATAGTAAATAATAACTATTTATTTTGTCTAATACATAATTTAATATTTATTTAGAAAAGATTGACAATATAAATTTTACTTTTTCTTTAGATTTATATTCTAAATTTGCCAACCTATAATTTTGTGTTTGTTTTTACTTAAAAAGCTATATTGCAAAAGTGTAAAGCATTAAATGTAGGAGACGTCATTTATATAATTGACTTACCCTATATTGAACTCCGAGGCAAATATACATTTAAGGATGAAAATGTCAGAAGTTTTTTTGGTTTTTAAATTTCATTAGGTATTTCCTAAGTTAGCGAAGAGTTGGGAGAGCAGGTTACGGTGGCCGGACTGTGTGGCAGGTGATTGCAGGTCCATCGGAGTAAGGGATTGGATGGTGGCATCCCAGGACAAAAACATCTGACGATTGCTGTTGGAGGAAACCAAGACTCGCTTGCGGGTTGCTGAGCTAAATAAATAAATTTCAAGTTTCGTTTTAATGAATTTCATTATTACGGTGTTTTATGCTACTACTGTAAAATCTAAATATATGCCATTTTCTCGTTAAAATGTTTTCATATTAGTTCAAACAATCTTTTTCTCTGCCCCTATCTCTATTTTTTAAGTGTTTTTCACATACTTTGCAAAGTTGCCCTATTTTAGGGTAACTTTGCCAATGTTATTTTTCTGTATTTTTTAAATTAAATTTAATGATTAAATTATTGGCATACATTTTAAATAAAAAAAGCTGTAGACTCATAATTATAATGGGTTTGAAACAGATTTGAACGCTATTGGTTGAGGTAAAAGTTTTAGGGAAAAATTAAACCTGGCAAAGTTGCCGTATTTTACGGTATATAAAATGTTTAATCTTTTTTTATTACTTCAAGTACAATAATATACAAACACAAACAATTTTTAAAAAAATCAATAAAACAATATTATCTTTAAGAGAGGATCTTGAAATAAATAATGCCGGTCTGTACCCGGCTTATGAGTCCTGTGCCAGACAAGTGGAACTTATAATCTGAGTGGAATTGCATTTTTATTTTGCCGGATTATAACCGGCAAATGAGTGCAAAGGGTTAAATTTTTACAAATCCATACTGGCGGGAAGGATGACTTACTTTTTGGCCGATGTGAATACTTGGGTGGAAGTTATTGATTCTGACTCCTGCCCTAGTTGTAGGGGCTCCAGCGATCGTTACCCCCTCAGCCAGGCTAGTCGTCAGGGGCTTCAATACCCTCTCTAATAGTCTAAGTTCTCTAACAATTGGTCCTAAGATTTCATAATTATTTCCTTTCATTTATATTGGTCTAAAGAATAGTTTTTGATATATCTATTGACAACTACCGAAATCTTAAGAATTCAAGTTATATGCAAAATTATATTATCTTTTGAATGCCCGCAGAAAACAAGGGAGTATCTGTGAAATCTAGTCGAAAAATTTTCTTCGTCTGAGAAGGATTATTTTTTTACCTGAAGATAAATAAGTTTAAGAATTTCTTTTATTCATTGTAAAATGATTAAAGTATAGTAAAAGTCAAAAACCAACTCTCATGTGGTAAGGCCAATGAGTTTATATGGTGTGAAAACAGCAAACCTGGGAAAGCACATTAAGATAGAAAAGCGAATATTAAGAAAAATTTTTGGCCCAAGAATATTACAAGGAAGCAACAGACAGATCTAATAATGAAATATACGAAAGTATAGAGGACGTAAAAACAGTTATGTGGAAAAGACGACTGAGTTTCCTCGGGCACATGGTTAGGACAGATCCCACAAGGTTGGATAACCAGATATTCGATAAGATATACAATCAAAAAGGCCTGAGTGGTTATGTTAAGCAGATGAAGTAAGAACTGAAGACTCGGAATCGCTGACGGGGACTGCCTGGATAGAGAAGGATTCAGGAAGCGTCTTAAAAACATCATGGTTCTTGTGGAAGAGAGAGCAAGGCACCACAACGGCGAGGGTGACGGACGGAAGAAAGCAGACTGCAGCAGTCAGAGTGAATGAGAAATTATTAGAGGAGAATGAATAAACTCACCATAAGAAGTTGAATATTATAATACGATAAAAGTATTATAATAATGAGTAATGTAATTCAAAATAATATTTAAATAATTCTGGCCATTTAATATTGAGTACCCTACAAAAATCCGGATATTGACAATCTTCATAGAATAGCGCCATTGCAATGTATGTATTAAATAAACAATAATATACAGAATAGGGAAAATACAGAAATAATTTAATATGCTTTTAAATAAATGAGCGAAAGTATGTGGTTCATATTACCTTATAGTATAATTTTGTCAAATGTGAATTTAAAACAGAAAAGTACGGTTAATGTGTTAATAATATAACCCTGAGCAACTGTGACATAGTGCTCTCGATCAACATAGAATTTTGACACCAGTGACGTAACTGAGAGAACAGCGATGTGAACTCCTTGCGCCTGATTTGCCCTCCCATAAATGGGGGAACGAGCTTGGTTAGGGGTAATAACGTTGCGTTTAATTTATTTCTCTCTATTTTAATTTATTTATTTCTGTTGTTATTGTTTTAATTTATATTATTATGTATTATATTTTATTTTATATCTTCTATAGCTAGAGGATCGTCTAACAAGACCGGGGGTGCGAGGTTGAAAGAGGAAGGCGGAAGATAAACAGAGATGGCTGTCGATTCTTTGTAAGGATTTTATCTTTATTTATTTATTTTTTAATATAATGTATGGATTAATCAGATCATCCAGGTATAGGCGGCATTTCGTTATTTCCACAAATATTATGAATTTATTCGTATGGCTAGGAATAGAAAGGAAAATCACCTTCAGGTATAGAAGAGGAGAGTTCTTCGTTAAATTTATGATCCGATCAGAGTTTATGATCCGTGTAGGATTAGAACTAGCCAGGAGTTAAAGGGCCTTTGCGATGAAATGGACATTGTAACAGTCAATAATCTACGATGTTGGGGACATCTAAAGAGGTCGAACCTGAACAGAATCCCATTAAGACAACGTTATGGTTGGCCAGGGGTGAATGAAGTGAAGGGGTGAACCTTCTCAGATGGACAACGTGAAAGGCGTTCTAAAGGCGATGGGTAAACACCTCTGGAGGGGGCTTTGCTGCAGACAGAGGAGAATGGAATAAGACCGTAGCAGAGACCATGGTTATTCAAGGACTGCATAGTCCAATAATGATTGAATGAATGAGTAGTAATAGATGGGAATGAATATTCAAACTTATAACTATAGTATTTCAAGTTAAAATAAAATCGATATTTACTATTGGGCTAGTTTTAACAGAAATATTGAGCATGAATCGGCTAGATTCTGGAATAAATAAAGCCTTCTTTATTTATGAGTAATGTTCATAAATTTCAATATTCTCTTTCAAGAATATCGAAATCCCGCAAATCTTTGGGAACCTTAGGCTAAGGGTATACAACACCGTTACAAAGTCAGTTCTGATTCATTGTGAGACTCGAGCTCTAATAGCTCTAATAGATTTCAAGGTCTTTGGACACGGAGAAGAAGGAATATGGAAGGACTAACAAGACTGGTCAGTCAATATGTCATGATATGAAAGGTTAAGAAGATGGGCGGGGCATGTAGCTCGGAGCAGCACATCAGGATGCCTCTTCACAACTCTGACTGCCACAATTGTTGAGACAAGACAAGAAACCTGACGGATTGATAGAATTAATAAAGGTGCCGGAGAACTATAAGCAACAACATGGAAAGATTCAGCCCAAGATAGGTATATCTATATTGAAAAATATCCGTATCAATAATCATGCTGGGGCTTATGGTAATTTTGTTGTCATCATGATCAAACATTGAACATTGAATATTTAATCTGGAGTCTGGACCAGCTGACTCCATCCTGCTCTAGATCTCGTTTCTTACTCCAATTATTATTATTTTTCGCTCCGTTCCAAGGCACAGTTTTGCTTGAAGGATACTCATTTAGCAAAGATTTAGTTAGTAATATTTGACAGCGTTGTCATATTGTTAAATAAATGTTATTTTTATTATTTTTTACAAGTCAATTTTTACATTTTAATTGCAATGCCTGATTAAAATGCCTTATATTTTTGTTCTTTGATTTGTTATAAGTTATTTTATATGACAAATAGAAACTTTTGTTTTTTGAAAACGCATGTTAGTGAATGACTTATTAGGGAAGAGGTAGGGTCCTGATTATTGAGAAATACGTGTTAGAATTTTTTTTTCTTATTTTATACATTTTTTTTTTTATTATTATTATTTTTATAATTACACTCACAAATTGAAGTGGACCACTCATTAAAAGTTAGGTAATACTCTTTTTACCATACTTCTGGTTATTTTTGTTTCTTTGTGTTTATAATATCTTACTTATGCATTGGTAATGGTATTTATTTAACAAAAAAAAAAAAAAAAAAAAACACCAAACAAAATTTGAGAAAAATGTATTTTTCAAAACTAAAAAAATAATGAATATTCAATAATGAATTAAATAATAAAGAAATTACAATATGAACATTTATATTTTTACAAGATTTAATAGATATCGTGTATTTTCCACTTTAATCTTTTTCAGTAGGGTGTTGGACCCTCTCTGCTTGTAATTAATGCTTCATATCGGCGGCTCATACTCCTTCTTGGAGCTCAATATGTAATGTTGAGGTAAAGGAGCCTATTTCTTAATTAAAGCGTCAGCAACTTCATCCAAGTTGTCTGGACTAGGCGAACGTATGTGCAATTGTGAATCTGTGACTCTAACGCGAGGTGTTCCTCAGGGATCTTCCCTTTCACCAACTCTCTTTTCAGTTTATATTAATGATTTGACAGGCGCTATTAATAATTCCCAATATCATTTATATGCTGATGACATTCAAAGCTACTTATCGTTTCATCCTTGTGAGATTTTTTAGGCGACTCGTAAGATTCAAGAGGACATTTATAGCATTAACCAATGGGCAGTCGAGAATAAGTTACGACTAAACCCCCAAAAAACTAAGGCAATGCTAATTGGATCTAAACCCCCCCCCCTCAATTCCCTTTCCTGTTATCCACTTCTATATCACAATAACGTTCCTATTCAGTTCACAAACTCTGTCAAAAATCTCGGAGTAGTACTCGATCAACATTTGTGTTGGAATAACCATATTTCCCACATTACCCGAAAAACCATCTCCATCCTCAAACAGCTCCTAAGATTCCGTGAATCATTCCCTTGTAAAACCCGTCGATTGTTAGTATCTTCCCTCATCCTTCCCCACCTCGATTATGGATGCTTGGTATACGGAGGACTGTCTGGCGAGCTTGAAATGAAGCTGAAAAGATTAATGAACTCCTTCATAAGATTCATTTTTGGGATCCCCAGGCGTTCTCACATCACTTGCTGGTATTCAGAGTTGAGGTGGCTTTATCCAACCAAGTTTTCGGCGACAATACTTCCTTGGTTCCTTTCTATTCCAATCCTTAAAGTCCAAAAAACCTTCGTACATTTACGACATGCTTGCCCTTCGTTCTTCCATTCATCTTTTGAACACTAGGTCCCAGCCCATAGATTTGTATATCCCTTCTCATCGAACTGCTTCCTTTGAAAAATCCTTTATTAATCGTGCAGCTTTATTTTGGAATTCCATACCCTTTTCGATCCGCAATGCTCCTTCTCTCACTTCCTTTAAACATAATTTATTCATCTACCTCCTCAATTATCAGTCTTCCGAAATTATGTAGTATATTAGTGTTAGAATATTTTTATTTATTTTTCTTTATTTATTTATTTATTTTATTTTTATTTTTATTTTAATTTTGTTATTTTCTTATCTTGTTTTTCTTATATAAACCCAAAGACTTTTATTTTTCAAATCTAAAATTATACCCTATATATTTATATGTATATAATTTACATTCTATATAAGTTGCTGCCTGTTATGTACGCAGCCAGACAATGATACCTTTTTATTGTACTTTTGTCTTATTCTTAGAGGACAAGGTGTCCCAGAATAAATATTATTTTATATTTCAATTGGCGTTGGAGTTGGTCCTCAAACATGTTCCATTGGATCCATATTACCTATCAAGTAAACAAAATGATGAAATATCTTAAATTCCTTAATTGGTCTACTTTAACTTGTGAGCAGTTTATTTATTAAATTTAAAACTTTATATAGCATAATATAAAGATGCCTTATTTTTTGTATGGGCGTTTTCTATACCTTTACACATTAAAAACAGGGGGTAAAAATTTTATTTACATATTTTGTGGTGGAATACAGCATGTTGTGAATCGTATTGAGAGGAGTGTTTTAACATTGGAACTGCGATAGGCGACACCTGATAGTTGTTATGTGACACCAGGACCACCGTGTAACACAAGAAGGAACCCCTCTATACAACTTATATCTGAGCACTTTGGTTCAAATTACCAATATATGTACATTTTTTTTTTATATAAAGTCATTATTCGAAAAAATATATTTTTTTGTTACTTATACGATTTAATTTTATTAATTAATACTTTACTTTTTAATTTTCCTTTAAGATTAGAATCGAAATATCGAGCTCAAAGTTTTAAACAAGCAAACCTTTGCTGCAAAGACAACGTATTTAAGACAGAACGAAACATTTTTTTGAAGAACTGTACCAGTAACCCAGAACTGCTCTAATAATCAAGCAAAAACCTGGCTAAAATTAACTGGTTACTGTTTTTATTTCTAATTAGTGTTTTTTTTCTAGTTCAAAAGGGGGTTCTTTTTTTTCAGGTAAGAGATCTTTCTTTTTTATTTTCTTTGTACATATTGTACAATGTAGGAATTTGAAGCTTCACATCTTTAAGTATATATATCAAATACTCCTTTACGGTGCTGAAAGTTGGATAATAAAAGACAAGCAAGACAGCAGAATCACAGCTGCAGTTATGAAATTCCTCCGAAGGATTGCTGGGAAAACAAGAAGAGACTGTATCCGCAAGGAACTAGGGTTCTCCCCAATGAAGGAGGTTCTCGAGGCTCGCCAACTGAAGTGGTTTGGGCATGTCGTCAGGATGGAGGAGCATCGAGATCCATTGAAGACCATGCACTATGTCCCTGATGGAAGACGACCTCGACGCCGTCCAAGGATGTCAACCGTTTATGCAAAAAGAAGGTAAGAAATATTTGCCAAGCCACAAACCTGGCAAGAGATAGAGAGCAAGTTATGGCTGGACGCTCCCCTACTCTAAAAGGCACTTCAGGGCGATGCTTAAGAAGAAGTACATATTGTACGAATGGATCCATTGTCATCCATATTATTCATTTCCATTTAGTGAGGCAACTTGTAATATTTATTAAAAAAAAACTTAAGTGACTATATATAGCCCAGACCAGATACCTATCCTTCCATAGTAAGCTCCATAACCACTCCAACCCAGTCTCCCAACTTGCTTCCCACTCCATTCCCGTTAAAAAAAAATATATATATAGAACTTAAGTGACTATATATAGCCCAGACCAGATATACCTATCCTTCCATAGTAAGCTCCATAACCACTCCAACCCAGTCTCCCAACTTGCTTCCCACTCCATTCCCGTTAATCCTCCGAGGCGTCTGAAAAGAAGATGGCCTAGGGACCTTTTAGTGTAGATTTTATTGAAGTGCTACTAGTGAGTAGTTCTTCACAAGTTATTTACATGCCATCATATTCACTATCAACACATTTACTTAATGTATATGTTTTTTTTACAGTTGTAAATAACAATAAATGAAAAAAAGTGACTATATTTTGATTGTATATATATTTATTCAATCTAATTTGTTCTCTGACTAGATGCAATTTATTAATTTCTTTACTTACACTGTAGTTAAGGGACTTTGTCCCTGAGTAAAATCGTTTTTCTATTCTATTCTACACCTCTACACATCCATATATATATATATATATATATATATATATATATATATATATATTATATATATATATATACACGTACACAGATTATAATAGAATATAACTTTAGTCATCTTTACAAGTATTAAATTTGTATCCCCGAATCATTGAGTTTATTTTCAGTCATCCTCACCGCTGAGACCTACCACTCTACAAAGAGACGGCTTCAAAATCGATCATTACTTCACTAATGAGGCGCTCTAGCCCTTAAGCTAGACCGCATCATACATTCCACTACTAGCCGTTACTAATAATAATAATAATAATAATAATAATATAAACAATATACTAATAAATGTATGTACAACGTACCAAAATTTCATTACTTTCTATTTTTTGTTAGTTGGACTTTTTTTTTCAAGAAAGGGCACCTTTTCTGTTAAAGATGGAACTAAACCAGTTCCGCCAAGGATCTTACCATATCTTTGTAATATCGTTCACAATACTGCGAACAAAACTGATATTAAATCAAGACCACACGTGTAACTATAATGTAAAAATAAAATTACAAGAACATTTCCATCATGTTCTTGGGACAGTTGAGATTTTCACAGAAAATACTGAGGGAATCACCAGCGGCATAGAGATGGGCGATCCGCTCTTGGATTGATCAATAGATCACAAGATTCAATGTTTGAGTGATCAGTGATTTGGGAAAAGATATCCATTTCAGTGAACCATAATGATCTCTTTCCGCATGTACTTTTTACTTTTTATGAAACTGGATTGACTCCAATAGGTAATTTCTTTTTCATTTTTCCTCATGCAATGAGATTCATAATTCAGGTTATTTTTTGAATCTATTAAGCTGAACAATTGTTAATTTGAATAAATGGAGTGATAAGAATAAAATGCGAATTTATACTCCACAAGGTGCATTTTCGCCACCACCCTCAATAAATATCCAATTAATTAAATTTATTTATTGTGAAACGTCCTTATATACTTCACAAAGGACAATACATATCCTAAATATATAAATTAAAACGGGCTTAACTACCTTCATATCCATAAATTCTGAAAATGATTCGTGCTGTTGCATGAAAAGGAAATTTGAAAACTAAACTTAAATAATACACACACAAAACATAAACGAAAAGAAATTCCTCGTCGGTTTCGACTACTTCAGCATTTACTAGACAAGATTTCAAATTAATTATAATAGAATTATTTACATGACAGTAGTTAGACTCATATGGACATACGGTCCACAATCCTTAAAATCCAAAATCCTTCGAACAATTCTCAATGCTCCTTACTTTGTCACCAATAAACTTATCCATTACGATTTAAATATCCCATCTGTTGAGATTTAGCCCAACAAGTTACCTATCCATACATGTTCCATACCCCCTGGAATCCAGTAGTCTCTCAACTTGATTCCAACTCCATTTATGCTTCCCCTCATTAAAAGAAAATGGCCAAGGGACTCTCTGCTGTAGAACATGAATAAAAAAAAAAAAAAATTAAAAAACAAAAGTTTTGTTCATTTCGTAAATAGAGAAGTCATTTATAATGGTATAAGAAATGAAGGATGGAATCACAGTTATGCTATCCAAAAATTGTCGCATTAATCAATTATTAAATATTTTATCAGTCATCGTTCGTCTCCTCACCAGTGTGGTTTGGTGGCCCTGAAGAAGACATGCAAGGCAGGTCGAAACGTTGGCACCTATTTAAGTATTTCTACTTAGACGTGGTGTTCCTCTTTGACTGCATCCCTGAGATTGCAATCTGGTAATTTTTTTTTTTTTTTTTAGAGAAGCATTAGAAAATATTCAGTTTATTTTTAGCTCGGCGAGTACTTGAAGAAACGAAATGAAAAAAAAAAAATGAATTGAGGAATTAAGATCAAGAACTATTCAACATCGTTTTAATAATTAATTAATAAAGTATTAAATATTTTAAGATTGTTCTCAGATAAGATGTTTTTTATAATTTTTTATTTTTATATTTTTATAAATGGCTCGGAAGAAATTTTAATTTTAGAAGTTTATTTTTAACTCGTTGTGTACTTGAAGGGAAATGAAAGAATGAAAAGAGGAAATAAGTTAAGAGGATCAGCTGAAAGTGAAACCTCCCTTTCCTTCTCTACGAGGGTCGCCTTTAATTAATTGTGAAAACAATTTTAGAGTCATTGATCGAGAAGGTCGTGTAAAATTACGTAACGGATTTTTTTTAATTGAATATTCATTTAAAATTTGTGTATCTAAAAATGATGTTATGTGATTAGTGAATCTACAATTAGAATTTATTAAATATCAGTGATTTACTTGTACATTTTTTTTTCTAGTAACAGATTGATTAAAATGATTTCTTTGTAATTATTGATATTTTATCATAAATTTATGATTGAACAGTGATTTAAAGAATATAATTTAGTATATTTTTTATGCCATGTGACAAGATTGAGCCCTGCGGGAAAGGTCTGGGGGTTGCGGAGGGTGTGGCCGATCGAAGCGGACTACGGCTGCGCCATGAAGCCGACCGAACGAGGTCAGGGGACCAATCCTATTGAATTTGGACCCACGTCTCACTGCTCCAGTTTAACTCGATAAAATAATCGAGTTATAGGATTTGAACAATTCTAATGAGAAACAAATCTTTAGATTTTAGACGTGTTTACCCCTCCCACAACCCCTATTCCAGGTGAAGCAAGAATAAAAAATTGTATCACTTGATTACTATCAATAGAATTGATGGCATAATGAAGATTTCAATTAATCAGCTAATTGTACTATTATCGACAATTCTAACAATATAGATTGATTTCAAGTTTAATGTCTAATATCGATTTAAAAATTTGATTTTCAGTATTGGAAATTTTTTTTTTTCTTGTCTTTCTCCTTAATATATTACTTTTTATCATAGAAATCTAATTTAACTATTTATACAATGTACATTCAATAGGCATTATTTCGCTATTATACTATTATAGTTATAGTCGTATTATTCAGCTGCATCATGAAATAGCTAACTATTTTAAACTTAATTATGTAATTACAATTTTTGATATTCAATTGTAATTGAGTTTAATTGTTATAATTTGTTCACAATCATAATTTTTTGTTACTCCTAACTGCACCCCAGGCTTAGCTGGTTAGGTTATAACAGGCCACTTTAACCTAACTAGGCGAGTCTTAAAATTTTGAAAAAATACCTTTGCCTGTGAATCTTCACTAAATGTTTCGACATTGATTAAATCCGTTAATAGCCCAGTCAATGAGTGGGTTCACAGGTGTTATTTTCACAGTTCGTTAGTAGTATTTACTAAAAGCCCCAGTGGGGCATTGAACATACCTAATTCTAGCAGATCCTTTATATGATGAAATGTATTTTGTTATTTTGCCCCAGTTAAATTGTAAATTGTGTAAATTATTTATAAAATTAATCATCATTCACTGTATACATTAAATAATATATTTTGTTACCCAGATTCCAAAATTAAAGACTTAAAACGACTTGAAGAAGTTTTTTTTGTATTGAGTTTATATTTTTTCACAGGACTGTATATGAATTCTCATTTCTTCATTTTTTAATATATTTTTTTATTGAAATAAATGTAGATTCTGCCTCAGTATAGGGCACTAGATACAGAGATAAATGTATTCATTCATACCATATATACAAATACACACACACACTATTATTTTATTTAAAGGAAACGTTTATCACTCCAATGATAGTATTTTTCAGCTAAGGAAGAACCTGTGTAGTTATCGATTTTACACCTATTTCCATTTGTTTACATGCGTCATTACTTTCATTAACAGGGCAACATAACCTCGAAACCCTCGTCGATTCTAGGCGACAATGTCTATCGATTTCGTCTATAAACAACGTTTCTCAACGTTCTACACAACTTTACAGATACCATTACCAAACACTATTTCTGAAGACAGTTTGTTGACAAATATGGTATTTTGTCCCACGATTGTATAGATGATCAATAGCCGTTGCAAATAGACCAAATCGATAGGCATCGTCAACTAGCGTAGACTAAGTCTAACTTAAAAAAGGTCACATTAATAGAGCTATATTCTAAGATTTCTGAACCATTTCTGAATGTTTTTATTCCCAAGATTTGATCGATAGTTCCCAATTTACAATTACGATGTGTTGTATCTCGTAACTGTATTTTTACTTTTTTTAAGTCTTCAACTGACCCTTGCTGAAAGAGGGTGTAGCCTGGAAAAATAATATAGTTTATATTATATTATAATTTATTTTTTTAGGGCTTGAAAATATGGCAAAGCCATGAAACGACGCCCATGTGAATATAAATATATTTTTGAATAATAAAATTGATGTTGGGAGATATCATAGCTTATTTTCCTTATATAATCTCAATCTACTTATGTAATAATACATATCAATATTATTTTTGCTGATCTGGCTGAAACCGGATGCCTATCCCCTCATAATAAACTCCATAAAAACAAAATCCTGGTCTATTAGTCGCTTAACTTGCTTCCCATTCCACTACCAGTCCTAAAATTTCAAAATCTCCGATGCGTCTAAAAAGAAGGTGGCTAATATATTTCTAATATATTTAAGAATTATTGAACATCCCACTGATCCCTTTTGAGCAGATCCTTTACCAAGGACTCCATCAGGAAAAAGATCTTACATGGACTCCCCACGTAGGACTTAAACGAAAATAAACTGCTCGTCGTTCTAGACCACTCCAACATTTAATAGAGAAACGTTCAAAGCTTCTAGTTAATTACAAAAGCCTCATTTACTTACAATTATACTTATCTGTACGTACGGAGTTGAGTTTTGAGGGCTCAACTTAACCTCCCAATTATTCTCGTATTCAATCCTTAAAATTCAAAACTCATCTTAAAACATATCCATTATGACCTTAAAGTCCCATATGTTGCTGGATTGGCCCAAACTAGGTACCTATCCTTTATACGCCCTCAAACTACGGAAGTAGAATGGGAAGGAAGTTGATAGCTTCCCATTCTACTCTCGGGAAAGAATATCGCCTCTTGAATTTCTAATATATATTTTACAATGATTAAAGATCTAAGAGTGGGGACTTGCTTGGCATGTCATTGAAATGTTAGTTTATAGTCAGTATCCCTTATATTAAGTTAATGTATTTAATTTTAACTTCGCTCTCTATTTAAATGAAAATAACTATTAATTCAAGAAACAACTTTGCCGCAGCTGAGAGAGAAGCGCTGGGATCACTCAGGACCTGGATTGTCCCTCCAAAAGGGGAGGGACAAGTCTAGTTGGGGGATCCCTCGGATGTGTATATATTGTAAATAAATTATGAATGTATTTTTAAGATTTAATTTAATTTTAATTTTTTTATTTTTACTATTAATATTGTTTTTTGTTTTTTTACATTATTTTTATATTGTATTATTTATTTTATTGATTATTTCTATTTTTTTCTCTTCACTTTATGTACTGTAGTATAGTTTGAGAAACTTTGTTTATTTATTTAATTTATTTTTTTCTCACATTTTTTATTGTATTACATATTATGAGATTCTTTACTTATTTTTATTTATTAATCATTTTTTTTATCTCTTCTTTGTATTTATTTTTTAACGTACATATTGTGTGAATCGATCCATTAAGCCATCCTTATTACTTATTGCCCACATTGAGGCTGATTGTAATACTTTCTTTAAATAAATGTTTATATATATATTTGTAATTCAAGAAATACTCGGGGGTGAAAATAATACGTAACGTAGAAAATAGTCTAAAATTAAAATATTTACGAATCATTCAAATTAATATATCGTTCAATGTAATTTATTTTTAATTTGTTTTCAGTAGGAACAGAAAAAAAACCCAACCAGTCTTAGGAAAAACAGAAAGGTTCTAAACCACCCACGTGACCTTTAGACCTATTTTTTCATTTAATCTGATCTAGCTCCTAATATTTTGACATGGATATGTCTTTTGGTTTGGGAACTTTTTTGGTGTAACATTTTTTATTGACCCTCCAAAATGTAACACGTTCCAGCTCTGTTATTGTTACTCGGATTGAAAGTTTATTAATAACTTTTTTGTCAGAAATTTAATGGGAAATACTTCTTGCGATATAACATTTCTCGCTAAGACCTACCGTTTAGGGTCTATATTCGTTTGAATGAAAAAAGTAAAGTTTCGCCTTCATTTTTTTAGTATTGGGGCTTTTTTGACACGCTCTGTTATTGTAGTTCGGATTGAAAATTTGACAATTTCCTTATTAGAAATTAATTGAAAAATATTTTTTGTTATATAACGTTTATTTATTTTTTTAGAACTGATGATGGATGTTCGAATGAAGAATGTTTAATAACATTAGAAACTCTCAAGTCTTCGAATAAAATAATTCCAATATAAGTGGCAAATAATTCGTCAATCCCAATCAAACGTTATGCAGTTAGAGTTTTAGCTGCTTCTATTTTTGGAGGAAGATTATCCAAATTAGGACTAATTTATTATGTTTCATGGAGGACAGAAATAAAAACAAACAAACGATAATTTTAATTGATCTGGACAGGAGGGTAACCTACCTTAAGCGTCGGCCATGACGTAGAGAGAACAAATATTGCACGGAGGACACACTTTAGTGAGCGAAATGGGCTCAAGGCCGGTGCTATTCTACTCTGATCTTTAATTTCCTGCTTAGACTGTTTCTGTTGCACTAGCCTAGCCCTTTCCCACACATGTTCAATACCATAATGCTACCTGGATTCACAATTCCTTCAAAATATACATTATTTTAACCATCATCATTAGAGGTAAAAATGGATCTATGACCCACATTCGTCCGCAATATTTCGCGAACCTCGTACCACCTAAAAATAAAATCTGAATTATACTAAAAGAATAAGTAGCAGCTTAATATTTTTTCTTTAGAAGAACAGTAATATATCATTAATGTCATCTTCCCACCAACGTTTCTCAAAAGGCTCCATGTCACCCATCACTGTAGGCAACTTAAAGTAACGCCCAATTTCCTATTTAAAACCGTCAAATATTTATCTATACTAATTTTTTATCTTTCGCAAATTCTTCCCAGAAATGGAAAACGTTAAGCAATTAACTCGATCAATTTTTCTTTGGTTCTTCCTATTCTTCCAGTTGACCTTCATTCTTTCCAAAAAGGCTTGTTTACGCTCTTCTGACCACTTTGGCCAGTACTGTTTTTGTTTTGGTTGCGCTGGTACAACTTCCCATCTGTCTACTTTGTGCCTAAAGATGTTTCTTTCTAAAATGTCTGCTGGTCTTATGTTTGCATTTTTGAGGTCATTTTAAATTTCATCTAGCCAAGGTGTGGAATTCTTAAGTGAAGTTACATAATCTTCTATTATTATCTGGTAGTCGACTGAGATGATCAAAGAATTTCGTTCTCCTTTTCCTAGTATCAATTTCGATGTTTCAAAACTTTTCTGTTGTTTTAATTGTTTGTAGCCTGTAACCGTCGCGGGTATGTGTTCCTCCTAGAATTTTCCTGATGATCTTTCTCTCTACTTTTTTGATTTCTTGAAGTTGTTGCATCCTGTTAAGGGTTAGTGTGTCACTTGCGCAAAGGATTGTTGGTTTTATGACCGTACTGTAGTGTCTAATTTTTGTTCCTCTTGATTATCTATACTATTATATAAAAGGACAAGCTATTTTTCGATTGTGATCACTAACTGCTAAAACTACTGAACCAATCTGTACCTAATTTTAACCACATCATCTTCATAGTTCAAGGAAGGATTAGCAAAAATAAAATCTACTGATTTTCAATTATATTGCAAAAAAGCGATAAATATGTGGTGCGCAGTGATAATCGACCTATTGGTGGCGAGCACAGAAATAATGCTAAATTCCGTTCTTACAAATACAAGATTTTTATCGATAAACAAATGAAATTTAATAAAATAAAATTTATCATAAAATAAATTACGGTTAAATGACACAAAGACTCAAGCCATTACAATAGACTCTAGCCCCCTCCTTAACTCATACTCCTAATTCCCTCCCTTAATCCTAAATGGTCATCCCATCTCTTTCTACTCCTCAGTCAAAAATCTCAGGATTATTCTTGACCAAACACTTTCCTGGAAATCTCAGATTGCCCAAATGCCCCGCCGTTCCATAGGTATACTTAAATTATTCCACCGATTCCGTAATCTTCTCCTGAGTTAACACAAAAATAGCTCCTCATTTCTTCCCTTTATTTCCTCACCCTGATTATGGTTGTCTGATTTATGGTGGCCTTTCGATGTTCTAGAGGACAGATAGGAGCGAATCATGAATAGCTTTGCCAAGTTTGTCCTTCATATCCCGAGGCGCTCCCATGTTTCCCACTTCTATTCCGAATTAAACTGGCTCTATCCCACTTTAAGTAGATAATATTTCCTTGGAGCAGTCATTTTCCAAATTATCAAAACCCTTCATCCTTTCTATATTTATAATTTGCTTCAGTTCAGATCTACAGTCAATTCAATGTACACTAGATTCCGTCTTTCTGTCCTTAATATTCCATGCCACAAAACTGCATTCCAACGCTCCTTTCTCTTCCGCTTAACCAACCTATGGAATTCTATTCCTCCTCATATCAGACTAGCAAAATTCTGCAATACATTTAAATACCCCTATTTTCAGTACCTCGTTCATATTCTAGGCGAGGCTTAGATTTCACTTAATAAAAAAATAAACAACTTTGAGATAATTTTGTTTTTTTTGCTTTACACAAAGCATTGTACCATAGTAATTTCTTACTGCATTTATGGAGTGTTCTCTTACTTTCATCTATTTATCTGTTTTTGTTTGATTTTGTCCTTTTAATATGTCTCTGACCAGATGTAATCGTATTTATTTTGACTAGCCCCAGAATAAAATTATTTTATTCTAATTTAATTAAATTATTATTCTAATCAGAATAAAATTAATTAATTTATTTTATTATTTTATAAAATTTATTTTATTCTACAGTTTTTGACGTATACTCTTAACAACTAACACCTTGGATACATTGACAAATGTTTGTCGAGATCAATGACAAATTATATACATCCCGCCGGTTACTGGGGCTCATTGTTGGGAAACTAGTCCAGCAAGTGAAGCTATTATTCCAACCCCTGACAACTGCATAGATGTTGCCTCACACGTCCCCAAACCAGAGGGGGGGGGGCAGCCATGGAATAAATATTAACTCGTCGTGTAACTAAACCACTCGCTAACTCATCGACGGCTCCTACCGTGACGCTCACCCTAATGCAGCATGACGTCACGGATTAAGAATATTTAGTCTTTTTTTTTTTTATTAATATGGAACGATAATATAAACTTTTTGGAAATATTCAAATAAATAAATAAATAAATAAATCTATCTAACCAGTTTTTAAAACTATTAATTTACATTTACAACTGTATACATTATATCCAATGTCAATCACATGTAAAGAACTACTTACTCACTAATAGCACTTCAATTATAGTTCTACATTAGAAGGTCTCTTGGCCATCTATTCAGATGCCTCGGAGGATAATCGGGAATTGATTGTGAGGCAAGTAGGGAGACTAGTGGGTCGAGTGGATATGGAGTTTGCTAAGAAAGGATAGGTATCTGGTTTGTAGCAAATCAGCAACATAAGGATCAGATTTTTATGGGTAAGTTTGTTTCTGACATAATAAGGAGCATTGAGGATTTTATGAAGGATTTTGTATTGTGAGGATTGGATAAGAAAAGAATTGGAAGGCTTAGTGAAGCCCCAAAGCTTAACTTCGAATATCCAAACCATCTAATCACTGACGTGTAAATAAGCCTTTTGTAATTTATTCGGAGCTTTGAACGCATGTCTAGCAAATGTTGATGTTGTTGGAAACGACGAACAGTTTCTTGACTTTTAAGTATGTTATGTATTTATCTATCCTTTATCAAAAGTTTTATGCAAAAGATTTTATTTATATAAAAAAAAAAAAAAAAAAAAACGTAACCATAAAAATGTGATTTATTGATTGCTTGTGAGTCACTGGATCAACTTAAACGTAACCACTGATTTGGTTAAATTAATCATTTGTTACTATTTACTGCAAAATAAATGCAGTGACTTAATTAGTGCTATTCATTCACCATTAAAAAAAATTCTAAATTAAGCATTAAACATTGTAAAAACTAATCCCTAATCAGATATTGATATTTGAAAAATGTTATAGAACCATCTTGAGAGGAGGAAGGGATTCGCGTCTTTTAGATTATTGAATAGCGTTTCGATTGTTGCAAAATATTCCATTATTATCTCTTTTTTATAAACCTTTTTAAAACAAGACCTGTGCACTAAAATACCCAAAGGACGACGCCAGTGCTACCCGGTTTTTGAAATACATTAGAACCGTTACAGCTGAAAAAAGAGGAATCAATGGCTCCATAAATACCATTGTAAACCATGCAACCATAGCTAAGTGTGAGAGATAAGCGAAGAGACAAGGGGTTGGTGAGTGCTTATAGGAATAAGATAACGGGAATAATTGAACCGCCTTACGATGTACATTCAGCGACGGGATCTTTGAGATATATGACCTCTCCAGGATAGGGTGTGATTAAGCATAACTCCAAGGTTTTTAACAGAATATTGAAATGTTGTTTAGGAAAGACTAGGTAAGGATGGATAGAATTTGAGAATTGGAATTTTAAGAATTGCTTCTTACGAGGCAAAATGGAAGGGCTTCTTCTGAATCAGGTCCTAGAGCAAACGTCTGGAGGCGCTGCTGGGTGAAGTCGAACCTTAATTCTAACCAAATCGGTTAGAACAGAGAAAAGCTTAAGAAGTACTGATAGGGGACATGCTGTTTACCAAATAATCGATATGAGATTAAACATATATTTCTTATATTAATTCACAGCTCCCGAATGTAAATTAGAGAGGAAGTACGGTTGTATGTTTAAAAAAAAAAAAAAAAAATGTTGGTTTTTCTGATATCGTTGGTGCTTCCCAAAAGCAGAAAAAAAATACGAAGAACAATTAATAAAATGACGAATTCATAAAAATGTTTGTAAGAATTAGGAAGACAAAATTAAATAATAATAGGAAAAACAATATTCTTAATGGTGCAATTTGGTTGACCGTTAATTATACTGGGAAGGAAATAATTGGTGTGTAAGGTCATTAAATAGAAATGATACTGCTGACACACATCAGTGTCAACTCTCTACCTTTCTCACTAATTTAATTTAATGATCGCACACCCCAATTATATTCTTCCTTGAAAAATAATATTGCATAACCGCTAACTTTTAAATTCATGAAAAATAAAATTCTGAAAAATTAAAATTAATTGAACTTAAAATAGAGTCTAAAAACCTGTTAATATATTTTATTATGGGCCATTGGACTCTTTCCCAGATGCATCACTGTGCCGCTAGGTCCACAGTTTGCGGGTATTGGAATGGACATGGTACTCCAGATTGAGGGTTATGCGTAATAGTCCAAGAGCCGAGGCCAAATTTCGTGACTTATTTGAAGAAAAATTTTTAGACATACAGCCATAAAATGTTCACCCTCAGCAATCAATTTGCACTTGTCTGTCAACTCAAAGCGGGGGCGTTTCAAAATGGCGACCACCGAAAGGGGGTAGCAAATATCAAAATATAATATTATTTGAAGATGATTTATTTAAAGCAAACAAGAAACTGCAAACCCCCTAGGTGACAAAAACGCTGTCTGCCAAAATTTGGAAGGGGCGTCGCACCGGCAGACAAAATTCAAAATCCGCGTTTTTTGAGTCCAAAAGTGGACCGTTTGAAGACGATTTATTTCAAGCACACAGGAAACTGCATGGTCACTAGATGACAAAAAACGTTATCTGCCAAACTTTGCAGGGGGCGTCGCACCGGCAGACAAAATTCAAAATCCGCGTATTTTCAGTACAAAAGTTGACAATTTGAAAACGATTTATTTGAAGCACACAAGAAACTGCATACTTCCTAGATGACAAAAAACGCTGTCGGCCAAAATTTGGAAGGGGCGTCGCACCGGCAGACAGAATTCAAAATCCTCGTTTTTTGAGTACAAAAGTGGACCTTTTGAAGACGATTTATTTCAAGCACACAAGAAACTGCATGGTCACTAGATGACAAAAAACGTTGTCTGCCAAACTTTGCAGGGGGCGTCGCACCGGCAGACAAAATTCAAAATCCGCGTTTTTTCAGTCCAAAAGTTGACAATTTGAAAACGATTTATTTGAAGCACACAAGAAACTGCATACTTCCTAGATGACAAAAAACGTTGTCTGCCAAAATTAGGAGGGGGCTAAGCACCGGCAGACAAAATTCAAAATCCGCGTTTTTTCAGTCCAAAAGTGGACAATTTGAAGACAATTTATTTGAAGCACACAAGAAACTGCATACTCCATAGATGACAAAAAACGTTGCCAAAATTAGGAGGGGGCTAAGCACCGGCAGACAAAATTCAAAATCCGCGTTTTTTCAGTCCAAAAGCGGACAATTTGAAGACAATTTATTTGAAGCACATAAGAAACTGCATACTCCATAGATGACAAAAAACGTTGTCTGCCAAAATTTGGAGAGGGCTAAGCACCGGCAGAAAAAAATTCTAAATCCTTGTGAAGGCGTCACACCGGCTGACATTGTTCAAAACTCACATCCTTTTCGTCCAACATTGAACTTTTTGAACATGATTTCCTTTTTTTTGATTTGATTTATAAGTAGTTTTTCTCTAGAATAATTTAAGGAAATTATATTATGTTGCTTCCTACGTATGGTACAATATAATTATTTTAATATAAAATAATCTTGTTTAAAAATTTTAATGTTAAAAATACCAATTAATACATATGAACAGTAATAATATAAATACCGGCGATATAATTAAAAAATGAATAATATTTCAACTTATAAAGTTATGAAATATGTACTATCCTGGAACAAAATACGTGGAAAACATGTAGTTCTTCGTAAACGTATGTTCTTGGAAAATCGAATGTTCTTAGTCGTTTGATCGAATAACTCGGAAACCGTTCCTATTAGTATATTTTGAGCGATGTACATTATGAAGCAAATCAAATTTGCAAGAAATTTGGCACTATTCATTTCTTTTTCTCTCATCTATAGTTTTCAAACGGTTTGGCCACCAATGATTGGCTAACTTGTGGTAAGTAACTGGCTAAATTTCCTACCATACTACATATATGAAATTTATATAAAGTCATGTAAAATACCCACGCCAGAATTTTTTGGTACATTTTTCGTTAAAACCTTAAAACTATTCGTTCGAGCCAAAATTTTATTTTTCTCAACTGATAGACGACTGAATTTTCAATCAGGCCCATATATTAAATTGATATAAAGTCATGTAAAATACCAATGCCAGCACACCAAAACCTCGTACTGTTGTGAAATCCAAGTTTTTTGACACTTTTTTCGTTATTACCCCAAAACTATTCTTCCGATCCAAAATTTATTTTTTCAACTGATAGCTGACTAAATTTGCAATCAGGCCCATATATTAAATTGATATAAAATCAAGTAAAATACCAATGCTAGCACACCAAAACCTCGTACTGTTGTGAAATCCAAGTTTTTTGGCACATTTTTCGTTATTACCCCAAAACTATTCTTCCGATCCAATATTTATTTTTCTCAACTGATAGCTGCCTAAATTTGCAATCAGGTCCATATATTAAATTGATATAAAGTCATGTAAAATACCAATGCCAGCACACCAAATCCTCGTACTGTTGTGTAATCCAAGTTTTTTGGCACATTTTTCGTTATTACCCCAAAACTATTCTTCCGATCCAATATTTATTTTTCTCAACTGATAGCTGCCTAAATTTGCAATCAGGTCCATATATTAAATTGATATAAAGTCATGTAAAATACCATTGCCAGCACACCAAATCCTCGTACTGTTGTGTAATCCAAGTTTTTTGGCACATTTTTCGTTATTACCCCAAAACTATTCTTCCGATTCAAAATTAATTTTTCTCAACTGATAGCTGACTAAATTTTAAATCAGACCCATATAATAAATTGATATAAAGTCACGTACTATACCAATGCCAGCACACTAAAACCTCGTAATGTTGTGAAATCCAAGTTTTTTGGCACATTTTTCGCTATAACCCCCAAACTATTTGTTTTATCCAAAATTTATTTTTTTCAATGAAAGCTTACTAAATTTACAATTAAATCAAATTATATAATGATGAATGAATCCCGCAAAATACCCACGCCAGCCCACTGTAACATGTTAAATTGTTATGTTTTTACCAAAACATACACATTTAGCCTGCTGGCATGGATTTCAATTAAATATTCATGTATAAAATGTGATATCAAATTTAGTCAACTTTCAGTTGAAAAAAGTAAATTTTGGTTTAGACAAATTGTATTGGACTAATATCGAAAAATAATCTAAATAATTTGTATTTAACAACAGAACTTTTTTTAGCGTGCTGGCACGGGTATTTTACAGAGCTTGATCAAAGTTTTATGTATGAGGTCTGATAGAAAATTTAGCCAGCTATCAATTGAAAGAATAAATAAATTTTGGATCGGACGAATAGTTTTGGTGTTATAACGAAATATGTGCCGAAAACTTTAACTTTACAATAGTACGGATTTTTAGCGTGCTGGCATGGGTATTTTAAATAACTTTATATACATTATATAGATAAATTATATTATATTATACAAATAAATTTTATGTATAATGTCTGAAAGGAAATTTTCATCAGTTGAAAAAAATAAATTTTGGATTAGAGTTATAACCGACAACGGAAAAGTACCAAGTGCGACTTATGTGAAGTTAGTCAATCTTTGGTGGCCAAAACTATTAAAACTTTGATTTGAGAACAAAATGACTATTACAAAATTTGTTGCAAAGTTGATTTGCTTGAATAACGTATAATAGAACACAAAATATATTAAAAGTAACGATTTCCGAACTTCTAAGAAATACTATTTTCAACTCCTTTCCCCCACTGTCATTTTTGCGGCACTCACCTTTATTGGAAAATTCATAAATTTTCATTCATAACAGTGGACAGGTTACCCCCATGCATTACAAAAAAGGGGTGAAATAACACGGTATGTTTTCCTATCGGGCCCTTGGTCTATCATTTTACAAATCAATTAACTGGACTACTATACAAGTTTTATACGAATTTTGTTCCAGGATAGTACATATTTCGTAACTTTATAAGTTGAAATATTATTCTTTTTTAATTATGTGGCCGGTATTTATATTATTACTGTTCATATATATTAATTGGTTTTTTTTTACATTAAAATTTTAAAACAAGATTATTTTATTTTAAAATAATTTTATTGTACTATACGTAGGAAGCAATATAATATAATTTCCTAAAATCATTCTAGAGAAAAACTACTTATAAATCAAATAAAAAAGGAAATCATGTTCAAAAAGTTCACTGTTGGACGAAAAGGATGTAGTTTTGAACAATGTCAGCCGGTGTGACGCCTTCACAAGGGTTTTGAATTTTGTCTGCCGGTGCTTAGCCCCCTCCAAATTTTGGCAGACAACGTTTTTTGTCATCTAGGGAGTATGCAGTTTCTTGTGTGCTTTAAATAAATCGTCTTCAAATTGTCAACTTTTGGATTGAAAAGACGCGGATTTTGAATTTTGTCTGCCGGTGCTTAGCCCCCTCCAAATTTTGGCAGACAACGTTTTTTGACATCTAGGAAGTATGCAGTTTCTTGTGTGTTTCAAATAAATCGTCTTCAAATTGTCAACTTTTGGACTGAAAAAACGCGGATTTTGAATTTTGTCTGCCGGTGCTTAGCCCTCTCCAAATTTTGGCAGACAACGTTTTTTGACATCTAGGAAGTATGCAGTTTCTTGTGTGTTTCAAATAAATCGTCTTCAAATTGTCAACTTTTGGACTGAAAAAACGCGGATTTTGAATTTTGTCTGCCGGTGCGACCCCCCCCCCCCCTCCAAATTTTGGCAGACAATGTTTTTGTCACCTAGGGGGTTTGCAGTTTCTTGTTTGCTTTAAATAAATCATCTTCAAATAATACCATATTTTGATATTTGCTACCCCCTTTCGGAGGTCGCCATTTTGAAACGCCCCCGCTTTGAGTTGGCAGACAAGTGCAAATTGATTGCTGAGGGTGGACATTTAATGGCTGTATGTCTAAAAGTTTTCTTCAAATAAGTCATGAAATTTGGCCTCGGCTCTTGGACTATAAGGCCTGTAATCCTAGCCTGGAAAAAAAATCTGGAAAGGAAAGAATTATAGGTATCGATTATAGGTTTAAATGGTTTTAAATTGGTTTCGTGGTGTGTCTTAGCGTTGAATTCACCAAGCATTACGATTATTGCTAACAGAATAATTATAATTATCATCATAATCTTATGGCGCTAATGGTCCTTGTAGAACCCTGGCCTCCTCAACAATTCTCTGCCATTCAAACCTTTCTTCGGCAACCCTTCTCCATCCTCTCACACTCAGAGTCCGAAGATCGTCTTCTACATCTTCCAGCCAACTAAGTCGAGGCCTTCCTCTCCTTCTCATTCCACCCGGGTGCCCCTCCAACATCATTGTAGGGAGCCTACTTGCCTCCATTCTTTGCAAATGCCCCAGCCATCTAATTCTGCCTCTTTTTATGTTGGTTACAATATCTGGAGCAGCATATAGAGTTCTCAGTTCCGCATTTGTTCTCATTCGCCAGAGATTCAGTCCATACTTGGTTGGACCATATATTTTGCGAAAGATTTTTCTTTCCCACCGGTTTAATAATTAAGTAATTATAAATTAGATTTTGCTTCTAAACAAGAAATAAGATGTACTGGACCGCGAAATTTAAAAAAAAATCGACGTCATGTTTAATATTAAAGTTGTTATAACCGTTTGCACACGTTGGTAGGGGCTTAATCATTGGACAGCACTTATCCCAACATGTGATTGATTTTAAATTTGCGAACCTCAGAATTTGCTTCTTGTGTATTAGGGCAACACTTCAGAACACTAGCGTATTTAATATTCATGAAACTACGGTAATTTACGTAAATTATGGAAGACAAAGTTTAGGATGAAATAAAAAAGAGAATTTTGTTAGCCAACAGAGACTGTTTCGGCCACACTAAGGAAAATAAGAGTAGAAACCTCATTAATTAGAAAAAGTACTTACTTCATAAGACACTCACATCTACCTTTGAATGTTTTATTATACAAAAAGCTGATGAACTAGTTCTCCTAAGATTCTAACGGTGAATTATCCACAGATCTATATATCTGTGAATGTTGGACAAATCTGCAGAAAATATACAAGAATTGCAGGACCATTGAATGGAATCGTGCGTGGTTAATTTCATTAAACTATATTACTTACGCTGGGCAGATCATGTAATAAGGACGGCAGAGGAAAAGAACCCCAAAGGTATAGGAAAATACCGAAATCAGAGATGGTTTAATGTGGTTGTCGATGATGCACTTACTGGGCGTTAATAATCTGAGAGAAACAGCAATAAAAAGTGAAATCTGGAGTTCCTTGCGAGCGGAGGTCATACTCGCATTGACGAGTTGTAGTATCATAGAAATAAATAAAAAATTGCAAATTCAATCAAATGAACAAGGAGTAAACAATGGCTATACCATAGTAGCATACAAATTACAAGTGGAGAAACAATCCAATAATACTTCAACAAAAGCTCTATATTATAACGCCCTATTCCGTTTTAGGGTGTATCACAGGATTTTTAGGAACCGGAGCAAGCTTTGAAATTAATGGATTTCAGTAGGTATGAACTTTATCATGTAAAGATAGATATCTGAATAGAAATATTCCATTTCAGAAACATGACTCAAATATGAAGGAAAACAAGTTTAGGACCCGACTACTTATCAAGCTATTTATTTAGTTTTTTCAGTTCTATAAAACAAGAAGCTAAGGAAAGCATTGATATCGAGAATCGATGATTATCCTAACCGATGATGATAACTTTGTGACAAAAGATATTTTTTTATCTTTGATAACAGAGCAATTTTTTATTAACTAGACATTCAATGCTAGGTACAGAATTTAAAACTATCTTAAAAAATAAATTATTGCAACTGCAAGTCAAACGTGAAATTATTAAAGATATGTATTCCTATTGGAAAATAGGACTAAAATTTCAAACCAAAGGAAAGAAAAAAATAGAAAAAATAAAAATACAGTCGTACAATAGTACCATTTCATTATTCTTTTTAGTTATTCTTTGAGGATTTTTCCCATACCATAATAAAAATTATTATTAAAAACATATTGTAAAATGAATTATTTTTTTGTAATCGTAAAAACTATATTATATATATTTCAGATAGTAAATGCTATTTGCTATTTATTAATTTATTTCTTGAAGAATTATTGTTTTTTAATGAATTAGGTTGGTTTTCTTGAGCTCTCTTATGGATTATTTTATGTGATCTAAATTTATTTTACGGCTGAGCTTTTGGTATCAAGAATCGAGAATCGATTTTTTTTTTTAACGGTACCTATCGAGATTTGAAAAATGTTGGTACCGACACACCACATCTGCCTATCTATCTCGTATATATCTCATATCCACACAGCTATTTCACAGATAAAGCGCAAACTGATGATTTTGATGACAAAATACTAATACAAAAGTATTCTTCTATCACTCAGAAATGACCGAAGTCATCACTAGTATAGTTTATTGAATTCATATTCGAAACATAATTCGTTTGTAGGATCTATTAGTGCCATTGTACTTAATTAGCAGCTTCCGTATCACCATCAACATTACCAAATCATCAACTTAGCCCTGAGCGAGTTAACTAACAGAATTTATTCTTTCCTAGCTTGGCATTCATGTGAAATAAAGGAAGAAATGCCTAAAATTGCTGATGTGTCGGTACCAAAAATTTTCGATTTTCGAAACCGATACCTTTGTTTGAAAAAACAAAAACAAAATCATGAAATAAAGAAGTAAACAGCTAATATCTATTATCATCTACAGATTATAATAAATAAATTAATCAAAATTTATCCAATGCCCAAAAATTTTTTTTTTATATTACGAATTCTGATGTAAGAAGATAAATATTAAAGTTCTGGGTTTCATTAATTACTTAATGAATCACAAATGTTATTTAAACTTTTCACTAAACGTTGTAGAATTTTTATTTATTTCTCAGGATGGTGTTTTAATTTTGTATCAGGGCCCATAAAGCAGTTTGAATATATATTTTAATGCAATTTTTTTTTAATTCTAGGACTCAATTTGTGAGATAGCAAAAGTAGAGATTGTTACTCTACTATAAGAATATTTAGTTGTACTATATTTCTACAGGCTTTGTTTTAGTGGAAGCTCTATATTTTGGAAAAACCATTATCCTGAATACCTTGCATAGCTCACACTTCAATTGCGAATTCCTTCTAACATATTCCTCGTTTATCAAATAATTATCATTATTTCCTCAAAATACAACCTTTAAACTTCAAACAGTCATAAACCCACCTTGTACCTATTAGCTTCGCGTTATACAGCTGATTTCTAGTGGAAAGATCCGCTTCTTTGAATTTTACCTGTATTAACTTTAAATCCCCATAAAACACTGAACCATAGAATTATGAATATTCACATTATATTTTAGAATTAATAATTTTATATTTACTAATATTTCTAGGAGGGAATCTACTCCTTTATCTATCCTCTATAATAACATTAAGTAACGAATTGCCAATTCACAAAAATCAGAAAGGGATAGAATACGAATGAAAAGATGATGGTGAAACAGAATTCGTAAAATTTATTTATTTATTGAGTAACCATAATTAATTAATAGCTTAAGTATCCATAATTAAGCTGTAGCTAAAGGCAGCTGAGATTTGAATTAGCTTCAAACTTACACCAAATTGTGTTCATGTTGTTTGTTCTTGTCGAATGTTGGAATTCATTAAAATAGTAGGTACTGATTTTTAATGTTTTGGGGCATTAATCAGGAAAATATAAAAAAGTATTGTAGTATTTGTCAATGAGTTCACATCAATCGATTTCCAAGTGACAAATTATCCAAACTTTGACGTTTGAGATAAAATAAAAAAATAAAATAATTCTCCTTAAATTAATCATTTATTGGTCATGAATTCAAAGATAAATAGTTTATCTATGCATTTGAAACATAAAAAATTTCTTGCACCTACGTGATAATAAAAAAATAAAACAAAAACACTGCCGTTTCAGAACAGAGGACTTGACATTTAATTTTAAGCTTATTGGAATTCATAATTAAAACGTTTCCTACAATTCTAAAATCGCCAACTGTTGAGGAATTCATGTTCGAAATTATTTCTTGGAGCAACTACAGCCATAAATTCTGTAAAAATAAATTCAAATAATTTATGAATTTCTAAATTTAACTTTTTACTGGACAAAAGCAATGTGACAGAACAACAGGAATTATGCACATTTGTCGTTGAAACGGTTCAGTTACTCGGGGAACGTATCTGAGTCAGTCCCCTGAGATCTCTTGCAGTTGCTATCGCTTTTAGTGCTATTTTCGTCTTATTTCTCAATTCTCTATTTTTAACTATCCGGTTTTCTGTCAGCAACCTTTCCAAATTTAATATTTCTATAAATATTACTTGCGTAAACGATTTGTGCTTATGAATTACGCAAATTTTGGGGATCGTAGCTTTTAGAAAAATGTTATAATCTATCTTTGTTGATATTTTCAACTGCATACAAATATAAAATACATCTAGTAAATGTAAATGATTATGTTCATAATAAAATGCCAATTATTTGTTAAGAAACTGAATTGGTAGCAATAGAATCTCAATAAAAATTCTATATCGGGAATAGAACGGGAATCAATTCGAGAGACGTTGAGGTGTTATGGAGTTAACGAGGAAAGGATAGATATATGGTTTGGGTTAAATCAGTAACATATGGAACATTAAGTTCTTTATGGATCAGTTTATTTCTGACTAAGTCAAAAGCATTTAGGATTTTGGATTGTATGAACTGGATAAGAGATGGTTTAGTGGAGCACCAAAGTTAAAAATATTATAAAATTCAAAACATCAGCGCTTACGCCAAATTACGACAGAGATTGACAAACATTTAACTTGTCAACGTTTGACAATGACCGACGTGTGTGAATAGAAAAATTAAAGATAGCAAATGTGTATATACATAATAACATATAATTTTTTAAAATTTATTTATTATTTGAAAAATATCTATCCATAATTTTTTTATTTAGTCAATTATCGGTTACCAGAATGTATCCTTACTGCCATTAGATTGGTTGCGAAAAATCCTTTTTCCGATTTACCACAAAATGAACAATCATGGACCTGACTTCTGATTAAATACTTAACTCCACCATTTATCAGTAATTTGATTTTGTGGAATGGCGCGATCATTCCATATCTGCTGACGCCATGCTCAATGATTTCGACCTAAAGTGATAGAGGAAAGGTTGATAAAAAAAGACTAAAAAGGTATTTTGAAACAAAATTGTGAAGTTTATTACTTACAGTTATAATTACTGACATTTTCCCTTATTTCAATTATATTCTGGTCACTATTCCATTCTGGATCAACCTTTATAAATTCCATTTATTGAAATCTGTAACTGTATGAATCATAATATTTTCAGTAAATGTGAAGTATTATGATTCTAATGACATGGCTATGTCTAGTAGAGAAATTGCCCCCTGATAGTGCTCTGATAATAATTCTACATTCAATACCAAGGCGATATTTTTTTCAGACATATCGTTAAAAATTTACGTTCCTAAAATATAATAGACATGGCGGACAGGAGACAGTAATCTAGGTTCAAAGCGCATTTAGACATCTCAGAATGCTGAGGGTGGACATCTTTTAAATTTAACTTTTGACAATTATCTTTAATTTTTATCACTCTCTTGTTGCAAAAACATCTTTTGCTAGCCTGCAATGAATAACCAATGTGATTCAGTTGTCAATTGGCAAGTCAGAAATTTTATATAAATTTACATCTGAATTCTCTTCACTCAGGTACATAATGATAGATAGCTTAAAATTTCCATTAAAATTATTTTTTAAGAAAGTTTTATAATTAAACGTGTGGATATTGAGATGATCTAAATTAACTTATTCGTAGACATAAAATATCGACTGACCATATAGAACAATTTTTGGCTATTTTATTTCGTTTTCCAACATAACAATTTTTTTTTTTTTTAGGTTTTCAGTTAACTAAGGTATTTTGCAAAATTTTAGGGTCAAGAAATTGGAGTTTTTTAAAATCAACTAAATCATTTTTAATACTCATACCGAGGAGAAAAGCTAGAATCTGACATTCGTTATAAGTGAAAAGAACCCTTTCATTGATTTCGTTTAATTAAAAATTAATTTTTCAATATTTACCCTTTAATTTTTTTTTCGTTCAGCAACATAATACAATTTTTATAGACATCTACCATTTCGATATTCTCTGTAGAACCCGCAATATAAAATTTTAATTATTTTATGCAATTTTGAACCAAATGAGCAGTAGCCCTGGTAAGTGTTTTTTTGTGTCCTTTAATTGTAAATAGTACATAGTTCCAAAATTAATTGGAAAGGAATGGTTTATTCAGTAAAAAAATTGTGTTTTCCTTAGGTAGTTTATACAGCTTTTTCCGCGCTGTAGCCTCTTAATGGTCGTCAGAACTGGAAAATGAAAATCAATTTTTTTTTTCTAGTAATGGAGGTAAGATCGATTACTAATGAAATCTAATATTGCTTTTAATGCTATGTATTCACATGATTCCACCTTGAGCTTCGATTTTTCATTTAGTAGTCGTTCCTATCTCATATCATAATCCTTCAAGAATGGTGTCGAAATTAGAGAATTAAATAAATACAAACAAATCTCATCAAATAATTTTTACCCTACGTCATAAAACTACGACTAGCTTTCCTACAGTATCCTTCCTTAATATTCCACAGATCCCTATTGAATTGATTCGCTAACAAGGAATCCAGGTGGATAAGCGTTTGACTAAAATTACCAGAAACCGCTCGTCGTTTTCGATTTATTCAACATTCACTTGATAAATGCTGTAAGATGCCGATTAATCACAAAAGACTCATTTACATGAAAGTAATTAGACCTGTTAATATTAAACTAGAATAAATCATTTAATTCATCTCATATCCAATCCTTGCAATCCAAAATCCCTTGAAAAACCCGTAATACTTCTTACTATGTCACAAATAAACATATCCATAAAGACCTTAATGATCTACATGTTGCTGATTAAGTCTAAACCAGATACCTATCCTTTCATAGTAATCTCCATAACCATTCAAATTCACTTATCTCTCATCTAGCTTACCATTCTATACACAACTCTCCGAGGCGTCTGAAAAGAATATGGCCCGAGACTTCCTAGTATAGAACTTTTATTGAAGTGCTACCAATGGGTATATTACACTAGATGTATTTTTTTCGCATACAGCTGTAAATTCCAATAAATTTATAAATAAAAAAAGAAGAAGTAGTTTCTAAGTATAAACCGATAAGGGAATTTAATATACACTGATATTAAATATTTCTTATGATATTTCTTACTGATTTAAAAGAAAATGAAAAGTACATTTTTTTTTTTATAAGGTTTATTGATGAATTGCTTGAGTAATTGACACAGTAATGCATATCGGTTAATAATACGAACAGTAGAATGGATGTGCCATTGTTTTATACCCTCGAGTTAAAGAGAGATGTTTCAGAAATTAAGAAAACGGACTTGGAATGTTTCGATTCTAAATAAAACCGCAAGGCAAGGTTAAAGGTTGTAGCCGCAATCTGGTCCATTTTTCAAGGCTGACATTTGAACTTCAGCCATGAAAAGATCATCTTCGGTTTTGATTTTTCCTTTTTAGAACTACTTCCTTTTATTTTTAACAGTTATATAATTAATCAATATCCGCGGATTTGATCAACGCTAATTTTGATTATAGGCGAATATAAAACTACGGTAAAGGATAAAATATTTTTTTCATTCTTGCTTACTGATGTAAATCGGCATGTTCGTAAGTTTTTTTTTAAAACCCCAACCCTTATAAGAAACTCCAAGCTGTATAATAAGACATCTCACTTGTAAGAAGTTTCTAGTTTAAGAGAAAAATCACAACAATCACAGATACAAGCAATTGTCTACAATCATCGAGTATATAATAATTTAAAGATGCGAATTCATACATATATATGTACATATAAGTACAAAAACATTATATGTTGAAAACGAACCGCAGATATATTTGTTTTTATTTTCTTATCTTTGAACGTTACCCATATTTTTACACAAGATGATAGATTCAATAGGGACGATCTTTAGTCTTCATGTTTTGAATGAATCGTGTATGTCGTTGATATTCTGCTCCTTCTAAGTCGGTATTCTTTATATTCCATGATTAGCCCCATAATCCTTCTCAGCACTTCCTTCTCGAAACAAATTTTTTTACACTATCTATTTATTGAAATTTACAGCTGTGAAATGCATCTAGTAAATGCGATTGCAACGTTAATAATAAAATATAAATATCTTGTGAAGCAACCATTCACTGGTTGTACTTCAACACAAGTTCTATATTAGAAGATTCCGTGGCCATCTTATTTCAGATACCTCGGAGCGCTGTCGGGTGTAGTAAGTTGAGAGACTAGATTTGTAAGGATATGAAGTTTACCATGAAGGATTGGTATCTGTTTTAGGCTTTATCAGCAACATTTGGAACATTAAGGTCTTTGTGGATTAGTTTATTCGTGAGAAAGTAAGGATCATTAAGGATTTTTTATTGCAAGGATTGGATACGTGATGAATTGGATGGCTTACTGGAGCCCTGAAGGCCCAATATGGCCCTATATGTTTAAATAGGTCTGATAATTGGCATGCAAATGAGTTTTTTGTATTAAATCAGAAGCTTTAAATGTCTAATAAATATTGAAGAAGTCGAAAACGACGAGCAGTTTCCTGTCGTTTTAGTCTTGTATATGGATCCAATGATGTGTTCAACATGGATCAGTGGTATCACTGAAGAATACTCTAGGACAATCATTCTAAGTTCCAAGGCGCAGATCTGCAGCTAATCATTTACCAATGCATTTATATTATTTTTTCTGCTGATGGTTTAAAGAAATAATCTGTATTTAAATTTAAAAAAAATGTCAAGAATGACAACTGTGAATGTTGAAAATAAATTAGAAAATCTTGACAGACAAACTTACATATTTACACAAATAAACATCAACTTTATTTTCAAAATCATAAAACAATAATAAGGAGATGAAAAATATATATTTATCTATAACGAATAGGTTGCCATCGCTTCATATATAAGTAGTCTGTAGATTAAAAATAATAATAGCATAAATATTTGTAAAATTAAAAATATGGCATTTACCTCGGAGAGCTACTGCTGAGTTTAAGCCGGTGTTACATAAATACCGGCGGATATGGGTTGGAAATTTAAAAATAAATATTTGACTCTCAATTATTTTTTGAATCTCTTGATTTTTTTTTTCGGCCCTTCGAAGAACTAAATGTATATACGAAATATAAATTAGTATATAGAGTGAGTTTAATGTACATGAATAGATACACATATAACGAAATGTATGTATGTTTGTATGTATATATACATATATAAAACAAACATTCGGTAATTCATTCCGAAGTATTTCTGCAAAAAAAACCCTTATAATTATATTTCTAACTATTCCTATTTATTAGTTGTTTTTTTTTGTATAGAGTAAATAACATCTATTAGTGCTGTTCAAACTTTAATTATGATATAATATGAGCTCAATCACTTATCATTCTTACCTCAAAAATATTTCCTAAACACAACACGAATTCATTGACAAATAAATTCGTAGACTACAAAAGAAGCCCCTCCAGTTAAGGTATTTTCAGAGTTTCCTTTCACTGGTCTTAGGTTTGCCATGATTCACCACGTTCAGTTGTGGCACACGTTATGCGTGCGTAGTTGTCCCTCCATGTTAGAGATATCTTACGCTGTTTCGATTCGACTAAGGCAAAATTTTGGCCTGAAATAGATTTTTTTCATCTCATTCAAGTATTAATACGAACATTGAAAAACAAGAATTACCCCCATGCACTAAATATGGAGACTAATAAACTTGGTTTAAAAAGTGATTGTTTCTTGCATACTAAGTACTGTTCTAAGATTTTTTATTTATTTTTTTTTTTTTATCCTGAATTGGCCTATTTTTCCTCAGCAAATTCATTTTCCATTCTATAGCAACCTCATAAGGGGGTGCAGCATAATCGATATAATGACAATTAAAACTTGCACCAAGACAAGAAAGATTGGAACTTGTTGGAAGTCAAAAATATAATTTATTTATTTGAAGGGCAACTATTTCAATAACATTTTTTGAAGAATGGTGACCTAATTTATTGATGTTATATCAGAGAAAAAGTTGAATTGATTTATCAAAAACCAACTTGAAACCAGTAGGTATCTATTAAATAGGTATTTTAATTGAAAACCAATTAGTGAAAAAAAAGGAATAAACATGTCCATGGATCAGTGGCCCTAAAACCAAAGAAAGCACATACGTTGACTCTAAAATTCGAAAATCTATGAAGAATCATGGAATAGTGTGACACCAAACAAAAACACCAACTTCATTCAAGTAGATAGTCCAAAGCTTTCATAGCATTAGGTCGGACTGTAAGGACTTTGTGGAGGATTTGAGAATCATCAAGCTCTTGGTTACAACATGTAAAACTTCTTTATTCACCTTTAGATTCTCCTATTCAACGAATAAAAACTTTCTGACATGCATTGTCTAAAAATCATAAAAATCGAGCGATGTTGTTTCAGTTTTACCTCCCAGACATAGAAGTGCCTTTTCAGCCCAGCAAGCCCTTCTTCATGAGAAATGGTACTTATGTTTTATGAAAAAAAAAGAAGAAAAAAATCATACATAATATAATTAAATAAACAAAAAAATTAATCGATTCCAAAGTGTATATCATTCTACTGAGCCGTCACTAGATATATTTTATTGAGGAGGGGCTGAAGTTAATTAAATACTTGAAATACTCAGCTTAAAAGTTACTTTTTCCTATCTTTAAATTATCAAATCAACACACATTTAAAATAAAGTTGTTTAAAACTTGTATCACGTATAATACATGCTTTTTTACGCACAACCCACACACTTCGACACTTATTGTTATGATTAAAAAAATATCGTCATAAAAAACAATTGCCAAACTTCCCACATAACATTTCCCTATTTACTTGTGTTCAAACCCTCTGCACTGCTTTACTACCCTGCATCAATTTTCACTCTTATTGGATTGGGAAATGTTCTGGCTAGAGTTTTTTTTAGACAAGTTGGGAATTTCAAATCGTATTTAATTTCCCTTCAGTTTTTTCCTGACATATTATATACAGCAATAATTTTCCCTACTGGCGTACTTTTTTACTCATAAAATCCCAACTTTTGCTAAGGGGTTTGGAAGCCCTCGAAACCCCCCATAGCCCCCGTCGCGACGGCCCTGTCCACCCATTCCAATGAAGTTAGTATATCCTCGACGATTACCCCTCTTCCTCAAGTTTCCTCAAACCCACATTCAAATGAATTGCTTCCCTGTTAAATAGTAGAATGATCTCTCAGACAGAGCCGAGAACATTATGACCCTGAGAGCAGGAAATGGTTCATCATCTTAACCTCAGACAGTGTAAAAAAGTGTAACGGAACTAGCAACAGGGAGCCAGGGCCAACTCTGCGCTAGCTTCCGATCCTTTAACAAGAAGCAACCACCGAATTCAATTAACAAGTTGAGTTTTGAGGTTCCCTACATAAAAGAAAACTGCGCCTGGAAACAACTGACAAGGGGAAGATACCCTCAGTCTCTTACGGAATTTTTTTGAAGGTTCATGGTTAAAAAAATATTAGACACATATTTTGCCGTTCTGACTAATGGACCCAAGAAGCCGAGAAAACAATTAAATAACATTAAATTAATTTATATATATCCCGGATTTAAGAAATGATGTCGACATGATTCTTGCACTAGATTTTATATTTTTGAGAGCAGATTCAAGTAAAAATACAGCCGCTTAGATTTTGGTTTAGTTAATTTAAATTCTAATAAAAATGATTAGATCTTGAAGCATACTAACTTTATAGATTTATTCTTACACGTCGGAGTATAATTAAGCATTCAAATTCCATTACGAAATTTCATCCGAATGGCAAAATTAAAAATCGTGATCATCATAATTTGCCCGACTAAGCCATATTTTTTTAAATTGACAAAAACTTGAATTACTGTTAGATGGTTAAACATACCAATTTCACATTTTTACCCACATTATTGGGTGATAATACTCCTGAAATGTCTTTAGTTTCATCTTCCTATCTAGTTTCAAACACAAGTTAAAAATCAAAGTGTACTTTGGATTTTTCTTACCCATTCCGTTCATCGAATTTTTCATTTATATACTTCAAAAGAATTCCCAGGCGCTCCTCTTTTCAGTGATACCAGTCGAGTTTAATTTGCATGAATTGTAACTAAGTAATGGTGATTTAAAGAAATGTTACCAATAAATGGTTAAAAAATTTCATCGGCATTGAAGAGGTGAAAAAATGACTTTGTTTGTATTGAATAAACATTTTTCATGGTTTTTGAGGATGCTGAATTAGAATAAGACGTCATTTTTTTATGTAAAAAATCTATAAAGGTAATCTACTTAAAAACCTAATAATTTTTTCAAAAGAATTAAACTAATCTAAACTAAAATATATGAAGTGGTAGTATTTTTCCTTAATTTGTACTCAAAAATAAAAGTTTTGGTTAGGATATCATTATTTGAACTCAAGATATATAATAAATTATTTTAGTGCTACATCTTTCATTTTTTTCTCAGCTTCTATGGCCTATTAGTCGGGCCGGCAAAATACACGTTTAATATTGTTTGACCAGAAACCTACTAGAAAATTGCCAACAAGATCTGTGAGAGAGTGTGTTCTCCCCTTTTGAGAACCTATTTCAAAAATATTTCCATTTATGGTCATTATCAAAAGCAATTACGTTTTTACGAATCCCATTAGCAAACAATTGTTCAAGATACAATTGTTTACAGAGAACAACCAACAGCTACAATGGTCTATTCTTTAGTTTTGTGTAGGTTCATTTTGTTTTTCTCAAAAAATGGTAATTGATTAATAGTTTCATATTACTGAAAAATTTTGCTGTGATAACAATGAGAACAATTATTTCTTATGACTTAGTTCTCAGTGGCCTAAATTTTAAACATAATTGCATATAATTATAGCAACAATAAAGTATTGTACACAGTTTTAATGAACGCTAATAATAATTTAATTTGTTTGGAACTTTTCATTATTTCAATAGATGTAAAATAATTTGAAATATATTTCCATTTAAAATATTCCCGAGTAGTGGAATATTTGGCCAATGAGTGACAAATTATTATCTTAATTTATAAATCTACGAAGGTTTTCTTCTATACAATCCATCTAAATTCACTTTGATATACGCCTATTGTCTTATCTATATTTCTGCCAGTTAAAATGAGCATTAAGTTCACCGGCTGGAAGACGTGATTCCTGAATTAATACAATCCGCTCTCGGGGTTCTATGAGTTGATAAAATAGTGATTCCATTTGTTTAAATACAATGTACCTGTAACCAGTAGAACATAAATTTAAGATATTTATTACTTAAAGTGAACATCAAAAAGAATTTATTTATTTTACACAGAATATTTAGTTTGGTTAGCTCATGGTTGTTAATGGTTTTTAATTTTCACCTTCACAAACTACGGTCCATTCTTGACTGCCCGTCATCGACTGTAATCCAATTGTTCTGGTGATTACACAGTTCCAAAGAGGACGGAAAGATGAAAATCCCTTTTTTCCAGTTGGCCAAGAAACGTCAAAATCGGATAAAAGACCAAGGGATACCGAGTTTCAAAATAAGTCATTATCTAGAAATTTAGAACTCGAAATCTCAAAAAAGTTTGTTTAAGTTTATGTATTGAAGACTATTTGCTGAATCTTTTATCTATCTTCTTTATCCTTTAATTGTAAGTTTAACGATGTTCCACTGATCCCCTGTGAACAGATCCGCTACCGAGGACTCCATCTGGATAAACGTCTTACTTGGAATCCACGTAAAAGACTAAAACGACAAGAAACTTCCCGACTACTTCAACATTTACTTGACAAACGTTCAAACCTTCTAATTAATTACAAAAGACTCATTTACATAACAGTAATTAGACCAATGTGGACATATGGAGTTGAGCTTTGGGGCTCCACTAAACCATCAAATTCGTCTCGTATCCAATCCTTACAATCCAAAATCCTTAAAAAAATCTTCAATGCTCCTTACTTCGTCACAAACAAACTTATCAACAAAGATCTTAATATACCTTACGTTTCTGACTTAACTCAAACCAGATATCTTTCCTTTCATAGCAAACTCCCCAACCATTCAAATCCATTAGTATCACAGCTTGCTTCTCATTCCATTCCAGATAACCTTCGAGGTGCCTGAAGAGAAGATGGCCTCGAGACCTTCTAATATAGTACTTCATTATATAGAACCTTAATAAGTGCTACCAATGGGTAGTTGCGTTAAAAACAAGTGACGTGTCATTTTTATCATTATCATCATATTTACTAAATGTATTATATTTTTATAATGTACAGGGTGAGTATCTCTTAGTGTAAAAAAAAAAAATTGGGTGAAACTAGATCAAAAATGTAGCAAAATGCCGCAGACCTTACCTTTCTATTCTAATCCGTTGCAGATGTACGATAAATCAAAGACTTTTTTGAGGAAACCACGTTTTTTTTCATAAAAGCTGCAATATCTCCACTTTGTTTAAATATTTTTCCAATTTTGACCACATTTTCGAATTTAGCATTAAATGTTCTATAATAGCTGAGTGTCTGTAACCTTGAATTTTACAAACTTGGTATCTAAAGAACAGCTTGATCTTTTTTAAAAGAACGCTCACCGTTTTTCGAAAAACCTATCCACAAAACGTCAAATTTTACAAAAACTTGCAAATTTAATTAGCTTTCGAATGATATGTTAAATGTATCGATTTGGTTTCAATTTCATTGAGAAATTTACTTTTGAAACCGAAAAAAGATGGTGTTCTCATTTGGCATACAAATCAGCTACTTATGTAAATAAAACATTATGACAATCCCTCAATGGAAATGTACATTTTAAACATAATAAACTGTTCATTGGAATAAAAAGCAAAGAAAAAAATTATTGTTTAATAGAAAATAAAGGAAAACTGTCAATAAAGTGACACCAGATCAGAGGATCTTATGTTATTACATTTATTTATTTATTACTATAATTTAGGATTTATTTTATTAGATTTTCAAGGTAAGGTCTAAAATTCAATGATAATGAACATAAACCTCAATTTGGTATTGGCTTCTGAATGCAGATGATATTAAAGAATACCACTTTTTGCAGTGAATTTATGGCTTGATGGGTCTGTTTTTACAGGGGAAGGCATTTCTACCGTTACATGTGGAGTATCGTTGGTTTATTCATATTTGTATTGCTGTCGAATAGTGTAGAAAAACACTTTGCAAACACTTTTGTAGAAAAACACAACAGTTTGCCCAACAGATTGATTGATGATGAAATTACTAAGATTTGTTACAAAACATCCTAACACAACTTCATCACGATATTCCAACTATTGTTCGGCAAAATATGATTTTCCAACACCATGGTGCTCCTCCACATTATTCGAAAGCAATACAAATATAAACCAATGATATACATGGATAGGAAGAAATGCCTTCCCCTGTAAAAACAGACCCATCTAGCCATAAATTCCCTGCAAAAAGTGGTATTCTTTAATATCATCTGCATTCAGAAGCCAAAACCAAATTGAGGTTTATGTTCATTATCATTGAGTTTTAAACCTTTATTTAATGCTAAATTCGAAAATGTGGTCAAAATTGGAAAAATATTTAAACAAAGTGGAGATATTGCAGCTTTTATGAAAAAAAACGTGGTTTCCTCAAAAAAGTCTTTGATTTATCGTACATCTGCAACGGATTGGAATAGAAAGGTAAGGTCTGCGGCATTTTGCTACATTTTTTGATCTAGTTTCACCCAATTTTTTTTTTACACTAAGAGATACTCTCCCTGTATATAGGGGAAGGGTGGGCATAGTGGCCACAAGCTATTTTTCTACTACAAAATGCTGCCACCAGGCCAAAAACGATTTAACTATTCCATAGGACTGCCATCAGTGTTGTGTAGTGTTTTGAAGCAGTTCAGTTAACATGTTCAGAAGTTATCATCAATTTAGTTGTTTTTCAAGTTGCTGATGTAAGGCAAGTGTACTGCAATAACTATTTTAACTACATATTCGATCCTAATACATAATGCTAACAATAACCACAGAAATAAGTGTGATCTAACCTTTAAATTCATGTGTGAAAGTAAGCGCTAGTGCTATGGGTGAACTTGCAGCGTGGCATTTAGGTAATAGTGTCAAAAAGGGCAAAGTGGCCACTGCCGTTGCCACTTTACCCTCCGCCTTGGCCACTTTGCCCGACATTAAATATTTAGTTTTTTTAATGTAAAATATTTATATGGTACCTGTGGCAAACCCAGTTTGGGGTCTGACACACACCCAACAGCTGAAGTCAATCATGTGTCACCGAAACCTGACGAAGAAAAATCTGCAGATCCCGAACCCAATGCCAGCGCAACCTCAAGGCCTACTGTTCTCATCTCTAGAGGCTGATCAAGCCCTGATACCTCAACTCCTGGATGTCCACTTATTAAACCCAGCACCTCATCTACCGTAAGCCCAAGCTCCATGCCCAGTACCGCATCTGCTGTAAGTCCAATCGCTATACCCTCATTTGCTTAAGCCCTAATGATACTGTCCCAATCCCTAAAACAATCATTATCAAACAACAAAATAAGAGGAAAAAGGGTTCAGCAGCAGTTTTGACTTCAACCCGTTACAAGGCTGAACTTGAAGCTGTAATGGCAGAAAAGAAAAAAAAGAAAGACTGAAGAAAATTAATCAAAAATTAAAAAAAAGAAGTTAATAATAAGCCCAAGTCGGAAAAAAAATAAGTCTATTCAAGAGTAAAATAAATAAAAACTGGCAAAATGCATTTTACATCGGGTATAGTTGCCACTTTGCCCTTACCCATCGGGCAAAGTGGCCATTTTATAAAATTTGAAAAAAAAAATGTTTTTACAAAAAATAACAAAGATATGGTTAAACAGAATTTGTTTGAAGATATGCAACTAAATAAGCTACCTTATACGTAATTTCTATTTGTTTTCAACAATTATAACTTTTTGAAAAAAATGTGTTTCCGTTAGAGTGGCCACTATGCCCACCCTTCCCCTACAGTTGCAAATTTCAATAAATATCTAAAAATAAAAAAAATATAAGTTATTCAATGAGTCGAACATTTTTAAATTTCATATGTGAGAAAAATGTTTTTTTTAATTTTTATATACTTCTCTTTATCTACTCTAACATGGAAATGTTTTGGTGGTATAAAATAATGCAATTAAGAAATAAAGTATTATTTGTCTTATGTTTACTTGAAGTTTAGTTTCGGATGTTGACATTCATCATCAGTTCTGAAAAAATACAATGGTCAAGTATATAGATGACCTTAAGGATTAACCTAACTACTTCCCTCTTTCATTTTATCCCTTAAGAAGTTATTTGAACTATTAGCAGCAAAAGACCTTTCTGTTTCGCATCTTTAGGGGAATGCCAACAAGTAATTGATTTATAGTCCTACCTTTTATAATTTATATATATCTATACTATTTCATTCTATAAATGAACAAGCCATTCCTAGTTTGTGATCACTAACCACGGAACCAATCTGTACCAAATTTTAACCACACCATCTTCATAGTCCCAGGAAGGTTTTGCAATACTAAAATCTATTGGTTTTCAAATAATTTTGATTAAAAAAGCGATAATATGTGGATAAGAGTGAAGTTTGAAGATTGTCCTAAAGATGGCGAGCACCGTTCTAAGAGGTTACAAAAGTATGGTGTTATACAGGGTGAGTATCTCTTAGCGTAAAAAAAAAAATTGGGTGAAACTAGATCAAAAGTGTAGCCAAATGCCGCAGACCTCACCTTTCTATTCCAATCCGTTGCAGATATATGGTAAATAAACGATTTTTTGGAGGAAAGCATGTTTTTTACGATAAAAGCTGTAATATCTCCATTTTGTTTAAATATTTTTCAAATATTGATCACATTTTCGGATTTAGCAATAAATTTCCTATAAGATCGGAGTAATTTAACCTTGAATTTTACAAACTTGGGACCTAAAAAATATCTTTATCTTCACCTAATTTAGGGAAGTTACAATTTCTTATAATACTTCAGCGCTCACTGCTTTTCATAAAAACAATCCACAAAACTGCAAAGCTCTCAAAAACTTACAAATTTAATAAGCTTTCAAATGATATGTTAAAAGTAATGATTTTGTTTTAATTTCATGGAGAAATTTACTTTTGAAACCGAAAAAACATGGTGTTCTCATTTAGCATACAAATCAGGTACTTTGGTAAATAAGACATTATGATAATCGCTTGATGAAAATCTGTATTTTAAATAAAAGAAACACTTCATTAGAATAAAAAGCAAAGAAAAAATTTGTTAATTTGAAAATAAAAGAATCACTGTCAATAAAGCGCCGCCAGAGTCCGTTATTTTATTAAATTTTCAAAATGTCCTCCATTATTTCGAATGCAGCTTCTTGCTCTCTTTCTCACAGCCCCTACGGTCACTGCTAAAGTCAGACGCTGTTGCAATTTGGCTCCGGCCTCCAGAATTCTCGTCTTTAGGACCTCAATGCTGGTCACTTCTCTGGCATATACCTCGCTTTTTATGTAGCCCCACACATAAAAGTCCATTGGAGCTAAGTCAGGTGACCTAGCTGGCCAATGTATCACACCATTTCTACCTATCCAGGTCGAATATCGTTGGTTCAGCCATTCCCGTACTGCTGCCGAATGATGTGGAGGAGCACCATCGTGTTGGAATATTATGTTTTGCTGAACATCAAGTGGAATGTCGTGAATAAGTTGTGGTAGAATATTTTGTAAAAAATCCAAATAACTTTCTCCATTCAATCTGCTGGGCAAAAAATGTGGCCCAATGAGTCGGTCCCCTATTATCCCAGCCCACACATTCACTGTAAAACGATGCTGGAAAGATGCTTCTTGAACCATATGTGGGTTTTCAGCTGCCCAGTAGTGCCGGTTGTGGACGTTAAAAATTCCTTCCCTTGTAAAAAGAGACTCATCTGTCCATAAAATTTTCCTCAGAAACTGGTGTTCTTGAATGTCTCTATTTAAAAGCCAGCGGCAAAATTGTATTCTATGTACATGATCATTAGGTTCTAGCCCTTGTACTTGTGTGAAATGATATGGGTGAAAATGTTCTCGGTGCAAAATGTTGATAACTGACCTTTGGGAGATACCAATTTCACGGGCCAAGTCTCTTGATGAAACACTGGGATTTTCATTTACTATATCAATAATTTCCTCTTCGAGTTCAACATCATGAGGAACTTGTCCCAATTCTTGACGTAACTTATGAACGGAACCTGTTTCAGATAAAACGTTGATGAGTTCGTGAAAACACTATCGTAGAGGGGAGGCGCCTATCTGGAAACCTAAGTTGGTACTCCCGCCGCGCTGCACTCGCGTTTCCATTACAAAAACCATACAAAAAATGTATGTCAGCGTACTCACCATTTGTGAACGTTGCCATCTTCGCAGGTGTATTGCCAAACAGAAAAAAATAATCCCAATAAATAAAATGGGCCCTCAAGCTAAGGATAAGCAATATTAGCAAGGGTCTTTCTAATGATAGTGACACTTTTATCTCTGTAGCTTCTTAATTTCCAAATCAAACTTTCAATCATTATATCAAAATAAAAATAAAATAATAAACAATAATCCCCTCCCATTTCAAAATAAACAGGAAAATAACTATGAAATAGCGATAATGTGCTTAGTACTGAGAGAGGTCAAAGTCGCTGTTGTTATTATGAATACCTGAACTGGCCTAAAATTTATGTCAATAAATATTATATTTTTTCTTTGCTTTTTATTCTAATGAAGTGTTTCTTTTATTTAAAATACAGATTTTCATCAAGCGATTATCATAATGTCTTATTTACCAAAGTACCTGATTTGTATGCTAAATGAGAACACCATGTTTTTTCGGTTTCAAAAGTAAATTTCTCCATGAAATTAAAACAAAATCATTACGTTTAACATATCATTTGAAAGCTTATTAAATTTGTAAGTTTTTGAGAGCTTTGCAGTTTTGTGGATTGTTTTTATGAAAAGCAGTGAGCGCTGAAGTATTATAAGAAATTGTAACTTCCCTAAATTAGGTGAAGATAAAGATATTTTTTAGGTCCCAAGTTTGTAAAATTCAAGGTTAAATTACTCCGATCTTATAGGAAATTTATTGCTAAATCCGAAAATGTGATCAATATTTGAAAAATATTTAAACAAAATGGAGATATTACAGCTTTTATCGTAAAAAACATGCTTTCCTCCAAAAAATCGTTTATTTACCATATATCTGCAACGGATTGGAATAGAAAGGTGAGGTCTGCGGCATTTGGCTACACTTTTGATCTAGTTTCACCCAATTTTTTTTTTTACGCTAAGAGATACTCACCCTGTATAGAGTTTGAAATTGATAATAAAGTCTACTGATATTAAATTAAATTATAAAAAAAGAATTAAATATGTGTTGCGACACGTGGATCCCAGTAAAGTTTGAAAATCGATCGATGGTTCAACACAATTCCGCAATAGTGTTTACAATAGTAAAACTACTAAACCCATCTGTACCCAATTTTAACTACATAATCTTCATAGTTCTAGGAACGTTTAGCAATCATAAAAATTTAAATTTATGGTTAGAAATTAAAATCTAACCATAAATCTAAGATGAAATCAATAAAATTATTTATGCGGAATAAACATTATTATCAATACACAATATCTATCCCTTGCTTTTTGATATTGTGTGTTAAAACATGACTCATCGGCCTTTAGCTGTAAATCCTGATAATGCACTCCATTTTTCACAAGAATTTCCTTATAGTCTCTGTCCATCTGGATTACCAACTCATAGATTAAAATTAAAAACTAAGTCTAATTATGCTTTCAAGTAATTTTCAATCACCAAATCAGACAATTTTAACCAGGTTGAAAATTACTGCTATGCGTGAAAATATCTTTCAAGAAAAAATGCTCAATTGCATACTTCAATGCAAGATTTGTATCGAGAAGCATATAAAATTTCAATTATTTAAAATTATCTAAATGCTTTACTTATGAAAGCGGGCGAAGCGACGACGGTGGATGATATTATATTTATGAAATCTGTAAATCAAATTACTAAATTTTTGTAAGTTTTTAGAAAAGACGATGAATGCTTGACATTCGAAACTTGTAATGGAATGAAAAAAATTAGATGTTTCATTACCTATTGTATTTTATAATGTCATCAAAAAACTTTGAATCATAATTGGCTACAGACAGTCTCCTTGTTAGATTTTATTTAACTTAATTCAGATCTTATTGTTAAAAATTCAATGTGAGTCAGGCACAATGGGCAGTGAATTATAATAAGATGGAAATGAACGTCCATGAAGGCTTACATCACCTATTACTATGTTTATAGTTACTATTACTGCACTATCACTATTTTTTATAGATGTTTTGATTTTTGTTCATTTTCCTTGAGTACGCAAAGTTAGCTACCCTATAGCCATTCTTATACCTTACAGGCGAAAAATCCCAAGTTGAGTTGTTGAATCATTTCGCTCAACACAACTTGGCAAAGATGTCTTGAATGATATTTCTTAATTTTAAGGCGCCTATAATTGTCTGACCGAGAAAAATCATTAGTAATACACATGCAAAACATTCCAACCAATTTTATCACCATTTTCTTAGGAAAATGCTGATTTTTTTTTTTTTAGATGTTTACGTCTCTATACTTTGGGGTATAGAAAAAGTATTAGGATTATAGAAAATAATAATTAAATAAAATACAGCTGTATTTAAAGATATTACTGACAAGGGGATGTTTGCAGTTGTAACTCACAGATTTGAATGCCGATTTTTGAGTGGGTAGTAGGGACCTATAATAGTGCAAATCTTGAGTTATAGCCACCATTGAGCATTAGGAGTCGAGAAAAAAAATGAAATATGAAAACCACGCTTTATTTTTTTTCTCAGCTCTCAGTCAAGATAGAGAAATGATTTTTTCACGTTTAATTGCAGTTATGTATGATATTTTTAATAAAAATACTTCTGTTATGCTCAAAACATTACCCGGCTTTAGAGTGCTCAAAAACTCAAAAAAAAAAAATGATAAAATTCCAAGGAAATCCGTTGTAAATCAGTGGAAACGTTATTTCATGAACAACTGACCTCAAATCTCGATTTAACGCACCATAAAACCCTTATATGTGAAAGTTTATCAAAATCAAAAAAATATTGATTTTTACCCCTTTCGAGGAGGTTCAAATTTTGAAGTTGAGATTTCATCAACAATTTCTACCGGCCATAACAACTGCTGCGTTCAACTGATTACAATAATAATACCATCACTAGAATCAGCATACATTCTGCTTTTTATCCACGCGTATAACATTGGATTTACTCCCGATTTTAGTGGACAAAAACTGATATGAATGAAGAAATCCGAAGTCAGCTATAACTTAAGATATTTCAATAAGGGAATATTCTGTGACCTCCGGATTTGGGCTGAACTATGCAGTTTTACGGCTTCTAGATTACTTTAAAATTTGGTCTTAATCGGTGGCGAAATATTTGAGATAGTGCAAATTATTTACATTTTTTCAGAAATTGACAGCATCCTGCTTCTTTTTAGAATTTTAAATCCTACAAATTAATCCTACAAAATTTTAAAGGTAAAAAAAAATTATTTTTGATCTCGACAAAATTTAGTTTCTACGTGTTTCTTGAGATAAGGAATCTTTAAATAATATCAGTTTTTAGTTTAAAAATTTCCTACACCTATATTATATAAATAAGACGTTTTAAAATAATCTATTTCTATTATTATTTTGATTTTCACACAATAAATTCAAGTAAGACCATTTAAAAAAAATATACATATTTTTTAACCAAAACCTTCAGATGAGGAATCTGAAAATACTATCAGTTTTTAGTCTAAAATTTTTTCTCACCCATATTTTTATTTCAAATTGCATTGAGATCCTAAGATTCATGAATTATCTAAAAAAAATTTTTTTTTTTAATCTTTTATTAATTGAAATTTAAAACTGTATTAGAAAATACATCCAGTAAATATGCTGTATACAATGCAATATGATAACATGATTAATACTTGTAGAGGAACTACCCATTGGTAGTACTCTAATAAAATTTACAAAAGAAGATCCCGAGGCCATCTTCTTTTCAGGCGTCTCGGAGGATTGCCAGGAATGGAATGGGAAGCAAGTTGTGCAACAAGTGGATTTGGATGAGGAGTGAGTTTAGCATGAAAGGAGAGGTATCTGGTTCGTGCCAAATCAGCGACGTATGGGATATTAAGGTCATTGTGGATTATTTCATTTGTGACAAAGTAAGGAGCATTAAGGATTTTGGATTGGAGTGATTGGATGCGGTAAGAATTCGATGGTTTGGTGGATCCCCATAACTCTATACCGTAAGTCCAAATAGGTCTGATAATTGTCATATAGATGAGTTTTTTGCAGTGAATCGGAAGATGTGAACGTTTGTCAAGTAAGTGTTGTAACAGTCGAAATCGACGTGCAGTTTCTTGTCTTTTCAATCTTGTATGAGGGTTCCAGGTAAGTCTCTTGTCTAGATAAAATCCCAGGTATCGTACTTGTTCCACATTATTTAGCGGTACATCTAAAATTAATATCAGGTTTTGGTTAAGAAAAAACTCCCCTTACCTTTATTCTTTTAAAATTGTTTTATTTGAAATTTAAACCTTTTTACTAATATGTGGAGTAAATCCAATGTTATATGCATGGATAAAAAGCAGAATGTATGCTGATTCTTGTGATTCTGTTACTATTGTAATGGGTTGAACACAGCAGGTGTTATGGCCTTTAGAAATTCTTGATGAAATCTCAACTTCAAAATTTTAACATCCTCGAAAGGGTTAAAAAATCAATATCAATTATCAAAAGAATCATTTCTCTATCTTGATTGAGAGCTAAGAAAAAAAAAATAAAACGTGATTTTTTATTTTTGAGCACACTTTTTTTTTTTATTAAAAAATAGCATACACAACGGCTCCTTATGCCCATTGGCGGCTTTAACTCTAGTTTTGCACTATTATAGGTCCCTACTACCCGCAGAAAAATCGGCATTCAAATCTGTGAGTTACAATTGCCAACGTCCCCTTGTGAGTAATTTTAAATTTAACGTAATAAGGTTTATATCGGCCCTTGAGTCTCACTACGTCTTGCACTCAATGGAGAAATAGACCTAATGCGTTTTTGAAAAAAATCTTGAAGGATTTGCCCCGTCTAACGCAAAACTGCAATGAATCATATTGATTTAAAAATTCCATAACTTTGTAATACTGCTTGCTTTTATTTAGTTAATTTTTTTAATAATCCTAAGAAGTTTCATGTGGTTAGAGTATATGGAGAACTTGAGAGAGCGAGATATGCTTTATTAACATAAAAAACATATTGCTGTTCAACATTATTGGGTTGCTACATATACAGCATACGAATCTGTCAAATTAAAGATAATATTCTATATAACAATAATTCATGATATTCATAATTTGGGTATAATTCTAATATATAATATATAATATAAAATAGGAATGAAACTTTTAGTCGAAAAAATTGAAAAGAAACAATGGGGTGGAATTTTCCGCCTGTCAGTATATTATTAATGGTTTCGTTCCTGTTAAATCTGACACTTTTAGGCGCCGTAAATTTGAGAAATATTATTCGGAACCATCTTTCTTTTGCCAAATTCCGCTTATCGAAATGATTCAATAAGACAACTCTGATATGACAAAGGCTAGTTCTGATCCATAATAAATATATTCATACCCCTTCAGCTACTTGTCGTGGTAATGGTTGGGGGGGGGGGGAACAAGTATGGCGATTGGGCTTATTTCTATTTTTGCAAACCGTTAATAATAAGTGGAAATATACCGACAGCCAAAAAATTCCACCCAATTGGTTTTTTCATTTTAAAACTTCATTCTGATATATGTGTTCTCGTATCCATATTCTATAATCAAGGCATATGAAAAGTGTTAGAATTCTTTAAATTATCAATTAAATAAAATCAAGCAGTATTTAAAAAAAAAAAAAATTAGAGCTACGAAATTTGAAATGGATACGGTTTTTTACAGTTTTGGATTGGGGTATATTTCTCTAGAATTTATTCGAAATCGCATTAGGCCTATACCCCATCGAATAAAAGGAGTATTGAACGCAAGGGGTGGATGAAAACCTTGCTAATTGATTTTTTTGGTAATTTTTTAAATTTTAATGGCAATATCCCACATTTCGCTGATTTGGCACGAACCAGATACTTTTCCTTTCATAATAAAATAAATACTCACCCCAATCCATTTGTTTCTCAACTTGCTTTCCATTCTGTTCCAGATAGCCCTCTGAGGCGTGTGAAAAGAAGATTGCCCCAGGACCTTCTAATACAGAACTTTCATGGGTAGTTTCTCTAAAATTTTTTATCATTTATCATAATCACCGCCACATTTGATTGTATTTTTATAATACTTTTTTTTTTATCCCTTGAGATACCATCCCTTTGTAAGTGTTTTTTCCACAAATTTCAGGCATCTTCTGACGTGTTTGTAGGTTCCTTACCAATATTTCCTCCAAGTTCCTTACTATCACGGAGATAATCTGAGTGATTCAGAACCTCAATCATGGTTTAGTATCTCAGGAGACACCAATCATAAAAATAAAAAAAAAAAAAATAAAAAAAAAATTGATCAATCTTGTTTTTATATCTACATTTGATCTATTTTAGAGGGATTATTTAACCACCCAACTCACTCGGACATCGAGCCCCCCTATGTTAAATTATAAATTATTTTATAAGTTATATAAAATAAAAAAAATACTATACGAACTATATTGTATGTTATGTCTGAACATTGGCTGGCTAAAATATATGAAAACATATCAAATATTTTCAAGCAATTTTAAATTAATGAGTTTTAAATCTACGTGCTTTCATTACGTCTTGCACTCCATGGAGTGTAGGTCTGATGTGTTTAATAAATTCTTGTGGAGTATGCCAAATGCCAAACTGCAATAAACAATATTAATTTAAATTTTCGTAACTTTTTTTAAGTACTTCTTACCATTATTTAATAAATATTTTAAAAAATCCTAATACGTTTCATCTGCCCTGGTTAAAGCACATAGGGGCGAAACAGCTAAACAACTGTCAATGGCTATTATCTCTTTATAAAATTTTTAGTACTCTATTTTCATGACCACATTCCTTCAAGATTGTTATTTTTGTTTTACTGTGTCAATAAATTTAGAGGAATGGAAAAAAAAAAAATTGTTATGTCCTATTGAAATGCGAAATTGATGACCGTTTAGGATAGGAAATGTTCTTTTCCTGAATTCTATTTGAGCCTTATAGGCGATGTCTACTATGACGCATAGTTTTCAGTCTGCATTATAGTGTAGCGCTGTATCCGGTGCCTGCCCACATAGGTGGTTGGTTTCGTAACTAACCAGCCGAATAGTTTTGGATGTCTTATGAGTCCACAGAGGCCCAACAGCTTTTAGAAATAAAAAAAATTGTTTAAAATTATTCCAGATTTTTTATTAAATTACCAGATAAATATTTCCAATTACTCCATTTTAAATTTGTTTCTAAAAGGAACGAAAAAAAAAAATAAATAAATAAAAACCAGCCCCTCAGCCTCTACGCATTTAGTTCAATATTGGTCCTTTTAGCTTTCAGAAGTCCTATTGTCTTGTGTTGTAAGTAATAACATGTTTTTATTTCTTGTCCTAAATTTGTAAAATTCAATATAAATAATCTATGTAGCAACGTCTTGATGTTTTGAAATTTTGTGTATGTTTTAGAACTATTTTTCGATTAAAAATAAGAAAAAAACAAAGTGGAAAATGATTCATCAATGCTGTTTCAAAATTAGGGAATTCCCAGCCGCACTTGCGTCGCCATTTTTTCACTTGGGGATCATAACTAACTCTATTTTCGACGCGATTGTGACAAATTTTCTGAAATCACAGATCAATTAACTTAAAATGATAATTTTTTTTGTTTTATTAGTTCATTTTTATAAAATAATAAAACCAATAGTTCAAAACATTGATTTATTAAATTAATTAGTCTATCAATTAGAAGCACACATATTTGATGTATAAATTGTCTTGTTGATCCTGAAGTGGAACATCGATCTTTGAAATAAATCTCTTGTGGTTAAAAACCTATGTGTAACAGTTTTTTTTCTGAAAGTGAAAATAGTTTATAACTGATGCCTTGAAGATACTTTCAAATTTATCGGAAAATGTCTCTTTGGAGACATTCTTTAAAATTTTTGATTCCAATGATGTTTTCCATTTTTAACCATAAATGATTCTCAAGCATAAAAATACTCTTGAAAATCCATCCTCATGCCGTCCTACTTTTCTCCAGTCTATTATATAAACATCCCAGGAATGCTTCTTTTAAAACGTCTTTAGTCTATTTTTCATTCCAATCATATTACTTCCGATGACCAGTTTGGATTCTTGTCGTTGTACAAGCCTTTGACTGAGTCTGGCTCTCAGGAATGCTTTACACTTCATTAATTGCTTTCATGCACATATTTCCTCATTCGCCAATCCTACATATCTCATCTAATATTTAAAGTTAATAATAATAATCTGTATTCGTTTCCTTAGGGAGCTGGTGTTTCTCAAGGTAGTATCCTAGGTTCAATCCTTCATACTATGTAACTGCTAGCATACCGTATGAATCGGTATGCTAGCTGTGTACATAGTTTGCTTTCAATTCAATGCTGATGACACCTGTGTTTCATCAATAAAAGATGATCCACTTACAGCATCGCAACAACAACAGCCATATATCATCATTTAAGAATGGTGTAGAAAAAATGAATTAAAATAAATTCTATATATCGTAAATCTACGATTATCTGTCCGACAGTATCCTTTAATAATATTCCACTGATCTAAATTGAATAGATCCAAAATAAAGGGTTAATTACCTGAACCATGTCTATTTAATATTTTTTTTATAGTTTCGTAATCCAAAAATAAAAAATAAAAAATAAAAAAAATAAAAATAAAATAAAATGAAATTATAACTAGTGAAACAAAAACTGATTGCACTGATAAAACGAACACAGTTTTACTAATTTAGATTTTAAAAAATGAATAAATAAATAAATTGAAATGTTGAACCAGTAATTAAATGATTCGTTAGATATTTTTTTTTTTTTTAGCTATTCATTGAAATTTACAACTGTAAATACATCTAGTAAATGTGAAGATAATGCTCGTAATGACATGTCAATTAGTACACTTACCATTGGTAGCAAATTAATAAAAGGTCTATATTAAAAGAACCCGAGGTCTCTTTTCAGACGTCTTGGAGGGTTATCTAAAATAGAATTGGAAGCAAGTTGAGGGACTAGTGGGTTCGAGTGGGTATGTAGCTAGTCATGAAAGGATAGGATTCTCGTTTGGACTAAATCACTAACATATGGAACAATAAGATCATAATCCATAAGTTTGTGAAAAATTAAGGAGCAATGAGGATTTTGATTATGGATTGTAAGGATTGGATATGAGACGAATTGAATGGTTTAGTGGAGTCCTGGAGCTCCATATCGCATATCCAAATAGGTTTAATTACAATCATGTGAATGAGCCTTCTGTAATTAATCGGAAGGTTTGAACGTTTGTCTAGTAAATGCTGAAGAAGTCGAATACGACGGACAGTTTCTTGTCATTTTAGGCTTGTATTCGTTAGATTTAATTTATAAAGAATATATCTTATATTTTTCCCTTTGATCGTTTAAATTTCAGGGCCTAGAACGTAGTAGGACTCCATCTGGGCAAACCACTTATTTGGAACCCACATACAAGACTAAAACCACAAGAAATTGCCCGTCGTTTTCAACTATTTCAACATTGACTAGACAAATATTCTAACCTTCCGAATAATTACAAGAGACTCATTTACATGATAGTATTTAGATTTATTTGGACAGACGGAGTTGAGCTCTGGGGCTCCACTAAACTTTCCAATTCTTCTCGTATCTAATACTTACAATCCATAATCCTTTGAAAAATTCTCCATGCACCTTACTTTGTAACAAATAAACCTAACCATAAAGATATCAATGTTCCATATAGTCCAAGCAACGAAGGATTTTTAGGGGAGTTAATTCATGTAGAAGCCAATTTTGGCACAGTTGTAGGGGGAGGTATCCTTAACAACATACTAAAAGTACTGGGGGGGGTGGGGGTGGAGCTAAGAGTGGGGGGGGCGCTCTGAAGGTCGTTTTTTTCAGTTTTACGTTAATAACTCGAAAACGCTTGCCTCTAGCGAAAATATGATTATGTACTAAATTAATTTACATGAAATTGTTCACAAAATAGGTTCTATACATGTTTTTTCTGGGATCAATGCTTAAGAAGCATAGGGTGAATATGGAAAATGTAAAAAAAAAAAAAAACACGTTTTTATTGTTAAAATTTATATACTAATTGTTAAAATTCCAATGTTTATTGTTACAAATGAAAAGTTTATTATTATTAATTGAATGCTTATTGCTAAAAAAATAATTATTGTCGTTAAGCCTAATATGCTTATTATAGTACTTGCGGTAAGTCGCACTTTTCCTCAAAAACAGGTTTGTCGGTACTCTTTTGGCTATAACTCCGAAACTATTTGTCTAATCTCGAATTTCTTGTTTTCAAAATAATTTTATAAACCTGGTTAAATTTATAATCAGACTCTATATATTTAGTTTTAATTAAGTTCCGTTAAATATCCATTCCACCTCGCTGAATTCCGCGTCCTGTTGTGAAATCCTTATTTTTTCGGGACGTTTCTCGTTATAACTCTAAAAATATTTGTTCGATTCTACTTACAGCCTACTTAACATATCAAAAATGCCATGTTTTGCCAAAACATTCATATTAAGTGTGCTAGCATGGGTATTACACGAAATATAATTAAAAGTCGTAGATAGGACCTGATAGATAATTTAAGTAGCTTTAAAATGAAAAAAAGAAATTTGTGATCGGACAATATGTTTAGGAGTTATAGGAAAAATAGACCAAAAAAAACTATAATTTTATAGCAGTTTGCAGTGGTTACCGCGCTTTGATATATAGGATCTAATAGCAAATTTAACCAGTTATGAGATGGAAAAAAGAAATTCGGAATCGAACAAATATTTTTAGAGTTATAACGAGAAATGCTCCGAAAAAATAAGGATTTCACAACGGTACGCGGAATGCAGCGAGGTGGAAAGGATATTTCACGGAACGTAATTAAAACTAAATACATGGTATATGATAATAAATTTCACTAGCTTTTAGATGAAAAAAAGATATTGGAAATTAGACAAATAGTTTTGGAGTTGCAGCCAAAAGAGTACCGACAAACGTGTTTTTGAGGAAAAGTGCGACTTCCTGCAAGTACTATAATTAGCATATTAGGCTTAGCGACAATATTTTATTTTTAGCAATAACTATTCGATTAATAATAATAAACTATTCATTTGTAACAATAAACATTGGAATTTTAACAATTAATATATAAATTTTAACAATAAAAACGTGTTTTTTTTACATTTTCTATACCCCCCCCCTCTATATCTTCTTAAGCATTGATCCCAGAAATAAAATGTATACATGGAACCTTTTTTGTAAACAATTTTATGTAAATTAATTTAGTACATAAACATATTTTCGCAAGAGGCAAGAGTTTTCGAGTTATTAACGAAAAACTGAAAAACCAACCTTTAGAGCGCCCCCCCACCCTAAGCTCCACCCCCACCCCCCAGTACTTTTAGTATGTTGTTAAGGACACCTCCCCCTACAACTGTGCCAAAATTGGCTTCTACATGAATTATCTCCCCTATTCGGCCTTTTTTGGTCTTCGTTGCTTGGACTAATATGTCGCTGATTTAGAACAAACCTTTCCTTTCATAGTAAACTCTATAATCACTTAAATCCACTAGTCTCTCAACTTTCTTTTTATTGTATTCCCGATAAACCTCCGAGGCGTCTAAAACGAAGATGGCCTCGAGATCTTCTAATACAGATCTTTTATTAAAGTGCCACTAATGGGTAGTTCCTTAACAAGTTATTGTCATGTTACAGTATTCATTTCCCCAAAAATTTTCTAGATGTGTGTGTTCTAAACAGCTATAAATGTCGATAAAAAGACGAAAAAAATAAAAAAGAACAGTAATAATTTAAGGTAATATTAAAATTAATTATGGCGAATATGTAAGATTTCAGTTTTACACCATTTATTATTGTTCTTATTAATAATTACAGATAATGAATGAAATGTTATAGGTATAAAGAATGGTGTACAATTAGAGTATGAGTGGTGGACATTAGGGAGCAGTCATAAATAAGAGGTTTTCCTCGTTTCTAGGAGTGGAAGCCAAACTAACCAGGTCAATGGCTGTTCCAAAAGAACCTAGTTTCAGCCAGTATTCATTTGGCAGGTTTCCAGGCAGTGGCTTCCTACCATTTTCATTCAATCCCAATCCTAAAGTCTTGGAACCGTATTGCCATCTATAAATAGTTGTGCAAATTTAGAAAAAAGAATCATTAAGTCTATTACTGAATCGAAATATTCAAGGCTCAAAGGTGTGAATCTCATGAATAAAAATGTGTTCCAATATTTATTCATAGTAAGAAAATGAATGAAGATATTTCAAATGTTTCTTTTATGACATTTATATATCTATGTAGATGAATAAACGTTCTTCGAAAAATAATTATACAAAATTATAAATAAGTCAGTCAAAAATAAATCACAGTAAGCCGTATCGTTTTCTTTACTTATTTTTAGATTTGAACATATTAAACCCATACCTATATCAGAAATATATTTTGAACAACTCAAATAGATGCTATATATATAGAAGATAAAAATAAATACGATCAAAGAACAGTTAGGAAATAATTACATGGTTGTTTTGTTAAAAAAATGTGCAAAAATATCTGAGTTACCGAATGTTTTGGAACATTCCCAAAATTTTGAAATTTTTGTTTAGAGAATCAATCTTGGGTGTTAAAAAATTAATCCTTAAAGTTCGATAAGTTTTACTTAACAATACCTTCTTAGTGATGAATACATTTTTTAAAATATTTTAATGGTGAGGTTTTATGTATAGATGAAGTACCAAAGGCAGCTGATGTTTACTTCTTTCTCATTTTCCCGATTTTCCGATGTTTAACGGTAACATTAAATAAAGAAAATACTTATAAATCAAGAATAAGTAAAGTGAAATAAACTTGAGATATCTGATAAAGAAATCTGAAAAATGATACGATTAGGTGAAGCAAACTGACAATGAGATAAGAATCCTGATTAATATAATGACTAATAACCGTTTTCCTAGTTACCGAACTACAGCTATCATTAAATTCTATTAAGAAGAGATTAATTCATATATATTAAAATTGGGATTGATTATTATTTTTTTTTTTTAATTTTAAACAAATCAGTGACATATAAAGGTCATTGGGGATCAGTTCATTTAAGTAAGGGCATCAAAAACTTTTCGAAGGATTTTGGATTGGAGTGATTTGCGGGAAGAATTCGACGGTTTAGTGGAACCCCATAGCTCTATACCGTTAGTCCAAGCAGGTATGATAATGGTCATATAGATGATTTTTTTGTAGTGAAACGGAAGATTTGAACGTTTGTCAAGTAAGTGTGGTAGAAGTCGATATGGACATGCAGCTTCTTGTCATTTTAGTCTTGTTTAGGAATTCCATGTGAAAAATCATTTGCTGGAATTTATCTTAACTCCTCAGTTAATCCACATACAAGACTAAAGTGAAAGGAAACTGCTCGTCGTTACAGACTACTTCAACATTTACTAGACAAACGTTCAAAGCTCCCCATTAATTACAAAAGACTTATTTACTTGACTGTGATAAGACCTATTTGGACGTACAGAGTTGAGCTTTGGGGCTCTTCTAAACCATCCAATTCATCTCGTATCCAATCCTTACAATACAAAATCCTTCGAAAAATACTTAATGTTCCTTACTTTGTAACCGATAAACTTATCCATAAAGACCTTAATATTCCGTAAGTCGCTCAGTTAGCTCAAACCAGATACCTATCCTTTCACAGTAAGCTCCACAACCACTCAAATCTATTAGTTTCTTAACTTGCTCCCTATTCTATTTCAGATAATACTCCGAGGTGTCTGAAAAGAAGATGGCCTAGAGATCTTCTAGAATTTTTATTAAAGTTTTTACATGTTATTGTAAGCGTTATCAGTTGATTTACGTTATATATATATATATATTTGTACAGTTGAAAATTTCAATAAATTGATATATTAAAAAAAAAATAAAGAAGAAAAATCTTCAGTTATGACACCGTTCTTAAAGGGAAATGATATGTGACTGGAAAAATGGAGACAAATATAAATTATATGATTATTTATGTTTGTACTTTTTATCTTAATAGACGAGTGATCTAAGTATCACAGTTTACAAATAATGGCTATAATCTGATTTTGTGTAAGTTGTTAGGGTACATAAGAATGTAAAATCACGTATGCAGCTTCAGAAGATCGGTGCTCTTTATACAGTAGTCGAAAAATATCGATTTGTTTGTAATTTTTTTTTAGCAAAATATTAGCTCTAATACTTACAAATACTAATAAACTAATGCTTACTCTTACAATCATGTAAAGCGTAAGGCACTGAGCACCCGTTACGGGGGCTAAGACCAACAAATAGATGAATAATTTTTTTCAAATATTATACCTTTTAACCATTTGTTGTTTAATTTCAAATATTTATTATAAATCTTATAACGTTTTATATTTCTAATAAAATTCATTTTCTATTTAAATTTACTATATTGGCTTGAATGTTTATCATCTGCATTGACATTACCTTTTTCTTTATCTTTAGAACGTTTATTATTTGATCTTGTTGACGTAAACCAGAGATTTTTATCACAATAAAACGTTTATTGCCGGTATAATATGACGTATAGGAAAATTCAGAGTCTGTGAGGTTTTCATAAACAACGATTCCTAATAACTAGTCTTCATAATCCAATATTTTTAAAACAGTTTTTTCAATAGCAATCTTGATTTATGATGAATGATTGCTTCATTTCTGTAAACTGCGTGCTTTTTTTCTTGTTTTCAGAAATTAACGCTTGTTATAAAATTATTTTAATGAAGAGAAATAACAGGGGAGGGGGGAAGGCTAGAAAAAATATTTATTGTTGCCTTAGGGTTCAAACTTAAAAATTAATAACTTGATTCTTTGAATTATTTTTTTTATGGAAAACAGATAATTGAACATGTCACCAGCTACTTAAATGGAAAGGAACAAGAAAATGTACTAGGACCTATAACATTAGTACATCTCTCATTACAAACAAAAACTGTTCATAAATAGGATTTATCAAAAGATATATTTCTCGATTTTTTTTTTTTTTTTTTTTTTTTTTTTTTTTTTTTTTTTTTTTTTTTTTTTTTTTTTTTTTTTTTTGAAAATTTTGAAGTTTTAGTACAAACGTTTTTCCAAAAATTTCTACACAAACGGGTGTTTGATCATTCGGTTGGAGAACTTTTTAGTTAGGTTTCAGTTTCTAGAACTGGTTGAAGAAAAATAAATTGAAGAAAGATTTTATCACGAAAACCCGATTTTTTTAAGTGACCGAGGTGCATATATCGTCTTGGGATTTTCCCGGAATCCGAATTACAAATTTCCCGGTAATTTGTAATCAAATTACAAAAAAATTGAATAGCGGATTCATCATTTTAACAGATAATCTGAAAGTTGCTGAAAAAAACAAACAAACTTAATTTGCTTAAGGATGATACCGGATCAAGTTGGAACACGGACATGCCTCATGTTGTCAATCCCTTCAACTTATTCTGAAGTCATTCAAGAATTTTATAATCTCTGGTTGCGATTCAGCCCTATTTTTTAGTATTTTTATAACTAACTTGGAAATTAGTGGTAACATTAGATCTACCACATTCAAATTTTATAATGGTGATACCCCATCAAGAAATTTTAATAATTCGAACCTGTATGCTTGCAACAAGTTTTGAAAAATATTCTTCACCCTTGACTATTTATAATTTTTAAAATCAGACTACGAAAATAATACTACCGTAATATATACCTAATACTTTAGATGCACTTTCACATTCCTGAAAATCGGATTTCTGGGTATGATAACAAAATATTTTTCTTTTCTTCATCAAGCGGTTGGTGAAAAAATCCATAGTGGTGGATTTTCCAAAAAAGCGAGGTTTTTCTTTTAATTTTTAGTAGATTTTAAATGAAACCTGAAGCTTTTAGGGAGAACATAATTCAGGAAAAAGAATCTTGTAGTCAACTTGTTTTCCAATAAAATATTTATTTGAAGGGATTTGAATTTAGTTTCGAGGATCCACATATTTTTTTTTTTTTTAATCGATATATTATGTGTAAACATGATGTACAACTGTAAATAAATGAATACATCAAGTGAATGAAAGATACTCTAATGACATAACAATGACTTGAAAAAAAACTAGAGAATGATATTTCTGCAATTAAAGTTTCCTGAAACAATTTTTTTTTTTCAGACGCCAGAGAGGATGCAAGGGGGATGGAATGGAAGGTGAAGGGTTTTAGGGACAAACGCTGATATATTCTAATAACGACTTTCTAATTTAAATCATTGGATCATTTGGTCCAATCTTAAAAGTAGAGAGAAAGTGAATAACATTATTTACCATTATTTAACTACAGCGTTGAGGTCCCCTAAATATTCATAGATTAAAAAAAATATATTTACAAAATAAAATATTTAGATGGAAAATTATTATATTATTTATGTATGTGAAGTGACACGATATGATTTCAAATTTATTCAATTCGAAAAGATGTTTGTTAGGTTTATTGCGTTTCAAAGAAAATACACAATTATCAAAATCACTCAGCTTTATTATTATTATTATAATCATTTATGCTATTGGAGAATATTAAAAAAATCTCATTCCTTAAAACTTTTAAAATGGGATTTGTTTGGAATCTTCCTTATTACAACCAGCAAGTCCAGTAAAACGTAAAAATGTAAGTACTAGAACTTAGGAAACCATTAAGGAGAGCCAAACAGCGAAGAAAGGGTTAAGAGAATCGTTCTTTATACAAAGCAATCCTTTAAGCTTACTCGTGAATTTATTAAAATCTATAGGGAATCTGTAACCTCATTCACTAATGGGTGATGATTAGCATCACTTTGCTAATCGAGGTGACCTCTAGAATTTTAATTCAATGAGTTATATTAATAATATAAACGTCATATATAAATGATACAGGGTACATAAATGATGTGGGAATGTTTGGTTTATGTACACATAAATATGTACTTGTACGTTATGAAGAGTGTGCTACAATTTCCTGAAAATTTTATCCAACCAATATGAGTAAGCATTAAAACTTCCAAGTCCAAGTTCAATAAGATCGTTCTAGACCCCTCTTAATTACAGCAGCACCGCGACAAGGACTAAGTTTATCACCGATCTTTTTGAACACTACGGGAGAAATGTACTATGCAAAGATCATGCAGCCTCATCTTCAACATCACACAACTTCAAAATCTGGTCTCTCACAGCATTCCAAGAAAAAAAGGCTTCAGATCTTTGAAAAGAAATCGTATAGCAGCATTGTTGGACCTATTAATATTGAATAAGGCGGTGGCATTCGCATCACAATAGAACTACGGTAGTTATCAGCCTCACACAGCTATTGTCGAGGTAAGGAGATTTGTGGCAAAAGGACAAGCTGTCAAAAGTTTGGTCAAGAGATCTCATTAAACGAGATGTAACCATTAGTCGAAATGTCGCTTGGGAAAGGAAGAAGTGAAAGAATGTGATCAAAGCGACAATAGACCCTATGTTTCTGACATCAACAGAATTACAGTAAGAGTCAGTTATTTTGAATAAGCTGTCTCTCACACCTTAAATGCTGCAATGTATTATTTTATTTTAATAATACTAATATTTATACAAATACTGCACTGCCTTTATATTCTATTTAAACCATTAGAGCAACGTGTCTTCCATTTTTCTCAGATTCGTATCTTAAAAATAACTATTTATTTACAGTGAATTAATCAAATTGACGCACGACACTAAGATAGTTCTGTGAGCTGAAAAAACAAGTTAAAAAGAAGTTTAAATATTGTTATAAGTAACCAAGATTATAAGATAACATGACTAAAAAGTAAAGAAAAGAAAAAAAAAAAAAAAAGTGATGTGAGAAACAAAACAGGCTATTGCACAATAAAGCATCTGTGTATGAACAATGCGGTCGAAAAAATTATGTCATATGATTTTATTGCATAGTAAATGACTTGGTGCATACTGATAATCGCGCAGAAAGAGTTACTTGACTCAATAATAAATTTAATAAAACAATAAAAAATGATTATTTCTTCATTGAAGATACATTTTTCAATAATAAAAAATGTCTCATTGTCAGTATAAATTATGCATAATTCTACAATTATGTATAACTATGTAATATTTCTTTAATAATTTCCGCAAATTTGTTATTTAATATTCACGTAAATTTTGAATGATCTTGCAAATCTTAATATTGAATCAATTTTAGTATTAACTGATCCCTAAAAAAAGTTTATTATGCCTCTAATCAGAATTATATGAATCCGTAATATGAAGCTGATTTCCGGAAATACCGAGTTTTCAGAAATGTTCAATAGTTTCAGTTTATTTTATTAATAGAAATATAGTTTCATCACAATTAGCTATTTATCTTACACTAATATTTGAAATTTAAGAAACTTTTAAAATAATTTAGTTAAATATTATTTCAAAGAAAGTAAAATTAATAGAAATAATTTACACACTTAATTTACAATAATTGTTCGAAATTCCCAGCTTTTAGACACGGACATATCCTTTGGCTATTGGTCTATAATTTTTTGGAGTAACGGTTTTACAAATTCATTTTTGTATTAATCAGATCGAAAACTTAACGACAGTTTTCTAATCAAAAATTTAATGGAAAATTCTTTTTGTTATATAACATATATCGCTAGGACTACGGTTTAGGAGCTGTATTGGTTTCAATGAAAAATGACACACCTGAAACTGCTATTTTCTCTCAACTTTGATTATTTCAATTAATCATTATTTATTAATTTAATTTAATTATTAACTGAAGTAATTTGATCCTTTTAATTCTAAAATGCAAATTGGTAAAACAGTAGATTATAGATAGACGAATCCATGATCTTATGTTTTTCCCAGTCAGGGAGGAATTGAGTTTTTTTTTTATAATAATAAAAAATAAATAAATAAAAAACGGCTTATCGACACCAATTGTTGAACTCCCTTCAATCCACTCCCTCAAAACCCAAACCCCCCGTCTTGGTCTATCCCTTGGTCGTTTATCCGACATGCCCATTTCAACCGTCGCGCTGCTAATTTATAATTACTAGGCAATTTTAATAACAAATTTTAAATCATCATGGTATACGTGTACCATTCTGAAGATGTTTATCTGTGGAAGTTCTTCCTCAATAGCGCTAGTTTATAACATATTTAATAGTTTGGAGAAAAATACAGCCTAAGTTTTGGAACGAAATCAGAAACTTAAAAGTTAAAATTAAAATTACACACTTTTAACTTGGTGGTCCAAACATAAGAAATAAAAAGTTTCTGATTTCGTTCCAAAACTTAGGCTGTATTTTTCTCCAAACTATTAAATATGTTATAAACTTCCACAGATAGACATCTTCAGAATGGTACACGTATACCATGATGATTTACGGTAGTCCTAGCGACATTTGTTATATAACAAAAAGAATTTTCCATTAAATTTTTGATTAGAAAACTGTCGTTAAGTTTTCGATCTGATTAATACAAAAATGAATTTGTAAAACCGTTACTCCAAAAAATTATAGACCAATAGCCAAAGGATATGTCCGTGTCTAAAAGCTGGGAATTTCGAACAATTATTATAAATTATGTGTGTAAATTATTCCTATTAATTTTACTTTCTTTGAAATAATATTTAACTAAATTATTTTAAAAGTTTCTTAAATTTCAAATATTAGTGTAAGATAAATAGCTAATTGTGATGAAACTATATTTCTATTAATAAAATAAACTGAAACTATTGAACATTTCTGAAAACTCGGTATTTCCCAAAATCAGCTTCATATTAGGGATTAATATAATTCTGATTAGAGGCAACATAAACTTTTTTTAGGGATCAGTTAATACTAAAACTGATTCAATATTAAGATTTGAAAGATCCTTCAAAATTTACGTGAATATTAAATAACAAATTTACGGAAATTATTAAAAAAAATATTACATAGTTATACATAATTGTAACCCTGAAAATATGATATACTTAAAATATGTAAAATGCTTATTGTTTATATTTTATTGTGTAGATATTGTGCCAAATATGTGTACATACAATATTTTATTATTATAAACTACAGGTACATATATAAATTTTATTACTTCTTTATTCAGTTTTTTAATATGTAGTTCTACAAATTTTGTTTATCATTAGTATAATTCTATCAAAGAAAGTTTTATATTAAATAAACTACCCGTCAAAAGTATTACAACACCCACAATTCTCGAGATTTTCCTGTTTTTTACCTATTCATATTAATATGAATATGCATATTAATATTATTTATTAAACGTGAGACATTAAGGATTAGACACATCAACGTTTTTCCCTGTTAATAACAGACGATGGAATTTTAGATTATTTTTTTTAAATTTCCTTCAGTCCATGTTTATCATTCGCTTCGTTATTTACAAATATGCCAAGACTAGTGGAAGCAGTCATTCAAGCCAGGGGATGGGGGGGGGGGTAATATGCTTTATTAAATATAAATTAAAAAGTTAAAAACTTTGTCAAAAATGAAAATTGTAAAAAGTACGTTTCCAACATTTTTGTTTATTGGAAGAAATATTGTAATTTATTTTAATAAAAATTGTTGATGTCTAGTTTAGAAATGTTTATTATAGGCTTCAGAACCTTTTTTTATTATGAAAAAAAAAAATTCGTTTTTATAAAATTCAAATATTTCAGTGTTGCGATACTTCTGACGGGGAGTTCATATAATGTATACATATGAAAAGTAATGCATTTTATTTGATTAAAACATATTATTATTAAAAAGTATGGCTTTTAAATATAATTGTAACTTCATCCTTTAGTTTAATATTTGAAATAAATTTATCAAATGAAAAAAAACAGCTTTTAGAGTTTTGAGCGCGATCGCCCTACTCAAGACAACAGAGAACTATCGTTGTAACGTGATTGAAACATTTAAAATAGCATTTCAATTTCAGAGCTCAAATAACTTTTCGATAAGGCATGTTTTTGCATTTTTTTTTTGCACTTTTGTAAATTTAAATAAATTGATGAGAGAAAACAAAATCTAGCATTGTGAGAGGGTTGGATTAGTCATGGATCGGCTCAGGGACCCTTGTAGGACACGCCCAGCCAGTACGAAGTGGGAACAGGAAATCTTTATCGGATTTGGGGGAAAACTGGCGATTAAACTTCTTGCTTGGTCAAATCTTTCTATAATTGTTGGTCAAGAAATAGTTCGTCTTTATCGTGCATTAATTGACAAGTACTAATTGGTCGTAGAGGTACAAAGTTTTTTTCTTTTATTTAATTTCTACCTTAACAGAATGGTTCTCCATTTTATCATGCAAAATATATTCGATGTCAAGCAACTACTGATTCTACAAAGTATTTTTAGAATGGGAACAGTGCCATTTCCAATACTGAATGGATTGCTGTGGGTGATAAATTTTAAATTTTCGAATATTTTTTTATTTATGGCTCATATATTCATTTTATGCAAATTATATTTAAAACACACACACACACACACACACACACACACACACACACACACATGTAGAGTTAGCTGCAGAACTGAGTCAATCTTTTTTTATTATATCAGAAATACTCATATTTATTTATTTATTTATATGGATTATGATCTCAAGCTATAACTCACTGGTTACTTAGTTCGTAGAAATCTTGTTCATTATCTGAAGTACGTCTCATAACTATAAAATCAATTTGTTTTAAGCTTTAATTTAAAATATTCAGTAGAAACTAAAAATCTAACATATCTGTTAGTTAGGTTCATCGAATAAAAGACATAATATCACTAAAACTTGTTTTTATTTTTACAAATTTTATCCAAAACTTAAACATAAAAGAATTAACAAAAATAATACTGGCTCATAACTATAAAACCAACTTAAAAAAATCATTTTATGTTATTTTTTTATAATGATAATGTTATTGTTAATAATCTGTGACACCTCCTTTCTTTTTAGCAACCTGAAAAAGTCTTCATCCCATAATCATTACTAATTGTTTATAACTTCCTTCGGTATTTCGTCCTACGATTTGTTGATGGAATTGCGTAGTTCCGTCTCGTTTTCATGATGTTTGCTTTCGGCATAAATCTTTCTTACAAAGATACCCCATACGTTTTCCATAGGGTTCAGATCAGGAGAACAAGCTGGCCAAGAAAGGGAAGGAATGTTGTGAGACGAGAGCCATACTTTGGTTGCTCGGCTTGTGTGAATTGCGGCATTATCTTACTGAAAAGTCCATTGCTTGTGACCGTTGTATTAAAGGAATGCTAACAATCCATTGTCAAGTACATTAATGTACTCTTTACTGTTAATTTTAAACGAGGGGAATATCAACATTAACATTTTGGTTCAACGAAATGCCCCCCCCCCAAACCATCACACTCCCACCGCCAAAATTTCTCTTAGAAAACATTAAAGGGTCTTTTCTCAGATCTCTCCAATAATATCTATAACCATCCGGACCATCTAAATTACCTTTTGTTTCATCTGAAAAAATCACTGAGTCCCAAGCAGTCGAAATATTTTCGCGTCTGAACTCCAACCTTGCTGCGATGTGGCGAGGCAGTTTAGTTGCTTTTTGCATTTTTTGGCATTATATTACTTCGCTGTGTTTTAGGACACGAAACACTGTAGCTCTCGAAACATTCAGTTGAAGGTCAGAAATCATTTTGGAAATGCTTTTAACAGAATTGCTAGCGATTTCTCAAAGGCATACATTTTCTACGGTGAAAACCAAAATGTTTCCCTTTTCTTCTTCGGAAAGCACTTTATCCCGAGGCATTTTGGTTGGAAAATAAAAAGAGACTAAAGCAAGGCGTCCAGTTATCACAATAAGATGATTAAGATTTTTTTTTAAAAAATATTTGTTTGTTTGCAGAATCTGTTTACCCAGTTCGTTTTATAGATATGTGACAGTAATATTTTTGTTATTTCTTTTAGATTTTTGTTTCTGGTTAAATTTGTAAAAATAAAAACAATTTTATGTCATATTATATCCTTCATTCAATGTACCCAAATAATAGAAACGTTTAATTTTTAGTTTCTACTGAATTTTTCAAATTAAAGAATAAAAACAAGTGGTTTTATAGTAATGAGATGGATTTTACCTTTCAAAACATTGGAATCATTAATATTAATTGACTCCATTTTTTCACTGTTTTTATATTGCACTCAAGTATAAACATGTCGGGATTACTACAGAAAAGCAATGCCGTATTGTTTATTACTCAGTCTAATTGGATACTGCGCAACATATGGTTCAACTTAATACATTAGTTTTTAATACAAACGAATTTTAAATAATACTACAGAAACTCTTATAGTATTACTTAAAAATGGAAAATTAACAGTATGTATCGCTCAAGTGTTAAATATAATTCAATCAACGATTCAGAGAATAAGAGTCAAATTCAAATTTTCTATGATATTTATTGTGGATGGTCGAAATAAAAAACTATTTGATAGTGTAGTAAGAATAGTCATTCGCAATGACATCTAGTTAGGCGTCTTCAGTTTCTGAAGCATTGGCGTTTTTAAGAAAAGTCACTGGCATGTCAGGGACAAGTGTTCTTAGGACGTTACAGAGCGCAAATAATAGGGCTGTTAAACGCCCACCAGATATTGCCAACACTGTGTATAAAATCTTGTTGCCTCTGTGATGTATATATTGATTTTCCCGATCAAATAGCTCTAATCCAAACATTTTTGGTCGAGTTAATGTATTGTTTTCTAGCTTTAATGGTTTTGTTAGTAAGAAGAGCTTTTTTTTTTTCTTCTACATTTCTTATCCAGAATTACAGAATCCGTTTATACTGAGAAACAAACAATGGAACTTTGCTTTCCCGTGGTAATCCCGACAATTATAGACATTTTTATTTTAGGTTGTCCGGAAATCAATGCAGGATTTCATGTTTAAACCAAAACCTGATAATATCATAAAAGAGATTATATCTTTACCATAACCAGAACCTGACACATTACTTTTACTCAACGTCGTAGTTTCCGTCCAAAAGTCCTATTAAATAAGATCCCATTACCCGGATCTGATATAGTGCGATATCTTGATTTCATTTTACAAGGAGACGTTTAGAATTGTAACTCACATATTTGAATGCCTATTTTTGTGTGGGTAGTAGGTACTTATAATATTGCAATAATAGAGTTATAGCCGCAAATGAGCATGGTCTGCTATCTCTTTACCACAACCAAAACCCGTTGTCCGAAAATTAATGCAGGATTTCATGTTGAAACCAAAACCTGATAATATTATTCAAGAGATTATTTATCAGGTTTTGGTTGTTGTAAAGAGATATCATACAAAACTATAATTTTAAGTAAAAAAAATATTTCTCTATCTTGACTGAGAGCTGAGAAAACAAATTAAACTTGATTTTCATTTTTTTTTTTCTCGGCTCCGAATGCTCATTGGTGACTATAATTCTTGTTTTGCACAATTATAGGTACCTACTACCCACACAAAAATCGGCATTCAAATCTGTGAGTTAAAAGTCAAAACGTCTCCTTGTAAGATGAAACCAAGATATTACACTATCAGATCTGGGTAATGGGATCTTATTTAACAGGACTTTTGGGCGGTAGCTACAAGTGATGTATGTATAAGGTTTTGTTTGTGGTAAGGAGATAAATAATCTTTTTAAAAATAATATCAGATTTTAGTATATACATGAAATCCTGCATTAATTTTCGGGCAATCCAATATATGAGCGCAAAGCCGGGTGTAAAAACCGAGCAAATATGAGTCAATCGATATTAATTATTTCAATGTTTTGAAATGAAGATATTGGACAAGATTTATATGGATTAAGTACCTAATGAATTATAGTTAAGAATTCATAAATATAAATACATTTGATATAATAAAAAATGTCGGTACATTGATTCAGTTCTGTGCCTAACTGTATATTTGTGTGTAAAATGTAAATTTCTTTGTTTTATATAAACCAAATTATGTGATTAATTATTGCAAATTTATACTGTAAAAAAATTTTAAAGGTCATTCTAAAATGGAATTTATTAATTTATGTGTATATAACATACAAATATATACCATCCTGTCTATACATATGGATTTATCCCTCTCCCCGCCCCCCGGGGTTTGATGGATTGATTCCAGCCCCACCCATCTCTACACCTCGCCTTCCTAGCGCACTAACCGACTTTCCATAACCTATATCTCTTATACTTGAACAATGAATCCGTGTAGTCTTGCTTATTTTTCCGAAATTATTTTATACCAGCAAATTCAAGATTTTGAAACGTTTTAAATTATTTTTCATCCATAGCTTGAGGTTTATTAAGATTTTTTGCGAATGCGAAATCAATGAAAAATTATAATTGAAATACCTATTTGATTATCATCAAAATTCTATCCGTCCCCGTTGACACCTTAAATTTCTCCGATAAATACAATCAGACTAACTCACCAAACAAGGTAGATTTTTAATATTTCGTTTGCCACTTGCTGTATAGTCATATAAACAAGTGTTTCTAATCATAATATATTCATGTAAAATGATTATGCATCACACCCTAATGACTAGCTAATAATTATTAAATTTATTCTGAATAAACGATCCTTAAATGAGATCGTTATGTAAAGTAAATATTTAAAACACTATATGTTTTACATATGGATATGTAATTTTGTTTACATCATACTCGTGTGATTATGAATAAAATAAGACCTTTTAACATAGAACCATCATCATAGTACTACCATTAGGTTTTTTTTAAATTAGATGGCCCATTTATTGTTGCATCAATACAAATAAATAAATTCAGAATAAAAAAAAGTTATATTTGTTTTCATAACATCAGATGCGTTATTTTAGAAATAGTTGTAAGATGTTAAGGAATACTCTCTGATAATTATAATTATAATGAAATTATGTTTTGAATAGAGATTGAGAAATTTAAATTGTTTGGTTTTAGTTGAAAAAAACTGCTGATGGATAGTATTACCCTTATATTTGAAATTCACGATATTGACTTTTTAAACTGTAGCAATAAGGAATTTTGACTTAAATGTTCGATCTAAATTAAAAAAATATCAACCAAAAAAATATAATCCTAAATGCTTAAGGAATTTTATGGTACTACAAATGTAGTGTTCACTGTCATCCAAGGCCTCACAGAGCTGACGAGGTACACCATATTTATCCATATCTCCGATGCTGAGGATACTCCTTGAAGATGTGAAAGTTAAATTTATTTCAGAAACTAAAAAACATTACAAAACTTATTATTATAAAACTAAATAGAGTAACTTTTAATATGAAATGGTTCTCTAGATAATACTTTACTGATATTTTCATTATCATATGAAAATAATTAGATGACTCAGCAGCTTGATTATTTAAAAATGACTAATAAAAAATAACATTTTTATCCCTTTCTGTATATAATTACTCAAGATATAATTTCCTCAATGAGTTATAACTGATAACCACGATCATTATCCTCTGTGATTTCTGTAAGGCTTTTGATACCGTTGTTCATAAAATCCTTCTCACTAAACTACAGAAACTCTCCCTATCCAATAGTGCTCTTTGCTGGTTTCAGTTTTTTTTTCTCTACGTTCTCAAATAGTTATTGTTCCCAACCAACCTCCTTCAACATAGCTACCTCGGAGGTGTCCCACAAGGAACTTCTCTTTCAATAACCCTCTTTTTAATACTCCCAATATTGAGACTGATGACCTATAAATTTACTCTTCCTTTCACCCTTCTGAGATTTTCGAGACATCTCGTGTGCAACGTTGATAATATTAACGGGGAATGGACAATAAGTTACGTTTGAACCCAGCAAAACCAAGGCGATGCAAATAGGATCAAAAATCTCCCTTAATTTACGTTCCTACTATCCGTCGCTTCATTTCAAAAAAGCTTCCTATTCAGTTCATTAGCTCTATCGAAAACCTCGGAATAGTTTTAGATCAATATATATCCTGGAATAACTGCATTTCCCAAATTACTTGAAAAATCATCTCACCTGAAGCAGCTCTTAAATTTCCGTAACTCTTTCCCACGCCCTACAGCACCCGTCAACTGCTAGTGTCTTTTCTCATTCACCCAAACCTCGATTAAGGATGCTTAGTATAGAAATAGAATAGAAAATAAACTTTATTCTGGGACGATGTCCCCTAAGTATAATATAATGAACAGAAATAAATACAATAAGTCTGGATATTATAAAATGAAATAAAAGAAATTAACAATCTGATTAACTCTTTACAATTTTACAAATGAAGAACAAAAACAGATACAGATTAAATAAAAATTATGAAAATCCAATAATTGTAGAAATAAATAAAAACTATGCAGATCGACTGAATACTTTTTTAATGAAGTTTTACTAATTAGTATCATTCTAGAGATATTGAAACAGGAGGGATTTAAATGTGGACAGAGGTGGAGCATTACGGATATTACGGTGTAGTGAATTCCATAAGAAAGTTGCAGGGGAGATAAAGGAATGGTCGAATGATGCACTCTTAAGGAAAGAAGTATACAGGTTTAAGTATACGGAGGACTGTCTGGTGAGCTCGAAATGAGGTAGATGAGATAAACGAATTTTTTTATGAGATTCATATTGAGGATCCTCAGGCGCTCTCACATCGCTAATATTCTGAGGCTGATATTGGCTACTTTATAAAAATTTTGACAAAAATACTACCTTAGGTCCTTTCTATTCCAATCTTGAAAGTACGAAAAATCTTCATATATTTACGACATCCATTCTTTCTTCTATCCATCTTTTGAATACCAGATCTCCACCCATTAATTCATATATCCCTTTTCATCTAACTGCCTTTGACATATCCTTTATGATTCGTGAAGCCTAATTTCAGAATTCCTTACCCATTTCAATTCGCAAGTCTTCCTACCTTTCTTCCTTCAAACATAATTTATTCATCCACCTCCATAATTATCAATCTTACAAAGTACGTAATACGTATGAGTATGTATAGTAATATGTATCAGTGGCTCTGTAAAATCAAATATCGGTCAGTCCGATCCAATATCGCTGTCGGTCGGAGCCATAAAGTCTGGAGTATGAATTAGTCTCCCTGTAACTTTTTAGGGCTCTGCGGACCGTAGTTTTTGATTTACCGATAGAATGAGCTGCATAGCGGACAGAAGAAACAGTGGTAAGATTTACTTAAAGAACCAAAAAAATACGAATTACTACCTTTCAAACTAAATCATTTTAGAGTATAAAAGTTGATAACGCTAAAGGATTGAAATGGCCTTTTGTACGCTAAATAGGTAAAAAGCCTTATCCCAACAATATTATGCAATATTCCTTCCCGTTGGTACAGTTCAATACATACGAGTCCATATTTTTTTGGGTGCGCCACTAGTACCATCACAACCCCAAAGACAAAGGGCATTTATTAAAATAGAAGACATATAACGAACGCGACATTACAATTTGTCTTTATAAAACAATTCCTGCATGAAATTTTAATTTTAAATATAAGTTTATAAGGAAATATTATAAATTCTTCATTAGACTATGAGCTAGGGGGAGGTAGACAGGAGAGAGGCAGGGCTGGCTGAATATGACACAAGGGATCGATTCAACTTGCATGAACCCCCGCCGCAGACTATGGATCTATTCGCGGCGCCTACTTTCGATTACGGTGCTCGTTCTATTTTAGTAGAACAGCGGATTTTCATGCATCATGTATTTTGCATTTTATCAAAACCATGGCACTTTGGTGTGATTAAAATTGTAACCGGTTTGTCAAACACGTAAGAATGTGAGTTGAGCGAAAGAAAAAAAAATGATTATGACCACTAAAAGGAATGCATTCAACAATACATACATAGAATTCTTACACTACCCCCTCTGTTCTATTTCTTTTGAAGTAACAAATTAAGTTTTCTATGCTTGATTATTCATTTATTTGGAATAATCAAGAAGAACATACACCTCCTCTATAGCTTTTCAAGAGGAAAGCGAATTTAAAAAAAATGGATTAGAAGTGCATTCGTGTTTTATTAATGCGGAGAATAGGATATTTTTTTAAAAATCCATTTTATTGAATATTTATTTTTTTAAAAAAGAAAATGTCCTTTTTTTTCTTAACATCGAATATCTCTCGGTATGTGTCAAAATAAAAATGTGTATTTTACATACAGATTTAGATTTTCCAAGATTTAGATTACATACAAAAAAAAAAAAAAAAAAAAAAAAAAATTATTTTCAAATCAAATATCTCGGATTATATGATTTGTAGAAACAAAAACCTCCATGCCAAGACCTTTCTTTTTTAAATGTTGAATGAGTGATTTTTTTGGAAGCTTTGAAATGCAGGCAACTGGAAGTATTGTATTTTTAATTTATTAAGCCATTTTAATGCTCAGAAGTTTATTGAAAAAAATAAATTCCTTTTTCAAAATCGAATATATCAATATTTGTGCATAGCATAGAGAAGATGCATCTTATTTTTGGGTTTAAGAATTTAGACATGTAAAATTACACTTTTTTTTCTGCAGAGCTTAGATTCCGCAATGCTTAATTTGATATTAATATCTAAATTTATATAGATCCACATACAAGGCTGTAACAAGAAACTGCCCGTCGTTACAGACTACTTCAACATTCACTAGACAAACGTTCAAAGCTCCCAATTAATTATAAAAGACTTATTTACATGACAGTCATTAGACCTATTTGGACGTACGGAGTTGAGCTTTGGGGCTCCACTCCGTCCAATTCGTCTCGTATCCAATCCTTATAATCCTGATTTTTTTAGTTCTGGATTGAAAAGTTGGGGAAAATTTAGTTTATTGAGAAATGAGCCTGTTTAATTTTTATTTTAATGTTTATTTTATATTCTAATATAATCCATAATTTTATACATTTTTCGTGAATGCTTTTTTAATTTTTTTTTTTGTTTATGGTTATTAATAATAAATGAATATATTACTTTGGTTTGGGATAAAAAAATAAACAATTTAGAAATTAAAAGGGTGTCAAATTAAATAGGTCACAGCAATATAAAAATTCAATATGTTATATTATAAAAATAAATAAATAACTTTTAAAAACTTCCTTTTCAAAACAATTGAACCAAATGAATGATATTCTCGGTTAATAGTTTCATTATTTTTTACACTCTAATCAATATAAAAAAATAAATTCAACAAAAAATAAATGTATCTTCCCTTTGTGAACATGTTGGTGTTGGATCGACCGATACAACTCAGTGACGAAATCGATTTTTAGTGTTGGGGAATACCAATAACTGCCCCGTGGCCCTGTCGGGAATAAATTTGCAGAAGTCTGCCATAAATCTGAGCTTTATAAAATTTATTTTATAGCTGTATATATTTGTTACATAAATATATTTAACAATCAGTAAAAAAGAAATATATAAACGGTAAAATTGTTTATCACGTAAGCATCGTATGGAACCAGTACCCATGGGTACCTCCTCTTGACTTGATTTCAGGGTTCATTTCTGAAAATACTCTACGTGAAAACTATATTTGAATAAAGTTTAATTTTGATAATATTTCATTATCGTTTTATTTCGTTTTCCTAAATAAATTAGGATTGTTTTAGTTTTCCATAGTTCAAGGTGTATAAGGTGGTTCGGCTGACACTATCGATACCCTTCTGTACCTGAGAACTTTCCATAATTAAAAGGTCTTTGCCTGACTTTTTATGAGTTTACCAATCATAAAAACTGTTTTCAAGCACATTAATCTTTCTTCCATTCAAACTAAACCCATAGCCGGAATCATTTGTTGTTTTCAAATTACCAATGCGTTCAAAGGTACCAATAAGTTACAAAAGACTTATTTACCTGACAGTAATTAGACCCATTCGGACATACGGAGTTGAGTTTTTGGGGCTCCATTAAACCTTCCAATGCTTCTCGTATCAAATCCTTGCAATCCAAAATCCTCAACGCTCCTTATTATATGATAAACAAAGGCATCTATAAGGATCTTAATGTTCCATATGTTGTTGATTTGGCCCAAACCGAGCACCTATCATTTCATTGTAAACTCCATACTTACTTAAATCCAGTTGTCTCCCAATTTGCCTTACACTGCATTCCCGATAATCCACCGAGGCTTAAGAAAAGAAGACCTCCTAATGTAGAACTATTTAAGTGCTACTAGTGAATAGTTCTTTACGTGTTATCGACATCGGTCAATCGTTTTCCTCAAATTTGCTTATATAATTAACGTATCACAAGACTATCGACAACTTCAGCGGTGTCGATCAGTATAGGAATCGACTTTGGATATTCGATTCTTGATACCGATTCTTTTCTCAAGTATCGAAACATCCCTAATTGTTTATAATACCATGTTTCCAATGGTTTGGTAGAATTATGGGGTAAATCGAAATAGGGGAATAAATATATAAAACTTGTTATGAGACAAAGTTTATCATCTATTTATCCCACGCCCACTCCCACATCTATTTTATCAAGGGCATTGCGGTACCTTTTGTGGGAGTGTTCAAATGGTTCTAGTAGGTAGGCAGGCTTCTCTGAGTCTAGGGCAGGTAGCTGACGTGAGAACAGATGTCTGGAACCATTCTACCGTGACCGCAGTATGGACAGGTGCCTATGCCGGTCTGTGCCACGCTGGTCCCGGACGGTAGGATTTCAAGTACACGAGTCTATTGGTCTTCCAGAGTTGTGACATCGCGAATTTATTTTTGATGAAAAAATTATAATTACTTTTTAAAAAAACAGAGGAGACTGCTTAATTTCTTTCTCTATTACTTTGTATTTTACATTATATGAGGTATTAGCTCTTCCAAGCTTGCCTGATTGGTGCTAGTACTATCGTATACGTATATCGACGTGAAAAAAAATATAAAACTTTTTTTATTCATCTATTTATTAAAATTTACAACTGAATAAAAAAAAAATACATGCAGTCAATGTGATGTTTAATATAACGTATAATTATATGCCAGTCGCTTGTGAAGCAACTATCCACTGGTATTACATCAATACTTGCTCTAAAAAGGTCACGAGGCCTTATTTTCTTTCAGACGCCTTGGAGGGTTGTCGGGAATATAATGGGGAACAAGTTGAGAGACTAATGGATTTGAATGGTTACGGAGTTAACCATGAAGGGAGATGTTTCAGATTTGTGTTAATTCAGCAATATATGGAACATTAAGATCTATAGTATAGGTTTGTTTGTGACCTAATTGGAAGGTTTAGAGGAGCCCCATAGCCCAAATCCGTCTAATTACTGTCATGTAAATATATCTTTTGTAATTTATTGGGAGCTTTGAACGCTTGCCTAGGAAATGTTGGAGTATTCGAAAACAACGAGCAGTTTCTTGTATTTTAAGTCTGGTATGGAAATAAAAAAAAAAATTCTAAAACAAGAACATTACTGCAATATAATATCTCAAATACAGATAAACTTTGACACCAGATTAGCAAACTTGTAACTATTTGTCTATTTTATTTTCCTATTTATATTTCAATAAATTATAAGACTACTAATATTTCATTTTAACTGTTTCGTTATTTTTATTTTAATGATTTTTTTATGTTAAGTTTCACGTCTTCCTTAGCAATTGTTTATTATAAAACTATATAAATGTTGACGAATGAAATCAACGATTTAACATAAAGGGTACCCCTTTCTCGTAATATCTGTACGCAAAACCTTTTTCCCTTAAAAATGCCATAAAATCAAAAATTTGTTTTTCATAATATTATAGAAATTATAAAGCATAATTAAACAGGAGCTCCCTTTCTTCCTAATTTTTATAATGCGGTTGAGAGTTTATAATGCTTTTGGTAATTCGTTCCCCACGTGCCCAATTTAGTTGCCTGGACGTAATTACTTCAATTATATTAATAGACTACACACGATTTGGCGTGTAGCTATTTAAATTCTGCAGTCGAATCATGCTACGTCTGCCTAGTTCTGTAAAGTGCTTTATTTTTGAAAAACATAAGACATCGCTATACCCTTATGCCTAGCTTAAACCCTTCTTTTTCTTACTCCACACTGCAGATTTTCTCCAGTTCTCCAGTTATTGATATTAATACACAGTATGGGTCTCGCATCGGTGAACAAACCATTTATTCGTCACAATCACGGAGTTTTCTGGTCTGGTGTCATCCTTATAACATCATTTGCCTATCGGACCCAACACACCTTGATTACTCTTAAATATCAGGTCCTCTGTACTGTTTGCCTAACTCTATGTTATTTAAGTTACTTCATACACCATTAATCTAGAAAGTACTAAATCTTCTCATTAATGTAAGTAGATCAAATCTAAGGGGATGGCTTTCATAGGCGCTCGTTATGGTCCAGCGTTATAAACCATAGGTTTATAATAGTCTAATCAGTTATAGGTTTGACAGATACTCCGCTTCCTTGATCAAGAAATCGTTGCATTTCTTATAGAAGTCAAAATAGAATTTATTGGCTGCCAAGAGTCTTCTTTGGGTCTCCGCCTTCATATCATCATTAGAGTTCAGTTGTGAGCCTAGGTAAATAAACCCTTCAACCCTCTCAAAAATGGTGATCCCCACTTCTATCTGGAGGTGGTCATGGACTGGTGCGTTTGGTCCTGAAATCATGTATTTGTTTTTTTTTCCCATTCACCACAAGCCCCAACCCAGCTACATTTCTTTGAATCTCGAGAAATTCCTTCCTCATATACCGATAAGTTAACCAGATGGTACTCAGATCATCCGCAAAAACTGGGATCATTGTATAATAAACACTGTATCCCCTATCATCTCCAGAAACAAGACGGAGAGTGGAACAAAGGAATATCTGCTGGACATCTTCTATCTCCATCTATCTTACATATCTGTTAGAGATCTTTTACACCATTTTGACCATGAGATTGGAATGGTTTGGGCATGTAATGAGGATGGGAGAGGGACGATGGGCCAAAAGAATTTTGTAATGGAGCCCGGAAAGGAAAGGGAAATCAAGAATGGTGTCGAAATTCGATAATTAAAATAAATTTAAACAGATCCACCAAATAAACCTTCGCCGTAAAACTAACTCGCTAGCCTACAGTATTTCTTCATAACATGACATAACATAACTGATCTCTGCTGAACAAATCCGCTACCTAGTACTCCAACTGGACAAACGTTTAACTTGAAATCCACATTCAAGATTCAAAGAAATCAAAGATTCAAGATTCCTCCTTCAATAATTACAAGACAAATGCTCTAAGATGCAGATTAATAACAAAAGAGTTATTTGCAAGGCAGTAATTATATTTATTTGTACAAGCATAGTTGAGATCTGGGTCTCCACTAAGCCATCCTGTTCATCTCCTATCCAATCCATGCAATCCAAAATCAATGCACCTTATTTTTTGACAGATCCACTTATCCATAATGACCATCCACAATGTTCCATTTGTTGCCGATTTAGCCAAAACCAGATACCTATCCTTTTATTGTAAACTTCATAACCATTCAAATCCACAAATATCTCAACTTGCTTCCCATTCTATTCTAGATAACTCTCCGAGTCATTTGAAAAGAAGATGGTCGTAGGACCTTCTAATATAGATCTTTTATTAGTAGTTTCTCTACAAGTTATTTATCATTTATCATAATCACAATACCGTGCATTTAATTGTATATTTTTAATATTTTTTTTATTTTTATCCTTAGCCTATGTGTACTTATTTTAAAGGCTGTAAAGTATTCTACTTTTAAATTTGATAGAAAGTTGATTCCATCAATCAAAGTTTAAATTTACGTTAAGAGTAATAATTGAAACCACTAGGACCAAGAAATTGTTTTAATAGTTATTTTACATTGTAGTTTCATTATAAAAATACAGTAACTATTATTTAACAATAATGCAATAATATAACGCAATGTCATTATTATTAGTGTTAGTAATTTAGAAGACACACAACCCTCGATGATAAAACCTGCTCAGTATTCCATGTATTAAAATTATTATGTTGTTAAAAAATATTCTACGGAATACAATCAGCAACGGGGAAACATGGTATTGATTTGATGGACAAATTCTTTATTTTCTTCACCTCTGTCCATCAAAAGGGTTTTATACTACTTCTTAGCAATAAAATCCTTGGCAATTTCGCTGCCCCTAATCCCCAACATCACTAATTGTGCCTTTGTGGAAGAAGATAAACCAGTGAGGCGACCAGGAGCAGATTGTAACCGGAGCGTGTCGGTTTTTATGCAATTGCCCACATCCTCCTTTTACTAGAATGACTTAACTGAAATAGCTTACTTCCCCAACTCCCACTTCGTCGGGGACAGGTTGCAAATTGGCTGGCCTAAGGAACTAGCCGGGGGCAGTCAGACTAGATCGAGGCTGGGTCTCGATCCTTTTGCTTGATAAGTATTAGAGAAATAAATAATTGTTAACTTTTTTTCAAGTAGGCACTTAAGTAAGTGTTCTTAGAAGCCGCTAGTATCTTCTAATAAACTAAGAATCACTCACAAATGTTTAAATAAAAATAAAATGTTTAAATGTATGGAATCTATACTATTATATAAAAAAAGAAGCCAATTTTTCGTTTGTGATCACTTAACACGAAAACTACTGCACCAATCTCTACCAAATTTCAACCATATCACCTTTATATTTCCAGAAAGGTTTAGCAATAATAAAATCTACTGATTTTCAATTAAATTATTATCAAAAATAGCGATAGTATGTGAGGTTTGAAAACATATCAAAATGTGGCGAGCGCCATTCTACATGAAAGGTTGCAAAGGTATAGTGTTATATAGAGCATGATATCGGTCCTTAAATCTGCTTATATTCAATTAAATTATTCAAAATGGTTTAAATATGTGGTGCGACATGTGGATCCCAGGGAAGTCCCAGATTCAACCGATATTTGTTTAGAACCATTCCGCAATAGAGTTTACAATGCTAAACCTACTGTATTTGAATTTTTTTTTTTAATATAAATTTATTGAAATTTACAACTGTATAAAATATGTACAACAAGGAGTAAATGTGTTGAAAGTGAATACAATGGCATGTAAATAACATGTGAAGAACTATTCGCTAGTAGCCCTTCAATAAATTCTACACTAAAAGGTCTCTAGGCCATCTTCTTTTCAGAGGCCTCGGAGTATTATCAGGAATGGAATAGGAAGCAAGTTGGGACACTAGTGGATTGGAGTGGTTATGAAGCTTACTATGGAAGGATAGGTATCTGGTTTGGGCTAAATCAGCAACATATGGGACATTAAGATCTTTATGGATAAGTTTATTTGTAACGAAGTAAGGAGCATTAAGGACTTTTCGAAGGATTTCGGATTGTAAGGATTAGATACCAGAAGAATTACAAGGTTTAGTTGAGCCCCAGAGCTCAACTCCGTATGTCCAAATAGGTCTGATAACTGTCATGTAAATGAGTATTTTGTAGAAAATCGGGAGTTTTGAACGTTTGTCTAGTAAATGTTGAAGAAGTCAAAAACGACGAGCAGTTTCCTGTCTTGTATGAGGATTAAACGTTTGTCCAGTCGAAGTCCTAGATAGCGGATCTGTTCAACAGGGATCAATGGATTGTTGAAGGATACTGTAGGGCAGGAAGTCGTAGGTTTACGACTTAGGGTAAAGGTTATTTGTACCGTATTTTAGATTCAATTTTTAACCAAACTTCATATTCATTTTTCTAGAAAGGTTTAACAAACATAAAAATTTAAATGCTCAATATTGAATGGAAGAAACGAGGTTTGCCACACTGCCATATACTTCTACGGTTAGAAATTATAATCCAACCAGATGAAGTCAATAAAATTATTTCTGTCGAATAAAAATTACTACAAAATCAAAATGTTGATCCATTTTTTTTTGGTATTGTGTGTAAAAATATGACTTATGGGCAAATTTACACTGATAATAAAGTCCATTATCCGCAAGAATTTCTTAATAGTCTTAGGCCATCTGGATTACCAACTCATATATTAAAATTAAAATTTGGATGTCTAACTATGCGTTTAAGTAGTCTTCAATAAACTAAGCAATGTAACTTTAAGCAAGGTTAAATATTTCTTGTATGCGTAAAAATATTGTTGTAGAAATAATGCTTAAATGCTACAATACAAGTTTTTTATTGACAAAAAAAAAAAAAAAAAAAATTTCATCTATTAGTTAAAATTGTCTAAGTTATTTGCTTATGAGAGCGGGCGAAGCCATGGCAAGAGATACTAGTAATAAATAAAATAATAATGAAAGGAGTTATATCTCGGAAAATGCTGCCGTACTGGAATAATAAGAAAATACACATTATTATAAGGCCATTTCCCCTGAAGAATAAGAAGTCAGCGATATAATTGCCGTGCTTACAAGTAAATATATCCAATACTATACGAATTAGTTAAAAGGAAAATAATGAAAAGTTAAATTTTAATATGAAAGTAAGGAGACAAATTAAAATATAAAAGAAGGATCTTGGGAAACAAAATAAGGGTTGTGTATGAGACAATGAAAAAAAAATCCTGTACCACGTTATAACTCATAATGGGTCTTGCGTTCAATTAGTTAAAGTGCAGCTTCTAGGCCAACGGTTATGAAAGGTGAAGATTTTGCCGATATCACGCTAACAGTCAGTATTTCCTCCAATTAAGATTACCCACTTAATAGAGGCTGGGTGTGCCCCAGGAGGGTCTCCTGAGAAGTCGATTCACTGCCGAAATAAATTGTCTACTTTCAGCCTGACTCTATTACCTTTCCCACTGAACTACCACACCACTTTAATATAAATAAAAGAAACAACCACTAAATAAATTTTTATACAATCGCAAAGAATAAAATAGAAACTACTGAGAATCAATATTCGATTCCCTGACTCCCATACATTTTGTGTTCTCCTCTTCTATAATCCATCCAGAAAAAACAAGGTAATATTAACTGGATAAAAATTCTCCCATAATGCATTCCTTTTAACCATCGGTGTATCTCTACAACCTATTCAGTTCAAAAGCTCTATTAAATGTCTCAGAATAACCTTCGATCAACTCCAATCCTGGAATATACCCAAATCGCCTGGAAAACCATCCGATCCACAAACAGCTCCTAGGATTCCATGGTTCATTCCTAGTACCCGTCAACTTTTAATTTCCTCCCTCATTTACCTACCTCGATTATGGATATTACGGATAGTGTACAAAGGACTGGTGAGTTGAAAATGAGGCTAAAGAGGCTAATAAATTTCTTCGTAAAGTTCATTTATCACTTACGGGATCCCTAGGTGTTCTGACGTTACTTGTTGGTATTCTGAGCTAAAGTGCCTTTATCAAAGTTTTATACAACCTTAAACATTTCTTTATCAATCTTTGAGATTCGAAAAACCTTCTTATATTTATGATATTACCAAATAACTTTTTAATATTATACCCTCGACATATGTTATTCCTTTCACCTTTTGAATACCAGCTCTCATTCTATTGATTTTGTACATCCCTTTTCATTGAGCGGCCTCCTTTGAAAAATCTTTTATTATTCATGCTGCTTTATTCTGGAATTCCTTACCCATCTCTTATAGTAATGCTTTCTCACTCACTTCCTTTAAACATGGATTTTTATCAATCTTCCAAAAATATGTTATAATCATGTACTTTTAAATGATCTATTTCTTATTTTTAACCTATACAATCTACATTATGAAGTTTCTTATTTTATAATCTATCAATTTACTTGCCTGAAATTTAAGCAGCCAGATAACAATATCACTTTGTACTGCACATTCATATTATTCTTAGGGGTCAATAGGGATTCGAAAATCGTGGGAATCAGAAAATGGTGTATCCTAGTTGGAACGTATCTCAGACAGCAGCTCATGATCTTGCAGTTCCAGAAATTATTGGTTTAACTAAATTTAAATTAAGAAAAAGTTATTAATTACTAAAAGATGACAAAAGATATAGTGTGGTTCCTTTGGGAAAGTGGTATTATGACACAGTAAGGAGAAAGAAGAAAAAGGAATATAAATAACCGCTTTTCTATTATAAAAAATATCCAAAAAAAAAACAAAAAAAAAAACAGTTTTATAAAAAAAAAAAAAAAATAACCAAAATTAATTTCCTGCTAGTTATTCCTTATAGTTTTTTTTTTCTTTCTGTAAAATCAACTATTTAGACGTTCCAGTGCGTTGAAGTATCAGTGCACTAACTTGGTTGTCGAACGGAGGAAAATCCAGAGAAAAAATGTAGAAGTTTAGAAGAAAACATTTTCTAAATTAATTTTTATTTGTTTTTTTATTTTTGGGTGCTGAATCCAAGTTTCAGCTTTGCTTCTTAGGAAAGATTGAGCGATCCGAAAAAAAAAAAAAAAAAAAAAAAAAAAAAAAAAAAAAAAAAATGATTTTTTTAATCGACCAATTTTTTAATATTTTTTCTTAGAGTAAAATAATACAGAAATTATTCAAACATAAAATGTATACAATTCACTATAATTTATCTCGTATTTGATATGTTTTATCAAATCTAATATTTCAATAGTGTGTATTGAAATACGTAGCATATAAAATCGGATGTTGTAGCTAATAAATTAGGGTCCATTTATTGCCCTGAAGAGCTTTGATAATTACTATGATTTTTTTAAAAATAACTTGTAGAAAATTTAATGGAGATAATATTGTACGAGCTTGTTTTTTAAATAACTTTAAACTACAGACAAAAGAAATGGGACAGTTGTTCACTGGCTATCCAATGCTAGGCATCTAATTTCAATTCACTAAGGCATAAATAGTTTATTTGACAAAAAACACTTATACGATACAACTTGTGAGGAATTTAATGTATTTTATTTTTTATATATATTTAAACAAATGAAAAATTGGGATACTTATTCTAAAATGTTTTTGAGATATTCTAGCTTTCAGGTTGGAAAGTTTAAATTCACATTCAGCAGCCTCTTTTTTTTTTTACTTCTTATTTGGAACGCTCAAATTATTCGAGGGCATAAAATTTAAATTTTGGTTCAACATTAAAAAAAATTATGAAAATACAATTTAAAAAAAAAAAAATTATTAGATTTTTTCCACAAACAAATTCACTGATTACTGGTCTTCTTTAGTTCACACGAGAAAAGCTCTGTCTAGTTATCGTTCAATTATTCATTTTTGCTCATCCAAATTTAGTTTAGTTAGAAAGTTTAGTTGAGATATTTGTAAAGTGCTGAGTTTGTTGTTATATATATATATATATTTTTTTTTTTTTTTTTTTTTTTTAATGTTTCGATGCATTTTATTTGTCATGTGGGCCATAGTTTGAAAAAGGAAATTGATGTAAGTGAAAAATAAATTGTGATTATAATCTCGCGTCTTATAATACATTAAATCCGCTGGAATGAACAGAATCTCGCAGTGCATGTACTAGTGCAATCTCGTAGTGCATTCCCTTTACTACAACCATTTTAAAGGAAATTCCAAGGCAGCTGGGAGCGACCATAAACCTTAAATGATACCATAAAATTAGATTTGTCTGCAGATTGGTATAAAAATAGTTCTGAAGGACATTTTCCGAAAGATCCTTTTAAAAATAGGACGTATAGTGTTGAATATTATTTTAGTAGAAGCGAAACGGTCTATTCATATCTATGCTGTAGTTGGAAACACTCAAACGGTCAATGGGTACTGCTAAAACTGTTACATATTTGTGAAAAATAAATGCATTTAAAAATATCCAATATTTTTCGAATCCACCAGGTTTCGAATAAAAAAAAAAAAAAAAAAATCTTATACTTGATTAAAAATCATTGTTGTTTCAGTTTTATAAAAATCTGTATTGTTTAAATTTTTATCAAAAAACTTGATTCTATTTTTTTTTACTTAATATATTTTTAGTTTTAATGGATATAAGAGCGAAGGTTTCTTAATAATAAAATTTAATACTTTTTCGTTAGTATAACATTCATTTGGAATGTTGCGTAAGTACTCCACACTAAATAATACTAATCAATAGAAACATCTTGATCGAAATATCTAATAATAATATTTTTTTTTATTAATTGCTTTAAAGTACAAACTCATTTACATTTTACTATAAAAAAAAAAAAAAAAAATTAAATACATAACAATTAACAATAAATACAAACAGAAGAACATTTTACATACAAACGAACAAATGAATTTTTACCTTTTTTTTTTTTCTTACTAGCTATAAAAATAATAGTGATTACAATAAAAATAATACCCAAGGTCACAATTATGGGACTATATTATATAATGATAATAATTATATAACTATTAAAATAAGTATATTTAATTAATGTGAAAAAATTAATGTATTTAAAAAATCCAAAGCAGTTTTAAAGTCTGCTGGAAGTCTTTTCAAACCCACCAGTTTTCGATTGAAAAAAAAAAAATTAAATTGATTTTTCTATACTTAATTAAAATCAGTGTTTTTCCTTTAATTTTTGAAAATCAATAATGATGGAAAAAATGGAATTAAAAAAAAAAAAGGTTGAATTATAATTATATGTGTATTGAAATACCTGCAACTTTTTTTTTTTTAAATCGGTTTAAAGCTGAAACTTTCATTAAAAAGGTTCATTCTTTTTCAGTATCGAATATCTTATAATATATGCATTTAAAAAAAACACTATTGCTTGAAAAAAATGTGTGTTTTCACGTGCAAATAAAGAATGCGTATACTGAAAGACAAAAAATTTCGTCCAATTGATTATTATTATAATTTTTTTTTTTTTTTTGGCTAAAAGGTCCATTATTTTTTAGGTTTTTGAGTCCCCATATACTTTAATCTGAACATATAAAAGTATTGTGATTATCAAATGTATTAATTAAATAAAATAAATTTTATTTACAATATTTAAATGGATCCACCGAAAAACGTTCCAAGCGACAAACATAAAATTTTGAGTAATTAGTGAAAGAAAAACATAATCTAAAGTTTTTGTTAGTTTTGTAGGTTAGATTTTATATTTACATATTAATTTGTTATATTTACATGTATAATGGCATAATAGAGTACTTTAAAAACCTTTAAAATCGCCACTTCGTAAATTTGGTCGCTTAGAACGTTTTTCGGCGGATGTATTATTTTAAATATTATCAAAAAGTTTTAAAATTACAAAATTTTAAATTTATAAGGTTTAAATCCACCACTTGCGTTCATCACGCCTTGCATTCGTTGGGGTTATAGGACTAATTTGATTTCGAATAAATTCTTGAAAGATTTGTCCTATGTAATGCAAAACTGTAATAAATCATATTAATTTAAATTTTCATAAATTTGAAATTCCTTGGTATTATTTTAAAATACGGCTTGCTATTGCTTGATTAATATTTTTAATAATCCTAGTATGTGTATTTTTAATTTATTGAATTTAAAATAGGAGATTGCTTAACAATACATTTTAAAACTTAGATTAATATAACATTACTTTTGAATGTTATGTAAGTGTTCTACAGTATATTGAAGAAACACGTATATTGATAGATCTTAATAAATATATAGTTAAATTTGATTATTGCAAATGAGTTTTGTTATTTTTTGTGTACTTTAAAAATGCGTTGGATCTTTGGCTGAGTGGGCTTACCCATTGATCGATGGTGAAGTTCAATTTCCGTTAAAGCCTTAGCACAAAGAGCTATCCTATAGAATGGCATAGGGCCAACCCAGGGCTGTCATTAAGGGCGAGAAAACCATAATTATGGTGTGAGGAATCACGTATGGGTGGTCACCAGATCATGGCGGCACGATTCTGGTGTTTGTTTCATTACAGCTGTAGAATTATTAATTTATGATAATAATGATAGAATGTAAAACAGCAAATGAAATAGATAAATTAAGAGCTTGGTGGAATAAATAAAATACAAAGACCAAAAACCAAACTGCTAATGTGCTTAATTTTATTTTAAACAATTTATTGAAATTACAATTGTATACAATAAAATAAAGATAAATCTAGTAAATATGAAGAGACCTAATGCTCATAATGACATGTCCATTGTTAGCAAAGCAACTACCCATTGGTAGCACTTAGAAGTTCTATAATAGGAGATCCGGAGGCAATCTTCTTTTCAGATCCTTCGGAGGGCTCTTAAAAGTTAATCTTACTCTCTGGGCTTGTAAAATTAATGTCGAAGAAGTCGAAAACAACGGTATGTTTCCTGTCTTTTTAGTCTTGCCTGTTTTAATATGAAAATTTATGTATAATATATAAATGTTATATGAATATTTATTTATCTTAGTAATAGGTTTTACTAAAATACATAGGTTCCGAGATATTTGATGTTGAAATAAAATGTTATTTTCTGGAAAACATTCAGACAGCTTTAAAGTGGTTCTAGAAAAAAAAAAATCACATTGCCCGTATTTTATAAGTACTAAACCTCTAATCCATTTTTTAATATATAGTTTCCCATAAATTATGATCAACTATTAAATTATGACTATTTTAATCGTATAATATAAAATAGATAAATTATGAGCTGCCTACGATTAAATAAAATAAATTATTAAAATAAAGACAGCCTAGAAATTTTACATTATTTGTTTTAATTAATAAGCAGGACAGCCGATTGGGAGACATTTTCCCACGAGGAGAAATTTGAGAAGCCTTTCCAACCAAATGGGGAAATGTTTTTTGGGGGGAAATTCGAGCAATTGAGCTAACCAAAGAGGAACTGTGAAATGGACTTTCCACTGCCGTAATTACTTTATAATCGTTTTTATTTTTCATTATTTTAATTCAAGAGACATTTTGATTTTTAATTATTTTTTAAAACAATATTTTGTAACTTTTATTTTTATAACCTGTGGTGGTAAACTAATTGGATACATCACTCCAGCTTGTTTTTTAATTACTGATATATTTTTTGTGTGCTCTTGTGGCAATACCTTATTTTTGTTATAATTATCAATTTGCAAATAAAAGTTTATAATTAAATATTTTTGCCATTTTTATCCTATATTTTTTAATACAAAAATGTCATTTCCAGTAGCGTAGATTTAGGCTATAATACATATTTAAAAAAGTATTCATTTTTGTTTTATGACAATACCGCATTACATAAATTACATTAATTATACGAATTCTAGCTTAATTCCTAGCTAAGGCATTAAGTCATTCATAAACTTAATGTCTCATTATTAAACATGAAAAGCAACATAACTCATTTGTCATTCGGGGGAAATCGGGGGGAATTTCTGAAATGGCTGGGGAGAAACGGGGAAAATTTTATTGCTACCCGAAGGAAAAATGTTATGTTGGAATCGGCAGCACTGTGTGATTTTGAACAAATTCTAGAGAGATATGCCACATCTAATGCAAAACTATAACAACTCATATTAATTTTAAATTTCGTTAATATATATATATATATATATATATATATATATATATATATATTTATATTTAAATACTGATTACTAATTCTATTTAATAATGTTTTTAATAAACCTAATACCTTTCATATGTCCTGGATAAAGAATATGGGGACGTAAACACCTAAAGAAAAATTTACATTTTAACGGAGAAAATTTAAAAAAAAATAAAAATAAGAGAAATTTTAGGTCTGCCAGAATATAAGTATACAATATAAAATTTAAGTATTAACATTTATGTATTTAGTGCTATGTAACAAAATATATGAAAATAAATTTAATTGTTTGGAAATTATAAAGTAAATCCCAGGTGAGAGAGATGGAGAGTATTCACAGAGAAGGGAGGGGTCGTAATTTTAAGAAATATCCCTCGCTCAATCAATTGTCGTTGTTTTTCTTTTTTTATGCGGACCTCTGCAACCGGTCAATAGGTTTTGTCCGCCATGATCCAAAATCGGTGATGCTAAACGTTCAATATCTGCTTTTTAAAACGATTTGATTTACGAAAACTCTAACGCTGTTTTTATTCCTTTTTAGGAATACTTTCAAACACACCTGGTTTAAAAAAAAAAAAAAAAAAAAAAAAAAAAAAAAAAAGTGAACTGTCTGTAATTGTATATGTATTTTTATTTTTGTTATGTTTTAATTATCCACGGGAAAACCTGTATAACATTTGAAGAGAACAACGGATTAAAAAAAAAAAAAAAAAAAAAATGGAATAGAAGCATATCTTTTAATACATATTTATTTAGATTTTTATTAAGACATATACATTTACATACTTAATAAACACGTAAAAATAAACAATTTTATTTTCTTAAATGCATTGATTTCGCCTCATTCTGTGTGTAAAAAAATCGTATATTTCTATGTATAGTTTTCAAAATAATATTTTATAAATATGCATTTAATTTTTTTTTAGTTTACGCTCACTTTTCTTACAAGTACAATAACAAAAATAAGTTCCATGCAATTTGATTCCGATAAGAGCGACAAATTCAATAGCTATCTTTTAAAATTAATTTAAAAGATAAAATAAATGAAAATAAAAATTGATAATATAGAAATAAACTACATTCATCAACACAGTCTTGATGTTCTCCACCTTAGATCCAGAGGAGAGTGTTGTGCCATCTATCCGTGGGTGGCGGAATTATTCACAGCAGTCAAAGAGACAATTAAGAAGAATATCTAAATATATTTTCAGTACTTTTTGATTTAATATTTTTCATAATAAAGATACAAACAAATGTATATAAATAGTTCAAATGTACAAAGAACTCCGACGTTAAAAAGAAAAAAAAAATCTTGACCCATACATCTTTTCCTACTCTACGGTGACAAATTACTATATTTCTGATGTGTTGATACACTTGAAATGTCTTTCGAATCCTGTTTGCAATTTCTTAATTATTTGATCGATTTTACTATACCTAATTATAGTGGTTCTACATACGCTATCTTAATTTAAGGAAGAAGCTAGAAGAAACCCCTAGAAACCCCATAGAGCACTAGGCAAGGTTACTGCGATGCAGAAGTTGGTAGCCCTTAAGCGTTGAGGTACTTAAGCAACCATACTTAAGGCTAAATGTCCCCTCTGTAGTACCAAATGTTACCACCACGTAGCGTGCCAAAATAAACAAAATTTAGATTCCTCCTCAAATCTCAACAGATCATCCGATTTTGGTTCTGTAAAGTTCATTTTGTTCCATATTTTCGTAGAATCTGATGTATCTATTTTAAAAGGCCATATATTTGATATTTACAATTTTAGGTTCAAAAAAACTACTTTCTAGTATTTTTTAAAGAAAAGTCAACTAATAGGCAAGTGTAGAATAATAAAATATAAATATTGGCGAAAAAAAAATTTTAATTATACGAACAACATCGGCCGAAACTCATAAATACGAATTTCTATGCAAATGTTTTTGTTTTGTTTTCAGGTAGCATCTACATCTATCATGACTATAGCAGCCTCAAACTACAAATCTAAAATAAGATTTCCATCGAAAGGTTGTTTTGGGATTCAAAATAGAATTTACACGATCCGAAATGAAAATTTCGAAAAATTATAAAAGTAAACAATAATTAAACTATATAACCAAAAACACTGCATACTTATTGCAAATATATTTAAAAATGCGGGGTGCATCAAAATATAAAAAGGAGTTAGGAAAAATCACGTTAGAAGTATGGCAGAGGATAAGCGATTATAAACACTGATCCCCTACCCTCCTATAATAGTCCAGTAAAATAAGGGTTTGCCGAAGAAAAAACTGCGGAACTTTTATTCTCAACGGACCTTTATGTTTTTTGGGGTGCTGAATCCGAATCTGAAGTTTGCTACCACCGCAACCATCGGCTTCATATTCAAAATCGCAAAAAAAACGCAAAAAAAAAACCCCGTTATTTTCGTTTTTTTTATATCTATAACACCATAACGAAGCTTTTTTCGAAGAAAGTCTTCTAACAAATGCTCCGAAAGTATTTGTCCGATTCAAAATGTTTTTTTTGATCTGAAATCTGAAAGGTGGTTAAATTTACAATTAGATCTTATATATGAAATTTTTATCAAAATTCTTGAAATACACAAGCTATCAAGCTGAAAATCACTTACTTTTGTAAAATAAATGTTTTTTTGGCACATTATCGCTATATCACCAAAACCATTTGTCGGATCCAAAATTTAATATTTTTATCTAAAAGCTGGTTAAATGTACTATTGGTTCCTATATATCTAACTTATAATTAACACCGGGAAATACCCACACCCGTCTACTGAACATGTCATAATTTACATATTTTGCCAAAACATACACATTTAACGTGCTAGCTTGCGTGGTTTACAGGATTCAATATAATTTACATATATAGCATCTGATAGCAAATTTAATCTTTAAGGAAGAAGTTAGAATTAAAAATTTATATATTATGAAAAATATGATATATTATTTTTGAATAAATGTTGCCCTAGAAATTAAAATTATTTACCCCAAATCATAGAGCAGTTTCCTTCTTTCCCTTCCTGCCGCGCGTATTCCTGAGATATAAAACAAGGTTACTGCGATGCAGAAGTTGGTAGCCCTTAAGCGTTTGAGATACTTAAGCAACCATACTTAAAGAAGCGGTAAATGTAACAACAACCCAGGGGTGATCTGTCAGAGGAGAATGAAGTGGAAAATTTTGTGAGACGCGTTATCATGGGGCATATATGATCGAGTTCTCTAAGAATAGTATCCCATACGTTTTAAGAATCCAAAACGATTGCCTGAATAGTAGGTACTTTCCGAAAAGATGGAAGAACGCCGGTCTGAGACTCCTTTACGAGGGTGTAGGGACATGACCCTAAGTCTTTAAGACCTACATGCCTCTTGAATAATTTTTTGTATGAGTAAGGTTTTGGAGCATCTCACTACATAATGACCGGCTGAATTAAAATATCACAAAAGGTAAGGGAACCTTTGATGCTCTGCTGAGGATTCGCGTGGACATTGGGTGGAAGGACAAGCAATTCTTTTATATATCCTCAGCCTTCAAAAATGTTTGTGAGACACGCGTGCTCCAGCAGCTTCAAAAATATGAAGCGTCTTTCAAATTATATGTTTTTGTTAGAAGCTACCAACAGGGCAGAAGTGTAAGGGTTCAGGGTTGTTAGTAAGGAACCAAAGGTTATATAGAGAGGGGTGTCCTCAAAGACAGATCCTTAGCCCGGGCCTATGAAAGCTGGATTGTTGGATGAGTTACCTCTTTAATTAATTAATTTAGTTATGTTATTAAGTTATAGTTGTTATAGCAGTGTTAACATAATCTTTTGTGAAATGTCGCATATTTCAACCCGTGTAGCCGAAAGGCAAATTAGGGAGTTCAAATAAATAAATAAAAAGCTATCCGTCTTAGACTCCCCACAACATTGCTAATCCCAATATCAATATCATATTTTCTATGAAATCAGGTCCAACAACCACAGCGATCTCTCTGTTCCTCTGTCTCTTTTTTCAATGGCATAGTAGAAGATGGAAAAACATTTCTTCACCTTTGCCATTAATTTCACGTAAATAAAATATAAAAGTTATTTTACACTGCCCTGCTTACTTTTTGATGGTATTCCATTTTGGAGATGGCTTCCTGCGATTCCTAATAATTTTCACCGAAATAGCCTTCACTGTTCACCAGTTTAGAACTCTTTTAAATGTTCCCTCCATTATTCCATTATAGTCTCGCTTTGCCAGATAATGTTTTCATATCATAGATTTCATAAAATTTAAAAAAAAGTTATAGAACAAGTCTACGCAGCTGTCGTTTCTGACCGATGTGTCTCATTGTTTTTCCTCAAGTGACAACATTACAATACAATGAGAGGCAACAAAAAAACAAAACAATTTTTTAAAAAAATTAAAACTATATTTTCAAAAATATTGATTAAATAGGATCGTTTTTAAGGATCCACGACATTAGCAGCAATTTTGAAACACACAATGGTATCTGAACCAGAAACAAATGAAAACTGGATGATAGCATGTACCTGGAACAGAATAAATGAATCAGTAATTTATAATAAATATTCATAAAAACAATTATAATTATTATTATTAGTTATAAATAAAAATATTATATTTTGTAACTCTTGTGATTGCCTACAACGTATTGGTCGAAATATTACGATAAGCACAAGTCTGAAATAGCATCACTTCTAATAAAAAATATATATTATATATATTATAGATTTAGTTTCTGGCTGCCTAGAATTTCATTTTTGTTTGTATTTAGATAGGAGGGTACTCTACTACATCATTCCTAAAAAATATAAACCCAATAAAATAAAATAATAAATATTATTACTGTTTTTACATTCAAAAAAGAATATGGCCAAGAGACCTTCTAATCTATAACTATTATTGTAGTACAGCTGACATCCCGACAAATTCTAGCACCATCCTCACCACGTATGCTGATGACACTTGTGTGTTATCAGTAAACAATGATCCCTTTATTGCCTCCCAGACACTCCAATCCCATATCACAAACCTTCAAAAATGGTGTCAAAAATGGAGGATCAAAATAAATCCAATTAAATCCCATCAAATAACCTTTACCCTTCAACGTAAACCTACGACTTCCTGTCCTACAATATCCATTAATGATGTCCCACTAATCCCCGTTGAACAGATCCGCTACCTAGGACTCCACTTGGACAAACGTCTTACATGGAATCCACATACTAGACTAAAACGACAAGAAACTGCCCGTCGTTTTCGACTACTTCAACATTTACTTGACAAACGTTCAAACCTTCTAATCAATTACAAAAGACTCATATACATAACAGTGATTAGACCTATTTGGACATACAGAGTTGAGCTTTGTGGCTCCACTAAACCATCCAATTCATCTCGCATCCAATCATTACAATCCAAAATCCTTAGAAAAATCCTAAATGCTCCTTACTTCGTCACAAACAAACTCATCCATAAAGATCTTAATATACCTTACGTTTCTGACTTAGCTCAAACCAGATATCTATCCTCTCATAGCAAACTCCACAACCATTCAAATCCATTAGTGTCACAACTTGCTTCTCAATCCATTCCACATAACCTTCCGAGGCACCTGAAAAGAAGATGGCCTCGAGACCTTCTAATATAGAACCTCATTATATAGAACCTGTAGAAGTGCTACCAATGGGTAGTTCCTTTAAAAACAAGTGACGTGTCATTTTTATCATTATCATCATATTTACTTGATGTATTGTATGTTTATATTGTAAGTACAGTTGTAAATTTCAATCAATAAATAAAAAAAAAAAAAAATTATTGTAGTGATACTAGTGAGTAGTTCTCCACAAGTTATTTACATGTTATAATTATTTGTATATTTTATGCTTTTGTAAATATCAATAAATAATAAAATAAAATAAAAAGTGCTAGAATAATAAAACGTATGTGACTATAATTAATATTAAGTTATTAATACAGGTCTCACGAAAAAATGTGAAATTAGTAAATAGGTAAGGTCTAAATATAATAAGATGTCTATATTTGTCAATATTAGTGTATTTATCTATTTTTATTAGTAATCTTTATTATGGGACAGATTTTCCCTTAACAATAATAAAAAAATATATAATGTGGTGGTACTATAGTCCAACATATTAGTTATAATACGACATGCTAAAATTTCCACCCAATTGATTTTTTCCGTTTTTTCAGCTAAAAGTTTCGTTATTTTTTAGCCGTTCACGTCCCCGTAAACTTTCCAGCGCATATAAACCGTATTAGGATTAGTAAATAATCAACTACAAAAAAGCAAGCATTATTTTTAAAAAATACTAAACAATTTTAAATTTACGAAATTTTGAATTAATAAGGATTATATCCGCCCCTTAAGTTCATTACATCTTACATTCGATTGGGTTGTTATGAGCCTAACGTAATTTTGAATAAATTCTTGAGGGATATGCCCCATCAAATGCAAAACTATAATGTATCCTATTAATTTAAAATTTCGTAACTTTAACTTTTTTTTAAATACTGCTTGAATTTATTAATTAATATTTTAAAGAACACTAATACGTCTCATATGCCCTGGTTGAACTAATTGGATACGTGAACATCTACATCAGAATAAAAGTTGTAGCCGAGAAAATGAAAAAATTATTGGGAGGAATTTTTTGCTTGTCAGTATATTTTTACCTGTTAGTATATTAAAAAAAAAAAAGGAAACCGACTCTAATGTGGGAATTATAAGTTATTGAAGTCTAAACTAATCTAGAAAAACTATACTATAACACATTAATAAGACCTGTAGTTACATATGAAGCCGAAACTTGGTGTTTCGGCTGTGTGGATGACGTCCAGAAACTGAACGTTTTTGAAAGATAGGTAATAAAATGAATATGCGGCGCAACACAAGTAGGCGGAATATGGAAGAAAAACAAATGAAGAAATAGACATGTTAAAAAGGGGGAAAATTGTAAACTTCATTAAAGTAAAGAGATTAAGGTTGGCTGGCCATGTAAACAGAATGGCAGCAGATAGAATGCCAAAGAAACTGCTAGATATGAGAATGACTAGAAAGAGAAAAAGGGGAAGACCGCAAAGTAGGTGGGAGGATGAAGTAGCAAAAGATTCCGCAAAATTAAATATTAAGTACATAAAGAAAAATTAAACTTTTAGCGAGAAAATGAAAAAATGTAGGGTGGAATATTTGCTTGTTAATATATTTGTAATGGTATGAAATTGATTAAGCCTAAATAGCATAAATAGTTAATAATAATGTAGACTATAAGATTGTAGAAATATCAGACCGTTGCATTTTCTACCTCCGGAAATAATCCTTGCCCCGCAGGTGGGGGGGGGGGGGGGGACTGCCCGATGCCTCATCCTGTATCGATCCGCTCTTGCATAATGCAGGAATCGATAATCAGGACCTTGCTATATCCTCTGGAAGGGGTTATTTTTTCTGGTATATTTTGGTTGTATTGTACTTCTTGGAATTGTTAATTATTATATGTATTAGTAAGATTATAAGGTTATTTATTAATATAAATAAACTTATATTTAAATGACAAGAAACAGTTTTCGTTATCGACTACTCCAAAATTTACTTAACAAGCTTCAATTCTCCCAAAGAATTAAAAAAGATTTTCATGCATAACAGTGATTACCCTATAGGACATACGGAGGTGAGCTTTGGGGCTCCACCAAAACTTCCAACTCTTCTCGTATCCAATTCTCACGATTCAAAATCTTTCGTAAAATCCTCAATGCTACTTATTATGTCACATTTATTTAACCAATTCATAACGAGATAAATGCCCTTTTATTTTGCAGATTCGGCCCAAACAAGATACCTATCCTTGCAAAACAAGCTACATACCCACTCAAATCGAGTAATCTTCAAACTTGCTTCTAACTCGATCCGCGATAACCCTTCTAAGTGTATGAAAAGAAAATGGCCCAGTGACTTTTTAATTAAATGTGTAAAACCCGTTTTATTTTTATTGTCTGCATATAATTTAGTACACAAAATATTTTGTATAAAACAGTATCATCAGTGTCCTGCAAAAAGGATTAATCGGGAAGAAAAAGTTTCCTTTTGTGAACGAAATAATTTCATCAATTTTCAAAAGGACGAAAATTATGTTTTCGGAAGACTAACTACGCAACAACAAAATATATTTCCTAGCAAACCGGGAGTTATATCCTGAATCTGTTCCGCACTTTTTTTTAGCTTTAATGTCATTTTCATTTTCAAGCATACCTGTGAAGGAGGTGGCACAAATTTTTGAGTCTTTATGAATTGTTTTCAAAACTTCCCGCACATGTACCTTGTAAAGTGTTTTTTGTCCCTGACCTTCACCTGCTGTGAAAGTTACCAATTTCATCAAGCCTGTTCATTTTTTGGAGAGTTGAATGATTTTTGGAAATTATTTTACCTGTTTCCTTCGAAGACTTTCCTTCCTTTCCTAAACTAATTTTACTAATTTTCTGATTTCTAAAGAAGACTCCATAACGAAAGCTGAAATAATTGTAAATTTACTTCCTTTACGGTAAAAGATATTAGAAGACTAAAAATAACTCTGAGGAATACAGTGCCAGTGATCCCTCAAAGGATCAACACCTTTTGATTGGATATTTTCTTTTTTAAAATTGAGCACACAGAATATTTTTTTATTTAATTCCAGTAGATCCATACTAATCCGACCTCTGAGGTACCAAGGATTAGGACGGAACGAACAAAAAGACGGATAAACCGGGGATTTCAATGAAACATGTTTGTTTTTTTATAGCTAAAAGTGTATTATAATTCAATAAAAACTATATATCAACATTTAAAAATAAATTAAAGAAATAAAAACGTACTTTATATACAATAATAGACTGATATATTGGCATAGATATATTTTCTCCAGTTATTTATGTATAGACGCATTGGACTTAATAACACTATATTGTGTTGGTTTCCAGCAAACTAACAACTTTAAAATCGTTCATAATTAAGTATGCTCTAAAGGTTTTAAGGCAGTACAGAGCATAACCGTAAAAAGAAAATCAACAATTCCACTATATTTTGGGAGGATTCCGAAATTTTAAAACCTTGTATCTTAGTCTAAGATCAAGCTACAGATCTAATAATCTGTTCATATTGTTGAAAATTTAGTATAATTTTGAATATAAAATGCATTTGTTTAGAACTAACCGTGTAGCAGATATGCGGAAACGTTAAGACGCGCTGCCAATTAGCGAGCGGCGCACAGTGGGGCAGACGTGGAAAAAACCCTAAAATCTCATGATTTTCTTTTTTTTTTTTTTTTTTTTTTTTTTTTTTATTTTTGTATACCTAAATAAATGTAGCATAAGGTTGTGGAACTGATTTTTCGATTATTTCCTTACCAGAATCTGGACACGTCCTTGAAGTTGCCCTTTTCTGGAGTTGAGAAAATAACACGGTTTTGAAGTTCTGTTAAAATAATTTTTTATGAGACTGAATTTTTAGCAAACATTTTGTATCCTTTGAACTTCACAATTGGTGTTTACTGGTTTATGGACGATTTTTATTTCGTAAATGTAGCCCCAACCTTAACTGCCAGGAATTTTCAAAGTTAGCTATCTCGTAAATCTAACTTATCTTCATTTCACTTGGTCTTTCAAAAAAAGCTACACCGAACTAGGCTCTCTTTAGGGGTTCAAATTGAAGTACAGGTATCTGAGAAACCGTGTTATAAATATAAATCCCGGCTTCGGCCATATTTGTTCAGGGGATGAAATTATGTGTTATTTTTCACTGTACAGAAACTAAGTTTTGTTGCTCTTTAGTTGGGCCATTTATCTTTCGAATAAGTGGAGAAAGCTTTGTGCAGAAGCCCAGGTCCTTCATGGACTGTTGCGCCCTATATAGGTAGGCAGATGTATAGATAAGAAATAATTTTCATGTTATAACAATACATTGATGAATAAACAGTAAATATAATTATGTACCTTGGGAAAACTTTCAAGAATAAACATATTGAGTCGGTAGGTAACCACTTCTCCGGCATCCAAAGGGCATTCACCATTAATCAGCTCAGAGCAGACGTCGTCATTTTGAAGTGGATAGACTGTTTCTACACCAAGAGCGAACGCTTTGGTGACGGTCTTCAATTCTGCCAGATCTTTAGCTAAATTAAAAATATTTGCAAATCATATAGTGAAAATAAAAATATTTCTGAAAAAAAAAAAAAAAAAAAAAAAAAAAAAAAAAATGGTTTAAAGCATTACAGTTATTATACAGCTCTCTAATCTAACTGATCGGAAAAGTTATATTTTTTTAATTTTTAAATAAATAAATTTAACAATTTCAAGCCACAAAAAATTTAATGAAACCTTCTAACGAATTGATTTAATATATTTTAGTTTCAATTAAAATAAAAAGTTGATACTCTATTTTAAGATTAATAAGTTTATTTAACTGTTTTAAAATTGCTTAAACAGGCAGTAGTATGATTAAAATATTTCAAAGTTTTGGGTCAACTGGTCTAACAACAAACACTGTTCACATTCTTAATAAAAAGTAACCTGGATATTTTATGAGTTCTTTCTCATGTTTCCATAAAATATAATTCTTATATAATATATTCCAAAAATATATAATTCTTTCTTGAAAATAGAATTGACCTAGTGTAAACACTGTGGTTAAAGAAAAATAGTTAGATGATGGAGTGAATGCTGATGAAGTGAATTCATGAATTAATTAGTACTTCTTTATAAAAGAATACAAATTATTGCATTAAAATAAATGACATCCCATACCATAAGACAAAATCTGTAAACCGGAACCTCAGCCCAATCCTTGATTTCTGGAAAATTCCATAACACGATTTTGATGCTGTGGATTTAGTTGGGGCTACCGAGCTAATCTTCGGATTCTTAAGCCATTATCTACGAGACTTCGCTTCACAGTTTTTGATATACCACTTTTCAACGAATATCCCTGAGCCGCTGAGACAGCTGAAATGCAGTAGAGTTAAGAGATCAGAGGCTCTGCAATATCAATTACTGGTCATCTCGAGCCGTCTAGATTATGAATTATTCTTAGAAGACCAAATATAAATGTAGAATGGATTTTTCCAAAGAATATATTCTAGAGGACACTTTTGATCATAATTTGTCAACAAGTTTACATTTTATACAGGGTGAGTACCTCTTAATCTAAAAAAAAAAAATTGGGTGAAACTAGATCAAAAATAAAGAAAAATACCGCAGACCATACCTTTATATTCCAATCCGTTGCAGATATACGATAATTCAAAGACTTTTGAGGAAACCACGTTTTTCACCATAAAAGCTGTAATCTCTCCACTTTGTTGAAATATTTTTCAAACTTTGATAACATTTTCGGATTTAGCATTAAATTTTCTATAACAGCAGGTTAAATGTAACCTTGAATTTTACTAACTTGGGATCTAAACAGCTCGATCTTCACCTTATTTAGGGAAGTTACAATGTCTTGTATTACTTCAACGCTCACCGTTTTTCGAAAAAAATATTCACAAAACTGCATGATTTCATGGTGTTTTCATTTGGCACACAAATCAGCTTTCGAATGATATTTGAAAAGTAATTATTCTGTTTCGATTTCATGGAGAAATTTACTTTTGAAACCGAAAAAACATGGTGTTTTCATTTGTCACACAAATCACTTACTTGTGTAAATAAGACATTATGAAAATCTCTAAATGGAAATATGCATTTTAAACATAATAAACTCTTCATTGGAATAAAAAGTAATGAAAAAATTTACTGTTTAATAGACAATAAGGGAAAACTGTCTATAAAACGACACCAGTTCAATGGATTTTATGTTATTACATTTATTTATATATTATTATTAATTAGGATTTATTTTATTACATTTTCAATGTAAGGTTTAAAACCCAATGATAGTCAACATAAACCTCAATTTTGCCGTTAGATTCTGAATGCAGACGATGTTGAATAATACCACTTTTTGGGGTAAATGTTATGGAAAGATGTGTCTGCTTTTACAGGGAAAGGCATTTCTATATATGTAATAGGAATGCTCTGCCTACTGGCTTCAATTCCAGACTAAAACGTATAAGGGAATATTTATGAATTTCAAAAAAGGCCGTGTTACAATAAAATTAATAAGAATTTAACAAATATTAATTATCATTAGAAAGTTTACTGTACATAATTCGATATGAAATCAGCTACTGAACGATGACCAATAAAAACATTTACAACATTTGTAAAAATTATTTAATTTCTAATTTAACTTACTTGCTTCGAAGTCTATTTCTACTACGACGGTTGTTGATCGAACAAGATCACAGGGAGGTTCACTACAGTTGCTCACTCGGATGGCGATGGGTGGAGGTGAATTTTTCTCTGCGCCTACAAATGAACGATTTTTATAATTTTTGTCTGAAGAACTTATGATTTAAAATGACATATCATTCAATTTGACATGTAAAATAAAGATGGAGTATCTTTGGACTAAAAAAGAAAAACAATATCATAATTGACTATTTTTGAAAATTCTTTCACTTTCATTCAATAATTTATGAATTCTATTGTTGATATATTAACATTTAGATGTTTTCTAAGATTATATTAATTTTTATCACGCTTTAAACATTCATAGCGAAATATATGAACTCTGATTCGAAACACTTAATGAACAATTTAAAAAAAAAAAATACTGAAAATGTTTTAGAAAATGCCGAGGAAACGTCAGAACGAAAAAAAGGTTTATTATGATAAATAATAGCTCACATGAGTCAAATGTCGTTGTGAATGCCGTATGAAAAATCGTAAAGGACAGAATAAGGTGTAGAATCATTTTAAACTGGGCTGTTACCAACTGACTACTGTTATAAATATAAGAGATATTTACGAATATTATTTCTTATTAATCGTTAGACGATCGATACACTTCAGATAACAGTGAAGTGGGCCCCTCCCATTGTTTCAACTAAACTCGTTGACAAATTATGATCAAAAGTGTCCTCTAGAAATTTTTTTGAAAAATTCATTCTACACTGATTGATCACTAATACAATATTAGTGTATATACAACACGAATTGAACCGCAGTAATAACATGCCGAATTATTGCTGTTATCCTCTAGTTAAGTGTGTATTTTTTTTTTTCTTTCGAGTATCAGGAACAAGTTTATGAAATAAAAACAATTTTATTCAAAATATTTACCCTCATTTTCTATATTTTTTTCACAACCAGTTATAAACTGTTCATTCTCTGAACTGAAAAAAAAAAAAAAAAATTGTGAATAAGTATATCAATAAAGTCAGAAATTCCGCTTTTAATATGAGAATTATATTAAAAAATTTTACCTTTAAGGAAGTTGTCCAAATTTCCGAACAGAAGGAAATCTATTGGAGTTAAGTCAGGCTAATAAAGAGGATGTGGATGGACTTGTAATACAGCTCGTTTAGTTCCTTCACTGTCTGCCATGAAACATGGGGTTTGGCGTCGTCAAGAAAGCGTACAGGCCCCTTCCGATTAACTTATGCAGGTTCCTTTTTTCTTTCTTTTTTTTTATATAAGTTTTTGATGCATTATGTCAACATCACTTCAGATAGGTAAAAAGGGGAAATGAATTATTCCTGCCATTCACCACCACATAGAAATCAAAAATTATTTTGGATACAAATTTGGTTTTGTCTGTGCCCTCCTCCCCTAACTCCCTTCCGCGAACCCCGTGGCAGTGTTTCTTGCAGCTTGGGCTGCCTTAGTTTAAATTAAAAATAAAATAAAAAAATTCTAAAATCGCGTTTTTCCATGGTCATATTTGATGGCATACTGAACCATGTGCGATCAATTGGATTCATAGAACATATTATAAAAAAGAGGAGATTAATATCGGATTTTTATAATCTGTAAACATAAGCGTAGTAAACATCAGAAGTACACTAATCCAACTTTGAATTTCTGAAATAATAAAGACAGACATTTCATACATAAAACGAACCAATCAAGCACTGCTATAAGGCCAAGGTTTACAGTAACTCACGATATGGATTAAATCGCATGTGATTGGTGATTAACCACATGTTTCTATCGTTTATAACAATTACATTTTGTTCCTAAGATATTAATTAGTTGTAGAATAAGTACAAACAAATGAATAAAACAAAATAATCTTATTTAAAAAAGAAACTTAATTTGTTCACTGTTGATCAATGTTATGAGTTTAAAGGTTGTTTAATTTTTAATATTTGGTATTGCATATTTAATCCTTTTCCCACCTGTGTTGATTACTACGGTACGGATCCTTCTTGGATGACTTTCTAACAACTTCTCACTTTGTTGTGATATGTTTTAATCACACTGGGTCACAACTATTCCCGTAGTTGCTGCGTTTTATGCTGAAGCATTAACATCAATCAAGGATCTTTTCAGCTGGGCCCAGAGATTCTCAATAGCGTTTAAATTTGAGGATTGCCGTTGCCAATCTAAACGTTTTTGAAACACGAGTGACATGTTTAGGATGATTGTTTGCTGGGAAAAAAATACTTTAAAATCTCAACGTAGCCAACTACAGTCATTCTCCATTTTCTATATGAGAACAACCATTTTTAACATGGAGCATCAACATACTACTAGACTTCTACCAAAAATTCAATAGTTGGTTCAACATATATTTAATGTAATTGTTCATTTCGCCCTTTCTATATCTAGTCTTTCCCGTTAGTACCAAATCTATTAATTGGTTTTATCAGATTATACCACATTTGACAAATTATTTTTTGGTAAAGTATTCCGCTGTATTTTAACGCAAGTGTCATCGTTTTCTAATCGAATTGTACTAACAAAACCGCGCTTTGTTTTAAAATTCGGCTTAAATAAAAATTTAGAGTAAATTAAAACCAAAGAAAATAACTAAATTTTTATCATTAACTGCCTTTTGATGGTCAATTGAATTTTACAAATAAAAAAAAATGTTAAACACCTTCGGGTAAAGTACGTCAATTTTTTAAAATTTGTTTTTAGCACTTCAGTAATTCCTAGTGTCTGAAAATAAATATAAAGAAATTGAGGAAACAATTCATCAATGAACCCTTCACATTGTTATTGTAATTCAAACGGTCGCCTATAATTTAATTACTGCTCAACCCATCTAAACAAAATTTAAGTGGCAGGTAATGGATTACAATGTACTGATTCCGTTTAATTAGAGTGGTTCTATGTGTTTTATAACTTAAGTTTCAGAAAAAAAAAAACACCTCAATATTGATTTTATTTTTCAATCCTATTTATTACACAGTAGTTTTAAGGTAGCACAGTGCTTATTTATATGATTAAAAAGAGGGGAATTTCCTTATTTTCAACCATTCTAAAAACGACGAAAATAGATAAATTGAACAAGATGCAAATTTGTATAGTGAAATGTAAATTTTTTTTCTCAACTTCTAGGAAAAATTTTTTTTTTTCAATTTTGTTTTTCAGTAGAATCACCAAAAAATTGTTGGCTTTTAATAATAAATTTTCAATCAAATTTAATTATAATTATACGAAATTCTAAATTGATAGTTTCCCAAATTAATAAGTAAAAAGCTGATTTTCAATTCATAAATTGGGTGACTACTATTATTATTATTATAAACTAAGAACTGGTTAGTAAAAAGAAACAAAGCAAGAAAAATAGTGAACAAGGGTGGCTGCTGGGGAGATAAGTTCCAACAACAGGTAACATCAAAAAAACCCTAGAAGAGGAACAGCATGAATTCATAAAAAAAATCTGATGAGTGCCAAACTTAAAATATATAAAACAAATAAACGGGATAAGAACAAATAACTACATACCCAAGGAGTTTCAGAACACCTATAGATTAGTCTTAGACAGGCCTGGATTTACGCCTGGGCGGCACTCCAAAGGAGGCAGGAAGAAAAGTTAATTTTTTTGCCCCTTCAGATTTATTTATTTATAATTCTGGGGAATGGACCTTCATGACATTGTTCCTGTGGGGAAGAATTCACCTCCCAACTCGATCAATTATATATTTATTGGAGATGTTGAGGTTAGTGGGAAAGGGGGGGAGTGGCAAAAAAAGAAAATCAATGTACTTTGGTTGCAAGTTTCAGAAATTAGACATGATAGCCCTGAAGTAACGTTTAAATTTAGCAGTGAGGATTCAAGTAGAGAGCAAAAGGCTGGGATCTGGTTTCATGGAAAGAGTGATGATTTTAAAGTTTAAACTTCAACAATTCTGAAAGACAGTTACATGGGAGAATCGTAATAGACACAAACATCTGGTTCCTCACACTACTTAATGGAAAAAATGAAGTTCAATGCCAAATATGTCAAAAAAAAAAATAATAATAATAATAATAAATTACTTTTACAAAAAACCCTGCTGACATTGATCAGGAAAAATGTGATCCTATCGGTATTAAGGGATTAATTAAAAAACACAGTTACTCAAATGGTTTTTGTAGAAGGTTTTACATATTATTTTTGCTATTTTATTACATATGCTTGTTATTATGGTCCATTATGAGAAATAACAGCTTATATGTTTGTTTATGTATCTTTCCATTAGAGATACAGGTTAGCAGCTCGTTTTCACACCACCAACTCAGTTAATGAAATAAAGATATAGTAAAATACGATAAAGAGAAATACAGTTAATAGAGATATAATGTATTTATAATTGCTCTAAAACGTATTATGCATGATGTACATTACATTAACCATCCTTAAAATCCCATCTTAAAATTGAAATCTGCAATATGAAATAAATGAATGTTTTAACTACAATTTATTATAATGGCAGTGATAGTTTATAAGTCAATAAAATTAATTTACATACATATACATATATATATACATATATATATATATATACATATATATATATATATATATATATATACATATATATATATATATATATATATATATACAGTATATATATATATATATATATACATATATATATATATATATATATATATATACATATATATACATATATATATACATACATATACATATACACACACGTATGTGTAAGTAAATATACAAAATAAAATTGTATAACAACAAGTTATTATGTGAAATTGATAACTTATTCAGTAAATTCATACAAAAACATTACTGATTTCATTCACAATGAGACTTTATAATTTATAAATCATTCATTAATCTTTAAAAAAATACATAATAATTTTGTATAATACTTTGGTAACTTAATTAGCTTTAAACCCAGTAAGGCTCAGCTATAAATCATACAATTACTAATAAATGTGACAATATGTTTGGTTTCACATTAAATTTGTGTATAAAACAAGAATATAAAAACCAAAATATTTTCTTTATAAAAATACAGTACAAAAACAATGTCTATGTGAAACTCATATAAAATACAAATAAAACCAATCACATATTAAAACACTACTTTTGACTATTGAAACATATACTAAAAAGTTTTTATCAGTCATATAATTAATATTAAAATTATCTTGCCTAAATTAATACTTTTGTACAATTTAAATATTAACACATATATATAGTATAAACTGTAAAAAATTTGTATAAAATAAGGAATTATTTTAAAGTTTGATTTTTCAAAACAATAATCTTATAATAATTGTACCATGTCTAAAAATCAATGTTGGCAATCGATTTACATATATATTCTTTTAAAAACTCTTAATGCATAACAAACATTAATGGTCTATACAGAGTGTCCAAACAACTTTGTACACCCACTTTTTCTCGTAGAATTAATATTAGAAAACAATTCAAGAATTTCTAGAGCCAATTAATTTTTTCTATAGTTTAAGATTCTGGCACCATTTTTTGTTTTTTATAATGTCAGTATGACATCAACAATATTTTTTCAAATGGGAACACCTATTTTTCTAAAGTTTATTAGAAAGATTATTTTTTGTTTTGGTTCTTTTATTTATTGATATTGGCTAGGAATTTTATAATTAAAAATGTCTGAATAAAAAAATGTGAAGTCTGCCTTTAAGAGCCTTTTTTTTTTTTTTTTTTTTAGGTGTTTTCAAACCTACAGTTTGTGCACATAAAATAAAGTTTTAAAAAAGATGTTTTTAATTGAATAAACAAATTTTATGTCATCATGAAATGAATAAAAAAGAAAAGAAAAAAAAACATGTGAGAATATTAAACTATTGGAGAAATAAATAAGGTCTTTAGTATGGATTGTTTCCTAATTTTAATCTGGCAAGAAAAAAGTGGAGTGCATAGTTGTTTGGACATGCTGTATTCTGTGCATATCTATATTTGTTCATTATCTGAATTCCTTGCTACAAAGTAATTTAAATTACTTTAAAGTAGTAAAAAATTCTATCCTATTCTATAAATCAATATTGTTTAACTAATTAACAGTTTAAAATCAATATCATGTAATGGAGTAACATGTAAATATTTTAAACGTAAAATTTATACATTATTAAAGATGTTTTGTAAAAGACAATCGTGAGACAAAAACAATGTATCAGTGCAACTTGAGACCAAAAGGCAGTTATTAACACATGAACATTTAATTTATGAACTCAGTCAATATAAATATTTGACAATATATACATATTATTATTTTAATGAACAGCTGACTGTTCGGTATAAACAATAGCTAAATCCTAAACTTTTGTCATCACTTCATTAATCACATAAAATATATATAAATTATTCATTTAACATAAGGCTTTCTAAATATACACGCATATATCGTTCTAGAAGACAGAATCATATGCCATCATTATTGCTGACATATATTAAACCTATACAATATTCCTGAATTTTTAGCCATCAACACCAACTGTGAAAATTGAGTAAAAGAACAAATTTACAGCATAAAATTTGTATTTGGTATCTTAAAATTACTCGGGTATAATCTGTCCAATATGTGCTAGTTTTTCTCTTAATGTTCTGAAAGATGGTCTTTCTTCTGGAGCATGGGTCCAGCACTGTTTCATGACCTGGAACAAAAATTATATAACTTATGTATAGATTTAAGTTATATACATTTATATTAATAATATAATATAGAGCATACATAACTCTCTAAAACATAAAGTTAAATACCAACTGAAGGAAAAGGGAAGTAATCAAAATATTAGTAAAAATGAAAATACAGATAATATTAACCCTTCACCGGTCTCTATGTCATCCGTTTTTATTAATTAAAGGAAATGGAAATTTCCGTTGGCCATTTCTATACAATAAGAGGGTAAAAATAAATCACAGTTGTTCAGTGTACAGTGAAGAGAAAGGACTAAAGTGAAAAATTGTGACCTGCCGTCCTCAGTATGTTCAGTGCTCGTGGAGTAACAAAATGTAAGTAGGAATTGGAGTTATTTCTCTCAAGTTTTTATTTATTACTATTTAACTAAGCATCTGTTGACTAAATACAAGTATTTATAAGTGTATCGACAAAGATACACATGTATAAATATATATATACAATATATACATAAAATCTTGCGCAACAACTTATATCACCATATAATATAACCAAGAACTTTGATGAAAGAGCAACTGTATAGCATAAATAAAAAAACCTTCCAATTGATATGAAAGTTCTTCTGAATGTACACAATCTGAAAAGAGATATTGAAGACTTCGAATAGACTCCTACTTATTCAGATACAGTACCCAAGGAAAAGTGGTTTAGAGGTACATGTGGAAAATTGAAATAAACAAAATCGCCTACTACAAAAACATGTGTTTATGTGCTGGAAACATTCGAAAATAGTAAGTGAGCATTGCTTACATGCATTACACACATAAAAGGTGTTAGTGAAGAAAGATCATAATATAATTATTACTTATTAAGAATAAGCAATAATTATGTAAATAATAATATGTTATATTTGTTCATAATATATATATATATTTTTAATGTTTAGTAATATAGTATAATTAATTTGAAAAATTGTATCAGTAATTGTTTATAAATTAATTTTTTAATATCTCATTCTAAATAAATATTTTTTATTTATTTATACATCTTTTCACTTATAAATGAACAAATTTATAATTCTAGTAAATAAAGTTATCATTAAGCAAAATATGGTTAGCGACCAGTGGTGTTATGAAAGCCTTAGCGACCGGCGCACAGTGATCCAGAATGTTTTAAAAGCGGAAAAAAACTAATAACTTTTTTAAAAATGACCGTATTGCCTTGTTAAAAGTTCTAAAATATTTGTATTCTTTATTCTGCGCGTCCTGGGCTTCCTCCAATAAGGTTCTTATTGGAAAAACCGCTTGTTCAATTATCTCCTGGCCATGCATCAAAAGTTTGAGTACTGAAGCTGGCATGTAGTACCAAGGGTACAATGTTATGGCCAAATTTAATTGAATAAATGGCATAATTACTCGTGATCACCTCCAAAATTATTTTAAATCTTTTAATAAAAGTTACATCAACTTTAGTTATTTCCAAAGTCATCGAATAGTTTTCAAAAACCGTCTTGATGCATTTCCGGTGTTAGTCGTTCCTGCCCCTTGTTTAACAATATCTACAAGTATCCATAGTTTTTTTTATGGATTTTGTTGATTCATTTATCTTCCAATTTTAAAAAGGTATATTATAACTCAGATGAAGGACATGGTCCATGAACCAGATTCTGGCATGCATCATTGACCTTCCGAGTTTAAGGGATTCTACATTTAATTCCTCCTTCATCAGTTTTGGCCATTTATTCATTTCCAAAGGCTTGGCTCCATAAATAATACAGTTGTTTGCTGAAGTAGTGTTGGTAACAATTTGAGCTACTTTTCCGTCAAACATTGTAAAATGTAATTGATGTTTTACATCACCCTTGTGATGTACACCTTTTACATGTTTTACGCCACATCCAATTACTGAATCTCGCAAACATTGAATTTTTATTTTCCATTCTGTTCATTTCACCTATGATAACATCTAGTGTCTCTTTTGTGTAGGTAAATTGTATAGGAAGACAAAACCTAGTCGAAGAAGGTTGAGGGTTCTTCCACAGATCAATATCATCAAAATTGTTTACTTAAAATGGATAAGTGAACAGAAAGAGTAATATAATCGTCAAGGTTTTTATTTTACTTCGATCCTCAAATTAAATAAGAACAATTCTTTACAAGACCGGCTTCATATTTTTATTTATTTTTTTAGCTTCTTCAGGTAGGTACATCTGACAAAATGACAATCGAAAAACAACATTAAAAATAAGTTAATTAGATATTATATCATCAAAATAAAAAATTAACTTAACAAAAACTCTTGCAGACTGTGAATAGACGGTAAAAATTTTAAATGTAAATTGTAGATCTGAATATGAATTTTCAATCCACATAAGCAACATCGCGGAATTAAAATAAAATAGAAGAATATGAAAACTGCACCAGCATCAAATAAAGAATTTTCACCTTGTTCTTGGTGCTCTTCATCTAAAGTAGCCATACACCTAATTTTACATCCCTAACCCATTTGGGAAGGTAATAATGGGGGCGACAACCCTTATCAAAATACCTACACCACCACACTAAATGAGTATGTTTTGACAAAAGTAAATTAAACTAGCTTCGAGGTAAAAAAAAAAAAGAAATTTTGGATCGGACAATAGTTTCACAGTTATAGCGAAATAAGAAATGATGAATTTCACTAAATATGGAAACATGGCCCCTTTTGGCCATAAAGCTCTCGTGGCGAAACGGTTAGTCTTGCAAAATTTAATTTATTTAACTCTAATTTATTATAGAATAAGTTTGTCAAAAAAAACCCTTCCTTATTGAGATAAAGCCCAAAACCAGAAAAAAGTGCCGAAATTTGGTCAACAAGAGCCCAAAAACCTTTTGCCTGCAAACTTGAAATTTGTGTTCAGCGACCCAAAAAACATAAAAGGGTAAGAAAATCAAAACTATAGCAAAACTGTCCTCTGCAAATCCTAATATGCCTGGCCTATTTGGAGATTTTATAAATCTTTTTTAACCAACCAGTTTCATAAAATATATCCACATAATATAAAATATCCATAAAATATTCGAAAAATATTTATCGAACAAGCAAATATAATAGAATTGTAAAACAAAAATGATAAAAACTGCACATTACATGATATACTTCAGAGGGAGCAGCTTTAGGCCTTTCTAATAAAATTCCTCTCTGAACTCTTTCTACAACTTCAGTATTCTTTAGTTTTCCATATGGCATTTTTCCACAAGTAAAAATCTCCCACATTAAAACACCTAAAAAATATACATACATTAATTCTGATATTCTACATGGTTATAAACTGTGCATGGAGTGTGTTTATATATATTTAAAACTATGACTGTAACAGAAATATGCATTACCTTACAATTGTATAATGCTACATTAATGATAAATTATTTCTTGGGAAAGGATCAAGCATCATTAATGCTTGATTTTGGTAAATCAAAATTATCTTACTCACTTGTATCCCAAACAGGAGTAAATAAAACTATGACCAAATAATATAGGAGTTGTAATAATTAATTTCAGTATGATGAATAACATTTTAAGGATAGTCTTAATATGAAACAACAAAAAATTAAGCGCTAGGGTCTATGAAAATTTTTGAACTATTCTAGGACTATTTTTTACTTAGTAGTTTATCTCAACTCAAATATTCCACACCTTGACTTTTCTGAAAAACTTTTGAATGGTATTGGGAATAAAGCATCCTTTTAATGATGAATAAAAACAAACCAATATATAATATAGTTGCTACATCCAAAAACACAATTTATTTCGAACTATTTAATTCACATGATTTATATTGCTATCATTACAATATTTAAAAAAAAAAAATAGGGGGTTGAAGCTGGAGGTAATGAAATGAAAGGTGAATCAGAACACTAGAAGCAGATCTGGTATTATTTAACATTCAATGAGTATTACATAATTAATAGGATTAAGTAAGGTAAAATATTAGTGAATAAAAAGGAATTTCATTTCATAAATAATTTATGTTAATGGCAGGACGATATAAGCAATATTTAGGCCCCATTGATGACTAGCTTAAAAGGTATTAGTACATTGTAACATTACATTAATTAAAATAAAATAAATCATACCATATGCCCAGACATCAGATTTTGAAGAAAATCTTGTATAATTTAAAACTTCAGGGGGTGCCCATTTCAATGGGAATTTAGTACCACCAGAACTGGTATATTGGTCATCAAGAACATACCTAAAATAAATAAATAAATAAAAAATAAATTATGTTATTGTACAGTCATTATACCTTACTATGATATTTCTTTAATTTGTTGATAACCTAATATATTGGTGAAGGCGAAATATATCATTTTAAAATTCTTTCTAATATTTGCAGGAAGGTAAATATTCTATATTGGATTCTATTAGAATCCCCATTGATGATATTTGATAATTTCTTTAGAGTATTCTGGGTTAGAATTAGCATAAATGTCTTAAAAACATGTTGGAGAGAGTGAGATTTATTTTAATACTAATTACAATTAGTTCTTAATCCCTTAATCTGAATTGTAATCTATATTGCTTATTTCCAATGTTAGACATTTTTTCTTTTTCCCAAACATTTTTTCTAACAGATGTATTTATCAGATTTCAGCTTCTTCACATAAGCCTTGACTAGTTCACAAGCAATATGGTTAATTCTGGACTTGTTGTAAGATTTTAATTTTTCCATTGGCATTTTGACATCCTTCCTTCCTGAATTCTTCTAATATTGTTAATGTTCATTAGAGTTTAAATGCCTAACGTACTCCAACTAGGGCAGGAAGTATGGTTTATTCTACACGTTACCAACTTATTCTAGCCAGGATGGTAAGGTCAAGATTTATTTTACGGGTCCACCTCAAAATAAATTTTAATTAACCTGCCCATGTGGGATTCGAACCCATGACTTTGCGTACCGAGCACGCTAAGACCCTCACCCTAACTCACTCGGACATCAAGTCCCTCTTCTAATAGTGCTTATGCACTTTGGTAGTAAGAGGAGTGTGTTATTTAGGATATGTTATTTACAGAACTAAAAATATTATGAAATAGTATAACCTGTTCAATATGATTACTAGACTGGACCTGCCAAGATAGGATTAGGAAGGAACTCAAGGGATGTTTGATCAAACAACAGAGATTCCGATGGTATGGGAATGTAAGAAAAGAGGGAGTTTAGATGGTATAGGTAAGTCAGCAGGATGGGGGGATACTGATACCCTATATAAACTATGGAGTACTGCACAACTAGTTGTAGGCCTCAAGAGGTTTCAGGATATTCTTCAATGATCAGATAGCCTCAGTACGGTTTCTAACAGTACTGTAATATATCTTACATGGGCTAGGTAGATTATGTAAGGGACTATTGAAGGTAAATTGTTAGCCCATGAGAGATTAAATTTTCACAATTTTAAAGTTCAATTTGCATTTATTTAATCTATTTTTTGAAAATCTGTATCAAAATACAACTAAAATTACTATAATTATAATAATTATACTAATAAAAACAAACAAAACAAATTATGAACCAAAATGAGTGCAGCATTAAAGTAAACAAGAAACAAAACGAAAAATTAATAATAGCAATTCACTTACCTAGCTAAACCAAAATCAGCTACTTTAACAACATTTTCAGATCCAACAAGACAATTTCTAGCAGCTAAATCTCTATGTATATAATTATGTCTTTCTAAATAAGCCATCCCATTACAAACCTTCAAAAAAAAAAGTTGTAAGCAAACACATAGGCCTGTAGTTAATAAGACTTATAAACATAAATTGGTTTGTTACTTATTAAAACTTATTTTATTTATTTATTTTATTCCTCTGCTCTAATATTACAAATAACAAAAAATAAAAAAAAAATTAATTTTTTTAAATAATATGTATTATTAGGTCTCTGGCAAGTTCAAATAAATACATAGTCAGGGCTTTAAATGAAAAAAGAGCAGAAAACAGTTATTCAGATGGTATACAGTCTATACAAAAATGTAGGAATGAGGAACCCTGACTCTCAAGAATGAGAGGCTTAGGGAGAAAGGTATGAGTCCTACTCATACCTTTCTCCCTATTGATGTGTTTAGGAGCACTGAAGAGAGGATGTAAAATTTTCAACAGGGACACTGGAATAAATTCCTGCTCGTGACAACCTTGTCATATTATCACCCAAGGACCAGAACCTTCAGAAAGATATATAATACCTTCAAAGATAAACTAAATGTGATCAACTACGGAATCAACCCAGATAAGACAAATAGTATATACATTAGGTGGAAGATGCTAATGGTTATAAGAGTTCTAAAAGTGAGTGATCAAAGATTAGAGAAATACAATGAATACATAAAGGAATTGAAGCTGAAGAGTCAATACTTAGGAAAACTTCCTTAACTAAAGAGAGAGAGCAAAAAGAAGATAATTACAGTTGTTTACAGATCAGTGTTCCTTCCAAATCTCTAATATTCTTATGCATCCTTGAACCTCCTGAAACACAGGAGCCAGATAACTATACATGAAGATACAATATCAGTGGAGAATGAAAGAGAAAACTAGGCAATACAGTACTCTGAACATCCACTATCTGAGTCAATCTCAAAACGAAAAAAAGTTGAAAAATTCCTAGGGGAACACAAGTAAAGATGGATTGGGCACCTTTACAAGATGAAATGAAACAAAATGCAGTGACTTTAGTGCAAGTAAGAGGAAGCTGAACCTCCTGGGAGGAAAGAGTGGGAGGCATTTCAGAAGTGAGGGCTCAACTGAAGCAGAAGTCAGGACCTGCACTAATAACATCACATCTCTAATAGAGAACAACCTCACACTGTAGTAGAAGGAGCAAGGATTATTAATAAGAATATCAATTATGATTATTTTAGAGTGAATTCTTTGAAATGGCTAAGTGAGCCAAAATACAATAAAAACTTTCAAATTTTGTATCATAAAATAAAATGTATGTGAAATTACCTAGTCCTATTTAAAATAAAAATATCCATTTTTATTTGTCCCATTAAATAGAAATTATGAGAACAGACCTTCTCCAGATCACTGAAAGTCTAGATTAACATGATAACTATTTTTTTGTAGTACATAAAAGTATTAAGTATTAAGAGATTGTTGGTTTAACAATAATTGTGTTATTGACCACAACAAAAATGGCTATCACCAGTGGAACAAAAAATATATACAAGATAAATAATAAAATAACATAAAAAAGAAAAATTACAGAAAATGATGAAAGATAAACAAATATTCATATAAAATTCAGGTTTGTGAAAAGAAGTTAAAAAAATGTTGAGATTAGAATAAAAATAGATGTAGGTAGGTTATATAATGATAAAGCAAGTATGTGAATAAAATTGAATGACCACAATGCGTGATTAAGAATGAACCTTAAAGCCAAAAAGTAGTCTTATATAGCTAGTATATAGTATATAGTTTAACAATAAAATTGAAAAATGTGAAGTGGATAATGAAAACTTAAATATTATAATACAGAAATAATCTGATCATAAAAATTATATAAATTTTAATTTACTTCTTTGTTTAATTTTATAGTTATTTTTACCTGAATACACATATCCAGTAAAAGGCCAATATTTCCAGCTAAAGTATTTTCATGTCGCCTAAGGTAATTTAGTAATGATCCATGCTTCATGTACTCAGTAACTATGTAGATAGGCCTATGTTTACTGCAGACACCATACAGCTGCACCAAATTACTGTGTTGTAGTTTTCTAAAAATAACAAATAGTTACACAAACAAAATTAAAACTTGACCTACACATCTTTCTTCATTAAGATAGCAAGCAAACATAAATATATTCATTTATTTTTTTTTTTTTACAATAAAGCCTTTCACCCCAATACAAAGAATAATTATTTTGTAACAAATGTGGCCGATGAAACAAAATCTACCTAAAGTGGAGCTCAGCCCTTCTTGTTGCAAGCCCCTGTATATTGTACAATGTTATTATAAATAAATAAAAAGGCTTGGTGAACCCTAAGGCTCATTGCCTACATTACCAATCTCTGACCATACACCTCCCTACATCCCATCTTATCAAATCCAAAAGATCAGCCTTGGCACAATCCTCCTATCTATGTCTTGGTCAACCCACCAGATGCTTATGCACTGGTTTAACATTGATTATCCTTTTTGGAATTAGGTAATTATTAAGTCCAATGACTATAAATGCCCATAAAATTGCATTGAGTAGGTTTAGTTCTTTTTTTTAGATATTTACTTCTAATTGGATGAATTTTAGAAATTCCGATTTCTACGCTTTGACTAAGTCAGCATGGATATTGTCGATTCTGTATCTTATTTTCAAACAACTTTCATTCTCTCTAATCTTAACCTAGGTAAATTAATATGATAGAATAAAATTTAAAATGCCATAATGTACTCAAATGTGAAAGTGACGGAACACACAAGCAACCACACACTTTTTAATTCATACACCATAGTAGCTAAACAATGTTCATAAATGAACAATTTATAAAAAGTGCTGACTATTTACAATATACACCAATTACATAATATTAAAAAATGGGAGGTAAAAAATATCAAAATTAGATACTTTAACACATTTAAAAACAATAAGATGTTTAGGATTAACTTTTTATAGTAAATAAAAACTGGAATATTAGAACATTCAGACAAACTAGGAAAAACACAAAACAAAAACAAACCACTAAAGAAAGAACTATCAAGTTGTTATAGCTCAGTAACTTCTCCATGCCATACCTGTCCAAAAATCACGAGCGATGAAACCAGTTAATCATAAAAAGTTAATAAGATGGGTTAAGAGGCTAATTGCCTCTTTCATGGATCAGTAAGGCTCCCAAAGTGATGTCCTATGACACTGTCAACATCCTAGCACGAATAATGCCTACAAAATGTAAAGTACACTTAACAAAAAAATTAAAAAAAAACAAAAAACAACCTTTTAACCCTCTTGAAAGATGCATATTTGATTGGAGATATTGGGAAAAAGTAAAGGATTGAGTTTTTCCTTTGTACTGCAAAAGATGAATTTCAATATTTTTTTGGGAACTGGGAGGTTAAATTTTTTTCATTAAATGAAATATAAAATATTGAACTATTGTGGAATTATTAAGGAACTAACTGTAAAAAACTGGGCACAACTTACATTACAATCGATATAATACATAGACAATCTATAGATCATAAACTGTCAAAATTTAACAATTGAGACAATACGCAATAACAACACTTAAAATAATAAAAACATGACTGGGTCACTTTTGTGAACAATGATACCAGTTCTTTCTAAATCCTTTTGTGCCAGGTTTTTGAATAAGTATTATCAACAGCTCTAGCCACTGTCCACATTCACAAACACTTAATTAAAGACTTTTTTATTTGACTAGGAGGGGTAGATGGCTAAACTTACATACCTTTCCTAATCTAATCAAAGTATTGGATGAGTGAACATAGTACTAGTCTTCTCAGAACCAACCCTAAGTAAAAATGCTTTATTATCAAAATAGTATAAGTGCAACAGCACATAAAGGGTAGCTAGATTCTAATTTAGATCAAAATTGAATTAACTATAATTTACAGTAACTTCCATAAACAGAGATGAATTTTAAAAATGTATAGTTTTTGTACAGATTTCTTCAATACATTTTAAATTGTATTAACTTACGTCATCACTTTTGCTTCTTCGATAAATTCATCTTCTGACATTGTACCTTCTTTCATCATTTTAACAGCTGTATCAATGCAGCCACGCCATTTTCCTCGACGGACTACTCCAAATTGGCCAGAACCAAGTTCTTCCAAAAGCATTAATTCATTAGGGTCTATTTCCCATTTATCTAAAAATGTTAATTGAATTAACTATCTATTGAAGCTTATAAGTATGCAAGTATAATATAAATACCAAAAATACTGGGACTTAAATAATGGTAGGTTTTGAAAAAAAAAAAAAATTATGCAATCATTTTTTTTTCTCATATAGAACCAGATAAGATGTTCTAGAAAGTACAATACCATGCCAATAGAAAGCGTGCAAATAACAAAAATCATAGAAAAAGATTATATGTAATACTTAAAATGCTAGAATGGTTGTATATTAGGTTATTCAGGACAACACACATAGAAATCAAGCTTGAGAGAATATATAGAGTGGTATGCTTAGGCAGTACAGGAGCAATTGAAGTGTGCCACACTGTTGAAAATAGTGCAATTATTAATTTTATTCTTAGCATATTTGGATCGAATGAGAAGTTTAAATTGCGCACTCAGACTTACATGAATCGGGAATTATAAACTGGATGACTATCAAGGACACCTGAAAATTATTCATGAGATGGAAGGAAGAGAGAGGATCACCTCACTGTGTGATCAAATACCCATAAAAATAAATTTTAAAAATATTTTTAAAATTACAATATCAGACAGTACAATATAGAAAGAGAAATTGAAAAATGGTGAGATAATCTGGGATACGAATAGGTCAGTCAAGAAAGGAAGAGCAGAAGCTGGAATATACCAAGATGCTGCAGAACAATGTATCCAAGAGTCATTCAAACTGAAATACAGGCAATTGAATGGTTCCAAGAAATTCTTATAAACGGCCAAAAAGAAAAAACTACATATACAATATTAAACCTTGTGAGGAAAAGATCAGAAGCAATGTTGATAGGTCCAGAAACTATTCAATTGTAACAAGATTTCAACCAGCATAATCAGTAGAAATATAAAAGAAGGAAAAGTACTCAATTTTTGCAAAAAGAACAGATTTTATATTACATCAATGTATTACTTTACAGAACAAATGCACATTTATGATGAAAAAACTAATTATGTTTGGATATAATATTTATTGATCAATAAATATATTGGTTTTATCATTAATCAGGTAAGTCTTCTGCTAAAAGACTTCAGTTATATTTCAGAGGCAGTATCTGAGTATATATGATTTAGGACAACTAGTTTGGTCATAAGCTTTAGTTACTCACCACTAAAACAAATAATATTTTATACCATGGCATAGAATTAGCTATTTATTTGCTATAGAACAAAAATAAATAAACAACTGTACTTTGCACATTGTTTAGAAAAATTTAAAAGACTATACTTAAAGAGATGCTTTGAGAAAACTAGAATGATTCTAAAACATTTATTTATTTATTTTTTTTATATTTTTTTTTTCAAAAGAAGGGAATAAAAAACGTGGAATCTATAATACTGTACCAACCTATACAATATATCAAGAAATCAAAACTACCCTAGTCACTGCTTCCACAATATGTCTAGACTAAACCTGAAAGATAATGTTTAAAGAACATCCAACCTACTTATTAACTGTTATTTTCAAGGGCGATAAATCTTTCTTGTATGAGAGAGCATTATTTACAGTAAATTTGATTTAAATTACCTGAATAAAAGATCTCAAACATTAATGTACAATAAGATTTGTATTCTTAAAGAATTAAAAGATTATATCAGCAGTAGATAACTTAAAGTAGTATAAAGGAACTTAATACAAAAACAATAATATTTAACAATATGAGATTTGGAACAACCATATAGTGAATTAAAAGAATAAAGAAAATTTTATGATCAATAAGCAATGGTGTATAACAACAAAAAAATTATGCAACCGTATACCATTTTTGAAATTAAAACTAATGAAATTTAAAATAAACGACTAATTAGAATAGTAGTATTCAGGATAAATAAAATGATCACTAAATTCATACCATGGCTTAACCCAGCAGTTGGTGGTACTATCCTATCACATGGAGGTGATTTCAGTCTTGAAGCGAGTCCTCCACTATTGTGACTATGATAATTAATTAATTCAGGTATGCTTGAGCAACAATGTTTTTCTGACAGAAAATATTCTCCTCGACTATTCTGCTTTATATGATAGTGTTTAACATGAGGATGTGGCCTAAAAGCAAATGAACATAAATAACTAACTGAACCTTTATGTTATAACATAATACAGAGCTGTTTTAATAATAGTTGCGTTATTTAAACCAAAAAACTCGAAGGGTTTTAAGTTATTAATCATTTTTTAATTTTAAAAAATGAATAATGAAAAAAAAAAGTTTTAATATTATATTAATTGTTTGATTTAACACAATTAGCAATAAAAATGCACTGAGTAAATGTTAAGATATAATTTAAATTTGACCCAAATCATTCAATACAGCTGTACTCATATCTCTAAATGTAGAGAGGACAAGTAAATAATAAATTGACAATATTGACAAAGGGGAAATAGTATTAAATGGCCTAACACTACATATATATGAAACAGAAGAAATCTCAAAAAAAATTGAGGAAATAATATAATTCAAAACTATAGTTCATAGTATTACATTAAGTCTAAGACAATAAAGAAACCTGATCATTGATATATTACTGAAAATAATGAGCATAATTTAAAGTAAATTAAATAATAATTTTAAAACATTGACTCATACGTTTTCATGTATAATGATAATGTATATAGTCCTTTTGTAGAAGAATTTCGAACCACAAAACATCCCTCTTTTTCTTCTTCTTTAAGCAAAGATTCTGCTCTTTGGCGAGACATGTCACCAACATACCACCTATAAATTTAATTAAGTATTAGTGATTTCAAAAGATTAAAAATCTGCAATGAGAAGAAAAAAACTTTATAGCCTTGTCAAAACAGGAAATATAAGTCTTTAAATATTTGATAAATATAGTTTAATGTATGTATATATATATATATATATATATATATATATATATATATATATATATATATATATATATATATATATAAAGTAGTTATTCCACTAACAATTTTTTTTTTCATCAGTATAAACTTTAGTATTTATTTAAAAACTTTAGTAAAAAATAATAAATGCAAGAACTATAACTTGAAAAAAATATATATATAAATCATTTGTTTTCAATAATTGGTTTTTTGGTAAAAATTTTTGTCTAATATCATAATGTATTAAAAATATATTTGTAAATTATTATTATTATTATTCTATGATTATGTGTGTCTGAATCTATGCTACAGCATTGCATGCACATAAATTGAAAATCCTACTGTATTTCCCTAAATATAGGTTGAGGTTTTTCCCTTAAACTTGCTAACGTTAATTAAGTGGTCTATCCTGACTTTTATCAGGATCAACTTATATATTAAGTTGATCAAGGAAAATTTGAGTTCAAACAAACTCTTGAATTTCAAGTAACTTCATAGTCCATTTTCATTTCTAACGCTGTGATTAGTGAATAATACAGTTAATCTTAATAATAAGAGATAACTCATTCATTATTACACAGCCCCAAAAAGGAAATGTTTAGGGCTCGGAAATAGGTGATGCTTAAGTGTTTTCACCTGCTGAATTCAAAAATAAAAATAAATGTAAACACTATTGCTCTGATGACAAATTTCAAATAATTTCTGTTGCACTTAGTGCATATTTCTTTGTTTTTGAAGGTTTTTAAAGAGTAAAATTTGTTACACCAACTCAAATCTAATCAAATCACCATGTATTTGTATTTAAATAACAGTTTTGTCATAAAAATGTAATCTGATGCCTATTATGAAGATTGCCTACTACCATTACTTTATTATAAAGATAGGGGAACACAATAAGTTATGGGCTTCACATAATATAGTGCACCAATTTGTTACTGTTGGGTGAAGATGAGGAAACCATTAAATTAGCAGAACAACGCACATTAAAGCCAGTAATGAAATTGGTTTTGTAATTAATACTGATAAAACAAAATATATGGTTAGTAATAGAAAAAGTGATAAAGATATTTTTAACATTAAATTTGAATATGCGGAGCAGTTTAAATATCTAAGGTCTACTATATCAAGGAAAAATTAAATTCAAGAGGAAATAAAGGCAAGATTAAAGGCCGAAATGTTGTTATTTCCTTGTCGTGAAAATACTCAGTTCACGCTTACTCTCCAGAAATTTAAAAATTAGGGTATATAAGACTATTATACAACCAACAGTTCTCTATGGGTAAGAAATGTGGTCGCTTACATTAAGGAAACAACAATGGTGCAAAGTTTTAGAAAATAGATACTTCATAGTATATTTGGCAAAAAAAAGGATAAAAACACATTGGAGTTTAGAAGAATCCACAATGCAGAACTGCAGGAGCTTTGTTCTGTTAATATAAATATTCAAGTAACAGCAGTGCGACAGTTAAAATGGGAATTTTAAGTCATTGGATTATGACAATTCCAAAAAAGGTTATCAGTTTTGAGGCATAGCATAAAGGTTGGAGGGGTAGACCGAGATATAATTGATGGAATCATCAGGTTCTCTATGCTTTATTATTATTATTACATGAGGGTGAAAATGTTTTTGTTCTTGATTAGATATTTCTGCATGAAAAGGTTTTACAATGTAAATTAATTTATTTACTCATAGTTTTGGAGTCCAAGAAGATCCTTTTCTTTAACATAATTGCTGGGTATATATCCAACAGCTCCATGTCTATCTACAACTTTCCACCAATGTTCCTGGGAATCATCAACAATTTCATACTCAGCCCCCTAAAATAAAATGCACAAATTATGTATAATAAATTTTTTGAAGAAATAATTTTAATCTAAAAATAATAAACGAGTATGCACAGAATATAGATTATTAAACACTATTACAATGGAGCTAAAAATTATAAATATTTAAGGAGATATTTTTAAATCTATAATCTATAATGTTACCAATGGGTAGTTTCTCTAGAACCTTTTTTTTTTTTTGGCCATGTAATTATATTCTTAATTCAGCAAATTCACTAGATGTATTTTGTTATATAGTTGTAAAATTTAATATATAAAAGGAAAAAACAATCTATCATGAAAAACATAAATATTTATTGAAATAAGATATTGATTTATTCCACTATTCATAAGGTGATAGAAAGGATATATCAAACGAAAAAGAAATGAGAAACATGTCATAAATATAAGTAAATTTTATTGATAATGGTATTGCATAATTTTAATAATGCTAAACATATAATGATGAAATTAAAATAACATAAGTGCATTAAAAGATTTGATCTATCGTCAAAGATAACATTAGGCAATTTCAATTTTTCAAATCTAGTTGAAATAAAAATAAAATGGATTAACTCAATAATCAGGAAATATAAAACTGATGATAATTATATTTATAAATCTAATTCTGTAAATTCTGTTAGAAAAACAAATAAACTTTTCAGGTAAAATAATACACAGAATAATCTTCTGAACTTACTTTTTCTAAGGATAAATCTCCTGCTTCAATAGCCTTAAAAGGATACAGCGCAACAACAACTTTAGGCTTTGGTTGTGTCATTTGTTCCTATCCAAACAAAATAAAAATGTTTGAGATATAAGTGTAAAACTATTAACAATAGACAATGATAATTATATAGTATTCTTAAATAATTAACCATTTGATCTGAGTCTGTTTGGGCATTAAAACAACAAGAAAAAAACGACATTCTGGTAATGGTGGTTAAATGGTTTTTTGTTATCTGAGTGAACAAAACAATACTAAGCTCATCAGTAAGAGTTCTGTTTGCTGGTGAGTCAGCAAACCAAGAACTTTTAGTCACTACCTAAGCCCTATCATACTCAATAAGATAAGATTTCAAGATAATATATATATAAATATATACCATAAAAAACAGACTGATTTTATTTTACTGATTTAGAAAATCAAAAATTATCTATACAAAAAATTAAACATTATAAAGAAACTATAAATTTAGACTAATGTTTTATGTCATTATGATACATCCATGTAATTATATATTTATTATAATTATATATTTATTATATATATATATATGTAATGTATGTTAATTTTTCACATTTATTAAAGTTTTTGTTTTTTAACCAAGTCATCTGATATTTCATTTCTTAGGCTAACTCAGACAAAGTTGAATAGTAATTTATTCATTATAAAGAATAATATTAATGGGTTTATATCATTTGCAAAAAGATAATTTAAATTTATAAATACAACTTAACAGAAAACTTGAGGTAGTTCATTAGTGACTTTAAATTAATAATGAAACCTCAACAGCTCAACTAATTATTAAAATTATGTTTATTCAATGTTACAATAAAGAAGTTATCGAAGAGTGGCCGCCCTTGTTGTGCTCACAACATACCTTCACTGATTGAGACGGGTTCTGACCTACTATTGATCTGTATATTGCAGCAACCATGTAATAATGAAATTATAACTTGGCAATAAATAGGAGCTAAAGAAAAGATATTTTTTGTTTTTAACTATAATTATTATATGTGACGACTTTGCTATAATGTACATTTATATACTACTTACACAGAAGAACCTCGATAATCCGAACGCCGTTTTGGGAAAAATAAAAATTATTTTCTGAAAATCCGTGATTTAGCAGCCAAAAAACGTTCTTTAACCTTAGTTCAGAAAAAAATGAATGATTATTTTCCAAATGTTTAGTTTTTTGTTTTCTTTAATTTTTTTTATATTTCTGTACAGCATAATTTTTTTGTGTGTAGAGTACTGCACTTTCTGTGTGTGTATAAGATTGTATATATACTACGTAAAATATTACGAAATTCATGTGCAATACATCGCATAAAATATAGTTACCTTACTGTAGCACAGTAATATTTCATAAAACAAACTATTTACCTTTAACAATACAATGTGCTTCTTATTTTATGGGAACTAGTATGTCAGTGTTCATTTTTTGCATGCTACATACTATCCCTGGAAAGCACTTTGTTTGGTAATCCGAACGATTTGATAGTCCGAACCACCCTCGGTCCCAATTAGTTTGGATTATCGAGGTTCTACTGTATTAACTTTGACTGGGGCTCTAAAATTCTACTATTAGAGTTGACCGGCTCTACCATGTACCTAATTTACTGCTGAACGTTACCACTACCACCAAATGATAGACTGATCAGCCTAGAAATTGAACATCATCTTACTAAACCAATATCACTTCAACTATTGGATTTAACTATCATTGTTATCACTTGTAAAAATAGTATTTTTTAATGGGTATGGGTATGTGTTTTAAACACATTTCAGTGACTCTTCTACTACTAACAATAATATTCTACAAAATATGAATCAAATTCTAATTATCAATAAACATATTTTTAAAACATAATTAAGGGAAATAAAATCTGAAAATGATCCTATATTTGTTCGTACTTCAAGAAAAAAATGCTCATGAGGGTGCAAATAAAAATCAAAACTTGTAGTTTATATTTGACGAAAACAGAATCTTATTTTTGTCATGTGCACCCATTTTTCTTCGTATGTACAATGATACTACGATACTTCACAATAAATGAGTTATAGCTTGACTTGATTATTTAAAAATAAATAATCTTAGTTAAATAGTGGTTCGGTTGAAGCTAACTTTGAAAACGTTTGTTATTTAGGAACATCAAAACACTAACTTCACATTAATTCAATTAAGATTGTAAAACATAGACAATATAGAACATTCAAAGAAGAAACAGGGGATGCCATATAAGGAACTGCAAAACATTTATGAGGTATAAAGAAAAAAGAAAAAAAAAAGAGAACACCTACAAAAACTAGCTGATAATGATAAGAAACATTTAGACTATTAAAAGTAGAATAGAGAATATGCTAAGCAGATATTTGAGCTTAATTTGCTGTAAAAGCAACTAATATTGTCCTCAGAATAGCCTGCTGAGAGGAAAACAATATTAAAAAAAAAAAAAAAACATTCAGAAGAAATAATGTTAAACAAACACCATAAAAAAATAGTGTCTCTAGACAATGAAATACAAATTAAATGCTTAATCGGTGGATATCAAATCACAAAAAAAAAAAAAAAAACAACAATTAATGACTCAGTTTTTAACAGAAAACTAGGATATTCATTAAGGCTAAAAATAAATAAGATATTTTCTGACTTGAAAATTATTAGCAGATACAATAATATACAAATGAATTAAATATTTTGGAAATACCATTTACCTAAAAGTTAAGATTTAACCAATGCTTATGATAAAACTTGAATTAAAATTCATACCAATCTGCTTAGCTGAAATAGCAATCCCAGACAATGTTGCAGGAGACCATAGCAAAGATTTGTTGGGAGACAATTATTAAGGTGTCCTCAAATTAAGTTTCATTAGTTCAAGAGGTGATCGAGAATAAAAAAATTATCTGAAAAAAAAATTAAATAAAAGGTTAAGTAATATAATATTAAGTTGTTTACAAGTTTAGTTTTAAAATTATTTTTTTAGGAAAATAGTCAGTGAGAATTTTCAATCAAAAGCATATTTAGTAAACAAACAAACTTATGTAAATAAAGATAGGGTCATTGGAGTTCTACATTGTTTAAAAACTTTTAATATTTTGAATGTAAACAATGATAAAGAAAATTACAAATCAACTTTCTGAAACAAAATAATTTAATTTCGAAAGAAGAGAAAATAAATTAAAATAAAAATAAAAATTCTGGCCTGAAAGCAATATCATTTTGACGAGATCTACGAAAATAAATAAATTTAAAGTTGTAGTTAAATGACTAGACTATAAACAAGAACCCATAGTTTGTTCTCTTTGAGTTTGAACAATCGTTTATCAATTTTAAAACTAATAAAATATAATTAATTTTTTGCCCTAATATAAATAAATAATATTTTTAATATTGTCACAATGCAGTACCCCTACAACATAATTTCATTATTCACTCCTTGCAAAACAATACATATAAGTTTCAAAATTAACACAAATAATAATTGAAATATATATGCATGAAATTATAAAAAAATATATTTTTTTTTAAATTTTAAAAAACTAAGAAATGTATTGAAATACTTACTGAATTGCTGAGTTTTAAATCGTAACGGAAATTTAAAATAAAGTTCTGAAAATTATTCGATCGCCCTAAACAGTCTGAGGTTGGTAATAAGCAGAAAACGTGATAAAAATGATATGAGCGTGTGTTGATCACAACGGTAGCAGCATGAATGAGAAGAACGCCAATAAAGAAGATGACATGAAGCAGGACGAAGACTTGACCGCCTCTAGAAGAAAATCAATAATGGCCTCCTATCAGCTGTTGGCGCGGTTGGTTCTATTAGTTCAAATAAGCGGATCCACCCAACGCACACGTTATCAAAATTGAACATTATCCGATTAGTAAAGCTAATCGAAGCTAAACTTCGAACACAACAATAATAAGACAACGAATCATAAAAATGACATTGAAATGTAATAAAATAAAACGTTTGGCTACCTATATCGTAGAAATGAATCATGGTCAATAATATTTACGAAATCCATAAAATAACCCCCATTACCGGATCTTTAAAAAAAAAAAAAAATGAGCTTCAGCTAAGTAGTTTAATTAAATCGCTCTCTGATTGTAAACAATTTTACGACAAAAACAATAAATACTGTAAGTGGTTTTAATTGAGCACAAAAGGTTTTGCAGATTACCCAAACAAATCGCTACATAATTGTTCATAAATATCTATTTTCACATTGATAAAGTTCAAGAAAAAATAATTTTAAATGACAGGTAATTTAATCAAAGCCCTAGCTCATTTGTAAATCCCAATTACATTGTTATTCCTGTACTGGTGATAACGAGTATAACACGATTAAAATACTTGATATGATTATTAACAGTGGCAAGAACGTGGTAGTCGGGTGTTTTGAAGCATCTCAAAATTCTCGGGTCAGAAGGGGCGCCTGTTCGGATTAAAAAACCGTCTGGGCTGGGTAACTAGTTCCGCCGACGAAGTAAATCTGGCCCTTCCTAACGACTAGAACATGACAGGAACTGGTAGGATAACCCGTTCTTTAGTCCTAGTTGGAGTACATACGTGAAGCACCAATAAACAACAGATCTCTAGACGTTACATGAGGTAAGCATGATGGCATAGAAGGATAAATACAATTAGGTTTGACGAATTAATTACCACTTCTTTTGGAATTCTTTTAATTTGAAAAGTGATCTCGAATATTGAAACACTCATCATCAGTTCTAAAAACATACAAACACTTTCAGAACATCAGTAATTTGAACCTGCATTTAAAATAAATAAACCATTGTCATCTTATATAAACATAACCATAAATTCAAAAAAGATTCCGGAGTAAAACTAGCATAATATGGGGACTCGATGGCCGAGTGAGTTGGGACGTGGGCCTCAGCGCGCTCGTAACCAGAAGGTCGTGGGTTCGAATCCCACATGGGCGGGTTAAAATTTATTTTAACCAAATAATAAATCTTGACCTTCCCACCCTGGCTAGAATAGATTGGTAACCTGTAGGAGAACCCGTCCTTCCTGCCTAGTTGGAGTACATAGGGACGTTAAGCCCCAAAAAACAAAAAAACAAACTAGCATCATATTAAATATTTAAGAATCATTAGAAATAATAAAATCGTTGAAAACCGATCCAGATTTTTGTTTAAATGACCAGATAAATATTTCCAATAGGAACGAAAAAAAAACCCAACCAGTCATGGGGGAAACCGAAAGGACCCAAAGAATTCCAAGAAAATTGATAATTAATTAATCAATCTTAACGTTAGACGTTGTGTTGTCTTCATTGGAAGTATGAAAGTATCAGTTTATAGTTACTAATTAATTAACTCAGTACAATTTTGTTTGGATACAACAAATAAGAGATTCTACAACATTTTTTTGTGATGAGTTCAAATCAATTGGATTTTTTCACTAGCTTGTCTGGAGGTTTTAATGAAAACCATGAAGACATCAGAAAAGACCTGTAAAAAAATCATTCTTTAGATTAAAATATATATATATATATATATATATATATATATATATATATATATATATATATACCCATGAGATTAAATAATAGAAAGCATTATGGATCAGAGGTGGGAAAAATAATCATTCAATCTATAGATTATTTTTAAATAAATGGTGGGTATTTTCCTAACTTTGAAGCGCCAATCATCTGTAATAAGTGGTTTGGACCAAAATTACCATGTTGATGCAGATACAGAGACAGTTGGAGAACTATTTCACTTAAGGTACACATGATTGTATAGAAGGATCAATATAATTAGGAAAATGCATTTGGATTGCCACTTCAATTGGAATTTATATATTTGAAAACTAGTTTTGAATGTTTAACATTCATCATCATTCTATGTTACAATTTCTTCTGATGTACAGAATTTGAATATGCCGAGTTTTGGGTATTTTGATGGAGGATACATCGTAGTCTGGCTAGCTTCAGAATTACTTGAGGTGTGCATGATAGTATAGAAGAATGAATACAATTAGGTTTGATGAAATAATTACCAATTCTATTGGAATTATTATTTTTTTAAAAACTAGTTTGGAATGTAAAAAATTCATCAATCTTAATAGTTACAGAACTGGTTAATTAGAGAACAACCATCAAGAGAATAGACGGCAGACAAAATAATTTAAAAATGTTATCTTTTACTCCAGCTAATTGGTTCTTTTTGACCATGGTTCAAGTAATACATTTTCCTAATATAAAGAATGGCTGCAAACTTTCTTCTTAAGTAACAGCTTGATTTTAAGACGTTAAGGTGGCCGGTATGCCTCAAAACTACCAGTTTCTAAAATGATTGTAAGGCAAAAATAAATGGAAAATTAAAACTAAATATAAGGTGTATTAAAAAGCAATATAATCTCCTCATCATTATTTATTAAAAAAACATATAATGCTAACATGATTTTCTAAATGGGCGACGTTTCATGGCTATTGCCACATTTTCAAGCCCTATAACATGCAAAAACATAGATGCATGATAAATGCGAATAAAGTATTAACAATGTGAAACAATGTTCATCTAAGTACATATTATAAATAATTAATGAATTACCCTTCTGTGTCCATTTATATTTGGATCCGTCTGATGAACAAAAATTTTTTTAATGACTAAAAAAGTCATGTCACTTGTATTGCACCTTGTTGTCATTTTTTTACATACATTAAAAATTAAATAAAAAATATGAAAAAATGTATAATGTTCTATTACATTGCTATAACTTTGCAAAATTTATTATTATTATTATGGCCATTGTTTAATTGTTATAATTACCTTAAATAACATCAAATCTCTTTAGAACTTTAATTATGGATCACATACTACAGGGCTTGAAAATGTGGCAATAGCCATGAAACGTCGCCCATTTAGAAAATCATGTTAGCATTATATGTTTTTTAAATAAATAATGATGAGGAGATTATATTGCTTTGTAATACACCTTATATACTAAACTCTCCTTTGGTTGTATATAGTATATAATAAAACTAAATATTTTATTAAGTAATTTTGGGAACAATGACCGATAAAGCAGTCGTTTTAAAATAACTTGTTCCCTTCAGTGGAATTGGATGGCCCACTTCATCCAGGGGGAGAGTGAGATAGGTCTTGCAAACTATTGTAAACACATATATAATAAGGAGAAAACATTATAAATACATTGATTTATTTATCTTCTAATCAATGGGATGATGCCAAATGACCAGCTCCCAGCAAATAATAGGAAGTAGGGAGTCAGAATTTGATCTAATTATTTTAAAATTAGAAGAATAAAAGGAGGTCTAACAAGTTAACTACATTGTTGCTCCTTCCAGCCTTGCATATATTAAAACTATATGTTCGGTCAAAAAAACAAAGGAATAATAAATAACAGCAAATTATAAAAAAAAACAATCATGACTTCATAGAAAATTAAGTAGAAGATACAGGAACCTTGGAGCAAGGCAAATCGAGGTGCTTAGACAGGTTTTTTAGCAATCATTTTTTACCCTCTAAAATAACTACTTCAGGTGAAGCCTCCACAAAAAACAGTGATTCATGGGAAAGATATATTGGTTTTATAAAGCATTGGAGGACGAATACCTATCAGGAGTTAAGAGTTTCAATAATATTAGTCCCGTAAAACTGTTTTTGAAAATAATGAAGGAGGATAAGATGGAAAGGATGTATGTAGAGAATGAAGAATATCATTATCACCAACTTTATCTCAGTAGTAAAAATTTTATTTCTAGGTATAGTATGACATAAAAAAAGCATATATATTTTTTTATAAATAATGGCACTTTACTTAATGTTTTTAACAAAAATAAAAATTTTCGCAAATCCTATAATCTAGTGATTAATAAATATACCATAAGGTCCTGGATAGTTAGGCGAATGGGGCTGTGACCATCTCAAACTTTCTACAATGTGGACCATCAAACTTTATTTAGGAAAATTAAATAAAACAATAATAACAAATTATCAAAATTAAGCTTTATTAATAATAATACCAATGGGTCATGGGTCACCATCATTACATGCCATGGTTTATCTTTCTATTTTTTTATTTCAGCACATTAGCTGATTGTAACAATTGTATGATAAATGTGAATTAAATATATGAAGAAAAAAAAAAAAAAAATCATATGGCTTGGATTAATGGGAAATTTGAACTAGCGAGACTCTATTGTACATATTGTACTCTAGTACAATTTGTAAGTAAGTGAATATTAATTAATCAATTTCCATTGTTTCACAGATGGCTTCAGCAAGGTGGAATAAATTTGGAAGTCGCAGTAAGAGACAAGTAATGTAAATACAGTTGGGAGCAAGGTAAATACAGATGGTAGTAAGGTAAATAAAATTTCCTAATTTATTTACTTGACTACCAAACTCCCTCTTTTATTTCTTTACACTCAGTCTGCTCTAGCTCCTGATAACTTTTAGAAGCCCTTGCATTTTGGATCCTTAGGTGATTATCAATAAGTTAGATTTCTTGTTTAACATTTTTAAAAATTCAATATATATAATCTATGTAGGAAAGTGCTGATGTGATTGGTAACACTAATGGATAAAAAGAAAATAAAGCCAATTTAATAAAATACTGAGAAACATTACAAATAATCCAAGTTTAAATAATGCTATGTTTACTGCAAGAAGCCTAAAGATAATTTGAACAAAGAACTATATTTGAACAATTTTGGAATTCTTACTACTTATTATTTTATATTTTTCGGTATCTTATTGGGCAGATCCTCTTAGGGTACAGATAATAAAGGCACATCACCATTGTATAGCTATTGCCAACGCCCATTTTGAGTGTGTTATAGGTGGTTTTAATATATTGTTCTTTTACCGATATTTATATATTCTTTAACCAATATAACAACATAATCATAACTATCTTTCGAATAGGATCATTAAGGTTGACAGAGACATACAATGAAATTAGACTTTAAACTTATAAAAAGCTGATTAAGTAAAGTATCAATATAGGTATTTTAACAGTGAGCAACAAAGCGATACATTCCTGTGAAAATTAGTAGCTCAGCATGAAAAAGCACTGTCCACTTTTTTCAAGTTTTACTCTAAGAATTCATTCAACAAAACATATTTTCTTTTATAAAATAGTTTGCAAAAAAGATATGTGGCAATTTTATGATTAAGTAAACAATATGGCCAGTATAAACTAGAAAGTGAATTGAATAGTAAAAGCCAGTGTGAAATAGAATAACTCAAAAAGTTTTTACCTCTTCAGGGCTTGAATCTCTTTTAATAAATACAATACCATGTTTGTTTTTTTTCCCCAATAGAAATACTTTTCATTCAGTTTATCAAAGTGTATTCCTAGCCATGAAACTCTATAAATTTTCAATGGGATCAAGATCTAGACCAATCCAAAAGTAAGGATCTAAAACCCTCAGATCATTGGTTTGTGGGCTCTGCTGTATGTATCAGTCAGTTATCTTTTTGGATCTGTTTGTAAAACAAAATATATTTGATAACAGCTTCAATTTTGCCAATAATGAATGTGATTATAGATGGCCCTTTTCACTGAGAGCAGCCCATACCTTTTCTCCTCAATCCCAGAAAGAATTTTAAGACATTTTTTATTCCATCTTAATTTAAATTAATGTTGCCATCAAAATTTAACTTTTTGTATCATTAAAAATAACTCTGGACCAAATTTGGTTAGCATAAACATTTTTTTTTAAATACTAAAAAACAAAAAAAAGACCAGCAATCTCTTAAATAAATTATGTTGTTTGAGCTATGGTTCTTTTACAATTTTCTGATATAAGCTATCCATCCACTATCACAATAAGCTGACAACGCACCTTAAGTTAAACTGCCTCAACATGTGGGTAGAAGAAGCACTGGTTTTTGTGATAGCTCTACATATAGGTTTCACATTAACCTACTGGAAATATTAATCTGGAAGAAATTGTTTGAATGACCAGATAAACATTAGTAATAGTCCCATTTTAAATTTGCTTCCAGTAGGAATGGCAAAAACCAACTAGTCATAGGGAAAACTGAAAGGACAGCCAACTTATCTACATGACCTTTTCGTCTCTTTACATTCAATCTGCTCAAGGTCCTGATATATTTGAGAAGCCATTTTCATAGTGTATTCCGAGATGAGAATTAAGGATTTCTTATTTTAAATTTAAAAAAAATAATATATAACCTATGTAGCTAAGTGCTAATGATTTGAAATTTTGGTACATTTTTTAAACCGTTGATGAATGTTTAACATTACAACCTGATTTTCAAATAAAAAAAATTCCAATAGAAGTAGCAAATAATTCATCAATCCTAATTGTAATGATCCTTCTATACTATCATGCGCTCAAACCTCAAGTGACTTTAAAAAGTTTTCTACCAAAGTAATGATATCTAAAAATTAAGTTTAAAACAATCATTCAGCAACTTTTTTACAGATTTTCAAAAATTTCACTTTAGACTATTAAATTTGTCGAATGCTTAAAACAGTATTTAACAGCACTGTATTTCCATAAATCGAATAAAGTAAAATTAATTATGAGATCGAGTTTCATCCACTTTAATTCTTATACATACACATATTTCAAGTATCTAAATTTATAATTTATAATCTAAATAGATATCATAACAATAAATTGATAAATGTCAATGATAAAAAAAAAAAAAAAAAAAAAAAAAAAAAAAAAAAAAAAAAAAGGCAAAATAGCAAGTACTATTAAAATTTATTTATAAGAGGATACCAAATTGAAAGTATTTGAGAATAATAACCAGTATCTCAGTCAACTTCTGTAATAGACAGTTCAATATTTTATAATTTTAACCATAATCCAAAAGGTTTATCACATAAGAGATCAATAATACAAATAAGAATAAACATATATTTATCTCCCTTTTGAAACTTTGCAGATTTAGTAATTTCATTAATTGGATTTTGACAGAACAGACATTTTGAAGGTTGTCCTTATCATAAGGTGTGTAAACATGGATTTCAGAACTACTATTTAATTAAAATGCACGATCAAAGAATCAAGACATGAATGAAACAAAAATGAAAACAAGTGTTTAGTACACTTAGAAGTAAAAAATAAATCACTAATCTTAAATAAATAGGCGTTCACCAAAATGTCATACTCACAGTAAATTGTTAAATGTGAACGGAACATAACTTGGAGAATAGAAAATTGTATCAATAAATGAGGAATAACGAACTTGAGGTACACTAAATGTGTATCTAACTGAATTTATTAAAACGCAACAATAAACATAAATACATAGAATTTGAATAACCATTACACGCTAGCAATCGTTAACACTGCGTTCAACTGTCTATGCCCATAACCCTGATACAAAGAAGAAATGAGTTTGTATTAACAACTTATGTGCAAAGAACTTCTATGTTTTTTCATACCTTACAAAAAAAATTAATACATTAAAAATATAATAAATAAAATAAAATAAATAAATGTTACTTTAAAGAAAGAATTGAGCCTAGGACAAATTGGACTTATTTGTGTAGTACGTTTAATTCATGCTCGTTACACTGCACATGTTAAACGCAATTTATATTTGTGATTCTCAAACCTTTATGGTAATGACAGTTAAATAATGAGCGCAATATTTAAAGGTTTTAAGATACCTCTCCTATATCGTTAGTCCAGGCATAAGAGTGATCCGCACAACGCATATGTTACCGGTGTTTCAGTCAGGTAATAAAGGGTATGTATCTCATACATGTATAAAGGGTGAGTATCTCTCAGTGTAAAAAAAAAAAAAAAAAAAAAAAAAAAAAAAATGGGTAAAACTAGATCAAAAATGTAGAAAAATCCCGCAGACCTTACCTCTCTATTCCAATCCGTTGCAGATATACATACATAGATCATACCATAAAAGCTGTAATATCTCCAATTTGTTTAAATATTTTTCAAACTTTGACCACATTTTTGGATTTAGCATTAAATTTGCTATAAGTCTCAGACAAGATGGCCGCTTCTACGCATCACATTTAGAATCGCTCTCTGTTTGTGACATTTTTTACTGTGTATTTAACTTATGTTACAGTTTCGTATTTATCGAATAGTGACAGTATGAACTATAGATCATTTTGAAAATAACTTTTAGTGAGGTGAGTTAAAACATTATTAACAGTGAACTGATTCAATATATATAGGTGAGGCAGTTTAACTGGCCAGCCTAGCCCGTAATCCTCCCGCCTGTTTGAATACAGCAGCACTATCAGACAAGGCCAAGGGCCTGTTATTGTTTTCTGTTACCTTTAGTTCGTAACCAAAGATTTAATTTAATTTAATTTTTTTTTTTTTTACGTAAGAACTTTTATATATATATATATTTTTTTTTTCATTCTTGTTTTATAATCATGTATTTTTTAGTTTACATGTTGTGGATAATTATGCCATTATTTTAATTTTTAATTATTTACTTCACAGCTATCATTATTTTTGTTATTGTTATTGTTATTATTATTATTTTTTTTTTAATACTATTACATAATGGAAGTGGTAACATCTGATGACTCAGAGACTGAAACCCCTTCTTATTCAGAGTTCAGTGAGACTGAGTACCAGTCTAGAAGAACACTTCAGAAGCGCCATAGAAACGCAGCCCCAGGTTCAGCGGGCAACTCACCAAATAAAAAGAAAAATAAAACTACAAAATCAAAAAAAACAAACAATAATAATACAAATACTCTTCAAACTCGCAGTAAATCTACTGCAGCCAAAAAATCTCAGGAAACCACACTACCTACACCCAACCCGTCTACTTCAACTACCAGCAATAACAATATCATAAATCCGCATCATTCTTCTGAACCCGAACCACCTCCAATCTTTGTTGCAAAAATGAAAATTTTATATCATTCTGTCAAGAAATATCAGCTTTGATCGGACAGACTAACTTCAACTGTTTCTCTTTCTCTCGTTTCAAAGACATTAAAATCAAAACTTCAACAAAAGAAAACTACAAAAAATTGGTAAATCATCTCACCATCAAAAACTACGACTTTCATTGTTACCAATTGAAAGAAGAAAAATCTTATAGAGTCGTATTGCGTGGTCTCCATTCCACCACCCCAACGAGCGCAATCAAACACGATTTGGAAGCAATAGGCCATAACGTGAGGCAAGTCTCTTGTGTGCTTCACCCAAAAGAAAAATATCCTTTGCCGTTATTCTTCGTCGATTTGGAGCCTGCCAGAAACAACGATGAAATATTCAATGTAACCAGGCTGGTATATTCAGTCGTGAGGTTTGAAGAGCCGAGAAGAAGGGCAACCATTGTCCAGTGCACCCGTTGTCAAAGCCTCGGACACACCAAGACGTACTGTCACCACCAAGCCAGGTGTGTGAAATGTGCTGGCCCTCATGCAACTGAGTCATGCCAAAAAACAAGGGATACCCCAGCAATATGCGCGCTGTGTGGTCAAGACCATCCAGCAAGCTACAGAGGCTGCTCAGTATATAAAAGTGTGCACAGTCAGAGGACATCAAATTCGACCATCAGCAAATCACAAAATCATAGAAACAATGTGCCTGAAGTTCAAGAAATTCAAGAAGCCAATTCCCACAGAATAGAACCGCAGCAATCGACTTCAACATCCGATCATCATCCACAGGGAACATCATACTCCGATAAGATCAAGTATCAAATTCGACGTCAGGCACCTCGTATTTCCAATTCACAACCCCAGACCTCTCAACCTCAACCTCAACCCCTGAAACAGAACACTCCTGTTCATAATTTGCCTCTAAAAGTCAAATTACCGCCTCAGAAGGATCACCCACTTCCAATCCAACCACCTGTTCAGAGCAACTCTTTACCTCAAATACCATTACAGGTAGATTCTGCTCCTCGTACCCTAGGAAGAGTCCAGCCCCTAACCAATGCTCCTACTCAGTCATATTATCCCTACCAAGCTCCAGATTCATTTCCTCTTCCCCATCCTTGTACAAATGATATAAACGCCATCCTTTCCTCATTCCTATCTGAACTAAAAGATACCATTAAGCCCCTTATCACCCTTCTTACTAGAGCCCTTTCGGAAATTCCATTTAATGTCGCTAGATGAGCGCTAAACCTCTAGCTGTCATTTTATGGAATGCTAACGGACTACAAAACCACCGAGACGAACTTGACATTTTTCTACACGACAATGAAATAGACATTGCCCTGCTGACTGAAACTCATTTTACTCAACGGTCATATTTTTACATACGCGACTACATCACTTACAGATCTGATCACCCAGACAACACCTCCCATGGTGGATCCTGCATCCTTATCCATAAATCAATACCTCATTCCCTTGTCCCTTCTACTTCAATTGACGCCATTCAATCCACCTCAGTATCCATTTCAACTCGTCCTTTCCATCTAACATTTTCAGCTGTATACTGCCCTCCTGGAAATTCCCTTTCTCATAACCTCCTTGATTCCTTATTCCGATCCTTCGGACCGCGCTTTATTGCAGGGGGAGATTACAACGCCAAACACCAGCGATGGGGTTGTAGAACCTCCAACTCCCGTGGCAGTATCTTATCCCGCATTACAACATCCAGCTGTTATTCAGTCCTCTCACCGTTAAATCCTACTTATTGGCCTACATCCCTCAAAAAACGTCCTGATATCCTCGATATCTTCATTTCTTCCCAAATTTCCAACTCTCATACCTTTGTCAAATCCCTGGATGACCTTTCATCAGACCATAGTCCTGTTCTGCTTCACTTGTATTCATATCCTGTTCCGAAACCCTCTCCTCCTAGACTGATTACAGGACGAGTAGACTGGGACAAATTTCGTTACGATTTGGAAAACAAAATAGACTTGAAAATTCCTCTCAAAACAAAACATGATATCGACACTGCCATTGACAAACTTACCACATCAATATCCATCAGCATTAACGATAACACCCTCACACAGACAAAAATTAAATTCTTTTCAGACTAACTTGCCACACCATATTCGCGACTTAATAGTAGAAAAACGTAGAGCAAGAGCGAAGTGGCACAGGACTAGATATCCATCAGATAAGAATAATTACTGCAAATTAACAAACAAACTTAGGACGGAAATTAAAAAATACAAAATTCAAAAATTACATTATAACACAGAAAATCTTAACACCACTGACAAATCTTTATGGAATACGACAAAAAAAACTACTGAACTACAGAAACTGTAATCATCCTCTACTAACCGAAGCCAAAACATGGTCAAAATCTGACGATGAAAAATCACTCATTTTTGGCCAGCACCTTTTCCAAACTTTTAACCCACATCCTGATATCCTTAATCTTGCTCACCTAGAATATATTGAAGCAGAACTCAACATCCCACTCCAAATGTTTCCTCCCCCTAAAGCATTCCATCCTTCAGAAACATTAAACATAATTCACAGATTACCTTCAAACAAAGCTCCTGGACACGACCTAATTACATCCCACATCCTTAAACTCCTTCCTCGTAAAGCCATCCTATTCCTAACATACATATATAATGCTGTAATCCGCACCACATATTTCCCTGATTCCTGGAAATTATCAATAGTTAAAATGATACCTAAACCCAAAAAGCCACCTGAGCTCCCATCCTCATACCGTCCTATTTCTCTCTTGCCAATCATGGGTAAAATCCTAGAAAAACTCATTTTAAAACGTTTGTATCCTATCCTAGATTCCCATCATGTAATCCCAGATCACCAGTTTGGATTCCGAACATCACACTCAACAATCCAGCAATGTCATCGTGTGGTGGACGTTATCTCCTCTGCAATGGAGCGCGGAATGTACTGCACGGGAGCCTTTCTTGATGTAGAACAAGCGTTTGACCGAGTCTGGCACCCGGGACTGCTGTATAAACTCCGTCAATTCCTACCTTCTACATATTTCCTTATTATTAGATCCTATCTCAGTGACCGAACCTTCAAAGTAAACCATAAATTTTCCTATTCTCCCCTCTTTACCCAGTCTGCCGGAGTCCCTCAAGGTAGTATCCTAGGTCCTATCCTCTACACAGTGTACACAGCTGACATTCCAACTCATCCTACCACTACCCTCACCACTTACGCTGATGACACATGTGTGTTATCAGTAAACAATGATCCCTTTATCGCCTCTCAAACACTCCAATCCCATATCCTAAACCTTCAAGAATGGTGTCAAAAATGGAGAATCAAGATAAATCCAAAAAAATCTCACCAAATAACCTTTACCCTTCGTCGTAAACCTACGACATCCTGCCCTACAGTATCCTTTAATGATATTTCACTAATCCCTGTTGAACAGATCAGCTACCTAGGACTCCACTTGGACAAACGTCTTACTTGGAATCCACATACAAGACTAAAACGACAAGAAACTGCCCGTCGTTACAGACTACTTCAACATTTACTAGACAAACGTTCAAAGCTCCCAATTAATTACAAAAGACTCATTTACATGACAGTGATTAGACCTATTTGGACGTACGGAGTTGAGCTTTGGGGCTCTACTAAACCATCCAATTCATCTCGTATCCAATCTTTGCAATCCAAAATCCTTCGAAAAATCCTCAATGCTCCTTACTATGTGACCAATAAACTTATCCATAAAGATCTTAATGTTCCATATGTTTCTGATTTAGCCCAAACCATATACCTATCCTTCCATAGTAAGCTTCATAACCACTCCAATCCACTAGTCTCCCAACTTGCTTCCTCCTCCATCCCTGATAATCCTCCGAGGCGTCTGAAAAGAAGATGGCCTAGAGATCTTTTAGTGTAGATTTTATTGAAGTGCTACTAGTGAGTAGTTCTTCACAAGTTATTTACATGCCATTGTATTCACTGTCAACACATTTACTTGTTGTATATTAATTTTTGTACAGTTGTAAATATCAATAAATGGAAAAAAAAAAAAAAAAAAAAAAAAAAAAAAAAAAAAAAAAAAAAATTTTCTATAAGAGCAGAGTACATGTAACCTTGAATTTTACAAACTTCTGACCTAAAGAACAGCATGATCTTCACCTTATTTAGGGAAGTTACGATACAATGCCTTATATTACTTCAACGCTCACGGTTTTTCGAGAAAACTATCTACAAAACTGAAAATCTCACAAATATTTGAAAATTTAATTAGCTTTCGAATGATATGTAGAAAGTAATGATTCTGTTTTGAGTTCATGGAGAAATTTACTTTTAAAACCGAAAAAAAAAACATGGTGTTCTCATTTGGCATACAAATCATAGCATACAAATTACTTGTGCAAATACAACATTATGATAATTCCTTAATGGAAATGTTAATGTTGGGGAAAAACCTGGCGGTTGAGCGTGAATTCTGGCCAAATCACCTCCTTTCACAACCGTTGGCTTAGAAACAGTACAGCCTACTTAAGTACTGAACCCGAGACCCTTCGTGGGTTGTAACTGGTACAGGTTTTTTTTTTTTTTTTTTTTTTTTTTTTTTTTTTTTTTTTTTTTTTTTTTTTTTTTTTTTTTTTTTTTTTTTTTTTTTTTTTTTTTTTTTTTTTTTTTTTTTTTCTTAATGGAAATGTGCATTTTATGCATAATAAAATCTTCATTTGAATAAAAATCAAAGAAAAAAAAATTATTGTTTAATAGAAAATAAAGGAAAACTGTCAATAAAGCGACACCAGATCAGAGGATCTTATGTTATTACATTTATTTATTTATTACAATAATTTAGGATTTATTTTATTAGATTTTCAATGTAAGGTTTAAAACTCAATGATAATGAACATAAACCTCAATTTTGGTATTAGCTTCTGAATGCAGATGATATTAAAGAGTACTACTTTTTGAGGTGAATTTTATGGGCAGATGAGTCTGTTTCTACCGGGGAAGGCATTTCTACCTATCCATGTATATCGTTTGTTTATATTTGTATTGCTTTCAAATAATGTGAAGGAGCACCATAGTGTTGGAAAATCATATTTTGTGGAACTTCAGGAGGAATATCGTGATGAAGTGGTAGAATATTTTGTAACAAATCTTAGTAATTCTAATCATTCAATCTGTTGGGCATGATTTTTTAACACTATTTGACAGCAATATAAATATGAATAAACCAACGATACCCCCTACTACCAACGATTTTTGATTGACTCCTAGCTCCTATTTTCTCATCTGTTTCCACTCTGTGTTTTATAAATAGCCACGGCCCGATATCCAGAATATCTCTATACAACAGCTGTTACATTTACTTTTCCTCCGTCAAGAGGGATGTTTGTACTTCCAGATTAGCTAAATGACAAGTCTACCTCGTTCAACGGTCCAATAAATAATCAAACGTATTAAAAAAAACAAAAAAAAAAAAAAAAAAAAACACACAATAGGCTAGACGATATTGGCCGATCGGGATGGCCGAGAATTTACTCTTACCAAGATGAGAGAAGTTTGAGATGAGATAAGATGAGAAAAGTTAATGCTGACCTCTAAGTATCGGCCAGAAGGATAGCAATGAAAGTAAATTCCGGATTTCGTAACATCTGCAAGACCTAAAACAATTCGAAGAGACCTAGGAAGAAATGGATTCCAGGCCAGAGTAAATAGAAAAAAAAAACACATTTATAACTAAGAAAAATAGACTTGAAAAAAAAAAAAAGTCGTTTAAGAACATTTAAAGTAAACCTCTAGACCACTGGAACGACGTCTAGATAGTCTACGAAAGGAAATTAATATGCAAGGATCAGAGAGACGAATATTACTTCTTTCCTACTTATATCCTATCCAGGCCTGGACTTAGGTATTGCCAGACTGGGGCATTTGCTTAGGGCGTCACCCTGAAGGGGGCGGCAGCCCGAAGGAGGTTGATTGAAAAGTTAATTACAAAAAAACTATTTTTTTTAGATTGTTCTGAGGATCTTCTCGGTAATCCCTGGAAAAAACTGTTCCACCAAACGAGATATTTCGATTCTGCCCAGAATTAAAAATGCAAACCGGGCAGCACTACAGGATGAAAAGTTGCATTCATTGATTGAAAGAGACAACGCAAAAACTGAACTTTGAAACAATAGTGCATGATTTTGCAGGAGAAGAATCGTCGAGGAAGTCTTTATAATAGTGAAATGTTTTGATGTTGGTATAAAAAAAGATTTTTACGTTCAAGAACGTCTTTGTTTCCTAAATCTTGCAGTGTTTCAATCAATTGTACTTTTTTGTATTAAACTGTATTTGACTCTACCAAAACAAGCAAGAAAGTCGGGCCTTTATAGCTTTTTTCCTGTGGGGAATAATCCCCCTCCCAACTCAACCAATTCCTATACTTATTGGAGTTGTGGGGTGGAGGAGGGGTTCAGGGGGTCGACAAAAAATTATGTGCCAAGAGCGGCGGGAACCGTGAATCCGGGCCTGATCCTATCCTCTCCCCGCTTCGGTAGATGGGACACCTGCCGCCTAACTACTATATAATATATAGTAGTTAAATGGCAGATATTCCATTAATATGAATATATTATATTCATATTCAAAACATCTAAACCCAAAAATTGAAGGCGTCCAATCATATATATGTATATATTTATACACACACACACACACACACACACACACACACACACACACACACACACACACACACACACACACACACACACACACACACACACACACACACACACACACACACACACACACACACACACACACACACACACACACATACATAGCGTATATATATATCGCTAAGAGCATTGATCTATGTTAAAATGGATTTTTTTAACCTGTAACTCTAAAACCGTTAAGGGAATCGAATTTCGATTCTCTAGGTATTTCCCCTAAAGCTTTATGTAAATAAAAAAGGTATCCATTCAAAGTGACATTATACTTCATTTCATAATATGCGAGACAAAGTTTTTATTTTAAAATAAATGCCATTTTAAACTATTGAGCTCATTCTAATATTCCCATGGTATAGTCCAATCATTAGGTTAAGGATAAATACTGTGATAGTAATTCATGGTCTTGTTATTTTTGATTTTATTTTTAAAATGAATGGTATGTTTATGACGATTATAGTATCGATTTGCGCCGATAACATCGGTACAAGGTTGGAGCTACGTGATCAGGTATTTCGCACGAGAGAAGTTGCTGATCTTGTAAAGTGCTTCCAAATAATTAAGCGAAAAAAAAATATGTATTCATAATATTTAAAAGACAATACAATAAAATTAAATACAACTGTAAATAAATACTGAAAAAATAACTAACCACTGTAAGTCGTGTAATTATGTAAGAAAATCTCAATGTTTGTATTTCTTTTAAAATATGGATATTTGACACATTTTAAATTGTTTTCACCATACTTTTAACAACAAAAAAAAAAGTATTTTTTTGCTTTGAAACCTTAATATGGTCAATCTATTACATATTCAGCATTGGTCGAGAAACATAGATATCGATGTGATCTTTAAAGATTTATTCACTGTGATTAAGTAGAAGTCTCCACCCTAGTCCGGCGAAATTTGTTAAATCTCTCTTGAACCAGATTGTGTTAACAGACGACCTTGAACCCCACAGAAAGGAGTAGGGATGGGTACCGAAAAAAATAAATATCGATATTCTATATCGACGTTGTTTTGAGCTCAGTATAACGATATACGATATATCGGTGACCGAAATCTGTTAGGATGGCTATCGTAAGGAAAATATCGATATTCCATATCGAACATGTTTATAGCTCTAAATATCAGTATAGGATATCGCTCGTTTGCTACAAGCTTTTGAGTAATGCCGAGCTTTTGACTGTATAATGAACCATTCACCTATGTACTTCCATTATTCACTAACAAGGGGAGGACACACTCAGTCTCTCACGGATCTTGTTGGCAATTATTTTGGAGGTTCCTGATCAAAAAATATTATACACGTATTTTGCCGTTCCGACCAATGGGCCCTAGAAGACGAGAAAAAAAAATAAAATAGCATTAAACTAATTTATTTTTTATCACGAGTTTAAAAAATGATTTCGACATGATTCTGGCACCAAGAGTTTATGTTTTGATTGCGGATTTAAGAAAAAAATACAGTCGCTCCATAGATTTTGGTTTAGGTTAATTAAATTCTAAAAAAATGATTAGATTTTCAAGCAAACTACCTCTATAGATATTTTCACACAAAAATTGACGTCAGATTCTAATTCAGCACCCTCAAAAACATTAAAAAACGCTTATTCAAACAAATAAAAAAATATCATTTTTTTCACCCTCTTCGAGGAAAATGAAATTTTTAAACCGATTATTGGTTGCATACCTTTAAATCGCCATTAGTTTGTCATACAATTCACTGGTTGGTGTCACTGGAAAGAGGAGAATCTCAGCTTTCTTTTGATGTATATAAATGTAAAATTCGATAATCAAAAACCTATTTAAAAAATTGAAAAATCCGAAAAACATTTTGATTTTTAACTTGAGTTTGAAACCAGATAGGATAATGAAACCAAATAGATTTCATGCGTATTAACACCCATGAAATGAGGATCCAAACCATTTTTTCAATTTTTCAATTCAAAAGGCCTCAAAATTTAAAATGTCAAATTATCGAATATGGACTGTATGTGTTGGAACATCTGTGGATGTATAAAAAAAGTAATTCATACATGACGGTTATCTAATTTCAGTTCTAAATGTTAACAACCAAGGACGAGGAGCCAACGTATTTCTATAAATACAATAGGTCAGGGGCCAGGGTTCAGAGCTTAGTGATATTACGAAACACTCAGCTTAAAAAACAACTGGACAATATTTTGTAATAATAGAGATTGTTAAGTTATCTCTATATTTAAGCGATTTTTGTAAAGTTATTAAAACATATCTTTTGGAGAGATGGGCCGACTAGTCGGTAAAGCCGACTAATTGGCTACATTTGGAGTCGGTGACCAGTCGGCGATTAGTCGGCAAAATGGCGATTCCCAATGTTGGTTCACGATAAAATCGATTCCTGAGATAAGAAAACGTATCCAGAATCGATGATCCAAAGTCGATTCCTAGGAACCGGTCAGTACCATTGAAATAGGTTTGCTAATTATCACTATTACTGGAGACGGGCCCACTGTTTGGTAAAGCCGACTAATCGGCTGCTTTTGTAGTCGGAAAAAAGCGCCGACTAGTTGACAAATTTATTCATTTATATTTCTACTCTTAAAAATAGGTATTATATTATTACTGATTTGTACTTTACATTCATCTTTACAGTTTTTTTTTTTTTTTTTTATATTCTAGAAATAGGAATTCTTACAAAAAATAATTTCGATAACGTCTACCATACTGAAAAAATAATTTTTAGAAAAAAGACAAAACCGACTTCAAGATTAAGCCTACATATATCTCTAGAACTAAAAAGTAAAAAATAATATTTTAGTTGCTTCAAAACAAAGAGAATTGAATGAAATCAACAAAATTATCGATACTTATATAACTATTCACAATTTAGGATCAGTTATTTTTGGAGTCGGTGCCAGCCAAGGAGGGTAGCTCAATCCTACCTTTGCAACAAACTTTCGAATGGCACGAGACAGCGGTGTGGCGGAGATGAAATAGTGGTGAATCTTTACAATTAACATTTTTTTTATTTTTCGAATTCTGTTTGTTTTGGTTGGCACCGACTCCAAAAATAACTGATCATAAATTGTGAACAGGTATATAAGTATCGATAATTTTGTTGATGGTCATTTAATTCTCTTTGTTTCGAAGCAACTAAAATATTATTTTTTACTTTTTAGTTCTACATATATATGTAGGCTTAATATTGAAGTCGGTTTTTTTTTTTTTTTCTAAAAATTATTTTTATTTTTAACTTTTTAGTGGTGAGTGTATTTTTGTTTATACAGTCAATTCTCGATCTTCAAGCTACCCTGAAAAATAGTTCGACTTACTGAACAAAGACTTATCGAGGTTATCATTCCACTTATCTTCATGTAAATGGGAAAATTGAACACACAATTGGAGTTGAAATCATTACGTATATTTTTCATTAATGGATATGTGTATGTTGTTTGTACATATGTACATATAAAATCAAATATACAGATACAGAAAATTAAATACCTAGATTAGATACCAGAGAGGTGGTCCTAGAAGTTCTATCCTTTGAACCCTATTTTCAGTTTTTACTTATTTACACAATTTTTCATGTTTTTTGTTTAAAATCGTCTCATTGAGGTGAAATTTAAGTGTAATGTACTTCCGACCGTAGATTTTGTTCAACTTTTTTAAGAATTCAGCTTATCGAAGTACAACACATCGAGAGTTGACTGTATATGTAAAATTTTTTTGTTGATAATTTAAATTTAGTTATCATGGAGATTCTAGATTATCATAATCATAAATATGTATGTTTAAAATGGAAGGTTATATAGCAGTGATTTTTATACACTGTTTTTTTTTTTTTTTTTTCTTACAAAGTACTGAGTTGATTTCAAAATATTTTTTATGGGGCCACCTCTGAAGTATGCCCTACCGATCTAAAACAGAATCGTCAAAATTAATTCAGAATTGACGGAGTCACACAAAAAAAAAAAAAAAAAAAAAAAAAAAATAAAAATTCAGACGAGTTGAGAACCTTCTCTTTTTTGAAGTTGGTTGATAAAGAACTTACATAGCCTACTATTTAAAAAAAAATCAGTTTTGGTTTTGTGTAGTAACTAAAAAATATTAATTCTTAATTGAAATGTAATATTAAGGTTGGAACCCGAAAAGGAAACTGCTACTTTAGCAATTTACATACTTTTTTATTTACAATTACACGTTAGATATTTTTGTATTATATATATTTGTACCTCGGAGGTACAGAACACTATGTCCTTTTTTTTACCAAAAATATATTATTACGTATTCTTATTCACCTCTTTTCCCTTTACACATAGGTATTGAATTCTATGTCCTAGAAAAATTAATTGTAAGGTAAGTTACATAAAAATGTTTTTTTGATTTATTTGTCTTATTTGGGGGGGACGGCATAACGCCCTTATGCACTCCAATTAGGGCAGGAAGGATGGGTTACCATAAATATTTTAGCCTGGGTGGGAAACTCAAGATTTAGTGGGGAACTCTTTTTTTTTAAATTGCTCTCCTGTAAAGTTACGGAAATGTGACATAGTGTTCTGTACCTCCAAGGGACATATATAAAGAAGATATATTTTTCGGCACGATTGAATTCCAATTTACTACTACTAACAGTCTAAGGTAAGTACATTTCTGACTTTTGCTTCATTTGTCTAAAAACTCTCTGTTACAAACTGGCCCGTTTACAAAAAAACAGAGGAAGAAATATAAGATAAAACCTGTAGCTAAATGTACAGACGCTATAAAACTATAAACCAAGCGCCTCGAACATTGCCGATGTTACCCGAATTCCAACGATCGCAATGATCGGCTTAGGCGACTAACCAGCCAGTAACTAGTAGGCCAAAGTCATAGTCGACCCATTTATAATCTTTTGATTTAAATAAATTAATGATAAATTAATTTATTAATAATAATTTTTCTCTATATGCTAAGAAACATCAATAAGATCTTGAAGATTAATATTGTTAAGCATCGATGGAACAAATCACAAGACTTTCCGAAAAAAAAAAAAAAAAAAAAAAAAAAAGACTGTCCTAAAGTTCGCGTAGAGTGGATACAAAAGATAGAAGAGTGCAAAAAAAAAAGTTGTTTATTAACCGTTACCTTTGCCACTCTGACAATGTACTCGTAAGATCGAAGTTGGATAAAACCAATCAGGATGATTCACTAACCGTGAAGAGCCTCACGATTCGATGATTCAATAAATCATATTCAGTAAAGTCCTGATGGCGGAGATTATAACTGTAATTATTGAGGTGTGGAGATCTGATTCAATAAAATGAACTTGCTCTGTTGTGACTACCGAGTGATGGAGATCAGCGTAGCCAGTTGTGGGCGTTTCCCCCATCTTTTGGGGAATTTCCGGTCTAAGTGGGAAAATAGGGAATCCGAAGAAAGAAGAATCAGTGTGAAAAAAAAAAAAAAAAAAAAAAAAAAAAAAAAAAAAATAGCAACATATTTGTTATGTTATTTATTATTTTAATCCAATTTGACCTTCGATATATAATGTATCGATGGTTTGATCAATCGATAACTCAGAAAGCTATAGGCCGTTAGCTAACGGAATATGTTAAAATAACAAATTTCTTTGCATGATATACTTTTGGATGTCATGTAAATTTTGACTGGGAAATTCCAGATAAAAAAGGTTAACTGTGGTCATTTGGTCCCAATTATAGAAATTTACCCCACTCCACTAGGGAAAATATTATGTCACCTGGCAACACTGATGGAGACCTGTCTTTTGAAAGGTCCAAATCGGTCTGCACAAAATAATTCTTACTCACAAATGAAAATGTTTGTAGCCAAAGAAGGGTTCGAGTGGTGACCCAATAAAATAAAACTCAATTTGCTTTCATATTCCTCTTCGTTTCATTCATTGGATACGAATTCAGCTCATAATTGATATCTACCTCTTTAGTTACGAAAATCGTATCTTAACACCCATAAAAATTCAAAAGAATTTGATCTAAAATTAAGATTAAGATGACTATTGGGGCTTTATAATGAATATGAAATAGGAATTCATGTAAATTATATATCTATATCTATATATATATATATATATATATATATATATATATATAAATATATAAACGTCTCGAAACATCACCAAAATAATTGTTTTTATTTATGGACTGAACCTCAAGAACCTTACTAAAAATCTATTAGTAACTGTCAAGAAATTTATCCATATTAACACATCGAGTAAAAACTGGAAAATATCTATAGTGGAAGAATGGGATTTTATGAAGAAATCGACACAACCCACGGCCCTTCATTGATCCACGGAAGCAATCACAGTTATGAAGGAACTTCAGAAATCCAACAGAAAACTGGCGAGTGCGAAGAATATCAGGACATGCAGCTGCAGGGTATGATTATGTCTCGCCCAAAACGTCGCGAAAATAGTTGTTTTTATTTATGGACTGAACCTCAAGAACCTTACTAAACATCTAATAGTAACAGTCAAGAAATTTATCCATATATGTATATATATATATATATATTTCTTTTTTTTTTTTTTTTTTTTTTTTTTTTTCCTTTCAAAGTAACCCTTTGAAAGGACCGTTTATTTAGGTTGTACGTTCCATACAAATGTATACTACGTACCTTAATTGTCATAATTACATTTACATTGAAACTTTAACAATAATATTATTAAAATAATTCAGATCATTGAACAATTGAACATAATATAAAAGAAACAAATAAAACATTGCAAATTGAATACGAAAATTAGAAATAAAAAAAATATGGTCCATGGCTGATTTTAGCCCATAATTTTAACTATTTAAAGGATTTTTCATGAAATGTCCTTCCACCTTCTCAGTCCTTGGTCAGTTAGTCAAAGTCCAAGCTGTAGATAAATTTTTTAAATTCAGCTCTGTATTTGTTGTACAAGTCATATTCTGTCACAGGCCAATTTTCACCTTTGAAAAACAGCGTCATAATTAGTTTGGATTTTTGTCTGTCATATAATAAGCAGTCGTAAATTATGTGTTTAAATGTATGTTCTCGTTCGTCATAAGTACATATGTTACTGTTTATTAAATTAAACCTTTTTAGATATGCTTTAGTTTGTCCATGTTCTGTTAAGACCTGTGTCAGTTTGTAATGTGTGGATTTGAGTATGTTGAAATTTTTTTTGTTATTCTTGGAATGAATTTATGCAGGCTTGGGGATTTTTCAGATTTAAACCAGCGATCATTCCAAATTGATATTATGTTTTGTTTAATATCATGTTTGAGAAATGATAGTGGTGTTTTCTTATATGACGGAAATAGTTGACTTTTGGCTGCCTCTTTTGCTAAGGTGTCAGCTATTTCATTTCCGTCAATGCCAGAATGCCCCTTAACCCATTTTATGTCGATATTGATGTTTGATAAAATAAGTGTGTATATATTTTGTCTAATGATTTCAGTTAGTTGGTCATGAATATTAGGATTAGGTATGGATTGTATTAGAGTCATGTTATCTGTCAATATTACAATGTCGTGGTGTACGTTAGTAGGAAGATCAAGAAGGAATTCTGTTGCTTTTAAGACTGCATATTTTTCTGCTTGGTTATTGGAACAAGTTGCACCCAGCTTATATTTAGCACTTATCATGTTTTCTCTCTTGTCCCAAAGTAACCAAGCACAGCCTACATTGTCCCCTTCTTTACTTCCGTCTGTGAATATATTAGTAACGTCTGCAGGTTTCTCTGCAATCTGTGTTAACTGTGTATTAATTTTCGCGTGTATCGCAGGGTGTAGCCAGTGTGAAGGTTTAGCCTCGTAATCTATTGAATCTTTTAAGATAGTTCCGTAGTCACAACTATCTAATTTTATTAATGTGAATTTCACTATTTCGTTTATTTTTAAATCTATAGGTATCATGCCTATATATACATACGTATGTTATTTATCACTTTCGATATAAGAAGGTTGAATAGATATTTGAAAGTAGGAAGGATATGTCAAGAATGAATACAGTTCTATAGGACTGAAGACCGGATTAGGAATGATCTGTTGAAAGCTGGCATCTGGAGGCCTTTGTGCCGAAGTTTACGAATTATAAGGCTCGTTTTATTTGTTTATTGTTGCGTTTCGTTACGTGCTATAGAATACGTCAATGGGACCACGCACCAGCGGTATTAAAACGTAACACGCTTAAGCATTAAGCTTGTGATAGAAAGACCTCTATGAGCAATAAATCTCGAGTGACTGTTCGGTTAGCGCGCAACGGAATACACCTGTTCAGAAAAGATACCTTTTATAGGAAATTTAGTGGGTGAGGGCACAAGGTTTTAATTGAAATTCGGAAACCTATGATGTACATTGGGTTTAAATGATTTTGTCAAATGAGTGTAACAACATAATTAATTGTAAAAAATTTGTCATTTCTTAAAAAAATGGAAAATTTAAAATATTTATAAAACGGTTGAGAAAGCCATAGTTTAATTTTTTTTTGTTGCAAATGATGTCTGGAGTTGACTCCCAAAGTTACTGCACTCATATGCTGATATACTCTGTATATTATTGTATTGTGCATATACAATAGAAGTGGCAATTAATTCACCGACGCTAAATTTTCTATAAATTTACATAAACATTTTGAGATATTTATGTACCGATAATTAAGTAATGAATTGCTAATATATACAACACATAGACAATAAAGGTTTGCTAATTCAAAACAGATTAGTTTACAGATTCAGAATACACGATTATGTAAAATAAGGAGCCACTTTACTGTTAAGAAGTAACGGCGGGGAATGCTTGTAAGAAACATATTTGTTTAAACTATTTATATTTAAATAGTTTAAACAAATATATTTTGAATTAGCAATCCTTTATTATCTATGCGTTGTATATATTAGTAATTCATTACTTAATTATCGGTATATAAATCTCTCAAAATGTTTATGTAAATGTATAAAAAATTTAGCGTCGGTGAATTAATTGCCACTTCTATTGTAATTCTTTTTATTGGAAAACTCGTTTCGAATGTTGAACATTAATTTTCAGTTCTAAAAACATAAAAATTGATAAACATCAGCACTTTGTTGCATATATTGTATATACTGTATATAGAAATAAATCATTGTCATCTTGTTTCCCTTCACATAAAGACAAGATAAACCCTTTACAAAAACATGGTTCACTCGTATATGAACTAAAATGTAATGACTGTGAAGCTAAATTCACAGGAAAAACTGGACGATCAGCAAATTAAAGATTAAATAACATATAAAAATATACAATAATAACACCCAGAATTCCAACTTCGCTATCAATTTAAATGTAAATAACCATAAAATCAACAAATAGACGGGAGTGAAACTTATGCATCAAGTAGAAAATAGCCTAAAATTAAATATTTATGAATCATTAGAGATAATAAAATCGTTCAAAACCGATCCAGTGTTGTTTAAATGACCAGATAAATATTTCCAATAGTCCAATTTAAATTTGTTTTCAATTGGAACAGAAAAAACCCACCAGTCATGGGAAAACTTGAAAGGATCCTTGTCTACCTGGCCTTCTGTTGTACATTAGTTAGCCCAATCTAGGCCCTAATATCTTTCAGAAGTTCTCTTCGATTTTTCTCTATAGACGAGTACCGATATATTTGATTTCTTGTCTCACAATTTTTCAAAATTTAATATATATAATTTATGTAACAGTGCTGATGTTTTGATATTGTTTTTATTTCAACAACTGATGATGAATGTTCAACATTCGAAACTAGTTTTCAAATATAATGGAATTCTAATTGAAATGGCAGTTATTCACCAATCCAAATTGTATTGGTCCTTCTGTACCATCAGGCGTACCTTAAATGATTTGCGAAACCTGTTTAGCCATTAAGTGAACTATCCCAATTTTCGATTTCATACCGGTTTAATCCAGACAAGCGAAATAAATGGTAAAATAGTAGACAAACAATCAAAGCTCTCAATTCATTACATAAGTCTCATTTACATGACTGTGATTAGACCTATTTGGACGCACAGATTTAAGCTTTGGGGCTTTACTAAACCATCCGATTCATCTCGTATCCAATCCTTACAATCCAAAATCCTTCAAAAAATCCTAAATGCTCCTTACTTTGTCACCAATAAACTTATCCATAAAGACCTCAATGTTCCATATGTTGCTGAGTTAGCCCAATCCAGATCATTTCATAGTAAGCTCCATAACCACTCAAATCCATTAGTTTCCCGCTCCATTCCCGATAATCCTCCGACGCTTCGAAAAAGAAGATGGTCTAGAGATCTTCTAGTATAGACTTTTTATTGAAGTGCTACTGATGAGTAGTTCTTTTCAAGTTTTGTCATCTTTTGACATAAATTGATATTAAAAAAAAAAAAATCTTTGGTAAAATATGTGTTTCTCAAAACATGAATGATGGTGATGGATCTCAGTTTGTATGTACAATTCTCCTAGATTTACGTATATGATGGTTTTGTTAATTTCAATCATTAATGATCGGATGCATTGCTGCGGGACAACAAATCATTCGCCGCATAATAGAAGCTTCACCTTTGCACCCTCCTTGACCCCTATCGCCTTCACGCTTAATCTTCGTGGATATCTCTTTTCTGTTCTGGAGTTTCGTTTCTCGGAATAATTAACGATGGTATTCCCCTTATCGAAGGTTATGTCCTAAAATGTATGTTTTATGGGTTTGAATTCAACTGCTGTGAATTATCGGTGTAGTCAGTCATTAATTATCTTTGGTAAAATATGTTTTCATCATACGTACGGTAGAAAATATCTTCTGATTAAAACAATAATATAATTGATATTATTTATCATATGTATATGCTCATATAATTTTATATACAGGGTGAGTATCTCTTAGTGTAAAAAAAAATTGGGTGAAACTAGATCAAAAATGTAGCAAAATGCCGCAGACCTCACCTTTCTATTCTAATCCGTTGCAGATATACGATAAATCAAAGTCTTTTTTGAGGAAACCACGTTTTTTTCCATAAAAGCTGTAATATCTCCATTTTGTTTAAATATTTTTCAAATTTTGACCACATTTTTGGGATTAGTATTAAATTTCCTGTAACATAGGAGTATAGCTGAGTACCTGTAACATGCCATTCCCTTTAAAAACAGACTCATCTGCCCATAAAATTCACCTCAAAAATTAGTATTCTTTAATATCATCTGCATTCAGAAGCTAATACCGAAATTGAGGTTCCGTAAAATATGATTTTCCAACACTATGGTGCCCCTTCACATTATTTCAAAGCAATACAAATATAAACAAACGATATACATGGATAGGTAAAAATGCCTTTCCCTGTAAAAACAGACTCATCTGTCCATAAAATTCACCTCGAAAAGTGGTTTTCTTTAACACTATCTGTATTCAAAAGCTAACGGCAAAATTGAGGTATATGTTCATTATCATTGAGTTTTAAACCTTACATTGAAAATCTAATAGAATAAATCCTAAATTATAGTAATAAATAAATAAATGTAATAACATAAGATCCTCTAATCTGGTGTCGCTTTATTGACAGTTTTCTTTATTTCTATTGAACAATAATTTTTTTTCTTTGCTTTTTATTCGAATGAAGAGTTAATTATGTTTAAAATGCACATTTTCATTAAGGGATTGTCATAATGTTTTATGTGTTATGTATGCCAAATGAGAACACCATGTTTTTTTTCGGATTCAGAAGTGAATTTCTCCATTAAATTGAAACAAAATCATTACGTTTAACATATCATTCGAAAGCTAATTAAATTTGCAAGTTTTTGTGAAATTTGACGTTTTGTGGATAGTTTTTTCGAAAAACGGTGAGCGTTGAAGTAAATACGACATTGTGACTTCCACAAATAAGGTGAAGATCAAGCTGTTCTTTAGATACCAAGTTTGTAAAATTCAAGGTTACAGGTACTCAGCTATTATAGAAAATTTAATGCTTAATCCAAAAATGTCGTCAAAATTTGAAAAATATTACAGCTTTTATGGGAAAAAACGTGTTTTCCTCAAAAAAGTCTTTGATTTATCGTACAACTGCAATGGATTGAAATAGAAAGGTGAGGTCTGCGGCATTTTATTTTTGATCTAGTTTCACCCATTTTTTTTTTTTTTTTTTTTTTTTTACACTAAGACATACTCACCCTGTATATACAGGGTGTTTGGAAGATCGATGGCCAAAGATGTACCTCGGGTAGGGAGGTTCATTTTGAACCTATTTAAGGTCACTTACCTATATACAAAGTCTTACTTTTTTTTTATAATTGCCAAAACCAAACATTTATGCCTTATAACTTCGTTTCTTCTGATATATCAACGCCATTTTTTTTTTTTTTGCTGTAATTACTAATACATTATCCAAGTAAAATAAAAAAAATTGATGCAAAAAACAAATACAAAAAAAAAAAAAAAAACGGGTGATCGTTAAATCTTGTTAAAGGTAAAAAAAAAAAAAAAAAAAAAAAAAAAAAAAAAAAAGCAAACAAGAACTATAAGTTTAGGTAAAAAAAAAAAAAAGTAGGCGCAACAGCCAAAATCAAATTATTTTAAACACTTCTCTAGTTAATACTCTTTATAAAAAATACCACTTTGCAGCACATCTAGTATATTGTTGTATTTGTTTTTTGCTTCAAATCTTTTTTATTTCACATGGACAATGTCAGTAAACAACGAAGTTATAAGGCATAAAAGTTTGGTTTTGGCCATTTTTTACAGTTTGAGACTGATCTATTATATTTGGTACAGCATATACCATTGTGAATTGTACACATATGTGAAATAAATAAAGAAATAAATTGTGTTGTAATAATAATAATAAGAACTTATTATGAAAAGTATTACTTCTAGTATCATGTGAAATCCTCTGATTATTCGAGAGCTGCTAACAGTTGGTCGTCGAGAACTACGTCCTTTATAATTAGTTGCTCCTTAATAAATCTCTATAAAAACAAAATGGTGGGGTCCAGAACGTTCGACAACGACCACTAAACAGGATGTGTCAATTACCCTTCATGGGGCTCCTCTCGAACTCAAACACGATCACATAGGATAACACTAATGTGCACAAAATCAATAATATATTCCCATTTACGTTTTGGTAAGTTTATCTATAATTTTTCTGTTCATTAGTATATGTTTCAATTTCAATGAAAATAGAATATTTATTGGTCAACTATTTTTTCTGAACATTTATTTACTTTTATGTATAATTTTTTATTTAAAACTCCACAATAAATCAGTGAATCAATGGCATATCAAAGACTTGTATAGCAACTACCTACAGATCAAGCTCTTCTTTAGGTCCCAAGTTTGTAAAATTCAAGGCTACACGTGCTTTGGTTTTTTAGGAACTTAATAGCTGAATACATAAATGTGGTTAAAATTTCGTGGGAGTAAAGTGGAGGTACTGATGCTTATGTGGAAAAAAACAAAGTGTTCTCAAACAAATTTTTGAATTATCATCTGTTAACAACGGATTGGAATCAAAACGTGAGGTCAGCGGTATTTTTTTTTCATTTTTGATCTAGTTTCACTCTTTTTTTTTCTTCACACTAACAAGGGGAGGACACACTCAGTCACTCACGGATCTTGTTGGCAATTTTTTTTGAGGTTACTGGTCAAAAAATATTAGACGCGTATTTTTCCATTCCGACCAATGGGCCCTAGAAGCCGAAAAAAAAAAAAAAAATAGCATTAAATTAATTTATTTTATATCTCGAGTTTAAAAAACTATATCGACATGGTTCTTGCACCAAGATTTTTATTTTTGATTGTGGATTTAAGGAAAAATACAGCTGCTCCATAGATTTTGGTTTAGGTTGATTAAATTCTAAAAAAATGATTAGATTTTCAAGCAAACTACCTCTATAGATTTTTCCACACAAAAATTGACGTCAGATTCTAATTCAGCATCCTTAAAAACATTGAAAAACGTTTATTCAATAAAAACAAAAAATATCATTTTTCACCCTCTTCAAGGGGAAGAGATTTTTAAAACGATTATTGGTCTTTCCTTTAAATAGCTAATACTTTGTCACGCAATTGATTCATTGGTATCGCTGGAAAGAGGAGAGCCTCAGCTTTCTTTTGATGTATATTAATGCAAATTTCCATCAACAAAAACCTATTAAAACAATTGGCAAATCCGAAAATCATTTTTATTTTTAAACTTGAGTTTATGGCCAACATCCCTCAAAAAACGACCCGATATCCTCGATATATTCATCACTTCCCAGGTTTCATCATCCCAGCTCACAATAAAATCCCTAAATGACCTTTCCTCCGATCATAGTCCGGTACTGCTTTCCCTGCATTCAACTTCTGTTCCTAAACCCACCCATCCTTCGTTGATTACTGGCCGAGTAGACTGGGACAGTTTTCGATATGATTTGGAAATGAAAATAGATTTAAAAATTCCACTTAAAACAAAACAAGACATTGATACTGCCATAGAAATACTAATGACATCTATACGCAATAGCATAATAGATAATACCACAAAAAGAAAAACATACAATTCTCTCCGGAGTAATTTGCCACAACATCTTCGCATCCTTTTGAGAGAAAAGCGAAAAGCAAGAACCAGGTGGCACAGAACCAGATATCCATCAGACAAAAATAACTACAACAAATTGACTAACAAACTAAAAACAGAAATAAAAAAATTAAAAATTAAAAATTTATATAAATATACTGAAAACCTTAACACGACTGACAAATCCTTATGGATGGCCACCAAAAAACTGCTTAACTATAAAAATTGTAATCACCCTCTTCTAACTGAATCCAAAACGTGATCACGATCTGACAATGAAAAATCACAAATTTTCGGTCAGCACCTTTTTAATACCTTTAAACCCCATTCTGATATCCTTAACCCAAATCACCTTGAAAGTATTGAAACAGAATTAAATATCCCACTTCAAATGTCCCTTCCTCCTAAAGCATTCCATCCTTCAGAAATATCAAGTATCATTTAAAGATTGCCCACATAGAAAGCCCCTGGACATGACCATATTACATCCCATATCCTAAAACTCCTTCCTCAGAAAGCCATCCTATTCCTAACATTCATATATAACGCTGTACTCCGAACAACATATTTTCCTGTTACTTGGAAATTATCCATAGTAAAAATGATACCTAAGCCCAAAAAGCCACCGGAACACCCTTCCTCATATCGTCCTATTTCTCTTTTGCCAATTATGGGTAAAATCCTAGAAAAACTTATCTTAAAACGCTTGTATCCTATCCTAGATTCCAACTACATAATCCCAGATCACCAGTTTGGATTCCGAACATCACATTCCACACACCAATGTCATCGTGTGGTGGACGTTGTCTCCTCCGCATTGGAGCGCGGAATGTACTGCACGGGAGCCGTTCTCGATGTAGAACAAGCATTTGACCGAGTCTGGCACCCAGGACTGCTTTACAAATTCCGTAAATTCCTACCTTCTACATATTTCCTTATTCTCCGCTCATACCTCAGTGATAGAACTTTTAAAGTTAATCATTACTTTTCCTATTCCTCTCACATTACCCAATCTGCAGGTGTTCCTCAAGGAAGTATCCTAGGTCCAATCCTCAACACGGTGTATACCGCTGACATTCCGACAAATCCTAGCACCATCCTCACCACGTATGCTGATGACACTTGTGTGTTATCAGTAAACAATGATCCCTTTATTGCCTCCCAGACACTCCAATCCCATATCACAAACCTTCAAGAATGGTGTCGAAAATGGAGGATCAAAATAAATCCAAATAAATCCCATCAAATAACCTTTACCCTTCGTCGTAAACCTACGACTTCCTGTCCTACAATATCCTTTATTGATGTCCCACTAATCCCCGTTGAACAGATCCGCTACCTAGGACTCCACTTGGACAAACGTCTTACATGGAATCCACATACTAGACTAAAACGACAAGAAACTGCCCGTCGTTTTCGACTACTTCAACATTTACTTGACAAACGTTCAAACCTTCCAATCAATTACAAATGACTCATATACATAACAGTAATTAGACCAATTCGGACATACGGAGTTGAGCTTTGGGGCTCCACTAAACCATCCAATTCATCTCGCATCCAATCATTACAATCCAAAATCCTTAGAAAAATCCTAAATTCTTCTTACTTCGCCACAAACAAACTCATCCATAATGATCTTAATATACTTTACGTTTCTGACTTAGCTCAAACCAGATATCTATCCTTTCATAGCAAACTCCACAACCATTCAAATCCATAGTGTCACAACTTGCTTCTCAATCCAGATAACCCTCCGAGGTGCCTGAAAAGAAGATGGCCTCGAGACCTTCTAACATAGCACCTCGTTATATAGAACCTGTAGAAGTGCTACCAATGGGTAGTTCCTTTAAAAACAAGTGACTTGTAATTTTTATCATTATCATCATATTTACTTGATGTATTGTATAATTATATTGTAAATACAGTTGTAAATTTCAATCAATAAAAAAAAAAAAAAAAAAAAAAAAAAAAAAAAACTTGAGTTTGAAACTAGATAGGAAAATGTAACCAAAAACATTTCAAGAGTATTACCATCCTATATTTTGTATAAAAAAATGAAGTTGATACGTTAAACCGTCTAAGCGTTCATGTTTTTGTCAGTTTAAACAAAAATTGCCTACCATTTGGTCAGGCACGTTTTGAAGCTTACGTATTTTTATTTTTATTTTGTATTAAAGGGTTCTTTTTAATGCTAAATTCGATTCCTATGTCGGTTCTTGTAAAAAAAAGTATATTGAACGTAGTTCGATGAAAAAATGATATTTTTTTGTTTTTATTAAATAGACGTTTTTTAATGTTTTTTGAGGATGCTAAATTAGAATCTGAGGTCAATGTTTGTGTGAAAAAGTCTATAGAGGCAGTTTGCTTGAAAATCTAATCATTTTTTTAGAATTTAATTGACCTAAACCAAAATCTATGGAGCAGCTGTATTTTTCCTTAAATCCGCAATCAGAAATAAAAATCTTGGTGCAAGAATCATGTTGATATCATTTTTTAACTCGATATAAAATTAATTTATTTAAAGCTATTTTATTTTTTTCTCGGCTTCTAGGGCCCATTGGTTGGAACGGAAAAATACGTGTCTAATATTTTTTGAGCAGGAACCTCAAAAAAAATTGGCAACAAGATCCGTGAGAGACTGAGTGTGTCCTCCCCTTGTAAGAGGAAATCACCCTGTATATTGGAAGGTATTTTCAGACACCTTGAAGGTTTGACTAAATTGTGAAGCAATTAGTGAATTCGAGTAGGTACGGTGCTTATCCTGATAGGAAAAGTATCTAGTTTGGTTCAAATCAGAAACATAATGGGCGTAGTCCAAAAATCCACCAAGCCATAGTGTATGCTCCAACATGAAACTATGTCTCCAATAAAACCCTACACAATGTTCTCAATATACCTTATATCCTCGGCCACTGGATTTTCCAGTTCCAGACTTTTTGTAAATTTGCCTTTATGTTGGAGTTCTGGCAATGGCCAGCATCTTTATACCTTGAACGATTATGCAATAGCACTCACACTCAGCCTCTACTGGGTTTTGATAACAGTGCCGCAGCTGATAGAGCAGTTCTGGGATCTCTTTGACCCTGGATAACCATCCTTGAGTAGGGGGACAACCTTGTTTTGGGGTTTCCCCGGGATGCTTGTAAATATTTTATACATAACTAGTATGACTGTATTTAATTTTTTTATATTTTTCTTTTCGTTTATACGTTTCTGCGATTATTATCCTATTATTTATTATACACTATTATGTATCACATTTTGGTTACATTTTATTTCTTGTATAGTTAGAGGCTATTTATTATTATTATTATTTTTTTGTTTTTAGTGTATATCTTTATTTTATTAATTTTTTAGTACATGTGAATGTGGCAGCTTGTAATATTTAACGTCTAATTAATATGAGGAAAATGTGTCTTTTGTAATTAATTCGAAGCGTTGAAAGTTTGTATAGTAAATTTTGAAGTAATCGGAAACGACAAGCAGTTTCTTGCCATTTTCGTCTTGTATGTGATGTATAAATATGGTCAGGTTCATGTATAATTTATATTTATATATATGTTCATAGAAAGAAAAGGAGCGGCCGACACCGAAGATGACTAGATGGCGACAAGACCAGACGAGAAGACGAGACGACGAGATAGATGTCTAAAACATTATCATGAAGGAAGTGTTTTAAAATTTACTTGAAATGTGCTATTTATTTTCTTATTCAAAATTTTGCTTTTAAGTTGTACTTGGATCATTTGTAATAAGTAGAGACCGGATTTCTGTGTTATTGCACATTTAGTTCGCATTTAGCGCTCTCTAACCTAAGCAGTTATCTAATTTATAACCTAAGGATTCTTATTCTTAAATTTTATTTTGCACGAAATTGCACAAATTTGACTTTTTACACGAAATTGCACAAATTTGACTTTTTGAGCTTAATTGCACGAATTCGGGTTTTACTGCACGAAATTGCACAATTGAACCAAATTCATCTAATTTTATTCTCTTAACCATTTATTTTTTGAAAATTTTACTTACGATTATTAGGCAACATTTATAACAATTATTTATATTAAAAAGGTTAATTAGTTTTAATTTGAAAGTAAAAAGTAGCTTAAATCAAATGTATTTGGGACGTAATACTTTTAAATGATCGTATTGAATTAGGAGCTTTGAGGATTTAGGCAAACATTGAAGATCGACGTACTTTCTAGAACTAAGACGTTTCCTCAGAAAATTTTACTCCCCGCTTCCCATTTCATTCCCCACTTCTGATTTAGCACAAAGGGCTAGTTGTTGACAAGATTTTAAACTATTAACTTTGAAAATGCCAAAAACGTCCGCGAGTGTTACTACAAAATGGAAACAATGGACCAATGAATATCCAGAGATGATATTTGTTTGAAACTCTCTAAGAAAGCTTAAAACGAATTGAAAATGAAAAGATGTTTATTTTTAAAATTCGAATAAATCCTTGATAAAAACTACGGCTACATTCCTTAAAAAAAAATTAAATTATTGTATCAACGGAAAGGAAATAGAAGCTGATAATCTGGATCCATCCACAGTCGCATGCTACAAAAATTGTTCTGTTTCGTCCATAGATGTATAATGTTCCTTTTCTTTGCTAAAGAACATTTTATTAAGTGACAGGCGGCATAATTTTACTGAGAAATATATTGAAATTTATAATTTCGTACATTTTCACGAAACTTTTAAAAACCAATTTATTTTTCAAAAACATTTTTTTTTTTTTTTGTTCAAAAATATCTTTTTATTTGATTAATTACATGCTGCCTCACTCAAGGGCAATGAGTAATATTGATGACAGTGACACATTCATTCAATATGTACACTGATATAAAATAAATAAAGTAAGAAAATAAACAACTTTTAAGTAAACAACTTAAAGATACAAGAAATAAAATAATATATACAAGAAGTAAGATAAAATGTACAAGAAATAGAAAATAATAAATAAAATAAGAATTAAGGAAGAAAAGAAAGAGTCATAACTACATTGGTACTGTTATAAGGATGCGTGGAACTGGATAGTGAATGAGCAAGTGGATTGGGATGGTTGGAAAGGTTTTGATGGAATTTGGAGAATTTAAGGGGTATCAGGTCAAGAACAAAAGGTATATTGAGATCATTATGTAGGGTTTTGTTGGAGACATAATATGGAGCATTTACTATAGTACGAAGGACTTTAGATTGGAAGGATTGAATGCGTTTGATATTCGATTGTTTTGCTGTCCCCCACAGTTCAAGTCCATAGGTCCAAATAGGTTTAATGATGGATTTGTATATGAGGAGTTTGTTTTGTATGGAGAATTGGGATGTCCTATTTAGTAGTCTATACAATTGGCTGAAGCGTCTGTTAAGTTCTTGCCTTTTAAGTCTAGTGTGAGGGTTCCAAGTAAGTCTTTTGTCTAGGTAAAAGCCAAGATACCGTACTGTGTCAGCTATGGGTAGCGGAATATTATTGATATAAACAGGAGGGCAGGATGTGCGGCGGAGGGTAAAAGTTACATGGGTACATTTTGTTTCATTAATTTTGATCCTCCAGTTGTTGCACCAATCTTCAATCAGGGATAAGTGGATTTGGAGATTACAGGAAGCTATTGAGGGATCTGAATGCGATGAAAGGATAACAGTGTCATCAGCAAAAGTTCCTAGGAAAGTAATCAAAAACATTTAATTATATTTTGTTTCCACGTAAAAGGAAATTTTAATAAAGATAGTTTATACTTGTTTTTATTAACAATTTTTTCCCCAAATTTTAAAGTATTTCAAATTGAATTAACACTAAAACGAAACGTTTGTCAAAATGTCCTTAAGTTTATTCAAGGCTGGTTAAGTTTTGTATATTTGTGTAAATAAATGGATTGCTGCATGTATAATACATGCAGCAATCCATTTATTTACACAAAGCTAATTAAGCTAATAATACATGATGTATTAAGTTTTTAAATTCACGTTTTGAGTTTTTTACTGCACATTTTTTGATTATTTACTGCACAAAAATCCGGTCTCTAGTAATATGGCTAGAACGCTATGAAAAACAAACTATACAGGTTAAAGAGATATATTTATGTAAATATTTTATTTACCACATTTCAACAAATTAAGTTAAAAATATTTAATTAAATATTGTTGATAATTATAACATTCAAAGAATGTTAGAACTATTATATTTACTGACAAATTAATAATTAATACGTGGACATAAACTTAGCATTATGTTTATATTTCATGATTTTCCGAGGAATAACTTTTACACAAAATTTCAAATTTGTGCATTTTGATGGCATGGTTTAGCCGCTGAGCTGTTTGGTTATGCCACCTATATTAAGAATTCGCAACCGCTAGCGCAGGGGGTAGGCAAACGAAAAACGAGCCACTGCCGCATCGTTTTTTGATGAGAATAAATTTTTATTTGGGCAAAGTATTGGTAAGTTTGAAATTATATAACATATTAAGTTATAGGTTTGCTATTATATAATATACTAATTAATTTTATTTGATGCTTTAAGGAAAACAATATTTATATTATTGTATAGGGTCTAGCGGGTTAAGCATGACAAACTTTAGCGTAAATATATTTCTTCTCGGTACCTATTGAAGATATATTTATGAAATTTATTAAGTACATAACTTTTCATAAACTAGATATAATATTTTTTTTCTAGAGTTATTGTGATATTGGAAACTGTAAAAAACCAGAAGTTTATTTTTTGGGGGGGTGATTTTTTTTATACTAACCCCTGAATTGACACCTAACAAAAAAATTATATTTTATTTGATTTCTTCAATAAAGGAGTATTTAATGTTATATATATATTTCTACTACACTTTATTTTAGCAAAAACTCCTCTTATAACAATTAATCTTCACACAATGTGACATGTTTCCGGATATTTTACCCTATCATCAGACTGAAAACAATGTTTACATTAATATCCACTCTCATTTCAATTAAACAGTACAAACCAAATGAATCAACTTAATCAATAATCAATTAACAATAAAAACTTTCTTTTTTTTTTAGACTCAAAAGTGTTTTATTGAATAAATATTACAAGCTGCCTCTTAAAGGGCAATGAATAAAATGGATGACAAAGAATCCATTCATACACTATATAAAATAAAATAAAATAAAAATAAAAATAAAAATCCTCTGACTATACAAGATATTAATATTAAAAAATAAAATAAAATAATCATGAAATACAAATGTAAGCAATAGCAATAATAAATGAGCAGAAAAAAAAATTAAATAAATTAAAAATCACAATAACACTATACATACAATCTACACAAACATCCCAGGAAAACCCCAGACCAAGCTTGTCCCCCAACGTATGGGAAGGAAAGCCTGGAACAACAATAAAAACAATAATATAATTTGTTTTTTTAATTTTATTTTTTTCCCTTCTGGTGTTATCTCACCATGTCAATTTAACAGTTACCTTTTGAAATGCCCTAAACTATTAGGGTTCAAGGGTCTATTGCTTATTTTGTTTTTGTTTATTTTTATTTCCAGGGTGGCCAATCTATATTTTCAATTTGTCTATTATATTTGCATAAATTGTTCCTATTGTGAATATGTGCAGTATATATAAATATATATTGTGGTATCTATAATATATTCTTCATTCAATGTACATATAGATATAGCTCATTCTCTGTATATAGCTTCTCTTATTTTCTCATGGTTATTTTTTTTTTAGTTTATTCCATATCTCCTTGTTATTTTATCATATTTACTGAAGTTTTTTATACAATTATTTACAATTAACTGTATTTGCATGTTTTCTGTTTTCTCGATCTTTTAAATATTCGAGCTTCGATTCGTAATAGTTATTTCCGCTAGATAATATACTACTATGTTAAAACATATCTAATGAATCATAAAGTGGAAAAAAGAAAACACCGCTGTGTAAACCCTTTACCATTTTCACAAGAAATGGATATGTAGTCATAGGAAGTCCATGCAAACCCGCTAGACCCTTTTGTAAATATATATAATATGCTGAGAAGTGGTGAATTTATGAAAAATGCCCATAGAAACTAACTCCTTAATAAACTAGGTTCAACATTTAACAACAACTTAATGTTTTAAGTTAATATTATTTTGAATTTAGTTAAGTATGATATGCTGTTTTAAAAGGATTTAAAAGCAATTGCATATTTTAAAATAAAGACCAATTGATTTAAGAACAATAGTAGCCATTACGAAACGTGTCTCTCAAAACAGGGACTATCTTGTTAAAAACAGGACGTTTTCGTTCTCAGACAGTGTAGTAGACTCCCGCTTAACCGGTAGCTCTAAAAAAAAAAAAAAAATTGAATTGAAAAATTAAAAAACATTAAACATAATCAAATATGAACTCATATATTTTAAATAAACATTAGCGATACTTCGATACCGGAACTTTTCATATCATGTGTTCAAGAATGATAAATTGCGAAAAAAATATTCCATATTAAAGATACAAAAAATTAGTAAATAACAATCTGGATATATTATCTACAACCTATTTCATATTGCTTTATTATAATACAGAAAATGTACAAAAAAAGTTCATTTGAAAAATACTTATTTATAAAGCTAAATATTCCAAAGGTTATATTTATTTCCAAAGATTTAATTTATTACATAAGGAATCCTAAATGTTACTGAAACCTTTCACTAAACAACATGGAGGAAATTTTAATTTGACTATGGTGTCTCATTATTTGTTTGCCAATCTCATGTGCTGCCATCAGCTGTCTTTGGACGCCAAATTGAAGGATACACGGAAGAAAAATCGAATTTATGTTTTTTTTTTGGATAGTGAAGTTATATTCTTGTTAGAAAACTAATGATTTCAGGTGAGTAAGTATATATTTCCTTTAATCTTCAATTAGTTGGTGTTTGAATAATAAATTTTATTGCAATTTCCAACCAATATAATTTTTAACGAATTTTAACGTTTTAAACAGTACAGTGTGTGGCACATCGTAACGTAACATATTATACAATGTCTCCTTTGATAATATATATTTATTCTAGGTGTGTTACAAAAATAGTTCGGAATCGGAAAAAGAACACGGATGTTAGTCTACACAATGCTAATGAGATTAAAGAAGAAAAGATAATATTATCATATTGTGAATTTGTTTATGCTTAATTTTGAATACTAAAAATTTGTTATGTGACATAATTGAGGTTTAACGTTTTCTATTTTTCATATTTTATTTTGTCTAAAGTATTTCTAGTCTACTGTTATAGTTTACACCATTGTATACCTTTGGCTGCTACACTGTACCCCACCCCTGGAGTACACTGTAACAAAGTTGTGATTTAAGATAACAAAAAAAATAAATAGCTTCTGAGTATAATTTTTATTTTATTTCAAGCATAATACTAAGGTTAAAGACTGAGTTCATGGTAAGTAGTTATAAGAAGGTATAATAAACTTCTTTTTTTTTCTTTCTAAAAACAAGAATGACTTTTTTATTTTGCTGTTTCTCACTTAATCCTACACATCTTCAACAATTTGTTGTTTAACTTCCTGTAGCTATAATGATTTTTTTTTATGGATAATTGTTTTAAATTTATGCACTAAACTGCGTTGATTTAGTGCATGCAATATTACTGTTATTAAAAATACAATGCAATATTACTGTTTTATTTTCGTCTTTTTATCATTAGAGAGAAAATTCAATGTAAAATAATTAAATAGTTATGGGTCGTAAAACTAGAACCAACGTTTATCAGTTCCTAGGAATCGATTTTGGATACTCGACTCTCGACAATAATTATATTTTAATTAATGGGAATCGAGAAACGATATATATATATATATATATATATATATATATATATATATATATATATATATATATATATATATATATATTTATAAAATGTTTAATAATTTATATCATATGATATAAATACTCTACAGTATATACATCAACGACATACCTAACTCATTTAAAGTTAAAAAAATCTCTGTTTGCAGATGATACGGCTTTTGATACTTCAAGTTATAGACCGGACACAATTACTAATAGACTGACTACTGCACTAAAAATAAATAGAGAGGTTTTACAATAAATGGAAAATCAAAATAAATCAGGAATACTATTTACAAAGAGACGGCCAAACAATATTCCCCAACTGACTTTAAACAAAACGCCTATACCTTGGTCAACTTATAATAATATTTAGAACTTATAATAATATTTAGGACTTAAGATGGATAAAGGACTGACGTTTACTTCACACACTGATTATGTGTGCAATAAAGCAAACAGGGCTCTATGTACTATACCCATAGTTCAATAGGAATTCTAAGCTAAGCGCAGATAATAAACTATTACTATATAAAGCCTGCTTAAGACCTATAATGACATATGCAAGTACTATGTATAGTTACATGTCAAAAACTAACTATAGAAAATTGCAAATATTCCAAAACAAATGTCTAAGAATTACTGGAAAGTATGAATACTTTACTAAAATTAAAATTATGCATAAAGAATTGTGTATACCTTATATTAATGAATTCATTGAGAAAATATGTAAACATCTTTTCATTAAGTGTAAAAACAATAAAAACCCACTTATAAAAAATATTGGCAACTATAATAAAAATAGTACAAAGAAAAATGTACATAAAAGAACTAGACATTTATTAATGTAGTATACTTATCTATTATATTTATGTATACTTGTGTATGTATGTATATGTATATAAAAATATATAGATATTTAAGAATGTATAGTTACAATTTTGTTTATTTTATTACTAGGATGTTATATTTTTTTTGAAAGTTTTTTTGTGTATTTATCTTTCATTTTAAATTATGATTATATCAGCATATAAGTAAGTTGTGTAATATTATTCTATTTAAGTTTGAGACTGGTTTGTTTTTTTTGTAAACAAAAATGATGTAAAAAAATCAAGAAAAAAAAATCATATGATATATTTCGAAATTTAATGTTACATAAAATATTGAATTATTCAAGAAATAATTTTCACATTGTTTATTTACGTGTAACAAAGACATTTGCTGGAAATGATTTTAGTCGAACAATTTGAGATATTTCTTCAAAATTTGAAATTTGTGGATAAACTGGCGATGTTCCAGATCCGACGAGAATTATTTATTTCAAACCATACTTGATTGACAAAGAGTTGTATCTTGTAGGGGTTATCTTACAGTGGGATATTTGTTCCGTTTCCAGTAGCAGAGGAAGGTATAAAATGCGAAGGTAAGTTTTTCTCTCTCCTCTTACTCAACTTATATAATACTTCACGGCCCATGCGAAGTGGTGTATTACGCAAAGGAATTTTCGTACAAAGCTACTCCCACTAAAATTCTTGGTTATACTTACAAAATAACTATTTCCACGGAAAGACTTAATTCATTAATGAATACAATATTTATTTAAAAAATAAATAATTTTTTTATTATTATATTTTTTTTATTTAGAGATTTTTAAAGGAATGAACCAAGGAATTACTGTCACCTGAAGGAGAGAAATAACCATTTTAATTAGGTGTGGTGCTGAGAATTATTGAAAGGGACGGAGTCCCTAGAACGAATCTTAAGCAACAGTTCACTATCTTCCTTAATCTTGCACCCTGTGATTCCGAGAGACCTCCGTAAACCTCACTACTATAGTCAAAATGGGGTATTATGAGGGAAGAAACTACAAGTTGACGGACTGATTGCTTGCATATGGGGTTATAACATCTCTTAAACTATATGAAACCTGCAAACCAATGGATAATACTTGGCAAGTTTATTATACTATATATACTATATTAAAACGTTAAATATATTTAAATAACATTAAACATATATTATATATTTTATATTTATTATAAAATATATAATATATTTAAAATATTAAAATATTTTGTACGGGTTTAGCAAAAAAATAACAACTATGCATTAGGACTTCCCACAAGTCAGCAATTTCTTTAAAATCACATAAAACAATTACATATTTTACACACACTGATGTAGTTATACACAATAATACCAGGAGACCACTAACACATAATAGCAGCCTTTAATAGCATGTATTACCGTCTTTTAAACATACAGCTAAATGAACAAATTTATAATAAAGAAATTCAAACCAGCGATAATGAATACAGAAATCACGATTGACAAAACTAAAAAAACAAAACAATAAAATTAGATTTAAACCTGGCATTTAAAATATATAAACCATTGTAAACTTATTTCCCTTCGCCTAAATACAAAATAGACCCTTTCTAAAAAAGAAGTGTTTATGAACTAGAATGTACTGACTGTGAAGTTAAAAAACTGGAAGAACTGGACTATTAGTAAATCAAAGATTAAAAAAACGTATTGGGGCATAGAATGATTAGAAGCAGAATTCCACCTTCCCTATCCATTTAAAAGAAAATAACCATAAATTCAACAAAGACTCGATAGTGAAACTAATACATCGAGTAGAAAGTAGTCTAAAATAAAATATTTATGTATCCTTAAAAATAATAAGATCGTCCTACTAAGCAAAGAAATTCATCTTTTATTTTATTTATTTTTTTTTTGTACTACAATTTTTAAAATACGAAAAGATTCGTGTGTTTTTGTTTTTGATAAAATCTTCGACATTGAAATTCCAATTATATTTTCAATTATTTAATTATTGTTTAGTTTCAAAACCCATTGTTTTCAATAAAGGAATATGAAATATTTTCTGTATAATTACTAGGGGCACGATTAACCGACCTGGTAGAGACCTAGATAGGCTCGGGTAACCAAATCCTCATTTAAGCAAGGGAAATACCTGATAAAAAATAATGTAGGACAATTTTAGTAATACATATATCTATTTAATAACGAAATAATAGTTATTATGTATGCAAACATAGTATAAATATGGCTTGAAACATCACTAATTTTTTTTTTATTCAAGTACCGACATTCTTTCTCTCCATTGCCTGAGAACCGTCAAATGGAGCGATGTTGCATCAGTTCTGCCTTCGAGATATTTAAGTTTCTTCTCTGACTTAGCAAACCCTACTTCATAAAAAAATGTTAATGACGATTCGAATCCTAGTTTCGAACTTCCTCTCCATCCTCTAGCATTTCCGTAGTAACGCTCGTACAGAGAATGCCTAATGTCATGTTCGGCAATCGAATGTTTTGAGAAAAATAAATAATAATACGTAGCAATATGAAAAAAAATAGAAGAAAAAAAAAAAGAATGTTGGTTGATGGTTGAGACCTCGGTCGATCGAGACTCGGTTAATCGAGTCCCAAGAGTACTTCAAAGGATATAATCTAATAATAATAAAAACTTAAAATCCACGCTTGAAATAAATAAAATAAATAAAGTAAAATTTTCATCCTGTATAGCTTATAAACTAATTTAAACAGGTAATCAGTATTTTAAAAATTGAAGCGCAATAAAAAAAAATATAAAAATAAATAAAATAAAAGATGAATTTCTATGCATAATAGGACGATTAAATAGAATGTCGGTACTTAAAATAAAATAATAAAATAAATTTAGTGATGTTTCAAGCCATATTTATATTATTTTTGCTTACATAATAACTAGTATTTCGTTATTAAATAGATATATGTTTTACTAAAATTGTCCTACATTATTTTTTATCTGGTATTTCCCTTGCTTAACTGAGGATTTGGTTATCCGAGTCTATCTAGGTCCCTACCAGGCCGGTTAATCGTGTCCCTAGTATTTATACAGAAAATATTTCATATTCCTTTATTGAAAACAATGGGTTTTGAAATTAAACAATAATTAAATAATTGAAAATATAATTGGAATTTCAATGTCGAAGATTTTCACTGTAAACACCGATACGGAGTTTAACACTCGTACATCGTGATAAGCTATTTCGTGTGGGAGTGAGGAGCAGAGTTCTAACTGCTGTAAATAATGCAAATTGTGTGTGAAGAATTCGAAATTACCGCTTTAAACATGCGTAGGTCATGGATTGTAAGGGATCATTTATTATTCCGTTGCATAGCCTATAAACTAAATAAAACAGATAATCAGCAAAACAAAGACACGTCAATCTTATAGTATTTTAAAAATTGAAGCGCAAAATAAAAATAATATAAATAAATCAAATAAAAAATGAGAAATTCATGCTCAGCAAAAACGTTTTTAATTTTTATATAAACGTAAATAAATCTGCTTATAAATCAAGGATATGTCTTTACAAGTAAATTTTAAAACTTTATATACAGTAAACTCTCTCTTATCCAGTGTTCTCTTAACCGGCGCTCGCAAGCAAGAAAATATTTTACCATATATATTAAAATCTATAAAACAAAATTAATATTTTACGTATCCGGAGCAAATTAAATGAAATTTACTAAATCATTATATTTAATTACAAAAGACTCATTTACATGACTGTGATTAGACCTATTTCGACGTACGAAGTTGAGCTTTGGGGCTCTACTAAATCATCTAATTCATTCCGTATCCAACCCTTACAATCCGAAATCCTTCAAAAAATCCTCAACGCTCCTTACTTTGTGACCAATAAACATATCCATAAAGATCTTAATGTTCCATATGTTACTGATTCAGCCCAAACCAGATACCAATCCTTTCATAGTAAGCTCCATAACCACTCAAATCCTAGTTTTTCAACTTGCTTCCCACTCCATTCCCGATAATTCTCCGAGGCGACTGAAAAGAATTAGGATTGATGAATTAAATGCCACTTCTATTGAGATTATTTTATTTGAAAACTAGTTTCGAATGCTAAACATTCATCTTCAGTTCTAAAACATACAATAAAATTTTCAACACATCAGTACTATGTTACATAGATTAAATATACTAAGGTTTTTAAAAAGATAAGACAAGAAATCAAGCATAGGCACTCACCTTCGAGGTAACTAAAACACTGAATTTGTGAGAAGTAAAAGGGGGGGCAGGTAGGTTAAGTTTTAGATTTACAACGGGGTTTCCCTTATGACTCATTGGGTTTTTTCGTTCCTATGGGAAATAAATTTAAAATGGGGCTATTGGATATGTTAATCTGATCATCAAGTTTTATTGTTCTCTAACTCCAGTGGGAATTTAATTGAAGGGTGGATTTCGTTTATTTCGTTTAAGAAACTATTGATTTGTCTGGTCGTCCCAGACCATAGGCAAATTATGTTATCAACATACCGATACCAGTATATGATGTGTTGAGCTAATTTTGATGAAGGATTTTCCGTTCTAATTTATCCATAAAAAGATCTGCCAGAAGGGGTGAAAGAGGGGACCCCATTGGTAATCCTTCTTCCTGTTTATAGAATGTATTGTTAAATTGAAAATAATTATGTTTTATGCAGACTGACATTAAATTGTAAAAGTCTAATTTTTCTAGTGGTTGAAGATTAGACCGGAAGATTAGTTTTTCTAAAATTTCTATTGCTTGCCCCCCCTTTTACTTCTCACAAATTCAGTGTTTTAGTTACCTCGAAGGTGAGTGCCTATGCTTGATTTCTTGTCTTATCTTTTTAAAAACCTTAGTATATTTAATCTATGTAACATAGTACTGATGTGTTGAAAATTTTATTGTATGTTTTAGAAATGAAGATGAATGTTTAGCATTCGAAACTAGTTTTCAAATAAAATAATCTCAATAGAAGTGGCATTTAATTCATCAATCCTAATTGTATTGATCCTTCTATATCATCATGCGTACCTCAAGTGAGACTGAAAAGAAGATGGCCTAAAGATCTTCTAGTGTAGAATTTTTATTTAAGTGCTACAGATGAGTAGTTCTTTTCAAATGTTGGCATGATATTGTAAACGTTTTTAACACATTTACTTGATTTATATTTGTACAGTTGTAAATTTCAATAAATTGATAAATTAAAAAAAATTAGTTATTAGGGTAGCTCAGTGGGTAGGCACCGTACTCCCTAGCTCCGTGCTCCAAGTTCGAGTCCGGTCGAAGACAGAAATATTAATTTCTGTTTCTTTGGCGGCGGTGGGTCTGGATTGATTTTAAACAATCTTCTTATTTCAAAGGATACATAAATATTTAATTTTAGAATACTTTCTACTCGGTGTATTAGTTTCACTATCGAGTCTTTGTTGAATTCATGGCTATTTTCATTCAAATGGATATCGAAGGTGGAATTCTGCATCTAATCATTGTTTGCCCCAATACGCTCTTTTAATCTTTGATTTACTAATAATATAGTTTTTCCAGTTTTTTAGCTTCACTTCAGTACTGTTTATTTTATAAACACAACAGTTTTGGAAAGTGTCTATTTTGTCTTTAGATGAAGGGAAATAATATTTCAATGGTTTATCGATTTTGAATGCGAGATTTAAATCTAATTTTTTTTTTTTAATGTTGTCTATCGTGATTTCACTGCATCCGTTATAGCTGTTTTGAATTTCTTTATTATAAATTTGTCCATTTAGCTGTATGTTTAAAAGACGGTAGATCATGCTATTAAAGGCTGCATGCTTATGAGTTAGTGGTCTCCTGGTATTGTTGTGTATAACTACACCTGTGTGTGTAAAATGTGTAATTGTTTTATGCGATTCAAAAGAACTTGTTGAATTGTGGGAAGTCCTTATGCATAGTTGTTATTTTTGTATATCAATCAATCAATATTTTCATTTATTTGGAAAAGACATTTCTTGTGCATATAACATACGAAATAAAACAAGTCTTTTTTGTCTAGCAGCGCTAGGTATAAATAAGATTAAATTATATAAGTACTACAAACATATTTTAAATATAGAAATAGTTAAGACACTTTTACATTAAAAAGAAAATAATTATCAACTTAATAACAAGATCAATGCAATAACAAGGTATACAGATTTACAGCTTCACAACTTCCCACCAAGTCATATTTAGCTATTGCTACCTTTAATTAATGATTAAGAGAGTTAATGACCTAATGATTAAGATAAGAACATAATAAGACCATAGAACCCCTTCCCATTACACATTTTGCATTTCAATCAATGGCACAAGATATTACAAAATAAAATAGTTTATTTAGTCTTTGAATACTATCTACATATAAAATTCCCTCTATAGTCAAAGATTCAGAAATATGTGTACCTAAGAATTTGTTTCTCTGCTCTTCAAATTTGATGCACTGAGTAAGAAAATCAAGGGATCCGACACCAAACTACCGCAGGCCATGCAGGCTTCGCTGGATTTAATAATCATTGTTTTGTCCTTTATAAAAACCTTTCGGTAATCCCCGCTTGAGACTTTTAGACGACTCACAACTCTGATTTTCTAAAAAATTCGTCTGAAACTGCATGTAATATTCCGGGCTTGCTATATTAAAATTGCATATTTCCCTGTACTCAGGGTTGTTGGTAGAATTTAAAGTTCTGTTTAGATCCTTTGAAAACTGATGATTCCTCATCTTCTCTAGAATGCCTTCTTTAAAACTACCCAGTGCTAGGCAGCGAACTTTTGAGAACAAGTTTTGAGAGCCCACTCCATCGCTATCGATTTTACTTGGGCCACCCAATTTTTTTTTTGTTGAGGGTAATTATTTCTGATCCTTATCCATAAATTTTTGATTTATTTTAGTTTCTAGTGATTTCTTATACAAATAACTGATATAATTGACGTGGCGATATCTGGTTAAAATAGTTTGAAATGAAAACACCTCAATGTCTAATTTCAACTTTTGCCATTTTTTATGCTAGAGCCGTATAAAATATTTTAATATTTTAAGTATAATATATATAAGAGATATAATATATAGTATATGTTTAAATTTATGAAAATCTTAATATTTTATCATATTATATATATAATAAACTTGCCAAGTATTATCCATTGGTTTGCAGGTTGCATATAGTTTAAGAGATGTCGTAACTCCATAAGCCGCCAGCGACCCATCTTTATAACGTCTCTTTCTCTTTCTCTTTCTTCCGGTGTGAATTCCTCTGCTATGGCCTCTCATAATCTCCGCCCTTTTGACATTTTCAAAGTTGGTGCCTCAGAGGCACTATTATTTTTGTTAATATTTTACGCTGATGTTATAACGAATGCTAAAAAATCGTTATTAAATTAAAAGCTAAAGGTCAATAGACAAATGCGGTTTCTAATGGACTAACTAAATTTTGTTCTGTTATTTTTGAAAATATATTTATTGAGAAATGCATTGAGAAATATCAAACTAAATTAAAAATAAGTTATTACAATAATATAGTCACTAAACTTTTATTTAATCGTGATTTTCACATTATTATAAACATATATATGTTACGATTTAACATTTTAAAATATCCACATACAAGAAACTGCTCGTCGTTACAGACTACTTCAACATTTACTAGACAAACGATCAAAGCTCCCTTTAATCATAAAAGACTCATTTACATGACTGTGATTAGACCTATTTGGACGTACGGAGTTGAGCTTTGGGGCTCCACTAAACCATCCAATTCGTCTCGTATCCAATCCTTACAATCCAAAATCCTTCGAAAAATCCTTTATGCTCCTTACTTTGTAACCAATAAACTTATCCATAAAGACCTTAATGTTCCTTATGTTACTGATTTACCCCAGACCAGATACCTATCCTTCTATAGTAAGCTCCATAACCACTCAAATCCACTAGTCTCCCAACTTGCTTCCCACTCCATTCCCGATAATTCTCCGAAGTGTCTGAAAAGAAGATGGCCTAGAGACCTTTTAGTGTAGATTTTATTGAAGTCCTACTAGTGAGTACTTCTTCACAAGTTATTTTCATGCCATTGTATTCACTATCAACACATTTACTTAATGTATATGTTTTGTACTGTTGTAAATATCAATAAATGAAAAAAAAATTAAAATCAGACCTATGTAATGAAGACGGACATATTCAAAATTTTAGCCATATACTTTATGAAAGAGTAAATTATTCCAAAGACAAAAGATTTAAAATGATAAAAAGTATAATTCTTAAACATGAAACATGGCCAGACTTTTTTTTTTTTTTTTTTTTTTTTTTTTTTTTTTTTTTTTTCCAAATTTGAGACGACTTTCTCACATTTATAGGAATGGTAGACTCTGATTAACTGACTAATATCTAGCTGATTTTTTTTTTCTTGCTTTAAATTTTATCCGACGCGGTGTCGAACCCGGAATAAGTAGGAATTTACTGTGTGTATATATGTTGTTGTTTTTTTTAATTAAATAAGTTACTTTTTCGTATTAATTGATTTTATTTTGGAGCAATATTTATGAAATTTTATTTTTTTATATTTTTACTGTAAAAACTTCGTAAGTCGACAAACTCGGTAAGTCAAAGTGAACCCTATTTCCCAATTGCGTTTTGTATGACGAATTGTACTCGTTTAATAGAGCCAACAATCGTTAACTCGAAGTAAAATTTTAGTCTACACAACTCGCAAAACTCTATATGTCGAAGTTTCTTAGAACCATGAACACGTATAAATCAGTCTTTATAACCCTACCTCGCTTATCCTCAGTAATGTTTCATTTCGGGAACAAGATTATTGTGTTTTTATTGTTTTTTTTATTTGTCATGGCTACCAGGGGTAGAAGCTAATGTCTTTGCATGCAATTTAGCTTGTGATAGATCGGCGCAACCCTACATATAAGCAGAAGAAATTATGTAATTTATTACATATGTATTTTATTATGTTTTATTTGCATTTGTATACCCGTTTCTGTTAATTTTTCTTAGAATACATTATATATTATAGGCATTATCATATATAAACTCCCCGTCAAAGTATTACAACTATAATTACAATTATAGTTTATTAATATAAAGTATTACCATAATTCTCGAGATTTTCTGGTTTTTACTTTAATCCATACTTGGTTTATATTCATATTAATATTATTTATTAAACGTGAGACATTAAGGTTTAGACACATCAATGTTTTTCCCTGTTAATAACAAAGGATGGAATTTTAGATTATTTTTTTTTCAAATTTCCTTCAGTGCATGTTTATCATTCGTTTCGTTATTTGCAAGTATGCCAAGACTTGAGGAAGCAGTCATTCAAGCCAGGGAGGGCAATATGTCTTATTAAATATAAATTAAAAATTTTAAAGTTAAAATTGTAAAAAATGAAAATTTTAAAAACTAAGTTTTCTAACTTTTTTGTTTATTGGAAGAAATATTGTAATTTATTTTAATAAAAATTGTTATGTATAGTTTAGGAATGATTATTATAGACTTCAGAACCTTTATTTATTATGACAAAAAATACGTTTTTTTAAAAGTGTTGTGATACTTTTGACGGGGAGGGTATATTTGAGGAAAAACTCGATAACTGGAAAAAATATTTTTTGTGAACTTGATATCTCGAAAAATTGATAACTCGAAGTAAATTTGTCCACCCTTCTATTTCTACTTATCGAGTTTTGACTGTATATTTCTTCTCTCATCTATACGATGTGTACGATTGTAGTTATTTTTATTAATTTCTGTATATAGATTTGCAGTTTTAATTTTTATTAACTTTTATTTTTATTTATTTCATACTTTTAAGTCTCATGTATTATATTTATGTATTTGCTCAAAATAAAGTCTGTGTTTGAGATAATGTTCATGCAGTTATATTTTTCTCTCTTCATCTATTTTTACTTATCCGTTATTATTATTATGTTTTATTTATGTTTCACTTTTATTTTATTCTTCTTAAGCATATTGTTGTAATTATTTTTGTTTGTTTCTCTTGTATAGATACTAGGAGATATGTTTTCTACTGTAATTAATACTTTCTAAATTTATATGTCTCCTGTTTTATATCTTGTATTATCTTAGCCAGACTATATATTTCTATTAACTTAGGGAACAATATGTACAACCATAAAGATTATTTTTTGATATGATTTGAATTATATACATTTTAGACAATGAATTACAATTTAAATTAATAACTCGAGACATAAACGGCAAAAATCTTCTTGTCATTTTTGACTACTCCAATAATTAATAGATAACTCAATTAATTACAATATACTTACTTGATAATAATTAGACCTATTTGGACATGCGCAGTCGATCTTTGAAGCTCCACTAAACCTTCCAATTCTTCTCGTATCCAATCCTTGCAATCCAAAATCCATCGCAAAATCCTCAGCCCTATATTTATTATACCACAAATAAGCTTATCCATAACGAACTGATTGTCCCTTGTGTGGCAGTTTTGTCCCAAAAAAATTCCTATCATCCATGGCAAGATACCCACTCGAACCCACTATTCTCTCAACTTCTCACTCGATTCTCGCTAACCCTCCGAGGCGACTGAACAGAAGATGGCTTAGGGACTTTCTGGTGTAGAACTTTTACTAAAGTGCTTCGAATGAGTTACTTCTGCACAAGTCATTCTAATAATTTTACCACACATTTACTTATATTACTAGTTCTATACAGTTGTATATATCCATGAAGTATAAAATAATAAATTATAGTTTGAAAAACTAAAAAAAAACACGCTTTAATAGCAAACCGAACTAAAAAAAAATAAAATTGTTTTTATTTCATAAAAGTTTGTCTTCTGGCGATATAAAACCAGGTAATCCATTGTGGTTTGTTAATTTGTAATAAAATTAAAGTAAAACTTAAGTTTTTCTTTTATCGTTAAAACTTAAGTTATTAACAATATCATAAGTTATTAAAACTCCACTTTAAAAGTAGTTACCAATAAAATTTATGTAACATATAATATCACGCACCCCACGCTTTTTAACTATAAATTGAATTACTTTGTTAATAAGTTGTTAAAATTTAACAAACTTTAGTTTAGTAAATATTACATTTTTCGATTTAAATAATTTTTGTATATGTTTTTTTGCAAAAATCTGAAAAGGTGCAAAAATGAGTTTTTTTGCCCCCAAAAATTTTTCCCCTTATCAAATGTAATCACATTTTTGATATTTTATTCTCAGAACCCATCTGGACCATACTAAATCATAAAACCCACTACTTCACCGCAGGGCAGACCCCCTTTTTTTGGGGGGGGGGAGGGTATTTCGACTGGACTAAGTATGAACATTAAAAAAAAGTTGTGCAGTTATTGTATAGTTATTTGTCCTTGACACGTGTGCAAATTTTAAAGATAATTAGATAGCTAGAAATTGGTGAAATTACTATGCAAGATTCCGTTACATACAGGTGAAGTTAATAGCAGCGTATTAAAAAAAAAATATTAATAACTGCAAAAAAACAAAAAAAAAAAAATTAAAAATCTATTAGGAGTTTGAACTGATACAGCTTAGTTAAAAAAAAAAAAATAATAAAAAGGCAACTAGAAAAAGATAAAAAATAAATTAGGTTGTAATGTCTAAGTTGGCATGCCAGGTGGCACTCGCTTTCTCCACCAGCCGCTGATGCCAGAGTTTATTTGCATTTTCCCCGTATGAGCTTACTGTAAATCTGCACAGTCATTTTTCTGAATTCAATACAACTATTCATTGTAATTGGCCGTTTTTAATTTCATACCATCAATGGAAATGATTGTATTAAAGGATATTATATAATTCCACTGAAAAGATAATAATATGTAGATCTCTTTTTTTTTTTTTTTTTTTTTTTTTTTTTTATTATTATATGAATTTATTGAAATTAACAACTGTAAAAAATATATACATCAAGTAAATGTGTTGTTAACTATTACAATAACATGACTAAACCTGAAAAGAACTACTCATCAGTAGCACTTCAATAAAAATTCTACACTAGATGGTCTTTGTGCCATCTTATTTTAAGACGCCTCGGAGGATTATCGGGAATGGTGTGGGAAGCAAGTTGAGAAATTAGGGGATTTGAGTGGTTATGGAGCTTACTATGAAATGATAGATATCTGGTTTAGGTTTAATCAGCAACATATGGAACATTAAGATCTTTATGGATAAGTTTATTGCTGACAAAGTAAGGAGCATTGAGGATTTTTCGAAGGACTTTGGATTGTAAGGATTGGATACGAGATGAATTGGATGGATCTCATTTTTTATATTTTATTTTGTTGCTTTAAGGTAAAAACTTTATGGCAATTAAGTTAGCCAGTATGAATGTTATATAAATCTATAAATTATTATTAGTAAATTACAATAAAAATGAATAAATAAAACTGACAAGAAATAAAAAAAACACTTCTTTTCACTAATACATAATAGTTCATAGTTAATACTAATTGCAATAACAGTGATAATAATAATACGAATGTAGTAGCAGCATTATGAATAAAAAACAAGCAAACTTATATCTCTTCGTGATTATTTGTTAATACAAGACCGTTTCAATAGTTCTGTCATTTTTCCATTAATTAAGATTTATTTGGTCTTTGGTACCGCGTTTATTATAATTCAATTTTTAAATCGACCTTTTCGAATGTAAACAATATTGTTTACTCTCTTTTAAATAGGGATTGCCTTTTAATCCAGTCACTGCTAAACTTTTAAAAAAATACATCAATACATTTTTATTATTTGAATTTAAACTTGACTTGAAGACAGCCGAGGCCGCTCGAAATGCTCCGTGTTAATTTTGGTTTTCCAAATTTCATCAAGGCGATGAACCGCTTGAAGATGATGCTTGTTCTGGAAGACCTCAAGTTGCCAACGAACTGGAAATCCGAGAATTAATTGATTCTGATCCACGTCCATCATGTGTGAATATAGGTAAGCAGTTAAATATTTTACAAACAACAGCCTGGAGATGCGTACATCAAATGGGAAAAATGAAAAAAACTGGATAATAAAAATCGATAACGTTATAATGTAACTTGAAAATAGGTTGAAGCCTAAGATAACTCACTGATATGGTAAAAAAAAATAATAATAAAAAAGAAAAAGGTTATTTGAAAAGAAAACGTATCACTATACATAATAATTCCTACTTATCAAAGAGATATTTAAAAAGAAAATGTTCGTACAACGTTTGATTTTTTTTTTTCTTTTCCTATTTTATACTTTTATAATATACCGTATTTATTTTAACTTTAATGCTAAAATTCCTGGCCTCGGTACTCTCTGATATAAAACTTTTATTGAAGTGCTACCGACGAATAATTGCTTTACAAGCCATTGCCATGTTATAATGGTTATCTTTACATGAATAGATGTAATTTTTGTATTAAGTTGTAAATAAATGTTAAGATTAGCTAGGACTTAACTATCCTTCTACACCCAGAGTCCGAAGATCGTCCTCTTCAAGCCAACGAAATCGAGGCCTTCCTCTTCTCATTCCACACGGGTGCCACTCCAACATCATTTTAGGGAGCCTACTTGCCTCCATTCTTTGCAAATACCCTAGCCATCTAATTCTGCCTCTTTTAATATTGGCTACAATATTTGAGGCAGCATATAGAGTTCTCAGTTCATCATTTTTTCTCATTCGCAAGAGTTTCAGTCCATACTTGGTTGGACCATATATTTTGCGAAGGATTTTTCTTTCCCACATGTTTAATAATTTTTCATCATGTGAGGTCAGGGTCCATGTCTCACTCCCTCACTTAACAACCGGCTGAAGGGTCGTTCGATATACCCTTATTTTGAGATTGCAGGATATGTTTCTATTTTGAAAAAGTTTCACTAAAGACCAATAGCACCTGTTTCCTGCTATTATTCTTGATTTTATTTCTTCTTTGGTACTATTGCCCTCAGTGACAATAGCACCCAGATACTTAAACTTAGGCACTCTTTCAAAGTAATATCCAGCCCCCTCAATGTATCTTTGGTAGTTTATACATTTGCTAAATATTCCGAGGTGTTAAAAAGTGCAAATACATTGCTTTGTTGCCTGGTAGGTGTCTTCAATTGTTTAAATTTATAATTATATTATTTATAAATTTATATAACTTTACTGTACCAGAATGTTATAGAGTTACCATGAATATAAAAAAAAGGTTTAAAAGCTCAAAATTACATATATTCCTTCTATTCACGAAAATATAAAAATTATATCTATTATGCAAATTAATATTGAAAATTGAATCTCACATATTAGACTAAACGACGAAATATGGCTCGTCGTTTTCTAATACTTCTGTGTTTACCTCATTTATGTGACAGCATTTAGACCTGTTTTGACATGCGGAGATGAGCTTCGGGGCTCCTCTAAACCATCCAATTCATCTCGTTCCCATCCTTACAATCCAAAATTCTCAATACTCTTTATTATGACACACAAATAGCTTATCCACAATGGTCTTTAAGTTCCATGTATTGCTGATTTTACCCAAACCAAATATATATCGTTACAGCATTCTTCCGATTATATTTCCGATAATCATTCAAGGCGTGTAAAAAGAAGACGGCATGGGGACCTTTTAATGTAAGACTTTAGCTGAAGTGCTACCAATGGCTAGTTGGTTTACAAGTCATTGACATTTAAATAAATTCATATTCCGTTAATTTACACATTGTATTATTGTGCAGTTTTAAATATAAATAAAAGAAAAAAAATGTTTTGAGTCTAGCTGTAATAGGATATGGAGTTGTAGCGCCATTAGTAGATGTGGCCTAAGTGGTTGCAACTCATTTCGGTTTCAAAATAATTACAATATTGTTGTGATGTTATAATCCTAAAGAACTTTAAGTAACCGAAACCTTTTAATTAATTATACACGCGAATCTAGTCAAAATTAGCATTCTATGTCCAAATATGAACAAAAGCTCACGATCAGTCAAATCAGGAAGCACTAGGTTCTTCTCAACTACCAACTAAAAATATTAAAATTGCATCGACATTTGTTCAATAAAATTCAGGTGAAAGACCTTGAAATTATTCTAGAGGAGACTTGAAATCTTAAATTGAAAAATTGCAGGTACCTTCATCCTTCCATATTCATCTCTTGGTTTCACCTCTCACATTTCAAAGTTTTGATTGCGGAAGTGTTCGGATGTTATAAGTTCAAACTAGTTGCTACATCGTAATCAGAAGTACTTGTGATTTGTTAGATGGGGTTTCTGTTTCAAGCATTTCTCTCACCACTGCATTAAGTTAAAATGGTTATTCCGCTACTTTCGTCTACATTACTTGGGTCTATCCTCTGCGATTTTCTCTCGACAAAATCTAGTTCTCATATTTGTGGGACTTTAACCATTAAATCATAAGTGAGTTCTTGTAAAATATACCATTTTTGCGATTTATTCTTTATGTTGAAGAATAAAGCGACAAGAAACTACTCGTCGTTGCAGACTACTTCAACATTTACTAGACAAACGATCAAAGCTCCCAATTCATTACAAAAGACTTATTTACATGACCGTAATTAGACCTACTTAGAAGTACGGAGTTGAGCTTTGGGGCTCTACTAAACCATCTAATTCATCTCGTATCCAATCCTTGAAATCCAAAATCTTTCGAAAAATCCTTTATGCTCCTTACTATGTGACCAATAAACTTATCCATAAAGACCTTAATGTTCCTTATGTTGCTGATTTAGCCCAGACCATATACCTATCCTTCCATAGTAAGCTCCATAACCACTCAAATCCACTAGTCTCCCAACTTGCTTCCCACTCCATTCCCGATAATCCTCCGAGGCGTCTGAAAAGAAGATGGCCTAGAGATCTTCTAGTGTAGAATTTGCACTGAAGTGCTACTGCTGAGTAGTTCTTTTCAAGTTTTGACATATTATTATAACCGTTATCAGCTCATTTACTTAATGTATATGATTGTACAGCTGTAAATTTCAATAAGTTGATATATAGAAAAAAAAAATCTTTATATTCCAATTTTCTTCTTCAGCTTGAACCTTGCTTTCAGCTTCTGATATCGGCTTAGACTCTTAACACCTTCCATAAGTGCCCCACAATGTTAATGTAATCAGTGAATATTGCATATTTTGTGCTGACCCTCTAAAAGGTTAATTGTAAAATCATTCAAAGTTTCATACTTCTATAATCATAATGTATAATAAAGTATATTCATTAATACTAATAATCATTCTCTACCGAATTACCAACAATTAAAATAGGTTTGCACGATAGGATTGTGAGAATCCAATAAATCTGACATCAATAGATGTGGGCTATTGTGTCATTAGTGACTATACCTGATATTGATAGAGAGATACTGAAACCCCCAAAATATAGCTAATATAAATAATAACATAGAGAATAAATATTGATCACAATGTTGACATTTATACTAAGAGTACATTTTTTTCTTTTTTAACAAGTACCACACAATTTTCGAGATGTAGTTTTTGTTACCCATCTTTATTGGTTTCAACAGTAGAGTCAATTGGTTTTCTGCTATCTGATCAACTTGCCCTAAGGCTAAGTATTTTTCTCTTAAGTATCCTTAGCATTGATCAGATACTTTTTATATTAATAGAAAATTTTTTATTTGAATAATTACAAGCTGCCTCACTCAATGGCTATGATTAATATGGATGACAAAGACTCATTCATACAATGTGTACAATGACATCAAATAAAGTAAAAGAAAAAAAAGGTAGAAAATTAAAATAAATATCCTCTAAATATAGAAGATTTTTTTTAATATCCATTTATTGAAATTTACAACTGTACAAAATATATACATCAAGTAAATGTATTGACAACGATTAACCAAGCATGTTAAAACTTGAAAAGAACTACTCATTAGTAGCACTTTATTAAAAAATTCTACACAAGAAGTTCTTTAGGCCATCTTCGTTTCAGACGCCTCGGAGGATTATCAGGAATGGAGTAGGAAGCAAGTAGAAAAACTAACGGATTTGAGCTTACTATGAAAGGACAGGTATCTGGTTTATGTTAATTCAGCAACATATGAAACATTAAGATCTTTATGTATAAGTTTATTGGTGACAAAGTGAGGAGCATTGAGGATTTTTCGAATGATTTTGGATTGTAAGGATTGGATCCGAGATGAATTGGATGGTTTAGTTGAGCCCCTAAGCTCAACTCCGTATGTCCAAATAGGTCTAATCACAGTCATGTATATAGGTCTTTTGTAATTAATTGGGAGCTTTGAATGTTTGTCTAGTAAATGTTGAAGTAGTCTGTACATAGAAGAAATAAAATAAAATATACAAGGAAATAAAATAAAGTGCAAGAATAATATAGAATATAATAAATGATAATATAAAATAGGTAATAATTGTTGAAACTAATTTTTAGAAAAATTAAGGAAGAAAAGAGAAGAACCATAATCTCTATACAAAATTTGCAAACATTCCGAGAAAATCCCGATCGAAGGCTTCTCAACGTTAGGAAGTGGAAATAATAAAATATCAATATATAAAACGCTAAATTTGCCTTGAAAGTTTTGTTGTTAACTTCTTGTAAACTTTCTCACATTAGAGAAGTGGAAATTTAGAAAATATCTAACTTCTGATAAATTTTCTCACATTTTCTATTTTTAGGAAGAAATGTTTTTTTGAATTAATATAACAATCTGCCTTACCTTAAGCCTGTAAGTAATATTAATGACAAAAAATTCACTCGCACAATAAGTATAATGAAAGTTTCTTACATAAGAGAAGTGAAAATATCAAAATATAGAAGATAACTTCTGTTCTATTTTCTTACATTTCCAAAGACGAAATAGGAAAATATCAATATAACATATCAACAAGATAATCCAACTTGAACTATAGAAATGGAAGTTTATAGTTGAAGTTATAGGAAAGAGCTATTGATAAACCCAAATCTTAAAGTGAAGCAGCGGAATCTCTCTCTAAGAGTAATGCGGGTTTGACGAATTTGGTAGAGCAATTTGGGAAACTAGTGGATTACCCACTCGAATGTAGCTTGTCACGGAAGGATATGTATCTTGATTGAACCAAAACTGCAACATATAGGACATTTAGATCTTCATGGATAAGCATATTTGTGACCTAATAAAGAGGATTGATCATTTTACGGAGGATTTTGAATTGTAAGGATTGGATACGAAAAGAATTGGATGGTTTAGTGAACCCCAGCATTTTATTTAAAAAAGAGCTATCGATAAATTTTTATTTATTCATTTATTTTATTTTATTTTTTATTTATTTAATTTTTTAAAAACAATTTATTGAAATTTACAACTGTACAAATATACATCTAGTAAATGTGTTAAAAGCGCTTACAATAACTTGTCAAAACTTGAAAAGGACTACACATCAGTAACACTTCAATAAAAAATATACACAGATCTTTTTGTCAGGCCATCTTCTTTTCAGACGCCTCGGAGGATTATCGGGAATCGATGGGTCTTATAAAAAACCCGCGCTTCCAAACTGAAAAGAACCTTTTTTTTTTTTATTTCTTTTTTATTTATTGATATTTACAACTGTACAAAAACATATGCATTAAGTAAATGTGTTGATAGTGAATACAATGGCATGAAAATAACTTGTGAAGAACTCTCACTAGTAGCACTTAATAAAATCTACACTAAAAGGTCTCTAGGCCATCTTCTTTTCAGACGCCTCGGGGCATTATCGGGAATGGTGTGGGAAGCAAGTTGAGAAACTAGTGGTTTTGAGTGGTTATGGAGCTTACTATGAAAGGATTGGTATCTGGTTTGGGCTTAATCAGCAAAATATAGAACATTAAGATCTTGATGGATAAGTTTATTGGCGACAAAGTAAGGAGCATTGAGGATTTTTCGAAGGATTTTAGTAGAGCCCCAAAGCTTAATTCCGTACGTCCATATTAGTCTAATCACAGTCATGTAAATGAGTCTTTTGTAATTAATTGGGAGCTTTGAACGTTTGTTTAGTAAATGTTGAAGTAGTCTGTAACGACGAGCAGTTTCTTGTCGTTTTAGTCTTGTATGCGGATTCCAAGTAAGACGTTTGTCCAAGTGGAGTCCTAGGTAGCGGATCTGTTCAACTGGGAATAATGGAATATCATCGATAAATGTAAAATTTAAAGTAAATCATCACTATATATCTCGAAGAGTGGTGCGGGTTTGGCGAATTTAGTGGACCAATAGTTCGACATCGATACCTGAACTACTTTAAAATTGTAAACATTTGAAATAATTTTATCCCTATTTAATTGTGAAATTAATTAACTAAAACGATAAAATAAAAATCAATATCATTGTAATGTGATTGGAATATTTATAATAGTATTTCATAAAAAAAAAAAAAAAAAATCACGATACATCTATATTTTTGGTCCTCGATATATAGGGTATCGATATTCATAGCTCAGAAGATTGTCGATGTCGGATATCTATATTTTCCTTAAGATGCTCCTCTCAACACACAGATATTTGTTTAGAATCTCTTAGGTGACATGGGACTACTAGGACCTTAAGGCCCATTTGGACGGTTATGTCCGTTCTCAGTTCAGTTTCAGTTTCAGTCAAGATGTCAGTTATCCCTATTTGTAAAACTGAAAATATGAAAGAAGTACGGAAACGGAGACTGAGAACTGGTTGAATGGAAAGACCTATTTATCTTGTTTCATTTCTTATAATTCCTATGTGTAAGCAAAGGCGTAATGCCTCACTTCACTGTCACGACGTCCAAGGATCGTGATTTTGTTGTTGAATTTATTGAAATTTATAAATGTTCACCGTATTTGTGAAAAAAAAGCAGATAAACGCTATCATAATGCGAACATTTAAAAAAACTCTCTATAATGTCCTAATATATAGGAAGAATAGGATGAAACCACAAGTGTACACTTCTAAACCAAAATCAACGAAAATGACTAAACTTTAGGCAACTACACTTTTCTGACAGAGAACTAATTACTGGGAATAGTGAGTACTCGATAGGTCTTATAAAAAACCCGCGCTTCCAAACTGAAAAGAACCTTTTTTTTTTATTTCTTTTTCATTTATTGATATTTACAACTGTACAAAAACATATGCATTAAGTAAATGTGTTGATAGTGAATACAATGGCATGAAAATAACTTGTGAAGAACTCTCACTAGTAGCACTTAATAAAATCTACACTAAAAGGTCTCTAGGCCATCTTCTTTTCAGACGCCTCGGAGCATTATCGAGAATGGTGTGGGAAGCAAGTTGGGAGACTAGTGGATTGGAGTGGTTATGGAGCTTACGATGGAAGGATAGGTATCAGGTCTGGGCTAAATCAGTAACATAAGGAACGTTAAGGCCTTTATGGATAAGTTTTTTGGTCACATAGTAAGGAGCATTGAGGATTTTTCGAAAAATTTTGGATTGCAAGGATTGGATAAGAAATAAATTGGATGGTTTAGTGGAGCCCCAAAGCTCAACTCCGTAGGTCCAAATAGGTCTAATCACGGTCATGTAAATGAGTCTTTTATAATTAATTGGGAGCTTTGATCGTTTGTCTAGTAAATGTTGAAGTAGTAACGACGAGCAGTTTCTTGTCGTTTTAGTCTTGTATGTGGATGAAAAGAACCTGGAGCGGAAACTAAAACTGAACTAAGAACAGATATGACCTTGTAAAAGGGCCTTTAATCTGATACAAGTTTCATCTTTCCTAAGTTAAGTTATCTTTAAAGGTTATTTCTTTATAATTACCTAATGCGGTATCCAAAGGAGAGGGGTATAAATAGTTAGAAATAATCCTGGAATAAAGATTTTCAAATTTTCAGAGATAATATTATTAATATTAATATTAATGTTTGGCAGCTTTTCTTCATGTATATTTGATAAAATGACCAAAACAACAGAAATTTTAATCGATATTTCCCGGGTTTTTTTTTTCTCGAGTGGCGTCTTGAAACCATGGGAGATTCATTAGCAATCTTGAGGCCAAAAACATCATTCAAGAAGTTTCGGTCAATGCATCAAACGTTGTCATGGCAAGAGATGAGGATGACGAAAGAGGCAGCTAAAGGTGTATATATATACTTTCACAATCAGCCGTTAGGCGTTACTATCTGTTGGGCTCCAGCCGTGGTAAGTACCCCCGCTAATATTTCCTATTATCAAGTTGAAGTCGCTTTCTGGAATAAGATTATCATTAAAATTTTGGAGATGAATAAAAAAAAAAAAAAAAAAAAAAAAAAAAGAGTATAATGATAAACAAAAAAAATATTTTTCAAAAATATAAACAAAATTAATTTTTTCAAATAATAATTTGAATATTTATTAATTAAATATTTCAAGCATAATAACACAAGATATTAAAAATTTAAAACTGGTTGATAATATAAAAAAAAGAAGATAAAATCATATGTTTCGATGAATTTTTAATAAAATCATTGTAAAGTTGACTTCAAAGAAAGATGAATAACTAAATTGATCATCTTGTCTTTGCAGTCATCAAGTGATTAAAATTAAGTTTTGAATGCAGATTAATTTTTTTTTTCATTAAACATCTTTAAAAATATATTTATGAACTATAAATGAGTACATTTGCACGTTTGTACAACAAATGGTAATACTTGCACTCATAGGCTGAATTTTGCATTTTAAACATTTTTTTATTTTGTTTTTAAATTGGAAGTATATGTTTTAAAATAAAAAATTAAATTAATTTTTTTTTGTTGGGGGTGGGGAATAGGAAAGAACTGTCTTGCAGATACGCTCTTGAATAGTTACTGTAAATTTATAATGCATAAAATAAATTGAAATATGAATTCAGTACAAAACATATTCTTATTAAAAAAAAAAAAAATTCTTATGTTAATTCTTAAACATGTAATCGATGATTTACATTGAAACATTCTATTCCTGCATGTTATATATGTTATAGCTCCCAACGCAAAAAAAAAAAAAAAAAAAAAAAAAATATATATTTTTTATAGAATTTCCAATTAGAAAATACAGTATGGTGTTCAATATCTTTAAGGCTATAATGAGACTGAATATATTTACCATATTGTTTTTTAAAAGTACAAAGAATTGACAAAATAAAAAAACAAACATAAAAAATATAAATAAATAAAATAAATTAAAATAGACACATTGAAAATATCATCAGATGTTTGGTTCATTTTTGTACTTTGTATTTTTTATATGTTTACATATTTTTTTTTTTAATTTGGAGGAGCTGCGATGATATTTCAATTTTTTTCTCTCAGAAATTGAAAGGGATACCTTTTTTAAATAAATCAAAGTCGGAAAAACATATATTTAATTTTTTTGAAAATATTAAATTACGAAATTATATATCTCCATCATAAGCTCATCAGCTGTGAATTCATAATATATAGAATACATTAAATTTAAATTGAATCCATTACATTGTTTAGGCTACTATAACTAAAAAAAAACAAAAAACACAAACAAAAAAAAAATTTAATTTCCAATTTCAAAATTCCAAAGGTTCTGCGTGACATATAGACGATTAATAATTTTTTTTATCAATAATTAGGCTTAAAATATTATAATATTCTACAATAACAATAGCAAGAATAAATAAAATAAAAACACAAAACAATTATAGAAAAACAGACACACTTACAGTAACAACAGACCTGTAGCAGGTGATTCATTTCGTTTCGTATTTTGTGTGTATCGTTTATGGGTATTTTTACCGAAATTATTTTGTATTCGATTTGAAAATAATGTTTAAGAAACATATGTTTTATGCTCAGTATGTTTTTTATAATTAAGATAAGGTGGGGTAAGTGCATTTATGGGGTAAGTGCATTAGTCCGCCATAATTTCTATTGTCATTTTGTTACATCAACTGCCAACTGCTGTATGTAGACAGAACTTCATACCCTCCAAACCTAACATACTAGAAGATAACCTCTCTAGGAATTTTCATAGTTCAACCTGTTGATCTAGGTGTTGTGTAAAGTTGAAGGAGTTAAAATTATAAAATCGTATTGTATGTATTTTTTTTATTTCAAGGAGTAAAATGATTTCTGGTAGTTGCTTATTTTTGCACTTACTCCATCGAAGAATCAATTCACTGCTAAGGAGTTTACAAGAGATTTATGCACTTACCCCGTTTAGGTGGGGCAAGTGCGTAAATGGGACTTAAAATTGATTTTCCTTCGCACTGATAATAATTTTTAGGATATCAGGGAAATCAACTATATTGCTGAAAAGAGTATAGTTCAACGTTTGCAATATAACAAAAAATATTAGCCTAGCATTAATAGCTGATTTTTTATGTTAAGTTAAAGTTGAACTTTGCACTTTGCACTTCATATGACGCACTTGCCCCACTTCACCTTATCAAATATCGAAGGTTTCAATTAAAACATTTTTTTTTTTGCCTACTGTGGGTAATAGAGCTTTAAATTAAAGTTCTTTTTACGAATTATATTTATAGATTGGAATTATTATAGTTTATAGATCTCTATTTTATTTTTTAAATATAGAGGAGCTGCGATCGATTATCTCCAACATAAGCTCTTTATTAGATACTGTCAATTTATAATAAATGAAATAATATAAATTTTTAATACCTTATATAACTCAGTGTTTTTTTCAGAATATTCTAAATTATTCTTAATTTTGTACATTAGAAATAATATTTTTAAAAAATACAATTTTTTTATGCTTCTTATGTTTTCGATAATTTTCAAATATCGAACTTCTCAATTGAAATATTTTTTCTGCATATTAATACTACTATATCACAAAACAAAGCAAAATTAATTTTTTTTCACGAATTTCCAAGTACTAAATACAGTATGTGGTTTTACATGTTACATCCATTATATATCATACACCAATATTTTTTGAAGCAATGATGAATGTATTTATAATATATATTTTATTAAAATAGAAAGAATAAACAACATTAAAAAATATATAACTGAAATAAAATATATTAAAACAGACACATAGACAATAATAGATAAGCAGCAGGAGTTCGGTTTAGTTTTGTATTTTTCGATTATTGTTTAACGGAGTTTTTATCACTTTATTTAATTCGATTCTGGATTCAATTTAAAACATACGGAGCGATACATATTAATTGAGGTATGGGCTTCCATATTGCATGACCAAAAAATATACTTACAGTCAAAACATTCCAACCAATGCTGTTGTTTTTTTTTTTCATTTTATTCAGTTAAAAGTTTAACTTTTCTATCGGTATTTACGTCCCCATATACTTTAACCAGGCCATATGAAACGTATTAGGACTATTAAATAAAACAAAGTATTAAAAAAAATAATAATATATAAAATTACAGAATTTTAAATTAAAATGATTTATTACATTTTTGCATTAGATGGGGCATATAACTCACATCAGACCAATACCCAATAGAATGCAAAACGCAATGAACGCAAGGGGATAGATATAACTATTAATTAATAATTTCGTGAATTTTTAATTGACTTGTAATATCTTTAAATACAGCGTTATTTTATTGATATTAATTAACTTATAATTAATTATCCTAATATGTTTTACACGCTTTGGTTAATGAATATGGTAACGTGAAAACCTAAAAAGGATTGAAAGCCGAGAAAATGATTAAAAATCAGGATTTTGCGTTAAAATATTTTAATACAATAACAGAGCTAAATTTATTTTTAATATTATTTAGTAACAGAAAAAATAAACACAATAAAAACAGTAATACTAAAATAAGAAATATTAAAAAAGACACATAATAACAAACCTGCAGCAGGTTGGTTTATTTTTGTATTTTGTCTGTATCGCATGAGATAATTTTTATCGTAGTTTTTCTGAATTCGATTGGAACCACAACCAATACTTATTACATGAAACAAAAATTGCTATAATTTTTCCTGTTCAAATATTAATGATTATTTATTTTTATCTTTTTTTTTTAAGTTAGTTTGTTTATTTTTTAATTTTGGTCAGAAAAGTCTGTTTAATGAGCTTAGTTAATCATCACTTAAGTTCACAGTTGAGAAGTTAATCTCAATCTAAAATAATTTTTTTTTTATCGTTTTGTATTGGCGGAGATTTTTAAATTTATCGTTTCCTCAAGATACGATCTAGTTTAAGTGAGGAAGAAGTATTAAATTGTTCGTTGAGCTAACAGGTACTGATAAAGATGCCTACTTGACCAAAGGTCGAACGGTTCAGTTTTCGACCTCGAGGTTCTCGTGGAAACTTGGAGAGGGGGTCAAAACCGCTAAATTTCATTCCTATGACTATTATTTAACGTTACGTGGGAAAATGTATTGTTATATATATTCTAGAACATTAAATTTCCTACTATTAGCTAAACCTTTTTTTATATTTAAAATTTTACGTGATACTTTTTTTTTTTTTTTTTTTTTTTTTTTTTTTTTTTTTTAATAACATTGTCTTATTTAATTAATATTACAACCTGCCGATATTTAGGGCAATAAGTAATATGGATGACAAAGAATCCAATAACACACGATGTACAATGAAGATAAATACAATGAACTATAATGAATAATGATAATACAAAATATATTAATAATGTATTAAAATAAAGAAAACCAAATTTAAATTTAAATACCATTCCACTGATCCCTGTTGAACAGATCCGCTATCTAGGACTCCAACTGGACAAAAGTTTAACATGGAATCCACATACAAGACTATACCGACAAGAAACTGCTCGTCGTTACAGACTACTTCAACATTTACTAGACAAACATTCAAAACTTTCGATTTTCTACAAAAGACTCATTTATATGACAGTTATCAGACCTATTTGGACGCATGGAATTGGGCTTTGGGGCCCCAATAAACCATCTAACTCATCTCGTATCCAATCCTTGAAATCCAAAATCCTTAGAAAAATCCTGAACGCTCCTTACTTTTTCACAAATAAACTTATCCATAAAGACTTCAATGTTCCATATGTTGCTCCTTTAGACCAAACCAGATACCTATCCTTTCAAAGTAAACTCCATAACCACCCAAATCCACTAGTCTCTCAACTTGCTTCCGATTATATTTCTGACAACCCTCCTAGGCGTCTGAAGAGAAGATGGCCTCGTTACTTTCTCAAATAGAACATTCATTGAAGAGCTACTACGTGTGGGTAGTTGATTCACAAGCCATTGTCATTTTATCTTATTATCACATTTACTTGATGTGTTGTTTTTTTATGTACAGTTGTAAATTTCAATAAATAGATTATAAAAAAAAAAATAAATACAATCGTAAAACATATACAATGTATACATCCCGGGGAACCTTGAACCAATTTTGTCCTTCTACTTAAGGGAGGACAAGACGGTCCCAAAAGATCCCATCGGTGCTCTCTCAGCTGCGTCTCTACTATTACGAGACATAAAGCTTCAAATAGGCTAGTTATTTAGTAGATCTGGAAAAAATTGAAAAGTTTTTGTTCGGAAATAGTTTTTATTAGAGATGGGAATTTAGGTTAATATCTTAACCTTTCTGAAAGTTAGAAAAGTTAAAGTTTGTTTTTTTTTTCGAGCAAAGAATCCAAGAATCCAATTATCATACATCAGTTATCGAACTTTAAGAAAGGGTGTGATATTAACAAAAAATAAATTCGATAACTTCTATAATACTGATTAAACCTATTATAACCTAGTATATTATATAATAATGTCAATTATATTATATATTGCGGTTTACAAAGCATATTTTATGGACGCTTCACTTCGCAAGATGTCAAAGTTAATATTCAGATTTAGCACCCCCGAAAATATAAAAATCTTTTGAAAAAAATATTTTTTCTATTTTTATCAATTTATTGAAATATAAATCTCTGTACAAATATACATCAAATAAATGTGTTAAAAACGTTTACAATAACATGCCAAAACTTGAAAAGAACTACTCATCAGTAGCACTTCAATAAAAAATCTATACAAGATCTCTAGGTCATCTACTTTTCAGACGCCTCGGAGGATTATCAGGAATTGAGTGGGAAGCAAGTTGAGAAACTAGTGGATTTGAGTGGTTATGAAAGGATTGGTATCTGGTTTGTGCTAAATCAGCAACATATGGAACATTAAGATCTTTATGGATAAGTGTATTGGTGACAAAGTAAGGAGCATCGAGGATTTTTCGAAGGATTTTGGATTGTAAGGATTGGATACGGGATGATTTAGTAGAGCCCCAAAGCTCAACTCCGTACGTCCATATAGGTCTAATCACAGTCATGTAAATGAGTCTTTTGTAATTAATGGGGAGCTTTGAACGTTTGTCTTGTAAATGTTGAAGTGATCTGTAACGACGAGCAGTTTCTTGTCGTTTTAGTCTTGTATGTGGACTGCAAGTAAGACGTTTGTATAAGTGGAGTCCTAGGTAGCGGATTTGTTCAACATGGATTAGTGGAATATCGTTAAAGGATACTGTAGGTCGTAGGTTTACGACGAAGGGTAAAGATTATTTAGTGAGATTTGTTTGGATTTATTTTGGAATATTTCTTCAAAGTGCTATTTTTTTTTTTTTTTTTTTTTTTTTTCCAAACACTTCCATTAAAGTCCTATACCGTACCGAGCGCACTTATACCATCGTCCCAACTCTCTCACCTATCGAGCCCCTCCAAGTGTTATATTGAAATATGAATTGAAGAAAAAACTAATATATATATAAAAAAAAAAAAAAACAATAGCGGATCCCCCCTCCCACCCTCCCCTAGTTTCCTCTGGATCCACTACGTTGAAATCTTGAGATGCCCATTACTGGTCATGTATTTACAAACACAAAAATATCATTAGCTTTCGATTGACCATTAAAACGTCATTAACCTTTTGTAGCGGAGTACCTGCTAACTGAACTTAGTGGAAAGTTCTCATTTGTTCGGTGTGTGCTGTCAATGTTTCTGTATGGTGATGTTTCCTAATACTCATACATACGTTTTGGATCCCATTAGTTAACAAATCCAATATTAATAATTTATCTCAATTATCAATGTAAAAAGTTTCTTATCATATTTAGGGTGATTAATAAAACATGTTTAACTCCATAAAAGTGAGGGAGGGGTTGCTTGAAATTCGTTAACTGCTTATTGAAGTGTACGTTTCTTCTGAGGGATTAACTTTTATGTTAATGCTCTGTTAATGTTTGGAAAAGAGTTTGGTATCGATAGATAAAAAATACCGATACTGTTTCTTCGAGAGTCCAATATGTTTATATTTTATATATTTTCTCTTTCAAATTCATTAGACTAAATATATGTACCTATAGTTATTTAATTCATAATAAACAACTTTAAAATTTTAAACATTTGAAATAATTTTGTTCCCATTTAATTGCGAAATAAATTAACTAAAATGATAAAATAAATAGGAGCATCATTTAACATGATAGCAATATTTAAATTGGCAGCTCTTACAGAAAAAAAAAACAAAAAAAAAAAACATATATTAGTGTATCGATATTTATGGTCAGAGCTAAAAAAAATTTCGATATGGAATTTCGATATTTTGCTTACGATACCCATCCATAGTTAGGAATCTATCCAGAGTTAAATATAAGTTAAATAATATACTATAATAAATTAATTATTCTTTAATATAATAATAAAAAGTTAATTAATCTGAGATAATAAAACATGTTTTGGTGAAAGAACCATGGGGGTATCATTTTTCTAGCTCTAAATAAAATTTATGTAATAAAGTAATAGTTTCGATACGTTTTATTTTATTTTTTCCTCAGTTCCTTGAGCTAATTTGAGGAATATATCTTTTTTTATTGTAGAATCACAAAAAAAAAAAAAAAAATGAATCAAAATCTGTACCGGACAGTTTAAAAAGTCCATAGATAAATCAATTTTGAATTTAAGTGTCCATTATCAATTGATAGGCTACTCCTAGAAAACATATTACATCAATTATAACAATGGTTCACGGTTTAGTTTCTAGTAAGAGGTCTGGATTAATAGGAAACCTGATAGAGCTGAAATATCTCGATGGATGCATGCCCATTACTATGTCTTTCCATATTAAGATCCAGCCAAATATGAAATTAGAATTTTAAACTAAAGTGCTGCAATCTAAAGAAAGGACTTAGATGATATCGCGTCTGAATAAGATGTTATAATAAACAAGATTATATTGCAGGAAATGCTAATTTCAAGGAAATCGTAAATACTCAATCAAGCTTGGCAACACGCTGTCAATAAAATGTCAAAGGTTATTCTGAATAATTTATCTTTTTTTATCTTTAGAAATTTAAAACAATATAAACTTAAACAAAACCCTATAACACTACCACACATCAAGGGTCTTCAATACGGAAAGGATGTGCTATTTCAAGGGTAACTGTTGTGAAAGGAGGTTTGGCTGAAATCACGCCGAAACGGCCAGGTTTTTCTCCCAATCAAGGAAACAATATTTAGAGGTAGGGTGAGGTTCCAGGAGTGTCTCCCAACTCCGAAGTCGTTCCACGGCTTAAATAACAGAAAATTAATATTCTTCTCACAGCCGGAATAGAACTCGGTACCGAAAGCTTTAAATCTAGTACCTTACTCACTGAGCTACCGTGCTTCCCATATACAATAAAATATATCTAGGAGAAGTAGGATAAGATCAATAATGTTCCCAAGCAATTCTCTTTTCAGGCTCCTCAGAGGGTTATTTGTGATTGGATTATTTGAGGAGATAAGTGGATTAGAGTAGATATGGGATATATTATGAAAGGAAAGGTATCTTGTTCGGCCTAAATCATATAATAAACATCGATACACTGATATATCCTGTTTTATTTTATTTTTTAATGAGCTGCCAATTTAAATATTTCTATCAAGTTAAATTATATTCCTGTTTATTTTATCCTTTTAGCTAATTTATTGCACAATTAAATAGGAACAAAATTATTTAAGTTGTTTATTATGAATTAAACAGCTATAGGTACATATATTTTGTCTAATGAATTCGAAAGAGAAAATATATAAAATAGAAAAATATTGGACTCTCAAAGAAAAAATATCGGTATTTTTTATGTATCTATACCAAACCGTGTCCCTAACATTGACAGAGCAAGAAGCCAGGAAAACAGATGAAACAAATAAATAAAAAAAAAAAAAAAAAAACAGTTATCCCTTACAAAAATCCCTCAGAAGAAACGCATACTTGGATTTTCCTCAAAATATACGTTTCGTTTTGAAGTTCTCTATTATTTCGTAAATTTATTTGATTTGGATGTTTTGTATACTGTTTCAAGATTTTCTATCTACTTAAACAAACAATATTTTACTTTCAATTTTTTGTTTGTAATAAATATTGTTAAAAACTCAAAGTTGTGGATTTTTTCAAAAACTTCCGATATAACATTCTTGAAACCTCGTCTAGTTTTTCTTTCCTTATTTCGAATTTTGTTTTTATTATTTCTAAAATTCCTCGATTACAACCGTATTTTTAATTTTGGCTATCTTCTTTTCAGACGCCAGGGTGTTATCGAGGACCGAATGGAAAGGAAGGTTGGAAATAAGTCTGTGTGAGGTAAGGAGATTATAATAAAGGTATTTCATTAATAATAAAAAATAAAAAAAATGAACGATAAATCGATATTTTTGATTACCGATTAATCGTGATATTTTTCTTACGATCTTCCCTAGTTATAACTAAACAAATATTCGAGCCATTGCTTCTATGTTTTGATTGCTCCAATTTAAATGAATGCTTGGTACAAATTCGAAATTTTAAAAGGACAACTTATTGGTAGTGGTTTTACACTGCAGGTTTTGATATTGCTGCACGAAAGTGCACATTTAAGATTTCATAGCAGATTTTTCGTTGATAATGTATTTAAAAAAAAAATCCAATGTTTTATAATTCATTTAAAAATCGATCAAGTAATAAATTCATGTTGCAAACAATTTATTAATAAATATGTGGTTCGGATGATATTTCTCTGTCGCTCACTGGTTACGATTAGTCTGGTTCACAAGTGACGGTGACGGAAAAAACGGCTCCCAACATTGAAACATTTCAATTAATTATTTCCATAATGACAAACAATCAATAACTTGGTTTAAATAAATAAAATAGAGTAAAATAACTTATTTTCTTTAGAACGTCTTCACTATGTCTTCCTAGAAGTCTTTGATTCTAAAGTTACTGTTATGACTGGAAATTGTTTTATGTCTCCCAACATCTTCCCCCTGTAAAATGACTGCGCATATTTCGCAGTACTTCATTCCTTTTACCGCTGAGTGACTAAGTAAAACTTATATCTTAAGATCATATAATGCCCAATTGCGAGTGCGGAAACGGCGTTTTCTCTTTTAAAATATATTTTCGATGGCAGAAGGTGTAACTAAACCGAAAAAAATTTAGTGAAATATTCAACAAAAATATATAATTGACTTTTTTATTTTGTTTTTGTCTGTCCTAACTGTTTAGGGTTCAATATAGTTTGTTATTGTCCCTGATTGTATTTATGTTTCTTAGAATTTTATATTTTATTTTATAATTGATTTAATTTTGTTTATATTAGGGATGTGTCGAGTCTCGATCCCATCGAGTTTTGAGAAAACAATCGACTTCGAGAATCGATGATCCAAAGTCGATTCTTAAGGACCGATGAATACCGTCCACTTAGGCGATATTTTTCTGATATATAATTATTTAATTATTAAATATCGATTGTACTCACTAAAACTTAAAAAAATAGTAACTATTACAAAGGCTATTTTTTATTTTAAATAACAGAACAATTTTTCATCGTACTATTTTGTTGTTCTAAAGGGATTTTTGTTTTCTCCAGAATTGAGATTATGAACTAAAATATGATTAAAGAGTCAAATTGTGAAATGAAATATTTTTTCATAAGTACGTTGAAGATAATAAATGATATTTGGTGTTAACCAATATATTTCTTAAATAATTACTGTTTTTTTAATACATCTGATTTGCTCTTATTGTTAGATTATGCTTTGTAATAGTAATTTATTTTTAATCCGAGGTATTGGAACCGAAATTGTGAATCGATTATTCTGTACCGGTATGGGTCATCGAGGATCGAAACATTTTGGTCCTGACACAAAACAATATTTTTATTTTTATTTTTTAAAAAGTTTATTGTTTAAATCCTTTGTAAAACAACAGAACAAAGATAAATATCACTATTTTTGTAGCAGGTTTTTGCTTATTTTAAAGTTTTTATTGCACGTTTCGATGATTTTTACTCGGGTCTTAGTTATAACTGGAATATCATCCGAAATCATCCGACTTACTCCTTAGAAACAAAATTAGCAATTTTTTATTTGAGTTTTTGAATATTGATTTATTCGAGAGATCAGATGATTCATGTATTGATTAAAAATCTTTTAGAAAGTTGGATTGTTTTTTTAATTTGTTAAATTGGATTGTTTAAGGGAACGTTTGAATAAATGATTTGTGACAAATATTCAATTTCTTTCTTGTTTTTTGTTTTTTTCTATGTAGTTCATTAATTTGGATAAGGTAAATATCTCATAAGTGAAATTTTTAAAAACCTCAATTCAATTACACAAGATTTGGTTGATTTTGAAAAAAATTGGTTGATTTCAAAGTTATAATTATAATAATAAAGTTTATATTAATTTAACAATTTTACAAGCATGTTTTAATTTACATAATAAGCCTATTTATTGAGTTCAAATAATTGCATTTATAGATGAATTTTTTATGATGTACTATTTATGTTTTATTAATAGGAGAGAAAAAAAAAGACCACATAAATCTGCATTTCCTCTAACTCTAATCTTTGTGTGTGGATTCCCTCAGATTTTTCAATTTTTTATTTTTATTTTTTTGATAGGTTCCTATGAAATTTACCCGTTATTATTATGACGAGCAAATATTTCGTAATATTTTAGTAAAGTATGTTTCTTAACATAATTTACTAAAAATATAACCACATTTAAGGCAACGTACCCCTGCTGAAAAACTTAATTCCAGGATATTCTTTCAATTATTTTTAAATTTACTCCAGCGATTCGTTCACGAGGTACTTCACTCTCTATCGGAGCTGAAGTAATATTTCATGAAGAATTTCATGAAGAAATAAATGCACAGACATGAAACGAAAGAATAATAGTTCAGAGTACCTAAAACTTTAGCGTTTAGAGCGCACACTACTAGAAGCAAAAGAATGCTACCCCATCGGGAGGGAAAATATAATAATAATAAACAATGATAGTGTTTGGAAATAGAATAAAAAATAAGCTTTATTCTGGGACTATGTCCCCTATGAATAGTACAATGCACATAAATAAATACAATGCGTTTGGTTAACAAAAGAGAAAATAAAAAAAATTAACAATCTGATTAACTATTTACAATTTTATGAATAAAGAACTAAAATGCACACAGATGAAATAAAAATGATTAAAATCCAATAACTGTAGGAAGATATAAATAACTGTGTACATCTACTGAATGATATTTTAAATGAAGTTTTGTTAAATAGTATCATTCTGGAGGTATTGAAAGAAAAGGGACTTAAACGTGGACATAGATGAATCACCATCGATAATGAAGTAGCACGAGAAATAAAGGAATAGTCAAAAACACACTCTTATGGGAAGAAGTATAGAGGTCTGAGGAGAGAGATCTTGTAGTGCGGAAGGAGACCGAGGATCTGAAATGGAAGATGTTATAGATGTAGGAGGGATTGCGAGAATTGATGGAATTAAAGGAAGCTAGGAAGCAATTTCTGCGGGATGAAGGATAAAGCCATATTAGCTCTGTATATAGATGTGATGTGTGGGAGTCCTTTGGAACCCTAAAGATAAACCTAATAAAACAGTTCATTAGCCTTCTCTCGAGATACGCCGTCTACCCATGTACCACACAGGTATATTCAAAATGGGGGAGGATTAGGGAAGAAACCAAGAGTTGACGGGTAGGGGGGTGGATTACCCGTCGAGAGATTTGGGAGAATAATGGCTATGGAAAAAGAATATCGAAGAGTTAAAAATTACTTTTCTTTTTTTTCTTTCATTTTACAACAAAATATTGTTTTTTTTAAAAACCATCTGCCAATCTAATGATTTGCGAAACAGTATAATCAAATTTGAATATAATTTCAGAAAGAAACTTGATTTTTTTTTTTTTTTTTTTACCGACATCGGTGTTTGATATTTTATAATGTAGTTCCACTCTAATTCGTGACCCATCCGTTTTGGCCTCTCGTTGTGAGCTGTTTACTTCATCCTTTTATGCTTTATTTTTATTTATTATATTTTTATTATAACTACTATTATATTTTTTAAACGTGACCGACTCTAGATAGTGTAAAATAAAATAAAAGATTCATGCTTTTAAATTATTATGATTGCGAAGATACTGTCTTCAGCCAATATTTAAATATTCATTTTCTCTAGGATCAGCAAAAAGTATATAGCTTATTTTAGATTTTAGACTGAGACATTTTGTAATGTCAAGGTTATCCTTTTTTTTCACTCTTTTTTTTGGCTCTATATGTATTTATAAATAAAGATTCAATTCTTAAACTTCAAAGTATTGTGTATATAATTTATAATATTTTTGACTTCCTCAATAGATCCGTTGCGACGTTATAAGTAAATATAAGGGTCGTCAGCCATAAACAATTATCAATTATGTTCTGTGAATAATATTAAATAACATTTCATTATTTTTATATATTTGTTTCATATTTACAACTGTATGAAATAAGTAAATGCTCGGCAAAATTATTACAGTGACATCGCAATAACTTGTAGAGAACCTCCCGTTAGTAGCAGTTCAATAAATGTTCTGCATAAGAAAGCCCCTTGGCCACCTTCTTCTCAGACGCCTCAGAGGGTTTTCGAGAAACTAGTGGATTGTAGTGGGTATGTATCTAGTCATGGAAGGATAGGTATCTTGTTTGGGCCAACTTATGGGACATTTAGATCTTCATGGATAAGTTTATTCGTGGCGTAGTAAGGAATTTTACATTGGTGGTTTTTCGAAGGATTTGGGATTGTAAGGATTTGATATGAGAAGAATTGGAATGTTTAGTCCAGCCCAACATTTTATTTAAGAAACAATCTCTTTTTACATTTTAAAAGGCTTATAGACAAATGTATCCATTATCGTTAAAGGATCCGCATAAAAATTAGATGTAATTTGTAGAAAAAGAGTTGTGAAAAATCTTAAGTATATGTACATCATTCCTTTTCTGAGCTGTTCAAATTAAAAATAGCAAAATGAAAATAGTAAAGTTGACTGTGAGAAATATATAATGGAGAAGATAGTCTGGTATGCAGTCAGGAAAAGGAAAAAACTTGTCTAGGTTACAAATATTTTTAATGGAGTGCCTTTTTACGTTTCGAACTGCATTCCTGGTCTTCTTCATTACAAAAAATAACAAAACACTAGACGTAACCAAAATTAAGAAAAAAAAAATTAAAAATGATTATCAAAAGTAGTAATTACGTATTTAAGTATGACATGGATATACAATACAATGACAGCTAAAAAATACAAAAATAGTGTAATAACGAAATAATATCTATGAATTAAACAGTTGCACTCTAGTTAATCTTAAAACTACATAGACGTATTACTTATTTTGAAGTCAATGTAGTTTCAAGCTTTCAGTGTAACACATTTTTATGGCAATGTTCAAATCATAACGAATGTAAATTTTTTTTTTCATAGAATTGGGTCATTTCACCATCAAATACGAATTTGTGTCCCAAAGCGATTGTGGTCTCTTTATGAAGTTTCTTGCAATATAACTGTAACAAATAGCTGCAAGGTACTTACCTCTTAAACATAAAGTAGTTCTCCCATGGTTATTGATTTGTTTTCATGGTTAAATTTGAATTCAAAACGTGGAATTCTATTTCCCTCACATGCCCCATAACATGAGTTGGTAACGTTAAATGCGAATAAGTACCTCTGGTTTGTTGCAATATATTGAATTTTATAATTGAAACTAAGACTAATTGCTTACAACAATAAGAATGACTTCTAATAACTGTGTGCCCCCCCCCCCAAACCAAAACCCGCCAAAGCATAACCAAGATTCAATCCATTATATTTCAGGCTGGCAACACTACAGAAGCTTCCCGAAAAACTGAGGGTAACCTAACTAACAACAAATTTCCTTTTTTAGTTGTCCTAAATTCGTGTTAAATCAAGTGTTCGAATCGCGTCATCCATAATTCTATTTCCCTCACATAGCGATTTTTCAAAGTAGGTAGGTTTGATTCTTGTTTTCTTTGCGTTGAATTATGTTTCCCATGTAGTTCAGAGCTCCAGTTGTTGCCCACACTAAAAGTGAGGGAAATAGACTGCAATAGGAAAAACTTTAAGTGAAATAAGATAAAAAAAGACCTTTTATATATATTTTTACTATTTATATTAATGTTATATAATATTCATTATAGTTATCTAATGTTCGATTTCAAAGTTTGAATGTACATTATGATGTCTTACCATTTTAATTTTTTTCTTTTATGCTTAAATTTTATATTAGTGTTAACTAATATCTTTTAATCGTATAGTTGACATCGTACTCATTAACAATTCTTTTGTACTGTAAACATTTTATTATTTGAATTGTGAATGTTTTCTTTTTCCCTCACACCCTCTCAGTTTCCATCACTTCCATGATTTCTATAAAGATCATAAATGTGCTTACAGACTACATTCTATAGGGGGATTTTTCGCTAGTACCATCAGGAGACTTTTATTAATGTTTTATAATGTTTATGAAGAAATATTTTTTTTTACCATAAGTTTTTTCTTATGGAATCACAATTTCGAAATTCCGACAAAATGATAGAATGATCCATATGACTTTTGGCTTGGAGGTCCATAGTTTTTTGTTGTAACTCAAAAATGTAACATTTTGATATTCTCTAATTCAATTGGTGTTGCTCGATAATTTGACGACAGTATCATGAAATTTAATGGAGAATATTTCTTGCTTTATAAATTTTGTCACAAGGAGCTATATTCGTTTGAATGAAAAAAGCCACGTTTGAAACCATTATTTTCCCTCAACTTTGTTTATTTCAACAATTGAATGTTAATTTAACTTAATTATTAATTTAAGTTATTAGATCATTTTCATTTTCAAATGTAAATTGAGGAATCATAGATTATAGATAGAGAAATCCATAGTCTATTGTTTCTCCCGGTCAGGGGATCACTGAAAAATTGAGATATAATCTGAAGATGGGAATAAAGTTTTCCCGAAACATGTGTGATGGTTAATAAAGGTTAGTAAATAAATAAATAAGGAGTAGAATGCTGAATTTTGATAATTACTAATAAACTGATTGAGGTAAAGGTTAACATTTTGAAGAAATAAAAGTTGAAAAAAATATATATACTAATCAGCATAGCAGCAAACACATCTAAATGGCTCATTATTTAGTAGTGAAAGTTACCTGTTGCTTTTAAAATATTTAAACATTTTCTGTTGTCCCAACTCTGTAATATTTAGTACCAACTTAGAAATGAGGGGTAACATGTTCATAATATAGCTACAAACTGAATAGCATTCGAAACTGCTAAGAGCAAATATTTGGAAATATAATAAATGACTGCTAATTAGCAACGTTGTCCTTAATGCTCTTTCTCTTCCTGCACTTAAATCTCGTCTCTAAAGTTTATCCCTCTAAGAAACAATTTCCTTGTAACTTCAATGCTGAGTTTGTAATTGAATTAAAAAAATAAGAATTAAGATTACAATATAATTGTAATCCCGATTTATAATTATATCATATGCTATAACTTCATTTCGTCAGGAATTACAATTGCATGTAATTCAATTAAGGGTTACATAATTGAATAACGAATCACGATTGCTTGTAATTCGAAATATGAATTATTTACAGATGTAGTTCAATTACAATTTTAATTCCATTAAAGAGAAAATTAAAGGAAAAAATAGATCGGTATTTTAATACTGTCCACCACTAATATAAGTTTAAACTTTTTTCAATTGGCAATGGGTTTGATATATCATTTTCTTAAGGGGGAAGGGAGAGATCAATCTTTAAGACTATTAAACATTCATAATCTTATACATTTATATGTTTATCATAAAGAACGATTAAGCCAATTTTAATGAAATTTGATAATTTCTTAAATACTTACCAACATATTTAGAGGGCGCCAACAGTTATAAAGAAATGTATCCCTTTTTTTTGGGTGGGGGGGGGGGGGGGGGGGTAAATATTTACTAAAGAATGATTCGGCCAATTTTGATGACATTTGATAATCAAATTTCTTTCATACTCGCTAATATTTTCAGAGGGCAGAAACGTTTAGAATATAATGTTTTAATTTGTGGGGAGGGGCCTAAATATGTACTTAAGAATGACAGCCGATTTTAATGAAAACCAGTCATATTGGTCAGTAAAAAAGAAACTTGATTGTTAGTTTCCATTAAAATCGGCTAAGACATTCTAAAGTATCCTGTCAGCCCTCTACAAATTAAAACATTATAATCGAACTGTTAGTGCCCTCCGAAAATGATAGAAAGTATTTAATTGAAGAAGTATGGTCAACTTACAAGAAAGGAAATTCTAGAAAAAAATAATTCAGAACTGAATAAATTAGTTCAAAGGTTTGAACTTCAACTAGAAGATTATACTGTGTTGTTTGTATTGACATAGACTTTTGTGACATTTTATTTATTTATCTTTATTTTTCTTCATGTTTGTCTTTCTTGTATTTTCGTTGTAATTATGATGTAATTAATTTTGATGCAGTTTATTAAATATCTATATTTAGTAACGAATAAACCACATATAAGTTTGCTCGCTTAGGTTTAGCTTGTGAAATAAATGACTCTTTCTTAGGGTTACTAAGAAAAATATAATATTTATGAATATATATATTTTTGTATGTATATAAATTATTATAGTTATATATAACTTATAATGTTTCTAGTCAAAATTTATTTATTATTATTAATTATCGTAGACAGACGATTGTCCTATAAATTGTTTTCTCATGTTATTGTTAGGAGAAATGAACCAGAAAAAAAATTCTTTTTCTAGTTCTTAAGTATCAATCGGATTCGCTTAATTATTTATTTGATATAAAATTATTTTGTCTATTGTGTGGTCAAATTTATACATAAACAAAACTTTTTTTTTTTCAGATTTACTAAATACAATTGATGATCTGGAGTTTTACCTTCCTATGGATCTTTCAGGTAAGACCGCTAAACCTTTTACTAACTAAAACATTTTTTATTTATTTTATTCATAGTTAAGACATATTCCCGATTTATTTAGTATTTTGTTTTTATATTTATACTAACGAAATTGTCCCGGTTAAGGCTGTATACGAAGGTACGGGATCTTGTGTATTTTGGGATAAAGACTTATATTAAAGGGAGAATAGATGAATGAGGGACGATTGTTGATAATGATAATTTGGTATAGGTACGATCAGAGGGAATATTGTTTGCGGATGGAGAGAAATAGCCACTGTAACTGCATAATGATAGAGAACGTGATGATAGGGCCTCGAGGTTCCGAAGTCAAATCATTCAAAACAGTTCCTGAATACTATTTTTTACAGGGTAAATAAGAAGCTTTGTAAGGGATCATTATACCACTTGTCTGAATACTAACAACATACAGTATAACCTCTGTTAACCGGCCTGATCAAGAAGGGTTGAGCCGAGGTTATCGTGAAAAATTAACTATCGCTCAAAAAGAATGCTGATTTAATTGATTATTATTTTTTTTTTTTTTTTTATATATAAACTTTTTATTTTAAATAATTACGAGCTGCCTCACTCAAGGACAATGAGTAATATGGCTGATAAATACTCATTCACACAGTATGTACAATGATATAAAATAAAGTAAAAGAAATAAAATAAAGTACAAAATAAAATAAAGCGCAAAGTAAAATAGAATATAAAACAGGTGATGATTATTAAACTAATAAATAAATAAATAATAATAAAATTAAGGAAGAACAGAAAAGAATCATAAATACAATCATTCTCTATATACAATATTTACAAACATTCTGAGAAAAACCCCGATCCAAGCCTCCCCCCCCCCCAATTTGTAGGGTAAGCCAGAGAGTTCACCGCGCTGTTCTCTCAGTTGCGCTATGGCACAGTCGCACAGGACTGGAGTATAGAAGCTGGCCATTGCCAGATTTCCATTATTAAATATTTGCAATAAGTCTCTTAAAAATTGCCTTTTTAATTTGCGAGGTGGGTTATAAGGATGCGTGGAACTGGATAATGAATGAACAAAGGGTTGGGATGGTTGTAAAGGTTTTGATGAAATTTAGAGAATTTAAGGGGTATCAGGTCAAGGACATAAGGTATTTGGAGATGATAATGTAGAGCTTTGTTGGAGACTTAATATTGATCATTTTCAATAGTACGAAGGACTTTGCGTTTGATATTCGATTAATTGATAATTAACCCAGAATAAGCAAGCAAATAAAACATTATATGCAACTCAAACATTTTTTTGTTATTTTATTTTTCGTTTTTATAATTTTTCAATGCTATCTCCACTTTGATATGTTCATCAAGTCTTGGCCTTAGACACTTGTTGCTTCTACCATAGTGCAGAACGGTTTTTCCGCTCTTTATCACTTCTCAACCTGTTTGTTTTCTTTCCCAAAATGTTTCTAGGACAGCTTCACCAAAATATCATGATTTCAGGCATCTCTCAGTTTTTCTTATTCATACATACGAGTACACAGAAAGAGGAAAACGAAGATTTGAAATTAGTTCAACGAGATAGACCGGTGAATCCAACGAATGGTTGACACAAGACTAGTTAAGAAATGTTCTGTTGTACCTAATAATCAATTTTACATCATTTGTAATGAAGTAACTACCATTTTTTTCACGATACAATGAATTTTAATATTAAAAAACAAAAATCAGCATAACCCTTATAATACTAGATAACAGTTTAAAGCTTCCGATAAATTAAAAATGACTCATTTACATGACAGTGATTATAACTACAGTACAATCTCGATAAATAGACCCTTTAACAGTCCTACACCCCCATTAATCCGGCGCTCTCGAAAGAAACTCGCCGCTGTCGGAGAGTTCTTGTTTCAATGGTTCGAGGACATCGGCACTACCCACCATTTCCAGAGAAATTTTAAAAGAAAAGGCTAATGTATTCAACAATAAAATCACTGGAAAAGACGATTTTAGGCTAACGATGTAAATTTACAGGTCGTTTTGGAATATGGTTTGCATCTACTAGAGAAAAACTGCTGGCAAGACAGGACTTTTTTTGAAGACTACTACCGAAAAATACTTTCGGACATAGGAATGAAGATTCGTCTTTCGATAGAAATGTATCAAAAAATCGTCAGACTTTCATGCCTTTTACCACTTTCAAAACTCGAATGACGAAATCGTCAGTGAGCTAACAAGAGACAAATAATCGTAATACATTCAACAAATCCCTACAACCTACAGGGAGAAGCAGTCACTTCGTCAGATAAAGTCACCTAGTAAGAAGAATATAATTGTGATGATAATGATACAACGATGTTAAGAAAATTAAAGGATAAAGCAATAGAATTAGCATAGGCAAACACTTATGAATTTTTCAAAAAATTGTAATTAGGTTCGTATTTTATTGTATAGGTGTTTCTTTGATGAATTTAGTAACTAAATTTAAATTTTTATGAAAAATTCAATGTTAAATCGTATTATTAAAGTTTAATTAGTATATACATAGGCATGAATTTTATGATGTCAATATAATTTTTTGAGGTTATATATGATTTTTTTAATTTTTTTTTTTAATAATTTTTATTTTTATAACAGTTCATTGGGTTATAAAAGAACATAAATGCAATAATTTGGCATTTTTTGGTATTTTTTCTTTGCATCCGGTAACCTGCCCTTAGATCCCTTATGTGTCCGACTATCGAGATTATACAGTGTTTGGACGTACGGAGTTGAGCTTTGAGGTTCCAATAAACTATCCAGTTTATCTTGTATCCAAACATTAGAATCCCAAATCGTTTGAAAATCCCCAACGTTATGTTACGTTGTTGTGTATTTGAAAAAGTTATGTTCCATATATTGCTGATTCAGCACAAACCGGATACCTCTCCTTTCATAGTAGACTCCATAACCACACAAAATCCACTAGTATGTCAACTTGTTAAGTGCAAAAAATATAAGTTAGGAACAGGTTGTCATTTCTCAGTCAACAACTGACTTGGCCAGAAACATATAAATTAAATTTTGCGTTTAAACTACTGTTTTAACAACAGTTCTTACCGGGTTCGAAACGTGACCGCTTTTATTAAGGAAACACCAGCTCGAAGTTTTAGAACATAACGTATAAGCGTAGAATGTTTAGTCTAAATTAAGTTGAGCGCCCGGGTAATTGAGATGGTTGTAGAATGACGAGTTGGCGGAACATATTTAAAGCCATTTATCTATTTATTAATCTATTAAGGACCGAATTCCAAAAAGAGTAATCATCAGACCGACAGGTTGACCGTGACGTAGATCTGAGATTGTATCGGACCTGATCTTGTGGACTTAGATTCCAATGAGGCTGAATGAGGGGAGGTCAGAGGCCAGGGATTGTAGGTGTCGGCATCGACTCCTCGGGCTCCTGAAGCTAATTCTCTAATTTATTTATTTTATATTGCGTAAGGCAGAGCGTGAGGGAAATATTAAAACCCTTTGAAAGCTTGTTGATATTTGGAAAAAGCAATTTATTACATAGAGGATAAAATTTATGCAAGCCGTTTTGAAAGAAACATCTTTTTCTTTAAACATTTTTTCTTGAGTTTGTCTTTAGAAGCGTTTGGATCGCATTTTTTTTTTTATCCGTTGTTCTCTTATCCGTTGCTTGCAATAGAATAAATCTCTTAACATATATGTTTAAAATTTCTTTTAAAAAGTTAATATTCTTCCTGTATCCGTAAAAAAATTAATAAAAATTTCCTACTTTAAAATAATATTAAATTATTAGTTTATCAGTCCTATCATATGTATACTAACCAATAATCACATATAACTGGTCATTATGTGATATATACTACTATAAATGAAACACTAATTCAGTTTTTATTACATACATACATACGTACGTACGTACGTACTTAATAGTTTCCATTCTATTCATCATAATTTGTTAAAACAAAAAAAAATACTACACATATTTTCTAGAAATCTGGTGATATGCAATTTCGTCTTACTGAGTACATACGCTAACACGTCATATTTTTCACGGAAAACCTTTTAACCTAAAATCAATCTTTTTTTATTGTCCATATGTTTTTTAATTATAATTGATTATTTCCGTCGGTTTTTCGCCCCAGTAACGTCGGATAAGGGGGAGTCCCCTTCACCCTACCGATTTGCGGTTTTTTACTACATTAAAATAATATTTAAAAATAATTGAATATAAATGGTCGTTTTGGGATACATTCTATAATAAAGGCGTCCACATTTACATATATGTACATATAAGAATTTGTTTTAAAAAAATGTATAAAAATGATTTATATAAAGGAATACCAAATTAGGATTGTGATGTGATATTTGGTGTTATTGAGTACATACCGTAACACGTCATATTTTTCCAGGAAAACCATCTAACCTACAAACAGTTTATTTTTATTAATTCATTTTTTTTTTTTTATCAATATGTATTTCTAATTATATTAGATGTTTTCCGTTATACGGCGTTTTCCCATATCTGTCGCAAAGGCGGCCGCGGTAACGCCGAATAAAGGGAGAGTACCATAGAGATTTGTGGTTATTATTTCACACTTGGGATATATTTTACACTTGGGACTCGATTATAGCAAGTTTCGATAAACCGAGGTTTCGATGAAACGAGCCTTCTATATTTTTATTTAATTACATTATTTATTATTTATTTTTCACAAAACTTTCGACTACCGAACAATACGTTAGGCAATCTTTGTACGAGCATTACTACAGGAAGGTTGAAGGATGGAGAGGACGGGCTACTAGAAAACGAATTGTCATTAATTAATTAATTAATTAATTATTTCTCATGAAGGTTTCTGGGTTGGCACTTCAATATATCGAAGGCAGAACTGACGCAACATCATTCAATTTGATGGTTTTTAGACAATGGTGGTAGAATGTCGACACTTAAATAAAAGAAATGATTTTTGTTTTTTTCTGACCCACAACTTTTTTTTATTTACGTATGTAATACTGTTAAGTATGTATAAGGATGTGTGTCGGTACACGATATATCGAAATGTCGATATTTATCTCTCTATAATCCAACATTTTATATCGATATTTCTTCTTTCGATGTATCGATACGAACCCTACCATACATCGTTTTGTCTATATTATTAAAATAAAATATAATAAAACTATATATTTTTTTAAAAAGTAACAACCCAACTCATCCTACCACTTTCCTCACCACTTACGCTGATGACACATGTGTGTTATCAGTAAACAATGATCCCTTTATTGTCTCTCAAACACTCCAATCCCATATCCTAAACCTTCAAGAATGGTTTCACAAATGGAGAATTAAAATAAATCCAAATAAATCTCACCATATAACATTTACCCTACGTCGTAAACCTATGACTTCCTGCCCTGCAGTATCCTTTAATGATATTCCACTAATCCCTATTGAACAGACCCGCTACCTAGGACTCCACTTGGACAAACGTCTGACTTGGAATCTACATACAAGACTAAAACAACAAGAAACTGCCCGTCGTTACAGAATACTTCAACATTTACTAGACAAACGTTTACATGACTGTGATTAGACCTATTTGGACGTACGGAGTTGAGCTTTGGGGCTACACTAAACCATCCAATTCATCTCGTATCCAATCCTTACAATCCAAAATCCTTCGAAAAATTCTCAATGCTCCTTACTTTGTGACCAATAAACTTATCCCTAAATATCTTAATGTTCCATATGTTTCTGATTTAGCCCAAACCAGATACCTATCCTTCCAAAGTAAGCTCCATAACCACTCCAACCCACTAGTCTCCCAACTTGCTTCCTCCTCCATCCCTGATATTCCTCCGAGGCGTCTGAAAAGATGGCCTAGAGACCTTTTAGTGTAGATTTCATTGAAGTGCTACTAGTGAGTAGTTCTTCACCAAGTTATTTACATGTCATTGTATTCAATGTCAACACATTAACTTGTCTATTATTTTGTACAGTTGTAAATATCAATTAATGAAAAAAAAAAAAAAAAGTAACAAAACCATATGAAATTGGTTTAAGAAAGGAAAAGTTTTTCACGATTAATGTTCTTAATACATCAAAGTTGCCAACTTTTAGTAAACTTTCTCTCATTTTTTTTTCTTGATTTATTTAATTTATGATTATTTTTATTTTTATTTTTCTTAGCAGAACTGTTTTATTGAATTAATATTACAGCCTTCCTTACCTTCAAGGCAACAAGTAATAAAGATAACAACAAATCCATTCAAACAATATTTACAATGAAAATATCTCATTAGGCAGTGGAAATTACTAATATATCCAATATTATATTCAATGTATAAAACTCTAAATTCATGTTGAAAGTTATGTTATTAGCTTGTGTTACACTAGGGAAGAGGAGATTCAGTTTGTAAATAGTATGTAAAACACTAAATCCATGTTAAAACTGATGTTACCTTCTCTTACATCTTCTTACGTTTAAGAAGAGGAAATCAGGAAATATATGAATAAGACAAACAAAGCAATACAAGTATACAAGTGAAGTTATAGTAAAGAGCAATCGATAAACGTGAAGCATCGGAATCGCCAGAGTGATATAGTTAGGTTCGAACCTTAATTACCTGAAATAAACAGAAATATTGCAACGTGATAGGAATATTTAAAATGACATTTCATAATTTTTGGTCACCGACTTATCCTGTACCAATATTCACAGGTCAAAAATCGTTAACATGGAATGTAGATAGTTTTGTAACCATACCAATTCATAATTATGTATATTATTGTTGCATACATAATAATAATTATTTTGTTATTAAATAGATATATGTATAACGTCAATTGTCCTATGCTATTTTTTCTTATGTATTTCGCTTATTTTTTTTTATGTCTGGATTAACCGAGGATTTGGTTATCCGAGCCAACCATGTCGGTTAATCGAGTCCCAAGTATAATTGTGTACAAGTATTGAATTATGCGAAACAGAAAAGCTATTTATGACTCAACGGTCATTCGGTCAATTATTTAATCAGCACCAGTCACTGAATACATTGACTTTTTCACAAGACACGCTGGAAGGTCAGATATATAATTCACCGAAGATAAGAAATCCTTTCACTGTCTACCGCTTTCAAGCGTTAGTTTAGATCCGTGTCTACTTAATAAGTTATTCTAATAACAGTGCATACTTTTAAGAAAATCATAAATCCCATGTCCTTTATCCATTCTTTAATCCTTAAGAACCGAAAGTATCACAACGAAGATCCGCCGCAAATTACATACAAGGATGTGAATGACTAATTTTTATTCCACGCTAAATGTCAGGAGTCTGTTGGCAACCTCTTGTTAAGATAATGTGGAAGGGGGAGGGAGGGGGAGAGAAGAATTACATAACCTTTTGAGGGTCAAGGGCCATCCACTTTCCTTGGGAACCTGTTCTCGAACGGGGAAGACACCGCTTTTAACGAGTAGTTTAAGTCCTCCATTTAAAATTTAAAAGCTTTGCACTTAACATCTGTGTATTGTTTTCGATTCTTCTATTACATTTTTTTGCTGGTGGTCTATAGTTTTATTTTTTGTAACGTGTTTTTACCCTCAATCATTTTGACAGGCTCTATCTCTGTTGGTATTGCTTACAGAGAATTCTCCCAGAATTTTCAAATCAGAAATTTAACACAAATTATTTTTTGTTATGTAACATTCGTCGCTAGGACCTATGGTTGAGGAGCTATATTGGTTTGAATGCAAAAAAAAAGTTTTGCTTACATTTTTAAGTTTGGGGATTTTTCGATCTATCTCTGTTAGTATTGCTCGAATCGGTAATTAGCAAAAACTATTCTGATCAGAAACTTAATTTTTTTTAGTTATATAACATTTGTCACTAGGAACTTTCGTATAGGAACTATATTGTTTGGAATGAAAAGTCACGTTTGAAACAACAATTTTCTATCAACTTCGTTTATTCCGAATAATCATTGATTCTTTATTTTATATAATTTAATTAGTTTAAGTAATTTGATCCTTTTAATTCTAAGATGTTAATTTGAAAAGGCGGTAGATTATTGATAGACGTGTCCACGATCCATAGTTTTTCCCAGTCGTTTTCATTTTTTAAAGTTCGTTGTAAACCAACGACTTCCTTCCCTAGAGTATCCTTTTATAACATTCCACTGATGCCTGTTGAACAGATCCGCTATCTAGGGCTCCAACTAGACAAAAGTTTACTATTTGGACATATGAAATTGAGCTTTAGGGCTCCACTAAACCATCTAACTCATCTCGAATCCAATCCTTGCAATCCAAAATCCTTCGAAAAATCCTTAACACTCCTTACTTTGTCACAAATAAACATCCATAAAGACCTCAATGTTCCATCTGCTGCTGATTTAGCCCAAACCAGATACCTATTCTTTCATAGTAAACTCCATTACCATTCAAATCCCTAGTCTCTCAACGTGCTTCCTATTCTATTTCTGACAACCCTCCGAGGTATCTGAAAAGAAGACGGTCTAGAGACCTTCTAAAATAGAACTTTTATTGAAGTGCTACCAGTGGGTAGTTGCTTCACAAGCAATTGTAATGTTATTATTATATGTTATCATCACATTTACTAGATGTATGTTTTTTTTTTTATAAAAAAAAAAAAAAATTAAGGAAGTGTCTTTAAACACTTATTTGAATCAGTTTAGCTCAGAATTGGGCAATAATCATATTTTTACATATTTAATGTCAACATTCAAGATAATTGTAATATATTTAAGCTACAAAGCCTATTTGCCCTCCCACAAGCTCGATTCGGGGTTCCCCTGTCATGTTTATTTATATTGTATAAATATTGTGATTGAAATTGATCTTTTCCCTTTATTATTATTTTATTTATTTATACTACTATTTTCTGATTTATTTTATGCTATCATTTACTATGATTCGCCCATGTTTTATTCTTTTTTTTTTTTTTTTTTTTTTTTAATGTCATACAATATACACTGACAGGCGAAAAAATCCACCCTATTGATTTTTTTCATTTTCTCTGCTAAAAGTTACATTTTTCTTTAGCTGTTTTTTTTTCTTCATGTTCTTTTAATAGAGCAGACGAAACGTATTAAGATAGTTAAAAAAATTAATTAAATAAAAGCAAGCAGTAATTAAACAAAAAAATTAAATTAATATGATTTAACACCAGATCGAGGATATCACTCGAGATCTTATTTAATATCACATTAGACCCATCGACGGGGTATAGGTCTAATGTGAACTGATACAAGACGAAGTAATGAAAACAAGGGGCGGGTATAAACCTTATTTATTAAAAATTTTGTTACTTATTGTTAGTATTTTTTTAAACACTGCTTGCTTTTATTTAATCTAATAAAAAATATGTTAATTTTATTTTTAATGATTTATATTGTATTTCAGTTTTCTCCATTCATTTATATCGTATACTTTTAAAAATCCTAATACGTTCTATATGTCTAATTGTAAGTTAAACTATATGGAAACGTAAACACCTATTCAAGATGATGAAGACATTTATAAAACTTGAAAGTTTTATGAGATGGAGACATCCTATAAAAAATATTAAATATATAAATTTGTGAAATATAATTTTTTTTACATATAATAGTTGTAAATTATAGTCAATTTACTGATATTATGAATATTATATTATATTATTACATTCTACATGTTTTGGGAATACAATATTTCCCGACTTACAATTTGAGGATCATCACCTAAACCAGTGGTTCTCAACCATTGTGCCTAATTTCAATTTGAAGTAAAGCATAAATAATAAAGCAGTTTTTAATTTTATTACTGTAAAAACAATCAAAGCAGTTTCATTCGCTCACTCTTATATGAAGTATAAAACAAATTAAAGTGTACATTTTTACAGGTTTTTTTTTTTTTTTTTTTTTTTTTTGTTGAAACAAAGAAGTGAAATAGTTTATTTTATTTATGATCATATCAGTACGTGTAAAAGCGATAATACATATATTAATTTTTAAACTGTAATCTGGAAAAAAATAAGAGTGTAAACAGTTAAGATTTGAAAAAAAAAAGTCGGTGTGTGGCTGTGTCATGTACATGTGGCCGTGTGTTACACATGAATACGTTTATGTAACGATTTGTATTTTTTGAATAAAATATTTTTATTTATATATTTTGAATAAAAGCAAGGAAACTAATAATAATTTTGTTACAATATAACTTGATTAATTATAGGTCTGTGATATGAAAAGTACGACACAAATGGCAAACAAGATACCTCGAGATTTCTGGTAAAGGTTAAATAAATACTGGTTTTATCTAACGTTGTTTGAGAAGTTTCAATATAAGACAAATTGAACTCGCTGAGCATGAAGTCGGGCAATGAGCGGTTTTGTGAGGCATCAACATTAAAGTCTCCAACTATCATAACTGGTGTAGTAAGATCACGCTCGTAACATGCCATTGGCCTTTACGTTTAATAGAAAGACATCATGAGGTGTTATGTCTTCCAAATAAATTTCCGAAAAGTCAATGCTAACTCTGTTACAATCAGTAAAGCGATTGATGTTGCGATATATGGTGACTCCACCGGCTCTGCGACTTGATGATGATGATACCACTGGTATGGAATTTTCCATCCAAATTTCGCTGCTCGCCAAATAATCAGATGGGATGATGATTGTTATCAGCACAGATGTCTTCTGAGTGCGCGACCAAGCTTCGTGCATTAATTGCGGTAATAAGTATAAAACAATTGCTGATCAGGAACACTTTCACAAAATTTTTGATAATATTTTTTTATTCTAAACCTTATTATATTCACTGACACTACGTTACAATAATGTTTTATATACAATCGGTAGGTTTTGACGACAGCTGACGATTAAAACTCAAACGAACATCGTAGCTTCTCCGAGTCAAAAGTTATACTAATTACAAGCTCGATACGCAGCACAATAACTCAAAATATACGTTCCCGGCACTGCTTGACTCGGTCAAATAGAGTTTTATTATTACTATTCGATTGCTCTTGAGAAGCCCTTTCCAACCGTATACGATCTCTGTATTTGGTTTTGGCTTTTCGACGCGTATAGGTCGACTTTAAATATTTTTGATATATTTTTATTCTAACACCTTATTATATTTACTGTCACTAATGTTTTAACTAATGTTAAAATACAATCGATAGATGTTGACGACAGCTGACGATTACAACTTAAACGAACATCGTAGATTCTCCGAGTCAAAAGTTATAAATTTCAAATCTGGTAAAGTTCTATATATCCTCTATGCTGCACATATCCCTACTACCACTGATACTTTCCTACTTTTTACTTTTGCTGATGACACTGTTATCCTTTCATCGCATCCAGATCCCTCAATAGCTTCCTGTAATGTCCAAATTTACTTATCCCTGATTGAAGATTGGTGCAACAACTGGAGGATCAAAATTAATGAAACAAAATGTACCCATGTAACTTTTACCCTCCGCCGCACATCCTGCCCTCCTGTTTATATCAATAATATTCCGCTACCCATAGCTGACACAGTACGGTATCTTGGCTTTTACCTAGACAAAAGACTTACTTGGAACCCTCACACTAGACTTAAAAGGCAAAAACTTAACAGACGCTTCAGCCAATTGTATAGACTACTAAATAGGACATCCCAACTCTCCATACAAAAAAACAAACTCCTCATATATAAAACCATCACTAAACCTATTTGGACCTATGGACTTGAACTGTGGGGGACAGCAAAACAATCGAATATCAAACGCATTCAATCCTTCCAATCTAAAGTCCTTCGTACTATTGTAAATGCTCCTTATTATGTCTCCAACAAAACCCTACATAATGATCTCAATATACCTTTTGTTCTTGACCTCATACCCCTTAAATTCTCCAAATTCCATCAAAACCTTTCCAACCTTCCAATCCACTTGCTCATTCACTATCCAGTTCCACGCATCCCTATAATCTACCTCGTAGATTAAAACGGCAATGGCCCCGAGATTTATTGTAAATAGTTATTATTGGAGTGCTGGCAAAGGCCAGCTTCTCCACTCAAGTCCTGTGCGACTGTGCCATAGCGCTCTCTCTCAGCCTCCACTGGATTATATCAGTGATTTAGCTGATAGAACAGCGCAGGGAACTCTCTGAGCCCGGCTTGCCTTTCAAACTGGGGGGCAGGCTTGGATCGAGGTGTTCCTCGGAGTGTTTGTGAATATTGTATATAGAGTACCAATGTAGTTATGACTCTTTCTTTTCTTCCTTAATTCTTATTTTATTTATTATTTTCTATTTCTTGTACATTTTATCTTATTTCTTGTATATATTATTTTATTTCTTATATCTTTAAGTTGTTTATTTTAAATTTTCTTACTTTATTTATTTTACATTATTTTATATCAGTGTACATATTGAATGAATGAGTCACTGTCATCAATATTACTCATTGCCCTTGAGTGAGGTAGCATGCAATTAATCAAGTAAAAAGATTTAAAAAAAAAAAAAAATTTCAAATCTCTAAAAACAGCAAAATAACCTCAATATTGCTGCCCTTCCCCCTCCACCGCGCGTGATGCGTCACTGTTCTCGCTTATCGTAATGAATTCTTTGATCCTTTAGCTATCCAGTGGTGTATTTTAATTTGTGTTGTAGAGGATAGTTTCGAAACTACAACGCCAAACTGTATCCCCCGATTTTGTTTTAGATTTTTTGGATTGCCCCTATATCGTAGCAAATTTAAAGACGTATGCACGTCAAAATAAATAAAAGTTTGAAAACTTTGAAATTGAAATAAATAATTTATTTATTGTATATATTTTGTGCCATTCCGAGAGATCATCTGACTTCTTGTCTGTTTATTTGCGACGATTTTTCCAGGCCTGTAATAAGTTCACCAAGTATTTAAATTTTTCAGTTTTGCTAATTTCATCATTCTTTGTGACTAATTTCATGGCCATCCGTTATGGCAAATAAATTTCGCTTTCTCGTAGGATATCTGCAGGCCAACGTTATTAGCATATTCTTCGAGTATTTCCACCTGCTTGGTTGCGGTTTGTTCACTATCCGCTGGTTTTTCCAAATCAACTGCGAATGCCAGGTAGGTTATTTGTACTTTAGATTTTCCGCTTTCCAGGGTAACCGGTTTTCAGTGATTCTCTTTTTTGAGTCTATTGTATAGGAAACGTGATTAGAGATTGATAGATTTCGAGTTAATCATGTAAAGATATCTGTATTTAAGAACCATTAACAGTTTATGGGCCGTTATGGTTATGGTACATAATTTTATTTGTGTCATAATAAGGAGCACCGGATAAATTAGATATGGAAGTTCCACAGCTAAACTCTTCACGAATACGCTTGATTATATTCATGTAGATAATCTTTTTGTGAAAAATTTATTGCTTAGGGGTCCGACTTATTAACCATCATTGCAGCGTATTATGTAGAATGAAGTGTCGTTTCTTTTAGTATATATATACTTTTAGTATATAGATACTGGAGGTTTATGAGTATATGAAAGGAAGTTCGAATGGTGTCAAATTATGACAAAGCTCTGATTTATAAGAACTAAAAAGCATTGAAAAATACCGCATAATGAGAATGCAGCATGTTATTCAACTGACTTGTGAAAAAATGTAATATTGAACCATAAATTGTAGAAAAGAACAAAAGATTTTTATTTGGAAAAAAAAAAAAAATCACTGTTCAGTATTGATATTTTCATATAACCACTTCTTTAAAAACATTCATTTTTTTTTTTTTTTTTTTTTTTTTTCAATTCAATAGTCAAAGCCTTTTTAATTTCAAACAAAAGTATCACAAGACCGTGCATTTCAAAATTCCTATATATGAAACTGAATCGTTTATCTGTCCGAGGTAAAAACATTTTAATCATTCGCCTTAAAACTTCATCTCAATCATAATATGTATATGGTGGGAATGGTTTTAATGGAATCCCGAAACGTACCTAACATACAAAGTACACTTTAGAGTTACTAACCAAGAACAAATAAAATTATATACTAAAAACAAAATTTTTTATTCAAATCACAGGGAACTTGCATATCATGCAGTCAATATATCTCCCAGGGCTTATACCACATCCTTCTCTATTGCCCAACATTCAAGGAATATAGACAACAGTTTCTTCAGCCATACATCACAATGTACTCTGATAACCACAATATTAAGGCCATATGAAATATTGACGGTGTAGAAAAATTAAATAAAGTACATTTCTTCATGATAAATGTATATAAGGTGTTAATGTCTTTATGTGATCAATAACTAATTTAAAAAATGAATAAACTGATATTTATTAGAATCAATATAAGGTTGTTGTTTCAATTATGTTAGTAATAACATGGAGATATGTCTTGAGTATGTTTATATTTATATTTAATGTTATTTTATATATTGCATTTATTTATACATTGCGTTTATATGGCTGTATGCATATATATATATATATATATATATATATATATATATATATATATATATATATATATATATATATGTGTGTGTGTGTGTGTGTGTGTGTGTGTGTGTGTGTGTGTGTGTGTGTGCGTGTGTGTGTGTGTGCATATATTTATTTATTTAATTATTTAATTAATTAATATTAATTTTATGCATAGGTGTATTGTGTATTGTTGTGGGTGGACGGAGGTGTGTGTGTTTAGATGATGAGTGCATATGTAAATATCCTTTGTGTAAAATGTTGATATCTATTATTCCCATAAAGAATTTAAATCATATATTTTTGTTCCAATCAATATTCATTTGTATAATGTAAACAAAATATTGTTAAGTAAGGGTTTGTTTAAGAGCACTAGACTGCTATGGATCTATTGTATATTATTAATAAAATTATTATTTGTACGAGACTCTGTCTTTAACAAATAAAGGGCATTTATTCATTCATGGTTGGAATGGTTTTAATGGAATTAGAAGTATTTAAGGGGTATGAGGTCAAGGTCAAAAGGTATATTGAGATCATTTTATAGGATTTTTCTCGAGACTTAACGTGGTCAAAACTCCTAATTAATTACAAAGGACTTATTTACATGACAGTAATTAGAACCAAAAGTCAGTGAAGGATACAGGTTTCAGATCTGCCAGGATCTGACGATTTTTAAAATGGCCGATGAACATCCTTGGTCAAGACTAGCTTTAAATTTCTTAAAGGAAAATGATCTGCTGAACTAACTTTAATTGAATTTCATTATTATTTTCTATTTTTATTTTTTTATTTGTACGGAGTTGAGTTTTGGCGCTTCACTGAATCTATTTCTTCTCGTGTCCAATTTTTACAATCCAAAATCCTTAGATTGGGGTGGTTGGAAATGTTTTGATGGGAGTTTGGAAATTTAAGTTGTACGAGATCAAGGACATATGGTATATTGAGATAATTTTGTAGGGTTTTGTTGGTTACAAAATCTAACTACAAAGGTTGCCTCTGGTTGCGTTTCGAAAAATACGTTACGAGAAAAAACCCGAAAATATGAACAATATTAGGTCAAATATTATTTCACAAAAATTGACTACCTGATTTAACGCATTAATCTTTACTATAACTGAAATAAATTTATAATATGTATAATATATGTACCGTAGTAAATTTTGGCCAAATAATATATGCAATACAAAACTTTCCCAACGATTAAGAACAGGTTGTTTCCTAAATATATCGACTTATGGTTTTAATAAAATTAATTAGACAAAATATTCGTTTGAAAATTAAAAATTAATGCCATCAATGTTCATAATGAGAACAGGATGGGTTGTCATGTCAACAATACAAACCAAATATTGGATGAGGCCTGGGATTCTACCTTACACAACTCTGGTAGACTAAACCAAGAGCGATGAATCGGTGAAATTATGACTTAATTTGAATTTAAAATCAGTGGGATAGGAATGAATGATTGGGACATATCTAAAGTGAGGGAATTAATGGCAATGCAATACCGAGCAAACGGCATCCACCAACAATGACATTCCTAAAATTTTCGCAAACTTTTTTTAAGAAAAACTTATTATTTTAAGATAATAATTGCTCGGTTGTCCGGAAAATAATTCAGACCTTCTTGTTTTCTTTAAATTACTCCTCAATGTTATAGACTGTTTATATTTAATAAATGGTTTTATTATATAAAACTACTCTAACATTAACTAGACAAGCGTTCAAAGCATCCTGTGTTTTTATATATTTATTTTGTATAATTACAAGCTGCCTCACTCAAGGGCAATGAGTTATATGGATGACGAAGACTCATCCATACAATATATAAAATAAAGAAATGAAGTAAGAAATTAAAATAAAAAACAGCCTCTAACGATACAAGAAATAAAATAAAATGTAATAAGTGATAAAATAAAATAGGTAATAATTGTTGAAACTAATAAACAAATATTGAGGAAAAAAAAGAATCTTAAATACAATCATACTCTATATACCTACATTATTACATTATTTACAAGCATTCCGGGGAAAATGCAAACCAAGCTTGCAACCCAACTTTGGGCTGTTTTCTCAGCTGCGCCACAAGCAGAATTCATTGGGGGCTGAGAGATAGCCTTGTGGTACAGTCGCTCAGGACTTGAGTTGAGAAGCTGGCAATTGCCAGAACCCCAATTAATATATATTTAAAATGGGCCACTGTTGTTTTTATCTGCGAAGTGGGTTTCAAGGATGCGTGGAACTGGATAATAAATGTACCAGAGGGTTGGGATGGTTGGAAAGGTTTTGATAGAAATTGGAGAATTTAAGAGGTATCAGGTCAAGGACGAAAGATATATTGAGATCATTATGTTGGGTTTTGTTGAAGACAAAATATCGTCATAGCTCCCAATTTATTACAAAAGACTTATTTATACGACAGTAATTAGAACCATTTGGACATAAGAAGTTTTGGGGCTTCACTAAACCTTCCGTTTCGTCTCATATCCAATCCTCACTATCCAAAATCCTTCGTAAAATTTTCGATCCTCCTTATTATGACAAATAAACTTATCCATAACGGTATAGATGTCCTTCACATTGCAGATTTGGCCCAAACAAGATACTTACCTTTCTATGACATGCTATCCACTCGAATCCACTGATCTACCAACTTGCTTCCCATTCAATCCCTCCTGCTTTTATATATAGATATTCTTAAATCATAGGAGCAGAAAACTTCAACCAACTTTTTAAACCAGCCGTTGAAATGAATCCTTATTTTAGAGAAATACATAAACACAAATGCTTTTTGACCTTAAGCCCTCCAAGGATAAAACAAGCCCATCATTATTTTGAAAGAACGTTATGTAATTACTCTTATTCATAAGGTATATTATGTAATTACATATTTTACATTATTTTTGAGGATTGGTGGAGGTAAAACATAATAAGGCTGTTTCAAGGTTGATTGTGATTTTTTCTACTCTGGATGATTCTTGAGAACATTTTTTGAGTTATGGAACCATCATTTACATTTCTTTAAAATTTCTTAAAACTAAACAATAACCATATCACTTGTACCTATTACGTCCATTTATTAGTTCCTCCCATCTCGGTTTCATTCATTTAGATTGTATATTACGGATTGTTAAAAAAAAAAATCACTTGTGAATTGATCGCCAAGAACTCAACAAACATCTAATTATTTTGGATTGAAAAAAAAAAAAAAAATCAACTGAAATTAATAGTCTTGTCTGTAAACATACACCTTTACCTGTGATTTATACTTTGTCAGGTTGAACCTCTTCACAATTGGTTTCTATGTTCTATCCCCACCACATTTGCTTGCTTTTTCTCTGCGGTTTTTCTAAAAATTTCCAGTTTTTGTACTCCATAAAATTTTAATGTTAACTCAATTTTGTTCCAACCCTTCACATTCAATGTAACTAAGATCAGGACATTGACTCCAAATTTTCTTTATGGTCTGGTTTTATAATTGATTACTTAATTGTGCTTAGTACTTCTTCCTTTTTAATTAAATAAATTGGATATTAACATTTTAAATACGTGGTACAAAATTTATTCATAGTAGTACAGAATAGGAAAAATATTTATTTCGAGTAAAACACATGTACATTAATTAAAAAAAAAAAAAAATTATAATGAATCTTTTGAATAGCTTCAAGTAAATTAAGTACATAATGTTCAACAGTGTACTAAAAATGTTGAAATAATATGTAATATAGATATACCATCATATACCATATATGAGGAATGTAGCGCACTCACTCAGCCTCCTGTTTTTTTTTTTTACACCAGTGACGCAACTGAAAGAAGCACTGGGAACTCTTAGTAATGAAGGGCCGTTCCGACTTATAAGCGGAATGAGATTTTCGGGGTTTTTTCCACTATTGGAACCAGTTCCAGTTTTCGTTCAGTTTCAATTTTCGTTCCACGTCAGTTTGACTAACCTTCTACATACAAGTGAAGGGCCGTTCCGAATGAGATTTTACGGTCTGTTCCAATTTTCGTTCCACGTCAGTTTGACTAATCTACTACCTACTTACCATGCAGTTTCTTTCCATCCGTTGTTGTGAATTTGGGCTGTTAAGCTCCTTTCATTTTATAATTATCTCTTGCTTCCAGTGAGCTTCCTGGAAAATTTGCTTTAGCTATCCCTCGATATACTTCTCTGTTTGCCGCCAGTAACTTTTCAAAGGTGGTAGGAGGGATAGTTTCCTGATTGAAAAATTTTTAGTCCTCAGTGTTGCACAAAGTACAACAAGCTACCGCTCTCGTTTTATTTTGTTTTTCATACCTATCATAATCATATCATAATGCAAATAGGATTCTTTTGCATTTTTGCTTTTCTTTATCTTAGTCAGCGATAATATTCGGAATGTTTTGATTTTGTGGAAACCTATAAAACTGGAATATATTCCTCGAATTATGCAGAACTAGAAGAGGGGGGGGGACGCACAATCAAATAAAAAATTGGAATGGAGTAAAGAGGAAACAGAAGATTTTCTAGATCATAATAAAGAAACCTATGTAGAGGGTAGTAATGGGGGGGGGGGGCAGCCAGTGGATATCTAAATTTTATTTGTAAAAATCATTCCTCAAAAAACTTTATTTACAATAATTAATCATAAAAACAACCATTTTAGATCTGAAAATAATTATATCTGATCATAATATTGTAAATACAAATTTATCTAGTTATATCTTTGTTTTTATTATTTTCAGTTATATTTTCATTTACGTTCAAAATATTATTCTCTCAGGTAATATTTTGTACATGTACTCTCTTTTAAATGTAGAATGGTCAAAACATTTTATTTAATAGATTTCATACAAAATGTGGACAAAAAGGGATAAAAAAAAACAGGGTGTTGTACTTTTTACAACGCGCGACCGCTCGTGTTGCGGAAATTGGCGCGACCGGTGGAAGTTTAAACCAGTCAATCTATCCTTTACAATACTTTTTGCAAGATGAACTTGATTCTGATTCTTAAAAACCAAATTTATTTTCATCCGAAAGAAGTAGCCAAGCTCTGTCGGTAGAACAGAAAATTTCATAGAAAGCGGTTTATTTTTAAGATGCCTATGCGCAGTATTGGAGGCGATAGAGGGAAGGGGAGGGAACTAATAGCAGTAAGATCAACGGCTGTAGGGCTATGTGCGGATGTAAGGGATCAAGTGAAGGAAGGAGAGATCAGCAGTCGGAACGACCTTGGGTGGAACGAAACGGGAGATGCAATCTATACCCTATCTAAACCAACGGAACGAAACCGGAGATATTTTGGCGTTGGTTTTCGTTCCAGTCGGAACGAAAAAATTAGGTAGCTCGCCTCGTTCCAAACCAGTTCCAAGTTCCGTTCCACTCAGAACGACCCATCACTAACTCTTAGGACCTGGCTTGTCCTTCCTGTGGAAGTGGAGGGGCAAGGCTGGTTGGGGGATCCCTAGGATGAGTGTATATTGTAAATAAAGTATAACTGTATTTTAAACGTATTTTAAACTTATTATTTTAACCCTTTTTTGTTTTTTACAATTATTATTGTTTTGTTTTTTTATTTCATATATTGTACATATTTTGTCAATGGATTCATTGACATCCATACTTACGCAGATTGTAATACTTTTTAAAAAAAAGTCATCTATGAGAAGTAAAACTTCAGTGAAAGATAATAATTATTGAGTAGTCGGGCAAATAATTCAGGCTTTCTTATTTTCTTTAAATTGCCAGATTGTCTTTTTATTGAGGTTTTAAAATGGTCTACTGCGTTGGCTGCTTAGTTCCAGTTCTTTTTTTATTTTAATAATTGACATAATATCATTTAAAGTAGGTGATATTAAAATTTTTCACAATAGTACAAACTAAAAAAAAACTACTTTTCATGAGTACAACAGAAGTAAGGACAATATATTGTTTTTAATATTATACTGGAACTTCTGAATAGTTACAGGTAAGTAAAATAAATAAATAAATAATGTGGCAAAAATGTTGAAAGAATTTTTTATTTGAATAAATAGATGCTTTGTTCTGTACCATTTTCCGATATTTTCGAGAATCCATTACCTTTATAAATAATCTGACTTTTGCTTTCAGGGGGTCCTAGGAGATGGCGTCTTCATGCCAACGCGAAATGCTATCACAAGAAGAACACGATCTCCTAAGTTTTCTGTAGAGGTGAATGAAATAGTTTGTGGAAATGATATCATCTCGGTATCGGTACAAATTGATCGCCCCTTCAATGGTATCATATACAGTAAAGGGCATTACAACAATCCTGACTGCAGGTAAAAAAAAATTTCATAACATGTTTAACGATGTAAGATTTTTTGTTAAATTTTAATAATTTATCGTAATATGAGATTTTCAAATAGTGTAAATTGTACTCCCTTCTTTCCTAAATTGTTCAGCCATTGATTTGGAAATAAATCAAAACTATAGAGCTTAAGTACATATTTCTCGGTGGCTCGATGCTCGATTGAGTTTGGGCGAGGGCCTCAGCGCGCGCGGTACTGAAGATCATGGGATCGAATCCTGGGCGGGTTTAAATTTATTTCGTGGTGGACACACCTTGGCTTGAATAGGTTGGTAGCCGTGGAACAACCTGTCCTTTATGCCATAATTAGAGTACACAAGCCCCAATAAACAAATAGTACGTATTTCATTTTGAACTCAAACTTTCCATAATCTCCAGTTCTTGACCATTACCAAACAAGTGAATATGGTCGTCATCCCTTGGATGGAATGATGGACAGTTTTAGCCAATAACTTTATTAGCCACAGTGTTGCATCAAGCACGATCTGCAACTGATGATTGTAGTCAGCCATCAGAACTTTCTTCAAATTTGTTTCTGATAAAATGGCCTGGAGTTTAGAGAAATTCTTTTAGTATTCACTCGAGGTACGGTTGAAGGGGTAACAGAATAATAGTCCTTGGATTGATGAATTATTTTCCACTTTTGAAGGAAATTTGGTAAATATATTTTGATCCTTACATTTATTAGTCAGGTCAATGAGGAGTTTAGGCTTTCGCTATGTCTTTTCCTACTGGAAAACTAAACTTTATATTGTGTAAATAGCAACAAATTCAGCTTTTAGTTCAACGTAAATTAAATTTTATTTCGAGGCTGTGAGCCGAAGTTAACTCAAATAAAAAAGTCCTAAATAAACACCCCTCTGTAATGTTTCTTCCATGATTATAGATGAAATCGTACGTGGAAAACTTTTGTGCATTTAAAAATAAATAAGAATCAGAAATGTCTTGACAACATTGACGTAACATTAAAGAAAACAGATATTATATTCCAGAAGCCTACGTTTTTTCTTGGCGTTCTTCGTTCACACAGCTTTTAAATTTCAACCATCACTAAAGAAAAAAGGAGGAGTATCATGTTGCTACTCTTTTCAACACCTCCATAGCCTTTGACCGTAGATATATCCTTACGCTTAGGCATATTCTTCTAATTTTATCCAAAAAACCTGACTTGGAGTATGGATAACTCCTTTTAGTTTTCAACGTAAGCCAAACTTGTTGAAATCTTACTTGAAAAAGCTCAGTTCACTAATTACAAACAATTAATAACTAATAGGACCATTCATTATGTGAAGTATTTCATTAAGTGTGTATCATGTCCTCAGATTATTTTCTGGACGTATTTTGTTATACTGTTGTAAATATTAATGAAAAGAAAAAAAATGGATGAGATACTAAAAATATAGCTTATAACGAATCTCCGTGCCTATACAACCTGATGATAATTTCATAACCAAGTCCAGTTGCTAACTAAAAGAGGCCTTTTTCTTGAAAAGTGTACAAGTATACATTACGACCATTTTTTCCCTTTATGACAAATTAGTGATGATTTATTTATTATTTAGATACCTCTATATATTTTTTATTTCGTGTATGTGAATAACGTCACTAAAATGCTTTTCTAGGTACGTTAATTCTGGAAGCGGAAAAACAGAATTTCGATTTAGCATACCACTCAAGAAATGTGGTACCAGTAAATCAGGTGCATGCAGAAGGGGATCATGTGGCAGCGATGCAGAGAATATACTCATTTTTCAAACAGAGGAAAATATTCAAGTAAGTGTTATAAGCCAAAAAAAAAAAAAAAAAAAATTATTTATTAGATTTTATTATACAAGGTATAATATGTTTTGTGATACCTAATTATCATCATTATACATTGGTTCTTCCACCTAATGAAAAAATCCCTTGCCTCTTATGCAATCAAAACGTTTGTTTGTTGAAGATATCCATTCGCTATTAAAATCAAGAAATAAGATTACAATTGCATGCCAAAGAAATACATTTAGTCAGACAATAGTACCATTGTTATACATCTCTGTTATTCCTTAGGGATGATACGTTTTAGAATAAATATATTTTTTTTCATTTTATTACAAGTTTGTAGTGTTTTTGAGCGCCCGACACATTGTAAAAAGAAATATCAGCGCATTTAAAATGTTTTGTCAAGTTGATATGAATATAGGTATAACTACATCTCAAGATCATTCTCTGTGTACACTATACACTCTTAAATAAATATCGATTCACAATTTTGTCTCAAATTGTTTTTTTATAAAAATGAGAATTTTAAAGATGCTAGTTTCATAGCCAAGAATTATTTCCGAAATGTTTGTAAACTATAACGTTTACACAAGGTTAACAATTGTCAATTAACGTTTATGCAAAAATATAAATTACATTTTTGTTTATGTATCATATTATTTTGCATCATATTAAATTATGGATGTCTTATGTCTCAGAAATCTTCAGATCTTGCTCGCAAAATATCTTGTGAAATACCAGGAAAAACTGACAGAGCGATATACTTCAAGCCGATTCTTGTTGATATGCTAGAAGTTGTTTCGATTCCGATGAGTAAGGGTACGCTGGAATGCTGGATGGACATTCAAAAAGGAGAATTTCCAAACGTTAGTATCATGATTAGTATTCACTAGTGGTTTATTAAAACTAAATATTTTAATAAGAATAAATAATTAATGATTCTGATACATTTTATTTTGTTCTTGTGTTTTGTTTTTTTGTTTTTTGCTCAGAATTCACCAATTGACGGAATAATAAAAATTGGTGAGAAATTGACAGTCTTCGTCTATGTAAAGAACTATGAAAAAAACTACGACATACAGGTTAGGGATTGCTATGCATACGATAGTGAAGAATATGATTCGCCATCTACTACTAGACTCCAATTGACCGACGCGAATGGTTGTCCAAAGTAAGATTTGTATATATTTTTTTTTTTTCAAATTACGCACACTACTTTGGTATACTCTTATTTTAGAAATCTCAAGTCATTGCATAGGCTCAATATACTATGCCAATAAAGTCCTATGTATATAACGAATCAATTGTTTTCTTATCTTAAGACAAATTACTTGATTTTCAGAAAATCTAAACTAATAGGTTTTTGGAAAACAATGCCTGGTTCAAGAAGTAATGGAGCATCGATAGTAGCTTACAACAAATTAACAGCATTCAAATTCCCTGACAAACAGCAAGTTCTTCTAAGATGCAACATTGAGGTAACCAAACATTATATATTATAACTGTTTTTATTTTATTTTTTTTTAATTAACGACTTCAATTGTTTGTATTCATTGAATATTACAAATCAAGATTCTCACATGTCTGCTGATAATAGACACTATGCTCAATGTGGTGCAATTTCCAATGGAAAAATTTGAGATAGGATGGCTTCAAATGTGATGCCTAAAGCGTTTGTTGATGATACTAAACGATCACTAATCAAGACAGCGTGAAAATTTTATGATAAATCTATATTACTCTGCATATTTCACCGCCTCTCACCTAACGCAATACACTAGTGTGCCCTCACCAACATCGTTGACTTTATTTTCCCCTTTATTGTATTATTAGCGAGAAAGGGCAATTATCCAATACTGCAAGGTGTCACTTCCGCAACAGAGCAGTCCCAGTTGTTGGAATATCTTTCTTCCAATTACATAATCTTGTATAATACATAATCATAAATGAAATCCTGGGCTTTCCGTTTGCCTCTAGCCAGTGGTTAGAGGTCCTCTCGGTCCTCGTTCATTCGACAAACGTTGCCGAACCACTTGATCTGTCTTTGTCTGCAGTGTTTGTTTAACTCCTTTTAATTCTTAAATTCCTCTTATGCCTTTTATGCAAACCTACAAAAGTACTTAATTTCAGCTTCTGTTTCACCAAGCTAGAAATATTAAATCGTAAAGATGTATACTGATTTGTATATGTGAAGCTTGTATATGTCTACCCCAAATATGAAAGGCCAATGCTGTAATAGATTTCGTTGGCTTTAAGAAAGAAATTTGGTATTTCTCAATATATTCTGGAGTAATTTTTCATGTCGGTGGCCAAGTACAGAAAGATTTCAACCATTTCAACATATTAACCGTACCATTACAATTTTCTATGACTATTTCTTTCTTACCTCGGGAAAGGACCACTATCTTTGTAGGCGTTGTCAGTCATCTTTATTCGCTGAAATTTCCCCTCCCATTCCGGTATAGCCTCTAGATTCAACTATTTATAGTATCACAAATTAGATCGACACCATGTGCGTACAAGATGGATATGCAGAGTATTGCCCATATATAACAGTTAATGATTATGAGTAGAACATAATGTACTTAAGAAAATAAAAAAGGATTGGTAAAATATATAAAAATTATATGCAACAATATTTTAAATAAATAAATAATACATAAAATACTCAATAAGACTTATATGAAATTACCTATAATACATTTCATTATACATGTAAATACATTGTTTTATAAATAATTATCAAACCATTATTTCAGATTTGCGAAGGCAAATGCAGTGGAGGATGTACCGAATCAAATATAGAACTCATACCGAAAATTGTTAACTGCACAGAATCAGACAACAAAAAATGCCAAAACGACATACCTCATAAAGTCAAAAAACCAATACTGACATGTGACAAAGCATCAAAAGATCCAAGGTGTAATTTTCAAAAAGAGAAATGTGATCCTGCATCAAACAAGTCACCATGTAAAGAAATCACAGATACCTCTATTACTCATCCAAAATTTCCGAACTGTTACAATGAAGTACATGATCCGCGATGTCAAAAAACTACCCCATACCTTCCACCAATTTGCCATCCGGGAAAAATAGATCCTAGATGCCCTCAAACTCCTAGAACAACCAAAAAACCTCTTAGCTGTTACCCAGGTTCTCTTGATCCTAAATGCCCACAAACCCCAACAACAACTGAAAAACCACCTAGCTGTTTCCCTGGCTCACTAGATCCAAGATGTCCCAAAATTACGACAACATCGCCTAGACCAATCTGCTATCTAGGATCGACTGATCCAAGATGTCCTCCAACAACTGAAAAACCACCCAGCTGTTACCCTGGTTCTCTTGACCCTAGATGCCCACAAACTCCAAGAAATACTGAAAAACCACTCAACTGTTACCCTGGTTCTCTTGACCCTAGATGCCCACAAACTCCCAGAACAACTGAAAGACCACCTAGCTGTTTCCCTGGTTCTTTTGACTCTAGATGCCCACAAACTCCCAGAACAACTGAAAAACCTCCCAGCTGTTACCCTGGCTCACTAGATCCAAGCTGTCCCAAAACCACGACAACATCACCTAGACCAATCTGCTATCCAGGAACGACTGATCCAAGATGTCCTCCAACAACTGAAAAACCACCCAGCTGTTACCCTGGTTTTCTTGACCCTAGATGCCCACAAACTCCAAGAACAACTGAAAAACCACCCAACTGTTACCCTGGTTCTCTTGACCCTAGATGCCCACAAACTCCCAGAACAACTAAAAGACCACCTAGCTGTTTCCCTGGTTCTTTTGACCCTAGATGCCCACAAACTCCCGGAACAACTGAAAAACCTCCCAGCTGTTACCCTGGCTCACTAGATCCAAGATGTCCCAAAACCACGACAACATCACCTAGACCAATCTGCTATCCAGGATCGACTGATCCAAGATGCCCACAAACTCCAAGAACAACTGAAAAACCACCTAGCTGCTACCCTGGCTCACTAGATCCAAGATGTCCCAAAACTACAAAATCCTCTAGACCGATCTGCTATCCAGGATCGACTGATCTAAGATGCCCACAAACTCCCAGAACCACTGAAAAACCACCTAGCTGTTACCCTGGTTCCCTTGACCCTAGATGCCCACAAACTCCCAGAACAACTGAAAAACCACCTAGCTGCTACCCTGGCTCACTAGATCCAAGATGTCCCAAAACTACAACATCCCCTAGACCGATCTGCTATCCAGGATCGACTGATCTAAGATGCCCACAAACTCCAAGAACAACTGAAAAACCACCTAGCTGCTACCCTGGCTCACTAGATCCAAGATGTCCCAAAACTACAACATCCCCTAGACCGATCTGCTATCCAGGATCGACTGATCTAAGATGCCCACAAACTCCCAGAACCACTGAAAAACCACCTAGCTGTTACCCTGGTTCTCTCGATCCAAGATGCCCACAAACTCCAAGAACAACTGAAAAACCACCCAACTGTTACCCTGGTTCTCTTGACCCTAGATGCCCACAAACTCCCAGAACAACTGAAAAACCTCCCAGCTGTTACCCTGGCTCACTAGATCCAAGATGTCCCAAAACCACGACAACATCGCCTAGACCAATCTGCTATCCAGGATCGACTGATCCAAGATGTCCTCCAACAACTAAAAAACCACCTAGCTGTTACCCTGGTTCCTTTGACCCTAGATGCCCACAGACTCCTAGAACAACTGAAAAACCACCTAGCTGTTACCCTGGTTCTCTTGACCCTAGATGCCCACAAACACCCAGAACAACTGAAAAACCACCCAACTGTTACCCTGGTTCTCTTGACCCTACATGCCCACAAACTCCCGGAACAACTGAAAAACCTCCCAGCTGTTACCCTGGCTCAATAGATAAAAGATGTCCCAAAACTACGACAACAGCCCCTAGATTTATCTGCTATCCAGGATCGGCTGATCTAAGATGTCCCCAAACTCCCAGAACAACTGAAAAACCACCTAGCTGTTACCCTGGTTCTCTCGACCCTAGATGCCCACAAACTCCCAGAACAACTGAAAAACCACCTAGCTGTTACCCTGGTTCTCTCGACCCTAGATGCCCACAAACTCCAAGAACAATTGAAAAACCACCCAGCTGTTACCCTGGTTCTCTTGACCCAAGATGTCCCAAAACTACGACAACATCTCCTAGACCAATCTGCTATCCAGGATCGACTGATCTAAGATGCCCACAAACTCCAAGAACAACTGAAAAACCACCCAACTGTTACCCTGGTTCTCTTGACCCTAGATGCCCACAAACTCCCAGAACAACTGAAAAACCTCCCAGCTGTTACCCTGGCTCACTAGATCCAAGATGTCCCAAAACTACGACAACATCCCCTAGACCAATCTGCTATCCAGGATCGACTGATCCAAGATGTCCTTCAACAACTGAAAAACCACCTAGCTGTTACCCTGGTTCTCTTGACCCTAGATGCCCACAAACTCCCAGAACAACTGAAAAACCACCTAGCTGCTACCCTGGCTCACTAGATCCAAGATGTCCTAAAACTACGACAACATCCCCTAGACCGATCTGCTATCCAGGATCGACTGATCTAAGATGCCCACAAACTCCCAGAACCACTGAAAAACCACCTAGCTGTTACCCTGGTTCTCTCGACCCTAGATGCCCTCAAACTCCCAAAACAACTGAAAAACCTCCTAGCTGTTACCCAGGTTCTCTCGATCCCAAATGCCCACAAACTCCTAGAACAACTGAACAACCACCCAGCTGTTACCCTGGTTCTCTTGACCCTAGATGCCCACAAACTCCCAGAATAACTGAAAAACCCCCTAGCTGCTACCCTGGCTCACTAGATCCAAGATGTCCTAAAACTACGACAACATCCCCTAGACCGATCTGCTATCCAGGATCGACTGATCTAAGATGCCCACAAACTCCCAGAACCACTGAAAAACCACCCAGCTGTTACCCTGGTTCTCTTGACCCTAGATGCCCACAAACTACAAAAACAACTGAAAAACCACCCAGCTGTTACCCTGGTTCTCTTGACCCTAGATGCCCACAAACTCCCAAACAACTGAAAAACCACCTAGCTGCTACCCTGGCTCACTAGATCCAAGATGTCCCAAAACTACGACAACATCCCCTAGACCGATCTGCTATCCAGGATCGACTGATCTAAGATGCCCACAAACTCCAAGAACAACTGAAAAAGCACCTAGCTGCTACCCTGGCTCACTAGATCAAAGATGTCCCAAAACTACAACATCCCCTAGACCGATCTGCTATCCAGGATCGACTGATCTAAGATGCCCACAAACTCCAAGAACAACTGAAAAACCACCTAGCTGCTACCCTGGCTCACTAGATCCAAGATGTCCCAAAACTACAACATCCCCTAGACCGATCTGCTATCCAGGATCGACTGATCTAAGATGCCCACAAACTCCAAGAACAACTGAAAAACCTCCTAGCTGCTACCCAGGTTCTCTCGATCCCAGATGCCCACAAACTCCCAGAATAACTGAAAAACCACCTAGCTGCTACCCTGGCTCACTAGATCCAAGATGTCCCAAAACTACGACAACATCCCCTAGACCAATCTGCTATCCAGGATCGACTGATCTAAGATGCCCACAAACTCCAGAACAACTGAAAAACCACCCAGCTGTTGTTACCCTGGTTCTCTTGACCCTAGATGCCCACAAACTACAAAAACAACTGAAAAAACCACCCAGCTGTTACCCTGGTTCTCTTGACCCTAGATGCCCACAAACTCCCAGAACAACTGAAAAACCACCTAGCTGCTACCCTGGCTCACTAGATCCAAGATGTCCCAAAACTACGACAACATCCCCTAGACCGATCTGCTATCCAGGATCGACTGATCTAAGATGCCCACAAACTCCCAGAACCACTGAAAAACCACCTAGCTGTTACCCTGGTTCTCTCGATCCTAGATGCCCACAAACTCCAAGAACAACTGAAAAACCACCCAGCTGTTACCCTGGTTCTCTTGACCCTAGATGCCCACAAACTACAAAAACAACTGAAAAACCACCCAGCTGTTACCCTGGTTCTCTTGACCCTAGATGCCCACAAACTCCCAGAACTACTGAAAAACCACCTAGCTGCTACCCTGGCTCACTAGATCCAAGATGTCCCAAAACTACAACATCCCCTAGACCGATCTGCTATCCAGGATCGACTGATCTAAGATGCCCACAAACTCCAAGAACAACTGAAAAACCACCTAGCTGCTACCCTGGCTCACTAGATCCAAGATGTCCCAAAACTACAAACATCCCCTAGACCGATCTGCTATCCAGGATCGACTGATCTAAGATGCCCACAAACTCCAAGAACAACTGAAAAACCTCCTAGCTGCTACCCAGGTTCTCTCGATCCCAGATGCCCACAAACTCCTAGAACAACTGAACAACCACCCAGCTGTTACCCTGGTTCTCATGACCCTAGATGCCCACAAACTCCCAGAATAACTGAAAAACCACCTAGCTGCTACCCTGGCTCACTAGATCCAAGATGTCCTAAAACTATGACAACATCCCCTAGACCGATCTGCTATCCAGGATCGACTGATCTAAGATGCCCACAAACTCCCAGAACCACTGAAAAACCACCTAGCTGTTACCCTGGTTCTCTCGATCCTAGATGCCCACAAACTCCAAGAACAACTGAAAAACCACCCAGCTGTTACCCTGGTTCTCTTGACCCTAGATGCCCACAAACTACAAAAACAACTGAAAAACCACCCAGCTGTTACCCTGGTTCTCTTGACCCTAGATGCCCACAAACTCCCAGAACAACTGAAAAACCTCCTAGCTGCTACCCTGGCTCACTAGATCCAAGACGTCCTAAAACTACGACAACATCCCCTAGACCGATCTGCTATCCAGGATCGACTGATCTAAGATGCCCACAAACTCCCAGAACCACTGAAAAACCACCTAGCTGTTACCCTGGTTCCCTTGACCCTAGATGCCCACAAACTCCCAGAACAACTGAAAAACCACCTAGCTGCTACCCTGGCTCACTAGATCCAAAATGTCCCAAAACTACGACAACATCCCCTAGACCGATCTGCTATCCAGGATCGACTGATCTAAGATGCCCACAAACTCCAAGAACAACTGAAAAACCACCCAACTGTTACCCTGGTTCTCTTGACCCTAGATGCCCACAAACTCCTAGAACAACTGAAAAACCTCCCAGCTGTTACCCTGGCTCACTAGATCCAAGATGTCCCAAAACCACGACAACATCGCCTAGACCAATCTGCTATCCAGGATCGACTGATCCAAGATGTCCACAAACTCCACAACTGAAAAACCACCTAGCTGTTACCCTGGTTCCTTTGACCCTAGATGCCCACAGACTCCTATAACAACTGAAAAACCACCTAGCTGTTACCCTGGTTCTCTTGACCCTAGATGCCCACAAACTCCCAGAACAACTGAAAAAGTACCCAACTGTTACCCTGGTTCTCTTGACCCTAGATGCCCACAAACTCCCAGAACAACTGAAAAACCTCCCAGCTGTTACCCTGGCTCACTAGATCCAAGATGTCCCAAAACTACGACAACAACCGCTAGACCGATCTGCTATCCAGGATCGACTGATCTAAGATGCCCACAAACTCCCAGAACAACTAAAAAACCACCTAGCTGTTACCCTGGTTCTCTTGACCCTAGATGCCCACAAACTCCCAGAACAACTGAAAAACCTCCTAGCTGTTACCCTGGTTCTCTCGACCCTAGATGCCCACAAACTCCCAGAACAACTGAAAAACCTCCTAGCTGTTACCCAGGTTCTTTTGATTCTAGATGTCCTCAAACACCTAGAACAACTGAAAAATCACCAAGCTGCTACCCTGGTTCTCTTGACCCTAGATGCCCACAAACTCCCAGAACAACTGAAAAACCACCTAGCTGCTACCCTGGCTCACTAGATCCAAGATGTCCCAAAACTACGACAACATCCCCTAGACCGATCTGCTATCCAGGATCGACTGATCTAAGATGCCCACAAACTCCAAGAACAACTGAAAAACCACCTAGCTGTTACCCTGGTTCTCTCGATCCTAGATGCCCACAAACTCCAAGAACAACTGAAAAACCACCCAGCTGTTACCCTGGTTCTCTTGACCCTAGATGCCCACAAACTCCAAGAACAACTGAAAAACCTCCCAGCTGTTACCCTGGCTCACTAGATCCAAGATGTCCCAAAACTACGACTACATCCCTTAGACCAATCTGCTATCCAGGATCGACTGATCCAAGATGTCCTTTAACAACTGAAAAACCACCTAGCTGTTACCCTGGTTCTCTTGACCCTAGATGCCCACAAACTCCCAGGACAACTGAAAAACCATCTAGCTGCTACCCTGGCTCACTAGATCCAAGATGTCCCAAAACTACGACTACATCCCCTAGACCAATCTGCTATCCAGGATCGACTGATCCAAGATGTCCTTCAACAACTGAAAAACCACCTAGCTGTTACCCTGGTTCTGTTGACCCTAGATGCCCTCAAACTCCCAGGACAACTGAAAAACCACCTAGCTGCTACCCTGGCTCACTAGATCCAAGATGTCCCAAAACTACGACAACATCCCCTAGACCAATCTGCTATCCAGGATCGACTGATCCAAGATGTCCTTCAACAACTGAAAAACCACTTACCTGCTATCCTGGCTCACTAGACCCTAGATGTCCAAAAACTACAACAACCCCTCGACTAATCTGTTACCCTGGTTCTGCCGATCCTAGATGCCCTCTGACTCCTAAAACAACCTCACCACCTTTAGTATCAATCCCGCATTATCATGTTCCAGGGTCACCGATTTTGTGTACTTGTAATATTTCTCAGCCTACAGTGTTCTTGAAGTCGCCCACTGACTATGGTATTTCGATACTGAACCCTGAAAATAAATGTTCTCCAGGTTCTACGGATCCTACTTGTCAAAATAACTTTTTATTGCAGCTGCTGATACCTGTATGTAATTCAGATTCTCCCGATCCTAGATGCCCTAATTTTCATTCTTCAACTAAAGTTCCTCCTACATATTTGCCACCTGTAAATGTGGTTGAACCTAAAATTCATTCACCCAAATCTCTTCCTCTCGGATGCTCTCTTGGGCCGACGGGCCCAATATGTACTGGTGATTTTTCCGAAGTTTATCCGAATGGTGTTCTCGCTCCTTGTTTTCCTGGATCTAAAGATAAGCGATGCTTGGAGATTAGTCGTCAGAAAGAGGTGGTTACTGGTTCTGGAATACAGGAACATGTATTAAAAGAGAAGGTATTACCTAACGATGACTTTCACAATCCCAAAAGTGATCCACGCTATCATTCCTTCCACAACTGTAAGTTAGTTATTCTATATTAATGATTTATATTTTTAATTTATGTTTATAATGATTATTTATATATTTGACTACCGTAACTAGCCTTTTTTTACATATGTTACCGAAATTGAACACCTTTTATTTGTGACATGAAGATAGACTTCTTTTTTTTCGAAATGAAAAGAGCAATTATGAATGTCCAAAAAATTTGGGATGAAAGGTCAATAAATTGGAGGAATTTATAGAAAAAAATTGATTTTGAGTTGTGAGATGCTAGTTTTAATGGAATGTAATGATACATTTGCCAAGGAATTTCCTATGAGATTTTGGATGAAGTTTGTTTCTGAACAAGAGAAAAATAAGAAAAGGAAATAAAATAGTAATAATAAGATAGTTTTTTTTAATCATTCTTAATTAACAAAAAAGGTACCAATGATTTAAACATCACATAATCATATTCGATAAAAGATTTATTTTTTAAAGATATAAGCATCAAAATTATCTAAGCCGAGTAAATATCAACTCCCTCACACAGCCTTTCCATCTTCTTATAAATGAATCAGATTTTCAGTTCTTCAACGCGAGTACCATATAACGTATTAACGAGATCTCTTGCTCTATACCATTTTCTACTCCTATAAACTTACCTCCCCAAAAGAAGGAAAAGCGGGTTTCTTCAACAAACAACCAGCTACCTAAAACCGTCCCTCTTTCCATATTTTCCCCTCTTCCAGGCCTAAATCTCTGTCACTCCATCTTTCTTGAGGTCTGGACTTGTTCTGTAAACCCAAACTAGACCAAAGAAGATAACCGACATATTGACTTAACTTCGTCAGATACTGAAGGTGGATATACCGAAGTTAGGTATAAAATTAGGAAAAAAATATGTCAATAAACTATAGTTAACATTTCACAATTAGTTATATTCACAAATTTGAACACTCCATAGGAAGTAAAATCTGGATGGCTGTTAGGTAAAGCTGATTGATCTTTTTTTTAATTCCTCATTGCCTTCAACCACCTTCATGCGAATCAAGTATCGAAGAAGGTATTTGATATAATGTACGAATGAGTGAAGAAATCCGATAGTTCGATAAGAAGAAGCGATAGAAGTCCTTGTAAGCTATTCAGCCATCTACAATAACCTAGCGTTGGCCGGAATTTGATAATAAACATATCGTTTCATGAAGTAGTACCTTACGAATTGCAACTTCAGAGTTCAAATTAGTTGTGAACTATTTCCGGAACAAGGACAGCTTAATGGCGTCTCTAAGAGATGTGCTCATAGTCCAAGTCTTTTCTCTCATGCGATTAATGACCTGGAACTAAAATTACTTGTAGACGTTAAACTTGATTATTTAGATATTTCTGTTGTTCATAAGCATTTTAACAACATACTTCATAAATTACAGGAAGCCTTAAACAGAATCAATGACTAATAAAGGAAAAAACCGTATAAAAAGAAAACCGTATATCTCCACTCTAAAAGAAAAATACGCTTCACCTCTTGAACAATGATTAGAAACTTTATCAACACCCTACAGAAATAAAAAAAAAATTTCTTGAGAACCACTTATTTCATCTCACAAAACTACTTATACCAGATCTACAATAGAAGAATATCCCGAGGCCAACTTATTTTCTGACTCCTCGGAGGATTGCAAGGAATGGAATGGGAAACAAGTTGTGCAACAAGTGGATTTGCATGAGAATTAAGTTTATATTGAAACGAAATGTATTTGGTTCGTGCTAAATCAGCGACATATGGGATATTAAGGTCATTGTGGATCAGTATTTATACCAGAAAATTAAATATATTGCGCTTCCATAGATGTACTTGGGAATCTGTGACATTCACCATAACAAAACAAACTATAGCTGGTAAAATTTATTACCGATCTTTTACTTATGTCTCTGCCCTTCACAGAATCTTCTCATAGCTTGACTCCATTCATCGTAAGGGAATCCGGATCGAAACCGATTTTAAACCAGTCCATTCGTCGGTATGTATTGAGAAACAGGTTTACCTCATTTGCAGTAATTTATAGGACCAGTTCCTAGTAGTCTTTCTCTTCTTTCTCCAAAGTATAGCGCTAACTAAAGAATACTTATTAAGAATGAGGGAAGACTTGGTTTGAGCCGGGTTTATGAGACGGCAATAATATAATAAAAATCATAAAGAACATGGTAAAGGAATTTTATTGGACTAGTATCTAGCTAGCTGTCCGTCATCATGGCGGCATCGCAATCAGATGTACCGCAGCTTGTCGACAGCCATTACCTGTCTAGCTCAAGGTTAATCTGTTATCTAACAGAGGGGCACTTCAGGGCATCATCAGGGCCAAGAAATAGTCAAACACAGATTCAGAAAATAAAAAAATAAAATAAAATAAATATAACATAAATTACAATGAGAAAAGAATAAGTAATTTAAAATCATTGATAAATGAAACTTAAGTTAAGTAGAAAACACAGATTATAAACAATTTAAAAATGAAAACCATAAAATGATCTAAAAATAGTAACAATTGTTAAGATGAGAAAATAGAAATTTTATTGACACGGATCAATGAAATATACGTTGGTAAATTATACTACAATGATAAAGACAATAAGTAAGCTAAAATATCATAAAATCTATATTATAAGTAAGCAGAGGTTGTCCAAATTTATCAATAAAGACCTTAATGTTCTACATGATGTTGTATTGGACGAAACCAGATATTTATCTTTTTATAGTAAACTCTGTACCCATTCGAATCCACTTGTCTCTCAACTTGCTTCAAACTCGATTTCCGATAACCCTCGGAGGTGTCTGAAAAGAAGATTGCCTAGAGCCTATCTATTGCAGACCTTTTATTGAAGTGCTACTAGTGTGTGGTTATTGTATCTTCAAATCTAATTGTTTTATATATTTGTATACACTTGTAAATATAAATAGAATAAAAAAAACCAATTATACAAGAATCATGTTTAGCAACTACCTCTCATTGGAGAGAATTGAGGAATGATATTTAAACAAAGATTAATTACTACCCAAAAAATTTAACTTATTTTTCTTTTCTTTTTTTCACACACACACACACACACACACACACACACACACACACACACACACACACACACACACACACACACACACACACACACACACACACACACACACACACACACACACACACACACACACACACACACACAAACACACACACACACACACAAACACACACACACACACACACACATATATATATATATATATATATATATATATATATATATATATATATATATATATATATATATATATATATATATATATATATATATATGCAGGGTGTTAAGCATAAGACTGCAGGTACTTCGGGAGGCGATTCTGGGCATCATTTGCAACAAAAAATTCCCTATAAACTATAGCTCGATTCTCATACGTTTTGTACATATTCTTGATTTTATGTTTTTTCAAGAAATGTCTACTTTTTGATAAATAATTGTTTCCCTAACTATTAAATCTAGAGTAATTTCAATATGCTCATTAGAAAGAAGATTAAATTTCCTTTAAAATAAGCTTTTTTAGACTTCAAAATAGCTGCATCCTGTATTTAACATTGTGATCCAAACATAAAAAAATAGCAAGTTTTAATTAAATTTTGTTCCAAAACTTTGTCTGCATTTTTCTTAAAAATATTACATATGTTAGAAATCGCTTATTAATTACAAAAGACAGGGAGATGCAACATCGGCGTTTTGGGAAATACTAACATGTTTGTTAGTTTCAGCTCTGAAGAAGGCCTGTCGAAACTTCGGTGATCCATAAGTTGTTTAACTTGGACTTGTTTTTATTCTTCTGACTGCACCCCAGGCCAAATGCAATTTTTTTTTTTTTTTTTTTTTTTTTTTTTTTTTTTTTTTTTTTTTTTTTTTTTTAATTCTTGCATGTACATGCTAATTTACTTTAAATTATTTATGTACATTTGAACCCTCATAAGCAGTTTTAGTTATTGACAAGGTGTTAACACTACAGGAGAGAATAGGTGAATTAAATTATTTAGATTTTAATTTATTTATTTTGTAAGTATTGTTGAAGTGTAATGTAAAAAGTTTTAATAAGAAACAAATGTAAATTTTCAGTCTGATGATGGGATATATCTCAAAACATGTTGCACATTGTTAAGTGAAAATAAATAATAATTTGAGGAGTTATGCCAAAAAAAAAGTGTATATAAATAAATTAAATATATTAAATACTCCTTTACTTGAGGATTAAAATGTTAATTTAGTTTTAGCCCATGTTGTACCTCAATATTTAAGCAGAGTTTCTTTACTACAAACTTTTAATTAGGTATTTCTTTAATTTCAGGGCGATACCAGCAACCTAAAAAACCTGTAAAGAAAGATGACCTAGCTACAGTATTATGAAGAATAGATCAGGCATACTTCTATTCATGAATCTACAGTTCTTTGCAATTTTTTGGAAGGAATCCATTGTTGTTAGCTGTTGTTATATTTTAAAAATATAGATTAGCATAGTCCATGAATTTTATGGTTATTTCTATAGCCAAATTGCTTAAATATCTCATGTAAAATAAATTATTAACTTATTTTTAAAATGTTTTATTTACAATAATCAATATAATTTTACAGAGTATCAAGTGATAGTGATAAATCATAAACATTTATTTCAAATTTACTGACATTATATAAAATAAAATAAAGATTTTTTACTAACATAAAAGTAAGTGGTAATAAAAACTAAATTAAACCAAAGAATAACAGTAATTGTATTACATAAATAAATTAAATAAGTATTTCCAATTCTTCTCGTATAAAACCCTTACATTCCAAAGTTTTTCGTAAAATCTTCAATGCTCACAAATAAGCTTATCTATAACGATCTAAATGTCCAATATGTTGGATCCAATATGCAGATTTGGCTCGATGTAAGTTCTCAGTTATTTTATGAAGTTAAACGGTCCCCCTTGGGCATAAACTGCCCTAAAAAGTTCTCCCCAGCAATTCTCAGTAATGTCCATATCTGGCGATCAAGATGGGTAAAGTAAAATGGAAATATTTTTGGCTGAAAATTTTTTTTTACTAGGCGAGCTGTGTGGATAGGTGCATAGTTTTGCTGAAAGATTATACACTTTCTTATTTTTGAACAATCGGTTTCTGGATGAAGTCTATATACTTCTTTGCATATATTTTTGTTTAAAAAAAAATATATATATATATATATATATATATATATATATATATATATATATATATATATATATATATATTAGTTCTGTTTTACAAAGTGTCCTCTCTAACCCCAGAAAATGACACCACTTCCTTCTACATGATGTTAGCATAAAAATGTTTTTTTCTCTTCAAAAAACATGAAAATAGGATCGAAATCTATCAGGACCATCCAGATTAAATCGCTGAAGATAACATTCATCTCTTTCCCCATGGGACATGCTGAGAAGCAAATTTATGTTAGTTGGCTATGTGTGCTTTTGAAAGAGGAGATTTTGTCTTCAGTTTATGACTCTTTAAATGATTGATTTTGAATCAAATGCGTTGAACATTTGTGTAGGAGTACATCTACTAAGAGGAAGATCTGCTGATATTGGTTTGGCCGAGATGCTCTTCTCAAATGTCTCTCGCTGTGGTTGACGAATTGGACTCTTGGTGCAAAATATCTCATTTTTCTCGATATAATTGTGTGCCCAGCCTAAGGAAATTCCATATGAGAGGCCTTATTATATTTAGAATTCGATTGATTTTCGATATTGTTCAATTTCTATCACATTAACATAATTTTTTTAATCACAGAAGACAATTAACTCATCATTTTAAGACAGGAAGAAAAGTGTTTGAGGAAAATAAGCAAAACAATTTCTGAAAATCACTCTATAATGTAAAAAAATCATCAACAGGTTTCAAGAAACTAGGAGCTTTAACAGTCGGATAAGGTCTGGACGTCCAAACAATTATAAAGGGTACATATGCTATAAATTTTTAAAATTATTCTCAAGACCCAATAACCAGTGCCACCTCCATCGCAGGTATGCTAGGAAATTATTATAACATACTCGCAGTAAGTTGGGAAGTAACCGTTTATAAGTAAAGTGAATAGGGTAAAACATCTAGATTTTGCGAAAGAATAAGTTTACAAGCCAAATAGTTTCTTGGAATAAGTTTTATTTAGTGAGGAATGTTAATATGATGTATTTTCATCTGATGGAACAGTTGGGGTGCAGTGAAAACCAACAGTCACAGTGACTAAAAATGTATGCCCCAATGTTGAACATGGATGGGGTGTAATCATGGTCTGGGGGTGTATTAGTGAATCAGGCAATGGTAAGCCTCAAATAATCTTCGGAATTATGGACCGATATGTTTATGTGGACATGTAAGGCAAAACCTAACATCAAGTCCACCTGGTCTTGCTATTTTGGATCATCTCTATTTTGTAGATTTACCATTTGAAGTTGTTTTTTTTTCGGACGTACAGACCTTAGCGAACTATGAAAGTTCCCAATTTCTTCAAATCTGTTGATTTTCTGGTCTATAGAATGATTTTCGAAAATAATTTAGCCTGTTTCTCTCAAAGACTTTAAAATAGTGAATAATTGTCTAATTTCTATGAAAATCTCCAAACAGACAACAAAAGTAAGTTATAATTTACTTCCTTGCCAGGCAACAGATATCAGAAGACTGAAAATAGTTCAGAAGATTACAATGCCAGTAATCTTCCAAAGGATTAATAAGTTTTGATTGGATATTTTCTTTCTATGAATATTGTACACAGACATTCTTGGCATACATTTTCTTATTAAATTACTATAATTCTGAAATTATACTAACAAAAAAAATAAATTGTTTGATGAGTATGAGTTGTAACATTCATTTGAATTACATCCGTAAACAAAATTTCAAAATTAAGCTACTTAATTTTAAAAAAAACATGAATGATTATCTCAATATTGGGTGTTCACAGACTTTTTACCAACTGCATATGATTCAGCAACTCCCTACGCTTAAGAAGCGTGTAAAGATTTACGTTAGAAGCACAATTTTCGCCTCAGAGGCGCGGTATGTTTTGAAAAATAGATTATTACTGATCTTGAGGGAGCCGCAACGAAATTATTCGAACGATAACATAAAGAAGACTGACTGTGGATATCATACCAAGGGTTTGGAGGTGTTTATTTTGGAAATCGCTGGTGGTTATTAACTTTCTAGAACAGTACTATCCCTCTTAGACGTATAGTGTTATCTACAGGGCTAAAATTAAAATTTCTTTGATATGATTATGGACTTTTGATGGACCAGATCGGCAAAAGTGGCAACTGTGCGCAATCTAGAAATGCATTTTGATTATCGGTTTGAAATTCAAACATGTGCCTAAATTGAAAATTGGATTTTTGAAACTTCTCGCTTGATTTAATTATACTAAAAAAATGTTTTAAAATTACAATTAAAAAAATATCATTACCGGACAAGAAATCTAGTGAATAATTCATGAGTAACTCTTGCTTACATAAATAAAAATATATAAAATTACAATAACACTGATATATATTTTGGAATAACCACAAAGTTATATATAATTCAAGTTTATACTAAAAGATAAAATGAATATCGTTCAAGACAAAAATGGCGAAGCAAATATTAATTTTTAATAGAATCTACAAAGTTGGACTTCAGAACTTAATTGCTCCAATTACCTCATCGGCAGGTCTACTTTCGATACTACTAATCATCCGTGGTGATTTCTTTTTTAAAACTATCTCTGGAAATTTGCTTAATATTGCTACCGGTTTAAATTTTTCTTTTCCATTTCTAATTCTCATCCGTTTTGAAAAAAAGCATTTACCAATCCCCTTTTCGATGGTGGATCTAGGGGTATGGAGTGGGTTTTCCGAATAATCTATTTTTTCGTATGGTTGTTCAACCTCATTTATAATCTGAATTTCATTATTTGGTGCATTAGGTTTTACATTGAGATTGAAAATAAACTTAACACTCTCATCCGAACGTATAATTTTTATTTTTTCAAATGTTTTGTTAGTACAACGATTATCCGTGGGTAAAACTTTGCCATCAGAGCTGCGATCAAATCCCGACGTATTTATGACCAGTTGGTTTTGATTTTCGTCCATCTCAGTATCCTCAATGTCATGTTTTTCTAAATCAAGCCCAATCTCAATAGCTTCTAGGGAATCAATCAGCGATCCATACGTGTACGTTTCGAAAGAAAGCAGCTCACTCGTTTCCTCTTCCGATATACTTGGTGTGAAAACGAACTGTCGCAGTTTTTGCATATTCCGCAGTTTTTTGGAACGGTTCAATTCCCCTTCGCCTTGTTTCTTTATTCGGCGATCTAATATCAATCTTTCTAGTCGGCGTAAAACTGGCAGTTGGTGGACAGACCTCGTAGGTGTAACTCTTTTGTGTTTTCGAAGTATTTCGGACTTTCGATTGCCTTTGGCTGCCTGAATTAACTATAAAGTAGAAAAAAATAAATGATTATATTGGAATTTTCTTTTTTCTTTTTATACTAACCTTATACATTTTTTACTTGGTTAACATACAGAAAATTTATTATGAACTTTATTTTATTTAACAATAAATTAATAAATATTTTTAACGATTACATGTATAAATAAAATAAAATACAGTAGAACCTCAGTAATCTTCAGCTTGTCCAACTCTAGGGCAGTTGTCCGGGGGAGGGGGTGAGAACAGTACTTTCATGGAATCTATAATAGTTCAGTAAAATTGTTCATTTTAATGTGCAAGAGGTTGGGTACTTTGATTAATATATAAATTGATAGTGTGCTTCTGTGCTAAAAGCAAAGCTTTGGACCTTAAACATTTTTACCATTTCTTCGTATCACTAAAATATCTTCTCCTCAGTTGGTTGCAAAGGAAAGTTTTTGTATATTAAAAATTAAACTAAACTAAAGTCTCCACAATATGATCATAAAATAAGTTCTGCAGCTTAAACGGGGACAATGATTCAAAGAAATTTTCGAAAGTCTCTTAAAAAGGGGCGGAAATTTAGATTTTTTTTTTTTCGTTTTTGCTCTATACGTCCGTAAAAACGACGGTTAGATGAACGATTTTAAAGATGGAGTTAATTTACTAGAAACCTAACAGAATACAGAATTCCAACGGCCAATGCTTCTGTATATAAACAGCTGTCTAAAACATATTAGCCTTCTGGTGAATTTAAAGCACGTTACTACTCCATTTGTTTTTTCAACTGTTAATATATACCTTTTAATATAATTTTAAAATATTTTCAACTATGAAAAACATGTTTTTCATTGAAAAATCCGGTTTATCCGACCTTTTGGCCGTTCTGCCCGGTCCCTTGAGTGTCGGATTAGTGAGGTTCTACTGTATATTAAATCAGATATTTTATATACTAACATAACAATAATAATAATATTATATATATATATATATATATATATATATATATATATATATATATATATATATATATATATATATATATTTAGATACTCTATTTATTATTTTATATTTTTCTATCATTATACCCAATACAATCTCACAGGTAGAACCGAAACAGCAATGACCGGCGCTGTTGAAGAATTCAAAATAGCGTCGGATCTCACTGAAGGTACCGGGAGAGCATTGTTGGTCTGGGAGGCATATTTTGAAGGCTAAGATATTCTATTTTTCTAATTAGCTGAAATTTTGAACTTAAAGGTTCTTTTTAATGCTGAATTCTAATCCGAATCAGTTGGTAAGGCGCTTGACCCCCATACTCTTGGGTCCTAGTTTGAATCCGACTGAATGCAGAAAATTTATTTTCTGTTATTCGGATTCGAGCTCGGGAAACCTTCCTGGGGAACACCCAGCCTCTATAAAGTGAGTACCCTTAATTGGGGGAAAATATTGGTATTTTTTTCTCGACTTCTAGGGCTCATTAGTTGGAACGGCAAAAAAAAAGTCGCATATATTTTGACGAGGAACTTCCATCAACATTGCCAACTAGATCCTTAAGAGACTGAGTGCCATCCCCTTGTTATACCAACTGACGTATAGCAGCCCATTGGACAATAACAGTTTCAGTAATGAAATCGGCTATGAACAATATTACTTTTTAATTGTTATTCAATTTACAATATTTTATATTATTTATTTTACTAAAAATAAGTTTATGTGTTTTAATTACGAATTTTTTTTATTTATATAATTGTAAAAGTTTTTAATAAATATGTAAATGTGAATAGTAAGGTACGTAATATGCATTTGTATGGAACATACAAATTTAAAGAAACGGTCCTTTCAAAGGGGGTTACTTTATATATGTACGTGTGTGTGTGTGAATGTGTGTATAAAACTATAATATATTTAAACTTGTAAAAAATTGGCATTACCATTATAAAAATTGGATCCTCAACTTTTCCAGAAAGTTTTTTGAATAACACAGTAGCTATTCCTGCCGCAATGCTTGTAATCATGTCTTTACGATGCATGAGGCAGTAGAGCCGATCCGCCCTACGTAACACATCACTTAGGGGTATTAACCACTGATTTTTCGCTCTGGTCGTATAAACATTCTAAAAAAAAAAATAAATTGCATTAATGTTTATTGTCATTTAAAATATTTAATATTTTATCACACTCAGTCTCTCACGGATCTTGTTGGCAATTGTTTTGTAGGTTCCTGGTTAAAAAGTATTAGACACGTATTTTGCCGCTCCTTCCAATGAGCCCTAGAAGCCTAGAAAAAAAATAGCATTAAACTAAAATATTTTATATCTCGAGTTTAAAAAATTATATCAAACTGATTTTTGCACCAAGATTTTTATTTTTGATTGCGAATTTAATGAAAAATGCAGCTTCTCCGTAGATTTTGATTTAGGTTAATTAAATTATAAAAAAATGATTAGATTTTTAATCAAACTACCTCTATAAATTTTTTTATACTAAAATTGACGTCAGATTCTAATTCAGCACCCTCAAAAACATTGAAATACGTTTATTCAATAAAAACAAAAAATATCATTTTTTCATTGAACTACGTTCAATATACTTTTTTCACAAGAACCGACATCGGATTCGAATTCAGCATTAAAAAAAAAAACCCTTAAATACAAAATTTTAAAAATAAAAATTCGTAAGCTTCAAAATGTGCCTGACCAAATGGTAGGCAATTATATAAAATAGGGTGGTAATACTCTTGAAATGTCTTTGGTTTCATTTTCCTATCTGGTTTCAAACCCAAGTTTTACCAATTTTTTTCATAGGTTTTTGTTGATCAATATTTGCTTTTTAGATCACAAGAAAGCTGAGGCTCTCCTCTTTCAAGCCGACATCGGATTCGAATTCAGCATTAAAAAAAATGTTTTAAAATGTCAATGTCAATGCTTGAAAATCTAAACATTTTTTTAGAATTGAATTAACCTAACCCAAAATCTAGGGAGCGGCTGTATTTTTTCTTAAATCTGCAATCAAAAATAAAAATCTTGGTGCAAGAATCGTGTCGATATCATTTTTTAAACTCGAGATATAAAATAAATTAATTTAATGTTTTTTTTCTCGGGTACTAGGGCCCATTGGTCGGAACGGCAAAATACGTGTCTTATATTTTTTGACCAGGAACCTCCAAAAAAATTTCCAACAAGATCCGTGAGAGACTGAGTGTGTCCTCCCCTTGTTAGTTATTATAAACTAATCTTTGTTGTTACATAAATATAATTTTATAAGCAGCCCCGTTTTTAATTATTCAATAAAATACATAATTAAAACATTACACATGTCTGTATTTTGTATTTCAATACTATAATTCAATAGTGAATCTGATTATCCGGATTTTTGGGTATCCGGATCACATTCGATTGATCGGGGTTTCACTGTATAACATATTTGTAAATATTAGAAATTTGCAGGTTGATAAATTAATTAATTAATGTAAATTAAGTTATACAGTTTTCAGTAACGCAGTACATAAAAACAACTAAGTACAGTTAAAACGAAGGTAAGATATCATAATTTGAGATTAAAATTACACAAATGGCCACTGAATCAGGAAATTCTGTTTTCAATACTGGTGTCGGTATATCATGCCGTACGTAAGTTCCACCATAGCCTTCCATAAATTAAACAATATTAAATTTTATGAAGTGTTTTCTTCTTTCATATTCGCCTTTTCTTATTGTTTTTTAATAGTCATTCCAATTATTTTATTTTTCAACACAATCATTAACCTAAACTTGAGTTTGCACTTAGGTTTAAGCATGTATTCCTTTTTTTTTCTAAATAATGTAGATAGTTGCATATTTTCGGTGTTTAATTGCATATTTTACGCTACATATTTGAGTATATATGGGCATATTTTTCAGTTTTTGTAGCTTATAATTCACAGCCCTAGTTATGAATTATTTATCAAAATAAAAATATCGCATTATTAGCATTTAACATATTTATCATCAATATTTATTATTATTATCACAAGGCCATGCGCTTACATTATTTAAAATAAGTTACCGTTTTCTTATCATTTGAGGTACTCAGAACCAACATGGCATACCAATTTCGCAAGAAAATTAAATTATTGAGAATTCCAAAAAACACACATAATTAGGTTTTTTCTTCTTATTTGTGAAGTTGTTTAATTTTTGTAATTCATAGAACTGGCAGTTTATTGAATTATCCATAAGAGATGGTTACTACAGCTCCATGAATCACGAACAATAACCGAGTTCTAAATTTTAAAGATGGTGTTTACAATTTTTTGTCATGTTCAATTTTCCTGAGAAATTGGTATGCTACAATGGTATCCTTTGGTTCTAGAATTTTTTCCCCTTCCAACCCCTTTGTTTTGTTGATGCACCTCTTTCATTTGAAAAAAATAATGAAACAAGATTTTCTGTTTAATTTTAATATTGTAAACCTATTTGTTGCATCTATACATTGTATATTGACTATTTGAATAATGCTCGATAGTTAATCGATTGGAAATGACTATCGACAATCGGTCAGCCCTAGTTGGGTTTAGCATTTGGTAACAGCATATTGTTTATTGACAAACGGTTCAGGTAATGTCAGTATGGACACCACACCATCTGGTTATACCCTTGTATATATAATTGGGACTCGATAACCTAAGTTGTTGGGGCCAGAATGAGCCCGGATAGCCAATGCCTCCTTTAATCTTAAAACTCTAAAAAGTTCTTACTTACTTAATAAAAAATACTTATTATGCATACAATAATAATATACATCAATAACATAATTATATATGAATAAATAAAAAAGCTTACGGCTTAAAACAAATCATTAATTTTTTTCTGTTTAAGTATCGATATTCCGTCTACTACCCCACTAAAACCATCAAATCGAACGATGTTGCATCAAATTCTACCTTCGATATATTGAAGTGCCTTCTCCAACCCCTTGGAAACCCTTCTTCATGAGAAATTGTTATTGACGATTCGTTTCCATCAAAATTGCCTTGTCTTGATCCGCAAACGAAAGTTTTGTGGGAAAAAAACATATATAATGAAATAAAAAACTTGAAGGCTCGGTTGATCGAGACCTCGTTTTATTGGGAGTCGGATAATCGATTCCAGAGTGTATATGCATGTTTAACCCAACGAGGGCTAGATAGTTCAGGAGGTCAGAGGTTAGCTATGACTCAGGTGACGGATAATAAAAATTGTAATGTGTTGAGAAAACTCCTACTGCAGCATACAAGGCAATAAAAAAAACTCATTAAAACATACCACTTTTTCTAATAAAAATAGTTTTAAAATGATCTCTATATGCAAGATTAGTGGTCTAGTTTGAAATCCATATGTGAATGCTCACTCGCACTGCTAGGATTGCGAAAGGTTCCTAGGTTCCTAGGATTTGAGAGGGATTTTTTTTATTACAACATAACGTATTTGTAAATATAAGAAATTTGCTTGTTGAGAAATCTTCTAATGTTACGAATTATACATAAAAAGAAACTATCGCAATATAATAATAAACATTTAAAATATTTAATGTCAAAATTTATTCAGATACTTACTAGACCATGCACTATCGTTATTTAAGATAAGTTTTTGATTGAGTGAAGTGCTGTTTTTTTATTGTTTTCAAATATTTGAAAACTGCATTTGAAAAATCTTATCTGGTTATTTTAGTTACATACTATGTCTGATGTTAACGTCTAATTTCAGCTAATTTTGAACTTGTTGTTTTTTGGGGCTTAACGTCCTTATGTACTCCAACTAGGGCAGGAAGGACGGGTTATCTTACAGGTTACCAAACTATTCTAGCCAAGGGTTCGCGGATTCACCTCTTATAAATTTAACCCGCCCAGATAGGATTCGAACCCACGACCTTCTGGTTACGAGCCCGCCGAGGCCCATGCCACAACTCAGACGGCCATCGAGTCCCCGAATTTTGAAGTTATTTTCCTTTTGACACTGTATTTTTTAACAGCGTTTATATTACACTATGGTTCATTTATGTTCCCTTGTGTGTCCGGGCTGTTCATTATTATACCTCTTTAATTTGGAAAGCAAAAAAATAAAACAAGGTTTTTCTGCTTACTTTTATACAGGATGAGTACATCTTAGTGTAAAAAAAAAAAAAAATTGGGTAAAACTAGATCAAAAATGTAGAAAAATACCGCATACCTCAATTTTCTATTCCAATCCAATAAATATACGATAAATCAAAAACTTTTTTTAAGGAAACCATGGTTTTTACGATAAAAGCTGTAATATCTCCATTTTGTTTAAATATTTATCAAATTTCCTATAAGAACAGAGTACATGTAACCTTGAATTTTACAAACTTGTTATCTAAAGAACAGCTTGATTGACAGAATCATTACGTTTTACATATCATTCAAAAGCTGATTAAATTTTCAAGTATTTGTAAGATTTTCAGATTTGTGGATAGTGTTTTTCGAAAAACAGTGAGCGTTAAAGTAATGTAAGACATTGTAACTTCCCTAAATAAGGTGAAGATTCCATTCCCTAAAATTCAAGGTTACATGTACTCTGTTCTTATAGAAAATTTAATTCTAAATCCGAAAATGTAGTAAAAATTATACCTCAACCTTGTATTGTATTTTAACATTTGAAAAACGTTCGATGGTTAATCGATTGATCGATTGTAACAAGCTTCCGGGCCCTAGTTCGAGTCCGACTTGATTTATTTTCTTTCAGGCATAGACCTATTTCGAGGTCGATGCCCGAATTCGACCTATTAGAGCTAAATAAAAGGATCGCGGTTTGGAGTTTTTAAAAAGAGGCTTTATTGTGAAGTACATACATTGATACAAGATATAAGCACAATTTATAACCTAATACAAAAACTTCGAGTAGAACATCTGTACGTCTCAACGCACGACGGCAGAGTGTCACCGAGGCCAGGTGGAGGTGACCTTTTATAGGGTCTTTTAGTAGAGGGGATATCATACATTTGTTTATATTGTTAATCCTATTGAGGTCTACATAAGTATATATATATATATGTATACTAAGAGAAGTGTTCTTAGTACCACATTTGTCGCAGTACTCAAGATTAAAAAATAATTATCATATTTTTTTTATTTTTTAACATCACAGTTCATACAGAATTATAATTTCTAATGCTAAATATTAGACTAACCTTCTGCCTTACCCAATAAGTAAGGTGGAGGTGACCTTTTATAGGGTCTTTTAGTAGAGGGGATATCATACATTTGTTTATATTGTTATCCTATTGAGGTCTACATAATATATATATATATATATATGTACTAAGAAGAGAAGTGTTCTTAGTACCTTTTGTCGCAGTACTCAAGATTAAAAAATAATTATCATATTTTTTTTATTTTTTAACATCACAGTTCATACAGAATTATAATTTCTAATGCTAAATATTAGACTAAACCTTCTGCCTTACCCAATAAGCGTACTTTACAATCTCTTCTAAAATATCATAGTGTTCGGCAATAAAACTAGCTTTTTCGCGTTCTATCACGCAGGGTGCTTTCTTTTTAAAAACTGATTTAATCGGTGGGTATCTAGGTTTCGCTGCAAAAATAACATGTTATATGTAAACATAACAAATCAAGAAATCCGTTTAAAATATAACATACATATACATGTAAAAAAAATATCGATCTAATCATGTTTCGATTTCGGTTTTTGATCGATTTTGAATGTGACTTTTTTAAGAATTTTTGTTCGGAAAAAAATGGTCATTAACTACTCACCTTCAACTTGCATCCATCTTAGATATATTTAGTGTTGTGTATCAATACATAATATATCGAAATATCGATATTTTTTCTTACGATGTATCGTTTTCTCTATATTATAAAAATGCAACGTACAGTTGTATATAAAAAAAAAGTAACAAAACCTTATAAACTGGTTTAAATAAGGGAAAGTTTTTTAAGTTTAATGCAACTTTTCCATTTTTATGTAGGTTGTCTAGGATAAATGTTGCTGCTGTTCCATCTCAGTAACAACAGAGCGATTATTTTCTATAGCAGGGCGAACCATCACTCACAAGGAATACATTAAGTGAAAAAATTTTGGGATTGTTAATTTTCGTACAATTCACTGATGACTATATGTAGGAATTAAATTGTTATCGTCATACAATTTATATATGAGTATATGTACTTACTGCCAATTGTCTAATCCATAATAAACAACTTTTGAATTTTAAGCTTTTGAAATAATTTTGTACCTATTTTTTTACATTGTACCAATCCCTGCTCCACCCCTGTTTCCAACCAAAATATTTTTATATACCATGATAGAAAACATTAAATCAATGTTAATATGTTCAACAATGTTAACTTTATTACAACTGAGAACTTTATCAATTTTATTTTTAGATAGAAGTGTTTTATTGAATGAACAACCGTTGCTAGCGAACATGGACTAGCCTAGATCTTGAAGCTACTCTTAGCTAGGCAACAGGTATTTAAAAAAGACAGTAAAGTATGAAACGTCGTTAGGTAAAGACGAATCAGCGTATGTAGTGATAAAGTACATAGTCTGTGTAATTCTTGTCAGTTCTAATGCTAGTATCAGTTGTTCAGTTCTGTGTGTACGTAAACGTTATTTTCATAAGGAATAGTTGACTGTGAAGTATAAGGGATGTAGATAGTTGGGGAAGGCAGTCATAGATACGCAGCAGATCAAAATAAAATTGTTCTTATTTTAATTGTTAAAGCCGACGTTTCGACTTGCATTGCAAGCCTTCATCAAGGCTAGAAGATAAGAAAAAAAATATCTAAAGGCCATAAAGACTATTGAATTAAGGTTAAAATGAGAATAAATTAAAATGAGTGACAGTTACTTAAAAACTAATGAGTAATTTCAACAATATAATTGGTAAACATAAAAAAGTGTAGATACTAAGTTGTTGAGATAATGAGGACAAGTTAATGAGTTAATACTTAAAGGCCATGAAGACAGTGCATACAGACTATTAAATTAACTTGAACTGAGAAGAAATTAAAAATTAAAAACAAATAAAAAGATAGTTGATTTATGAATTAAAAATATATTTGGTAAACATAAAAAATGAGTTGATACAGAGTCAATGAGATGTTGAGGACAGAAAACTGAATTAATATCTGAAGGCACTGAAGACAATACATGTAAACTATTGAATTAATTTCAGTTGAAAAGAAATTAAAAGGTGTGATAGTTAATGAGTAAAAACAACAATATAATTGGTAAAAATAAAAAAGAGTAGATATATAGTTTATGAGATAAAGTGGTTAAGTTAATGAGTTGATACAAAATATACAGGGTGAGTATCTCTTAGTGTATAAAAAAAAATTATGGAAAACTAGATCAAAAATGTAGCAAAATGCCGCATATCTCACCTTTCTATTCCAATCCGTTGAGGATATAAGATAAATCAAAGACTTTTTTGAGGAAATCACGGTTTTTCCCATAAAAACTGTAATATCTCCATTTTGTCTAAATATTTTTCAAATTTTGGCCACATTTTTGGATTTAGCATTAAATGTCCTATAATAGCTGAGTACCTGTAACCTTGAATTTTACAAACTTGGTATCTAAAGAACAGCTTGATCTTCACCTTATTTGGGGAAGTCACAATGTCTTATTTACTTCAATGCTTACCGTTTTTCGAAAAAAACTATCCACAAAACGTCAAATCTCACAAAAACAAATTTAATCAGCTTTCAAATGTTATGTTGAACGAAATGTTTTTGTTTCTATTTCATGGAGATATTCACTTTTGAAACCGAAAAAACATGGTGTTCTCATTTGGTATACAAATCAGTTACTTGTGTAAATAAAACATTATGACAATTCCTTAATAGAAATGTGCATTTTAAACATAATAAACTCTTCATTGGAATAAAAAGCAAAAAAAAAAAAAATGATTGGATCTTAATGTCATTACATTTATTTATTTATTATTATTATTTAGAATTTATTTTATTAGATTTTCAATGTAATGTTTAAAATCCAGTGATAATGAATATAGACCTCAAATTTGCTATAAGCTTCTGAATGCAGATGATATTAAAGAATACTACTTTTTGCGGTGAATGTATGGTTAGATGAGTTTGTTTTTACAGGGGAAGGTATTTCTACCATTCTATGTGAAGTATCGTTGGTTTATTCATATTTGCATTGCTGTCGAATAGTGTTGAAAAATCAAAGTTTGCCCAACAGATTGAATGATGAAATTACTTGATATTTGTTACTAAATATCCTACCACAACTTCATCAAGATATTCCACCTGAAGTACGGCAAAATATGATTTTCCAACACCATGGAGCTCCTCCACAGTATTCGAAAGCAATACAAATATAAACCAACGATATACATGGATGTATAGAAATGCCATCCCCTGTAAAAACAGACTCATCTGTCCATAAAATTCATTTCAAAAAGTAGTATTCTTAGACACAATATGCATTCAGAAGCCAACGGCAAAATTAAGGTCTATGTTCATTGTCACTGGATTAGAAACGTTGCATTGAAAATCTAATAAAATAAATTCTAAATAATAAGAATAAATAAATAAATGTAATAACATAAGATCCTCTGATCTTGCAAATTTATTCAGATATGTCATTCGAAAGCTGATTAAATTTGCAAGTTTTTGTGAGATTTGACGTTTTGTGGATAGTTTTTTCGAAAAACGGTAAGCATTGAAGTAAATAAGACATTGTTACTTCCCCAAATAAGGTGAAGATCAAGCTGTTCTTTAGATACCAAGTTTGTAAAATTCAAGGTTACGTGTACTCTGTTCTTATAGGAAATTTAATGTTATATCCGAAAATGTGGGCAAAATTTGAAAAATATTTAGATGAAATGGAGATATTACAGTTGTTATGGGAAAAAACGTGATTTCCTCAAAAAAGTCTTTGATTTATCGTATATCTGCAACGGATTGGAATAGAAAGGTGAGATATGCGGTATTTTGCTACATTTTTGATCTAGTTTCACCCAATTTTTTTTTATACACTAAGAGATACTCACCCTGTATAATAAAATTAATAGTAACTGTAGGGAGTTGACTATATAGTTAATAATAAATAAAACTATGAGAATACAGCTGTAAAGGAGTGATAAATATTGGGACATATGTAGTAGGATAATTACAGATGTGCATAGTGGAAAGAGAAAGGAAATAAAATAAGGGGCAAATGTGAGGAAAATGAAATTTAGCAAGAACTGTGTAATAACATTTAAATTTAGAGAAAGGAAAAATGATATATTAATAATTATAGGGTTAGTAATGAGTGGCAAAGATGAAGGCTTGCAAGTCGAAACGTCGGCTTTTACAATTAAAATAAAAACAATTTTATTTTGATCTGTTATGTATCTATGACTGCCTACTCCAACTATCTCTACATCTCTTAAATAATATTTCTTTGTTAATAAATCTGTGTTTATAAGACCCCTGTTTATTACAATATTACTTTTTTTAAAATAAGTATAACAATTTAAATCAACAACTGTTAGGCGTCTGCACTAATGTGAATATATAATTTCTTGTTTCGGGTAGCGGAAATATATAAATCAGAAGATTCTAAAATCCTGAGAATAGTGAAAATTTTCATATAAATGTCTCATAGTCTCATGATTTTGATCACCAATTAGAGATTTATAAATATGTTTTGTACAGGATTTGTTGGGTCTGAAACCGGCTTTATATTCCGCGATTTTCGGTTCCAATTGTTCTTGTGTTCTGAGAAAAATAGCTGAGAAAATGTTGCATGTTACGGTTTTATTACTTTCTTTGTGTAGTTATATCATTTTTATTTTAATCTGTTCTTTTATTTTTTATAAAAGTTAGTTTTTTATATGTTTTATAATTTTTTTTGTTTATGGTGGTAATGTAAGTTTCTGATTATTGATTTACTAACTGTTTGGATTCTTAGGAGCTTTTAAGGAGTATTATAACTTCTTAAACACACCAAAATTCAGCTTCCCCTAATTTCCTCAAGTGAAAAGTGTAATTTGACTAGGGTATCACCCACTGAACAATTTAATTTATTAAATATTGTTTTGTAATTAAATTAAATACTCATATTCAAGGATAACTCTGTATTTAAAGTAAGTTAAATCAATTGATTTTTTAAAAATGTATGTTAATTTAATTAGGCAATGCTTCATATATATATATATATATATATATATATATATATATATATATATATATATCACATATGCTATCAACATGGCGGCAAGTCTATGTCAGTTAGAAAACGCTCTAGAAGTCTTAAATGAAATAGCAGCGTTCAAAGTGCTCAGAAAAGATCTAAAAGACAAGTTAATTCTTTTAATAGATGAAATCAGACAGACTGTGCACAACAATTCGGATTTTCAAGGAAGTCAGAACGCTCAAAGCCAAGGTAACCTAAATCGTTCTTATTCTGAAACCGTGGTACCTCGTTCCAAAAGAAAATCTACAGCTTCCTATAAACTAATACTTAAAAGCAACAGTAATCAAAACGCAGATGGCGTCAAGAAACAGTTCAAAGAAATAATAAAACCCAAGGACCTAAAAATTGGTATTAACAAAATAACCTCAAAAAAAGATTTAGTAATAGTTGAAACTAATTCTGAAGAAGAAAGAGGAATAATCTCTAGAAAACTAGAAGAAAATAACGATTTCTCTATAAAATCATCGAAAAGGAGGAAGCCAAGGCTTATTTTTAAAGACGTCGATGAAGACCTAACAATAGAAAACATAGTAGAACATATTGTGGAACAAAATCACGGACTGCAAATTGAGAGTAATTCTTTACGGCCGGTAATCTTATTGAAAAATGCAAGATCCAAAAGGACACATGCTGTAATAGAAACAGACGGAATTACTAGGATCAAACTGCTCAACAACAAGATCAGTTTAGGTTACAACAAACATTGGGCCGAGGACTACCTGAGGATCAGAAGATGCACCAAGTGCTGGAAGTTCCATCACTCCAAGGAGCTGTGCCAGGGTCAAACAACATGCCCCCAATGCTCAGGTAATCACTCCATTAAGGATTGTAACCAGCAGGGTAAACAATGTCCTAACTGTTCTGCCTATAACCGACATATCAAACTTGAGCGATTTAAAATTGATAGCAACCATTCGGCTTTTGACAAAAATTGTCCCTCATACATCAGAGAATTAAACAAACTTACTCAAAACACAGACTATTAAATTAAAAAAAAACTACAGACTTACTACATTTCATCATTCATTCATACTCGTATATGGACTTAAAAATATTACAGATAAACACACATCATTCTAAAATTTGTACAGACTACATAAACCACTTTATTCAAGTAAAAAATATTGATATAACCCTCATACAAGAACCTTATACTAGAAACAAAACATTATTACAGGTTATAATCATCAAATTCAGATCTACCAAACACATGTTTCCAAACCAAGAGCTGCTATATTAATAAACAATAAATACATCGACGCAATCTTACTTACACAACACAGCGACCAGGACTTTTGCACAGTTGAAATTACTATTAAACAATACAAATTCTTATTTATCAGTACTTATTTCGATGAAACCTTAGACATTGACAACGATCTCGCCAAAATTGTGCCCATTATAAATTATTATAGCAACCATTACATTATTCTATTTATAGACTCCAACAGCAGATCATTCCTCTGGAACGACATCAAAATTAATCCCAGAGGTCGAACTTTGGAATCATTTATCATTACCCAAAATTTGAGCATAATCAATAAACCTTCTGAGCTGACAACATTCGACGGTTCTAGAGGAAAGAGTAACATTGACTTGACTATTTGCAATAACAAAACGACAAGATTACTTAAGAATTGGACGATACTAAATGACTGTAATTTCTCGGATCACAATTCTATTTATTACGAAATTACCTGGCAAAATAACGGACAACACCAAAATTATAACTGTTTACACATGCAACACTACAAAACCAAAAATGTAAACTGGGAAAACTTTGAAAAAAATCTTACCTTTCAACTTAAAAAACAATTCAATATACTCGAAACGGACTCTAATACACTAGATACAGAATCAGAAATCGTCGACATTATCAACAATTATGAAGTGGACAAAATTATCGAAATTTTTAACAAAGCGATTACTAAAACTTACAATATGACGTTTAAATTAACTAACACTAAATTTACAAAAAATAGACCTCACAGAACAGTACCCTGGTGGAACGACAAACTAACTGAACTGAGGAAACAAACTAACAGACTTAGGAAATCTTACCAAAAAACAAAAACTAACAAAGACATGAGAACACTAAAGAAACAAGTATATTTGGACTGCAAACACAGATACCAGGCACTTATGAAAACATCAAAAATTGATTCTGGAAAAATTACTGCTCTGAAGAAACTAACCCCTGGAATTGGTCTTACAAATATGCAGCAAATAAATTGAAAAACCAAGACATTCTACGAACTGTACAAACAGACAATAACGAACACACGAAAGATTACAAGGAAACGATTACAAACCTACTAGATAACTTGATTCATGAGGACAATTCGACTGACATTACTCAAGAACAGGTTACAAAAAGGACAAACGCAAATACACCCCCTGCTTCAAACGATGACCATCTCCTTGAACGAAATGAAATCCTACATTGTATCGAGAACTTAAATAAAAAGAAAACACCTGGACATGACAAATTCAATACAGACATTATACAACAAGTCACAAATATTTATCCAGACTTAATTACTAAAATTTATCAACTGATCTGGCTCAAAACACAAATTCCCATAACTTGGAAAAAAGGACTGTTACATATAATACCAAAGAGGGACTCTAACAAGTTACGTCCAATTACAATCCTCCCAATCATGAGCAAAGTCCTAGACAAAATAATCAACAACCAACTTACCCACTTTTTACTTACAAACGACTTGCTCAACAAAAACCAATTTGGATTCATTCCCCAAAAAAGTACTATCGATGCTCTTTATTATACTAATTCATTTATAGAATCGGCAACAAATAATAAAAAAAAAATTGTTTAATGCTGAAACTCGACATATCGGGAGCGTTTGATAATGCCTGGGTTCCTGCCATAATGTTTAATCTGAGGAAGTACCAATGCCCAAGAAATTTATTTCAGTTGATACTAAGCTTCTTTCAGGATCGATCTGTTGAAATCAGATCCAATAACTTCCAAATTTCAAAGAAACTAACTATTGGCACTCCCCAAGGTTCTTCTCTCTCACCGACGCTCTGGAATATTCTGATTAATTCTTTATTCGATTTAGTACTTCCAGAGAATGTAGAGATAACCACGTACGCAGACGACATTTTACTTCTCGTCACTGGTAAACGTTTCCCCCAATTACAATTAATCACCAATCAAGCTTTAATTATTTTGGAAAAATGGGCAACAGATAATAAACTCGAATTTAATACTGACAAGACAAAATACATAATTTTTACCAAGAAACGAATTGCTCCAAATTTAAACATTAGACTCTATTCCAAAACACTTGTACAAACTGAAACCATGACATATTTAGGGATAACATTCGACAGGAAACTAAATTGGAAAGCACACACAGACTACGTTGTTAACAAAACAATAAAAACAGTAAACGGACTAACTATCGCTGCAAGAAACACATGGGGCCTAAAGACAGAGGCACTAAAAATTATCTATGAAGGGGCTATCATCCCAAAACTGCTTTACGCCATACCCGTTTGGGAATCGGGAGCAGTCAAACCAATCAATCTGAAAAAGCTTCAGCGGGTTCAGAGACTGATGGGAATAAGGATAAGCAAAGCATATCGCACTGTCTCTTACGACGCTGCCTGTGTCCTTGCAGGGATAAAACCAACTCACTTAAAAATTAAAGAACTAACGACATTATACAAAATAAAAAAAACAAGGACTAAAATACAAGGACATGGAGCCAAGGGACATTGAAAACGAACTAACCACCAAACACTGGATACATCCTGCTATACACGCTAAACTAACACAGTACCTAACAGACACAGGAGCTGCAGACATAGACACAGGAAGTATTGACATTTACACGGATGGAAGCAAAGACGAACAGCACACAGGATGCGCACTAACTCTATATTACAATAACTGCTACTACGATGAACAATACAGACTAGGCCAAAACTGCTCTAATAATCAGGCAGAGAAATTAGCTGTAGTTAAGGCCACAGAATATATTTTAAGACAAACGTACGTTCCTCAACACAAATACACCATTTACACGGACAACAAGATATTAATAGACTCAACTAATAACCCCAAATCCAACGACCCACTGACACATCGACTCAAGACAAATTTGATTGAACTAATGAACCGTGGAACACCAACTAACTTGATCTGGATCAAAGGCCATAGTGGAATCGAAGGGAACGAGCGAGCAGATTTATTGGCAAAGACAGCTGCTCACGATTCAGAACTAGCTATAGACTACAACCGCATTCCTATCTCATTTATTAAGCAACATATTAAAACAGACTTACTTACTGAATGGGACAAACTTTGGAACAACTCAACAAAAGGACGACCTTTGCACAAATACATCCCAAACATCACACTACAAAATCACGATACACCAAAAAGTACACATCACAAATTTACACAACTGCTAACGGAACATGGACAAACTAATCACTACTTTGAAACGATTTCACTTGAAAAACACAGACACATGTGAATGCAACGGACAGACTCCACAAACATTTCATCATTTACTATATGACTGCCCCCTTACGAACACAATAGATACTTACTGATAAAGACAGTTTTGATGAATGGGGACACATGGCCTTATCCAGAAGCGAAACTATATAAAAAATTCAAGAAACCTTTAGTGAAATTTGCTACATCAATTGGACCACACAAGTGAAGAAAGAAGACCACCCTTCATCAAAAACTAAGAAAAAAAAAAAAAAAAAAAAAACTGGGAAGACACATCAAAAAATCAACATGTCTACTCTTTATACTTTTTTTTTTTTTTTTTTTTTTTTTTTTTTTTTTTCTTTCTTCTGTTTTGTTCATGTTTTTTTTTTTTTTTTTTTTTTTTTTTTTTTTTTTTTTTTTTTTTTTTTTTTTTTTTTTCGTTTGTTCTAATTTCTATATAGAACTTTTACAATTTGTAATATATCACAATTAAAAATAATATTGCACCTGTGAATTACAGGTAGTATGCAAATGCGCATGGAATCTGTAAAAATATCAAAATAAACGACCTTTCCATAGGGTTACTATGGAAGGGAAACAAAAAAAAAAAAAAAAAAAAAAAAAAAAAAAAAAAAAAAAAAAAAAAAAAAAAAAAAAAATATATATATATATATATATATTTAGTTTAGTAAGGTTCTAGAGGTTCAGTCAATAAATAAAAAATAACTATTTTGGCGACGTTTCGAGACTATATTTTATTTATATATTTTATAACTTACTTATATATTTTATAACTTATTAAAATATATAAGTTATTTCAAAACATACAGTAAGCTAACTTAATGTAGCTAACTGTATGTTTTGAAATAACTTGTATAACTTATATATTTTTATTGTAACCTGTTTTTTCACTGTAGGGCATGATTACGAGAACAATATAGTCTCGAAACGTCGCCAAAATAGTTGGTTTTTATTTATTGACTGAACCTCAAGAACCTTACTAAACATTTAGTAGTAACATTCAAGAAATTTATCTATATATATAAACATAAACATACCTTCACTAAACTCATTATACTGTTTCATCACTTCCAATATTCTGGCCATGTCGCTATTGAATTTTCTTTTACCCCTAAGTGGAAAATGAGTAGGCATCACTCCATGATTTTCAAAAAATTCGGTAATGGTATTTTTTGAAGTTCGAAGTCGTTTTCTGAAATAAAAATATAGATAGAAAACGTTGATTTTCAACTGGGTTTATTCGTGTTATTTATAATTGGGAAATCTTGAAATACGTTTTATTATAAAAATAAAATAATAAAAAGGTTCTATATTTATTCTGGGGTCTTAAGACCCTTAAGAATAAAAAGTAAAGTACAGACAAGGCCTTCAAAGCCTTAAAATTGATATCCAATGATATTATTTAGAATAAAACAACAAATAATAACAATAATAAAATAAAAATATAACAGAAATATACCAATAAAATAACAGAAATATTTGTGCTGATACAATAAACTTTTATGTTTAATAAATGGTTCAAATTATTATATAACTAAATAGTAGTTACTGACCGCTTTCATGGATCTGAATGGACAGTAAGTGGTTAAAGAAGTGATATTCGAAAGTGAAAAGGGCATATGTAGGGAAAATGGTGAAAGGGATTGAGCTCTTTAGACATGTGGATCGGATTAGGAAAGATCTGTCGAAAGCAGCGGAGCAATGAGCGGGAGTATACAAATCTGAAGAACAGAAGATTTGAAGGAATTCAGAAATGTAAGGTTGGCTTTGATATTGGGTGATTTGGTTGAGAAAGGATGCCAGAAAACACAGGCGACGATAGGAAGTTAAGAGCCACTGCGCATAAAACTGTGAGCGTTCCTCTGAATCCCGAAGATGAAGCGAATGAAGCAGTTATAGTCTTTTGAGTCCATACACCATACACAGCACAGCAATAGCAAAAAACAAGTACAGAATAGGAGCCATGGTTTTCAGGAGGCAAATGGAGCCTATTACGAACACTTTATAGAACATTAAACGTATAAAACGACATGAAAATCAAAACAGGAATAAATAAGAAGTTAATTTATAAATTGTTTTATAAAATAGTTTCTAAGTTGTTGAGCAAACATATTTATTTGTTTGAAAATAAATTAATATAAACTATATAAAATAAAACATACTTTAGCTTTAACTGATTTATCCACAATTCCGATATTCCCTTTTTTGGCGCAACATCGGCGAGCTCCATAGCTTCTTCGTGCGGTGTATCTGGTATATTATTTTCATATCTAATCGACATTAAAACAAATCCTGAAAGTATAAGTAATTATAAATTTTATTATTTTTTTAAAATTGTTTGATGCTTTATTTCTAAATAAAAAACAAAGAGGCATTATCTTGAATTCACTATCGTCTGCTGAGTATAGCAAGCGATCCCATTGATTCAATTTTCTGATTCTACGTTTTTTAGTTACTATTTTTTTTTTTTTTTTTTTTTTTTAAGGAATGTCACAACGCAATATCTTCAAAACTATGTAAGAAATGACTTGTGGAGATCTTAAATAATAATGATTACCAGCTACAAACAAGAATAAAACAAAACATTTTTATAGAATGAAAACAATCGAAAGATTTTAAATTTAAAACTAATTCCAAATACAGGTTCCTAGGAAGACCGTACTTGACCGGTTCAGTTGATTTTGAAAAATCTGATTCCTTTTTTCTAGTTCCACAAGATGAAGAATACTTTTCATAGTTTTTAATGCATTTATTTTCATTCATTTATTTCAATAAAGCAATAAAACGTAGGGCTCGAACTTCGTGGTCTGGAGACCCTCCTGTGGCCCACCCTGCCTCTACAAGGTTGGGAAAACCTGGCGGTTGAGGGGGACTGCTGACCACATCACCCTCCTTGTATAACCGTCTAGGTCTTGGAAACGATACTTAGCGGTGCAGGTTTTTTATTTATTTATTTTTACATTATAAGGAAATGAGGAAATTATTGTCTTTACTCGGTAGCTGTTACCTTAATTTAAGAGTCAAGATATATTATGACATGTACCTATGTATGTATAATATTTGCATGTATTCATCATGAATGATGTTACCAAACTTGTCACTAGCCGGCTGGCAAAAAGCCTATTATTGCTTCCGTTGGATTTCGGGTGACATCGGCAATGTTCGGGGCGCTCCGTTTACAGCTTCATAATAGAAACTAAAATAAAACTGTTTTTATTTTAATCTCAGTTTAGGGTTTGTGTCATAATAAAAATATATTAATTCATAAGTGAAATGTAATATACAATTTGGAACACGAAAAGGAAACTGCCTTTTTTTTGAGCAATTTACATGTGTTTATTTCGAAATGAATGTAAGATATTTTTGTGTTATATATATATGATTCCACAAACACGATATCTTTTTCGGCTTGATTAATTTCCAAAGTTCACGATTAACTATATAAGCAAAGTATGTTGCTGACTTTTGCTTCATTTTTCTATTTAAAAAAAAAAAAAAAAAAAAAAAAAAAAAAAATCCGTTACACAGCGCCCCGTTTAAAAAACGCCGCAAAAAACAGAAGTAAAAATATAAGATAAACAAAAAACACTGATAGCTTCTTAAAAAATTCCACCTTTCCTTCATCCTGGAAGAAAGCTAAAATACAACCCTTACAAAAGAAATCTAACCCATCTTCACTTAATGATTTCCGTCCCATATCAATACTTTCCAATCTGTCCAAACCCCTTGAAAGACTAGTACAATCACAAATCTCCAATTTCCTAGAAAACTCTCATCTCCTTAATCCGTTCCAATCTGGGTTCCGACCTGGTTACTCAACTCAGACAGCCTTAACAAAAATTACTAATGACATACATACTGCTCTTGACGAACGAAAAGTAACTGTCCTTATCCTTCTAGATTTTACCACAGCCTTTGACACCCTAGACCATTCTATTCTCCTCACGAAACTAAAAGCCCTATCTTTTTCCTCAAGCTCTCTCCTCTGGTTTCATTCCTTCCTCTATAGTAGAACTCAAATAGTATCCATACCAAACCAGCAACTTTCCTCTTCCCTTTCATTGACATCAGGGGTAGCCCAAGGTTCCAGTGTCTCTCCTACTCTTTTTTGTGCCTACATAAATGATCTACCAAATTCCATTCACCATTGTTCCTACCATCTATACGCGGATGATTTCCAGATATATCTATCCTTCCATCCCTCTGATTTAATTAAATCATTCTCCCTTATCCAAGAAGACCTTAATAGCATTTGCAAGTGGGCCTCTGATAACAAATTAAAATTAAATGTAGAAAAAAAACGCAGGCTATTATCATAGGTTCTAATACCCATCTGAGATCCCTTCCCCACCTCCCGATCCTGTCTATGAACTCCCAACCTATTCAATTCCACCCCACAGTCAAAAACCTTGGTATTACCTTTGACCAAACCCTTTCATGAAAACCTCATATCTCCCAAATTTCTCGACGGGTTATATCCATCCTTAAACTATTCCATTCTTCCCAGGACTCCCTTCCGAAACCTACTCGTCAACTCTTGGTTTCTTCACTTATCCTACCCCATTTTGACTACAGCTGTGTTGCATATGGTGGCTTGACGGCGGAACTCGAGAGTAAACTAAGGAGACTAATGAACTGTTTCGTTAGGTTTATCTTTAGGGTTCCAAAAGCCTCCCACACATCACATCTATATACAGCGTTAAAATGGATTTTTCCTTCATCCCGCATAAATTACTTCCTAGCCTCCTTCCTCTATCAAACCATCAATTCTCGGAATCCCTCCTACATCTATAACATCTTCCAGTTCAGATCCTCGGTCTCCTCCCGCACTACAAGATCTCGCTCCTCTGTGTTGTATACTTCTTCCCATAAGAGTACATCATTTGACCACTCCTTCATTTCCCGTGCTACTTCCTTGTGGAATTCACTACCCTGTAATATCCGTAATGCTCCATCTCTGTCCACATTTAAATCCCTTCTCTTTCAATACCTCCTTTCCCTCCAGAATGATACTGACTAGCAAAACTTCACTAAAAAAAAAAAGAAGTGCATTTAGTAGATGTAAATAGGTTTTTATTTTTTCTCCTGCAATTATTGGATTTTTGTAATTTTCATTTCTATTTTTGTTCTTTATTTGTAAAATTGTAAATAGTTAACCAGATTGTTAATTTATTTTATTTCATCTTATGAAAGCTAGACTCATTGTATTTATTTATGTACATTGTATTATTCTTAGGGGACATCGTCCCAGAATAAAGTTTATTTTCTATTTCTATAGCTACAAAGCTATATGCGAAGTGCATCGAACATTGCCGATGCCACCCGAATTCAATCGAAAACAATGACCGGCTTTTTCTGACTATTCGGCCGACTGATCGGCCTTTTTGCTGGCTGACTAGCCGGCCAAAGTCATTATTAATCATTAATAATTAATCACGGCCTATCTCTATTAATCATTATCTCCAACTCAAACTCCTCACAAATAAATAATATATAGACAATAATATTATCATTATCAACCACGTAGCTTACTTGGAAGTATAGATTCATTAATTGTAAACGAAGATGTACATGTACAAGGTACATCATCACAGCAGCAACTGAGCATTGGTGCTCTAACGGTTCTAATACTTTTTATCATTTTATTTTTTACGTTTCTTCTGTACCGCCCGCGGGTACGCAATTGGCATTGACAATACTGCGGGGATTCCATGAACATGATGGAAGCTTGGCGGGCGGTCCGAGGAAAACCATCAAGGATATATCCCGATTCGCCCGAAAAGGTCGCTTCTTCCAGCAATTCACTCATCATTCTGAAAAAAAACATAATAATTATAAAAAAAAAAAATTGAAAATATATGTACTTCTATATGATCTAGTTGTAAAACATGCTAGTAAAAAGTAAGGCCATAAATTGTTCAGGTCAAAAATGACGGTATGAAGATCGTTTTACTAAAGTAGAACCTCACTAATCCGACAGTTAAGGGACCAATGGGTAGGGCATAACGACCAAAAGTCAGATTAACCGGACATTTCAATGAAACATGTTTTACACAGTATAGTTAAAAGTGTATTATTATCCTATTAAAAGCTATGTATAAATAAATAAAGCCTTTTATTGCTTGAGGAAACAAACAATATTTTGGAGAACAAATAATAACTTGGAACATAAATAAAATATAATGTACTGCTTCTAAGATATTTACAATAAATAATAATCTATTGCGAAGTTATAGTTAGTATTTCAAAAACTGATTGCAATATATTTAGAAATATATGATTGGAGGATGTTGCCTCGTGCAGGCCTTCCCTTAATGGGTGTCATGGTTTAACTTCCCTGGAGACCAAAACTTACTGGGAAGTGGAGTTCACAATTTCATTCCATAGTTCTTTCCATTTTTCTCTATCACGAGCAGTTCTCATCCAATTGGGACCAGTGGCAGTCTTGAAGACATCACTCCAGCGCCTGTTCTGCCTTCTTCGCCTTCTCTTTAAATTGTATGGGATCAATTCGGTAACCTTTAAAGACCATCTGTCATCCTGAATTCTGGCAAGGTAGATATATGTAGGCTTATATCCTTAATTCTAGATTCTTTGCGCATAGCGGCTCACTTAATTTTATCCTTTTTTTGAAGTTCATAATGCTTCTTAGAACAGAATATTGCCATACTTTTAGCTTGGATTCTTGCTGTTTGGTGAGTGCCCAGGTTTGGCAGCCATAAGCAACTGGAGGAAGAACGCGGCTTTCAAACATCACTTTCTTATCTTCCAACTTAAAGTTACCCTTCATTACTTCTTTTAAGGACCAGTATTTTTGGCAGAAAAGCTATATATAAACATTTTAAAAAATATATGAAACAGAAACATACGTTATTATATATACACTAATACAATAATATTATTGTATGGATATGGTTTAGCCAGTTTTTTATACATTATATGCAAGCATTAGCCGTGGTAATACTTTATTGTAATATGTTTAAAGAAAACTATCTCAGGTTTAATATTTTTTGCAATGAAGTATTTTCTAAACGTCGTTTTTAAGGACGTTTAGATAGGCCCGGAACTAGGTTGGGGCAAGGGGAGGGGTGTGTGGCAAAATTTAGTCTTTAAATATAAATTATACCTGAAATTATTACCTACGAAATGAAAAAAAAAAAAATTAAACTACTTCGAAATCGAACGATTTACTGCGAAGATATGGTCTTGGGAAAAAGTGTAGAAATTGGCCAACTGGAGGTCAGTCCCACTTCTCCGCGAAAACATGTTTGTAGTACTTTTTTGTCTATAACTCCGAAACTATTTATCCGTTTCTTAATTACTTTTTTCATCTTAAAGCTGATTAAATTTACTATTAGTCTATTAAATATGAAGTTTTAATAATGTACCTTAAAAGCACGCTAAAAAAACCCGTACTGTATTATAATCCACGTTTTATTGCACATTTTTTACTAATGTGTATATTTTGGATAAATATCAAAATTATGACATCTTCAGAGGGCTAGTGTGTTTGTTTTACGGGATTTAATATAAATTACATATATATATATATATATATATATATATATATATATATATATATATATATATACGATATAGTAGTAAATTTAACCAGCTTTGGGATGAAAAAAAATGGAATTTGGGATCGGACAAATAGTTTCGGAGTTATAGCGAAAAATGTGCCAAAAAAACGTTGATCACCTGAAAGTACGGGATCTTTAGCGTTCTGGAATGTGTATTTCAAGAGACCCGATTAAAACTTTACACACAGAGTCTAATAGTAACTTTTATCTTCTTTAAGAGAGAAAAAAAAAAGAAATTTGGAGTAGGACGAATAGTTTTGGAGTTACAGACAAAAAAGTACTACAAACATGTTTTTGCGGAGAAGTGGGACTGAGCTCCAGTTGGCCATTTTCTACACTTTTTCTCAAGACCATTTCTTCGTGGTAAATGATCCGATTTCGAAGTAGCTTTTTTCATTTCGTTGGCAATTCCAGCTACAATCGATATTTAAAGACTTTCTTCAAAAAAAGCTTCGTTTTCGTGATATAACGAAAATAAATAACCGGTATTTTGGGAGGCTTTAGGCGGTTTTGGATATAAAGCCGATGTCAGCCGTGATAGCACTTCATATTTATTCAGATTCAACTTCATATTCGGATTCAGCACTCCAAGAAACATAAAGATACGTTGAGAATAAAAGTTCGGCAGCTTTTTCTTGAAAGCGGACTTTTGGAGCCTTATTTTACTGGACTAATAATTGGAGCTATTATAGTAAAGTTATAAAAGATTTATTTAATTAATATTTGAACAGAACACTATGGTGGTCAGCGAAGCTCATTATGAAAGGCCCAATGAGAGCATGAATCAATAAATCCCTTATAACTAGAGTTTTACGATCTGATTAACTGACTCACTTTTTTTTTTTTTAGTACATTTTTTTTTTAGAAGTGTTTTAGAAAATTATATTACAATCTTCAATCTTCCTCACCTTAAGACAATGAGTAATATATATGACATAACATCCATTTACACAGCATGTATAATCAAAATTGCTCACATTAGGGAAGTAGAAATAAGAAAATATCAATATAAAAAACACTTAAGTAATTTTAGACGAATTTGTTGGAGCAACGATTCGATGCCATTACCCGAATTAGCTAAAACGATAAAATAAAATGGAATATCATTGTTGGTGATGATTGGAATTTTTAAAATCGCATTTCACAAAAAAAAAAAAAAAAAAAAAAAAAAAAAAAAAAAAAAAAAAAAAAAAAAAAAAAAAAAAAAAAAAAAAAAAAAAAAAAAAAAAAAAAAAAAAAAAAAAATGAATCACTGTATCGGTTATCAACATTTGTGCTCACAGATATTTATCGATATTCAGAGCTCAAAATATCGATATTTTTCTTCCGATTTTCATTCCTAGGAGGAGGGGAGAGGTTAAAAGGAAGAATTAAAATTGCATGGAATTTTAATTAACTATCTAGAGGTTTTTATTTTATGAATTTTTTTTAACTATTGGACCTTTCATATCAGGTAGGCTAGAAATCAATTTAATTGAGGAAATAAACATAAATGAAATACTTACACTGCTAAGATACCACCTTTAATTTTCCTACTGCTTTGCAAAGTTTTTCTTATTTCAGAAAGGTTCGATATGTGATAAAAGCCAGAAGGGTATTTTCGGTTTGGGAAGTTGAGTAGAAGTTCATTATCTTTTATAAACCGATCATACATACTCATTCGACGCGTATTCTTTATGTAATCAAAATCCATTAATCTTAGTCTCTGTTTTGCTTTTCTTAATTTTATAAGTTGTTTTTTTATGAGACGTTTTAAATATTTTTTAGTGTGATGTTTTCTGTTTCTTCTGTTTTTCTTCTTTTTTTTAATCCTCCTTCTTATTGCGGTCTCAATATCTATACGTTTTTTTTTTAATCTTGTTTTCATTGTTACATTACTTCTCAGTGTAATTTGACTGTTTCCTATGGTTTTGTTAGAGCCTTTTTTCATAGTTACATTACTTCTTAGTGTGATTTGACTGTTCCCTATAGTTTTATTAGAGCCTTTTTTCATTGTTACATTACTTCTTACTGTGTTTTGACCATAAATTTTTTGTTTGTTTAAGTCTTTTTGCATTTTTACGTTACTCCTTATTGTGTTTTGACTGTTCCATCTTGTGTTTTTACCATCCATTTTCGGTTTGTTTAAACCTTTTTTCATGTTTACGTTACTTCTTATTGTGATTTGGCTGTTCCCTAAGGTTTTGTTAGAGCCTTTTTTCAGTGTTATTTTACTTCTTTGTGTGATTTGACTGTCCCCTCTTGTTTTGCTTAAATATGTTTTCGTTTTTATGTTACTTCTTACTGTGATCTGACTATTATTTCCGCTGTATGGATTAAAATAATTTATCTTTCGCTTCTTTTTAACTTTCCTTGGTGACTTGTGTCTTCTGCGAATTTTCCTCCTTCTGCTTATCAACAGCTTTGATCTTTCACCAACCTTTTTATGCCTACGTCTTTTTGATTTGCTATAATTTATTATTTTCACTGGGTCTAAAAAAAAAAAATAAAACAAAATAAATTAAAATTAAACTTTTTATGACAACCTTAATATCTCTTTTTTGAAATGAATGCAACTCAATTAATACTAAATTTTGTAACTAAGAATATATTCATTCCTAATTTCCAGTCGACTTTTCTGAATCAGTTGAGGTACGCATGATGATACAGAAAGATCAATCCTAATTGACTTTCCTGAAGATACTTAATGCCTGGATTAGGGAACTATCACTGAGAGAGCTGGAATTTAAGAAATATGTTATTGATATAATATAGCATATGACTCAATAATATTTTGACCCAGTGGAGGAAGGTACAATTTAACGAGAATGAATTTCAATATGGCAGCTACCAATGACCGAAGCTTTGCCACTGATTTGGTCAAATAACAACGAAGAAAGTGATAATACTTAAGTACGTCATATTTTATAGATTTAACTTTAAAAAACACAAGTTAAGTAAGCTACATCTCCATGAGTGATGTCTCAGAGTTCAGAGAGGATTTTTCCTATTCCGTGGTGAGGAAACTGCTCTAGTACAATTGCAAACTGCTCTAGTACAATTGCAAACTGATGTAGTACAATTGCAAACTGATGTAGTACAATTGCAAACTGATGTAGTACAATTGCAAACTGCTCTAGTACAATTGCAAACTGATGTAGTACAATTGCAAACTGATGTAGTACAATTGCAAACTGATGTAGTACAATTGCAAACTGATGTAGTACAATTGCAAACTGATGTAGTACAATTGCAAACTGCTCTAGTACAATTGCAAACTGATGTAGTACAATTGCAAACTGATGTAGTACAATTGCAAACTGATGTAGTACAATTGCAAACTGATGTAGTACAATTGCAAACTGATGTAGTACAAAATACAAACTTATTGATAAGTTTATTTGTCGACAAGATATGGTAGTCCTGAGCTCGCTCTATCCGAGTTTTTATTCTCGATTTCCAATTTAGTAAAGCTTCTCCTTCCAAACGCATGGTTTTGGCAGATGTAAATTTTCTTTTCCAGCAACGCCGCAAATGTATTTTAAAACTATTTTTGATATTTACAACAGTATTCATTATCTACAACATGTAAACATGAGGAAAAGGAATCAATGGTTTGTCAATAACTTGTAAAAAACTACTTACATATAGCTCTTCAAGTTTAAAATAATTGAGTTGAGATGAAATTTAAATACTAATAATCAAATGAATTTATGAGCTAATTGATAAATAGAATAAAGATTGAAGAAAAAAAATAATTTAATAAAAAATATATATAAATGAATAAAAAATATATATATATATATATATATATATATATATATATATATATATATATATATATATATATATATATATATATATATATATATATAATTTAGTAGGTAAAATTATATAGACTGTTTATTCGTTGCGCTCCATGTTATCAACGTGATCCATGAATAAACTTATTTATTGTATAGTCGTTTGTTGTTAGCAAATGACAACATGACTATTGTTGTAAAACATATTCGCAGCAACTGACCCATCAGTCTGTATACAGATACATGTTTGATAGCTTGAAGCGGTAGTCAAATTTTTTTTGTTGAAATCATCGCTGGAAATCGGGGTGGATTAATTATAACTGGTTAGTTATATAAATTCAGCAAATAGTAAATTTTCGTATATTGTAAATATTAATACAAATTATTTGTTTTTTTACATTTAAATTTCGACAAACCGTGATTTATTTCATTAACAGAAAATCAGATCGAAAAAGTCATAAAATACGTAAAACTTACATACCGGTAAACTGATTGATTTGCAGATTTTTAAATTCGCAAGGGCACATCAAAAATCATTGAAAATAATATCCCTCGAATCAAAACACGAACAAACTAAAATTGGATTTTTTTGACACACTATTGGTTAACAAAGCAAAATCTTGAAATTATAGGCAAAAACAGACTTCAGATTCGAATTCTGCACCCTTGAAAACAAACCCAAATGAAATTTGAAGTCGATGCAAAAATTTTTAGAGGCTCAAATTGCGATGTCTAGAAAAAACACCGTTTCGTCCCAATATTCAGAAGTAACAGGGACGAGATACTTGCATACTCACTTCAGTACTAGTAACAACATTCATACCTATTACCTTCGTACTGCCTACTACCCTAGACTAGTATTTCTTACTTGCCATCTCTACCTGTTACCAGATACTCGTTTACCTAAACCAGTATTTTCACTTCCACTCTTGTACGAGTATTTTCTGGAAAAATGTCAGCCGGTCATCATTCTATAAGACACTCTTACATTCTTTATTATTTTATTATTGTTAATTTTAAATAATCATTAAATTACACTCAAATATGAAATCTATACATAAGCAATTGTACTATTTTTGTTATTCATAAATCAAATAATAAATATGTATGCTGTTATAAAACATCTAACATCTTAAATAATAATTTGCCAATTATTTATTATCTTGTTGATAATTCATTAATGTTTTTAATTGAAGTTTTATTAACTGCAATCAGCCAAAAAAAAAATTGCTATTCATTCAACTACCAGTATTTTGTGAATAAAATGGTTGAGGGTAATAAAAAACGTTTTATGGAAAAATTGAATTTTATAGAAACAATGTAATTTAAAAGATTTAAAAAAAAAATAACCATACATATATTTATTATATTATATTTAGGTAATTGTTCGGATCAGCGACACCACCAAACTGGCTTGACCCGCGCTACACCGACCAGTTCGATCCTTACGCTTCACTTCATGTTTACATTTTTCGATAGTTCATTCCTATAACCTCACATGTAAACAAAAACAATCCAAGTTGAGACTGTAGAAGTGTTGTTAATTAAACAATTACCGAATTAATTAATGAAAAAGTTCATTTAATCTCGAATAAGGAATGGTTGAATGTTGTGAAACATACACAGCAGATAATTAAATCGCAAGCTAAATTAGATGGGATTGTATTAGAAAACTTTGAGGAAATGATAATAAACTTATCAGAACGGAGTAGCAGCAGTGTGTGCGGTGAGGCGAGTGACGCTGAAGAAACTAGTGATGATGAAGTTTTCCCCCTTCCTCCTGAATACTAAATTATTTTTGTATATTTTTATATTTATATTTATATTATATTTTTGTATATATTGTTTTTAAACAATATGTATAAAGCATAACGTATAATAAACCATAATAGAGCACAATTCATTTCTTTGTTGTTTGAGTTGAATTAATTTCTTTTTTGTTTAAATAGTTTCCCAGAATAATATAAAGTAAGGGATTGTTACAAAAGAAAACATTCCTTTTAAAAAAGGCAGTCTATTTCCGAGAAGGGATGTGGGTTTTCAGTTTTATTTAAGGACTTTAAGGTGTTACTGCGTATCATGACAAATATATCCTCTCGCGAGCCAGATGCCTGTAGCTCTCAATCTAACTATAGTTGCATAACGATCGTCCATGTTCACTAATTATAAACTAACAATAAAAAAATATCAATAAAATAATATACAATGCTCAATTGAAAGAATCAATAGTTATAACTAAATTTGACTTGTCGTGTTAGGTGCTACTTACATCAGACCTATAATAGTGCAAAACTAGAGTTATAACCGCCAATGAGCATTGGGAGTCGAGAAAAAAAACAATACGAAAATCAGTTTTTTTTCTCAGTACTCAGTCAAGATAAAGAAATGATTCTTTCACGCTAAATCGTAGTTTTCTATGCTATTTAAAATTAAAATAGTTTCGTGATGCTGAAGACACGACCCGGCTTTAGGGTGCTCAAAAAGACACATATAATATTTAAATAATCAAAGCTATGTTACATAATTTATATTACAGGTTTACGTTTTTAGTTATAACATTAACCACTTATTTATAGTCCTATCCTTAATCTTTTGATCTTTATGTATGACATTAAAATTAATAACTACCTGAAACATTTTTAGTCTTCTATAGACTTCAGTTATATAAAACAAAAACAAAAATAAATAAATTACAGCTCCACTTTGGCAGTAAACTAATAGTTTTGATTATAAAAATATAAAAATATATGCACTATTCTACGGAGAAAACAAAAAGATTAAAATTAAAAAGCCAATTATAAAGAAATCTGAAATGTTTCCAAAAATAATAAAAATCCAAAATAAAACAAATAAAAATTTGTATTTTGCTTTTTCACTTACTTTATCCAAACCGTCATTTTCCCCAGGAGATATCTACATTTTATTTGTAAAAATCATTCCTCAAAAATATTTATTTACAATAATTGATCAGAAAAACCACCATAGCATAGCAATAGCATCAAAGAATCAGCATACATTCTGTTTTTTATCCATGCATATAACATTGGATATAAAACTGATGTGAATAAAAAATTCCGAGGTTAAATATAACTTGAGATATCTCAATAAGGAAAAATCCCGTGACCTTCTGATTTGGGCTGAATTTTGTAGTTACAGTTTCCCCTATATTTTTATTTCAAATAGCAATGAAACCCTTAGATTAATGAATAACCTAAAAATAATATCAGATTTTGGTTAAAAAAAAAAAACTCCCCTTACCTATATTTTTTAAAAATGGTCTTATTTGAAATTTAGTGTGTAAAAATTAAAATAATAATAAAAATAAATCATTTTAAAACGTTTTATTTATATAAAATAGGTAAAGAAATTTTTTAACTGAAACTGACATCATTTTCAGATTCCTCAGCTCAATAACGATGTAGAAACATAATTTTGTCGAAATCAAAAATTAATTTTTTTTTACCCCTAAACTTTGTTGGAGTTTAGAAGGCAAGACTGTCAATTTCTAAAAAAACCGTAAATAATTTCCGCTATCTCACATATTTCGTCACCGATTGAAACCAAAGGGTCATCTAGAAGTCATAAAACTGCTTTTTAAGCCCGCCGCAAGTTGAGGCGCAGCTTTGTGATTTGAAGTACGGTGACTCACAGTGAGTTTCTGTGAAAACCAGAAATGATAGGAACCCCGCATGTTGGGCCGCAGTGCCACCGCAGGCAGTATTCTCCGTACGTGACTCCGCGGATCGCAGTTTGCATGCCGCACTTTTTCACCGACTGTCAACGTAACTTTTGTAAAATTGATAGAAAAATTAATTGAGACAGGGCGAAATCATCGCCTGTTGTATGATACAAGCCATGCAGATTGTATGAAAAATAATTTGAAGGCTGAGAAATGGTAGGAAGTGGCCAAGGAATGCGATATGAGAAGTGCTAAGTTTATTACTTTATTATTTATTACTTAGTATTGGTAGGAAGTTAGGTACAAAATACATATCAGTATTTTCCCTTAGCAACATTTTCCCCTGCCATGGAACGGACCCCACAGTGTTAAAATAGTTGGTGAAATTTTATCGAATTGAGAAAGCTTTTTGTCCACTTCGGGTATTTTTGTAATCCAATGGGCATGATTGATCTTGTGGCATAGCTTCTTCAGTGCAATATTCACTTTGAACTAATGTATAATGCCTTTAATAATTGTGCAATATACAAGCTGCCTTCACAACCCTATTAACCTTAATTTCAAATGGTACCCGGAAAATTCGAAAACGTGAAGGAATTATCCCGAAGCGCATTCAACTGTTTGTCGCGCTCGGGATAGTCGATAATTAAAAACTTTATTTTCATAATTATCAGCGGATCGTTTTGGAAATATTCTCATCAAATTTTCAGATGAGGAGAATGCCTCATCTCCTACAAAGACAAATGGCATTAGCTCCTCTATTGGAGCTAATATAGTAGGTGTTGGAACATGCAAAGAATGATTCAAAAACATTTTCCACACTGCACTTGTGTATTTCGCTACACTATGTACTACCAGGAATGCTAGCCATTTTGAAACTGCTTCATAAAACTGCGTTTCAACTTGCGGTGGACTCACCATCAGTTTCTTCCACCGCAGAAACTCAATGTGAATCACAGTGCTTAACGTCACGAGGCTGCGCCACAACTTGCGGCGGGCTTTATAGGTAAGGAGAGTTTTTTTTAACCAGAACCTGATATTATTTTTAGGTTATTCATTAATCTAAGGGTTTCAATGCTATTTGAAATAAAAATATAGAGGAAACTGTAACTGCAAAGGTCACAGGATTTCTCCTTATTGAGATATCTCAAGTTATATTTAACTTCGGAATTTTGTATTCACATCAATTTTATATCCAATGTTATATGCATGGATAAAAAACAGAATGTATGCTGATTCTTTGATGCTATTGCTATTGTTATCGGTTGAACAAACCAGCTGTTATGGCCGGTAGAAGTTGTTGATGAAATCTCAACTTCAAAATCTCAACGTCCTACAAAGGGGTAATAAATAAATATTGTTTGATTTGGATAAAATTTCACAAATAATGGTTTTTTGGTGCGTTAAATCGACATTTAAGGTCAGTTTTTCATGAAAAAAAAGTCCACTAATTTACAGCGGATCATTGGAATTTTGTCATTTTTTTTTTGGTTTTTGAGCACCCTAAAGCCGGGTCGTGTCTTGAGCATTACGAAACTATATTTATTTTAAATAAACTACGATTTAGCGTGAAAGAATCATTTCTTTATCTTGACTGAGAGCTGAGATAAAAAATAAAACCTGATTTTCATATTATTTATTTCTCGACTCCCGGCGGCTATGACTCAAGTTTTGCACTGTTATAGGTCTCTACAACCCACACAAAAATCGGCATTCAATTCTGTGAGTTACAACTTAAAACGTCCCCTTGGTAGTAATTCCACAGTTAAAACCAAAAAAACTTTTAATACTGCTCTATAGTTTCGATTACACCTTTTTTCCTCCTTAGTAAAAAAAACAACTAAAATTACTGATTTTTTATCTAGATGAAAAATAGATATAATAAAAACGTGTATAAATACATTCATTCATATGCGTTTTTGTATAAATTTATAAATGTATGTAAAACTTTTTTCTTTTTTTTTTTTATAAAAGTGATCTTCTTAATCACCTAATCGGAAGTCAATAAAATATAATTTAGCTTTCCAGCCTCTTATTGTTTCGTTTTAATTTTCCCAACTACCAATTTTAAATATCTCAACACAGACGAAGATGTTGGAATAACATCCTCTAATTCAAATGTTTATTTTGTAGTAATATATATTAAATCAATGTCCTTACAGTTTTGCCAAATACTAAATAACTCCTTTCGCTGAATATAAAATTCGTTTTCTGACAAGAAAGCAAATAAAAGCAGCTAATTTTTTCACGTTTATTTCATATACCCTCTAAGTCACCTCTACCATAAATTTCAGAGAGGTACTTTGGGGAACTTTTTAGTAATAGATCTTTTTAGTTTACGGCACTTTTAAAAATATTATATAATGGGTCAAATTATTAAACAATTATTTGTAAAATGGCTTACTGGTATAACGATCGTCTATATTCTAAAATAACAATAAAAAAATATCAATGCGATGGTACACAAATATCAATAGGCAAAATGTATAGGTTAAACAAAATGTGACCTGACATAGATATCCACCTGCTAAAAACGAAAGAACCTCTAATACTGTTATATAAACATCTCCCCTATACACCTAACAATAATTAATTTTGATTATGACTTTTTCCCTCTAGATTGGCCATTCGTCCCATTATGCTATGGTGCGTTTCTTTCACATCCAGAGCAACTTTAAACTGATGGATACTACTATTACACCATATAAAATATTTTATAATATCCTTCGTCCAGCCAATGAGGGGTGTAGATTCCATGAAATATCTGATAATTTTTTAATTCATAACGATCGTGGAAGGTACTAGAAGCAAAAGTTTGAAAAAAAGCTTTTTTCCCGAAAAGCACCGATTTACAATAACTTTTATCTCGAAAATCGCTAGAATTTTGACAAATTATCATATAGAATCAATTTTATAGAAAATTTAATTAGCTTTATTTTGAATTTAAACATATTTTTCTAGAGTCCACCGTTTTCGAGATATAATCGAAAAACCCCAAAATAGGACCATTTCCCCTCCCCCCACCCTATGCTCACCACCTTAGGGTGGGACTTTTCGAATGTTTACCTTCAAACTACTTCTAACTAAGCTTTTAATTACAAAAATATTTCATGTTTCATCCACTCTACAATGTGTTTATTGACTGGATTATCCTGACACATTTAGTACTTCTGATCTTATTCAATAAAAAATATAAAATAAATAAATATATAAAAAATAAATAAGAAACGGAATATATCATTAATGAATGGTTATTTTATTATATTAACACCACATTACCTGTGAATAAAGCTGTTTTTTTGGGTTGGCAATATGTTATTGGCTTAGGACAACGACACTCCATTAACATTTCCGATGGGTAATTGTAAGAAGGAAATTTCCTAAGAAATCTCCTCTTTTTTTTCTTTTTTAAGTTCTTTCCTAATTGTTTTTGTGTGACTGAGTATAAAGCAATCGCCTTATTTATTTTATTTTGCATGATGGGAGAATATAATCTTTGTTTTTTTTCTAACCTATGGAGGAAATGTTTGTTAGCAACAGATTGCTCTAAAAGTACTAGTTTTCTTTTACGATGTTTTATGCGACGACGGCAATATTTCTGTTTTTTTATTACCGCTCTCAATTTCTTTTTTAACTTTTCTTCTCTGAAAATCAGTTTCATCCTGATTGTATTCTGTAATTTTGGGTCGTAGATATCTTGTATCATATCAAATGCCATTTCAACATTTTTTAACAAGGCCCTTATTTTCTCTTCCCTTCTAATTAGACGAAACATCAATCGACTTCGCCTCCACTCTTTCGACTTTGCTGGTTTTACATTCGGTATACCTTTAATAGATTGCCATTGTGATGTGTTTTGCGCGCTAAAAGCCTGCAGTTTGCTACAGGCCCTCAAATCTTTGTCTGTAACTTTTGGATAGTGTTTAGGTACTTTGGTTTGTTTTTTACGTACAATTCTTATGTTTTGTGTTACTACAACACTTGCACCTTTATACTTTAATAGCTTGTCGACTTTACGAGTGGCAAATCTATTTGTAAAAATTATACTTTTCTCTGGAGTTGTATACTGTCTTAAGAATCTTTTCAAGTTGTTACATATTAATAAATCCTTTTGCTTGAACCATTCCTGGTTTTTATTTTGTGGAGTTGGTACCTGGTTTTTATTTTGTGGAGTTGGTACCTGGTTTTTACTAATTATTTTCTTAGATACCGGTTTCTTATATTTTTTATGTTTTTTCCGAGATGTCTTCAATTTTATTCCTTTTGGAATAACACCCCTGTTTAATTTTTTTAACACCTTACCGAGAATATTGGATAACACCTTCTCGGTTTTATATTGACACTTGGAATTACCTATTGATTGTAAGCTTACTAATTTTTTTTTTATCCATTTGCGTAAACCCTTCACTTCAGTATCTTTAATCATTTCCATAGCTTTTATCATACCAGGTATAAATGAAAGCCGTTGTTTTTTTCTGCTTTTAATGAATTTCCTAAGGGATCTAAACCTTTCAGATTTGTACGTAAAGTATTTCTTTCTACTATTTGATACAACGAATTTAGCAATTTCTTTATCTTCCTTTTTATTAAATATTTTAACACTTTTTAAATTACCTTTTCTAGTGTAAAACTTGACTTTTTTGTGGGGTTTCTTTTTTTTCTTTGTCATTTTGTTTCGGTTTTTATCCCATACACGATTGCCCGATATTGGCAAGCCTAGTAATGGTTTCGGTACTGTAATTGCAGATGGCGAAAAAAGTTCGCCGTTTACGCTATATTGAATGCCGTATGAACGTATTATTCTAAATATGTTTGAGAATTTTTTTGAAACGCTTCTTTTACAGACTTGTCCTCTGTCTTTTTTGAGTTCTCCAATCAATATTCTTATTCTATTAATTGTCTTCAATTTGTCTCTTAAGCGTAAATATAGCTTTCGACTTAATGAAATGTGTTTGCAGGATATCGGCAAACTTTTGGTTATTAACACGTTTGGATGAACTTTACTTTTCTTTGATACCTTTTTCGGTTTTTTAAAAACATTCGAACTATAAGTCATATTTCTGGAAGAAATTTTTTTTAAACATTTCCTAAGTTCTCCTATCATTTCACTTACGTCATAACGCCGGCGAGTTCTCCCCCCAAAATATACTTCAACGTCCAATCCGTAGATTTTTGAACCAAAACGCACTTTGCGCTCTTTTATTAACTTTCCCCAAGCCAAAACATTATAAGGTCCCCCCTGCGACTGAAAAGATCTGGTCGAATTGAATTTTCCTTTGTGGCCTCGAATATTAGACCTTGATCTTGACCTTGATCTAGATCTTGCCCTACTTCTACTTCTGTTGGTTGTCACTTTTGTCGCTGATGGCCCACTTGTTTTCCCAGATTCTGGTATTTCACTTGATTCCTGTGGGGTATTTTTTGGCTCACTTTCCTTTAATTCTTCTTTTACAGCAACAGTTAAAGACGGATCTGTTACAATACTACTGTCCATATTTGATTGCAAACTGCATAAGGATTTTCTAATTTCATTAGATGGCCCAAACAAAACATATGCTTTTGTGATGATTGAAGGTAACAATTCATTAGACTGCTGGGTTTTCATCTTTTTTTTGCGTGGTATTGAAGTAAATTTTTTCACTAATAAGCGGTAATATTCAAAAGATACAGGCGAATTCCTATTAGAATTTATTACAATATGACCAAGAAGTTTCTTCGTAATAATATCAAATACTTGTTTTTTTATAGTACTGCATACTAAATTTGAGTAAACTTCTATATCGTGTTGAAAATAATGATCTTTGTCACTAGACTGTAAGAATAATTGTAGTAGTGGCATACATTCTAATAAAATTTTGTTTTCTAGTAGAGAAGATAAGTTAGAATATATTTTTCTATTATCGCCTACACCGATATCTATATTGATTTTTTTTAATTCTTGGCTGAGCCTCATATCTTCAATGGGTTCGGGTGATTCCAGCTCAGCCGTTACTGAAGGAGCCGTCTTAAGTTTTTTCTTTGGTTTCCTCGATTTCTTATGGATTTCATGATCTTTCTTTTTCTTCAATTCTTCATTCATTGATGGGTTGGTTGCAGTCGAAGTTGCTTTGGTCTTTAGTATACTTTTTCCTTGTTTCCTCAATCCTCCTTTCGCATGTTTCGGTTTCCTCGAAGTATTGTGGGTTTCTTGTATTTTTTCTGTTTCCTTCGGTGTGTCCATTTTGCTTGGTTGTTGGCCAAGCATTATGTTAGTTGCTGACTGATCTATAGATGCCTTTGAAACCAATGCAATTAAACTATTTAAAGCCATCTTGACGGTACGAATAAAAGCTCTGCCTTTTAGTTTCAAACATACTTTGCCTACAATTTTTTTTAGGCCACGGAATGTGTTTCGTAAGCGTCTTACTCTTGGTACTGATGTTGGCGGTCCTATAGAAAAAATTTCTTTATTGGCTTCTGGGCTATGTATTCCAGGCAGTTGTACCCTCTGTTTTCGTTTTTTTCTACCAATTTTTTTAGATTTGTAACCAGGTCTTAGAGATACTAAGAGGTCTTTTAATTCTTTTTTTTCCTTTCCATATAAACGTTTAGATGTTTTCACTCCAGAGAACATGCGAGAAAGAGCTCTATTAAAATGGTTTGCAAATTGTAGTTGATTGTCTTTAGAAAACGAGGCTATTTCTTTACTATGTTTTAAAAAACATTTTGAATCCTTTTTGGTTTTATCAATGAAACTCGTTTGCTTACATTTGCTTCCCGTTATTTGAGGCTGGGAACAGTGCGAATTTTGAAATTTAGGTTTTTTCATTCTTCTGTGAAAGTTCTGAAAAAAATTAGTTATGTGATCTAAATATGAAGAATACTGCACAGTTGAGACCGCGTTATTGTAATCAGTAGTGTTTGAGAATAAAGCAGTACTCTTACCTTTTGAACTCATACCAGCTTTTGACTTTGAACTAGGCTGCCTATACGGTCTGTAATAGCTCAATAACTTGTAGAATTGCTCAGTGTAAATATAATCCATGATATCAATATAAGAGGGAATTTCTTTAAGGTTAGATGGATGGTCCTCCGGTATAAAACTCATTTTCTTTGTGTCGATACTTTTTCCTGATCTAAATAACTTTCTTGACAGATACCTTCTGCGCAATGTTTTCCTATGATCAATGGAGTTAGGACCTAGATTTGAAGACATCTTGGATTTGAGATTGCGGTTGTATATCAAACGAAATAGTTCTTTCAGTATGGGATACTTCTGTGAAAGTTCACTATATAAATGTCCATCAAATGGTTCTTCCACTAAGAATCCAGAATTGTGGTTTTGAATCCGTTTACGGAATAAAATATTGATAACTGTTCCTAACTGGTCAAATATTTTAAAAATAGTATCCTTGGCAACTTTCAGTACAACGAAGGCCAGCGTAGGATCGGAAAATAAGGTACGTTTGTTAAATAATCCACATCTTTCGCATCGTAAAGGAGGTAACAGCTGAGGCATCTTAAGTAAATGATTCACTATAGTTTTGTGTACTAATTTGTAGATAGCTGTATTTTTACGCCCCAATGACGTCACAGAGAGAAACCGCCTAACAAAAATATTTATTCTTCTCTTTTTTTCAAGTACCATTATAAGAGCTATATTTAATTTGATTATCTTAGGGTCCTGGGGTCCCTTTCTATTTATTTTTAGGTTTTTCGAAATGTATACAAGTTCCTCCAAACATAATCCCTTTAATAATTTTTTATTAAAATTACAGCTATGAATTAAACGTGAGTTTTTCTTCAAGCAAGGCTTTCCTGAGAGCATATGTATTATTGTTGATGTTTTGAAATTGCAGAACATGTCTGTTTTTTTCTGTATTGCGCATTTTACATGATTAATTAATAACCTCGTTACTCCAGCTGGTAGGCCCAAATATTTTCTATTTTCTTCCTTATTTTTCAAAAACCTCTCTACATATGTTAGTGCTTCTAAGCTAAAATCATCCCAATCCAATAAGTCCAAGTCAAGTTGCGACTTATCAGAATCTGAATCAGAATCAGAATCAGTTTCTTCGCTAGAATCAGTTTCATCACAAGAATCAGAATCAGAGGATTCTGAGAAGAGCACTCCAGCATATGCAACGCCGCAGTGTAAATTTTTAAGAAGGCTGTCACAAAAATATATACACGGGTGTGGTGTCCCTTCAAAAACTGTTTCCTTCCCATCGATATTACATACGTAGTTTCGAAATGGATATTTGAAAATAGGTTCCATATTTTTATAGTTTTTGAGGAATACAGACATCATATCATCGAAATTGTTAAAGAAACTACGTATTATAAGCGGGTCTCCCGGCGATACTTTTACACTAAACCTCTGTTTCTTAAACCCAATTTTATTGATTCCAGGCTGCAACTTGCACAGATTACTAATTGAGTTTACTTGTTTACATATTTTCGGCTTCTTCTTCCGTGGCATAAGGCTGAGTTTTTTATTGTAATATCTGATTAATTTAGCGATTTCATGCATAATCAGCAGCCTTTCAGCCTTCAATTTAAACACGCATTTGCCCCAGATACTAAACAGGCATTGGATTCTATAATATAACTGTCTTATACTTACTTCATTTTCTCCTTTATGAAGTGAAAACTTGGAAATATATTTAAGTCTTCTAGAACGTCCTTCAGATGAGCGTAGTAGTATTTTAAATTTACTTTTACTTGAATTTCTCCTTAAATCTTTTTCTAAACTGGTTTTTCTATTAACAGCAAAGGAAACAGTCGGTAACAAGATGGGTACGGCCATACTTGACTGGAGGATGGTTTGCCTTCGGTTTTCAGCTATTTGGTGATCAATCCGTTTAGATTTTTTACGTTTATTTTTAGGAATATGTTTTATAAAAACAAAAACAGGGTATCCGTTTAATGTTAACACTGGTGGTTCTCCAGGCTTGATGAAAAATATCTTTCGTTTTTTCTTTTCCTTTATGAAACCTGGGACCATGTCCAAAATTAGTTTCGCAAATATTTGATTTAGTTCATGCTTTATTTCCGGATCATCAACTGATGGAAGTTTGGTACATTTTACAGGTGGTAGTCTTGCTTTCCCTGGATTCTTAGATTTATATGTGTTCTGTGAAATCATTTTCCGTTTCATTTCAGCATCTGTGCGTCTCAAATTTTGTCTTGAAAATCTACTAAAATACGCAAAAAAATCCTCAATGACGTCCCGTTCTGATACGAATATTTTCTGCTCTTGGATTTTAGGAACAGATGGAGTAAGACTTTTAACTTTTTCAGGAATTTCATCTATTGTCGGAGACAAGATTTCGGAAACCTGTTCATAATTTTCAGATGTATGCCATGAAAGCCATGAGCTTTCCTCTTCAAGATATTCATTATAACTGTTCTCCGAAGAATATTCCATTATTCTACTTGATGACACATCATCATCAAGTGAATCGTCAGAGTTAGATCTTGATAAGAAGGAAGAGGAACTCTCATATGACAGCCCAGACGTAGAAAGTACAAAAAATAATTCTTCTTCCGGCACCTCCTCCTCTTCACCCTCCCCCTCCATCCCCGCTTCCCTCTCACACTCCCCCTCATATTCTCCCTCCTCCCTCTCCCCCTCCATAAGCTCTTCCTCTTCCAACTCCCCCTCTGTGAATTCTTCCTCTTCCTCTTCCTGTTCTTCGGAAGTTGATTTGAAGTTAAGTTCTTCTGAAGATGATTCGAACAAGTTTTCGATTTTTCTCTGTCCATCCATTGCTAATAGATGCTTATTAGTATTAGGTTCCTTGAAGGTTCGATTTCTGGCTTTAGAAGTTTCTTTATCTTCTTCGAACATATCATTGTATTTTCTCTCTCTTTCATCCATTGCTAATGAATTTTTGATACTTGGCCTATGTTTATTAGTACTAGGTTTCTGTAAGGTTCGACGCATGACTTTAGGGGTTTTCCCGGAAGATATGCTATGTTTTTCAACTATTACATTATCTGGGTTTTTAAGATTTGCGAAGACATTATTGCTGAGTTCAAGGTACATACTCTCGCTTATTTGTTGTTCCCTTGACATAATATCACTTTTTTTTTCATTGTTCGGTATAACATCTGGTGGCCAAATTGGCTCTTCCTCATAAACTTTAAGTTTTAGTAAGTCCTTGATCACTAGTTGTGACTTTATATGTCTTATAGTTAGATTATCAGTAGAAAGGCTACGCAATGGTATCAAGTAGCGAAGACCTCCTTGTTTTGTTACTTGTATTTTACTTGGTGGTTCAGGTGTTTTTGAATGTATGCTTACTAAAGAAGTATTTTCTTCTTCGCCGGTGCTGTAATCTATATACTTCGGTAAATACAAATATTTTTGTAGCGTTTCGCATTTCCCTAAAGATCTAACATCGTGATTAAAATCATTCAAGTACAGTTTTGATTGCAAGTTAAGCTGAACCATGACCGTTTTTACTACTTTTCTCATTTTTAATTTCCGTAATACCAGTAACTTATTTTTTAATTTATCAAGAGTGATTCTTCTCGTTTTAGCTATATTTATTACAATTGTCCGTAGTTTCTCATTGTTCAGGTCGATTTCAATCTTTTCCTGAAACAACAATGGAAAAAATTACTTAATAAAATGTTTAATTGTGAATGAAAATGTAATTTAAGTGTAAATGTTGTTATTATTATAGTACATCAATATTAACTAGACACAAAGACTCCACCATTGCATCGTTAACTCTCCAACACCACTTAACAAAACTACAAGTCTGGTTCAAAATCACAGCATATAAACTTTACATTCCTGGCATGATCACTTGTCTTCATCGACAACCAACCCATAGCACAGAAAAACGAAATTCAATACTTAGAACTTACATTCGATAGAAAAATGACCTGGGGCCCACATGTAATACTAAAACGTCTCACTCTAAACAAGAGGCTAAATCTTTTGTATTCAATACTTCATAAACGGTCGACATTAAAACTCAGACAACAACTAAATACATACACTTACTTAAACCCATATGGCCATACGCCACACAAATATACGGGACTGCAAAAAATACGCACCTTAAAAAATGCAAATTTCCAATCAAAAATACTCAGACTAATCACGAATCCAAAGAGATCCAAGCGATTCTCTCTCATATGTTTCACTGGTCAAGCAAGAAAACCAGTGTAATTAAACGTGTATGTTAAAATGTATACGCTGTCCTTAATTCTTAAGTAAAAGCATTTATTTCAAAAACCCCATTGTATTTTTTTTAATTTTTGTAATGCCTGTACTGTACAGCCAGATGTGATCATTTTAATTAATTAGTTTTGTAAAAATAAAGAAAAATATTTACATAATTATATTTTAAATGATTTTTTTTTATTGATTTAAAATAATTCGATGCGTAGCTTATCTCATCTCTTCCGAGATTATTTCTTTGTATGTAATGTTGTTCTTAAGGCCTTTTTCTATGAGGTGTTTATGCCTTACATTCCATAACGATATTGTGCATAGTTTATTGCAGTTTTGGATTCCGAAATTCCGATACGGTGCAAATAACTGTTACATAAACTGTGGTGCGATCGTGATCTACTTTTTATGTTTTTTATTTATTTTATGTATTTTATTGTTTTTTATCTCCTGTTTGTTTAACTTTATGTTTAAAAACCATGGCCAGTGTGAGACACTAGGAAATCAGTAATATATAATACGAATTTGTAATACTGCCCTGTAGGTGAAAGTGAATATTGACCCTGTTATGTGTTATGAATATCTTCTTTAATTGCTAAAATTCTGTGAATGAGACCGAAAAGTTTACCTGTTTGCCGGTAATTGTAGCATCTTTGGCTAATTTATCAACCTCTTCATTTCCTATAATTCCAATATGAGCTTTGACCAGTAGGAATGTATGAAACAATTATGTTCATTTACAATATCTATTTACATATTGCAACTATTTATATTTTGAAAGTTGTTCATTAATTGTAAGGCACTTAGGCTGTCTGGTAATATTAGGAATTAGTTTTATTTGATAAGTTAATACATTTTTATTAATATATTACTGTACGCTTCTAAAATAGCGTACAGTTCTGGAGTGAATGATAAACAACCGGAAGGTAATTTGAATTTAGCACTATATTTTATATTTTGGTAAGTAAATTGCACTGCCTGAAGTATTATTAATTTTAGACCCTGTGTAAATATGAATCTGTTCAGGGAATTTGTCTAAAAGAAAGGCTTTTATTTCTAGGCATACTACATTATGCCATAGGGAGTTAATGTTATTAATTAATATTATGTGAATGCTTTTTGAATACTTAATTGTATTTATTATTAACATTTTTTTTAAATTATCATCTTTGTATTTATTTCTTATTGTACATATTGTGTGAATGGATCCATTTAGCCATCCATATTACTTATTGCCCACATTGAGGCAGATTGGAATACTTTCTCAATAAAATAAGTGGAGTGTATTTCTTTTTCTGCCAGTACGCCTTACTTAATATTGAAACATTTAAATCAACTATTTTATTATAGCATATTGGATGACTCGATTAAATTTGGAAAATAATTTTACTGGTTAAAAGTTCTATATTGATTTTTCGACGGCCTCATTTACCATGATATCTACAGGGGTAGATTTGAGGAATCCTAGGCAAAATCTTATACAACGGTTTTGGATCAGCTCTAGTTTTTTCAGTGATGTACCTAAGGCTTCACCGTCTATGACTGCCCCATAGTCAAGTATCACCTTTATCGTAGATCTGTAGAATAATAAAGATGATTTTGGGTCAGTTCCCCATTTGGAATTTATACGCATTATTCTGAGTGTATTAATCATTTCCTCGGATCTTTTAATGATTTCCGATTAGTGTTTATTCCAATTTAATTTTCTGTCAAAATACATACCAAGAAATTTTACAACAGGAGCGGATGGAAAAGTAATTCTACCTTAAACAGGTTGATCCCCCAATGGGAAGGCATGTTCCCTACTGATTGGGCAAACCACTGACCTCGCTGAGGAAATTTCCATATCGTTATCTAACTGCCATCGCTTAAAACCTTTTACGCTTCATTTAATGTTTCTATACCACTAATTGTGTTTTTATGTGAAGAATATAAACATATATCGTCATCAAACTGTAGAATCGAGAATCCCTCTGGAATATATTTTCTTAAATCAGAAGAAAATATAATAAATAATATATAGCTTAAAATTCCTCCCTGTGGCAGACCGAGTTTAACATTCCCGGTTGAGATTTTTGTGTTATATTTAAAAGTGAATAACAGAATAATCTCAATATATTTATGAGTGAATATTTTCTATTTTCTATTTGATTAATAATTAATTTTATAAATTTATGTGGTTTGTCTATCTTATGCATTTTTTTTTTTTTTTTTTTTTTTTTTTTGGCAAGGATGTGGATCGGAACGGTATCATATGCTTTTGTTTTGTCAAGAAATTATCCTATTGTTTTTTTCCCGTTAGTAAATGCTATATTAATGTCAGTGTGTAATTCCAAAAGACTATCTGAGGTGGATTTTCCTACTGATATTCGGGTAATTCTAACTTACAATTTATCATTCTTTCAAAGGTTTTAAGAACACATGAGATGAGGGAAATAGGTCAATAGGGGGTAGCTAATGTTGGACCTTTTCCTGATTTTAGGAATGGAATAACACAATTATCTCTCCATGAATTTGGGACTGAGTTAGTTTCCCATAAATGATTCATTATGTTTAATAATTGGACTTTGGTTTCTACTGGCAGTTTATTTAACATTATGCAATGGATGTTATCTAAGCCTGGTATCGTATTATTGTTATTTTTTAGAGCCTTTGAGAGTTCCGATAACGAGAATTTAGATAATATTTATTTGATCGCTATTTTCATTATTAAAAATATTACTACCGATGTCCTTGTCAGCTATGTTGTCAGTTGGTCTCAACATTTCCAATAAAGAGTAAAAATAAAGATAAGTAAGGTTAGTTTTAAAACCTTATCTCAACTAATTGAGTCCTTATTTTGTTTTTATTTATTTATTTTTTATTTATTTATTTATTGCGGAATCCTATTCAACCAAGTTTACTTGAATTTCAATTTAGCCTCATTTAGTTATTATTATTATTTTATTTCTTCCTGTATTATAGGTTGCCTTTTATTTTAGGTAAATCTTCAATCAATTTATATATTTTATCCCTATCCAATTCTTTTAAATATGTTATATCTTCTTGAGGATAAAAATTAAAATTTAATTCAGAACTGATTTTTTTTGTGTTTTGTGCATCTGTATTTTTTCTATGTTTTGACTGGTGTATGATTGTTCGCAATAGTTATATATAAAAATAGAAAACATTTCGGTGGATGCGATGCTGAATTTGGTTGGGATTGAAGTTGGAATTTAAAATCTTTATGCTTGCCTATTGATGTTTGTAGTTTTGTTTTTGAAGCATTAGATGTAATTAATCGTCATTCATTCACTATAATCAATAATAATCTCAAATCTGAATGATCAACGTTTAATGTAATTTAATATGGAGTTTTCACAATCTAATACTGTGATTAAAAATAATAATCACAGGATATACTTACCATACGCCGTAGAAAGCGTTGAACACACAACTTAGGGGTTAAGAGAGGTAGATCAAACATTTTACTTAATACATACGCAATCATAGATCTTTCTTTAGGTCTTCCTAAAACGAGAATGCGATTGGTCTGAAACAAAATAAGAAGTTTAATGTTAAATTCCATTAATGGAATGGTAAGAATGCAACATTTAGACTTAGGTACCAAAAAGAAGAGAAAATTAAATAGGTACTCAAATATAGATCTTTTCGAAATTATAAATCTTACCTCGTGATTAAAATTATCTAATAAATTTCTTTGAAATTATTGAATAAGTCCATGTGCGGAGTAATGTTACTCACGTACAAAGATGCCTGTGTGATTATAGGCTGATAAATTTTAGCCTGAGATGTTTGAAGTTTCTGTGAGTGCACATCAGATGTTTTGATAATTTTGTTAATTTGTGGTGCATAAGTCTAAATAAAAGTTTTAGTAAGTTAGTGTAGGCATTGAGTTTTCGTTTTAAATCTAATTTATAAATTCGTCCAATGAAGGAATAAAGTAAGCTTAGCCGTCGATGTGTTGGTCCTGTCATCCTTTGGACAAATATTAGAACACCAAATATGGAAAAATAAAAGAAGCCGTAAAATTTAAGTATTTGGGAGAAATAATATGTTACAATGGTTCTGAGAAAGAGTGCATCCGAGAAAAAATCACAAAAAAAGAAGAAAATTTAAGTTTCCAAATAGGAAAAATTTAAAATAAAAAGAACCTTTCCTTCATTGCAAAATTAAGGCAGTACAAAGTTGTCATAAAGCCTGTGATTTTGTATGGGATCGAGACCACATACCTACCCAACTTGGCAAAGCTGCTAAGAATAAAAAATCTATGGGACCAGGAAAAAACAGGAAAGTTACAGGCGATATCTAATGTAGAGATCTACAGAGAAATCAAAGACATAGAAACCGAGATGGAAATCAGAAGGCTGATGTTCAATGGACACATGAAAAGGATGAAGGAGGAAAAGTTGAACAAAAAGATCATTAATAAAATTTTTAGTTACAAAAGAGGATACATAAGCAAATAAGAGAAGAATTAAATAACCTTAAAATTTAAGATGCCGACTGTCTGGATAGAGAGAGATAATTTTAGCACTATTTCCATGTTTTTCGCTTTTATCTCATAAAATATGTAAATTCGCTTGATATATTATATTTACAATATTAAAGAAAACTAAATTTTTGACAATTTAAGCCTAACCTCATCTCTGTAGATAATTTAGTTACGGATATACGGCTCTAAAATAATCGTGATTTTGGCTAAATTGCGGTGTCTCACTTCTCCACGAATACATGTTTGTCGGTACTTTTTTCGCCATATCTCTGGAAGTATTTGTCCAAGCTAAACATTCTTCTTTCCATTTAAAAGTTGGTTAATTTTACTATCAGACTCTATAAAGAAGATTGTGATCAAGTTCCGTAAAACACCCATGATAGAACACTAAGAACTCTGTACTGTTGTGAAATCCACGATTTTTTCGGCACTTTTCTCGCTATAACTCCAAAACTCCGAGTCCAAAACAAAATTTCGTTTTTCTCATTTGAAAGGTGGTTAAATTTACTATCAGACCTGACATATGAAGTCTTGATTAAATCCGGTAAAATACCCACGCCAGCACATTAAATGTACATGTTTTCGAAAAATATGATGATTTTGACATGTTCAGTGGGCTGGGGTGAATATTCCACTAGATTTAATCAGAATTTAATGTATTTGATCTCATAGTACATTTAATCAGCTTGCAGGTGGATATAAAGAAATTTTGAGATGTTTTGTAAGTTAAGTTAGTCGTGTTTTGTCGCGAATCCGCGTGCATTCATCTTTCCCGGATAAGAGTTTCTTTGTTTTTAATGACATCATCTATTTTTGAAGTTTCATTGCTCCGGAATATTCTTGGTCAACTTGTACCTTGAAGCATTAAGGGTCTTAAAACTGGCCTGAAAACAGTTGGCAACCTCTTTTACCTTGAAAAACTTATGTTTTCATATTTGGCTTTATAGAATACCTAAAATGCCGAAAAGTAAGGAAGAAATCAAATGTTTCTAGTTTGTCGTCCAAGTATCTAATTCTATTAGTATGTCGTTAAACTTCATAAAGTTTATTTGTTGTGAAATAACAAAACGCTAAAAGAAAAATACAAAATTGATAAAAAGTACAAATACTCTTTTATTTTCTGGTGTTTCTTTTTGAAAAATACCCCTGTTTCAAGGAACAAGAGTTGCTGTTACAAGGTACATGAACATTGTTGTACCTTGAAACAAAAACGTAATTTCGTATTTTGCAACTCGTACTCAAAGATCACTAAAAATTGGGAATTTGATCCTCTACAACTATTGGTTAGCATTAGCTCGATGGACCACCAGAATAAAAGCATTTATATTAGCTAAATTGGGGATGTCAAAACCATAAACCAGAAGTGTTTGAAGGTACAACAGAACTCACCGAGTGAGAACAATGAGGAGATCCATGAACAATAAATATATAGAGGGAATATAACAGGTTATCCTGGTAACGTTTGTCAATAAACTATAAATGAGATTAGTATTCAGGTTTCCAGAGTTATTACTTCTGAAGTATTAATTATGAATAGTGCAACAAAGTATATTCATCTGATATGGATAAAAGACAGTAGATGGCCAAAAAAACTCTTCCTTTAGAGACCAGAGTATAGAAGGAAGAGGGAAAGATCAAAGAAGACATGGGTTGAGGATGTAAGAAAAGGACAAGCAGAAAGACGACTGCGAGATGAAGAGAAGAAATGGGTAGATAAGAGGGATAGGTTGGAAAAAGTTATTGAAGTCGGAATACACCAAACGTAAAATTCGAAGAAAAAAAAACAAACATTTAAATTTCTTCGTTCACTGTCTTTTTTCATCTAATCGATCTTATTAGGTCATATGCAACAAAATACATTAAAATATCCTTTAAAAAGTATGATAATATGTGCTATGATATTAAAAAAACATAGTAAATAAGTTATAATGATGAAGAATTTAACCATAAAAAAGTCAACAGAATAAAAGACTTTTATTTACAATAAGCTGTAATATTAATTATATATAATTTATATAAACTATTACATAAATATATTTAATATATATAAACAATATTTATAAATGTATTTTTATTTCTTTATCAAAGTAATGAATAACGACAACAAAAACATTTTTTATTATTTATTCTTTGATAAATAATTTCCTATAGTATAATTTACAACACATCCAACATCCTAGGAACTGGTATAGTTATAATCAAAAGACTGAAACATCTAGTCATTGAATTAAAACCATATAGCCCTAGAATATGCTATGCTCGATTAAGAGGAAGGCTCTTCAACTATAGTATCTTTAGCGTATATGCACCAACTGAAGTAGCTGAAGATTGAGAAAAGGATATCGTCTATGATGAACTGGAAAAATCGTCAGATAAATGTCCCCGGCATGACATAAAACTCTTCCTTGGAGAATTCAATGCGCAGATCGGCGAAGAGGGCGCACAACGCCCTGTAATAGAAATACACAGTTTACACGATGAAACCAATGATAATGGACTGGGACTGGTTACATTCACAGCATACTTGGGGCTAACAGTAGATAGCACACTCTTAAAGTGGATCCATCAGCTGACATGGACCTCTCCCGATAGCAGAACTACAAATCAGATAGATCGTGTAATAATAAGTTCCAGACACAAAGGAAACCTACATAATGTAAGAACTTACAGGAGCGCGATTATAGACTCGGATCATCATCTGGTATTTGCCATTCTCCGAGCTCGAATACCGAACGCAACGAAAGTCAGAACGGAGAGGGTAACCAAGTACAATATTACCAAACTGAAAGAAACCCAAAGTTAAGAATGGTATGAAGAAAATCTCGACGTAAGTTTGCAAAGACCTATATGTTCCATGGAAAACCGTATTGATCAAATGTAGAAAGCGTACAAAGAAGATATGACAAACACAGCCAAAGAGATATCAGCAGAAGAACCTAAAACCTCAAGACCTTTGTGGTTTGATGAAGAGTGCCAGTACTACCGAAAATAAGAACGAAGCATATCAGCGAATCAGGGAAGAAAACCTGTTATAGGAATACCAAGGGAGAAGAAGATATGAGAAGAAGATCCACATAAAGAAAAAGAGTTTATGGGAAAAAAAGAAGATTGGAGAAAATATTGAAAGAGCAAAAGGACATTAGGAATTTTTACAAAACTATAAATGACAGGAGGAAAACGTCAGTTCACCAGCAATAGTGGCATATTTTGTCGGATAAAGCCGGAATCCTAGGAAGATAGATAGAAAAATACAAGCCCCACTTTATGCTGGATGATGAATAAATAAATAAATAAGGTTTAGCGAACCCGAAGGTTCGATGCCGAGACCACCAACCGTCGACCGCACACTTCCCTCCAACCCACTGTTTCAAAACCCAAATACCCCAGGTCGACCCTGACGCAATCCTTCCATCTTCATCTCGGACTACCCCTTGGTCATTTACCTGACGGCTCATAGCTGATTACTTTTTTCGGAATTCGATCATTATTAAACCCAACGACTTTACATGCTCATTTTAAGCGCCGCGCTGCTATTACTTGAACTATATTTACCGGATATAACTAGCGCGGTTCCACATTGTGAAGCCTTCTAAATTCTCCTGTTTCTTCATCCTTTTTTGGGCCAAATATTCTACGCAGTACTATATTTTCGAAAACTTTGGAAGGAGTTGTTCCTCCCTTAACGTCAGCGGCCATGTTTAGCATCCATAGAGAACTGTTGGTAGTATAATAGTTTCGTACCTAGTTTTTAAAATTTTGGAGAGTAAGCGCGAACTGAGTAATTTTGCGACCGATAAATAACAAGCATTACCGACTTTTAACCTATCCTTTATTTCTTCTTGAATTTCATTTTTCCTCGATATAATAGACCCTAGATATTTGAATTGCTCAGCGTGTTCGAACTTTATCCCGGAAATATCTACATTACTAAAATATTCGCCGTTTCAACTACTAACCATATATTTCGTTTTATCGGTATTAATTACTAAACCAATTTCGTTACCGGATATCATGAGCATAGTAGCGTTTAGTTTTATAGTTTCCTCGTTTTCACCCAAAAGTACCAAATCATCAGCATAACCAAGAGCCGGACATTTACCACGCATCTCTAATCCTTTTCCCGTAAGCATTACCTTCCTGATGACGTATTCTAGCGCTAAGTTAAATAATACCGGTGATAGAGAATCTCCCTCTTTTAAACCCGAACGTACCTCAAACTTTTCAGAGTAAAAAATTGATAAAAAAATAGTAGATTCGGACTCTATTAAATGTTTCAGACATGCACATCTTTACTAGATAAACGCTCTTAAATTCTATATTTTTCTCTAAAATTTGACGAAGGGAAAATATTAGATCGATAGTTGAACGACACCGTCTAAAACCACATTGATAGTCCCCCATTATTTCCTCCGCGTAATCAGTAATTCGGTTCGTTAGAATTGATGTAATTATTTAATAACACGTCGGAAGGAGTGAAATACCACGGTAGTTGCTACACTCTGTTTAGGACCCTTTTTATGAATCGTAATAAGTATAGATTCTTTCGATTCTTCTGATATTTTTTCTTTTTCCCAAATCATTGTTACTAATTAATGAATTTTAGAAACTCCAGCTTCTCCACACGCTTTGAGTAATTCGGCAGGGAAATTGTCGATTCCGGCTGCTTTGTAAGATTTTAATTTTATGATCACTATTTCAACTTCCTCCTTACTCGGTTCTTCTATTAACGGTTCCGCGCTGAGAAAAGTAGAAGGAGGGGAACTTATGTTATTTTCCTAACTTAAAATATTATAGAGAATGTTCTGAATTTGTCTAATATGTCTAACGGATCCGCTAGTATATTGTTATTTTCATCCCTTGTTCCTTTCATTGTAGTCTCGAAACGTTAACGCGATCCGTTAATACCCTTATACATATCCCTTACGTTGTTTCCGATTTTATTAGGTTCTATTTCGCTTATTTTGTTCGTAAGATAATCTCTTTTTTTATTTTTGAGGAATCTAGAGGTTTCGTTTTTTAAGCTTCGGAAATAGGAGACATTGTTCTCGCTCGGATTATTGAGAACTTCTAATTTAGCAGTTTTTCGCTTCACACACGCGTTTAAACATTCGTCATCGAACCAAGGTTTATGATGTTTATTTTCAATACGGCCTAGATAAGAATCCCCCTCAGCTTTAACGTTATCCCTGATACCTAACCATAAATTGCCGATATCCTCACTATCTTTGTCTAAAGCTCCTAGAACCTCGAATCGGATGATGAAGAGAATTTGAAATATGAACAATGTCAATAAGAAGACATTAGCCACCAGAAGAAGAAGAAGAAGTTCCTGATGCCATAATGAAATTGAAGAATAATAAAGCTCCTGGCGTTGACGGTCTGCAGGCTGAACTTCTGAAACATGAAGGACTAGAAGCATTAAAAAGGCTACATGATATTATGATGAAAATATGGACAGAGGAAGTAATGCTAGAGGAATGGAGGACAGGAATAATATGCCCTATACGTAAGAAAAATAATGCCCCAGAGTGCAGGAATTATATAGCTATTATGTTACTTCCGTCGGCGTACACGATTTTATCTAATATACTATCTACACAGCTTCATCCTTTCTCAGATAGAGCAGTGGGACAATACCAAAGCGGCTTCATGAAGAGCAATTCCGCTACTGACCAATTATTCTCTTTGAGGCAAATCCTAGAGAAGATGAATGAGTTTAACTTGAAAATGACAGTGTATACTGTGAGAAAGATTATAAATACTATTGGCTATCCTATAGAAACTGATACGACTGGTCAAGACGACTATGACCAACACTAGCTGCTGTGTGAGAGTGAAAGAATTCCAGTGTGAACGATGCACTCTGTTTAATTTAGCTGTAGAACATGCAGTGAGAGAAGCCCGGATACAAACAGAGGGCACGATTTATATACAAAATCCGTACAGATATTAGCTTATGCCGATGACATATTCGTCATTGGAAGATCATGGACGGCAATGACAGACGCATTTACCTCCTTAGACACAGCAGCGAAAAAACTGGGACTTGAAATCAACGGTGATAAAACAAAATATATGACCAATGACAGGCGGCAGACTGACCCGACCATCCAAAATTCTCCTGTATAAGACCCTTATACGCCCGGTGCTGACATATGGTTCAGAAACTTGGACAACGACGAAGGCCATAGAACGGATATCATTGTTTTTTTAAACATAGGTTTTAAGAAGCATCTATGGTCCTGAAAAGAATGAAGAATGGAGATTTAGATATAACCAGGAACTAGCCAACTTATATAATCAGCCGAGTGTAGTAAGATACATCTAGCTGGCAAGACTTCGAATCGCCCGCCCGTTATTGGAATGGACGATAACTCGGTTCCAAAGAAATTGTTCAGGGGCGAACCACTTGGCAAAAGGAGGGTGGGAAGACCAAGACAGAGATGGTCAGAAAATTTGAGCAGCGATGTCAAATCCCTGGGCATCAGGAACAGGTGGGCAGCTGCTCAGACTAGAGAAGAATGGAAAGCGATTCTTTTCTTGAGGCAGCCAAGATTCAGTGATGGATGTTTGTGCTCAGGATGATGATGATAATATAATTTAACATATTTAAAAAATTACAAACCTTAGTTCTTAATTTAACTACGCAATCTTTTAAAGTTTGAACTAAATCTGTTTTCCAGAAACGCTCCACTCTGAAACCACTTTCCAAAATCAGCTTGGGGTAAATTGGGAGATCTGCTTCCAAGCGTCTCAAAAATTTGATCTAAAAAAAAAAAAAAAAAAAAAAAAAATCATTTATAAAAGTATCGTTTTGATTTAATAATTGTATGCATGTTAAAGTCTTTAATAATGTGTAAGTCTTTAATTTTATATATTTTACTAAGATTAATCTAAAATAATTGTATTATTGGGCCGTTTCATATGAAATTTCCGTTTTTATTATTTCATGAATTAAAAATGGGATAATGGAACTTCTATTGTTGGCTAAGTGTTGTTTATGGATTACAGTGAGCCGTTTTTTTTCATTAACTATTTATTGAAAGGTACAACTGTATGCATTATATACCATACGTAAATTTGAGAATAATGATTACAATAACATGTGAAAACTACTCGCTAGTAGCACTTCAATAAAAGTTCAACATTCGAAGGTCTCTTGGCCATCTACTTTTCAGACACCTCGGAGGATTATTAGGAATAAAGTGTAAAGCAAGTTAGGAGACCAGTGTATTCGAGTGGGTATGGAGGTAATAGGTATCTGGTTTGGACCAAATCAGCAACATATGGAACATGTTTGTGACATTGAGGATTTTACGAAGAATTTTGGATTGTAAGCCCAAACGCTCATCTTTGTATGTCCAAACTGGTCTAATTACTGCCATGTAGATACGTTTTTTTGTAATTTATTAGGAGCTTTGAACACTGGTCCAGTAAATGTTGGAGTAGTCGAAAATAGCGGACAGTTTCTCTTAGCTACCATACTTATCTTTTAAGTATGGTATGTCTATCAAATATGACGTTGGAAACACTCGACTTTAGAGTATTTTTTATTTTTTTCAATGAGTTTATACTTTAAATTATTGGCATATGTGTGTTGATCAATAGGAATGTGTATGGATCAAGAATGATTCATTTCTCCTTTTACCCAAATGGGAAACCATTATATCCACAACGTACTGCAGTGATATTGACATTATGCATCAAAAAAAACATCCTGGATTGGTTAATTGGAAGAGACAAGGGAAGTCCTTGTAATCTGACACCACTCAACTTATTTAAAGGTAAAAGTTTTAAAAATTATGCTCAAGGTCAAAAACGCATTTTCTGACTTTATTTCTTTACAATACCTTGAACTTTTCAGTTCTGGAATTGAAAAATTGATAACAGGTTAGGAAACAGTGCGTAGGAAATGATGGTAAATATTTTGATTTTTTAGAGTTGTTTTACGAAATAACTTTCCTCTAAAAAAGGACATTTCATTTGAAACGACCAAATATAAGATCCATTTTTGCAATACATCCCTAGAAATAAAATTATCCCACTAAAATTATTATCTGTGGTAAACTGAAAACTCTCAATATTTTTGCTACACTATCTCTATATCACCCTTACGATCTATAATGCGATAACTTAGTTTTTCTAACGATTATAGTTTGCAATTTTGGTCGATAACATTGCTATCCTTCAATGAATCTGCATAACAGAGCTTTTTGGTTCTTGTCAATTAATGTAAGTCCTTTTTATATTTGACTAAGTCAGCTGAACGTTTACTTTTAAATTGGAGTAGTTTTTTATCGACGGTGCTCATTCCAAGGGAATTTTAAAATTGAGTATTCACAATTTTCAAACATGTTTTATTTATATTTCAGTAATTCCACTGTTCTTCTTTCTCATATACCTATTTGCCTATAAGCGTGGGGACGTATGTAGCCAACGTTACCAGGTGTCTCGTTCTTTCGCCCTAGTCACGCTCCAATATTATCAGAACAAGAATTCTCTTCTGAGTCCGTCATCCTTTATTCTCTCAATATGGTCTGCCCATCACAGTATATCTGCGATTTCCTCATTACCTTATATCCTCCACCATCAACCCTTGTTTCACCATATATTTTTCTTATTATATTTCTTTCAAAAGCCTTTTTTCTTTCCACAACTGATCCATAGGTCTGATCAGGGAGCGATATAGATTAACTTTTCTGACCTTGAGAGAATTTTGGATTTAAATATATAGTACTCTATTTTTTTTGAGCCCAAGACTTCCATTGAAGTCCTATACTGGCCTCGGTGGGAAGGTCAAGATTCTTTTCGTGGGTTCGCCACGAAATAAATTTTAGCACGCCCTGGTGGAATTTGAACCCACGACCTTCTGGTTACGGGCGCGCTGAGACCCTCGCTCCAACTCACTCGGCCATTCGTATTATTATTATAATTATTATCTCGGCACTACGGTTCTGCAAGAACCTGGGTCTCCTCCACAACAGCCAACCAATCTCCACGATTCTGCGCGCTCTCCCTTGATCTTCCAACCACCTCAGATCCTCCTCCACATCGTCTAGCCATTTGATCCGAGGACATCCTCTACATATCTCTCCATCCGGTTTCAAGTAGAGTAGTTTTATGTTACATAACGACATTACCTATCCACCTTATTCGCGCTGTTTTAATTAATGCCGCAATGCCGGGGTCCCCGAACAGCTTCATGATTTCTTTATCATTCTCCTCTAAAATCCGTTACCGGACACCCCGCGCCATATTCTCCTCAAAACTTTCCTTTCCCAGGAGTTGAGCATGTTATCTGATTTTTTTCGTTGAGGATCATGTATCACATTCATATGTTAAAACTGGTCTTATAATGGTTTTGTAAATAAGTATTTTCATTCTTTTAGAAAGAGATTCGAATTTAAACAATTTTTGAAGTGAGGAATATCATTTATTTTTTTATACTATTCTGGCTTGCATTTCAATTTCTATTTTATTGTCGGCTGTGGCCAGGCTTCCCGGGTACTTGAACTGGTTTACAGACCTAACACTGTGATTTCTATAAGTTACTTCTTTACCATCTTGACCTTTTCATGTAATCTGTCTTATTAACACTAACTTGTGAACCCTCATTCGATAGTTCCAGTCGTCACAGTTTCTCTAACGCGCTTCCTACCTGGTTGTGAAACCAGCATTTTTTCTATTTTAAAAAAATTATTTTTTATAAATGTAATCAAAATCTAAATCACTCGGCCTAAATCTTAAAATAAATATCAGTTCACGGGCCGGAATACAGAAGTATACTTAAAAAATCAATAAGTAATTAATTAGACATTAACTATTATCTTATAGATTAGTGCATATTTACATCAGAGTCATGCATGTAAGGCATGAGTCCTTCTGTGTTGTAATGCCAAATAAATAGACTGGAAGTGAGATCCTGGGCCAAAATCTGAAAAGTAATTGTAATTAAATAAAAGAAGAACTAGTAGCCAATCTAAAAAATAATAAGTAACTTACTAACAGAACTGCGAAATTAAACTGACATATTTTAATCTATTAATAATATCATGGATCATTATCAAAAGAATTAGAAGTGACTGGCGGCCTAAGTCAAGGTGACCCTCTACCGCCCGTAGTACTCTCAATGTGGTACTTGAAAAAGCGATTACAGCTATAACAACATATCCCAGAGGGGATATTTACAATAGGCTCACATGACTGACTATGACACCCAACACATGACTATGACACCCAACACATGACTTACGCAGATGACATAATCAACGAAGCACGAACATTTCCACCACTTTCGGGTGTGTTAGAAAAGTTTGAAAGAGCGGTAATGAGCAAGGGATTGTGCATTAATTGTGGTAAGACTGAGTACATAAAAACATCAGGGTGCATACAAGGAGATAGAGGTGAAGAAGTGCAAATTAATGGGCACACATTTAGATGCTGCAAAACCTTTAAGTACCTAGGGTAAAAAAAAAATATAAAATTGGAGATCAAAGCAAGAATAGCGGCTGGCAGCAAATGGCTTTTTTTGTCTACAAAATATTAATTAGGCCGGTATTGACATATAGAAGTGAATGTTGGATTATGACTCAAGAGAACGATAAGTTACAGAGGATTTGGGAAAGAAAGGTCCTCAGAAAGATCTTCAGTCGGTGAATGACCCCGGGTATTGGAGAGTCAGATTAAACATGAAACTGGAACAACTGTTTGGTGAACCTTACATCCTTTCTATGGTCAAAGTAGGAAGATTGATGTGGATACGAACATTTTGCGAAAAGAAGTACCTACTAATAAAGCAGATAGATAAGAAACCAATATGGTGAAAATATTGCTTCACTACGGACAAGATCCTAAGTATTTTTAAAAAATATGATAAGCCTCCAAGATTTTAACCAACAGCAAGGAATTTTCTCCAACTAAATGAAAGACAATTTCTTATCCATTTAATACAGTTTCTTGAGATGTAAGCAGACGTAAATAAAGATAAATAAGGATTATATATAACTTGGAAAGGCTTTAATTCGAATCGGAAAGATTTCATTTGAATAAAAAGGTATTACATTTGACTTATATTGTAATACTTGACTGAAAGTATGAATAAAGTATAAATTGTGGAATTAATAAAAGTTTAAAAATCAATTAAACATATATCAAAATTGATATGAATTATAAATTGTAATATCAGTTTATTCAAAGAAGTTATTTTATGAATTTAAAAAGTAATATAATGGTAAATATGTAGATAGCTATATGCTCACCTCCATGAGATGGTGTTGATTACATGCCATGACTTCACTTGCTATAATGTAGTGTTTATTTCTTGGACAAAAGGCAATGGCTTCATGGATAACACTAAAATTTTATCTTATTAGTGCGTGTTAATATTTATGAACATGATTATTTTATTTTAATTATTGCTAAATGTATTGATATTGGTATTAGTGAGGCGGATCTAGTCCAGCAAGAAGTTCTACTAGTTCTATCCTGAACGGAAATGTCACGATCTATTCCGCGGGATAACTACGAAAAAAATATTAAAGGTCACAAAAAATATATTGCAATCCACATATTTTTACTCACAATCAGATGTGTCTTTTGGATGGGTGTCAATAGTTTTTTTGTAACGTTCTTTTCGCCCTCAAAAATAAAACATATTGACAGGCTCTAGCTCCGTTGATGTTGCTCCAATCGAAAATTTGGTGACGATTTTCCGATCAGATGTTTAATGGAGAATATTTTTTCTGATATAACATTTGTCGCTAGAATCTACATTTTAGGAGCCATATTGGTTTGAATAAAAAAGTCACGTTTGAAATCCTAATTTTCTTTCATCTATGTTTATTTCGGATAATCATTGATTGTTAATTTAATTACTTATTTAAGTAATTTGATACTTTTAATTTTAAATGTAAATTGATCAAAAGAAGGAAAAAGTTGAGAAAGATTTCGAAATGTAATCGACCGTTGATTTGGCTGTGATACAATGACTGATGGGTTCAAAAGCCCAGCAGAAGGAACTATTGGCAGACATGCCACCAGGATCGCTAACAGGGGGGGGGGGGCAAAATCCCTGGGGCCCGGGCTTTTGTCTAATAACAAATGCTGGATTGTCAGAATATAACGTTTTGATGATTATTATCCTTTTCTTCCAATTTCTTAAGAAAAGTTAGTGAGCCTAATTCCATTTAGAAAAAAATTAAATGAAATTGGAAGATGGTTCAAGTTCAACCTTTATGGAAAAGTGTGAAATATAGATGGAACAGTTTAAAATAATATATTAAAGAATATATTAAACACAATTGTAAAATGTTTAAATATGAAATTTTTTTTTTATATACATTTATTGAAATTTACAACTGTACAGAATATATACATCAAATAAATGTATTGACAACGATTATAATAACATGTTAAAACTTGGAAAGAACCACGCATCGGTAGCACTTTATTAAAACTTCTACACTAGAAGGTCTCTAGGCCATCTTCGTTTCAGACGCCTCGGAGGATTATCAGGAATGGTGTGGGGAGCAGGTTGAGAAACTAACGGATTTGACTGATTATGGAGCTTACTATGAAAGGATAGGTATCTGGTGTGGGCTAAATCAGCAACATATGGAACATTGACGTCTTTATGGATAAGTTTATTGGAGACAAAGTACGGGGCACAATGGCATGTAAATATCTTGTGAAGAACTACTCACTAGTAGCACTTCAATAAAATCTACACTAAAAGGACATTAAGATCTTTATAGATAAGTTCATTGGTGACAAAGTAAGGTGCATTGAGGATTTTTCGAAGGATTTTGGATTGTAAGGATTGGATACAAGATGAATTAGATGGCTTAGTAAAGCCCCAAAGCTCAACTCCGTACGTTCAAACAGGTTTAATCACAGTCATGTATATGAGTCTTTTGTAATTAATTGGGAGCTTTGAACGTTTGTCTAGTAAATGTTGAAGTAGTCTGAAACGACGGGCAGTTTCTTGTCGTTTTAGTCTTGTATGTGGATTCCAAGTTAGTCGTTTGTCCAATTGGAGTCCTAGGTAGCGTATCTGGTCAACAGGGATTAGTGCAATATCATTAAAGGATACTGTAGGACAGGAGATCGTAGGTTTACGACGAAGGGTAAAGGTTATTTGGTGAGATTTGTTTGGATTTATTTTGATTCTCCATTTTTGACACAATTCTTGAAGTTTTAGGATATGGGATTGGAGTGTTTGAGAGGCAATGAAGGGATCATTGTTTGCTGATAACACACATGTTTCATCAGCATAAGTAGTGAGGACAGTGGTAGGATGAGTTGGGATGTCAAAATATGAAATATGAATGGAAAACTCTAAATGCTAAATAAAAATAGAAAATGATTAAACTGTTCTGGAAAAGGTATATTTCAGGGTCCTAGCTTTAACTTTTTACTATATTCACTACCATTTCGGTGGTCGCTGGTCTGCGTGAGTTCAAACAATCCTCGATACGAGGCCAGATTTTTCGAGGTTATCAATAGGTTTCGTGATGTGATAATTTTTTTTGATGTGATGCGGTTATCAGCCGTATATTGTACTTCCAACCTGTAAAACCATAAGCAAATGCCGGACTCCCTCATTCTTCATTTAAGATCACAATTTTTAGGAAGGAAGTTTATGAAATTATAAAACGAAAATTTCAAAAAGTTGACATTAAAAAAATAATGAGTAATAAAGAGGTAAATGGAAAGTGCGTGAATTTTTTTTTTTTAAATTACCTTACCAAGTCCCTGATGTGTATAAATTGAATGTTGTTACTTCCCATCCCGGTGATTATCGGGCTGTTCCTCTGGAATATACTCGTTGTCACCCATTGCAACAATCGTTTTGAGTCTGGGGTGAAGGTCCCATAATTTCCATAAATTATTCCAGACCCAATAATTATAATTCTAAGAAGATCTTTGAACTGGAAACAAGTAATAAATAAATAAAAATATAGTACCTAATAATAATATTTATTATTGAATTCTTAAAAGCTAAAGGCTCAATTAAAAGAATAAAAGGATATACAAGGATTATTAATACTAGTTCATTAGGTGTATTAATAATCCTTGTATATCCTTTGTAAGGTTTTTTTTCCCGATATTTTATTTTGTCGAGGTGGCAAAATAAAAATATTTTTATAAAGATTTTTCCTCGCTGATCTACCAGATTACTACTGGTAACCTAAAATGTCCGCACAGTGTTCCGTACATCTAACGATTTGGCATTCCAAGGTAATAGACAGACCATTATGTCTGACTCAGATTTAAGTGAGTCTAGTCAACTTCATTTATTTAGTTAAGTTAAAACCGACATTTACATAAAAAAAGAAACATACAAGGTTATTTATTAACAATACCTAGAAAAAGTATTCAAAATGAACTTATGCAATTAAACGCAGATCACTTAAAGATTCGAAGTTCTGATGAAATTACGAAGAATATTGCTGGAATATTAGACATTTTACTCGGAGCGACGCACTATGCTTCAATCAAGCACGACAAATATATTGGGAAAGAGCAAACTTTACTGACAAATCTATCTTTTTATGTTAGAACGTATGGTCTGAAAAAAAAATTTGATACTTTGTTTACATTTCACTTGGGACTTATTTCATTCTTAAATCTTGTACCAGTCATTGTAAAAGTCGGTCTTTATGTGTGAATATTTATATCTGTTTTTATATTCATAATATTCTTGTGTTGGCGATGTTGGTATATATTTGTACTTACAAGTTATTATTAATAATTTCATTATTGCGATTTCACAAAAATCTTTTTTATTTTACATGGACAAGGTATTAGTAATTACAGCAAAATAAATGGCTTTGATGTATCAATGAACAACGAAGTTATAAGGCATAAATGTTTGATTTTGGCAATTTTTACAAAAAAATCATTTAAAAAAAACCCGTAAGACTTTGTATATAGGTAAGTGACCTTAATTTGGTTCAAAATGAACTTCCCTACCCGAGATACCTCTTTGGCCAACGATCTTCCGAACACCCTGTACAATATAATATAATGGACCTAATTGCAACTGGAATGTTCTTTCAAAAGATTGATTATTCGAGAATATATTTACAAGATATCGTTTGCCTCTTTTTGCCTTTAACCGGTTTATGAATTATTTGTGTTAGAATTCAACACACCGTAACTAAGATATATTTTTTTAAATGTATGAAGTGATACATAACTTCATAAATTCAAAGAGTAATTACTAAAGAATATATTCACAAAATATTGTTTGCCTGTTTTTGCCATTAACGATTTTTTTTTTTTTTCTGCGTAGGAAGTCGAGACACCATAGCCGTGGGGAGCTCTTTGAAAACTCGAAAAGCTTGTCTTGATAGTTGCAATTAGTTCCATTTCAAGACTAAAGCGACAAGAAACTGCTCGTCGTTACAGACTACTTCAACATTTACTAGACAAACGATCAAACCTCCCAATTCATTACAAAAGACTTATTTACATGACTGTTAATAGACCTATTTGGACGTACGGAGTTGAGCTTTGGGGCTCTACTAAACCATCCAATTCATCTCGTATCCAATCCTTACAATCCAAAATCCTTCGAAAAATCCTAAATGCCTCTTACTTTGTCACCAATAAACTTATCCATAAAGACCTTAATGTTCCATATGTTGCTGAGTTAGCCCAAACCAGATACCTATCCTTTCATAGTAAGCTCGATAACCAATCAAATCCATTAGTTTCTCAACTTCTTCCCACTGCATTCCCGATAATCCTCCGAGGCGTCTGAAAAGAACATGGCCTAGAGATCTTCTAGTGTAAAATTTTATTGAAGTGCTACTAATGAGTAGCTCTTTTCAAGTTGTTACATGTCATTGTAATCGTTATCAGCTCATTTACTTGATGTACATATAGTACATATAACAGTAAATTAATTTTTCATTAAGGATAAACGATTAAAACCTCACAAACAATTTTTTTCTTTTCTCTGTCTCTCTCTCTCTCTCTCCTCGCTTTTTTTCTTTTCTCTCTCTCTCTCTCTCTCTCTCTCTCTCTCTCTCTCTCTCTCTCTCTCTCTCTCTCTCTCTCTCTCTCTCTCTCTCTCTCTCTCTCTCTCTCTCTCTCTCTCTCTCTCTCTCTCTCTCTCTCTCTCTCTCTCTCTCTCTCTCTCTCTCTCTCTCTCTCTCTCTCTCTCTCTCTCTCTCTCTCTCTCTCTCTCTCTCTCTCTCTCTCTCCCTCTCTCCTCTCTCTCTCTCTCCATCTCTCTCTCTCTCTCTCTCTCTCACATCTCTCTCTCTCTCTCTCTCTCATTTTATTTGAAGTGAAACAACTTTTTTTTATATAAAAGAATTTTTTTGAAATCGCATTAATGAAATTATTAATAATAACAAGAATAAATATATACCATCGCCAACGCGAGAATAAATTTTATTCATTATAAAATCAGACATCAATATCATTCACACATTAAGACCGACTTTTGGCGTAGTGACTGGTACAAGACCAATATAAGACTAATATATAATTTAGAAGAGATGCAAACGCAATAGATTTGTGAGACTCTAATACCTGTAAACCAAATAAGCGTGGCAAAGATACGGGTTCATATGAACTCGAATAAACTCCAGGAAGCAATCTCAACGGTATGACACGAATAAGGAATTTCTCAATGCTGATGACACGCGACTTCATGACTATGATCCAAATGAGCAAAAAACGTTATGAATTATTTTTCAAGCCATATGACTGATAAATACAGATTTGCAAATAGTACAACTTGAATTTTTAGTATTTTGGCATTTTTGTTTATACCTAAAACTTCAAACGATTTGTAAGACCCCAGGACTGTCATATTTCGGTATAAAATTTGTACTCAGCTAAACCAAAATTTTTTTATTATTACTACGAATAAGGAAATCTCAGATTTAATTTTTTTTATTTTATTGGCCTTTTTCGCTCAATACTAATGCACATAGCTGTGCTGAACTCGACGCTTAATGGAACGGGACTAGCGCAGACCGGAAACGCAAGGCCTTTTCTACACAGGCACCAAATAAAAAATATATTGAACAACGACTAAACAAATATTTAATAATGATTAATGTACAGTTGACTGTTATGATGAATGGAGAAGATCGGTCAAAGAGGAACGCCACGTCTAAGTTGAAATACTTTAATACGTGCCAACGTTTTTCAGAGCTATATTGAAAAAAATAATCGATGTGACAAAAAATAACAGATTGATAAACAGATGACAAATGGAATACAGAATGACAAGATAAAAAACAATATACAAAAAAACGCTATAGAAAAGAACAGATACATAAATCAGAAATAATACAAAGCATCAAGAAGGTAAGATTAAGGACAAGACAAGAATGATAAGGAAAAAATAAAAAAAAATAATGTAAGGGTAGTGGATAAAAGGACAATAAATGAACAATAAAACAGAAGGAAATGCAATGGAAATAAAAATAAAAAATAAACAAAATATGGAAAAGAGTGAGGGAAATAATGTAAAAGGTCATATAAGATAAGAAACGGATACAAAATAATAAAGGTGAAGGAAAATAAAAGTGGAAAGATAAAGAAATACTTTAATAAGTGCCAACGTTTCGACTTGCCTTTTCTGTTCAAGTGTTCTTTGCAATTTCTTAATTTTCCTTTTATCTTTACACTTTTATTTTCCTTCACCTTTGTTTTGTTTTGTTTTTTTGTTTTTTTCTTTGTGCCTTCTAAGGACCACGGGCTCGTAGCTATTTTTCAGTGAGGATCTTCTTCTTTCTCTTCCAGAATTCTTTCATTTTCTGACTATGAGCCAGCTTTCACTCCTCTGTCCATTTGGTCCTTGTGGTCTTCTTACTGGTAAGGGACACTGGGAAAACTCCCTGTCGTATAGCTTGTCGGAACTGCAGTCGTACTTGTGTTTTATGCTGTGGGATCCCTAGTTGTTCCAGATCTGACTTCACCGATGTTATCCACTTGTTCTTGGAAGCCTTACCTCTACCTGCCACAGTAAATATCCTGTTTGTTAATCTTTTGGGATTCATGCGGGTCAGGTGTCCATAAAATGCCAGTCGCCTTTTCCTTATACATGTCAGGATATCCTCCTGATGTTTATACAGCTCATCATCGTGCCGTATTCTGTAGGTGCCATTGTCTTCCTTGACTGGTCCTAGTATTCACCTCAGGATTTTCCTTCACCTTTATTATTTTGTATCCGTTCTTTCCCATATTTCCATATTTTATTCATTTTTTATTTTTATTTACATTATATTTACTTCTGTCCTCTTTTATTGTTCATTTATTATCCTTTTATCCACTACATTATGTTTTTTCCCCCCTTATCATTCTTAATCTTACCTTGCTACTTTTTATTATTACTGATTTATGCATCTGTTCTTTTCTATAGCGGTTTTTTGTATATTGTTTTTTATCTATGGCATTTGTCATCTGTTTATCGGTCTGTTATTTCTTGTCACATCAAGTATTTTGTTTATTATAGCCCTGAAGAAGTCGAAACGTTGGCACGTATTAAAGTATTTCTACTTAGACATGGTGTTCCTCTTTGACTGCATTCCTGATCATCTTCTCCAAATATTTAGTAAATTTTAATTCCCAGGTTTGAAATATAATGAGGACTCCAAAATTTTAACTTACAGTTTTAGTTACACAGTTGTACATTCATAAGCTGTGTATACATATTACTGTTTAATCAAAAAGTAAAACTAACCTGGTGGGCCAAATCCATAAAGTAGTTTTCGAGGTCATACACATCGCGGAATTCCTCCATTGGTATTCTTTTGTTGAAGTACTCTTCGAATAAGGGTGTATCGCTAAAATCATTCTAAAACAAAATAAATAATAATGAGTAAGTATTATTGTTTTAAAATTAAAATATATTTGTTATCCTTTGTTTTAACTTGTTTTTTGTATTAATAAAAATTTATATAGTAATGAGCTGGGACTATGTGGCTTATAGTAGTGTGAATTAATAAACTACAGAACATTTTTCATTGACATCTGGTTGGGTAAGTGATTATTAGTTAGCGTTGTAGAAAGCTTGGGTGCGAGGCAGATGGAGCGAGCCGTCAGCTAGTCATCTTACGTAATACCACACTATCTCATAATGTTGATGGAGCTTTATTTTTCCTACTTCTTATTTAATATTGATTTTTATATTATATATATATATATATATATATATATATATATATATATATATATATATGTATATATATGTATATATTTATAGATAGATAGATAATCATTTTATTTATAAAAGACAATTCTCGTACAAATGTGAGTGTGGTACATTCTCAGACCATTCTAAATCAATTTACGTAATGGAAACGAATATGAAATAAAAATACACTTATTACATACAAATAGATGGATTAATCTAATAATAAATTATAGAAAAAATAAATATAAGTAGGAGTTCTCTCGGTTAACTATTCAAGTCCACTAATGAACTGGTAAGTTTATACAAATTTGTATGGATACATAAAAAAAATTGAAATACTGGTTTTCATGTGTATAGATATTTTACTGATATAATTATAAATAATGTTTATTTTATCACTATCAGGAATATTCAAAATATTTTCAACACTGGCAATGTCATTGGTGTTCGTGATTAAGGTCTGCAAGTAGGTTTTTCTGGGCTGCTTGAATTTAGAGCAGTGCAGTAGCAGGTGACTCATGCAGTCATCCACAAAATGCTGACTAAAAGTACAATTTTTTTTTTTTTTTTCAAGTGAAATTGTCGTGTTCTTCAGGTACAGCTTGATGACTGCCGGGCAGGAGACTCTTAATTGACTGACGATTCTCAATTTATGGAAGCCAACTTTAAATGATAAATATTTTTCTGGTTCTCCAATGTTAAAACTGCTAATATGCCTGTAGATTGGGTTAGCGGCTGAATTTAAAGCCCTGTTGATATCAATGGACAAAAGGCGGGTCGTTATTTTTTGCAAAATATCTTTTTGTCGGAACAAATAATTTCCCTCAATACGTAAAAATTCCTGTTTGCAACCTAGTGATTCGAAGATTGATCTCACTTGTGTAACCCAATTGAAGTCATATCCATGCTGGTTTCTTATTTTATCAAGCTCAATAACCCTGTTAAAGTAAACCCGCGGAAGTCTGTCTTCGAACATGTTTGAGAGTTTTGTCCACAAGTTCATTAGTTTCTTTATAAGAATTACTTTAATTGGGTGGCGACCCGTTTCTAAACGTATTATGAAGTTGGGAGTGTTTCCTCGCCAGAAGAAGAGTGGCTTTATAAATCGGTATTGAATAACCTCTATCGGTTCCATACATCTTAATGCCCAAACTTCTGCAGCATACATCAGAGTTGAGGAAACCATGGCATCAAAAAGGGCTGTTTTTGTTTCCCATATATCGCTCTTACCTTTTCTAAGTATATCTTTAACCTTTGCACATGCTACAGATGATTTCTGTATAACATGCTCTGAGGCTTAACAGAACTTTCCTGGTGAAGAAAACGGAATACCTAAATAAGTGTTTGGTGTATTCCAAGATCTCATCGTGCCAAGCCAGCGGCTTTAGTTTTTTCATCCTTGGGCTCTTGTGAAATACAACAATTTTTGAATATATATATATATATATATATATATATATATATATATATATATATATATATATATATATATATATATATATATATATATATATATATATATATGAAATGTGCAAAAGAAAGGATATTTTATGACGTTCGGTAAAGAAATACCCGGAGATTACTGCAGTCCGAAATTAGGACAAGGCCACTCAAGCTCAGAATATCGGTAAGTAACGTTTGGCCGCCTAGGGATCCCGAAGATGAATCTAATAAAACAGTTCATCAGTCTCCAAAATCACATAGACTGGGAGCCACCCACATGTAAAATTAATTGAAAAGACATTTATTTGTTTCCTAACATTTTATAGTCTGAGAGAAACGGGGTGTGGCACTATTATCATTATTTAGCTTATATCTCGTAAAATAAGTAAATTTTATTGACATACCATGAATAAATACTTATTAAAGAATGGTTGATAAATATTTTTATCAAAATATTGATATACAGTTAAAACGAGACTAAACTGAAGAAAATGTTTTTCCAATTACTTTTTTTTGTTGCAAATTTAGGCGATTTTAAGCGCGTGCCAAACCCCGTTCCGACCGATGCAAGCTGCCTGACCACGATATCTCATTTCAAGGCACATGATACTATAAAATAGGTTGGGAAACAAATTCATATTTCTCCAATTAAATATGCTTATGGCTGGCTGCCTCTTGGACTACCACCTAGAGATCACCAGGCAGTCCCCCATAAACCAAGCAACCGTAATCAAAGCAAGAGAAAATAAGAGAGGACTACACAATTTAGTTGTATTCCCGAAATTTTTAAAACTACTTTGTTTATTTTTTTAAATACTCACGTAATTATAGAAAGGTGTATCGCCCCAAGTAAAGAGGGACGACAGTATGACAACCGTGTGGATACCAAACTGGGTCCGCATTCTTCTTCGGTCTTCAAAATCCATGGCCAGCAGCCTTATAATTAACACTGCAACAATAATAAAAAATAATATTTTTCGTTATCAGTTAGCATCGAGACTCGGATTTCTTTTGAATTAGTTAGATAGGGTATATGATGTCATTTTTATCTCTTAAATGAACATTTAAGTTAATATATCCTAAACTAATCTAACCAAATTCTAAGATTCTATATTCTATATTCTATATTCTAAGATACTAGTAGTTATTTCTGTTGAACTATAATTGTGATGTAATGATTTTATGCAGAAGTTAAATTACTTGAATTTCAAAACCAGACAGTTTAAATCAGAATATATTCAACAGCTACAAACATTTATAAGAATCGTAGTTTTCACAAAAGACCTCGTACCAACATTAACATTAAAATGCGTAAATTAGATTTGAAAAACCAAAAAAAAAAAAGAACAAGAAAAATCGTTCCATTACTAAAATAGTTATTAATCGATAGGAAAATTAACAAACAATTCTTTACGCAATTATAATATGGTAATTTAAAATGGAATTGTAAAGTTATATTTCCTAGATAGAAGTACTCAGTTTACAGATATCCCACATTAAATCTGCCATAATTTATCTTCAATAAACAAACTATAAACCTAACATAAATGCCCTCTATAGATTTAATTTAATTCAGAAATTACGATCACAAAATAGATTTATTTTAAAAAAGTATAAATTGCCCATACATAGATACATTTAAGGAAATCAGTTCATGTTTTTGTTGCATCCGCTCACTCACCAGTTTTCTTTACAATATTAAGTATATATTTATCATCAAATGAAAATATCTGGAACTCAGACATAATAAGTGTTGTTTGTCAATTACCACGACCATTTCTTATAACTGGAGACAATCTTCATCGTACCAAATAGTACAATTTTAAAACTGACAAAAGAGATAAAATCTTTGAAAATTTTTACTGAAACGGACAGTTGAACCTCCACATCAAACATTTTATAGCAGGATGCAAAACCTGGTTTAAATAAGATCTAGTTTTGGGCTTTGGGGCTCCACTAAACCATCCAATTCGTCTGAAAAGATGGTCTAGGAGTCTTCTAATATAGAACTTTTATAAGTGCTACAAATGGCTAGTTGTTTTGCAAGCAATTGACATGCCTGGTTTAACATTATTATCACATTTACTAGACAAAAAAAGTTCCAAAAAATTTTAACAGTGATGAATTGACTTGAGTTCCCAATTAGAGCTGTCAATTGTTTTAGGTTCACTTCCAGAAGCTGATAGGGAAGTAATAATCTAAGTCTGCGATAACAGGTTTCGTTTAAAAAAAGTTCCACATTTTTCTTTAATTTTCATCTACGATTTTTATATTTTATATACATTTCTAAAAATATTAAATGGGAATAATAACTCACTGTTGACAACATATCGCGCTTCCACTCTTTCAGTTACACTGTCTGCAATGTTGTATATCAAAATGGAACACGGAAAGATGACTTTGTTAAATTCTGGCCATGAGATATCTCGCTTATTCATTATAACTTTTCTGGGACTCACCAAACCAAGGTACTTGGGCTGTAAAAAATTATAATTTTCAGAAATTAAATTTATGTTAACGATTTATAGCATGTTATAGCTTTATAATAATAATAATAATAATAATAATAATAATAAAGTTCTTTATTTATTCTGGGACCTTAAGTCCCTTAAGAATAAAAAATAATGTACAATCAAGGGCCTTCAGAGCCTTAAAATAAAATTATATTTTCATAACAAAGTAACAGATAATAATGATAATTAAATAAAAATAATTTTTAGAGAAAAAAACAAAACCGACTTCAAGATTAAACCTACACACACAAACTTAACTAAAAAATAAAAAGTAATATTTTAATTGCTTCAAAACAAAAAGCATTAAATGAGAATCAATGAAATTATCAATACTTATATACCTATTCACATTTCATGATCAGTTATTTTTGGAGTCGGTGCCAGCCAAGAAGGGCAGTTTAATCCTGCCTTTACAATAAACTTTCGAATGGCCGGAGACAGCAGTGTGGCGGTGATGAAACAGTGGGAGGATCTTTACGATTACAATTTCTTTTCAAATTCTGTTTGTTTTGGTTGGCACCGACTCCAAAAATAACTGATCATGAAATGTGAATAGGTATATAAGTATCGATAATTTCATTGATTTTCATTTAATGGTTTTTGTTTTGAAGCAATTAAAATATTATTTTTTATTTTTTAGTTAAGCTTGTGTGTGTAGGTTTAATCTTGAAGTCGGTTTTGTTTTTTTCTCTAAAAATTATTTTTATTTTTCACTTTTTAGTGGTGAGTTATTTAACTGTTTTTTATAAGTGATTTTTTATTAATAAGTGATTTTATTAACTGTTTTTTTTATTTTTCATAAAAAGTGCTGCGCTTATTTCAAAATATGTTTTATGGGACCACCTCTGAAGTATGCCCTACCCATCAAAAAAAGAATCATCAAAATTGATTCAGAATTGACGGAGTAATCGCGTAACATACACACACAAAAAATAAATAAATACAGACGAGTTGAGAACCTCCTCTTTTTTGAAGTCGGTTGAAAAGTGCAGAAAAAAGATATTAATAAAATGTAACAAAAAATTTATAATATTTTTTGCAAAAACAAAAAGATTTCTTAAATATAAACTGTTTATAATTATAGTTTATAACAACTAAAAAGTGGCTATTGCTAGTTTTTGGAGGACAGGATCTGGGTGGATAGTAGGTGGTTAAAGAAGTGGTATTTGAAAGTAGAAAGGGTAATTGAATGACGAATGTTGAGAGGGATGGAGTTCCAGAGAGAAGAGGATCGGATTACGAAAGATCAGTCGAAAGTGGCTGAGCAATGAGCAGGAGTATGCAAATCTGATTGACGGGATCGGGTTTGGCGGGTAAGGATTGAGGATTTGAGTTGAAGGAGTTCGGAAAATTAAGGTGGATGATGGGATTGAACAGTTTGAAAAAGAAAGGATGCCAGGAAATACTGGCGATGGTAGGAAGGAATAAGCCACTTTAACTCCGCAAAAAACTGCGAAATGTGGGCGCTTATCGAGATCCCGAAAATAAAACGGAGAAAGCAGTTAAATAGTCTTTTGATTCTGGCCTCGAGATCCCCAGAAATACCCCTATAAACTGCACAACAGTAGTCGAAGTAGGGGAAGATGAGAGAAGTAACTAGTAATCTGCGGGTTTCCACAGGGAGAAGGTGGCGAACGTGATTAAGACGTTAGGATAGGGATGGTGCGGCGGGAAATTTCGGATAGGTGATTTTTCCAGGATAGGTTTTCATCAAAAACGACTCTATATAAGTAAATAAATAAGTCAACATTAACTTGATAAATAACTGAACATTAATAAATTAATCAAATCATACTCTGATCATGTCAGACCACGTTGGCGCTCAGTAAGTGGACTCCATTGAATTCACTTTGCTACCTCAGTACCACCACCCGAGGAAAATTGAAATTTCTATCAACGTTTTCGTGCTGACTGATGTCACCTTATCTTACCTTTACTTCTATTCTTTTGTCATTTGTTTCTTTCTCTTTTGAATGAGCTAGTAGGGACAAAGTTAATATTTCTGTATTTTATATTCTAAATCAATTCACGATTCGACCCATATGACTGAATCGCCCCTTTAAAAAGAAAAAGTACATATATAAACTCCCCGTCAAAAGTATTACAACACCCATAATTCTCGAGATTTTCCTGTTTTTTACCTTAATCCATAATTGGTTTATATTCATATAAACTATTTTAGTATTTATTTGGAATAACTCATATTTTATTTAATATTTGTAGCTACTTGTTTCGGAAAACAATATTCCATCATCAGGCTTCTGTCTGTAGAATTGTCAGAATGCTTAATGCTTATATTGGGTTATTATTATTATGTCTCAATAACCACAATCATCATTATTCGAGAATATATTCAACTAAAATGAGTAATGAGAAAATTGTTAAGCATTCTGACAATTCTACAGACAGAAGCCTGATGATGGAACATTGCTTTTCGAAACATGTAGTTACAAATATTAAATAAAATAGGAGATATGCCAAATAAATACTTAAACAATTATTATATCTCCTTCAGTATAAAAGGTTTTTAAATATTCATATTAATATTATTTATTAAACCTGGGACATTAAGGATTAGACACATCAGTGTTTTTCCCTGTTAATAACAAACGATGGAATTTTAGATTTTTTTTTTTTTTTTTTTCAAATTTCCTTCAGTCCATGTTTATCATTCGTTTCGTTATTCACAAGTATGCCAAGACTAGTGGAATTCATTCAAGCCATAGGGGACAATATGTCTTATTAAATATAAATTAAAAATTTATATAATTGTAAAGATATTATTTTTTAAAATTGAAATATAACTTTCTTTATAAAGCAATAGGTAAGAAAAAGTTTGCAACATCATGATTAAAATAACATTTAATTTTTTTTTCTTATTATCAATTACTCACATTTGGACTGACATTTCTACAGCTGCCGTGAACTTGGAACCTTCTAGTGGTAAACATAAGTATTTCCATCCTTCTTTGGACCATTGGATCATAGCCTGATAAATAAAAAAGACGATCCTTCAAGACGAGGTCTTCAGCGTACTGGGAGAACGGATTGACGCTAATCAAGTGATCTATCATCGTCTCTTCTCCTTTCGGCATTATGTAGAAGCTAATCGTCTTTGGGGTTTCTATCTTATCTTTCAGCCAGTCATAAAGTAATTTTTTCCTTGTACGCTGAGAACAATGCAGGCACATGAGCATTCCAAGTCTGCATGATTTAACAGATTCTAGAAAAAAGAAAAAAATCTTAGTGAATAGCAAGCATCTGTAAAATAAATTAATGACTAAACTGGGATGATGTCTTCGATTATATTCAAATTCTGCAATTATAAAAAATAATTTACTTTAATTTATTTTACTTGAGGTACGCATGATGGTACAGAAGGACAATGCGATTGGAATAGATGAATTAATTGTCACTTTTATTGGAAAACTAGTTTAGAATGTTAAACATTCATCAGTTCTAGAATATACAAAACATCAGCACTTTGTTACATATATTATATATGTATTAATTAAAAAATATATATATGTAAGATAAGTAATCAAATATATCGGTACTCACTTAAGGAGACCCGGACCTAACGTATATTAGATTGAGTAAATAATCAGATAGAATGGGTTCTTTAGGTTTTCCTAATGACTGGTCGGTTTTTCCCGTTTCGATAGTAAATAAATTTAAAATGGGTCAATTGGAGATATTTAAGTGGTCATTTATAAGAAAAAAAATCTGGATTGTAGATTGTTGTATATGAACTAAAATGTAATGACTAAAGCTAAATACACCGAAAAAACTGGACGATCAGAAAATCAATGATTAAAAGAACATATAAGAGCAAACAATAACAAAGACTCAGAATTCCAATTTTGCACATAAATGAAAATAACCATTGATTCAATAAGGACCCGGGAGTTAAACTGATACATCAAGTAGAAAATAGCCTAAAATTAAATGCTTTTTAAATCATTGTAAACAATATTGTGTTGTCACACATGAAATGACCGTTTTTAGAACCAGGAAGAAAATAAAAATTTGAGATCAAATCAAACATATTTTTTATTCAAAGTATTTACAATCATTTACGATAGACTTCTGCCAACGGCTTACCAAGTTTTCTATCCCAGATTTGATAAACGTTGAGTCACGTGATGAAGGGAATTCAGAAAATCCATTTTCAATGCCTAAATCATTGGTAAGCAATTTTCCTCGAAAAACGTTGTCCAAACTCCGAAAAAAAGTGGTAGTCTGGTAGAGGATAGATCAGGGGAATATGGGGGGAGTGGTAAGACTTCATAGCCTAACCCCTTCAATTTCTTCACTACCTGTATTGAAACATGAGGTCGGGCGTTAACATGAAAAAGGATAGGTCCTTTCCTGTTTAACAGTACCTGTAGCTTGATAAAATTTTGATGCATTTGATCAATTTCTCTGCAGTATGATGTTGAATCAATTTTCATTAACACTTTCTTCACCAATCGCATGATTAATATTTCTTCCTGCCTGGGCAGCGGAATGACCGAGTTTGTACTCAAAAAAATCGTTCGGAAATTGCGTGTTTCCATGGGCACGGTTAAAATTATACTAAAATCTGTATGCCTACTTGGGAAAAAAACAAACACAGTTTACAAATACAGGATTAACAAGTGCTTATTATTGATAGGAAATATTTTGCTAGAAATCGACAGGCAACACTTTAATCCTCTATAAACAAAAATCGGACATTTTATGTGTGACAACCCAATAAAATAGTTCAAAAACATTACAGATTTTTGTATGATGATCAGCTGAATACTTCCAATAGTCCCATTTTAAATTTGCTTGCAATAGGAAGGGGAAAAACCAACCAGTCATATAAAAAAAACCCAAAAGTTTTTAAATTTAGCCAACCTGGCTCTTTCCACCTCCTCTTCCATTCTAGATGTGTTCCAGAAGTCCGTTTAGCCAACTCAGGTGAGTACCAATACATTTGATTTATTTTCTTATGTTTAAAATATATATATATATATATATATATATATATATATATATATATATATATATATATATATATATATAATCTATGTAACTAAGTGCTCATGTTAATGAAGTTTTTGTATGTTTTATAACAGAAGATGAATGTAATTCCAGTAGAAGTGGAAATTAATTCATCAATCCTAATTTTAGTTATCCTTCTATACCATCATAGGTAGCTCAAGCCAACCTCTATATATTGAGTACCCTAAATTGGGGGGGAACCTAGTGTTGAGCGTGATTTCGTCCAGACCTCCTTCTTTCACAACCAGAAATGCAAAGGAGCCCAGTAACATAACTGAATCCAAGAAACTTGTACAAGTTCATTTTTTTTTTTTTCCTTACCTAATTATGGTTAATGTTCCCTGTATCAGTTCCCGAAGCCGGCTGGGCTAATAAAGCGAACCCGCATTACATTACCTCATTTCCCGCCTTTTAGCGCATGATTCAAATACCAACTCACTAATTCAGATCAAAAATTAAGATTCCTGTTTTCAATGTATTTCTTTAATAACAGTTTTCATAGAAGGAGATTTGGTTATATTAATATGATTTTGTGGCACAACTCCTATTTTATTTAGCTTATTTCACAACATGCTTTGGGATTTTATTCCCATCCTCAGGTTTCTCATTTCTTGTGATTTATACACATTGTCTTTTATTTAAAGTCTACATACACTCTCAATCAAGTGTAAATGTAGAGTGTATATAGACTCTAAATAAAAGACAATATGTACTCGTATATATCTAAATAAAACAATGTGTATAAATCACAGTAAATGAGAAACTTGAGGATGGGAGTTAATTCCCGAAACATGTAAAATAAGCTAAACAAATTAAGAGTTGTGCCACAAAATTATGTTAATGTATTTCTTCTTTTTTTCAAATTTAAAAACACTAGAACTTCCTTTTTTGGGTGTTTTGGATACAAAGGGGAATCACACTTCGTACTTTCAAAAATTTTCCTTCAATTTGTTATGAATTTAATTTGATTGGGTTAATATGAAACCAAGTATTATAATATTGTATACGCTTGGTATTCTAAAAGTAGAGTAAAAAATAACCAGAAAACGAATGAAATGAAGAGCAATCTAAAATAAGTGGCAACGAGTGAAAATGACATATTTGAAAACTCATAAGAATTGAGAAAAAATATTATGTTAATAATTGTAAAAACTAAAAGGGGCCGTTAAAAACAGGGACTGGATAGATAGTATATGAGTATAAATGATTTGATGTTTCAGAGTGTTGAGAAAGTGATTATGAATGTTAAATGAATTCTTTCTCTTTGATTTTAATAAATACACGGGCGGAAGTCAGCAGCGGTGGAGTACTATAAAAAACAGGGGGAGGAACAAGGGTGACAGCAAATCCCCTCAAAAAGATCAGGGAAACAGAGGTAAAATATCGTTAAAAGGTTAAAGTTATAGAATTTGGGGAAAAGAGGTGAATTCTAAAATCATGCCATTAAAACTCTTATTAACTAAAGATGATGAATAAATACTTCAATCTATATATGCATTTAATCTCACCGTTTTTTCGTGGAAAATAGACGGAATTGTACAGTTGCGAATAAAAGTCCAAAGTTTCTCCTGAAAAAAAAATATATACGTCAATACTATTCTCAAATTATTAATCTCTCCCTCTCTCACACACACTCTCTATCACTCTCTTTTTCTCTCACAGTAATTATATAACTAAAATAATCTATACAACTATCAATAGTGAATTATCTAGTGAGAGATCATACTCCCTCTTCTTTAGGTTTCTTATAGAGTATGACTGCTTTTTTTATTTAATTTTATATTCATTTTTACCATTATAGTTTGTTTTTTTTTTTAATTTATTATTATATTCTATGATCTTATAATTGGAGGTTCTTTATATTTTATTATTTTTTTTCAAATTATTTCTTATTGTGCATATTGTAATTAATATATAATGTATATTGAGACAGCTTGTAAAAAAAATAAAGATGTAGACGGAAACCCATTTACATAAATCATTTTCACCCATCGATGAAATATAATTTGAAACAGCAGAACTAGAACAAGAACCTTTACAGAATAATCACGCATTTTTGGGAAATGCGAACGGAACTATTGCAAGAAAACTAATTAATAAACCATCCGTGTAAGGCTTAACAGGCCGATCTGGTAATTTATGATCTGGATAATATAATAAAAATAATAAATAAATAAAAAAAATAAATAAAAAAATAAAATAAAATTTTACTGGTATTAAGGTTCGTTCAGATGAGGAAAAACAGTAAATATAATAAATAATATGTGAACGGTGTACATGTCATCTAAAACCCAAATATTGATTACAGATTTTTGGGAATTCGGACAAACTTGATTAAACCTCACTGTGAATATAAAAATATTCGACAGTGCTTTATATTAGAGAAGAAAAGCAGCAAAATTGACCTTTCTTCATATTAAATATTTATCACAATGAAATATGAATGTTCCAATAAAATTTTTATTTTGTTTTTGTATTTATTTCGTCGTAACTTATATTATTATTTCAGACCTCATTTATCCCCTCCATATAAGATAAATTTTTAGTCTTTTTACTGTATTTTTAATTTTTTTTTTTTCTTATTTTTTGTCTCCTTACCTTCTTTTAATTTTTGTTTAAAGATTTAAGATTTATTTAGTTTTTCATGTAATATTTATAGCTTGTATGCAATATAAATTTCTGTACCAAAATTTAATTTTAATATTATATATATATATATATATATATATATATATATATATATATATATATATATATATATATATATATATATACAGGGTGTTCGGAAGATCGTTGGCCAAAAAATTATCTCGGTTAGGGAGGTTCATTTTGAACCTATTTAAGGTCACTTACCTATATACAAAGTCTTACGGGTTGTTTTTTTTATGAATTGTTTTGTAAAAATGGCCAAATCCAAACATTTATGCCTTATGACTCCGTTGTTTACTTATATATCAACGCCCTTTTTTTTTTCCTATAATTACTAATACATTGTCCATGTAAAATAAAAAAGATATGGTGCAAAAAACAAATACCAAAAAAACGGGAGATCGTTAAATCTTGTCAAAGGCAAAAACAAAAATTATGAACTTCAAGTTTACGTTCAATAAAAAAAAAAGTAAGCGCAACAGCCAAATCCAAATTGTTTAAAAAACTTCTCTATTTAATACTCTTTAAAAAAATACCATTTGCAGGTACGCAGCACATCTAGTTTTTTTTTTTTTTTTATAAAGTAACAAAAGGCTGCCACCAGCGCACACTGACAATAATAATGAATCGAATCATATTTTTTATGCAAAACGTAAGAAATAGTAGTGTTTCTTTATAGCATAGGTTAAACTGCATATTTTCTCTTTCTTTCTCGGTATTTCGATTTTATCAGAGTAAACTTTATCTACATTTTTGTAAACAATAATCAGGGAACAAAATTAAACTAATTTTAAATTCTTCATAAATTTAATTTGTAGAATATCACAGGTATTGCTCAAAATGATCTCCACTATTTCTAATACAAGCACGATATCTTTTTCTTATTTCTTTGGTGGTTGTTCTTAAAATAAATTCTTCCTTCATTATGGTAAATGCGGCATTGATTTTTTGAACAAGTTGTCTTAAAAACAATTCTTCATTATAAACCAAATCTTTGACACGGTCCCAGGCGTAATAATCGAGCGGCGTGAGGTCTGGAGACCGTGCTGGCCACTCAATTGGACCCCCTCTTCCTATCCAGGATTGTGGGAAACAATTGTTTAAACATTCTCTTACAGGTAAGTTGTAGTGGGCTTTTTCAAAACAAGAACTTATTTAAAAAATCAATGCCGCGTTTACCATAATGAAGGAAGAATTTATTTTTAGAACAACTACCACAGAAATAAGAAAAAGATATCGTGCTTGTATTAGAAATAGTGGAGATCATTTTGAGCAATGCCTGTGATACTCTACAAATTAAATTTTTGAACAATTTAAAATTAGTTTAATTTTGTTCCCTGATTATTGTTTACAAAAATATAAATAAAGTTTATACTGATAAAATCGAAATTCCGAGAAAGAAAGAGAAGATATGCAGTTTAACCTATGCTATAAAGAAACACAACTATTTGTTACGTTTTGCATAAAAAATATGATTCGATTCATTATTATTGTCAGTGTGCGCTGGTGGCACCCTTTTGTTACTTTATAAAAAAAAAAAAAAAAAACTAGATGTGCTGCGTTCCTGCAAATGGTATTTTTTTAAAGAGTATTAAATAGAGAAGTTTTTAAAACAATTTGGATTTGGCTGATGCGCTTACTTTTTTTTTTATTGAACCTAAACTTGAAGTTCATAATTTTAGTTTTTGCCTTTGACAAGATTTAACGATCTCCCGTTTTTTTGGTATTTGTTTTTTGCACCATATCTTTTTTATTTTACATGGACAATGTATTAGTAATTACAGGGGAAAAAAATGGCGTTGATATATCCGTAAACAACGGAGTTATAAGGCATAAATGTTTGGATTTGGCCATTTTTACAAAAAAATTCATAAAAAGCAACCCGTAAGACTTTGTATATAGGTAAGTTACCTTAAATAGGTTCAAAATAAACTTCCCTACCCGACTTAATTTTTTGGCCAACGATCTTCCGAACACCCTGTATATATAATCATATATTTTTTCTTGCTGGTATTATTTCCTTAATTTTATATAAGGCAGCTAGGCCGCCTTTGTATTGTTCATTGTCATTATTCTTAAGGGGCGATTGCCCCAATATAAAATTTATTTTCATAGCAGTACAAAAATTACCATAGAGCACCATTGATACATAACATTAAAATAAGGATCTTATAAGTAAAAATGATTGTGATAGTTTGTTAGTGCCTACGCGTGGACTATAAATTTCATTTACCTGGTTTATCATTTTCCCAAATATGGTAAAATGGATCCATATAAGTCTTTTCTCGAAACCAAAGATATGTCAGATCTTCAAAAAATCCCTTGAAATCAGTGTATTTCACAAAAGGGTTTCTCTTTTGAAAGAAGTTGGAAACGGGAAATACAAATGTTTCAGGACCCTGTTCAACTTCGAACCTCGACAATGGTAGACATAAATTTGCTTTTCTACCACGAAAATACTGAAACAAATCAAAATAAAAACATGTATACATGCCGTGTAATACAATGATCTATGCAGATATAGTAGACCTATCCTGAGCATATAATAATAATTTAACATTGTGTGAAAAAGATTCGTATGAATTAAATGAATTCTTATTCATACATCATACTTTATATAAACTCCCCGTCAAAAGTATTGCAACGCTCATAATTCTCAAGATTTTCCTGGTTTTTACCTTAATCTATACTTGGTTTATATTCATATTAATATTATTTATTAAACGTGAGACATTAAGGTTCAGACACATCAATGTTTTTCCCTTTTAATAACGAACGATTTTAGATTATTTTTTTTCAAATTTCCTTCAGTCTATGTTTATCATTCGTTTCGTTATTCACAAGTATCCAAGACTAGTGGAAGCAGTCATTCAAGCGAGAGGGGGCAATATGTCTTATTAAATATAAATTTAAAATTTAAAAGTTAAAATTGATAATTTTAAAAAGTCAGTTTTCTAACTTCTTTTTTTATTTTATGAAATATTGTAATTTATTTTAATAAAAATTGTTTATGTCTAGTTTAGGAATGTTTATTATAGGCTTTAGAACCTTTCTTTATTATAAAAAAAAAATATATTATACGTTTTTATAAAATTCAAATATTTCAAAATGTTGGGATACTTTTGACGGGGAATTTATTTCAAGTTAAACAAGAATTCTCTCAGTTTTAGAAATTATTGTTAAGTTGGTGTCAGTTTAATTTTTTCCTCGCTTGGAGTACTAATTTTATTCATAAATCAGATTAAAATAGGTTATACAGAGGAGGATACAAATAAAAAATATAAATATATAAAATAAACTGCAGAATTAAAAAAGGACGTCGAACCACTGTTCCGCCATATTTGTCTAAAATTAGTTTAGTGTTTTAAACATTGATATTTATTAAATTATCACTAGTTATGATCATAGATAAGGGAACTGGTCGATTGAAAAGGTAATTTTGTTGATGCAGTTTGTAAGATGACATCATTGGTTACATATTTAGATTCTCAAACGTTTATTCTGTTGAATGTAAAATTGACAAATATGCTGATGCTTTTCAAATAATTTTTTTTTTCAAATAAGTAATACCTAACACCAGTAATAGACATGTTGTACCTATTATGATCATAGTGAAGACTAGTTATGGTCATGTGGCAAAATAATGTTCAAACCAATATTTTTAATAATTTAAAAGTGACTATTCATTGTTGAACAACTATAATTAGGAAAATTATCTAAATACTAATACAAGACGGTCTACAAAACTATTATAATATATATTTAAAAATACAATCACTCGATGCACTCATTAACAAGCTTTCTTGTTGCTTATTAGTTTGGAAAATAGAAATGAAATAATCTTTGAAAATTAATTATAACGACTAATTATCAGAGTATAGTTTATAGCCACACTTGTTCGTTTTTCCACGGAAGCAGTAACGGCATTCAATATAGTAATCATTTTTCTAAAAAGTAAATAAATTCTAAGAAATTGGAATGTATTTTTTGTGAATTATCTTCTTTCGAGTTTTCTTTAAACAGCAGTGGCCATCCGCGCGTATAGGAAAGAATTTTATAACTATATTAACTAGTAATTGTCACTTAAGATATGTAAGGTCAAACATGAACATTACTAGAAAAGGATATAGTATTTAAGTTTCGAAATGATATAATCCAATGAAGAAAGTTCTATTTTTTCCTTTTTTTAGCAGAAATATCGACTGTAACACCAAAGAAAATCAAATTAGGGTGACCATAACTCATATCTCGTATTATTATAAACCGGTTATGGTCAGTTCAAAATTATTATTAATTAAAATCAAATAGACCAACATTATGTATCGAAGTCTGAATTCAAATAAAAAGCTTAAAAATAAATGAAGCAATTCCACAATATTCCTTAAGAATCCTCACTTTCAAAAACGATCTTAAAAAAAAAAAAAAAAAAAAAAAAAAAAAAAAAAAAAAAAAAAAAAAAAAAAATGGATTTTAGGACACAATTTGAGGAAAATATTTTTAACAGCTACTGGAAAGAGATAGAAGGGTGGGTTTTATTGGTAAATGAATCTTAAACACTCTGCAGAAATATTTCTCCTGCTATTTCATTTACTCTGAAACGGTTTAATCAATTTCAGACGAAACGTTTCAACAAAATCTGATTCAAGTTGCATCCAACTTATGTTGTCCAACCAAAATACATCATCTAAACTTGACTCGTGAGAACGCACCATTAGTCTCTCACGCAGTGTCCATCTAGACCATTGGTTCCCAAACTGGGGGGCGTGAGGACATGTTAGGGGGGGGCGCGAGATAAGTTGAACATTAAATCAAATTTTGGTAGTCTTTCTAAAATTCTAAATTTTAAAAGACATAGCACAATGTTCTCAGTTAATTGTTTATGTTCGGTATATTGAAAACGAAAGAATGAAAGACGAGCTACTCTTTTCTACAGAGTTGGAGCCGACGACAAAAGCTATTGATGTTGTGAAAGCAGTCTCAGACTTTTTGACATACATGAACTCTCTTGGCAAAAACTGATCGGTGTATGTACAGATGGCCTTCAATCCTTGGTTCTCGCTTAGGCTTTGTGCAATTAGCTAGAGAGAAAAATGCTGATGTGACTGGGATACATTGTTTTATACATCGACAAGTCTTGGCAGCAAAAACCCTTCCAAATGAACGCAATGCAGTCTTAAAGTTATGTATTAATGTAGTAACCTACATAAAAAACAGTGTATTGAATACTCGACTGTTTAAAACTCTTTGTGAAGATTTAAGAAGTGATCACAAAACACTGCTATTTCATACAGAAGAACGATGGCTCTCAAATGGAAACTTGTTGGCAAGATTATTTGAGCTTCGAGATGAAATAATCACCTTCTTGGAACATCAATAGCAAAATGAACCAAGCGAAAAGCCTTGTACCCAACTAATATTGGATTATTTGTCAGACATCTTTGACTCGTTGAACAGCCATAACCTAAAACTGCAGGGTGGAGACTCAAATTTAGTTACTCATAGTGATGCGATCAAGATCTATATTAAGAAATTGCAACTTTGGAGGCGTAAAATATCAGCTAACCCCCGCAATTATTCAAATTTCCCTAAAGTAGAGTCAATATCAGAAGAAACACACTTCAAAGACATATATGAAGGATCTAATTTGAAAATCGAAATATCGAACCATTTGGAGAGCCTAATTGAAGAGCTCCAGAAATACTTCCCAAACACTTGTGAAGATAGTATTTACAGAATGTCAACTGACCTATTCTATGTCAACATAGACTCCCTGCCTGAATCACTTCAAGAAGATGCTTTGAAAATAAAACATGATTCCTCTGCCAAATACAACTTTGATATAATGGACAAACCTTCATTTTGATTAAAATATTTCAAAGTGTATCCTAGTGTATCAAGGGAAACTATTCGTTTATATTTGCCTTTTTCAAGCACCTAATTGTGGGAAAAAGCATTTTCAACACTTGCGGCAGTTAAAACAAAGTATCGGAATAAACTTGATGTTGCTAGTGACTTGCGTTGTGCACTTACTAAAACTCAGCCACGAATAGGCATACTAGTAAAGAAAGCCCATCCATCTCACTAACCAACCTAATCTATTTTTCTTTTATTAATAATTTTTGTATTTTACGAAAACTGATATTGTTGTATCTTATGGCAGTATAAATAAATGTTTTGTTTTCAATGTAACACTTATTTGTTTTTGTTTTGTTCCTAGGCCAGTACAATTTATTGTAATGAGGGGGGGGGGGGGGGGGCGCGAGAAGCTTTCGTATCAACGAAAGGGGGCGTGGTACAAAAAAGTTTGGGAACCCCTGCTCTAGACACATCAATTGACCTGTTTATTTGTGTACTTCTGAAATGTACACAAATAAACAAATGTAACACAAATCACATGTACGCTGAAAACTACTCATATGATACAACTACTGTCAGGTTTTTAGTAACAAAGTACTTAAGAACTGTGCTTCTAACATAAAAATTCTGACCTATATACTCCTACCCACTGAACAGCATTATACCAACACTCCTTCCAAGCTCGATCCACTACCCTATGGAATTCGATCCCTCCTGAAATTAGACATGCTTCTTCCTTGAACTCATTCAAAACTCTCCTATTCCAATATCTCCTTAAATCCCAGTTAGATGCCGCCAATGAGTGATAATTAAAGGGCAAGTTGATCAAGCTCAGCATATCCGATCCCAATGAATTTGCCTCAATAAGTATAAATTTAAATTCGTTTTTGACATTTGTTTCTCTAACAATTGTTTTTTTCCTCATATAAGTATATATAATTACATGCCATTGTATAGATTAATAGGTGTGCACAAATATAAGTTGGAAGAAGATGTGTAAATATATGTTTTTACGTATCTGTAAATATTTCGTCTTATCAACATTCAAGTAGTTCTTAAATTTTGTCGTTGCTATTGATTATTTGTACTTTATTTTGTTGATTTATTTTATATATGTCATTATTTTTCTCGAACACAGTGTAATTATATATGCATTTAATTATTATATCATGATATTGTTATTATTATCATTATTTCTTTTCTCACTCTGGTTTTTCTCATTTATATATTTATACCAAAAGTGCCATTTTCAATTGTATATACATACATTACCTTTTATACATATTATTATCTTTGTTTGAAATTAAGATAGCCAGATTATTATACCAGCTTATTATACATTTTTGTTATTCCTAGGGGACAATATGTCCCAGAATAAAGATTATTTTTTCATTTCAAGAACAGCAAAGCACAAAATAAAAAAGATATATGTAGTCAGCTAACTAACGTTTGCTATACAAACTGCCACTGGATCAGAAAAGTTTGGTTTCAATACCGATTTATGTTGTACTTTAGTTAGAGCTGACATACCGGTCCGAAAATTAATCCACTTTACGTTTTGTAACGTGTTTTCTTATTAAATACTCACCTTATCTTTTTGTCTTTTTGTTGCTTAATGGTCTTCTTCCAATAGTTTTCTTTTTTAACAGAAATAATTACTTAAACTTTAGTTTGTATTTATGTATAAGTATTATTATGTATATTGTAATTTTTTTGTTTTTATAAATAATGAAAACAGTTGCATATTTTTGGTATATAATTGCATATTTTACCCTATATATTTGCATATTTTTTCAGCTTTTATTTAATATTTTCACAACCCTACTCATATATTAATATATTGAAATTTACAACTGTACAGAATATATACATCAAGTAAATGTATATATTGTATATATAAAAAAAAATATCGATCGCCCTTCAATTATTCAATTATTCGCTTGAAAGCTTGAAAAAACCTGTCTGATTGATGTGTGCATAAACTCTCATAATAAACATATCTGTACGAAAATTAATATGTTATCGAAGAACCTATAAAATATAACAGAATAGTCAAAACTGGAAAACTATTTTATTTACCTTAATCAAATAAAAATTAAGCTCAGCATCGACTTGCCCGACAAAAACTTTATTATGACAGACCCTAGAGCTCCTTGTTCTACAGCCGCCCAATGATTGTTTAGCGGCCTTCTTCCAATGAAAATCCGCGCTTATGGGTGCTCGTTCATCCTTTTTACCCATTTTGTAAAATATTTAGCTATCAAGTTGTAAAATAAACTAAAAATATATCACTTGAAATACGAAGCATTTCATAAACTATCGCGTTTATCACGCCTCGATGTAACAATTATTGTATCATAGTAATATTTTGAAAATATTATTATTAATGTTACTTTTAAATCTGAATAAACGAAATAAAAATTTAAAAAAGTATTTATCATTCGTGCTTCTTTATATTGTATAATCTATTTGCAAAACTTTCTAAGACTCGGTTTTAGAAGTAGCATTCAATATTTGATAGGAACCAAATTATTAAATATACCCTTGACTCCACAGTCTCCACACACATATGTTAGTAGATTTTAGTGGTATATATATTTTTTTTCTTCAAATTTCTTCCCTTAGATGTCTCATGTCTTCAACTTACTTTGAATTTAATTAGAAATTTGACATACCAGACTTAAAAGACAAGAAACTGCTCTTCGTTTCCAACTCCAACATTTACTAGACAAGCGTTCAAAGCTCCCAATAAATTACAAGGGACTTATTTAGATGACAGTAATTAGATCCATTTAGACATACGGAGTTGAGCTTTGTGGCTCAACTAAACTTTCGAATTCATCTCGTATCCAATCCTCACAATCCAAAATTCTTAGTAAAATGCTGAATGCTCCTTATTATGTCACAAACAAACTTATCCATAAAGACCTTAATGTTCCATATGTTGCATATTTGGCCCAAACCTTCCTATCCATTAATAGTAAAATCTATTGAGAGTGGGTGCTCGAATCCAATAGTCTCCCAGCTTGCTTCACCCACAGTTCCCGATAATCCTCCGTCCGAAAAGAAGATGACCAAGAGACCTTCTAATGTAGAACTTTTATTGAAAAACTACGAGTAAGTAGTTTTTTATAGGTTACTGACGTTGCACAGTGGAACGAATGACCAATCTAGGAGGAAAAAAGTCTGTCTCACTTAAATATACTTGGCAATCTGATTTACACAAACAATAGAGTTGAAATAAGGTAAAATAAAACCACTCAAGTCACATCAATTATGAAAACACTATATAGTAGGCCCTTATTATCCGTGGTTCCGATATATATATATGTATGTATAATTTTAAATGTTCCTTTAATGCAGCTGAACACTTAGGTATAATATCCTCTAATTCAAATTTTCGCATTATAGCTATATACGCTGAATCGATACCCACAAAATTTTGCCAAATACTCGTGGAATTGAAATTTCTTTTTCTGAAAAAGAAAGCAGATGAAAGCAGCTGAATTTTTCTACCATGAACTTCACAGAGGGACTTTGGGGTACTTTTTAGTAAAAGACGTTTTCAGTTTAAAAATACCTGAGCTTACAGCACGTTAAAAAAAAAAAAAAAATTTAATGGGTCAAATTATTAACTTATTATTTGGATAATGACTAACTTATATAACGTCCATATTCACTAATTATAAACTAACGATGAAAAAATATCAAGATAATACACAATGCTCAATTGAAAGAATCAATAGTTATAACTAAATTTGACCTGTCGAGTTAGGTACTACTTACATCGTTGTTTTTACTTAATAATCCCACAGCTAAAACCAGAACAACCTCTAATACTGTTCTATAAACATCTTCTCTTTACACCTAATACAATAGTTTCATTAGTTTCGATTACACCTTTTTTCCTCCTTTGTACAAAACGAACTAATATTACTGATTTTTTATCTAAATTAAAATTCAATACATATAGTAAAAACATGCATACATACATTCATTCTAATGTATTTTTGTATATAATAACTTTATAAATGTATGTAAAACGATTTTTTGTTATAAAAGGGATTTTCTTAATCACCTTAATGATCCGAAATCAATAAAATGTAATTCGACTTTCCGGGGTTTTCCAGCCTCTGATTATTAAGTTTTAATTTTCGTAACTACCAAATTTAAATATCTTTTCAATGGAGCTGAAAATGTTGGATAATATCCTCTAATTTAAATTGTTCCAATAAAGTAATATATGTACAGTGCCTATCAAAAGTTTTCGTACACCTACTAGATTCACTAAAATACGATTATTGTGACTCTTGTACAAATTTTTTTTTCCGATTTCATATTCTTCCTCATCACGTGAGGAACACCTAATTTACTCTTGCTTGAAATCCATATCTTCTTAGGTCTCTTCTAATCCTTTTAGGTCTTGCAGATGTTTCCAAATTCGAAATTTACTTTCATAACTGTCTTTCTGGCCGGTATTTTGAGGTTAGCATTAACTTTTCTCATTTCATCTCATCTCAACCTCCTCTCATCTCGGCGAGAGCAAATTCTGGGCCATTCCGATCGGCCCTTATCTTCTAGCCTTTGGTTTTTTTTAAGCAATTTATTATGTATTGGACCGTTGAACGAGGTATATTAATCATTGAACTAATCTTGACGTAAGAGTATCGCTGTTATTTGAGGAAAAGTGCATGTAACCGCTGTTGAGTAGAGGATTTCTGATTATCGGGCCGTTGCTTTTTATAAAACACTGTTTGAGTAGAAAGTGATGAGAACATAGCTAGACAGAGGCATAATTTTGTGCTGTTCGAAAACTTTTGCTACGCTCAGTTTACACTATTTTCTATTTACAGAGTAAATACATAAATATTATCCATATTTTGGGGGTTTTAATTATTAGGCGTGTTTCTCACGTGAATGAGGAAGAATATGAAATCGTTTTTGTACAAGAGTCACAATAATCGTATTTTAGTGGATGTAGTAGATGTACGAAAACTTTTGCTGCTCATTGTATATTAAATCAATGCCGTTACAGTTTTGGAAAAATACTAAATAACTTCTTTCCCGGATTGGAAAATTCTGACAAGAAAGCAAATAAAAGCAGCTAAATGTTTCATTTTTATTTCATATACTCTCCATTTAAATCTTCCTCCAAGAAACGGAAAACCACTAATAACATTCTATAAACATCTCTCCTATACATCTAATACAATATCATTAATTTTGATTATGATTAATAAGATATACACTAATATACACTATATATATATATATTAACTTCCATTTGTTTTATTAACAATTAAATTAACGAATTCCAATAGCTTTTTCTTTAAATTTTAGATAATTAGTTTTATCCATGCCTCCCAGTTCAAAAATTCATATTTCGCAATTTCCTTCTCACTATTATTGGATGCACATCAATTATCCTTGCAGCAGCAACAGTTTGAGCCAAATCTTCAATATTTTTTTTTAATATCACTTGTTTTATACTAGTAAACCACGATCAATACGTTTTTGAGGTCTACAGGTTCAAGGATTATTAAATAGACGGTTGCTTAAGTTATGATTTTGTATTACGTTCTGCACACTTAAAGGATTTCTTTTAAGTTTGTTTCCATTCTCAAACAGATAAAATCCTTTGTTGCGAAATTTAATAATAGTTTCTCGTTCGATTAGAGAATTTCTTCCCGATTCAAAATAATCTTACAAAAACATTAACATGGATAAAAAATAATTTAATCACTTGTAATTTCGTATATGTTCGACTCTTATTAACTAAATGAATCACACTGGAATGGTTTTGCGATTACACTAATCCTTATTTAATTCTTTCTTTACAGGTGTACGTAGACTTATGTTTATAACTGTACTTGTCATTGTATGAAAATAGCTGAAAGCTAAATTGTTTCTTAAAAGCAGTTTAAACTGCGACAGTTACCATATTAAACTTCAAATCAATAAAAAATTATCTAAAGAAATCATATTCCAGGATTTATTTCGTGATACACTCAAAATACTTAAAGACCTACTCATAAGTTTAAATTGCCTCTGGTGAATATAATAAAAATCCAAGGATATTTATGACTTGGAGTATTAAGCTTTAATTCTTATCTATTATAGATATAATATTTTAAAACATAATCAACAATAAAACTTAACGTCATATCCAAAGAAGTAATTAGGGGCTGGTAGACGTTTTAACCAAGAACTCTGTTAAAATGATAAAATTTACGGCAATAACTGCTTTAAGATAATAAAATTTTCCGGACAATGAATTAATTATTAAATTAAATATCCCTAAGACTATTCAATCTCTAATAATTGAGCCCTTTTATGGTTTTAAAAGAAAATAACACCCATTTTAAAAGAATTATTTAAAAAAAATAGAATAGTTAATTGTTTTTAAATTTACACTAAATATATTTATAAATCTATCCATTTACTGTAAATCATACAAAGCTGTATGGTGTTTAAATCAGCTGTAATACTAACACCCATAGTGACAAGTAAACAGCCTCAGATCCTTGCTACTACCATGGAGAAGGAAATAGCTAGAACCCTACAACAAATGCAAAATCCTCAAGCAAATGAAATTAGTGCTCAGCAAAAAAGATTAGAAGAATCAAGGTAAAACGTTAATGTACGTTTTCATAGCTAAAACCATATAAAATTCACATTATTTTATTTTCATTTTAATTATTTTTAAAAAAACATTTTAACATGTTTGTTTATGAATTGGTTTGGTATAAATGTTTATCCATACATACAAAAATCAATATCAGTTTAAAAATTTATTTCATATTAATCTGTTTAAAAAGTATAATACTACCAATTCAGGAACAATCCTATTTTTATACAATATATAATTACTAAGGAGATATTATTATAATATTTTTATATATTACACCTTTAAATCCTATTTTTTTTCTAATTAATATTGTATTTTCCTGTACTCTAGGATCTTGCTGTAGTTGTTTATTAGTTGTTTTTTTTTCTACAGAGCTCTTCATACCATTCCAATACTGATTACTGCAGCTTTTGCTTTGGGTCCACAATGACGAAAATGTTAAAAAAAAAAGTTTGAGCATGACAGTAAGCAGGTTCAGATGGGGACCATGAAAGTTTTGTTGCTTCACCTTTTGCAAATTACTTCATCCGTATTCAATAGAAATAGCAGAGGGTTTAGAACATCACTTTGTTTAATGAGCCGAAGCTAAGTAAAATACCTAGACTCCTGTTTATTCAGCCTGCAATTCCTTTATGGTCTCAGTATATGTATTTAATGGCTTCCACCAGCCTTCTTTAGACATTCTAAGCTCTTTCATAGATATTCTTAGTGCCTTCCATATTTTGCTCTTTGCTTCAGAATCAAATGCTGCTTTATGATATAGAAAGCAAGGAGCATACTTTTATCCTAATCCTAAGATCTGCGCAAAATATATCGGAGGGAGAATATGAAATCCTTTGTTTGCCTTCCTGGTCAGATAACAGCTTGCTCCTTTTCTATGAGTGACTCAACTAAGGTTCAGCAGGGTTTCATTGATTGGCATACAGGGGGTCAATTAGAACATTCAATCTCGATGCCTTTCTTATGTATGGGAAATATGAATTCTAAAAAATTCTTTTTACAAAAACTAGGCAGATTTTAAACTTAATTTGTTTTTCTAACTCCAGTACAGTTAAAGAAGAGATTACAGATGTACCCAAATTTTTCTGATATTCTTATCCTAGGCGGCTCAAGAAACTAGGGCCTTGGGGTATCCTAAAACACCATATAGTGTTTAAAGAGTAAAATCTTAAGAATATTATTTGCAAACTAATAATATTTAAGTACTGACTACAAGACCTATTTTTATTAATGTTTAAAAAGGTAAAAACTATGTTTTGTCCATTGTTTTAATATGATATTGACTAGTATAAATAGGTAACCTATTTCATTTCATTATCTTTTTTATTTTTAATTTCATTATTTCCTAACAGATTAAAAACTACAAAAACTTATAACGACAAGTTATTCAACCTTTATGCTGACATTAAAAGAACAAAGGAAAATCTTCCTCTATTGTTAAGAAGTAAGTTCTGTTTTTAAATATAGAAGATACTTTAAATACATCGTTTCCTTACAGAATTTAGTTGAATAAAGGAAAGGAAAAATTCTCACCCTGTTCTCAAATTTTCTGCATTTGTATTTTCATTGCTAACATTATCCACATGTAAAGAAATTCTTCATTTCAGATAATAGAAAATATATGTTATTTTATGTAATATTTTTTTCTTTCCAGACAAACAAAATTTAATGTCAAGAATGACGGAATTAAAAAACAATATCATTAGAATGCGGCAAAATATTAATCAAGAGTAAGTGAAAAGTGGATATTTGCTTAATATATATCTGATTTAGAAATGTAAGAATTGATTAAATTAATTTGCTGTCATCATTTGATAGTAAAATTAATTTTCTCGTTTAATATCATGTAACAACAAAACCATATACACACATGCATATTATTTAATATAATGCTTTCAATTTCAAAGGATTGAATAAATGAAAGGAATGAATTAATATTAGTTGTTTATAAAGTCTATCTGGCTTAGCTGCTGATTTCATTTCTATGCCCTCTATAGTTTTTAGTTGGTTAACTGAGTTGAATGCTTGTAAATTATTGTTTTCTATCAAAGTTAAAAAACCATTAATTGTATTTTAATTGTTATTTATGAATATTCACATTTATAATTTTAATGTTTTAAATAATTAGTATTGTAGACTTGTCTGAAGAAGCTGTACGACTTGAGGCCATGATAAGTGAAGAGCTCAAATCCATACAGCGGATCTAGCAGGCTCGCATCACATATCATTATGCATATAATTATAATAAATTAGTTTCTAAAATGAATCTAATTGTACCATTAATCCAACACAACACTTCCTGCTTTTTTATATATGTCATCGCCATTATTAACTTTTGTAATAAACAATTAATTTAAACTCTTTATTTTAGAGTTTTTGGTTAGGGATGGTTTATTATAGTTATCAAATGAGGAAATATTATGAACAGATCATGTTGCCCACATGTTCAAATTATATTAATTCACTAATAAAAAGTTGAAATTAGTAGATTCACTTAGCATCATAATGACACATATTTTATGCTAAATTATTATTAATATAGAGGTGCATCACAGATAATGGAGACTTGGCTTGCTCTAGTACTGATCACCAGTCTTTATGGTTGAGTGCTGCCGCCTACGACTTTTTGACACCTAGTAGAATATTTTATACCAAAGTATTTGTGAAATTTCTTTAAATGTTTAGGTTCATTGCCTGCCATGCTGGTATTGTCTCATGTTATAACAAGGTGATTTAATGATAAGATTGTTATCTCAACTGAATGAAGGTCAGTCAGTGTAACCAGTCTATAGAGACTGAGTATGCTTCAGGAGGGTCTCACAACCCTAGAGTCAATTCACACAATTACATTTGAATGTACGTACATATTTTCAATCATAAGGGCTCCTTTCCCTGACTAAATGACAGGGTCTAGTTTACACATTCTTCTTAAACTACCTAATTATTAACTATGTAACAGAAAAACCCAAATAGAATTCAGACAAATGACCTAACACTGGTCTCAAGGAATTTAAAGCTACATTCTGGAATGTTTTATCCATCTATAGACCTGGAGATCTATATATGCCCCTAACAAAATTAAATACATATGGCATTAACTAGACAGCTATCCAAAAAATACGATGAGCTGATAAATAAATGTTTAAAAAAATAGTCACACCATTTCCTGTTACTGTGATAATTCCTACAAAGAAGATATGGAGCCCTAGGCAAGGATAAAAGTAACTTTAGCTAATAATACTTAAAGATTAATAAATCTATGGACCAAATGAACAGCTTACTGAGCTGTTGAAACATGGAGGCAAAAACTGAAAGAAATTTCTGAACAATCTCCAATAAGACAAATGGCAGTAAGGAAAAATGGTACAAGGCAGCGATATGCCTCCATAAAAAAGGAAACTAGATACTCTAGAATGTTCTTATAACTGGGATATATCACTACTATCAAGTGCAAACAAAACCTTTTCTAGTATTGTATTTGAGATGTTACAACCATAAGCTCAGTTAAGAATGGGCCTTTACCAGAATGGTTTTATGAAGTCTTTAGTGAACCAATTTTTCTACCTTAGAATTATTCTTGAGAAGGCAACAGAATTAAAGCTAAACACTCAATCCCTATTTCAACGCAGAGTGCTACCTATAACATTGTCTCATGAGAAGAAATTTTTTAAAGGCAAATTAGATATGGATGGCCATCCTCAAAACATTTAAGGTTGGTCTTCATGATGTAAACTGTAATTAAGTATTGAGCCCAAGTTTGTGGCTGCAAATCCAAGATCTTCAACAACCAAAGGGGTCTCAGACAAGCAGACTGTATGGCCTACCATCTTTTCAACTTTTGAGTAGATTGTGAAGCTGAAAATCAGACAATGATGAGAGAAACGATTTTCAAGAGACGGATTAGTTTTACAGAAAATATAGTTAAGGTATCAGGTCATAGAAAGCCATAAAACATAAATTTCTCAGGTGGGAGCCGAGTCATTAGTGAGGGAAAGCATGCATGCTAAACCAGGAAGTAGTCAGTAGGACACCCATGAACTTGTCAGATTGGCTTCTATACATCGGAGGAAATAGATGAATTTGCATATTTCGGCTTGAAAATGATATAGTCTCCAAAATCTACCCACAGGGATTACCCTATTAAGCAGGTTTAATTTTCTAGGAAGTTGTAATATCTGAAGAACAGGAATTTATTTTGGCCCTCAATATAGAGAATCTAATATACCATGATAAGACAGGTACTCATGTGGGTCATACTGGAGAAGGTTCCAGTTAAGATTAGAGCCCAGGGTGTGACCCTGTCTCAAACTTAATGGAAGATCACAAACATGCACCAGTTTTCTAGAATATTATAATTAATTTTAAATTGTAACCTTTATTAATATTAGCAGACACCAGTGAGGAGGATAACAGGCAAAAAAATCTAGATAATCTAGATTATTAGGAATTATATAAACCCAGACATAAGGCATTATCAAAAAGTTCATGTTTGGGGAAATATAATACCATTACCCATATTATTATAATTACTAATCATTCTATATTATTAACCTATAATTGAAGAAATTTTGTATAACAAAGAAATAATAATCACTTTTAGTTATTCTATTAAACTTAATTTTATAATATTATATAATTATTACTTATAAACAACAGATTAATAGTTACATAAAATTTAAATCCTTTCTTTTTAACTTTTAATATGCATATCAATCTGTACACAGAAAAAAGAGTAAGTTAACAGAAATAGAATATATTACAATAAAATAAAAAATTGTTAAATTATGTTCAGTTGAGCTTGGGTTAAGTTATAAACATTAAATATACTCATACTAAGACATAAAAGTTATTTACAAGTTGCCCACAGCCTTCACAGAATTTAGGGTATAAATGGTACATAAAGTATATGTTGTCTAATAACAAAAGTATTAAATGTGAAGGAAGCCCCAGCACAATTTAAAAACAAGTAAATGATAAGCAGTCAATTGGTATCCAACCAATGATGTTTTATAAGCTTCAATAAATAGGTAGATTTTGAACAACAGATGACCTATTATTAAAATGGTAGGTTGATAAATTGTTAAAAATATTTCAAAGAGAAATTATCTATACGTTAATAAAAACAAACTGAGAGGGATTTTTTTAAACACAAAACCTAGATAAGTGTTAAAACAACTATTTTTTTAAAAGCACCCTAAAATTTTTGTAGTCACAAAATCAGCATACTCAAAATTTTTGTAGTCACAAACCAAAGATGCAGCAATACAACATCAAAAAACCATACAGGATTTTAGGCTATTTTAACATGGCAGAAGGAAAAAAAAAAAAAAAACATGATTTTTCAGTAATTGATGAAATTGAGGCATAATATTGCATACAAAATCAGACTGACAAACACCTAATCCAGAAAAAATAGGCTGTTAAATGTGTTTAGAGAAATCATTGTACCCCTCACGACAGAAAAGGTTTAGCATATAAATTAACAAGTAAATAAGCTCAATTTTTTTTTTTTTTTTAAATTAATATAAACCTTCCCAAGCAAGAAATATACACTATTAAGAAGTATAAAATTTCACCAAACCTGCCATTGTTAATGGTCATTCTTAAATTCACTTACAATTACTTCAACTATTTCTATAAATCTTTAAGTCTACACTACATAAATTTTTGACAATACATACAGATATACCAAAACGCAATGATATGATATTTTTGTATAAGATTTAAGTTAATGAACAATGTAATGTTTTTTTTCATGCATTCAAGTATAAAGTGTTTTCATAATTATTATGTTCAATTTAGTAAGTAAGCAATAATTTAATAAGAATTATTTAGTTAAAACCAGTTCCTAGTAACCTTTGACATTTTATGAGACTGGAGTAGGCAATAAACCATAGTTTTAACAATTCAGTGAAACATCAATGCATCAACATTATTTACATTACATTTTAATATTACCTCATAATATCTCCGTGTTAAGTTGTCAGTTCTAGAGACATAAATCAGACAATTAAATAACCTATGAGAATAAAAACAAACTTTATGGGACATTTTACTTTTTTAATATTTATTTTTTCAAATCTGTATGATAAATATTATGAGTTTATTTATTATCTAAATAATAGATAAACTGAGGAGCTTTTGTTAAACTATATAATGTCATCCTTTCAAATGGTCCCAATTAAATACCCATAATTACAAAAAATATATATACTAATACAAATTCCTAACAATAAATCATGTATATCTGTACATATGTAATAAATGAACAAAAGTATGATACATGAATAATAAAAAATGTTACTTCAGAATAAAAGAGTAGTTTAAAAATAAGGAGTATAGGATTCAGAAACTAAGTTTTAACTTATAAAAAAAGAAAAAAAAATTAAAACATCTATAGCTTCAGTATTTGTGTATAGAGTAACTGACAAACCAGATACACTGACATAAAAAATAAAATAGTTTTGAATTAAGTTAGATAAAATTACTATTTTGTAATTATACAACATAATACACACCACACCCAAATATATTATATGTATATAGAGTGAGTGTGTATATATAATTAGTTTGTTAAGGAATAAAATTGTCAACAAAACAATTGAACACGAACAACATGTGTACTTAAACATTTGATTAGGAAAACATAAATTGATTTTTTAAACAATAGTCAACTGCCTTTTGATTGGAAATGGTTTGGTGCATCAGCAAAGGTACATTTGAGTCTATATGCCTCAGCAACCAGAAGATTAATGTCTGAATCATTCCAGTTTTGAGTAGGTAGGTTTTGCAGGAATAACATCAGCCCCTAAAACATAAATTGAGAATATTAAGACAACTAGGATTTGTACGATCAATATAAATTTTCACAATACAACTTAATAAACAAAATATATGAATGGAAAATAAACCTGGAAGTCTTTTTCCACCATAAGATCCTGTCTCCAATGTAACAGAAATGCAGCACACACAAACAGCTGAAATGATGAAAAAGTATCCAGCTCAGCAAGATAAGTATCCCACAATCTTATCAGACATCTCAGAGGAAGCTCTCTGGTTAGCAGATTATTCATCCATCGAAATGAAAATTGTAAATATTCAACTCCATTCTTTTGAAGGTGATTATGTAAAACTCCTGTATAAATAAACACTGATAAAATATTACTTATTTGCCTTAACTATTAAAATATTATATGTAGATATTATAATACACCTAATATAGCATTAAATAATTAAATATATCATGTTATAATAAATCTTTTTAATTTAATCAATAGAATTAAACTTCATGGTCCCTTATATAACTGTAAATAAACCATTTTTGTATTCACTGATAACTGATCAAAATACAGATGGTTTTGTTTTTGTGTTTAAGAGACAATTTAGATAATAAAATAAATAAAAATATTCAAGTCCTCAGAAAACATTTTGAAAACAAAAAAATAAATAAATAAAATAACTAGATCAAATTTGAAATAATTAAACAAGGAGGATCTAAAGTAAATAAGGAAAAATTACACCTTAAGCAAATTAACTTCTTCATTAATTGGTAACTTAATTGCTTTAGTTAGCATTTTACTTAATCAACTTTATAAGAGTTAAGGTTTTTAATGGACTATTTTATGCTTAAAGTAGGTATCCAAAATTAAAAACAGTTTAAGATATTGAAATCTTAGATGCATGAATACCCTCTACCATATTGCACAAGACAATAAGGCTCACCTCAAACAGGGTTGGAGTGCCACCTGAAGTCTTACTAGTTCTCTGATACTCTCCTGCATGAACCTTCTTTCACATCACAAACTAGGTTTATTTATATTTGCTATTTTATTTTTTTAAACAACAGACATTGATTGATGAAGGGTACGTTTTTCACCTCTAGACATTAAAAACATTTGGTTCAGGTTCAATTTCAACCAAAGGGCCAAACGCCTAAAACCCAACCCAACATATGTATTGACCCCTGTCAACTTTTTAACTGATAAGAAATTATCATTTTCAATAGAAGATAAAATAAATAGCCAAATAAACAGCTACTTGATAATTTGAGAAACTATCAAATTTATTGTTAAAGTGACCACCTGAACAGGTCTGGTTAACTCTAAGCCTACCCGTCAACCTCATGTAGGGCCACTATTATCTACATAAAATTCCTATCTCTTTTAATATCAGTTGAATAACAATCCAAACTTAGGTAATGAGGGGTTATTACTCTAAATGGGAGAGAAGTCCTACTTAAAGGCAGCTAATCCTCACTTCAGAACATTTTAGCCAAAATCCTTGCAGAGACTTTCTTATCATAAGTGGGACCTTAACACCAAAAATACAATCACTCTTTTTGGTACAGCAATATTAAAGTAATCAAGCTAAGTTTTAGTTAGAAGTTTCGTTTACTTTGTTTACTTTATAAGAAACTAGATTTCAGTATTCATGATCCTAGTTGAAATATTAAGTGTCACCAAATTCAATCTGTAAATACATAATGATTTTTGTTCCACATTATTCAATTCTTATCTCCTAGTTTCAATCAAGATTAAGTGAGAATAAGGCCAACCGTATTAATTTATAATATTTTTAATTTATTTTAAATATTTATAATAGTTTATAGAATATAATGAATGAGCTATTCAGCTAATAGAATGAAATTAGAATCTTAATAGGAACCATATTAAGGTTGGTAATAAATAAACAAAACAATGATTGAACATTGCCCAGTGGTGTCAGTGTGAATTAGAATGACCAAGTGAGAATATCACAGGGTAAGGTATAATTCAAATATTGTTAAGTGTAATAGTAATATAATATAAAATTGTAAAAATTACATAAATGATTGTAGAACCTGAGGATGGAGCAATTGATAGCTCTGAAACATATTATAGTAAATGAATAAAAAATAATAATGGGGAGTTATGCCTTTTTTTAAAAATGAATAACTTATGTTAATCTCCTTAAATGAAACATTATAAAAGTTTTTTTTTTTTTTTTAGCTACATTTAGCTTGGCTGCTATCCCACTTAAATAAATGCTATTTCAGACTTGATTGAATTGCATATAATAACAGAACCCCAACCTAGCACATAATAACTGAATTTAATCTACCTTTAGGTTAACAAAAATCCAAGCTTTTTAGGTTGGGGAGTTCAGAGTTATGTTGATAAAACTATCGTACCATAGTCTAAAAACTTAAGGTCCCCTTCAAGAAAAAAGAGCTTTATGAAGAAAACTAGTATATATAAATTCATATCATGTCTCAATTTAAATTAAATTCTATTAGGTCATTTTACTAAATTCTAACAAAAACAGTAATGTTTTGAGTGACCCAGTACTTCGATGGTCCATTGAATTTTACACACAAGTATACTGCATTAAGTAACTACATCAAAAACATTTTTTTATATATAAAATTGGTGTCATTTATGTTTTTAGCACATCAGAAAATCACCAAATTGAAATTTTTTTAGTGAATCTAAAATTAAAAATTGGTTATGAAAAAATTCTCCTAATGGGAGAACCCGTAAGTTCTTTTTGAAATTCAAACAATTGCACAAAATTCCATCAACCCTGAACAAATCCAAACTAAATTTATATGGCAGGTAATTTGAGCCATTTACTTCATCTGGCGTGTCTTACGAGTTTTATAACTTATGTTATTAGCAAAAAACTTTCAGATCCAAGAGCTCATTGGCCCAAAAAATGAGTATATTTTTTTTTCCAATTTGTATTTGTGTAAAATCATCAAAAATATTTGGATTGAAATTGGCATCAGACACTCTAAAAGTTTCACCAACAACACCTAGCTGATAACATAAAAATTTAATGTTGATATAAAAAAAGAAAGGGGAGAACACAAAAGTAAATATTACACAAATATTGCAGAAAAAAGACAACTTTCACCATAAAGAAAAAATAAAATAAAAATAAATAAAAAAGTAATTAGGAATTATTTCCAGATCTTATACTGTTTCAAGGGAAACCCTTAAAAAAGGGTTTATGTTTTCAGATTAAGAAAACTAAAGATCAAAATGCTTTGAGTGTCTGGAAAGATTTCTTTTGGATCTAGCTCAACATCAAGTGAATCACCGATCTAACTCAAGTACAAGCAAAGATTCCAACAGACAGAGCCCTTCCCCTCAATACATAAACCATATTTCAGATAGAAAGATATTCGAGTGGCTATACAATATATAACCTTTGAAAAGGAGAGGACGTCCTCTGATCAGATGGCTAGATAAAGTGGAGAAGAATCTAAGGCAGTTGGTATTTCAAGGAGGGAGAGAGCGCAGGTTTTTGTAGGACCATAGAGCAGAATTGATGATAATAATAATACAATATATAAATTGCAAATATTGACTAATCAATTATTTTTATCTTTTATCTACATTTGGTATAATATAAAACGATAAAAAAGAAATATACATTACCATCTATTCTCTGTATCAATTCCCTCAATCGATTAATTTTATGTTGAATACCTAACTGAGGAAATATGTAATTATCCTGAATACCATCTAGGAATTTGCAAAAACACCAGTATGAATCAGCTTCAACAATATAGCGTTTTTCTTCATCAAGATGTGAAATATCAACCTCATCTAAATCAGTTCCTAAAAAATACAAACACACTTGAATATTACTATATAATTCTATAGTTATTTATAAAGATTTATAAATATAATAGGTTCTATAGTTATTTATAAAGATTTATAAATATAATAGGTTCGGTTCTTAGTTTATTTTAAAACAAACTTTCTAAAAAATGAGGTTCAATAGAAAAATTTATCACAGATCTCTAATAAAAGTTCAGGATATCTAGTATCCTTTTTTAAATACATACACAATAGTACAGTAGTAATGTACTAAATATCAATGAAGAATGATTGAGGAGAATACAATTAGATAATTTAGGAAACTTTTTTGAATTTCCAAAATCTGATACCAAAGTCCTTCTCAATCACCAGAGAAACTTCATGATAACCTGCACAAAAATGGAAGAATCTCTGACAGTTTGATCAACAATCTGTATTTTCCTTAACCATTTTTTGATGACCATTGCAACTTTATTAAACCATACTTAATTAATAAAAATGGCAGATAGTGTTGAAACCTGGACATATGAAGCTATCATTAAAGACCTCGGCCATAGTTTTGGTTGAACGACTTTGTAGATGGGGTTATCTTATTTTTTAAATTATGATCTATGCATTCCTATTATTTAAAAAAAAAAAAATCAAAATAATTACTTCTATCACTTATTGATTGATACATAATACAATCCCTATTCCATGGAGGCAAGTAACTATTTTTATATGAAAATCATTAAAATATTAAAACTTGATAATAGAAAAAACAAAAGCATATCAAAGAAGATCTAAAAATAATTACAAATTCAATGCGCAACAAGAAGAAATAGTTATAGCCATTTTACAAGTATTTAACTTTTGGGTCTCCTCTGTATAATGTAGGATCTAACCTTCTGAAGAGACTAGCCACAAATTAATAAGTTACCTCGACAATAAAGAATATTATACGCATTGAGAGATGGAAATAAGGAAGTATTAAACCAGAGTTGTACACTAACTGAACAGCTCAGCAATTAAAATTATAATGAGCAATTAAAATCCATAAACCCCTCATGTTTCAAACCACAAAAAGAATTATCAGCAGAAATGAACTTGCCAATACTTATTAAGCCATGGACAACCCACTAAATTTTAAAAAAAAATCCAAAACAAACTTAAATTAATAATTGGTTAATAATAAAACTGGTATGATTTTAGGTATAATAATGGTCAAAAATCCTCAAAGATCCTTAAAATTCAAGATTAGAAAACTGAATAATTAATAGAATGGTCATTATTTTTCTCTTTATTGAACAAAATAACAATATCCGAAGCTATAAAAACAGTACTAATAGCTTCTAAAAGGTGGTCAGCAAGCTCTTAATAATAATGGCTCCTTAATTAACCCTTAAGTCCCTTTTTTTTTAATCCCTTACAAAATAATTCCTAGATACATAGCATTACAAGCTGTTGTAGTATAGTTTACTGATTAAGAATCCAAAAGTGCCCATCAATTACGAGAGGCTTAAATTGGCATAAGAAGGAAGCAAAAAAAATGTGAATATTAATTATAAAAAGTTTAAAAAGGCTTAATTTTAATAAAATATTAAAACACAGGTTCTTTCAAATAAACAACTAAAATTAAACAGCACTGATCCTAGGTTTAGAAGATAGAAGCATATTTAGAAAAATCATTCAGCTTCAGTGAAATAAATATTATAAAAAAAAGTAACTTACTTCTATTTTTAAAAATTAAAATTTCTATAAATCACAATGATATTTATATCTGCCAAATCACCTTGTGGTAAAACTTGATGTAGAAACACAATAAAAAAAGGTGTAACTAAATCATTGATTCCTTGAACATAGCCAGAAGCAGGATGTCTGACAGACCAAATAAATAAAATTCTTTCAAACATTTGCTGAACTACTTTCTGTCTAAACAAACTTATGGTCGGGCTCATTCTAGGAATGTCAATATGGATCTGAAAAAAAAAGGAAAATAAATACAGAAGTAATAATAGGAATTCAAAAACAGTAACTTTAAATAAAGAAATATAAAGTAAAAAAATGGGTTAGTAAAAGCTCAATATATGGGGACAGCATAGTTAACAATAATACAATATTAAATTAAAAGTTTATAGAATTTATTAGGATTTTTTTTCAATATGAGTATGACATATCTATAAGCCAATAATTAATTTAATTTCGTCATAATCACATTCTCTCTTTGTTTTTTCAAAAGAACTTTTGAGCTAACTAGACAGTGGTCCATAAACTAAATGGAGAACAAGCTTCATAATCGAGGTGGAGAAAAATGAGGAAGGAAATCAAAAGTTGACAGGTGATATGGGGTAAAAAATAATGGAATCATTTTGTTTTTTGTTCATTTTTATCTCTTTTTTTTTTTTTCTTAGTATTCTATTTTTTGTTTTGTTAGTGCTCAATTTTGAGAATATAATATATTATTTCACAATTATAATATGACAGCTTCTGTAGATCTGATTTTTTACATGTGAAAACCTTATATAAAAGTTGTTTAAAAAACATGATTCGTAATTCATTAAATATCTCTAGCATTAGATACAAATGGATGGCCATCGATGATCGATAATATGGAAAAATCAATCATAGCATTCAATAGTCAATATTTTACCATCAATTTTAATGCTCTTGATACTATCAAAGATCGATGTTGATTTACCCGAAAGTTCAAGACGTAAGAGTCATTAGAGGACCTGAATGTGGAACTGATCACTTCCTGGTGGAGGCAAATGTATAAATTCCATGTAAAAAAAGTAGTAAGGTATCTGTGGACTATGAGGAAAAATTAGACCACCCAAAATACAATTTAAACTTACTGAAAGAATAAAGTTTAAGAGGACTATTTAAATCTAGTTTAGAGGATAAATTTGACTTAGGTAAAGGAGAAAATGCTGAGGAAAAATATCAACACCTGAAGAAATGCATTCAACATGTGGCTAAGGCTAATCCGAACTAACTAATTGTTGCAACCGTTGGCTCAGAAACAGTACACCCTACCTAAGTACTGAACCCGAGACCCTTCATGGGTTGTAAGTGGTACACGTTTTTTTTTTTTTTTTTCTTTATATACATATATATAAAACCAATCATCAAAAGGTTGTTGGTTTGATTTATGTATTTTTATTTTGTTTTGTTGATCATCTTCTAATTAATCACTTATATACTTATATATTATTTTTTTATTCATTTGAAAACAACCAATGAAATCATTTTAAAAAAAAATATATTAAATGCAAAATAAAAAAAAAAAAAAGTTCTGCTTACTCACTAGCTCGAGAAAAAATCATTTTCTATATAATATTTTATACCTGTCTATAAGTTCCTTGATAAATGTCATCTCTTGCATCAGTCTCATAATACTGAGAAACATAGTTCCAATACTCTGATCTTTTTTTCCTTAAAGTTTCATCTCGAAGTTCCAAACAGGTCGGTGTGTATCCCTATAAATAGAGACCATTTATGTAGTGAAAAATCATAACCTGATTAACCAGCCAAATTGTTAACTCACAGTTGCACAATATAAATTGTTTAATGTTAAAAAGTAAATTTTACTTTGCTCAATTACTATCATTTATTAGGGAAATACTTAATTTTATACAGATTTTCTATGAAACCAATCGCAAGCAGTGAAGGTTTATGAAAATGACTAAAGTAAGTACAGTATGACTAAGGAGATGAATTTGTCAGGGGTGCAGTCAAGGTTGAATAAACACAGCCAGTTTTTAAATGAAAAACTTATATTTTGGCGTGCCAACGTTTCGACCTGCCTTGCAGGTCTTCATCAGGGCTAAAATAACAAAAAATTGGATGTGACCAAGATGATACTAACATTAAAAAAAAAAAAAAAAAAAATAAAAACATAATTTAAAAATGAAAAAGAAACAAGAAAAAAAAAAAAATTTGTAGTTAACTAGATAATTGAATACAAAATAGTAGTGAAGTTTAGTCGAAGATACAGTTGTAATAGAGTAATTATATAATTTAAATTGAATAATATAAATTTAAAAATTTGTGTAAACTAATACAACAATACAAACTAATGTTACAATTTTATTAACAGATGTTTTTTATTAGGAATTAAAAAAGGTATAAGGGATCTATATGAAAAGGAAAATGATAAAATAGAAAGGTAAGCAAAATAATAAAGTTGGCATAACAATAAACGAAGGAAGAGGTTGAGAAAATATGAGAAATTAAAATAAATGGAGTAGGTACCTACTCTGGCAGATTGTTAAATTTTCATTCTCAACACCCATATCATCAAAAAATCAATGTCGCCAAGAACCTCATCCATCGCTGCCTCTCCCTATCTGATCCCCAATACCACACGACTAACATATTACGTATTAAACAAATTCTCCAATCTAACAGTTTCCCACTTAAGACCATCGATAAACTACTTTCAAATTACCTCAATCATCCTACCCCCAACCTTCCTTCTTCTAATTCCCCCGCACCTCCACCCTCTGTATTCTTATACAGATCCCTACCTTATATCCCCTTCCTCTCTGATAACATTCAAAAGTCTCTTCGCTCAACCTTCCCTAACCTACGTCTAGGCCTTAAATCACAGAATAAACTTCGAAACATCTACACCAACCTAAAAGATCCTATTCCTCTCCAACTTAAATCAAATGTTGTTTACCGTATCCCATGTTCCTCCCCTAATTGCCATTCATCATATATTGGTGAAACCAAAAATCACCTTAAAGCCCGCATCTCCCAACACAAACTTTCCATCTCTTCCAAAAATCCCTCCGCCTCCAAACTTTCAGAACATTCCTTATCATTAAATCATACCTTTGATTTCGAAAAAGCATCTATCCTTGCCACTGTCCCCAACCATAGTAAACGTCTATTATCAGAATCCATTTACATCCATTTAGAACCTAATCCTGTAAACCATAAAATTGATAAACAATACATTTCCCTCACTTATTCCCAAGTATTAAATCTTATTAAAAAACTATAACCTTTCCATCACTATTAATTATTTTTATTTATTTATTTATTTTTTTTTTTTTTTTTTTTTTTTTTTTTTTTTTTTTTTTTTATTTTTTTTTTTTTTTTTTTTTTTTTTTTATTTTTTTTTTTTTTTTTTTTTTTATTTTTTTATTTATTTTTTATTTTTTTTTTTTTATTTTTTTTTTTTTTTTTTTATTTATTTTTTTTTTTTTTTTTTTTTTTTTTTTGCTGACGGTGATAGCGAAATGTTTAAATTCATATTTAACATCTTCCACGCCTTTTAAATAAATTTAAAAAAATGTAGTTCGGTTTTTTATCCACCATGCGCCCCCTTTCATATGTTATATTAGCCACTGCCACCCTTAATTACTTTCTGCAAGTCATTATCCCCCACCCCCCTTTTCCCTGATTTTATTTTTTAACAGTCATTGTTAGTCAAGCCTTCATCTAGACTACTTCAGTAAGTCCATTTATTTTAATTTCTCATATTTTCTCAACCTCTTCCTTCGTTTATTGTTATGCCAACTTTATTATTTTGCTTACCTTTCTATTTTATCATTTTCCTTTTCATATAGATCCCTTATACCTTTTTTAATTCCTAATAAAAAACATCTGTTAATAAAATTGTAACATTAGTTTGTATTGTTGTATTAGTTTACAAAATTTTTAAATTTATATTATTCAATTTAAATTATTTAATTACTCTATTACAACTGTATCTTCGACTAAACTTCACTACTATTTTGTATTCAATTATCTAGTTAACTACAAATTTTTTTTTTTTTGTTTTTTTTTCATTTTTTAATTATGTTTTTTTTTTTTTTTTTTTTTTTTTTAATGTTAGTATCATCTTGGTCACATCCAATTTTTTGTTATTTTAGCCCTGATGAAGACCTGCAAGGCAGGTCGAAACGTTGGCACGCCAAAATATAAGTTTTTCATTTAAAAACTGGCTGTGTTTATTCAACCTTGACTGCACCCCTGACAAATTCATCTCCTTAGTTAAAACTAACAGTCAACAATACAACCATCATCATAAGTACAGTATGGATGGATTATGCAATTTGCAGATTATCCAAGTTCTATTTTAGAAAACGAAAACCTACAACAATAGAACTTTATTTTTAAATTTATATTTTTTATTCTCAACTATATTATAAGTTAGGCAATCAGCTATACAAGAAACACATTTTTTTTTTTTTTTTTTTATTGGCGCGACAGACGCATGAAGCTGTCTTTGGCCTGCTCCACAGCCCTCCTCCAGTCGTCCCGATCAGCTGCTCGCCTTAAATATATTTTAGAAACTTTTAAATCCTCGGAGACGCCATCGAACCATCTTCTCTTCGGTCTTCCACGAGGTCTCACTCCATCCGGTCTATCCCATAACAATTTTCGGCATGTTCTGTTCTCACCCATCCGGTATACATGCCCCATCCATTTTAGCCGTTGAACTCTTATGTATATCGTCAATGGCAAGTTACCATACAAATCGTATAGCTCCCGGTTCTTCCTTCGCCGCCACATACCGTTATCCTTTATCGGACCAAATATACGCCTCAGTACTTTCCTTTCGAAACAGTCCAGTTTTGTCGCTACTGATTTATTAATAGTCCATGTTTCGCAGGCATACGAGGCTACCAGTCGCACTAGAGTCTTGTACAGTCTTATCTTGGTTGCGAGGTTGGTGAGTCTACTCTTGATAATGCTTTGTATGGAGAAGAAGGCTCTCTCTCCATGTTTATCATAAGAAAAACATATTATACCCTAAATAAAAAAATAAGTACATACATTGTTATTTATCTGGTAAATAATAATTAGTACACCATTAATATACTAATCATCAAAATTAGTATATTAACTTAACATTTGAATGCATTTTCTGCCACATAATAAGTTTGAATTCAATTCCTGAATTTATTAATGGTTCTGTTTGTAACAAATAGCAACTTTTTTTTATTTGTTTGCCAAAGTATAAAAGGAACTACACATGGTAGTGAACTTGATAAAAATCCTTATACTATTAATATATATCAATGCCAATAAAAATTAATATGCAGCTAAACTTCGAGATTAAACTTTTTTATGTTTATATAATAGGCAGCAAGTCAACAATCAACGAAGTGGTAAGAGAAACAAAGAAAGCAGAATTCCTACAGCCAACTAACAAAAATTGAGTCAATGAAAAGGATGTTAATACATATTAGTCCAGTCACTAAAGCAAAAAAAAAAGAAAAAAAGAAAAGTAAATCCAGAAAACAAATTTTTTTCTCAATTAATTATTTTTCTTTTGTGCGAAATCCGAATATCAAATTTTCTATATCCAAAAAACTATAAAAAAAAAAATTAAAAGCTAATAAAAAAAAAAAATCTTAGCAACAAAAGCTATGTAATTAAAACATGTGTTAATTTCGATCATTTTTTCTGTAATGTTCTATAATGTTTTTATAATGTTCTATCTATAAGTTTCTATAATGTTATATTATATCATTGTATCATTTATCTATTAAAAAAATGAATTTAGTACATATAATTATATAACTTTTTTCTGATTTTTTGATAAGAATAATAATCTTATTTTTATTCCATGAAATTCCAAAACAACCAGTATATCCTGTAATTCTGAGTGTACTTTCAAAGGTAAATGTATCAAGCTGTTTATGACAAATGAAAAAAAAAAAATATTATGGCAGGGCTGTGCAGTGTATGTGTGTAGGTAAAAATGTAGAGAATTAGTAGAATCCCTAACAGATTTTGTTTTATAAGTAAAATTACTATAGATGTTTACATAAATAAAAACATGAACTTAATTTTGTTTTTAACATTAATCAATCTCTTTACATGACAAATGATTATAAAATTATTACATTTAAGCTTTTAACAAAAAATATTAAACTTAATTTCTAACATTAAAAAATAGACAAATAAAGAAAAATAAATGCTAACTTACAGCCAGAAGTCGCCAAGTATCAGCTTTAACAGGAAAAGGAATACCAGGCCAACTTAAATTTTGTAAGTCACTTAAGTTTAGTAATGAAGATTCCAATAAACATTTAAATTTCATGATTTTTTCCTCAGCAAAATGAAAAGCTGCAAAATCAAACATTGCTCAAAAAAATTCTGAGGCTATCCTACTAAAAGTGCAATTATAAGTTTTACAATAAAGAGGTAAATAAAAGACAGAATTTTCATTAAATTAAAAAACATATATAATAATAATAATAATAAGTCTTATTTAATTGATTGTATTACTATTAAATCATATTAAAAAAACAAGAAGATATGATGGCTTAAAAGAGCCGGGTATCATAACGATTTTCATAAAACCTCTTCACAACAGACACTCATGGTTCGACAGATTTGTTTGTTTCAATTTCCCTTAAATCTTGGGCAATTTTAAAAGCTTAAAGAGTTCCTGGAGCAACTAGGATAAAATATCCAGAAATAGCAAGTTTTTGAGCACAAACTTGCCAAAATGTTGCTGTTACAGTAATCCGTCACACTAGAAGACAACATTTTCATTTTTCAAAATATAACAAAATCAAAGATTAGTATAAATAATCTTTTAAATTTCAGGTGTATGTGTGTGTGTATATATATATTGAGAATGAGATGAACTTAAAAATTAAGAATGTTATTTTCTTAATTTTTAAAATTTTGTATTCTACCTGCTTACATCCTATCTCCTTTGCCATTCAGTGTTTTTATATTTCATCACTATTACTTCTGACTTTCTCTATTTATCTATTATACATAAGACATGAACTTATTCAGCTTTCTGATCCATTAATAATACTGGAAGGAACAAATAAGACTTACTAAGTCTAAGTTCCACCCTTCCACTGAGATCAAGATACAACAATGTCTAGAGAGTAATAAACCAACTCTAGTTCTGGTACATTCCTAAATTGTCAAAATTTAGTCATCTAAATAATGATGATGTCCAACAGAGAGATCAATCTTAATAGACGCATTATTGTTCCCAGAATAAGCTAAATCTGCTGCAGAACCTGTATATATTTTCATTTCTATTAGTTACTATTTTTGTCCCAAGGCATAGCTGAGGTTCAAAATAACTGCAGATTTTAGAGTAGGTACCCTTGCTGATCCTCCCACCTTTAGCTCTGGGTAATGAAGTAGTATGGGCGAGGGCCATTAAAATATCCATCAAAACTTTTAATAAAGATAAGACTAGAAAAAATAAAGATTTTTAGAAAGAAAACATTTTGAAATTTGTATACAAAACTATTTTAATATATATAAAACAAACATAGATTTTCTACTTATATACAATAATTTACTTTAAAACTAATTATTTAGTTGCTTTTAAAAAATACCTAATAATTGCAGATCCAATTCTGAGTTAAACTTATGAATAACTTTAGGTCTAGGATCACCTGAAACATTTATAAAAAAAATACAACTAATGAATAAGACATAAAATAAATTAAGAAAAATCAAACATTATGATACCACAATGTTATGTTAATACTCAGATTTAGGTTACCACATTACTTTAATTTTTTATTTTTTTTATTTAACAAAAAATAACAGTTATTTTTAACCACATTCAAAGCCAAAGATGCATTAACATTAAAGTTTTCTTCCCCCCAAAAAAAACTTGAACTATACATTTAGTTGTTTTTTTTAATATATTACTTGGCTTTCCTCTATTTTCATCAATACAGGAAAAAAAGTATATTTCTCAGTTCTTTATACCACTGGTTAGTAGTTACTGACTGCAACAATATTTTCTGAATTTCAAAGTATAAAAAATATAATTATTTAACTTAATACCCACTAAATAAATGCAACATTAAAAACTATTTCATTCTGTAAATAAAATAGACATTTATAAGTTTTATATGTACCTCAGCATTTAACAGGCTTAAAATAAATCACATTCTTTGACTTCTATAGTAGACAAATTTATTCGTAAATGTACTATGGTAGTTCCACTAACCTTTCTCTACATCATTTTTTCCAACAAAATTTTCATCCTTATCACATTGAATTTGTCTCTTATTTGGCACCGAGTCACTGCATTTGTATTTATGAATGTTAATAACATTTTCAGCTGCTGTTTGGGATACTTTCTTAGAAATTTTTAAATCTATAAAATAACAAACAAATTAACAATTTTAATCAATTGACGTATGCATTATGGTATAGAAGGATCAATACAATTAGGATTGATGAATCAATTGCCATTTTCATTGAAATTATTTTATTTTAAAACTAGTTTCGAATGCTAAACATTCATCTTTAGTTCTAAAATATACAAAATTTTCAAAACATCAGCACTTTATTACATGGATAATATATACTAAAGTTTTCAAAAATGTAAGACAAGAAATCAAATATATTAGAACCTGAGGAGATTTAACAAATATCTGAAGTATGTCCATAGTGGAAGGGAAAGGGTAGGTTAAATTTTTGGGGTTTTTCCTAGGGTTTTCCCAAGGACTGACTAATTGGATTTTTCCGTTCCTATTCGAAACAAATGTAAGATCCTGGCAGATCTGTAAAACAGTGTCCTTATAGCATCTTAAAGCAGCAATCCTTAAGGACGAAAAAGCTAATTCTAATTATGGATGGAGAGAGTGGCCAAGGATGTCCTTCGGCCACAAAAAATCGTCAGATCCTGGCAGATCTGTAAAACAGTGTCCTTAAAAACAGAAGCCATCTCTTAATCCCGCCCCGAACCCCCACCGCCACTCTTCTATATCGTACCTTTTTAGCAAAAAGAGTAAACGGGAAGGAGTCGTTAGCGTTGAAAAACTATCTCCAGCCTCCCATAGAATGGGTTAACAACGAATTAATATCCTTCCGCCGCCTTAAAACAGTTAAATAGTCGAATATTTTTTAAAAAGTGTCCTTTTTAGGTCCGCCATCTTAAAACCATATTCTAAAACAGTATCCTGGAGGACAACAATGGAGGAAGTTATCCTTTGGATAACTTAAAAAGACCATTAAAACAGCAATCCTTAAGGACGAAAAAGCTAATTCTAATTGTGGATGGAGAGAGTGGCCAAGGATGTCCTTCGGCCTCGAAAAAACGTCAGATCCTGGCAGATCTGTAAAACAGTGTCCTTCAAAACCGTTAAAACAGCAATCCTTAAGGACGAAAAAGCTAATTCTAATTGTGGATGGAGAGAGTAGCCAAGGATGTCCTTCGGCCTCAAAAAATCGTAAGATCCTGGCAGATCTGTAAAACAGTGTCCTTATAACAGGAGCCATCTCTTAATCCCGACCCGAACCCCCACCGCCACTCTTCTATATTAACAACGATTTAAGTTTTAGACAGAAGATTGAACCTTGAATATACTATTGCAGGAGTAGACTTGCAAAAAGCTTAAATGAGACATCATTATAGTTTGTTATTCCCTAAAAAAAGTATTAAAAGAGCAGAAAGCAATTCTCCTCAGTGCTGAGAGTATAATACAGGAGTTTTAAACATAATTTAAATTTTGAACCTAAGATAGATATTTCTGGCAATGGCCCAGAAAGTGTAAAATTCTAAATTGATAGTATTAATAAAACTACTTACTTGAAATATTACAGAACTCATCATCACCTAAATCCCAAGCATCACTGATACTTTGTTGAAAATCTTGAAATGATGATGATGAAGATGGACTAAAAGAGTTAATGGTTTTAAGATCCTTTCTAGGGCTTGGCCTGTTCAAAAATAAAATTAAGGTAGAAATTGTAATAAGTATTCAAAGCAATATAATAGATAAATCTAAGAACTATTTAAGAAACTACCATTGAATATAAATATAGAACAATATCATACTAGATTTTGGGTAGAATAGAGATAATTACTGAAATACTGGTTTCCACTTTTATTTACTTTCTTCAACAAGTTTATTATAAGCAATATAAAAATGAAATTTCATGAAAATACAATATTTATAATTGTCAGTAAAAACATCAAGTTTGCATGTTGATATTACATAGAAAAAATCTATTATTCACCAGAAATACTTAAAAATGTTAATCAAATATAGGAAAAAAAAAATTTACCGGCCAGGAACAGCACGGTTGTTTTTTTTCCAAAATGATGTTCCCTTTGCATCCTCAAGGCTGCCATCAATTTCTTCCATCCTAACATTACAAATTATTTTTTCATAACATGTGTTTAGTAGATGAAAAATTGAATTATAAATAAATTAATAAACTAAATTATATGAACCAAAAAATAAACACAGGTATGACTAGCTTTGAATATTAACAAGCAATTGCACCAACTCACTGGATGGAATAATCACTTCTATAATACTCTTAATCTATTATAAATATAAATAAAATACATCTGACAAATTAAATGCTTCCATCAAGATATATATATAAAATAAAAGAAAACATAAAACAATCTTAGGGCTTAAACACATCCTTTATCCAGAAAACCGAAAAGCTAACTCATTATGCTATAGTAATTTCTGTTAATATCGGGTATAAGCACTGATTTCATTAGGTGTGGTATATAATAGCTAATGCAATGAGCTTGCATAATTAGAAGATAAACAAGCACTCCCACTTCCAGGCAGAGGCACTGCCATCCTAACAACCCGAGAGATCAGCTTCTATCTAAAAAATAAATTTCAAAGACATAGCAGTCCAAGAGAACAAGAGACGACCAAGAAAATAGAAAACAATCATGGGTTGGTTAACCCTTTAACGGGCAGGCCGGGAATTTTTGAATTCGTTTCTTCTTTTTTTTTCCTTTGAACGGCTATAGCCACGCTAACCCCCACACATGTACCATGAAATTTAAGGTTGAATAAAGGATATTAGACGATAATGAGTAGAATAATGCGTCGGATACTACGTCATTTATTGAGCAAAAGGCATTAAATATGTGTATCCTCCAGGATACATTGCCTGTTAAAGGGTTAAAAAATGGGTCAGATTAAATTGTTCCATCCATGAATAAGAGGTAGTTCTATCCTGACTGAGAATATACCAAAATTTCATCCAATTTTATCAAATAACCAAATAGCCACCACTTAAATGTCAACACTAAAATTAAATAGACTAAATGGAACATATTTAACAAGAACGCCACTATTATATACCACACCTAATGAAATCAGGGCTTATACCCGATATTAACAGAATTCTTACTGACAACAAGAACGTCATAAGAAGATTGGGAACTTTCTTAAAATACACTATTTATTAAAATCTAGATTTGTTTTATTTCCCAACATTAGCAAACATAAGCATTGATGGCTCATGGGTTTGCCACCTCTAAACAAAAACAAACAATAAAGAAAATATTCAACTTCAGGAAAATTATTATTTTTTGATATATTGAAACCTGATTCTTAAGTTCTTATGAAAAATGAATTCCTTCAGCTAGTCACTGAGCAAAACTATCCATAACGCAATCTACTTAGGACAATGACCACAAGAATTATCAAAATGTTGCCCTAACATCGAAGGTGTACAGTCTCTACTAGAATTGGAGCTACGAATGATGAAAAATCTAAAATCAAAGTATCGTCTAGAAAGAGTTGCAAACCCTGTCTTAAGACAAATACAAGAAGACTAACTAAATGCTCATGTAAATCATGCGGACAGTTCTTGTGTCTTCAACATTGTAGCTTTGTCTGCTCTGATGGCTGTGAACCAAATGAACGTGCAGAAGATTGAAAAGTCATCTTTTATAGTGTGATTTGTGATTGCACCAGTCACCAAATTATGAAGTTTATTTTTAACTCTTTACTTATCTCACATTATTTTATAAAACATGTTATATTTTTATAGTATATGTTGGACTAGTTAAAATAAAGTCATGGAAAGACTATTTTTAATGAATATTAATACTTCAAAGGCTGATGATAGAAATCTATAGTTCCTTTTTAAATTTTTTGAAATAAAAAATGTTTTCCAATTTTATATGTTTATAAAATTTGTTTGAATTCTTGTACTTTTATATTACCAAATATAATCTTTTAAAAAAGAATTTGGAAGATATCCTTTACCGATCCTTCTAAAAATCTAACATTATTGTTACTAAAGCAGATAAAGGTAACAAACCTGTGATCATGTGAAGATAAAAAAAAATGTTAGACCTCCTCTCTAACCCCACAACCTATCTCCCCACCAAATGGGATCCTACTCCTTCCCTAATCACTTAACTGTCATATTAAATCCCTTCAAGGAATAGAGATGGACTGAAACTGCTTCAGTCCTTGCTGAAGTAGTTTCAGTCCATCCCTTTTATGTTTTACTCCCCATACTCTCCATGTTTTACAGTCAAACATGAAATCAATAACTCCCTTCCTTTCCTTGATTTCCTAGTCACTATAAATCCTGACCATACTATATCCACTGATTAGTACACAAAACCTACCTACTCTGTCAGGCTGTTAAACTTTCATTCTCAACACCAAGAAAAATCAAAAAATCTTAAGACCAAAAAATCAATGTTGCCAAGAATCTCAGCCATCACTGCCTCAACCAATCTGATCCCCAATACCACACGACTATCATACTATGTATTAAACAAATTCTCCAGTCTAACAGTTTCTCACTTTACATCATCAATAAACTCCTTTCAAATTACCTCAATCATCCATATCCTGACCTCTCTCCATCTAATTCCCTTGCACCTCCACCCCTCATTATTCTTATACAGATCCTTTCCTTATATCCCCTTCCTCTCCGATAACATTCAAATATCTCTCTGCTCAACCTTCCCTAACCTATGCCTAGGCCTTAAATCACAAAATAAACTTAACATCTACACCAACCTAAAGGTCTCAATCCTCTCCAACTCGAATCCAAATTAGTTTACCGTATACTTTGTTCCACTTCTAATCGTCATTCTTCATATATTGGTTAAACCAAAAATCACCTTAAAATCCGCATTTCCCAACACAAACTTTCCATCTCTTCCACAAATCCCTCTGCCATCAAACTTTCTGAACATTCCTTATCATTAAATCACACCTTTGATTTTGAAAAAACATCTATCCTTGCCACTGACCCCAACCATAGGAAACGTTTATTATCAGAATCTATTTAGAACCTGATCCTGTCAACCATAAAATTGATACAGTACATTTCCCTCACTTATTTCCAGGTATTAAATCTTATAAAAAAAACTATAACCTTTTCCTCTGTAGTCTTTCAATTTTCATTTAATACCTATGTATTTTGGTTGATTTTCATTTTTTATTATTTATTTATTTATTATTCATCATTTTAATTGTTTTCCCTATTTATTTATTTTTAAATCTACTTTGAATTATACTATTTTTAATAAATTTATTTATTTTATTTCGATTTTTTTTTTTTTTTTTTCCTGCTGGTAGTGATCGCACTATTATTTGTAAAATGTTTAAATTCATATTTCATGTCTTCCTTGCCCTTTTCAAATTGGTTCAATTTTCACCCATCTTGAGCCTCCCTTTCATATGTTAAATTAGCCACTGCTACCCCCTTCCTGTCCTTACTTTCTACAAGTCATTATCCATTTTCCTTGATTTTATTTTTTAACTAAAACTATTTTGATGTTGTTGGTTGTATCATTAATTTCTCATATTTCCTTAACATCTCCCTTCGTTCATTGTTTTGCCAACTTTATTTTCTTCCTTACCTTTCAATAGGTTGTGGGGTCAGAGAGGTCTAACATTTTTTGTAATAATCAGATCTGTCCATGATCACAGTTTTGTTACCTTTATCTGCTTTAGTAACAATAGATTTTTAGACGGATCAGGTAAAAGATAGATCTTTGAAGAACTGAGGAGAAAGGGTAAAGTATAGACCTCTCCCTTCGTTTATTGTTTTGCCAACTTCATTTTCTTTCTTACCTTTCTATCTGACCCTTCTCCTTTTCATATATTTTCCTTATATTTATTTAAATTCCTATTTATAACTTTTTATTAAAAAAAACAAAAAAAAAGGGTCTTTAGCACTTGTTCCCTGCATTTCATTTTGAGTTTGTTATCATATGTTTAGGTTACGAGTAACCTTCCCAAATGTAATATATTAATGAGAGATCGTATGAATTGTTCCTGTTATTTAATAATTAAATAAAAAACAAAAAAAAACAATTTATTATTATACGTGACATCTCTTTGTTCGATTTAATTCGTCAAATAAATATAAAAGAAAAAGCGATGGAATTTCTACAGGAAAAAGGTATTTTACATCGGATAACATTATAAAAAAATATTTAAATACATAATTAAATTTAAAAAAATTTTTTTTTGTAATTTTTTTGTTTTTTATTTAATTACTTAATAATAGGAACAATCAAACGATCGCTCATTGACATGTTATTAAATTTGGGTTACTCGTAACCTAAACATATGATCATAAACTCAAAATGAAATATAGGGAACAAGTGCAAAAGACCCCCCAAAAAAAAAACAAATATATGTTAATAAAATGTACTATTCAATTAGTTAACACAATTTAAAATTTGAATCATTCAATCAAAATTATTTTATTACATACTGAATCTTACAACAAGGCCTTGCTACTGTTTCCTATTCAATTCTGTAATTAACCCTTCACATACTCTTCCAATTATGTAAATAACTATTAATTCTTTAGTAAAAATAATTTAGTTTGAATCATTCATTTTGTATCATCTTGGTCACATCAATTTTTTTTTTTTGTTATTTTAGCCTTAAAGAAGATCTGCAAGGCAGGTTGAAATATCGGTATTCCAAATATATTAAAAAAACATGGGTGTGTTAATTATACCTTACTGCATCCTAGACCATTTATCTACTATTATATCAAACAGTCAACCACAGCATTTTCATTATACTTAATTCTTTTACTAACCCCATATTGCCATTTAGCTTGAAAAAATATCCACTGCTCATCTTGTCAACTGGCTTAATAGTATTATCAGCAGTCAAAAATGAATAGTTAAAACATGAGCAAAAGCCCTAAGATCTAACAAGTATCCTTATGTATGAATTTAAGACTTAAAAAATACTTGACTGGTAGTTTAGAACTGAACAAACTATTCATTTAACTAAAGGTAACAAAAACTTTCCTTTGGAGTGTTTTTTTTTTCAAAACCCATAACATTTAAAGCACTAAATGGATATAAGTTTTTTTTCACAGACATTTAATCTAGAATATGCTTATTCACATTAACTTTATACTAAAATAAATAATTATTTGAGATTTGTTTTAGTGTCCACTACTTAGTATTAGAAGTTTTAGATGCCCAGTATAAACAATCTTAAAGCCTTACTAATTTTTAAAGTGTACTAGTAAAAATTATTTAACCATAAAACAAGGAGCTATTTAAAGTGTACAGTTGGAGGTATAAAATTATTTTTTTTTTATTATTAGCTGTCCATGAATAGTATAAGACAACTAATGTATAGAGAGCAGGCGAAAAGATTGAAACTTCTTAAACAATGGTCACTGAGAAAAATAAAACTTTAGAAAAATCATTAATCTAATTCATGAAAATTTCACAGTTCCTTAACCTCTAAGTAAGTAGAGTTCAAGAGCAGCAAAACCACATTTTATTTACATGCAAGCAATTAAATAAATAGTTATCTGTATCAAAATAATTATAATTTCAGTATTATTTACATTAAAAGGTTACATGAAGATTGAAAGAATTTAACAGTTTAAATAAATTATAGTTGCAATAACTTATATTTTCTGAAATACTAAATCATAATACATACCAACAAACTTACAAATGACTTAAATGAAAAAAAACCAATCGACAGAAATTGTAAATGATTTCAATTAAGAAAACTGTAGATAAGAAAAGTGTGGAATTAAATTACCTTTAAAAAAAATTGTTATGGCCAGCCTAATATATCATATATTTCTTATCTAATACTTAATATTAGATCAATGTTTTAGAAATTATATTTTCAATTTTAACTTAAACATTTATAACTTAAAGGAAATATTACAGAATACAATTTGATTGATTCAGTTACCTAAATGTATTTAATTTAAAGCGAATACATTTTTGTCAATTCTGATATCAATGAATGTAGGCATTACTAGCAGTAAACAATAGAACTCAGAACACGAAGAACAAAAAAAAATGTCAACAAGTAACCTTTCAAAATTGTAAAGGTTATAAAACATACTCTAAGAGGTAGTGGCCCACTAAAATGGTACCGTTAACCTTGCATCAAATAGCAAGTCCTGATTTCATTTATGAATAAAATAAAACTTTTTCAATGCTACATTTGAAGGAGATACTAGTTGGATCTTCCATGCCGATCCCGAATGCGTAACAAAACTCTATTCCACCATGTATTGTTTGTGAGTAAAACTCATTACAAAAAATCAGAATCATGTATTTTTATAGCATAATATAGGCATAAAGTAACATAAACTTTTTATCAGTTTCTCATACGATTTTTACCTGTGCATCATTTATGTCAAGTCTCTCTTAATATCCCAGGAATAGTAAGGAAGTATGCTTTCAGTTTGATTTTAATATGGTTTATATCTCTCCTCTAGGTCATCCCTCAGGTCGTCAAGATTTCTAAGAAAAAACCCGATTAAAAAGATTTGAATAAAAGAAATAAATTGATAAGGTATTAGTTGATTAAAAAGTTTCTGATTGTCAATCTCTCTGAAACCCTCATGAAGGCTTCCAATGCGAGTCGAAACGTTTGCATTATATATGAAAATATTATTTTTAATTGCTGTGTATCTATGACTTGCATACCTCAGAAATCTACATCTCACAAGAAATACATTTTTAGGGACATATTTTCTCCCAAATGTTTGTAATTGCGTATCAGTTCATTTTATACATTAAGTATTTATAGTTTTCTGATATCTTGATTCCGTAGAATTATGATCCTACATTTGTGAAGGGCTTTCACATTACCTTAGAAGAAAGTAATGTTAGTTCCCTGATTTAGTATGGAATACTTGCCAAGTATGTCGAACATAAAACGGCCATACACTACATAACAGACCATAATCGATTTACGGCATTCATTATAAAATAATGTAATATATTATTATGTACAAGTGATTAAGTTCTAACAAGAGAGGGTGTTATAAATTGAGTAACTCTTAAATTTTAAAAACAGTAAATTTATTTGTCATTATAACAAACTGAAATGCACAATTAAGTACCTCATGGTGTTTCTAAGAAAATATTTTTTTAAAAGCATTCTGCTACCACGAATAAAGAGAATAACCTTAATCTATATTGTTCTGCACGACTATTTTTCGTAATATAACCTGTTATAACCTCTCTCCGAACAAACATATGTTCCTTTGCTAACTTAATTTGCTACGCCATATTAGGCGAAGATCAAATAGACAAGATTTCCTCTTGAAAATGGTTGAAAAGTTCAACTTGAACCTCTTAGAATTCAATAAGAAATCTAAAAGATTCGCTAATACGTAATACCTCCATTGTTATCTGGAGACTGACTAAAGGGACATGTAGAAATACCTGCTGGACTTGTTTTTTTCCATCATTACTCGTACCAGTATAGTGGAAGCCATGAAAGTTATCCTACCAACTTCTATACTACAGACCAAACATATAATAGAGTTAATAAAACTTTTTTTAATATATATATATATATATATATATATATATATATATATATATATATATATATATATAAGTTATGGTCAGGAGGGAAGTAATATACAACTTAATCTTGTACCTAATCCTATTTAGGGATATAAACACTGATAAATGTATATATAGAGGATTATTACAGCAATAAAATCAGTCTTTACCCAGCACTTGTGAGTATTATTTCGCTCCTTATTTTCCTTTTTTTTTGTGTTTTTCGTCTGAAGGAACTTAACTGGTGCCGAAACCCGGGATCGTTGGAAAATATTTCTGGGTAAGCAGTTTTTTTTATCCCGCTAAAAACTTTTTTTGTATCTTTCATTTTCATTGGTAATTACGGAAGATAGTGAATGGCCGCTAATAATATTCTGAAACCCCCTGCATTTGAAGTTCAGTCTGAAGTTGAGTTAGCACCTCTACCACCAGAAACGCTGGCAGCAGCTCACGCTAACATGGCAGCAGCACAGGCGAACGCTCTGGAATTGCTTAAAATCAAGACGGCGACTTCGCAGGATTTGAGGAAGGCAATCTCGAATATTGAAAAATACGACGGGGAAATAGGAGAACTAAATCACTTCCTTAAGGGGGGTGATAGAGTAATGGCTCGGATCGAGGCAAAAGCAGCGGAAAACCTGTTGGATCCTCTGTACGCGTGTGCTTTGAAAGCGGCCTTAGTGTGTCGAGTCAAACGCAGCACACTGAATGTGATCCAGGCGGATGAAGACACTCCCTGGCTAGTAATCAAAGACAGACTTAAAAAGGCATTCGGAGGTGGGCGATGGACACCGGAAGAGGATATCTTCCGCATGTTCAGAGAAATGAGGAGGCCGCAGCAGTCAATTGGACAGTACGCGGGTAAATTGTTGGGGCACTTCAACAGGATAACTGACAAGATGAGGGAAACCACGGAAGTGGAGGCGAGGATGGCGTTCCTATCAACGATCCTCAAGGTCCAATTAGCGAAGGAGACTGGCAAAAGAGAAGGACTCCCCAGAGACAAGAACTTCCTCGACTGCGCCAGGGAAATGGTGGACTCCAGCGCTAGGGAGGAAGAGGTGAGGAAGGAAGAGAGACCTGAAGGAGGATGGAGTAGGGTGACCTATCGTCGCCTGGAGGGCAACAGGAACAGGCAATCTCAAGAGGACCCGTGGAAAGGACGAGACAGGGAGTTCAGAGGACGAGAGCGGCTAGCGACTAGGGAGAAAAGACAGGGACCCGAAAGGAGAAATTGGAAAAAAGAGGAAAGGAAGTGTCACGGGTGCGGAAAGGTAGGGCATCTGGTAGCACAATGCCCACGCACTAGGTGCTTTGAGTGCGGTACGGAAGGGCACATCGCCAGGCAGTGCCCGTATATGAGCAGGAGGAACCAGGGCGAGCCGATGGAGGTTAACGCCCAAAGAGTGTGGAGGCGGAGCAGACACCTGTCAGAGACGGAAGGAGCGTGCGAAACGTCCGAGACAGAAGAAGAGGGAAGCGAACTGGGAGATGGACGACTGGTGACAGGCAAGAAGGGTCGGAGGAGCGGAGAGCGACGAGCGGTGATCGAGAGGAGGGACCAGGATGAAGAATGAGGAGGGTGCAACGGGAGGGGCGACCACATAGTTATCAATAGTGTCGGGAGTGGATGTGGTGGGTTGCCCATAATAAGAGTGGGGAGCGGGGTGAGATGCCTGGTAGATACAGGCAGTTCAAACACAATAATGTGTTGGGAAACAATAAGAGCATGGTGTAAAGGAGAGAGAGCACCGCGAGTACAAACTTGTGGGTGTAAATTGGTCACTCTAAGCGGTCCGTGTGGAGTAGAGGGGGAAGCGGATATATCGTTGGAAAGATGGGGGGTTGGAAGAGGAAGTTTAAGAGTACACGTAGTGGAGAACATGCCGCGTGAATACGGTGGGATAATAGGGTGTGACCTGTTAACAAAGATCGGTGCGGAAATAAAAAGTAATGGAAAGAGATGGTCGATCGTGATGGGAGGTAGGGAGTATCGGTGTGACAGGGTAAAGAAGTCGGATCTGGCGATGGTGGGAGTCGTAACCCGGAAGGTAGATTGGCGACTAACGTTGAAGGGAGAATTTTCGGATGTATTTTACAAAGAAGGGGATGCGTTGAGTGCAACTGGGGAAACGGTACATGAAATCCCGTTAAAACAGGAACGCGTTACCTACGTGAAGGAACGGAGATATCCCCAGGCGTTACGTCGGCACATTCGGGAGGAAATCGACAATCTGAAAAGTCAGGGGATCATTGTCAACAGTACGTCGCCTTATAATAGTCCGTTGTGGGCAGTCAAAAAGAAAAGTGAAGGAGTGGAGAAATATCGGGTGGTCGTGGATTTTCGAAAACTTAATGAAAATACGGTAGATGAAAAGTATCCCATTCCAAGGTTTGAGGACATACTGGACAGAATAGGGGGATCAACCGTATTTAGCACGCTGGATTTAAAGGCGGGGTACCACCAAATAAGGATGCACCCCAAAGATCAGTACAAGACAGCGTTTACTTTCGAGAGGGGCCATTACGAATTTACGAGGATGCCGTTTGGTTTGAAAAATGCACCCATAACTTTTCAGAGACTCATGGACGAATTTTTACGAGGACTGGACGAAGGGACATGTCAAGTGTATATGGATGACTTACTGATTTTTAGCAAGGACGAGACAAGACATGTAGAGGACTTAAGACGGGTTTTTGAAAGACTGAGACAGTTTGGGTTGAAATTATCCGAGGAAAAGTCGATATTGGGACAGAATCAAATCAATTTTCTGGGGCATACAATTTCGGGAGAGGGAGTGAGGCCAGATGTGAAAAAGGTAGAGGCAATAAGGAAGATGGTCATCCCAACGGACATAAAAGGAATTCGTAGGCTTTTAGGGACGCTGAATTACTACCGAAGGTTTGTCCCGGAGATGGCAAATCACCTCGTACCCCTAAACAATCTACTTAAAAAGGGCCGAAAAATCGTTATTACTCCCGAGATCGAGAATAACATCCGGAAGTGCATGCAGAGACTTCAGGAAGAACCGATTTTGAAATTCCCGATTTCACGAAGACTTTCACCGTTACCACGGATGCTAGCGAGTATGCATTGGGGGCAGTTTTATCTCAGGAAGGCGATAAAGGGGAGCAGCCCGTAGCGTACGCGAGTAGGCGTCTAACGGAGACGGAGGCACGTTACAGCGCATTGGAAAGGGAGTTGTTGGGAGTAGTGTGGGCGGTTGAACACTTTAGACCGTACGTGTTTGGTCGGAAGTTTAAAGTATTCACGGACCATCGTCCACTAATGTGGGTAGGGAGATTAAAAGAGTCGTCGGCAAGGATCACCAGGTGGAAAGAACTGTTAAGTCAGTATAACATGGAGGTGGTATATAAGCCGGGGAGGGAGAACATCGTAGCGGATTGGCTATCGCGGGCGATACAGGTTAACGCGATAGGAAATGAAGAAGGGGAATATTCGGGGGGAATTCAGAGGTTCGTAAGTGAGTGGACGCCGGAAGGGGAGGGGGAGCGAGAATCGGAAGAGATGGAACAAGAGCCGGGAGAGAGGGAAGATGGACCGGAGGTATCAAGGGAGGAGAGTTCAGTGGTCGAACGGGCCGTGGAAATGGAGGAGAGGGAGGACATTATAAATGACAAACGGAGACAGATCATTTGGAAAACCAGGACGACAGGACTGACTAAGGTAGAGTACTCGACATATGGGAGACATCGCAACACCACCATATGGTCACGACCCGGGATAAGGGAAGAAGTGGTTGAAAAAGTATTAAAGGGGGAGACACGACCAGGGAAAACTTTTTACTTATTCGTGGGAAATGCGGTTCTATGGGAAAAGATAAAGCACTTGTGGAGAACGGAGAGAATTGGATTGGACCGAACTTTTATCCGGTGTAAACTCATGGTGGAAACAGTAACGGAAACAGACAGGCAAAAGGAAATAATGATAGCTTACCATCAGGGTAAAACTAACCACCGCGGGGTGCAAGAAACATTACAGGCACTTAAACGGAAATACTTCTGGGTGAAAATGCGCAAGTCAATTGAGGAGGTGGTTGGGGCGTGCGAAATTTGCAACGCAGCTAAGTACGACCGGCACCCCCCAACTGGGAGGCAAGAGGAAACGGTAACACCCATAGGGCCGTTGAGTGATTTGGGAGTGGACACTTTCACCTGGAAGGGCTATAAATGGGTCACCGTGATAGACGTCTTCAGTAAGTTGGCGATGGCGTACCCAGTGCAGGAAAGGTCGGCTGAGGCAGTGATCGCGACATTGAGGGCATGGTTCCAAGTGTATGGGGTGCCGGATAGAATAGTTTCGGATGGTGGGCGCGAGTTCGATAACGCCAGTCTACGGAGGGAGATGCAGGAGGTGGGCGTGACCTGGCATATTAATACTCCGGGACATCCTAAAGGTCGGGGAGGGATCGAAAGGTTACATAGCACCCTGGGAGATCATCTCCGAGTTTATCATATCGATAAGGGTTTGGATGCGGGGATGGCAATGCCAAAGGCGATATCTGCGTACAACCATTCGATCCACATGTCGACGGGATTCTCTCCAGTGGAAGTCGTTTTCGGGCTTCGGGAAAGGCGAAGGGACGGTAGGGTCACGGCGGTGGATGACGAATTAGCAGAACGGTTAGAGGTGAATAAAGTGGCTCTTATCGATAGGTGGGGAAGGGTGCGGCGTAAGATAATGGCGGAGAAAAGTAGAAGGGTAGCGCGGGAAAATCTCAGGGTTCGAGATGGGATGGAGTATATCAAGATCGGGACTGTTGTATATCGGAAGGTGGGGTCAAATAGAAGTAAGGAAGTAGCACGGTATGAGGGACCCTTCAAAGTAGTAACAATCCGAGAACATAACGTCGTCACGATTCAACATATTCACGACCCCCGGAGGCGTAGAACTGTTCACATAGAACAATTAAAAATCCCACTGAAGGAGCTATAATTTTCTCGGTTTCGCGGTCTTCGCTATTTTCGTTTCATTCATTACTCGTTTCGCTAGTTTTATCGGTTTCGTATTTCTCATTTTGCGTATATTAAATACCGTAGGGGTTTTATTTTATTTTTTTTTTTTATATATAATTAAATTTCTGGGAATAATGTGGTAGACAGGTACTCTCTCTTCTGTGTTGTAGAGTGACGTCTCGGGAAAGTAGACGTAACTCTGTGTATATAATGGAAAATTGTAATTGTTTTATTATTTTATTTTATTTATTGTGGTTGTTTTTTTTTTTGTATTATGCTTGATGTAATTAGTAATGTAAGTTCATATTGGATTTCAGTGAGAGGATTACCAAAAGTGTTATTTTTGAAAGTTATGTGAAGTTGAAGGAATTTATTTTATTTTCATATCAGTATACTTATGAATTTGTTATTGTTTGTATATTGCTTTTCTTTGTTTACACCCTATGAGTTTACGAGGAGTGTTCGTAAACTGGTGGGGGGGAGTTATGGTGAGGAGGGAAGTAATATACAACTTAATCTTGTACCTAATCCTATTTAGGGATATAAACACTGGTAAATGTATATATAGAGGATTATTACAGCAATAAAATCAGTCTTTACCCAGCACTTGTGAGTATTATTTCGCTCCTTATTTTCCTTTTTTTTTGTGTTTTTCGTCTGAAGGAACTTAACTTATATATAATATATATATACTATACCTACATATATATACATAATTAAGCTAGTGCATTGGTATCAATTTTACAAGTGAGTCCCCACATCGAATTATAGACCTTCGTTTGTCTCTACTTCTATCAACGGGTCGCTGCTGGTGTGAGAAGAACAATTCCTTATATATTTAATACAGTTAATAAAACTTTTTTTTTCACATATATCGTCACACATAGTCGCGGTCACAAACACATTGAGGGTGGAATTACTAATTATTTACGATCTTACGCTTCATCACACACTCTTACATATAAGTATACGTATACATATATAAATAAGCTAGTTCATTAGTATAAATTTTACACGTGAGCCCCCACACAGAATTATACTCCTTCGTTTGTCTCTACTTCTATTAACCGGTCGCTGCTGGTTTAAGAAGAGCAATTCCTTATCCAATAAATCCTTGAATATCTGTTATATACTACATCGATATATCCATTCCTTCTTTAGCACGAACGCCCATTGGTACATATGCACGAATCAGGAAAAAAACGTTATTTAGTTCCACCTCTCCATTTGCTTTCACCTTCACTTCAGCTATTCTTAAAATGTCTTATATTTATTCTTCTTTAGGTTCCACTTCTTTTCCTGTCAATAATTATATATTTCAGGTTCTAAGTATAAGATAATTTTCCGAATCCAGTTGTTTCCAGTCGGACAATCCATCTGTTCCGAGGTCATGTACGATACTTTGTATTAATTTTACACTTTAGAACAGGTGGTCAGGTTAGAATTCGCTTAGGTTAGAATAAAATTCGCTTACATTGATGATATTTTATACACTCAATTAAATAAAAAAGTATAAACTTTCTTTAGGTAAATTCAAATTATTTAGGCATAAATTTGATAGTTCGCAGGTACTTTCAAAGTTACATATATTATTGGTGGTATAATACTATGTAACTTCTAATTGAACTAATAATATTAAATATATAAAGTAATATTACAAATTTAAATCATATTAATAAAAATTCATTGACGTAGCTGAGAGAGCAGCGTTGGGATTTATTTTAATCGGAACTCTCCCCATGAGGAGGGCTAGCTCGATTTGGGGTTCTCAGGGTTGCATACTTTGTATATATATTATTTATTTTAATTTATTCTTATTTTATTTATTCTTATTTATCTCCCCCCCCCCCCCCCCCCCCCCCCATTAGCTGAATCACCTCAGTGAAGGTGATCCTGAGGAATATACTGTATGTGATCTTACTGCCAGTCTATGTGTATTATGTACTATTCTGTTGTGTGTGCTCCCTGTGCTAAACTGTGGAACTCGAGGAAATATTAATCGACACTAGCTGAGCACTTTAACAATCCCATAGTTTAATAATTTGTATAACTTTGGAAAATATAAACAAAAAAATGATAAGATTTTATAAATAGACGGTTAAAGTGTAGAAAAGCGAGGGGGAATGTAGAGGTGCTTACTGGGTGCTATATCAGCCAAATATGATTATACTGTTTTAATTTAAATATTTAAAAAAATAATTATTTAAATCAAAAGTAGAAGAAATATTATTAGAATTAAGATGAATAAGCATTAGGTACTTATTCCGTGTGGTTTCAGAGCTAACGCAAATGTCAACATTTCTTTAAGAACCCGTAATAATGTTACATAAAAATTATAATTCTGAATAAAGTTATTTTCATCATTAACATTATAGTTTTTTTTTTATCAATGTATCATGTTAGCGATGTTTTAATCGATCGGAAAATATTAATTTTAAAGCATAACGTTCAAAGTTGGGAACGTGGTCAATCGCTCAAGTTTTTGCCAAACATGTCTCATATCAGCAGTCTATAAACTGTATACTTCCATCCTTGGAAAAGACACCAAGATATCTGATGGAACCCTTTATTGTAGAATAACAGACCTACTTATGACCAAGCCGATAAACTCAGGATCAATTATATCATGCAACAACAAGGTATACAATTTTTCCTAAGGTACTGTATCAAGGGTCCCATTAATAATATAAAATAAGGACTAAGGAAAAAATTTCTTTTCATAGATGAAGGTAACATCTGTGGGTATTTCATAAGCAGAGAAACGGAATCATAATTACATGGTGATCATGTAAATTATAGTACAAAAATATGGTCTAATGATAGACATTTTACTCGATGTTTGCATGGTACTACAAAAGGATAAATGCAATTAAAAGATAGGAGGACCTATTGCAAACTCTAGAACCCCTTATCTTTTAAAAACCCATTTCCTCGCCTTCTCAGAAGTTATGAATATTTAACATTCAAATATAGTCACCGAATAAAATTAATTCATCAATCCTAATAGACATTTTACATTGAGAACAATTTTTCTCAATATTGGCTATTCGAATTCGGTTTTGAAAAAATCAAAGAAATAAATTGTAAACTTTATGTTTATTTTTCATTAATATTAACTCGAGTAAATGCAAATGTTTATTTGTCTTTTGGATTAATTTTGATAGATAATTACAATGTTCATTTTAAGCTGTCTCATTAGACAAAATAAAACGTCACCAAATCTTTGTTGTTTGCAAGTTGTATGTTGTTGATAATCCTGATTTCTGTTCTCTATGTAATCGTACTTAGTTGCTAGACGGAAGGCGGGGCTATTTAAACTAATAATTGTAAAACTTATTATTTATTCTTGTGTGATTTAGTTTTAGTTTGATATGATAGCAAAGCTACCAAAAGTAGAAATAACTGCTTATTTTATTGTGTGGGTGTTTAGTTTTTCTTTTTCATTTTACAAGGTTTACTTACTTGGTAAGGTTTTTTTAGATAGATTTTATGATGTATTACATGGATGTGATGGTATTATTTATTCTCTGACTTGTAGGAATTCCTTTTGAAAACTTCAAACCCAATTACTTCATTAATGGCTGGACTATACTTCAACGGAGAAAAGATAGTTCTGATGATGAGTGGGAATTATGGACCAGTTTTTCTGTTCAGTTGGCTCCATGGTTTATTGTTCATTTAACTCTTTCTGAAATCACAAAAATCTTTTTGATTGAGGTTACTTAATTGATTACCTTCTTATGAATCTTATGTATTGCTTTATGTGTTGGTATATATTGATTTCACTGAAGTATCAAGCTATAAATTGCAATTAATTTCCTTAACTTGTGATTTATTTGTTTCTACTTACTTTTTTAAAAATTAAAACGTTTATCTTTAGACATTTAGACATTGTTTATCTTATTCACAAATTTCAATACGTTACGTATGTTTTCTATATTAAACATTCTATTATCAAAATTTATATGTCTGTTTTATAGAATACAAAACTTTCATTTTTGTATAAAATGTGTAAATTAAAAAAAATAAAATTATGTTTTATTTGAAAAAAGTCTCCTAAAAGAGAAAACGATTGTTTTTTTAAAATAAAATCATGTTGTACAAAAAGTATTATTTTTAATTTAATTAGACATTAGACCAGTTTATAATAAAATTCAATTAATAAAGTTAATTGATTATTATTTTAATTATCGTACATTGGATTTACTTTTGGAATTAGTTGAGGGAAGTGATTACTGTCTGTAATTGTTATAAGAAATGGAATAAATGAGCTGCATCAATGTAAACTGGGTGTTATAAGATGGAAATTATCAAATTAGTCTGCTACAGGAGGAACAAATGATTCAGTATTATCTTGAAAAATGGAAATAATATCACAAGATACCTCGAGTGAAGGCATAAACTAAATAATAATAATAAATCTCTGCCTTTAAAAAGTACCTAGTATGTTGAACAGAAGAAGAAATACTATTTATTTATTTATTTATTTAGCTCAATAACCCACAATCAAGTCTTGGCTTCCTCCAATTGCAATCGCCATGCATTTCTGTCCTGGGTTACCGCTATCTAATCTCTTACTCTGATCTATCTATACCCTGGCTATAGATTTCTCTATTACTACACCTTCTATATTGTCCATTTTCAAAGGTAGACCCATAAATTATACGAAGGATTTTCGTTTCAAAAATAAGGTCTTTTTCATCAGCCTTTGAAGTGGTCGAGGTCTCAGAGCCATACGTTAAAATGGAGCGAATGAGGGTCTTGTAAAGGATGACCTTAGTGCGCTGAGAGATACTATAGATAAACAATACTGTAGGTCACAAAAATATTACTTACTTTCCTCAAAATTATAATACACATGTGGAATCAGGCAGGAGAAGTGAAGATACTTGTATTTTGGGTGGAATTTGCATAGAATAAGTAAAAATAACTAAGGTGTTTTGCTACTTATCTCAATGAAAATTGATATTGCAAGGAGAAAGTAAAATTTCTCTAATAGAAGTTTTACACACACTTAGGTTCCTATCGTAACTGCCCTGGCTTTTTGGATGTCACCAAGAAGACATTTATTTCTCTACAGATTGATGTTCCCTCTTATCCCATCGTATTCCCTCAAATCCTGGGCCCTTACTTTGAAAATACCTTAGTCACAGAGTCAGTAGAGATTACTACTTTTGGAAAGTCTATGCTAAGTCCAAATAATACAGATTTGGCAACAGAGGCATCTCGATCAAGCCTGAGAATACCATTCTGGTGGGACACAAGTTATAATGGCTCAGCAACCTTAAAATGGACTTGGGCACAAAATACGAGAAACACTCAAGATACTTGAGTGGAAGGAAGATGTTAAAGAGAATCCACAGTGTGGAAAGCATTACATGAAAGTTAGTGATGGAGAGAGGAAGCTAGTGCAAGAGAGGTCAATCAAGCTCGCTAAAATGAACCCTACAAGTTTTATAGTATTGTTAGAAAGCTTAAACCTACACTCACACACTAACATTTATATTTATTACAAACATTTTTTGTTACAGAAAGGTAATAATCAAATTATGAAAAAAAAAAATTAATTGTAATTGGCAGGTTATTTTAAAAATATTTGTTGATTAGTTTAAATGTTATTTATTACTGATCTGTAATATAATTTTTTTTTTTTTCAGGCCATTCCATTATGCTATATGTTAATAACAATTTCAGTTCTATTATGCCATTTCCCATCTCTATTATCAGCATTTCTGATAATCCAACTTTGTTTATTCTTCATTGGGATGTTGACAGCTTCAAAGTTTTTTATATGGTTTCTTGGAATATTTTATTTGCTTCTTATAAGTTTTGGTAAAGATGTCTTTCTGGTGAGTGACTTTTCCTCTTGTAAATATTTATTTATTTACTTTTGAAGCAATTGATGGATAAGGGAACAGGCTTATCTGTTTTCCTCTTAAATTTTGTAACAGATTTACAATCAGTTTTTCTGTAATCTTATCTAGTTAAAATTAAGAATTTAATTTACATTAATTGTTTCATTTAAGGAGATTAATATAAGTTATTCATTTTTAAAAACGGCATAACTCCCCATTATTCATTTTTTATTCATTTACTATGACATGTTTCAGAGCTATCAATTGCTCCATCCTCAGGTATTACAATCATTTATGTTATATTTGGGTCATTCTCATAGCCTCAGCTAAAATTTAAAAAAAAATTATATTTTTAAAGTTGCTTAAATGTTTATTATTTTTGAGTTTTCTATTATAATATACCTTCTATTTATTGAACTCCCAGGTGCGGCCGATTTCTATTTTCTATTTACCACTGTTTTGATGCATTTTATAGAGCTTTTCATAGCAACGCTCTTGACCGTTACTCTTTCTTTAAATATTTTTTTTCGTATTAAAAAATTATTAATGTCCTCAAATGGATAAAACTAAATAAATAAAAAAATAAAATTTATTATTGATACATAAAAAATTAAAGTAATATAAAAATTGTGCTCAATTCTGAAAGAATTTTACAAAAAAACAGTTTAGTTGTTCAACTATTTTATTGAATGAGATTAAATTTTAATATTTCTTTTTAAGGCATAACTCTATGTGCCATGTCCAACTGAGGGTCGGTATGGACATGTACTTATTACTATGAGAGGGAAATCACAGTTATCCTGTAGATGGAGCAATGTTCTACAAAACTTCTTTTTTTTTTTTTTTTCTCTTTTTTTTTTCTCTCTTTTTTTTCTATTTTTTCTCTCTCTTTTTTTTTTTTTTTTTTTTTTTTTTTTTTTTTTTTTTTTTTTTTTTTTTTTTTTTTTTCCTTTTTTTTTTTTCCTTTTTTTTTTTTTTTTTTTTTTTTTTTTTTTTTTTTTTTTTTTTTTTTTTTTTTTTTTTTTTTTTTTTTTTTTTTTCCCCCCCCCCTCCCCCCCCCTACCTTGCCTTTTCAGGCACACGGGGTTTTGATGGCAGTATGTTCAACATATGGGTTTCAACATGTACTCCGAAACTTGTTGAAGAAAATAAAAGATAAATAGGAGTAATGCCATAAAAAGAAATATTAAGGTTTAGTTGTTTTTTTAAATCTGACCCCCCCCCCCCCCAAAAAAAAAAAAAAAAAAAAAAAAAAAATTAATGAAATTAATGATTCACCCTTATAAAAGTGTTGGTAAATAGGTATATAGCCCAAATATAAAATTTTACAAAATTCGATTAAGTAGTTTGTAAGTGTGAATCCCTTCCCCCCCCCCCCAAAAAAAAGAAACTTAAATTAATGATGTTTCACCCTTATGAAAGTGTTAGGAAATAGGTTTATAACTCTGATATAAAATTTGACGAAAATCGGTTGAGTTGTTTCGAAGTCCGATTCCGCTCCCCCTCAACCCCCCGCCAAAAAGGAACTCAATTCAGTGATGTTTCATACATATAAAAGTGTTGGTACATTAATATGTAACAATTTAAAATTAAAAAAAAAATTGGTGTGACGGTCGTGAGGAACCTCCCTTAAATTAATGTTAATTGCAACACCAAAACCTTACCTAAACGGCTAGTTTGACTAATCAGTTGTCTACATCTACAAATAATCAAATATGGAGTCCAGGGGCTTTTAAAAAATACGAATCATTTTAAAAACGCGTGACGGTCGTGAGTATGAAAAAGTACGAGGAAGAAAACTTACCCTGTATTGATGCAAATCTTAGAAAATACACCAAAAAATGTCTTCCAAACACATCACTTATGAAGATAACCTCACGAATTACTCTGTAGATAGCAATAATTAGCACATACTTATTCTTGTAGAGAAGATTTAAATAACTATTTAGTGTGACGGTCGTGAGGCCAAACCGAGGGACAAAAAGAAAACGGAATTTTCAGTTTCCCTTTATAGTTTAAAAATGTTTAAAAGCATGTTAATTTATTCTTCAATATATGGTCTCATACTCTAGAAAATAAAAACATAAGTTTTCTAAAAATAAATACTTAAATAACTTCCTTGAAATCTCATACTATAGCTAGGGACAAGTGAAAGTTATGAGTTTATAAGCCTTTTTGTAGCTATAGAAAAATGACAAAAATATTTTTTCGAAACTAGGCTGTATACACCAACTTTAAGGGGTCGGTGTACGTTCAAATCCACCAAAAATATTGATTTGGAAGTTTTAGTTCCATCTTAAGTCCAGCAGGACAGTGAAAAATCACTGCCATGAGAATGGCCCATTTACAATTCTATACTATATTACTATTACACTTAACAATATTTAATAGTAAGGTAAAAATTCAAATATTGTTAATATAAAATATAAATATCTAATAGTAATATAGAATAGAAGTGTAAAAATAACATAAATGATTGTAGAACCTGAGGATGGAGCAATTGATAAGCTTTGAAACATGTCGAAGTTAATGAATAAAAAATGAATAATGGGGAGTTATGCCTTTTTTAAAAATGGAATTTAATCTTTTATGTTGACTGCAGTAGTCCAAACTATGTTTTAAGGATGCTGTTTTAAAATAAGTTTTTTCAAAAACGTAAGAAAAAAATTTCTCTCCTTATTATTTAATGGGCAGAAAAAAACAAAGCAAAGTGTTTATTATTTAAATATTATCAAAAGATTAACGATGAGGAGATGCTTAACATATTTTTATTCATTTAAATCTTGGTATTAAAATAAACGAAATTGCACCCATATCATAGTAGTAGCCACACTAAAGCAGAATATAAATAATTGGAGGATATATTAACACATTTATACAATAAAAGATGCTTTATTAGGAAATCGAAAAATAATGTACCTTAATAATAATAGGACATAAGATACAAATTCAAAAATATAATATATATTTTCTTCAATAATGTTTTATGAGGTTTAATTATTAATCTTAAAATTCAGCATTTTACTCCTTTATTATTATTGTACAAAACTAGAACTATATGGTTCGAAAAACTTTTTTCCCATCTTCAGGTTAGAACCTAGTATCATTTAAAAATATAGGTTACACTTGAAGCAACATTGGCTTATGGGTTCAAAGGTATTGACAGCTGTATATGATGATTGCTCTATGTATTCCCTAATAATTAAAAAAAAAATTACCAAACTTTTTACATAGTATATATGTGCTTAGATTTAATTAAATTATCATAATTTTAATTTTTGCAAGAGAATCATTGAATAATTTTAATGTTTTTTGTGTTTGTTGTAGGAAACCAGCAGGATGAGCTATGATCAGTATCGCCTGACATCTGTTTTATTAGCTTGGTTTCTGATTAGGTGCCTTGATTTCACCTTATCAGAAATAAAAGGAAATGGAAAACAATGGCCAAGGTTCTTGAATTTATTGGCATACACTTTTTATTTACCATGTTTTTTCTTTGGCCCTTTTATACCATATGAATACTTCAAATTGCAGGTATTTGGTAAATTTTTTATATGTACCCATGTTTAATAGATAATGTTTTTATTATGTAGAGATTGCTGACTATGTGTAAATCAGAGACAATGTTGTGTTGTGGTTAGTAACTTTCTACTGTACCTCCTTATAACTGGTCTCAGATGAATCTATCCTTGGCTTAATTGGCCTACCTTGTGGGACCAAATTAGAAGTAATTTTTTTTTTTTATCTTGTTTATAGTTTTTGTGTAGTTACTGTTTGATGTGCCTTTTTTGGAAAATTCTTGGAAAGTTAAAGAAGATAATGAGTAGTAAAATGTATATGTGCTGTGTCGCCTCAACAGAGGTGGGAGATCACAAATTGAATTACCTTATTGCTTCTAAATATACATAAATATTTTTATATGAATTAATCATTGAGCTTATATGTTCAAATTCAGTTTCAATTATATTTCTTCTTGCTTTTGAATATAAGTATTTTTTTATGAATCAATTACAGAGCTTCTCTGTTCAATTTCAATTTGGTTTTAGCATATTGTTTTTTTTTTAACCCTTTAACAGGCGATGTATCCTGGAGGATACATATATGTAATACCTTTTGCTCAATAAATGACGTAATGTCCAACGCATTATCATACTCATTATCGTCTAATATATTTTATTCAACTTTGAATTTCATGATACATGAGTGGGGGTTAGCATGGCTATAGCCATTCAAAGGAAAAAAAAAGAAGAAATTTATTAAAAAATTCCCGGCCTGCCTGTTAAAGGGTTAAAGCAAAGGTTATATGGACAAGGAAAAATTAGTATCCTTTATCAAGATGACAGTGAATGTAAAGAGATAATGAATGTATAGACTGATTTTTGAAAAAATTGTGTATATGTGCTCGCTAATATGTTAAATCTACAATCTACGATACAACCATGTTAAATCTACCAAATCAATAATCTAAATCTACAGGTTAAACATTTTAACTAAATTTTCAGGGGATGAATTTGTGATCAAATTCCTTTCCTCATGACTGCTGATTTTTACAATTTTAGACTGTTTAAGTACTTACTATTTCCTTGTCTCTTGTGTAGTCTGCGTCACAGTGTTCATAATTTGATAGATTAGTTTATTACTAGTGTTTCCTTTCTATTATTTTGTATTGGAAAGAGTTTATCATTCATCTATTTATTTTATTATTCTTTTTTCTTTTTTTTTTAGGACTGATTGATTTTTTCTTCGCTATTGGACTCATAGACTTATGTTTGAATCGTTCAATATTTATATTGCTTATTAACTTTCTTTGTTTATATAGTGCATATTTTGAACTTTTATCTATCAATCCCCTATAGTTTTTAGGTTTGGTTTGATTTTTATTATTTATATGCTTATATAAATAGGCACATAAATAATAGTACTTATAGATATTAAAAATAAAAATCAGAAGGCAAAAATCTTAGTTCTTTTTATTAAATTATTCTCCAATAATAACTGTAAAATGTTTTGAACTGTTGACTCACTGTCTCCATGTGTTAGTGTGATGTCAAGTTGAATACTTTATCTTTTAGTTAAAAAAAAGACATTTATCAAATTTGTTATTTTGTGAGAAAGCTGTTGCACTTGGGGCGTTTTGGTGCTGGTTATTTTTGATGTAAATTACCCATGGGTTATTTTTGTATGGTCTGTTCTTAACCAGGTCAAGGCTACTTCTCATCTTGATTGAATCATTAATTTAATTTTTATAAATCAATGTTGATAAATTTATTACTATTTCTTTTTTTTTTATGTTTCAGGTGTGTAAAACTCAACATTTAGGTTACAAAAACAGATTTTTGAGGCTATTTAGTTCACTTTTCAAATATTATGTGTATTATTTATTTTTTGAGTTCTTGTCTCATTTTCTGTACTGCAATGCAATGCATCATGATATCAAGGTGACTGACTATATATTAATAAATAAATAAATAAATAAATATATATATATATATATATATATATATATATATATATATATATATATATATATATATATATATATAATTTAATAAGTGATTGTTTACATAAATCCTTTTTATTTCTGTATAATAGAATCATTCACTAGTATAGTAGAACCTTGATAGCTAGACTCTCAAGGGGATTTGAGGAACAGTGCTTTTATCATGGCGCTCTTTTATTCGAGGTTTGTTCTACAAATGGTTGTATAGAATAAAGCAAGAAACCAGAACTTTATTACACAAGTTCACTGGTTTCTCTGAATCTTCTTTATAGGATCAACCTTTGATAAAACATTTTTTGTTTTAAAATAAATTTATTAGTATTGTATCAAGGTTATTGGTTAGTAAATAAAAATCTCAACAGGATTAATAAATGTGTGAGCTGTTAGGGAAGTCATGTAATTGACGGTCTTATTTTTGAGCTTTTACTGTAATTCAAAATAGAATGAATTTTATTTTTAAGCACTTACTGTTTTACTAAAGTATATGAATGGGTCATTTTACTAAACTATGAAACTGCTTCATAGTTTCTTAGACTAGAATTGGTACAATTAACTTAATATCTTTCAAGGGTTAAAGACATGTGTAGAATATGAGAGGTAATGATGGTGCCTCCTGACCATTTCTACATTTACATTATTTGGCGTTAATGGGGATACTAATTTAATATTCTTTTTTGCTTCCTTTCAGTTCTGTTTTAACTTATTTTAAGTTGACAGCAGTGATAGTTATTCTATTTAATAACCAAACATTAAACACTTTTTATTATTTAATCTAAATGCTTAAGATTTTAATTACTAACTCAACAAACGTCAAGTATGAGAGGTGTTCTAATTTAATGTTGTAGACCACATTATTGTGTGATTTTATATCTTGGGAGGATTTACCATAAGCTATGCAGAGCAAGATTTATTTTTTAAAATCTTCTCTTGAATTCTAATGTTCATGTTCCAACACTTCCTGTATCATTTTCCCTTGATTGATTTTTATAATTAAAAATGGCAAGTAGATGTTGATGTAAAATAATCTAAACATGATTTCTTTGATTCAGTATCTACTATGCCTCTACTTTAATGGGCCAATAATCCGTGATGGATCAGGACTACCTGCTGTGACTATCAGTCATATTTATTTAAAGCCACTTCTCTCCAACTTTTTAATTATTTTTTTGACAGAGCATTGCCTGCCACACCATCTGCCAAATGCAGTTCTGGTCATCTGATTTTTCTCCTTCCATGCATTAAGTCTTTCAGTAGGAATCTGGTTTTTGGGTATTCCTGACATGTGTTCTGCATATTGAAGCCTTGCTGCATTAAAAGATTACTAATACCTCCGGACTAATGTACATTGAGTCTGTGCAGTTCTTTTATTATTAAGAGACACAATATCACTTATTAGTTTGTCTTTCGTTTAGTGAAAACAAAATTAGCTCAGAATTAAGATCCATTTATCAATTAATTAATTTTAGAATATTGATGATTATGTTTTAGATTTATATAAGTATTTTTTACAATGCATTACTTTAAAAGTGTAATTTAAATTTTCAGAGTTTAATTTCAAATGGACTATGGACATTAAGTGGAATTGGATTATGCATGGCTAACTCGTTTTATTTAAAGTATATTGTTGTGTATGGTTTCTCCACAAGTATTGCAATGTATGAGGACTTTAAAACTCCTGATCTCCCCAAGTGCATTTATAGGATTTATCTCTATTCTAAAATGTGGAGACACTTTGATAGAGGTTTCTACCTATTCATATTCAGGTAGTATTATGTTTTAATTATTGTATAATCTCATATAAGAAATCAAATAAAACCTTCGTACATGTATACATATACTTATGTATTATCTCTTAATCTGTTATTCTAAAATATATAAAGCTCTTTAAGATCTAACTAAATTTTGTTATGGCTCTAAATCAGACAAGAGTCAAAAGTAAAGCTGCATTACATCATTTAAAAATAATTAGTTTATTTTTGTGTATTTTCTTTTTCATATTACATAACTGATAATTTCTTATTTCCCTTCAATGTGTTCTACACAACTGTCAACTGTTCTATTTTATATTTACCACTTCTAAACCCTGCCTGATATTTACCAATTTCACTATTGGCATGGGGAAAAGTCTTAAAAAAGAGAACTTAGTTCAAAAACTATGAATTTTTTAGGTGTATTTATTCTCCAGTTTGTGGAAGGAAAGATGCTTCAATCTTAAGAAAATCATTTGCTTCATTTTTATGTTTTTTATTTGTGTACATATGGCATGGTGGTACTACCAGTGTATTCTATTGGTCTTTGTTTAATTTTGTTGGGTTATTTTGTGAAGCGATTTGTAAACGATTTTGGAGGAGTAATTGTATTAATCTTTGGCTGGTGAGTATTCTATTTAAGTTTTTTTTATCCTTACTATACCTTTTAATATTTATGCTTTATATAATCGGGATGTTATGTTTTTAGTTATAATATAGCATACTTTATCTAACCTGTTCTTAATATAATTTCTGGATAATAATAATTTTAATTTGAAAAAAAAAAATAGTTGAGTTAAAAATTTATAGAACAGGCTCTTTTCTTTCACTGATATGCTGCCTGGATCCACTATTATCATTTATAGATCTCAGCATTATTTGTAGGTAATGAGATGACCCCCATGTACAGTAGTTAAAAACATAAATTCATGTTAACAATATCAGGTTATTGCATAAACTCAATGTGAATCCTTACAAATGTTTTTATATTAATTAATTATCCAGAATTCAAAATTTATTTTGGCTTTCAAAGCTATATTAATCAATATTAAACATTTTATGGAAATGAATATGAATTATAATTGAAAACATAAAATTATTCAAAGAATTATTTACAGGCCTCCAATCTTAGTCAACAAAATTTGAGAAGACTTGAAGGTCTCATTGCTTCACCTTTATGGATTGTAGCTGTAATATCAAACTTCATGTTTTTTGGAGGTCATAAAATGGGGATTATATACTTTGATCAGCTTTTTAAAGGTAATTAATGTTTTAATAGTGCAAAACTGTTAATGATTGCAATGCTATTAGTGATTTTACCATAATAATTCAAATTAAGAATTTGGTTTGCTTAATAAGTACATTTAATGACGAAGCTTTCAGTATGGAAATACATTTGAGCTATAAAGATTTTTTTTATTCGAATGGATACGAAAGAAAAAGAGATTTTGTTCATATAAACTGCTTTCATTGATGCACCAAATGTATTCTAAAATATTACTGATAGGTTTGTTTTTTAAAGATCATTTATTTATATTCATAATTGTGTAGATGTATTAGCCATAATCATGACTTTATCAAGGTGTTTATTATTTAGGATTGTTTCTATGGTAAATGATTTCATTTAATTGACTTATGTTTTAATTTATTCCAGGCTCTTTCCTAGTGAATATATCAGTGATTATGATTGCTTATTGCATGTGCCAAGTATCAATTGAAACAGACAATTGCGAAAAGAAGAAAAGTGATAACTATTTAATCAATCATGAAATAAAAAAAAAGGATTAAGGTAATAAATAAGGTTCAGTATTAGAAGTGACACATTTAAATTTTATTCTAAGCCTGCTGAAATCAATAGTAAATATTTATTTATTATAGAATTGACTGCAGTTGACAAGCAGAAGAAATGGACCACTAGTAACTCTGATGAATTTCGTGGAAATTCATAATAGTGGACTATGCATGATTTTGAACGAGGAAAATAAGGTTTATTATTATAGATAGCTTGGTGTTTATGATGTAAGCATGAGCATCAAAGTTATCATTCCTGAAGTTGGAGAAGAATATCTACTAAAGACTCCAGTGATAAACTTATTTTTAATAAATTCAAGTAATTGAAACTACTTGATAAGCGAAAAGATCTATTTTGGAAAATTCTTTGTTAAACAGTTTATCTGTACTATATTAAGACTACTTCCTTCAATACTCAAAATATAGAATTTTAGTTCTTATACTGACCACCAAAACTCCAGTCTTTTGAAAGGAAAGTCAGAAAAAATTATCTTGTTAAATTGTTCAGTTAAATCGTATAATCTAAAAATGGCTCAATTCATAATAATAGAGGAAAAAGGCTATAGTATGCTAACTAATAGCACTACTAGTCAATAGGTGGTGCCTACTCTGAGCCAAAATTGTATACTTATAAAGATTAAACTTTTACAGAACGATAAATTCATAATGTTTCTGAATAAAGTACTGGACGATCTGTTGACTTACTATAGTGACATATTCTGCTCTCTCTTGGCGAATAGTTGAAAATCAAATATGACGTTCTACCGACTAAAACTACATTCTTGAATGGTTCATTATATGGTCATTTCTCACAAAAGCTTGGTTTTGAGTTATGCCGCTGTTGCAGCAAATGAGTGAAATATACAATGACCAACAAAAAAAGTTAACACATTTGTTAAATTTTTTGCTTATTAATAAAATTTGAGGTACATAAAAAGAGAAAAAAATTGATACTTATTTAGAAAACAAAAATTAACTCTGTAGGAAAGAATTTAATAGTTTTGTTTAAAAAAACTCACTTTAGCACCAAAATTTTTAATGATAGTCCAGTGTTGATAACATTTGATCCTCATTCTTTTATCTTTGATCACCTGCTCCTTCCTTCTGGGAAGGCTGTTGACCAGTAATTTCCCAGTAATCTACGGTGATGGTTTCCCGTTCACCTGCCACTCTTTTTTTTCCCGTTCACCTGCCCAGAAGTTTTCGATTGGGTTCAAGTCAGGGCTTTGTGGTCTATTCCATGGTTTGAAATCATTGTATTTGGAGCCATCTTGTTACAGATTTCGCCATGTGCTTTGGGTCTCTGTCTTGATGAAATATTATTTCATTTTTGGGTATCAATTTTTGGTAAATGCTACTCAAAAAAGTTTTCGTAAACATGTTGGTCCATAGTAGATGTAATTCTATGAATGGGATCGGTACATAAAAACTAAAGCAGCCCCTTAGCAATAATGATTCACCACCATGTTTCACCTTTTCTTTCACATGATTGGGTTTGATGCACTCATTTCTTCTTTTCCACCACTAAGATCTTCCCTCAGAATTATACCTGTTTATTTTCATTTTGTCTGACTGTATAACTTTTTTCCAGTCATAAAGAGTACAATTCTTATGGTCATTAGCAAATTTTAAACGTGCTTTAGTATTTTTTTTTCTTTAATCTTTCCAATGCAAAACAAATCTTCTTTTATAATTCTAGATACTGTCCACCTACTTATTCTTTTTCCAACATTCTGGTGTCGAACGTTCGCAGCCATAGCACACGAGGTTGCTTCTCCAGTTTGAACTTGGGGCATTGTTTTTATTTATTTTTTTATTTTTTTGTATGTCTTTTGAAAGTTGAAGAGGTACGAGGACAGTGTTTTATTTTAATCTTTTGCACTAATGATTGAATTACATCACAAGAATGAGTGACATTGCTTGGTTGAGGAGTCTGAGCGCAAAAGCAATACGATTTGATCAATTTTTTGAGAATTTGTTTTCATTTTGCTCGATAAGTCTTTACAGATCGGAAGCAAATACAACTAGACTAGAAATATAAATAAAGGGAAAAAATTGAAAGCGAGCAGTGGAAAAAAATGTAAACAAATGTTTTGACTTTAAATCTGCAATAATATAGGATGTAAACAAAGCTAAGAGGTCACTGATAACAACCGGTCCAAAAGTGAGCTTTATTCATAAAGTGTTAAATTTTGTTTCATAATCATTTCCAAGCACATTCCAGTCAGAATTTTGTCAGAAGTTTGTTTGCTTTAGTTTAATAAATAGTATTACTTTTTATAAAAAATGTTCTCCTTTTATGTAATACAAATTTTATTAATAAGCACAAAATTTAACAAGTGTGTTCAATTTTGCTTGACTAATTATATTTATAAACTTGCCATGCTGTATGTATATTCTTAACCAGCATGTACAAATAGATTTTTTTCTGTTTTTAGTTTTTTTTTATTACGAATAGATTCCAAGATATTCATTGTTAAACAAACACTTTTTTTTAACCTAAGTAACTTTTAAAATGACGACAAAAAATATCCTGTTGCTTGCATTTTAAAGACTCAAATACACTTCTAATGCATTTTATTTTAACCCGATTTTCCCTCACAAGAAGATACTGATTTTTCTGCAGGGAAAATAAAAAATTCTTTTAATCAGATACATAAAACTCAATTTATACAAAACTTTAAAACTGTGTTCAAATTTTTTAAATCCTTTTATTTTTCTCAAGGTATTAAACTTTTATCTTTACCAATTACAAATCAGGTCAGGCAGTACCTCTTGACAGGTAGTGTACATTTTCTACTTATTTAAATTATTGATTGAAGATTTGTAACATAATAGTCATTTTTTAAAACTTTGGAATTCTACTAACTATACAACAATCTTTCTTAGCCTGCAGAGCTTTTTTTAACAATTCACTTTTTAAAGCTATGCTAATTCAAAGAATGGGTCTATAGGGCTAAAAATAAATCGAGTTTACTTTTTAAAAAAAAGTAATACTGAAAAACATAAAAAAAAAAAGTTCAAATAGACACTTAACACACAGTCTTAACCTGAAGCTGGTTGTGTTCAGAAGTTACCATCTGTAAAACACTACTTTTTTTTTTTTTTTTTTTTTTTTTTTTTTTTTTTTTTTTTTTTTTTTTTTTTTTTTTTTTTTCTTTCTTTTTTTGTATTAAAATATTGATTCAGTTACTTTACAGAAAAAATTTTGTATATTTTTATTTTGGTTTTTATAAGAAATAAAATATGTTTACTGTGTACAAGTGTTCTTATTATTAAAGAATAAACACTCTTTAACAATTCTCTACCTTCTTGAAAATCTTATGAACATTCACTGTTAATGCAAATTCAAATACTTTTTTAATTTACTTGTTTATTTTATTGTTAATTAAAATTATGCTCAACTAATAAGTTCAAATATATTATATGATCATGTGGGTAACTCAACTTCTAATTGATGTTAGAAAAATGTCAGTAATCTAGGACCATCTGAACAGTATTTTTTTTGTTCTCTTGATATAAAAGAGTAGATTTGAGTTATGGTTTAAAATTTGTTTTTTTGCCACAATATATGTAATCTTCCAATAGAAAAATGGAAATCTTTGAAGATTTATTAATTTTTATAAGTACCTTGCAAATTTGGTGTATTTATTTATTTACTTGGGCTTAATGACATGTATTCCAACTAGGGCAGAACGGACAGGTTATCCTACAGCTTGCTAACCTATTCTAGCCAGAGTGGGTAAATCATATTTAAAAGCTAGTTAATTACTATTGCACTTTTTAAGTTAGTTAACAATTATATTTATAAGGTATGAAGTCTTTATTTTTATGTTTATATTTATAAATTTTGTTTAGACATTTACATACGTATATGCTATTAAGCAGAAGATTATCTTTTTCTCCCACTTAGTAGCCTTTCAGAGGTGGGCTGTTTCCAGACATCAAGGCCAAGCAAGCCTCATGGAACTATTTTTGAAGAAGAAGAAAATGAACTTTATTCTGGGACAACTTGTCCCCTAAGAATAACAAATGAGTACAATACATAGAACAATCGTCTGGCTATGATAATAAATAATAATAAAAATTTATTAATAATTAATTATGAGTTACAAAATAAATGAGAAATCTTGTAAAAGGATACATCTTATGTGTATTATTATAATGTATATAACATAAATATTCATGTTTTACATTTGCTTGGAGGATTGAAGATCCAGGAGATAAAGAAATAGATGATGTTTAAAGGAAGTAAGAGAGGAGCTTTTTCGAATTGACAGTTTAAAGGAAGTAAGAGTGGAGCTTTTTCACATTGACATAGGCAATGAATTCCATAAAGAGGAAGCGCGGATAATGAAGGATTTTTTGAAGGATGCAGCTTGATGTGTAGGAGCGTACAGGTTGATGGGTTGGGTTCTAGTATTAAAGAGGTGGATGGAGGAGCACAGGGTTAGGAGGTCATGAATATAGGTGGGTTTTTTGGTTTTCAAGAATTGAAATATGAGTGCACCTAGCATGTATTGACTTCCGAAAACCTTGTAAAGCCACCTAATTTCAGAATACCTGTGAGATATGTGAGAATGTCTAGAAATCCTAGAAATAAATCTAATAAAACAGTTCATTAATCTTTTACATCTCATTTTGAGCTCACTAGAAAATCCTCCATGTACTATGCATCCATAGTCCAAGTTGGAAAAAGCAAGAGATGATACCAAAAGTTATGTACTTAGTGGTAATGAATAGCGGTGATGGAAAAGTAGTTTAAGTTTAGAAATAGATTTCCTCGTGATTTGATAAATATGATTATTCCAAGAAAGATGTTGATCAAATGTTACTCCCAGATTTTTAATCGAATTTTAGAAATGAATTGGTCCGTTTTCGAGGCAAAGCAGTGGATAGTAGGGAAGGGCTTTTAGGTGAGGTTTTGACCCAATGAGGATTGCTTTTGTTTTCTCTGGATTCAAACCTATTCTCTACTGCCCATAGGTTAATACTATCAATGTCTTTCTGAAGCTTATGAGTCGCCTCTAGCATGTTTGAAGGATGAAAGATAAATATATCTGGAAGTCGTCAGCATAAAGATGATATTGGGAGTAGTGGATGCAATTCGGCAAGTCATTAATATAAATGGAAAATAAGGTAGGTGAGAGAGAAGATCCCTGGAAGACTCCTCGCGAGATTGGTAGTGAAGATGAGTGAGGTTTTCTGGGTATAATCACTGTTTGGGAACGGTGAGATAAATAGGAAAGAAGCTTAATGCACTATTAGATATTGAGAGGTTATGGAGTTTGGAAAGGAGAATAGTAATGTCAACAGATTCAAAAGCTTTTTAAAAATCAAATAGAATCAGGATCGTAATATCCTGTTGGTCTAAGGAGGAATAAAGGTCTTGCGTAGTTTTTAACAAAGCAAATTGCATGGAGTATCCGGAATGGAAGCCTGATGAAAGGATTAAGGAGGGCTTTACACTCAAGAAAAGAGGTGAGTTGGGAATATGCTAATCTTTCTAATGGTTTGGATAAATTTGATAGGATTGATAAAGGTCTAAAGTGGGAAACTGAAGGAGAAGGTACTTTATTCAATGGGCGGACAAAGACTTTTTCCCAAGCTGTAGGGAAAATGGAGCTTTGTAAGAAGGGCAGATAAAAAACTGGAAAGCAGAGTTTTATCATTTTTACAGGTATTTGTTTCAAACCGTAGTAGTTGGTACGAGATTTAAAGACTGAATCAATTAGGTCATTAGGTGAAATATTAAGAAAATAAAAGTTATTAGAATTGAAAGGGGTTTGACGAATAGAATAGGATAAGGTGTTTACAGGGATTTCACTAGGGTGGGGGTCAGCAAAATAGAAATTAACTTCATCTGGAGTGACTGGATAATCGATACCAGATTTTTCATGTATTCCTCATAGTTTTTCTTTAACTTCTCCGTATTTCTGCTATCGGGCCAATTTGTTATGTTCTAGAGCATCCTTTAGGTATCCTTTCTAGTGATTTTACATGCATGGTCCCCTCTGAGTCTATTCAATCCACAATATCCTTACATAACCAAGAAATAAAATGATCATTTATTATTTTTTAAAACTGGTTATGTTCACTATATAATCTTCCAAAAACTTTTATAACATTCAAGCATAGTGAAACACAATATAAATTTTAGCTTAATATTTTAACTTACAGCTTCATGGCATGAAAAAATAAAACAATAATTTTTTTTAATATGTTATGTTAGCCATAATATGTTGCAAACATATATTTTTCAAAAAATAAGCAGGGGTTTTATCGAAATTCAAAGTGAAAAAAAATTGTAGACGATTGTAAGCTTTTAATAACCTATTAAAAAAACAAAAAAATATAATTTTATCATATGATCAATTAAAAAATTCTGTGGTTACTTAATAAAATTGTAATGAAAAGTTGGACCATTACCCCTTTAATGAAGAGCGGTCTGGAAATATTTTAAAACATAAATAAAACAGTATTGAATCAATTAAATATATTTTCAGTAATAACATTTACTAAACAATTATTTACAAATCTAATTAAAAACAAATCAATAAATGTGATTGTTTCAGTAACTTCCCCTCACAAACAAGAAAAGGCTGTGCCTGACAAAAAGTAAACTATAGCAATGGTGGAATACAATAATTCATAACTGATACTAGTTAGTAAAGAAAGAAAACATGTAATATTAACTAAAAAATACAAAACAAAACCAAGGGACTAGGAGATGTCTAATTTGAAAATATAATAATGAAGAGCAAAAACAATAAATAAATAAAATAAACAATTAAATGAAAAATATGTTTTTATTAAATATACCACTTATCAAACATATTCTATTGTTTAGTAGATTTCGGACTTTCACTGTCTGTTTCTTTTTTATAGTCAAATTCTTCTACTTTTTGGAATCCTTTATATCTTATAACACGAGTTTCTTTGATTCCTAAGAGGTCTGCATAGTAATGTGCTAAAAAAAAAAAAATAAATAATAATAAAAACACAAACACGTATATATATATATATATATATATATATATATATATATATATATATATATATATATATATATATATATATATATATATATATATATAAGTATATATAAAAATATATATAATAAAAATAACCAGTGATGATGAACAGTACAATTTTAATACTACATGATACATGACTAAAAAGTAAAATATAAACTAATTTTGCTTGAAAAAGCAAATGGCAGCAAAACTGAGGTTTCTAAGACTTTTTCTTTTTTTTTAATTTATACTTTATTGATATTTAAAGCTGTACGTAATATATACAATAAGTCCCTAGGTCATCTTCTTTTCAGATAACTTGGAGGGTTGTCGGGAATCAAGTGATAAACGAGTTGGGAGATTAGGGGATGTACCTTGTCATGGAAGGAGAGGTATCTTGTTTGGACTAAATCTACAATGTATGGGACATTTAGATCATTATGTATAGGTTTATTTGTGACATAATATGGAGCCTTGAGGATTTTACAAAGGATTTGGGACAGAAAAGCAGTATATTTAAAAATCAACAAGTTTGGCATTGAAACAATGTCACACTTTACATTTTTAACTGAAAGCTAAAAATGTTATTAAATAGAAGTTAATATGGTATGGACATGTGCATCGCATGCCTCCTGGAAGATTGTCTCAAATGGTGAGAAAATGGAACCCTCCAAGACATAGGAGAGGATGACCAGCAAGGAGATGGGAAGATGAGATAGCGGAGGAAATGGCAGGAAGAGGTCTGAGGGATGGTGATTGGTGGGACAGGGAACAGTGGAAAGAATGTTTGACTTGACAGAAACCTGATGAAGGGAAACACCGTTTCAAAGAACGGTTCTGTTTATAAATAGTTCTGGGAAATATATAAATAGTAATAATTTAATTTTCAGTTTCATTTCTTTACATAATATCTTCTATCCAATAAGTAGATCAAATTTTTCTTATTAACAGATAACCTGAACTGAACCAGTATATACAATAATACTACATGTTAAAAGAATGTTTTTTTGTTGAAAGAATTATAACACAGAGTATTTTAATATTTTTGAAGACCACGGTATTGAGGTAATTCTTAACATGTTCTCAGTAATTTTATCAATTAGTTTATTATGGAATTCTATAAATAAATACATATTTTAGTGAAAGTGACTCAGACAAAATTTACAGGAAAAATGTGTACATGAGCCAGTGATATAAAATCTTGTTAAATTACCTGGTCGTTTGTTAACCTCTTCTTCGGGTTTAAGCCCATAATATTCAGCTAAATCAGGTTTTCCTTTGTAATAAAAGTAAAACATAGTACCAACAAGATTCAGTGAAACAAACATATATGCAACTGCAAATCGTTCTTTCCACGACTCTGCTTTCTTCAAAGGAATTGGTGTGGTATTACTTCTTATAAGCCGACGCAGCCATCGAAATTGAAACAATGTCATACTTAAAGCAAGAGCTAGAAAATAAAATATTGATTCTTATTATTACTTTATAAACTCATGTCCTAGATAAGACACACTAGGCTTGATCTAGAAAATATTTATTAACAACCTTAGGAATAACTCATTTTTTTACTTATGAAGGCCTCAATTATTAAAAACATCACCAGCAATTATAAGGATAAGCAGTGAAGGAGCTAATGCCTTCATCATAACCTGTAAGACATGTATTGAAAGTACTTGATGAAGATGTGAATTCAGGATGCATGGATTTCTCTCTCCATTCTATTCATTTTATCCACAAGAACTTTTTTAACAATATAGTATTTCCAAAAGAACCTTAAAATTTATTTTATAAAATAAGAAAGTAAAAAGAATAAAACTTATGTCTTGATGGCTGTACAACAACTGAACCAAAGAGACTAGATCAGTAAAACTATAAAATAAAAAATAACTATATCTCCTGCCAAATAAAACCTCATTTTTGACTAACTTTAAAAAAGGAGATTCTCAATTAGAAGCGTTCCTATATTTTATTATGTTTACACATGTCTTAAATACAAAGCTAATTTAAATTACATTTTTTTCACAAATGACAGAAGATTTATTTGTGAAATAGAAATTTATAGGGAAGAAGGTATCAGACCATAGTATATATAGTGACCTTAGTACTGTGAGGGGGTGTTTGTAGAGCCAAGCCAATGGACTGGATACATGCTTAGTAATGAAAAATAAGAGGGATGGAAGCATCCTGAAGTATGAAAATGTCAATAATATGATACCTTTAAAGTGCACCATAAAAATCACCCTTGTTATGACCATTTTCCTCTTTGAGAGGTTGCACCAATAACTGGGACATGTTGCAAAAACATCATTTATTTTTGCAACATGTCCCAGTTTTTGGTGCAACCTCTCAAAGAGGAAAATGGTCATAACATGGGTGATTTTTATGGTGCACTTTAAAGGCTATGTCATAATTTTATAATATGATGTCAGGGTGATCTTTGGAGTTTTGAATATGAAGGAGGGATTTCAGTAAAACTTTAACGTGATAGTTCGTAGGTACAGCAGGCACCAAGAATCTAATGCAAAGGGAAAATTGGAGTGTAGGAGAAGCACTCCTTTTCCGAGGAAAAATAAAAAGACAAATTGTCTCCAACAAATAACATTAGAGTACAATTCCCAGGCTATGATCCTTGACTATGAATAACATCATATGGAAGCTGAGATGAAAAGTAAGGATGTGCCTGAATGTAAACATCCGAGAATGAGATGTTCAGATAACTTTTAGGTAGACCTACAGTCGCTTGGATTTAAAAGATTAAGTGCTGTTGCTAAAAAAAGGCCAGCCTAAAAGGTTTCCTGTGGGAAAAGTAACTAGTGATAACATTATAATGAGGTGTTAGGATGTCATAGACTACCAAACATTCGTAATAACTAGCAATCTGTTCCAGTTACTAACTCTTGTTGGAGTGTTCCATGACAGGAGAAAGTATCATCCTAAACAATCACCATTTTTAATTTAAAATATGAAGTCTTATTAAAAAGTATTCATTAAATTATTGATTGCCTTTAAATTTCACTAAACAATAGACAAAACTAATTTGGTAAATGCCGCTGATTCAAAAACATAAAATAATAAAATATATATTAATTTGTTTCGAGAATTCGCTCTAATTTAAAAGCTCAAAGAGCTGGAGGCTTGTCCTGAAAGATCTACAGATTAACAAAATAAGAAAAATACAAATCAAAATCATCTAGAAATGAAAATAAAATATTTGGATTAAAGGAAAAAATAAAATCTCAAATAGATCAATAATGTGTCAGAAATTATTATTGCAGATAATAAAACATTAGGCATAAATCGGTAACAAGTTTCGAAATTTAAAACCAAGATATCATTACCCCTCATTTCAATAATTGGGAGTGTTTTGAAGAGAAATTTTAGACAGAACATTAAATTTTAACTTCAGAATGAAGCACACTTTTATAAGATAATACAGTAGAGCCTATACGAGCTAGACCCTCAAATTGATCAGGGAAACTGTTTTGTTACTACGGCACTCTTCTAATCAAGATTTGTAATAACAAGGTTGTGTAAACTAAAATTCATCAAGATATGATCAGTGGTTTCTCAAAAAAACTCAATAAAAAAAAAGTACACTTTGAATAAACCACCAGCAACATGATTTCTGCTAAAACGTAAATTTATTAATATGGTCACATATTAAAGTAATAACAGAAGGGTTTTTATGTAAAACTATCTTCAGGCTTGGAAAGACAAACCTGATTCTAGCTTAAATAATAACTAGGATTGATTTAATTTAATTAGATTTAAAGCAATTTTGAGAAAAACAGAGCATCTGATTGATTATTTTTGTAATTTGCAATCAATATATTATTCAATACAACTCAACAATGAAATAAAATAAGTCACCAACCATGGAGAATCTAGCAAATTTGTATTCTAACCATTCAGTAATTGTTATTAGTTTACCCCTTTTTTTCCCCCCAAAACTAAGAAATAAATCAAAGGAATTTTTATCTATCCTTGTCCAGATAGGGAATAAAAGAAACCTATAATTACTACCATCACAACAAACCAATTTTCAATTTATTACACAAGAATAATAATGCCTATGTGAAGATATAGGCTATTTCTTCACTGCTTAATATCTTGAACATTTTTCGTTAATAATAGTATCATTTCATTAATAGTGTGAATACCTTAATTCAATCCCGTTATAGTAATTTAGTTAGCAATTATTAAATTTAAAGATTTATGTTACGAATTTAAAGAATTACTTTTTTCACCTCGGTCATCAAAGTTAAAAAACAAAAAGAAAACACTAAGCAAACTTTTAAGTGCTAGAGTAACAATTGTTCTAGTAATATAAATTAATCAACAAAATATTAATTACCCATGAAAATTTACATAGTAAAACTATAGCACGCATTGAACTGGAAAGGATATTTGATAGCATACATAAAGCTGCTATCTGTTACAGGATTTATTTCATCAATATATATTTACTAAACATCGCTATTCAGTAAGTAACTTACTACAGGATAGCTGCCCAGAGAAATGATTAACATAACTTCATAAAAAAAAAAAAAACTTTTGAACTCTTCAAAAGTGTTTTGGCAATAATATATGTTACTATAATTCATATAATACAAATCAATTGGCAATAAATTAATTACTCAAAAAAATTGTTTTAATAGATCTACAAAACGTATTAAAATATTTTTTTATAAGGAAATCATGAATATGGTTGTCTAAGATTAAATCAAATCTATAACAGGATTTATTACAAGAATATGAAATTATTCAACATTAAGGTTTAACATGTAAATCAGTGGGAGAACAACTGGCTAAAGAAATTATTAACTAAGTAACTTTATTAAAAAAATAAAAAAAGTTAATATAAAAAACAACAACCTATAATAAAATTACTTATTTAACACAAATAATCCATTAAAATATAATGTATATTACGATAGAATACATGTGGTTGTCACAGTACAAACCTAATGAGTTACAGGATATTAAAAAAAAAATATAAGTCAACTATCACATCTGATAAGTAACTTATTTATAAATATTTTTCAAAACAAAATATAAACTCCCATCAGCTGAATGAACGACATGGTCAAAGACAACACAAATTTCAAAAGGTGCTACCTCTATGGAGTTCGATCTGTTTTGCTCACTTGAGGGAGTTGCGCGATATGAGCAGTTGTATTAAGTCGTGCAATCTTCCTCTGTTGGTTAGTAGTAATACAGTCGCCGATAATCCAAATAGTACCCATGTATCTACATTCCGTGGTATTTAAAATATCTTGTTGTTTACAAACTGTTTAGACATGGTTACATAAAGTAATTATTCTCAGTTGAAAGATTTTAAGTACCTTTTGTACCATTAAAGCTATGATAGCGGAATCTCAGTCTTTTATCTACAGTGAGTAGTTGAATAACAGTAGATTTTTATGTAGTATTCATAAATAATAAAGTATAGACTGATTTCAATGTGTAATAAGGCATCTGATTTCTATTATACAATCAGCATGTTAACTGTTAAATTACAGATTTGATTGGTTACTTTGTTATAATTATAACTAACTATACTTTTTATCTTTTCATATTTATATATTTTTTAATTTGTGTTTTATTTACACTTTAAATTTAATAATAAATGTACATTACATATACAGATTTAATTCTACAGTAATAAGTTTTCCTACATTCAAGACAAGTATCCAGTATTTAAAACACAAAATGGAAGAACATAGTATTTACCTTGTGTTTCCTGATATTTTATTTTTAAAGGAAAGTGGGATCTACAATTGATCCCTCTGATTCTACTCTTATGTCAAAACCATTATTATCAATGATTATGATTTTATATTTATATAGCATAGTGTTTTTTATATAATTTATATAGTTATGTGTTTTAGTGAAAATTATTTTTTTGCAATAATCTGCATTATTTAAGATAGTGTAGATAATATGGACATATCTAAATCAATAATAGAAATTCAAATGGATACCTGTAGTTGCTAAGCATTTTAAACAAAAAATGGTTTCATTAGAAATACCATTTTGAATTTGACCTTGCCGGCTTTAAGAGATGGTGAACTACATTTGTGTATTATTATATATTGAAACAATATAACTGTCATATCACACGTTAGACATCGTTTTATTGTACTTGTTTATCCTATGAGTTTTAAAGGAAGCGGAATCTGCTATCGAACTAAAATCACATGGAAAGAACCTCTAAATCTAGTAATATGTCTTTTAATAATATATGACGACATAGTGAGATAGTTTACTCTTGTCTGTGCTTATTGACCAGATCCTAATTTCAAAATGCAAAAATTAACATTTGGTCTAGTTAACATTTCTTGATTATAAGTATATTTCTACCAATATATTCACTCCTGATTCACACTTGTTTATTCACTTTTCGGCTTACATTCGTTTTTAATTATTTACAATCAAAGTATTGTAAAAGATATACTTAATAATCGAAAGCACAGCGCGTCGGTTTAAATGCCATGGGACCCATCACTTCGCCCCGCCCGATCCTAGTTAGCTTGCGAACAATCTACAGGTTGTTCTTAAGGCCCCTTCCATTAGATGTCATTGTTTGCCTTGTGACTTTCACATGCAGTGACCCATTTGTACTTCTGAAGTAATTATATGTAGTCAGTAACCAGCACCTTAAACATTATTTCAGACTCAGCAAGCAAGCTTATATCTAAAATTTAAACACTTGTGAAGAACAGAGATCATAGAAAAAAAAAAAAATCTGGTAAGAGGTTTCTAATCGATTTACCACAGAGTACTATAAATAGCTATTTTATAAATAGAATTAGAATGAAAATAGTATTCAAATAATCAGAACAATGCAGATAACCAAAAATCATTGCAACTGTGGTACATCAATTTCATATTGCTTGTTGATCACCTGCAGGTGATTTTTTCCTTTCTCTTAGCTCAATACTCCCGCTACATCACTCCCCATTATGCTTTGCCCTTACTGTACAGTCTTAACAGGTGTGGGGAACCGTTCAAGGTAGATGCTATTTTCCGTTGAGCTCATTGAAAATGTCACCAGGTCAATCCGTGTTGACGCTGTTAGTAGAAGATGTGACACCTTCAGATGTTCCATTATATTACTGGTCCTCCACTTGGAAGGTCGTCTTACTTTTTAAGGTATGGAGTAAGGCGGTTATAGTTGCTTCCTCACAAAATAATCCAACAGAAGTATGTAGCCAATGTTCTTCAGTTGCGGTGAACGAAGATCTTGTCTTTCTTTCTTGGTCGAAGAAGCTTCATCGTGTGTCATTTTGACGTCGCTTTATTATCTTAAGTATTTTCCCAGGAGTTCGAAGACCATTTCTACATACTGACTCCTAAATAGTCTCGAGCCGCTAACATAAGACTACAATGTTCAGATGGTAACATTCTTGTAGAACGTTTGGGCCTGTGATGGATGCCAAAAACGGGAGTCGGAATGAAGAAACGTAAATTGGTTCGATTTTGATTATTGCTGGTTAATCAGAGCAAAAGATCTTCAGAAGTTCAGCCTCTTTTTAGCCTTATGGGCTCACCCAGAACACATCAGGACAACGAGTGATTGTTAGGCAATAATCCCGAAAGTGAGTGCCCAAGGTCCGATTTTGTATTTACGGCGAGGCTCAAATTTGGAAATCTGAGAATTTGTACCAGGAGGGTTCACAATGTGTTGGACAACGTTTAAACGCTGGCAGATTATGCAGCTGCATGCCTACTTCGAAACATTTGCGTTCTTGTTTGGTCAGAAAAAAACATTGACTAGTCTAACTTTTTACTGTTTCTGTAGTTATTGCAAATACAACTTTTGCATTTATGGTGTTTGTTCTAGTCAGATTTTAAACTTTATTGAGGAGGTACGAATGTAGTGTTTTTTTTTTCTTTTGTTTTTTTTTAGGATCAGTCTAGACTGTATGCACAATGACAGTATAGTATAGTATAGTATAGTCTGTATGGTGGATTAGAGATTCTATTATTTCATAGTGGTCTTGGAAATCAGCATTAATTTGATTAAAGAGGGCATTTTCATAATAAACATCTGCTCAAATTTCTCTCCATTTCTTTTCGATGGTATCTTGCAAGCGGTTAAGTAGTTTGATAGCAGTGAAAACCAATCAACTTGATTTATAATCCCAAAAAATGGAGGGACCTTCTTCACTGACTTTGCATGGATGTGCAAGTCTTTCATACTTAACGGTATGGCATTAAGCTAGGCCGGAAACTTATGGTCCTTTCTAAATGTATGGTTCTCAGAAAGTGGACTTAAGGCGGATCTACACATAAATTCTGAAATAATAGGTGATTGAGAAAAAAATTAAAATAAAGTTATACAAACTACAGCTAGTGTAGAAAGTACTGGAACTCCACCAAAATTTTTGGTTGTACTCGTTTTTAAAATAGAATAAATTTCCGGAGAATACACAGCTGGTATCAATACAATGTGAATAGACTCTAGATTAAATATATATGGAAGAAATCACATATCAACTATAACCAGAGTTAATTATATTAATATCGGAAAATTCCGGAAAAGCCTGCTCAAAAAGTATTGGAACACTATGATATTTGTAATTCAGCAGGAATTCCTTTTCTTCCCAATTCTATCGTTAAAAATGAATGGAGGTAAACATATCTAGAACCTGATAAATGTGCCCAAGACCCATGAACCGTAATTCCAGTCACAACACATCCATAATCCTCAGTAATCCCCTTATTTTATACATCAATATCATACTGTACCAATACTTTTTGCGCAGGCTTTTCTGGCAGTTTCCGATATTAATGTAATAAATTCTGGTTATAGTTGAAATGTCGTGATTTCTTCCATATATATTTAATCTTGAGTCTATTCCCATTTTATTGATACCAGCTGTGTACTCTCCGGAAATTTATTCTATTTCAAAAACCAAAACTTTCGGTGATGCTCCAATACTATCTACACTAGGTGTATATATATTTTCAACAAACTGTCAACTAGAGCTATATGGACTTTTACAAAATACCTAAAGTTGACGGAAAGAATAAAATATTATGGTTATGAATATAAATATAATATATACATTTTTTTTACTGCTTTTGAAATTAGAGCGTATCACGAACTATCAACAACAATGCAATAGTAGTGAATTTTATTACTCATAATAATTATACTTTAATGAAAGATTTAAATTATTAATAAAGCTTCTAATATTGGATCAAATTATTTTCTTGTTACATTTTGATTTGGAATTGAGGATTTCACCTGCAATCCCCATAATTCTTTCATTTGCCAAAGTGGTGGAACATTTGCTGGCCGAGTATATTTTGTCGTTTTTCTAATTGTTACTACTTTCTTTTAACTAGAAAGTAAGATACTTTTGTGGCCTAATTAATATTACTGGCTGAATTTAAAGAAAAAAAATATATATCCAGATTATTCTCCTTTACAGCTGGACGAAAGGTGAGGAAATAAAAACAAATTTTTTGTTCTTCTTACGATTGGACGTATCCAACTGTGATATCTTTTACAAACACGCAAGAGCTTTCTAATGGAAGAATTAGGTAGTTTACATTGGCAAATTACTCTGCTAGATAACGCCTTCCTTGGGATGTTAATGCTATTTTAATGAAATGAAGTAAAAATACCGGCTCTGGTTATGTTAATATTTTGCTAAATATTCATTTTACACTTTATAGAGAGGGAAAGAATACAACCATAACCATTGATATTATGATATGAAAGTATTATATAATTATCAGTTATGGTCAGTTTAAAATTTATGTAAATTAAAGTGACAGAGTTTACATAATTTTTATTACATAGTATAAACGTAAAATAATATGCCATTTATTGGCTAAACTTGCATTGATTGGATTTTTGGCTGTATAGCATTTGTGGCAAGTCTCTCTTGAGACCTTAGCAATAGTCAGCAACTGAGAAAAATATTTCTCAAGCGTGACTCAATTTGGCTGATATTTTAGTGAATGTTCATTGCTCTGGGGGTGCATACATATTATGGAGAAAATATATAAACGCGGGAAATGAATTTTAATAGACATATTTGTTCCCAAATGTTTATAACAAAAACATTTGAAGTACGCACAAGATGATGTCCTACTTTCATCTAAAGTATTGTCGTTTTAGTCATTCCTCGTTAGTTTCCTGAGTCCTGAGAGTATTTATCATAATTTATTGTTTGGTTTGGACATTCGTTTTCTGTGCCTCAGCAACAGACCTGGGTTGTTGTTCTTTAGAAGCATTAAAAACCACAAATGTAATTGAAGTTGTCAGGACAATTTACATAGGTACATGGCATTGTACTTCTTAGAAAAATAGTTCTAATAATAAAATAATGATGATGATAGTTATCATTCATTGTTATAGAGTGACTATCTTCACTCTAGAGTGATCTATATGGTGGTTGAATTATTCATATAGAAGTAATATACTAATTTAAAAGAAATGCAAGGTAGAGCTTTAATGTAGAGCCTGATGAGAAAATGAAGGTGATCAGCAGTGGAGATTTATGGTGGAAAGCATGGCTTTAATTCCTGATGACAATATCTATGGACCACTTTGGCTGGTATGAAATTATCTTATAATGCTTACTGTAGTAGACAACTCTGAAGCTATAATAAAAACACGCGTTTAATTTAAATTTAACTTGTTTAATATTAATTTAATTAATCAGCAGATATCAAATGTGAACAAGTAGGAGACTAGTATAAGAAAGCATTGTGTCTAGGGTATAGTAATGTTATAATAAATTGTGTTTTTATTTTAAAACCACTGAAGGATTCTAGTTACAGATCTGCCAGGATCTGTCAAACTTTAACAGCCGAAAGATATAAAATAAAAAAATTCATTCGGAAAAATGACTATTTTGAGATATGCCAGGATGTAACGATCTAAACGGTTGCAGGGTAGTTATTTCCTTTTGGAAATTCCGCCATTGTTGTCCTCTTTGAAAATTGAATAAATTATTGAGTATTTTAAAATGACACTCTATTCAAAATACTGTTTAATTATTTGGATTTCGGTACTTATGGTCGTTACCTTTCATATTCGTCGTGAAGTTTAAGATAGTCTCGACCCTATCAACCCCTTCTCGTAAAAAACTGTTGTTATTTTGAAAATTTATTTAATCTTTTAATTTTTATAAAGGACACTCTTTCTTCCTGTTTAATCATTTGGATTTCGGTCCTCTCGTTCAAACGGTAGGAATGCTATGATCACCAAAACATCAATTAAACACCTCTCTATACATGATTATAGATGGAAACAATAATTAACTAGTTAAACATTTTTTTTGTATATCTGTCCGTTTCAATTATTAAGAAAATGGTTTATTATTGGGCAATGCAAGTCCACACGGGTGAAGTATTTGAAACAATGACCGATTTGGACTGATCGAACATCTTTTCCTTAATTTATACGCCAATACAGAGTACTTCTCGAAGACTCACGATTAGTAGAAGTAATGGTTGGGTTGTGCTGAGTTGGAAGTCACATTCAAATTTTCCATTTAAATTTAATTAAACCTTATTTTAATTCATATTTGATTTTCTTAATCATCAGGTTTGGAAGAAAATATTTCAAGCATAGGTGAAAATTATTTTTTTCCTTAAATATGAAAGTTTAAAGGAGAATATATTGAAGAACAATACCATCAATTTTTTTTCTTCGCCTTTCTTAATTCCTCAGTTTGGAAACTTATGGGCTATATTTCTTGTTATTACTATAACCTTGTTTCTATTTGTGTTTATTAGTTTATATTAGTTTTAATAGACTTTTGTTTATGTGGTGTCAATAGCAATTCAAAGATAGACATGATTATTTCTGATTTCGGCATTTCTTTCTGTAATAGTTAATCTTTATACGACTTCATAAAGATGCCAGTAAGAGTAGCCTGAGGAAGTTATTATAAATATTTGTTAACGATATTGCTCAAATAACTTTATTATTTATTCATATTTGTTTTTATATATCCCTTAAATAGTAACTAATAGTAACTGACCTGACTTGGACAGCGATCAATATACCATTCGGCCCTTACAATATTTATCGGCTATAGCTAGGAGCAGCTAACATTGACATTGACCTGGAGCGTTATATTTTTATTTAACATTATTGTATAAACATATTATTCTACTTGGTTGATGACTATTTCACGTTTTCTTTATAGTGACTGTTAGTGCTTTTCATTTAACAGTTTTCTAAAATTTTGTATAGTTCTAAGTACAGGGTAGGTTGGATCGGCAAAAAAAAATCGGATTAACCGGAGATTTCAATGAAACATGTTTATCATAGTTAAAAGTTTATTCCAATTATATTAAAAGTTATATATTAACATTTAAAAAAATAAAGGTAATTGAAACGTACGTTATATATACAATAATATAATAATATGTTTGCATAGATATGTTTTAGCCAGCTATTTAAATATAGAAACATTGGCCTTAGTAACATTATAGGTATTTAGTTAGATTTCAGAAGACTTACTCACCTGTAAACCTCGTTTTTACGAACGTATTGAGCAAAACCGGAAAACAAATTCTACAATTTCAGCCACTTTTTGAGAAAATTCCGAAAATTCGAAAGCTTGTATCTTACAAGGGAAGGACACACTCAGTCTCTCGCGGATCTTGTTGGCAATTTTTTCGAAATATCTTGGTCAAAAAATATTAGACACGTATTTTACCGTTCCGAGCAATGGACCCTAGAAACCAAGAAAAAAAAATAGCATTAAAGTAATTTATTTTATACCTCGAGTTTAAACAAAAATGATATCGACATGATTCAACGAAAAATACTGCCGCTTCATAGATTCTGCCTTAGGTTAATTAAATTCTAAAAAATTGTTTAGATATTTAAGCGTTTGTATTTTACGTTAAATCTGAAGAAGAAGAAAAATGAACTTTATTCTGGGACAACCTGTCCCCAAAGAATAACAAATGAGTAAAATACATAAAACAATCGTCTGGCTATGATAATTAATTATAATAAATAATAATAAAAATTGATTAATAACTAAATTATGAGTTACAAAATAAATGAGAAATCTTGTGAAAGGATACATCTTATGTGTACTATTATGATGTATATAACATAAATATTCATGTTTTACATTTGCTCGGAAGATTGAAGATCTAGGAGGTAAAGAAATAAATGATGTTTAAAGGAAGTAAGAGTGGTGCTTTTTCGTATTGATATAGGCAATGAATTCCATAAAAGGGAAGTGCGGATAATGAAGGATTTTTCGAAGGATGCAGTTCGAATCTCAATCTGCACTCAAAAATAAATATTTTGGCGCAAAAATCATGTGCAGAATGAATTGCATTAAACTAATTTGTTTAAAAAAAATGATATCGGAATGACCGGCTGTAGCTTCCTCTATACTCTTTCATTCGATACTCCTTCCTTATCCATGACATCCTTGTTTCACCCTTTTCTCCTTAATTCTGCCTCTCACTCAATTAATTCCTGCTTGATAATAGCGCCCACTGCTGACGGATCGGAGTGGATTTTCCTACACGATAGGTTACTTTGGTAAGGTTGGGACATCACACACTATGTCGGCACGAAGCGGAGTGCATTTTTCTATATAACCAACTTCGATGAAAAATCTGTTCTGATGCGCTTCGCTCAGATCCGCGATTGTATGCACTGACCTTAAAAGCTTTGAACTGATTTTGTTGGGAGGAAAACAGTTGCTTTATAATAATAAAAAAAACTGTGTTGAGAAAAAAATATAATAAAATGGCGTAGTTTATCAGCTCTCTATCATTTTACGATTCAATTCACCACTATTAGCATGATATTTTAATTGAGCTAAGAATATCGTAATAATTGAAAGTACTAAGAACTTTTTGGAGTCCGAATCAGTATATTTTATCCCGAAAGATTTGTGGTTTAAAACTGCAAGATTCCCTTTCCACAGTCGCATTTAATTTAGCCTTAGATTAAGTGATCAGGAAAATAATGCTTACTGAAAACGTTTCAAAGATGGGTGATAAAATATCCGTGCTTAGCTACGCTGATGATTTGGTACTGCTGAGCGAAGATGCGTTAACTATTAAATTAGACACACCAACGCTCATGAAAGCCGGTAAATAAATAGGTCCAGTGATCGATGCCGATAAAACAAAATATTTGATAACTAGTAGACTGTGTGATAGTTCCGACGATATGGATGTATCAGAGATTAGGTTTCAATGTGTAGAGAATTTTAAGTGCTGAACCAACTATCCGGAACGACGTTCTTGCGAAAATAAAAGAATCAGGCAAAGGTCGGAAACGCTCGTTATTTATAGGTTTGCAAAATTGCTCAGTTTGCACTTACTGTATACAGGGTGAGTACCTCTTAGTGTAAAAAAAAATATTGGGTGAAACTAGATCAAAAATGAAGAAAAAATGCCGCAGACCTTACCTTTCTATTCAAATCCGTTGCAGATATACGATAATTCAAAGACTTTTTAGAGGAAACCATATTTTATACCATAAAAACTGTAATATTTCCACTTTGTTTAAATATTATTACCACATTTTCGGATTTAGCATTAAAATTCCTATGTACATGTAACCTTGAATTTTACAAACTTGGGACCTAAAGAACAGCTTGATCTTCACCTTATTTAGGGAAATTAAAATGTCTTATAATACTTCAACTAAATAAATACTTTTGAAATAAACAATCGACAAAACTGCCTATCTCAAAAAAACTTGTAAATTTAACCAACTTTGATATGATATGATCCTTATCAATTTCATGGAGAACTTGTGTAAATAAGACATTATTATAATCGCTTAATGGAAACATACATTTTAAACATAATAAACTCTTTATTGGAATAAAAAGTAAAGAAAAAACTTATTGTTTAATAGAAAATAAAGGAAAACTTTCAATAAAGCAACACCAGATCAAACGATTTTATCTTATTACATTTATTTATTTATTATTATTATTTAGGACTCATTTTATTAGATTTTAAATGTAATGTATAAGCACCAAATTTTCAAATTAACAACAGTTTTCTACGTGAAGGGGTTGATAGGGTCGAGAGACTATCTCAAACTTCACGACGAATATGAAAGGTAACGACCATAAGTACCGAAATCCAAATAATTAAACAGCATTTTGAATAGAGTGTCATTTTAAAATACTCAATAATTTATTCAATTTTCAAAGAGGACAACAATGGCGGAATTTCCAAAAGGAAATAACTACCCTGCAACCGTTTAGGATCGTTACATCCTGGCATATCTCAAAATAGTCATTTTTCCGAATGAATTTTTTTATTTTATATCTTTCGGCTGTTAAAGTTTGTCAGATCCTGGCAGATCTGTAACTAGAATCCTTCAGTGGTTTTGAGATAAAAACACAATTTATTATAACATTACTATACCCTAGACACAATGCTTTCTTATACTAGTCTCCTACTTGTTCACATTTGATATCTGCTGATTAATTAAATTAATAATAAACAAGTTAAATTTAAATTAAACGCGTGTTTTTATTATAGCTTCAGAGTTGTCTACAACAGTAAACATTATAAGATAATTTCATGCCAGCCCAAGTGGTCCATAGATATTGTCATCAGGAATTAAAGCCATGCTTTCCACCATAAATCTCCACTGCTGATCACCTTCATTTTCTCATCAGGCTCTACATTAAAGCTCTACCTTGCATTTCTTTTAAATTTTTCGAAAAAAACAATCGACAAAACTGCCTTCTTATCTTAATTTAAACTCTTAATAACTATCTTAAAAAAACTTGCAAATTTAACCAACTTTGATATGGTATGATCAAATTACTGATCCTTATCAATTTCATGGAGAACTTGTGTAAATAAGACATTATTATAATCGCTTAATGGAAACATACATTTTAAACATAATAAACTCTTTATTGGAATAAAAAGTAAAGAAAAAACTTTTTGTTAATTAGAAAATAAAGGAAAACTTTCAATAAAGTGACACCAGATCAAAGGATCTTATGTTATTACATCTATTTATTTATTATTATTATTTAGGATTTATTTTATTAGATTTTAAATGTAATGTTTAAAACCAAATGATAATGAAAACAGACCTCAATTTTACCGTAAGCTTCTGAATGCTGATGATATTGAAGAATACCACTTTTTGAGGTGAATTTTAAGGGCAGATGAGTCTGTTTTTACAAGGGCTCTTTGCCAAAGCAAAATGTGATCGCTTGTGCTAAGGGAAAACCAGGCCTTAAAGTCTTTTTTGTTATTTATTTATCTTTTATTTAATTGTTTTATTGAGTAAATATTACAAGCTGCCTCTCTAAAGGGTAATGAATAATATGGATGACAAAGAATCCATTCATACAATATATACTTTTAAATTAAATAAAAATAAAATTTTTAAAAAATCCTCTGATTTTACAAGATACGACATATAGTAAATATTAATATAAAATAAATCAGGAGAAAAGTATACAATACAAACAATAGTAATAATAGAGAAAGATAAAATAAACATTAATAAATAAATAATTATAAAAAAAATATATATATTTTTCTTTGCCTTAGGGTCTACAAAAATAAAGTCTTTCATGCAATGTTTAGACAAAAAAAGGATCAGTACCCATGCAACATTTATTATGATACAAGAAAATGGAACTGAATCGCGGGAAATTTTACCGTTCAATATAGGTGGTAGTACTATGATGGAGAAAATAGGCATGTAAAGTTGTTGAATTCAATAAAACCAAATCCCAAACAGATTACCGTTGACACATGCTGGTAAATAGCTTAGATTGTACAGAGGGAATTGTTTCGCCCGCGATTGTTGGTGCTACAAGAATCAAGATTATGACTGACAGCTAAATGGAAAAATTCTATGCCTTCACAATCGGTTGTTTTTAGTTTAGATTAGTTAGTTTTACTGTGGTTATTACTATAATTGTCAAACTGTGAGGACTGTACGTGCTGCTAGAATGCTCTAGGAGGTAACTGGAAAGTAGGTGCTATAAGGATCTTGAAATGCCAACAGAATTTAATAATTTTTATCTGATACATCAGTGATATGTATGCGTAGCAGAATTATTTTCTTAATTTAAAATTCCGTGAAAAATAAATTAAGAAATACTGTTTGTTGAATAATGTTTACATTATGGCTCATTAACTAACTCGAATGTTTATGATGCAGCAAGATATTTTCTTTATGAACAAGAAACAATTAGAATAGTTAGAAATTTATATTATTTGTCACACATCCTCATTTTATCTACTAATACGAAAAAAAAAACTCATATGTTGTCTTGTGAAATTTAAATATAAGTTCTGTTTCATTTTTTAAATTTTAGCCGTAGTCATTCTTCATGGTCTAAGTTTCAAAGTGGTTACTTGATTTACATCTCAAAGCTCGTTGAAGAAATTTGACTCAGAATGGCAACCGCAATGGGTTTCCACTTTTCCTGGGATATAGAGGTTTCATTGATTTTACTTCTTACCTGTAGACGTCATGGGCTAATATGTAATTTATTATATCACCTGGAACTTGGATTTCATTCCCCTTTTCATATTTACTACGTTGTTAGGACTTTTCATTGTTGAAAAATAAAAAAACAAATGAAATTAAATAAAAGCTCTCCGCTAAACCATCCAATTCGTCTCGTATCCGATCCTTAGAATCCAAAATCCTTCGAAATATACTCAAGACTCCTTTTTTTTTTTTTTTTCACAAACTTATCCATAAAGATCTTAACGTACCATACGTTGTCGATTTAGCCCAAACTAGATGCCTATCCTTTCACTGTAAACTCCATAACTATTCAATTCCATTATCATCATATTTATATGATGCATTTTATATTATATTGTATAAAGTTGTAAATTGCAATAAATAGCTTAAAAAATAAAAATAAAATAAAAAATGGCTGCCTTGAGCCTGGGGGCTGAAGAAAAAATAACTAGGAACATGTTCTAGGGATGCTCCCTTAACTGTCCATGACCATATGTTTTCTTTTTTTATTTCGCTTACCTGTGATACCTGTAAATGTCTTAATGCTGCTGACCGTCTATACCATTCTTTTCTTTATTTCTTTCTAATTATCTGTATGATTGTATTGTTTATTTCCAAAGGAATAATGATAATTGATAAAATATAAAAAATAACTAGTCTCTAGTTTCTTACAAATGTTAATATTTAAAATCAAATTTTAATTACAATATCGAATTATTTGAGACATTTATATACCATGTTATTCACAGTAACGTTTTTCATGGTATGCTTTTCATCAGTACAAATACAAAACAGTAAAGGAAAGTTGACTGAAATAAGTAATCAGTAAGTACTGGAATTGGGATACAAATGGTTTATTTATTATTTATAGTCTATTGTTCAGTATTTTATTATTATTTGGTTTAATATTGTATTAAATATTATCATGATTTTTATTGCGTATTATAGTACTCTTACTATGGCTAATTATTTGGAATATATTTTGTTATTTTTAAATCTGGGCTTTAGTCATCAGCTTATATTTAATATTTAATATTGATAAATTTAGAGTTGATAACTTGATAATTTTTTTAATTTATTCCTGTTATGTTACATAAATAATACAATAATATAAATCGATCTTGACTATATATAAACTAAGGAAGTTTCTTTATTTAATCGATATTTATAAATAATTTAACTTCCCATACCGCGCCCTGATTATTGATGTCCAAAAGACTTGCTTAGCATAAAATTCAAGCCCTCTCTCTATACTTAGATCTCTTAGATAAAATATACCATATTTTTTTTCTTATACATCCTTTTATTTATATATGTATATACGTGTTTAATAAGGTTTTTGAGGTTCTGTCAATAAATAAAAACTACTATTTTGTCGACGTTTCGAGACTATATTGTTCTCATAATCATGCAATGTTACTGGTGGATATGCTATTGGTATCTACAACTAAAAAAATATTTTAATTTTGTATATAATGTAATTATATATATATATATATATATATATATATATATATATATATATATATATATATATATATATATATACACACACATCACAAATATTATAGAATAGAAAATATTTTTTTCTTACATCTGGTTATATATAAATAATAAATAAATATATTTACAGGGTGAATCCCTTAGTGTAAAGAAAAAAAAAATGTATATGAATGTATATTTAATTATAATATATTTTTTCAAAACAACTAGAAATTAATTTTTCCTTTTTTAAAAAAATGTACATTTTTAAGGTTTAGAATGGAATTTAATAAAAGGTATTGCCTCCTCTGGCTTTAATAACAGTTTCCATCCTTTTTGGCATACTTGTAAAAATATTTTAAATAAAATCTTGGGAGATATCTTTTTCATCCAACACAGCTGTCTTCAACATTTCAATTTTGCTTGGAGAAGTATCCCGCGACCGAACCTTCCTTTTAAGATTGTCCACACATGTTCGATTAGGTTAAGTTTGGGACTTCTTGCTGGCCACTCTATGTTACGGGTACCTCTTGCATTAAGGTACTGAGAAACATCTCGCCTTATATGGTCGAGCATTATCATGCATAAGAATTATAATGCCCTGGATAGCATGGAGGGCATTACATGATCTTTTAAAATCATCTCCTCATCCCTTAAAGCATTCAAGGCTCCTCCCTGAATTGGTACCAATTCGGTATGTTACTGCCAAGAAATGCCAGCCCAGAACATAATCGAGACTCCTCCAAATGTTTCTGACAAATAGCACTGACTGTACCGTTATCCAGGTAGAGCCACCCTCGTCTCATCAATGAAATTGATGAAATTCCAGATTCAAAATCTAAGTGGAGAATTCTAAGGAAGTTTTCGATTACGAGTTACTCTTCCAGTACATATTATCCTGTGACTCCTGACGAACTTAATTCCTTTTTTGTAGATTCTTCTCCCAATGAGCCTCCAATCAATACTTTATCCTATTCCATTCCTCAATTTCCATTTAATCCAGATAACTTTTACTTTCTTTATATTCCCCCCGATGATATAATAGCTTCTGTTTTTAAATCCCGGACAAATGATTTCGGTGCCGATCAAATACCGGTAAAAATTATCAAACTCTCTCTTCCTGTCATCCTTCCTGCTCTCATACATAATTATTTACAACTTCTCCTTACAAACCTCTTCCTTTCCCACAGCATGGAAAAAGGTCCTAGTTCGTCCATTGAATAAAGTTCCTTCACCTACCACAGCATCCCATTTTAGGCCTATTTCCATCCTATCTAAGCCATCAAACCTATCTAAGCCACTTGAAAGAATAGTCCATTCTCAACTGGCTAAATACCTTGAAAATAAAGATCTCCTAACTCCTCTTCAATCAGGCTTCCGTTCAGGTTATTCTACTCAATCCGCTCTTTTAAAAATTACTCAAGACATTTATTCTTCAATTGACCAACAGAAAATTACTATCCTAATCCTCTTCGATTTCTCCAAGGCGTTTGATTCCGTGGATCATTAAATTCTTCTGACTAAATTACAAAAACTCTCCCTTTCCAATAGTGCTCTTGGCTGGTTCCAGTCCTTCTTATCTCTCCGTTCCCCAACAGTTATTGTTCCTAACCAACCTCCTTCAAAATCTGTGCCTCTGACGCGAGGTGTTCCTCAGGGATCCTCTCTTTCACCAACTCTCTTTTCCGTTTACATTAATGATTTGACAGACGCCATTAATAATTCCCGATATCATTTATATGCTGATGACTTTCAAATCTATTTATCGTTTCATCCTTGTGAGATTTTTGAGGCAACTCGTAAAATTCAAGATGATATTTATAGCATTCACCAATGGGCAGTAGAGAATAAGTTACGACTGAATCCAGAAAAAACTAAAGCAATGCTAATTGGATCGAAACCCTCCCTTAATTCCCTTTCCTGTTATCCACTTCTTTATCTCGATAACGTTCCTATTCAGTTCACAAACTCTGTCAAAAACCTCGGAGTAGTATTCGATCAACATTTGTATTGGAATAACCATAATTCCCACATAACCCGAAAAACCATCTCCATCCTCAAACAGCTCCTAAGATTCCGTGAATCTTTCCCTCGCAATACCCGTCAATTGTCAGTATCTTCCCTCATCCTTCCCCACCTCGATTATGGATGCTTAGTATACGGAGGACTGTCTGGCGAGCTTGAAATGAAGGTGAAAAGATTAATGAACTCCTTTATAAGATTCATTTATGGGATCCCCAGGCGTTCTCACATCACTTGCTGGTATTCCGAGTTGAGGTGGCTTTATCCAAGTTTTCGGCGACAATACTTCCTTGGTTCCTTTCTATTCCAATCCTTAAAGTCCAAAAAACCTTCGTACATTAACGACATCCTTGCCCTTCGTTCTTCCATTCATCTTTTGAACACCAGATCTCAGCCTATAGATCTGTATATCCCTTCTCATCGAACTGCTTCCTTTGAAAAAATCCTTTATTAATCGTGCAGCTTTATTCTGGAATTCCATACCCATTTCGATCCGCAATGTTCCTTCTCTCACTTCCTTTAAACATAATTTATTCATCTACCTCCTCAATTATCAATCTTCCGAAATTATGTAATAATATTTTATTGCTAGAATATTTCTTTTTCTTTTATTTCATTTTAATTTTGTTATTTACTTATTTATTTATTTTTTTTTTTTATGTAAACCCAAAGACTTGTAGTATATAATTTACACTCTATATAAGTTACTGCCTGATATGTACGCAGTCAGACAATAATACCTTTTTATTGTTCTTATATGTTATTCTTAGGGGACAAGGTGTCCCAGAATAAAGATTATTTTTCATTTCGTTTTCATTTCAAATAAAAAAAAATCGAAATTTTTAGATCTTGCGATTTTTTTGACTGGGAGTAGTTGTTAATCTTATAAAAGTTTCAAAGTCAAATACGTTTTTTAATTTCTGTTAAAGCTTTCAATGATTAAAAAAATGCTTGAAAAATACCTAATTTTTCAACCTAAAAGACAAATTTGACAAAAAATGGTGGCTGATTGAAATTTTCTAACTTCGGATTCGGTTTCAGCACACTTCAAAACATTATAAAACAACATTTTTGTTTAAGGGAGTATTTTTATGCAGAGCAGTGTTATTTACAACTTCTATTAAAATATTTTATTCAAAAACTATTTTTCATTTTTCAAAAACACCCACCATCACTTTTGAGAAAGCATTTGCCTCCTTAGAACTGACGATGAATGCTTAACATTCGGAACTATTCTTTGAATAAAAAATTCTAAGAGAAGTGGTTAATAATTCATCAATCCTTATCGTATTTATCCTTCTGTACCATCACGCGTACCTCAAACAATTCTCATCTTCCATTTTGGATTCTTGATTCTAAATGAGCCTTGAAACGAGCATTGAGGATTTTGTAGTGAATTTTGTTCTTTGTTAGGTGGAAATCTCTACACTATTGCCCTGGTTACACTCATAAAGAAAACATATAGGAAAAAATCTAATGATTTACTTCATTTGTTAAGAGTTTGAAATTGTATGAAAAATATTTATCCAGCAGTTATTTATGCATATACTATTACCTCTTTGAATATACTGAAATATTTAAAGTATAAGAATATATATAATATGTAATAATAGAGTTACAACTACAATATGACATGTTTTTCCTATTCAATATCGTAGCTGATACGTCTTGCCATACATACCCAACTACCAACTTAGCATGACAAAAAGTGATCACTTGACAACATATATTACATTATATTCAAACATAATTAAATTTAAAATTATAACTGTTAGCGAGTGAAATCTTAAAATTTCTGAAAATTTTACAATTACATTATGTTGAAAGAATTTTTGATATGCTTATCCATGTTTATCAAAACTGAAAAGAATGAAATGACGCACTTTAATATAATTATAATAATGAACATGGAGGTATATTGACTGTTTAACATGTTTATCATGTTTGAAAATTACTACTACGATTTGTAATATTCCGTGATCTGTGACCGTGTTCCCGAATCTTTACTGACATCGCCTAATACCTTATTGACATTTTAGCCCATCGGTTACTGATCGGTATCTGTTGATTCATTCAATGTACATACAATGTTTATTGATTTGTTCTAACTTGTTAATTTTAACTGATTTTCATGCATTTTAAACTTTAAAGATATCAAATATTCCCCATTCTGACGAACTAGCAAAACTGCAAATGGTGTTTTTTCTGGAGAACAATTTAAAGTTTAAAGCAAAACACAATAATATTCAGTTTGTGGCCATAACAACGAACTTTAGGAGGGTCATTTTCAAATAAAATGGCAATTTGCTGCCCCAGCACTTTGAATAGCTGTAAAAAAAACATACAACTAATATTTCACTATTGTTAATTTTTTCTTGTCGAGTTCATTTGTTTAAATTAATGTAGGCCTTAAAACTTCAATTTCAAAAGTTTGATAAAGAAAAAAACAAAATAAATTATTAAAAATTTTGACGTAGGTTACTGTCCACAGTTCGAGTTTTCAACTTCTAACCTTCACAAAGAGTATAGGAATTTGTTTTCATTTTATTCTCTTTGTTATTTCTTGTTAAATTATGTGTATATTAATTGAATATAGAACTTTCTTTTGAAAATATGAAATTTTGGGGGCTTGAGAAAAGATTTTCTTTGTGTCCGAGAAAATCCAAATTTATTCATTTGATGTACGTGACCGGGTGTGGAAGAGTGGGTTCTGGAGCTAGGGGAGTCCGGGATAACGTCCTAACACCCTCCAGACTATGTATTGTAACCATACCCAACCAAGGGCCCAGGTCGCTGTATTAACCTAAGACGACATTGATTCTCAAAACATAGTGAGTGCCTTAATTCATTTTGACATACGTTACCATTGTTTTCTCACATTGAATTCAGCACTTCCAATCTAACTTTTTACAGTTCGTAGTTTTCTACATTACAAATGTTTCAATGCCATTATATTTGAAAAAAATTGTAGTTAAATAATCTTTTTCTAATTAAAATTCCTAATATTTGACACACGTTACTGTTGACATACGTTACCGTTATGGTAACGTGTGTTAAAATTTTTGTAACCTAAGTTAATTTATGGTTCTATTTGTTAAATTTATGGTAAAAAAAAAAGAAGAATTATAAAATAAAGCTTCTTTTTTTTTTCTCTCTCTTAATATTTGCATATGCAATGGAAAAGACTGTGATAGCTAAAAATAAAAATTAGGTCCTAGCATTTTGTAATGTTTTTGATAAAACATATAATAAATACTTTTAGTATTGTTTTACTTAGACTTTTTCTTAAAATGCAATTTTTCTACATGTTTCTCTAAGTCACCATTAAGTGTGAATATATTTTTGACGTACGTTACCAACAATTAAAAATAAATAAATTAATCAGTTAATAATAATTTTTTGGTAATGAAGGATTATTGAAAGGGACTAGACATTCTTAACAGATTTTAATAACTTTGGGGGGTGGGGCAATAATAATAAATTTTTTGGAAATTTTTTTTTCACACAAAATTTATTACTATTGCTCTTCCTGGGAAATCACATTAAATTAGCAACCTTTAGAATCCTTTACCAAAAGCAAAATAAAAATCATAATTCTGACAGGTTACAAACCCGGTTACGTATGTCAAATTATTAAAGGTTTTATTTATTTTAAAATTCATTAAAAATCAAGGAAGCTAAAATTTGACGAACCAACTCAGGTATCTATTCTCAAGTAGTTTGGCAACATCGTAGCACGCCACAGAACATAAATAAGTACCTTTTTTTTTTGTTGAGGATTTTTGGATTGTCTAGAAAGCTAAATTGCCATTTTATTTAAAAATGACCCAGGAGACTTTCGAAGCAAGATATGGTTTTGACACTACTTCACTATAAACTTCGCTAGTTGATTGTTCTTTGTTAATAAAAGTGCAAAATATCAAACTTTGCAGTTTCGATGGTTTCTCAGAGTGGGAACGATATTATCATATAAAAGTCCAGTAAAATAAAGCTCCATAAGTCCGTTTTAAAGAAAAAACTGCCGAACTTTTATACCCAACGGTATGTTTTTTGGGGTGCTGAATCCGAATCTGAAAATTGTTACCACGGCAGACGCCGGCTTCATACCCAAAATTGCAAAAAAAAACCGCCCAAAATTCCGGTTATTTTCGTTGTTTTTTTTTACCTATAACACGAAAACAAAGCTTTTTTCGAAGAAAGTCTTTAAATATCGATTGTAGCTAAAATTCTACCTGCGAAATTAAAAAATAACTACTCCGAAAACGGACCATTTACCGCGAATATATGGTCTTGGGAAAAATTGTATAAATTGGCCAACTGACAGTCCCAAAAAAATTCTCCGCGAAAACATGTTCGTCGTACAATTTTGTCTATAACTCCGAAACTATTAGTCCGACTCAAAAAATTTTTTTTTAATCTAAAAGCTTGACAAATTTACTATTAGACTCTATATATGAAGTTTTAATTGAATATCTTAAAATAGAAATGCCAGAACGCTAAAGATCCCGTACTTTTACGAAACCCACGTTTTTTGCTACATGTTTCGCTGTAACTCCGAAACTATTTGTCCGATCCAAAATTTCATTTTTTTTTTATCTTAAAGCCGGTTAAATTTACTATTAGATCATATTTATATATGTAATTTATATTAAATTCCGTTGAATACCCACGCCAGTCCACTGAACATGTCATAATTCTCATACTTTGGCAAAATATACACATTTAGCATATTAATTAAATCTAGTGTGGGTATTACATGTTGTTTAATATAAATTAAATATATATGATCTAATAGTAAATTTTACCAGCTTAATGACTATAATTCATGATGGCACAACAATTCAACACTCGTCTAAAATCCTCTGCCACTCTGTTCTATCTTGAGTAGTGGTACCAATCGAGATAGTTTCCCTCATTTGTCCGCACCATGCCACTCCATCTAAGGTTGGGTTTTCATGTACTTCATTTTCGATTAAGGACTTCTCCGGGATTTCTCTGTCGTCCATAATCGCGACATATCCTGCCCATTGAAGAATTCAATTTTCATGAGTCTATGAAACCTTTAAGAGGTCCTTTATTTCCGGATGTTTTCTTCTTCACCAAACTGTGCCTCCATTGTTTAGGTCAATGATCCTTTGTAATATTTTTCTTTCAAAAACCTGCTACCGTCAGTCTATGTCGATCTTTTAGGTTTCGATGACATGTGTTGAAGACCTTTGTCACTTGTGTTTGCTGATGAACCCAGTTTTGGTTGGTTTATATGAGGCTAAAACTGCATTTATTTACTACATAACATCCTTAATGACATTTTTGATTGATTTAAACAAAGCTTTGAAGGCGGAAGCATTTATTTTTGCTTGAGGTATACCGATTTAGTTTGGTCGTTTCCTTCTCAATCAGTCACCGCCGGGTCAATCAATCAAGTGTTGCCGAGGGGCACGAGGGTTCCTGTTAACAACATCCTCCCATCTCAATCGCAGCCAGTATTTTCTTCTAGTTCCATGGTCTACCGCCAAGCAACTTCTTGAGGGTCTCCTAATATGGAGTTACATCTGCTACTCAACGTAGCCCTTGATTCTCCACTTTTGTCTTCCTTCTAAAATTGTTATTATTTTTCTCTCAAAAACAAGAAAAGATTTCTCTTGGATCCTCCAGATTGTCAGATACAAGTTTTAATGTATTTATATTAATTTTAAGATTTTAAACGTCGTATTGGCTATGTTTTTAAATTAAATGGAAAAGATTTAGTTGCTGATTGCGTGTTAATTACATTGACATCTGCTTGTGCTAAGACTTAGCCCATATGCATATGGTTATATTTATAAGGATGATGGGTCTAAAATTTGTTATAAGTTATAATTAAACTATCAAACGACCTTTGGGTTTCATTTTTTGCATTGGAAGTTTTTTTTTTTGAAATTGTTTTATTCAATAAATATTGCAAGCTGCCTCTCTAAAGGGGAATGAGTTATATGGATGACAATGAATCTCACACAATATATACAATAAAAAAACAAAAAAAAAACAACCTAAATATACAAGATACAACATATAGTAAGTCAATCAATCAAGTTGGCGCTACAACTCCTAGTGAGTCAAGGCCTCCTGAAGCATCAACCGCCAGTCATCTCGGTGTGTTGCTGCTGCTCTCCAGTACCTCACTCTCAAGATGGACAACGCATCCTCTGCCACTCCATCGGTCCATCTTAGTCTTAGTCTGCCGACTCTCCTCTTTGCATGTATTTTTGAAAAATATAGTAAAATATTGTAAGTATTAATATAAAATATCAGAAAATAATAGTACAAAGAAACAAAAAAATAATAATAATAATAACAATAATAAAGAAAAAAAAAGAAAGTACATTCAAACTATATATACAATATATACAAACACCCCAGGGAATCCCCGGACCGAGCTAGTCCCTCTACTAGTGAGAGGGTAAGCCAGGCCCAAACCCATTGGAATTAATGATAACTTTATTTATTAATTTATTGCGTCGAAATTGAAGTATTAATATAAATCCAAGCAAATCCCATCAAATAATCTTTACCCTTCGTTGTAAACCTACGACTTCATGTCCTACCGTCTCCTTTAATAATATCCCACTGATCCCTGTTGAACAGATCCGCTATCTAGGACTCCAACTGGACAAACGTCTAACTTGGAAACCACATACAAGACTAAAACGATAGAAAACTGCTCGTCGTTTTCGACTTCTACAACATTTACCAGACAAACGTTGAAACCTTCCGGTTTACTACAAAAGACTCATTCACATGACAGTTATCAGACCTATTTGGACACATGGAGTTGAGCTTTGGGGCTTAACTAAACCTTCTAATCCTTCTCGTATGGATACTTACAATCCAGTATCCTTCGAAAAATCCTTTATGCTTACTTACTTAATCCTTAATGCTTACTTTGTTACAAATAAACTTATCCATAAAGATCCTAATGTCCCATATGTTGCTGATTTAGCACAAACCAGATACCTATCCTTTGATACTAAACTCCATTACTACACAAATCCACTAGTCTGTCAAATTGCTTCCCATTATATTCCCGATAACCATCCAAGGCGTCTGAAAAGAAGATGCCCTAGAGTGTAGTGTAGAATTTTTATTGAAGTGCTACTGATGAGTAGTTCTTTTCAAGTTTTGACATGTTATTGTAATCATAATCAACCCATTTACTAGATGTATATATTTTGTACAGTTGCAAATTTCAATAAATAGATTAAAAAAAGTATAGTATTATGGTAGTTAAAAAGTCTTGGTCGTAAGTATTTTGTACAAATAACGTTTCAAATGTTCATTTTGAAAGTATTTATGAAATAACACCTCAGATATCCTTATTACTCCTGATACCTCTCTAGCAAAATTTTCTAATGACACTGTTACTCTATCATCCCATCCAGATCCTGAAATGGTCTTCTTTAACCTTCTAGGACACTTATTCCAGGTCGAAGTTTGCTTCAACAAATGGCGAATCTAAATGCAAACACGTGACTTCTACTCTCCGGTGCAAACCCTGCTCTCACTATATTTTAATATTTTTCCACTACACATAGCTGTCACAGTACGGTATCGGTTTCTTTGCCCGGAAAAACTTTATTCTGGGACAACTTATTCTCTAAGTATAACACGTAAGAGTACAATTCATAGGATGATTGTATGGTTACGATGTTGGATTATGAATAACATCTATAATGTAAAAAAAATAAAAATAAAATATCCAGACTTATGCGGGTTGATGGGTTGGGTTCTGAAATTTAAAAGGTCGATGGATGGGTACAGAGTTAGGTTATGAATATTGGTATTTTTTTAAGTATTGGAATATGTTGCCTAGGAAGAATTAGTACCGGAAATACTATAGGAAAAAAACACCCAATTTCAGAATATAAGCGAGGGATCTGTGAACGACTGGGGATCCCAAAAATAAATCTGTTAAAGTAGTCACTTTTCCTCTGAAAACAAATTACTCGTATACAAAACCATCCTGAAAACTATCAGACCTACGGAAACAATCGAATATCAAACGTATTTAATCCAACCAATCCAAAGTCCTCCAAACTATTGTAAAAGACCTCAATTAACCTATCTTACTCGCCTCTTTGATTTTCAATATTCCATTAAAACCTTCCCAACCATCCCAACTCTCTCGTTCAGTCATTATCCAGTTCCACACATCCTTACAACCCTCCTCATAGATTAAAATGGCAAGGGGACCCTTGATATTTTCTATTTAAGTTCGAGTTCTGGCAATGGCCAGCTTCTTCTCAAACTCGGAGTAACTATGCTGTAGTGACGCAGCTGGGAGAACAGCTTGGTTAGATTTCTTTAGAATGCTTTTATATCTTGTATCTTTGCATTTAATTTTTTTTTTTTTTTATCTTGTAAAGATAGAGATTTTTTATTTATTTCCATTATTTATTATTAGACTGGAATCATTATCATCTTTATTACTTAATGCTCTTGAGTGAGGCAGAATATAGTGTTTATAAAAAAAATAATGAAGGGCCGGGTAGAAAACGTGAAAGTCCAACCAAGCCAAGTTTAAGAAAAATGAAATTTAAAGTTTACCATTCCTTAATCCATTTTCAAAAAGATGAAAAATTATTTTCTCAAAATATATTCTTTTTTCTCTGATAATCGTTTCCCTCTACACAAAATTTCAAAACTAAAAAATAATTCATAACGCCCTAAAAATAACAAGGAATTACCAAACAGCTTATTGTTTGGGGGAAATAAAATTGTAGTCCAGTGCTTATTGTATGCGACCAGCAAAGACTCATGGGGAAAAAATATAATAGTCCAACCCAGCTAGTAAATCTCTTTGTACCGCTCTCTATCTCTGAACCCTTCTCCGAACCGCCACCGCCACGGTTCTATATTGTACCAATTTAGTAAAAACTTTCCACAGGAAGACAGGAAGTGGTAGATAAGATCGAGAAACTCCTGACAAATATGTTAGACACTGACTAATGTAGCCAAAACCTAAAGGATTAAACGGGAAGAAGGAGTGTCTTTTAAAAAAAGGAAAATATATAAAATCATTTTTCAATTTTCTAAAGGGTAACAATAGTGGACGTTTTTCGGCCATCAAAAATCGTTACATCCTGACAGATGTCGAAATAGTGTCCTTCAGTGTCCTGCGAAAAGGATTAAACAGGAAGAGAGAGTGTTAAAAAACGAAAATATAAAATATAAGTTTTCAAATGGACGAAAATTTAATTGTCTAGGAGCGGCTAAGGATGTCCTTCGGCCGTCAGAAATCGTTAGACCCTTGCAAAAACTATTATCCTACAGTGGCATTGGATTATACTCTCAGGTCTTCGGCTGTTTACTCCCTTAATATTTTTGTATCGATTTTATGTAGACTATGTTTTTTCCCCTCTGGTAATATGCACGAAAATAAAGTACACTTCCTATACTATGAGATGGCTAAACCAGTTTAAAATTATTAAAAAGTGAACTACCGCGGTTTTCCCCCTGACCCTTCAAATGTAAGGAACATCCTTTGAAATTCTTGAGTTGATTTCAAGTATAGTTCCTAATATTTTTGAATTTTAAGTAATTTTTCTTATCTATGTGCATAATGTTGCGAATGGGGCTGAAATCCGCCTTTTCGATATATTTTCATTATCCTCATTATTCTGTTGATGCGTTTTTCTAGTTTAATAATACCGCCATTACTTAAAAAGATTAGTTGCATGCCATTAGGGACATTAAATTCTCAATTACATTTACCTTCCCTGACGGAGAAAAATTTCATGATACACGCCATCTTTGTGGCAGTGCGCTTAGTACTACGGAGCTAACAGGTCTGAAGTTAAAAACTGGGTGTGCTATTTTCACATTAAAGGTAATTTCCGCTGGTTTTATTATTTAAACGATATGTTTTGAATGTTTATCATTTTTGTTTTTTTTTTGGTTTGTAATCATTATAATAATTATGGTTTGTGTATTAGTAATAAAAAATTTGAGATGATTTCCTATTAAATTGTAGCGTGTACTTATTACAGTAAAAGCAGACTAATAATTTGTTAGTATTTGTATAAATTTCTGACCAACCCTTGTTTAGTACTGTGCTTAAACCGTAATGACGGTACATTATCTTATTTGTTAATTTTCTAAGTTCTATAATAGAAACTATTACAGATATTGCTACAAATAATCGAGATTCTCAAAGCAAGCTAATATCTTTGAATCTGCAGCTACAAATTAAAAAAAATACAACCCTCCTGTAGCAATTTTCATATATATCTGAAGGTCATTTCTCTAAATCATTAAGATATTTAATAGAGCTAAACCAATGTATTTTTCGCAATGATGATTTTTACAACATATGATAATATAAAAGTCATCAGACCAAAATTACTAAAAATAACTTCGAGTGAAATTAAATTTTAAATTAAGTTATTTTTTGTTGGGATAAGAATTTTAAATTTATTTGATGTTTATAAAGATGTTAAACTCTTAACTGTACAGATTTTGGCACAACCTATGGACCTGTGGTGTACCAAGTCTATCAATAAGTTCTGTCGCATCGATTTAAAAAAAAAAAAAATTAAATTTTTTAATATGGATTCTCTTATATTATTTTTGTTTTTTAAATCATTACAATAGGCATTCTCTCGGTGTCTACTTGCTGGATTAAATCTGAAGTCAGACGAGTTAGTTTTTATAGATAAATAATCATTTTTATTTTTCACAGTATAATCCATTTTTAATTGCAGGAGTAAAAATGTTTGGATTACTTAGTATTTCTGCAAATAATCGACAGTGAAATATATTTTTCTCTTCCCTAGTGTAGGCACAAGTCCAATAAGAGATATTCGAGGCTGCTTACTTATTGTTACCACCTTTTTAGATTACCACCCTGCCACATCCCGGTTTCGAACTCAGTGGCTAGTGGTTATTCGGTTTCTACAGTAATTATTGTTGCATGATGGTCTTGAACCACTAACCTCGTTTGATGAGAACATTATGGCACTTATACACTAACACACCCACACGTACAGGAGGAATCCAAACAGCTACCCACACCCCTATTATTTCTAGCAGAATTGAAATTCGAACAGTTGACCATACATTTTTCACATAATTTACAAATCTGACAATATTTTATTAATATGCGTCACGATTACATCAAGTGAGGTTTTTTTTCAATGGGTGCCATCTATTTTTCTAATTTTTTTTTAAAGTATACTTTTTTGATTTACTGGCTTTGGAGCTAGCAAAATTAATTGAGAAATTCTGTTATAAATTTGGAATATTGATTAAGCCATTTCCAGGATTCAATAACTCTCTCTTAAAAGAAAGCGAAATATTTTCAAACCAACAAAAATTAATATGTCTAATAATTTAATCATTACATTATTGTAATAACTACTTCGTAAATAAAATTTTGTATCACTTGAAGTACGCATGATGGTATAGAAGGATCAATACAATTAGGATTGATGAATTAATTGCCACTTCTATTTGGATTTTTTTATTAGAATATTATTTTCGAATGCTAAAAATTCATCTTCAGTTCTAAAACATACATTTTTGTTTTTCAACACATCAGTACTATGTTACATGGATTATATATACTAAAGTTTTCAAAAATGTAAGACAAGAAATCAAACATTAGCACTCACCTGAGGAGATCTAACAGATATCTGGAATATATCCATCGTGAAAGGGGAAGGGTGCAGGTAGGTTAAAATTTTTGGGTTTACTGTGGGATTTCCCTTATGACTCATTGGATTTTCCCGTTCCTATTGAAGATAAATTTAAAATAGGGCTATTGGAAACGTTTATCTGGTCAATAGTTTTTATATGTTTAAGAATTGAAGATGAATGTATAGCATTCGAAACTAGTATTCTAATAAAATAATCCCAATAGAAGCAGCAATGAATTCATCAATCCTAAAATTTTGTTCTCTTAGAAGCTTTATTTCCTGTTTATTTTGCGAAAGTGGATCAAATTTAAGATATCAGGACTGTGAGTGCAAAGGTAATATCGTCTTAAGGTATTAAAAATTAAAATAAAACCATAATAACAGACCCCTAATTTACGAGAAATAATGGCTCTTTATGACTAGATTTTACATTTTCTCAATTAAAAACTCTCTCTCTATACACACACACACACACACACACACACACACACACACACACACACACACACACACACACACACACACACACACACACACACACACACACACACACACACACGCGCGCACACACACACACACACACACACACACACTCACAGAGGGTGTTCAGCATAAGACTGCAGCATTAACTTCGAGAGGCGATTCTAGGCATCATTTGCAACAAAAAATTTCATATAAACTATAGCTCGATTCTCATCCGTTTTTATAGATATTTTTAATTTTATGTTTTTTCAAGAAATTTCTTATTTTGGAAATAATTATTGGAAATTATATTATATAAATCCAAATTATTGGAATTATATTATAAAGGGAAATATATTTATAATATATATATAAAACACCTTTCGAATGGTATAACATGAATAGTGATAATTTCTAAAATTGATACTGAAATCAGTTATTAATTACAAAAAACAGGGAGATGCAACATCGACATTTTGGGAAATACTGAGAGAATGCTCAGAAATGTTAAATAATTTTATTATGTTTTATTAATAGAAAAGTAATTTAATCACTATTACCTATTCATTTTATTGTAATATTTGAAATTTGAGAATATAGTCTTTTAAGATATTTTAATTAAAATTTACCTACTTAATTTACAATAATTGTTCAAAATGTCTTCCCTCTTCTCTCATACACAGCATCGGTCTTCTTCTGACTGTATCTACTGCTAGGCGTATTGTATTGCAGAACTCATATATATATATATATATATATATATATATATATATATATATATATATATATATATATATATGTATTTGTGTGTGTATGTTTTATGTTTGTATTTATGTTTTCACTGTTGATTTTAAAAAAATAATTTTTCTTATAATACACGATGCGTTATAAAATGACAATTGTCTTTATTTTTATTATAATATCTTTGATATAAAGATAAATAGAATAAAGTTTACTTTTTATTTCATTCATTACTTATACGGTTAATAACAGTGGGTCACTTTGAATTTTTTTTAATAATTATTATTATTATGTATTGGAGTGTCTAGGATTTGGAAATTTTTTTTTCTCTATAGCAACACCAGGTATAACCATAAAAAAGAAGTAATTTTTCAAGACAATTCTAAACGATTGAAGTTTGAAAAAATATAAGCATGGCGTCTTTCCGTTTTCCGATAAAAAAAAAAAAGTGGGGATGTTTAATTTCGCCCTTGAAAAGACGGTTCAATGATAGTTTTCTCGTGGCCATCGATCGGAAGGGACAGTGTGTGGGTGTAACTGATCGATATTCCTCCAAGTCTTTTAAACTTAGAGTACAGATTGTTAATCTTTGGTTATTGTTAAAGAATGTGACTTATGAATGATCCACCTGTCACCCCACAGAGAAAGAAATATTAAAACCTCTTTAAGTAATAAGATGGTCATTGTAATTGTTTTTCTACGCTATTTATACATTTTTAAGTGTATTATTGAAAGACACATTTAAAAAAAATCAAAAATATGCCCCCTCAAAGCTTTACACATTGCTATATCTTTATAATTACATATTTTATAAATGCAATACATTTATAAAAATATTAAATTTTTTATAACAATTTATTGTTTTAATTTATTTTACGTAGTTTATATTGCTCAGTCGTGAACAGATCATCAGATATTATCCAATAATATTCTAAATTAAAATCAATATAACCTAAATAAATTTTAGATGTAAGGGTGTGGAAGAAGATTCCATGAACATTATGTTGGTACCTGTGGACACACACACAATTACTTCGGTCTGTTATTGTTAATGTTAATTTGCATACCAAAGTATAGGTTATGAAGCATAGGTTCTAATAATTTTTTTAATTTAACTAACATTGCTAGATGACGTTATTATCCCAGAGAAGTTGTGTAAAATCTTATCGTTCCCATGACAAGACAATGACATGTAGCTTCTACGCTCTAAAACGCTCTTTTTTCAGTCCTTCCATATATGTATGATATATATATATATATATATATATATATATATATATATATATATATAGGTAGATCCAGTGCATTTATTCTCCTGTTTGTCTCCCCATTTTTATCAGAAATCCTCCTCCACTTCAGCAATCCATCTCTTATATGGACGTCCCCTTCTTTTTTCAGGCACCGCGCCTGGGAAGTTTTTTTATATTTTAAAACCATTTATTAATATTTACAACTGTATACAATATACATCAAGTGAATTTGAGGAAAATTATTATAATGACATGTGAACCATTTGTGATGAACTACTCACTAGTAGCACTTCAATAAAAAATAAACTAGAAGGTCTCTTGGCCATCTTCTTTTCAGATGCCTCGGTCGGTTATCAGGAATCGAATGTGAAGCAAGTTAGGATACTAATGGATTCGAGTGGAATTTGTATCTGGTTTGGGCTACATCAGCAACATATGGAACATTAAGGTCTTTGTGGATAAGTTTATTTGTGAAAAAAGTAAGGAACATTAAGGATTTTTCAAAGGGTATTGGATTGTAAGGATTGGATACGAGAAGAATTGGATGATATAGTGGTACCCCAAAGCACAACTCCGTATGTCCAAAATAGGTCTAATAACTGTCATGTAAATGAGTCTTTTGCAATTTATTGGAAGCTTTTAACGTTGGTTTAGTAAATGTTGGAGTAGTCTATGATGACGGGCCGTTTCTTATCGTTTTAGTTTTGTATGTAGACAGGACGTCGTAAGTTTTCGACGAATGGTGAAGGTTATTTTATGTGATTTAGTTCTTCATTTTTGACACCATTCTTGAAGGTTTATGATGTTGGATTGGAGTGCCTGGGATGCAATGAAGGGATCATTATTTACTGATAACAAACATGTGTCATCAGCGTAAGTGGTGAGGACGGTGCTAGGATAAGTCGGGATGTCAGCAGTAAAAAAAATAAATAAAAGAAATTAAAAATCAAACTCAAACTTCACAGATTCAACAACATTACTTGTAAAAATTGCCATGTGTGTTTTTATTTCTGGAAAATTAGTGCAGATTTTGACAAATCACAACATACTAAATTTACTCGTCAGCATGAAATGTGCCCTCCAGTTTTTCTTTACAACACACTGATTCCACAGTTGCACTTTTTCTATGGTCGTGGATCTACTTTGGGATCCGAAGACCATCCTGAGGCTCACCCAGCCTCTCTATAAAGTGGCTACCCTTAATTGGTTGAAAACCTGGTGGTTGAGCGTGATTGCTGACCACATCACCTCCATGTATAACCATTAGTCACGAAACAGTACTATCTTACCAAGTACTGAACACAAAGACCCTTTATGTTTATGATATTCTATGATTTAGTTTAGCAACCTCCACTGAATATATCTTGAAGTAAAGAAGATACCCTTAAAGAATATATTTTCAAGACATCCCTAACATTTTTTTTTTTTTTTTTTTTTTTCAATTTCCTAATATTTCACAACTCAGAATTCCTGAACAACGCCTCATTTATTGTATTCAAAATTATTGCATTAATTTACTAATATTGTATAGTATTATTATTTTTTTTTTTTTTTTAATCGGAACTTTCTACGTATAACAGTCAGTTGAATCTTATTCACAATTGTTTCCTGTGAACCTATTTCCAGGTTGTCTCCCCCTCCAAAAAAAAGTGCATGGTAGTTTCGGTGTACCAGTTTTAATGTAGAATTAATAAATTATTTGTCTCTTCTATGATATCTATTTTTTTTTTAAACTAGTTTAAATGTTATAAATTCATCTGGCTCGATTCACCTGTCAGTACTTGCCCCATCTTTTGTCCCTACCAGCGCTGCAACAAGTAAACCACCCTTCCTTCATAGTTCTTGATGAGTTAAACATTTATTCGATTTCTTCTCTTACGTTTCTATATACTAAATATAATCTGAATTTATAGAGGGTGATGTTTTAAAAAACTGTCTGTTCTAAAACCTGTGCTAGTTGATTTTTTAAATTAAAAAAAAAATTAATAAGATTGAGCACTAGAGTATTTGGTTTGCATACATCAGATTTTATAAGTATCTAGTTTGAAAAAAGGAGATAAAACCAAATCAGGTGAAAAATAAAAGTAAAATGGCTTGAAATTTACAAGATTTCATTAGTCATATTAATGATCAATCTGTCATCTTTAATATATAATAATAATTATAATAAATATAAAATAAATAAAAACAAATGAATAATTTCTACGATTTGTGTGGGTGGAGCCTTGAGGAAGACAAGGTTAAGCTCTGTATCGATCGTATCATTTGCCCCCGCCCCCCTCTACCAGCATCTGTTAACCAACAAATATAAAATTATTTGATTTTATCTATGATACTTAAAATAGATAATTAATATATCTAAATATCGCTAAACAAAAAGATATAATAGATGTTGTATAAGATCTAACTACAGATAGTTCAATATCTATAAACATAAATAATGCAAATAGTGGTATTATTGGTTTTTAATATAATAAAATATATTTTTTTAAAATATTTATGTATTATTATTATTATTATATATGAATTTATTGAAATATAAAACTGTACAATATATATACATCAAGTAAATGTGTTGTTAACTATTACAGCAACATGAAAAAACTTGAAAAGAACTACTCATCAGTAGCACTTCAATAAAAATTCTACACTGGAAGGTCTCTCAGCAATCTTCTTTTCAGACTCTTCGGAGGATTATCGGGAATGGTGTGGGAAGCAAGTTGAGAAATTAGAGGATTTGAGTGGTTATGGAGCTTACTATGAAAGGATAGGTATCTGGTTTGGGCTAAATCAGCAACATATTGAAAAAAATATTATAAATTGCGTAAAAATAAGAATCATTGTTCAACGTATTTTTTAGTTTATTTTTATATTTTTGTTTAACTTATTTTTGGTTTAAATAATTTAATATTGGATATTGGAAAATGATATTAAATCGTTTAAAAATATTTGAAGCCTGCTTGCCTTATCCTTAACATTTTACCTGGAGTCATAATCATCAAATTTATTTGTATATTTGTACAGATTTTAAAACTATCGATTATATTTGATATCTGATGACTTTTCAAATTCGTAGAAATACTAAAAGAAATTTGTTCTTTCATAATATTCACAACTATATACAATATATAAGAGGCGCGGTAGTTCAGTGTGTAAGGCGCTTGACTACCATCCTGCCGGGCCTGTGTTCGGGTCCAACTGATGGCAGAAAATTTATATTCTGACATTTCGGCAGTGGATCGAATTCGAGGTCGGGAGACACTCCTGGGGCACACCTAGCTTCTTAAAAAGTGGGTACCCTTAATTAGGGGTAAACGTGAATTCTGGCCAAATCACCTCCTTTCACAACCGTTGGCTCAGAAACAGTACAGCCTACTTATGTGCTGAACCCGAGACCCTTCATGGGTTGTAAGTGGTATAGGTTTTTTAAAATTGTTTTTATACAATATATACATTAAGTAAATGTGAAAAAAATGAATACTATAACATCATAGTAACTTGTATAGAAACAATTCGTTATTAGCACTTTCTAAAGTTCTACATTAGAAGGTCTCTAGGCCATCTTCTTTTCAGACGCCTTGAATGTTTATCGGGATTGGAGTGGAATAGAAGTTGGGAGATTAGTGGATTCGAGGGAGTTTAGAGTTAATGTTGGATTGATAGGTGCCTGGTTTGTGCCTATTGAGCTAAATGTAAAAAAAATAGATCATTATGTATTCGTTTATGTGTGACATAATTAGGAGCTTTGAAGATTTTGTGATTTGAGAAAGGATTCAATCAATGTAAATGATTTGATGACATTGATTTTTTAATTTTTAGAGTTATTTTCGTAACTTTTTAATGAATTGCTTAAATTCGTATATAACTGATTTTTGTTTTTGACGCATTTGATTAACGTTGATTGCTAATTATTTAAAAAAATATTTAATCATTAACCAGTTGCAAGATATATCAGTTCTGATATATATATATATATATATATATATATATATATATATATATATATATATATATATATATATATATATATATATACCCGATTAATTTTTAATTATCTAAAAGTTTCATTCATTTTTAGGATATACGTATATTTTTATTAGGGAAAATGGAAAATATTAGAATTATAAAAAAAAATAATTAAAAAAAAGAAAGCAGTATTTTTATTTAATAAGGTTTATATCCGCCTCTCGCCTTCAATACGTCTTATATTAGATGGGGTATAGGTGTAGTATGGTTTTTAATAAATTCTTAAGGGATATGCCGCGTCTAATGCAAAACTATAAAAAATCATATAAATTTAAAATTTCGTAATTAAAAAGGTTTTTTTTTTTAAAATACTGCTTGCTTTTATTTAGTTAATGTTTTTAATAATCGTAATACGTTCCATGTTGCCTAGTTAAGAAATATGGACCCGTAAAAATCTAAAGAAATATGTAGCTTTTAGCTGAGAAAGTGAAAAAAAAAAATATAGATTGGAATTTTTTGCCTGTCTATATATATATATATATATATATATATATATATATATATATATATATATATATATATATATATTATATTACCCCGTCGCGGTTTCGCCTGCTCTCATAAATGAAGAACTTATTATATTTTAACTAATGATTGATTTTCGTTTGTTTATCGATAAAAATCTTGTATTGAAGTATGGAGTTTAGCATTATTGCTTCAATGATATTTTCACACATGGCAGTAATCTTTAACCTTGTTAAAGTTCCATTGAGTTTGAAGAGTAATTAAAAGCATAATTAGAAATCCAATTTGGCATAAATAGTTTTATTGATCCATCTGGTTGGATTTCAATTTCTACCCATAAATTATATGACAGTTTGGCAAACCTAGTTTCTGCCACTCATGACTATCCATTTTGATTATTATTACAGTAAAATGTATTATAAGTCTTCCTAGAATTATGAAAATGTACTTAAAATTTGGTACAGTTGGGTTAAATAGTTTTACCATTGCAAATTCTGTTGCAGAATGGCCACATATCGGTCGATTTTTAAACTGCATTGGAATCCACATGTTGCTTTTTTAATAGCAATTGAATTGAAAATAAGTAAATTTTATTATAAATTTCTAGCTCTATATAACACCGTACCTTTATAACCTCTCATGTAGAGTGGTGTTCGCCACCTATCGGTCGATTACCAAACTTCACTGCGCTCCACATATTTATCTCTTTTTTATGACAATATAATTGCGTCTTAAAATTTTATTATTGCTAAACCTTCCTTGAAGTATAAAGGATGATGTGGTTAAAATTTCACAGATTGGTTCAGTATTTTTTGCGGTTAGTGATCACGGACGAAAAACTGCTTGTCCTTTTATATAATAGTAGAGATTTGGCTTTCCTTCCTGTAGAAGTCCTATAGAAAAAATAGTGTTCTTGAAAGATTCAGTATACTTTCCATACAAAGTATCTTATGCACTTTTACACAATATTGTATCCAAATTTTAGTAATAGCTACAAGTACAAAATATAATCAGGAGTTAATAAAATGAAAAAAAAACAAACACAGGGTAATTTAAGAAAAGCAAAAGAAATGACCTAATAAACAGACAACATGAACAAAATAATTAAAGTAATAAACATAAACTCAGTGACTTAGGTATATTACAACTTAAAATAAAACAAATCTTTTTTATAGTCCATAAACGAAGGCATTTTCTTCTTTAATTACTCCAATAGGGAGGTACCCATCTTCCTAGCTGCTAGTCAGTTTTTCAAACTTGTTATTGATGAGTTCTTTCTTTTATATTTTATTTTTTAAAGTCGTTTTTCAAGAATCTTCTTTTAACATTATAGTCAAAATTACTTTATATCTCTGTTTGTAAATTAAAAATCAGTCGTGAATCATGTGTATAAAAATTCGTTCTTTCCCATATAGATTACAAGTACTATCCTGCATCAAGCCAATCAAGGTATGAATTTGGATTTATGCGCACTGTAATTTCGGTGCGTTTTGTTTGGAATATATTTGTGAAGGCTTGGGGATTTGGATCATTATTTCAACGATCAGCCCATTTTTGAGTCGTCTTTCACTTAGATACTTTTAGCATAAATGTGGATTTTTTTAAAACTGTTTTATTTAATGAATACTACAAATTCCATCACTCCAGTGCACTAAGTAATGCGGATTAGAATGAATCCATTCAGACAATATATACAATTAAAATAGTTGAACATAAATTAATTAAATAAAATCATACGGGGGCTTCTGCAGGAGAGACTGCAGGAGTCAGAGAGAAGTATTGTTGGAAGAGAAAGAATGAGCGTGTGATAAGAAGTAAACATGATATCTTTGAGAAGGCGTGTGATAAGAAGTAAAAATTCATGATATCTTTGTGGTTTCCTTTATTTTTGTTGGCGAATATTAGTGAAAGTAGGTCAAACTGATAAGGTTAGGTTATACTAGATTTGAGATTTCTAGAGATTAGCCTTTCAGAAAATGGAGGAGGAGCTCCTGGATGTACAGTCCTTAAGGGCCCATCCGCAAAAAGACCTAGGAATGGGTCTGATGTTGAAGAAGAAAATGAAGAAATTTATAGTGGTGGCTGTTTGCATGAAGCAAAGAAAATTCAGGAGAGCTTACGTAAATTCATTCGAGATTTTGATAAAAAAGATGAACAACGTAACTAGAAAACATATCATCCCATGCAACTAAAGTCATTGGATGGCAGGAGCTGCGCCAAAATGGGCTACATGCTAAGCTAGCACTGAGGAAAAAACCTAAACTTGAAGTGAGAGGTGTGCCTCACGCATGGAACTCAGCAGACCTAGTTAGGTTTCTGTGGCAAAGAATACCTGAAAAAATCGGTTCCAACTCTCCTTGTTATTGAAGATCTTCGCCCACTATTTGCTTCAGTCGCCAGGAACGGCTTAACTAAGAACTGGGTATTGGAAGTGCACCCAATGATCCGTTTTCAGCTGTTGGAAATAGGAAGTCTAGATGGAGGATGGTGGGTCATGATTTTTAAGGATTACCTGGATGCCCCTCGCTGCACCAAGTGCCAGGGCTATGAACACACCAAGGCCACTTGCACTGCAAACTCAGTGGTTTGCATTTGGTGCGCAGGAAGTGGCCATCTAATGAAAGAATGTCCAAAGAAAAAAAGTATTGGCCGACCCAACCTGCATTAATTGTAAACGGGCGAATGCAGATCATAGTAAAACAAAGCACAAGGCTGGCAGTCGGGAGTGCCCTGTGCACTTAACATGGTGCAAGGAAATAGCGAAACGTACCTATTATGAATAGAATTACCATCCTTCAGCTCAACATGGGTCGCCGAAGAGTAGTGGCAGACGAGTTGCGAGCTCTTTCTCGACGCTACGACATGATGGTAATTCAGGAACCGACCAGCCATAGGAACTTGGTCACGGGGTTTGGTCTCACGTCAAGAGTTATATAGCTCTGAGCAGTGGAGAGAGGAGGCCTAGGGCTGCTATAGTGGTCAACAATCCAAATCTTGACGTGATGTATCTTAGACAATATTCTACGGCTGATTGTGTCGCATGCTACGTAAAGTGGGGCAGTTTATCTTTTACGATGATCTCGGCTTACCTGCCTAACGGAAGTAATATAGAGGAAAGTATTTCTGTCATGGAAACGATCACATCTAGTTGCAGGAATGTGATCTTATGCTCGGATTCCTAAGTCGTATAGACCTATATGTCTTCTTCCCGTGATGAGTAAGGTACTGGAGAATCTTATTATGATAAGATTACAGCCGATACTTAGAAAGGCAAGCCATCCACGGCAATTTGGCTCTACAAAAGGTAAGGGAACTACAGATGCTATACTCAGAATTCGCGCCGATTGGCGAACAGAGGAATGAACGGTATGTTATGTTGTTGCTCTTTGATATATCCTCTGCGTTTGACAGCGTTTGGTGGCCACGTGTACTCCAACAACTACAGAAATACGAAGCCCCCAGTAACTTATATACTCATAAGCAGGAACAGGACTGTTAAGGTCCGAGGAAGTTCTTATGAGAAAGAAGCTTCTATAGAGGGGGATGCCCACAAGGATCAGTTCTTGGCCCAGCTTTATGGAGCTGGTTTTTGATGAAATACTGGGTGTGCTCGAGGAACAGCATTTCTCTGCCACGGCCTACGTCGACGATTTAGCTGCTATAGTGGCCTCCAACAGTAGGTCTGGAATAAAAGAAGAGGCACAACGGTGCGCCACCCTGGTAGGACAATGGTGTAAAAGTAAGAAGCTGAGAATGGCAGTTTCAAAGACACAGGCTATTCTACTTAGAGGAAAAAACGGATAGGGCACATCCTATAAACATATGTATAGAAGGCATCAGAATCCGTCCCAGTGAGGAAGTCACCTATCTGGGAATAAGAATCGGAAGAGGATTTAATGTGACCCCTCATTTGGAATACTTAAGAAATAGGGTGGCACTAGCCTTAAACGGTCTTAGCCGCGTCGGGGGTGCATTTTGGGGGCTTAGATACCCGGCTACGATGACGATATATAATGGAGTGATTTTGGGTATCCTAAGATCGCAACACCCGCCTGGTACCAGAACCTTTCACAGCGGCAAGAAGAGCAGATGGCAACCATCCAGAAGGCTCTGCTCAGGGTAACCAAGTCTTACAAGAGTGTGTCTCACGAGGCGGCACAAGTTTTAGCTGGAGGAATACCTATCGACCTCTTCTTACGAGAAGAAGTGTTGAAGGATAAGTTCAAGAGAGGGGACTCAGCTGGTCTTCCGGAGAACATACGAGCGAGAATCACAGAAGAACCCAGAAAATGGAAAAAGATTATCCGAGATCATTCTATAGATACGTGGAATTGGCGGTGGGTGGCAACTTCGAAAGGTGCTACCTTGAGAAAATACTTTCCCAGCGTTCAGGCACGTTTACATGCAACATGGGTAATCCCGGATTACTGGATATCGCAATTTCTCACAGGACATGGGGGTTTCCGGGCTAAACTCCATAGCCTTGGTGTAGACATAGATCCCTTATGTTCTAGATGTGGAATTCCAGAAACTGCTGAGCACATCATTATGAATTGCACAGCCTTTGAAGCTCTAAGGGTCAAACTACTGAGGGAAACCGGACTATATGTTCTCTCGGAGAATGATTTCCCTCAGCTGATCACAGAAGAAAACTACCCGCACTACAAAGCTTTTGTATACGGGTGGAAGACTGCGATTGGCTCATCCCATTTCAATCTCAGTAGAAGAGGACATATTCCTGGGAGGCCGCCTGACAGCGGAGGAGCTGAGGAAGAAGATGACAGCCTTGGAGCAGCCTAAGATTAGATTTCTCAGTTACCTTGATAAATTGTTATGGTGTTCATTGCTATTATGTTTATTGTTATTATAGTTTTTGGTATCGTGGTTATTGTGTATATGTTGTATTTATATATTGTTTATATATTGTTATTGTGTATAATGTTACATTGTAATTATATGGATATGTTTTGATATTTTGGCAATATTAAAAGTTAGTATTGCCTAAACCTGTATTGCCTGAAGGCAAGGAAGGGCGAACAATAAATAAATAATAGGTCCTTTGTTGGCTGGTTCGCAATAATAAATAAAAATTTAAAAACAATAAAAAATCTTTAACTATATAAGATACATAATATAATAAACTAGCATCCTCCATCGCTGCTTCGCCCGCTCTCATAAGCAAAGAACTTACACAATTTTAACTAATAATTGAAGTTTTATTAATTTACCAATTAAAATCTTGTATAGTAGAAAGCATGCAAAAAAGAAAAACTAAATTCAAAAGACATCCGAATGAACTATATTTCGAGTTTTAACTCCCAATGTTATACCAACGATTTGATTGATAGTGTTTCCAGTTTTCAACCGACTTCAAAAAGGAGGAGGTTCTCAACTCGTCTGTATTTTTTTTAATTTTTTTTTTGTATGTTACGCGATTACTCGGTCAATTCTGAATCAATTTTGATGATTCTTTTTTAGATCGGTAGGGCATACTTCAGAGGTGGTCCCATAAAAAATATTTTAAAATCAATGCAGTACTTTTTAAGAAAAATAAAAAAAAACAGTTCATAAAATCACTTATTAACTGTTTTTTTTGATTTTTCTTAAAAAGTGCTGCGTTGATTTTGAAATTCTCTAGAAGTTCTCTTTGCGTTGATGAAAGAGAGAACTTCTAGGACCACCTCTATGAAACGAACTATTAGAAGTCATCGCCTCTATAACTCGAACTCAAATTAAAAAAATTTCATGTGTAATTTGTTTTTCTGTTTTCTGTCATTGTTTGTCTTTTCAGTTCATAGTTACACCAGTCGCCTAATATTAGTTATTCACTCGAGTGGTTTTACAGTGGCTATTGAAAATGCATCCAATTAACGAAAAGTTAAAATTGATTTGCAAAGTGCAGAAAGAAGAAAGAAGTTACCATTTTTCAGGGAAGCTTGAAGATCGAGAATTGACTGTATAAACAAAAATACACTCACCACTAAAAAGTGAAAAATAAAAGTTATTTTTAGAGAAAAAAACAAAACCGACTTCAAGATTAAATCTACATATACAAACTTGAACTAAAAAATAAAAAATAATATTTTCATTGCTTCAAAACAAAAACCATTTAATAAAAATCAACGAAATTATCGATACTTATAAACCTATTCACAATTTATAATCAGTTATTTTTGGAGTCCGTGCCAACCAGAGCGAACAGAATTAGAAAAGAAATTGTAATCGTAATGATCCTCCCACTGTTTTATCACCGCCACACCGCTGTCTCCGGCCTTTCGACAGTTTATTTATTGTAAAGACAGGATTAAACTTCCTTCTTGGCTGGCGCCGACTCCAAAGATAATTGGTCATAAATTGTAAATAGGTATATAAATATCGACAATTTCGTTGATTTTTATTAAATGGTTTTTGTTTTGAAGCAATGAAAATATTATTTTTTATTTTTTAGTTCAAGTTTGTGTATGTAGATTTAATCTTGAAGTCGGTTTTGTTTTTTTCTCTAAAAATTATTTTTATTACACACTATTAACAGTGAGCCCGAAGATCCACTACAGCGTTTTTGTAAGTCTATCCTTGCGATTTGTTAATTGGAATTGCAAAATAAACTTTAATTGGAAATTTTGATAATTTGAATTTAAATGATTATTAAGAATTATTGGGACACTAAGAATTAATGGCAGTTCTTCAGTCGCTGTTCCAGAAACGATTGTAGCATCAATGAAATCCTGAAATGAAAACCTTCCTTGAACTATGAGGATGGTGTTTAAAATTTTGTACAGATTAGTTCAGTAGTTTTCGCGATTAATGATCACAAACGAAAAATGGCTTGTCCTTTTATATAATAATATAAAATAATTTAAAATAATAAAAATATAAGGAAATAAACTAAAATACTGAAATAAAAATAAATTAAATACTAACACACTATATACAATATAGTCAAGCATCCCAGGAAAACACAGATAAAGAAAAGCCAGTAGTATTCAAAAAGTATTAAATTATTCCTAATTTATGAAATATAAAATTAACAGATTTTATTTCTGACTCTTGGGTTTATTATCCCATTCGATGGAGCACTGATCTATTAAGGTTATGTATAAACTCTAAAGCGATGTTTCCATATTCTTCTGTTAGGGAAACCCTCAATTCCTGAAGGGAATCTGGTGAAAACGGATATTGTTTGTCTTTAAATCTCGTTCCATAGAAGTGTTTAAGCTGGCCTACTGGGAACATCGGATGAAAGATTTTTCTAGGTAGCGGGTAACTATTGAAGGGATTGCTGCAAAAAATTATCAAATTTTAGGGAAAAAAATTAAGCTAGTTTAAAAATTTAACAAACTTATTACAAACAAACATGAAAGTCAATCCCAAATTATGATTCACATATTAACTAACAATCGGATATTTATCTTTTTTTTACACAAGGACTGGAGCCAACTCCTTTTTGCAGCAAAGCCTTCAATTATTTCTTTATCTGTGTTATGCTGTGTCCATATACGAAAATTCATCTTCAATGAATTGTGCGAATGAAAAGTCAGCGAAAAAAATAAGTTTCTTTATGTAGCCCTCAGTTGCCCCCTTGATCAATGTTCAAATTAGTCCATTTTCTATTTTATGGAATAGAATAGGATAAAAAAATAATTTTACTCTGGGACTAAGTCCCTTAAGAATAACGGACTATAAAGATAGTTAAATATATAGGAACGAAAATAAAAGAAAACTCTACAAATAAGATCAAATAAAATATTTTGGTACAATGATTAGAGTTGTATCTACAATAGAGGTACCTAAATGTTATATTCGGAGGGAGTAAATTTATATCAAATGAAATCTTAATCATGGAAGAACTTTATCTGAATCTGATTTCAGAAATGCAAGAACTTATATTTTAACTGAGTAGGTAGATAGATAGCAAGCGTCATCTTGAGTAAGAATAAGGTATTGGAAATAGAGATTTTTGTATGTTTTCAGGGTTTTAGCTTGTCGGATATCAACAGGAATAGAGTTCCTGAGGATAGTTGAGCGGAAGAGGAAGGAGCGTTGGGATGCAGAAGTTCTGTGGGATGGGTTATACAGACCAGAAAGAGAGGATCTGGTATGAATTGAATTGACTGCAGATCTGAATCGAAGCATATTATAAATATAGGTATGATGAAGGGTATTGATGATTTGGTAAAGGAATGTTCCGAGGACAAAGAGGATTCGCCTCTGTCTGTCGACTCGAGAACCGTAGAGAGGCCACCGTAAACCAGACAACCATAGTCGAAGTAAGAAAATAATAAGGATCAAACTAAAAGCTTATGGGAAGATTGGGAAAGAAGGAGACGAGTTCGGTGGAATAATTTGAGAAGACTGAGGATTAATTTGATAATTTGAGGATTAAGAAATAATCCCGAGATTCTTAACAGAGTAGTAGAAAAATATAAGATGATCACTTAAGATTAAGGAAGGAAAAAAAGGAATATGAATTAAGGAGGGAGCTTGAGCCTATTATAATGGCCTGAGTATTATATGACATAGTGTATGTACACTGATAATTCCTTACATGTGAACTGACATAATATTTCGTATTTCTTTTTTAGGATTGTATTACCAAAATAAAATTAGCGGCGAAACATTAATTCCTTGACGAGGTGTGGCGAACAGTAGAACTTAACCGTAGCTCTAAATAGATTGAAAATTGTATTTCGAAACGAAGGTAGACTGGTCTCTGCAGATCGATAGATATACAGGGTTAAGTTATTGAAAGTGGTTAATTGTTACAAGTTTCTAAAAGTTGCTTCCTCTTCTCGCTTTTTCTCTGGAATAGCACCTCAAAGGAAAGATTTCACAAATTAAATGAGAACTGATCGTGTTTCATCGCTCAGCAACTGATTCCTCCTCCTGCGAAGAAACAAGTGTTCGATGATGTTTTACTTTCCATTGTTTGTTATGGTGTTCATGAATGGAGTTTTCAAAGGTATGAACAATTGGAAAAGTATCAGCGGTTTATTTTCATTGCCTCTCTTCACACCTATAGCAGGAAGGATGGGTTTTCCTATTGGTTACAAACTTATTTAACCAGATTGGGGTGGTCAAGATTCATTATATTCACAAAATAAGTATCACTTGAGGTACGCATGATAATATAGAAGGATCAATACAATTAGGATTGATGAATTAAATGCCACTTCTATTGAGATTAGAAATTGTTGCTGATTCTATTGTAATCTCAATAGAAGTGGCATTTAATTCATCAATCCTAAAATAAGTATCAATCAACCCAGGCGCAAATAGAACCCATGGCTTTCTTTTCTGGTTACTCTAACACGAACCGGGTGTTTTAAATATTCATTTTTCCACGAATTCAGTTAATCAAGGTAAATTACCAGAATAATTATTCAGAATAATAGTTTAGGCAATGATTTGGTCTGGCACTAACATTTTCCATTAAGATATTTACATTTTAAGCCTTGATCTTTAAATTAATTAGGAACAATTTTTTTGAAAGTGTATATTCCTTTAGTGAACTTAGGTTGATGGACCATGCTTTGAGACCTTTGCCTGCTACTTAAAAAGTCTTTTCTGAACGCTTCCTTTGAAGATTGCAAACGCTTTATCGACGCATTTTGTGTTGCGTATTGTACGCATGTTGCATTGTAAGTATAGTTGACTGTTAAGTATGGCAACAGAAGGGATACAGCCAAAAAGAAATAATACGTCCAAGTAAAAAAAAATTTAATTGAGTGCCCTATGATATGATTACAATATAAATGCATAAAAAAATAATGCTAAATTGTTTTAAAATAAAATAATTTACCTAAAATTTATTTAAAACACCTTATTTACAAACTTATTTACAAACTGTCATGAAATCCCGGTTTATTGTATTATTTCACCAGGATGTAATAAAATTGTTATAACGGCTGCCAAGTTAGCCTTTAGGGACACTCGTTTCCCCCCCCCCTTTATAAAGAGAATAGAAACTGTGGCGCAGGTGGCACATTTTTTATGATAAATCATTTCAGACAACCAATACAGTGCATCTGTATTGCACTTGGTATTTGAATCGTGGAATTAGCAACACTTATATGTAGTTGAAAAATAAATTCGCTCCCTAAAACAACGAGAACTCCGAACCAAATAAATTTTGTTTTAATAAATAAATCATTTACAGAATTGTTTTAGGCTAAACTTAGTTATTGACTTACGGTTATTAAAATGTGTAGTTTCTGTTTTCTTTCTATATGATAATGTTATATTTACAATGATATTTTTTTTCATGATTTTCTTTTAAAGCCACAGTAAAAAACGTCGCAGATGCAGATAATGTTAATTACATCTTTTAACAAGAAAGCATTGAAAGCTGTGAAAAAGTTCGCTCTTTTTCAAATCGATTTTATTCTCTTTTTAAAGCCATTCTTTATCCCATCCATTTCCCTGTACTTTTCCGTTTTTCGCTTACTCCTCCTCTCTGTCAGTGGTGAAGACTATATTTATGACCGCTTCTCTCATCGAAGATTCGAGATTCCCCGGCTTTCCTTAAAAAAAAAAAAAATTTAAATAAAATAAAAAAAAAAAAAAAATAAAATAAATAAATAAAAAATAAATATATATATATATATATATATATATATATATATATATATATATATATATATATATATATATATATATATATATATTCATAAGCTAGTAGTGCTTTTAGTCTATTAAATTTAGAACGAAAAGCAGGTCAATATTAAAACAATTAACAACTGAAAATTTTCAGAATTAATTTCTTCATATATGTAGAACAATTTATGGAAAGTACCCATGTTTTGCAAACTTCTATTCAAAATGAAAAATGTGGTTTTTGACAAAGGTGTATGGAAAACACGGCCAATAATAGTTTGGTACCCATTTTCGATCTGCCATTTTGGATAGAAGCTTATACGTGAAATCTGGGTAGTTTTTAAAATTGATTATGCTTATAAAGTGAAACTAGTCTCGAATGTTTTAGCTGGTTATGGATTAATTTAAAATCAAATCCAAAATTTAATGAATTATTGAGTGGCTTCTGTTTGTGGTGAACCGATCAAAACGACGTCATTAATTTATGGACTTCTTTGATTAATCAATAAATGCTTGAGAATCCTGATTAATTCAGGCGTTTCCTCAGATACTCGAAACCTTCTCAACTTCCACAAATGGCCAATTTTTATTGATATTTAATAGTTATTGTGAACGAACACTACTTTATGTACAATAACTTTCAAACTTTATATAGTTATAAATACATTAGGGCGTAGCAAAAAAAAAAAGTTTGAGTGAGAAAAAAGTGACGAAATCAGGAAAAAAAAATTGTATTTAAAATTTTTTTAATTTACAATTTATTGAAATTCACAACTGTACAAATATACAGTAAATGTGTTAAAAACGCTTACAATAACATGCCAAAACTTGAAAAGAACTACTCATCAGTAGCACTTCAATAAAAATCTACACAAGAAGATCTCTAGGCCATCTTCTTTTCAGACGCCTCGGAGGATTATCAGGAATTGAGTGGGAAGCAAGTTGAGAAACTAGTGGATTTGAGTGGTTATGGAGCTTACTATAAAAGGATTGGTATCTGGTTTGGGCTAAATCAGAAATGTATTGGACATTAAGATCTTTATGGATATGTTTATTGGTGACAAAGTAAGGCCTCAATGCTCCGATTGTTCAATTGTTCGAAGGATTTCGGATTGTAAGGATTGGATACGGGATGAATTGTGGATGGTTTAGTAGAGCCCCAAAGCTCAACTCCGTAAGTCCATATTGGTCTAATCACTGTCAGGTAAATGAGTCTTTTGTAATTAATTGGGAGCTTTGAACTGTTTAAAATTTAAATTTAATATTATGTCATCTTGAGAACGCGGATAAGTAATTTCTCAATAATGATGACTCGTCACCTAAGGACAATGATCCAAACGAGCAAAAATTTATTTTCCAAGCCCTGAAAAATATTGCTTTACAAATAATAATTGGAAATACTTAAAATTTTTGTATTTTGTCATTTTTATTTTAAATTAAAACTTCGAACGATTTGTGCGACTTCAAGAATGTCATATTTTGTTCTCGAATTTTTACACAATTAATTTTACCTGATTTCGCCACTGTTCCCAGATCAGGGTTTTACAGATTCTCAAACTAATCTTTTTACATATTTTATTTTGTTAAATTGAATTTCTCTTATATTTTTTTTTTTTTTTTTACATTATTTGCAGATGGAGACGCTACAAGTGCAGTTGTGGGAATGGGTTCTGGTTGCATCCTTATACTTATAGTGTTGGCTGTGTATTTCCACAAGAAGCTATGTTTTCAATATGGCGTTCAGCTTAATTTGCCATGCTGTGACAAAAGTTTGAGACCTTCCTCCAGTTTAGGTTAGAAATGCATTTTCACACAAAATTATTTTTGTTATTGAAGTATTTAATAAGTTACTTATTTTATACCATAGTAATGTTAATTTATTAGTTTTATCCTGACATTATTTTAATTTACTATAGTTATTGATTGAATTTAATGTAGGATTTTTTTTTTCCACTGAAGTCCTATACTGGCCAGTGTGGGAAGGTCAAAATTCATTTCCTGGGTCCGCCACGAAATAAATTTTAACCCGCCTAGGTGGGATTCGAACCCACGACCTTCTAGTTACGAGCACGTATCAAAAGTCCTGTCGTTTTTTCATTAACTAAGATTTATTTGGTCTGTAGCAGGTTGTCTTTGTTATTATTCGATTTCCAACGTAAACAATATTGTTTACTATCTTTGCAATAGGGATAAGCTTTTATTACAGCCACTGCTAAACTTTTAAAGAAATATATTAAAATGGTAAGTGTTCAAATTCAAATTTGATTGATTTTTGTATAGGAATTTAAACGTGGCTTGAAGACAACCGAGGCCGCTCGAAAAAGTAAGGTAATTTCTCCCACAAAGAGGTATTTTCCAGTTTCAATTTTAGCGTTTATATTAAAGCAAGTATGAACGGAAGATAAAAAATAATCAAAGGTCAAGCCAGTTCCCAAAGCAACTAGTAAATTATTCAGATTTTCCATTTTTTTTTTCCATCGGACTCTTTAAAAAAAAATGACTGTTTACTTTGAGCCACTGGAATGAATTTCGATTGAAGTTTTATTTTGTTTCGACTGACAATAGTCTTTTATTAAATAAAAATTGTGAAAATAGCTATTTATAGAAAAAAACTAAGTTGACCGGGAAGCTAGTTTAAAAAAATATTTCCTATCTACAAAACCATGTATGAAAACATTCAAGATATAATCCTCAAATTAGCATTTAGTGCCTACAGATTTGATCATTTATATCAGTAACATTTCTTAGAATCCTATGTTGAACATGGTTTTATTTTCCATGAAAAAAAAAGAAAAAAAGTTCTGCAAACAAAAAGTAAAAAAAGACAAAACTATTATCCAGCAGTTATATTGAAGAACTTTGTTCTAATAATAAACTTACGAACAAAAAATGAAAGGCAAACAAATTTTTTTTTTTAATTTTTATATCCTAGGATTGATGACCCACCCACTTTTATCTTAATCAGGTTTCATAAAGTGGTTTTCTAAAACAGTTTTCCGGAGGGTCAGTCCTCGGACGGTCTGTTTCGGGTTAAAATATTGGTCCACGTCGGCCTGCCGACACTGAGCAACGATAATCTGTGGATCTAGACCAATTTCTCACTGTCCTTAAACCCGAGTGGGTTGATGGGAAGAGCAATGGCGATTTGGTTCCAGAGGACAGACAATCGAGCAATGGGTAGCCTGCAGGTGTACCATGGAAGCCATGGTTCACAGTAACATGTTGCGGGTTTTCCCCTCCGTGCTGCCAGTGTTCGCGAAAGCAATGAGTGTCTGTAGTAAGACCATTTCACGTGTCCAGAGATTTCCAAGGTCTGTAGTGCCAGACGCACTCACAGATGTGGCAAAAATATGTCAACCAGTATAGTCTGACCTAATATAAAACTTTTTTTTTTCTCTTCATTCCAAAATCCTAGTTAGCCCCATCACTAGACATTGATATATAATGATTTCTTTTCCAAACCGCTGTTCTCAGAACCCTCTTAAAATGGACGTTTGGTGCAGTAAAAGAGGTGGAATCCATCAAATAAAGACTTCATCCATTGTAGGAAAAATAAATAATTGTCATTGAAAGAGGACTAAAAATATATTTACACTTGCATTTACATATTGTCTTTAAATTAACTAAGTTTGTAATACATTAAGACTTATAAAATGATATCGCAGAGGGAGGTTTGATTGGTCCTAATAACCATGTGGTTTCTTTATTATTTGAGGTTCTTTGCTGTTGTTTAGTTATATTACACGTATTAGTAGTTCTATTATTGTCAACGCAATGTTATATTATGTTACAATAGACGTTTTGTAAGTGTTTTTCCGACTCTGAATGATGGTCATCATATCTAAATATGAACGTAATCCAACCATGTATTAGGAAAGGGGGATGGATACTCTTGGGATAAATATTTATATTCCTCTTCTCTGAATTTGTCAACTTTATATGCTATTTTTCCTATTCAGCGATTTATATCGAAAGTCCTTGAACAATATCTCAAGCTTGAGTTACTGCTTGGTCAGGATATAGCACCTAAAAGGGCGAACACAGAGGGTTAATGGGGCAAGGCTACCCCCACCCATCGCCGGTTATCTTTCGCTTGACAGACTGTAGTGAGGAATAAATTCAGTTTCAAGAAAGTAAACAACTGAGTAACTCACTTCTTATTATGGATTAGGCAAATTTGTTACAATAACAGAGAAAACTGTTGTGGAATATTTATGAGTATATATTTATATTTATATATTTTTAACTATCCTTTGCGCTGTCCCACATGAAATTTCCGATTTTTTAAATCTTAATGTTTAGGGAGGATGAAAGCGTTGTCTGCTGGTTCCTAGTAAATTATTAACATGCTATAAATAAGACTACTAATCCTATTTATATATATTAACAGTGTTTGTTTTTCTCATTCATAGGTATACAGAGTTTAGTTTCAATTCAAACGAGAAAATGGAAACACGCGATTTCCAAGCCATTTTATTTGAAGAGTTGATGATTCCGCTGCCCAGGCAGCAAGGAATATCAATCAAGCTTTTAGCGAAGGCAGTTAAAATGATGAAGCCATTCATTGTTGATCTTCAAAATTTTCTTCAGGAAATTTCTGTATGGTGGTCTATGGTCGGGGTGATCCATTTTTATCTTTTAGCGAAGGGGAAAGCCACTGAAGGAAACTATCCGCATTCACACTTACTAGGTTGGACTACGACAGTTTTTCCCAATTACCCATCAATTTACTGGTTACAAACAAGTAAGCACTGGACTTCAGTGTTTTTTCCCGCCAACGATAAGCAGTGCAGTTATGCCTCGTTATTTCAAAGACATTGACAATTATTTTTTGGTTTTGAAATTTTTTGTGGAGGGAAACGATCATCTGGGCAAAGAATATTTTTAAAAAAAACAATTATTCACTTTTTGAAAATGGATCACTCAGAATTGACTGCCTTAGGCTACCGATTTTTTTTCATATTTAACATCATATTCCTAAAAAATTTACCGAATGTATCAACATTTTTTCAAACAACAGCCTGTTCTCATGAACAGGAAAGGACCTACCCTGTTGTGTAATAAGGCCCGTCCTCATATTTTCATAGGGACAGTAAATAACTTAAAAGATTTGGGGTATGAAGTCCTATCTCATCCCACACGTTATTCGGATTTATTCCCCTACAGACTACCACTTTTTTTCAGAGCTGGGATAGCTTTATGCGAGGACAGTTTACAAATTATTCAGACAGTAAAAATTGCTTTTTAAACTTTGTTTTATCACAAAACTCAAACTTTTTCAAATCTGGTATTGAAAACTTGGTTAGTCATTGCAAAAAGTGGGTCAAAAAAAGATAGGAAATATTTTGAATAAAATATATTTGAAGTTTTGTTACTTTTTTTATTTACTTCCTGTTTCCAAAGATGGACATTCTCTGTGTGACAATTCCATAAATATGTTAGTTAAATGAAACTGTTTTTACAAATATGCAAAATGTACTATAACCTAATAAATTACTAAGAGAATTTGTACAATTTATTTAAAAATAAATAGTTACTCTTTGAAAGATTGATATAAACTTTATGATATATTAATATATAGCATTCATCATATAATATTATTGCCAATAGTGGAAGTATATATATACATATATATACACCTGAATTTGTAAAATAAATCAAAACTGGAATGGATCATTCAAACTGTCAAAAGGTTATTCTTTTTGTATCAGAAAAAAACAAGTAGTTGACAAAAGACTAAAATGTGAAAGTATTGCTGCAATTATATAATTATTGTATTATATAACATGTAATCATTTTCTTATATATTCTCTAATAGCTTTCTAATTTTATTTATAGAACTTTACTTATAGGCTACACAGTCAAATAATAGTATTTTAACTATCAATATGCTAACTATGAATATCTGGTTAAGAAGTATTATTTTTTAAACTATTGCTTTTTTATACTTCTAGGAGAAGCATTTAAGGTTGCTGAAGCTGAAAGTAGTTCTGATAGTGATGAAGAAGTTATTAATAAATTGCACAAGTCAATGACACTCCACTCAACAACTACCAGCCATCCTCCTCACTTCAATATCAGTAAGCTATTTAATTTAACATAGAATTAATTATATTTTTACAGTTGTTAGAAGTATTACATTTCAACTTTCATTGTATATGTATTTAAATATAAACATAAATTGAACTAGTCCATTCTATTCTAGAACATTACCTCACTAGATAACATAAATATAACACTAATATGAAGAGGTTTAAAAATTGTTATTAGTTAATGTTCTCTATAATTTATTTATTTTTTTTTTTTTTTTTTGTAATTGTTAAACCTTCTTGTGCTCAAAACTCTTTATCATTGATTTTGCATCTCGAGGAGAGGAATCATTTGTTTGTTCAAGATCTTAACATAATAACGTTATACTTAAAGAATTATACTTTTATTATGTGTTATCATTTCTTACCATCTCTCCACTTCTATTAAATGGAAACAGGACAGAACATGGAATGTACAGGGCATTAGAACAAAACTTATGGAAGTTATAAGCGAAATAAAAAAAATGAATATGGACATAATAACCTTAACAGAAACGAAGAAGAAGGGCTCAGGGATAGAAGAAATTGATAACTATGTTCACTTATACAGCGGAGTACCTAAGGAAGAAAGAGCTAAACGCGGAGTTTCAATCTTAATTAAAAAAAAATACAAAAGATATATAACCAATTTCGAAACAGTGGATGAACGAATAATCAGGGCCAATTTAACAGTCCTCGGAAGAAGAGTAGCAGTTATTGGAGTATATGCCCCTAATGATGACGAGACGAATCAAGTGAAAGACGTCTACTACGAAAAACTACAACAATTGTTAGACGAAATAGGAGACAAAAGAGAAGTGATAGTGATGGGTGATTTTAATGGAAGAACTGGCTGCAGGGCAAACGATGCTGCGGTGGGACGATATGGCGAAGAACATTCTAACGAAAATGGAGAACGACTAATTGATTTATGTCGAAATAATGAGTTAAAAATTACAAATGGCTTTTTCAGACACAAAAACAATCACAAATACACCTGGACTCAACCTACTAGACAATTGAAATCAATAATAGATTACGTTATGGTACGACAACAAACGCAATTACAGGTGATGGATGTTAGAGTGTTAAGAGGAGCAGACTGTGGTTCTGACCACCACCTACTACGAGCGAAAATAGCATTCCCATATAACATTCAGAAACAACTAACGCAGGAGGAAAATAAAATCGCAATTTCAGAAATAGATTCAACAACATACAACATTGAAGGCTTGGAAGAGGAAAGCATAAAGACGCTATACCAACAAAGGCTAGATGATAAACTTACAGCAAAAGAATATGAAAATACACAGGAACTCTATGAACATTTAAAACAAGCTATACATCAAGCTGCATTTGAGGCACTGGGAGTAAAAGAAAGGACACGTGTGGGAACGAAGTGGTGGTGGAACAGGGACTTGGTTCAAAGAATAAACGAAAAGAAACAAGCCTATCTAAAGTGGATCAGCACAAAGGACAGCGAAGACAGAAAATCATATATACGAATCAGGAAGATAGTAAGGAAACTCGTCGTGCAACAAAAAAGAGAAAGTTGGGATCGTAAGTGTAGAGAAATTGACATGTACATTGGGGGTAGAAGATGCAATGAAGCCTGGAAATTTATAGAAGATGTAAGATCTGACAGGAAAACCAACTTTCAACTCATCTCTGTCGACAAATGGGAAGAGTACTACAAGAAGCTCCTTACCGAGGATAGACCGGAATTTATGAATGAAGAGGTACAACAAGTGAATATAGAGGGAGAGAAGCTGGAAATAGGGATAGAGAAAATAAAGAAAGCAGTTAAAAGTTTAAAAAATGGAAAATCAACTGGACCCGGTAACATTAAGGCGGAATTAATAAAAAACGGGACAGATAAGTTATTTAATATAATAAATCAGCTTTTAACAAAATGTATAAATGGAGAATCTACCCCTGAAGAATGGAAAATAGGGTTTATGTCATCAATTCATAAAAAGGGTGAAAAAAAACAAATGCGAAAATTATCGAGGCATCACTGTCACATCAACATTTAGTCGACTGTATGGAAGAATTTTGCGAGATCTAATAGAGGAAGAATATGAAGGACAAGAAGCAGAAGAGCAGAGTGGTTTCCGCGCCGGTAGATCAGTCATAGACAATATATTCGTTCTTAAACAGATTATCGAGAAAAAAATTGCTACTAATAGAGAAACACATCTACTCTTTATAGACCTTCGAAAGGCTTACGACACCATTCCTATATTTAAACTATGGCAAGTATTACAGGAAGCAGGAATCAACCACACCTTAATAAAATCTCTTAAAGAACTGTATAGAGGCTCCATTACATAGGTAAAAATGGGAAGCAAAACATCTCCAGGTTTCTTTGTAACAAAAGGTCTTAAGCAGGGATGCTGTGTCTCTCCCACCTTGTTTAAGATATATATAAAACATGTTTTAAAAACTTGGAAAAAGAAATGTAGAGGAATGGGATTAGAACTAGTAGGTACGTCCATATTTACATTACAATTTGCGGGCGATCAGGTTCTCATTGCTCAAGACAAAGATGATATAGAATATATGACTCGAAAGATCAAAGAAGAATATGAGAAATGGGGACTATCAATAAATATATCGAAGACAAGGTACATGTGTGTGGGAGGTAGCACAGATGATTTGGAGATAGGAAACGACATAATTATGAAATGTGATAAATATAACTATCTTGGAGTACAATTGAATAATGAAGGGAAAGATTCACTAGAAATAAAAGAACGTCTAAGACAGGGAAGAAGAGCCATAAAAAGATTGAACGGAATTTGGTGGCACAATAAGATTTCGAAAAAAAGAAAACTGAATATATATAATGTTGTCGTAAAAAGCATAGCATTGTATGGAGCGGAAACATGGAAGCTAACAGAAAGCGATAAAAGCAAAATAAAAGCATTAGAAATGGATGTCCTTAGAAGATCTTGTGGAATCTCGAGAAGACAAAAGGTAACAAATGAAAGAGTATTGCAAATAGCCGACATTAAAGAAACTATTATCGACAACGTTACCAAGAAACAGCTGATATGGTACGGTCACGTGCAGAGAATGCCAGAAAACAGACTTCCAAAAGTAGCTCTTAAATGGGTACCGACTGAAAGAAGGAAAAGGGGAAGACCTAGAAGAACGTGGGGCGAAGGAATAAGAAAAGCAATGAATGAAAGGAACCTCACGGATGATCATTGCCAGAATCGTGAACATTGGAGAACGAGTCTAGAGGTCGGACAGCGTAGACAAACGCTATAAACCGGCATATATATATATATATATATATATATATATATATATATATATATATATAGTAGGGAGATTAAATTTTTTTTTTCTAAATAGAACATAGGCCAAGCATGTGGTATACAAAATGTGTAATAATTTTATTAGGGTTGATAGTTTTTTTACTGAAATGAAAAATGAATTAAATTGAGATACAATAATAAAATTATTAAGCCTGAAAATGAGAAAAAATTATTCACAAAATATGTCTCAGTTTAGTGCTCCATAGAAAAAATTAGAGAATATATGCCTAAAGTTATATAACATTGAGACTTTAATAAAATTTGTGTCTTAATAGCCAAAGAATAATTATAAAAGGAACAAACAAATTTATAATTTATTGGCATATCAAAAACAAATGTAATTTTTTTTTAATTTTTTATTTTAACACAGATGTAACCATACTTTTTGCATACATAACCCAATAAATTTAGGATTTGATATTAAATTAATTTATGAAACTAGTTGATTTCAAATATGGCTGAAATTTCAAAGATTAGTTTCATATTATATTTAATACAAATTTTCAAAATTCTTCAGATTTTACAAGTACATTTCCATCCAAAATGGTGGATCAAAGATGGACGCCTGGCACTTATTGTCATACGTGGTTTTCATCATGTCTTTGCCAAAAAACATAATCAGTTGCAAAGGAAGCATACTTCGATTCTTACTTAAATTTACTCGATGATAATATCATCAATCATCAATAAATTGATTTATTTGTAAAATTCTTCCAAAATGTATGAGGTCCTAAATCTGTTCTACCTCATATTTTTGAAATTATAATAAATCCAAATAAATGAAAAAATGAATCTTATGTTTATTGTTGTCCTAAGGATGAGTTATGTGTAAAGAATTAAGCTAGTCTTAAAAATTTCAGGTTGTCATGGAATATTTTTTAATCAAATCAGCTTTTGCCTTAGTTTACTGAGCTAAGGATACTGTAAGAGATTAGCAACCAATTTTTTGGTATAAACATGTTTTTCAAGAATCAGAAAATAAACAATGTTATTTTGTCATGGATCAAAATACAGATATCTATGATGTTTCTTTTAACATAATTCATTTTGGTCATTAATTCCAATTTGAGCGTAGCAAAGGATAGCATAATGAAAAGTTTTGTCTACCATTAATTAAATAATAGTGTTGGTAATGACAGAAAATTCATAACACTAAGAATAATTTGAGTAAAATTGCTAAAGGGAAGAACACATCAAAATTTCCCTAATTGAAATCTAGAAATAGCTTTTATCATAAAAATGTTTTAGGTTCACTTCATCACTAGAGCTCTTTTAGTAAATAATTACCTTTTTCTTTTCAACACCTTCTTGAATGACAAAAATAGTTAGGTATTAGACAATATGTTTGTGTTAAAAAGTAGGAAATCGAATGCTAAAATCATTGTTTATTTTCAAATGTGTATTTATATTTTTTTAAGTTAAATGATTGGTAGTTATAGAAATGGAGATAACATTATGTCTATTATTAATTTTTATTTAGAGCAAGACTCATTAACAGTCGTTTTGTCCATGAATTATTCTGATGTGAGTAAATAACAGCCATATCGATAAATTTATATTTATTCTAGGAACCCATTTAGAAGGAGAAAATGAACATGAGGAGAGAAGTAGTGCTAGTTCATGTTGTTCTAGTACAAGCATGGACGATGGTATTAGAAATAGGGATAAAAAGCTCAAAAAGAATGATAATCAACAAGAGAATCAAAATGATGCAAGTATTTTAAATAAATATTTTTTAAACACAATTTTTTTTATTTTTTTTTATTGATATAGAAGTTTTAAAGTATTGCCCAAGATAAAAGAACACGTTTCAGGTGTGATCATGTGCTGAAAAAAAAAAAAAAAATTAAGGCAACATACGAGGAGGTGAGGATTTTTTGTTTCACAGAGCATTTTTGAGGCATTCGGTGCTACAGCTTTGTGCTACCCTGATTTGGCACATGGTGTAGCTGAAGTTTTGAAATAATGATAACATTAAAGAAACTGTTTTTTGTACAGTTTTCTGAGTTGGGTGTGGTGTGAAAAGAAAATATTTTTAAACAGTTTTAAGGATAGAAGTTTATTGATCAAATTCAGTTCTTTAAAAAAATTTTAAAAACATTATTACTTTTCACTTTAAGACTCCACAAATATAAATACATCATATTTCAGTGCATTGTAATCATGGGCCAAGAACCAGCATTTGATTTGAGTGATGTAAAACGAGGAGGGCATGGCGACGGTTCAGGTGCATTACAGGTTTCTCTTGCATATGATGCTCCAACCAGAAAACTTACACTTCATCTTTTGCAAGCTACTGATATGCCTTCTCCTCCTACAAATTTACAGGTAAAAAGTATTTTACTTAATTGTGTATTGAAATTTAATTTTCTTTCCTTTATTCTATATACGGGGATTTGAAGAATCTATTGTATTTAAAGACTTTAAACATGGAAAATATAAATCTTGAAAAAAAAAAAAATTATTAAATCAATATTTAAAAGTAATTAGTGACAACCAACACTCAACCAGTTTAAAATGTATTTGAAATTATAGTTTGTGGATGAAAAATAAAGTAAAATCATGATTATCCAGGGGGTAGATTATTGTACATTCAGTTTATCCACGCTCTTCTAAGGAAAATAAGACTTTTTCCATTTTTATTTCTTGAAGTGAAGTAAATTAAACATTCAAGTCCATCAATGTGAATCACACGATATTTTGTGAAAAAAATAGTATGTCATTATACCTATTAACTCATAATATTAAATTTAAAACCTTTACTGTAAATATAAATTATTAGAAATATTTTTGTGTTTATTCATGTCCTTTTTTAGTCTCTTTCCATATTCTCTATAGAGTTAGACTCTGAAAAACATTTTTCTGTTTCTCATCAACAGTGTTTAAAATAGTTTAAGGGTAGCCATGAGACATCATTAAAGGAATGGAATGATTATACTACTTTAGAAGTCACAATTTTTGATAGATGAATTGCTTATTAATAAACAGAGATTAATTAATAATTACTCCGTTTTGTTATGTTCATCTATCATAATATATTCTGTAAAATATTTAATATAATATTTTAAACTTTTTTAAAAGCAACTCTATCAATTATTTGAATATATATTATAGATCTTCAATTAGTATTTCTTCCACAGTATACCACATTTTAAATTCCGATATTTATTTTGATTTTAGGTAAGGGTTGTTCTCCTGCCTAACAAGAAACAAAGATATAAAAGTAAATGCAGACAAGGAGAGAATCCACAATTCATGGAAAGTTTTTTGTTCCATAGGATTAGTCCAGGTATATTTAATAATTAATTTTAATAATAATGATAACATAATAATGTTAATATTAATTTGGGTTATTAAATGACTGTGGTTCAGGAGAAATTAACATTCTGATTTTTTAGAACAGCTTACACTTTAATTATTTTTATTATAGAAACATTTCATTTCATTTTTAACACATTTTGCAAGTTTTAAATAAATTTCTTATTAATAAAAAAGATGAGATTTCAAAATTATAAACTCATCTGAAAACATTAGTTTATGACTTTTTGTTTGAAATTATTTTTTTAATACAAATTTTAACAATTTTTATTTAAAAACTTTATTTTTTATTTTGAAAATTTCTTTTGCCAGTATTTTTGCAACGTTTGACTGGCTCCCCCTCTACAGCTCATAGACCTCACTATTTTCTTCCTTCTCTGTTATGTTTTTGTCAACTTTAGTCGGACCAAAGATGTGGTGAATGATCTTCCTCTCTAGGACTCTGAGTTCCCAACACTCAGATCTATAAGATAGTACTGGTCTATTGAGAGTCTTATATAGTACCAATTTAGTACATATGAAGTTGGAAGAGGTTCTCATGTGTTAAAAGAGATCAATCATCTGTATAAACTCCAGTATTTTAATAAACTAAATATTTTCTGTTATCTGTGCACTTTTAATTTTATTGTTGCTAGCAAGTGCATTTGATTTTTATTTAGATATTTGTAAAAATGTTTCATATAGTTAATCAAAAATAAATCAGTTACATCAATTGTCACATATTGTGTTAGAAGAACAGAATAGTCATTAATTTATATTTATACATAATTTATACTATTATAAAATAATTATTATTAGTATTAACTAATTTAAAAAACTACTTTTGCAGAGGATATTTCAAAATTAGGCGTAAGATTGAGAGTTTATGCTTGGGAAAGACTGAGAAGGCAAAGATTACTTGGTGAAGCTACATTGAGCTTAGTTCAAGTCAACCTTGATCTTGAATCAAACTTATGGTTAACTATAGATCCTTCAGTTCATACTTTTGTGAGTTTCTATATTTAAAATACTTTAAAGCCTAGTTTATTCATTCATAATATTATTTTTCATGAATAAGATTTTATTCTTAAGTAATTGATTTAGTAATACTAGCTTATTCTTTTTGCTTTCGTTCTTTTTTGAATGACAAGCACATTTTTAACATAAAACCCATAATGAAAACATGTCATGTCTTGAACTTGTAAAAATTACTAAAACCAAAAATAAAAATTTATTTTTTAAATTATAAAACCATCAGTTCAAACTAAACTATATTTGGTATAAGATAAAATGAATCCATAACTGGTCTACAGTAATGTTAAATGGGAACAAGACAGTTTATTCTTCTCCCTGAACAGTTGTGGGAGTAAGTTAGATCAAGTTATCTCTTCAATCAATAACCAGCCATTTTTGTTTAAAAATATTTTATTTAATACCTTTCAGTTCACTTAAAAATTGTCATTACTTTCATAATTAATTTTACATCATTACTATCTGTCATTAAAAGTAAAATCAACCAAGAGAGATATGTTTATTTATAATTGATATATTTATTTATTTATAAGTTTTATTTTGGTTAGCCATGTCTCTGTTGTTAAGGTCATAAACATTTTTATTATTTATTTTTAAATAATTTTTACTATTCATTCCTGGCTTTAGATCTTTACTTATTTCTTATTTTTCTTTTATTCTTATTTTTATTTATTAAAAAATAAATTAATACCCATATTTTGTAAGTTTAATTTGAAATCCATACCCATATTTTGATGGGACAAGTCTTTGTTTCCATAATATTTGTAGACCATAAGAGGTGTATTTTGTCAACTATATTAACTTTAATCTCTATATTTGTATTACCTCATGAGGCTAATGTACTCAACAAAAAAAAAACTTTAATTATATCATCAAAGGTTGGTCTTTTAACTTACTTGTCGATGAAAAAAAAATAATCGTTTCATTTATTTGTATAACATATTAAAAATAAAAATAAAAATATCAGACTTTTTTTGTCTAGAACACTTTCCTAGGGAAATGTTTTTTTTCTTTCTGCTTGACAAAAAAATTTTTAGTTTAGTTAAAAGTTTTTAAATTTACTTTAACAGTATTTTATATTATTGTTGTAAATAGTTTTATATATTAAAAAAAAAAAAAATCAGTTATAACACCATACATGTAATTGAATCAGCTACTGTTTAAAATGTATAATGACATTTAGAAAATACATACTTTAAGAATCAAATGGATTCTAATTACCTTAATTCTTAAGAAAAGCAATAAGACATCAGCTCTATAAAATCTTTTATTGCATACATTTGTTGTTCTTGAATTCTTCTTTCATTACTTTTGTAATTTAATGCTGTTTTTGAAGAGCACATACAATAAATCTCATTTTTAATTCTATTTTCACTCAGTCCATTTCAGTTCCAGTGGGGAATGCCTTATTGTCATTTTATCTGGATTTTCCTTTTGATTTTGTTATACTGTTCACCTTCTATGTCTTCATATTAATCCAAAACTTTGGAAATTGATAAATTTAACAACATCCAAATAACTGTATTATATTGCTATTTTGATTTTAGACAAATACCTGGTGCGGTGATGTTGTAAGTTTGGGTCAAAGTGATAGCACTGGCTCTTCTGTAAGTCTCCATCAAGGTGTTGCTGAATTATTATTAGGTTTAGCTTATAGTGGAACTACAGGGAGACTGACTGTTGAAATAATTAAAGGAAGCCATTTCAGGTATATATAATAAACTATTTGGCATAATGATATGAAGGGATATTGCTTGGAAATATAAAAAGAGTAGTTAAAAAAAGATGTTTTGTAAGACTTCATCGAATACTGAATTAATCTTAGGAAACAATGCTTTAATGAATCACATTTTATGTTTAATGATTAATTAGTTTACTTGGACACTAAGAATGTCATAGAATATTATGAATAATTCTTTCATGCCTAATGTTATTGTTTGTGTGCATAAAAGTTTATTAGAACCAATAAAATTAACTCTATATATCTGTAATTGATTAAAACACAAATTTTAAGACTTTTACCCCTCAAACATTCCAGCAATTTCATTATATAAATGAATTCCATATTGAAGTCTTAGAAGCAGAATTTTATATATTAATCTCATTCCTATATTTATATTGATTTCTCCTGAGATGCTTGTTACTTTAGTTTCCAATTGTATATTTAAACGGATTAATTTTTTTTTTTTAAGTATCAACAAATTTAAAAATTTATTTCAATTCAATGTTTTCATAAATGAGTACACATTATATGAAAGAGATTAATTATATTTCTAATATTGAAGTGCGATTAGGTAGTTTCTAAACTTCTCCCCTGGGATATCATTGTTGGTGCAGTTTCTGGCTTATTTCTCCAGAAGATTCAATTTTTTGTTCCAAACGTTTTCTGACCTTCCATAAAACTTTAGTGTCAGTTGTAGTCTGATAAAAGGCAAGGAGAAATATTTGAAAGAAAAATTGTGCTACCATAAAGAAATAAGCTCGAAACTGTACCAATAAGCTTGATAATTGTTCTGATATAAATCCTTTTAACATCTATTATTATGTTCTACATCTTAAAAATTTCCTCGAAAAATATTTGAATTTTATGATTTTTATTATATTTCAGAGATGCTACATTAAATCGTGCTCCTGATACTTATGTAAAATTAAGTTTAGTAAGTAGTACAGGTCAAGAAATGACACGAAGTAAGACAAGTATAAGAAGGGCTCAACCTAATCCACTGTTCAAAGAAACTTTTATGTTCCAGGTAAACTATATGCCAATCTATATTTAATAGGGATTATTGGTGGCACAGTGGATAGCCTGCCTTTGGCACCATGAGAGGGGGAGGCATTAATATTTGGTATTAATTTCTTTAAAAAATTTAAATGTAAAGTGAAAAATATTACTTTACTAAAAATAAATTTTTATCAAAAGTGAAACAAAAAACAGTTTCAGGTTGTTAATACTTGTCTTTAGTATTGTTTTTGAGATAATGACCAATATACACTCCATTTTCACGTTCAGATCTAATAGTAGATAATAGCCAGAGCAAAGGCTTTATTATGACATTGTTTTCATACTTTGAAAACCCTCCCTCATCTTATGGTTTCAGGAATTAAGTGGAAAACTCTATTTATTTGAGAGAAATACAATACATTATTTCCACTTGTTAAACACCTTAAATGAAAATATCTTGTGATGATTGTGGAATTTTAGTATTGTATTTTGATCAGTCTATTTTTGTTGCCCTTAGGTATAACTATTTTGAAAATATTTAGAGAATTCAGTTGGCTTTTATGTTATTTTGTAGAAATTACAGCCTTTAATGCTGTCAGATACTGTATGAATAATTTTTCGTTTTGGGCATTTCATTAAATTTTCTACGGCATTTATTTCTTTTCCATGTATTTCAGTTTGAAAAATTGATAAAGAAGCATGATCTGGTTCTTGGGTTTGAGTATTCCTGCTGTAGCTATTGTGTATCAGACTGGGGTCCCATTTTCAAATTGGATTCTTTTCTCTCTTCATACTCTATTGTTTGGAATAATCACTTTTAATTTTCTATCTAACACAAAGAGAATTTTAAGATGTCCAATTTAGTTTACAGCTCATTGTAATCTGAGTGCGTTTATATCATCTTTCTTGTTTCTAAATGTGATAAGCTTCACAAATGAGGTTAAATATTACCTCGGAAGCTGTGAAGCATATTTTACTGTACATGCTCTAATTAATCACACCAATCTTTTGTTTCTCTAAAGTCTCTTTTTTTTTTTTTTTTTTTTTTTTTTTTTTTTTTTTTTTTTTTTTTTTTTTTTTTTTTTTTTTTTTTTTTGTGGCATTCATATCCGCTAATACCAGGTTATTGTCAAACTGTGTCATTTTTTTTTTTTTTTTAGGACGTGATCTGTTTTGTGATCTGAAAAAAATTTGCCATTACTTTTAGTCAATTCTAGTTTTCTTATATTATATTAGAAATATTTTGTATTCACAATCATTCTCTCTTAAATTACTGTTATGAGTTTCGGTATTAAACTTATATTATGATTTTCTTTATCTTTCAGGTTGCTCTTTTTCAGCTTGCTGATGTTACACTTATGGTTTCAGTATTTTGTAAGAGACCAATGAAACGAAAAGAGATGTTAGGATGGTTTTGTCTTGGACAGAATAGCTCAGGCATTGAAGAACTCTCTCATTGGCAAGATATGTGCCAGATAAAAGGAGAACAGATTTGTCGCTGGCATGTTTTAATTGAAAAATAATTATGATAACATTGAAAGGAAATTTTGTTTCATTTGAGCTCTGTAAAATGGAGAAATGAATTTAATATCTGAGATGAGTATTAACTCTCTTATAATGCATTTCATATACACTTGTAATATTTTTTACATGTGTATACATAGAATTATTAATCATAAAAATATTGTTGCCAGTTTGTATGCATATTTTAATTATTAATTCATTGAGCTAGAAATGAAACTATTCCCACTCTTCTTGTGCCTATACCTTAATTGTGGACTTGTGATAAATTGCCTCAATCACATTTTGAACACTTGATCATTGTGTTTTACTTAACTATTACATAAGAAATTTTGAATATAGCTTCTTTCAGCACTATTCCATTAGAGAATAATTTTTTCTTTCAAATTTTCCACAGGAAAAAATTACATTTGTACTGAATTTATATACATGATTGTTCAATATTCTTACATATTTATATAACTTTTTTAATGAATCATGACATACCTATATACTATTTGTTGGATATTATTGATTATTACTACTTAGTTTTAATCATAATATCATTTCTTGATATTGGATCGACTTTGTATTTTAAAAGTTATTATCTGTTGTAGAAAGTAAATTTGTAATTTCTTAGATTACTCTTTAACTCATTGGGCAGTTTACGCTGCTGTATTTTAAGCTTGTAATAGTTCCCTTCCATGAAAAGATGATATTTATGATTATGATAATCAATACTTATTCTTAAATATTTCTTGTAAGTAAGAATAGGGAAATGGTTGTAAACATAATTAAACTAGGGTAGGCTCCTGTTTATTTTATTGTTTACATAATTATATTTGTCTATGTTAAATTGGTATGTTTAACTGGATTTCTAGTAAGTGATTTGTAATGTTCTTTCAAATGATAAGTAGGGTAATACTCAGCACATGGTCTTTTAAAATTTGTTATAAACGAAATAATTCTTAGCTTTATAGCAGGAATTGTTTTTCTAATTTGAAGTATAGATTCATCCAATAGAGAAAGTAAAGTATTTTTTCTGCAATTGATAAAAATATATTTCTTAATAAAATCATTTATATTAAATTTAGTTTTTGAAGATCATTATAAAACTTTTTTAATTGAAATGTTTTTATATTTTCATGTTTTAAAAATATATTTTCATTTAAAGTAAATGATATACTATATTTACATTATTTGATTCAAATAAATGCCACTTTACAATTAATATTAGCATAAATATGAAAAATTTTTAATCTTGGTATTACAATATCAATATTTTAAATTTATAAAAAAAAACAAAAAAACTTACCATATGCAATATATTTTTGTTAAAAAATTTATTAGAGCTTTAAGGTTTAATGTAAATATGCATTTAGAAAACCATGTGTAAAATTTTATAATACTTTAACACTTGTACAAATAAGAAAAATGGCGCACAGGTAATACCCAGTATCAGCTGAATATATACACTTTTTAAGCATTCCTAAGCTTTATCACTTTTAAATTTCATGATAAATTTTAATACTTGATACATTTTGTCTTTCGTATAATTGTACAATTAATATTGAGAGTTGTCATATTTTTTATATTTTTATATGTTTTTCTTTCATTTCATTAAGTTACTCAATCTTTAATAATTAATGAATTTAAAAGTATATTTAAATTACCTATGTGGTGTATGACCTAAATTGTATTTACAAAACCAGGAGTCTGGTATTCAACTTGAAAATTTCCTCTCATCATTTGAGTAATTATTGCACAGTTTTTTTTTTGAAATTTTGAAAAACAAAGAAACTATGGCACAAGTTAAACTAAAAACACATCCAGTGTTTAATAAAGTATCTGGTTCATATAAACTATCTGCTCATAATAATGTCAACATTTTATGATTTCCTTATTCATAATATTCAAAAATGAAAGTTAAGTGATCATTTATTTTGATAGGAGAAACACTTTTGAAAACAAAACTATAATTCTGATGAATATTAGTTATCAATTATACTTTATTTGTTAAACACCATAAATTTAATTTTATGTACCTATTTCATCGTTTTTGTGCATGTAAATATCCTGTTTTAAACTAAAAATCATTTACAAAGCATAACAATCATGGTCATAGCAGTTGGATTTGTATTGTATTCTTTATTCACTAATAAAATGAGTCGGCTTAGCCAAGATAACTGTTAAGACATCATTGAAAAAAAAAAAAAAAAAAAAAAAAAAAAAAAAAACAACCAGAAGATAACGTGAATTTACAAAATTTTGGATGTTTTATCAGAACATCATATTTAAGGACATTGATACTCACATTCACTATTATTAGTTATTTGGTGCTGTTTATTTTTAATCACTGTTATCATTATTGTATTTCACTTATATGAGAATCTTTCATATATGATTTTCATATCTATTCAACGATTTAAGATCAATGTTGATGTTTGTTGTTTATTGGCTTTGATGTCGTTATGCATTCTAAAAGGGCCAAACTGGAGGTTATCTTATATATCAGGGTTGGTCAACTAGGCTCCTGCTTTTTCCTTTTTCCTCTTCAAAGCCCTTGGGATTTTGAAGATAGTTTTTTTTTTGTCTATTGAATTTCCAATGAACATGCTTCATGGTTTCTGGGCAGTCAAAACAGTCTTTGGATTGTAATTAGAAGAGGTTTTCTGCAATTCAATGTTTATTAGTTTGAATATTATTATTATTTTTGCACTTTTCTCTTTTTTTTTATCAGTATTAATACATATTAACTTAAATACGTACATTAAATGGATATGTTTCCTACCTGCATTTTTTTACTCAACTTGTGGTGTATCTGCTGCAGTTACGTCTTATGGTAAAGTGGCCCTCGGGGAAGCTGAAGTTGAGCCCTCCTTTATAGGGCATCAACCTAACCTTGGTATAGGTTACTATTTTGTCATGAGGTTCCCACTCAACAAAAGTCAATACCCCTCATCGAGGTCCGAATTTAACAATTTTTAAATCACTTAAGATTTCATTTTTCAAGGAATTGGAAATAATCAATTTTAAATGAACACATATTGATAAAATTAAATTTTTGAAAAAAGTTAGTTTAAATTCTTCTGAAGCATTGAATTGAAAACGTTGATAATAAAATTCCAAAGCAACACACTCGTATTCATGATTTCATATACTTAATTATCTGTATTATGTTATAAATATTCGTATTTTAAACAACTTTGTCCATTATTTTTATATATTAATGTTGGTAATAATTAAAATCTGTGTTAGTGTAAACAAATTTTATTCTTTTGAAATTTAGGAATTGATTGATGGTTTAAATTGTGACTCCAATAAGTATGCAAGTTGTTTAAAATGTAAACTCTTGTTGTTTGCCTATATCGCGTCTGCAGGCTTTTATACATAAAAACATTTTAGTACACAAATTCTTATAAGTCAGAACCTACTTTTTGGCGATAAAAATACTAAATACTGACTAGAGAAGTAAATATCTATAATTTTATATTTTAATTTAATATTTATTTATAAAAATTATATAACATTTAACATACAATGATGGGAATATAATGATCTATAATTTCCTGTATTTTATGATGTATGATTTATTTTTTAATATAATAGAACCTCTGATTTTTTCATCTAATAATCAATAACTTACCTACTACAGTGTAAGCCTATTTTATTGCTTTAAATAATATTTGCATTACTATCTTAAGTAACTGTAATTTTAAATTTTCATGACAATGTTAATTGGTCAATTATCTAATATAAATTGAAAAAGATTGTAAAGGTGCTATATTGAAAAAAAATTAAATTAAAATTTATTCAAATTATTATATAAATAAAAGTCAGAACAGTATTATTTCATAATTATTTACTTTCTTAAATGTCAATTTTATTTATTTATTTGATTACTGTTTTAGGTGCCGTGTACAACAACTCGGGCTAGATAGATGTCAATAGATAAATAGATGTCAATTTTAAAATTGGATGTATATTTTATTTATATATTTATTTTTTCTTTTTGAAAATTATTTAGATGAAGATAAATACATTATGTTTATGAATTTATTATTTTTTATTGTAAAGTCATAAATGTCTGGCTCATAAGTATCAGAAGATAATGGAAAGCAGTGTTCATTAATTTCTAAAAACAAATGCATAATTATATTTTTCTTAATTCTATTATTTTAGTTGAAGCTCTCAGTGCTTCATTTACACTTTGCTCTATAGCAAGATTCACTGATTGACCTATTATATTGTATATTGTTATATTTTTGAATATAAAATTAGTTATATTGCAAATATACAACTAATTTTATAAATATACAAACATTTAAGTTTATATAATTAGTCATTTTAATCAAATTAAGCATTATTCTTAATATTTTAAAAGCTTATTTAATGTTGTTTGAATTTAAAATGATGTTAAACTCTGAAGACATTTTTACTTCAAAGGTAGTTGAACTTTTGCTCGATTATATTCAATGTCTATTTGCCATTATAATATATCATAGTTTGTTATTATCATTATGACTATTTGATTATTGTTAAGACTTTTGTGTCTGTATTCTTAAACTTTTGGCTCTGATGATATTTAAATTTGAATATATGTGGTGGTATATTAAATTTATACCATTAAAGATAACATTTTAAATATATTGTATAATCCTTTGAGATCAATGAAATGAAATGGTTGATTATTGAAGAAAATATAATTACTGGGAACAATATATTGCAAATTGTTCAACCTTGCTATTGAAAAAACAATGCGATATATGTACTCCAATTTTTCATATACATGAAATATTTTGTGTAACCATAATACACTTTTCGTTGTAAGCTATATTAGATTATTTTCATTTCAATTAATAATGAATTTCTTTTAAGGTGTTAAAATTTATAAAACCTATATTTTACTTGATAACATTGCTTGTCTTTCTTTGTAGAATAATCTTGTTGGTTGGTTTTGTGTTAATAATGTCTTTTGCGAAAAATTTTTTAATAATGTTTATTTTATTCATGATTTATAGTTTATTTATGCTAGCTTATTTTCAAAAGTGTATTTATAATGTAACTGATTTAGTATTATCTTGTTTAATCTTAAGCTACTTATTTTTGGCAGATTAATTATTCTAAACAGGGACCAAAAAAATTATATTTTAAATGTATATAATGTGAGAAAGTATTTCATGTAATATGACAATCTGAAATGAAATTCATGGACAGTGAAACACACTAATTAAATTATTCATGTGTTTGAAAATTTGTATAATGCTTTTTAATCTTAGTATTGCATTCCATCCAAATATTTTTTAGACATTTAAAGTATTAGTAGTTTAATAATTTTGAATAAAATATTGTCTTATTTGTAAAGAATAAAATTATCATAATTTGCTCTTTTTAGCGTTTGATGCTCCAGACATGTTGAAAACAAACTTCCCTATAAACTACTTACATTAAAACATATCCAATATTGAAAGACCAATTGTTTAATATTTTTTGTGGATTATTTTTTTTAAATACTTAAAAAATTTAGAGTTGTAATTCAGTAGTAACAAAAACATGTCTGAGCAGAGATAAATAATCTGAAATGATTTCATTCCAATACAGATTAATATGTGATGATGGTTATAGAAATACGCTTTATTTCTGTGATGGATTAGTACATGAAATATTATAAAAGCTATTGTTACTAGATTTTGCTAATATATTTTTAATCTAATTTTCTAATGAAATGAAGAAGTTGTGTACTTGAAATAAGTCGAAATACTAAGAAATCACAGAATAATTTTAAGAAAGGTTTTGCATAGCTGAGAAGGGAGCTATTACTGATGTAATTTATTAAGTGTTACCATATAAGTGTTAAAAATTGCTATAAATCTATTAATGATATGCGTGTTTTACATCAATTTTAGAAACACGATTGTTATTCTCCTCAATCAGGTTTAAATAACCTGGCTTATTTACTTGAGAACTTTCCTTATTAAATTATATAAGTACTTTAAATAACTGTGCATTTATTATAGATACTAATATTTATGTGTTTTACACTTGTCACTTAAATGAAGTGGTTTATTGTATTTTACATAATGATAAAAACTTTGTATCTTACACCAAAATGGTGTAAATTAATAGCATCATTAGGAAATCACATACACTAGCTTTTATTAATTATTATTGTTATAAACAATAATATTATTGATTGTTTTGTTTTCATACCAAAATATAATAATTTAGGGCTAATCTCTTCAAGTTTAAAAAAAATTGTTGGAAAGTTTGTTTTCATTATTATACTCAATGCAACTGTTTGTTGAATGATGCAAGTACGTGTATGCATATGTGATTGTGCATGTACTTGTGTGTTTTTCTTGGTATTAGTTATAGTATTATTAATGTTCCTTTGACGGGTTGATTTGCTTCAGATGCATTTTACCTTTTGGATATTTATAGCTATAAACAGTTAGCAAATAATGATGAATAATTATTTGTTTCTAACTGAATATTTAGTCTGCATCACTGATTAAGGCATCAGAGAAATATTTTTATTAGTTAATGATAGATTTCCCATAATAAAATTCTAAATTGTTTATAAATGTATAGCATTCCTCAGTTAATTTTGAGTTTTTACATATGGAGGACAATTAGGATATGATTCTTTAAATTGTTGAAATGTATTTATTTAACATATCCAAAGCCTATTCAAGTTACTTTCATTTTTTTTTTTTTTTTTTTTTTTTTTTTTTTTTTTTTTTTTTTTTTTTTTTTTTTTTTTGTAATATCTGTTAAAAACAAACCAAAGTACTTAATTTAGCACAAAAACTTGAGCACAACTTCACCTTTGTTCTACAGAAAATTATGTTAAGAGATGAATTTTTATCTTTGGGTTATAAATACTAAATTTTAATTATTGATATTCCAATTGTATTAATTTTATTGTCTAAAATGGATCAAGTATAATAATGATAATTCATATTTTTTAAATAATATCTTGTATAGAATTTAATTTATTAGCAAGTGATTTCATAAAAACAATTTTTTTTTTTTTTTTTTTTTTTTTTTTTTTTTTGCAGTTAAAAAAACAAAAAATGCAGACAAAAAAACATTGAATATATTCATCCACTCAATAATTACAAAAATTATTTTTCATAATTATTTTAGGATATTGCTTTAGTTTTACAATTAACTATAGATCAAGAATGTTTAATTCAAAAAAAAAAAAAAAAAAAATCTTCAAAATATATTTGTTTTCCAGTCGTACAAAAGAACTTGGATAATTCATTGAAGTATTTGAAAATATAATATTTTTAGTGTTTAAATTTTGATCTTTAATATGTAATTTCTTAATTTTGACCATTACATTACCATTTTATAACAGGGTGCTTATGGAGAGTGCTCAGATAAGGCACATCCACTACTGAAATTTTGCTGTTTTGGGCATTTGTATTATACACTATGAGCTAGTTATTGCTTTAGACAGACAGCTGTCTTCTTCCACTCACTATATTCGATCAAAAGATGATTAAATCCTCAAGGAGTCCATTTCAGTGGAGGTCAAACTATTAGCATTGAAATCCTTAACTTTTAACCATAATTTTAAAAGTAAGATGTTCTGAAATATCAAAACAATGCAGAATTAATACGATGACATTAAAAATTATGATTATAAGCATAAAGTTATTCAGTATTATAGCTTTAGTTGTAACATTAGTACTTGTTTGTAAAGAGATTTGATGTTTAACTGGACCCACCTGAGCATCCTCCAATAGTACTTATTATATTTATTAAAACATATACTCTAATAGCATAATAGCAGTGAATATGAACTTTATAAAACAGCACAATGATATGATGCAAGTACTGTAAAAACTCAACTTCATTAACAGCGCAACATAAATTTACCTGAGAAAGATGCTCTAATATTTAATTCTCAAATATTTTTGTTAATAATAAACTTTCTAAATGCATAAATTTCAGCTATTTATTTTAGGTTGATATTACTACATTCATACCACTTTTTATATTATTGTTTCATATAATAATATTATTTACAGAATTAAGACTATTGCTCCATGACTCAGAGAAATGTAGTTTATACCTCAAACTTTGGTCATGACCTACGGATATGTTAAGACCTAATCTAAATAAAAGTTGTCAAAAGTATAAAAATCATCCTCAATTTTTAAAAATAATTTGTTAGTATTAATTAATAATATGTATATGAACATACACACATTTAAATGTTTAAGTTTTTCCATTACCTAGGTAGTGTAAGGAGATGTCAATTTTATAAATTCTATATCATTTATTAGTTATAGTTTCAAGTATATCTTTCACAAATATAAATATTGAATAAGACCAATAACATGTAAATTATATATTTAAATGCTTGAATTATCTTTTATTATGACTTTTTTATGCTATTGCTATCACTACTAATTTTAAAACTGATGAGAGCCTAATGATGGGAGGATATATTGGAAAAGTTTCTGTATCTGATGTGTTAACATTAACTGTAGATGATTACTTAACTAAAAATATTATTTTCCTTTCTTTTTGTTTTTAATTTTTACATTAAAACATTTATTAGTTGTTTTTTACTTTAACCTGTGTTTGAATACTTGTTAGTTGGCATATTAACTAAAGATATTGGCGAGAGAAATTATACTTCAAATTTTAACTAATATATGATGACATGAATTTTTTTTTCATTACAACGAATTACTGAATTGTACTATTTTGTATACATTATTTATATACCTATTATATTTTTCTTTAAAAATTATAAACATCTTAATGAATGAATTATTTTTTTTTTTATATTAAAAGTAAGATTGTTATCTAATGCTAAATTTTTGAATTTGTTTCCCATATATTATTATAATAGATTTTTAAAAAAATTAATATCTCAAAATTTATTTTCAACTTATTAGGTATTTATTATGTGTTATTACGACCTAATAACCAAGCAAAATAAATAGTTAATTATGTTTTTTATCTTAAATTATTTATTATTTTTCATAGTAACATTTTTGAATTAGAGCTGGTCTTTAATGTAAAAGATTTTGTGATTTAGTATTTGTATCAGCTTTATAATACATTTTTTCAGATATGGATATGTGTGAATCCTATTCTCTTGTTTATTTTATGTTTAAAAATAAATTTGCATATCCATTTTGGTATGTTCCTTTTTATTATTATATATAATAGGTTATAAAACCTATTATCTATATTATGTCATTAATTTTGAATATTCACCAAACAGTGCATAAATTAAATTTATTAAGCTCTAACTTTCCAGCTCAACGTTAAATATACTGTTTGAAAATACACTGAAGCGAAAATCATTATCTTAGTTGCCCACTGTGTTATCATATATATTTGGTGTATTTTTTGCAAAGTATTCAATTTGGTTTTCATAAATAATCTAATGTTTAATGTTAGAATTACCTTAGTAATAATGATATTATAATCCAGATCTTGTAAATTTAAAACCGATGAAACAATCACATTAAATACCTTTGAGACTTAATGTGTAAAATACAATATTAAATTTTTCTCTTTATTCAAGATTTCAGCACTTTAATAAAAAAAACAAAAAACAAGTATTATATGTCTATACATTGTACTGTAATAGTACAGATTCTGCTGAATAATGCTTCAAAACATGTTCTTTGATATGGAATGTAGCAATGCAGAGTTTTTAATCTATGTTATTGGATACATTAAACTGCATTAATATGTTTCCCTTAACTATTATCGCCTCAACTTTATCAACTTACATGTTTCTGATAATATATTATATGTATTTCTGAGGTGTTTATTGGTGTTTTATGGAATATCCTGTTATGTATAAATATAATGGATGTCGTCAATAAAATAAATTGTAGCTGTTGAATATTCACTGTTTATAAACTATACGATACTAATGTGTTACTATTGTGTACATATGTGACATTTGAAAGTTTGAAATATTTTCTTTAGTTAGATTTAACTCAACTTTAGATAAATTTCTAAATGTTTAAAAATATGTATCAATGTATATCATTAACTACAAATTCACACAACACCAATTTTATTGTTAAAGATTTCTAAGTGTTTTTTTATTGAGAATTTAGAAGGTATATTGAACATTTTCCAAGATATATGTCAATGGTTATTAACTAACTTGAACCAATAAAAAAAGCTATTTAATTCTTTTATTACAATCATTGAACAAAAATAAAAAAAATAAAAAAAATTCAACATATAAAACGAAATATTGCCTCAGATATATTTAATGAATTTTTTTTTACTAAAACATTTTTTTAGCAATTGAGATAAGATTACAAAAAAAAATGATCTTCCGTTTGTTTTCTCAGGAAAATGAAACGCTTTTTTAAATATTTTTATTTTATATAAAAATATTATCAACTTAAATGGTCTAATAAGTATATTATTATTAACATTCAGATCAGATTTAAGTTAAGTGTACCAAAAATATTGATTAGTTTTACACAATAAGAAGGTATAGTTTTAATATATAGGTCACTGCATTTTGTATATATATTTTTAAAACTTTTTTACTTTTGCACTAGAAGTCCTTCTCAAAAGGCCTTTGTTACCTGTCATATTTGTAATGTAAACATTAATTATAAAATTAATAATACATACTACAGAATGGAATCATAAGCATGTTGATTATTAATCCACCTAAACCCATTTTCTTATTATTATTATTATTATTTTGAATCTGCTGTAATTTGCATTAATAATGACCTAGAACAGAAAGATATAATCTTTATTCTTCAGGGGAGGCTTGAATTATAAACTTTATCAGTCTGTGATTAGCCCATGATTTCATAAGAATTATTTATTTGTAAGTGATAGTTCACTTCTTTAAGTTGCTTATTTCTTTGTTTACCGAATATTAAGATTTTTTGCAAGCTCTTTAAAAACAAAGGCATCTAAAATTTTTCATTTATTTATCATAATCTAAATTTATTTCCACATATGCTTTTTTCTGGTACAGTGAATTCAGTGAGTGAGCAGCTGACTACTTCAAGTATCTCTGGTCTGAAAATGATGATATATAGTTTTATGAACTAATCCTAAAATAGAACAGTATAAGGAATTGAAGAGATGTGTTTGTATTGATGATTGTCTAACATTGCACAAGGGTAGTAACAACATTAGTGTTGTTAAAAATAACTTTAGTTTTTTTTCTAAACCATGATAGAGGAATATCACAGATTGTGGCATAGGGAGCGATTGCTGCTCCTCCATAAGATTAAGATATAATTATAATAAAATAAATTCATTTGAAAGACAAAGTTTTAATTTACGGATTACATTAATCAAATTTCCAGTTGTCCATCCTCCCTTCCTTAGTTGGGTTATTGTTGTGTGAAGATAGAACCCAATTAAAATTTATTTATGTTAAAAAAAAATCTTTTAAAGAAAGTATATTGAAAGGTGGAAAAAACTTTCATGTTATTCATAAATATCAGCAAGCACATTACTAAGGTTGTCAAGCTTCTTGGCTAAATGAAATAACTATTTAAAGGGAGCAAAATAATGTCAGTATTGCGACTATAACCTATCTTAGACAGCTACTTTAGCTACTGGTAACATGGAAAGACTGAAACCTGATATGTTTTTAGCTGTTTATCTGGAGCCTAAATATGATTTTACAATTACAATGTTAAAATAATAATTAAAATATAACTTCTCTAATTTACACACCATATCTAATCTTAAGATTGAGCCAAACAACAATCTTATACGTACAATTACATAATAGTATACAGTATTACTACTATACTAATATACAAGTACTAATATAAGTACTGTTGTGTTTATGTGTGGTATAACTAAAATGTGTAGGGAATTTCATTGTTGTAGAAAAATATTCACAACATACCAAAGTACTAATGAAAATTAAAAATAACAGTACCAATGCTTAAACTTCAAAAATAATTATAAAACTTATATTAAACATGATAATAAGAGTTAATAATGTTTTCAGGTATTAATAATCAATGTGACTATTATAAATTTAAAAAAAAATAGTCCATATTTATATGCATGCTAACAAGATATTTGACTGTCACCTATGATAAACACAGTTGAAAGCTTAAAACACTCTATCATTATCATTACGATCTCAGGCTTTTAAGTACTCCTAAGCGATCATTTTGCAGCGGTATTTATTCATTGCCCACTTCTGTTAGAAAAATTATAATTTTCTTCACAATAATATAAAATAATTCCTGACACTTCCACACTATTTTAAAAAGGACAGCAACTTTTGGCAGCCTTAAACTGTTATAAAATAGATACATTTGTCAGGCTAGTTTGATCATCAGTACAAATTACTGGAAGACTATTGGGTCAAGTATTGGCAAATGTTTCAGAAATACAGATGGAACGAAAAATTCCTAACTTAGCAATGTTTTTATTTTGTTAAGAACAGACTTGGTTAAACTTTTTTTTTTTTTTTTTCAAGAATATTTGCTAATATATGTGGCATATTGCATTGATTTAAACCGTTGCATACTATACCATTATGATGGCAGTGAATATAAGGAGTTAGTCTTGATAATTTTGTTGAAAAAATTAATGTGTATTATGGAGTAGGCATACATTATGTCAGTGAGAATTATAGTCATACTTTTGTGGGACATCTAGAGATATGATATCCATAGAAATCTTACCTCTCAGTATTTTATCAGGTTGTCCCACATAAAAAATGTACGTTTTTGAAAACAGGAAATAAATATAAAAAATAGCAAACAAATGAAATATATTCTATTTAAAATATTCACCATATTTTTCAAATCACATCCCAACGACTAACCAAGTTTTCAATACCATATTTAAAAAATATGGATATATGAAATATATCCAATTTCTCTACTCCCTTCCACCCTCGTTTCATTGATACTTCAACGCGCCAACTCAATATCACCGTATTGTACTTCATAAACGAATATTTTCCCGCTCCCACCTAGGTCTGTAGTTCAGATACCCGACGCTAGATCTCTCCACCCTCCTTTCCTCCCTTTCAAGTATCATCTATTTCCCCCTTTCTTCAGTTTGTTTGTTTACCTTTACCTGAACGTAAGGCATTTTAAAAACATTTTTATCTAGTTTTATTTTATTATTTTTTGTTTTGGTTGTTTGTTCTTTACCACTCAATATTCATCCTTTATTCATTAATATATCCTTTTCCTTTCTCCAATTTAAATGTTAGTGCACAATTTTTTTGCTAAATTTCTTTTTCCTCACTTTTGCCCCTTATTTCATTTCCTTTCTTTTTCCACTGTACACACTTATAATTACCCTACTATATATGTCCCAATATTTATCATATGTATCAGTATATTTATCACTACTTTATAGCTGTACTTTGTATATTTGATTTATTATTAACTATCTAGTTAACTCCCTACTGTTACTAGTAATTTTATTCATTTTGTACCAACTCATTAGCTTTACCACTATATCTCATTAACTATATATCTACCATTTCTTATATTTACCTATTATATTGTTATATTTACTCATTCATTATCACTCCTGAAATATTCTTTCCAATTCTAATTCAATAGTTTACATTTATTGTACTGGCTTCATTGCCTTCAGATATTATTTCAGTTATCTGTCCTCAATATATCAATAACTCTGTATCTACTCATTAAGTATTAACTCAATAACTTGTCCTCATTATCTCAACAACTTAGCATCTACACTGTTTATGTTCACCCATTATTTTGTCGAGATTACTCATTAGCATTTAAGTAACTATCACCCATTTTAATTCTCATTTTAGCCTCAATTCAATAGTCTTTACTGGCCTTAAGGCCTTTATATATTGCCTTTAAGTTACTATCCTTACTCTTATACAGTTATTTATGTTTCATTTTATGTTTATTCATTTTTCTCACTCATTCCTATATGTTCTGGTGTGTGTTTATTCATACATTTTTACAATGTAGTCATACCTCTTTGCTTGTTTTCTTTTTTTCTAGCCCTGATGAAGACTTGCATTGCAAGTCGAAACGTTGGCTTTAAGAATTAGAATAAAATAAACATTTTATTCTGATCTACTGAATATCTATGACTGCCTACCCTAATTATCTACATCTCCCATATTTGATAAAGTTTGAGTCACGTAATGAAACGAAGCCAGATAAGCGATTTTTTAATGTTCGAATCACTTGTAAACAATTTCCCACGCATGAAGTCATCTAAACTCCGAAAAAAGTGATGGAACAGTAGAATATGGGGATGAGGTTGGACTTCATAACCCAACTCCTTTGATTTACATATATCCTGTCTGGTACAAATATTATGTCTGGCGTTACCATGCAACAGAATAGGTAACTGTCTTTAGTAAAGTTTTGTTGCATTCGGTCAAATTGACCATACGATATTGAATTGATAGTTTCCCCCTTCCATAAAAAAGAAAAATGGAAGACCCCGACCACAGAGCACCGTACAGTAACCATTAATTATTTCGGAGAAATATTATGTTATGGTATTTGAATAAGTGGCTTATCAACATCTTACCTGTGACCTGATCGGCGTCCATTGACATACATGATCCATGGCAACGAGATTACCAAGTTTAAATCATAATAAAATTATTTGGTGATCGTGTGTTTTCATTTTCATATTTCAACTGAAAATAAAATCTGTATGCCAGCGGGGGGGGGGGATTAGTAGGTTTTATTCATAGAATTTATAGAATATTTTCCCGGGAATCAACAGGCAATACTTTAATCATCCATAAATATAAACATTTAAGAAATCAGACATTTCGTGCGTGACAACCCAACATTCCATGATGATTAGATACCATTTAATGTAAAATTAATATTAAATTAAATTAATGTGTTTACTCAGTCTATCAGTACTGAGCCTATTAAAATTATTCATACATAATCAACTGATAAACTGGCAATAAAATGTAAAGAACGGATATTTCCAAGCTGATTTAAAGTTATATCAATTGGAAAATTGAACTAAAACATGCAAATAGCTCGTCGTTGTTTTTGTAACTTTGGTGTGGTATGCCAATTTGATCGAAGAGTTTTTTGGGCAACAGAGTGAGGTTAGGGCAAATTTAACGCAGTTCCTAAATCACTGACTTCTTATATCATCATACATTCATGTCACTATATTATAGCAATGTTTCTGTATTTATGGAGTTAAATTTTTCAAAAGCTGAAAGTTTTCACCCTTCCAATGGTACATGTGTTGCTTTAATTCATTATATTTCACTATTAAAGAAATATTAAATCCTAGAAAGTACTTTTTATTTATTTTATTTTTTAAATATTTTAATGAAAAAGTATCACATTCTGTCTTAAAGAGGGCAATAAGTAATACGGATCCATTCACGTAAAATGTATGCTCAGTGATTTATGTATTTATTGCGAATATTGCATGAATGGAATTGTTGTTTTATTTTTAATTTTTAACTTACTTATTGCCTTACCGAAAGGCGAGACAATAAAAATAAAAAATGTAATATTTTTCCAATAAAAGATGTCAATAGAAACAAAAGTTTTAATTGTGCATATAATTCATATTAAAATAAGGACATCACAGATTCAGTCCAGTGTTCTATTGCATGTAAATAATTTCCATGATAAAGCACATTTAGCAATATAATCCAGATTTCGAATGGTATAGTTGGATTTAATATAGCCTTATTCTATCTTAGATTACTTTTTATATTGTGAGGTATTGGATGATAAGAAAATCATGCATTACCTCATTCAAAAATTCATTATGAAAATTTAATACATTTTGGGATAGTTTCTTCTACCGGAACGAAGAACTTTTTTTTAAATTATATTATTTGCCGCTTCTATGGGAATTTTTTATTCGAAAACTGTTTTCGAATGTTAAACAATCATCACCAGTTCTAAAAACATACAAAAAAAAAGAAAGAAATAAAATAAAAAAATCAGCAATTTTCTACACAGATTATATATATTTAATTTTAAAAATGTAAGATAAATAATCAAACAGTAATATTCTCACCTACGGTGGCAAAATGGAAGAGCTTCTATCTAAAAGAGTTGTAATAAATAAGCACATTTTATTGTACAAAATTTATTTATCTACATTAATTAGCCAGGGAAATGGGCAGTTCTTTAGTGTTTTCCTATGACTGATCGTTTTGTTTTCTGTCCCTAATGGAAATTGATCAATGTTATAACTGGCCTATTAGAAATTTTTATCTGGTCATTTAAGCAAAAATATGGATTGGTTTTGAACGATTATATAATATCTTATTATTGTATTACCTTATATTTCCTTTTAATCGTTTATTTACTGATCGTCCAGTTTTTCCGATGCATTTAGATCCACATTCCTTTTAGTTCATATTATGGTAGCCGCTGTTTGTTTATAATTTTTTTTGCAAAAGGTTGTGAAAGGTAACGATGTATTTTTTTTTTTTTTTTTTTTAAACAAAGAAACAAAGCATAACTCAGCAATTTAATTTACTTACCTTAGATAGTCCATTGTGAAATTTGGAATTCAATCAAGCCGAAAAAGACATTTAGTCCAGTCAATAAACATGTTGTAGAGTGCATCAAATATGCGATTATTTTTTACCTCAGGGCTTCGTTAAGATTAGTTAGAAGATAAACATACTTAAAGTTCCCGCCCCTGGGGAGTGAGCTAGCTGTGGGGGAGAGGGAAAGGTCCCATTTTGGGGTTTTTCAATTATATCTCGAAAACGGTGGACTCTAGAAAAAAATGTTACAAATAAAAATTAAAGCTAATTAAATTTTCTATAAAATTGCTGATATACATATTTGTCGAACTCCCAACGGTTTATGAGATATACGTTATGAAAAATCGATAATTTTCGAAAAACAAAACAAAACGTTTACTTCACTTATTGTCAAACATATGCTTTAAGTGCCAGAAACGTATATATGAAATTAAAGTAAACTTAATGCTCTACAAGGTAGATTCTGACATTTTTTCTGGGAAAGGATATTGGAAGGCAATAGAAGCAAATGTTTGACAAAAAGTGAAGAGAATATTATTTTTTGCGAAAATTATGGATTATTAATAACATATGTTCGAAAACCGCTGGAAATTCGGCCAATATATATATATAGAACCAGTTTTATACGAAATTTAATTAGCATTAATTTTTATCTGTAATATATTTTTCTAGAGTCCACCGTTTTCGAGATATAATTGAAAAACCCAAAAATGGGACCTTCTCCCTTCTCCCCTCCGTTAGCTCAACCCCCCCCCCCCCCCCAGGGGCGGGGACTTTTAGTATGTTTATCTTCTAACAACTCCTAACGAAGCCCTGAGGTAAAAATAAATAATCGGATATTTCATGCACTCTGCACCCCTAATTTCAGCACTGATTGACTTGACTAATTGTGTTCATGAACTTTGATATCTAACACAAAAATTTCTTACATGTAATTGTAAATAAATACGTATTTATTCTAACTGCTGAAATAGAAGTTTCTTTTTCGTGTTCCAAGTTTTATATTACATTTCTGTAAAGAATTAATATTTTTTTATAATGACATAATACCAAAAACGTGATGTTAAAAAAAAAAAAAAGTTGGTTGCTTAAATTCTTGATTCAGTATTGTAGAAGTTATAGAATTTATTTTTTGTTTTAGTTCTTAAAGCTCCATAATTTTAAAAAAAAGAAAAAGAAAAAGATTTTCTATTCCTAGAATAAATAACAAACTGTGAAGATGAATCTCAAATAATTATTATAATCAATGAATTCCATGTTTTCACTTCAATCAACCTATTTTTAAGCGTAGAAATATAAATTAATAAAATGGTCGACTAGTCGGCGCTATTTGCCGAATAATTACCGAATACAAAATTAGTCGGCCAATCTCTAGTTCATATACACCGATTTTTTGGAAGGATCTACTCTAGTGGTGATTCAAAAATACTGGACCTGTTACAAAGTAATAGGTTTTTTAGAAAGGGTCTACTCTAGTGGTGGTTCAGAAATAGTGGACCTGTTACTTTGTAACAGGTATGGGCTGACTGAACAGCGTACCTGTTCAGATTTCCATAAGTAACAGGTACGAGATACTTGCATACTTTAGTACTAGTAACAACATTCACACGTATTACCTTCGTACTGATGTACTACCGTTGACTAGTATTTTTTACTTGTCATCTCTACCTGTTACCAGATACTGGTTTACCTAAACCTGTGTTTTTACTTCCACTCTCATCAGTGAAACGAAACAAAATTTATCAAATGTTTTCAAAAATTAGGATTGATGAATTAATTGCCACTTCTATTGAGATTATTTTATTAGAAAACTAGTTTCGAATGCTAAACATTCATCTTCAGTTCTAAAACATACAAAATCTTTTCAACAAATCAGTACTATGTTACATAGATTATATATACTAAAGTTTTTAAAAAGGTAAGACAAGAAATCAAGAAACATGGGCACTCACCTTCGAGGTAACTAAAATAGAAATGGACTTAATTTGTGAGAAGTAAAAAGGTGAGCTGGTAGGTTAAATTAGAAAAAAATAGAGAAGGCTGGTGATCAATTATAGTGCAGGCTTTGACTCAACAATTTGTAACACCAGCCAATAATAGTTTAGAAAAATTGTAAAATGCAAATAACATTGACTTTAGTGCATCAAATTTACAACTGTTCTTTAATTTGTAGAACATTCGGAAAATAAATTATTTTTAATTTTTTTTTGTTTATTATTGTGAAAGTTGGTTTTTTGAATTATTACTTTTGAAACAAATTAATGATTTTAAAATTTTATTTTGACAATAGATTAGAGATTTATATTTATGAGAGGTATGATAAATAAGTTAGATAGAAATTATGTTTGTTTTTTTATTTTATAGTTCAAAACAGTAGGATTCAACATCAATGTAAAAAAAACATCAAAATCATTGTTCATCCAAAAATAAACATAATTGTGAAGAAAAACCTTGTTTCAGATAAAATATGGTCTGTCCTTAAGAACTTTATTAACTGTAAATTGATCATCACTGAATTTTTTTTTTTAAGTTGGGTCTGATATACTTAAGTATGAGTTTATCAAGGGTATTATTGAAAAATGTAATCAATTTTATTACAGTATTGACAATTGTTTAATTATTTTTAGCCAGGTTAGGGTGACCTCTTTTATGCAACTGTTATGACCTGATGAACCCAATGCTGCTCTACCCTTACCTGCTCTTTTAGTGATTTTCTATTAAACCAGATATCATTCTGTATGGCCTGCCATTGCTTATCTATTTTGTTAGAAGTATTCTGTTTATTGTTTACTGAGATCTTCTGGAAATATTTGGATGACAGAACCTTCACCTGGAAGTCTCTGTGAACTTTACAAAAACAATATATTTATTTACATAATATAGTAAAGGGTGAGTACCTCTTAGTGTAAAAAAAAAATTAGATAAAGCTGCATCAAAAATGTAAAAACCACGTTTTTTACCATAAAAGCTGTAATATCACCATTTTGTTAATATACAATATTTTTTAAACTTTGACCACATTTTTGGTTTTAATAGTAAATTTCTCCATGAAATCGAAACATAATCAATACTTTCAACATATCATTTGAAAGCTGATTAAATTTGCAAGTTTTTGTGAGATTTGCAGTTTTGTGGATAGTTTTTTCGAAAAAAGGTGAGTGTTGAAGTAATATAAGACATCGTAACTTCCCTAAATAAGGTGAAGATCAAGCTGTTCTTTAGGTCACAATTTTGTGGAATTCAAGGTTACTAGTACTCTGCTCTTATAGGAAATTTAATGCTAAATCCGAAAATGTGGTCAAAGTTTAAAAAATATTTAAACAAAGTGAACATATTACAGTCTTTATGGTAAAAAACGTGGCTTCCTCAAAAAAGTCTTAGAGTTATTGTATATCTGCAATGGATTGGAATAGAAAGGTGAGGTCTGCGGCATTTTTGATCTAGTTTCACCCAATTTTGTTTTTACCCTAAGACATGCTTACCCTGTATAAATAATAGTATTTATACTATACTACCTTCTTATTCATATTTCTGAAATACATTAGCTTGGTAACTTAAATTCATTCATTATTTTATCGCTGTTTGTTTGGATGAAGGTAATAAATTTATGTGAACTTTAGAATGTTTTTTATTTAAATTTAAGAACAAAAGAGCATTTAATTAACAATGCCAATATTTTTGATAAAATTCAATTTCAATCACTTTCATAAATGTTAAGTAGTCATGTTTACTTTAGCATCAAGATCTACAGACTGTACTCTAGAATTTGGAACTTCTTACTAATTCTACACCTTTAAATAAATGTTCCCAACAATAATACAATTTATCTTTAAAATTGATTTTCTACTTTAAATTCTACTTCATTTATCTATATACAATAGACGAATTGAATAAGTTCTTCATAAAAATGGAACAAAATACAAATTCACATCTGAATACATTAACATTGAAATATGCCTAAGATATAATTAAGTAGTACAAAATCTATGTGCAATTCAAAGAACTAAAAATAACAAAGAACAGTACAATTCAAAACAATAAATCTGTTCGACACAATCGACAAATTTAAATTATGATTAATAACATGGAAATTACAACATTGTTTCCATATTTAAATAACTTATGTAAAAAAATGCAACCATTAAATAAAAGTCATGTAATAATTTACAAAGTCATAAAAAAATTTCCATAATTAAAATACAAATATTCATCTCATCGGAAATAAGAGTTGTAAAGAGGTAGCTCTATTAGTTCTGCTACTGATGAGATAAGTTATATCTATCAATTACTTTCTACATTTAACTGATGGAAAAACATTAAGAAGATATACACAGAATACCTTAACATTGAAAAATACTTACAAATTTATTTCAATAAGAAATATATGTAAGGTTTTGATATATATACATTAAATATCTTATAAACATCATTAATAAATAAAGAAAATGAAAAACTAAACATTCAAATACTTGATTATAGCAAAAAAAAAAAAAAAAAAAAAAAAGAAATTCAAAACATTTTACAGGAATAATAATGTTTAAAAAATGCGGATCTTTGTAATTGAATCTGAATTGAAATGCTAAAAATATTTTCTCATTTCAAATTCCCAAGCTTCCTTTATTTTTCATGTTTAATTATTCCTTTTTTTCAGTTCATGATTGAAGCCTATTGCTGCGTGAGTTCTGTGCAAATAAAACACCTTGGTACATCGTACCATTGATATCCATACTCACAACTAATGAATTTTCAGATCCTCCTCTTCCATCACCTATAAAAAACAAAACATATATATTATTTTATGTAAATAAATAAATAGATAACTAAAATAAAATTGTTGATTTAATTGTGAAAAGATTTAGTTTTCACAAAATACATGGAAGATTGAATTTATGTTATGTTATAATGAATGTTTAACATTAAAAACTATGGAATAAAATAATTCCAATAGAAGTGGCAATAAATTCATCAATCCCCAAACTAAAATTATATCTCCTAATCTCAACATTACAGGGCAAAATATCTTTTAATATAAGCAAAGTATAGCCATAGCAAGAAGCTACAGCCAGGAACACTGTTTGAACAAGACAAAGATATCAAATATGAAGAAATCAATTGTAGTGTCTTATTTTAAAAATATTACAATGAAATGAGAAAAATATAAAAAACAAAAACAGTTAATTGGAATAAATGAAATTACCTCTGCTCGAAATTTTTATGTGTGTTCCAGTGATATTGACATCATCACTGTCAGGGTAATGCCTTTTTGGTGGAGGTGGTGGTAGAGGATCTTCCCTTTTTTCTAAATTTAGGGCCTCTTTTTGCATTTCTTGTGGTGAGCTATTGTTGTATAAATTCCACAGGGTAAGCCTTGACATTTCAAGAGGATTCACACTTACACCACTTCCTTCTGTCGGCGATCCTGGAGGGGAATCTGAAAAAAAAAGTAAACATCCATGGTGAACATATATTTTGTTATTTTTCTTAATTCAACTACATTTTTTCTGAACCTAAATAATTCTCAGTACTTAGTGTATCCAGATTTGTTTTCAATAAAATCAAGACTTAGTTTAATTTCGATTAAAATATCTTTCTAGTATATTATTTCTATTAATATTATTTCATTGTTATACTCACTCTGTTTGTGAATGGGTGGTGTTGTAGCTGAAGCCCTAAACTCCTTGTTAAGTAGTTTTACATACTCGACCATGCGGTATTCAATATCTGTAGGTACTATTCCAGCTGTGCCTAAAAATAAGTTTTGAATAAATAGTATCATATCGACAAGAATCTTTTATTTTAATAAAAAATAGTTTATAAAATATTATTATGTAATTAATTGTTAATTGGTGTAAGTAGTAGAATTTGAATATTGTTTACAAGGTATTGTTTAATTGAATATGGTTTTCATCCAGTGATTGTATGATTGTAACCTTTCATAGTGACCTAAGTTTGTAGTGAAGAGCAAATTATTTTTTTTTAATACTACTTGGATCTACTCAAAACTAATGTATTTTGTTCGCTTTAGCTATTTTAACTTCTAACAATAACTTCTTTTTTTTTAGCACTTTTTGTTTTACAAGTTTGATCAGTATTAATTGAATACTTACAGAGAAAACGCAAATGAAAAAAAAAAAACAATTAATTTTCTCCCTGACTGGGAAAAACAATAGATCACGGATACGTCCATTTTTAATCTACTGCTTTTACCAACTTACATTTTAGAATTAAAAGGATGAAATTATTTTTATTGATAATTAAATTAAATTTAATTTATTTGATTAACAAATAATCATTATTTTAAATAAAAGAAGTCGAGAGAAAGTAGGGGGTTTTCAAACGTGACTTTTTCCATTTAAACCAAACGGTAGGTCCCAGCGACAAATCTTATATGACAAGGAATATTTTCCATTAAATTTCTAAATAGGAAACTGCCGATAAATTTTCAATCGGAGTAATACCTACAGAGCTTGAGTGTGTCAAAATGTTACATTTTTGAATGTGACAAAAACGTTGCATCTAAAAAGTACAGACCCCCAGCTAAAAGATGTATCTATACAAACAAATAAAATAGAAATAGCCAAGAAACATTGATACGTTTCCCGCTTTTAAAAATGAATATTTGTATTCATACATCGAGGGAAAGAGCTATAAGCAATAATTTTAATTTACATTACGTTATAACGTATAACACATAACATAAGTATATAACATATACTCAACCGGAGATCATTTGGTCGATCTTTTTCTTTACATAAAAAGGCTGACAAATTCAATATCGCCGGCTACACAATCTCTCACACTCATCCCAGGCAGCCTTTTGTCATGTTAATAACCACCGAGCCCAGAATAGCAACCCGATGAAAAGATAGTCAATGTATGGGACAATGATGGAATCCTATATGGAAAAACATTTTCACACCATTGAAAAAATGTAAATTACCTACAACCTCTTGAATTCTAAGTGAGATAAGTTCAGCATACAAAGTTCTACTAGCATTAGTTAATTAAGGCTTCCAGTAGGTTGGTTATTGTTAGGACCGCGATTTCGATAATTCAAAAGCATATACAACAGAAAAGAGGATTTTTGTTTATTGTAAATATTAAAATTTGAACAGTTCTTCGTATCCTTAAGGCTCGTATTTGAACGGTTCTTAGACCTATATCCGTTGAAAAAGAATAAAATATTATGCGTGATTAAATATTGTTTTAAAAAATCATACGTTTGAAGATAAAAAAAAAAAAAAAAGTTCTAAAAATATGTATAAATTTTCAAAATATAAAAATATGACATATTTTTACGATTTTGTTGTCCGTTGCTATACTAATATGAAGATTAAAAACCATCAAATTGCTTATTCTTTGAATTTTTTTATTTTTTTTTTTAGAACCGATGACGAATGTTCAATATTCGAAACTATCCTTCGAATAAAGAATACTAATACAGAAAAAGTTAGTTTAAATTAATGGAACATATTATAAAATGGTTTAGCAATTAATCAATACAATTAGAATTGATGACTTACTAGGACTCCTGTATTGTTATTTTTTATAAGACTGTGAAGCTAGATACTCGAGAAAAACTAAACCATCGCTAATTCAAATATTAAAGGATGACGTAATACGATAATAAGACGTAGAATTCCAACTTATCTATGTATTTAAATGAAAACGACTAGAAACCCTACAAAATAATCGGGAGTGAAAATAATACATCACGTAAAAACTATTGTAAAATTAAATATTTATGGATTACTAAAAATAATATCGTTTAAAACTAATCCAATTTTTTGTTTAAATATTTTCAATAATTCCATTTTAAATTCATTTTATCCTACATCCTATTCATTCTATTAACACATAGTTCTCTCTACGAACCAATTGCTCAAAGAAGTCCCGTTGCTTTCTTATGTGTCAATATGTTTAATTTTTTGTCTTACATTTTTAAAATCAATATATATATATATATTATTATAATATATATATATATATATATATATATATATATATATATATATATATATCTATTCTCTACATCAAATTGTTAATGCTTTGAATTTTCGTATGATTTTAGAACCGATGACGAATGTTCAATATTCGAAACTATTCTTCGAATAAAGTGTACTAATAGAAGTTGCTAATAATCCTTCAAGTCCTAAGATAGATTTCATATTTCAATAAATTTAATTAGCGAGAAAGTCGAAATCAAAAACGACTTCCAACCGGACTGAAATATGTAAAAATAAATAAAAGACGAGGGGTCAGTAAAACACTGCCGTAATTGAAAAAAAAGAAGAAACAGATCCTAGAAAAAAAAAAAAAAAAAAAAAAAATCTAAATTCCAGCAAGTGCAATTTCATCAGCGCCAACAGGAAAATTGGTAGTTGATACTGTACAATTACTGGACTCTATTGGAGAAAAACTGGCTGCTGAAACGGAAAAAAATTGCTACTTGCGAAGAAATAAGAGCCCTGATGAAAATCTATGTTCAAAAGAATACTATTCGTTTAAAGAAGAAACAACAGAAAATTCGCAAGTGACTATAGAATTTTTTTTTTTAAGTTAAAACATCAAGGTTGTTAAACTGTTTTAGACATCAATAAGAGTATTATGACAAATAAAGCTTACTAGTTTGATCCAGAAGGAAGAAAAATATATAAATAAAGAAAAGAGACAGTTACTGGAACAGCTCGTAGAAAAATATCTCCACTTAAACACGTACACACAAAATAATTTAAAAAATATTGATTATAATTAAAGATATCACAAAATGTTTGGTAACAGGTATGACTAGACGTTTACGTTCCCAACAGACTTACAATACTGGATTTAAGAAATCCGGTTAGGAGGATTAAAAATGACTGTTATCTACATAGTACATAAAATAGCTTTCATCAAGGTTAGTAACAAACAAATTTATTGTTTAAATAGTAATAAACATATTTGTTGTTATGTAATAAAATAAAATAATATGTGATATATTCGTTTAGGACTGTATATATTTGGTTCGTCCTTAAGGATAATATGTTAAAATATTTAACAATTTCAAAAATTGTAAGGAATTAACAACACTCCCTAGTTAAAAGTCATCACTCCCGTATGTTACCACAAGTCTTGTTAACGTTTTATATACATTGGTCTTTGCAGATCGAGACAATGCTCGGGATTCGAGAATTTATGAAGTGAATGAAGTACTTTCAGCAATTTTTCCAGCTTCGATCTTCCTCGCGTGAAATTTTACGAAAGGCTAAAATCAGTATTATTCGTTTTAGCACCGTTTTATTGAATTGGATAGCACTTAAGCACTTTCTTGTACTATATCTATAATATAAATACAGATGAATTAGTTCTACATAATTCATTTTCTTTATAAACTGAGGTACTACCACTGGAGGTACGCATGATCGTATAGAAAGATCATTACTAGAGAAATGTTTGATTTCTGATCTTAAATTAAAAAAAGAAAAAAAATATATATAATCTGTATAGAAAAGTGCTTTGATTTTTTTTTTGTATATTTTTAGATCTGATGACGAATTTTAAACATTAGTCTTCGTATACAAAAATTCTAATAGAAACGGCAGTATAGTAAACTTTTTTTCAATTAAACAGTTATACATATTGCAATTAAGAATCAATACATCTAATAGATTTTTATAACTTCTTTTAATACATTTATCCGTACATAAGTAAAGAATCCTGGAAACTCGATTATTTTTATTTCAAAGTGACTAATTGTCATAGAAATAGTTGTTTTCACCAACAGTCGATGTTTATTCCCTCCCCGAACTCCACAAAAAATTAACATAAGATCGTTCGTCTATTTTTCCTTAAATTTCAAAACACGGGAGAGCTTAGTCCAAAAATAGATATTAGTAACACAAACTTTAATTTAGAAATAAGAAAACATAAACAAAGAAGGAAAATAAAAATTAACAAAAAAATAAATAAAATAGCTGTTACTAATAGATCTCAATGAGAGATTTTACGATAATAGTTTGCCGGTCAACGTTACCTGATGAGAGGATTTTTTTTTTGAGAAATAGGGAATTTAAAGAAGAATAAGGGAATTTTTAAAAATCTATGAGAAAAAAAATTAGTAATACAATTTATAATATGATCTCCGTTCTCTTATAGAAATAAAATATCCTCTTCCGTGGAAGCGTTTGATATTCGATTGCTAATGTATAATATATCGATGATTTGATTATTCGATGCCGCCGATAGCGTTAGGCCGCTAGCTAACGGAAGTAGCTTCAACTGACGTTAAACCTTATTCTTTATTTATATTATTTATTCTAAGGTATGATAATGATGACATACATTTATAATATAATTACTAATAAATATTTATTTGAGAAACCTCTATGCTCGAGTTTTATATTTATCACAAAAGTTGTTGACAAAAAAGAAATCTTTTCAGGACTCTCGAAGATTATAAATGAGAATATGATATTAAAGGATTGAGCGATGATTTTAATGGAAAAAAAAATGCATATTTTGCTAGTTAATGGTTAATCAATTCACTTTGGTATGGAAAGCCGCATTAAGGATTTTTCTATTGATGGATTGATAAGGGAAGAATTAGAATGGCTGGTTCGGCAATGTTGTTTAATAACATGAGATCTCCAATTATTTTAAATTTTACAATTATTTAAATTAAAAAAATAAATAAGGATCAAACTATATCTAAGATACCCTTATATTCCTGTGAAGAGACACCGGAAAAGAACCTATCTCAGATCTTATCCCACGATAATCGATTACTAAGAATGCATGAGTAGCTGATGTTCCTGCCTTTTACGTTTCGATAAGTTAATGGTCGTCAGAAAAAAAAAAAACGGTACGGTTATATCGCAATTCGGAATCGCAAGATACCTATGACAGCAAACGTTAATCGAACCTAGAAACCAACCCATCCTTTTTATCTTTAACATAGTATATTCTTGAGGTACGCATGTGTGTGTATAGGGATCAATACAATAGGGATTAATGAATTATTGGCCACTGCTATTAAATCTTAAAAATGTAAGGTAAGAAAAAAAATTATTTCTTTTCTTACATTTTTAAAAATTTAATATGAGTATATAATTTTTGAAGGAAATACAACATTATAGAAATATTCTCTCGTTAATTTTAGTATGAATATTTCCTTATCGGTGACAATAACTGTCTGGTTTATCCTATATATCAAAATAATTTTACTAAATTGAAAATAACCTACACCAGATTTAAAATCCGAAGGAGACTCTCTAATACTGTCAACATGTTTAGAATCCAAAAGCCTTAGAATAATGAAATAAAATTGTAGATTTATTGAATTTGTAGATTAGACAAATTGGATGATTATAAAATATTGTAATTTTTCTAATGCTTTTTTTTTCATGTGGAAGAAATGGTGCCCGTCGACACTGTTTAGGACTTCCACCCTAGTCATTACGCTAACAATTAAATGATTTGATCCTTACCTGTGATATTGGACGGCATGAGAGCTTGGTGAGGTGGAATGTGGTTGTTGTTGTGGTGGTGGTGGTGATGGTTTCCTGTCCCATTGACGGATCCGCCCCTGCCAGTGACGAGGCTCAGTGGGCTGTTCTGGGTCGGGCTTCGCTGCATCATCTCGGCGTAGGTCCCGTAGCTGCCTCGTCGCCCTTCCCGCCTGTTCCCGTCGATAGCGGCCTGCAGTTCCCCGGGTGTGGACAACCGCCGCTTTTCGCACTCGTAGGGGTAAAGGTACTTCATGTATCTGGAAAAAATAACATTATTATTACTTTATATGAAGGGCTGTGAATTATATGCAACAAAAAAACTGAAAAATATGCAAGTAAATGCCGAAAATATGCAACTGTCTACATAATTTAGGGAACAAAATGCAATACATACTTATACAGAACTACTTATTTTAAAAATTGATATTTACAACTGTACAAAATATATAGATGAAGTAAATGTGTAGATAGTGATTACTATAACATTTCAAAACTTAAAAGCACTACTCATAAGTAGCACCTAGATAAAATTCTACACTAGAAGATCTCTAGGCCATCTTCTTTTCAGACGCCTCGGAGGATTATCGGGAATGGAGTGGAAAACAAGTTGAGAAACTAGTGGATTTGAGTGATTATGGAGCTTACTATATAAGGATATGCATCTGCAACTGGTTTGGGATAAATCTGCAACAGACGGAACAATAAGGTTTGATGGGTAAGTTTGTTTGTGAAAAAATAAGGAGCAATAACGGTTTTTCGTAGGATTGGATACGGAATGAATTAGATGGTTTAGTACAGCCCCAAAGCTCAACTCCATATGTCCAAATAGGTCTGATAACCATCATGTAAATGAGTCTTGTGTAGTAGTATAAATGTCAATTTATACAAAAGTACAACACTAACCGTTATCGAAACAACACTTTTCTGATCCAGTAGCTGTTTGTGTAGCAAAAGTTTGTTCGAAGTTTGACTTAAATTTGCCTTATTTGTGCTGTGATACTAAAAACCATGCCGTAGTTGATAAAACTTTCTTAAAAGTCTAAATTCTAATACGACAAGAAACTGCTCATAGTTACAGACTACTGCAACATTTACTTGACTAACGTTCAAAGCTCCTAATTAATTACAAAAGACATATTTACACGACCGTGATAAGTCCTATTAGGATGTACGGAATTGAGCTCTGGGGCTCCACTAAACCATTACAATCCAAAATCCTTGGAATAATCCTAAATGCTCCTTTGACACAAATAAACTTATCTATAAAGATCTCAATGTTCCATATGTTGCTGAGTTAGCCCAAACCAGTTAACTATCCTTTCATAGTAAGCTCCATAGCAAAATAATCAAATCCAATACGTGAAAAACAAGAATAGTTGGAGTTTCCATAGCTATTTTTTTTTTTATATTTTATTTTTTTATCTGTTCAGAAGTATTAAAAAAAAAAATCAAATGCTAAATGCTGATATGTTGTTCTAATTTTCCTAATAAGTGGATGTAATTGTCTTTGAATGACAGAAGGAAGAACATAGTCAAGTTATCAGAAGGGAGATAAGATTGGCTACCTTAAGCAGGTTGCGGGTCCAGGAATAGCAATGAGTGACAGGGATGCCTCGCGGATTATTAATATCTGCCTCGTTTAACCCGGCTCACAGATATTTCAGCCAATTGTCGTCAGAATTATATTTTGAAACGGTTTAAATCAATCTAATTATTACGTTCATCCTAGATAATTGAGCTCCTAGGATAGTACATAAATGTTAATTATAGACGGTGATTGTACCATTAAAAGTGAGGGAAAAAATTATATTTTTTTAAATTTAATATAGTCAAGTTATCTGTATTTTTACTTTTAAAAGAAAAATTAAATGAATTAGTAATTAGTACAAAAAATTATCGATCCTCGATAGGGGTATCAATAAAATCGATTCTTGATTCTCAAAAATTAGCATAAAAAAAAAAAAAAAATTAATTTCTCCTAGGCTGAGAAAAACAATAGAAAATGGATACGTCTATTTATAATATAGCTCTTCCCAATTTACATTTTAGATTTAAGAGGATCAACTTCAATTAATAATTAAATTAAATTAACAATTATTTGAAATAAATTAGAGAGAAATTAGGAGTTTTAAACGGAACTTTTATTCATTCAAACCAGCTCCCAAACGGTAGGCCATGGCGGCAATACATTACAAAAATATTCTTCATCAAATTTATGATTGGGTTGATTTGGTGAATTTTGGATTCGAGCAACATCAACTTAATTTGAGCGTGTCAATTACATTTTTGAGTGTGAAAAATACTTTTTATTTATTGATATTTACAACTGTATATAATCAAGTATATAATATAATCAATAACTGTATTTAAAATAATATACATCAAGTAAATGTGTTGATAGTGAATACAATGGCATGTAAATAACTTTTGTACAACGCACTTCAATAAAATCTTCACTAAAAGTGTAGATTTTTTTTTTTTTTTTTAATATCAAAATATTTTGTTTAAAATATGAAAATTTATATTTAAGAATTCTTTTTTTTGTTTTTGTAAAAAAAATGATTATAAATTTACTGTTACTTTTTATTAATATATCTTTTTCTGCTCTTATTTCATTATTATTATCAGCTACTTAGTTGTAAAAATATTATTTCATTTTAAGGCTCTGTAGGCCCTTAGTTGTACATTATTTTTTATTCTAAAGGGACTCAAGGTCCCAGTATAAATAAAGAACTTTAGAAATATTATAATTAAAAGGTCTCTAGGCCATCTTCTTTTCAGGCGCCTCGGAGGATTATCGGGTTTTTAAACTTTGAACCGAAACAGTATAGATCCCCATCCAAAATACCCAAGTCAAAAATAAAATTCTATAACGAAAATTAATCCGTATGAGGGTTACCTTAACAAAACAAATCTATTAAAAAAATATCCGAGATATAAATTAGTAAACAGGAATTAAAATTTACAAAGTGATTGCCGAACAAGCCATAAGGTAATCTTTGTACGAACATTACTATGGGAAGGCTGAAGAATGGAGAGGACGGGCTTGGAAACGAATCGACATTAATTATTTAGAGAAGTAGATTGTTGAGGTATGCAGTCATAATAGATACACAGTTTATTATAAATAAGTTTTTTAATTTGTAATGCCAACGTTTCAACTTGCATTGAGTTTTTGTTTACACCTGTCTCTGAAACCCAGATGAAGGCTTGCAATGCAAGTTGAAACGTTGGCATTACAAATTAAAAAACTTATTTTTTAATTGCTGTGTATCTTTATGATTGCATACCCCACAATCTACTTCTCTAAATAGTTAACAGTCAACTATAACTTATCAATATTAATTAATTATTTCTCATAAAGAAGGGTTTGCTGGGTTGGAGAAGTCACTTCAATATCTCGAAAGCAGAACTATTACAACAGCAGTTGTATTTTTTAGTTTTTAGACAACACATAGAATCTCGATACTAAAAAAGCAAAATAAGGGATTTTTCAAGCCATGAACTTATAATTGTATACATAATAATTATTTTAATGCCCTGCATTATGTTTATTGTGTATTTCCCTTACTATTTTCGGGTCTCGATTAACCGAGTATTTGGTTATACGATCCTACTTCGGTCCCAACCACGTCGGATAATCGAGTCCGAGATGTATTGTCTACATGTATGATGCACTCAATTAAAACTCAAACAGAACACAAAATTATAATTCATCTCACAAATTCTTATTAAAAAAGATGAACATTCCAAATGCCTTGGCTTACATTTATTACTTCAGCAATCGTATATGTTACACAAACTTATCTGATTTGAAGTAAATTTAAAAGTGATTCAAGGCTTTAAATATGAATATTAAAAAGGTTTAAATTATATACCACATAAATTTTATATCAAGGTAAATAATAATTAAGCCAATTTTTTTTCAGATATCATTATTATTCAAAATTAGTCAACGATTCACTGATTCTGAGATTTTAATGGCCAAAATATCACATTGGATTTAAATTTTAAAATAAATACATTCATCAAACAAATAAATTTTCAAATATAAAATCCACATTGTTGTTGGGAACAAAAATATATATCTCATTAGCAACAGTTTGCATGTAATTAATTTTAATGTGATAGATTTTTTAATTTTTAATTTTTTAGTGTTGTTTCATATTCTTAAGGCTATTAAAAAAAAATGTATTGGTTAACAATAAAAATAAAACTGTTTTGTTTCCTATTATTTTTTTTTTTATTATTATTTTTTTTAATGATATTTAAAACTGTCTAGGACGTATACTTCTAGTAAATGTGTGGTAAAATGGATAGAGTAACATGACAATAACCTGTAAAGCAACCAACCAATGGCACTTAAGTAAAAGTTGTAATTAGAAGGTCTCGAGGCCATCTTCTTTTCAGACCTCGGAGGGTTACCTGGAATAGAATGGGAAGCAAGTTGAGAAATTAGTGGATTTGAGTGGTTCTGGAGTTAACTATGAAAGGATAGGTATCTGGTTTGGGCTAAATTAGCAAAATATGGAACATTAAGATCTTTATGGACAAGTTTATCTGTGACAAAGTAAGGAGCGTTGAAGATTTTTCGAAGGGTTAATGTTCTACAAATTCAAAAATCAAGGATTACAATTATATCATACGCACAACAAATTTGATTTCTTAAATACCGTTTCATTTTTATAAAGCTTGAATTATTTTATAATGATGATAATTAAATATTAGGGTTGTATTATATAGGTTTTTAACTTTTTTTTTTTTTTTTAGGATTTTACCACAATAAAATTTGATCAAAATTGAGTTATAAAACATTTTGGTTCAAGTAGTGTTTAAACAAAAAAAAATGTTCACAAGCATATTTGTCAAAGTAATAATTAACTGTTTCTCAGCATTAATATCAACCAGATGGCGAGGAAAGCATATCTACTGACAGATGTTAACTTAATTCAATTCTATTGTCAACGGCGGATCGAATTCAGAATTATCAGTTATTAATGATTGCAGTCAACACGTGATCCATACCTTTTTGTTCAAGTCCACATTAAATTTAGATGAATGAGAAAAACGTAAATCCGAGATAAAAAAGACAATAAAGGATGGTTTCTCGATTGAATTTTTATTAACAATTACCGGTTAGACTGACGTGACTTTGCATGTTTTTTTGCTATCAATTATTTAGCCGATCCGAAGCTCATTTGGTTGGAAACGTATTCAATTATGTATCCTTCACTCAAATCGAATCTTATTGTGGTGGAAGATAACAAATAAATAGCACTTCAAGGTAGCCTTGATTCACAATCAATATTCCATCTTGCGCCGAAAAGATTCATTTAAAAAAAAAAAATCAAAATAAATTGTTGAAATCAAAGAGAAAACTAAAAATTACCACAAACAAATCATAAACTGCTGGATTTGAAAAAAAAATAAAATAAAAAAGATTTATATAATTAAACGTCACTTTTAAGTATTGTCATGAAAATAAAGCAGATACATCATTACCGATAAAATTCTTTTAAAAAAATAAAAACTATGTCTATCTATAATCTACTGCTTTTTACGATTAAAAAAAAAATCAACTAAAAAAATTTTTGATTTGAATTCATATTTAATTTTAAGTTGTTTTACTGGTTATAATAGCCGGACGAGTTATTTATTATGGAAGCAGAAACGAAAACAAACTGCGTAGTATATCAAAACTAAAGGGCATGGTTGAACTCATATTTTAAAGAATTTGGATGTAAGTCGACCCTTGTTTTAGGGTAGTAAATAGAAAAAAATATATAAAAAATTTATTTTAAAACTAAAGACTAAAGCGACAAGAAACTGCTAGTCGTTACAGACTACATCAACATTTACTAGACGAACGATCAAAGCTCTCAATTTATTACAAAAGACTTATTTACATGACTGTGATTAGACCTACGGAGTTGGGCTCTACTAAACCATCCAGTTCATCTCCAATCCAATCCTTACAATCCAAAATCCTTCGAAAAATCCTTATGCCCCTTACTTTGTCACCAATAAACTTATCCATAAAGACCTTAATGTTCCATGTGTTGCTGAGTTAGCCCAAACCAGATACCTATCCTTCTATAGTATGCTCCATAACCACCCGAATCCATTAGTTTCTCAACTAGCTCCCGATAATCCTCCGAGGCGTTTGAAAAGAAAATGGCCTAGAGATCTTCTAGTGTAGAATTTTTATCAAAGTGCTACTGATGAGTAGTTATTTTCAAGTTTTGACATGTTATTGTAATCGTTATCAGCTCATTTACTTGATGTATATATTTGTACAGTTGTAAATTTCAATAAATTGATATATAGAAATAGAAAAAAGGTTTTTAAACTGACCAGTATTCATGTAAATATTGTATTTCTTTGTTTTGATTTTCAGTAATAAAAACAAAAATATTATTTTTGCAACATTATAAAAAGTAGTTTTCAGCTGAAATAATGCTATTGTCAATAGTGAGATTTAAATTTAATGTGAAGGTTAAAAGTACTAAGTTTCAATCGCATTCCTAAAAACATATTTTACCTCGCGTTGGTAATATAATTAAATTTAAATTAAAAATAAAATAGCAAAAATCAAAGGAGCGACCGACACCTTTTATTTGATAATTCAATAAATAAACAGATGAAGTGTTACCAATTTTTTTTTTTAAAGTCATTATATTCTTAGTTCGATAATGAAGGATACCTTTCATAAAAACTTTTCAACTGTAGATGGAAGGTTGCTCTGATATCTGTTGATACAGAGTATAAAAACCAGTATAGAAGAACTGGATACATCCCTTATATACAGGGTGAGTATCTCTTAGTGTAAAAATTGGGTGAAACTAGATAAAAAATGTAGCAAAATGCCGCAGACCTCACCTTTCTATTCCAATCCGTTGCAGATATAAGATAAATCAAAGAGTTTTTTTAGGAAACCACGTTTTTTTTTTCATAAAAGCTGTAATATCTCCATTTTGTTTAAATATTTTTCAAATTTTGACCACATTTTCGGATTTAGCATTAAATTTTCAATAACAGCTGAGTACCTGTAACCTTGAATTTTACAAACTTGGTATCTGAAGAACAGCTTGATCTTCACTTATTTAGGGAAGTTACAATGTCTTACCATTTTTCGAAAAAACTATCCACTAAACTTCGAATCTCACAAAAACTTGCAAATTTAATCAGCTTTCGAATGATATATTAAACGTAATGATTTTGTTTCAATTTCATGGAGAAATTTACTTTTGAAACCGAAAAAACATGGTGTTCTCATTTGGCATACAAATCAGTTACTTGTGTAAATAAAACATTATGACAATCCCTTAATGAAAATGTGCATTTTAATCATAATACACTCTTCATTGGAATGAAAAAACAAACAAAAAAAATTATTATTTAATAGAAAATAAAGGGAAACTGTCAATAAAGCGACACCAGATCATAGGATCTTATGTTATTACATTTATCTATTTATTATTATTATTTAGGATTTATTTTATTAGATTTTCATTGTAATGTTTAAAATCCAAATATAATGAACATAGACCTCAATTTTGCCGTTAGCTTCTGAATGCAGATTGTGTTGAAGAATACCACTTTTTGAGGTGCATTTTATGGACAGATGAGTGTGTTTTTACAAGGGAAGGCATTTCTTTTTTTACACTAAGAAGTACTCACCCTGTATAAACATAAATAGTAGAATTTCCAAAATTTGTGCTAAGTGAAAACCAGGCCTTAAAGTCTTCGGTTTTGGAGGAGTGGGTTGGAGGGTGTGCGGTCAACGGTTGGTGGTGTCGGCATCGAACTTTCGGATTCGCTAAGCCTTTATTTATTTATTATTTATATTTGAAATAGCTTGGTAAATTTCGGCTGCCGATGTTTTAAATTTTTTTATGTTTTTAGTACTGATGATACAACTAGTCTTTGAATGAACAAAACGATTATAGAAGTGGAAAATAATACATATATTCTTAATGAGATTGATAAAATAATGATTTTAAAAAAATTACTTTGTATTTTTAATCTTGAAATAAATACTCCTATATTCGCCATTGTTACTCGCGCCTGCGTCCTTCCTTTACATGGTTGATCGGTTATAAATAACATGCTTCCTCAATTCGGACAAAAGAAATAATTTCTATTAATTCGAATCTATTTAAACCCCGAATGGTTTCATAAAAAAATAATGAGACGAGATGAGAAAGCGAATGAACTTTAGAAGAAAGTCTAGGTAAATAAAGATTGAGTAGGAGACGCAGTTATTAATGAAAAAAGAAGGTAAGGAAGGGAAAAGCGACAATGGATCAAAGTAAGCTAGTATTTATATCTGCCCGGTGTCAGCCAGTGACTGGCAGTGACTGATGATTTGAACAGGACCAATATAACTCGGCTCCGATTCGTAACAGATTGGATTTCGATAAGATCCGTTGTACTCTTGCCAAAAAGCACCGTCGTTTCTATACCAGCAATATTATTTCAGGCCCTAACACCACTTCCAGAAGATTCCCTCGGATGACATTTCCCGGCAAAACGTTTATTAAAAGTTGATTAATTGTCATATTTGGTCTGTTGTTGTTCGGAGAAAAAGGAAGCATTTGATACGGGGCCTGGTTGAATATCAGTGAAGGTATCCTACATATTTTTACGCAGACGGGTATAAGAAAAAATAATATAATTTCTTTGGCATAACTCCTATATTTTTATATACGAAACTACATGTTTCGAAGTCTTGGCTCCATCTTCAGGCTTCTAAAATTTTTTAATATATTAATTTATAACATTATACCAATATTATTATATAATTATACAATAACATTTACCTTACTATCTGTGATTGCCTTCACATTGTCAATTCTACTTGCCTCACAGACATACTACTGAGCAATGTTTAACCTGTCTTATTGTTGTAGAATATTGGTATAATGTTATAAATTAATATGTTGAAAAAATTTAGAGGCCTGAAGATTTTTATTACTTATTTTCTTTTCTTTTTTTTTTCTTTATTTCTTTTTTTATATTTCAATCCATTAATAGTTAATCAGTAATACGGATAGTAGTAAATCTATTCATACAATTAAAAAAACAACAACAACAACTTTAGAATTAGAATAAGAAAAACTGTAAAGAAAATAAAGCAACGTGCAATTTACTCTGTCTTACTGTTTACATATCTTACATGTCACATTTTTCAAAAAAAAAAAAAAAAAAAAAAAAATTAAAAATTTAAAAAATTTAACATAAAGTTTTTTAAATTTTTATTAAAGATATTTTATTCTGAATATTATTTATGATTTCGGTTATCTGAATAAGGGAGATTCTACTGTATTGGAAACTACTACCTTCCAAAATATGTGGTCTGAAAATGTTGAGTACACTGAAGAACATGGCTATTCAATGCGGAATTACATGGTCCAAAAGATAGACTAAGAAGTAGACGGGGGGATTGTATTAGAAGGGTGTAGATTTGGCTAGAATGGAGTGGTGGTATCGATTAATATATTAATCATATTGTTAATATCGTTGTAATAATCAGCTTTGTTTCATATCTGCGTTTCCCTGATGATCCTCTATATTCCCGCAAACGTTGGCTATGATGGATACAATTAACCAAAGTGGAGTATCCTATTGTTAATTAATTTATGTTGTATTGTAAATTCTCATATTTTCTAATCGGAATAATTCATCTGAATCAAGTTCTTACTATAACTTGATGGTGAAGAAGAATCCAATAGCGATTGGTGAATTATTGGGCACTTCGATTGAAACATTTAATTCGAATACTAGTTTCGGACGTTAAACATTCAAAAAGTTCGAATAAAAATTCCAATAGTAGTGGTAAATAACTAATCAAACCTAATTGTTTTAATCCTTCTATACCATCATGCGTACCTCTAGCGACCTAACATATTACGCATCAATTAATTATATTTTCAAGTATCTGAATCTGTAGTTTGCGGTATTTAAAAATCCAAATTTCCCTCTGAAAGAAAAAACAAATAAACCTTAATATTAAAATAAATAAATATTTAATTTGAAGACTAATTTTAATAATAGATTTCGATTATTTTTTTCTCTGAATTTGTAAAATTTATTAAAACAGTGACTCAATAATCAAGTGATTCAGCCATTCTGCAGGCATATTATTTTATATTATTATTTTTTAACGACATAATACTTACTGCGTTCTTAGCGTAAAGGCTGCCGACGTGATGGAAGAAGGCAAATGCAGCCCTTTGATGATTTCCTGCCAAAGTTTTTTATTTATTACGTCGACCAGTCCACCTCTTTGTATGACGAGATTGTACAGTTCGAACAAATCGAGGACGGATTTCGCCATAATCGGAAGGCGGTTGATAGGGGTACCTGTAAAAAAAAAAATTAAAAAAATTAGTTTCAATTAATTACCATATATATTTTTAATATTAAGATTCAAAATCATTAAATTTTTATTAGCAGCATTGATCCTGGTGGTATGTATCAGAAAATTCAATGCTATGTTAAATTGTACACTGCATTATAAAAATAATAATTTTTTATAAAAAATAAAAATAATACAATTATAATAATTTAAACTGACATCCCGACTCATCCTAGGCACCGACCTCACCAAGTACGCTGATGACACATGTGTTTTATCAGTAAATAATAATCATTTTAAGAATGGAGAATTAAAATAAATCAAAACAAAGCTCCCTAAGAATTAATGACTTATTTACTTGTCAATAATTAGATCTATTTGAACATAAAGTGTTCGGGGTTTATCTTCACAATTGCTGGATGTATTTTTATTCTATTGTATACAGTTGTGAAATTATTTATTTACTTACTTGTCTAAAAATGATAATTTTAATGATACAAAATATACATATGAACGTCGGTTTAGTTCACATTGGTTGAATATACTGACCATAATGCCTGGTGGCATCCGTTTACGGAGCACCAAAATGTATTAAATCCAAGTAAGTGATTTAAAACGACACGGTATTACATAGGTGTAGAGGAGGGGTCCAAACATAAATATAACCACCTTGTATACGACTGTAGAGCTTGTGTACACTGGAAGTAATCGTAAAGTCTAAAAGTTAATGCCGATGCTTACCGCTTTCGAACGGGTAAGAACTTAATGGATTCCCCACAATTAATAAGTCTGTGATAAACTATTTTTACTTAAAAAAAAAAAAAAAAAAAAATGTTTGCACATTAAAAAACTTAACAGCTTGAGTAAACTGGATCGGCTCATCAAGTCTTAGAGTTAGTGCCGATGCTTACCGTTTTCGAACAGGCAAGAACTAATGGATTCGCAAAAAATAATAAATCTGAGACAAACTACCTATACCTTGCTAAAACGTTTTGCACATTTGAGAATACAACTTTACGTTAAATGATTTTGTGTAGTAATATAAACACTTTTTTAGGTAACCTATTCCACTTTTTTACCTATTAAATTACCTGCTTTATTTAATTTATGTTGATTATTTCTATTCATTTATTTATTTTTAAATCCGCGTTAATCTAATCTTGAAATTTTTTTAACATATATCATAAATATATAGCTTAGAGGATAGTGAACCAATAACTTTATTTTGAAAACCATGTGATAAAAATACATTATATTTTTTTTAGCAGAATATCTAAATAATAAATCGATTTAATTTTTTTTTCTTCAGCATTTAAATACTTTATATGTTAAACCATTTACATGGAGGTAATTTAACTAATCTACCCTCTTTTAAATCATCTGTTTACTAACATTTAATTCTGCATGCCAACAGTACATAAAAAAGTTTTATTTTTTTTGGACTGAACCATTGCGTAATATGAAACAATGACGGTAGTAAAGTGGTCCAAAGGAGCTCAAACATTTTTACCCTAAGGAGATTCGGTCTTGAAGAAGAAAGTTGTAGAAGACATTTAAAAAAAAAATAATTTGTGGAAAATTGAATGTTAATTTTGTGATCGATTTTAATTATTTTGTTCTTTGGTCTCCATTCCTGTGGATAGTTTATTATTTTTCATCATTGATTTAGTTTATTGTCGTATAGACCCCGCTAAACCGTCTTTTTTCCAACGAAATCCATCAAATCCATTGATCCAAAGTTAGTATTGGTTCAAACATTTAAATTGTTTAATCTTCTAAGACTCCTGATTAAACGTCTCTTTCACTTTATCGATGATAACTTCAAGTATTCTGAATGGCTAGAAATCATCCAGAATTTGATGGCTTGTGCCTGTTTGATATTGTTGATGAATTAAATATCAGTTTGGTTAGATTTTGAGGTATCTTTATCGGGTCGTCGAAGGAAAATTCCTAAACTTAAGCAGCTGCCCACAAGTCGTGTGCTGGACGTGCTGATTCTCAGCCAACGGTCGTGTAGGAACGTGATGTGGTCAGCACATATGATGAGTTGAAAGTGTAGCATACTTAGCTTATTGATTGATGGTGGGAAAATGTGTTCCAAAAAAAAAAAAAAAATTGACGTAATGATGACAAGTGGTATTATGTGTATGAAGACAAATGTTTTGTAATAGTTAGATACCGCTGAACATGTCCTAAAATGGAATGTCTTCGATCGAATATTCAATACTATCGCCATTCTTCTTTTATGCAGAGGGTAGGATGAAGAAGGGAGTGGCATACACGAAATAAACGATTTTCATAATGAACTGCCTTGGATCTGGCACCACAAAAGAAAAATAATAAAAGGAATGGATTCGTATTCAGGGTGGGTAAGAAATTAGCAGGGTGATAGAAGACGAGCGTAGAGAAAATTGGCAATAAAAAGTTTTATCTTTTGCCATTAGTATTGTGAACAATGTAGACGATGAGCTGATAAAGTTTTAGTGAAGATAATTACACGGCGGCCAGTGGAAGAGTGCTCAATGTCCGACCTCGATTACCATAATGCCGCCCTCCGCGCATGCGCCTCCGCATTAATAACCCCCTCTCCCCCCTTGCCAATTTCCCCTTATGAATCTTTATTGTCGGCACACACAGCCCATGCCCTGCCTCCTCAATCCTTTTCAGGTCTCATTTTTTTCAATTCAGCAAACATGAATTCGATATTAACGCCCACGGTTCACTCAGCCTTTATTTGGTAGTTCAACAAATATAAATAAATTATATAGATCTTATAAATAAATCCCGGATTTATATACCACAAAAAAAAAAAAAAAATATGTTTTCAATTCAATCCTCCGGAACACCACATAATTTTCAAAAAGTAATTAGGGGAAAAAAAAGTATTTAATCCTTTATTATTTTTCATTTTTGGTGCCAGATCCCAGACAGTTATTATGAAAATCGATCATTTCGTGTATACCTCTCCTTTCATCAGTCCTACCCTTAACATAAAAGAATAATGCCGATAGTATTGAATATCTATTTGAGGACATGTTCAGTGGTACCTATCCGTTACAAAACATTTGCCATAATAGACATATCACCATTTTTCATCATTACATCGACTTTCTTTGAGAATGCGTTTTCCTGCTAAGAAGTTGATTCGATAGTAATCTACATTTTCAACCTATGTGTGCAGGACACGACTCATGGGTAGCTGATAAAGGTTCAGGAATTGGATCCTATTTGACTATCCGACAAAGTTACTTCAAAATCTAACCAAACTGGTCAATTATTTTAAAAACTGATATTTAATTTATCGACAATATTAAACAGGTACTGGCCATCAAATTCAGGATGATTTCTACCCAATCAGTAGAATTGGTACATTTCGGCCTAAATGCATCTATGACTGAATTCACCTACTACATGCATTTTCTAATTAATTGATTTTTAAGAATATGAAATATCAATATAACTCACTAAACAAGACAACTGTATAAATGGATGCTTGCATGTGAGGTTACAGGAAAGAGCTATTAATGTGAAACACTAAGTGAAGTGTCGGAATCGATCTCATTGGTGCATTGCAGGTCGGGCCGATTTGGTGGAGCGCCTCGTTAATAGTACCCAAAAATCGTTTTCCTAATAAATTTTATATTCATTTAATTTTTAATATATGCTATTGATTAATAATTAATTAATCATAATAGTGCTTTATTTACTTTGGAAGTGATCATTATTATCGTACGCTAACTAGTTATATATTTGATATTAAGTATGATTTATAATATACACTCAATAAATTAAATTAATAAATGTTTTAATTAATTAAAAAAATATCATAATTCACGAGTCTTGGCTTTATTAATTGCTAATTTCTTATAAACATAATAATTATGCTGTATAACTCTCCGACTATTTGTCTTGAATTTCCTCTCAATTGGTTTCTCGTGGAAAAAGATCTTAATTTCCCATTACAGAATCTACTAAAAGAAGACATATTGGTCGTAAAACTCGATAATAATATGAAATAAATAGAAGAATGAAACTGGTTCAACTAACGAGATATAAATAATGCATTGGATGCCAGGCCATTAAATAAACACCATTAATAACTATAAAACCGAATTAATTGATTAATTTAAAGAAAGAACAACAATTATAAATAAATGAAAGAAGAAATTCAATTCTTACTTGAGTCGTTAGAATCTGATCCATTAATTCTGTTGCATTCTGGACTCCATCCAACTGCGTAGATCGCAATTATACAGTTTTAAGTAAGTCCATAAATTTAATGTAATTTAAGAGTCTTTCTTTTTTATATTCAACTATTTTTAATTTTTAACGTCTCATAGTCTAGAAATGCAAAATATTAGAATAATATGCATTTATATGTGGTTTACACATAGAATACAGATATGAGACAGTTATTTCAAAATATGTAGAATGCTTTTATTTAAATTTTAAAAAAATAGAAGTACTATGTTTTATTTATGTTATTAACTATTGTTTTAGTGGTTATAATTTATATTTAAAACAAAAGTATATAATTTATTCATTAAAGAAATATATTTTTCTATAGAATATTGAACTTTAGAACTATTGGAAATGTTTATCTTGTCATTTAACCTATTCGTAGATATCTTTTAAAAGCCTATTCATTTTGGATTTTTAGATAAGTCTCAAAATGTTCGATTTCTAGTCTTACATTTTTAAATTTAATGTGTCGCAAAGTACTAATGTTTTGATTTTTTTAAAATGTTTTCATAATTGATGATAAATGTTCAACATCTGGAACTAGACTTCGAATCGAAAAAAAAAAAAAAAAAAAAAAAATCAAAAGAAGTGGCAATTAATTCATCAAACCTAATTGCATCCTTCTTTACCATCATGCGTGCTTCAAGTGATTTCTTCTCAAGTTTTAAAAGATTTTAGAGCCCTGACGAAGGCTTGCAGTGTAAGACGAAACGTCGGCACAATATATTAATGTAATTTTATGACCGCGCACACCAACCATCTTCCTGATAGTTAATTTTTAATAAACATATTGTAGGAATGGACTCACCATCTATTGTTTACTGCCCGTGTATTCGGTGGATTTTATTTATTTTTAACAATTTATTGAAATTTACAACTGTACAAATATACATCAAGTAAATGTGTTAAAAACGCTTACAATAACATGCCAAAACTTGAAAAGAACTACTCATCAGTAGCACTAAAATAAAAAAATCTTCACAAGATCTCTAGGCCATCTTCTTTTCAGACGCCTTGGAGGATTATCAGGAATGGAGTGGGATGCAAGTTGAGAATTAAGGTCTTTATGGATAAATTTATTAATGACAAAGTAAGGGGCATTTAGGATTTTTCGAAGGATTTCGTATTGGATAAGAGATTAATTGGATTATTTAGTAGAGCCCCAAAGCTTAACTCCGTACGTCCAAATAGGTCTAATCACAGTCATGTAAATAAGTCTTTTGTAATGATTTGGGAGGTTTGATCGTTTGTCTAGTAAATGTTGAAGTAATCGGACAAAAAAGTCAAAGATTAAAAGAACTAATCAGGGCATACAAGAACAAGACGGAGAATTTCAACTTTAAATGGAAATAACCATAATCATAAGGAATAATAAAATCGTTCAAAACAAATCCAGATTTTTGTGTAATCACACGATAAATATTTCCAATAGTCCCATTTTAAATTTATTTACAGTGGGAACAGAAAAACCGACCATTCATAGGGAAAACTTTATTAGTATCGATTACGCAATGATGCAATTAAGCAATTATGCAATGAGCCTAAAGTGAAAAAATTTTTGAAGAAAATAAAAGATAAATCGGAGTTATTCCTTTAAAATGAAATATTTAAAATTTAATATATATATATAGCAATTTAATTTATTTTTAATGATAAAAGTTTTTTGTTTTTTTTTATTAGAAAGAATCTTTGAGTAAACAAAAAAATAATATATATATATATATATATATATATATATATATATATATATATATATATATATATATAAGCCGCCATCCCAAACGAGCCTGATGTGCCAACTAAATACAATTTACTTGCGACGGTTTCTTTTCCACGGCTCAGACGCAAGATGTATCAACAGGCCCGCATTTCTAAGCTGAAATTGAATTACCCCCGTCGAGATTGGGCAGTGAAACATTAAAAGATGACGAGAAGGCCTAATTCAATCTGCCTCCGGGCCCGTTACAATATATATGTATATATATATAGCTTCCTTCACAGTTATTGGTCCCTTCCGAGAAGCATCGTAAACCTTCGCGTGCGCTATAATATTATTGAAAAAAAAAAAATTGTATTTTTATGATGGAGGTTTCGGGGGTAGGTTCATGGGGAGGGGGGGGGGTTGTGGCCCACCCCACATTAATATTTTGCCCCGGGATAGAAATTCGGCCTTTTATTTGCTATGGGCTCGTTTGATGGCCCTTAATAACAGGTTGCCCGGCCGGCCATTGTAAATCCTGCCAAGGCCCTCCACTTGCTTTTATATTCCTCTCGCCCTTTCGCCAAATAGTTCACCTCGCAGCAAAAGTCTGTTCGCGTTATTCCACTTATTTTGTAAGCAGGATTCACAAATAATATCAAGAAAAGGCAAGAAATGGTTCTTCTCTGGATATCTTTGGACCAACCCCGCTTAGCACAAACAGGACCTTGTAACTCGAGAAATGTCTTGTCGTAAGTAGATTATCACTGAATATACCCCTCTGAACGACAATTATAAAATGTTAAACCATATTTAACGGTTGTAAGTTCTGATTACAAGATGTGCGGTAGTTCAGTGGGTTAGGCGCTGGTGTTTAAATGGTGATTTTTGCGATGTTAAAAGTATTAGATTAGACCTAAAGCGGAAAAAAGATTGTTCACAAATAATAAATTCCCTTTTTTTAGTCCAGCCGATGAGTGCTGAAATGAGGATTGTAGATTGCGTGGAATATGCGAAATTTTTTGACTTCATAGCTTCGTTAAGAGTACAGTAGAACCTCGATAATCCGAACTAATTGGGACCGGGTGTGGTTCGGACTATCAAATCGTTCGGATTACCAAACAAAGTGCTTTCCAGGCATGCAAAAAATGAACACTGACATACTAGTTCCCATAAAATAAGAAGAACGTTGTATTGTTAAAGGTAAATAGTTTGTTTTGTGAAATACTACTGTGCTACAGTAAGGTATTTCATTTCAGGTATTTCTACTGTGCTACATAACTATATTTTATGTAATTTATTGCACATGAATTTCGTAATATTTTACATAGTATGTATACAATCTTATACACACACGGAAAGTACAGTACTGTACACACAAAAAAATTATGCTGTACAGAAAGATAAAAAAATTCAAGAAAACAAAAAACTAAACATTTAGAAAATAGTCACTTATTTTTTTCTGAACTAAGGTTGAAGAACGTTTTTTGGCTGCTAGATCACGGATTTTCAGAAAATAATTTTTATTTTTCCCAAAATGGCGTTCGGATTATCGAGCGTTCGGATTATCTAGGTTCTTCTGTAGTTAGAAGGTAAACATACTAAAAGTCCCCGACCCTTGGGGGTTAGCTAACGGGGGGGGGGGGGGGGGAGAAGGTCCCATTTTTGGGCTTTTCGATTATATCTCGAAAACGGTGGACTATAGAAAAAGCAAATCAAAATTAAAGCTATGTAAAATTGTTTCTAAAAATATTTGTCGAACTTTCAACGGTTTTCGAGATATACGTTATTGAGAATCGGTAATTTTCAAAATCAAAGAATTTTCACCCCACTTTTTGTTAAACGTTTCAAAACGTTTAAACGCCTTCCACGATCGTTTCACAGAAAAAAATTCAGAATCACAGTTGTATAGCACTGAATTCACTCCAATTTCTGGCTCTTGAAGCAAATGTTGGACAAAAAATTGAGGTAAAGATTTTTTTTTTTTCGACAGTTACCGATTTTTAATAACGTATATCTCGAAAACCGTTGAAAGTACGACAAATATGTAGATATAATTTTAGATTTACTTAAATAACTAATTAATACTAAACTAAAATTAGTGTTTTTTTTTTCTAGCCATAAGGTTTTTGATTTACAAATATAATAATGTTACTTATGTACATTATTATTGCTTACTTAATAAGCATTATTCTTTTATTAAATAGATACGATGTATAGCAGTATATACGATATTTTTTGTTCATAATTATGAATGTAATCATAAAACCATCTACACTACTTATTGACCATATCTGAGGCAGATTGTAATAATTACTCTTTAAAATGTTTAAAAAAATTAAATAGATTAATGTATTAAGTCTATATTAACATTAATTTTTTTAAATATGTGTTTTTTTTTTGTTTTTTTTGAGGAATTGGTTAAGCAAGGATTTGGTTATCCGACACTATCTCGGTCCTATGGACATCGGATAATCGAGTCCCAAGTGAATATAAGTTTCAGTGTACAGAAATGATGATGATAAATGATTTAAAAAATAAATCCGTGGTCAGAGCTGTTAAACTAATTTTGGAGTACGAAGTTCCAATTTAATGGAATTTTACCGCTTCCGAGTAATTAATAGCGGTGTAAGCGCCAAGATTTTAAAATCTCATCAAATTTAAAGTAAAATAGGGAAGGGGAGCGCTGGTTGGCAAGTTGCCTTTTGCCAAGACAATCCGGAGCTAGCCGCATCCTAACGGCCAGTTTTATTACGTGTTAATTGGATTCGCTTATACTGGCTTAGTTATTCCAGCCCTGGCCTCTTCCTTTTTCCCCTGTAATTTAATTAATAGAAGATTTAATTAAATTTGTCAAGGATATAAATGTTAATAGGAAACTGTTGAGGAGTGTCTCTAGTCTTCATTCTACTCCGGCAAAAATTTGCCGTCGAATTAGGGTCGGTAAAGAGCTTTTGATCCGCTGTTATGATTCTTGTCAGCAAATAATGCCATTGGAGGAAAAAAAAAAGTGAAAAAAGAAAAAAAAGAAAAGGAAATGGCCGATGCAGCTGGCAGTTTAAATTACTTCTTCTCGAACGGTTTATTTGTTTTATCTAATTTCACAATTTAAGCGGGTTCTCAGAATGCTTGTAATTGACCATAATTCGCTAATGAAATGCAGAAATGTTCATCATTTTTTAATTATATTTTACTCAAAATTAAATATCTTCATATAGATGTTTTTACTATAATCAATTTTTTTTTTTAATTTATTTATTGTTAGTATTTACAACTGAATACGTTACAAACAACGAGTAAATTTGAGGAAAATGATCACATGTTAAGAACTACTAACTCACAAGGGGAGGACACACTCAGTCTCTCACGGATCTTGTTGGCAATTTTTTTTTGATATTTCTGGTCAAAAAATATTAGACACGTATTTTGCCGTTCCGGACCAATGGGCCCTGGAAGCCGAGAAAAAACAAATTGCATTAAATTAATTTATTTTATATATTTTATTTTTATATTTTATACTCGAGTTTAAAAAATGATATCGACATGATTCTTGCACCAACATGTTTAGTTTTGATTGCGAATTCAAGGAAAAATACAGCCACTCCATAGATTTTGGTTTAGGTTAATTAAATTCTAAAAAAATGATGAGATTTTCAAGCAAACAACCTCTATAGATTTTTCACACAAAAATTGACGTCAGATTCTAATTCAGCATCCTAAAAAACATGGAAAAACGCTTATTCATCAAAATAAAAAAAAAATTTTCACGGTCTTCGAGGAGAATGAAATTTTTAAACCGATTATTAGTTACATACCTTTAAATTACCGTTACTTTGTCACACAATTCACTGGTTGGTATTGTTGGAAAGAGGGGAGCCTTCTTTTGATGTATATAAATGTAAAATTCGATAAACATTAACCTATTAAAAAAATTGGAAAATCTCTCAATTTTTGTGTGAAAAAATCTATAGACATAGTTTGCTTAAAAATCTAATCATTTTTTTAGAATTTAATTAACCTTAACCAAAATCTATGGAGTGGCTGTATTTTTCCTTAAATTCGCTATCAAAACTAAACATGTTGGTGCAAGAATCATGTCGATATCATTTTTTAAACTCGAGATATAAAATAAATTAGTTTAATGCTATTTTATTTTTTTCTCGGCTTCTAGGGCCCATTGGTCGGAACAGAAAAATACGTGTCTAATATTTTTTTAACAGGAACCTCCAAAACAATTGCCAACAAGATCCGTGAGAGACTGAGTGTGTCCTCCCCTTGTCAGTAAATGTTCTACATTATAGGTCTATTGGCCATCTTCTTTTCAACACTTCGGAGAATTATCGGAAATCAAGTGTGAAGCGAGTTGGGAGACTAGTGGATTCTAATGGATATAGAATATGAAAGTAGTATAGGTATTTGGTTTGGGCCAAATCAGCAACATATGGGAAAAATAAGATTTTTATGGAAACGTAAATTGTGACATAATAAGGAGCATTAAGGATTATGGCTTACACCTTTGGGTATCTTTATAAAAAAATAAAAAAAAAGTTTCACCAACTTATTTTTTTGGTAACTTGCAGAAGTAATTGAATTCCCTACTATTTTTAGAGTTTAAATATTCACATATATAATTCCTAAAATAAGTCTATAAAACCGAAACCTAAAATATATTTAAATATAAAATGATTTATGTATACACATTTCATTAAAAGTTATAGATGAGCTTAGAACACAATCCTGTACTTATGAATTGTCTAGGTATTAATGAAATAATTTTTCTCTTTTTTCTCTTTTACTTTTTTTCTTTCCCATTTATTTCATTATTTTTTTTGTTTTTCTTTCCCTCATAATATTCAAAGGTCTCGCGTTGAAGCGTGAGTCAAGTTGGGAGACAGGTGAATTGAATTGACATGGTGTCTACTATGAAAGTATGTATAGATGTCTGGTTTAAATTTATTAAAAAAAAAAAAAAAAAAATTCTAAAACATTTTCACCAACTTATTTTTCATTAACTTTCAGAAGTAATTTGTAGAGAAACTTTAAATATGCACATATGATTCCCAAAATAAGTCTATAAAACCAATACCTAAAATAAATTTAAATATGAAACGATTTACGTATACACATTTCACTGAAAGTTAAAAATGAGTTTAGGACCCGATACTGTAATGAATTGTTTAGGCATTTATGAAATAAGTTTCCGAATTTTTCTTTTTTAACTTAAAAAATTTTTTTTTAGAGAGATATTTGCTTTATAAATATAAAAACCATATTGCTGCCCAACTTTATTGGGTTTCTACATACAAAGCATACCAATTTATCCTATTAAATATAGCAACACTATATATAACAATTCATGATATTCATTATGTAGGTACAATTCCATTCTATTTCTCTGTTACCTTTTTTTTTCTTTTTAACTAAATTTTATCTTGAAAAAAAAAATCAATGAATAAATTATTATACTAATAGATTAATAAATAATCAAGACGGAATATTAGTTTATTTTTATTGTTATAGCTATTTCTATTTTTGTAATATTAAAGCTGCGAATTATAATATTAATTTGTAAAAAGAAGTTGTTTTTTTTTTTTTTTTTTTTTTTTTGTATGTTTATTACTTTTATTGTAATTTACATTATTTGGAACATTGCCATAAAGTTTTTAATTTCAAACAATTAATAAAAAGTTATCATTCAAATGATTTAAAATTGTAATTTAATATACTTTTGTAATTATATTATAAGAAAATATTTTATTTTATATTTATACAAAAGGGACTCTTCAATTAGAAGATTAAGAAAATAAGTAATTAATTGAATCACATATTGTAGTGTACAACCCCCATAAAAAATAATATATTAAAAATATTTATATAAATACATAAATAAATTAAAATAAGAAATATTATGAGATATAAATATTTTAGATTATCAGTTATATTATAAGATATTTAAAAATATAGAAGGGAGACTGCAGGGACAACGCGTGGTAGTTGTTCATGTGTGTTAGGGGAGTCTTTGAGGGTTGCGCCGGTAATTCCTATTCATTCCCCGTTGGAGCGTACACTTCCTCTAATTAATACTTTACCAGAAGCTTACTCATTAGTAACTCAGCCTCTTCCATGGATCGGTTAAAATATTAGTCAAATATTATCGGATTTAAATAAAATTATTACATAAAAAGACAAGCCATTTTTCGTTTGTGACCACTAACCAAGAAAAATACTGAATTAATCAAAAGAGGTTACAAAGGTTCGGTGTTATATAGCTAGAAATGTAAGATAAAATTTACTTATTTTTAATTAAATTATTATTAAAAATCTATAAATATGTGGTGCAACATTTGGATACCGGTGAAGTTTGAAAATTAATTGATATCTGATTAGCACCTTTCCGCAAAACTGAACCCATCCGTACCAAATTTTTAACCTCATTTTAATAGTTCTAGAAAGGTATAGCAATAACAAAATTTACAATAACACTAATTTAATTGTACAATCTTGAGTGACAGAAACAAAGTTAACTTTCATATACTTTTATGGTTAAAAATTAAAATCTAACAAGGTGATTTTGGTTGTGTGCTCTGATAATTCAGTCCATTATCCGCTAGAGTTTCTTAGTCTATGTCCATCTGAATTATCGAGTTATAGATTAAAATTAAAATTTCGTTTCCTAGTTATGCTGTCACCTAGTCTTCAAACACAACAATCAGGGTAATTTTAAGCAGGATTAAAATTACTCCTATGCGCCAAAATATAATTTAAGAAATGGTGCTTTTTTGTATGCATGCGACAAAACAATAATTTTACAACAATAATGAAACAAATAAATAAATAAAACTAGGTCCTCTTCTTATTAGAGCGGCCGAAGCCGTGACGAGGGATGCGAGTAATTGATAAAAAAATACTTGATTGTATATATTTTTCGTTGTTGTTAAATAAATGATTTGCAGTTTATTTTTATGGATTAAAGGCATAAAAAATATATGTTATTATTTCGCAGAACAAAAGAAAAAAAAAAATAAAAAAAAAAATAGGACCTGAAATCGTATCAAATAGGAAACCCACACACACAGATGGAGTCATGCACAATAATTCAAGAGCACTGAAACATAAGCTCGCAGACTTTAATAGCACGATTTATCGCCTTTTAAACATACCGCTATGTGAACACTATTATAAAAAACATAACCTACACCCAGCAATGATGGATACAGTAAAATTACGATTGAAAAAGAGGACAAAGCTACCGTAAAGAAACAAGTTTTAATCCTATATTACGGCCCAGTAACCCAATAAGTCGGAAAAGTATCAACAAAGTAAGGTTTAAATCCCGCATTTAAAAAAAAATAAACCATTGCCATTTCATTTCCCTTCACCTGAATACAAAATAGATCCTCTATAAAAAAAAAAAAAAAAAAAAAAACGGCGCATAAGTAAAATGTCGTGAGATCGAATCCCACCTGGGCTAGTTGAAGTACATAAGGACGTTAAGCCAAAATAAACAACGAACAACTGAAACATAAATAAATGTGAAGCTAAATACACGGGAAAAAGTTGACGATCAGTAAATCAAAGATTCAAAGAACAGTAATAAGACACAAAATTTCTAGTAGGAATAGAAAAGAAACCGATCAGTCATAGGTAAAACCTAAAGGATTGTCCATTGTCTTGTCTTTACGCTCTGCACAAGGTACAGATATATTTTGGATGTTTTTATTCTGCCTCCTTCGTTATTAACAAGTTTGATTTATTGTGTTACATTTGAAAAATTTCAGAACTTATAATCTATTTAGCTAGTGCTGATGTTTTAAAATTTTTATACATTTTTGGAAGTGATAATGAATGTTTAACATTCGAAACTAGTTTTCAATAAAAAAAAGAAAGAGACAAATAATTCCCCAATTCTGAAGATATATAATCTAAAATCTAATCTATCTAATCTAAAATATATCCAGTATAAAATTATTTATTTATTTATTTTTTTTTTTTTAGTGTAAGACTAATAACATTTTTACGGTTTAAACACAAAATAATCCAAGGTTGGCTATTGAAATAATATTAAACACGATTTATATAAATATGAATATTTAAGCGACTTCTGAATGCGGTTGGCGCTCCATTGAGGAGGTCATTATTTTTAACTTGAAAGCGACCAAACACAAAGAACCTGCCTTATAACTCTATTATATATTGCTTTACGGCCAGGGAGTAGTTTCCTCTATAAATCCTAATCAAAACGAGATCCCACATCAATAAGGTTATATTTAGAACGTTCTGCAGTGCGGAGACGTGTCATTCTCCAGTTGTATTATTTTGAGGTCAGGTTATTACAGGACAATAGCAACGTACTTGGGACTCGATTAATCGATGATGGGCACACCTAATCCTCGGTTGATCGAGACCATGAAAGATTAAGGGAAACGCATATGAAAAAATAACGTTGAACAATCAACATAATACATATATCTATTTAATAAAAAAATGATACTTATTATGTTTTCAATATTTTTTTTTTTCATTTAATGATATTTACAACTGTACAAAATAATATACATTAAGTACATTTATTGATAGAGAATACAATGGCATGTAAATAACTTGTGAAGAACTAATCACTAGTACCACTTTAATGAAATCTACACCAAAAGTTCTCTTTTTTTCAGACACCTCGTAGAGTTATCGGGAATGGATGGGGAAGCAAGTTGGGAGACTAATGGAGTGGAGTATGTAGGTTACTATGGAAGGATCGGTATCTGGTTTGGGCTAAATCAGCAACATATGGAACATTATGAACTTTATGGATAAGTTTATTGGTCTCAAAATAAGGAGCGAGCACTGATGGTTTTTGATTGTAATGATTGAATACCAGATGGATTGGATGGTTTAGTAGAGCCCCAAAGCTCAACTCCTTACGTCCGAATAGGTCTAATCACAGTCATGTAAATGAGTCTTTTGTAATTAATTGGGAGCTTTGAACGTTTGTCTAGTAACAGTAGTCTGTAACGAGAGCGGTTTCTTGTCGTTTTAGTAGCTGATCTGTTCAACAGGGATTATTGGAATATCATTAAAGGATACTGTAGGACAGGAAGTAGGTTTACGATGATCAATTATAATATATATATATATATATATATGTAAAACAAATATTATAACATATGTAAAAGAAAAAAAAAAGAAAGTCGATGGCTTGAAAAAATCACTAATTTTTTTTTGCCGTCGCTGCACGATCTCTCCATTGTCTAAAAACCATCAAATGGAACTACCTTGCCTCAGTTTTGCCTTCGAGATAAAATTCAAGCTGGGCATAACTGTGCTAGGTAATATAAGTAATTAAAATAAAATTGCCGAGATCAGGGAAGGTATTTTTCGATATATTGAAGCCTGTAAAGTACATGTTGATGCGGGTCTGGTCATTGGAGATTAGACACCGAAGTATATAAGTACCGGAATACCGCTTATTAGAAATTAACTTCCTAATTCCTAATCGACCATTCTCTGCATAGCAATAATTTCTTGCTCTTTATCATTTATATCATCAAAATATTTATATATAATGATAAGTTATAAGAAAAACCTATCAATCGATGTGTAACTCGAAGTGAAAAACGAAAGTGGGTTTTGTTTGGCTTTTACAATTTCGTTGGTGTCTGATTTTGTATCGCTATTTATTTTATTTTATTTTTTTAATATTATTTTAATATGTTAAACATCTTTGAGTCATAGTTCGTTACACTCTAAAAGCGTACTCAAACAATGTGTCTTGTATAAATAGAAAAAAATTGTTTGATTGTTGTTGTTGTAATTGAATTGTTGTATTTGAAAAGAGTGTCGTTATTAATATATTCATATATAAACAATAACAATATGTTGAAATAATTAATTAAATAGAACGATAATTCCGCCTTTGCGCCTTCTCAAAATTTCGTCGCTACTTTTCCAGGTTATGGTTATTCTACTTTATTCCCATACAAACACTAATTTCGAGTTGGAACTAATGTTGGTAATTTCTGTTATTAGTAACCAAAAAAATATTTCATGGGGCAATAAGTAATATGGACGACAAAGAATCCATTCACAAAATATGTATACTGAAATTTTCCCACTTAAAATGAGACAAAAAATATAAATATATAAAACGCCAAATCGATGTAGAAATTAATCTTAAACTTTTGTAACATTTATACACATTAGGGAAGAGGAAATAGGAGAACATTAATTTATAAAACACTAAATTCATTATGAAAGTCGTTTTTTTTAACTTCTGTTCCACCTTTTCATATTTAAGAAGACTAAATATCAATATAACACACTACGTATCAAGGAGAAGTCATTTAGCCTGATGGAGGGGAGAAAGAAGCTATCCTAGCCAGATTGCAAAAGGTGGACTTAGCGTTCCACTTATCTAAAGATGTGTACAAAAAAAAATCACTGTCCAGAAACTCAAAAAATTGACAACGACTCGGCCAGGATGTTTATATGCAGCTGAGAGACTAGTTTTAGAAACAATAAAAGAAAATGAAAAAATCAGGAAAAAGGAAAGAAAGATGGCGAGGAAGATACTGGGAAACAGAACAGTGGGAGAAACTTCCAAATTGATAAATAACACAGAAGTATACAAACATATAGAAAAGATAACAGATGAAATTAGGAAAAGGAGATTAATGTTCTATGGGCACATACAAAGAATGAGTCCATGCAGATTGACAAGAAAAATTGTGCAACATTTTGAAAGATTAAAAGGCAAACCCAATTGGTTGAGGTACGTATGATGGTATAGAAGGATAATACAATTAGGATTGATGAATTAATTGCCACTTCTATTGAGAATATTTTATTAGAAAACTAGTTCCGAATGCTAAACATTGATCTTCAGTTCCGAAACATACAGAATTTTTTTCAACACATCAGTACTATGTTACATAGATTATATATACTAAAGTTTATAAAAAGGTAAGACAAGAAATCAAACATGGGCACTCACTCTAGAGGTAACTAAAACAGAAATGGACTTCTCACTGAATTCGTGAGATTTTTTATTTACTATGGGGTGTATGAATTATTGGATTTTTCCGTTCCTATGGGACACAAATTTAAAGTGGGGATATTGGATTTGTTTATCTGATCATTTAAACAAAATTTTAATACCTACCTGCCCCCTTCTACTTCTCACGAATTCAGTGAGAAGTCCATTTCTGTTTTAGTCACCTCTATACATAATCATATGTAACATAGTACTGATGTGTTGAAAAAATGTTTGTATGTTTTAAAACTGAAGATGAATGTTTAGCATTCGAAACTAGTTTTCTAATAAAATAATCTCAATAGAAGTGGCAATTAATTCATCAATCATAATTAAACCAAATTGCCTTCAGAAGGTACATGAAGATTTTAAAAAAATTGGCCTAAATAAAGAAGAAATTGAAGACAGAACAAACTATAGACACAAAATTAAAGAGTGGGAAGGTTTCCAAGACAAAACAGCTCCAAAAAGACGGGAGAAGAGAGGGGAAAAATGAACAGATGAAGGAGTATTGGAGAAAGCGTAAAGCAAACTTCTGTAACGAAATTAATAATAATAACACACTAAACAACACGATCAAAGTTGAAACTGTAGAAGTGGGTGTTTACATGTGAGGTTATAGGTAAGATTTATCGATAAATGTAAACTGGAAGTAAAGTGGAAGGATCGAACTGGTCGGTGTAGCGCGGGTCAGGCCGGTCTGGTGGAGCCCCGCTTATGTAAGTGTACCATAATAATTTAAGGATGTAGAAATTTAGTATATGAATTTTTACCTTGTGGTAGGGATACTCTTTTTATGAACAGGTAGATTTTTGTTTTCTTTATTTAAATTTGTATTTTTTTTTTTTTACGAGCAACCGAAATAACGCTTAGCCCATTTGCGACGCGTTAAGAAGAATGTAGAGACAAGGCTCTGTATTATCTATTGATATCTATGGGAGTGATGAAGCGTGTATTCGGGAGCGTGGGAGGAGAGGTGATAGGGGTAGGTAGGAGTGGGGGAAGGCGGTTCCCATTGGCCCCCCACTCCTCTGCCAACCCCCGCTCACCCTCCATCTTGGCCTACCCTCATCCGGCTTATATATCACTTTATCATCTATCAGCTTCCAAGTTAATCCGAACCACCTTCCCTCTGTTGTGGACTAACGCGTAACTTAACCACCATTTTTAAGTATTACGTATTTGAGGTTGTCGGAACGTATGCTTTCGACTTAAGCTGTAGCGTAAATCGCCCATGAATTTGGAACTAAGAAGTCCTGAACGATATAAAAATTTTTGAAGACTTGTTCTATTGTCACAATAAAATTCAATTAGAAACCTTAAATTTAAGAATCAATTATAAGAACTTACTATTACAATCTCGTTTATCCGGCCTTTCAAATGCTGACTCGCGAGAAACCCCAAGACTCGCTACTATCAGCGATTGCTTGATTGAATGGTTCGTTCAAGAACGGTGGCGGTAACACCAATTTCCGGTAAAATTAAAAAAATACATGAAATAATAATAACATAAAATACAATGGTATATATATATATACATATATCTGTACCTAGGAGGTACAGAGCACTATGTCCTTTTTTTACCAAAAATATATTATTACGTATTCGTATCACCTTTTTCCCCTTTATACAGAGGTATAGAATTCTATTTCCAAGACCAATTAATTGTAAGGTAAGTTACATAAAACTGTTTTTTATTTATTTCTATTTTATTTTGGGTTGGGAGGGCATAACATCTTTATGTACTCCAATTAGGGCAGGAAGGACGGGTTACCATCCTGTTCTAGCCTGAGTGATTCATTTCATACATATAAATACAATAAACAGGAAATGAAACCTTTTACAAATAAAACCGATTCAAATTGCTCTCCTGTAAAGTTATGGAAATGTGACATAGTGTTCTGTACCTCCGAGGTACAGATATATGTATATATAAAAAAAGAAAGATAAAAAAAAAAGTAAATCTAAGTATTTATTTAATTATTTACATATCTGCGGAAGATTGATTGCCTAAAAAGTACTAAAATAAATTATTTTTAAAGGAAGTTAGGGAAGCTGCTTTACGAATAGTGGGTAGGGAAGTCCAGAAGGAGATAGCACGAATGATGAATGCATCAAATGCAGTTTTATGTGAGGAGGTATACAGGTTAAAAGGTTGGGATCTAGTGTTTAGGAGGTGGATATAAGAGCGCAGAGTTAATAAATCAAGAATATAGAAAGGTATTTTGGTTTATTAGAGATTGGAATAGGAATGTACCCAGAAAGTATTGCCGTCGGAATTAAGGAAATAGTCAATTAAAAAAAAAAATGTGTTCTACAATAAATTCGCTGGAATAGATAGATTTTCAGGTTGGCGATGGATGACTAGATAAAAAAAAGTCGTATTGGGGTAAGGTTTCTGTCTAATACAGGAGAAAAAAACTGTCAGATCCTTCAGCTGTCAATCCATTTATATATGAATTAACGTCCAAAATTTAAAAGACGGATCCAAAAATACAACGCCAAAAACTAGCACCTTTTATCTATTATCGAACAAAACTTTCTTTCACAGCAAGATTTGGCTCATGATAATGGTCAGAAAATTATCAATACATCGTCAGAATTTTATGTCATGTTCCAAAAAAACAATGTTATAAAACGAATCTTCCTGCATTATTAATAATCCTGTATGTGTAAGAATGAATCAACAAATGTTTATTGCAAGGGTCTTCAATTAAATAGATTTTTTGTGACACAGGTGGGATCGAACCCATAATTTCGTTTGGAGTTACTCAATATTTGTTCCATTCTTACCCCTCCCTAATACCTATAATTAGGTAAATAATTAAATAAGGATTTAATTAAACGAATATATTAAAACTAAATTCATTATAGTCATAAATACTGCTACCATTCTACTGCTATATTCAGCTCGCCATAATTTTGGACATGTACATAAGAAAGATATTTAGTAGATAATTAACAAATATTTAGTTAATTTTAAATATAATAAACATAAAAATATTTTTTATGGTTATAATAACACGATTAAAAAGACATAAGTTTAGGTCAAGGGTTCATTTTAATCATTACGAAAATAGCGTTAATCCCTTCATTTAATAATGTATTTGTTATGTTATTAAAGGCTGTAATCTTTATAGATAAATCTCTCTCAGCCTCCACTAGATTTTACTACACACGGAAGGAAAGTGTTGTATCCACTTTGGTGATTCATAATTATTAATGTGAAATATAAAAAATTCATTAAATATAAATAAATTAAATAATAATACTGTTTTATTTTACATAATTAATTTTTTCTAAGGACTTTGCACTGGATGAATTCAAGTGATTTAGTTGAAGAATTACGAAAAAATATGAAATAATAATTAAATTACAAGCTACAAGAAGTTATGCACCATATAGTGATTAAAAGGAAGAGTACCCCCAAAAGAAATGAGGCGGAACCTACAAAAGAAGAAAGAAAGGCGCGAAGGACAAACTGCTCATCTCACTACGAACTGTGGGCCGGGCAAGATGCACTGTGACGTAACCTTTGTTGTCTGTCTGCCGGCGGGAGACCGATAAAAAAAAAAAAAAAAAAAAAAATGTTTTGCCATCGGACGATAATTTTAAATACTGAGTATAGATCAAACGTGGTTAAAATGGAATCATTACACATATGTAAGTTAATTTGATTATTCGAAAGAATTTTAATCATAACGATTGTATATGGAATGAGATTTCTTAGAAATATGATTACTAAAAATATTTCTAATGATTATAGTTATTAAAAAATAAAGGAAAGTAGTTTTTCTTTAACTATTTATTGAAATTTATAACTCCATACATTATATACAAGTAAAATTGAAAATGATTACAATGACATGTCAATAACATGTAAAGAACTAATCACTAGTTGAACTTCAATAGTTCTACATTAGAAGGTCTCCTGGCCATCTTCTTTTCAGACGCCTCGGAGGATTATCTGAAATTCAGTGTGAGGCAAGTTGGGAGAGTGGTGGATTCAAGTCAATATTAAGAACTTTATGAATAATTTTTTTTATTATATAATTAGGAACATTGAGGATTTTGGATGGTTTAGTGGTACCCTAAAGCTCAACTCCGTAGGTCCAAAAGGGTGTAATTACTGTCATGTAAATGAGTCTTTTGTAATTTATTGGTCGCGTTGAAAGCTTGTCTAGTAAATCTTGGAGTAGTCGGAATGTTTCTTGTCTTTTTAGGTACGGCTAAAATTAATTAAATTAATAAATAATTCAATTAAAAATTAAATTTTTATTGAATTTTATGTCAAATTAATCGTTACAAAATCTTATTAAGCTATAAAATTTTTTTGTTTAAAGTTTTTCTTCACACTCAAGATGTAACATTTTGACATTTGCTCTTGCTTATCAGAAGCGAAAAATATAAAATCAGTAGATTATTGAAATACATATCCATGATCCTTTTTTTTTTCTAATTCAGAAGAAATTTGTATCATCAATTAGCCATATTTTTTTTTGGTTGAGTTAAGCATGAAGGTATAGAACAGCATGATTTTTTACATATCAAACTCATACAATATAATCTTGTCTTATGAATTCAAATATGCCGGATAAGTCAATTTTATTTATTTTTAAAAAAGTTTCGGACAGACAGAAACGTCTTTCCTTTTGCAAAATGAACCTTAGAGGTGATATTGATTTTGGTAATTCGCTTAATGAACGAAAGAAATGTTCACGATGAAACAAAATATCACAAACAAATAAATTATTAGTGCTTATGCACGAACCAATTCTATAAATAAATTATCTCTATTGGGATAAATCAATCTGGTATCAGCGAGCTGGCACTATATTCAATATAAAACAATTTATAATTTCTCAAATTGCTCAAAATATTTAATAAATAATTATTAATTAAGTCGGTATGTGTGGAAATAATACTGTATTAAATATTATTGTAAATAATGTAGTGATGTATTCAATTAAGAATTAATATATTTATAGATGCATCACTGAATACATTCTGCAGTAATTGAAATAATTATCCTTCTACCTCTGCCTATATGTATATATACTGACAGGAAAAAAAAATTGTTCTTTATTCATTTTCTAAGCTAAAGTTTTTTATTTTTCAATCGGTATTTACGTCCCCATATCCTCATATTCTTAAGCAGTATTTAAAAAAATAAAAATAAAAATTAAATTAATATAAATTAATATGATTTATTACAGTTTTGTATTATATGGGGCATATCCCACGAGAATTTATCCAAAATCACTTTAATCCTATAATGCATCGAATGCAAGACGTAATGAACGAAAGAAGCGTTTATTAAATTAAACTTTTGATTTATTAAAAATTTCGTAAATCTAATATAGATTGATAATTTTTTAATACTTGCTTTTATATTATTAATTTTTTAATAATCCTAAAACGTTACGTATGCCATGGTTAAAGTATTTAGGGACTCCAAACTCAATAACAATAACTTTTAACTTCTTTGTATGACTATATATTTTTTAAAGAAAATTAATGATGGAATACTTATGTATCCAATATATTAATATAATATTGAAAAAAATTCATATTTTCACATTTTCTCTAGAAATATTGCTGCTTGTCTGCTTTGGACAAGGTGCCCTGGAACAGCTGAGAAACTACTCAGAACATCTTTATGTAGATGCTAGGGCATAAAAAGATTAGAGACTCTAGAAATATGTACCATGATCTTAATGATCCATATGTTGCTGATTTAGCCCAAACCAGATACATATCCTTTCATAGTAAGCTCCGTAACCACTCAAATCCCCTAATTTCTCAACTTGCTTCCCACACCATTCCCGATAATCCTCCGAGTCGTCTGAAAAGAAGATGGCCCAGAGACCTTCTAGTGTAGAATTTTTATTTAAGTGCTACTGATGAGTGGTTCTTTTCAAGTTTTGTCACGTTATTGTAATAGTTAACAGCACATTTACTTGATGAATATATTTTGTACAGTTGTAAATTTCAATAGATTGTAATAATAAAAAAATAAATAAATAAATCAAAGGATAATCGTAACTAATAACTAGGATTATTGGTACATTAAAATATCGAGATATTTTTCGTGGATTGGAACTGTCATCTGTGTTTATAGAAGATGAAAAAATCATGTATAATTATTTAAGACATAAACCAAACCTACAGGCGTTGAATCAAAGTTATGTAATAGTCAACAGAACAAACTGATCGAAGCGGCCGATAGTCGAATTAACCAGACCTTAATTAATTAAGTTTAAAGAGAAACCAAATTTAGTGAAAATACACAATAAAAAGATGAAGCCAATACCAGTTCAATCCAGATCAAAACATTTCGCACCAAAATAATTTTTTTTACATGTAAAATACCTAACTAATAAATTCAAGACGATACCATAAATACAAGACCAAAACGGTCCATGAACTTTAGCGTTGGGACGTTCAATAAATATTTACATAGAATGGAATTTTAATTAGTACTCGAAGCGTGGTGGGGGTATTTTGCAAAGAAGTGTGGAAATGATCGCTGTTAAAAGACTGCCATGGGTATCCTGTTTCATAACCATACTCACTAATACATAAAACCATTTAGACAAATAAAATATTGTTTATATTATTATTCAAATTCAAATAAATATGGTTGTTTTATATTTTTAAATTAGTGGATAACAACAAAAACATTTTTTCTTATTTATCAGAGGGAGGGGAACGTCACAGCGAGTGTTAAAAATTAAATATAATTGCTAACACAATTTGAATTCTTGCGACAAATACTGAGATGAAAACATAGTTGTTTATAACCAATTCACAATTAGCATTCTCGTCTCGGAATAGATCGAACGTCGCATTTAAAATCATGAAAAGAATTTTAAAGAGAAAATCGTCTTTTAGGAATAGATTCTAAATCAAGTATTACCCAGTATTAGTATCATGATTCAGAGTAAATAGAATCAGACGTAAGTCTGATATTTTTGTATAATTGAATATTTAAAAACTTTATGAACTGTTAATGAACTAAAAAGGAATAAAAATATAATCGAATCTCTATAATTTGAAACTCAAGGCACAAGAGGAACAGTTAAAATTATCGAATATCGCGCTGATAATGGTACATATGAGCATATTAAAACCATAAACGTTTCAGTATGAAAATTCAATTTCAATCAAACTATTTATTTTAAACCTAAAGGATAAGGGTCTAGAGCCAGAGTTGGGCAAAATTTAATTACTGCTAAAATTTAATCATATTTGACAACTAATTTCCTGAAATCAATCACCCAATTTAATCATTATTAACATTAACATTAACATCGTTCATCAATTGGGGAAAACGTGAATTTCGATTTCATCATCAAAATGGATAAGTACTTCAAAGGTCAGTCCATGAAATGAGTAGTCATCAACCTGAATCCGATGGAATAGAATTCGTTTATTCTTCAAAATAAGGAGATGTATGAGAAATTTCACGTTTTCGCATGTCCAAACCAAAAAAGTGGGATACTTCAAACTATCAAGAGACTTAAATAATCAGATTACCGAGAGTCGACTGTAAAAGGAATATTGAAAACTTCGAATTAAAAATTAACTATTTATAAATTCAACATTAAAACGAGTTTGGTTTTCGAATTACATATGTATTCTTTTAATATTTTAGTTTATTGGTTATTTCTACATAAAATTACAGCAGGGCATCGGGTTTTCGATTAGCACTTAAAAACCACTTTTAACTTATTTTAACTGGCTATAAAAATATAATTATGTGATATGTAATAAATTAAGTGATTTAGGATTGATGTATTACTACTTCTATTGAATTTTTTTATTTTAAGACTAGTTTTAAATGCCTAACATTCGTCTCCAGTTCTACAAATATGCAAAAAATTCTAATCATCAACACATTGATGGTATATATTATTTTGTTTTAAATTTACACAAGAAATCGAACGTATTGATATTCACTTAGGGGGGCAAAGCGGGAAGACTTCTTGGAGAAATTGGTATAAGAATTGCTCTATGGAGTAAAATATAGAAAGGTGGGCGGGGTAATCATCTGAATAATCAGATTAATGGGCAATACACAGGTTTTCCCTATGACTTGTCGGGTTTTTTTTTACTGAAAACAATTTTTATTTTTTCATTTATTGTTATTCACAAATGTACAGAATAATATACAAGTAAATGTGTTGATAGTGAATACAATCGCATATAAATAACTTGTGAAGAACTACTCACTAGTAGCACTACAATAAAATCTACAATAAAAGGTCTCTAGGCCATTTTTTTCATACGCCTCGGAGGATTATCAGGGATGGAGGAGGAAGCAAGTTAGGACACTAGTGGATTGGAGTGGTTATGGAGCTTACTATGGAAGGATATTTATCTGGTTTGGGCCAACTCAGCAGCATATGGAACATTATGTTGTCCAGCTTTATGGATAAGCTTATTGGAGACAAAGTAAGGGCCATTTAGGATTTTTCGAAGGATTTTGGATTGGATAAGAGATGAATTAGATGGTTTAGTAGAGCCCCAAAGCTTATCTCCCTACGTCCAAATAGTTCTAATAACAGTCATGTAAATAAGTCTTTTGTAATGAATTGGGAGGTTTGATCGTTTGTCTAGTAAATGTTGAAGTAGTCTGTAACGATGAGCAGTTTAGCTTCAGTCTTGTATGTGGATTCCATGTAAGACGTCTGTCCAAGTGGAGTTCTAGGTAGTGGATCTGTTCGACAGGGATTAGTGGAATATCATTGAAGGATACTGTTGGACAGGAAGTGAAAACAAATTTGAAATTAAAAAATGGAAATATTTGTCTGGCCTTTTAAACAAAAATCTGGATTGGTCTTGAACGATTTTATCATTTCTAATGAGTAGAAAAATTTACGTGACTTATTAGAATTTATGGTTATTGTCAATTTAAAATGACCATGCTTTGGTAAATACAGAAGTGGATTTGCCTCGAAGGCAAAATTGAGTCGCGCTATCGATTTCACTTCAGGAACAATCTGATCTCCTGAAATCGTTTCGTAGAATGATTTCATTTAGAGGGGAAAAAAAATGGCGAATGAATAAGAGAGCTAAATGCAAAATAATACCTTATTTCGCTTGTTAAGAAGCCAACGCACGACCAAGAAAATGTATTTACATCAAATGGAATATTCAGGAAGGTTTATAGCAGCCAACTCGATTCTCTGACCTTCCGAGCTGGTCCGATTTAATCTACGGCACGTCCTTCATTTTATGATTGGAAATTATTAACATCTGTCAAAATGGAGATCGGGATAAACTCCTTGACGCTTTCCTAGCCTCGTCAGGCCGGACTCTGAATACCGTACTTTGCCATTACCGCTCGGCTATACAAGAATTCGGAAAATTTAAAAAGTACATATTAATTAACTACATATCGTATAAACTGTACATGAATAAAACGTATCCTATACATAACAGTTTGCATAATTTAGATTCAACTTCATATAAATTTTATTTACTCTGTGTATAACATGAAAGTACTTCTAGTGTTCATAAAACTCTAAGCATTGTACCAAAAGATTTTATAATTGTAGTATTCTGTTATTTTCCATATACATATACATACTCTATACATTTATAGTATTGTTTCTTTATTTTTTTTTCATTTTATAGTATATCTGACCAGACTATCTATTTCTTTACTTCTTTGTTATTCCTAAGAGACTGCGTCCCAGAATAAAAGTATTTAAACCTTTGACTCTTCGTAGGCTTCAGTGGTACAGGTTTTTTTTATTTTTATATATTAAATTTATTTAAATAAGGCACATATTGCATATGTGTATTTCTGTAGTCCTCATTCTTGTTGAGTTGAAATATACTTTTCAGGGATGAAATGAGAAATCCAATAAACTGGAAATAATTGCTCACAAGTTTATGACTTTCGGTCATGGAAGTGACGTGATCGGGAAAAGGCGCTTTTAATCTGTATTGAAGGATCAGGTCTCTACTTAACAGCGTAGGATCTTACTTCCATGGCGTATATATCTCCTAGCGACAAGGGAGTCAAGTGATGATACGCTGAAATATCGATACTCCACATAAATACATATATATATATATTATATTATATATATATATATATATATATATATATATATATATATATATATATATATATATATATATATATATATATATATATATATAATTTAGTAAGGTTCTTGAGGTTCAGTTAATAAATAAAAACAACTATTTTGGCGACTTTTCGAGACTATATTGTTCTCATAATCATGCCCTACATTGAAAAAAACAGGTTACAATAAAATTATATAAGTTATACAAGTTATTTCAAAACATAAAGTTAGCTGTAGTACAAGTATATAACAACATATGTTAGAAAATAAAAAATATATAATTATAAAAATTATTATTTTTTTTTTTTTTAATTCTCGAAACGTCGCCAAAATAGTTGGTTTTTATTTATTGACTGAACCTCAAGAACCTTACTAACCCCCTTACCCCTTTGGGGTACCCTTTTTTTATTTTTTTTTCTATTAGGACAAACGTCTTACTTGGAATCCACATACAAGACTAAAACAAGAAGAAACTGCCCGTCGTTACTGACTGCTGCAACATTTACTAGACAAACGTTCAAATCTCCCAATTAATTACAAAAGACTCATTTGTATGACTGTGATTAGACCTATTTGGTCGTACGGAGTTGAGATTTGGAGCTCCACTAAACCATCTAATAAAATCCTCAATGCTCCTTAATTTGTCACCCATAAACTTGTTCATAAAGATCCATATGTTGCTGATTTATTCCTATCCTTATACCTGATAGTCTCTCAACTTGTCTCACTCCATTCCTGGTAATACTCTGAGACGTCAGAAAAGAAGATGGCTAAAGAACCTTCTAATATAAAAGTTTTACAAGTGAGTAATTCTTCACAAGTTATTTACATGTCATTGTTAACATTATGATCAAGTTTACTAGCATATTGTGTACTGTTGTTAATATCAATAAGTAGTTAAATAAAGAAAAACAATTTTTTTTGCGGGTGGGTGTATTTGCATGAATGGATTCATCATTATCTCTTCAACATATTACATTAAAAACAAAAATTTACTTTGCAATAAAAACGGATATTTTTTCCCTTCCCATTATGGTTGTATAAGCACATTCGAAATGAGACGGTGTTTCGACAAATCCCTCGAAGTATGAATGGGGAGGAGTCGCAAGGTCAAGTGGAATCATGGACTGATAGGCTAATCTGATTAGAAGAAGGCTGGCTTTGGTGGCTACCTGGGAGGGACCCCTTTTTGTTGCATCTCATCACCATCCCTCTATTCCATAAATTTCATTTTCATAATGTTTTCAGACGTTTTTATACCCTCATAACTAATCTCGGAAGACAAAAGGCTCGCGCTCAATTATTACCACTCATTTTATTTTATTTTATTTTTTTATCGTCCTAAATTGATTACATTATGTTGATGCCTATCCGATTGCAAACTTTCTTTGGATGACACCCAAGAATTATCCTTTGGCGAACATTCTTATATTAAAACTGTTAATCAAGATAATTTTTTTTAAACATAAAATTTGACCGATCCCTATAATACACGAAGAGTATAACAGCGTCTCAGATAGAAATAAAGTCACATAAAGAAGAATCCGCGGAATCAGTGGGAAGATAAAGACCATTCAATCAAGTAATTTGTTATAAACGTTGATACGGTGTACGGTCACGTACCGGTGCAGAATATTCAGCCGAAGTGTTCATTTCAATTAGCAGTTATAACCATTAGAGCTATTTTTAAACAAATTAATATTTTTTAGTTTTTCAATAATAATATTCTACTGATCCCTGTTGAACAGATCAGCTACCTAGGACTGGACAAACGTTTTACATGGAATCCATATACAAGACTAAAACGGTAAGAAACAGCATATCCAAAATCCTTGATTCTCCTTACTTTGTCTTAAATAAACTTATCGATAAAGATCTTAATGTACCATATGTTGCTGATTTAGCCCAAACCAGATATCTATCCTTTTACAGTTAACTCTATAACCATTGAGTTCCACAACTTGTTTTCCATTGTATTCCCGATAACCCTCCTAGGCGTCTGAAAAGAAGATGACATCGAGACCTTCTCATATAAAACTTATATTGCATTGCTACCCATTGAATACCTTCACAAAAAAATTTACTAATTATTATGAACTTTATAATCACGTTTACTGAATTTATTTTAAAATATAATTATTATAGTTTTAATTTTCAGTAAATAGATAAGAAAAAAAAAATTATGAATAGAAATTCATTGAAAGAAAAGACATACATATAATTTTAAGTACTTTGTAAGTAAAAGGTGCAGACTGGTGAACAGGAGCAAGCCTATATTTAGCTTGCATGGTTGCAGTAATGATTACGAAAACAAAACAAACGTTTAAAAATAATAGTTTAATAGCTACGAGTATATCTCTGAAGGATTGGTAAAGAACCAGTTTAACTTCATGATTCGAATGTAGTATTTAGTTTATGTTAGCAAAATTACAATTTAAAATTGAATACTTTAAAAACTAAAATTACGAAATCTTATATAAATATGATTACTACAGTTTTACGTTGTGTCAAAAAAAGTCGAATTCAAGACGTAATGAACGCAAGGCATGGATATAAATTTTATTAATTAGAAATTTTGTAAATTCCTAATTGGTTCGTAATTTTTTGTTAATAGTGCTCAATTTTAATTTTTTTTTTAAAGTAAACCTAATACTTATATATGCCCTGGCTAAAGTATAAGTGGACGTAATGCCATAAAATAGATTGAAAATTTTAGTCTAGAAAATAAAAAAAATCAATTAGATGGAATTTTTAGCCAGTCAGTGTATAATCTGTTTAAAGAGGATTACTAACAAAATAAGCATTTATCAAAAATTTATAATATTGGGGAAATTCATATACCAATATATATCCTCTGCAAATATATATATATATATATATATATATATATATATATATATATATATATATATATATATATATATATATATTTTAATACTGCTTATTTTATTCAATTATTTTTTATAATAATCCTAATGTTTCATTTGCACTGGTTAAAGTATATGGGGACGTTAACCCCTAAAAAGAATAAATACTTAATAAATTCAGAGATAATATAAGTTGTAAAATCCAAAATCCTTTAAAAAATCTTTTTAACAATGCTACTTATATTGTTACAAATATCCATAAAAATCTCAATGTCCCATATATTGCTGATTTAGCCTAAACCGGATACTTATCCTTTCATAGCCACATTCATAGCCACCACAGCTTGCTTTTCAAATCATTCCCGATAATCCTCTGAAGCGTATATAATAATATGGCCTAGAGACCTTCTAGGGTAGAATTTTTATTGAAGTGCTACTGATTAGTAGTTCTTTTTAAGTTTTGACATGTTATTGTAATCAATATCAACACATTTACTTGATGTATATATTTTTACAGTTATAAACTCCCCTACGCTAAAAGGCACTACAGGGTCATGCATAAGAAGAAGAAGTAAATATCAATAAATTAAAAAAATATATATAAGTTGCATTGTTTTTATATTCATTTTTTTTTGGGGGGGGGGGTTGGAAATAAAAAAATTGCTTTAGTAAAAATTAATGTAAATAATAGATCAATGCATTCTTTAAAGCAGGAAAAAATGATTGGTCGGTTGATTCGATTAGTTGTGCATTTGGCACTTACAGCTATTCTTATAAAATTAAACTCACATTTAATTACATTTCCATTACTTTGAGGAACATAACTCAAATAATTTTACAGGGCAGCCGGCCAAACTGCCTCACAATAGAATCGACTCATGTCACATTAGCGGTGGGTGTTGACCCGAGTAGAAGATATAGGTTGAAGTAGGAACAAGTGGATCCACCACTTATCGTGAGCACTGCGTTAAGATATTGGAACCTATTGGGACGAGCCGAGGACTGAGTAAGCGGAATCTTCCAGTTGGCAAGGCTCAGGGGACGGCTGCCATCAATTAAAGACAGTAGGCAAAAACCAGCAAGCGGCCATTTTACCCGGTGTCACGTATCGTCAGCGGCGAGGGCCTATTCAGAAATATGAAAATGCTCTCTAAGCTCCTGGTTCATGTAAGCGGAAACGCCTTGACGATCTATTGCCCGGAACGAAATACGACTAGTCTTTGTCGAACCCGCCCTGGCCCGAGTCACGTATTCCCAATATAACAAATCTCTCCGTTGGCTTTCTCCTCAGCTTATCGACTTTGTATTCATGATTTACACTTGAGGTGTCCTCGGACCTTCCCAACTTTTGATTGACTTATGTTTAGATTTCGCTGTGTTTACTTCTTTCATTACCGTACGACAATGCCTTGACAGGTGTGCTTCCGGAGTGGCAGGTAGCCTTGATCCAACGTAGGACTCGTCGGAAGACTTAAGGATGACATATTCGAAACATCAATTAATTCCTCTACACAGGCCCGGAACTAGGGAGGACAGAGAGGGCACGTGCCCCGGGTGGCTGATTTTAGGGGGCGGCAAAATTCGAAAAGTTTATTCGAAAAGTAAGTTATAAATAACCTTTTCAAAACAATAATAATGCAATCAATATTGTTTAATTTTATATATTTTTTTCTCCATAATGTGTAAACTTTATTACACAGTACTACGAAGGTATTCCATTTTAATGGTGTAGAAGAGTGGGGGGAGGGGGCGGCAAACTGATCTTTGCCCTCCCTGACAAATCTCCTAGTTCCGGCCCTGCCTTTACATCAGTACAAAAGCATTTTAACCCTAGAAGGCTAAAATTTTGTTGTTTTTTTATGGTGTAAAAAAAAAATATGGTATTACTTGAGAAGATGTGGCTTGCTCCTTTTAACAGTTTCTTTTCGGTAACCAGTTACTGTTTTACCGGCGCGCAATCTAGCGATACCCATTCGAAATTACAACTCAACTTTTCCTTCATCACCACATACTAACTTAGCCCCGATGTTTTCAAGCCTTTGAAATTCCCTCAATACTTTTAAACATAAAATAAATAGCTTATGCTTATAAATTATTTATCCATATAATATACTATATTTATCCTAATAAATAATATTCTTCATATATTATTCTACTATTAATGACATAATATCATTAGTTTTCAATTAAATCATTCTCAAAACTTGCTATTTATTTATGGCTTCCCAGGCTTTATACTATTGCCATTTTATTATAATTTGTTCGTTTCATTCAGAGCCTATTTATAACATTTATGGCTTAGTTAAGCAAACTAAAATTTAAAAACTTTTTATTATTTCTTTTCTGCCTATTTTTTCTTTACTTTTAGAATACCATGTCTATTTATATCCCCCCCTTGCGTTCATTACTTCCTGCATTTGATGCGGTATAGGACTAATGTGATTTTGAATGAATTCTTGACGGATATTCTCCATCAAATGGAAAATTGTGTTAAATGAAATGAATTCAAAATTTCGTAATTTATTTAATTTTTTAATTCTTTATTAATTGTATTCAAATAACAATTTGTAATTAAAAATGAAAGAAAATCTCAGGTTTCTATACTTCAGACAGACCTAATTAACCGAATTCTTTATCAGCTATACTTTACATAATTGAGTTCAAATCCATCCTTATATTCAAGCCTATCTCTAATAGAATGTTTTCCAAGTTTTTTTGAATCCAGTAAAGTTTAAGTAATTTTAATTGACGGATGGATTTTAATCTAATCCATTGAATATTTTCTTTTGAACTTCTATTGAGGAATAGGAGGGCTATTTTCGTATTCTTGACGTGAGGGAAGAATCCAATACATGGTTGAATAAGATGGGTTCTGAAGATAATTTCCTTAAAATAACAGTAAACTTCTTTGTAACTGTGATTTTAATATTGGCAGGTTATTCAAAAATAACAGTTACTATTTCTCCTCTTCAGTTAACACAAAACCTGTTAGACTGCGCAAAAATAATTGTTTTACATATCTAAATATTATTGTGATACTATTTATAGTAACAGTGATATTATTAAACAGCTATAACTAAATAATTTAACGATTCATCATAAATTAAAATTTTGACGAACAACCGTTTACGTCATACAAAGGCGCTAATTCGTTTATGATGGTAGGCATTGAGAAATGTTTATTAAATTACGATGCAATTATAAAACTGAAGGTGATGTAGAGACAACATTTCTAATTATCTTTGATGACTCTAAACTTATAAATTCAAGGTTTATACAAATAACATTAATAAATAAAATGTATTTTTTATTTTTAGGAGGAAAATTCCATTAGAAGCCTTAAATGTAATTTAATGTTTAAAATTAGTCAATACTTATTGTTAGCCAGCTCCAAGCTTCCTTAGGAATAAAATTTTCAATTCACTAAAGTTTAATCAATGGTTTCTTTTTTACTTCACAATTTTGCAAAAATATTCTTAATTTAGAAAAAAAAAGTTAACCTTTTATCTTCTATGTTTTTCCCATTTTTTTTTTTTTAATCCAGCAAATCGCCTTAATTGTAATTGACATTTAAACCTAATTCATTAAAAGTTTTATTCTTAACTTCTGCAGAGAAAAAGAGAAAGGTATATTTATTCCTTACCTGATAAAAAAACCCAATCAATGCGTTGAAGAGATGTGTTTTAAAGATCATTTTTGATTAAATAACTGCATACTTTTTAATATCACAGTGATTTTATAGTAAACGAGTTATTAAAAAATAGCAGTTACTATTTCTCAACCTGTCGGTCTGAGCGAAAACACTCGAAATTAACTCACATTTAATCGAGGGTTTCTTTTTTATTTAAAAATATTCTGTTAAGGACTCCGAAGAGTTTGGAGGGGAGACTATTGCAAGGGGCGCTCGCAAAATTTACAAAAATATTTTTGAAATAAAAAAAAAAGTTAACGTTCTGTAAGTGCTGATTCAAAACAGCCCATTAAGAATACAGTAAAATTTTAAAGGCTTATTGCAAAATTGTATGACGGGATTAGTGCACATTATAACTTCTGAGAAATTGAATTGTGAGGATCTTTAATTCCAAAAATACTTATAGCTCGAAACCCTTTTAAGTAATTTATAAATAAAACTCTATAAATTATTTTAAAATTTAAAAACAATAAATAAATATTTCCTGATATGTATGTATATATGTACTCATTATGGTATTCTATTCATTAGTCCATCAAACTAATTTATATAGTGAATGATTATCTATGAAATTGGATTTTTACAAGATTTCATTGGACTTTTAATTTTTTTTTATTTTGTTTCAATTCCTTTTTAATTTTACATTGTTTTAACTTTTTATTTTTAAAAGAGAACCACGGAGACGGAAGCAACACCGTTAAATGTATTATCGAACTCTGAAACCCTGGGCATCCTTCTAAATAAATATAGTTTATTTTAATGTTTCCATAAATAGTCTTAATATTATGTATTTAATTATGGGATGGTCTGACTCTAGATAATGTCTTCTGTTATCTGAGTTCGATCAGGTGTACCCCAGCGAAGTACTTCCATCTAATTCTGTACAATTTGTAATAAAACTCAAAGAAATGTTTTTTTATTAAATTCCTTTCATTTTTTTACGTTTTATTTAGGTCCATGACTCAGAAGGACCAATGACCCTAGTGCTAATATATTTTGATATTACGTCATGCAGCGTGGCCCAAAATGAGCTGTGGTCAGCGTTCCGGGCTCGGTCTAGAAAACCCACTGGAGCTCTCAGTGACATTAACAACGAGATCGAAAATTCAATAAAAGGAGAAAAATCAAGTTCGATCTGTATTTGAGCAAATACGTTAACTAGCTGGTTAAAATTTCAACAATTTAGGTATTGGAATAGAACTAATCTCCACTTCAACAGATAAATTTAAATAAGCCGTAAACGAATAAACATATATTTGTATAATACATAGTTCTTAACAAATGTCCCAGAATAAGTATTGTTTTTCATTTGATTTTAATTTGCATCCTAATATTATGCCTTATTCTCAACCTATGCTGATGACATCGGAGTGTAATCAGTCAATGATGATACATTTGCTGCGTCTCATACACTCCAGTCATTTCCATTAAAGAATGGTAACACAACTAGAGAATTAAGGTAAATCCTAGCAAATAACCCTGCATCGAAAACCTACTTCAACCTGCCCTCCTTTATCCTTATGGAGTACCGTTATATAATGGACAAGTTGGACAGATAAGATACCATGGATTTTATCTAGACAAGAGATTCACATAGAACGCTCACATAAAATTGAAGGAAGAAGCTGCACGTCGATTTCGAATGCAACAACATTTTCTTTATATGACCATTATCAGACCTATTTGGACATAAGGTGAACAGTTATGGGGTTCCCCAAAACCCTTCTAAAAATGCTTAATGCTCCTAATTTTGTCACAAACTAATCCAAAATGAACTTAATATCCCATATGTCGATGATTTGAAACGAACCAGATACCTTTCCTTTCACAATAAACTAATCACTCAAATCCACTTGTTTCTCAACTTCCTTCCCATTCCATTCCTGGCTATCCTCCGAGGCGTCAGAAAATAAGAAGGCCTTGGGATCTTCTTCTATTGTAGAACTTTTATAAGAGTGCTACCAATGGGTAGTTCCTCTACAAGTCTTTGTCATATTATTACTTCGCATTGTAATTACTGCACATTTACTGGATGTATTTTTTTTTTTCAGTTGTTAATTCCTATTAGTGAATGAATAGAAAACAATTTAATTCGTTCTTATTATTTCTGAAAGAAATAAAAAAACGTCGCATTTTCGTTAAAAATCCTAACAAGGGTTTGAAAGATCTCAAGGTCACCGCTGAAAACCTTGAAGGATTCGGACATGTTTCAGGATTCTCGAATTGTTATTTGAGATTGTCGCAGGTATATTGAAGAAATATTTGCGTGTGAGGAGGTTCTTGTAATCGGTTCGCACTAAGCGAGACCAGTTCCCTGCGGCAAAGGCATTCACCCCTACTCACTTTTTGTTTCAATCTAATCAATCAATCCCCAGCCTCCCCATACCTCGGCCCAGGCATCTCCTCTTATTGAAATGGCTTCAGCGATCGAGTCGAATGTAAATAAAAAAAAAATTAAAAATTAATATGAGAAATTATTCATACTCGAGTGTTTTGGAGAAAAAAAAAATTAATATTCATTAAAATACTTGAACAATTAATTCAGCAATTAGGAATTGATAAATGATTAGACATTTCTCTTAGTATTTTTTATTAAGTACTTATCCCAGACTGGTTGTGATAACATTTATCAGTTCTAAAAATATACGAATTTTACATATCCATTGTATATATTAATTTTATAAATTTTAGACAAGAAATCAAACCTACCGAAGCAGCATAGCGGAAGGGATTCTTGAATTTATGGGTTCATAGAGAGTAAGTAATAGAAAGAAAGGGGAGAGGAGGTAATGAGCTAAATTAACCTATACAGTCAATACAGGGATATAGACAATCTCTTAGTTTCCCTATGACTTTACCTATTATTTAAGGCGAATCGAAAATATTTTATATTAGACTGTATTTATGGTTATTATATATATAACTCCAATTCCTAATTGGATTGATTTTTCAATATATGCGTACCTCAACTAATTCAGATACATCCAATCTTAAGGATACATAAATTATCATATCCATATAACCAAGAAAATAATATATATACCTATCTATCTGTATATTTTATATATATATATATATATATATATATATATATATATATATATATATATATATATATACGATATATTAAATATTACTAAGATAAAAATTTAAAAAAAACAAAAAAAAACTGTATGATCCCTGTTGGGGCAGTATTTCATGTTGACAACTCGGGTTAAAAGCGAAACTATAAATTTAAGGTTGCCTATTATTTTGTAGTGGACTCGCGGAACAAATCTTAAATACAGTATACTAACGAATTATCCACAGAATTTAGAAAATATAAACCACTAAAAGTATTTTTTTTTTCTCGATTAAATGTTTTTTTTTTTTTAATTAAAATTAGTTGTAACCTATTTGCATAAGGTAAACAGTTAATAATTAAGAGTTTAAGGGAAAAATACAATCTCTTAAACGTGGAACACACGACTTTCAGTGGAAAAAATAATGTGCAACAACAATCCTCATAAACTCATAAATTCTATTTTTTATTTTTTTTATTCGTTGTTATATATAAAAATTTATCAAATATCGTTTGTGTTTAAATTGTTTTTATGTTTATAGATTGTCCGTTAAAGCGGCTTATTCGAAGATGGCAAGACAAAAAATTCACGGTTAATCGAGAGTTTAAAACTATATATTTATCGAAATAAAACTTTCTCACTCAGGCTTGAGATCACGTAGTCTGTTAGTTAACTCTTACTTCCTGCTGCAAGAACCCATCAAAAAAATTTGCAAAATCATACCACAAGTTTTGACAAAGATAATACGGTTTACATTGTTTATAATAAAATTAGATTTAATTTTTTTTTTTTAAATTATATTTCGGTTCAAAGAATTTTTCTTCCCTACAAAAAGTTTTAAGCTGAGACAACCAATTATAACTGTACAGATAATAAAATAATATCGTATACATACTTAAAATTGGTTTTAATTCTTCAATTGGGTCACGAAAATTAATGAACTTTGAGTTCCTTTTGGCTTAAAAATGCTACTTACTTCAACATTTAATAATACGAAAATTATTAAAAATTAAAAAGTATATGACTCTCTAAACGTAATATTCGAAGTAACAACTATGTGGTATTTTTATTTATTTTTTCTATATATATTCATTCATTTTTTTATTTTTTTTATTTGCATGTTTAAATTAAAAGTTTAAGAAAAATAAAATGAATAGTTTAATCTACTAACAACGAGCCTCTGTTCGAAATAAAATATGTAATCAAATAATTTACATAAAGTATTTAATCAAATTATTCCGTAAAGCAATCATCAATTGTGATAGTAGCTTCGCCGAGTCTAACGATCATCTTGTCATCGATTGAATGATCGGTTGATTAATGTTTGATAGCCATGGCTTGAAGGAAGAACATCTTGACACGTGTCAAGACATTGCTTTATTATTGATATTTATACTTTTCATGTGCCCACTCGATAAAAATAATAATAATAAACCAAACGTTATTGAGTATATATATAATTATTTATATGATTTTTTTTTTTTTTGTAGAGATCATCTAATTTTTTCCTCTTCCTTTATCGTCAAATTCATAATATTCTGAATAAGCTGACAACCTATGAATGACATATATATATATATATATATATATATATATATATATATATATATGTGTGTGTGTGTGTGTTAGAACAAGGCATGAAAGCAGGGCGAGAATTGCCAGTAGTAGTGGTATCTTCTTCAGACGTTCTTGTGAAAGATCCTCTTTAATGAAGATTCTCATCTGTCTTCTTTTCAGTCATTCATGGACATCGGGTTTGTTAATGCGGTGTTTGCAACTAATATATAGCTAAAAACTTGTTTAAGTTGTAACCAGTTCGTAAGCGTTAGCTGACAGTTGACATTGGCATAAGTGAAGATGTGTTTCAGTAAGCTGTATCTGTCATAGTCCTGAAATTTTAGTAAAAAAAAAAAAATTTCTGGATCTCAATTAACCAATATAGTTTTAATGTACAACATTCGAAAATCTTGAAAAAAAAAATCTGATAAAATTGGGTAGTAATTCTTCATTCACACTAATTTATTCTTTAAAATTATTTTTTATCGCTTAAATATATGAAAATTTTACTTATTGAAGAGTGATTAAAGATTTAAAATCTCTCTTGTGAAACTGCTTGTCGCTTACTAGACAAGCATTCAAAGCTCCCAATAAATTACAAATGGCTTAATTACATGACAGTTGAGCTTTTGAGCTTAACTAAACCTTCTAATTGTTCTCGTACGCAATCCTTATAATCTAAAATCCTTTGTAAAATCCTCATACTCCTTTTTATATCACAGACAAACTTTGCCCTTAGCGATATACCCATCCTTTCATAGTAAACTCCATACCCAGTCAAATCCACAGGTCTCCTAACATTCCTCACCACTCAATTCCCGATAATCCTCCGAGGCGTCTAAAAAAAAAGATGGCTAAGAGTACTACTAATGCAGAAGTATTAAATTGTTACATGTAAGTAGTCCTTTACAAGTTATTTCCATGTCATTGCAAATCATTTTCCTTAAATTTGCTTGTATATATGGTAATGTATACAGTTGTAAATATCAATAAATAACAAAAAAAGAAATGTTCACGCTACTTTTAGCCAAACTCTCTTAAAACCAAACCTCAAAAAGTACTACCTCAAATAATAAGCAGTTTGGCATCGCCTCATTATTTTTTGGGCATTATGAATTATTTTTTAATTTTGAAATTCTGTGAAGAGAAAAAGGATTGCCTGTTAAAATAAGATGTTTATTTAGAAAATATGTTTTCACTTTTAAAAGGAAAGGGATCACGGCGAGTTAAACTTTAAATTCAATTATTTCTTAACATTAAGCTGGACTATCGTGTTTTTCACCCCAGGGTCTTCATATGCTCTAATAACAAATCTGATAAATGACAATTTTCTTAATAAAATGGATTGGCACAGTATTGAAATATTCGCATTTTCCGCAAGAGCAGAGTGGCGCAGTGGAAGCGTGCTGGGCCCATAACCCAGAGGTCCGTGGATCGAAACCACGCTCTGCTAGCGTATATTTTTCTAAAATTTATAATTGTATTTTATTCAAACAAATTTCTTTTTAAAACATACAATTAATAAAAAATGACTGATAATTTTTTTAACCATTTAAGATTGTTTTGTTGATTAATCTTACAATAATGCTTTCGCACACAACAATACATCCACTCTACCGTGATAGCAATATAAAGATAAGGCAAACACCAATATTCAATAAAAGACTCAAATGGAAGTTCACGCACCAGTTCTTTTCACGACCGGGCCGCAAAGATCAAAGGTTCCAAGGCAATAATATTTCCAAGCGGAGATAGGTTTGTTCTGAGATTGGACGGTAAAGGTCTCATCATTGACAGTAATGAATGAAGAGCTCCGTTCGATCACGAGCTTACTTAATCGAAGATGTTTTAAAATCGATTATAGGAGACCAGCCTTAAATCGACTTAAGATACGTAACTGTACCCGTAGTTAATGACGCCATATATCTCTCCCTACTTCAATTGAAGCTCGAAGCGTTATTTTATTGGATATTGGCATATCAGAGGGCCGAGAGCGGACAAGGTACACAAATGCCATTGCTGATTGGATCATTTAAAATATTCAAACTGATCCGCCCAGTCCTTAATGGCCTGATCATGATCCCACAGATAAATGCTCTGTCTCTCTCAATATCTATGAATTTAAAAAAACTTTCTAGTTTAAGCGATAAACATCATAAAATATTTTTTATACAATAAACTAGTGTTTTGTCGGTTCCGAAGTTTTTAGATTCTACTTAACGGTGCCGATTAGCGATGGATATCAATATTTATCGAAATATTTATATTTTTCTTTGACGGTCATTACATTCAATTTTCTATTATTTTTTTTTTTTATTTAGTCTAGGTTATTAAAATTTTCATGTTTAAAAACGAATATTGGAAAAAAAATAGTAGAAACAATAAGTCAAACTAAGTATGTAACGTGATAAGGAAACACCATTAAGGTGTAAATTATGACAGCCTTGTGTTACTTTTCTAAACTTTAATTAATAAAAAAAAGTTCTATTTCGTATATTCCTTTACTCTATGTAGAAAAAATATTATTATCAACGCAAACTACCCCTGTCCAGGTTAGTGCATTCACTCGTAAATTATAAATCTTTACAATATATTTTAAATAAAATGTAGAGAACTTATTAAAAATAAATATATATTTTTCAAGGTAATGAATTCAACTGTTTGCAGTAAACAAGTCTACACATACCTAATTCTGTCATTCCGTGATCTTCCCTCGTGATTGATACTGTATATTTTTATACTGTTGAAAATTTCAATAAATAACAAACAAAATAATAATAATAATAATCTGTGTGTCTCATTTTTTTATTAACAATTCATTGTTCAAAAAATAATTAACGTTTATCGAAACAACTTCCCAGCGCGCTTCAGAACTGAAAGTATACTAGTCGGTCACATCTTGTCACCCAAGGAGATCACAACTGTGAAGATTGATAATTTTTTTAACAGGTTATGAAATTTAGTACAGAAAATTCAATTTAAATGTAGATATAACTCACAAAAGAGAGTTCATAAAACTAATCACTACAATTAAAATACCTGTTGCCTTGGATTGATGAGTTTCTTTCCACTTCTATTGGAACTATTTTATTAGACAACAAATTTTCAAAACATTAGCAATTAGTCACATGGATTATATATACTAAAGTTTTCTAAGATGTTAGACAAGAAATCAGATATATTGGTGATCACTTAAGGAGAACTAAAAGATATCTGAAGTATATCTAAGTAGATATCCTTAGGTGAGTACCAATATATTTGATTTCTTGTCTTACGTTTTTAAAAACTTTAGTTTATATAATCCATATAAAAAAGTTGTGTTGTTTTGAAAATTCTGTAAGTTTTAGAACTAAAGATGAATGATTAGCATTCGAAAATAGTTTTCTAATACAATAATCCCAATAGAAGTGGTAATTAAATGATAAATCCTAATTGTATTAATCCTTATGTACCATCATGCGTACATCAAGTGAAAGTTTGGATTATCTATTGGTGATCAGGTTCTTTTCCAACCTTTGTCGATATGATTTAAAAGATTTTTTCAAAACTCGGTTATATTCGCTAGATCCATGACGAGATGGACCTCCCACCAGCTGCCCAAGCCGCTGTAGCATTTGGAGGACACCTTCGTGTCAAAAGAAATTGAAGTAGGTGAGGAGACGAAATTGTTGGAGCTATCCCTTCGCCCACAGGTAGCTCAATCAGCCAATATCAAAATAATACTTCCGCTCACAGAGGCTAACTATCCATCATTACTAATAATGACTTGGGCTGACGCTACTGCACGCAATGGATCTCCAGGATTCCAGTCGGCCGCGAGACAAACCTCCTCCAGAACAAAAACTTTACCGGCCAATCCGCACGACATCCTTAATTTTCCAATCATAAGTAATCTCTTCGATATTTTTCGAAAATGAGTCCGAATAAGGCGGGTAAAAAGTCCGAGACGTGTCATTTTGCATTGTTGAAAACATTTTTTTTCTTCATTTGAACTTTTTTTTATTTCCCAATCAGTGGCAATCACATACATTTAATTCCTTATTCAATCAATCTTGGACAAAGACAAAGTATTCACTCCAATAGAACTAAAAAAGTATATATTGATGGTGTATTTTTTAACTGATTGTGAGAAGTATTTAAAGGTGTAGGTTTTTGGGATTTTTCAATTTAATTTTTAATTCAATAGTCTTTATGTTATCGTCTTTATGAATTTTCTTCATTCTCATACAGTTTATATTTTCATACCTTTTATATACTCTGCAATTTTACCATATCTTTCTGTTTGTTTTCTTTTTCTTCTAACCCTGATGAAGGCTTTCAATAAAAGTCGAAACGTCGGCATTATAAATTAAAATTTATTTTCAATTGCTGTGTATTTATGACTGCATACCACAACCTACATCTTTAAAAAAAAAATTTTTCATGAACATAAACTTACTTCCTAAAAGGTTGTACAAAGCCCAGATTTTTAATTAAATTAATAATTAAAAACACAACAAAAAAACAGTTTATTGATCAAATAAAACAAATAGTTCCAATGATTTAATTTACGGATTAACGATAATTTTTACCCGCATCAGTGATCACTCACTCAAACAGACAGGCTCTTTGAAATATTTGTCTCCAGCCTTTCCCTTCCATTACTGAGGATATAATATTTTATTTTTATTATTATTACGAAACAGACCTATGTCTGTTGCGTAATAATAATAAAAATGAATGAGCACATTCAACGAATAAGACCTGCAGGCATAACTTGAATATTGCATTTTAAAATTTTATCTATCCTCAATGCTCTTTACTTTGTCACTAATAAACTCATCCATAAAGACCTTAATGTTCCACATGCTGCTGATTTAGCCCAATCCAGATACCTATCCTTTCCTAGTAAACCCCATAACCACACTAATCCCCTAGTCTCTCAAATAGCTTCCCACTCCATTACCGATAAATCTCCGAGGCGTCTGAAAAGAAGGCGGGCTCGAGACCTTCTAATGTAGAAGGTATTCACAGTCGTGAATATCAATAAATAGATCACAAAAGACTAATCCATAGTTATTAACCTAAAAAAATCTTTGAGGCTCCATAATCCATTCAATTTTACACCTAATTCTTACAATCCAATGTCCTTCGAGAAGTCCTCAATACTCCTTATTTTGTTACAAATTATACTTATCCAGAAAGAACTTCATTTTGTTATTGATTTAGTCCACACCAGATACTTATCCCAGCGTCCAACCGCACGTAACTTTTTTGAATTCCTTCATCTCAAATCTTCAGTTCTTACCCGCCAATTAGCTATCATCAACAGATTTTTCCTAATCGAATCCTCTTCTCTATGGAACTCCATACATTTCCCCGCTCAAATACCTCTCCCACTTTCAAATGCTACTTCTCTAACCACCTATTATACATCCAGATCCACGAAAACTGTCAAAAGCCCGCGTTTTAGTTATGTAAAATATGAACAGTTTGTAGAAATTATATTGTTTTTATGAATTCAAATATTTCTGTTTTGTTTTACTAGTATTATTTGTTATTTTGTTCTAGAGAATATTTCATTTTAAGGCTCTGAAGGCCCTTGGCTCTAAATATTTTTTTAATCTCAATAGACTTAAGGTCGAAGAATATATAAAGAACTTATTAACTATTATTGTCACCTATTTAAAAAATATTATTAATCACAGTTGAAGGGTGGTTGTTAGGCTGTCCACCTGTTTGCTTGATCCATGTATCACTTAAGGTGGTCTCATGGATGCAAGAATGAGAATTGTCATAGTTTTGGAGTTTAAAGAACACCTCCCTAGAGATAAACAATAAAGACTTTGTAATTTACATTTTCATTTTTCCTTCGATGATATTCCACTAATCCCTGTCGAACAGATCCGCTACCTAGGACTCCACTTGGACAAACATCTTACTTGGAATCCACATACAAGACCAATGCGACAAGAAACTGCTCGTCGTTACAGACTACTTCAAAATTTACTAGACAATCGATCAAACCTTTTCATTATTCATTATAAAAGACTTATTTACATGACTGTTATTAGACCTATTTGGACGTACGGAGTTGAGCTCTGGGGCTCTAAAAAAACCATCCAATCCTTACTATCCAAAATCCTTCGAAAAATCCTAAATGTCCCTTACTTTGTTACCAATAACCTTATCCATAGAGACCTTAATGTTCCATATGTTGCTGAGTTAGCCCAAACCAGATACCTACCCTTTCATAGTAAGCTCCATAACCATTCAAATCCATTAGTTTCTCAACTTGCTTCCCACTCCATTCCCGATAATTCTCCGAGGCGTCTGAAAAGAAGATGAGTAGATGGAGATCTTCTAGTGTAAAATTTTATTGAAGTACTACTGATAAGTAGCTCTTTTCAAGTTGTTACATGCCATTGTATTCGTTATCAGCTCATTTACTTGATGTACATATTTGTATAGTTGTAAATTTCAATAAATTGAAATATATATAAAAAAGAAAAAAAAACATTTTCATTTTTTTTTTTTTTTTAAGAACTATCTTTACTGGACCTTCCAGCCTGATACCATTCTGTTTTTATTAAATATTTTATAATTACAAAAAAATAGTAGCCAAATTATTTTTTTTTTTCATTTTTAGTGCGGAAGCTTTCGAAGTCACCTCCTAGCAAGGGTACATGCTCCACCGAAAGACACCATGGACACTTGCAATCGAGATTATCTATGTATTTTTAATATTTTATATTTAATAGCATACTCAATTGCTCGCTCCGCCAAGTAATAATTCATGGTCATTAAATAATAAGGTGAAAGGGTATAGAGAGGTTGAATATAAATAAGGTTCCGGCGTGGGCGACCTGAGAAATGTCACTTGTCTAATGAGGCGCGCTTTAATCCGGCCTGCCCACACCTTCCCAGCTCCACCGGACCAAAAAATAAAATACAATCCCTTTACCATCCACCGTTTGATTTCCATCTCAGCGATGCCTTTTGATTAATTGTCAATGCCTTATACTTTTGTTGTTGTTCTTTTGCTGTTATTTCCATCGACAGAACGGAACTGAGGCCTCCTCGAGGGGCCTAAGTTATGTGAAAAGGAGAATTATGTAGACAGGAAATTATACATAAACTATGTACACTCCCTGTTCTATTGTTCCCTGACGGCTTTTTAATGAACCGAATTCCCCTTAATAGACATATTAATTGTATTCAAAGTAGTCCACCGTATCCTCGTTACAGTGATTTAATATGTTTACACTTGCCTTTTTTACCCGATCGTTTTTGATTCACAAAAAGGTTATTGTGCATTTTTTTTTTTATTCAGCCACCATTGCCGTAGATTTTGCATATCAGGAAGGCCTTTAAATCTCTCATGTGCTGATATAGGAAACTGGTTTCACTTTGGCGACGGTGGCGAACTAGGTTTTTATAATTCTAATTATATATATATATATATATATATATATATATATATATATATATATATATATATATATATATATAGATAAATTTCCTGACTGTTACTATTAAATGTTTAGTAAGGATCTTGAGGTTCAGTTTGGGAAAACCACCAGTTGGGAAATCCCCTCCCCAACCTTTTAAAAGTTTTCCACACCATATCCACCAGTAACATTGTAAGTAGTTTTATACTCCTCTATATTCTGTAATTATATATATTTAATTATTATAACACATGTTGTTATATACTTATATTGTAGCTAACATTATGTTTTGAAACAACTATAATTATATAATTATATAACTATAATTATAATAACTATAATTATATAATTCTATTGTTTTTTCACTTTAGGGCATGATTATGAGAATAGTATAGTCTCGAAACGTCGCCAAAGTAGTTGTTTTATTTATTGACTGAACCTCAAGAACCTTACTAAAGATATAATAAAATCCAATATAAGTGTCAAATAAGTCCTCTATTGTGTCGATCCTTTTATACTATCCATAACTTTTATTGACAGTAATCAATTGGCACCAGTAATTTTATTTTTATTGTATCGTAAGGTAATTCTGTACGCTGTAAGAAAGTTTTAAATCTCAGACGTAAAAAAAAGAATCACAAACCCACGGTTTAGATATTTCTTTACCAAGAAAAATTCTAAAAAATAATTATCTTCAACTATTTAAGATTTTTTTTATTAATATACGGTATATTTAATTAATTGCCTGTATGTTCTAATCTACTTTAATTCAATATTCTAATTAAAACCGGGATATTTTTAAGGATAATTGAAGGGAAAAAAATTAGAATTCTTGAATTTTGTCAAGCTAGAGATACAGACTTTGTGGAATGACTAAGAAAATTAAGTTAACAATTCGTAATAAATTGACACCACATTTTATATAGAACTCAAGAATCACTTTACCATGAGGGAGGAACAGAAATACTTGGAAGGGTGTGAGGGAGCACTCAAAATAAAGCAGAGAAGGGGGTTGGTTGCACAGGGTGGAGAAAATTGGTCCACTCTCTCACTCATCCACTGCTTTAAATTAAATTTAAAATAATTTATTAAAAATTTAATTAAATTCATTTAAATTATTAACATCCAATAATATTTTAGTTCATAAAAACCTTATTACGGTGTCCTTATTTATTTATTGTCCTTGATATATATTTTACATTTGATTAAATTTTAATCATCTTTTAAGAATTATTTATTTATTAATTAAAGTGCTTATAATTATCATCATATCAGGTTTTTATTATAGAATTATATTTTTATAATCATTATTTTGTAGTTGATAAATTGTAGGTTGCTGATAACCTACCTAAATATCGAGAAAACAAGTATGTATTTGTATTACCAAATGAAGAAATTATTAACTTTTGTTAGATAATCTTAAGACCATTTCTTTATCAGATGACTTTATTTATCCAATTTATCGGGAATAGATTAGGAAGTAGGAAGAAAACCTGAAACCTTACTTTTTTGTTCGACCAATGATTGGTTCGGGGGAACTTCAACGCACCTGGAAACTGACAAGAGTTCTGGAAGGCTGATGTCTTAGTTTTCAATTAAAATAATATTGATAAAATAAAATTTTACCTCAATTAATTTAATGGTAGAAGAATAAATATATATATATATATATATATATATACTATAACGTTCCCTTATTTGAATTAAAACCTCTCAGATTTTTTAAAATCATATTCCAACTAAAAAGAAGGAAATAAATATAAAGAAAAAGGAATCTGTAGTCTTAAGATAAACAGAAAAAAACAAATCTAAACAAAAACAAACAACTAAACTAAACTAAAGTTCAGTTAAATAAAATCATTTTACTTACATACTTTAAGTGCTAAATATCTTCATAATTATTTCTTACCTAAAACAAAAAACAGAAATTATTAATATACAAAATAAAGAGGGTTCAAATATTTATAAAATAATTTTTAAATTTTTTTTTTTTTTTTTTTTTTTTTTTTTTTTTTTTTTTTTTTTTTTTTTTTTTTTTTAGCTCAGAATAATGCTCAACATGCTATAAATCAAAGTTAAAGAAAGACGTCGTTTATTTCATATAAATGAAATATTTCTATATTTTATGAAGAATAAAATATAAAAGAAAAAAATACTGAAAAAATTAACATAGTTTTTAGAACAAACTGTTTTTATTTTAACATTAAATTTAAACAAAAGAAAAAAATATATCAACTAATTTAAATTTGTTTGGGTGGAGAATAGGTTTTTAAGGACTTGAATGTTTTTCATGACGAATGTTGAGGTGGAGAGAATTCTTGTAGATCGGGAGGAAGAGCGCTAGTTGTCTTGGATTACATAAATCTAATCTGAGGAAGAATGAAGTAGTTCGAAGACGTAAGGAGGAACATGTGATGAACAGTCTTTTGAATATTCCCTACGAAATATAAAATGTTATTGGCAATAAGTGTCCTTTAGTGCGCTTTTGAATTAATGAATATTTTATAGTAGACTGTCACGCACTCTTGCTTTATTTTGTACGAACCATAGAAATTGAAAAGTTTAAATTCATAAAACTTATTTTGTAATTAATCTAAGCAAATTTTACAATCGATATCATTTAATCAAAAATGTGATACAAAATGTAAAATTATCTCACTAATATGGAACCTTAAAAATGGTCAAATTGTAGGGGATTTCAATGAAACGAAGTTCGGTAACCTTAGGAATCTCTAAACGTCGTGTGATTAGAAACCACCGGGAAGGAACTGGCCATTTCGTCGTTCATTCATCCGAATATAAACATAGAAAAAGATATGATTTATTGAGGAGGATTTATGTAATAAATGTTTAGCGACTAGCTTCATTTGAATCCCACCTCATGCAATAACGATCTTTAACTAATGTATGAGATACAAAAAAAAAAAAGATGATGTGGGGGATGAGGAAGACACGGTACCCATTGGTACTGTACCTACTCTTGACATGTTTACAAGTATTTTTTTTTTTTTTTATTCATTTATTAATTTTTATTTTTGTTAAATACGAACTTAAAAAGTTTTAGCTATAACTAAACAGTATACAATATAAATATTTTTATAGTAAAATAGTTTTATTTCATTTTCCTTTATGAATTTTCATAGCCCAAAATTTTTTATAGTTGTAGGTACGAAAGTAAGCATCTCGAAATTTAGAGACTATTGTGTTCGTATAATTACTTGTTTTTATCCTACAAATAATAAGAATGAATTAAGGGGAATAACAGTAATGAACAGATAACATAGTAGAGTTGGAAATAATTGAATCATACTAATTATTTGACAACTAATTTCCTAGAATCAATCACTTAATTTAATCATGATTAAATCTTTCATTAGATTTTTAATTAACTAATGATTAATTTAATTAATGATTTATTTGACTAATATTTAATGAACTTTAATGAAATATTTAATTAGGAGATTGATTCCAGGAAATTAGCTAAATGATTATTTTTAAAAATTATTTACTGTTTTAATTATCATGGCATAATAAACGTCCGTACGTATTTGCCATTTATATGAATTAATAAAATAACAAAACTAACAAATCTGGCCTCTAAGGTCAGGAGTCAATATTTTACTGTCATTACTTTAACGTTAGCGCAATTATCTATCATTGAGGCCTACTCATCTCGCCTTGAGGCGAATAAATTCATTCGGATTTGAGGTCTGGGGCCTTGAGTGATGTTCCCTATCGATCACGATTTCATATCTTCAGCTATTTCTATCAAGCGAGGCTGTATACCTTTCTCGTCTATCGGTTCCTAGACCTCTGAATGTAAGAAATGATCTGTATCTCTTAATAAAAAGAAAAAAAAATAACATGGAATCTACTTGGATAGAATTGAATAGTATACTTATTAATAAACCGGTGGAATTGATCTTCAAACGCTATAAGAACTTCAAGGGAAACTGGATATTTGAAGTCTGTTATTCGGTAAATTGGTCATTTATAACAAAGATTATTAAAACTATAAGGATAACAATTATGAAGTCATGGACGAATAAAAAGAACAGTTGGCAAAAATTATCTTTTTAGTTATTTTATTCTCCTTTACGGCGCTCTGACCTTTTATTTCTTAATTGTTTCCCACAGTGATCTGGATGGATAGTGGCACTATCAACGAATAACGCTATTTTTGTGTGATCTGGAGTCATCAAGCCCCGTTATTGTTTTTATGAAAAATGCACTTTTTTTTTATTAAGGAAGGTTTGGATGAATACCCTGCATGAACACACAGACTCTAAATGCATTTTCAAACTAATATTAACTTTTATGTTCCTTATCATATTAAAATGAGACATAACAAAACAATTATGTGGAAATAAGAAAATATCAATATACAAAACACTAAATCCATATTGAAACTTATGTTATTAACTTATCTTTCAAATTCTTACACTTAAGAAGATGAGGTATCAATATAACAATGTAAATAACACAATCATAGCTGAAACTGTAAAAACAGATGTTTACATGTGAGGTTATAGGAAGTGAAGCATCGGAATCGATTGCAGATTAATTTAAGTTAAGGTTAAGTGGAGCGCCTGTTCCGTAGTAGTACCTATTTTTCTTCTTACAAATATTGTAACAGGCCTGTCGTTCATTCATTAATCATGATTTATTTGGACTGTATTGTCTTGTTATAATTTCAATTTCGAATCGAACTTCAATCCAAAATCCTTCGAAAAATCCTAAATGCCCCTTACTTTGTCACCAATAAGCTTATCCATAAAGACCTTAATGTTCCATATGTTGCTGAGTTAGCTCAAACCAGATACCTATCCTTCCATAGTAAGCTCCATAACCACTCCAATCCACTAGTCTCCCAACTTGCTTCCTCCTCCATCCCTGATAATCCTCCGAGGCGTCTGAAAATAAGATGGCCTAGAGACCTTATAGAGTAGATTTTATTGAAGTGCTACTAGTGAGTAGTTCTTCACAAGTTATTTACATGCCATTGTATTCACTGTCAACACATTTACTTGTTGTATATTATTCTGTACAGTTGTAAATATCAATAAATGAAAAAAAAAAAAAAAAAAAAAAAAAAAAAACCTTTTCCAATATAAACAATATTGTTTACTACCTTTGAAACGGGGATTGCCTCTTAATCCAGCCACTTCACTTTAAAGAAATATATTAAAATGGTGAGTGTTGAAATTCAAATTAGGTCAGTTTTATTATATGAATATGGCAACCGAGGCTGCTCGAAAGATATGCTCCATGTTTGGTGAGAAGGTACTCTCTGAGCGTAAAGCTCGATTTCGATTTTCCTAATTTCCTCAAGGCGATGAAGCGCTGCAAGAACGAGATCAGTTCTGGAAGACCTCAAGCTGCAAACTGACAGGAAATTCGAGAATTGATTCAGATCCGTGTAAAACGTGTGCAAAAATAGGTAAGCAGTTAAATACTGGTAACAGCCTGAATCTTCAGACTGGAATTTACATATTTTCTTATCAAAACGTTTTTACATTTCATTCTGAACAATAAATTCAAGCAATAAATCAAATTTAATTAAATTAAAACAGAATAATTTAATTCACCTATTCTTTTTTATAGTGTTGAAAAAAACCCAGGTCAACAACTGCCTTATAAAATAATTTATTCCTGTACCTTTTAGACAATCAATTGAATCAAATGAATACTTAGAATCACTTTTTTTTTTCCTCTTTTTTTTTTATATGATTGTATTTTATGTTATAACTATTATTTCATATATTTATTTATTTTTATTTATTTTTAATTTAATTTAATTTTCTTTACCTGTAAAAAATGTATGCTGTAATTACTGAAGCATTAAATTTTTAAATAATAGACCCGACATTTGTACTTTTAACTGTGCATTATTTTTATTCTCAGGGGAAAGTAAGTCCCAGAATAAAGTTTATCTTTTCTTTCTTTTCTTTTCTTTCTTATTCTTTATTTTAACCTGCCCGGCTTATTAGGATCTATTTTATTATTATTTTGTTCGTGTCTTTCTTATTACTATTTTTTTTTTTTTTTTTATATATACATTTATTGAAATTTACAACTGTACAAAAAATATACATCAAGTAAATGTATTGAGAACGATCACAATAACATGTCAAAACTTGAAAAGAACTGCTCATCAGTAGCTCTTTATTAAAAATTCTACACTAGAAGGTCTCTAGGCCATCTTCGTTTCAGACGCCTCGGAGGATTGTCAGTGGAATGGAGTAGGAAGCAAGTTGAGAAACTAACGGATTTGAATGGTTATGGAAGTTACTATGAAAGGATAGGTATCTGGTGTGGGCTAAATAAGCAACATATGGAACATTAAGATCTTTATGGATAAGTTTATTGGATTACTAAAATTAAAAAAAAAAAAAAAAATACAGGACTTATGATACGAACTGGTATAACGTTTTCCTTGAAAGAAAATATGAACACTAATATGAAGAAAATGATGGGCTCTATTGTGTAGAAATATGATACCTCCGAGAAGGGGTAGATGGGGTACCCGACACAGATGATCCGCGATAAAAGTTTCGATTCCTGACAAACGGAGTCAATCGTGAGCGGTATAATTGAGAGGGAGAAATGAGTCGATTGAGAGAGGAGAACTGGCGTGGGCGAGAGAACAATATATCACAACATCATTAAATTATTCCAATGAGGTGGCCATTGATCACGGAGCTTGCTTGTGTTAATAGCTTTTTATGCCATCAGTCAGGGGTGGATTAATTTGAAAGTGCCTTTAATAATTCTTATAGACAGGGCATTTAGGAGGCGGTAGAGATCCGCTTTGGCGGCCCGGTGGGTGGTGTGCCGCTCTCATGAGACCTCTCTTTTATTGTCCGCTTTTACTGCAGCACCACATGTGTCCGTTCCCGCTCGGTCCAATTTGCCAGCGGCCCCTAGGCTCATTATCTCTTTCCAGCTTCCAGATAGCCTAGCCTCATCTCCAGCGATAGCCCATGAGTATAGATTTAACAACCTTAATCTGATAATTTGATCAATAAACTTGCATGGTACGAAATATTTCTTAGTCGAAAAATAAAAAATATAGGTAGTGTTATTTGCGGTATTAGGAAAAGACGAATAACATAACACCAAATCGGGGAATCCCATGAGCCCTGCTATACCATTTACTTCCTAAAGCTGCCAAAATATCGAATTCCTATATCTACTTAAGGTAAGCACGATGGTATAGAAGGATCAATACATTTATGATTGATGAATTAATTGCCAATTCTATTAGGATTTTTTGACATGAATATATCTTGGCTGGGAGTCTGTACGTTCATTTTACCACAATCTAGCTCTGTTGGCTTTAACGGCTGTATTAGTATTTTAAAGGAGAATACTGTCATATAAGATTTGTCGCTATATAATACCGTTTGGAAGCTATATTGGCTTAAATAAAAAAAGTCACGTTGAAACGCATTTTTCACCTTAAAATATGTAACGTTTTTTCACAATCGAAAATGTAATATTTTGACACGTTCTAGCTCTGTTTGTGTTTCTTAGATCGAAAATTTAACGTGCAGTTTTCCGATCATAAATTTAATGGAGAACATTTTTTATTATATGCCTCTAGTCGCTATGACCTAATGTTTAGGCGCTATATTAGTTTAAATAAAGAAATTCACGTTTGGAACCCCTATTTTCTCTCAAATTTGTCTATTTCCAATAATAAACAATTAACTATTTGTTAATTTAATTTAATTAATTTGACCATTTTAGTACTAAACTATGAATTGGGAAGAGCAGTAGATTATAGTTAGGCCTAATCATGATCCATTGTTTTCCTATGTCAGGGAGAAATTTTTTTTTTTGTTTTAACTGGTCGATTTTATTAATATTTTTAAGAATCATATTACATTTCATATTCCCTAGTTAAATTATACAGGGACTTATACACATAAATAAAAAAAAAGACTTTAAGCCTATAAAATGAAAACATCTTTGGGTATGATTGTTTGTCTTTCAGTATATTTTATGCATATATATCATTGTATCAATTGATAGTAATATTTTGCATTTATGGCAATTATTAAGGTCCAATTTCATAAATTTTTTTTTTTTAATATTACTTACTGTTATTTTATTAATGTTCAGATTAAAAAAATATGAAGACATCAACAATTTAAGAAAAATAAATCTTTCAGATAAAAAATAGATATGGCTTCAAAATCTATTTTTTAAACTTACAAAAACCTCGTAGCTAAAGTTAATATTATTAGCTTTTGAATGTAGGGTAGACGATTACATCTTAAATGCTTGAAAAAAAAAAAAAAAATATAAAATTATTTTTATTTTATTTTTTTTATTCTCATCACTGGAATAAATGAAGCAATTATATCTATTATTAAACGCTACAGCGTAAATGTAAACCGCGCGTTATTTTTTTCAATAAAAAGTAGAATGAAACTGCAATGTTTATCAACACGTAATTTTATTTTTATAGTAAATTAATATTGTTCAAAAATATATCTGTCGATTTAAGTCATTTTACAGAAATTTTCGATTTATTATTGGCATTGGATTATCAGCGGTCGCCTTATCTAATTTCACAGATAATCGAGAAGATGCAGTATTTGTTAAAGAACTGAAACAGTAGATAAAAACGAAATTAAAAAGTATATGAAACAAATAATTTTCTATTTCAGGATTTAGAACGAATTAATGGTTGTAGCAATGAAAAATAATCTGCTAGTATTAGATACTGGTCGATTAATTAACTCTATTTTTATTTTGAGTTATAGTAATATTATAATATAGAGTAATCTAGTGTATGAGATGTACTTGTATTTCCCTGATATCCCAATGAATAGATTAAGAGTTGAGGTTCAGTTACGCATGACTAGTAAAAAAGTAACGCGAATTATTGCGAATAGTTGCCAACGTCATAATTAGATTTTAATAGTAAGTTTGTAAATACTGTTTAATAAATAATGAAGATACCATACACTGCTTGCTGCATTGCCCATTTTTCTTAAAAACATTCTATACTTGTCTCAATACATAGTTTGTGATAATAGTGAAATGCAAATCCTGGAAGATCAATTTATTTTCAAAACCACCTAACAGATTTCTAGTATTTTTTTTTTTTTTTATTCATATTGATACACAATGACATACAATGTACTTTTCTCACCTCTATAATTAATGTTGCAATTTTAGGAAACAACACCCACAAATTTAAAAAAAATTTATTTTATATCGAATAACAAAAATTTTAAATTAATATATTATATAAGAAAGAATGAATAAATAATAATGTTTTTCAATTTATAAAACGTTCATTTCCATTTTGATTATTGCATATTTTAACATGTAAAAATAAAATTTAATATTTTGTTGGTTACTCATTCTAATTACTTCAAAAAGCCATTTTGGCATTGAGTTGCGCAAGTATTTTTGTTGTATCCAGTGTTTCATACTCAGTTTGATGTTTTCTTGTGAAACTGGAATTATTTTCCTAATCCTTTTAAATAAACAAATTATTTTTCTTGTTCGACATTAAGCGTATATTTGTTTATAGAAAAAGGAAATGGCAATAAATACTATGAAATATATGTACTGTATGAAGATATCTTTCACACAAGTATGATTATTATTTAATTTTTCATTTTATTTTTATGGTAACAATTATTAATTTATTCAAGACATGTAGAGTATACTAAACAGCTATTGACACCGTTAAGGAAATATTCGGAAATATTCATACTAAAATTATAGAAATAATAGTCCAATGAAGTTGAAATTTGCAACCATTTTTCTTAATTACCATAATTTAAGATAAGTAAGAAAGTCAACACAAAACATTATTCCTGGAATGTATTTTACAAGATAGTGACAATAAATAATGTAAAATCAGTTATTGACAACCTGAGGATATCTTTTAAATACGGACAGAATTTAAAGCACTTCACTGACCAGTTGGGTTGTAGGATTTAAAAGGAATTTTATAATTTTGTTTTTAGTTTAGGTAATTTTTTTTTTTAATTTTCAAGATAGGGTGTGAATAACTGTCTGGTTTACCCTACATACAATACAATAATTATACAATTAAGATTATAAGCATAATTCTATTATCAGTTAAATTTTGAATACTTTCTTCTTAGTTTTTCAAATTATTCTTAAGTCAAATGTTCCGTTTCATAATATTCTGAATTATAACTTGTATAGGAAAAAGACCTCCTATAATTGTAATTATTACAAAGTAGAGTATTATATATATATATATATATATATATATATATATATATATATATATATATATATATATATATATATATATAAAGTCGAATGATGTATATCGAAGAGTGTGGGCTACTACCCCCCCCCCCCCTTACCCTTCCCACCAAGGTCTGTGTCCCTTTTGCCTGAACCATTTGTTGCCTTTATTGATGTACCAAGTGTTGACAACTTTCTTTTTTCCCACTCCTTAGTTACTGGCAATCGTAAATCTATTAGAACACAGAAAGAACCTGAAGTAACGATCATAGAAAACTCTAGGTCGGAGACTTTAACGCATTGTTAGACATTTTAAAAATAAATTTTCGTTTCTAAAAAAGTTTGAGAGTATTGTATAATATGATGTTCAGTGATTAAGAAGAATGTATTTGTTTCGCATTGATGGAAAAATTTTCTGTAATTTTTTATTTTTTATTTTATTATTGAAGTTAACATTAATTTTATGTCTATGTCATAGAGCTTCGATTATCGGAGGACATGTGAGATCATAACTTGATACCGCAGGTTCAGGATATATTAAAATAAATAAATAAATAAATAAAATAAAACATTATAAGGAAGATGGTTTGTGATGCTGTCAAAAGTAATTAACTACACGTCTAAATTTAAAAAAAAAAAACTGTATATGAAGTGCCTATGTTTCGACCTGCCTTGCAGGTCTTCTTCAGGGCTAAAAATAAAAAAACTGGTCGTCACCTAATACTAACGATAAATTAACAAATAAAGTTAAATAAGTTACAATAGAATATAAAAAGTGATAATGACATAATTAAGTAAGAAATAGTGTCGAAATCTAGTTGAATGCGATTTTTAATTGTTTTTCATTTAAAAATTGTATCATTCAAACAAAACGATGCAATTAAAAATTCTACCATTTAACTAAAATTTCAAGTAACAGTAGCGCGACGGTTATAATGGGCATGTAACGTCGTTGGATTTAATAATTTAATAATGAATTTCAAAAAGGGTAATCAGTTTCGGGCTGTAGTTTAACAATGGCCGAGATGTATATGGGAGGATTGCGTCAGGTCTTATCTTTTGGAGTCGATTTTGAAAAGTTGGGTTGGATAGTGTCGAAGATCGGTGGTGTCAGCATTGACCCTTTGGTTTCACTAAACCTTTATTTATTATTCAACTAAAGACAATTAATTTATAATTCAATCAAAAACCGTATCATTCGACTAGAACTTGGTTATATTTCGTACTTAATTATGAAATTAACACGTTTGATATTCTCTTGTAAATTAATTTAACGTATTTGTGAAATTTTCAAAATCGTTTCGTCGCATCCAGTTTTTGTTAATTTTAGCACTGAAGAAGGCTTGCAACGCAGGTCGAAACGTCTGCACTGCATATAAAGTTTTATTTAAACTTGGGTGCGTAGTTTATTAAACCTGAATGCATCCCATCTTCTTCATAAATTATACAGTACAGTCAATCATAATATTTAAAACATTCCTGTAAATATCTTCACAATGGCCATGCCGATGACTCGAAACAAGACTGCCAGACAGAGATGGCGGGTTGAGATGAAAGCTGGAAAGAGAATATTAATTATAAAGCCAATAGGAGCTATCCAGGCTCGAGTCAACATTTGTCCTCAACAAAGTCAACATGACCAGGTCTCGGTAATTGGTGGATAAATACCGCCCATGCTCTTTGGAACCTTTTATAAGACGTGGAAAAAAAGGAACGGAAAAAGCTTTTGTAAAGGGTCGCTTCCTCAAATTATTTTTCTAGAGAAGATTAAGAAAGAGTTTTTGAGCAAACAAGTGGCTCGGTCATAAAATGCTAACTGCTACAGCTGAGCAAATGTTTCTTTTTTTTTGGGGGGGGGGGAAGGGGAGGAGGAGCAAGTGTTCTGATTGAATATCATTTAGTAACTTGGCCAACATTAGATTCCACCAGTTTGAATTCCTTAAAAGAGTTAGGTTATTTTAGATGTAAACCCTATATGTATAGACTTCTATATTATTTAAAAAGTTCTAAAAAATATGATGATACAAATAAACTAAATTGTAAATCAAAATTTATAAATGAATTTTTCGACTACCCCAAAATTTACTAGCAACGCGTTCAAAACACCAAATTAATAATATAAGACTTATTTACATAGCAGTGATTAGAACCCATTTTGAAATATAAAATTGAGCTTTAGGGATATAAAATGCTCCTTATTGTGTCACAAATAAACTTATCTGTAACGATCTCTATGTTCTATATGTTGTTGAATAGTCCCAAAAAAATTAGTTTCCTTTAATGACAGGTTACATACCCACTCCACTAGTTTCTCAATCTTGCTTATCACTCGATTCCCAATATAATATACCGAGAAAATTACATTTACAGATGTTTCAATAGGTCAAATAATAACAACAGATCAGGCCCTTGATGCGATTTCGAATCATGATGTCAATTCATCCATCTTTAAGAGGGCATACATACACCTTGTTAAATTAATATTGGTTTGATCGAAAGTGTTCTGGAACATTTTTTATTTCTCCCAGATTAATTTATCCTTGATCAATACATTATTAATAATATAAACCTTAAATGCAGGACTGTTACTGCATACCTCCCCAATATGCCAACCCTTCCTACGCTTACTAATTCCTCCAATTCTAAGCATCCGTGAAGAATGTACCCTTTTTGGATCCCCAGTATCATATTCCGAATTACTAACCACTGGACCAAGATGCCCAAATCAATACATAGTGAACTATTAATCAGTAAATATTTTTTGAGTAATCAGTTTAAAAATTTATTAAAAGTTAGAGATATGTCTCTTCTTTGGGATTAGAGCTCCGGTTGTTCAGTAAAAAGTAACAAGTCCGAAAAAAGGGGATTAATATTTAAAAAGAACTGAACTCTCTCTGGTTGAGGATGTGCATGGAATGAGTTTGTCTAGCTTAGGATTCATAGTAAATGATTAATTATCGAATAAAGTTCAAGAGGAGAAATTTCGATTAAAAGAGTTGCTACATATTTTTCTTTAAATCTGGTTGCTCACTTGGTAAAAAAAAAAAAAAAAAAAAATGTCTATACGAATAATAATCAGGAAGAAAAAGTTTGGTCAAATCTAGGTAGAAGCTAATCTCTTATCGTCGAGTGCCTGTTTCCTATCTCCATTCCTAGTATTTCCTGAAAAAAATTTTCTGTTGGATGCGATGTGACGGTCCATCACAAATTAATTAAAAATCAGCAAAACAAGATTAAACTTCCAGAACGATTTCCTCGAACCGACTCCTGCCAGCCCTAATATTAAAAAGCGATTCAAAATAAAACCTGCGGTGGCCGGATGCCAGTGATCTATTCGGCTTAGATCAAGGTTTGTTTGGACACAGCTGAGGCAAGACGTTTTCGTCGGCTTTTGATAAGCCCTACGCGATGTATGATGTCTTATTATTTTAAGATTAAGATCAAAGCTAATGCTGTAAGCTTCTATTTTCCTTGGTCTACAGTTTAATCAAACAAGTCGGACATTTAATACTGTTAATTTGATAAACTCAAGGAAAGCAGTGACTAACAGTGACACTCTGACATTTTATAAACGGTATACCAATTTAGAGTAAACCACTGCAGTTTTCTCTTTTGACACTTCAAAGTTCTTTATAAATGATGGAATTTATTAATATTTTTTTAAAATTACAATGTAAGACTAAAACGACAAGAAACTGCCCGTCGTTACAGACTACTTCAACATTTACTAGACAAACGTTCAAAACTCCTAATTAATTACAAAACACTCATATACATGTCTGTTATTAACCTATTATATAAGGAGATGAGCTTTGGGGCTCCACTAAACCATCATATTTATCACGTATTCAATCCTTACAATCCAAAATCCTTCGAAATATCCTCAATGCTCCTTACTTTTTCATCAATAAACTTATCCATGAAGATCTTAATGTTCTATATGTTGCTGATTTAGCCCAAACCAGATACCTATCCTTACATAGTAAGCTCCATAACCACTCAAATCCGTTAGTTTCTGGCCTAGAGATCTTCTAGTGTAGAAGTTTTATTAAAGTGCTACTGATGAGTAGTTCTTTTTAAGTTTTTACGTGTGATTGTAATCGTCATCAATACATTTTCTTGTTGTATATATTTTGTTCAGTTGTAAATTTCAATAAATGGATAAACCACAATTTCCAATAAGATTTTTCGAAATAGTGGCAGATTTTGATTTTAAGTAGCGTGAACTTAAATCACGTTTAAACAATTAATTCATTTCCCATTTAAACTGTGATAGATTTAAGTTATAAAATAATTTTTATGAATAAATCATTATTAAGACTGATGAATTATTATAAACTGTTATTGGATTTTTAAAATTTCAAACATTAGGTTTTATTGTTAAATATTTATTATCGGTTCCAAAAACATTCAAAACTTTAGAACTTTACATAGATTATATAAATTTTGAAAATGTAAGACAAAAAAATCTTTTTATTACATCGCAATTTACTCTGGCAAATGAGTATGAGGATGATTTTGTTAATTTTTTAGAAATGTTTTTAATAAAGGATGCCTAGCGAATATTTTTAAATTAATAAATACATTTATATATATTTAATATGTGTATTTAATTGCTGATGTTTTGAATATTCGATTCCTAATTATATTAATACTTCTACTCCATTATTTGTACCTCAATTAATAATTTAATTAATTTTAATTTTAATTTTTGTTTTATCTGAACACAAACGCATAGCATTTATTTTTTACTATTTAATTGAATGCAGGGACTGTATACGTAATCTTAAATTTTAACGTATTTCCTTTACAGTAAATAATGATAAATTATAAAGATGATTTATTATAAAAACATTTTTCACAATCCTTAATATTTTTTTTTATTGATCATAATTTAAAAGAATAATAATAATAAATAAGCTCAGTTGTAAATCAGTTATAAATAAATGGAAATCTAGCCGATTTCAGCCTTGGAAGACCAAACGGTAGATAATTGAAGGAATAGAAGAAATAAAACATTATAATTATTTTTATATTATTTATTGGATCTAAAAATAAATTAAATACGAAATATATTAAACATGTATATATTACAGTTAATTGTATTTAATATGATTCAATATTAAGGGATAATGGTATACTAATATAATAAATTATGAAAATTTTATTTTATTAGTTCTTGGGAAATTTATCAACTGTTAGCTAATTAATTATAAGTTATAATTAAGAAGTATGTATTAAAACAAATTAAAGGAGTGAACTTAAAAATGGCTATGCTTAAAAAGCACCAGCCTTCTTATGCCCTGCACTCTTCAGCATACATTTCAGAATAGTTTATTACACATAATTAATTTGTACATGTGATTAGAACATTGTAAAATGTGTTATATACATAAGTAGAAAAAGAAAATATAACAATGTATATACGCCATTTTTCTTTTACTTTATTTAGACTGTAAGGTAAGAATTAATTGTTGGCACTTATTGTAAAATAATAGTCCTAAGACAAATTTTATATTTAGTTTTATTATGTATACTTATTGATATTCACAATACAATATATACAATAAGTACATCTGCGGTAAAATTATTACATGTCAATAACCATTAAATAAACGCTTTCTTTAATCTTTTGTCTACTTTATTTAAAAATAAAAAAATAAAATAAAACTATTGTCTGGTCAACAAACATTTGGGGTCGTAATATATTCAATATAAATAATAAAAATGAGTAATCAATTAATAAAGCATAAGCTCTAATTTTTCTGCACGATTTTCTGGTTGAAGAATTACTAGGAAAAAACCTTAAATAAATGCAATGTATCATATAGCAGACCTTGGACTATTTTAATAATTAGTCATAAGCCATAGATTAATATTTCCATTAAATCTAATAAGTTATAATGACAATAATTAATAGTTAATTAATATTACGAATTTAAAGTTTTATAATATAGAAATGTAATAAATATTGTTAACAGGCAAGGATATTTTATTTATAAGTTCATGAAACTACTGTGATTATGCTAATGTTTTATTGATTTCGTTCTCAATAAAAGGCATTTCATAGCATGCATATTAAAATTTGTTTAATTTGTTGGAAAACAACAACGAATTCTTTCGCTTATCTGAATCGTTCCTTTTACCTAACGTTTCCTAAGATGATTGTGTTATAACCTTCTCGATTTTATTGACATTGTGATTTATTCATTTTAATATAGTGTGGTTTAGCTATAAATCAGGAATGTAATAAAAATGCAGATGTTCGACATTGAAAGTTAAGCAATAAATGATTAAAAAATTAATCACCGCCTGTACGAATTTATTTTTATTGGTCATAAAAAATTTCAAAACTTAACATTTTTGTAAAATACATAACTTTAATAAATGTATAATTAAAAAAAAAAAAATATATATATATATTATATTCATATATATAGCATTCATAATTAATACTGAACATTCACTATAAGTATTTTTGTAATATAGTTAACTTCAATAAATATAAATATATAATACTTATAATATAAGAAAAAATTATAATTTTCTTTTGTTTATCTCAATATTATAAATAAAATTTCTCACAGACTGAGGAAAACAATAGATATGGATATGTTTCTATAATTTATTGTGTTTCCCTATTTACCTTTTAAAATTAAAAAGGTCAAATTACTAGAATTAATAATTAAATTAAATTAACAATTAATGATTATTCGAAATAGATGAAGTTAAGAGAAAATAGTGGTTTTAAACGTGACTTTTTTCATTCAAACCAATATATCTCTTAAACGGTAGGTACTAGCAAAACATTTTATGAACCAAAACCATTCTCCATTAAATGTTTGATCAGAAAACTATCAAGACTATTTTTGATGCGAGCAACTCCAATATAGCTAGAGCGTAGCAAAAAAACCTAACACAAAAAATGTAGGCAAAGTGTGATTTTTTTTATTCAAACCAATATAGCTCCCTAACGGTAGTTTCTATCAACAAGTGCTATACAACAATAAATGTTCTTCATTAAATTTCTAATCAGAAAACTATCATCAAATTTTTATTTAAGCAACTTCAACAGAAAAAACATTACAAGAAACTATATGATTCGCGCATGAAAAATATATTCTAGGGTAAAATAAAGATTTGTAATGACAATGGAAGATATTATGTTCAGATATTGACATAAGAGTTTGTTGAAAAGATAAGGATCTGGTGACAATATTGTTCTAACGCGGCATTCCACGCCAATTACCAGCAACAGAGAGATGTATGTTATGAGAGTGGATTTAAAAATCAAGTTAAATTTGAAAGAAAAAAAAAAGATTTAATTTTAAAAATATAAAATAATTTCAATTTTTCAGTACGCATGATGGTGAAGAAGGATCGATACAATTAGGATCGAACAGTTCTTTACAGTTGCAAAAAAAGTCTTAAAAAATTGCACTCTGATACTCATTGCCAGATTTTATATAAAGCAAAAAATCAAACAAAGAGAAGTAATACAAAGTTTTTCTTGTCTTACATTTTTAAAATAAATTTATATAAGGTAAGGTGGGGTAAGTGCATTTTTCCGCCATAATCTCATTTGTCATTTTGTTACATTAACTGCAATTTTTTGTATGTAGACAGAACTTCATACCCTCCAAACCTAACATACTAGAATGCTCTACTGTAGAAGATAATCTCTCAAGGAATTTCCATAGTTCAACCTGTTGATCTAGGTGTTGTGTAAAGTTGAATGAGTTAAAATTATAAAATTGTATTGTATGTTATTTTTTTTTAATTTCAAGGAGTAAAATGATTTCTGGGAGTTGCTTATTTTTCCAGTTACCCCATCAAAGAATCAATTCACTGCTAAGGAGTTTACAAGAGATTTATTACCCCGTTTAGGTGGGGCAAGTGCATGAATGGGACTTAAAATTGATTTTCCTTCGCAATGATAATAATTTTTCGGATATCATTTTTATATAACAAAAAATATTATCCTAGCATTAATAGCTGATTTTTTATGTTAAGTTAAAGTTGAACTTTGCACACCATATGACGCACTTGCCCCACATCACCTTATAATCTAAAAGTTTTTTCCAAATATCGCTCCATGTAGCAGTTTATTCGATTTTGGGATTGAAAAAACTTGGTAACTCGTTGGGAGAATCGATTTGAAAAATGTAAATATTTTGACTGCAAAAAGTACATTGGGGCAACACTAAACCTTTTCGTATCCAATCCTTAGAAACCAAAACTTTAGAGTTTAAAGTTTAAAACTAGAGTTTTAGCTAGAAGAACTCTTTAAATAGTTGATAATCATTAGGATTAAGAAAGAAATGCACTAATAATAACATATTGTGACAGGTATGAATAGAAAAATGAAAGAAGGGAAAAGAGAAATGACGGGGAGTTTAGTTACTGAGGAGAGAAGAGATTTTTTTCAAGATTAAAATTCCGCTTTGGCTGTAGACAGTGAAAAATTATTTCGTCTATGTAATATTTGTGCGATATTCAATTCCTTACACAGTTTGTAAACTTGCGTTACTTTGGCATCCGAGTTTAAACAAATGAGACCCACTATTGGGATTGAAACATATCGAATGGACTGAGATGAGACAGTCATTTCGCAAGTTAGTGTCCTAAGCGACTTAATGACTGACGCTTGGAATCGTTTATTTTTCCTCTCGCACGCTATCCCTCACTCGCTACGGATCTCTAATTGCAAGTTAGGCTCTTAAACTTCAACATTTCCACAAGAGCAAATAATGCTGTTTTCAGCTCCGATTATAGCTTAAAATAGTGCTGCATCATATCAATCTTTGACCATATGATAAGAAAAATACTTATTATATATTGTGTTGATGCACACATACCACCGATTTTTTAAAAGTCTATATTTGTTTTAGCGTACTACTATATTTAAATAATTCTAACAAACGTTATATTGAAATCAACGTAGTTATGATAAGAAGTAACTTGAGAGACAACTAGATTTGAGTGGTTATGGAGATTTCTATGAAAGGATAGGTATCTAGATCAGCTACATATGGAACATTAAGATCTTTATTAATGAGTTCATCTGTAAAAATTAAGGAGCATTGAGGATCGATTCGAAATATTTTGGATAGTAAGGATAGGATACGAGAATAATTGGAAGGTTTAGTGAGCCCCGAAGCTCAACTCCGTATGTCCAAATAGGTCTAATAACTGTTATCCAAATCAGTATAATTAATTGAAATCTTTGAAAGTTTGTCTTATAAATTAGGATTGATGACTACAAAATGTTCAACATATCTGCACTATGTTACATGGATTATATGTACAAAAGTTTTCAAGAAATGTAAGACAAGAAATCAAATATAGGTTCATGTAATACATTTTTGAAAACTTAGGTGTACATAATCGATGTAACACAGTGCTGATGTGTTGAAAATTTGTAGGCTTTAGAACTGAAGATGAATGTTTAGCATTCGAAACTAGTTTCCCAATAAAAGGGGCAATTAATTCATCAATCCTAATCGTATTGATCCTTCTATACAATAAGGCGTACCTCAAGTGTCTAGTAAATATTGAAGTAGAGGTAATGGATTCAACTATGAAAGAATAGGTTTCTGGTTTGGGCTAAATCAGCAGCATATGGAACATCAAAAACTAATAGTCATTAACAATATTTCAGGAAGAACGGTTAACTGGTTTGGAGGCGCTTCAATATTTGGAAGGCAGAACTGATGCAACATTGTTAGATCTAATGGTTTTTAGATAATGGAGAGATCGTACTTGCAGATCGAATGTCGCTACTTAAATAAATTATTTTTTTTTATTAACAGATGTTATCCGAGCCTATCTCGATTTCAACGTCGTTTAATCGTGTCCGTAGGTCAAATGCCATGAGTCCTGTATAATCGAAATCTTTGAACGTTTGTCTATTTAATGTTTGAGCAGTCTAGGTTATATTATTAAATATTATTTTATTAATGTCAACAGCTTTGGCGTGCATTGTGATAAATATACCAGATTTGTCTTCGATATACCGAGGCTCTCCCACGTTTCCTTCCTCTATTCCGAATTTAACTGGCTGTATCCCACTTTCCGCAAAAAATATTTCCTTGGAACATTCCTTTACCAAATTATCAGCACCCTCCATCCTTTTATTTAAAATATTACTTTAGTACTGCAGTCAATGAAATGCACACAAGATCCCTTGTTTCTGACCTACATATATACCCCATACCACAAAACTATTACATTCCAGCGCTCTTTCCTCTTCCGCTCAACCATTCATTATCATATTAGACAAGCGAAGTCTCTGCAAAAATTCAAATTTCTCTATTTCCAGTACCTCATTCTTATCCAAGGTGGGGCTTGCTAACAATCTACTTTCTCAATTAAATGAAATCGAGCTCTTTCTAGAACTTTTAAGAACTATTTGCACGAATTAGATACCAATCAATATATTTTTTTCGCACTCCGAAAATAACATTTAGGTCCTTCTATTGTATATAATAAGCATTGTATCAAAATTATCTTTTTATCATTTAATTTGTAGAATGTTTTCTTATTTTCCTGTTTATATATTTAATTAGTATCAATTTATACATTATATCATTGTTGTATTATTATTTCTTCTTTATTTTATTTGTTCATTATGTCTCTGACCAACTTAAGGGACTTTGTCGCAGAATAAAATTATTTTTCTATTCTATTCTATTCTATTCTATGTTAGTTTGCTTGTTTACTGAACTTTGTGCGCTTCTATTGCGACAAGCCCACTGTACCGATTGTCTTATTTTTTTTCTAAACGAAAGCAATTTAAAATTATATTTTGTATTAAAGAGAAACTAGCTGGAGTAGTTTGGCCGGAGAATGGCAGACATTTGTTGCAATTATAAGAATGGTGGAGGGACCTTCTGTTGGACACGTGGTTGCCAACTGTGGAGGGTGCCCGGGGGTTGTATCCTAAGAACTCCGTCCAAAAATACCACCCTCTCCACGCCTATTAGCATTCCTTTGATTCGTCCAATAAAATCCCTTTTCCAGGCCATTCATAGAATGAAATCCGAGTTATTTTGAGCGTAGGGTCTACGTTGGGCAGAATATATTACCTTGGAGTACACCGCTTTCTATATACCACGAAGCACTCTCTAGAATACTAATAAAAAAGTATATTTAAAATAAATCTGATTTATTTCATTATTATCTGATATAAGCCTACATTTATTAATAATGATATTGATTATTAAAGATAATTAAATATTAATGTTACCTCATATATTATATGTTATATTAATGTCAGGCAGCATTACTTCTTGATAAACAACTTATCTCACTACATTTTATATAAATAGTATTTCTTGCATGAAATTATTCGACTTTAGAATTTTTTTAATTCTTAATAACAATTAAAATTTACACCTGTACATTTTTACAGGTACATTTGTATATATTTATATACATCAAGTAAATGAGCTGATAACGATTACAATAACATGTCAAAACTAAAACAACTACTCATCATTACCACTTCAATAAAAATTCTAATGGGTATGTTTATTGGTGACAAAGTAATGGGCATTTAGGATTTTTCGAAGAATTTTGGATTGGATACGAAATGAATTGGATAGTTTAGTGGAGCCCCAAAGCTCAAATGGGTCTAATTACAGTCGCGTAAATGAATCTTTTGTAATGAATTGGGAGCTTCGATCGTTTGTCTAGCAAATGTTGAAGTAGTCTGTAGCTACGAGCATTTTCCTGTCGCTTTAGACTTGACAATTTAAATTAAAACTGAATATCGTAAACTTCATAAAAATTTAAAATTCTAAATAAAAAAATATGTTTACAATAGACAAAGTTTTTACTAATTTCATGTACCGTTAATATTTGCTGTCAACGACTGACAGAGATGTTTCGATACCAAAGTCGATCTTCGATTCCACAGACTCTCGAGAAAAGTATCGATGATATCGACCCCCCTCCCACCGATAGTAAGCCTAACTATTAATTTCGATTATAATTATAAATGTAAAATGCTTGTTTTAATTCTATGTCTTTAAAAAAATAGTAAAAAAATAAAATGAAACTATTCCTATTATTTTATATTGCTGCATTTATTCTTTTATAGTCGCGACGTGTATGAACATGCGTTATGAAGTCTACATACCTAAGCAATTTACTAGTTTCTTTTCTTTTCTTAATTATTAAATGTAAAAGTTTTATAAGTATGTATATAATAAATGTTTCTTTTTCCTCATAAAATGATCATATAACTTCATTATTAATTCTCGACCACCCCAGGTTGAGAACCGCTGGTCTAATGCCTTTCCCACTGAGCTGCCACCTTTCTCATTAAAATATTTAAATAATTAAAGATATTTTCTAAGTAATAATTAAATCATCAATAAAAAAACATATCGTTAGATTTTATATAATTGACTGAATTAACAATATTTGTATTTATACCTTCATTAAAAATTGAAAGTCCAAATAAATTGAGTTAAGATGCTGGAAATCGAAATAAAACAGTTCTCCTTCAGCTTTTGAAATATGCTTTATCAAATTTAAATTATATCAAACAATGATTTTTAGATTATATTTTAATATGTTAAAGTCATGTTCTAAATTCCGTTATAGTATGTGTATTTCACAACTTTTATATTTTTGTTATATAAAGTATTTTAAGAGGTTTTATGATTAATTTTTTAATCAATTATACACCCGGAAATTCGGCTGAAGTCGGCACTTTATTATATAAAAAGAATATACCTTTCACCGTATCTCATGGTCATAGTCATTCAGTACATATCGCCTTGCAGTATTTAAAGTTAAATCTTTTAAAAGTTATCGATATAAACAAAAATAAAACATTTGAGAATTTTGAAATTGAATACGCAATTCAAGAAAAACCTTGAAAAATGACAGAGCTGAATACAATTTTCCCTAAGATATAAAATCGCCTTGTTGACATTCTCGGCAGGTATTTCTCAAGAATAAATTTTAATATTGGGATTGTCATCATTATTCATAACCCATTGTCTCCAGCGTTAATTTATTTCGACAAGAATCAAAATTTAAATTAAAGAGAAAAAAAAAAACAGAAGGATACATCGAAATATATTTTTTGGGGATAAGATTTTGTAATATTATTTAATAAATTAACTAATTATTTTTAACTATGCTATTTAGTTCATTAAATCACAAGTCATATTCAGTTCTAAAAACATAGAAGCTATCAAAACATCATATATTTTGATATATAGATCATATTTATTTAATTTTCATATTTAGTTTAAACAGTTTCATTGAATTAAAATTAGAATCCTCATTACTTAACGTCAAAATGTAACATGGACGTAAATGAATCGTTTCGTACAAAATTTACCAAGAATTTAAGTAAGTGAAAAACCCTCTAAAAATACAAGAAATAAAATAATAACAGTTGAAAAAATAAAATAAAATATAGAATAGAAATTTAAATACAATCATGCAATACATTAAATATATATAAACTTCCTGGATGATCTCAAACTAAGCCTACCTATCATGGCAGGGGAAGCCAAACTAAAAGTGATCCCAACGTTCCCTTCTCAGTTGCGTCACTTGTGTCAAAATATAAATTCATAACTGGTATTTTAATAAATTCTTTAATTCCTAATTGTATTGATTCTTTAAAAATATCATTTATAAATATCGTCTGCTCAAAATTAAGTGCCTTTGGTTTCTTTTAAATTCCTTAAGATTATTTTTTTTTTAATTACATATTAATTAATGCTTTAGCCTTAAAAAAACAAAACAAATCAAGACGTAAAAATTTAAAAAAAAGTCCGATTCTTTTTTTAACGACAATTTGATTGGCAATTCTTGGTATACAATTCAAACATCTTGCATTGCTACTGCAAACCAAACGTGAAATTGAAAACATGTATTCGCTGTTAAAAATAAGCTATTTCTAATATAAAAAACTTTTATTGAGTAAAATACACACAAATGTGGGCAATAAGCAATTTGCCCTTATGATAGCAATTATGATTACATTCACACATTATGTACTATGAGAAAAAAAATAATTAGAAAACAAAAAAATATATGTATATAAAATAAAATAAATAAAAAGAGAACAGAAAATATCTTGCTATACATAAACAAGATATAAAGTATAAAATATGCTTATAGATAAAATGAAATACTAAAAAGAAAAAAAAGAAAAGAAGTAAAAATAAGGTTTTAACGAAATAAATAGCACCATTTAATTTTATTTATGTGTAAATTTCCTTGGTAATTAATTTAAATATGTTTTATGTGCTAGATAATAAATTCAGTTTGCTGTTTGCTGATTTATTTTTTGAATAATCGTTGTAATTTAATCTCTTAGGTTCGAGTTTAAAGCTGTGGTACCGACCTACACTAATATATTAAACATTAAAATATTAATTTATAATATACAAAATATATGTTGCAGATAGAATACTTTTTTTAATAAAAAAATTCTAAAATTTTTCTGAACTCGAAACTGTTCAGAAAAATTAATTCGTCCATTTAATTACGGTATGGGCCCATTACCTTGTAGCCAGATCACAAGGTGAGCGTAACAACAGGCAAAAAATAAAATAAACATTAACAACTTGAAGTTAGTTGCTGTTAAACAATTAGCAAGGTACGGAGTTACGAGTTCAAAAAAGGCGCTTGGAGATACTGCAATGGAACCGGGTCATGCTTCTCCCCTTCAATAATGTTTTTGCTCCTCTTCAAAGAACGCAACAGCACCTTTTAACCGCTTCTCAGTAAAATTGTTTTGAAATATCCGAAACAAAAAAAATTTAACTTATTTAAAAGTGTTTCCGAGATTATATGATAAAATGTTCGAGGTTTTCTTCTTTATTTAGATAGAAAATTGAAATGGAACAATTATAATAGTTTAGGTAATTTTATGATATTTTGAATAAAACTTGAAAAAAAAAAAATGAAAGATATTTTTTATTACCTTATAGTTTTGTCTAAAGTAGATTATTAAGAAATTTAGAAACAATTAGTTAATAAAACTTATAATAAAATTATTAGTTTAGTTTGAAATTTGGTGAGGAGGGACAAGTCTGGTTAAGGGATCCCTCAAATTGGTATATATTGTAAATAAAGAATGAATGTATTTTTAAGATTTAATTTTATTTATTTATTTATTTTTTTACTATTATTTTTTTTTTTTATTGTTTATATATTTGTTTTCACTTTATGTATTGTATTGTTTGAGGTACTTTCATTTTATTGAATTTATTTTTATTTCTCTCAGATTATTTATTGTATTATATATTATGACATTTTTTACTTATTTGTATTTATTATTTATTTATTTATTTTAATCTCTTCTTTGTATTTATTTCTTTTTGTACATATTGTGTGAATGGATCCATTTAGCCATCCATATTGCAGATTGCACTCTATTGTTAAATTGTGTATTTTTATTTAGAAAATTCGTATTATTTGTTTATTTATGTTTTTATTTTTGCCTACAGTTAAAAAAATGTATTCAACTTCATTCATTATGCTAAAGCAACCACGTAGTGTAAATTGTTTCATTACCAAAACATGAATTAATATCTAATATGCTACAATTATAAACTGTTAAATTTCATTAGGATAAAACTCTTTATTATTATTACATTGAAACAATTTCCAGGTATTTTTTAAATCAAATACAACATAAAATTGCCGTAATATTTTACATGAATAAATTCATGAATCAGTTAATTAAAAGTTCAATCAATTAATGATTAAATAATTCTGAGAAAATAATTAATAATCGTATATAAATCAAATATTATAAAATTTTTACCACACACTACGTATTTGTTAATATCATCATGGTAATTATATTTAAAAATATTTTAAATGTAAGATGTAAAATTAAATTAAATTCATTCAAAGACCACAAACATATTTATCTTTCATACAATTTTTAGTTAGTAGCAATTTCTTCATTCATTCTAGGAAGTATTTAATAAAGATATTGAATGATCGATAATTTTCTTCTTTAAATTACGTACTTTTTTTTAAATTTAAAATTTAATTTATTTTTATTTATTGGGTTGTTTCACATGAAATGTCCGTTTTCAAGGTAAAGGGATTTTAGTAAAAATACAATATGAAAACAATATAATTTTATTCGAATTATTTACCTTCTTTTTCTACACATTTTTCCCAACGTGACAACTTTTTTATCCCGGATTTGAAAAACTCTGAGCTTTGAAGTGAAACAAAATCTGAAAACGCACTTTTGATTTCAGCATCATTTGCAAAAATTTTTCCTCTGCAGAAGTTGTCTAAATTCCTGAAAAGATGATAATCTGTTGGAGACAAGTCGGGAAATATGGTGGGTGCGGAAGAACTTCGTACCCCAGCTCTTTCAATTTATGCATGGTAAGTTTTGAAACGTGGGGTCTAGCGTTGTCGTGTAGGAGTATAGGGCCCTTCCGATTTACCAATCCAGGTTGTTTTTTTTTTCAATAATTTTTCGTGCATTTGGCCAATTTCATTGCAGTAGGTTGTAGAGGTAATGGTCTCACCTCTAGGCAAAAAGGAATAATGTATGATTCCAGCCATGGACCACCATACTGTAACCATCAATTTTTTCGGGTGCAAATTTGGTTTTGGCATTTGTCCTGGGCTTTCGTCGATGTCTAACCACTGCCCTGACCGACGCTGATTGTCATAAAAAAACTAAAAAATGTTTAAACTCATAAAAAAATATTACACGAAAATCGCGTGTTTCCATGTTCATATTTGAAGGTATATTAAACAGTGTGTAATTGATTGGGAAGCTGATGTTTATAAAAGAAAAGTAGAGGATTAGTAACTGCTTGATTATGATATGTGAACTTTGGAAGTAAACAACAGAGACTCGCAAAATCCTCTATGTATTTCAAATATTATAAAATCGGACATTTCATGTGAAGCAACCCAATACTTATTTAAAAAAAGAGTAGTTAGGAGATCAATTTAGTTCAAAAATAAATTAATAAGCCATGAAATTTATCGTTAACTACTTATCGATATATGAGATGATATTATGCCATAAGGTACTTCGAACAAATTTAAGTTGATTTTAAATATAATTGATTTTTACTATGAATTTTCAAGAAATAGCTTGATAAATGAACTTTATTTTTCACGTTGCCAATTGAGAATATGTTATACATTCCGTTTCTTTTGTTTGTTTTTTAAAATAAAACATAAAAGCCGACAAACAACATACGTATTATATTATTACCTAATTTTTCTTGCCTGGAGGTTTATTGCTTTTTAGGTTGTTTTCGACTCAGCCTTCAGGACAAAGGAAGGGGCTGTCAAAAGTTGCTACCTGCCAAGTTTTACATTGGATCAAGAAAAACACTTGTCTGGGTGGGAAGTAGAGAATTGTACATCCAAACCTTTCAAATATTTAATAGTTTATCATATACAACACTTATTTGTATTTTTATGTATATAATTAAAACCAATATAATATGTATGTGTATGGATTAGGGTTGTATCATAATGAAATAAAGATATAAGATACAAAATTACAGAAATGTTATAATTTTTTTTCAAGAGTCTGTGTGAATTTTTTCCGCATTAAAAAATAATTTATCTTTTGCATGCTCAAGGTAACATATAAATTATTTTAAGTAATTAATAATATTTTAATTTATATAATTAAACAATGTTCGTAATGATTAATGTGTAACTCTTTTTATTTATTTGTTATTACTAATCTTTAACATTATTTTTTTGTCAATCATTTTTTATTTTAGACTCACGACTAACTGTATCAATAAATAAATAACTTATAATATTATTGATTATGAATTTTTTTTTTAGTTTTATAAATTTTCGAGATGATTTATTATTTGTTTATAGATCGAAAATAACAAACAAAAATGTTATTAAAAAACCTCTAAAAATGGTGAAGATATTTTATTCCTAAAATTTCTACTAAATTGTGATATTTCAAACACATTTATAAGAGAAATAGCCTTGTTTTCTTTTACTTCTAGCCCCGATAAATGCTTGCAATGCGAGTCGAAACGTCGGCATAATAAATTAAAATTTATTTTTAGTTGCTGTATGTATATCTTTACCCAACTACCTCAACATCTTAAAATACGTCTCAGTCAACAAATACCCCATCAATAAGAGAATTAGTCTATAACAGATTAATTTAATAAATATTGAATTAAAAAGATTGTCTAGAAACCGATATGAATATCTTCATTATTTTTTTTTTTTTCGTAAAGTTTCTTCACCCTCAAATATGTAACATTTTGACACTAGTCTCGTTATTGTTACCCGGATCGAATATTTACCGAAATTTATCAGAAATATAATGGGAAATATTTTTGTTATATAACATTTGTCGTTGAGGCCTATGTATGTAACCCCTATTTTCTCTCAACTTCGAATCATAATATAATCTTTAATTTAATTTTTAGTTTAACTAGTTTGATCTTTTTAATTCTAAAAATAAAATTGGAAAAACTTTCACTTCATCAGTTCCTGATTGTTTTAATCTTTTTGATATTTTGTTTTAGTCAGATATGGTTATAATGAAGTACAGGTAAAGAAAAAATACCCTTAGACTATTCCCTGAAACTTCCATATTGTGATGGAAAACACCCATATGACACCATTCATAGACAAGATGCTTTTAAGTGGTGTATTGGTTGTAAATGGTTGGGTCGAGATGACAAGAATGGAATAAGTTTCGAAGCGGGCCGACCACGCTGTTGAAGGCACTCGAGCAATAACTGGTTTAATCCATAAGACAGTACCGCTCGCGGGTCACTCACAAAATTTTACGACTCTACCCATAAAATATAACACCTGATTTCTTATTGTTCCGCTTTGAATATAATTAAAAAATGCCATAAAAATGGAAGTGATTTACTGTTGAAATTTTATTGTAGAGAGAAGAAAAAAAAACAAAAAGGACGGGTGTCGATATGACCTATCAGCCTGGAAAAGGTTCTAGGTTGAGCTTGTACTTAACACCTTTTAAACAGGTTGTTTTATTTAACTATTATTTTAAACTATATACTTCAATACTTTCCTTATTTATTTATTGATATTAAACTGTACAATAATGCTTGTTTACTTGGGACTCTATTAAACGAGTTAGGCTCGGATAACAAAAATCCTCGGTTAATCGATCTATTTGATAACATAATAGGTCCGCAATAATAATATGCATAAGTAAAATTATCATATGAAAGATGTTGGGGCTTGAAGAGGGAATGTCCTGTAACCATAGTTCTGAAAAAAAAAAAAAAATGTAAATTACGAAGTCTGTATTTTTATTATTAGGAACGGATTATTCAAACTTCAAAACATGTGAAATCCTCTCTTTAGCCTCCATGAGACTACCATATGTGATAGTACGTATAGTACGGTTTATCGAGACCCTAGTAATTAAATTAGTTTTACATGTTCACAACTTGTAAAGCAACTTATCATTGGTAGCATTTAAATAAGAGTACTATATTGTGAGGACTCTAGTCCATCTTCTTTTCAGACGCCTCGGAGGGTTGTCAATTTTAAAAATTTATCTTGGTTTTTTATTGAGTGGGGCAGGTTTCTAGAATGAAATAAGTAACTTGCCGTTCCTCACGTTTGAACCACAAACTTAGCGGATTTGTATATTTCAAACTCCCTAATAAGTAAGCTTATTTTAACGGAAATTTAATTTTCTTTCTATTTGGCATATTTAGATTGTTCTAGGTTGGGAAATAAGGACGGTTATTTGTCAAAAATTAGCAATTTCTTGTAAAAACCTAAAATTAAGAACATGAATGAGACGGATGATAATCGATCCATAGTTTATATGGGATTTGTTTGTTGTTTGTTGCATATAATGCCCATAATACCACAGTTACTGCAAAGAAGAAGAAAATAAACTTAATTATGGAACAATTTGTTCCCTAAGAACAAATATACATATATTATATTTGCTCGAAAGATTGAAAATGATAAAATTGGTGAAGATGGTGTTTAAAGGAAGTTCGAGAGGTGCATTCTCGTATTGAGATGGGAAAGGAATTTCATAAAGGATGCAGTTTGATGCGCAAGAGTGTACAGATTGATGGGTTGGGGTCTAGTATTTAAGAGGTGGATGGAGGAGCGCAGAGTAAGGAGGTTATGAACATAGGTGTTTTTTTTTAAATTTCAAGGATTAAAATATATAAATAAACCTAATTTCAGAATGCCAAGTGAAATATATGCAAAAGTCTGGGGATCCCGAAAATAAATCTGATGATGTTGTCTTTTGAATGATATATATGTCCTGTTTTTCTTGAAAATGTTTTAATACTGTTGTCTAATGCTATTTTTTACGATTATATGTCAATCTTCATGTAAATAATTAAAGATTTAATGATAGGGAACGTTATTAGCATTGTAATATCATGATTGCGATTATAAACGTTTAAATGATTGAGTATAAAATTGATAGCGCTATAGGATGACTGACTATCAATTAGGAGCGTAGCTAGCGGGTCATTTGCGTGGTAAGAAGCGATCCTTAATGGTCTCGATACTAGTTGAAGCACTTAACTTTTTATCAAGCAAGCTTCGACATCGAGACCTATTTAGCTCCAAGCATCCTGTAACGAGTTGTTTATGGACCAATCAGGTTCGAACCGGATATTTTTAGATTTTAATTCTGGTTCCATCTATTGAATTATCACTTACTACATTCGAATTAATCAAAATTACAATTATTATAAAAACATCTTAAGTACTGATTTTATATTTTATAAAATAGATGAGGCTCTACCAAACCTCCCAATTCCTCCGTGAAATCCTCTATGCTTGTTATGCCACAAATAAAATTATCCATAAAGAACTTAATGTTCCATATGTTGCATATTTATCCTAAACCACATACCAATCATTTAATTATAATTCACATTTGCTCGGAAAATTGAAATGATAAAATGGTGAAGATGGTGTTTAAAGGAAGTTACGAGAGGTGCAATCTAGGAGATAGAAAATAGAAAAAAAAAAAAAGAGTATGGCCAAGAGATCTTATTAATACTTTTAGAAAAAAAAAAAAATAATAAAACAGGAGATTAAACTAACAATTTTTAGAGTTCTGCAGACGTATGGAGAAACCGTGGGTAATTCTCAGTAAATCAGTAAATCGAAAATTAAAAGAATATACAAGCTCATACGATAATAAACGCAGAATAAACTTCGCTGTCCATTTTCATGAAGGAGACCATAAATTCAACAAAGACTTGGAACTGAAATTAATACATCACATTGAAAATATTCTAAAATTAAATATTTACGTATTATTATAAATAATAAAATCGTTCAAAACAATTTCCGATTTTTGTTTTAATTCTATACGCTGTCTATGCTAGATACTGATATCATTTAGAAGTGATTACATTCTACCTCCTTAGTTATCCATATATCTGATTTCTAGTCTTACATTTAAAAAAATTATTATATATATATATATATATATATATATATATATATATATATATATATATATATATATATGTACCAACATTTTAGAAATATTTAAAATTCGAAACAACTCTTCAGGAAAAACAAAACAAAATCCAATAATTTATCAACCCTTCTATATCATCATGCGTACCTCAAGTGATACGATAATAATATTTTGAATTTATGAAAGTTTAAATCTATGTTGGTTAATAGATACGGTATATTAAAATGATCTCAAATGAAATAAAAGTCTAAATTATTATTTTAAAATAAGTCTATAATGAAAAGATTTATCTGCGATATCAATTGAGCTTTTATTGCAGGAGATCCCAGGATAAAAATATTCCTCGGATAAGCCGTAAAACAGCTAGAATGGAATCAAATCAACGTTAAAATTGTTATTAATAATTAAATAAACAGATAAAAAATTAAATTATAAATTATGTGTATACGTAGGGAATTATATATTTTGCTAAAACGTTTAATTATATACTTCTTTGCTGGTATTTTTTAAATATTGAGGACGAAAAGAAAAAATTAAATTAACATTAAAAAAAATAAAATGCCACTGTAGGTTTTATATTTTTAAGGGGGACCACTGATAATAAAGAGTATAATATATTATATAAATAACAGTATCGTTTAGTCGGTAATAAACTAGCTAAAAAAAAATAAAATAAGAATGATTTAATGAAATTTTTTTAAAATATTAATTTAGTAATGGTAATGTGACCAGATTTGGGAAAATTCATTATTAATTAATTCACAACCAATTTCTTGGTATCACTTGATTATGTCATGATTAAATTGCGTGATTGATTCCAGCAAATTAGTTGTCAAATAATTATTTATGATTAAATGTTGCCCAACTCTGATTGTGGCACAGAAAATTATAAATATCAGAGACCCATATTCCACCACTCGTAAAAGAAATAATAGAGATAGAAAATACGTCTGAAAAAAAGAAAAGAAATAACGTACTGTCACATCATTAATTTCTTTTATTTATACAAGGATGAGTGTGCCACGAGGGTGTATCAGGCTTCGACATGGGCCGTGAAGTGCTTCACACCCTTATGTTTTGCTGTAATGGGAAAAAAATTGATGACTGAATCAGAAGTTATTACGTTTTCTTTTCCACTCAACAACCGATTAACTACTTTAATAGCGTTAGTGGAATATTAGTCCCCCAGGGCGATTCATACGCTCCACATCTTAAGACGAGGAAGAATTGCCCTATAAAAGAATTTATAGGTTTTATTTTATACTACCGCTATAAAGATAATTAAGAGAAAAAAAATGTTTTGCTTTAATCATTATTTTCCTTTTGTGTCATTCCATAGCTTCATATATATTTTTTATTATTTGGATCGATGAATCGATTGCCACTCGTATTGAAATTATTCTTAATTTGAAGAATAGTTTCGAATGTTAGACATCCGTCATCAACACAAAAATTCAAAACATCACTTTTGCACGTGGATTATACGTTTTAAACTTTTTAAAAAAAATTAAGACAAGAAATCAAACGTGTTGATACTCACAAATGGAAACAAAACGGACGGGCTTCTAAAAGATATTAGAACCTTTATAAGTTCTGACATTTTGCATCTTTAGGAGAATACCAAAATTTCTATAATCTATATAGCAAAGTGCTCATGTTTTAAAATTTCGGTGTATTTTAAGAACTGATGATAAATGTTTAACAAATAAAAACTTAACATTCCCTGACTGGGAAAAACAATAGATCAGGGACATGCCTATCTATAATCTACTGCATTTACCAATTAATAATTAAATTAAGTTAACAATTAATGATTATTCGAAATATATTATACTATATTTTATATTATATTGAATGTTATATATAATTTATAACATACTAGACAAACGTTCAAAGCTCCAAATTAATTACAAAAGACTCATATACATGACTGTGATTAGACCTATTTGGACATACGGAGTTGAGCTTATGGCTCCACTAGACCATCTAATTCATCTCGTATTAAATCCTTACTATCCAAAATCCTTTGTAAAATCCTCAATGCTCCTTAGTTTGTCACCAATAAACTTATCCATAAAGATCTTAATGTTCCATATGTTGCTGATTTAACCCACAACAGATACCTATCCTTTCATTGTAAGCTCCATAATCACTCAAATCCGTTTCTCAACTTGCTTCCCACTCCATTCCTGATAATCCTCCGAGGCGTCTGAAACGAAGATGGCCTAGAGACCTTCTAGTGTAGAAGTTTTAATAAAGTGCTACTGATGAGTAGTTCTTTCCAAGTCTTAACATGTTATAATCGTTGTCAATACATTTACTTGATGTATATATTTTTAGAGGTTTCAAATGTGACTTTTTTCATTCAAACCAAAATAGCTCCTAAACTGTAGGTCCCAGCGACAAATGTTATAGAACAAAATATATTCTTAATTAAATGTTTAATTAGGAAATTGTCAGAAAATTATCTAGCAACACAAACAGAAGCCTAATTAAAAGACAAAATTTAATACATTTAATATATGAGGCAGTACTGATAATTTGAAATTTTGCACGCTTAAAAAAAAAAAAAGAAAAAAAAAAGGATTAGTATTGGAATAAAGGGGAAAAAAAAATCAATGTAAGTGACAAATAATTGCATCAATCCTAATTGTATTGATCCTTCTAAACCATCATGCGTACCTTAAGTGATTCAAAACGAGTTGTGTATACCAACTCGTGTTTTTGAAAAAAAAAAAAAATGCATAAAAAGGATGCATTAGCTTATAAATCCGGTTCTCACTTCTTACTAAGTACTCTTAGCCCATGGGAATTGTGACGGAGACCCGCTGGGGAGGACAGAATATACATATAGACAACACATTCTTATCTGAAATAACGACTCAATTTGGGTTCGTTAGGCGGGGAACGGATTAGAAATATATCATATTTCCAAAGGCTCTATCCATTATGCAAGGTCAACCGAGCTCAAAGGCCCGGGTCAGAGTTGAATGAGTCAAATAGACATACATTTGTCAAATTCACCGTTTTTGTTTTAAGTGTTAATATTTATGTAGGATTAATGGGAGAATTAGGCGATTATTTTAGTGAGAGGGTTATTTATGAATATGAGATGTTTATCGTTACTTATATATTGCTTATAAGCCGTTCTGGATTTAGAAAATGAGGATTGGTTTCTCGTTTCTTGAATGTAGATCATGTGGTCCACTATATTTTTTTTCTGGTATATATTGTCTAGGCTCTATAAAACAATTCAGATTTATATACAATCTATTCTATTAAAATAATAAAAAAAAAGAATTTCACGAAACAATTAAGTTAGAAAAAAAGGTAAAGTAGGGTAAGGTCATGATTTCCATTATTGATTTCACATTGAAACATAAGGCAATAGTGATTTTTATCACAAAATTTATTCCTTCCTGAATTAGTATTATTAATTGTTCACTTCTACGGTGCTTAGTTCATTAGAATACCTGTTTTGATAATTAAAAACATTTTTAATTTTTACAAAACCTTCGACTTCCTGTCCTACAGTATCCTTTAATGATATTCCGATAAGACCTGTTGAACAGATCCGCTACGTAAGACTCCACTTGGGCAAACGTCTTACTTGGAATCCACATACAAGACTAAAACGACAAGAATCTGCCCATGTAATTCATCTCAAAAAAGGGGACAGTATAAATAACTAATGAGGCATAAAGGTTATGTACTTAGATTCCACCTAATTCTCCTAGCTATTTGGATTCATTTACTAAAAATAAAAAAAGACTGAAATCCTTCGTAAAATCCTCAATGCTCCTTACTTTGTGACCAATAAACTTATCCATAAAGACCTTAATGTTCCATACGTTGTTGATTTAGCCTAAACTAGATGCCTATTATTTCTTAGTAAGCACCATAACCACTCAAATTCACTAGTATCTCAACTTTTTTACCACTCCATTCCCGATAATTCTCGGAGGCATCTGAAAAGAAGATGGCCTAGAGACCTTCCAGTGTAGAAATATTGTAGTGATACAAGCGAGTAGTCCTAATGTTATTCACATGTCATTGTTATAATTTTCCGTAAATTTACTTGTATAAAATATATACAGTTGTAAATATTAAAACAAAAAAAAAAAAAAAAAAAAAAAATTAAGAAATCGAACATGTTGATTAATTCTAATCTTAGCAGGAAAAATGAAAGGATTTCAGAAAGATATACCTAGAGCAAAATCTCAGTTGTTTGCTTATTTATTTATCATATAATTAATGCTTTTTTGACTAGATTTGGTTTCATTATTTAGCTCTCATATGGATTATTGTTTGTAATAAATCGATAATCAAGAATCGAGTTTTCATTATCGATAATAATTTAATTTTTAGATATTATACTGTTAATTTGTTCAAAATATTATTAAGTTAATTTCCCTTTTTGGCGACTTTCTGGCTATCAGTGTAATACTATTCATCGGATAATTGAAATAAGATTAAAATCAACAATTAATTAATGAACGTATTTGTAATTGGTGATGCGATATTTATTAATTATTATAGATAAATTGTGAATTTATTTAGAAATTTTCATAGTAACTGTACCTAAAAGAGACTGAGGGCAAACGCTTCTTAAATGATAGAGATTCATTTGATGCTGTGAACCATCTGCGGCTGTAGATGTCCTCTTCTCTGGCAAGTAGCCAAAACCCTCTTGCATGTTATGGCTTCACGACAGTTTTAGCGATCGTAACATGCTCTTCATTTTTCGAGCAGGCAAATAGGAGTGTAACAAATCTTAAACAATTCAAAGTAGTCCCAAACCACGGCAGGAATCCCAATAAAGATAAAAATACAATCCTAAATAATTTTCAGTTCAAAATTGTACTTATAAATAGTTATAGGGTGCGGTAAATGTTAACGTTTCGGCTTACTTTGGGAACCTTCGACTGGGCTATAATAAAACAAAAACAAATATTTAAACTAAAAAAAAAATAGGTATGATATTAAAGATGTGTATGCAAACTTTCTTTGTGATAACACTCAAAGTTAACGTTATTTCATCCATGAGAGCATTTTTGTTTTTTAAACTATTAATCATATCAGTGATTTTTTTATATAAAATTTGACCGAACCCTCAAAATAAAAAAATAAAATATATATATATATATATCGGGTAAGGTTCTTGAGGTTCAGTCAATAAATAAAAACGACTATTTTGGCGACGTTTCGAGACTACATTGTTCTCATAATCATGCCCTACAGTGAAATAAACAGGTTACAATAAAATTATATAAGTTATACAAGTTATTTCAAAACATAAAGTTAGCTACAATATAAGTATATAACAACATGTGTTAGAATAATAAAAATATATATAATTACAGAATATAGAGGAGTATGAAACTACTGGTGGATATACTATTGACTAATTAAATTCTAACAATTCTAGCACACAACTGACCTGGGGAGATTTTGATAAACAGTTACAAAGGTTTTTGGGGGATTCCTTAGGAAAAATTAAGTTAAAAGTATTACCTAGATGCAGATACAAAAATATTTAGGTGTAATAAACTAATAAATAGATGAATGATTAATGTGATGTAGATTAATGTAAATGTATATTATTAATATACTAAATAATAATATATAAATATACATAATAAGAAGTCAGTTGAAAAATAACAGTCCTTCGACAATGATAGAACAATTTCTCCCTTCTTGTTCCAGATATCACTCATTGCTTGGGGTGTAGTCTATAAGGATGCTGCTAGAGCAAATTCAATAAAGCAATTTAACAGATTATTGTTATTTTAATGCACCTAAGCTTTAATCAGATTATGGATACTAATGCGTTAATATCAATAGATTTTTGTATCCTAAATTATATGAAGATATCTACTCTAATATGCTATTACTTTAAAATGGAGAAATTAAAAATATTTAAAAATCCACCTTTTGTTGAATCAATCGACAAAGAATATATTTATTTTCTTTATTTTCAACTTAGATAAAGTTCTGTCATGATTTTTCGTTTTGTTTTTCTGATAGCCCTGACGAAGTCCTTTAGTGTAAGCCGAAACGTCGGCATAATAAATTTTGTAATTTTAGTCGATTCATCAGATTTCAAACGTGAATGTTTAGCCATATTCAATTATTAATTAAAAAAAAAAGAACTTATGAAAACACAAAAAGTTCATTTATAATAAAAAAAAAAATAAAAATAAAAAAAGAAGGATAGAATTAAATCTTAATTTATTAAATATTGCAGTGAAAAGATCGGGTTCGAAAGGGTGACAAGATAAGATGCCACAAGGTCCCAGATACAAGAGATAGTTTGTGGTCTCTTCGTCATTTTGCAAGGCTAATGAATGCGAATTATTTTTAAACCAACGACATACTTCCTCTGCCTGATTATTGAGACCTTGTTAGAGGACGAGCCACGATCATTTATTTATTTGATATTAGTATTTCCGTGGGGGGGGGGGATAATATAACAATTATTATATTGTTCACCGTAAGAAGTCAACTAAGTTACAAGTGAACATCAATAATGGCAGTAAACTGACAAACTTTGTTTTACAATCATGAAACCGAAGAAACTTCTTTAACTTGGGAAAAAAAAAAAAAAAAAAATTGCATTATTCATATAATTTGCCCAAATTTATTTTATAATACATAAGGGTATTTTATTTATTTATTTTTTTAAAAATTAGATAAGTCAAAATATAGTCTTCTCCAAATATATTCAACGGTTTCGCTCTACAAAAAATTTAAAAGTTTTGTAAAGTGCTAAAATGAACATTTAAAAATTATAGTTATTTTAATTAAATTGATAAGAAATACAAATAGCATAAGTTGGGCCGTCCGTCTGTAAATAAAGGAGTCAAAATCTATTCTAGGATACATAAAGAGACAGTCTTAAATTCTTTCATTTATGTGTCCTGTTTGCCAGGTTCTTGTTTTATTTTATTTGTTATTGTCCGTCTTCGTTTTTTGTTTTTTTTTTAAATAATGCGAATAAGTAATTGTTATATTAGTCTAATTATATGCAGTATTTTAAAAGAAATTTTCGAAGCTTTTCTAATGTTAATTTTGATTTACTGACAGCGAAAAAATATCACCGATTTTTTTTTTTTCCACTAAAAGATTAATTTTTACCTCCCCATATTTTGCTAGCAGGGCACATTAACCATATTAGGATTATCAAAGACAAGAATAAATGCAAGCAAATTTGCAAATGTAGCAGTTTTAGATAGACAAGGTGAGACAACACCAAAAGAGAGTAGAGCCTGATGACGGGATAACATATCCCGAAACATGTAAACACATTGTAGTGAAGAAAAATGGGGAATATGAGTTATGCTAAAATAAAGTATATCTGAAAATAAATGCTTTATTAAAAAAATAAATAAATAAATTCAAAAAGTTTACAATTACTATGATTTATTACAGTTTTGTATTTTATGAGACCTATCACTCAAGAATCTATTCAAAATCACATTACAACTAATAAAAAACGTAATGGACACAAGGGCTGATATAATCCTTATTAGCTAAAAATTTCGTTAATTTAAGAATCCTTCGTAATTTTTTTTAAATACTGTTTGCTTTTATATAATTATTTTTGTAGTAATCCCAGTACGTTTTTATATACACTGGTTGAAGTGAACAGGGACTTAACGCCTAAAAAATAATAAAACGTTTAGTTCAGAAAATTAAATTAACCGGGTGGGATTCGCCTTTCAGTGTATAAGAACGTAGAAACTATTTATCACATCAGCTTTCGCTTTTCAGTGGTCTCTCAGTGGGTAACTGTTAAAACTGTAGTAAGCACTCGAAATATATCAATTAATAATTGTTTGTTCGTTGCAGATATTTGTGCAGTTTTTGAGAAATATAGTTAGATTACGATTTTACTGCGATCGATTGATTTTGGTGATTTTTTTAGAGTTTGAGAGGTTTATTTTTTATTTTCGAGAATTGTCTAAGATTTCCGGGACTGGGAAAAGATTAACCAAAGTCAAAAGTAGAATACGTTATTCCAAATAAACAATTACATTACCAAGCATAAAACCTTGATGTCTCTAGAGTTCTAGCGGGACATGATTCCAAGAGGTCTGGATCCCACACGACTGAGAAAGTATATTGCTTAAACATACATATGTTAATGAATATGCCTATAATCGGTGCGTTTTCAAATTAAATATGCTAACAAAGGCGTAATATATTATTTTATCCCAGCATACCATTTGGAACAGGTCCAGCTGAAGAATATGGGGTTGGGCAGGAGGAACTCATTTGAGCAGTCACGAGCCGCAGGTCTCCACAAAGCTGCTTAACACCTTCAAGAACAACCGCAGCGCTTCGGATTGAAAAAATGCCGTTCTATGAAGTTTAATCTTCACTTAAAAGTACTTGGTTTTCTATTTACATAGATTTTACTATTTTATAAACAGCAGGATAGAAAATTTCCCTAAAATATGGCATTGAGTTAAAGTTTATTGAAACGTTGTTATATGTTTCTTCAACTTTAATAATTTTATTTCATTTTTTTAAAAATAGAATTTTATTAATATAAAAAACACCGGGATAGCGAAAAAGAATACTTTCTTTAAATTTATCAACTATTTATTGGTATTTACAACTGTATGCATTATATACAAGTAAATTTGAGAAAAATGAAATGTCAATAACATGTAAAGAACTACGTACTAGTAGCACATCAATAGAAGTTCAACATGGCCATCTTCTTTTTAAACGCCTTGGAGGGTTATCAGGAATGGAGTGGGAAGGAAGTTGAGAGACTAGTGGATTTGAGTAGCTATTGCGTTTACTACGAAAGGATAGGTATCTGGTTTGGGCTAAATCAGCAACATATTGGACATTTAGTTCAAGTTCGTTATGTACTAGTTTGTTTGTTATAACGTAATGAGCAATAAGGATTTTTGGATTGTAAGTATAGGATACGAGATAAATTGGATGGTTTAGTGGCACCCTAAAGTTCAACAACGTATGTCCAAATAGGTATAATCACTGTCGTGTAAATGATTATTTTGTAATTTTGGGAAACTTTGAATGACATGCGTTGTAAGAGATGCAGTCCAAGATAATATTACTATACAGTGAATTTAAAGCTCCGTATGGTCTGGTTGTATTGTAGGAAATTATCCATTTTATTGACGGTATTGAACCTCTGGGTTTGCTCAGCTGTATCATTGTTATATGTTTTTCGAAAACGTTCGAACGTAGAAGATGAAAACAGCGCCATGAAGACGGTGCCTGTTCCCCTCTCGATAACCCGGGACGTACCCAGCTCCCAGTTGGGAGATAATTTCCAGTCATAATTCCTGGATAATCGTCCATTTCTCGGAACCTAGGACGATCAGGACCGCTACTAGCGAGAATAGAGGCCTCAATTACCAACAAAAAACTAGTTACTAGACCTAGTTACAGGAATCCTTCGTCCAGGAGGAAATGTAAACAACGTGTCATCACCGGATTGAAATATTTCACTAGGTATTTAGTTTTGTATATTTAAAACAATCAGATTTTATATGCAAGTATTTATAAATATCTTTAAGTACATTGATAAATTAAAAAAATAAAAAATGCTATCATGTACATTATATATGATAAGCTTATATATAAGCTTGTCTCCGATTTTAGAGGACCATTCACGCTAAAAGTGATCCCAGCGCTGCCTTCTCAGTTGCGTCAGTAGTGAATAATTTAAATGACCTGAGGTTTATAAAATCCTTAGACATTTTGTTAAACTGATACCCGTAAACTGAAGTAACATTATATATTTAATACATAGTGTTTCCAGAAACTTTTTATATAAAAATATTTCATTTATCTTCCTCCTCTTCACAAGTTGAGAACCACTAAAATATTTCATTTCGTTGAATTCGTTTATGAATCTAACTTTTTTTGCAAAAAAGGAGGCGTGCGGTGCACATGTCAACAGACATTGTTTCTCTTCGAACGCTGACCGGAAGCGGCTAGCTGTTCCAACCATCTGGCCCGTGCAATCCTCAGGTTGAAGATGGCTGGTCGCATATGCCATGCACTTCCTTTCATGCGTTTGTTTGATTTTCTTTGTTTCCAATCTTTCAAATTTTAAGTGAATCATTTTTTGTTACTCGATGGAAAACATGTGAAATTAGTGGTGGAATATAATTTACAAATGCTCATTAATGAAAAAAATTGTTAGAATTTTAATTTTGGTAGACTCATTCACGTGACATTAGTTTGCCTTATTTGGACATAAGGTATTGAGCTTTGAGGCTTCACTGTGCCTAATTCTCTCGTATCTGATTCTTAAAATCCAAAATCCTTCGTAAAATTCTAAATGTTTCTTACTCTGTTCTGAATAAAACTATCTCAATGCTCCATATGTTACTAATTTAGCCCAAACCTAATCCTTTCATAGTAAACTTCATAAACACCCAAATCCACTAGTTTTTCAATTTCTCATTCTGTATACCCAATAATCCTGTACCAAACCGTCTGAAAAGATAACCTCGAGAATTTCTCTCCAATAAAATTTGCATTAGAATATCTCTAGACAATATTCTTTTTAGACACCTCAGAAAGTTATTGGAAATCGAGTGGTAAGCAAGTTGGAAGGAGTGGAGGATGAAGGAGTACTAGTGGGTTCGATGTATGAAGGTTGGCTTGGAAGGATAGGTATCTGGTTTGGATCAATTCAGCGAGCGACATAAGGTCATAGAGATTATGGATACGTTTATTTCTGATATAATGAGGAGCATTGAGATTTATGAGATGTTTTGGACTATAAGGATTTGATAAGAGAGGAATAAAAAGGTTTAGTTTAGTTCTAATTCTTAACCACGTATGGCTTTGATCGTTCGTTTAGTGAACGTTGAAGTCGAAAACGACGAGCAGTTTCCTGTATGAGTTTTATGTGATTGTATTTAAATTTGTTTTTCTTTATTTCGGTTCATTTCTATTTACCATTATCATCCTAATTCATTTATTATTATTATTTATTATATTTTATTTTATAACTTGTATATATTTTTTTTTTCATTGCACATATTGTATGAATGGATCCATTGGCATTCATATTACTATAGCAAGGCAGATTGTATTATTTATTCGATAATTTAGTAAAGAAAAATAATAAAGTATTAGGAAAATTAATATAACACCGATCAGAAAATAATTAAATGCATAAAGCAAGGCTCACTGTGTTGATCATAGAATCAGGAAAGCGCATCAAATATTGGGAATTTTCTACTTCTTTCGGCGCAGTAAATTAGTTCTTAAGCGTTTGCCGTAGGAACTGTTATAACAGTAGAATGTAAAATAAAATTTTCTTAGATTTGCCAAAATTATCAAAGTGATGGGTTTGGGTACTTAATGACTTCTTGGTAAAACAAGGTGCAGACCCAAAAAAATGTGGCTGAACGGATGACCAGTTTCGTAATTTTTAGACGAATGATCTTAAGCATCTACATTTAAAGCTATAAAAATATATACTTTATGTTATATATGAAATGTTCGCTTGCTTTGAAGAAGGAGGTGTGTCGGATGTTGACGGGAAGTCAAGCTTCTCTTAATTCTGAGTGAGAAAAATTAACTGTGACGATGCTCCTTGCTCCTGGGAACTAGAGCACCTACCCTAGCGACGCTTTCCCCCCTCCCCCTCTTCGCGTCACATTATAATACACTCATAGGGCAAGTGAGCGAATGATATACTTGTTGTAATTACTATTCTAATGCACACCCTTCCTATATTAATTTACTCCTCCCCCCTCGAAACAAACACTAGATCGTTTAATTTAATATTAAATAATAGACCAATAGATTATTCCTAATGAAAATTAGGACATAACAATAAAACTCACTCTGGTGATAGATAGTGCCCTAAGATTCATTTCATCCTCTCCGTAGAAAAGCAAGAAAAGTTCCCCAATGGTTTGGAAGAAAATTTTGGCGAATGTACGGAGGTATTATAAACAAGGAACTTGGAAAAGAAGGACGAATGCCTAGTCAAATAACATGTATGAGAATGTGTATGTGGTTATTTGCGTAAAGATATGAAGACTTCTCTGAGCTGATCACGTAGCAAGAATGGATCCGAACCAAGTAACATCTAAATTTCTGACAAAGCAAGTGGTCTTTCGGATGATACCAGGCGATTTGGAGGAATGAGGCTCAGTTGGGAATACTGTATGCTTGCTGACGTCGAGTGATGCCGAGATCATTGCTTGGTTTCAGTAACTGAAGGGCAGAATAGAAGAAATAACAGGTGACCTATGCTTTATCAAGCTAAGTCTCAACAAGTGTGTATAAGGCCAGATAATAAATAATAAATAGATAAACTAGAGTAGTATTTAAATTTATACAAAATGAAGTTACGAAATTTTAGATTAATATGATTTATAACGGTTTTGCATAATATGGGGCTTTTATATACATTTCATAAGGCTTTGTTGGAGTATATGGAGAGGTAAATATCTAAAAAAGAATGAGACTTTTAACCGAGAAAATAAAAATTCATAGGATGGAACCGTTTACCTGTGTATATAATGGTTTAGATGCTAGACGAACACTCCGTGAATTACGGAACTTATATAAATGATAACTCAGTGATACGATCATGCAGAACCTAATCAGAATATATTACGTAAGAAGAATCGATACCTTCGATAGCCGAACATACTTTATCGACGACTATTTCCCACGAGGTTGTTGATCAACCTTGCGAAGCCCGAGGGCAAATGGCGGAAGCTGATCGTGGAGGCCTTGGCTCGTGAATGATTTGTTGGAACCCTGGATGGATGGAAATCGACATACAATGCAAGGTTAAGAAAATGGGAACTGTATCTGAAACTTTATTGAAATTTATGCCCATCGACATTTAAGTATATGTCTTGTTCTATGGTTGTAGACGCGTACGATCATTCGTTAAATTTTGGACTTACCACTTTGACTAGGAAATAATAAAGATAAATATAAATTTTATGATCGATTGAGGAATATTAAGGCTTATATTGTAGGCCGAAACGTCGGCAGAATTATTTAATATTGTATTTCTATGACTGCACAACCCTACCTACATCATCATTAAAAGCATTATCGTTTAACAAACGTCTGTTTTACTAAGTTTAAATTATTAAAAAGGAATTATCTTTTAATTAATATCAAATAAAAATATTTTTTTTTATTATTACTTTGAATTATGATGAGTGCAAAAACCATAAATAGTCACTGTCATTCTTTTCAGTAACTCAGCTGAATAATTAACTGCATACCTATACTGTAATAACTAAGGATACCATTTTTTAATAAATATCTCTATTGTCATAAAAAATAAATTACAATAAGTCATAACAGTCAACACTCATAACTGACGGTATTACCGAAAACAACTTCGGTGGTTCTAAAGCAATCGGTCATTCAGATATTATCCTAATAAATTTATTACGATTGGTTATTAAAAAAATCAAATAATAATAATTTTAACGGAATAAAGATATATGAAATAAAAAATCAAGAAGCATAACTCGCAAAAACACGAAGAACAAACCGAAGATGTTGCATATGGACGATAAGAAACCACCCAGAGTTTAGCCGTTTCTTTATGTGACAATTTTCAGCCATATCATCCAATCCTTTGACCAGACAACTGACAACCTTTAAGTTTGGATCATCATAAAACATCATTTGGCCGCGGCATTTGTAACTTTTACAGCAGTCATCGTGAGGGTCTGGATCTAAACTGTCATTCAGGTGGATAAAATCTTGTAAGCGTATGTATACACACAACTTTGTTCTTTCTGGCACCAACATGTGTTATCATGATCGAAGAATTTCATTGAATTACCAAAGTAGTTAAGTATACTTTCGGATAAAAAGATAATCGAAATTAGTATGTTTTAATTCTATTTAAATCGGTGTATCAGCTTCAGATTTGATATTTTATTAGATCCTAAGAGCTTAAAGTCAGAAAGTAAGGCATTTCCAATATAATAATAGCAGCGGAAACCTTAATTTTTTAACACTAAAAAAAAATTCGTACCGCTACAACCGATGGAGGGTTTTGGGTTATATTTTTGGTAAGGAAGTATTGTTTCGTGATCAACGGGTATGGAAGGAGGTGAAATGGTCAGCAATCACGCTCAATCGCCTGGTCTCCCCCCCAACAAAGGGTGCCCACTTCATAGAGGCCGGGTGTGCCCCAGGGGGGTCTCCAGACCCTGTAGTCGATCCAAAGCAAAAGAAACAGTAATTAAATTCTCTGCCTTTAGCCGGACTCGAACCCGTACACCGGAGTTCAATGCCCTATTACTGAATTACTAAAAAATAACATTAACTATAAAAAGGCCAAAACATCATGTATGATAAAGAAATAAAATGCAATAATTATAGCATTATAAAACCGTAAAAAGCGTCTCATATAAATACCTTTTTTTCTTTTAAATTATTTATTGATATTTATTGATATTTATAAATACAATTTGTGTATTTTGTTTTTATTGCTAGAGTCCAGGGTGGAACTTGGCCCCTCGCACAATTCTGTTCCATTCGCTCCTCTACAGATCCCTATTTCTCCAGTCGATAACTCCACTCTCAAGTCTACCTCAACATCCTTTTGCCAGGATTTTCCAGGGCGTCCTCTCTTTCTTTTTCCTGGGAAGCTCTCTCATATAATCCTCTTCACCATTCTGCCAATCGTCATCCTATCGTCGTGTCCGAGCTCGCTTTTCTTTTTGATTCTATAAACCGCACTATATCAGCATGCTTGATTACTTCGCTCAGTTCTTAATTACTGCTTATGCGCCAGGCCCCTTGTTCACAGATTAGACTATATATTCGATAGATTGTTTGAAAGGCCCCCATCATTTAAAAACATTAAATGAGGTTAAAAAACAAATTTTAATAAATGAAAGTAAATTATTTTTATTTTTATTTTTTTACAGATTTCTTCAATACCTTTTAGACCAATAAAAAGGAAAAAAACAAAAAACACAGTAAATTTAAATGTTTTTTAATAGGTATGCGTGCCATGAAAAGTTTAAACAAGATATTTAATTAGGGCTGATATAAAGGTACTACGCAGATTCTATATCACAGCATCTACAATGGCTACTAAGTGTTATATATTTTGTCAAACTGAAAAAAAAAAAAAAAAAAAAAAAAAAAAAAAAAAAAAAAAAAAAAAAAAAAAAAAAAAAAAAAAAAAAAAAATACGGCTTTTTTACAACTTAATTTTGGATAAATTTATCTAAAAACGAAAAAAACCCTGTAATTTTATACTATAATAGAATCAGAACTAAGTGTTAGCGCTCCCCTAGGATTTATTATAGATCATAACAATAGAATAACAATAAGGGTGGATGTGCCTCTTCTAGGAGCTGAAATCGACTCTTTGGATGTAAATGGGAATTTCTTCAGTAGAAGGTTGTAAATTACCTCAATTCATTTACGAGAGCCCTTTAGGACAGAAATAGTGACGTCATTGAGGAGAAAAAAAAGATGCAGGAAGGGACGATTTTCCAGATCTTAATGGTCACTTCAGGTCAAAATAAAGTTCTTTCGACTACCGCTCTGATAACTAAATGAAACGTAATTTATAGAATTGTTTATAGGGTCATTATTAACACCATATCCCCTCCCTCATGTTTCAAAATAAATAATATATAACTAATACGAATTTTAATATAATTATAACATGAAAAAAATATAAATATTTCGATCATTCCTAAACATCTAATAAAATGAGTGTTTTAGTATGCAACGAATATTATGAATAAAAAAATTATTTATTTTTGTTTATTATTATTTTATGTAATTTGTTCATGTGAGAATTAATCTTATCTTTTTATAAACAACTTTGGAAATTAAATTTGCCATATAATATGTAACAGATGTATGAATGTAAGGTAAACAGATTAAATTTTTGTATAAAATATGATTCCAATAATAATGGTATAAAAGTTTACTGGCAAAAACTGAATTTCCTACTGTGCAGTCACGATAATCTGGATTGAGTTTAATTTTGAGCCCTGTAAAATATTTTTCTTTTTTAATTTCATGAAAATATTTAAATGATTAATTGTTCAGTATAGTAATAAATAAATTGTGAAATATAATTATAATTTAATATTTGTTTTCATTTTATATTTGTTTTCTGTAGGAGCAGAAAAAACTGACTTGTCATAAGGAAAACCTAAGGGATTGTCCATTTACCTGACTACCTAAACCCCCACTCAGTCTACTCCAGGTTCTCATAGCTATTAGAAATCATTTTGTCTAAGATATCAACATGTTTGATTTCTAATCTTTAAATTAGTTACATATTTATTTTACTTTTCATTTTTTTTTTCTCATTGTATATATTATGTGAATGGATTGATTAAGTCATCCATATTACTTATTGTTCTTCTAGAGGTAGATTGTCATAGTTTCTTCACAAAAGATTTTATTAATATAAAAAAAAAAATAAATGATAAAATGTTTAAATTGTATATACAGTTGGGAGCAAAAATTTTCGTACACCAGCTAAATTCACTAAAACAGGGTTTCCACCACACAATTTTTTAGGGGTCCTTGAAATCCCGTGACGATCCTTTTTTATTTCAAGGTAATTTTTTGTGAGTACGCTTTGAAAGCACTTTGTATTTAAAATAGTTAATTTTGATCATTTATCATCATAAATTAATTTATTTTATTTTTTACAATTTTCGATAGTCCGAATTTTCGATGGTTTAAACAGATCCTTAATTTGGAACTCTCCCACTATTTGTGGCCAGAGATTTTTTATTTTTATTTTTTTGTGTATATATATATATATATATATATATATATATATATTAATTTTTTTTTTAATAATCACATTATGTATCATATGCATCATATGTTAAAGTATTTGGGCGGCGTAAACCACTAATAAAGAATGAAGCTTTCAGTAGAGAAAATAAAAAAATCGAATGGGTGGAATTTTTCGCCTGTCACTTTATATTATGGTTTTATGCTAAGTATTCCGTGAACTACAAATTTTGTTTTAAAACTATATTTTAAACCTGCTTAAAACAAATCTGAAATGAGAAAATATGTAATACCAACCAAATAGTAATCGGTCTTGGGATAAATTAATGCGTTCACTTTAAGCAAGTTTGTACGTTACAATCAGAATTCAGATAAATTCAAAAACCGCGAAATCACTCGATAATAACCGAAGTGATGGAATCATATCTAGAAACATTTACTGCGGGGAAGTGCTCGTGTGGCAGAAGGGACCGACTAGAACATACTTTCACATCTAATTTACGGCGAACAAAGGTCAAAATTAATTATGACTTTGATTTTAAATGGAGGATACGAACCAATGACTAAATCGGTTTCGTATAACAACCTCGGGCATGACTTTACAAACTTTTTAAACATTTAATAAATTGAAATACCGATTAAGGACTGAGGTGTGGAGGCGTCTCTGAATAAGTGTGATGAAGCAACAGAAGAGAAATCAGTCATTACCCGACATTCAGCTCTACATATGTGTCATTTAATTAATTATGTTAATTCTGAGTTTATTTTACTTTTATAATAAACTATTTTGAATATTTTCGTTCGAACCACCCATAAAATCAAAGAAACGAAAATGCATAAACAGGCAAAAAAGTCAAATCAATTGATTTTTTAAATTTCCACAGCTCAAAGATGCGCCCTTGTTTAGTTCTTTACGTCACCAAATACACTAACCAGGGTATGGTATAACGTATTAAGATAACTAAAAATATTACCAAGCAAATTTAATTTTTTTTTTCCATTTGTTGAAATTTGAAACTGTACAAAATATATACATTAAGTAAATGTATTGATAATGATTATAGTGGCATGTCAATAACACGTTACTAGGAGTCACTAGGAGCACATCAATAAAAATTGTGAACTAGAAGGTCTCTAGGCCATCTTCTTTTCAGATGCCTCGGAAGATTATCGAGAACGGAGTAGGAACCAGGTTTAGAAATTAGAGATTAGATTTGAGTGCTTATAGAGCTTACCATAAATAGGTATCTAGTTAGGGATAACTCAGCAACGTATGAAACATTAAGATCTTTATGGATAAGTTTGTTTGTGACAAAGTAAGGAAAATTAAGGATTTTTGTGAGGAGCATTGAGGATTTTTCGAAGGATTTCGGATTGTAAGGATTGGATACGAGTTGAATTGGATGGTTTAGAGGAGTCCCAAAGCTCAACTTCGTACGCTCAAATAGGTCTAAATTACTGCCAAGTAAATAATTCTTTTGTAATTTATTGGGAGCTTTGAACGCTTGTCTAGTAAATGTTGGAGATGTAGGAAACGACGAGCAGTTTCTTGTCTTCTAAGTCTAGTTTGTGGATTCCAAGTAGGATGTTTGTCCAAGTGGAGTCCTAAATTTTAAATTTAAGAAATTTTAAATTAATAAGGTTTGTATCCGCCCTGAGCATTCGATGGAGTATAAGGTCTCTAGTATAAGGTTTTTTTTTAAACTGCTGCTTACTTTTATTTAACTAAAGTTTATTATAATCCTCATACGCTTCAAACATCTTTGAAAATGAAAATTGTTAATTTCATCTTGTCAGTAGATTTAGAATTACCTAACAATTAGAATGCTAGCATACATCTCTCCAACAGTACCTCTTTGGCTAATTTCTGTTCTCGAAGAACCATTAATAATCCTTATATTGTCGAACTCCCTAAATTGCATTCCGCCATCCATTCCTTAAATTCCAGAACCAAACCTATCAATCCTCATCCATTTTGAGCTGCTTTGGTTATTCACTACTTCTTTCGAAATTATTTAACTCTACAGGTTTTAATCAAACGTAATATTATCATTTTGTTAACTGCTAATACAGTAGAACCTCAATGGACCAAGGTTTCTAAAAGTTGAGAATGAAGCACATGTTTTTCATAGTTAAAAGTGTATCATAATTGTGTTTAAAGCTATAAATTAACATATTGAAATATTAAAAGGAATAGAAACGTACGCATGATAACACTGTCTGGTTTATAGTAAACTTACTCATTTTTAATCGTTTATAATGGAGTATGGTCTAAACGTCATTGTTAAGGACATATAGAGCGAAAACCGCAAAAAAAAAAAAAGAAAAAGAAAACTGCCGTTACTTTTTGTGGGAATTCTTAAAATAAGGAAGCTTGGATCATGGTCCCCGTTTAAGATAAAGATCTAGTCTTCTGCTTAAATTCTATTAAATTTAGTTTATTATAATTTTAAATATAACGAGATTATAACTAACCTTGCAGCAGATGGGGAAACATCAAAAAGTTTGAAACATTTAACTCTACCAATTAGCGAGCGCTGATCCGCTTGAAGATCCAATAACATGGATTTTCGTACCCAAGCACAACACTGACAGTATATCAAAAAATTATACAAAAGACCTTTCGAATACCAAAATGTACAATTTTACTGGACTATTAGAGATTCCGTGAATATATTACTCACCAATAACCCAGACTTCGCGGGAGGTTAGGATTACCCGGAGAATCGCTCTAGCGGAAGTCGGATTACTGAGGTTCGACTGTATACCCAATACGTCTCTGGAAACGTTGTACATTTTCTGCGCAGAATTGAAAAATATATTTCAATTAGTAACTATGGTTCCTTATTACAGCCGTTATCTATGTGAAGGGGCATTAACAAATGCCCCTTCGGTTGGGTTTGCATTAAACTAAATATGGTGTCGGTGATAAATATATTGTAAGAGGATAAGGGAATAGCCCGTATCGGCAGGTTGAATACCCTCGGTGTTCCCTATCTTTGCCGCTAATGTATTCCAATTGTTGGTTTCTTCATTGGACCGATAAACCGCTTTTAACCGGTATCATTTCGATGCCACTGTTCTGCTTCTAATTGCGTGATATGATATCAGCTCTTGCTTTAACTGTGAGCTTAATATCAGTACGACGTTTATATACTCCATTAAAAATATCCATTTACAAATGCCGAAACGAAATGGTTTGGCAATTCAAATTTGTTCATTTCTAAAAAAATTATGGATATGAAAACAAACAATTTAAAATATATAAAAACATGTTAACTATATAGCATAAGAAGTAGTTAGTTGGCCGCGGCTTAAGTCTAAGGGATGATGCATAGAATGTAGGGGTGCTGCCAACGATATCGCAATGAAAAATAAATTAACAAAAAAGCGTCTACATGAAGCATATATTAAAACAATGTTAAAGGTGATTTATATTCATAAATATTAAAATGATGTATGAAGGACACTTGAGCTATCGAATTTGATGGACACTGGATAATTTTCCGGAATATAACACTAATAACATAATTTAAATTAATTCTACTAACAAAAATATTTAAAACAATGAAACAATAAATAGTTAAATTAATTGGAATCTAAACATGTGTTCGTTTTTTTATTTTTCCAGAAAAAAAAATTCAATTTTAATTTGTCCAAAGAAAATATATCGCTATGACAATCTATAATATATATTAGTAGTTTTTTTGTTTTTTTTAATTTATTAAGTTTTTTTTTTTAAATCAGATTTAATACTGTGTGTTACAGACTACTTACATTTACATTTACTCGACAAACGTTCAAAACTTCCGATTTTCTACAAAAGACTCATTTACATGACAATTATCAGACCTATTTGGTCATTTGGAATTGAGCTTTGGGGCTCCACCAAACCATCTAACTCATCTCGTATCCAATCCTTGCAATCCAAAATCCTTAATGCACTTTACTTTGTCACCAATAAACTCTTCCATAAAGATCTTAATGTTCCATATGTTGCAGATTTAGCCCAAACCAAATATCAATCCTTTCATAGTAAGCTCCATAACCACTCAAATCCCCTAATTTCTCAACTTGATTCCCACACCATTCCTGATAATCTTTCGAAAATGGCCCAGAGACCTTCTAGTGTTGAATTTTTATCAAAGTGCTACTGATGAGTAGTTCTTTTCAAGTTTTGTCACGTTATTGTAATAGTTAACAGCACATTTACTTGATGTATAAATAGTGTACAGTTGTAAATTTGAATAAATTGTTATTAAAAAAAAAATAAAAAAAAATACTGTGTGTAAATTTCGATAGGCTTTCAGGGCGTAGTATAAAATTTCTATGCCCACTATAAAATTGGAATTTTGTACATGTAAATAAGTTTGAATTAGAAATTAATGCTTAAAAAATAAAAACTATAAAGAGAGGACATTCGTTATGAGAAGCACGATAGTAAATTTTAGAATTAACGACTTATTCTCGACTTTCGCAAATTTACTGTAAATCCTCGACTTTTTCCAAACTACGCAAAATCTCCAATATATTCCGGTATATCCCGAAATTCCCAAGTGGTAAACACCCTGCTTATATATCTTTTGTTTTGTTTATTTTTGAGCTAATGCTTGGCTCAAGTCGTGTCATCAGATAAGAATGATTTTTTTTTTCTTCATATTATGAAGGCTTTGGATTGATTATTCAGGTGCATCCAAAATTTGGAACAATATAGGGTACCAGGCCGGGTCAGTTGCCGACACAGAACTAAATTGAGAAGAGTATGTAGAAGTTTGAATCCGCAGATATATAGCCCCCCCTCTCCAATTGATTTACGAGACCCCCCAGGCCCGCCAACTTTATAGAGATGAAAAACAAGCTATAAAATTGATAGATTATAATTATAAGCGAAGGGTACTTTCTGAATCGTGCCGCTATCATTCTTTGACAACACTGTAGCTCGTTTCTCACGACAACCCTCTACGCCGATTTTCTCAGCGGAAATGATCAATTTATACGTTCTAACACAATCATAAAAGCGATTCAACAGTGTAAAATGTTTAAGATCGATATCACACTTAATTTATGTTTAAAATTTCAAAAACTTAATCCATTTATTTATTTGTTCGTTAGATGGTTATGTGCCTTATCACATTTTAGATTGTTTTTCTTAATTTGAAAGGTAGTTTTAATTAGCAAGCAGTACTTCAAAAAATCACAAAGGAATTTTTGATTGATAAGGATCGTATCTGCCCCATCCGTTTATTTCGCCTGGCATTGGATGGGGTGTAGGTCTAATGTAATTCGAATTAGTTCGTTTAATTTTTTTATTCTTTAATACAGCTTTCATTTAATGAATATTATTAATCCTAATACGTTTCATATGCCCTGGTTAAAGTAAATGGTGACGTAAACACCAAAAAAAGAATGAAACTTTTAGCCCAGAATATAAAAAAACTAACTGCCTGTAAGTATATATTAGTTCGTATTATGAAGATCAGAAGTAATGTTAGGGATAACATTATTGTTAATTGATTTGTTAATAAACCCTACTATCATTTCAGAAATAGTTATTGTCTGTATTCCTCGCATCTACCAAATGTATTTGTTTCGTGTATGTTTTTTGTAAATATCAATACATAAACAAAGAAAATAAAAAAATAATTTTAGCAGTATGCCGTTGATTACCGAATCAGTTTAGAAATGTTTTTTTTTTTTTAACAAAGAACACAACACTCAACACAGATAATTTTACAAGCAAAAACGTTCTTAAAAAAAAAAAAAAAAAAAAAAAAAAAAAAAAAAATCCACAGAAATCTACTAGTCTCTCAACTTACTTCCCAATCTGTAAAGAAGATGGCTTCGAGGCCTTTTAATTTTAAAATTTCATTGAAGTGAGCTTTACAAGCAATTGGCTTGATATTATGAACATTATCATCACATTTATTAGATTGCTATATTTATAAACAGTTGTAAATAGTTTTAAAAATATATTTTTACTTATTATCAAAATTTAATTTTTTCTATTTATCCTCAACCTGTAATCCGAATTATTCGGTAATCACAACCCTCTTGGTTTTATTTAATCCGGATTAACCAGAGCCTACTATATTATACATTCATATTTGATATATTTGCACGTTGATCCAAATGTTAACGATAAGGAATAGTAGAAGGTAGGATAGGTCAGGGCATACCATCCGTTGGCTGTATACAACACATTTCTCCACGGAAGAGTTAGCCTTGTTGGACGCCTGCCAGTGTCCTACCACTTGTAAATGACAGTAGATTTATTATCAACCATCACTCTGTCTGGTATTAACAACGAAGAAAATGTTGATACTATCTAAACCTTCCTCAACCTTAACCGCCTATTTGTATATACTAGTTAACAATAGAATATATATAGAATAGGTATCCGTGTAGCATAATTGTTGTCAAAGGTATAATGCAGTATAAATTAAAATCTGTTTTGTTTATAATTTTTGCGTTTTGACATTACAATAATCCCGTATGTTGTTTAGTGCTTTTTAATTTTTTTTTTCTTCTTTAGTTATAACGAAAATTCTATAAAATAATATACATAGATTTTGTTAACATCAACTGATAATAAACATAAAAATTTATTTTCACATTTAAAATCAGTGTAATAACTATTGATGGCTAGATAACCATCCCCCTACTTGACCATTGCTGAAAGCGTGCTCAGCGCCTAGACCTAGTACAGATGGCACCCACGGGGCGAGACATATGGGCCTAGATTTCATGTTACATCTAAATTTACTTCTCCAAAAAGGGGGAGATGGGGGTTTTGTTTATCTTTAACCCTCGGCGTTTAATCTTGGACTAGGGGTTATTTAAATTCATTATTTACCTAATAGCTGTACCATCCGGAATTTAGGCATACGCAATATCGAAAAATAATTATTAAAAATAAAAATAATTATTGTTTTACTATGAAAAAAAAATATAAAGGACTATACGGTTAGCTCTAGAAAATAAGTATTTAAATATTTAAACGAACCGAAATTCAAGAATAAATAAAGAAACAATCATAAAATTCGAAATTATGAGATTATCAATTAATTAATTAATAACATGCCAAAACTTGAAAAGAACTACTCATCAGTAGCACTTCATAAAAATCTACAAAAGAAGATCTCTAGGCCATCTTTTCAGACGCCTCGGAGGATTATCGGGAATTGAGTGGGAAGCAAGTTGAGAAACTAGTGGATTGGAGTGGTTATGGAGCTTACTATGAAAGGATTGGTATCTGGTTTGGGTTAAATCAGCATCATATGGAACATTAAGGTCTTTATGGATAAGTTTATTGGTGACAAAAGGAGCATTGAGGATTTTTCGAAGGATTTTGGATTGTAAGGATTGGATACAGGATGAATTGGATGGTTTAGTGGAGCCCCAAAGCTCATCTCATTTGCAGAACTGACGAGGTACACCGTACTACACTTGGTATTGATAACACCAGCTACCTTCTTAAATTACATGATCCATGGAAATTCCAAAGAACAACGTAACCCATACTGGAAGTATACAATATTCTTAAATGTTTACAATTACAAGAGTGATCCGCGGGAGAAGTTCCCTAGTAGCAGTAACAAGGTGCGAACAGACCTGGCTTTAATAACTTGATTAAAATGTATGAATGTGTAATTGTGGGTTGGGGATGTGGTGCCATCAGTCAGCCGATCGGCAGCCGGCTAATGACCTCGCTTCTTAAATGGAATCCACTTTTCGGGCTTACAGGAGCCGGTGAACGATCACTGTACTAAGGCCCCCGAGCCAGGATCCTTCAATCAAGCCTTTGGAAAAAAAAATACAAGAAAAATGCTTGGGGCAACGCCCTCAATGACAAAACCTTTCAATCCTATAACTAACCCATCGATCTGTTTGAGTATAATAAAAAAAAAGTTTAGTTTCAGTGATGATGGGATGTGAGGAATCCACGTAGACCTAGCACTCACAACAAGCCCCAGGCTAAAAATATTTGTACAAGAAACTATAGAGTTGTCTGGAAAATAATTTAGGCTTCCTTGTTTTATATAATAAATATTTTATATTTAGATTATTTTTTTTTTTTTTATAGTTATTAATATATATTATTCCTCCCCTAAAAATTTTTTTTTACTTCTGTAGCATTTACCTACCCATGATTTTCGAACAATTTCGATTTAAGAATTCAAATACGGTCGTAACAAGGCCCAAAGAGATATCTATCTACTCAATAAATTATTTGAATTAATATCCGATTTTATTTATTTATTTTTAAATATATATATATATATATATATATATATATATATATATATATATATATATATATATATATATATATATATAACAGGTACCTGTTTTTTTCACTGTAGGGCATGATTATGAGAACAATATAGTCTCGAAACGTCGCCAAAATAGTTAATTTTTATTTTATGACTGAACCTCAAGAACCTTACTAAACATTTAATAGTAACAGTCAAGAAATTTATCCATATATATATATATATATATATATATATACGGTACCCATAATATAAAGTGATTACATATATAGAGTACTTGAAGATACAGAGGTTCATTACAGGAATCCTTCCTGGGTGACGATATTTTGTGAAGCTTGGTGTATTAAATGGACTGTTATAAAACATGCAGAGAAAATGACAGTTAGCAAGTCGGACGATGCTTTTATACCTAAATATAATTATTATGAAAGTTTTTGTTTTTTTGAAGGCCCTGCACCACTTTTTGAACGATAAAATATTTATAAATCAAAAGTCGTTAGAAATAGATAGAATTGTGGTTATATGAAGTTTCGACTTGAAAAAAATTAGGAAGACTGCTAGATAAAAAAGCACTAGTGTCACGGATTATCCTCACATAAAGACTGAATTCAAAGAATTTATTCCACTTTGTTTTTTTTTCTTATTTCTATGTAATTTATAATTTCACTTTAATTTTAGAGATTTTTTATTTTTATTTTATGGATTATACTATGTAAAATTATGAGAAGTGAAAAGGGAGGTGAATGAAGAGGATAGATAAATAATTTAAAAAGAGAAGCCTGAAGTATTTCATGTTATTATATCCCAGATAGATTATGCTGTTTATAATACAATATTACTCCCAGGGGACAATATTTATCAAAACATTGTTATATTAATTCTATATATTTTTCTATAAAGAATTTTGTAAATGTAAAATTAATGAGCTGTTTTATTACAGTTTGAATAAAAACAAAATTAAATTTGTATTTTTAAATCTTTTGATATATAATCTCTGATTTAGAAATTCAGATAAATTGTTCAAATAAAGCTAATTTTTAGAGCTATTAACTTTTAATCAATCTGAATTCCTGTTATTTCTTCAAAAATATAAAAGATATGAATTAGCTGCCAAAGTTATACATTTTTTAAAATTTCAAATATAACATTAAGATAAATAATAATAATAAAAAGGTTATGGGTATTATTTTTTATATGTGTATTATATGTATAGTTAGTATACTTATAGACAATAAATACCAAAATGGTATTAGGGTTTTACAAGTTAAAAAAATAAAAAACTATTAATATAAAGTGAAATAAGTCTATTGATACATCATTTGTTTGTTCATTGCTGATTTGTGTGAAAGTTTCGCCAGTTATTTTGCATATTTTCGGTCCCTGTTATCTATGAATTATTTTTCTAATGAGGACATAATAATTTTAAACATCATTTGAAGGACGACTCTAGAAATCTTGGCTATTTACATTCGAGTTATGGATTATTGTAATTTAGTGCTGATAACAAAACGAAGGACGAATTTAAAATATATTAGATCATGAAAAATGGCTTGTTTATGAGCTACTTTTGATATATTTAATGTTCGGACCTTGAATTTTTTTTCCTCTATTACCAAGATAATTTCAATGTTCAATTTCACTAACGCATATTCGAATATGGATCATGATTTCTATTTGTATTTTTATTAATAAATATTTATTATTCCACTGCAGAAGAATTTAAATTACCCGAGTATGAAAATAGGCAATTGAGTATGGGTTTTGAATACAAAAGGCGATTATCATAAACACGCTCGAATTAAGTCGGAGAATGCTTACTGCTTAAGCCCAATCGGACTTAAATTAATAGTTGAGGACTTCAAAAACTATATTTGAGTAACAGAATAAAAAAAAAAAAAATGTAATAAGTACCCTTGGGACTCGATTAACCGATTGGTTGGGACAGCGGTCGGATAGCGAAATTTTTGTTTTATTGAGACCCAAAAAAGTAAGAGAAATGTATAAGATTTCTTGTATAACTTTAAAAAATAATATCTATATCTAATGTATGTAGCAAATTGCTGATGTTTTTAATTTTTTTTTACGTTTTTAGAATATTTGACTTTTGAAACTAGTAATAAAATAATAAATTCATCAATCCTTATTTTATCGATCCTTCTATACCATCATGCTTACCTGAAGTGAATATAATAAAAATTACTCACAGCTTACGCACTTACTGCTTTTAGATTGTAACATGAAAGTACTGAGATAAGATACTCACCTGAAACAAAAACATCAATAAGTATGTAAAACATATAATCACGAAAAATTATTATTAATGAAACAAAAGCACCAGGCCCGGAACTAGGGCGACAAATTTTAGGGGGAAAATGTAATAAAATTAGAAGAAAAAAAAATTGTATTTGTCATTTCAACGAAGTTCCAAACTTATTCCCAACTTTTTCAAGGATATTTTTCGGGAATTCCCGACAATTGATATTTTAATACTCTTGCAATAATAATCTAAAAAATACATCAATGCATACGTTTTTACTTTACATTTCGCAGTTAAACAATTTAAAATATATATGAAAGAAATGAATTTTATAACTGACTAAATTTGATATTTAAAATGACATATGTAGAGCTTCAACATAATTTTTGCTTTCCAACCTTAGCTTTGGTCTAATAAACCAAAATAAGGTAAGGATAAAAATAAATAAATGAATAATCACAACAATATAAGCAGTTGTTTCAATCATACATTAAAACAAGAACACCTAATAAATGCATTTTATAAGAACTATTATTAGCATAAAATCGTTTAGTATTTCTTTCAAATTCTAAACAAATCCATTTTAAAATTGATTAAGCTGTTAAAAGTTAATTAATCGGCAATAAATCTTTTGAAAAATTATTGGAATCTAAACATAGATTATACTGTTTACATTTTTCTTGAAAATTTTTAATTTTTCCAAAGAAAATATATCACGAAAACCCCATCTCTAAAATATATAAGTAAGGTTTTTCTTTTTAATCAGATTCAATGCTCTGTTGAAAGATTTCGATAGGATTTGAGAGCTAGACACTTTGTCCCTTCTTATTATTTATTTTTCAATTTATAGAAACATAAAATACTTGTATCAATTTAGGGTGCATACGTATATGTATGTATATATATATATATATATATATATATATATATATATATATATATATATATATATATATATATATATATATATATATATATATATATATATATATATATATATATATATATATATATATATATATATATATATATATATATATATATATATATATATATATAAATATAAAAATATATATATATATATATATATATATATATATATATATATATTGTATATTTAAAGAAATCTGGTATATCGCTTGCTAAGATTTCTTATAAAAGATAATTTAGTCGACCTAAAAGAAAAAACTATTTACTTAAAACTACCACATTTGAAAGATAAGATAAATTTACAACTATCAAGCCTGAAACAATTTTTTTTTGTAAAGGATGTTTAATATACCATTTTTGTAAGCGTAGCATCTATGTTTAGGCACGTTTACTATTGTGTTTTTCCAACGACGATTTTTCTTTATCGGTTTTTCAACACGTCCATAGTACTAAACTCTTATCAACAGCTTTTATCTTAATGTCACTAGGTTTCTCCGTAGGACCGGAAATGAGTACTATCAAAACCGGTCTTCAATAGCCATATTGTTTAATTCTAAAAAAAAAAAAAAAAAAAAAAAAAAATGAATGTTTGAAATAAATTGTATTCCATTCTCTTTTTCTCTATACTGAGGAAACCCTCGAGTAAGATAAACCGAGTCGTTGACAATATTGTTATAATTAGTTGTTAAATTGTTATTTGTTCGTTAAATATTTTTACAATTTAATATTGTTCTAGGTTTAGTTTCAGTTTAAATAATATTCATTATTTAAAATATATCATTGTATATCTGTTTTATACAACAAAATATTACCACCCCCATTGAGAAAATGGTGTTCTGCTAGAAACTTCTAAAAATTAAAGTTAAAAACTTTTAAGTTGACAATGAACTTATAACAACGATAACCAAGCGTCTATTATTTCAACCAAAACAGACCGAACGGATATTTTTATTTTCTCAGTTCAATGTTTCATTTCTATTTACAGTTTAAACTTTAACTAGGGCATATAAAAGGTTTAGGATTATTAAAAATATTTGTTAAAGAAAAGCATATAGTATTTAAAATAAAGAAATTTCAAATTAATATGATTGTTCACACACTAAACTGTGAAGTTCTATTACCTGTTTTTCCATTTAAATTTTAAAAAAGTACTAATTCTTCCCGTATCCAACCTTCGAAAAATCCTTAAGCTCCTTACTTTGTTACAAATAAACTTATCCATAAAGGTAAAACTTATCCTTTCTTAGTAAACTCCGTAACCACACAAACCCACTAATTTCAACTTGTTTTCCATTCTATTCCCGATAATCCTCCTAGGCGTCTAAAAAGAAAATGGCCTAGAGATCTTGTAGAGTAGAATTTTTATTGCTACTGATGAATTCTTCTTTTCAAGTTTTGATAAGTTATTGTAATCATAATCAACACATTTATTAGATGTATATATTTTGTACAGTTCTACATTCAATAAATGCATACAAATTTTTTAAAAAAATTTTAAAGGAAAATCCTCTTGTAAGAGAAGGCTGAGTGGTGAACAATATTGCTATAATTAGTTGTTAAATATTATAACAATTTAATATTGTTCTAGCAAACAGTTTCACATTAAATAATATTCATCGATTTAAATATAAAATTTTATAGTATTGTATGTATGTAAAATTGTATTGTATGTATATCCTACAAAATACCACAACCCCACAGAGTTTTACTAACAACTGCTATTTAGAAAATAGGAGTTTTAGCTAACTGCTGTATTATAAGACTTTTAAGTTGAAATACTCATAACAATGCTAACATATGAAATAATTTTTTTTTTTTTCAAATATGCTGACATGCAAAAAAATTCAACTTAATTGATTTTTTTTTACTTTCTGAACTTGTTTCATTCTGATTTAGGTTTATTTTCTATATGCAACCATTGTATAAAAAAGTTTTAAGTATGCTCAGTAATAAAATAAAATATCAAAAAAAAAAAGCAATTTTAAATCTACGAAATTTTTATTTAATAAGGTTTATAAACATTAACTTAAAACTGAAGTATTCAAATTTTATCTAATTTTAAATATATTGACAGGTAAAAAAATCCACCTAACTTTCTTATCTATTTTCTTGGCTAAAGTTTTATTTATCTTAAGGTGTTTACTTCCCCATTTAACCAGGGCTTATAATATTTTAAATACGCCAATTTTATTACTTGTAAGATATCGTCAGGTCCTAAATTGGAAATCAATAAAAAAAAATAAATAAATTCGTACACTAAAACTCTAATACAAAAATACAATTCCGAAATAATAATCCCGATTAGATACAATCGTGACTGAAACCATCAAACAGCTTGATAAAATCCAAGTATTACGAAACTTAGATGATACAACACAATGACGGAATCGCAGATTTACGACTTCGATCAGTGGTCAGGAGTTCGCTGTTGTAAATATTCAGTAAAAAAAACGGATTATCCAAAGAACTGGATGGATCCCAAAACGGAACGATCAATACATTTTTAAATAATTTTTATTCTAAATAATAAAAAATTGTGAAAAACAATAATAATTTCTACAGCAGGATTTTTTTTTATAGGAAGATCACGGATAATGAACACCGGAAATTCATCCCGGATATTCGGGAGATACCTATAATCTTTTCTATTATATACACTAGGATATTAATTATATCGTATTTTAAAAAATCAAATAATTGTTTTTCATATGGTTTTAAGGTTAGATATTATTTATTTACTTATTGCTCGGGTCAAAAAATGGTGATTACATAAGGAAATACCTTAATTTCGTATTAGCGTGGCCCCTAAGGTATGTTGACCTACATACGTTCGGTTCAAAATGCCCTTGACCGTTCAATGTTCGCTTACAAACGTTTCAGGCAGCGTAGAACTCGAGCTGCCGGGTGAGGTAGGCGAGAAGATGAGGTAAAGGAACAGAATAGTTTTTAAATTTAGTAAAAACCAAACAATATTTAAATCAGGAATTAGTTGACTAAAGTCAAGGGTTTCAATTTATTAATTATAACAGCGTGATTTGTTTTAATTCATTTAAACCATCTCGTAGATACTTTAAAATTAATCTATAAATCAATTCAATAAAATAAATTTAAATTATTCAATTTTTCAAAATCAAAATTCAACATCCGATTTTGGCCTATGAAATGAGAAAAGGTCCTTCGATGCTATATTCAAAATCAATGCTGTGTTCAGAACAAGAAAAGTTTTATGAAAGGGAATAGAAATTTATGTTTTGATATAGCAGAATTATTGTTCTTATTTTCCAATGTAATTTTCATTATTGCATTATTTTTCTCTATATATTGTATAGTATGAATTTCTTTATTTTATTTAATTCATTTTTTTCTTCTTTTTATTTATATCTTATTTTACATATTGTGTAAATCAACCCATAAAGCCGTCCATATTATTTTTTGCCCTCTTTGTGGCAGATTGTAGTATTTTCTCAATAAAAGATAAATATATAAATAAAAATAATACAGCAGAGCCTAAATATCTTTCACGAGATCTAACAGATATCTGAAGTATATACATACTACAGGGGAAGGATTAGGTAGATTTAACGTTTTTGGTTTAACCATGGGATTTTCCCAATGATTAATTGGATTTTTCAGGTCCTATTGAAAAACAAATCCAAAATGGGACTATTGGAACCAACCCTCCCCCTTTCACTATGGATATATTTCAGATATCTGTTAGATATCCTCAGGTGAGTACCAATATATTTGATGTTTTGAAAATTTTCTATGTTCTATGGAACTGAAGATGAATGTTTAGAATTACGAACTAGTTTTCTAATAAAACAATCCCAATAGAAGTGGCAATTAATTCATCAATCCTAACCTTATAACTTGATTCTATTTAGTTGTATAAAAGATATTTAGGACCTGCTATATTATTTTTATTTATATATTTATCTTTTATTGAGAAAGTATTACATTCTGCCACAAAGAAGGCACGCAATGAGTAATATGGACGGCTTTTGGGATTCAATTAATATATGCAATATGTATGATAATAAATAAATAAAGAGAAGGGAAAAATAAATAAAATAAAGGACCTACAATTGCTACAATTACTACAATACTGTAGTAAAGCCAGTTATACAATATGGGACAGAGACCATGAACCTCCCTAACCTGGAAAGAATACTGGAAGTAGAAAGAAAGATCCTAAGGAGAATTTACGGCCCTAGGAAAACCCAGGAAGGATACAGGTTAAGATCAAACGAGGAGATCTACAAAGAAACAACGAACATAGAGACAGAGATAAGAATTAAGAGACTAATATGGTAAGAATGCCTGAGGAAAGACTTAATAAGGCTATTTTTCAGAAAATTTAGGATTACAAGAGTGCACAAGGATACATAAAACAGCTAAAAGAGGAGACCAGCAAACTGGGGATTGAGGAACGTGACTGCCTTGATAGAGAAGAATATAGGAGGAAACTACAAGAAATAGCGGTTCTTGTGGACAGGAAGGAGTCAAAGGAGGGTATGGCCTGGACGGAGAAGAGGAGACAGAGGCAATCAGAAAGAATGAAGGAGATATGGATGATGAGAAGGAACAGAATTAAAAATCCATCTTCGTAATATTCGCGTGGTCTCAATGGCCTTTTCGTGAAAAAAAAATCAAGGACCTTGAACTATAAAATATATAAAGTGGATAAATACAATAATAAAAATTACATTGGAAAATAAAAACAAAATTCTGCTATATTAAAATCATAATTTTTCTAAATAGTTTTTAACATTACTTTCTATTCCGCCTCATATTTCTTTTTCTTGTTCTGTATATAGCATTAAGACGTAATCAGGGTTGATCTTTTTATACCATAATGCGTTCGTCAAGTGAATTTAGATATTTTTATTCTGTTTTGGACTTCACTAAGCATTGTAACATAGGAATTTTTAATATTTTAATTTGTGGACTGTTGTCTTACATTAATCTATCTATATATATATATATATTCACGTATATTATATTTATTATTATTTTTTTCTTTTTAGTATTTCTCTGTCCAGATGTAAACGTATTTATTTAAATACGTAATGTATTTTATATTCGAATGAAGAGTATAATTGTTTTTCTATTCAGCAATCACTATGGTTCTTCGAAACTATTATTCTAATAAAATAATTCCACTAGAAGTGGCAATCCATTTATCAATCCTAATTGTATTGATCCTTCTATACCATCATGCGTACCTCAAGCAATTCATGGGGATTCCTCAAGCTTTGAATAAGAAATACTTAATAATTCGTCTTTATATTCCCAGCAATCAACTAAGAAGAATGAAATTTTGAATTTCAACTCCTCCACACCCCGAAAACATTTGAATGTAAAAGAGCCGGTCCCCGTTGGATGTGGACCGCTCTTCCTTTGTTGTGTGCGTAATCGCTTAATTGTCACACCTGGCGTAATGAATAATACAATCCCAAAGAGGCCACTTATCCTTATCACCACCGCCACTTGTATAATTGCTTTCTCTTGCATTAATAAAAGTTAATATCTGTGAGGCAGTGGTGGGACAGGGGCAGGCTCTCAGGGGACATCGTGTCTGGATACGATATCATGTCTTCGTTGATATGATATCCTCCATGCGTGGCCCATAATGCTAATCTTATTATGGACATTTATATTGTTATTTCAGTTTTTGAATCATGGAGCACAATAATAAATAATACATTAGTACAAAATGTTTACAATATCAAATCGATTGTAACAAACTTCCTTGTGGATGAACACATTACTTAATTCAAATTCTCTTAATTAATCCTATAGAAATGTTTTGTTTATTTTGTTTGTTTTTTTTTTGCCTACTCTTTAAGTTATTTAATTTCAATTTTACTATTATAATTTATTGTTTTAAATTTATTTATTTCAACGTATATACTGTATAGTTTGCCTTTATAAAGTTTATGGTTCTTTTTGTTATTTTTTTATTATTTTTTTTTTTCGTTTCCGCCTTCTATGGGTTGCGATTACACAACTTTCATAATTTTTTTATTAGTTCTCTTTCACTAGTGATCCTTCGTTGGCTTGTTCGCGCTCGTTCTTCTGCCAGCAATACTCTGTTTCTCCTCGTTCTTTCCTCGGTCAGTTCCTTAAACTCCGCGACTTTTTTTCTGGAGATCTACCTGTCCGCTATTTCTTACGTAATGATCCCACATTTTTCCAGATCCTGATGCACACTACCTTTGCCCCAGGGACTTCCATTTCTCCGAGAAGGCGAGAATCTTGTTGGCGAATCTTTCTGATCCCAATCTTTTAATATCTCCATGATACGATTCCTGGTTTGATCGTAAGCGGAATGTGCATTTTTTTTTTTACGTTTTCCTAAGCTCAAAAATCTTTCTAAGGAACTTCCTTTCTATCATATCAAGTCTGAGAGTCCCTTCCTACCTATCGTTTCAGCAGCATATACTGCACATATAGTGTAAATATAATCATAAATTCATCTATATTAATCATTGCCTACATTTGAGGCAGATTGTAACCCAGTATTATAACTATGAAACCTTTTTTTTATTTATTTTTAAAAAAGTTTAAATAAAATTACATAGAAACTCAGAAGAATGAATTCATATTTTTAATTTATTTTAACAACATTTTTTTAATTAAAAAAAAATATTTATTTATACTTTGGATTAGTTAATTTATGAAAAGATATAAAATTGAAAATTACTAAAAAATTTGAAACTTAATATTTCTTTAATTTGAGTAACCTGGTCGGTGGATATAGTAACTGGAAGCCTGCAAAGAGTGGTTAGCGCGAAAAAGGAAATGAGAAATGAGTTATTAAAAATATATTTATATTTTATAACTTCGTTAAACACAGATATATATAAATGGCCGTCGGCATAGTTTAACCTTTACCCTTCACCATCATGAACGATGTCTCTGTACCCATACGCTCCGTCAACATGTTATGGCGATTACCGTCCAAGCTTATCAAAGAGTTACGTGTCAACGGGACGATTATTTGCCAACGAGGCAACGCCGTTGTTCGGACATTTGACGCCGATAAAGGAGTGGTAGAACATTTTTAGAGGAATCGTCCTAAGTTGAGGAGCAAACATATCCAATATGCATAGATGAGGGAAGCTAGAATTATACCTAGTGTTTGAAGCCTATTATTCGCTGCATTATGTTGCACGGAGACAGCGTATAACCCGATTCCACAGGTAATAAAAAAAAAAATGTATTGAAACAATTTCCATTTGCTATTTTAAAAAAAATCATGAATTAATAATCTAGTTTCATATTACTCTCTCTCATAAATAACAGATAATATTTAGACCACTGTATAATTTGCTCTACGTTAATAGCAGACTTATACTGCTGCCGGAAATAAAGAATTACCAAATCTGAATATAAATTAAAAAGAAAACTATGACTAATTTTATTTACATCGTATAATGCAGTCACGGATAATCGAGAGCTTGCTTTATATTAGTTATAATTCGAGATGGGCCAAGTAGTCGACTGGCAAAAAGGACAATTAGCAGGAATCGGGTGACATCGGCAATGTTCGGGGCGCATCGTTTACGTACATGTAGCTACAGGTTTTTGCTTATATTTTTTTTATATCAGGCCAGTGTGTAACGGTTTTTACTTTAGTCTCCAATTTACTTAGCTTAGATAGTTAATTATGAAATTTAGAAAACAATCCTGCCGGAAACAATATAGTTTTTTACTGCTAAAAAAACAGTTTTCGTTTTGTGTTCCAACTTTTATATTATATTTCAATTAAGAATTAACATTTCTTACTTATAATACAAAATCAAAACGGTGATTAAAAAAAAAAAAAAAAAAAAAAAAAAAAAAAAAAGTTTCAGAAGTTCTTTATTCAATGTTTTAGAATTTATCGATTTTTCGAATCATGGCTATATCTGCTGACTATTCCCTAGGCCGATACTATCGGTTGAGAACTATCGATTGCTATCGATAGTTTTTCGATAGTTGGCACTATCGATAGTGACCATCGATAGGCATGACCTATGGATATATCGATAGTAACTATCGACTATCGCCGAACCCTACTATTCCCCGACTACAAATTCAGCCAAATATTCGGCTTATCTCTAGTTATAATGAATAAAACTCTGAGATACAATTTATTATTTAAATATATTTTGCTTCCTATAGTATCTTTTGATAGTATTCCTGTGATTTACGTTGAACAGATCTGCTACTTACGACTACATCCGGACGAACGACTGATTTGATATCCACATAAGAGACTTAAAAGACAAGAAACTGCTTGCCGTATTCGACATTACTAGACAAGCGTTCAAAGCTTCCAATAACTAATTGGAAGACTAATTTACATGACAGTAATTAGACCAATTTGTACATACAGAGTTGAGCTTTGGGGCTTCACCAAACCTTCCAATTCGCGTATCCAATCCTTACAATCCAATAGCCTCCGTAAAAATCCTCAATGCTCCGAATTATGTCACAAACAGACTTAACCATAAAGATCTTAGCATTCCACAAGTCTTAACCAGATAAATATCCTTCATGCTAGTAGCAAACTCCATACCCACTCGAATTCATTAATCTCCGAACTGTCTTTACACTTGAAGAGAAGTAGGCCATGAGACCTTCTAAAAGTGCTTCTAGTGAGTAGTTTTTAACATGTTATTGACATTTCATTGTTATCATTATTCTCAAATTTACTTATTGTATATAATGTATGCAGTTGTAAATATCAATGAATAGTTAAATAAATATATATTTTGAAATTTACGATTGTTTAAGACTGGTAGAGGATGTTAAATACTAATCGGTTTAATAACTTTGATAACTCTTTGAGCTGATATTTTAACTTGAATTGAAATAGTGATAACATCGTTCTGTAAAATTTTGAATTAAATTTTCGAGAAGCTGCTAGAAATTAAATATAGGACTACTTCTGATTGGAAATGTGTTTAAAAAGCTTTAAAAACACTTCGAGTGCGCCAAGAATAAGAATGTTTGAAGAGTTCTGTAAAATAAAATATCGCTTTTAAAAAAAGCCAAAAAAAAAAAGAAAGAAACAAAACGATTAATTATTGAACTAAAATCAAGACGAACATGTAACTAAGGAAGGAGACATTTATAAATAACTTGTTAATCCCCTGTAGTGGCGAGTGTGGTTTTATGGGCAGAGGGGGCATGTGTTATTTTAAGGACATTAACCGAGAAGCAGTGATCTTCAACAACTTCTTGGATTATATTCATCCCGATTCCGATAGCAGAATCGATAGTAGAATCGAAGCAAATTGGCGGTGCAATTTTCAAAAATCAAAATAATTAAGAATTTTTGAGGAGCTGAAATTTTATTTGACTTTAATAAATGTCAAAAAAATGCAAATTTTTACATCTAATTGATCTTGTAATATAGATGAATAAAAAATAAAGCGAAAGGGAAAAAAATATACATAAAAGATTTATTTTATTTATTATTATTATTATTATTTTTGGCATTTACGTCCCATATAATTTAAACAAAATTTGTAAATTGGATTAGTGTTTTCAAAAATATTAATTAAGTAAAAGCAAGAATTACTATTTTAACGAGTACGACTATGAAACGTTTATTTTTATTTAAGACTATTTATTTATTTTTTTATATCTATTTATTGAAATTTACAACTGTACATAAAAACGTATATCCAGTAAATTTGATAATGACATAAAATAATAAAATGACAATTGCTTGTGAAGCAACTACCCACTGGTAGCAATTCAATAAAAGCTCTATTTGAGAAGGTCCCGGGGCCATTTTCTTTTCAGACGCCTCGGAGGGTTGTCAGGAATAGAATGGGAAGCAAGTTCAGAGACTAGTGGATTTGAATGGTTATAGAGTTTACTATAAAAGGATAGGTAACTGGTTTGGGCTAAATCAGCAACATATGGAACATTAAGATCTTTATGGATAAGTTTATTGGTCATAAAGTAAGGAGCATTGAGGATTTTTCGAAGGATTTTGGATTGTAAGGATTGGATACGATATGAGTTAGATGGTTTGGTGGAGCACCAAAGCTCAATTCCAAATGACCAAATAGGTCTGATAATTGTCATGTAAATGAGTCTTTTGTAGAAAATCGGAAGTTTTGAACGTTTGTCGAGTAAATGTTGAGAAGTCGAAAACAACGAGCAGTTTCTTGTCGTTTTAGTCTTGTGTGTGGATTCCAAGTGAGACGTTTGTCCAAGTGGAGTCCTAGGTAGCGGATCTGTTCTACAGGGATCAGTGGAATATCATTGAAGGGATACTGTTGGACAGGAAGTCGCAGGTTTACGATGAAGGGTTAAGGTTATTTGATGGGATTTGTTTGGGTTTATTTTGATTCTCCATTTTTGACACCATTCTTGAATGCTTAGGATATGGGATTGGAGTGTTTGGGAGGCAATGAAGGGATCATTGTTTAGTGATAATAAACATGTGTCATCAGCATAAGTGGTGTAAACTGTGGTAGGATGAGTTGGGATGTCAGCTGTATACACCGTGTGGAGGATGGGGCCTAGGATACTACCTTGAGGAACAACGGCAGATTGGGTAAAGAGGGGAGAATAGGAAAAAAACTTACTTAAAATACATTTATGATATGTGAAGAACCACTTTATAGTAGCACAACAATAAATGATCTACATTAGAAAATCCCTAGGCCACCTTCTTTTTAGACGCCTCAGAGGATTATCAGGAAACGAATGTGAAGGAGACTAGTAGATTCGAATGGCAATGGAGTTCAATATGAAAGGATAGGTATCTGGTTTATGCTGTCAGTAACATACTGATAATTAAGATCTTCAAGGATAAGTATGTTTGTAACATAAGGATCATATAGGATTTTTTTAATGATTTTGTATTGGAAGAATACGAGATGAATGGACGTTTGTCTAGTAAATGTTGAAGTAGACCATAATGACGAGTCTCTAATAAAAAAATTTTAAAAATACATAAATTTTAATTAATATGAATTATTTTAGTTTTGCCTTATATGGACGGTATCCCTCATGGATTGATATAAAATCACATAACCCTTTACTCCATTGAATGCAAGACGTAAAGAACACATGATGCGGATATCAATTAAAAATTGCTTGGTATTTTTAAATACAGCTTCCTTTTATAATCGGAATACATTTCATATGCCTAGGCTAATAAAGTAAATGGGATGTAAATACCTAAAAAAAATTAAAGTTTTAGCCGGAAAAATGAAATAATCAATGTTTGGTGGATTGTTTTGCTTGTCAGTGTAATAAAATTTAATATTTATGAAATTATTTTTATTAAGAAGAAGAAAAATAAACGCCTTAGTATATCAACCAAGTTGAACCATTAACTGGATTTTTTTTTTTAAGCCTTAAAATTCCTTTATATCAAATATTACTATCATAGTTACTATAAAAAAAATAAAAAAGTATTAGAATTCACTAAAAAGCATCCGATTCAATTTGAAAACAGTTCGAATGTTTGATTTGATTTATTTTAAGGTTTTATTCTTAGGTCTCAGATCGCTCGATCCATGAAATAGACGATTTGATATACAGATTAAAGTAATGACAACTTCATATAGAAAGGAAAATAATTTATAATGATGCATGCAATGCCTATTCTTACACTTCAAATTGAAGTTTTTCTCTGACTATTGACGAAAAAATTATCTAATAAAAATTACCAATAAAATTGTAACACAATCGGGCAGGAGTCGAAGATTAAGAGTTGCTTGTGTGTCATGATAGTTAAATAAACTAATTGCCAAAAAATAAAATATAAGTTAAATGTCTTTTAACATTTTAAAATAGAGAGCTCAAGGGACATCCTGCCAATCATTCCCACTAATCATTCGAACCATCCCACTTACCATTTTTCATATCATTTCTGTTATATTTATAATTACATAACTGTCGTAATAACCCCTACGGATCGGCGTTGTCATGAATATATCTTTTGAAAACGGTTCTCAAATTATTAACTGAACAAGACTTCAGAGCTGCTGTTACAACTATGAAAAGCTTAATTGCTACGTTTCCATACGTTTTTGAGCTCATAATCTACAAAAAAATAAAAAATATGTTTACCCTACCTATCAGGAAGTAGTGAGCGATAAATTTAAAAATTTAATATATTAATGAACAACTAATTTATTAAAAAAAAAAAAAAATCGTTCCAAAGCCAATTTTTACTGTCTCAGAATTTATGCATTTATGAAAAAAAGGAGGTATGCTCTATAAATATGAAAAAAGCGTTGCAGCCCAACTTCATTGGGTCGCTACCAGAGTTGGGCAAAATTTAATCATAACTAATTATTTAACAACAAATTTCCGCGAATCAATCACCAACGCTAATCATGATTTAATCTTTCATTTAATTAAATTAAATGTTTTAATCAAATAACAGAACAACAGAAGAGAAGTTGTTTCATCTGGTCTTAAGATCGGCCTTACACGTCTTATAGGGTATCTGATTATAAATGACAGTCCACCAAAGTGCGTATCGAGCCATAATATACAACTAACGAATAGACACGTTCTAGAGCACTGCCCTCTATGTGAGAGTTGATTTCAGGAAGTACAGCTACAAGGGAACTACCTATTTTCGGATAATAGTAACAATATCAAAATAATTAAAAAGATCATTGAAGAATATAACTTATATGATGAAATAAAAAAATTATCAAAAGGATACAAAATCCTTTATTTAAGTGCCTATTAGAAATTTATCCCAACTTGGCCGTAGGAACTTTATAATCACATTTACTTTATGTTTTATTATAAATTTCAATAAATAGATTTTATTAAAACCTTAACTTATGAGAAGCAATTTAGCTGATACATTTTCCACTTCATCAAAATATTTTGGCGCAATCAACTCGCGGACAGAAGAAACACCTTTATTCGTTGGTCATTGTTTTTCAGCCGCTTAAAGACCTATTGGGTTTGTTTCGGATCTGTGTTACTGCCGCCTTTGAAATAAAAAACAAAATTAAAAAAAAAATCTTAGACCTCATAAATATAGAACATTTTTATCGCTTTGGCCCACAATAGTGGAACGGATTTCGTCGAAGGCTGGTCTTCGTAATCCCCGAAGGTGAATTCACTTTTATAGCGATTTTTATGAGGTATCCAGGTAACTCGCTCGGGTTATTATTGAGCTATAAGGTTATGTTTCTCTCTTATTTAACTCCACTACCTAAATTAAAATTTTTTAATAGTGGTTTATGGCAACCGGGTTTATAGAAGCTCGTAAGGGTTTAGGAGTGACTATTGTAGCCCATGGATTAGTAGCTGTAACGAATTTAGTGACTATCAAGAATTATGGGGGTAATTCCAGCTTCTAGGTAATAATATGTATACTACAAATCAGAAAGTCAGCTGTGAGAGAAAATAAGTAATTTTTTTTTTTTTTTAAATCGATTTATTGAAATTTACAACTTTACAAGTATACATCAAGTAAATGTGTTTTAAAAAAAAACGTTTACAATAACATGCCAAAACTTGAGAACTACTCATCAGCAGCACTTCAGTAAAAAATAAAAAAATCTACACAATAAGATCTCTGGGCCATCTTCTTTTCAGACGCCTCGGAGGATTATTAGAAATGGTGTGGGAAGCAAGTTGAGAAATTAGGGGATTTGAGTGGTTATGGAGCTTACTATGAGAGGATAGATATCTGGTTTGGGCTAAATCAGCAACATATGGAACATTACGATCTTTATGGATAAGTTTATTGGTGACAAATTAAGGAGCATCGAGGATTTTTCGAAGGATTTTGGATTGTAAAGATTGGATAGTTTGGATGGTTTAGTAGAGCCCCAAAGCTCAACTCCGTACGTCCATATAGGTCTAATCACAGTCAAGTAAATGAGTCTTTTGTAATTAATTGGGAGCTTTGTAGTAAATTTAAAAAACGAACGCATTTCAAAAATTTCCAACGCATTTTCAATGTCCCTGTCAAGAACTTACAAACTCATCTGTTTTTGAATGAAAACAATAAAAATTAAGTATCCTATACTTAAGTCTTACAATTTATAATAGTTTTTTGTAATTTTTTTCACCTTAAAAAATGTAACATTTTTACACGCACTAGCTCTGTTGATGTTGCTAGAATAGAAAATTTGCTGACAGTATCGTAACAAGGAATTTATTGAGGACATTGTTGTTACATTCATGACTGTTTTTTCCAGTCAGCATTTTTTTTTTTTTCGAATGGGCCATCAGAGGACCACGTGCCAATTTCAATTATTTCTCCCTCGATCTTTTCTTTTCATCCAGTATGCTTTCATCTGTTCACCATGTTTCCTCTTTCTGTCCTCAGACCATTTTGCACCAGTCCTATTCACTTTCCTGCCCTGGATTCTCTCCATTTTCAATACTTTTCGCCAAAAGTCTTCTCTATTATTTTTAGTCTTCTCTATTTTTATATATTTTTTCTAAATCCCTTTTTATTTTATTGACCCAGCTTGTTGTTGATTTCTTATCCCACAGATACCTGAAAATATTACTTGTCAATCTACTATCAGGCATTCGATATAAGTGATTAAAAAACCTCAATAATCTTTTTCTCATTACCTTTGATGTACCTTCTGAATTTTTAAAATTGAGTTTATTTTATTTTTCTTACATGGGTTTTTAGGCTGATGGTCTACAGTTTTTTTTTGTAATATTTTTTTTTCACTGACAAAAATAAAACATTTTGATGAGTTTTAGCTCCGTTCGCGTTACTCGGATCAAAAATTTGTAGAATGTTTCTTTATCAGAAATTTAATAGACAATATCTTAGTTATATAACATTTGTCGCTTGAGCCTAGTGTTTAGGATTTATATTGGTTTAATTTAAAATGTCACTTTCGAAACCCCTCTTTTCTCACTTTATTTGGAATAATCATTGATCGTAAGTAATTTGATGCTTAAAATTAGAAAATGTAAATTTCAAAAATCATTAAATCATAGATAGACATGGCCATGATCTATTTCTTTTTTAAGTAAGGGAGAAATTTTTTTTTTTTTTCCTCAAGTAAAAATTGTTTTTTCTGAAGGGAAAAGCTAATAAAAAAAAATAATATAAAATTGTATAAGAAGTGTATTTGTGTGTATTGTTTGGTATATTTTGATAGGCTTTATTTGTTGAAACAAGGTCGATTTTGAAGCAAAAAAAAAATTAGTATGAAATAATTGTAATGGGTGAGGTTTTCAAATTTCCTCTCAACAGTTTTCTGTATCCATCTCTTCTATATTATACCAAAAGTTATTCAGTCAGAACAAACGGATTAGCGATAAAAGGACAGAGCACTATAGTTATACACCATTATACTATGGGGGCTCATTGAAACGCGCAGGTGCTTCTGTCGCCTATCGCAGGAAATAATTAAAGGAAGCCAGCTACACCAATCTACTCTTCGGAGTATACGCATCAACAGTAGCTAACAATTGACAAAAGCATTGCATAATTAAAAAAAAATAAAATAAAATAAAAATCCGATATCTTAAAAGATACAACTGTCGAGTTCGTGTACGAACTAAAAAAATGGAGGCATCGCGTGCAGAGATTAAATTCTGCTTTGTTTTCGATAGCATCTAAAACCTGGATTATTAAGCTTTAGTGTCAAATTAAAAACCTAATTTATATTGTATTTATGGTGTTATTAAACAATATTATTTAAACAATTTTTTTTTTTAATTTACGGTAGGATTGAAAGTATAGATGGATCAATACAATTAAGATGGATGAATAATTTGCTACTTCTATTGGAATTTCTTTAATGAAGAAATGTTATCATCAGCACTTTGCTAGATAGATAATATATATATTTATTTTCTACGTGATGTATCAGTTTCACTTCCCAGCTTTTGTCGAATTTATGGTTATTTTCATTTGAATTAATAATGAAGTTGAAATTTTGCCTCTTATTATTTTATGCCTTTTTATTTTAATCTTTGGGTTACCGATCGTCCAGCTCTTTTCGTTGTCTTGGCTTCACAGTCATTACATTTTAGATCGTATACACCGACCTATTATAAATTAGTACTATAATATATTGAATTACACAATTTTTTTTTAAGGAAGAAACTATTTGTAAATTTTGTATACGTTCGTAAAAGTGGCTGTAGAGCTTGCCCATTTTTTTTTTTTTTTTTCCAATTAGTTGTATGCATCTGTCGTTATAACTCCGAGTCATTTTACAAAGCTGCTTCTGATCATTTAATCGGTTTCGATCTTCCATGCTCTTCATTGTAAGTGTGCATTCGAATATTAAATTCGGCGGCGATAAAAAGTTTATGATCTGGAATCAGGGAAGGAAAAAAATTGGGCAGAACCGATCTGGATAATAACTTCTGAAGATTTCCAGGTAGAAAAGTTGATGGTCCAAGTATCCATTTAGAAGATTTAAGGTTCCAAGGAATCTTTTGATTATAATGAAACATATAATGGATATGTTATGATCTATAAATTACGTTTATATCAGTCTAGATGCAACATTATAATAAATACTGTGAGAACCTTAATATCTTATTCTTGATTTAGACTGTTCTTTTAATGATAAACTTTAAAATTTAGTATATTAATAAAACTATTAAAAATATCCTATTTAATCTTCGAATAAAAAATACCAATAGGAGTGCCAAATAATTTATAAATTCTGAATGTATTTATCCATCAATGACAAACTTTAAATGACGCCAGAAATATCCAATAAAATCAAATAAAATAAAAAAATTTTTTTTTAATATTTTCTTTATTTACTTAACCTGTTTTCCCTTTAAATATAAAGGTTTTTTTTTACGTGGGTAAATAAATTTTTAAAAAACAATTTTTTTTGCTTATGTATATTTTATATACTTCAGCGAATTATTTGTAATTTTAATTTTTTTTAAAAATTAAAAACCGAATATGTTCATAAGTTTTTAGAGTGAACTTTAAAATAGTTTTGGACTGTTTAAAAGTCATTTTTTTTCACAAGGTTTAACTTTTAAGTTAAATAATTTATTCCCAAGGCGGGAAATACCTATAAATCTTGTATGATAGTTCCTCTAATATAATAATTAATTAAATAAATTTCTTAAAATAGGAAATCACGAATTCTAATAGTTCTCTGAATGCCTTGAGATAAGTACCAAATCATAGGGCGCGATTGCTAAACACTGTTTATTATATTTGGATCTTACAGAAATATATAAATGAATACAGAATTGTCCAAAAGTTAATTACAACTAGTTATTTGATAGTAAGTTCCTGGAATAAAACGCCTAATTAAATTATGATTAAATTAGATGAATGGTTCCAGGAAATTGGTTGTCAATTAATTAATTATGATTAAATTTTGCCCAATGAATATTTGTTTGATTAATACAACTCGCTTACTTTTATAGATCTTTCAAGCTCCATGTTTATATTAACCCAGGCTATGAAAGTACAACTGATACAACGCGATATAAGACTATTTACTAACTTCTAAACTCGTAATGACCCTTCGGGACTTACTCCAATATTTATCAACAAATGGATTGGTACAAGAAAAAACAAAAACAATGTGTCCTTGACAACTTGGTTTTTATGAAGGAGCATGCGTGCTGGTACCACAAACAACAGCTAGGTAAGAAGCCCCACTATTAGAGTACATGCGCTTCGAGCATCGTGTCTTACTGATACAATATTAACTAGATAAATAGACAAACTTATAGAAAACAAAATAATACACGCACTATTAGGGAAAAAAAATAATCGGATCAACCCGGTTGATTACAATATGAAATGTTTAATACTAACTTGTTTTATAGTTTCGTAATAGAACTACATTAATCTATATGCAGTTGATATTACAAATTTCCTATAAATTCGAACCTAAATTATTTTTCTTACAAAAATTTCAATGCCAAATAAGACCACTTTATTTGTAATAAAGTTTGTTCATGACATATAATCGTTAAAAAAAAATACTTATTTCACTATCGAACAGTTTGTAAATTTTAATATATATATAAAAAAAAAAAAAAAAAAAGTACAAACCTACCAGTTATACAGTTTATCTCCCTAAAAATCTTGGTATAATAAAAAAGTAAAGCATGCATTTAAATACAAAAAAACAAACAGTTCGCAAACTGGATATGTGAAATAATATCTTTATAACAAAAGATTCTAAAAAACAAACAAAACATATGTCTATGATATGATGAACTTAATTGGAGGTTATAATTGGTTTATGGGAAACACAGTGTTGCCACATTACTAAATACAGCAATCAGTGTTGCCATGTTCCTCGACACTTTACACTTTCTACAACAAATAATAATAATATACAGAAAATAATTAAATGAAAACCAGTAAATGAAAATGATGTTTGTATGTTTTTAAAACTAAAGACGAATGTCGAACAAACTAAATAAGTTATAGTTATAAGTAATTATTATATAGGTGGCAAATAATTCCTCAATTTTCAATTGTATTAATTATAACCTTTACCCTTCGTTGTAAGCCAACGACTTCCTGTTCTACTGATCCCCGTTGCACAAATAATACTCTATCTAGCCAAACGCCTTACTTGGAACCAACATAGGAGAGTTAAAAGAAAAGAAACTCATACTCCAGTATTTACCAGACAAGCATTCATTACAATAAATTACAAAAGACTAATTTACATTACAGCAATCGGACCCATTTGGACATAAGGAATTGAGCATTGACCTCCACTAAACCACCTCTTACCTATCTTTGCAGCATCACTTTGACAAGTCCCAAACAAAGGTAGTTACTTTACGAGCATTATCATCCTATTTACTTGATGTATTTTTATTTTATTTTGTTATACAGTTGTAAATTTAAATATATTAAAAAAAAATTGATTTAACTTTTTTTTTGTAATCTACGGCTCTGAGTTAGGGTTTTACCAAGAGCTAGGACCATGGAAAACTCAAGCTACAAGACACAAATTAACAAGTTATCCACTGCTGTAACAAGTTATATTTCTTCTTCCATTCCCTTGAACTGAAGATGAATATATATCATTTAAATTTTATTTTATATCTATTTACTGAAATTTACAACTGTACAAATATATACATCAAGTAAATGTGTTGATAACGATTACAACAACATGTCGAAACTTAAAAAGATCTAATCATCAGTAGCACTTTAATAAAAATTCTACACTAGGTCTCTAGACCATTTTATTTTCAGACGCCTCTGAAGCAAGTTGAGAAGCTAGTGGATTTGAGTGGTTGTGGTTCCTATGAGAGGATAGGTATCTCGTTTGGGCTAAATCAGCAACATATGGAACATAAAGATCTTTACGGATATGTTTATTGGTGACAAAGTAAGGAGCATTGAGGATTTTTCGAAGGATTTTGGATTGTAAGGATACGAGATGAATTTAGTATGGGTTTAGTGGATCCCCAAAGCTCAACTCCGTACGTCGAAATAGGTATAATCACAGTCGTGTATATATATATATATATATATATATATATATATATATATATATATATATATATATATATATATATATATATATATATATATATGAGTCTTGTATATAATTGGGAGCTTTGAACGCTTGTCTAGTAAATGTTGAAGTAGTCTGTAACGACGAGCAGTTTCCTGTCGTTTTAGTCTTATTTTAAATAGATAAGACTAAACTTGAATAAATAAACTAGACTTCTGATGAACTTGATATCGTTGAATTGGCTAACAATTTTCCACTGTATTGACACTTTTATGCCATAAGGCTTGCCTGAACTAGATTGTAGGCCTAAGAGAATGAGGCAAGATATGGGGGGGGGGATGAGACCTGAATTTAATGAATAATCTTACATAAATGCATCTTGAATCGGAATAATTGTAGGAATATTTACACTTTATTATTCCAACGAAGAATGGGACTAGACATTGAGACTAATTTTAGCAGAGTGCTAAAGGCCCAGGAGCTTTAGCCGTATGTGGCCGAACTACGGTCATCGTGCTCGGGTAGGGAGTGAAAGATCCTTTACTATCTGTTTATGGCTCTGCGCTATTTGCCGAGTAGCGACCTAGACAATAAAATACTTAACAACAGCCTCTCAATGGACAGCAGTCTACCGGCAGGCAACACCTTTCCCCATCCACACAGTCCCTACTCCAAGCTCCTTATCTATGATTGATAGGCTCAACGCTATTTTGGCTAATATGATACACAGGGGAGGGGGGGAACTAATGTTAAATATCAACACTACTAAAATAATCTATCACAGTATGATTTGCGATAAGCCGTAAAAGAGGGACTTTTAATACAAGAGAACAAGAGATCCTTCCGAATGTAATTCCATTCCTACGCGCGTCCTGATTTACCACTCAGACGGTGGGGGAAAGTCGTTATAAGAATCACTACCCTGAACGTAAATATTCTAAACAAGTATAAATTTCTATTTTTGTTTCTTAGTGTTTTAATTTAATTTTACATACCAGACTTAAATAAGAAACTCCTCACCATTTCCGACTATCCAACATTTACTAGACAAGCGTCCAAAACTTCCAATAAAATACAAAATACTTTTTTACATAACAGTAATAAGACCCATTTGGACATACGGAGTTGAGCTTTGACCTCCACTAAACCTTCTCGTAGAAAAACCGGAATGATTAAGAGTATGTGTGACTGTGACATGTCTTCATGAAGATCTTATTCTTCCATATTTCGCTGATTTGGCCCAAACCAAATACCTATCCTTTCATAGTAAACTCCATACCCATTCGAATCCACTAGTCTACCAACTTGCCTCACACTCTATTCACGATAATCCTCTGAGGCATCTAAAAAGATGGCCAAAATATCTTTTAAAATATTGAGTAATGATATTCCACTAATCCTTGTTGAACAGACCCGCTATCTAAGACTCCACTTGGACAAACATCTAGCTTGGAATCAACATACAAGACTAAAACGACAAGAAACTGCCCGTCGTTAGAGACTAGTTTAACATTTACTAGACAAACGTTCAAAGCTCCCAATTAATTACAAAAGAATCATTTACATGACAGTTATTAACTATTTGGACGTACGGAGTTGAGCTTTGGGGCTCAACTAAACCATCCAATTCGTCTCGTATCCAATCCTTACAATCCAAAACCCTTCGAAAAATCCTCAATGCACCTTACTTTGTCACCAATAAACTTATCCATAAAGATCTTAATGTTCCATATGTTGCGGATTTAGCCCAAACCAGATATCAATCCTTTCATATTAAGCTCCATAACCACTCAAAACCCCTAAATTCTCAACTTGCTTCCCTAACCATTCCTGATAATCCTCCTAGGCGTCTGAAAAGAAGATGGCCTAGAGACTTTTTAGTGTAGATTTTATGGAAGTGCTACTAGTGAGTAGTTCTTCAAAGTTATGTACATGCCATTGTATTCACTGTCAACACATTTACTTGTTGTATATTATTCTGTTCAGTTGTAAATATTAATAAATGAAAATATATTGAGCACTCACTAAGTGCTAATAGTGAGTAGTTCTTTACATGTTATTGCTATTTTCCTCAACTTTACTTGTTACAAATTTAGAAATGTGCACGGATATAAATAGCAAGAAATAATTTTAAAATATATTTTCTTATTTATTATTCATTTAGAGTATACATTTTTATTTCAACCTCATCATAATTTTTGGTCCATTCTAATCGATTTTCCATTAAATATTGCATTCTAGCGAATACAGTATTTATTTACAATTGGCACTGAATATAATTCATAATCCCAAAATGGGGTGTGCGTAAAATTTAACTAAGTTACATAAAAAATATGAAAACTATTACTAAAATAATAAGCAATAACACTACATCTAAAAACTCGGAAACTTGTATTTAAAGATGATAAATTAATTACTTGTTCCATAAACGCGAAAATTCAGTTTGTTTGTAATTTTTTTATTATTTAACAATCAGTTTTTATTTGTTATAAAAATTTTGGAAAAATGTTTAAAAAAAGATAAGTACAATATTTGCTTTAAGGCTCTCTTAAACAGAATAACATAGCATAGCAAACGTTAGATTAGTAAGGTTATTTTCAAAATTATTGAATTACCAAATTAGAATCTCGCTCGCCTTTAAAGAAAAATAATTATAAATATATCAAAAACTTCTAAAAGAGATCGACAAATTACACTTGAATATTGATTATTTAGCACTGGATATCTGATTGGTCTAAAATAGATTTCCTGTAAAAGATTCTACTTTCTCTGATTTTAAAACAATCTTTGCTATGAAGATTTAAAGAATAAATGTGAATGATTTAAAAGACACTTACCTCGCCTCTGCATAAAACTGAAGAGATCGTCCAGGAACTCTTTCCTCTTTGGGTCATCGCTGATTTCATACAACTGTAAAAGAAAGAAAAATAAAATTAATTAAAAAATCTTCATATACGGTAAGGTAAATTGTAAAAACTTTATTTGTTATAATTATCTTATAAATAAAATTATGACTAGTTCCGACTCCATAAGCAATTAAACTCGCTTCTAACATTGCTTTAATCCGTTCCTGCAAGACTTATGAAAAGAGGACAACTTCGAGACGTTTAAAAAAAAAATCAAGTTTGAGAATCTTATTTTCTCTCAACTTTATTTATTTAAAATAAGACTAAAATGCCAAGAAACTACTCGTCGTTACAGACTACTTCAACATTTACTAGACAAACGATCAAAACTCCCAATTAATAATAAAATACTCACATACATGACTGTGATTAAACTTAGTTGGAAGTAATCAATCGTTACAATCCGAAATCCTTCAAACAATCCTCAATGCTCCTTACTTTGTCACTAATAAACTTATCCATAAAGATCTTAATGTCCCATATGTTGCTAATTTAGCCCAAACCAGATACCTATCCTCTCATAGGAACCATAACCACTCAAATCCACTAGTTTCCCAACTTGCTTCCTAGGCGTCTGAAAAGAAAATTGTCTAGAGACCTAGTGTAGAATTTTGAAGTGCTACTGATGGGTTTCAAGTTTCGACATGTTATTGTTATCAACACATTTACTTGATATATATATATATATATATATATATATATATATATATATATATATATATATATATATTGTACAGTTGTAAATTTCAATAAATAGATATACATTTTTTTACAATTATTAAATACATATACATACACTATTGTTTTTCCTACTCAGAGAGAAATTTAGTTTTAGTTTTTTATTGTTATTATAATATTGCAAATTAACTATAATTTAAAAGAGCCGTGTCTCAATAAACACATTAGAAACTGAACAAAATTATTGATATTGTAGGGAAGGCTTATATATGTTGCATCATCCATGGTTTTAACCACAGCCGAATTGATCGGTCTTGATATTGAATTGGAATCACATCCGTTCGGCCATAAAGATGAAGTGACTGTATGTTTTTTTTTTCTTTTCTTTTCTTTTTGTCCTTGGAATATTTTTATGAAACCGAGAAAAAGGATTCAATTGTGATTTACGATAATTAAACGTCAGCAAGGACTCTTCGCTTCCTTTTTATTCGCATATTGAGCACCTGCATCAATCTTCGACTCCAATAACGACGTACTGCTCTGCTTAATGTTCCTTCTAGTGTCTTATGGTTTTATAAAACCCTACATTAGTATCACGTATTGCCATTAAAAAACAACCCAAAGTAACCTCTCATACATTGCTTTTACTTCAAAAATTTAAATTTTATATATGCGCAATTGATAATTAATAACAAGTTTATAATTAATGGTTCAATCTATTAGTTATTTTTTATTACACAGATCTCTACTTTTCAATAATAAACTCTTAACCCTTGCAAACCCATTGCTTTCTCAACTTGTATCCTACTCGATTCACAATTATCTACTAAAGTGTCTGAAAAAAAATGGCCCTAAGATTTTCTAATGTAGAACATTAGAACACAGTGCTAGCCATAAAACTGTTTTATTAGCTTCCAATGTTTCGTCCCAACCTGCAGTTATAATTTTGCTTAACAGATAAATGTTGATGAAATTACAAATTACAAAAATTTTAATTTCTAGAAAAGCGGATTCAACAAACAGGCCAAAGACTAAACGTGAAGCCTTACAAATAGGAATGGTAGACTATTACTAAGTTATACAACAAAAGAACAAATAGAACAATTATACAAAAGTTGCAGAATTTCAACTTATCGATAAATTAAATAAAGTATTATAAATTCAGAAAAGACCAGAAAGTAAAAGTAATACATCACGAGAAAATAGTCTAAAATTAAATATTTACGAATCATTAGAAATAATAAAATTGTTTAAATCCAAATCATATTATTGTTTAAATGACTAAAATAAAATTTCCAACAGTCCATTTAATTTTTGTTTTTATTCAGACCGGAAACTCCAATATCTATGTGTTTTTTCAAAATTCAAATAACAGTAGCAAATAATTCATTAATCCTAACTTTATCTTCGTCTAACTGTGAGTATCATCCCTCTTAAGGTTAGTGCTAAAACAAGCATTTCGTTTCTTGTCTTATACTTTAAAAACGTTCAAAACTTCCGATTAATTACAAAAGACCTAACTACCTGACAGTAATTAGTCCTGTTTGGACATACAGAGTTAAGTTTTGGGACTCCACTAAACCACCCAATTCATCTCGTATCCAATCCTTACAATCCTAAATCCTTAAAAAAAACCTTCAATGTTCCTTACTTTGTCAGAAACTAATAGATAAAGATCTTAGTTACCTTCCGACTTAGCTCAAACTAGATATCTATCATTTCTTAGTAAACTCCATAACCATTCAAATCCATTATTATCTAAACTCACTCCCAATTTTATTCCAAATAACCCTCCGAAGCGAGCACTCGTATTCCAATCCTTAAAAACCAAAAACCCAGCTATATTCATGACCTCCTTACTTTGCGCTCCTTCATCCACCACACTCCTGCGCATAGAACTGCATTCTTAAAAGAAATCCTTTATTATCCGCGCTTCCTCTTTATGGAATTCATAGTACATCTCAATAAGAAAAAGCTCCACTTCCTTCCATTAAACATTATCTATTTCTTCACCTCGTTAATTTTAAACCTTCCGAGCAAATGTAAAAAATGAATATTTAAGTTATAAACATTATAATAGTGTACATAAGATGTGTCCTTTTACAATATTTCTCTTTATTTGTAACTCTTAATTTAATTACAATTAATTATAATAGCCAGGCTATTGTCCGATGTATTGTATTCATTTGTTATTCTTAGGTTCTTAAGTTCTCCCAGAATAAAGTTTATTTTCTTCTTCTTCTTCTCCTTTTTTTTATTTTTTTATTTTATTAACTTATTGATATTTACAACTGTACAAATATAAACATCAAGTAAATGAGCTAATAACGATTACAATAACTTGTCAAAACTTGAAAAGAATTACTCATGAGTAGTACTTCAATATCTCTAGGCCATTTATTTTCAGACGCCTCTGAAGCAAGTTAAGAAACTAATGGATTTGAGTGGTTAAGGAGCATACTATGAAAGGATAGGTATCTGGTTTGGGCTAACTCAGCAACATATGGAACATTAAGGCCTTTATGGATAAGTTAATTGGTGACAAAATAAGGAGCATTTAGTATTTTTCAAAAGGATTTTGGATTGTAAGGATTGGATACTAGTTGAATTGGATGGTTTATTAGAGCCTCAAAGCTCAACTCCGTACGTCCAAATAGGTCTAATCACAGTCATGTTAATAAGTCTTTTGTAATTTATTGGGAGCTTTGAACTTTTGTCTAGTAAATGTTGAAGAAGTCTGTAACGACGAACAGTTTCTTGTCGCTTTAGTATTTTTATTCTTCTTAAAATTAAACTGTAATTAAAGTTCTACCATTGAATAGTTACTTTACTAGCTATTGACATGTTATTGCGATCATTATTATCTCGATTAATAGATGTATTGTTTTGTTTTGCATACAGTTGTAAATTTCATAAATAGAACAGTCTGAACAGAACTATAAATGAACCTTTAACATATGAAACTATTCTAATAAACTAATTATCATATATTTCGAATTATTGTTATTATTTTCCATAATAGAGAATATAACAATATCTAAATAAAAATACTGATAAAATAAAATAATAAAAGTTCATCTTTATAGAGTTGGTAGAATGATAGGATTTTATTCATTGTGTCAACTGTACGTGACATCCAAGTTATAGTCCCCCACTGATTTAGTTACTTTAATACAGATTATTTTTTTTCTTCTTATTTTTATTACGACGGCTGAGGATGATAAAAGAATGTTGATGAGCTATTTATTGCCGTTCTAATTGACAAGATAAAAGGCGTTCCGTCTTAACAAAAGACTCTATTCCTAACGAAATAATTGTGATTCTTACTCAAGGGGCGTTGCTCTGCCCTATTTTCACATAAATAACAAGCCCCACTTTTATGAGATGCGGCTTCCTTCCTTTAATATTTTAAATGTGTTCCAGGCGCGAGTAAATTATGAACACAGCTCGCACTGGAGATGTTGAAACTGGTACCTACCCCACCGCTTTAATTGTAATATAACGATTCCTGTTTCTATTTTTTTTAAATTAATTTTTTATTATTATTACATCAATTCACTTATCATTAAAAGAAAGTTTCAAAATTCTTTGGTTTAAATTGAAATCATATCAGAGTTGGGCAAAATTTAATCATAGCTAAATATTACTTATTTCTTGGAATCAATTATGTAATATTAAAAAATATTAAATATAAAAAAAGAAATAATCACTTGAAATACGCATGAATTAATTTAAAATGGATAAACCATTGTCATCATATTTCCCTTTACCCAAAGAAAAAATAGACCCTTCCACAAAAAAAAAAAAAAAAAAAAAAAAAAAAAAAAAAAAAAAAAAAAAAAAAAAAAAAAAAAAAAAAAAAAAAAAAAAAAAAAAAAAAAAAAAAAAAAAAAAAAAAAAAAAAAAAAAAAAAACAACCGGTGCATACGAACTAAAATCATGACTGTGAACCGAAATACACGGAAAAAACTGTACGATCGGTAAATCAAAGAGTAAAAGAACATATAAGAGCATACAATAAGAAGACCCAAAATCCCCATTTCGCTATACATCTAAATAAAAATAACCAAAAATTTAATAAAGACACGGGAGTAAAAATAATACATCAAGTAGAAAATAGCTTAAAATTAAATCTTTATAAATTATTAGAAATTAAAAAAAATCGTTCAAAACCAAACTAGATTTTTGTTTAAATGACCAATTAAACATTTCCAATAATGATTCATAGTAAACCCCAAAAATTTTAACCTTCCTGCTTTCAGATATCTGTTAGATCTATTGAGATGAGTTCCAATTCTTGTCTTACATTTTTGAAAACTTTATATAATCCACGTAACATAGTTCTAATGTTTTGAAAATTTTGTATGTTTTAGAACTGAAGATGAATGTTTAGCATTCAAAACTAGTATTCTAATAAAATATTTCCAATAGAAGTGGCAATTAATACATCATTCTTAAAAAAAAAATTGTTATAACTCTCAGAGCGATTTTTTTTTCCATTCATTTCCGGAAATAATAAAGATATATAATATGTAGAAGTTGAATCAGCCAAAATTTGGAAATTTAGATTTGAACTCGATCTCTTCTCTTATCGGAATTTAACATAAATACTCAAAGAACATAAGTTGGCAAGCGTCAAGACGAGTAGCAATACCCAGAAATATATTAATCTATTATGTTTAATGTTTTAATGCCGATTTAAACGAATACACTCTTAAAATAACCGACGTACCAACCATGGAACTCAGCGAAAGAAGCATTGTCGGACTACAGAAGGTAGCGCGTAAGAATGATGTGCTCAAACTAATTTAATGAGGGATCGAGATGGGATTCTTCGAGACGTAAAAACGATCACCCAGAGGCACGATATGTTACATGATCCGCCTCGGGGAAGGACACGAAGATAGAAGAGAAGCCGACCTCAGGAAACCATGATATATGGATCTAGGCCGATGCGACAATGTCCTTGAACCAAGAAATGGATTTCAGCGAGGTTAGGAAAGGGATATAAGATATTTTCAAACGGCATTATTATTATATCCCACAAATAAAGCAACAAATCTCGAACCTAGAAAAACTTTTGATAATTGAAAGGAATCAAGAAAAATGTATGGTCAAAAAAAAATCACAGAGGACACAGGAACAATTATGAGGAAAATACTACTAAGTTTCTACGTGTACATGGTCAGGATTGATTAAAAAAAGACCAATTTGCAAATATTTGATAAAATATACAAAAGCCAGAGTGGTTATATCAAGCAAATAAAGGAAGAACTAAGGAGAGGGACTGCCTGGACAGAGATTCAGGAACCGACTTGAAACTATCAGGGTTCTTGTGAGGGAGAGACATGGAACGGAATTAGACATGGAGAGAAAAAATAATTATTAGAGAAGAAAGAATGGTCGTTTGATATGAAGTAAAACATAATATCTGCGAAGTCCTTTGTAGTAATTATAATTGTATTTGTATATACATATTTTCAAAAATCTCATTTAAAATTTTTTTTCCAGTGGAAATGGAAAACCAGTCATAGGGAAAACCGATATCTCTTTTACCTATTTTTATTTATTCTGCTCTAGGTATTGATATCATTCAGAAGACCTTTTCATGTTGCCTCCTTCGCTAAGTATTAATATCTCTTACTTTTTTTTTTTTTTTTTTTTTTTTTAATATTTCCAACTGTATATATTTTATACAATAAGTATATTAAGGGAAAATGATAACAATTACCTGTCAATAACATTAGAACTGCTCACTAGTAGCACTACAATAGTTGTACAATAAAAGGTTTCTAAGCCATCTTCTTTTCGGATGCCTCGGAGGATTATCGGGAACGGAGTGTGAAGTCTAGTGGATTCAAGTGGGTATGGGGTTTACTTTGAGACGATAGGCATCTGATTTATGCCAAATCAGCAGCGTATGGAATATTAAGATATTGATGGATAAGTTTGTTTGTGACATAATAAGGAGCATTGAGGATTTTACGAAGGATTTTAGATTGTAAGGATTGGATACTACAAGAATTGGAAGTTTTATTAGAAGTCCCAAAACTCGACTATATATATATATATATATATATATATATATATATATATATATATATATATATATATATATATATATATATATATATATATATTTTATGACTGAACCTCAAGAACCTTACTAAACATTTAATAGTAACAGTCAAGAAATTTATCCATATATAAATATATATATATATATATATATATATAATCAATGTAGCAAAGTGCTAATGTTTTGAAACTTTTGTTCTCAGAACTGATGATGAATGTTTAACTTCCGAAACTAGTTTTCAAATAAAAAAAAAAATACGATAGAAATAGCAAATAATTCTTTAATCATAATTACATGCATTGCATTAGATGATATAGAAAAGCGAGGTATTACAGATGCGTCATGATTAATTAGCACGTCCAATGCAGCGCAGAAAAGCAGGGAGACATGGAATCGTTCCTCCACCATTGCAAGGTTCAAATAGCATTTTTAAAAAATGTTTAAAGTGCATTGTAAACATCCTTTGAGGCCTGTTTATTGGAATATAAATAATGAGGTGGGGGTGAGGCTAGAGGGGCGATAGGTAGAAGATGCGGTCGGTTGGTGCTAGCTCAAACATAGCAGAAGATAGCTAACGTAAAACGTCGAGATAAGAAGCTCCGGGCGGAAGTCTACCTCGCCCCGACACCTGTCTCCGTCCCTCCATCGGCCCACTACTCCCGCTTCGTATTGCCAATTAAGGAACTTAACTGTCCAAGGTCCAATACCTTACGAACCATCAATTACTTGTGTTATTTTTTAAAATTATTTATTAATACTTGCAACTATTAAATGTTAGGAGAAACGATTACAATAGATGTCAATAACTTGTAAAGCAACTAGGCATTGGTGACACTTATATAATGTTTTACCTTAAAAGGTGCCAAGGCCATCTATTGTTATTAGTCGGAGGATTATCGTGAATGGTGAGGAAGCAAGTTAAGAAACTAGTGGATTTAAGCAGTTTGTGGAAGGATAGATACGTTTGGGCTAAATCAGTATGATCTTTATGGATAAGTTTATTTGCGATAAAACATAGAGCATTGATGATTCTTCGAAGGACTTTGAATTGTAAGGATTGAATACGAAATTAAATATATGGATGCCATGAACCTATTCTTCCATGAAAAACCACATATTCAACTTTTTAAATTTACTTCAATGTCGATTCCCGGTAATACAGTGGGGCATGAAAAAATTACGTTATACTCTCTTATAGATAACTTTTATTATTAGATAATTTGAGTTTTTTCTATCCAAACCACTGGCACAATATTAAATTATTATATAAGCAGAGTTTAAAAATTAAATGATCAAAAGCAACTCATATTGTTAACTATATTATTCCAAGACTTTGAGTTTTAATTATTTATTGTTACAGCTGTATGAAACATATACAAATAAGTTAATCTGTGGGAAATGATTACAATGACACGTCAATAATTTGTAAAGAACTACTCACTAGTAGCACTCCAATAAAAGTTCTAAATTATATTGTCTCTTATAAATCTATTATTCAGAAGCCTCGGAGGGTTATCGGGAATCTTTGTGAAGGAAGTTGAGGTACCAATAAAGTGGAGTGGCTAGGGGTTTACTATGAAAGAACAGATGAGTATCCATCGAATTAGATTTTCTGGTAAATTGATGGATGCTCGAATTATAAGAACAAAAAATAATAAATAAATAGAAAAAAATGTCGGGTTTCAACATTGCGCAGGTTGAAAACATTGATTAGAAGATACTTTGGTATATCTATCGATAGAAGGAAAATTTATACTCCACATATTTTATTTTACACGATGAAATATTTGAACGTGGGGACTCGATGGCCGAGTGAGTTGGGCGAGGGTCTTAGCGCAAATGAATCTTGACCTTCTCACCTTGGCTAGAACAGGTCGGTAACCTGTAAGATAACCCGTCCTTCCTGCCCTAGCTGGAGTACATAAGGACCTTAAGCCCCAATAAAGAAACAACAATATTTAGGTTTAGAGACTAAACGATCCATTTGTTTTTTTGTTTTTTTTTGTTTTTTTTTTGCTTTAAAATTAAACCAAGATAAAATTATCACGCATTAATAATTGTCCAGCCCAAGTTATTACGTCAAATAGCAACAAAATATATAATCCCGTTTCTATATATATTGAAAAATAAGATTTGTTTAATTGCTCTTTGGACTGCTGGTTCCATTCAGCATCCCTGAACCACAAATATATCTTACGACTAGTTTCGAATGATTAGGATCTTTAGGCAATCTAGTAACCTCCGAGGTGTAGTTCGCCAACCTTCCTTTTTGTTCAAGTGCAAACCACAACCCCTTGGAATTTGCCAATCCCATTAAGTGTAATTGGTAATTGGAGAGGGTAAGATTCTCATTCAAATGAACCATCCAGCTGACCAGCAAAAAGATCTCCGTCCAACTGAGCGATAATGGAAACCGCAGGAGGGTAACGTATGGCCGATTCGATGTTTCTAATTGTCTCTTTGGGAGTTAGTTGTCGGTGCTGCGTGGAACGAAGTGTCTTACTCGAGCCAATATTTTCAACAGTAACATAAAAATATACAAAATCTGTGGATCTAAAAATATAAAATAATACAAAACAGCAAACCTTAATTATTGATTACCTAATGAAAAAACAAAACAAGAAGTCAATACCTTAATCACGTATGTTCGGACTGGACGATCAGTTCAAGTTTAAAATAACAAATAATAGCATACAATAATATGACTAAGAATTCCAACTTCGCTATCCATTTAAATAAAAATAACCATAAATTCAATAAAGACTCGGGAGTGAAACTAATGCATAGAAAATATTAGAGAATAGCTTAAAATTAAATATTTATAAATCATTAGAAATTAAAACAGTTCTAAACCAATCTAAATTTATGTTTAAATGAGTAGAAAAATATTTCCAATAGTCCCATTTTAAATTTTTTTCTGTTTGGAACGGGAAAAAACAAACCAGTCATTGGGGAAACCAAAAGGCCAACCTACTTATCTACCTGACCCTTTCGCCTCTTTACATTCAGTTTGCTTAAGGTCCAGACATCTTTCACAAAAAATATCCTCTATTGAATTTCTGATCAGGAAACTGTTGTCAAATTTTCCATCTAAGCAACAACTGAGCTGGAGGGTGTCAAAAGAGCCACTTGAAAAATGTAGACAAAACGTTACTTTTTTTTATAAAAACCAATGTAGCTTCTAATTGTTAAATTAGCTGGAACAATCGAACCTAAAAAAAATTATTGTTTTTCTTTTCCAAAAGAAAAATAATTTTTTGTTTCATTTATATACAATATGAAGTAGGAAATCAATTAAATTAAATATGACCCCTTTTTTTTCTTTCAGTAATATTTACTCATTTCGTGTCCGGATTCAACCGGCTCGCATCAATAATATCCTGGGTGAATAACGGGCCGAAACGAAAATAATAAATTCCAAACTGGAATTGGAAATTAGCTTTCTTTGTGTGCAACGAAGGGTGACAACAGGCATAAGCACGTCCTACCCTGGACGGCATCAAAGGAGACGTGCCAACTAACACCTCTCCACTTCTGAGGGCACCTATTCAATTATGACTTTTAATAAACATCTTTAATGACGGAAAATTTCCTGAAAAATAATTAGTAAGAATCTAAATAAATACGAATCCAACATTCTTAACTGCTTGGCATTTTACTTTTTTCTTAATTCGGTTAGAGATAGAGAATTTGATGTACCATATGTTGCTCACTTAGTCAAAGCCTTCAAGTTATTTACTTAGTTGTACATAATAAAGTATTAATACAAAGGTGGATGAGCGCTTCTCCAACAGGTTATCAGAGTGGGAATGTGTGACGATATCTTGGGAAGGCAATCCCTTTAAGTCTTAATAGACCTGAATGGAACTAGCAGACATTACTAACGCTTAGTTGTGGCGTTTTCAAATTATTGTATATCCTTTTTTTTGTTTATATAAAAAAAAAAAAGAAAAGAATAATAGTGGGAGGTAAGAAGCAAGAAAAAAATAGGTGAAAAAGAAAACTATGAATGAATTAAAAAATATGTTATAAATTTAATATTAGTTGATAGTACATTTTATGTAATTATACTAATTTTTATTTTTATTTTTTGACTCAATACTTATTACTATTAACTTTACTATCAATTTTGGTAAACGAAATTCCACACTAATAATATAATAATGATCCAAACAAATAAATTAAAACATACTTTTATATTTTACTTATCGAGCTAAACAATTTATAATATCCCCAGTGGAAACAATAAATATTTAAAAAAAAAAAAAAATCGGAACCTGAACATAGATTACAGTGTTTGTTTTCATTTTAATAAAAATTTAATTTAAATTTCCCTATAAGAATATCGATGGAGGTTTTCTTTTTAATCAGATTTTTAAAAAAATAGTGATTGCCTTTGAGGACTTAGTATAACGTCTCAATGCCTGCTAAAAGAATGTAATTTTGTGCGTAAAAAGAAGTTTGAATTAGAATTTAATGCATTAAAAAAAAAAAAAAAAACTATGAAGAGAGGACACTTTCACTATGAAAATTTATGCTCGATAGTAAATTTTAGAATCAACCGTTATTTTAGTTTTTATTTTATTTATTTTTTTTTTTCCCCGATTTTTGCATATTTACTGTAAATTTCCGGCTTTTTCCTGACCACACGAAATCCCTGAAATTCGCGAGTGGTGTGTATGCTTTGTTTGTAAGGGATTTTGATACATCAGATTCCAAATGAATATGGAGATATTGGGTTATTTTAATAATTTGAGTTTTAAAGGAACGAAAATGAGCAAAAGTAGATGAAATAAATAAATAAAAAGTACTCTATTTTTTTTTTTTTTTTTTATTATTGCTAATTATGATAATAACTGTCAGGACGATTATATTATGGTTGATAACTACCATTTTTTTCTTTTAAAATATTTAGATGTTCAAACAAGGAAAATAAATTTTAAATTTAAAACACTATCTTCTTCTTTTGGACCACGTTTAACAGTTCATTCCTTCCTCTTCCGTTCTTTCCAATATCTCTTCATTATCTCTGCCCGACGTTTTCTCCTTTCATCTGACCACTGTCTATTAATTTGTGTTCTTAAACATTTTCGGAAATTTGATCTTGTTGACTGCTGCCTGAAATTTGTCTCTGTCCCACTGCATATTTTCCATCATCATATCATCTTTTACCATCCATATCCAGGTATTCTTTTTCTGTTTTTGGAGGCTGTGGTTTTTTTTTCTTTGTCAGTCTTCTTTCATCCATTCTTAACAAATGTCCATAAAATGTCGATCTATGTTTCCTTATTGCATCTCTTAATTTTTTAATATTTTGATATTTTTCCGTATTACTTTTTTTGTTTTTTTTTGTTTTTTTTTTTGTTAAGAAACAATGATTTAGAGGCATATAAGTTTTGGGGACGAACAACTGTGATAAATCACTAACAATGGCAAACTTCATCCCTCCCCCTCTCATTATTGTTATCGAATCTAAATGCGGAGGTTTCCCACCAACTGCTCATTACTGCCCCCACTACCAGCGCCCAATATGAGGGATCGTTTACAGGAATTTCTGCGGCGGATAGCCCGGTAGCTGTGCGAGCAAGGCAGGCATGAGAGTGTAAGGCTGTTGAAAGGGGTAACTCCCTTGATCGATTGGAGAGAAAGAGATTAAGTGGAGTTGAGTTAATCGTTCCCGATTAGTCATTGGTCCAATCGGACGGCCATGTTGGCCCATTAGTCAGCGCCCTTCCCCCTCCAGGGCGTTCACCCGCCCGCTCTCTTCGATGTATCCGTCCACCGCCAGGCAAAAAACAATCCTTTATTTACTATTTTCATATCTGGCAAATTTAATCATGTATTTTATATATTGGACTGTAAAATTATGCCGGCGGTGAGGCTTAATAGAAACGTGTATACAAGAAAGAAACATATTTTTTCTTCTGCCACTATGATTTATATCGCTTTAAAACATTTATGTATTCTATGAGGGTATTCTTTTTCATCCATATTACTTATTACTCCTTAGCGAGGCTACGTAATACTTATTCCATAGAACATGTTAATATTTAAAATATATGTATGTAGGAGAATATAAAGAAAGCTCCAAAACTTAAAAAATGAACGCAAAATTATTATTTTTTTTTTTTTTCATTCGAAACAACAGCTCCTAAACGGTAGGTCCTACTGATAAATATATAACAAAAAATATCCTCGATTGAATTTCTGATCAGGTAACCGTCATCAAATTTTCCATCCGGGCAACAACAGACCGTGTCAAAAGATTCTCAACACATAAGAAACGTTGGCAAGGCGTTTTTTATCCCATTCAAACCAATGTAGCTCTGATTCTGAAATTAGCTAGACGAATCATTCCTTAAAAAAAAAAATTGTTCTTCTCCGAAAGAAAAATAATTATTGGTTTTATATTATCGTTTAATTAAATATGACCCCCTTTTTTTCCCCTCAGTAATATTTACTCATTCCGTGTTCGGATTCATAAATACTTTTTGGAACTGTTTGTATAGAACATACAAGTCTAAAAAATAGCTTTGAAGATATAATTAATCCTAAAAAAATAAGCTGGGTACGATAGAATAATTTTTTTTGTATATCCTATTCTGTTATACCAGATATATATCAATTAATAATAAACTCCATACCCAAACGAATCTACCAGTCTCTCAACACAATTCCAGATAATCCACCCAGATGTCTGAAAACATGGCCAAGAGACCTTCTGATGTGTTACTTTAATTGACGTGATTCCAGTGAGTAGTTCCTAACATGTTATTGACTTATTGTAATCATTTTCCTACAATTTACTTTTTGAATATAATGTATATTTTTAAAACCTCAGATTTCTTCTGAATTATTAATCATTTTTATGAAACGTAGTACGTAGAAGTTGTAAACATCATTTACTTCATCAGTTCATTTCTTGATCAGTTCAGACCATATTTCTGTAAAATGCCATATTTCTATGTAGTTCTTAAACATATGTTAAATTGATTTAATCTGATCATACTATCAGAAATAGGTTTGATATTAATTTATTAAACATTACCCACCCATTGTGATTTTTGGACAAAAAAAAATAAATTAAGTAAAAAATTCGATTTTATTTTTCAACTAGAACTTTTTTATTAAAAACAATTCAAAGCAAATCTTTTCTTTCGATTAAAAATTAAAAAAACGGGAATCAAAATTAGATATTTAAATTATTTACTCATAAATTAAATGATCCTGGGATCTTTTAATTTTTTTTTTTTTTTTAATTTTTTGACCCTAAAAACATACTTAAAATACGTTTTTACAAAAAAAAAAAATAACAACGTATACATAGAATACTAGTTGTTCCAGTAAATTTATATTAAGGAATTCTAAAATAAATTCCAACAATATGATGTAATCGCAGGATGAGAAAAATAGTGCCCAGCACTAAGGAGTTGTCTGATCTGTGACAGATCTTGAAAATCTGCATAAGATGTGTGGCAAGGAAATCTTGCCGTAACTAGAATAAACCAGTTTCCAGTTTCAGATAGGGTGCCCTGCAGTGCTCAAATTAGCTGTCCATTAAGTTTAAGGGAGGCCATCACAGTATTTTACGAGATGAACCATTTCATGACATGAAACGATAGGCTCTTGTGGAGATCGTTATGGTGAGGATGACAATGAAGAAGGTGGAAGACATAGTAAGAAGCTATGGAGAGTAGTTTCAAGATTATATGGATCTTAGGCAATAGAACACGACAGCTTGAAATTATTCTGGTGATGTGAAGTATTAAGATGGAACCTTAATTCTTCTAATTTTAATTTTTATTCTAGTTATTTATTTTATTTTATTTTTTTTTTTAAATTGTCCCAGAATAAAATTTTTTTCTATTCTATAATTTTTTCCAAGTACAAAAGTAAGCTAAATACTTAACTAAAATTACAGTACTCTTCCCTCTTCTATGCAAGGAAATCCTGGATCCATCATTGTTATTTCTGTGTTTGAATAGTATGGATCTTAATAAACCAATAATTTAAAATAAACAAAGATACTATAATAAATTCCGAAATAACAACGAGAGAGAAGAATGTAATAACAGGAGAGGATGATAAAAATGGAAGAGTGGATATGAAAGAGGAGTGGGGATAGTATCAATCAGGGGCTAAGCGGCCTCCTTAAACATGAGCAGGTCGTGGCCGAGGAATCGTGATGGCCATTGAACACTCCATAAATTTCTCATAATGCATATATTACATTTTTTTTTCTAATTTCTTAAAGTGGATTTACCAATTATAACAGCTTCGATCTTTGAAATATTGTATATATATATTATGAAGAAATAGAAATGATAAATACGTATCAATATTCAGAAAATAGAGAACTAAGGAAAGTTACGAGTGATGTTGGAATCGATAGAGCAGTAAAATAAAAATTAATTTTTAAAATCGATGAGTTGTGACACAGCTAATAGAGCAGCACTGGGATCTCTTAGAGCCTGGCATCCCTCCCAGGAGAGGGGGTTGTGGTTTCCCCCGGAATGCTTATAAATATCACTGAGATTCTATTTCAGTTTTCTTTTCTTTTATTATTCTAATTAACTTGATACAATTTATTAAATTTTTCTTTTATTTCTTCTATGGGCTTTGGGCTCCACTCGTATCCAATCCTTACAGTCCAAAATTCTTCGAAAAATCCTAAATGCTCCTTACTTTGTCACCAATAAAATTATCCATAAAGATCTTAATGTTCCTTGCTGATTTAGCCCAAACCAAGATACCTATCCTTTCATAAGCCTCATAACCACTCAAATCCACTAGTTTCTCAACTTGCTTCCCGCTACACTCCCGATAATCCTCCGAGGCTTCTAAAAAGGAGATGACCTTGAGATCTACTTTTTTTTTTTTTATTTTACTAATTATACATATTGTATGATTGGACTCGTTAACATATATATAATTCATTGCCCTTGAGTGAGGCAGCTTGCAGCATTTAGTAAATTAAACAAAAAAAAAAAAATATGGAAAAATAAGTGCTTGGAGTTCAATAATACCCTTGTCTAATCGGAAGGAAAACTAGACTGTGGAATACGGCAGACTCTTGAAGATTTCCAATTGTACTCAATATATATATATATATATATATCATGAGATATATATGTACGGACTTCCCATATATTGTATAATTTTTCTTTAACTCACTTGGTAGTTAGAAATAATATTAAACCCCATAACTAATTGAAAAAACAATTTTTATATGTTTATACTTCATTCACATATACAATATATACAATAAGAAAATTTCAGGTAAAATGAATACAATCACATGCTAATAACTTGTAAAGAACTACCACATTCTTTTCAGACGCCTCGGAGGGGTTATCGGGAATCGAGTTTGAATCAAGTTGGGATACCAGTGGATTTGAATGGTTACGGAGTTTACTATGAAAGGATAGGTATCTTGTTTAGTTCAAATCAGCAACTTATGGAATACTAAGATCTTTGTGGATATGTTTGTTTGAAACATAATTAGGAGCATTGATGAGTTTACGAAGGATTTTGGATTGTAAGGATTGGATAAGAGAATAATTGGGGAAATAAAAGAATAAAATTTAAATGTTAGGCTATTTGATTTTAATTACAGTTTGACATTCAAGACTAAAAAGATAAGAAAGTGCTTACTTACGACTACTTCAATGTTTCCTAGCCAAGCGTTCCAAGCTTCTAATTAATTACAAAATATTTAATCAGAGCGGTTAGATCAATTTGGTAATACGGAGTTGAGCTTTGATGCTCCACTAAACCATCCAATCCTTTCGATTTAAAATCCTTCTCAAATACTTAATGCTTTCAACGTCACAAATAAACTTAATGAACTTCAATCATAAGCTTCATACCTAATCGAATCCTCTAGTTTCCCTAATGGCTTCACATTTGATTCTCTATAAATCTCAGAGGTATCTTAAAAGAAAATGGCCTAGCGATCTTCTAATGTAGAACATTTATTGAAATATAAACAATGAGAAATAGCTATACATATTACTGTTATGATATTTAAACACATTTACTTGATGTATTGATCTAATACAGATGTAAATATCATTAAATTAATTTAGTTTTTTTTAAATAAAACATCACTAGGAAAATCGTCAAAACAATGTTTGATTAGAAAAATGAATTAATACATTCGGAAAAAATATAAACAAAATGACCTATTTATTGCTTATCGTGGTTCAAATTTAAAGGTTACACAATAATAAATTATCAATCTCTTGATGGATGGATGCCACTCGATAGATTAATTGCTGGGAGCAAACCATTAGCCACATCTGTATTGTTTACATTCATTCATACCTCGGGAAAAGTTAATATCTCCTGCTATCAAGGACATTAAACATTCATTAATATTGTATGAACATACATACAATAATCTAATAATGTTATTTATATCAAGTATGTGTGTGTAAATGGTTTTACAAAAAATCAAAATCAAAATAAATAATTAAAGAAAAAGATGATCAGAGATGCAGTGAAAAGGAAACCACACGTGCCAACGTTTAATAATTATTTTTTTAAAATACTGTAAAAAAAAAAAATGTTACTAGATAGTCAATTGAAATTTATTTATTTTTACAAATCACGCAATCCAATATAATTTACCAGTATAATTTTGGCTGATGATAAAAAATCATAAATTATATTTTCTAGTTTTTATTACTTTTTCAATTTTTTATTGGTACTTACGAATGTATACATTATATCCAACAAGAAAATTTGAGGAAAATAATATCGATGACATGTAAAGAACTACTCACTTGTAGCCCTTCAATACTTCTACATTAGAAGGTCTCTTGCCATCTTCTTTTCAGACGCTTCAGAGGATTATCAGGAATTGAGTGAGGAGAGTTGGGTGACTAGTGGATTCGACAATTATTAAGTTTACTATGAGTGGAGAGGTATCTGGTTTGGGCCAAATCAGTAACATATGGATATTAAGATCTTTGTGAGTAAGTTTGTTTGTGACAAAGTAAAGTGTATTCAGGATTTTTCGAAGGATTTTGGATTGTAAGGATTGGATACGAGAGAAAAATAGTTTAGTGAAAAATTTAAAAAAAAATACATATTAACAATATTGATAATACAAGGATCGAGTAGGAGACAATCGTTGGAAATATAAAAAAATGTGTACACCACATAAAACACAACATTTTAGCATAATGCATTTTAAAAATGTGTAATGAGTCTTCAAACTATTGTTTATGGTACGATAAGTAAATTCAGGTTAACTTTCACGAACGCACCGAGTGCAGTTTATAAATGAGGTAGAAAAACAGTTGCGGGTTACACAATAGGGTTTGTGACACTATAGCTAAACTATAATCCGATTTCATCACATTAGTTTTTAGAATTATGCATTGAATTTTTTTAAAAAGTCAGAATCAATATAACCCTTTTACTGTTATCATGTACTATAAAATAACATACCAACATTTATACGAGAAAAAAAAAGTTATAATAATAAAGTATACATGTTCAACGTCATGCGCATCTTGTATTAGTTTCAATTCCGTCTATGGTTTATTTAATATGTATGTTTTTCTTACCATACTTTAAAAGAAAAGAAACTGCTCATCGTATTCGACTACTTCAACATTTACTAGACAAACGTTCAAAGCTCCCAATTAATTACAAAAGACTTATTTACATGACTGTGATTAGACCTATCTGGACGTACGAAGTTGAGCTTTGGGGCTCCACTAAACCATCCAATTCATCTCGTATCCAATCCTTACAATCCAAAATCCTTCGAAAAATCCTCAATGCACCTTACTTTGTGACCAATAAACTTATCCATAAAGATCTTAATGTTCCAAATGTTGCAGATTTAGCCCAAACCAGATATTTATCCTTTCATAGTAAGCTCCATAACCACTCAAATCTCCTTATTTCTCAACTTGCTTACCTGTTATTATATTCCTGATAATCCTTCGAGGCGTCTGAAAAGAAGATGGCCCAGAGACCTTCTAGTGTAGAATTTTTATTAAAGTGCTACTGATGAGCAAAGTTATATATATATATATTTATATATATATATATATATATATATATATATATATATATATATATATATATATATATATATATATATATTCAATTTAAACCGAGAATATTTCTAGCTGACAGGTTTTATAGTGAGTTTCATTTCGATAACCGAAATTTTTAAAGATCAACATCGAACAACCAAAATACAAAATAACACGGTAACATATTTCCCTTCTAAATTTGGTTCTCAGGAACGAATTGACCAGTCCAAGAATAGAATCAATCAAGCTCGTAACAGAGCGCTCGGTTTTCCAAGAAGTCATTCCACGGCGGAGAGGATCCAAGGACGGGCCGGATTTTCATCTTAATAGAAAATGGGAAATCTCTTGAAAGCAATCAATAAACTCTCGAGATAGCGGCAGGGTATTAATTGATTAATTGTCGTTGAGAGTTTGTAATTAATCGATGGTGGGGCGTGACCCTTCTCCTATTAATAACGTCCCACGTTAACGTTCCGTCATTTATAATGGGATATCTCATAAGTGCCCCTAAGAATTAGCGGCCATTAGGAGCATCCGAGGAGCTCTAATATCTTATACATATTAACAAGTATTACCTTTGTCCCTTGCCATCCTTCACCATCCTCCCCGAGTCCCAATTAAAGCGAGATGGATTGCTCCTGCCCATCCGTTTCCAATCATTCCCTAACATGCCGATCATTCAGGCCCTTATTGTTCAAGCTTCTACCTTCAGCCTAGATAGCCTCGTCGTTTCCTTTTATCCCGGCTATCTGTTAGCATCCAATTTGGCATCCTACCTTTATTTGTAATCGCTCTGTTGACCATTCGCTTTTGGAATACGATACACTCCATATTACATTGATCATAGACAGTGGCTCACGAAATTGATCAAATGTTTGTAATAACATCAAAACTTTTATATAACTATTTTCTTGAAGGAGATGTAATTTAATATATATTATTAGGCATAGCTCCTATTTATTAATTTGTGAATCTACATGCTTCGGAGTCTTTGGCTCCATCTTCAGATTAATCTGTGATTGCTTTCACGTAGTCAATTTTACTACATGGCAGTGAGACGGTGAAATTGAAATCAGTAAAATCTGAAGATGGACCCATAGACTCCGAAACATGTAGAATAGAAAATAAAATAAACTTTATTCTGGGACGATGTCCCCTAAGAATAATATAATGTACATAAATAAATACAATGAGTCTAGATTTTATAATATAAAATGAAATAAATTCACAATCTGGTTAACTATCTACAATTTTACAAATAAAGAACAAAAACAGACACAGATGAAATAAAAATTATAAAAATTTAATAATTTTAGGAGAGAAAATAAAAACCTATTTACATCTACTGAATGCTTTTTTTAGTGAGGTTTTGGTAGTCAGTATCATTCTGGAGGGAAAGGAGGAATTGAAAGAGAAGGGATTTAAATGTGGACAGAGATGGAGCATGACGGATATTACAGGGTAGTGAATTCCATAAGGAAGTAGCATTGGAAATAAGGAATGGTCAAATGATGTACTCTTATGGGAAGAAGTATACAGGTCTGAGGAGCGAGATCTTGTAGTGCGGGAGGAGACCTAGGAGACCCTACATCTGAACTGGAAGATGTTATAGATGTAGGAGGGATTCCGAGAATTAATGGTTTGACAGAGGAAGGAAGCTAGGAAGTAATTTCTGCGGGATGAAGGATAAAGTTGTTTGTCTAAGGATAAAGTTTATGTTGTTTGTCAATACCTATTATAATAGTTTGCTTACATAAAACATTGTTTACTCTTTTATTGTAATCCTGTTTCCTAACTGCATTGTGAACATTAATCACTCAATCGTTTTCATAACTCTTTTAAGACCAATTGCTTCCGTGAATTTCAATTGTACTTTTAAAATCATCTAATAATTAATAAAAATTCATGTAGCTATAAACTATTATATTTGAATCAATTTTACTTTTCTTTTGTTGATTCTAAACGCAATACAAAATATTAAATAACAGTTTTCCTAATGTGAAACCAACATCAGAAAGCATTCGGAAAGCAATTATAAACCAGCTTCAAAATGGAGTTTCTCATTCGAAAAATAGAATAGAATAGAAAAATAATTTTATTCTGGGACTAAGTCGCTTAAGAATAACAGATAATTACAGGTATAAATAAATTAAATCTGGTCAGAGACATAATGAAATAAAAAAATAAAATAAAGAAAAACAATAATACAATAAAGACACTTTCTACATAGATGATAGTTAAATATACAGAAAATAAAATAAAATGAAATAAGAAAAAAAATATAATAAAACAAAAAAATCTTTTGGTACCATGATTTGTATGTACAATAAAAGTACCCAATGTTATATTCATATAATGTGAAATTTGTATTAAATGGAATCTTAACTATGCAAGAACTGAATCATGCAATGCAATAACAATGTTTGACTAAGCAGGTAGATAGTTAGCAAGCGTCAGCTTGGGTGAGAAGGAGGTATTGAAAACAGAAGTATTTGAATGTTTTCAGGGATTTAGCTTGTCTGATGTGAATGCAACCCATTTGAAAGGGATTGTAAAAAATAAAGGTTGCAAGCCTTTACTCTTAGATACTGTAAAGCGCGGGATTATTCGTCCAATTCGGTCAGGCGAATTTGATAAACCCGTTCAAATACAACGGAAGGTTTGATAATATCAACATCTGCGCTGAAGGAGTGCGCGTCTTAAGATGAACAGGCTTGTGAGGAAGAGCAAAAGTTAAGAAGCTATTTCTAACAGATAGGCATAAAAAACTAAGGTTAGCATGCACCAAAAAATATGCCCACTATATTGAAAATAATTGTCAAATTTCGTATAGTCTGATGAGACCAAAATTATAGATTTGGCTCTGACGGAAAAGAATGGATATGGAAAGTACGAAATGAACTATCGGTCTCCAATCATGTCATGTTGCATATATAGTTAAGAAACAACTATTAATCCAGTTGTAATATATAAAATATATACACAAACTTGGAAACAGTAACCTGTGCATCTGTTGCTTAAAACTAATGGAGAATAAGTGAGAGTAAAATAGTACATATTATACCAATTATAATATTCTAAAATGCATATTATTAATATATATCATCTATGTTGTAAAGTTGATTATATATAAAATAAATGAAGGAATACGCACGTCTTCGGCTGTTTATTTGACGTTAATTATGTAATACATATGCACCAAATTATTCTCTTTATATTGCACTTTACTATCAAATAGAATGAATATCCTGTACTGAAACAGCTGAAGGCATGTTCATATGAAATATTAACGGTGCATATTAATGCACTCCTTGCGTGCAGGAAAGGTCACTCTCGAGCAGAGTGGTTGCAACTCGGATCAAAGGAGGTGCCAGGCCATATGCAACGTTTGACCTTCAACTTGGAAGGAATATCAGCTATGCCTTCGAAATAGTTGATATATTTTTAAAACAAATATTTTTTGAGATCAAAACGTACATTTTTTTTAATTAGGATTGATGAAATACTTACCACATATATAGGATTTTTTTGTTCGGAGACTACTTTCAGATTTTTAGCAATTATCATCAGTTCTAAAACATACTTTTTTTGTTAAAACTATTTATTGATATTTACAACTGTATACATTATATACAAGTAAATTTGAGGAAAATTTAAGAAAATTTGATCATACAGAATTTTTTTTTTTTTCTAATTTCATCATTTTTACGGGTGATTAGCCCAGTGTTAGATGACTCGCTAATAGCATGTAAAGAACTACTCACTAGTAGCATTACAATAAAAGCCCACAATAAAATGTCTTATGCCATCTTTTTTTCAGAATGAGAGGCAAGTTGGGAGACTAGTTGGATACTATGAAAGGAAAGGTATCTGGTTTGGTCTAAATCAGTAACATATGGGGCATTAAAATCTTTATCGATAAATTTGTTAGAGAATTTTTGGAAGGATTTTAGATTGGAAGGATTGGATAGGAGAAGAATTGGAAGATTTAATGAATTCCAAAATCTTCATATATCCAAAAAGTCTAATAACTGTCATGTAAATGAGTCTTTTGTAATTTGTTGGAAGCTTTGAACGTTTGTCTACTACATGTTGAAGTAGTCGAATACGATGAGCAGTTTCTTTTCTTTTAAAGTATGGTAAGAAAAACATACATTTAAAAAAAATAAAATAATTTATATAAAGTCTGTAAAAAAGTGCTGATATTTTCAAAGTTTGTTGTATATTTTTGGAACTGATGATGAATGTTAAACATTTGAATGAAGTTTTGATTCTCCTATACCATCGCGCTAACCTCAAGTGACTACTTTTAGTTCATGATTATAGTTTCGTAATCATAGTTATACTGTCTGTTCTCTATCTAATATTCCTATTTCTTCAGAATTTTTTTTTAGCATATATGAAAATTTAAGTTTCCTGAAAAAATAATGTAATAGGAATTATTATTTATTTAGTTCCATATACAAAGGCTCAATGGTAAATGTTTTTTCGATATTTAGAAATATTTATAGAAATTTTTAATAAGTTTATAATAGGACCTTTTAATAACAAATCTAATAAGGGTTCTCAGATAAACCATTAGTTTTACTGCTAAAAAAAACTAAGGTATCATATCCTATGGAGCGAGAAAAAAAATTATAAGTCTTGATTAACTATTGACAAGATGTCAAGAGGAAAAAATTTAATAATTAGCAGAATTTTCTGAAGCTTTCTCGAACTCTTTTATTGATATTTTTATCATCAAAATAGGCATGTGATAAAAACAATCGAAAAATATTATATAAAAAACTTGTTTTCGGACAATTACGTCTCTATATTTATAAAGTATTTATTATATAAATGTATTATTTATAAAGAATTATATTAATTAGGATTGATGAATTATTTGCCGATTCTATTGGAATTATTCGAAAACTAGTTTTGACTGTTTTTTTTTTTTATCATTATTCATCAGTTATAAAAAGATACAAACAATTTAAAACATCGGCACTTTGCTACATAAATGATATACATTAATTTTTTTTTTTTTAATGTAACTCAGGAGACATGTTGTATACTTGATATACATAATTATATTAAGCAATATTATTCCCTTTTTCTCAATATTATTCCTTTTCTATGATTAGTCTCGGTTATATAAATAAACCTAATTTTTCATAAGACAGTTCATTATTAATCTCAAATCTTCCTCATCTATTTTCCCTCCATCCCTACATTTTTCATTCGTAAAGATTGTTTGAAAGGTAAAGCGGCAAAGATGCTCTTGAGTTATAAACGGTTTTCACTTTCTTGAGTAAGATTAAAAATAATATTTTATTGGAAAGAGTTGAGTGCTATGCCAAGTGACAATTAGTGAAAGATGGACGCAGACAGGACTCACTGCCAGATGCCACCTCCCACTCCTCGACTGAAATCCAATATCTCCTTCTCGATCTGATATTTGCACAAGGCTAGAATTAAAATGTTTATAGAGCTATTGTAAATAGATCAATAGTTATTAATAAAAAAATATTTTAAATTATAACGCTTCTAAGCTATTCATTTCGAACTCTATAGAAAGCTTAAAACAAAAAGTATTGAGCGCTTTGTATGGAATGCAGGCCTCTGTTTTTCATTTACGTGTTTTCGTTTGAAACAAATGGCTTTAGGTTTGTTTCGTGATGTCTTTACTAGGAGCGCGAATCGAGACACGGCTGTTAACCTACCATGCCAACAACGCCATCGCTTAGGACATAAAGTTTATGGTGTTTACATTCAGTCAGTTTATGACTTGCTCGGCTACCCAGTCCACATGCTGATGGTGATGTCTCTCGTAGGGTCTTGGGACGCCGGAACAGGAAGAACAACTGGACGATAAAGATAATCGGGATCATGATTCTCTCCTGACGAACTGGAAGAGTGGTTAGTGTGCAAGTGATACACTCAGCCGATCGGTAACCATGGAGTCTTCCAACACTACAATCCAGATTACTGTTAAAGCCTGTTTCTGGAAGTGAAAAATTGCTGGAACGCCATAACATCGTATGAGATAGGTCGAACATGCTTTATCTGTTAGAGAGACCAATAGGAATGGTTTCTCTTAACCATTTACAACATTTTCCAATCGGTAGTTGATATGACAAATGGCCGACAACGATAGTGTCTACTTCCTCTTAAAGTCATTTTTAGTCACTATTTTGCATATTTACAATACTATAGTCACTTACAGCATAGTCAAAAATATATATACTTTGATTTGATATTCTATTTTAATTATCTTTCTTTATGTCGATTTGAATAAAAAAAAAAAATAAGAAAAAATAAATGGCCCCGAAATTAAATACCGACATAAATACATGCTGTAAAATACGTAACATTGCTATGGAGCATTTGAGAAATGCATATATAAACTCTATATTTGAAATAAATAAACTTCTCCCTGGTTGGGAAAACTTTAGATCATAGATACGTCCATTTATATTCTACTAGTTTTATATCCACTGCTTCATTTTGGGTAACTGTCAGCAAATTTTCGATCCGAGCAACGCCAATAGTGCCAAACTGACCAATAAATATGTGGAGAACGTGATTTTTACATTCAAACCAATACAGCACCCAAATGGTAGGCCCTAGCGACAAATGATATGTAACAAAATATGTTCTCCAATAAATTTCTGACTAGGCAACTGTCACCAAAGTTTCGATCCGCGCTAAATCAACATAGTTATAGAGTGTCAAAACATCTAGTTTGCCAGGACGACGGTTCTACGTTACAAAAAAAACAAAAAAACTATTGTAACCTAGATTAAAAAAAAAAAAAATCATTTTAAGTCATTGCCATAATTACAAGTGTCTAATGTTTTGATGAAAACAAACGTAAATTGTGGGAATAATTGGAATTGTTCCATTTCATTGGAATCATTACTGTTCGATATTGATCCCAATGAAAAATTGTTTTTAGTATGATAAAAAATCAAACATTTAACATTGATGGAAAATGCACATAATTATTAGTTGGAAGTCAATCCACTGGTGAAAAATTGAAGGGCTCAACATCGTTACCTGAGGAGATCCCACTATACTCGAGAGATGAATAGCTTCTCAGGTATAATAGGTATTTATACTGGATATTATTCCAGCAGCTAGTGAGCAAAAGGCAATGATACAAATCCAATTCCCTTTTCCATGATATAAGAAGGCAGAAAAATTAGAAATGTTTAGTATTAAACTTGAGCCGACAAGAAACTGCTCATCGTTTTTAACGCTCTAGGCAAAGCTCATAATCAATTACAGAAGACTTATTTATATTGCAGTAATCAAACCCATTTGGACATACGGAGGTTACATTTGGGGCTCCACTAAACCTTCCAATTCTTCTCGTATTTAATCCATACAATCCAAAATCCTTCTTAAAATCTTTGATGCTCATTATTATATCACAAACAAATTTATCCGTTAACGTCTTAAAATTCTATATGTTGCTGGTTTTGCCTAAACAAGTTACCTATCTTTCCTTGTCAAGCGACATACCTGCTCGAATCCACTAGTATACCAACATGATTCTTACTCGATTTCCGATAATACCCCAAGGCGTCTGATAAGAAGATGGCTAGAGACTTTTTATTATAGGAAATTCATTGAAGTGCTACTAATGGGTAGTTCTTTACAGTTATAAATATCAATAATATATACAAAACATGTCATATTGTTGTGTATGGATCAACTTGAACGATTAATTTACAACTTGGAAGAAACTTGTATATTATGAGAGGAATACCAATTAAGTACTTGGTAAGAGTTCTTATAGCTAAATGGAGGAATGCAGAGTAATGTTAACTACAGGAAGGTGGAATGCTTGAAACAGGATGGTACTAAAAGTACTGCCGTTGAAAATTAGGATATAGCCACCCAATGCCAAATATCAACAAGAGGCGTGACAGCTCCTGGAAACCCTACAAATAAATCTTATAATGTATTTATAATGTAATGTTGAGTATCATCTCAACCGCAGTTCCATATAATAAGCACACGTAGTCGAAGTGGGGAAGAATGTGGGAGGAGCCTGGAGGGTTATAGATAGTTGTTTTTATTACGATTCTGAAAAATGTCCTTAGAATCTGAAATTATTTTAAGTGCAAGAAACTACACATATGAAAATGTACAAAAGATATTTTTTATTATTTTAGATTCATATTATTTTAGATCCGAATATAAAAAAATATATGTTTGAAGGATCATTGTACAAGCCAGATAACGTTAAATCAACACTCCTTCCCTCAGAAGCGGGAAAAAATCCCAACTCCCATTCTAGGAGAGAGTAGATTGGTGCGTAGGAAAGCAGTTATCTTAAGAAATGAGCTGTTGGTCCGAAAAGAGGGAGAGTTTTCCGGATTTGTGAAGCAATTTGTGGGGGCTTTGAGCTGCCGCTGAGGTGACGGCTTAGCCTTTGTTCGTCTATCAATCTCGGCCTCTCTTCTCCTCAACAGATTTGCTCAGTTGCTATTAGCCTTCAAACCCCTTATTTCCAGGGGTTACCCCTTCTGGAAGGAGGAAATCCCCCTCTGATCATTTCCGAAATCCTCTTACTGGTCAGCTACAATATCATCTGCAGTGTCCCTTCTCAAGGAAGTAACATATACTAATATGCATTTCTCTATATGTGTAAGTTTGTAATCGGGATCAATTATTACAGATTTTTTCTTGTAGAAATTCTTAGAGTATTGTTTGAAAATCGATCTTGGAATAATATCATTTAGAATATATCACATTTCATCATTTAGTCATTAAATATTAACAACATAATACCTTATACCATGCCAATGATTTGGAAAGAAACAAACCATTGGGAGTATTCTAATAAAAACTGAGTATTAGAAAGTCTCGAGGCCATTTTTTCATGCCCTCGCCTCAATCGATTGTCGGGAATCGACTTTAAAGCAAGTTTAAAATCTTCGGTCTGAAATTGTTTGGAGTTTATAATGGAAGGTTAAGTATCTTCCAAATTAGCAACATAAAAACACTTTGGTCACTATGGATGATTTTATTTGTTAAATAAAAATAAAAACTTCTAATCTGTGCAGCAATGTTCTGATGTTTTTATGTTCTTAGAACCGTATTATGTGTATGTATAGCTGTATAACATTCGTAACTAGTCTTCGAATAGAAAATACCGATAGAGATGGGGGATGATTAATGAATTCCAATTGTACTGATCTTCATACACCGTACGTTCCTATAAACCATACGCATCTCAAAGGTAATAGAGTTTACTCAAGGAACTGATAGTTTTAAGAAGCCTTCGCCTCCTTAAGACCCTTTTTACACGGTCATATCCGTTCTCAGTTCAGTTTCAGCTTCATTCAAACTGTCAGGTTTCCGCATGTGTAAAAATGAAAAACATAATAGAAGGACGAAGCGGAGACTGAGAACTGACGGGATGGAAAGGACCTATTTGTTTGGTTTCATTTCTTAAACTTCTTATGTGTAAACAAAGGCATAATGCCTCACTCCGTTCGCTTCTTAGTTTTATTGAAAATACAGTTAATCTGTCTCTATGTCCAAGGATCACGATTTTATCATTTAATTTATTTTTTTATCATTTTCTTTTTTTGCCGCTCTTCCTTCAGAACTAAAGCTAAGGCTATTGCAATCATACATTCATCCATAAGTTATATATAAATAAAATATAAATAAAATATATAAAATAAACAATGTATATCTTAAACACTTTTAATTAGTGAAGCTACAGAAAGCTGAAATGACTAGATATAGTGAGAACTGAACGGATAGTGTAAAAGGACTGCGCTTACGAACTGAAATGAAACTGAAACTGAACTAAGAACGGATATTACCGTGTAAAAGGACCTTTAGATATGATGATGAATGTTTAACATTCATAAATAGACTCAGAGTAAAAAAAAAAAAAAAAAATTTAAAAGGCAAATTATTTATCAATCCTGATTCTGAGATTGTTCTATAGTAAAAATATAATTTAGAAAAAATCTAAGCATTTATTCGATTCAGAGAAGAAGCGAAAGAGCAAACTCTCAAACAAAAAGATCTGAGGAACTTGTCGTCTGAAAAAATATTTACAAAAAAAAAAAAAAAAAAAATACTAAAAAGGATAGACAAGCAGTCAATGGCAGTTCCTATTTCCTGGAAAAACAAACACAGGCGTTCCATACTCCCTAGAAGACAGTGGCCCTTAAGAGACAGAAGATGAGGCAGTTGTCGCTTAGGGATGGTCAGGGACTCCGCTAGAACGTGACTCGAGAATAGCCAGAGATCCTCCACCGTGCCTTATCCTCTCGCCTCCTTCGACAAATATCTTCCAGCCACAGCCAGATAGAGCAAAGTGTCATCCAGCAAAGCAGAAATGGCCTCGTTGCTGGAACAGCTCTGTTCTCATTCCATCTTGTCTCTTAGCGATATAATTATCTTAAACTGAGGTGTCGTGTTCCACGACAAAGTCGATTTGCTACTTGTTTTCTAATAAATTGGTTCTAGACCGTTAATCAAAAACTGCTTTTTTTTAAATACATTGCTTAAAATAAAAATACATCTAGTAAATTTTACTTTACTTAGTTAATTTTACTCTACAAACCTGATAAATTATAAGAAAATCCGTTCGCTGTTTTGCAGGTTAATTAAAGAGAAAAAAGAGAATCATAGCAACAATTTATGGGAAGATATGTAGACCACCAGCTGCTAGTCAATAGAAAAGTAGAACAAAACTCCGACATATTGGCAGCGCATTTTGCTGAATATTACTCAAATATTTACTCTACTCAAGCACAAACAACAATAGAAACCGAAGCAGAGAGCATTAACGATCAAAATGAAATACCTTATAATAGTAACAATATAGACAAAATTATACAATTCCTTAAAAAGTAAAAATTATTCAATAGAATCTTTAAAAAATTCCTAAAACTAGGAAGAAAGAAATATAGACTAGAAAAGGACACTAAAGACCCTCGATGTTGAGAGTCCATAAAAAATTTAATCTAATCTAATCTCTGGTAAATTTAAAGATAATCCTCAAAATGATATGTTAATTACTTATAACTAGCCATTAGTAGCACTTCAATAGTTCTACAAGTTCTCAAGGCCATCTTCTTTTCAGACGCCTCGGTCTGTTATCTGGGATAGAATGGGAAGCAAGTTGAAACGTTGAAAAATCAGTAACGTATGGTATATTACGTTATTTCTGATTCTCTACCATCATTTAACATACAAGATCCCGCCTTTCTGATCTGTATACTGCATCCCATACAACTTCAACATTCCAGCAATCCTTCGACTTCCGCTCAACCATCCTCTGGAACTCAATTCCTCCTTCTCATCCAAGCTGACGCTCCAGTTAATATATTTGGGTACATCTATTGTACATACAAATCTTATCATTGTACCAAAAGGTTTTATTTTTAACTTATTTTATTTTCTCTAATTTGTAGAATGTTACTTCATTTTATTTTCAGTATATTTAACTACCATCTATGTTTAGAGTGTCATTATTATATTGTTGTTTTTCTCTATTTTTTTTTAATCTCATGTCTCTGACCAGATTTAATTTTATTTATATCTGTACTTACATGTTATTCTTAAGGGTCACAGAATCAACTCATTTTTCTATATTATCTTTGTAGATAGGTTTGTTTGTGACAAAGTAAGTAGTATTATGAACGTTTAGAGAGAATTTGGATTGTAAGGATGCGACGTTCCTGCCGACGGAATGATAACTTTTCTGTCCTGTGAATAGAAGTTTTAAGCTTAGCTACTAACAAAGTCTAAATACGCATTTTCTATCGAATTTTGATCATGAAATTATTTAGCTATTAAAAAGTGGTCTATGTGTCTACAAAAATGGTAGACCGAACAAAGTTCTAACCATTGTTGTGATGTCACACGCTCTCAGAACATCTCCACTTACTGCTTCGTCTTAAAGGTTAAAATTTCCCTCCCGAATTTTTTCAAACTATCGTAAAGGGTTGCACAATTCGCAATATTATCAACCTGGACTTTGTTAGTGGTTCTTTTCGTTTGGGTCCCATTCACGTTTTGAATTCTTTGTACAAACTTTATTACATATAAACAGTGAAATGCTACAGAGAGAAACAAACATTTTCGTTAGGAGCAGAATTAATAAATGGATACATCCATACAAAAAAATAATGAGAAACTAGTCTTATAATGTTTTAAAATATTTTAACATTTTCAAAAGCAAAAGTAACTTGATTGAAGTTATTGCCCACTAAAGTCTTACTGGGCGATAATTTTAATCAGCAATGTTTTGTACGCCTTTAGATCTGAATATTAAATTATAATGTTCAAAATTGATATCCAAATTAAGAAAACACCGTAGAAGCAAATCATTCATCAATTCCATATATACAATTATAAATTTATAATTATTTTATATTTTTGCATATTCCTTCTTCTGAACCTTTAATCAGAGTGTAGCAACCTTTAATCATGATTTATTATTTTACAAATGATTTCCTGGAATCAATCATCAAATTTAATCATGATTAAATTAGATAAATTATCCGAAGAAATCAGTCGTCAATTATTTTATTATGATTTTATTTTGCCTATCTCTTTGGCCCCAACGAAAATTTTAATTAAAATTAATTATGTTTGTATTTCACTTTATGGCTCTGAAGAATATTTTTAGTTATTGCATTCATAGTTGTTGGTTTCAGAATAAGTAGAGAACGATAAAAAAATAAATAAATAATAAAAAAAGTACTAAAAATGAAATCAGCTTTATATATACGTATGTTTACAGTTTTGCCAATTCCTCCTTTTTAGAAGTAATAACGTAGCTATTATTAATAAGTAAATAACGTAATACGGAATTAGTCAACAAAACAATATTCTCGGGCTCCATATCCTCTATTTAGATAAACAACTAATTATTTTTATATTTCAGCAAGGATTCAGTGACGCAAGCCCGCTGCGTCATACTTCATTTATTTCGATCAAATATTCCTCAGCTAATTGCGGTCTGGCTCGAGTTTACGGTCTGACACCAACAGCCGATGGTATATCAATTTTATGGTTTTTATAATAATAAAACTGTATTATTAATATTTAAACTTGTAATAAGGTTGTATTGTACAATACAACATTATAAAATTGTTATTTAAAATTATTAGTTTTTAGTTCTTAATATTATTAATTTTTTAGTTTGAATAACATTGTTAGGAATTTCAAAAAGGTTTTAATATTTTTTTATTACAGTTCACTGAATCAGGATATACAGACAATTATTTCATTATATGGAAAGAAATCCACAGTATGAGGTTCAAGTTAATTTCCTTTTTAAAATAATATTAATAATTTTATAATAAAAAAAAAAATACAGTAAAAATAATTAATTAAATAGGTTCCATAACGTCATATTAAAAAAAAAATTAAATAAAAAAATCGCTGCTTCATCTTTAATTCAATTTCTGGCTATAGCACTGCAATTTTTAACAATTCGTTCCACATAGAGGTAAATTCTAACTTTATTTATATTTTTTTTTTTTACGATGGTTTTTATAAACATTAAAAAGGAAACAAATAACCAAATCGTTAAACGTAATGGATGTTTTTTTTATCAGTCTGAATGTCTCATATCATGAAAAACTACTGCTTCATCTCTTGATTGTTCTACTTATTTTTATCATAAAAGAAATAATTTAATTTATTTATAATGTTTTATTATTATTTTATTATTATTATTTTTTTTTTTTTTTACCAGACTACATACTAGACTTAAAAGACAACAAACTGCTCATCATTTCCAACTACTCCAGCATTTCCTAGATAAGCGTTCAAATCTCCCAATAAAATAGATAATAATTATTTACATCGTAATAATTAGACCCAGTTGGGCGCCACTAAACCTTACAATTCTTCTCCTATTCAATCCTTACAATACAAAATCCTAAGTAAAATTCTCAATGCTCCTTACTTTGTCACCAATAAACTTATCCATAAAGATCTTTATATCCCATATGTTGCCGATTTGACTTAAACCAGATACGTATCCTTTCATAAAACTCCATATCCACTCGAAACCATTAGTCTCCTAACTTAACATTCGATTCCTAATAATCCTCCGAGGCGTTTAAAAAAAAGATGGCCTAGATGCTTTTTAATTCAGGACTTTTATTAAAGTGTTATTAGTAAGTAGTTCATTACATGTTATTGACATGTCATTATAATAATTTTCTTTTAATTATCTTGTTTGTATAATGTATACAGTTGTAAATGTCAGTAAATAGTTTGAAAAAAAAATTTTTTTGGGGGTATAGTTGTTTGAAGATGGTTTTCGAAAACATAGTAGCGTAGTTCTTAGTACTGAGTACTTTCAATAATAAAAAAATAATTAAAATCTTCCAAAACTATCTAGTTTGTTAGGAAAAGTCATAATGAAGTTTTCTGAAAGGCTTCAGCTTCATCTCAATAAATCAACATACAGCGAACGACGTCCCCGTCTGAATTGTTTAAGATCCTCGTAGTTCTTAGTAAAAAGAATGATACCGATGAAAACACTTGGGCTGAAATAAGGGCCTTCTATTAACAGTTAAACGCCAACTTTTATAGCAAAGTGAATGTTATAATGATGGTATAAATTTTCCAAGTGAGTCGGCTCTTGTAATAGGAACTGGGCCGGTTTGACAGCCGAAACGGAGGTGGATTCACCACAGGCCGCCTTTAAACCATGATGGAGGCCGATAATCGAATGAATCTCTTCAGCCCGATGACCTTGCAAGAAACAACGGATCTCCTCGACAGTAAAATATACCACGACACAAGCCATCGATGGATTTTGGTACATGCTCTCAGGAATCGCAAGTGACTTCCCATTATTTAATTAGGGCCCTGTCGGTAGTTAATTTTTAATTAATAATTTGTTGCTGAGCTCAACAGGTTTCATGTTAATGATAGATTAAAATATTATGTTCATAGAAAATAGGGATTTAGACGTGTAACAAAAAGTGCTTTCCATTAAATAATTAGAATAAAAATGAAATCTATGCATTTAGAATCTTGAAATAAAAACACGTATATTCGACATTGATTCTTGACTGGTTAGAGAGTGTACAACTCATTTCTAATTAAATCTTTATTAGGAGAAAAAAAAAAACCTGTAGCACTTACAACCCATGAAGGGTCTCGGGTTCAGTACTTAGGTAAGGCTGTACTGTTTCTGAGCCAACGGTTGTGAAAGGAGGTGATTTGGCTTGACTTCACGCTCAACCGCCAGGTTTTTCCCAATTAAGGGTACGCAATTTTTTAAGAGGCTGGGTGTGCTCCAGACGGAGCAGAATATAAATTTTCTGCCTTCAGTCGGACTCGAACTCGGACACGGGAACATGGTAGTCAAGCACCTTACTGAGCTACTGGGCCTCCCAGGAGATAAAAAATCAGTGATTTTTAAAAAAAATTCTGAAATCGAGAATCGGCAACTATAAAATGTCAATAAATTTTTAAAATCAAGTTCATAGTGAATTCTATCAATTGGGGTTTATAGAGACACTAGATAAGACTTGATTTTTTTTTTCCAACCTCAAGGTGCCCACTACAAGAGTCAAGACCATAATTAACATATTCGATTTCCGTTCCTCAATAGCACAATTGAGGAGGCAACAGCTCCTCCGCGGCCTTTTTGATATCAACCCTTGAAATAATAGAATTTGAGGGAGTTAAAAAAATAAAAGAAAAAAGGAATATAAAAGGAAATAGGAGAGAATGAAAAGGCTTAGATATATAAAAGACTAGGTGTTGAGTGATGTGTGAATGTGTGGCTACTAATTTGGTTTGACGTTTAAAAAGTGTCCTGGTTTTGGTATTCGTCGGCCGTGCCTTCCTTGTTTTGTTGCCGTAGTTCTTTGCCCTTTCGGATTTCCATAGAAGGATTAACATATGACTGGTGCCCCCCGGCCCAAATATTAGTCGTATTGTCTCCTTTCTTTCTTCCATCGACTTAACATTCACTCCGTCGGTCCCTCGCGGCCCTACCTCCGATTTGAAATGAGTTTATAGCCGCACTCGATCACCGCCATCCAATGTACAGTTTCTATTTTAAATTTCTTATTTTCAGCTCCTTTTACTATGAGAAAACAAAAAGTAGTAAAAACTTATTTTTAATTTTTTTTTTTTTAATTTCACTTCAATAATGTACTGCTGGAATAAAATATACACGTTTAGAAACTTTTGTGTATAAGAAGAAACAGGTTTTTATGTATTAATGAAATAAATTATATAAAATGTTTTTTTTTTTTTTTTTTTTTTTTTTTTTTTTTTTTTTTTTTTTTTTTTTTTTTTTTTTTTATTTATTGATATTTACAACTGTACAATATAATATACATTAAGTGATAGTTGATAGTGAATACAATGGCATGTAAATAACTTGTGATGAACTACTCAATAGTAGCACTTCAATAAAAATCTACACTAAAAAGTCTCTGGGCTTCTTTTCAGACGCCTCGGAGGATTATCGGAAATGGAGGGGGAAGCAAGTTGGGAGACTAGTGGATAGGAGTGGTTATGGAGCTTACTATGGAAGGATAGGTATCTGATCGGGCTAAATCAGCAACATATGGAACATTAAGATCTTTATGTATAAGTTTAATGGTCACAAAGTAAGGATCATTGAGGATTTTTCGAAGGAATTTGGATTGTAAGGATTGAATAAGAGAGGAATTGGATAGTTTAGTGGAGCCCCAAAGCTCAACTCCGTACGCCCAGATAGGTCTAATCACAGTCATGTATATTATTCTTTTGTAATTAATTGGGATCTTTGATAGTTTGTCTAGTAATCGGATAGGTTAAATTATATAATTTCAATAAATACTGCCTGGTTCGAGTTCGAGTCCTGCTGCGAGCAGAAAATTTATATTTATATTAAAATAAATAAAATCATGTTTATGTTTGTTGTTACGTTTTCATATATGACTTATTAATATAATAATATGGCATAAAAATTGCCAAAAAAAAAATCTAGAATAATGTTTTGAGTGACTAATCCGGCTTCTTTTGATATAGGTGAAATTTTTTTTTGTTGCGATCATACCACACAGCAATATAAGTATGAATTACTTAATTTAAGTGTTTCTTAATAAGTACTATAATTTCAAAAAAAATTGTTTAGGGGTGTTTGAACAACCTTAAATTTTCTTAGATGAATAGAAAGTACCTTATTTTGTATCTTAAGTAATGATGAAGTATCTACTTACGTGCTTAAGTACTATAAGTTTTTTTTTTTTAAATAGAAAAGTTTAATCAGAAGATTGAAAGAATTTTTTTTTTTTACACTAACAGTCAAACATTTAAAGGGGGAAAAACAGTTGATTTTTTCATTTTATCGGCAAAAAAATATATTTTGAGTGTTCGCGTCTCCAAATACTAGTATTACAAAATAAATTACAACTGTATTTAAAAATATTACCCAACAATTTTAAATTTACGAAATTTCAAATTAATAAGGTTTATATCCGCTCCTTTGAGTTCATTTGTTATTGAATTGGATGGGGTAACGTAAAATTGTAATAAATAATATTTCATCTAAAAATTCGTGACTTAATGTTTTTTGAAATACTGTTTGCTTTCATTACATTAATTATTTTAATAATCTTACAAGGTTTCATATGCCCTGGTTAAAGTATATCGGTACGTTAAAACTTTTAAAAAAATGGAGCTTTCGTACGAGAAAAAGATAGAATCAATTTGGTGTAATTTTCTGCCTACATAATGATTTTTTGCAGAAAAAAAATTTACAATTAGTTTTTAATAAATTGCCCAGTTATAATTGTGTCACAAAACGCCCTACTACTATGTCTTAAAATATTAAATTAATTAGATTAATTCGACAATATTGGAAATATCTGGAAACACCCACACCAAACTATAGGAATATCTCTATTAACAGCCAGAGTAACTGGTCATTTTTGTTGTAAGGTTATTGTTCGTTTATAATTATGGTGTATAATTATTATTTGCGAAAGCCCCCAGTCATTCGTATTAGTTGGTCCTAATCGCTCTTCAATCGTCGGGGAATGAATTATCTCGAAAATATTTTGAAATAATGCTCATAAATATACATATTCAATTTATTTTCTAGTTTTGCCACAGTGGCCATTTATTTATAAACACACACTGTCAAATGCCACTACGCTTTTAAAAAAAATATTCACAAATTACTTAGCCATAAGGAAATATATTGGTTTACAACTTATAATTTTTGTGTATTGATTTTTTTAACAAAATTAAAAATATATATAAAAAACTTTTAAGTACAGATGTTCTTAACCCACTTTATTATTTCCCTTCGGCTACAGATTGGTTAAAATAAATAAAAGAATGTTATGAATGAGGAATATATATATGTATGCAAAGTATGTATTTTATATGTATGTAAGTGAGAGAGGTGTCAATGAGGGTCTCACCGACCCCACACCTCCTGTCATCACATTCAGAGCACTAGCGGTTTTTACAGAATCAATGAATCATGAAAAAACTCGTTCCTTTCAGTGAGTGAATCATTTCGGTTTGATCCCTTTGAAGACTAGGATTAATATATATATATATATATATATATATATATATATATATATATATATATATACACACACACACACACACACACATATATTTAAATAGTGGTACCTTCGTTTAAAAATTTACTATTACAAAAAAATCGATCCATAAGAAAGATAAAAAATCAAACCAAGTATGTTTCATTAAAAAAAAAAAATATATATATATATATATATATATATATATATATATATATATATATATATATATATATATATATATATATAATAAAATTAAGAATATAAATTATATTATACCAACCATCTCAACCCTTAACTTTTTTCATAAATTCCCCAGTTCATTTGTATTGTAGAATTGTAACAATTTAGTGGTAGATACCAATAGCATATCCACCAGTAACATTGTAAGCAGTCTCCAACTCCATATTTTGTAATTATATATAGTTAATTATTGTAACGCATGTTTTTATATATTTATATTGTAGCTATGTTTTGGAATAATCTGTATAATTTATATTATTTTAAACTGTTTTTTCACGAAACGTCACAAAAATAGTTTTTATTTATTGACTGAACCTCAAGGAATTTATCAAACATTTAATAGTGACATATAGTAACAAGAAATATATACATATTATATTATTAGTTTTTAATGAAATAGAGGTTTACTTCGATATCTCGAAGGCATAACTGATGCAAGATCGTTCGATCTGGTTTGCAGACAATTAAGAGATCGTGGGGAGGCAGATTTTATTCAAGCCATGAAGTTTTTGATTTACGTATGTAATAATGTATATTATTATTGCAAACGTAATAAGTATTATTTTGTTATTGAATAAATAAATCTATTACGTCAATTGTCCTGTTTTTTTTCTTGTGATTTTCCTTATTTTTTTGCCTCGGTTAATCGAGGGTTTGGTTATCCGAGCCTATCTTAGGAAAAGAATCCTTTATAACAATTTTTTTTTTTATTTATTGCAAGGTAGATTAAATGATATATAATAATAATTACATATAAGAAAACTAACAAACGTATTCCTTATTAATTGACTTTGGATCATCGATACCCGATACGGTTGTTCTCTCAACCAGTGGAATCGACCATCTAGGAGATTTATTGAATCACTACCTCCCATGGCAGTTACATCGGCCACCTCAGCAAAAAGCAGGAAAGCGGCTATGGGAAAACTGGCTATTTTTAATAGGCTGAAATTTTATGAATAATTTATGATGTTGGGGGGTTAGGGCCGGCTGGTAAAGGGGATTAGGGGATGGGGGAAAATGGATACATTAACCACTAATGAGGCTCACAGCCTAGTTCTCCCTTCCACTCGAACGCAATATAATTCCTTTTGTCCTACGCCATTTATGATTATAACTATAATACTAGTTAACAAAAATTAATTTGGATTGAAGATGCTGTAATCGGATTTAGGATCATAATGAAATGTATATACACAGTATGCAGTAAGCGTCACATCAGATGAAATAATTTTTTATGACTGGCAACTTTTAATCATAGGCAACATATTATGTTGTAGATGGTGAATGCTAATTACTCCTTACTAATTTATTTTTTGAAATAGATTTGGTTGACTATTTTTATCTTATATGGATAGTTATTTGTAATAGAAATTTATTTTTCGGTATCAGTTAATGTTTCCCTAATAGAAAAATTTCGGTATCGAAGCTTCACTAATTTAAACTCAATATCATCCAGCTTAGAATTAAATGAACTCAGTTTCCCAAATATTGTTGCTCCGGACATGTGTTTCCCCGTATAAACCGTTTTTTCTTTTTTTTTTTTTTTTTTTTCCTCTGTCGAGTTTATGATGTTGGGACACATATGCGGTCATAAAGGGATCGGCGAGGACTGGAAAAGGAGGGGGGCGTGAAAAAAAAAATAAAATAAAAAACTGAAGAAAAAAAAGAGGTCTACTGATCCGAATGTCAGTAATAGTGTCCTTATTGATTTATTACCAAAGCTACCTACAATGTCTCTGTCCAACTCCGCTGGGTCCTTGTTTTATGTGCTCGTTTTTTCTTGGCTTTTTCACGCTTTTAAGAGGAAACATAGTAGTCTACTGTTTACTCTCCACCGGCTACGTGCCGTCAAAAGGATTCTGAAGTGTCATAAACACACTCCAATATAAACAATATATATAATATGAAATATCTTTTATAAAATTTTACCAACCATTGTATCTTAAACTTTAATTTTTTGTCCGTATTTAGAACTGATGATGGATGTTTAATATTAGAAACAAGTTTTTCAAATAGAAATAATCCTAATTAATGTGAAAATTAATACATCGATTCTTTGAATTGATCTATCTATACCATCATAGCGATAATCTGAAGTGGTTGATATACGCTAAAAGTTTTTATATTAATTATATTATATGATATTCCACTAATCCCTGTTAAACAGATCCGCTACCTAGGACTCCACTTGGACAAACGTCTAATTTGAAATCCACATACAAGACTAAAACAACAGAAAAAGAAACTGCCCGTCGTTACAGACTACTTCAACATTTACTAGACAAACGTTCAAAGCTCCCAATTAATTACAAGACTCATTTACAAGACTGTGATTAGACCTATTTGGACGTATGAAGTTGAGCTTTGGGGCTCTACTAAACCATTCAATTCATCTCGTATCCAATCCTTACAATCCAAAACCCTTCGAAAAATCCTCAATGCTCCTTACTTTGTGACCAATAAACATATCCTTAAAGATCTTAATGTTTAATATGTTTCTGATTTAGCCCAAGCCAGATACCTATCCTTCCATAGTAAGCTCCATAACCACTCCAATCCACTAGTCTCCCAACTTGTTTCCTCCTCCATTCCTGATAATCCTCCGAGGCGTCTGAAAATAAGATGGCCTAGAGACCTTTTAGTGTAGATTTTATTGAAGTGCTACTAGTGAGTAGTTCTTCACAAGTTATTTACATGCCATTGTATTCACTGTTAACACATTTACTTGTTGTATATTATTTTGTACAGTTGTAAATATCAATAAATGAAAAAAAATATATATATATTATGAATATATAGTTCAATAATAATATTTGTCATACATATATCATGTATCTTCATATCGATGTAGTTTCCTAAATTCTTTTTAAGTTCCTCACTTAGCGTTTCCATTTCTGCTTAAATTATTTTTTTTTTACTCAGCCGAATTATATCATTAATAGCACTTCAATAAATTAAAAAAAATATAAAAGTTTATTGGGCTTTCATTTTTTTTTTTCAGACGCATTGGAGTATTATCGAGAATCGAGTGGTAAGTTGGTAGATATTGGATTCGAGTGGTAACTTCTGTTATGTTATGATTTTGTCAATTAATGTCGTATATACATTTGTACAATTCACTTCAATGTTATGATTTACAACATAAGCACTAATAAAATGCTTGAAAAAATTGTTAATTGCGTGGTTTACTTTCGCCGACAAATACGCAGTTACCCTCAGCTACTGTATTGAGAACGAGGTATTGAGAACAGGTGCCTCTCCAGGAAACATCTTCCAGTTCTGGAACATTTTGCAAAAACTGAGTACTTGTCCTCACGTTGCCTGTTTTTGCTAACGATTTTTTCAAAAGGCTGGGCAAGTGAAAGAGTGGGTAATTGCCCTGAAGGATTGGAGAGAAGGGATGAACAGATAAGTCCATTCCCCTTTAATTGGGCCCATCAATGGAACCTCATCTGTAGCAGACCTCGCACTCCCACGCCCCTTCCCCCCATACGAATGCTCTTGATTATTTAGCCACTTTGATCGATCCTAATCCTTGGAGGAATTAGACCAATTTATATGGCGTTAAGGGGCGAAGAAATAACATGCCATCATGGTCTTCGTTACTGCTAAATTATTTTACTACATTCTGGTTTAGATTGCGAGCTACGGTTCGATAGTTACAAAGAATTTCAATATTTTACACCAATCTAGGAATTATTGTACCACTCTACGACGAATTAATGTAATTTTTTAAAATAAAACCCACCTTCTATGAAGTGAGTATTATAAAAATAATTAAAACGTAACAACATGGAATACAACTGAATAAAGCAGTGGGTTGCTTAGTACTGGACTACTTACAGTCTTGCTAAAAGTCATAGTTGGGAATTGATCGACAAATTTTTATCTTTTATATGAGCTTATAGATTTCTTCGATCAAGAGATTATGCACACACTGCCTCCACTAGATAGTCACAAAAGTCTTTGTATTTTAAATCTTATTGAACACTACTCCTCAAAGTTGAGTTGATTGTTTATAACTGCTTCACCCATCTGCCATTAATTGGATTTGAAGTCGGTATCACTACGGGTTTTCAACTTTTTACTTCATCCTAATTATCAAAGATCCGATATTTTAAAAAATGAGTTTTTGATCTAAACAAGCCATAATCTGATGGTGCTATATCCGGCCTATACACAGAATAAGGCAAAAAGTTTACATCTTCCAGTTTCCACGATTTTTCCTTCGTTAAAGGAGAATGATGTGCAGCGTTATTGTTGAGTTGCGAAATGGCTTGGGTTCCTATTGACCAATGGTGGACTCAAAACTGCATTAACTCAAGTCTATGCAGTTCGCATTAGAAGTTAGAATCCACCGCTCGACTTTCGAAGTTCCAACAAACACAAAACATTGCATTAGTTTTTTTTTCAAACCGAACTAAAGTACGACATTATTTCTATTTATAACGTACTCCTTCTATAGCACGAATTTCTTTAGCGGCTGACTTTACACTTATACCTTTTTTCTTTTGATGTACGCGAATTTTAAAAATGTATTAGACCCCATAAAGCCAACTCAAGTCACAAGATTAGGTTAAGTGAACATTGACAAAAACAGTAGAAACATAGCATTCCTTCAGGTTAAGTGAACATTGACAAAAACAGTGTTTCAATGGACAAAATAGCATTCCTTCAAAATCTCTATAGCAGGTCATCCTCTTAGATTTTTACTAAGAGATTTTACAATACCCTATATGTTGATAATAAGCATATCACGAGTGACCTACAATAACTATGGCATAACGGTCCTCTCGAAATTGGATAAATATTTGTGTGGTGGAGAAACACGTGTGCATCCGTTTGATTGCCCGCATCCTCAGCGGAAGTTTCTAGCGACTAGACAATACCATCAAACATATCGTAGCGTATCCACGTCCAAGCCACAAACAACCCATATGTGTCATGGAGCTCCTATCCGTTCCAGGTGGCTACCGGACCTTAGCCAATTCGTCGCACTGCAAAATTTTAATTGAAACGGACAGCATTTAAATCTGCAGGCCGTATCATGAATATCATCAGGGCAATAAGAATTCATTAATCTTCAATGATGTAATAATATGTTTATGAGAAGCTAGAGATATAGCGTCGTATGAAATCAATGTAAAATATAGACATAGTATATTTAAGAAATAGTATGAACAATATCGTGAATAGAGAGTGGTGATTATAATGCGTATAAGAAACAATGGGATCGCATTTGCCGTCAGTCAGAATGGAGCATACAGCATAACTAATGGGCTTTACTAAAATTAATCAAATCTTAATTTCACTTTGATAGCTGAAGTTAGTGTTTCAAAAAAACAAGGGTCTTGTAAGAAAGTGTCAACATTAGATTCAGGGATTAATAATAAGTTTGAAAAAATTATTATTTACCAATACAAAAAAAACCAAAAAAAAAAACCCTCGTACCATTATGTTTTCATCATGTCCACACTAAATAAATTTTTATACCATTATTTTGCTGTACATTAGGTACCCAAATACTAAAATGTTAGTCTCTTAATGACATAGAATGACTATAGATGTTTATAAATAGTTTTAAAAAAGTAGACTATAGTGAAACATAATGGTTCTCTAGACACCTTCTTTTCTGATTTGTTCCAGAATGAGTACTAGTTGTATATAAATATCACTGATTGTTTATGATATAAAAATTCAAATAGCAAAGGATCCCCTCTAACAGAAGAGGGGGGGGGGAGTATTTGTTTCAGAGGAATTCAAACTGTCTCAGTCGGACAATGTAAACTGTTTTTGTTGGCCGTCGGTCAGACAGTTGCGTGTATCTATAATGGATTTGAATGAGTCAAACAAATATCAGTTGTAGCAACATGTTTGGCGTACTGGCAACTGACGTCAGTGGTGTAACTATAACCAAGGGAGCTAAGTAGATTCTGATTTACTGGCGAGGAGGAGATGGAATATGGAGTTGAAGAGTTTCACGAAGGTGAGAATTGATCGCTAATCGGTTTAGACAAGTGGGAAAGTGTCACCATGTTGCTAACTGCCTTCGAAATATCACGGCGCCTATCACTCCTATACTGCCAAGTAATTAGTAACTACAGATCCTATTCAGAACAATAGAATATAAGAAACGATACTTTCTTTTATTCCATAATATTGGTCCATCAAACCGTCTCTGCCCCTAAATATTTCGATTGGTTTCAGAGTTTAGTGCACTAAAAATTACTTGAGGTACGCATGATAGTAATCGGAAAATAATCAAGAAGATTAGGTTTAAATCCCGCATTTAAAAAAGATAGAAGATTGTCATTTTATTTTCTTTCACCTAAAGAAAAAAATAGGCACTTTCTAGGAAAGCAGTGAATATGAACTAAAATGTAAAGACTATGAAGCTTAATACTTGGAAAAATCTGGATCAGTAAATCAAAGATTAAAAGAACATATTAAAACATACAATTTTAAGACTCAGAATTCCAACTTCTAGGATTTTGGATTGAACGAGATGAATTCTAATGTTTAAAATCCGTAAACCCTTCCTATAGTTATGCTATCTTCGCCCTTAGTTCTTCTATTAATATTTTGAATACTTGATATCGGCCCATTGATTTTGAATGGGCCTGAAAATCAATCCTTTATTATTCGTGCTGCCATATTTTGGAATTCCTTGCCCATTTCAATTCGCAATGCTTCCCCTCTCACTTCTAATGAACACACTTTTTAGGCAATAAACGTTTTTAATTTTTATGTCTACCTTACATTTTTAGAAGTATATGACTTTTAATCTACCGAAGTTTCTTTCTGAAATGTACGCAGCCAGGCAATAATACCTCTTATTGAAATTAAATTTATTCCAAAGTACTGCAATATTTGTTTCAAAAGATGAATCCCTAAAAAAGATTAATATTCGTAGCTATTTGCATTAAATTTTAAAAGTAATATTATGCCAGATAAAGTAATTTGCAAATTACCATGGTGTCGTCAAGACGCTGAATTTCCATTTGCTTCTTTATGGCAAGATCTGCATTAACGGTAACTTTGAAGCCTAGCTGCAATAGTGCAGATATACCTCACATAGTTTCATAAATGGAAATGAATTACTTTAGACACGAAGAATGCACCCTTACTAAAATGACGTGAGCAAATTGTAACTACTTTACAAATTACAAAAGTAATGTCCCCGTGAATTTAAAAATAGTACGGTCTCCTCTCCAATATAGAACAGCTACAGTTCCCTGTAATTATAGGGATTACCAAAGGAGAAGGGAAATTGGAAATTAATAGCACTAATGAACTATCACTTTCTATTTATACGAAGGCTTTCTCCGAGCTAGTTACTGGCCACATCAGCACCCACTTCTCCCCCCCCCCCCCCCCCTCCACTACATAAATATTTTTACAAATATGTAATATGAATATGTAATTTCATAAAAACGTCAACTAAAGAAGGTATCCATTATTTCAACAATCGGGTACCTATATTGAGGTATATACTGTTAAGTCTGCAGCAGATCATTTACAATACAATATCCGGATCCATCAAATCACATTCGCAGGAATTATTCATTAGAGATTTTTTAACTAAAATTCGTGGTACCAGTCTTAAAAGACAAGAATCTGCACGTTTTCGGCTACTCCAACTTTTACTAGAAAATCGTTCAAAGCTCCCAATAAATTACAAAAGACTAATATACATGACTGTGATTAGACCTATTTGGACATAAGGAGTTTAGCTTAGGAGTTACACTAGACCTTTCAATTCTTTTCGTATCCAATCCTTACTTTCCAAAATTGTAACATCCTTAATGCTTCTTATTATGTCACAAACAAACTTATCCAAAAACATCTTAATGTTATATATGTTGCTGCTTTGGCACAATCCAGATACCTATACTTTCATATTACCTCCACCCCCTTTTCAAACCCACTAGTCTCCAAACTTGCCTCACACTTCCGATAATCCTCCAATGTGCCTGAAAAGAACCTCCAATGTGCCAAGAGACTTTCTAATGTAGATCTGATTGTAATGCTACTGGTGAGTAGTTCTTTACAGGTTATTATAACCATTTTCATGCTTTATATAATGTATACAGCAGTAAATATCAATAAATAGTTTTTAAAAAAAAGGAAAGACAAATTCAAAAATAGAAATTCCAAGAAATGGCAACAATACAGAGTAGGGAACCCGGAAATTTTGTACATATGAATATACAAACTATTTACGACTCAGTCTTCCCTCGGACGTTAACCCATCGGGAAACATCGCTTCAATAATAACAACCGAATCATGTTCCAACATTTCGCCGAGTGATGGTTACACCATTCCGTGTAGTTTCGTTCGAATTCCCCCAGTCGACTCATCTTTTTAGTGTGTAAATATTTTATGCGTTATTCATTTTTTTAAGATCTTAAGTTATTGTTCAATAACTTAGGCATTCATGTTTCTTATCTGTAAAAAAATAATTTTATTTTATTACAAAAATTATTTTGTTAATTTAAACTTCCAACAATTTGCTGAATAAAAGTTATTATTAAAAAAATAATGTAATATTTAGGACGAGGTTGGAATTCAAAATTAATTAATTAAATGTAATTTCCATTAATTAAATTGTTCATGAAAAAAAAAAATATCACGTTTCATCTTTTAAAGGTGTTATTTGAGGAATACTCTTAAGTCATGAATTTTTCTTTTCTTTTTTTTTTTTTGAGTATTATTGTAACGGCAATGTTTAGCATCCAAACCCACCGCCTTAATAACAAGTGTTGTAGGTTAAATTGTTCTTGAAAGATGCTGACATTCATTGCCTTTCGGTTCGAAAATTGGCAACGCTCACGAGGGATTTAACAACCGTGTAGCTGAAATCTGCAGCCGCTGCGTCATTCAGAATTAAATCTTTGATTATCAATCATTGCGGATCAGTATACCTCTTGAATCGGTCTGTAGTTAGCATCCTTTGTTCAGAAATTCTGTAAGCATCATACGAAATACCAATATTACACAGAATATAAACGTTTTATTACGGGAAAACAAACGATTCAGTTTCATAGAAAGCATATAATTGCTAATTATAACGCGTGAGGTGAAAATTATATACGTGTAGATGCCCCTGATGTTTTACTTTAAAAAAAAAATTAAATTCGTTCATTTAAATTATCTGTTAATTCTAAATATTAAAAAAAAAAATATTACTCATTATCGTAAATAAAAACTTTTGTTTTGTTTTTTGAGTATTTATGACTACATGTTTTACCATTGTTATTTTTTTGATATAATTTGTTTAGATAGGACAATTATACAATATTCTAGGGTTTTTCTACCAAGAATCGATTTCTAGGATAGTTATGTGATACCTGATTGTGTAATTATTATACACCGATTCTTCTCCTTATGTAAAAACAAAAAAATGTACACTAATTTTTTTAGGTATTATATCACTACTGCTTGTATAGAATTTATAATAATGTTCTCTAAAATTAAGGATTGATCAGTTACCGCAAAGTAAAACAACGTAAAGGTTATAAATTTAAAATTTTGTAAATGCTCTGTAAGCCCTGGTTGAAGAATTATATTTTTAGCCGAGAAAAAAAAAAAAAAATTATTTGCTGGAATTTTTGCCTGTTAGTACATTTTGCAATAAAAATTTATTTAAATTTAACAAAAATTTAACCTAACTGAAACCTTCCCCCTTTCACTATGGATATATTTCGGATATCTGTTAGATCTCCTCATATACCATTGATTTTTTGTCTTACATTTTTGAAACTTTAGTATCAATAATCCATGTAACATAGAGCTGATGTGTTGAAAATTTTGTATGTTTCAGAACTGAAAATTAATGTTTAACATTCGAAACTAGTTTTCTAATCAAATAAATGTAATAGAATGATGGTACTGCACAATAGTGCTACATACCAATCTGATGAAACTACTATTTCAGTTTCAGGTACCGGTTCGAAACAGCTTGATGTCGCTCAACAAACACCGGGCCAAAACAAAGACATTCTTTCTGTAAGCAAGGAAAAATAAACTAATATATTTTTGGGGAGGAGGAGAACTCACCCCGAATCGTCCATAATGAAATTTAAGGAGAGCTGGGTAAGAATACAGATGAGATGTTTATTCTAGCAATTAGTAGACCCCGGCCTCTCCTTTTGTTTTATATGTGGAAATAGCGGCAGGTATTCTAAAGGGGGCCAGCCATCTTGAATAATTATCTTCACTCAGTTGAGGGGTGTTTTCGGTCGTTAAACTCATCGGGGCCACCCTATCTCCACCGCTCCCGGAGGTTTTGATCATTTTCCGAAATTGGCTTGTAATATTAGAATTTTTATTAGGTGTCTCGTTTAGTTTTTGCAACTTCAGTATGGAGCAATAATCATAACCCCAGAGGTTCGATAGCGAAATAGACAATCATTACTAATAACAGGAATCCGTCAAATCCTACCTAAACGCTTAACGTGATCCTTCCACTTATACCTCTGTTAATCTCTCATCTAACAAAGTAAGCAATACCTTTAGCAATTGGATAAAAAAAAGCTCAGCAACAACTGAGAAAAATATACAACTTAAATAAAATTTTTTTTTTTTATATATCAATTTATTGAAATTTACAACTATACAAATATGTACATCAAACAAATGAGCTGATAACGATTACAATGACATGTGCCAACTTGAAAAGAACTACTCATCAGTAGCGCTTTAATACAATTCTACACTAGAGATCTCTAGGCCATCTTCTTTTCAGACGCCTCGGAGGATAATCGGGAACAGAGTGGGAAGCAAGTTGAGAAACTAATGGATTTGAGTGGTTATGGAGCTTACTATGTAAGGATAGGTATCTGGTGTGGGCTAACTCAGCAACATATGGAACATTACGGTCTTTATGAATAAGCTTATTGGTGACAAAGTAAGGGGCATTTAGGATTTTTCGAAGGATTTTGGATTGTAAGGATTGGATACAAGGTGAATTGGATGGTTTAGTAAAACCCCAAAGCTCAACTCCGTACGTCCAAATAGGTCTAATAACAGTCATGTAAATAAGTCTTTTGTAATGAATTGGGAGGTTTGAACGTTTGTCTAGTAAATGTTGAAGTAGTCTTTAACGACGAGCAGTTTCTTGTCGCTTTAGTCTTGTATGTGGATTCCAAGTAAGACGTTTGTCCAAGTGGAGTCCTAGGTATTATTAGTATAGGTATATTCCTGTTCAACAGGAATTAGTGGAATATCATTAAAGAATACTGTAGGACAGAAAGCCGTAGGTTTACGACGAAGGATTTTTTTATTAAAAAAAAAAAAATATACCTTATTTCAATTAAGGTTTGAACCAAATAAAAAATAATTTTATTTATTATTTTGTGAATGATAAGGGAATCAGGTTTTACATATATTATTATAAATATATTATATTAAATAAATTATATTAAATATAATTATAAAAATATAATACTAAAAACTGCTTATTATTACATGGAGTATAATGTTTCCAGTAATGTAGGAGGCGCGGTAGCTCAGTGTGTAAGACACTTGACTACCATGCATCCGGGCCCGAGTTCGAGTCCCACTGAAGGCAGAAAATTAATGTTCTGCTATATCGGCCGTGGATCGACTTTGAGGTCAGGAAATCCTCCTGGAGCACACTCAGCCTCGTTAAAATGGGTACCTATAATTGGGGAAAAACCTGCCGGTTGAGCGAGTCTTCTGGGCAAAACTCGTTTCACAACCGTTAGGCCAGAAACAGTACTACCTTGCGTAAATACTGAGCCCCAGACTCTTTATTGGTTGTAATTGATGTTTCTTTTTTTATTGAAAGTTAAAAATAAAAAATTTGAATATAATTTTATGTAGTAAACACCTCAATATACCTTTGAAGAAAATAGTCTGTCAGTGAATACTGTGTACAATAGTTCAACTAATGTTTTAAAACAAATTTCCAATTCATTTAACCCATAAAAAGGCATACATCTACAGATAGAACATTTAACATTAAATTCTCAAAATAAAATAAAAATAAAATAAATTTAAAAAATACAAATACTTATTAATAAATAGGACTGATGAATTATTTATCACTGCTTTTGAATTTTTTTTTAATTAAAAGACTAGTTCCGCATGTTAAACATCCATCATCAGTTTAAATAACATACAAAAATTTCAAAACATCAGTACTTTGCAACATCGATTGTATTCATAATTTTTTAAGGTAGCATGTTTAGTTTCATTTCTTAGATTAAACAAAATCAATCTGTCGAGCAATGTGGTGGTGCTTTGAAATATTTGTATGTTTTTAAACCTGATTATGAATGTTTAACACTCGAAACTAGTTTTCAAATAAAAGCAATTACAATATAACTGGCAATTTATTCGTCAGGGTAAAATTATATTTAAAATTTGGGATTTATTTAATATACTCCATTTCAAAGTTGTCTAACATAAAATTCTAAATATCAATAAATAAATTTTAAAAAAAGTTTGTCACTGAATTTAAACTATTTTTTTAAACAATATTTTTAAAATAGTCGCAATTAATTCTTTGATAGAGTTTTATTTTTTTTAATTTTTTAGTTTAAATATTGTTTTAATGACAAATCCATGACACCTAAGATCATTATAGCTACAATCTATAGGAAGTAATAATATTTTTATCATTTTAATTCCCTGAGGCTAGCCTAGCTATGATCTAGCCGAGTGAATGGCTGAGACTTTCTAAATCCATATAATAATAACATACGTGTTATTAGCGCTTAAAGAGGATCAGTAATGAAAATAAATAAAATACCGAAAATGAGGTATTTCTTTATATATGAATCAAGAAAGCTAAGAAAGTAGCTTAGATTCCGAGTTCTATGTTAATATACTTTGTACCTGGCGATTGTTATGTGAACAATTAAAAAATATTAAACCGTTAACTTAACTACGAGATCTGTTCTATCCGCATCCTGTTAGAGCAATAAAAGTTTCCCTTACTGCCAGGGTTATGTTTTGCGGTTGGCTTTGCAGGAGGAAAACGTTTTATTGCACAAATTCAAATACCTATAAAGTAAACAGAAAGGAAAGGTGGGGGAGAAGAAGAGGAAGGAAAAAGAAAAAGGAGAGTATGAAATAAAGAACCAGTTGTAAAGGGAATAATAAAACCGATTTGAGGTTTCCGGCGACACTGGCTGAGCCCATACATATATGTATCGAAGTGTGTGGTGACAGCAAACTGTCGGTAAATCTGCCTTCGTCTACTTGTTTTAAGATCAGACAATAACCTGTACTTAGGATTCATTCGTGAAGTATATGGAAGCATCCTGTCTCGTAGAATTTTGTATATTTATTAGTTATTCGACGGCTTCCTTCTTTGTTCTTTGTTTAACTATAGCCTTCAAGTCTAAACGCTACACTTAATCAGAAAAAAAAAATATACACTACAAATAAATTGTAATAAATTACAATGGTTCTTCCTATCTAGCTATTTACTATTTGTATCAGAGTTTGGGCAAAATTGAATAATTTGAAAAATAATTTCCTGGAATTAACCATTAAATTTAATCATGATTATAATTAGGTGATTGATTCCAGGAAATTAGTTTTCAAATATTTAATCATGATTATAATTAGGTGATTGATTCCAGGAAATTAGTTTTCAAATATTTAATCATGATTATAATTAGGTGATTGATTCCAGGAAATTAGTTTTCAAATATTTAATCATGATTATAATTAGGTGATTGATTCCAGGAAATTAGTTTTCAAATATTTAATCATGATTATAATTAGGTGATTGATTCCAGGAAATTAGTTTTCAAATATTTAATCATGATTAAATTTTGCCCAACACTAATTTGTATTTATAAAAAATTAGAGATGCTTTTGAACTCTCGAATATAAAACTTTAAATGGGACCAAAACTTCGAAAAAAACCTTTATAACACCTTTTTAATAGTATAAGATTAAACTATATAATTCATAATATATATTTTTTTTATAATTGTCATTTCCTCCTAAAAAAATATAAAGAAATTAAAATTTTATTAATTATTATTCATTAGTTTATAATCCATTATAATATTATAAACATACTTTTACTAATTTAATACTTTTTTTTTTTAATCAATAATACAGCGTAAGAACAAGATTTTTTTTACTATTAAAACTTAAAGTACAAATAAAAAAATATTTTGAAGATTAGAATTTTTTTTCCGAACACACCTTAAGTATTACAAATCACGGACAAACGTGTATTTAAACAAAAATCACGTGCTTTACTTGTCACATTAATTAATATATATATAATTACCACAAAAAAAAAATATATATATATATATTTTTTTTTTTTTGTGGTAATTATAGTTTTAATAAATTATAAATAATAAGATGTTTTTTACTATATAGCTATTTGGTATTTTAATTAAATTTTAGAGACGGTTTTAGAACTCTTTTAAAGGGGATAAAATTTACGAAAGAAATTTTGTAAAGAACCAAAATCAATTTTAAGAAGTTGTTTGACTCATTAATAATTAATGATTATCAAATCATTTATGAAAATATAAGGGTAGCTCAGTGGGTCATATTCTAATTGCTTGCTCCCTCTTTGGTTACCCTTTAATATTGGAAAAACCTGGAATTTGATCCTGATTGCTGACCACAATACCTTGTTTATACGTCGGTACTGAAACAATAGTTCCTAGCCCTAGACAATTCACAGGTTATGTAATGTACTAACGATATACACATTATTTATTATACTACTTATTTATATTATATTTATTTTATTTGTTTATATTATTATTATTATTTTTATCTGAAAGCAATATGGTAGGGTAGACGCGACTACAAAACGCGACAGGGTGTACAACTCATTTCGCACTAAATCTTCATTAAGAGAAATTTAAAAATTTGTTGGGGTGTTAATGAAAGCGTTGTATAAATGTTCAACTTTCGTAAAATGGTAGTAGCATACCGGCTCACCGCCTCGCCTTCTTAAGCTGCGCCTTCATTCTTATTCTTCACAACATGACAGTATGAATGTCAATACCAAGTCTTGAATCGTTGCAGTGTTTTTTTTTTTCATTTTAATAAGGATACTTTTAATAAATAAGAGGAAATTAAAAATATGTCTATGCATTACATTTACTGATATCCTTTATAATAAAGAAAATCTGTATAAAATCTTCAAATAAAAGAAGATAAGTAATGCAAAAGAGACTAACCTGACGCACCTGTTTGAACTGCTCTTCGAAACTCCAAGTTTGCTGAGATCCTGATGAAGATTCGGAACTGTGTGATGAGGCGGAGCTGTGCGTCGGTTGTGCCGGGTAGGCTGGTGCGGGCGGGAGGAACGGGTGCGGGAACGGGAACGGCACCGGGAGGGAGAACGCAGGCGGCCCTGGAGCGGTCTTCCCTTCCTCTCTCTCCTGTAACAAAAAATAAAATCATACAGTTAGCAAGATACCGTTAAGTTAGCATACACAAAGTTACATAAAACTATCTTATCTTTGTACACTTGTCGACAAATACGATTTCGTGTGAAACAGTTTCAGCTTAACACTACTTATTCGATGATAATAACTCAACTTTCTTAACATAAAAAAACCGAATCTCCGATAATGTTAAGATATAGTTACCAACAATAGCTTCATAAGACGTCCACCGTTTCTCTTCCCAAGCATGCATGATATATGTTGGTCATTGACCAGTAGGTCGAAAATCCAAAGAAATCAACAACAAAATCAGAAGTATCAAGCAAATGAGAGGAATTCTGAATCTAATGGATTGTGAAGAAACTACTCATTTTCACCTTTATCTAATGATAAAAATATTAATTTTTTTAAATTCTAATTTTTTAAAAATCTATCTAATCTAAATCCCTATTCATTTTCATATATCCATATAATCCTCCTCGCAGGTTAAAAATTCAGTGGTCTCGAGATCTATTGTAAAATTCGACATCGAGTCCAGGCAATAGTCCGCTGATAGAGCAGCAAAAGGATCTCCTTGGAACTGGCTTGTCCCTCCATAAAAGTGGGGGGACAGGTTTAGTTCGATGATCCCTAGGCAAAGGGTACATTTGTGTATAGATCATGATGGTACTTTTAAATTTTAATTTAATTTTTATTTACTATCGTTATTGTTTTCTTTCGGTTACATTTAGTCATCCATGTTGCCATCTTTGAGGCAGACTGTAATACTTACTAAATAAATATTACTTTTACCCTAAACCAAAAAAAAAACAAACATGTTTTTAAAACCATTTTTTTACCAACACCTTGCAAAATTATCGGAAAGTAAATGAGAGGCAAGATTTGAAATAACTGCGTATCGTGTTTGTAGATAGTGAGTATTTGGTTCGAACTTAAACAGCAATTTTATGTTAATGTCATTGAGACATAACCAGAGGATGACATTGTAAAGGATTCAGTATTCATTCATTTTAGTTTTTTGTATGTTCTTTATCCAGCCTAAAATATGCACACGCCCTATCAAGTATATTTTTACAGGGTAAAGCTCGTGCAGCTCCAAGTTGTCTAACTACTAAAGTTTTCCCAATCTGAATAATTTAGCTTCGGCCAAATAACATTTACTGTCCTTAAGCATACTTTTATTTTATTTTAATGTGAACCGCAGAATTCGAAGGCTGTGACTCGCTAGCGAGTTTTTTGTGCCAAACTAAATATTTAAAACTTCTGAACCAATTGATAAGCATTCCGTCTTACGTAGCCTAAATCTTTGATATTTCTACTCCTAACTTGTATAAATTTGAGATATTAAATTTAAATAATAATGATTAGATGATTCTCATTCTGCGGGAATAAAAAAATAAAGGCAATGAGTCTTAAAACAAGCTTCAAAGGAATGATTATTAAATTTTCTATGTTAGGAAAATTCTATCATTACCGTTGGCAAATCACATAATCTGGGCAGAAGTTGCCTCATTGACTTATCGCTAATAAACTGCCCTAATATCAAACATCTGATGCATTGATATTATAGACAATGACCCTCAATCCTCCTATCTTGTTTTAAGATTTCTATAATATTTTTTTGTTGTTCGGCATATCTTGTCTCATATTTTTGTAGTCGGTTTGTCAGCATAGGAAGATCCTCTGCACGGTAATCGAAAACAAGATAGCCAAGACGGCAATCGAAAACAGAGATAGCCAATGAACAATTTATTCACTAACTTTTAATCTACGCATTATATAGTATATAAAGGGCCATGAGCGATATATATTTTGAATAATATCTGATCAATTGACACTTAATACAAGCTAGAACCCAGCGATGTTACACTTTTTTGTGCGGATCTAAATAAATAATTCTTCCTTAAAACTCTTACCTCGATGAACCAAATGTTACAAAATTAATCGATATATTGTTTTTATATTTTTAGAATTTTATTTTTCCTATTATTAAGTTTTTTATCATAATTAACAAATATTTTAATATATGGTAAACTAGTTTCTTATATTTAATTTGGATTATAAAATATTCCTTTTTAACTTTTGCTATACAAACAGGTGTTACGTAAATGAGACTGATTAATTTTAATGGCGCGAATTATGATTCATTCTGACAACGATTGCGACTTCACTGATTAAGCCGAGCTATGGCAGTATTACATTTATCTATTCCATGAAGCTGGTGAGTAAATAAAAATATTTAAGAATATTATATTCGCGTTTACAATAGAACAAAGTCAAGGAAATAGTATATGCACAAGAGGTCAGTTGAAAAAAATAAGAGATTTACAAATCCGAAAAGAATTCCTCCAAAAATACGTTGAAGTAAGCGAACTCCGCGATGTAAACAAGAATGCCCAAGTACGCAAAAGTTTCGCTTACGTTGTACAACACAACTTGCCAGGCAAAGTCTTCAGCTTATGTGACCGACCAGACAAAACATTACAACAAAAAATACCTTCGGAGTGACGAAGCAATCGTCACTGTTTGCAATATCATTCGGGTCGTGGGTTTGCCGAGCTTCCGTCTTTCCAAGAGGCGGCTGACTGAAGTATACTGAGATTACTATGTAGGATAAATGAAAAAAATATTAAAAGAAGCAATGTGAAGTCATAAATTACAGTTGTTTTTTTTTTTATTAATCTTTATAATCGAAGTTGCATTTAATTTTTTTCTGAATAAATTTAAATGCGTATCAGTCTGTCTTGATGTTAAAACTGAATATATATTTTAAAAAATGTGTAGCTTGAGGATAATAAGTAAAAAATAATAAAAAAACAGTGTCAGCGGTCAGTGAGACCACCGGTGTAAGCGAAGCTTCTAATATCTTAATAATAACAAAAAATATATTGTTACGCACAATAAAAAAAAGCCCTTGGCCTTATATGTATTTCAATTACAAACTCTAGTACAAAACATGCGTCTATATTACGAATAAATTATTTGGAGGTTATATTTGTTTTTAAATCAAAGTTTTTGCAAATATAAAAAATTAAACATAGCTATAATAATAATAATGAATGAGTAAGTAGTTTTAACATATTATGAGGAATAGTATTAAGGAAAAAACACCAGGCGATGAGTCTATGAAATTTTATAGTTTATTTACTTCCAATAAACACTGCAAACACAACACTACTCAAAAAACTTTTAAATATTTATCATTTATTTGAAGTTAATTTTAATGTATACAATTTTTATTAAATTGTGTACTTTTAATCACAAAAACCTTATATATCAGTTTTATGAATAAAATACTGTCTTTTTGTAAATAAAATACACTGAATGTTTTTTAAGGAAAAGTATAAAAAAATGGAATACATAGTGGATTTTTTAAATAAGTTGTAAATTACAGAATTTCAATATAAAACATAAAATCACTAAACTAGGCCAATTATTACCCTCTAATTATCTTTATTTAAGTTCCGTATTATGCCAAAGTTCTTCGACGCTTAAGATCATTTAACTATGTGCGAAATACCCATGGCTGTAATGATGATTTAGTATTGTTGGGTGTAGATGCGAAAGCCATAAAAATAAAGAAACATCTCTAATGGATCCTGGCAAATAATTAGGTCTAGAAATAAATAGGGATAAAATAAAATATACGGTTAACAGTAAAACCGGTAATGACTTCGTTAAAGTCCGACCTTATTGGTTTGAGTTTCGGCGGGATCTTGTGAACGTCGCTGTAGCCAGCCAGCCCTCTCTACACGGCTCTGTGAGCTAATTCTTATTAGTATTACACGATATTATTGAAGTTATAATTATGTAAAACATAGCAATAGTAATTAATATATATTTATAATTATATGATTGATGTTCTATATATAAATAAATAAATATATATAAAAACATTAGAAAAACAGTGCGCTATGGAAAGTTCAAGGTCAACGGGACCGTGACCACTTCATCGGAAAATACGGACTGCCAAAATTTATGTGGAAATATAAAATAGAACGTAAATAAAAAAAAGTGTTTACATAATTTAAGAATAAAAACCTCTAAATCAAGGTAAGACATAATTGCTTCATAAGATTCATTTTCGGGGTCTCCACACGTTCTCACATCTGCTGGTATTCCGAACTCCAGTGGCTTTATCCTGATTACTGACGACAAAACTTCCTTAAAGCTTTTATGTTCCGACCATAATATCCCCAACCATAAATAATATTCCAAACCCACCTACATTCACGATCTTGCACTCCTCTTCCTATCTCTTGAATATAAGGACTTTGCCTACAAATTCTCTCAGAACTGCTTCTTTAAAAAAATCTTTTATAATTCGTGCATCCTTATATTAGAAATCATTACTCATTTTCATCCCTACTTTTTTATATATTGTTAATATATTCAACTCCACAATCAACAATATTCAGAGCATGCATAAATGTAAAAATTACAAAAAATTTAATTGAATACAAATTATTTAATTCTGGTTTTTACATTATTACAAATATATATGAGGGATAGTACATTACTATTCGTAGGAGACAAATGTTCCGAATGAAAATAATGTTTGAATTCAAGACGATAGACTAATAGTTCTGTGTCTATACCATGGCTAACAACTTCATTGTTCTTCTTATTATTTTTGTATCTAGGCACATTTAACGATTGTCGTAAATGCAAGAAGTGGGTGAATCAAATATATAGACACAAAAATTATAAAATAGTAATAATAATAATTCAATGGAATGGGATTTATAGGAAACTAGAACTACAACCAACGAGGCTCCAACTGTCGACACTACTGTTACTCTGCAAAAACTTATCTCATTCAGGAGAAGGGTGTGCCTAAGGAAGTGACTACCAAAACCCAGGTCAGATTAAGGCTGTAGGCAGTAATACTTATTTTCAGTCCAATCAGCCTTGGATCGTCCAACGGGCCTCAAAAAAAAAAGTGGCGACCTGACTCTTCAAACTTTGATCGTGATGCTGACAACCTCCTGATAATGCTGTTCAGAATAGGAATGGTTCGAAATACTTTTTGAGTTTAATCCGGACAAGGTGCTTTGTGTATAAATTTTGTATTCAAATTGTTGCCCTCCATTATGGATTCAATTAATTGCAGAACCGCAATGAAGTGTCTACTCCACGCCGATGGTGATAAGAGCTAGTCCAGTTGGTTTAAAATCTGATGGTGATAAAATAAAAACTAATCTTTATTTTGATACAAACATTCATCTGATAATATCAGAAACCAATAGAAAAAGAAGTATTAATTATAATTACTTAAAAATGAAAAGATAGCCTAAGAAGAGGTTCCATAAAGTTTAAATATGGATGATTATGTTGATATCTATTCCGTGATTTTGTTTGCGGATGAACATTACATAGAAACAAGAATTTTAAGAAGAAGTTTATTTATTTAGGAAGGATTGTTAGCTCAGTGGATAAGGCACTTGACTACCATGTTCCCGGGACCGAGTTAGAGTTCGGCTGAAGGCAGAATTAATTATCTGTTATTTCAGTCGTGGATCGCCTTCGAGGTCTGGATACCCTCGCATTTGTGGGTAACTATATTTGGGGAGAAAAAACCCTGGTAGTAGTGCGTGATTTTGGTCAAATCTCCTTTCCCAACCATCACAGTAACAGTACAACCATACCATAGTATGCTAAGCCCCTTTTTAAGTTGTAGAGCTTAAGGTTTTTTGTTTTTTTTTGCTCAGAAAGCAATCAAAGTAATGTAGCTAATGGAATGTTTGATATGGATTACCTTCGTAAGATATAAAGCCAAAATATTTAACGTTAAAACCGACACCCATCGATGTAACCTTTCCTCGAAGTTTAAATGACAGTATTTAGTAGAGCAGCCGACCGTAACTAATGAGAGGATTCTAGAAGGTCATATAATTTGCGGAAATTTGATTTCTCAACAATGTGAAACAATGATGATTTAGAGATTTTTTAGAAGTATTATTTAGGAGAGAATAGCAAGGAAGAGAAAGAGGAAGGACAGAGGCCATTTTACAGTCCATCCAAAAGCAACTTCATTACTGCTCAGAGATTGATTATCTTAATAATATATAAAAGAATAAATATAAGTACATTAGTGTATGTGATACCAGAGGGAGCGTATTCTGCTCCTTGGTGAGTCCAATGTTTTGAAAGACGAGAACCTGCCGAGTAGTGGATTCAACCTCTTTGAATACGAGCCGCTTACATGAATCCATTACCCTTAATTAAGAACAAAGCGGATCATAGTTGAGCATCGCTAATGTTGAGCAGCATTAAACGCTAAGGGGGGGGGGGGAGAAAGAAGGAGAAAGAGGGATTCCTGACAATCGACATGGACTCTTTAATTTCACGGTGGCGGAGCCCGACAGTGCCGCCTGGGAAAGAGGGTTTTATTATCTGTTTTAGAGGCTGGCTACAGATTGGATCCTGGTTAAGTATAGTGTACCAACTGCTCTTCTCGGAACCGCCGTCTTTGCTGAGCCCCCACCTATCCTAATATAATTAGCTATATTTTTATAAATACATAATCCCTGGCTAAGAAAAGAAATCTGACCGGCGATTATAACATTCAGTGGAGCCAAATCGTGAAAAAAGTGAACATTCCTTGGTTGTTCATCTTAAAAAAAAAAGAATCGTCCTTTAATTTGACAAATAGGTTAACCTTTAAATTTTATGCTGTTAATAGACGCGTGTATTATAATACGCACTACATTTACACTCAATTAACCGAGTCTCGATCAACCAGGCCTTCTCATATTTTGATTCCATTTTGGATCTCATATTTTGGATTGGGGCAAAAATAATTCAGGTTTTAAACGTAGTTATTGAATATTTAGTTTAGGCAAGTGTTTCCCAATTAGGATTTAAGAATTCATTTCCACTTCTATTGGAATTATTATATTTTAAAAACTAGTTTTAAATGCTAAATATTTTATCTTTACTTTAAAACAAAATTTTTAAAACATCAGCACTTTGCTACATGGATTATATATACTTAAGTTTTGAAAAATGAAAGGCAGGAAATAAGATACATTGGTACTCACCTGAGGAGATCTAACAGATATCTGAAATATATCCATAGTGGAAGAGGAATGTTAATTTTTTGGGGGTTTTCCATTCCTATTGGAAACAAAGTTAAATATTTCCATTAGTCCCACTTTAAATTTGTTTCCATTAGGCACAGGAAAACCGACTAGTCCTAGGGAAAACCTGAAGGATTACTCTAAACATTCCCTTACACTCAGCAGATTGAGTAGGTCCTCATATCTTTCAGAAGCTTTTTTTCATCTCTTTAGTTGAGTATGAACATGTTCGATTCTTTTGCCTTTCATTTTTTTTTTTTTTTTTTTTTTTTTTTTTTTTTTTTTTTTTTTTTTTTTTTTTTTTTTTTTTTTTTTTTTTTTTTTTTTTTTTTTTTTTTTTTTTTTTTTTTTTTTTTTTGCATGTTTTTAGAACTGAAGACGAATAAACTTCAAAACTAGATTTAAAAAAAAAATAGAAAGGGCAAATAATTTATCAATATTAATTTAGTTTTTGTTTCTTGGGTTGAAACTTTTTTTTTTAATTATTACGTTTTTTTATTTAAGTTGTGTTTTTTCTCTGTTGTTGCCAAGTTATCCACTTGCTAAAGCTGTTACTTACTATAAGTTGATATATTACCCTGTTAGCCTGTAATGCCAAGGACTCTGCCTTTTGTAATAGAATCATAAGCTACAATAATGAGACACATATTTACCATGCAATCTCAAAATATTGCAACAGCCCTTTTCTCTCCGCTTCGTCCATGACCGAGCATACAGGAAAGGCATCATAACACTGACAGCTGTGAAGAAAAACCCTTCCATTCATGATACTGAGGCTCTCGCCTTAGCTTGTCTTTTATTTTCGTCAAGTCTCTACACACCGCTGATAAGGGCATTTTTATGTGGACGCGAGTCTCTGGTTACAAATGCGTCAATGGATCCTTGCCGAGTGGGTATTAATGTGTGAAAAATCCACAAATAATATACAACTGTATCCAAAACAGGTTATTCAATTTACGTCAATTTGTTAAAGCTATTTATTAAAATTCATAACCATATACAATAAAATAAAAATACGTATAGCGAATACTCGTAATGATATGTCAATTGCTGGGAAAGCATCTATCCATTGCTAGTAATTTCTACATTACGAAATCTCCATACCATCTTCTTTTCAGACATCTCGGATTGTTTTCTGGAATAGAATGGGAAGCAAGTTAGGATTTCTAGTTTGGGCTAAACCAGCAACACGCGGTACATTAAGATCTTGGATAAGTTTGTTAGTGACAAAGAAACATAGGGATTTTTTGAAGGATTTCAGATTGTAAAGATTGGATACGAGACGAATTGCATGATTATATAAATGAGTCTCTTTTAATTAATCGGAAGGTTTGAACTTTTGTCTAATTAATGTTAAAGGAGTCGAAAACGATAGAAAACGACTTTTAGTTTTAGTCTGGTATGTCGTTTTTCTAAAATTTGTCTAAAATCAATGCTCTTCCACCTTTCTAAACTTAAATAATATCTAGCAACATAAATATCTTACAAATAGAACACTAATCTAGTACCTCACCTTAGCAGGAGCATAACTTGGAATTGAAGCGTATCAAACTTTTTCAAAATTCAAAATTATTATTATATTATTAGTCCGATCATTAAAATCGTAATGTTTTCACCGAATCCTTATCGCATTCAATTTCCACATTTTGTTTGATGTAACATGTTAGGTTTCTATTAGTGACCGCTAGCCCACTAGTTTGTAATACGTGGCAGGTGGTGAAGAATTTGTTCGAAACATTTATTTAGGGGAAGAAAAGTTGATTCAAGCAATCATAAAGCATAATTAAATGTTTGAAATATACGAGAGAAATTCCATACGACATGAATTAGTGGTAATAATATTATTACAAATTTACAATCTAATAGAGGCTGAGTGTGCACTAGTATTTCGAGCCCTGGGTCAATTCTTGGTCATTATGACAAAATAAATAATAATCTGCTTCTACCGGACTCAAACCCGGGCGAGTTAGGAGTCAACTACTGTATCTCTTTTTATTTAACAAAATAAATAATAACGTCTTCGACAAAGTTTGTGGTAAATATATGAAAACAGTATATCAGTAGTCTCTAGGCTTAATCAGTTATAAAATTTCTTGAACCTTAAACAACAGGATAAAGTAATTATTTTAACATTTATAATGATGATATTCCACTAATCCCTGTTGAACAGACCCGCTTCCTAGGACTCCACTTAGACAAACGTCTAACTTGGAATCCACATACATGACCAAAATCACAAGAAACTGCCCGTCGTTATAGACTACTTCAGCATTTACTAGACAAACGTTCAAAGCTCCCAATTAATTACAAAAGACTCATTTACATGACAGTGATTAGACCTATTTGGACGTACGGAGTTGAGATTTGGGGCTCTACTAAACCATCTAATTCATCTCGTATCCAATCCTTACAATCCAAAATCCTCAATGCTCCTTACTATGTGACCAATGAACTTATCCATAAAGATTTTAATGTTCCATATGTTTCTGATTTAGCCCAAACCAGATACCTATCCTTCCATAGTAAGCTCCATAACCACTCCAATCCACTAGTCTCCCAACTTGCTTCCTCCTCCATCCCTGATAATCCTCCGAGGCGTCTGAAAAGAAGATGGCCTAGAGACCATTTTATTGAAGTGCTACTAGTGAGTAGTTCTTAACAAGTTATTTACATGCCATTGTATTCACTGTCAACACATTTACTTGTTGTATATTATTTTGGACAGTTGTAAATATCAATAAATGAAAAACAAAACATTTATAATCCTTAAGAATACATTCATGGACTGACCGATAATTAGAAATTTTAATTTTTTTTTTTCCATTTTATAATATTCCACAGTATTCTTTAATAATATCCTCTACTTCCTGTTGGGCGGATCCGCTGGCTAGGACCCAGTTGGGACAAACAAAGACTGAAACGACAAGAAGAAACTAGGTTTTCGAATACTTTAACATTATACAAACGATCTAATATACAAATTAAAGACTCATCTGCATTAAAATCGTGTAGTTCACACACTTGGGTCTACGAAATCGAGCTGCATAAAACCACCCAATTCATTTTTTTTCCTAACTTAAAAAAATAAAAACCCTCAATACTCCAAATTTTGTCACAAATAAACTCATCCGTAAAGATCTTACCGTATGTTAGTGATTTATATCAAAGCAGATACCTATCCTTTTAGAGTCAATTCCAAAACCACTTAAAACCCACCATTAAAAAAAGAAAATGGCTTGAGGATCTTCTAATATAGAATTTTTATTAAAGTGCTACCTATGGATAATTGATTTACACTGGCACGCCATTGTACACAAAAATAAATTTAAATGAATAATTTCTTTTTAAAATTGCTTTGAAAAAAGAAAAAATACTTAAAATTTTGATAAAAATGTTTGAATTAGATAAGCAAATTTTTAATAAATCATCCAATTTTTAAACTTAGTTTCTAGTAGGAACAGAAAAACCTAAAAGAATGCCTATTTACTTGACTGATAAATGAAGGGATCAAAATGTATTTACATAACAACTCAATTCCTCCTTCAAATGCAATAAAGAGATGATAATAATAAAAGAACAAAACAAAATAGAGGTTAAGATCCGATAATGGAATTTTCCATTAGTCACTGTAAGAAATAATTCGCGAATTGTAATATAGCTAGTTAGATCGTTGCGTACACCCGCTAGTAATTATAACAAAAACCGTTCTTAACAAAGCTAAAGAATTTTTAAATTCAATTGAAAATAAAACATGTCGGACACCGACACCCAAAAGCCGGACGGTTTCCTCCCTTTATTGCCATGTAACAACGACAATCTCTTCTTAACGGTAAACACTAACTGGTGCTAACTGACATTTAACAGCTGTGAAATTGGAAGCAGTTATTCCTAGGTCTTCCACCACTGACATTTTAATCTCGCCCTCAGTTCTTCACTATTTGGACCCCAGGTCTGCTGTACTATCAATGGCAGCCATCTTTAATCCGGTTGAACTTTGCACCCTTAATAAAACAATTAAAGATACTCTTAAGTTCAATTTTTGGAATTGTGTACCACTTAAACTGGAATTTTTTATTCTAGGAATAGTTTCGCATGTTAAACAGTTCTTAAAACATACCAACAATTCAAAACATCAGCACTTTGGTATACATATCATATATATATATTAATTTTTTTTTTATATCAATTTTTTGAAATTTACAACTGTACAAATATATACATCAAGTAAATGTGTTGATAACGATTACAACAACATGTCAAAACTTGAAAAGAACTACCCACCAGTAGCTCTTAAAAAACCCTACACTGGAAGATCTCTAGGCCATCTTTGCTTCAGACGCCTCAGAGAATTATCGCGAATTGAGTGGGAAGCAAGTTGATAGTGGATTTGAATAGTTATGGAGTTTACTATGAAAGGATAGGTACCTGGTTTGGGCTAAGTCAGCAGCATATAGAAAATTAAGATCCTTATGGATAAGTTTATTGGTGACGAAGTATAGAGGCATTTAGGATTTTTCGAAGGATTTTGGATTGTAAAGATAGGATACGCGATGAAATGGATGGTTCAGCGGAACACCAAAGCTCAACTCCGTACCTCCAAATAGGTCTAATAACAGTCATGTAAATAAATCTTTTGTAATGAATTGAGAGGTTTGATCGTTTGTCTAGTAAATTTTGAAGTAGTCTGTAACGACGAGCAGTTTCTTGTCGCTTTGGTCTTGTATGTGGATTCCAAGTAAGATGTTTGTCCAAGTGGAGTCCTAGGTAGCGGATCTGTTCGACAGGGATTAGTGGAATATCATCGAAGGAAAAATGAAAATGTAAATTACAAAGTCTTTATTGTTTATCTCTAGGGAGGTGTTCTTTAACCCTTTAACGGGCAGGCCAGGAATTTTGGAATACATTTCTTCTTTTTTTCCCCTTTGAATGGCTATAGCCACGCTAACCCCCACACATGTATCATGAAATTCAAGGTTGAATAAAGGATATTAGACGATAATGAGTAGGATAATGTGTCGGACATTACGTCATTTATTGAGCAAAAGCCTTTAAATATGTGTATCCTCCAGGATATATTGCCTGTTAAAGGGTTAAACTCCAAAACTATGACAATTCTCTTTCTTGCATCCATGAGACCACCTTAAGTGATACATGGATCAAGCAAACAGGTGGACAGCCTAACAACCACCCTTCAACTGTGATTAATAATATTTTTTAAATAGGTGACAATAATAGTTAATAAGTTCTTTATATATTCTTCGACCTTAAGTCTATTGAGATAAAGAAATTATTTACAGCCAAGGGCCTTCAGAGCCTTAAAATGATATATTCTCTAAAACAAAATAACAAATAATACTAATAAAACAAAACAGAAATATTTGAATTCATAAAAACAATATAATTTCTACAAACTGTTCATATTTTACATAACTAAAACGCGGGCTTTTGACAGTTTTCGTGGATCTGGATGTATAATAGGTGGTTAGAGAAGTAGCATTTGAAAGTGGAAGAGGTATTTGAATAGCGGGGAAATGTATGGAGTTCCATAGAGAAGAGGATTGGATTAGGAAAAATCTGTCGAAAGCAGCTGAGCAATGAGCATGAGTAGACAAATCAAACTGTTATGTAAATAAATCTTTTGTAATTAATTGGGAGCTTTGAACGTTTGTCTAGTAAAAGTTGAAGTAGCCTGTAACGACGAGCAGTTTCTTGTCGTTTTACCAGTCTATATATTAAATTAAAAACGGAGGCGAAATGGAAGTGCTTCGTGTGCAACTATCCATTTAAATGAAAATAACCATAAATTAAAGAAAGGCTCTGGAGTGAAACATAAATTTTTATTTGAATGACCATATAAATATTTTCAATAGTTCCATTTTAAATCTGTTTTAAGTTGCAACCGAAAAAACGACTAGTTAAGGGGAAAACTAATAAAATTGTCCATTTACCTGACAGATAGAAACTCCCTCTGAATCTGTTCTAGATCCTAATAGCATTGAGAAGCCCTTCCATTTTACCTGATTATGTGAGTATCAACATGTTTAATGTCTTGTCTTAACATTTTAAAAATATTATACATAATCTGTTTATTAGAATGCTGCTATATTGAATTTGTTTACATTTTTAGATCTAATGATTGAACATTCGAAACAAGTCTTCGAATAAAAAAATCCAATAATAGTGGAAAATAATTCATCAATTTTGATTGTATTCTTCTATACCATCAAGCTTTAAGTTATTCATCGTGATTTGGATTCTTGTTTCTAGATTGGTCTTGAAACGGGTATAGAGGGTTTTCTTTGTTGGGGGTGTGAGGAGGGGAATTCGTTTTCATAAAACACCAAAAGCTCCACAATATTGTCCTGATTAAACTCATAAAGAAAACATTCGAACAAACAAGGAGCTTATAAAGCTTTGTTATGTAGCTTATAACAATATTGGTCTGAATTCTTGAATTTCTCAGTGAAGAGGAAGTTTTTGTAGTTCCAGAACAGGAAGTGAACACAACGTGATTTTATTTTCCTGATACACTCCTGGATTGTGAACCTGTTTAGGGATATAATCTGATTATATTATAATTGACAATCACAATTTTGATCTAAATGACTAAAATTTCGAATAGCCCAATTTCTAATAATTCCAGCCTTCGAGGCTTATGAAAAGAAGATAACCGTGGGACCTGCTGATATTCAACTGTTACTTTAATTGAACAGCTACCAATGGGAAGTTACTAAACATGTCATGGGCATGCCAATGATTCACAGCTACGCTCATATTCCCCCAATTTGATTATGGATGCGTGATTTATGGTGGGCTCTAGATGATTCTTGAAGATAGATTAAAGCGTATCATGAACAGCTTCATAAGATTTGTTTTAGGAACCTCGACAGGCTCTCATGTGTCATGTTTACACCGAGTTCAATTGACTTTCCCCTTCCTTCCGTAGAGATTACTTCCTTGGTACATTCCTCTTCCAAGATATTAACACACATCATCCTCCGTTTATTCACATCATTGCATACAAGGCCCCGTCTCTCCGATCTCTACACCCCATCCTACGAACCGACTGCTTTCCAACATTCCATTCTTGCCCGCTCCGCTATTCTTTGGAATTCTCTTTCTCCCTCTATTCCTAATGCATCCTCTCTCGGAACTTTTAAAACACTCCTCTTCCACCACCTTTCCTCCCTCCAGTCGGATGCTATCTAATTAGGCTAAGTTTAGCCTATTTAAACAATCTTCATATGATAATGTTTTCTCTATCATTGAAATATTTTCATTTTTTTTTTATTTATCCTTAACTAGATTTAACACCTAAAATCTATTGTTCAATCAATTTCTTATATAATATTATTTCTTTAACTGATTGTAAATATAGTTTATGTATGCAGGTAGTGTGTATGTGTTTATATATATACGTATAGATTTTTTATTTCATTTTATTACATATTTTATTGTATTTACTTCTAATTATCTCATATTCCTCAAGGTAGTAGTATCCTAGGTCCTATCCTCTACACAGTGTATACAGCTGACATCCCAACTCATCCTACCACTGTCCTCACTACTTACGCTGATGACACATGTGTGTTATCAGTAAACAATGATCCCTTCATTGCCTCTCAAACACTCCAATCCCATATCCTAAACCTTCAAGAATGGTGTTAAAAATGGAGAACCAAAATAAATCCAAACAAATCCCACCAAATAACCTTTACCCTTCGTCGTAAACCTACTACCTCCTGTCCTACAGTATCCTTTAATAATATTCCACTAATCCCTGTTGAACAGATACGCTACCTAGGACTCCACTTGGACAAACGACTAACTTGGAATCCACATACAAGACAAAAACGACAAGAAACTGCCCGTCGTTTCAGACTACTTCAACATTTACTAGACAAACGTTTAAAGCTCCCAATTTATTACTAAAGACATATATACATGACTGTGATTAGACCTGTTTGGACGTACAGAGCTGAGCTTTGGGGCTCCACTTAACCATCCAATTCATCGCGTATTCAATCCTTACAAACCAAAATCCTACGTAAAATCCTCAATGCTCCTTTCTTTGTCACCAATAAACTTATCCATAAAGACCTTAATGTCCCATATGTTGCTGATTTAGCCCACACCAGATACCTATCCTTTCATAGTAAGCTCCATAATCACTCAAATCCGTTAATTTCTCAACTTGCTTCCCACTTCATTCCTGATAATCCTCCGAGGCGTCTGAAACGAAGATGGCCTAGAGACCTTCTAGTGTAGAAGTTTTAATAAAGTGCTACTGATAAGTAGTTCTTTCCAAGTTTTAACATGTTATTATAATCGTTGTCAATACATTTACTTGATGTATATATTCTGTACAGTTGTGAATTTCAATAAATGCATATAAAAAAAAAATTATCTCATTTATTATCTAATTTATAATTTCTAGTTCAGATATAACTTATGGTCTGTCATGTAACTATTATTCTTAAGGGACATTTTCCCAGAATAATTTTTTTTTTCTATTCTATTCTATTCTACGCTTGTTTACTTATTTTACTGTTGTACAGTAGAAAATATAAATTAATATTAAAATGTATGTATATAAATATTAAAATGCGTTTTCCCTCACATTAACTGTATGTATTCATATATTCACATCTGAATTTCAATGATTAAAAAATTGAAGGAAAAACAATTAATTATGAGTTTTACATTTATCTGTAAATATCATTAAGCCATGCTGAATTTTTAGGTATTTTAGATTGACATATTTTTTTCATTATTAAATAATATGTTCAAAGATAGAAAAAAATATGTTAAAGCTTTAAAAAAAAAAAGCACTTGATCGCAAAAATGAATTATTTTAAAAATTCCATTGACTACATTAATAAAGTTATGTAAAACTTTGAAAAGCAATTGAACAAAACAGGTACTATGATAATAATAATAAACATTATATTATAAATAAATTGTTTTATATAACATTAATAGCACACCCTTACCTGTTTTATTTTGTTTAGGACTGCCTGGTCTGAGTTACCATTATCAACAGCGGGGCGACCAGCCTCCCTACTGTCTTCCTCTGTTTCACTCAGTTCTGCTGTACTCTGTAACACAAAATAATATAAAATAAATAAATAATGAAATATCAAGAAAAATCATCAAGAATAAACCAATGATTATGAACAATAATTAGAATTAATTTCAATGAAATGTGAAATTTCCTAGGGTCTTTAGCTATCAAAATTTGGCTCAAAATAAGTCATATAAATAAAAAAAAGAAAATTTCCCATCTAACTAGAATAATTAATTAAAATATTTTTATATTAACAACCAAGGTAAGTACAAATAAAATTCATGAAAGTCGAAGAAATCCAATGAATGATACCTCCCCAGACGAAGCAAAAGTATGGAGATTTTCATTCACGTTCAAACCCACATTAAAAAAAAAAAAAAAAAAAAAAAAAAAAATATATATATATATATATATATATTGTTCGTAAGTACAAATTTAACTTCAATCTATTAACATTTAATGGATACTTTTAAAAACGATTTTGCCCAACATTTAGAGATTTTATTTTTGCTTATTTTTTTTTTTAATTTATTTATTTATATTATATTTATTTATTTTTTATACTTGCATAAACTGATAAATACTTTTTTAATTTATATTAATTCAACAACAAGACATTGCTCTTCGTTTTCGACCACTTCAACATTTACTAAATAAACGTTCAAAACTTCCTACTATTTACAAAGGAATCTTTTACATAATAATTGGACCTATTTGTACGTATGGAGTTGAGCTTTGTGACTACACAACCATCCAATTCTTCTCTTATCGAAACCTTACAATCTAAAGTCCTTTCTCCTTACTATGTCACAAATAAACTGATCCATAATGTCCCACATTGTCCTAAACCATATACCTAACCTTCATACCCACTCGAACCTACTAGTTTCTCAACTTGCTTTGCACACGATCTCCGATTATTCTCCAAGGCGTTTGAAAAGACGATGGCCTAGGAACCTTCTTATGCAAATTTTATTAATGTGCTAGTAGTAGTTTCTTTAAAAGTTATAGACATCTTATTCTGATCATATTTTCTCAAATTTACTCGATGTATATATTGCATACAGTATAAATACAGTGTAAATATCAATCAATCAATAAAAAAAATATGAGATCAATAATAATTCTATTTACAGACTTAGCAATAGTCACAGAAAATGAAGAGATCGTCAAAATTTATATAGAAAAATTACAAGAAATTGCGCCTAAGACAGGTTTACAGATTTCTTTCGGAAATACAGTATATATGTCCATTCATGTGAATACAAACAAAGAACTGAAAACTAAATACGGGAACATTAAAAGGGTAGATAAGTTTAAATATTTAGGTGAAGTATTTAAATATAATGGTTTAGATAAAGCAGCAAATCTAACAAGAGCCAACGAAAAAAAAAAAAATCTCTATTGAGGCTAAATTGCGTCATTATAAAACAGTTGTTCGTCCTGAATGTTTGTTTCTCAACAAAAAAGGAGAAATTGAAAATATGTAAAGGAAGGAGAGAAAAAATATTAAGGAAAATATTTAGACCAAGAAAGACCGAAGAAGGTTTTGAACTAAAAAGTAGTACGAAAATATTGAAAAAATTAAGTGATGTAAGTAGGAAACGTAGATTGACATTTTATGGACGTTTGATGAAAATGGATGAGAGAAGACTGACTAAGAAAATTTTCCACAGCATTTAAAAACAGAAAAATAATGCATACGGATGGTAAAAGAAGATATGATGGTGGAAAATATACAGTGCAATTCAATGTGGGAGAGAGACATATTTTGGACAGCAGTCAACAAGATCAAATTTCCGGAAATGGTTAAAACACAAATTAATAGATTGCTAAGATGAAAGGAGAAAAGTAATGAATTGTTAAACGTGGTCCACAGATGGCCAAACTCGAAAGAAGAAAAATTCTATATTCACAATCATTTTAAATCTTATCCAATTGTAATTAGAATTTATGTATATTTTTTTTTTTTTGTTTTTTAGGAATTGTACTTTTTACGTGAAAGCATCATCAGGCTCTGTTCCACTTCATCCCTTCATCTTACTGAGGGTTTGTCAATATGTCCAAACTAACTAAATTATTATTCTTGCCAGGATTATCTTCTATACTTCCGTCTAGTCTCGAATTCTTTAAAGATGTGCTATAATTGGTACTGGACATTATACTAAAAACACCCAAATATATACTTAAGTAACCCTGTGAAATTTCTTCTTTTTTTTTTTAATTTTATCTTTTATTCATATCTATGGGCATCTGAATGTATATATTTCGTACAAAAATTTCGGCTAGCGAAGATGGAGTGATGGCTGTTTGTTTGTCGGGCAACGCCGGTGGTCCGTATGTTTACAGTACTCCGAAGGTGGCTGGCAAGAACCTGTAAACATCCAACCCTAATCGCTCATGCCTCAACCGTGAAAATTCGTTACAGGCTATCACCAAGTCTAAGATGACATTGAAGATAAAAATTCAAACAAAATTTATTTTAAGAACATGTTGACTCAAAAAAAAAATATATCTATTAATTAAGTGGACTCTTGAGATGAGTGAAATAGAAAGGAACTGATAATTTTTTTTTAATGTTTATAACATTGTTTAAATCTGAAAGTTATATATTTATTAAATTAACGGTTTCTCGTCAAATGTGTGTTTACATAAACCTCTATATTGAGTTGAAAATAATAGCGTGATGACCAAAAGAATAATAATAATATTGGTCTATAAAAATCATTACAATGAAACCTTTGGGTTTCAAAGCGATCCATTAACTTACAGCAGGCGGAAACCGCAGTGCGACAAGGGCAGTTTCTGCTTCTCAAGACGCTGCCGTCTTGTTTTTAAATATTTTTACATTTCGAAAAATCATTACATTCAACCATTTATGTTATAAAAATTAATATTTTGTGTAATTAAATTAACAGGTTCAATATCCTCAGCACAAAAAGAAAAGAAAAAAGGCATTAAATATGACGAAAATAAAACAGAATAAGGACGAATAACGTGATCTAGTTCTGCGATTCAAACACTATATTGAGAAATACTACCTTTTTGTACTCTACCATTGACATACATATCTTCAATTATTAACGTTCCAATATATACGAATAAAAAAAAAATTTATTGAGAATTAATTTTGCTAATTTTACAGACGGAAGTTGATAATGCAGAGACAGTCATAAAACACTCCTAATTCAAAAAATAATTTTATTGGAGTGCTGATGTTTCGGCCTGCTTTCTTTCATATCTATCTAGTTCGAAATTGTATTCATTGCCATTACTTACTGCACTTGAGTGAGGCAGATATAAATATTAATTAATACAAGCAGTTTATCTAGTAAACACTAATGTACTACAGGTGTACCCTCCTTCTGGAGCTCAGAAATTTTTAAGTTTTTGAAATTTTCAGAGTATGAAGTTTTTTAGTTTTATACCAGTTCGAGCCATTGGCACTTCAATAAATGTTCTTTATTAAAAGGTCTATAGACCAATTTATCAGACGCCTCGAAAAGTTATCGGGAATAATGTGGAAAGCTATGAAGTTGGAGACTGGTGAATTCGAGTGGGTTTTTTTTTATTGATATTTACAAATGTATACATTATAGAATGTATACATAGAATTGGAAGGTTAGTGGAGTCCCAAGATCAAATCCGTATGTCCAAATGGGTCTACGGATAACTCAATAACTTGCACTGAACTACCCAACTACTAGCGAAGCTAGTTGGGCTAGTGGAAGTGGTACAAAGCTTTTCATGGAAGGAAATGTATCTTGTTTCAACTCCATATTCCCAAAACAGTTTACATACAGTCGTGTAAATGAGTCTTTTGTAATTTATTGGCAGCTTTGAACGCTTGTTTAGTAAATGTTAGAGTATTCGGAAATTTTAAAAATAAAAATCATAAAAAATGTTCATTTAAACTGTTCACGGCCTCTGTAAATGTGTGTCAGAATTACCAGTAATCCAGAAAGCAAGCCCAATCCACCGGATCCAACACATCTTCGCCCCCAAGTAATTAACCCTCAGCCTAAATGGAACAATTAACGATCTATAATCTGAGTCACTTTGATATCCGTTAGAAATGATCTCCTTGAGAATATTTTTATTGTGACCTCTATATGTAATTACATGCCACGGGTGTATAATAACACATCTCAAAAACTAATAATTGTGTCCATTTAGATGGTAAATTGGCTTCCCCTCCTCCATTTCGTAATAAATTTAATTCCGAGTTAATATAAATACTTGAGAGTTTGCTCTGTCGCGTGACGGGGCTGTGCACGCACGGTCACAGCCGCCTCGGGGCAACGGCGATCTGATACTGCATCCAAATCGGAACTCGATAAAACTCCAGTCTCGTCTCTTGTACTCTGTTAATCGAAAAAAAAATGAGAAACATTCAAATGTATCAGAAATCAATCTCATATTTATAAAATTTAATTTTAAAAAAATATCTATCCCTAACAAATACCAAAAACAAATAAATTTAAAGATGCTTATAATAACATTTCAATGGCTTGTAATGCAAGTACTTTTTAGTAGCACATCAATAAAAGTTATATATTTAAAGGTCCCAATGCCATATTCTTTTCAGAAGGCTTAGGAGAGTACCGGGGAACGAGTTGAGACTAGAAGCTTTGAGTGGCTTAAAAGTTCACTATGAAAGGATAGTTATAGTATAGTTAGGGTAGTTAAGCTTTGAACCAAACCAGCAACATGTGGAACATTACGATCATCTTCATTTTAGATAAGATTATTTTTGACAAAGGAGCACTGGAAGTAGAAGGATTTCTAAAGAATGGATAAAATATAAAAATGGAGAATCACTCAAATATTGCATACGTTTATTTTATCAAGAATAAATAAGGAGTAAAATTTTTTATTTAAAAATCTGGAGAAATAAGATAAAATCATCAGTTCCAATTCTAACATTGTTTCTTAGTAAAAAAAAAAAATATATATTTAGATTAGACCTTCATTCGTGAATTAAAAACAAAAATTCAAAGCTATTTGATTGCTGCAATACAGTCACCTTAAATAATTATGAAAACTTTTTTTTTTTTAATAATAATTTACTGAAATTTACAACTGTACAATATTTATACATCAAGTAAATGTGCTGTTACCTATTACAATAACGTGACAAAGCTTGTAAAGAACTACTCATCAGTAGTACTTTAATAAAAATTCTACACTAGAAGGTCTCTGGGCCATCTTCTTTTCAAACGCCTCGGAGGATTATCAGGAATGGTGTCGGAACCAAGTTGAGAAATTAGGGGATTCGAGTGGTTATGGAGCTTACTATGAAAGGATTCTGGTTTGGGCCAAATCTGCAACATATGGAACATTAAGATCTTTATGGATAAGTTTATTGGTGACAAAGTAAGGTGCATTGAGGATTTTTCGAAGGATTTTGGATTGTAAGGATTGGATACGAGATGAATTGGATGGTTTAGTGAAGCCCCAAAGCTCAACTCCGTACGTCCAGATAGGTCTAATCACAGTCATGTATAGTTTTTTTGTAATTAGTTGTGAGCTTTGAACGTTTGTCTAGTAAATGTTGAAGTAGTCTATAATGTAAGCTATTCTAATATCAATAATTATTACTTTTTTTTTTTTATTGTAATAATTTTTGATGAAATATTTTTAAATCTAAAATATTTTCTCACAATAACCATTTTACTCATACAATTTTAAAATTTAGCCAGTATAACATAATGGACGTTTGAAATTCCGTTAGAACCATGTAATCAAGCTTATTAAATTTCATAGCATTAGATAAAAATAAGTCCAAAACATGCTTAGATAATAATTTGCTGTGTTTACAATACTATTTTGTTTTGAATGATATTAAAATATGATTTTATCATAACAATTATAGTCAGTGAACTGATTTAGGTTATAGATAATTTTATAGTCATTTAAGCAAATATATGTATGGTTATTTGTTTTGTATTTTTTAATACTTGCTGTTGAAATTATCCTAATAAAATATATGTCAACTTCGTTCACTTGAAGTACACATGATAGTACAGAATAACTACAATTAGGATTCATGAATTATTATTTACTCGTCTACTCAAGGTCTTAATATATTTTAGAAGCACTTGCATTTTGCTTCCCTAGGTAACTATCGACATGTTTGATTTCTTGTCTTACGTTATTAAAATTGAATATATATCTGTAAAGCAAGGTGTTGGCGTTTTGAATTTTTCGTACAATTTTAAAAATTGCTGCCCAAAATTCGAAGCTATTCTTTAAATAAAAAATTCTAATAGAAGCGGCAAATCCATTAATCCTAGTTGTAAACTTTTTTATGCCCATTTCCGAACTATCACACTATTTTCTTTAAAATTAAAAACGTTTCTGGCAACGGAATTTATTGTGTTGTCCGGATATTAATGCAGGATTTTGGGTTTTAAAAAAACCCTGATATTATTATTAAAGATAATATTTATCTCTTTAGTTTCGGTCCAAATGTCCTATCAAATAAGATCCCGTTACCTAGATCTGACAGTGTGATATCTTGGCTTCATCTTACAAGGAGAAGTTTTGACTTGTAACACACAGATTTGAATACTGATTTTTGTGTGGGCAGTAGGAACCTAGTGCAAAACTAGAGTTATAGCCTCCAATAAGCACTGGGAGCCGACAAAAAAATAAAAACCAATATGAAAATCACGTTATATTTTTTTTCTCAGCTCTCAGTCAAAATAGAAAAACAATTCTTTCACGTAAAATTGTAGCTTTGTATTCTATCTCTTTACCACAACCAAAACCTGATAAATAATATATTTTATAATAAGATCAGTTTTTGGTTTAAACATGAAATCCTGAATTATTTTCCGGACAACAGGTTTTGGTTGTGAAAAAAATTTTATGTGAAAAAATTATTTCTCTATCTTGACTGAGAGCTATATTTATATTGGTTTTATTATTTTTTTTCTCGGCTCCTAATCTTCATTGGCGGCTTTAACTCTAGTTTTGCACTATTATAGGTTTCTACTACCCACACAAAACTCGGCATTCAAATCTCTGAGTTCCAAGTCAAAACGTATCCTTGTAAGATGAAACCAAGATATCACACTGTATCAGATCTGGGTAATGGGATCTTGTTTAATAGGACTTTTGGACCGAAATTACGGCGTAGAGTTAAAGTAATGTATCAGGTTTTGTTTGCGGTAAAGAGATAAATAATCACTTTAGTAATAATATCAGATTTTGGTTCGAACATGTAATCCTGCATTAATTTCCGGTCAACCTAATATTTTATAAAATCTCGGAATTATTTCCGTACACGTTGAACAAACAATTGTAATAGAATTATCCAACGGTGGGATAGAATTTAAGATGTTCGAAAATGGATTACTGTGCAGTTGGAATGCTCAGTGCCATAGGCTGCTTAGAAATAGGACAGCTTTCACCAATATTTAGATCGCCCTGTGAATGGTGGACCAATACTAGCAATTAGCAACTTGCCAGTCTTCTCTATATAGCGACCATTCTACTCTAGAAACCATTATGGATATTTTTCACAAATTATTTACTGTTAGTTTCTACATATTGAAACTGTTCTTATCAGTTGAAAATGAATTGGAATTTTCCATTGTCTTTTAACTTGAATGAAGTGGACAGTTATTGGAATTCCAATTGTGGTTAGTGTACCAAAATTGACAATGGTTTAAAAGTTGACAAAAAGTTTGAATATTCAGGATCGTTTATTTTAACATTTGACAGTCATGTGCTGTGGTATACCAGTTGTACTGCCATCTACTTTTTGTTTGATGAAAACTGAATCTTAGTTTTTTGGGAAGTTATACTGGCAAAATCAAGCGAAGCCTGAAAGTAGTTTACCCGCTTCAACACCATGGTAGGTTAATTTATATAAGTATTTTAGTTGGTTTATTGGTGTTCAAGTGGTTATACAATTTTTTTGGGCTTAAATTTAGATGTCATTCATTAGAACAAAAATTAATCCTATACCTCAATGATTGACACAATTATCAAGGAACATTTCTTCAAATAAACAAGGAAATGTCAGCGTTGTAGAAAAATTTATAATTGGATTTTCAAGGAAGAGATATAAGTGGGGAAAAAAAATGAAAATTGTCAGTTTTGAGATGCGGGTTTTAATTTCAAACCCAAATTTCGTTAAGACGCAAATTTTCTGCATTGTCTCATTACAAATGTCTTCCCCAAATTTTTCACTTATAATCCATAGTAAAGGTACCTGTTCCCTTTAGTTTCCTCCTTATGATAGATTAATTATAACATTAATTGCGAATTTATTAGTTTATAAATAAACATTTAATAATTCTGAGTCTTTATCACCTGATATTCTTTTTTTTTAATTAAAAAATAATACATCTGTCAACTTTCCAAACCTTTGTGTGTCAACTATTACATACGAATACACTTCAGGAGTTTCAAAATAAAGGTTTTTATTTAACAAAATTAATTAGGATGAACCAAATAAAACTGTATACCCAGTTTTTCTAAAAGGGATTTGCCTGAAGAAATTCATAACTAAATTCTAGCATTAATATTTTCGTTAGCAGTTGGGTCTGCGTATAATTTGGTGCAGCGTTTTTTTAACATTCATTTTCACGAAAATTCGGTGACAGTTTTCTGATCAGAACTTTAATGGAGTATTTTTTTTTTTTTTTTTTTTTTTTAATGTAACATTTGTCTCTAGGACTTTTATTTTAAAAAAATAAAGAATAATAAAAAATAAAAAAATAAAAAAAAATAAAAAAAAGGTCACGATAGAAACCGCTATTTTCTCTCAATTTTGTTTATTTCAAATAGTTATTCATTGATAATTTAACTTACTTATTAATTAATGTAATTTGATTAATTCTGAAAAGTTAATTGGGAAAAGCAGCAGTTTATAGATGGACATATTCATGTTGTTTTTTCTAGTCAGGGAGAAATTGAGTTTTATTTCTGAATATGTCTGTTTGAGATTTTTTAACGTGCAACATTATAGCCATCAACGCTCGTTTAATCTATATAGTCAATTAATATTTTTAAAAAAAATAAATAAATAAAACGGAATCAAAATAAAGTTCAAGATTTACCTAACATTTATGATTGAGTTCACCCTTGTGCAGGAATATAATATTAAAAGTAAAAACAAGTTATTTTTAGAAAATAAAATATAAATGAATGGTTTCACGGAAATTTACCAAAATAAGCAGGAATTTTTTTTTTTTTTTAAATTAAAATTTATAATACTGTTAATTACACCTACAAATGCCCCAAATTATTGTAAAAATATTAATCAAAAGAAAAATTAAATAATTTCCTTTTTAAGTGTAATTGTTATTGTTATTTGTTTCCCTTTTTTTTATCATTATCTTTATTTTTTTTTAAAATTAAAGATCGAGTGCTTTTTGCTTCTGTTCAGATAGTAATACTGTTATAAAATATGTAACAGTGTACAATGCAGGCTTCCACAGTGAGAGGTATCGAGAAAGCTGAATCAGATTCCATTACACAGCCAACCGATCCCTGATTCCAAGGTTGGATCATTAGAGCTTCGGTGGATTTGCATAAACATCGGCAGCATTAAAATTGATTTGTCCTTGTATATGCAAATACTATTGTACATTGTCAACGTATTGGGGAAAATAGCGCTATCGGCGGCATACATTTTGAGTTGAGCTTATTGCGATCCTATTCGAACATAAGCACACAGGCCTCTTGATTAAATGAAGGTCGAGCTACGATAAGCAGTCGTATTACGTGACTGTCGATGAAGGCTATATTGAAAATGTAAGAGAATTATTTAGCCAGTTCTATTCATCTTATAATTAAAAATATTATACATATGTTTTTATTTTAACTCTTAAGAGTATTGATGAAAAAAAAAAAAAAAAAAAGTTACCCTCAATCTTTAAGGATATCGATTCCTTAGCACGTATCAGATTAAAAAATGAGACTTAAAAATGATTTAGCTAATTCAATGTAATTTTTTTTAAATTAAAATTTAACTGTAAAAATATACACATGAAACAAATGTGTTGATAGTGATTACAATAACATGTCTTATCCCTGAAAAGAACTGCTCATCAGTAGCACTATGAAAACACCATACAAATTCTACACAAGAATGTCTCTAGGCCATTTTATTTACAGACGCTTCGGAGGGTTATCGGGAATAGAAAGGGAAGCAAGTTGAAGGACTAGTGGATTAGTGTGGTTACGGAGTTTACTATAAAGATCAGCAACATATGGGACATTATGATCTTTATGGATAAGTTTATTCGTAATAAAGTAAGGAACATTAAGGATTTTTCGAAGGACTTTGGATTGTAAGGATTGGATATGGGAAGAATTATAAGATTTAGTTGAGCCCCAAAGCTCAACTCCATACGTCCAAATAAGCCTGATAACTGTCATGTAAATGAGCCTTTTGTAATAAATCGAAATGTTCGAACTTTTATCTATTAAATGTTGAAGAAGTCGAAAACGACGAGCAGTTTCCTTTCGTTTTAGTCCTCCAAGTCAAACGTCTGTCCAGTTGTCCTAGATAGCCGATCTATTTAACAGGGACCAGTAGGGTATAATTAAAGGATACTGTAGGACAGGAAGTCGTAGGTTTACAACGAAGGGTAAAGGTTATTTGATGGGATTTATTTTGGATTTATTTTAATTCTCCATTTTAGATGGATGGATTACATTTTCGATGCCCACGACGGTGTAGAAGAATTGATACGATTAGAATCGATGAATTATGTGCCAATTTTAATCCTAAATGAATGAGATTTTTTACAGACATCCTATCTATTAAAAGCCCCTTTCCATGTTTGATTTCTAGTTTAACATTATAAAACAATTATATAATCTATGTAACTAAGTGCTGACATTTTGAATTTTTCGTATATTTTCAGAACTAACGATGAATGATCAAAATTCGAAACTACTCGTCGAATTAAAAAAAAATTAATGGCAGCGGCAAATAATTTATAAATCCTAATCAAAATGGAATAATCAGTTTCTACACGATCTTACCTAATTTAGAATCAATATTTATAGACATCGAATTAGTACATTAAACATAAGTTCAAGTGGTAAAACCTACATCTATTAACTAATACTGTAAAGTCCTACGAATACGGACTAGATAGAACCAGACCCTCTCTTAAAATTTATAACACTTTATTTCTTCATTAATTAATAATTAAATTTTTTTTGTTTCCAATATTACGTAATTTATGCACTACAGGTAAATGAGTATTTGTCGCCCAGACTAATTTAAGTCAAAATTGGTAAAATGTTTTGTAGTTACAATTGTTTTTCTACCAAAAAGATATTATTATTCCTAGGTATGAAAAATTATATATATATATATATATATATATATATATATATATATATATATATATATATATATATATATATATATATATATTCCCATTCTACGAGTAAACACACAATTTGATTTTGTTATGGTTTTTAAATTTTGTCATTATCGTTAGTGTACGTAGATCTAAGTCCTCGATTTAAGAACTAAGCTAGGATTAAAAAAAAAATGTGATTACTAAAATAAATATACTTATCGCACAGTTCTACAAAAAGAACCATAAATTAAGAATTTTAAAACGGTTAAAGGATTTTATGATCGTTAAATATTGGGCAGGACAACGACATGAAGAACGATTCACAATACTTAGTGAAATGACAAATGGTTTTAGAAATGTTTGCATTCTTTTTATAGGAGATCGGAGCCGTTTTCATCTTGCTTTAAAAAATTGGTTTATTTGTAAATATTTATAAAAGTTCAAATTATTTTCAATTTGGCAGACCGAACCACCGGGGGAAAGAGACTGCTGTGTTAGTTAATATTTAGAAATTCTTGACCTTTTTAATATCAAAAAAATATTTTTTAAAATTAAACCCATTTCTTAATAGGTATTGTATTGATTCGATGCTTTCAAATTCGTCTCTCTTTTTTTTTAAATAGTTTCATTTCACAGCCTGATACATGTTTATACATTGCTGAAAACAATTGAGTCATTAAAATATTGCTTCAGTAGTATAGACTCTTAAGATAGCACACTATTTTTCCTCATTCCTTAAAACCAGGAACCGGCAATCGGCTTGTTCAGCAATTTTCTTATCAAATACGTGCTATGAGTGCATATTATGTTTATTCCTACAGCCTCCTTAATACTTGAAATCGCAATAAGGCGGAACGGTTTGAAGCTGTTTGGTCCTGTCTTTTTGAATTATAATCTCAATCCTGGAACCCTGATTTGATTTAATCATTCATTCATAATATCTATTACTAGATTTTTTTTTTGTTCAAAGATATGATATTTTAGGTATTAATATGATCTTATTAATTAAAGTAATTAAATATTACAATTTTTTCTCTAAAAACCTGATTTATCTCCGCACTTGAAACATAGGGGCGGATCGGATGCGTGAAAATATGGTAAGTCAATCTCCTTATAGGTTTAGGGACTAAAATTCGTATAGACGTTTAATAAAATTGATTGAAAAAATAAAATATAAAAAAAAAAAAGTTTTTTTGTTAGGATTGATAAATTAATCGCTACTTCATTTTATTAAAAAACTAGTTTTGAATTTTATGCTGTTTTTAATTATATTAATATCAAAACCAATATTTGATTTCATGTCCTATATACAAAGTCTTATGGTTTTTGTTTTAAAGAATTTTTTTTTTTTTTCAAATGGCCAAAACCAAACATTTATGCCTTATAACTTCGTTGTTTACTGACATATTTTTGTTTCGCTGTAATTACTAATACATTGTCTATGTACAATAAAAAAAGATTTGATGCTAAAAACAAATACAAAAAAAAAAAACGGGTTATCGTTAAATCTAATTAAAGGCAAAAAAAAACATGCTTTTAAAATAATTTGATTTGGCTGTTGATTTAGCGATCTCTCGTTTTTTTTTTTTTCTTGCATCAAATCTTTTTGTATTTTACATGGACAATGTATTAGTAATTACAGAAAAAATATGACATATATCAGTAAACAACGAAGTTATTGGGCATACATTTTTGGTTTTGGCCATTTTTTCAAAATAATTCATTAAAAAAAAAAAACGTATGACTTTGTATATAGGTAAGTGACCTTAAATAGGTTCAAAATGAACCTCCCCGAGATACCTCTTTGGCCGTCGATCTCCGAACTCTATGTAAGTTAGTGCTGATGTTTTGAAAATTTTGTATGTTTTAGAACTGAAGATGAATATTTGGCATTCGAAACTAGTTTTCTAACAAAATAATTCCAATAGAAGTGGCAATTAATTCATCAATCTTAACAATAAATAAAGAATACTTTTTTTTTTTCAATTGATTTTATTGAACTTTCAAATATAAAGAGACTGACATTTTTTCATGCATCCGAACCGTGCTATGATTCAAGGAGATAAATCAGATTTTCAGAAAAAAACAACAAAATATAATGAACATTATTACTAATGGATCACACAAACATCTGATTTTTCGCCGCTCTAGTTTGCAATTTGAATCACTGCGAGGCGGTTAGGGGAGCGCGGTGGTTAACAGAATGCCGGATAACCGAGCTTATCGTATATTTATAATTGAAGCTCCTACCGATATTATAAACTTTGATGCAGTATTATCGTTACTGTCTCGTGTATTTTCTAAGTTATGTATTGATCACAACAAGGTTTAAGGACACTGTTCACAAGAAACACTAACAGAATTTCTGAAGAGAAACAAAATTCGGAATCTCCTCTTCATTAGGGCTCTCTCTTAGAACAATAAGAGGGAGTTTAATTTGAGGTGGCCGCTGGCGGAGGCTCTTCAGTCATTGAGGCCATCAATTTTCCACACGTTAGCAACCCCCGGTGAAAAACTAGCATTGGAATTCCCTCCTACCCCTTCCCCCAAATGAATTCTGCCAGGATCATTAATTCTTGTCTGCTTATCCGTCCGATTCCTTCCTGCCAGGGCGGGGGCAAATTAATGCGAAGCAGTCTGTCACACTAAATGACTGAGCCTTCGCAAACCCACCCCCAACGCAGAATGTTAATCGTTTTAAGTCCTATCCGATCGTTACGCGATTAGTATGTAAGGCAGGAGTTTTGGCAGTAATATGAAATGTAACAGCCTACAGAGCTTGTTGAATATATAGAAACCTCTCCCAAAGAACTAGATGTTCCGTCTCAACAGTATCTGTAAACATCCGACGAAAGTATAAATACATGAAAAAAAAAATGAAAGCTGAGCCTTGCGTTTAAGATTAATAATTTTTAAAAATAATTCACACAAATATTATATTATTTTTTTATGATTTTAATAGTCTTAATTGACACTCAGCAGATATGTTGAAATCTAAATACAAAACAAACGGCAAGTTAGCCATCAGGAGAGATAGTACCAAACAGCATCCATTCCTTGCCTTGATTTAATGTAAACGGGTCTCTTATCCAGTTTCTTTTCAGGCATGAGAGGTAAAAGGCGAAAGATATTCTGATGTCAAAAATATTTCTTGGCTGTGGATAATAATTATATAAAATTATAATACATCGATTAATCTAAAGTTTTCAAGTACAATTGGATGAATTCGAAGTATTTTTTAAATTTTTTATATCAGTTTATTGAAATTTACAACTGTACAAATATATATATCAAGTAAATGAGCTGATTACGATTACAATAACTTGTCGAAACTAGAAAAAATACTACTTATCAGTAGCACTTCAATAAAATTCTATACTTGAAGATCCCTAGGTCATCTTCTTTTCAGACGTATCGGGGGATTATCGGAAATGGAGTTGGAAGCAAGTTGAGTAGCTAATGGATTTGAGTGGTTATGGAGCTTACTATGAAATGATAGGTATCTGGTTTCAGTTAAGTTAGCAACACATGGAACATGAAGGTCTTCATGGATAAGTTTATTGGTGATAAATTAAGGGGCATTTAGGATTGTTCGAAGGATTTTGGATTGAAAGTATTGGATGCGAGAAGTCTTTTGTAATTAATTGGGACCTTTGAACGTTTGTCAAGTAAATGTTGAAGTAGTCTGTAACGACGGGCAGTTTCTGAAGTATATTTAAACTTAGAATATACTGACAGATAGAAAATTGAAGACCCAGTTTTTTTTTTTTTATTTCCTTGGCTAAAATTTTCATATTTACATACAGTTTAACCAGGGCATATGAAACATATCAGAATTATTTTTTAAAAAACTCAACATTTTGGCATTTATTCAGATTGCAAAAAACATATAAAAAATGCTTTAAATCGAAATTTTTTTTTTTTTTACAAAATTAAAGTTTATCAAATTATGGGTCTAAAGACATCCCTTAAGCTGAATTAGATTAATGCGTTCAGCCACAATCGATTGTCAAATATCGATGAATTTTGCCAGCTTTCTCAAAAAGTTAGTTTCGGCTCATTTATAAGAATCTATAACAAAAAAATGGCTAATCCAATAAAAAAATGTTGTATACTAATAGTTTTAGATATATATATTTTGTCTAAGATAGGTTTAGTTCGGTTTGCTATTAAAGCGTATTTTTTTTTAGTTTTTTAAACTATAATTTATTATATTATACATACCACATGTATAATAAATTTTTTTTTTCTATAGGCCCCTCCTAGATTTTTTCTTCTTTTGAAATTCTTAATTCGAAGATTAGTTAAGAATGTTAAACATTCATTATCAGTTCTAAAAAACTACAAAGCTAACAATTTTAATCTAACACAAATTTCAAGAATGACAAGAAAATAACTAATATTAATAGAAATCGATGACATTTATGAATATGTTTACTAGAGATACTTAAAAATATAAAAATACAAAATTTCGAACCCTCCTTTCATATAAATTATATCAAATCCCTTATAATTAAAAAACCTGTTATTATCGTTTTAAGAAGAAACATAATTCTGCGAGCCACGTAAGTTTTGTTTACAGGTATTAGAGCAATGCCGAAGATTTATTGTTTATTATAAAAAAATATATGTTAAGTATATATATATATATTATACAGTTCATAATATACATTTAAAAAAAAAAAAACTATTTAAACTTTTAACAGGATCCTAGTTTTCATGTACAAGGGAGAATCTATCACGACCCTTGGGCGGGTTCTACAATACAAATGGACGTCCGATTAGTGATTGACTGGTTCTTATATAACTTTTTTTTTCTTGTTATAACGACTCCCTCCTGAATAACCCATGGGTTTAATGTGTTTTTCTTACAGACTGGCCACAAAAAATTACGCTGCCTTAATAAAAACGTATTATACAAAGACGTGTTATAATATATAATACTATTGTATAACTATTAACTAATAATTATGTCTGGGAAGAAGTTTTACTGGGAAGTAACACAACTTAGATATTCAAAAAGTTCGGTCGCTTTTTGTGTTGTTTATTTCGATTTTTGTGATTTTTTTTTTTTTTTAATAATAAAATTTAAACTGCTTCTACCTAGCAAAAATGAATTTGAACGTAGTTTTATTCAAGTATTTTAAAACACCAGTGAAAATCCACTCGATTTTGCTCCATGAGCACAATCTTGATTAAAAAGCAACTTATACAATATTAAACAATAATAAACTGCTCGTCGTTTTCGACTTCTCCAAAATTTACTAGACAATAGTTCAAAGCTCCCAATTAATTACAAAAGACATATTTATATTGAAGCAATTAAACCATATTTAGGCATCTCAACTCCGTATGCCTAAATATGGTTTAATTTGGGGCTCCACTAAATCTCTTAATTCTTCTAGTACCCAATCCTTACAATCTAAGATCCTTCGTAAAATCCTCAATGCTCCTTACTAGGCCACAGATAAACTTATCCATAATTATCTAGATGTGCCATTTGGGCCAAACAAGATACATATCCTTCCATGAAAAGATTCCTGATGACTTAGGGACTTCCTAATGCAAAACATTTATTGAAATACTTTTAATGAGTAGTTCTGTACAAGTTATTGACATGTCATATCATTCATTTTACCGCTCATGTACTTATTGTATATATTGTAAACAGTTGTAAATATTAATAGAGGATACTTACTGTTCCGGAAAGATACTTAGAGCGGAGACGCAATTATGCTTTGCTAAATCGCGTGCTGTTGACAAGACTTTGAAAACGAGATTCGTTCAGACGCTGTTCCGATGTTTTTTTTTAGGGCGGACCATAACGTTGGGAGAAGGCAACTGTTTGTGAGTGGAACATGTAGATGAATTAGAGTGTTTTTATTTATTATTTGTGTTATATAACTTTATCAAAAAAAAAAAAAAAAAAAAAAAAAAAAAAAAAAATTAAAAAAACTTACATAAGGATTTGGCCTCTGGATAATGCCAAATGAATTCCTCTCATTAAACCTATATTATTTTTATACTTTTTGTACTGGAGATAAAGAAAAAAAAATATGTTACCCAATAAAATATAAATATCAACAATAATAATAATATACAAATTAATAGAATAAATAATATAACCATAATATTTCATAATAATTAAATATATGAATTGATGAATCATCTCCCACTTAAATAATGTTTTGTCAGATAAGTAGTGTTAAATATTAGCAATGTATCTTCTGTTCTAAAAACACCAGACTGATATTAAAATTATATTTATTAACAATAAAAAAAAAGTAAGACTGGACATTAAATGTTTTGGCACCTGATTTGGGAAAACTTAAATAATAGATTGATTAATTTCTAATTTCCTGGAATCAATCACCTAATTTAATTGTAATTACATCTTTTATTAAATTTAATTAAATTTTTCAGCTAAATTATTAGTTTATTATTAATAAATTTAATAGAAATAGCAAATAATCCATCAATTCCTAATTGTATTGATCCTTATACTATCATGCGTTCTTCGACTGAATAATATAAATAGCTTTTGAGCGTAAATTTTTTAAATAAGTAATATAATATATTCATGATACATTTTATCTTACTTTTATAATAATAAAAAAAATCCTGCTTACCTCAGGACAAATACATTCATTTTATAAATTTATATTAAAGGAAGAAAAATGTTGGAAAACGAAAAAAAAAAATTAAATAAAGTAAGCATAATCTTAATGAAAAGTATGAAAAGAAAAGCACTAAAATAAGTTACAGGCATGCAAAGCTTAACAAATGCTAGCTAATCTTATTCCTCAAGCTAAGGCTTTAAAAAGGAAAAGTTAGGAAACAACTAACTTGAGTTAATATCCAGTTTTATCAAGAATATGCAAATTGGTAAGGCATTTATTAGACAATGGGCTGGGTATCTAAGAAAACGTGACAATAGTCATACCAAGGGGAATTAACAATAGAGAAAAAATCGTCCTCAATAGAACGAGCTATACATAGACCGTTTATTCATTTTTAAAAACATCTTATCTAACATACGATAATTTGCAACTAAAGTAATACTGCTCCTATAGTTTCTAATTTGTTCGACTTCACTAATCAATTACTAGATAGATTGGACTTGTTCCCAAGGGGATCTCCCACAGCATACAAACGTCATGGCGATTCGCAATAGACGTCAACTTAAAATACAGCGAACGGGTGATGAAAATAAATTAGATATTATGCAATGAGAGATTTATTGGGAAAAGCGAAGCTCAGTAGTTTAACCATCTAAGGATAAACCAGTGGCAAAAAATTAACTTACATTTGCCAAAAAAAATATGTAGAATACCTTCCAAAATTTTGTAAGACGCCATTTCACGAAAACATAAAACCCAATTATAAACTGTTTTTATATTTATTTCTAGCATGCACAATTCGAGCAACAACAAAAAAAAATATGGATATGCAGGAAATAATGAGAAAGAAAATTTGGAAAAGCGTAATAAAGTACGGTTTTCAAACGTGACTTTTTTCATTCAAAACCTATATATCTCCTAAACTGTATAAACAAATCGCATATTTGTCAAAATATTTTTGATTAAATTCCTGATAAGAAACTGTCAAATTTTTTATCCAAACGACCCCGACTAAAGCGTGTCAAAACGTTACATTTGTTGGTGTTGGAGGGTGAAAAGAAATATCCATGTGAAAAATAACCTGTTTATACATGACTGATCCTATTGATAACCAACATATCTATCTAGATTTAAAAAAAAAGGTAAATATTTCCAGAATCGCAGAAAGAAGTGAAAAAATCCCTTAACTCATTGCGCTGAAAAGATAAAATGAATCACTAGTCAAAATACCATTTTTTAAGTACTCTATTCACCATATACTTCTTAACAAGTGGGGGCAGAGTAAAGAATATACAAATTTCTCCGATTTTCCATAATTTCACGCATCAGAATACTGTACTCCTTGAAACTGCCCCTTGGCTATCAAACAGGACATGAACCCCAAATTGAACCAGTGGTGACTATTGTATAATCGTCAACTAGTATATATATATATATATATATATATATATATATATATATATATATATATATATATATATATATATATATATATATATATATGCTAAAAGGTATATTGAACACTAATATTTTAGTACTTAAAGTAGTTGTAACTATCACTTAGCAAACTTGGTGTACTAATTCAACTAAATGACAGTGTTGTAGGGCAAAAAATGAAATAAATGGACACTAGCTTCTTCCTCATCCATTTCCTCCCCCCTCGCAAAAAACTAAAACTAAATAATAAAACTTCGAGATGAGAATATTATCATAAATTAATAGCCTTGTATAGTGGAAGCATTGCATAATTCCAAACGCATTAAAAATGAACATGCTTAGAATAATTGTTACCATCTCAGTCATAACATTCTTCAATCAAAAAATTTTAATAATACAATAATGCCTGTTTTATTATTTAAATTTTTCATGAAGCTATTTAATTGTTAAAATATGCCTTTCAACCACAATGTGCACTTACACTAGGAAAGCTTAAAATGCAAGCAAATTTAGTTGGAAGTCTACAGAGTACAAAGCTGGAGCATGTTAATACTTTGGAATATTGCAAATGTTTTTTTGTTTTTTTTTTTACAAATACCTGTGTGAAGATAGTTGATTTTTTATCTAGGAAATACATTTCACGGCACCCCTGGTGGGGGATGCTTCCCTGGAAATCGAAGCTTTCATTTAATAAACCATAAAAACAATATTGACACTATATATATAATGAGAGAAATAATTATTTAAATATATCCATATACCTGTAATGTTTGGAAGTTCTGTTTCAATTCACTAGGGCTTCAAATAATACTTCATAGAGTGAAAATAACAAACTTTATATAAACCTCTTTTATATTTTATTATTTTATTTAATTGTTTTTTGGCAATCTTTAAAGACTTCTTAATCAAAAAGACAGTATTGAAACAATGATTAGAAAAAAATTCAGAAAAATCGTTTCATTCACCTGCATATGTTTGTCAACACACGTTGACGTTGGAGAATTACCTTTATTCACATGATCTTAGCACAAATTCCTAACCTACATAAAAACACTGCTCTACAATTCTTTGTATTATAATCCAGATCTGGTGCGTCTATAAAAGAATTACTCCCGTAGATTCGGTTGGTAAAAAAAAAATAACAAATTATAAAATATAAAAATTAAACTAAAATAAATAAATTATGAATATACAAAAACATAATTATGCAATGATACGAGTTTAGAGAGAATAGTGTTTTGTATGGACCAGTCTTCAGGAACTGCAAACTATCTTATATAATTAATACATTCTAAAGATATATTTAGAAGCATTAAAAATTAAATTTTTATTCTGGTTGCATCAATACACTTTAATGTAGATATAATAAAAATTTGTAAACAAGCTTTAGCAAAGAGATTCGAAAAAATATTTTGACGGGCGTTTTAATAGCACCTTAAAATTTCACTAAAAAAAAAAAATTAAATAGAAAAATCAATGAACATTAGATGACAGTGCAAGTTCAATAATAAGGGGAAACAAATAGATTTGGTAAAATCACTGCTGATTTTAGAAGCACGATTGCTAATTATGAGAGTAATTTTATATTTTTCCCAGAACTAGGACAGTAACAAAGTGGCAAATTTTATTGGGCTGTCGGAACTTAAATGACCTGTCAACAGGTTAGAGATAAAAAGTAAATGAATAAATAAAAAATATTAGGTGTCACAAAGAGATGTAACCTTCAATTTTCTAGAATGGATTCAAGTATTTTTGAAATTATTAAATTTTTTTTTTGGCCAACTACTAGCAAGAGAAAAAAAAAAAAAGAAGAAGAACGTTTAAGTAATTGATTTATAACAATTTGGTTACTATTAGGAATGGTGAATAATTTGCCGGTTCTATTGGAATTTTGTTTTTCGTAGTTCTAAAAACATACAAAAAATTAAAAATACCAGCACTTTGCTACACGGATTTTAAACATTCAATTTAAATTTTTTTTAAAAAAAGACAAGAAATCGAAAATGCTGATGCTTACCTAAGGATTCAAATTGGAAGGGCTTCTGAAATATATCAAGACCGAGAAAAGACACAATGTAAAGAGACAAAGTAAAAAATAATTCTTCAACCTTTCGTAAATTTTTCCATCCTTCTATATTATCGTGTGGAACTCAGGTGAATTTAGTTACTATCTTAAGATGAAACATTAAAGCAAATAATTTTAATATTGCGATTACAATAATTCTTCTATCATGAATGGAATGGCGGGCGTTTATTTGAAATTGTATCTGATAGCGTTGGTGCAGGTGGGAGACCTGAGCGAAGTAGGTAGGACAGATTGCATCGCCAGTACATCCACCAGTTGAAGGAATCCATTCTTCATGCGAGAGATCGATGGCAATGGCAATAGCCATTCATTTTTCATTTCAACTTTACATTTGTATAATCTAAATCGATAATTTCATATAGCACATACATTTTTTAGTACGTATGAAGACTGAGTTCAATACTAAATGAATCTATTGGAAGGCAATTAATGTTTAAAATAAGAGTAAATTTATAAATTTTATCTATTCTTAATTATCATTAACCAACGAATTTCGTTCATATTCAACAACCGCAATTTTAATATTTTTTCCCCTAACATAAGATGAATATGGAGTCTGTCAATAAGGAAAATGTTGGGATAGAAAGAAGAATTTACAGCCGAAAGAAGATACAAGAAAGTTATAGTTAGATAACTAATAAGGAAATATAAAAAGAAATAAATCATAAATAATTTATGAATAAGAAGATTAAGGTTCTATGGGCATATGGTGAGGATGCATCTAAAGAGATGAAAAAAGAAAATTCTATAAAATGAGAGGATACAAGAGTGCTGGGGGGTATATCAAACAGATGAAGGAAGAAACTGAGAGACAGAAAATAACAGACTAAGACCGTTTCGATAGGGATGACTATAGGAAAAGACTAAAAGAAATTAAGGTCCTTGAGGGAAAGATAGATGCGAGAAAAGGAATAGAGTCGACCGGGGAAAGAAGGAAGGAGCAATCGAAAGGACCAGGAAAAGGTGGACAAAATAGAAAATAAATAAATAAAAAAATTAAAATTATAAATTTGATCATACCATTTTGTTAGGAATCAACCCTCCAATTCAAATAAATTGTCTGTTTTCGGATGTTGAAAACCTTTTCAAGGAAATTGAAAGGTTTTTGTGAATAAATGAAAATCAGTACTTGATTTATCCATTTTCATACGATAATTTAATCTGTTTGTTTTTAATTTTTTTATGCTATTTTTATTATTTTTTAAACCAATTTTAATCCTAAATGCTCCTTATTATGTTACTAATAAACTTGTCCATAAATATCTTATTATTTTAGGTAACACTATGTTGCTGATTTAGCCGAAACCAGGTATGGAGGGGTTCGATTAAGTCGTGTTGAAATTTAATATCGCAATTTTAATAATTTTTTCTTAAGATATAGTGAATGCGATACTAAAATTTTACAAGGATCTAACTCTCAAAATGTCTATTCTCGAGAGAGCAAGGTGTTTAATATTAATATTTAAGTTTATTTTATATATTGAATAGGCAAGGGTTTTATTTTATTTTAATTTATTTTTACTTAATTTTTTAGCATATTGTATGTAAAGATTCATAACCTTCCATATTACTCATTGCCCTTAAATGAGGCAGGTACTAAAATAATGAATTAAAGAAAAAAATCGCTAACATCGACATTTCAAAATTGAAAATCAAGTATAAATCTTTTTGAATTGACAAAAATAAGAAAAAAAACATGATATACTTAATTTTTTAACGATAATTTTAATTTTTATACACTGATTTTTACTTCTTTTTTTTTAATAATAATTTTAATCTTTGATGATCTTATTATGTTTGATAACATTATGTTGCTGATTTAGCCCAAATATCTATCCATGGAACAGGCTCCACATCGATGGATATTAGCTCTACTAAAAGGGGTTATAAGTCTTCTGAGGTGAAATTTAAGAATTATGTAAATATTTCTGAAATTAAAGTCGATTGGTATATTCCCAACTAATGGAAAATATTTACACGGTCCCTATCGCTCATTTTTAATTAATAATTATAGTAATATTTAATCATAACAATATATAGATATCATAGGATATAATTTCTAGATTTGAGCCGCATATTATAGGTGAGAGATTTGTAACCGCGGGATAGAAAGGGTATTTGTGGAGGGGAATGAGTGACTGATGTCCTATCAATCAAAGAGGAGAAGCTCCAAACTTTGCCCCTATATATAAAACTAGTGGCAAATCTCCAACACTCAGCCTTCCTCTCGGCTATTCAATACATTATTTATATATTATCAGGGTCTTTTTTTTATTTTTACACTCACAGGCGTAGACATATAGGAATACGTATCGTTGTACTGTATATTCCACAGAGGATTGCTACAACAATCCCTGCAAAAAGCAACTGAAATACAAAAGATTGAAGTCTCGTTTATTTTATTATTTTACGTATTAGTATTATGTGTTGATAAATTAAATGACAAGGTAGAAGAAATCAACAAAATAAAACTTAATTTCTCACCGACTAGGAAAAACAATAATATCATTCGCTTTTGATAAGGAAACTCCTATAAATAGAATATAACAAGAAATATACACCATTTAAATTCTGATCAAGTAATTGCCGTCAAATATTTTTATCTATAAGGAAACTTGATGTCAAAATGGGTTTCATAAATTTTGAATGTTAATTTCTTTTGCTTTAGATTAGGGCATTCTCATGTGAATTACTTATTTATCTAAAATTCTGTTTCACCCTCCCTCATATAGAGGAGGTTTTTAGAGAGCCCAGATTGTTTTTATATATTTTATTCAGTATGATTGTACCAAGTTTACTTTTACTTTATTATCTTCAATTTATTTCTTCTATTTTTCATTTTATTTTTTTATATATTGTAGATTTAAATTATTTGTTTACTTTTTTTTTGTATATATTTTATTAATGGACTTGTTCATATTCTTTAATTATATTGGATGAGCCAAAGTTTCTTTTACAATAATCATTTAAGAATCAAGTTTCTTTAACAATATAAAATTGAAATTCGAACACAACATTGAGACTTTTTCAAACATAACTTTTGTAAATTTTAAGTCCCTTCCACCGGAAATCGTTTATTTCTTAGAGTCCCTAATAATTCCGACCGCAATGTGTTTCCTAATGATTATTAACTAAGGAACCGATGGCTCTCTTTGGAAGAGGGCTGATAGGGGCTCGCCCCACCTCCTCGAATTCCACAGTTCAGGAACATGTGTTTGGGTCTATTTAAGGGATGAAGGTCTGATGCTGTTATGTCGACCTAAGGACATAGTTTTGTCTCTATTCAGATTGCCATTAAATCAATTTTTAGACCGATCCTTAAACACTATCTTAAATAAAAATTAATGAAATAATTATGATAATTGAGCTGGATAAATATTTCATGGAGATAAAAAATAAAATATATAGAACACATATCGTTAATTATCAATTACAATTAAAAAAGAAACATATAACAACAAATAGATTCGATGAAAATAAACACCATCGACATCTAAGCAAAAATAATATTCTCATAAGCCCCCTCCCACTATCGAAGTGTGTAAGCGAAAGGCTAGATGAATTACCTCAGTGAATCCTTCCTTAAAAATCACGAGCCAAAATTCAAGTATATATTTTTAAAATTTATATTTAATTGAATAATGTCTCCAGCGATACGATACCTCAGAAAAGCTGCCCAGGAAATAATAGCAGGAAAATTGCAAGTTATTCGGACACGTTTATAAAAAAACAGAAAATAGCAAACTAATGAAGCTGTACTAGTGTTAAAGAGACCCATAGAAGACCTAGGAAAACTCGGAAAGAAGGAATAAGTGAAGTTTAGAGGAAAAGAGTGGAGAAGTAGGAACCATATGGCACAAGATCGAGTCCTCTGGATCAGGCTATCGGAAGCTACCCCTACGGCGATGCAGAAGAAGAGGAAATCACAATAACTAGAATATAAATGTTTGAATAATTAATATATAATTAATTATATTGTTCAATTAGAACAAGTAAAAATAAACTCGAGATTATTAATCTATATTAAAATTAAATTATAAATCACTACTATAATTTTTTTTTTTTTATTTATACATTATTGATATTTACAACTGTATACAATATATACAGTATGTAAATGTGGGGTGAATTGATAACAATAACATGAGATTTTTATGGATAGGTTTATTTGTGTTATGATAAGAAGAATTGAGGATTTTGCAAAGGATTCGGATTGTACGGGTTGAGCAAACCTCAACTCCGAATGCCCAGGTCTAATTAGTCATGTAAATAATTATTTTGCAATTAACTGGCAACTTTGAACGATTGTCCAATTGATGTTGGAGCAGTCGAAAACGAGAGCAGTTTTTTTTTTCTTTTAAGTCTCTCAACATAATTAGTATGAATAAGTAATTGGTAGTAAAACGCCTTTTCTTTTACTACTACAACCTGATATCTCAAGGTAATTGAGAAAGAAGCACATATGCCATGAGTTGGCAAATGAAGCTTCCCTTAAACTTCCCAGAGAAATACAAATTTTTACCGTGGTCTACTGAAACGGTTTGTATATACCTTTTTAATTTTAAATGCGAATTCTGAAGTACAGTATTTTGAAACTACTATATGATCGTTATGGAAGGATTTTATCTAAAGAGGTATTTTTAATAATTATCTCATTGACAAGGAACTTATAGAAATGTCGATGCCACTCCAACTACCTTAGTTGCAGTTCCATTAACAGACTAAATTTCGGTTAGCAGCTCTAGTATGGATGGAATTAGTGTCATGTTTCGAGATAGCGATGAGAGAATGTATTTGTAGACTAATTACTCAATGGGGGGAAGGGAGGTGTATTTGGAATGCCTATAGGAAACGGACTGATTGGCAAGTCTACTAGAAATAGAACCGCATAGCACAATACACATTTACAGTTATCCTATGTCGTCCAATCAGCGGAGCGATAAATCTATTCTGATTCTAAAAATAGTTTCTTTTTTAGCTATTTACGAATATTTACAACTGTATACAAAATAATCTCGTAAATATGATAATACTCAAAATGACATATCAGTTTGAAAAACAACCAATTGGTAGAACTTAATAAAAGTTCTATAAGGTCCCGAGACCATCTTCTTTTCAGACGCCTCAGAGTGTACTGGAATAGAAACGGAAGCAACTTGAGATACTAATGGATTCGAATGGTTATGGAGTTTATTATGAAAGAATAGGTATCTGAGGATTTTTTGAAGGATTCTAGATTGTAGACGTTGAAATTAAAATATTTAAAGAAAAGTATAGATAATATTTTTATTGGATCATATTTTAAGAGATCAATCGATTTTTATGTTCGATATTATGTGCAACTTATTGTCTGTCCTAAATTTACTAGGTACCTATTCCCCGTTTTTTTAAATATACTTAGACATAGTAGAAGTAGTTAGTGTAGAGTAGTTGCTTAAAAATATACATTTTAATCAGTATTAAGACCATTAATTAAATAATTTGAACGATGTTTTAATTTGATTAATTACACCATATAATTAATTAAATGTTATAAAACCCAGATAATTCTCAAAATATTATGCTATTGCAACCGTGTGGAACATAACCTTTTTTTAATTGTTTCAAGTTTTTGTTTAAGGCAATGTATATTACACTGTAACTTTTGATTAAAGATTTAATTGCTGAGTTAAAAAAAAAAAAAATTAAAAAGAAACTGAAAAAATATGATATATTTATATTATAAATTCAGCATAATAAATACTCCCCCCCCCCCCCCCAAAAAAAAAAAATGTTAGAATCATGATTTATCAATATCCAGGCTGTCTACTCACAGTTTGACTAAACTTGTAGAGAAAATCAGTGCTTTCGGAGTAATATTTTTGCAATAATTATAATATCTAACTATAATATAGGCACATTTGATTTGATTATTTCTAAAATTCTTGTAAATATTCCTAGCTTGTTATTAAATTTGTATTTATGAAATTTGAAAAAAAAAAAAAAAAAAAAAAAAACTCAAAAGCTAAATAAGAAATTTAATAGGCCTGTTACTCTCCTTTAAAGTTATATTTTTCAGAATATTCAAAAAATTCTGAAGAGTTGATAAGTCATTTCCAAATAATTTCGTAAATATAGAGCCTTAATTATCGTAATTTATCTGCTGTATCTTTATTTAATATTTAGACCCAAGAAAAATTACTTTAAAAAATTTTCGAATTAGAAATTTTAGGGGGTTTCGAGCTGCAATTGAATTTCTGAATTTTTCCATTACGAAATGAGGCTGAAAACTATATTTTGAAATAATTTAAAATATGCTAAACTATATATATATATATATATATATATATATATATATATATATATATATATATATATATCCCACTGATATGGACATATTGGAGTGAATGGTTTATTTTAAGTTAGCTGGTATAGAATGGTGTGGGGTGCAGATAATGTAAGAACGCAGGGGTTGCCTCCCCACAACTATTCTTAGGCCAGTATTTTTAGTGGCCAAAGCCCGACCTAAGACAATTGTCCTGATCGACCACCTGCGTCTGGTTCAGTTAAATAGTTTCCCCTTTGATTTCCTACATTTACTATAATAAAAAAATAATAATAAATTAAGTATTCAGCAAAAAAAAAAAAATAATAATTTGCGTTAATGAGCTTTTGGTGCTGCACTAAACTATCCAATTCATCTCGTATCCAATCCTCACAATCCAAAATCCTTTGAAAATCCTCAATGCTCCTTACATAGTCACCAATAAACATATCCGTAATGATCTTGATGTTCCAAATGTTGCTGAGTTAACCCAAACCAGATACCTATCCTTTCATAGTAAGCTCTATAACCACTCAAATCCACTAGTCTCCCAACTTGCTTCCTCCTCCATCCCTGATAATCCTCCGAGGCGTCTGAAAAGAAGATGGCCTAGAGACCTTCTAGTGTAGAAGTTTTAATAAAGTGCTACTAGTGAGTAGTTCTTCACTACATGCCATTGTATTAACTGTCAACACATTTACTTATGTTTGAACAGTTGTAAATTTCAATAAATTGATATAAAAAATAAATAAATTGCTTTAACAAACAATAAAATTGCCATTTGTGTAACAAATACTATTATAAAAATTTTACTATAGGAGAACTTTGCGTCTCCTAAAGGGGGTGGAAATTTGTGTATCAATTAAAAATAAATTAATAATTTTTAATTGATATTATTAAATAAAATAATTAATCATAAAATAATAATCATAATAATAAAAATTATTACAAGTTCATAAATTAGTTTATATCTATAACAATTGAAATATCATTAATTATTAATACGATTGTCAATATATATCAATATAACTATTAATTAATTTTGATTATAAAATAATTATCAAACCAATAATCATCATTAATTATTAATATAACTTAATATTAATTATTATTATTTTATTAATAAATATATATTGTATAAATAATTTAATTATTACAAAGGAATTTAAAGATATTTGCCATTAGTCGGGTACCCCAGGTCATTTCTAACTGTACTATTGAATTTTATGTCAGGAGGGTTGAGTCCCAGGTAAGGAGATAGAAACACTTCTCAGAATGGGTTGAGACGTCAGGTCATACCCAGGTCATACCCTAACCAAACTCGCCAAGCAAACACTTAAAGTATACCTTTAACCGTGGAGAATGTATGCAGCTTAAGCAAATAATAAACAAGAACTTATAAACATTCCATTAGAGGCTAATTTTAAACTCCAGTTCTCAAATAATTTACATTTGAAAATAAAAAAAATGGTTCTCGAATGTGGTTAAGGTTTAGAAAAGAAAAGATGGACTCAAGATGACACTACTATTAATATTGGAATTATTTTTTCAATAATAACACTAACACTCAGATCAAATAATAATAAGCATTAGATATTATAATTATGTTTTTTATACTTTTTATTATATTTTAGAATTTTAAATATTATAAAAGTTCGATATTAAATAATTAAGTATAGGAGTTGATTAATAAATTAATTGGAAAATATTTAATTCTAAAAATCAAGAAATGTGACGGTAATAAATTTAAAATTCACCAAAACATTTCCTTTTTTACTCAAGTTATGAAAGCCACGGTGAAAATCCTCTTATATCGTTACGATATATAACCATAATAGTACGAAAATCAACACATCGTTTTTTTTTTTTTTTTGGAAAATGATATTTCCAGTAACGGGTGTAAAAATAAAATTAATACCAAGTATACATTGTATGTACATATAAAATTTTTACAAAATAATCTGATGATTAAAATATAATAATAATCCCAATTTTTAATACATTCTAGTCTATCATTTAGATTAAAAATAATAAGAAACATCTTTTCACTTTCCAAAATGTAACAATATAACACGCTCTAGCTATGTTGATGTTCCTTGGATCGAAAATTTAGTCCAACTTTCCTGATTAAAAATTTAATAGAGAATATTTTATGTCATATAGCATTTGTCGCTAGAACCTACAGTTTAGGAGCTATATTGGTTCGAATAAAATAAGACACGTCAGGTTTAATTTTTTGTTTTGAGGTTTTTTTTCGCTCTGTCTCCGTTGGTGTTTCTTGGATCGAAAATATGACGACAATTATCAAAAGCAGTAGTTATAGAAACTATCCACTTCAATTAAATTATATGTAGAATAAAAATATCTTTGAAGTCTTAAGCATCTGCTTTCATTCAAGCCGGTGTTGTAATTTTATTGTAGCTTTATCTTAAATAAAATTATGATTTTTTTATTAATCTCTTTTTTTTCATTTATTGATATTTACAACTGTACAAAATAATATACAACAAGTAAATGTGTTGACAGTGAATACAATTGCATGTAAATAACTTGTGAAGAACTACTCACTAGTAGCACTTCAATAAAATCCACACTAAAAGATCTCTAGGCCATCTTCTTTTCAGACACCTCGGAGGATTATTAGGGATGGAGGAGGAAGCACGTTGGGAGACTAGTGGATTGGAGTGGTTATGGAGCTTACTATGGAAGGATAGGTATCTGGTTTGGGCTAAATCAGAAACATATGGAACATTTAGAACTTTATAGATAAGTTTATTAGTCACGTCGTAAGGAGCATTGAGGATTTTTTGAAGGATTTTGGATTGTAAGGATTGGGCTCGAGATGAATTAGATGGTTTAGTAGAGCCCCAAAGCTCAACTCCGTACGTCCAAATAGGTCTAATCACTGTCCAGTAACGACGGGCCTTTTCTTGTCGTTTTAGTCTTGTATGTGGATTCCAAGCTAGACGTTTGTCCAAGTGGAGTCCTAGGTAGCGGATCTGTTCAACAGGGATTAGTGGAATATCAATAAAGGATACTGTAGGGTTTATTAATCTCAAATTTATATCAAAAATGTACTCCTCAATAATATAGATAAAAAAATTAAATTAAATTTTTATATTTATATAAATTTTTTTTTTTAAATACTTAACGATTTGAGACTTTGATGTGAAGCCTATTTGTCCGCTACAATTTCTTTATATGGAGCTATTTATAATTCTAATGTTTTCAACTAGATTTTTGATTTAGTCATGATTTGTATAGATATGATATCATTCATATAAAATGATTTTGTCTAGATTGAATTGAGTTGATAATATATAATTTTAAAGTCTGTTTTCTGCTAGATGAAGCCGTTCTAAGCGAGTTCATATAATTAGTTTTATTATTGTACTGAACTCTATCAGATATTAGGATGTGATATAGAAATATGTCCTAGTCTTTCTGTAACAAATGAAGCAAAGAATATAATTCCGTTTGAAATTTTTTAACAAACTTTGTAAACAGGTCTCTGAAGTACTCTAAAGTTTTCTGAAGTACTTGCTAGACTACGATTAGTTTCAAACCCCTGAAATGATTGGTGTCTGGGGGGTCGAAATGATGTCTCTCAATTTATGGGGGAGAGTTTATTAGTATAAAATCGTTTTCCCCCTCGTATTTTTTTTAAAAATATTTTTCTGATTACTCTGGCCTGTTTAAAGAACTTACGCATTCATTGGGATTACTTATACTTTTTTAATATGATTTCTTGTCATAAATTTTTAAAAACTCCAGTGTATATAATGCAAGTAACAATGTGTTGATGTTTTGAAAATTTTGTATGTTTTAGAACTGAAGATGTATGTTCAGCATTCGAAACTGGTTTTCTGAAAAATTAATCCCAATAGAAGTCTCAATTAATTCATCAATCATAATTGTAGTTATGAATGTTTTTTTTTTTATTATAAGGAACGATTAAACATTAATTGAACGATTGATAATTTATATAAAAATTCTTTTTAATTTAAAAATATGCATTAAAACGAAACGAGACGGGAAGGTGTGTAATTTAAAATTACGGCAATAAGTACATTTTCTTTCGATTTCACGTATGTAAATGAATCAGCTCTGAAACAAGCTTGATAGAGAAGGTGAATTACATGGGTCGGTGAAATCCCTCAAATGCAAGATGTTTAAACCAATTATTTATACAATCAATAAAGATGGTATACAACTAAGGAAGCCCTGTTAGTGTACGCCCTGACTTCCTTTCCAATATCTTAGGAGGTGCTCTACATTTATACACAGCAATTAATATTAAATATTATTATTATTGCAGTTAACAGAGCTAAAAGTGTTATTAGGGACAATGAGTATGTTTGATACTGACATATTCTGATCGCACCAAAGGCTATAGGCTTCGGTTCTAATGAGTTGACAGATTATAATAATATATTAATAAAATCAAATTTTTTTTTTATTTTTTTTTTTAGGAAATCTGATTTCAAAGTATTCTGCGTTGTCTTACGAAAATCGTTGGATAGTTATCATTCCAAATAAAACAGAGAAATGTTACTCCGGATGCTAGGAGCCTGCTAGGCATTGAGAGTGGCGGCTTTGGGTAGACAAGACTGGCAAAAAAATTATGGAGGGCCTGACTGAAATGTGTTGTTTAGACAACAAACAACAAATATATATATAATATATTTTCCATTACTATTAATCACTTTGGATTCCTGTAACATAAAATAACTCTTAATTGAATTGCCCTACAAAATATAATTTCGCTCTTTTAGAGTTAGGCAAAATTTAATCATGATCAAATATTTGACAACTGATTTCCTGGAATCGTGATTAATTCCAGAAAATTAGTTGTCATATATTTAATTTTGACGAACTCTGGTCGCTCGCCATATTTTTAAAGAGACACGTCTACTAATTCATGCAGGTATTATAATCAAAGTAATAAAAATACTGTAGTACCGAATCAATAAAATATATATATATATATACTAATCTATTTTAATTACGATATAATGAATATTTTTTTTTTTTATAAAAATGAAAAACTTTCATCGAGTAAGTATTAAATTTGTCTCACTCTATGGCAATAATTAATATGTATGACTTTATGGATGCATTATTACAATATGTACACTGATAAATAAATGAAAAACAATTTATTAAATAAAGAACCTTAAACTTCGCAATGCATAAATTGAAAAAGATATATGAATTAAAACATAATAACAATAATAATAAGAATTGAATTAAAAGTTTAAAATAAAATCATACTCTTTATACAAAATATACGCTAAGCATCGGTTGCAAGAAAGTTACAAAAAAATGAATAAATATTGCCAGAGATGGAAACTGAAAGTGAATACAAGCAAATCGGAGGCAATCATCTTCACAAAGACCAGCATATCAATTTAAACGCAGAAGACATCCCTTGGTCAAAAGCAATAAAATACTTAGGCTTAACACTTGACAAATCAATTACATACACTGAACATATCAACAACAAAACAGATAAAGCTAAAAAACTTCTAGACAAAATGTTCCCCTACTTCAATAAAAAATCGAAATACAAAACAGTAATCCGAGCACAAATCACATATCCTTCTCCGGTGTGGAGCTCAACTTGCTCCACTAACTATAATAAATTGGAAAGGGTTCAAAACAACATGTCTTCGAACAAACCACAGCATACTTTGCAAAAAAAAAACAAATTCAGAAAATTTCCTAGTAAAAGAAATAGGTAACTATAATAAAAATTCCCTCAAAAATACACGCAAAAAAGAACCAAACATGTACTCTTAACATAAACCTTCCCACAGATTCCTCAACTGCTATGTATGCATATAGTCACCACAAATGTATGCTGGTTATTATAATTTGATTATTTACATTTATTATTATTTTTTGTATTTAATTATTGATTCTATTTAATTCATATTTTATATTACGTAAATATTTGTTTATTCCTTTACGTTTTCATTTTTTTTTTATGTGGGTTTTTTCGTTATTTTCCCCACTGTTCACAGATAATCATTAAAGTGTAAAACTATTTACCAAAGTATAAAACTATGTTAATCATGTAGAGGACTTTAGACCGGCACATGTATACTAAATGATTTTGTAAATGCAATTGTAAATATGTCAATAAAGCTTATTATCATGATATATACACTAAGCCAAGGGATTCCTAAACTAAACTTAGAAATTTATTTAGGAGTATTTCTGAAATAAATATTGCTATATTAATTAATTGGGATTGATGAATTAAATGCCACTTCTATTGAGATTATTTTATTTGAAATCTAGTTTCGAATGCTAAACATTCATCTTCAGTTCTTCATATAATTCATCAATCCTAATTGTATTGACCCTTCTACCATATATCATCATGCGTACCTCAAGTATTTTAATTAAATTAAATGATTAATTTTCCATCAATGTATGTGAAATTAAAATAAATTTTTATTATTATCACCATTTTTAATATTAACAGTTACATAACATTTTAAAATAAGTAATATTAGTTAGTTATAGATACAACATAAATACGAATTACTATATCACGCATTCAATGAAAATAATTTATATTGTTATCACTTATTCATTCGTTTAAAATTCATTAAAAACACGAAACATAACAGTCGTATTTAATTAAATGTACATATGATTTTTTTTTTTTTTTTTTTTTTTTTTTGAGCGTTGTCTTGTTCTTCTACGGTCTTAAATAGCATAAGGTTTAACATTTATAACAAATGTAAACTACAAATAAAAATAAGAGACAATGACGAATATACATAAGGAACTCGAGTAAACGAAAACTATTTCAAAGATAAAACCGGAGAAGTAAACTTTATTGAGAGTGTAGCGAGTGCCACGGGAAGAGAACATTTAGATAAGGGTAAGTACTTCGAGATAGCTTGGCACCGGATTTTATGCAATTTCGTTTTCCTGTTTTACGAAAAGAAAAATCTTACCTCCTAAAAATAAGAAATATAAATAAATTATTTTTATACAAATAAATTCATATTAGAACTATTCGTAATATAAATTTTAAATTAGTATTTTTTTAATTAATAAAATAAACTCCCGATTATCCGCAGAGTAAGGTAGGAAATAAGCAGCCGATAAAGAACATAAATTAACAGAAAAATGATTATAAATGAAATTTCGAGTTTATTAATCTTGTAATTACTTTTAATTTTATCACAAAAGCTTCTTCTGTATCAGATTTAGAGCATCAGATATTTTACTTTTAATAGTTAAATTAAGACTTGATTTTGATTACTTATAAATTTTCAAATTACGAAAAAAATTTTAATTTTGATTAAATTTTAGCTTTCTTCATCATCATTATAATTAGGATTGATGAATTAATTGTCACTTGTATTGTGATTATTTTATTTGAATATTAAACATTCATCTTCAATTGTGAGGTGATCTAAGATTTTTTTTTTTTGTATTTTAATGTCATCTATTTTATTTTTTTAAACAACCCTGAATTTTACTAATATTTACTAAAAAATTGTACAGTCAAGTAAGCTTATATCAGTGTGGTCCCCAAGAACACTTCCTTTGGGCATGCGCACTTCAGGCGAGGGGTAGGAAAAGGGGTTAAGATGATTTTCTTAGAAACCGTTAACCACCCACTTTGCACCACTAATCACTAATTTCTCTTTAAATGGAATATTCAAATCAATTGATAATTAATATCTTTTAAACTATTTAAATTATTTCCAATGATATTAAGAGAGTAGTTTATGCCATATGTATTGCTGAGGCCAGGCTACATTTAAACTATTTGCTAATTGCCAGCATCTGTGGATTCATTAAGGGAATTGCCACCCAAAAAGGGACCTTATTGACTGGAACAGGTAGCAAAGGGACAGCTTATGCCTTCTTCACTGTCTGGGCCCATAGGTCACTTCCAAGTACCCAGACAATGGTGCAAAGTTCCCCATTTTCTGAATGCAAATTGATTTCCAGAAGTGTTTCTCATTATTTCCGACGGGATTCGCACAAAATTTACAATGCCGTAGTCCTGGATTCCCATGGAGGACAATTTTGATTTATTGTCATCAACAAAAAATGTAAATTACCAAGATATATATCATGCAAAACTGACATCAATGAGTGGTCATTATTTTATGCAATAATTTATTATTTTAAATTGCAACCACTGATATGGCGAGAATGATACGTTAGGATCTCCTGGAGTCCTGCTTAACCATTGATGGGTCTCTTCAAGGTTTAGAATATTTAATTAACTTTATGTATTATTTATCTATATATATACAAAATAAATAAAAAATTACCACAAAAACCCATGAATTGTTTTGGGACCAGTACTTTGGCAAGCATGTTCTCTAAATAAGCCAAAGGTAGTAAAAGTAGGGATTTGCAATCACTTAAACTGCCAGGTTTTTCCCCAAGTAAAGGTACCCACATTATACAGGCAGCGTGTTCCCCAGGGGAATCTCTCGACCGCAGTTTAGTGGATTCTTTTTATAATTTAATTAATCATAATTTTTCTTTTTATATCAATTAATTTGCATTATATAACATCTTAGTAAATCAAAAAAACGTGTGACTTATATCACAATTACTTATTGCCCTTGATTGTGGCGTATAGCGATTTTGTGCAAATAAAAGTTTTAATTATAAAAAAAATATGCTACAATCAACAAAGTAGTGTTTGCTTAATAACTTGATATACTTAATATTAAAAATAAATTAATTTAAAAAAAATAATAAATTTATATTAATGATATTAAGCTCAAACGTTTAGATATGTTTCAAAATGATTATTAATTCTTATGCTTATATAATCGGCGTTTATATACATTGCATGCAAGAGTCATACTTATAGTCGGCACTATGTACATGATTGGATCGGTGTAATTAAATAATTTAAATCACTCACAAAAAAAAATTAAAAACAGAAAAATTAAATAAATGATCACAATCATGTAGTATTATTAACAACAATTGTTTTAATTCATTTTTATTTTTAATAATATATTAAAAACTATATAATACAAAGGCATTGTTATGGACAGATTAATATTTTTATTTATAATTATTGATTAAAATTTAAAAAATAATCAAATGGTATTCATAGAGCAGGATAAATACAATTAATATATGGATATTTTATGCAATAATCAACTATTATTTTAACACGAATCTTACATCTATTTTTGCAGTGTATTTTATGATTTAATTACAAATTAACTTAATTAAAAATGAATATTTAATTGAAAATTAATTAATTATTAAAATTAATTCCATGTAATAAATACAAATATCTAAATGTTGAAGTATTTATCCTAATATTAGAACTATGTTTGACTGTATCGTTTTTTTTTTAAATATTTTTTTCCAAAAATGAATAAATATATTTTTATTGTAATATTATGATAAATATTACTTTAAGTGGATATTTTAAATAATTAAAATCGTAACATAGGGTGGTCCATCCCACCTCTTTAAGTTGAGTATTAATCATAATGGTATTGCCAACGATTTCTCTATTGAGAGCACAAAGAAGGTTTTTCCTCAAGGATGCCAACATTGAAATAATGAAATGTTTAATATTGCAGATCTCTTATGTTGGTAACAATGGGATCCTCCTCAGGTCTGTACCCAAAGAGGTCAGTAACCCAAAAACGGAGACAGGGGATTAAGATGTCGACGTCTACCTGCACCCCTTACCCATTTGCAGCTAGGGGTAATAAATGGAAGAAAATCGATTTTTGGAGTAAACCTTTTACCTGAAGAAATTTTTATAGCAGGTTGTTAAAATTTTCAAAGGAAGGAAAAATACCTAGAAACATACCTGAAAAGGGTACTTGGGACAGATATTTACTTATAGATGTACATTCCATAACTATTACTATGAATATTATTTCATATTTTCAAATATAAATTTATTTTTATTAAAATTAATATTATTAATAAACGTTTATTAAATTAATATCATTATTTGATTAACGATAAGTTTAATTAATATAATATCAATTAAATATTAATAATACTATGATAGTAAAGAATTAATAAAATTAAAATAAATCTTTCATAAAAACAGCTAAGTAATTACGTAAATATAAATTAAAAAAAAAAAAATTTATTAAGAAATCAATATTAATCAGTAATTTATATTACGGCTTCAGATCTTCCATTTGATTTTTCAAATTAATTTGATTTTAATTTAGTTTTCTACTAAACAACTTTTTAATTTTTGAACTGACGCTTATAAACTTATTCAATTATTTTGAAAACGTATGCACAACGATCTAAATTTTACCATATACCAATCGATGATCACCTACGTATTTAAATACACTAGTCTCTAAACTCAACACTCCATTCCTCATAACCCCCTGAGCCTTCTGAAAAGAAAATGGTCTGGGGCCTTCTAATTAAGAACTTTTACTAAGGTACTGTGGGTAGTTTCTTAACAATTTATTTACTTATATTACTGTATTTTTTTACCACATTAAATAGATGTATATACCCTATACAGACATAAATTTCAACAGATAAAAAAAATCAACAATTTTTGCTTCTTGATCAGGGCAAACTATTTATTAAAATAGGAAACGATTATAAAAATAAAATTAAGCCTTGTATGATCGCTTATTAGAGGGATAATTTAAAATTTAACTAAATAAACTATTTCATCAAAGTTCTTTAATTAATTATATTATATCTAAGGATGGGTATAGACACACGATATATCGATATTTTTCTTTCGATTAGTTTACGATACATCGTTTTCTCCATGAAACTGAAATATATATTTTCTTTTAACTAGCAAAATCTTATAAATTGGATCTTTTTTTTTTTTTCAATTTTTTATTTATTGGAATTTACAACTGTACATAAAAAATATAATTCAAGTAAATGTAATTAATATCATAAAATAATAAACTGACAATTGCTATAACTACTCCCAAGGTCTCCAGGTCATCTTCTTTTCAGACGCCTCGGAGGGTTGTCAGGAATAGAAAGGAAAGCAAGTTGAGAGGCTATTGGATTTTAACGGTTATGGAGTCTACTATGAAAGTATAGGTATCAGGTTTGGGCTTATTCAGCAACATACGGAACATTGAGGACTTTGTGGATAAGTTTATTTGTGACAAAGTAAGGAGCATTAAGGATTTTTCGAAGGATTTTGGATTGCATGGATTGTATACGAGATGAGTAAGATGGTTTAGTGGAGCCCCAAAGCTCAATTCCCTATGTCCAAATAGGTCTGATAATTTACGATATGTCGGTAAAATATCGATTTTTTCCTTACGATAACCATCCCTAATTATATCAGTAATTCGATTAAATTATTTTTATAAATAATTGATTTTAATATAGAATCATCTTTAGGACAAAAATTTCAACAAAATCGAAGCTAGTATAAATATATTTAAATATGAATGAATATACTCCAAAGAAAATCAAAGCAATGAACTAGTAGCCCTTAGGGCGGGCACAGGCCCAGAGAAAGACCCAACCTTTTGGGTTAACGAGATGCGGAAGACGTGCAAGGTTCCGCGCACGTGTCGAAGGGGCCCCGGAGGCAAGAATTGTTTTTGCATGGTTCCCTACAGAACTAGAAGAAATGGATCTATAAACTCAGCTAGGCCAACTGAATAAATTCAACAAAAAAACATATATAAAACTAGTATCTCCGTCGCCACTTCGCCTTCTCTCATAATTAAAGAACCTAAATAACTCAAATTATTAATTGAAGTTTTATTAATTTATCGATAAAAATCGTGTGTTAAAAAATAAAGAGCATTATTTATTCATTTTTATTTCCACGCATAGCAGTAGTTTTTAACCTGGTTAAAATTGCATTGATTAAGTGTTGATTACGCAATAGTATAATTAGACGTAATTTTTTTAATTTTAATGTACAAGTTGGTATTTCAGATGGACTTAAGACTAGAAACTCTAGCAGATAAAGTACTAAATTATCAGTGTTTTGTGTGAATATATGTTTTTGTGTATCAGTAAATATCTCGCCTCATCAACATTCAATTCTTAATTTTTTTTTCTATATATTTTTCGTTGCTATTCATTATTTGTACTTTATTTTGTTGATTTATTTTAGATATTTCTTTGTTTTTCTCGAACACATTGTAATTATATCAGCATATAATTATTATATCATCATATTGTTATCATTATTTTTATTTCTTTTGGGTATTTGTAAATATTTTGTCGTGTTAACATTCAAATAGGTCTTAGTATTTTTCTTCTCTATATGTCTTTTCCTTTCTATTTACTATATTTATTTTATTGATTTTTTTTTTTATATTTCCTTATTTTTCTGAACGCATTGTAATTATTATATTAGCATATTGTTATTATTATTGTTTTGTCCTACTCCCCCCCCCTTCTTTTCTCATGTATATATTTATCATCAAGTTCTATTTTCAATTGTACATACATATATTACCTTTTATACATAACATTATCTTTGTTTGAAATTAAGATAGCCAGACTATTGTACAACTTATTATACATGTCTGTTTTTCTTAGGGGCAATATGTCCCAGGATGATTCCATGGATTTTGAAGTCTAACTATAAAAGTACATGGAAGTGTGGTAAACATTGTTTATTTTAATTTTTATAACTGTAAATTTGATTATTGCTAAACCTTTCTAGAGCTGTGAAAATGGTGTTAAATTGTGCTAAGCAGATATCGGTCGATTTTCAAACTTCACTGGTCAACATTTGACACATATTTAAATAATTTAATTTGAATATAATTAAATTTTATTATAAATTTCAAACTCTGTATAACCTTCCTTGAACAGCGATTATCATGCTTTAAAATATCGGTTCAGTAGTTTTTGTGGTCAGATACGCAAAATGGCTCGCTCATTTATGTAATGGTATATATTTTAAATTCATGAGTGATGATCATTATAAAATTTTTAAAAACTATAGACAAGTTGCCATAGCAAAATGTACTATAACAATACATGCAGGTAAATTTATGTATTAATACGTTTTTACGCATTAACTTGTAATATTAAAAGTTAATTTATAACGGGAGGTATAAGACATTAAGTGAAGAAGGTTTGCTAAGGCTGAAGACTTAGATGTAGTCTCTGGTCGATACCGTCTCGGGTTAACAAATCAAATCGAAAAGTGACCCATCTTTACTATGGCCGCAACACTTTTTATTTATATTTATATTTAGTTGATAACACTTCAAAAATATAAATTAATGAATTAATTCAAATGATGAATGAATTAATTCAATTTTGAAAACATATATAACATAGCTATCGAAAAGTAAAAACGATAACTTAATTCAGTTTTAGAGATAAATAAGAGAGCGACTGAAAACGTAAGTGAGAAAACTACTACAATTCGTAAAAAAATACACAAACAAATATATAATAATATATAAATTATTGTTTACATAAAAAAATTGCTGTGAATTTAAACAAATCAAAAAAAATTAAAATTTGTTCTCAATAATATAAAGGCAAATGTAAAATATTTCCCTACAAAAATCGAGTTGAAAATATTTTAGTTGAGCTGAGGGCTTGCCTTCAGTAGAGAGATAGGAAATATTGCAAATATCTATCCTACGGGCGTAGGAACTACCAAGTTTACCAGAAACCACATCGATTTAAAGATACTTCTGATGAAGAATAAAAATAATCAATAGTTAATTCGAAATAATTGGTGGGTTAAATATCTTGGTACACACTCCAAAGTATGCCCAGATTCGAATTTAAAAATTTAAAAAAGAAAAGTTTAAAGCTTTCAGGGGTAGTTTTTTTCATTTTTTATTATTATTATTCATTTTTATGATAAATTTTAATTTTTTATTATTATTTTGATCCCTCGCTAAAAAGGCAATAGGTATTGCAAAAAATATTGTCATTATAACTTCAACCCCCCCCCCCATCCAAAAAATAAAATGAAATTAAAAAAAAATTTTTTAAATTGAATTAAACCGAACACAAGAATTAAATGTGTAGTTGAATGAGATTTTATTTATCATTTATTTTATGTTTCATAGCTAAGTGTTGTATGGGACCTAATAATTCACGTAATCGACATAATTTCTTTTCTTGATAATCAAAACAAACAATAAAACTAACTAATGACCATTTTTTTTTTTTTTTTTTTTTTTTTTTTTTTTTTTTTTTTTTTTTTTTTTTTTTTTTTTTTTTTTTTTTTTTTTTTTTTTTTTAAATTAAGGTATTATTAAAGTTATCTTCATAGTTTGTATAGGAGCGGTGTAGCTCAGAGGGTAAGACACAGAACTCCAGACTATAGAGCTGAAGTTCGAATCCGGATAACTGCAGATAATTTATTTATTAATCAGACTATAGAAGAATCGGGAGTCACACTTAGAACGCCCAGCATCTATAATGTGGGTAAAATTAATTAGGGCGAAAACCTGAATGTTGAGCGTGAATGCTAACTATATCACCTTCCTGTATGTATTTTTTTTTTTTTTTTTTTTTTTTTTTTTATTTAAGTAATGAACTAAAATTAATTTTACCAATGTTTAGATATGTAGCCCATACAGAAATAAAATATAATACAGAGGGCTCTGCAATTATCAAAGTTTTTTGTTTTCATTTGCAAAAGGACTGAATCCACAAGACGTTTCCAACCCGCAAGCTGGAAGAAACCGGTAATTATTGTTTCGGAAAAGATGTAATGAGTAAATCGATTCAATTTTGGGGCTTTGAGCTAATCAACTTTTTTTCGTTCCAGAACAGCAATTAGGATCGGTTTGGCTCACCCCTCACCCAGCAAGCAATTCCCCTTTCCACGAATGACAAAATGGATACCTCCAAACAGGTTTATAACTTTATAATAAAACTTTTTCAGCTGTTCTGGTGTAGTACTTCTCAAACTAACAAACATAAAATATCCGAATCTTACCGAAAAACATGGTTATTTGGGGAATATTAATCCTAAAATATTCTATTTTGAAACTGAAAACATACGCAACTTGTACAGAAAACAATCTGTTACCAATGAATACCTACGTTTATAAACATGTTATCCGATCAATAGAGCACGGATAAAAGGGATGTGATCCGATTCCCTATCGCTATGAGAAAAAGATGTTCAACTTAATTCGATACGGTTGGCAGAAGCCTGTTTGGGCGTGATATGGGAACAGAAGCCGGCTAAGTAGAGAAACCCGACGCTAACGCCGTCTTAAAACAGTAACGATTCTCCCCCGGCGTCTTGATTTCATTCAGCAATTGTCAAGCTACTACAAGACCCTACGGGGGGAAGTGCGTCTTGTAGTTTTAGAACAATGAGATGAATGAGCCCAAGCAAAACCATATAAGAAATAAATCAATGGAATAAGATAATCCCCATAAATCGATTTTTAAAAAATGCGCTATCACAAGCTTTGCAAAACATTACATGTATATTACAGCATTCGATACGTAATAGAATCAATTAGAAAAAAAAATATTAAAAGTTATAAAAAATGGAAAACTCTATTAAAATACACAACATTGTAACTAAGCAAAGATACATCAGGAATTCTCTCAACCGTTTCACTGTCATAAAAAGCCAGAGGAGGCCAACCGAAATCGTATATGCAAACTAAACAGTCACAGGCGTAAGTAGTTAAACAAAAATAAAATAGGACAATTCCGTCCTTAAACATTGAAGCATTTTAAGAAAATATTTTTAATAAATACGTTTACTGCTCGTCGTTACAGACTACTTCAACATTTACAAGACAAACGATCAAAGCCCCCAATTCATTACAAAAGACTGATTTAGATGACTGTGATTAGACCTATTTGGACGTACGGAGTTGAGCTTTGGGGCTCTACTAAACCATCTAATTCATCTCGTATCCAATCCTTACAATCCGAAATCCTTCGAAAAATCCTAAATGCCCCTTACTTTGCCACCAATAAACATCTCCATAAAGACCTTAATGTTCCGTATTTTTTTGAGTTAGCCCAAACTAGATACCTATCCTTCCATAGTAAGCTCCATGACCACTCAAATCTATTAGTTTCTCAACTTGCTTACGACTCCATTCCCGATAATCCTCCGAGGCGTCTGAAAAGAAGATGGCCAAGAGATCTTCTAGTGTATAATTTTAATTGAATTGCTACTGATGAGTAGTTCTTTTTAAGTGTTTTGACATTTAAAATAGTGATTGATGGAATCCACAGAAAATATCCTAGAATTTTTCTTGAACGTGTCGCTACAATAAAAAAACCAATGGAGGCTAAACAAATGTTAGAATAGTCATAATAAGTGATTACAAAGAAGGTAAAATAAATTGTAATAATGTCGTACTTTAATAATTTTACAAAAAAAAAAAAAAAAAGTTTCACTGAAAAATCATTAAATATTTACCAGAAAAAAAATAGGATCTACCAATTCAAGTCAACAATACAATGAAAAGGCTCTTAAGAAAAAGAAAAAAAAAAAGTGTGTCTTTCCTCCTAAATATAAATTTTACATTATACAACAATAATAATTTGCAGCCTAATGCCTTATTATTTATTTTTTGATAAATAATTGCTTAATAGTTCTTATTAAATTATAACCTTACTATTATAATCTAGCCTCTTAGAAAAGAAATTCACATGATTCAAGAATTCATGGTTTCAAAGAAAAACAAAATAAGCGAGCGGCATCATAGATCAGTTGTTACTACATATTTAAAAAACAGGACATTCAAACTAAAAATATTGTTTCATTCTCAATGCTCTAAGGAGTAAGCTATGACATAAATACATTTATAATGATTTTAAGTTGCTGATTTGGTCCAAACCAAATACATAACCTTCCATGATATGCTCCATACACCCGAACCATTATTAATAATTTACTATACTAAACAGTAATTTCTAATCAATCATCGTAAATTACTAAATCGTATTTTTATTTTTAGAATTAAACCCGTTGATTTAAAAAAAAAATTGACACTTTACCTGTTACTATAAACTCAAAATCTTACATCAGAATAATATAATAACAAAATAATATTTAAGTGCAAAAAATGCATCAAAACGGCAGGTTCTTCCAGTAACTATCAATACAAAGCGAATGTTTTTTACTCTAAAGATACACTTGGAATGGGGTGTGTGCCGTCCCTCCCACATTCTCTACTTATCTTAATGGACAATAGATTTTGTGTAACCGATATCCAACTTTAAAGATTACTTTTTTTAATAAATCAAAACTTTTTGAAAGAGTATGAAATCATACCACGATTTGAATATTCGAATATTAATATGGCGATCGTGTAGAGAAAATCACTATTTATGGTCACCTCACCAGTTATGGGCAGGCTAATACAATTATCGCAATAATAAGGGTCTAATCCATTTATTTGTGATATCACCAGGATAAATATTTCTGAAAAGGATTTAAAATTTAGTTACTAATGGAACTCTCCCTCGTATCCCTTTCCAGTAACCATTAAAAAATATTTTTCTCCTGTGTCCTGAAATACCTCTTTTTAGTAAGATCGTTTTATAAAGTGAGGATTCTTAAAGAATTATAGTCAAATTGTTTCATTAATTTTTAGTTTTTAAGTTATGTAACTTTTCATTAGAATTCAGGCTTCATACAAGCTCCATTATGTTGGACTATCTGATTTTAATTAACAATAATTTTGAATTGACCATAACCGGTCTATACAAATACGATGAGTTATGGTCACTCCTATCCATTTTTTTTTTTTTTTTTTTTTTTTTTTGTTACAGATTTTCTTTCAGATAATAAAGAAAAAGAAGAATTTTTTAAAATTTGATTATGCCCTTTTAAAACTTAAATACTACATCCCTTCCTAGTAGTAGTGGTCATGTCTGACCTTACGTCTCTTAAGTAACCATTACTAGTTAATATAGTTAATTATATTCTGTACCTTGATGGCTACTGCTATTTAAAAAAACTGGAAATATCGAAAAAAGATAATTTACAAAAAATACATTCCGATTTCTTTTAATTCATTAATTTGTTAGTGGGGATGATTACCATATTGTATGCCATTACTGCTTATATAGAAAAATCAACGAGAAATGCGGCTATAAATTATACACGGTTTTCTAAACTATGTAACTTCGAAGGCTGTGAATAAGTGCATCGAGTGATTGTATTTCTAAATACATACTTTACTTTTTTGTTAGACCACGTTGTATTAGTATTTAGATCATTTTCATAGCTGTAGTTGTTCAGTAATTAATACTCATTTTTAAATTATTTAATTTGTTTAAAGATTATTTTTCCACATGATCATAACTAGTATTGGTTATAACTATAGTTGGTATCTTTAGCTTTTTGTAAAAAAATATAAATATTAATTTGAAAGGGAGTGTATTTGTCAGTTTTACATTCAATAGAATAAACTTTTGAGAACCTATGTATATATCCAAAGATGTCATATTTACAAACTGTATCAATGAAATTTCCTTTAAATTAACAAGTTCCCGTAACCATAACTAGTGATTAACCCTTTCTTAAATTTTGATAGATCTGATTGACATAACACTTGAATCATCTTTTATGGTATACTATTCATTTAAAGAAACTTTATCTTTTTCTTATAAATAATATTTAAAGTCCGATTTTCTAAGAACACAGTAAATTTAGTGTATATCTAATAATAAAATAAAATAATAAACGCACAATATAGGTAATCATAATTATACTGAATACATATAAAATCCTTCTATTAAAAAATTACGCAATTAAGACAAATTCTGAGAAATCTAAACTATAACTACTGATTAATTAATTAAGCTTATGTATCCGATCCATTTTCTCAATTTAATTAATAAAGATGGCCACTTGAAGGGAGGGATTTGATTCGGCAGATGAAAATACGTAGGTGGGGGTGTGGCAGACCGACGCATGCCAAGAGTAGGTCCATCGATCCGGAAGAGTTTATCAGCGGTTCAGTCGATCCAGCCCGGAGGACCAAAAATGTTATCTGGATCTCCAATGAATTGGCGCCAAAACCATCGATTTCAAAACCTCCATTACGAAAAATTAATTTATATTCTTCCTTGTTTTAATCCACCGCCTCATTAATCAAAAAGTTTGGTAGATATGATTGGATATAATTTCACCCTAGATAATACAATTATTTATATTTACAACTGTATACGTTTTACACAAGAAGTAAATGTGAGGAAAATTATAACAATGGCTTGTCAATAACATGTGAACTATTTCCTAGTAGCACTTCAGTAAAATTTCTACATTTTCAGACGCCTAAATGACTATCGGAAATTGAGTGGGAGGCAAGTTTGGAGACTACCGGATTCGAATGGGTATGGAGTTTACTATGAAACGATAGGTATCTGGTTTGGGCCAAATAGATATTGAACATAAAGATATTTAGAGATAAGTTTGTGAAATAATAAGGAGCATTGTGGATTTTACAAAGGATTTCGGATTGAAAGGATACGAGAAGTCTTTTGTAATTTATTAGGAGCTTTGAACGCTAGTCTAGTCACCGTTGATGTAGTCGGAAAAGACAGACGCTTGTATTTTGAGTGTGATACAAAATTAATCTGTCATGAATTTATAAAATATTAAATTAGGCCTATAACAAATCGAATGCAGGACGTAATGAACGCAAGGTGCGGATATAAACCTTATATATTTTAAATTTCGTAAACTTAAAGTTGCTAGATAATATTTCTAAATACTTAGTTTTATTTAATTAATATCCTTAATAATGATAATAGTTTTGATGTTTCCTGATTAAAGTATAAGGGGACATAAACACCTAAAAATAAATTAATCTTTTGTCTGAGAATATAAAAAAAATACAAGAAAAAAACTAATGAACCCCTCTAAATGAAAGACAAAAACATATATTATATTTTTATCAATATTCAATTAATAATAATTAGGCGAATAATGGTCATTAATTGCACATTGATTACATTTAAGGTAAGCATAGCAATACTAGAAACTATTTGTAAGCCTTAAGGTCAAATTTCGAATCAATGTATCCTTATTTAAGTTCCAACCTTACCCGATCTAGGTTTAAACCTAGTTCATATCGTCTCAATCCTCATATCATTGACTTTTTACGTTTCTATTGTCTCTACTATTCGCAGAGAGTATGATAGCAGTTGAAATTAGAAGAGTTTTGTATATTATATCTTTCAGATTTCTAAAGTGTACGAACCATACTAACCATACTTTTAGTTAATCTTGAATTAATTTAGTTTTAGACATTGTAAACGACATATACTAGATACGGATACCATTTAATAATGAACGCTCGATAAACTAATTTTAATAACCTTTCGGATATATTATTCAAATCCCTAAAAATGATTCGAATTTATATCACCAATCAATTCAGACGTAATTTTGAATTCGAGTGTTAGTGTTAATATTTTCCTACGGCAGAATCGTGTGTGTGTTAAAAAATTTGGGAATGTAAACAAACGATCATCGAAGTGGGGCGCCTTAAACTATATAAAGTGGAGAAGAATTCCTCTCTTCACATCATAAAAATAAGTAACAGTTAGGACTTAATCCTTGCTAAATCAAATTATTGAATATTAAATAACAAATACAAACAAAATCCCATTAAAATTTTTGCTAATTTATTATATGTTTTTTAAGGGATCGGAAATGGACTATGGACAATCTGTATTTCGTATTTAATATTAACAAACTAATCAAAAACAGAATAGTATTTCAGTCATATTTGAACACTGCAAACTTACAATCGAAGTTCTGTCCTCGTTGGAATATTAAACAATTTATTTTTATAATAATTAATCCAGTGAGAAGTACCGAATCTAGTTTTAGGTCCCCCATCGACAAAAGGAAGTCTGGCGAACCATTATCACTAGGCGAACAGGCCGAGCTTAAACACTTTGACGCTTCAATGAACCATTCAGTTCAGCCAATGAACAAAGGGACGACACCTCATTGGCCGAAAAATCGATTCATTAGCCAGCTCATTTTTGGTTATTAAACCCAGAGGAAAATTTTCATTGATAAAACGGGAAATTCCGGGAAAAATCTGCATACCCTCTATTGATGGGTGATATATAAAATTTTGTGATCAAAAACGTTCAGCGTAGTTTTAAGCTAAAATTATTTTAACTAATTTAATCCCAATTCACAATCTGATTAAATACAATAAGTCATATACCACACTTGTATATAATATTTACATTTTTTTTTTTTTTTTAAATATTGCTTTAAAAATAATCTGCATAAAAAATATCTGAAACTAAATACACTACCAAAAAAAAAAAAAAATATATATAAAATATTCCACTTGAACAGAAAAAAAAAATTGTTATAATATAACTAGTTTTTCCATTACAGTTACACTAATTACTATAATTTAAGCAATGATTTGTTTCTTAGTGTTACTCTGGTTACGAATATTTTTACATCATTCATATCACAAATATGTTATATACATATATGCATACAGTTATAACACATGCTGTACTTCACATGGTTATTCTGCACAAGACTGGATTTACTGCATTTTTATTCTTGATGATTAAATAATATTTGTAAGAGATTTAGTAAAATTTTTAAAATCCCTAAATACATCTTTAATTTTTTATAAAATTTCATGATTATCCGCACAATTAAAACCTATTTAGTAATTTACTAAAAATGCTTAAAATATATCAGTGTTTAATATATACATTTATTCAAATATATTTGTATTAGAAAATTATTTTTAATCTGCATAAATAAGAATATTTTGTCAAAACAATATAAATTTTGCATCGGTTTTTAAATACAGAATATCTGCACTTAAAGTCAAAAGAAACACAACTTAAAAAAAAAAAATGTTAAGAAAAATGTATCATTAAAAAAATAAATTATTTATTATTTCCATTTATAGTTTTTCGACTAAAAATTTTATATATTTTTTTATTAACAAATTTATTTTTACCCTAATTAGTTAATTAGTAATCCTTTGAGTTTTTTGTTTAATTGAATTAAACAAAACTATAACGTGTAATTTATATATCAAAGATACATAAGGGAAGTAGACCCTGGATGAAATAAAAATTAAGTTAAAAAGGAAAGACCTTTGATCTATGCTCGTGTTCGCCCAGTTTTTTTTTTTTTTTTTTTTTTTTTTTTTTTTTTTGTGACACTAAGGGTTGTCCATGTGTCGTCTCGAACTTTTTGGAACAGCTTGAATTGGTTTCCCGTCTAGTTTTTCATAGATCGCTTTTAGTCCGTATGCATCATAAAATGATCCGAATATAAGAATTATTATCGCATTATTTAATCAACAAAATTATAAAAGAATAACTGAAGATCCTGATGATACATTAATCCAATACTGAAATAAATCCTGGTTGTAAATAATTGTTTATAGCTGATATTTCTCAGGAAAAAAAAAAACATATTTATATAATAACAAAAACATACACCTCTGAATATTTATATTTTAAATAGGCCAGGAACAACAAACAGATTACTTCCAATGGTATTTACTTCATAAAAGCGCACATTATAAAACTCTAAGTAAAGTATAGGAATTTTCGAAAATAAGATCATTGTAAAGGTTTTAATAATTTTTATATAAGGTAGTGATCACTTTAAATAAAAATTTAATATTCTAAAAAATGTTCGGTGCTAATTAATTGAATAATTTTAAATAACCAACAATTTATTTATTTCTGTATATTTATATAAATATTTTAGTTGATCCAATTAAATTAATTATAATTTTTAATAATTATACAATCAACAATAAATAATTCTATCATTTTTTAATGAAAGGATTGAAAAAATTTTTTCTTTGTTGAAGTCTAATATTAATTTCAATAAATAACGAAATATTCACAAACATATTTTTTAACTATTCATGTTGTATACAATAGATAATAATTTTAGATAACACCAAAATATTGCCAGGGCATTGATCAATATGGTTTACATTATTGGGTCGAACTAATTCATATTGCTTTGTTGCGGAGAAGTTACACTTCTCAACATATGCTTCACAGAAACATGTTTCATGTTTATCATATGCTGCCATGACACAAACATTATGATCCTCCCATACGATAGTAAATTCGGATATATAAAACAGTATCAACAGAATAAGAAATAAATAAAAAAAAAAATAATATGAAAAGTTTGCTTGCCAAATGGACCAGTAATGTTTACATCCAAAAGGCGAGCAAAAACTCAGCTGCGTGCTATCTCAGATTATATCGCCGCTAAGATGGAAAATACATAAAATGCATTTAAAGAACAATCATAACGTAACAATGAATTTATTTAAATTTTAATACCAATATAAAATTATTTATAAGCTCAAGACACATTTTGTTTATTAATTTTATATATTAATACTATTGCTAATTATAGAGAAAATTATAATTATTTATTAATGCGGGGTTGATTAGTTATAGAGGCATATGCCAGTAGGTATACATACATTCCCCTTTTTTGAGTGGAGAGGGGGTTAACTCGGCAAAAAAGGGAGAAAAGTAAACAAAACAATATTCATGGTAATCTGTTAAAAAAAAAAATAAATAACACTAACGTAGAAATCACAACACACGGAGTTTTTCCAAATAGTCACATCATTAAAATCCGAAGACAATAAATTCTAAATAATTCAAAATTTGCAAAATATCCTAATATAATTAAACGGATTAATACCCATATCACATGGCAAAGAAAGTATAAAAACCCATTAGTTTCTCTAATTAAAGTAAGTATTTACTAACTAATAAATACATATGTTTGCTATCAATAAATCAAAATAAAAAATAAAATAAACAATATGTGGTACTCCTCGAGATATTTTTATATGTTCATTAAAATGATAATTTTGTCTATAGCTCTCAATATCAAACTCATATTAAAAGGCGATTACGGAAAAGAAAAGTTAAAGTACATACAATTTAATATCATTAAAAAAAAAAAAATGATTTATCAATATGGAACCGGAAATGTGCTAATGTATTTAATCCAAGCACAACTATAATTATTTAATGAAAACTTTGAAAAATTAAGAACAAATAGCATTAATGAATAGGAATACTTTAATTTATAAATTAAATATCATAACCCAATTAACCAGATGTTGGGGCTTAAGAAACCGAGTTGTTCAAAGTGACTTTTTGTAGAATTTTTAATTAATTAAACTGAGTAAAATTATCCGTTGCAATTGGAAAATCATATCTCTAGGGATAATTGTCAGTTTAAAAAAATGGCATGCCATTGCGAAGAGATTGTTTTTGTATTAATATTGTTTATATAAAAACAAATGTATGTGTATAGTAAAATTGAATATAAATATTAAAACGTTCTATAAAAAAAAAATATATATATATATATATTAATTGAAGTATCGAATAAAATTATTGATAGGCCTTTAGTAACCAGAAAAAGAGATGTCTTCTTTAGAAAAAATAGATCTAAAACATTATTCCATATGAATAATGAATGGTAACCTGCTTGGTTGGTGAATCCTTTAAGTGGCACAGAATTCTCTTGGCATATACTATGTTTGAATATAAACTTGCAAGTGATCAATAAATCAAGTTGATATGTTGCTGGCAAACGACCAACAATATGATATAATTGAAGTATCTATTTTAAAAAAAAAAAAGGAAAACAATTTTAACAGCTGCCTGATATATATAAAACCAGTGTAAATATATCAAGATAATGTTATTAATAAATTTTAAAAAAATTTAGGATAATAATTGTTCAGATGTCGAAGAATACCAAATTTATTTTATCTTATTAATATGACATAATTTTTTTTTATTGCTATGATTTTATATTTATAACTAATAAATGATATTAGATAAAAGAGACTCACCTCCATGTCACTATCGCGGTGGTCCATCTCCATCTGATAGACCGGAACAGGTTCTCTATTTTTGACCCGAATTTTGACTGATTTCTATAAACTCTACTAATATGGCTGATAAAATCAGCCTAATTAAATATCTTAAAGGAGGCGAAGATGCAAAAAAATATTACGACACTGGCAATACTTGAAAGGATCCAGGGACGTACGGCATGAGAACACGAAGCAGCGGTGACGGTGACTGGCACTATACGACCGGCCTAGTGTCACCACGGGGGAGGGGCTGGGATGAGGGGTGGGGGTGCCTTCTCGACCAATAGGAATCAAGGACGGGCCACGCCCACTTCGCTTCACCGCCTCTCTTCATTTCAGCCCCAGGGGCGAACAGTCGACGTTCAGTTAAATATCCCCAACAGTGGATGATAGCACTATTAATTATACCACTCCGGGGATCGAAAAACAGGCATTCTTAGCAAAAATAAATAAAGACAGTTGTAACTAGCCATTTTTGTCCCATACATTAAAAATTTACTCCTCTTGTATGATGTTCCAGTGGAACCGGTATCAGTTCCAAAAAATGGATTCTTGATCTTGGATTAAATTTTTCTTACATAAAATAATCTATATAAGAACTTTAAAAAAATACTAAACCTTATTTTAAAAAAAAATTAAACACGAGATAATTCATATTATTAACTATTATTTGAGAAGATAAATATTTCTAAGGTGTAGGATTTCATTTACCACTTAAGGAAGCGGAAATGTAATAATAAGCAACTAAAACCTTTCACTTATGAAATGAATGAAAAAATAAACTATATCCTGGGACTTGACTTAGTCCTCTAAGAATAAAAATAATGCACAGTTACAAGTACAATTGTCTGGCCGTATTATTTACAATTTAAACGCTTAAGTTATTCCAGCATACATTTTTGACGGTAATAAAAAAATTAAACTAAATTTAAAAAAATATATGAAATAATAATAATAAAATAAATTATTGTCTAAAAGGTACAGAAATAAATTATTTTTAAAAGACGTTAGGGAAGCTGCTTTACGAATAGAAGTGGGTAGGGAATTCCAGAAGGAGGTTGCACGATTGATGAAGGATTTGTCAAAGGAAGCAGTTTTGTGTGAGGGGATGTACAGGTTAAAAGGTTGGGATCTAGTGTTTAGGAGGTGGATAGAAGAGCGCAGAGTTAATAGATCAAGAATATAGGAAGGTTATTTGGTTTTTAGAGATTGCTATAGGAAAGTACCCAGAAAGTATTGCCGTCGGAATTTAGGAAAGAACCACCCAAGCTGCCTTGAGATCCCGAAGATAAATCTAATGAAACAACTAATCACAGTAGATGGGAGAATGCACTGATATATTTCTCTGGATGTTGATTTTGTAGGTATATTAGGATTCGTATGAGCGTTTCATTAACTAATCTATATTTTGGGATTATTAAAATCCTGTAAGTAACAAAAATATTTGACCATAAAAATTCTCCAAGTAAAATCCACAATTTTACGTCTGTCTTGCAGCAGCTATGATTGATTTTTCAAAATAATGCTATAATTCTGTACAAAGTTTTGTTGATCAAGGAAATAAAAAAATTCTCTGTTTTTATACTGTATAAAAAATATTTTAAAAAATAATTATCTTACATTAAATTACATTAAAGTGTATATTAAAATATCCTTATTGACCCGTGTGACACCGAATTCTAATTTTATTTCCTGATCAGGTACCATAACGACAAAAAAAAAATTCTGACAAAGACTTCTACAAAAACAAAAAATACACAAGTCAACAGTTGGTGGATGTATTAGAGGTTACTTTCGTAACTGATAGGAAGGACTGGCGAAAAAAACCCTGACCAGGAAGCAGTGGCGAAATTGTTTCGCACAAATCGTTTAAAGTTGTTGGCTTAAACGAAAATGCTAAAATACAAAAATTTTAAGCTTTATGTTATTGTAATATGGCAAAGCAATATTTTCAATCAGAGGGCTAAAAAATAATTGATAAAGTTTTTGCTCATTTGGATCCTGTGGTCGCGTTCCATCAATATTAAGATATTGTTTATTCGTTTCATACTGTCGAAGTTGCTTCCTGAAGTTCATTCAAGTTCTTACGGACTCATAGGTATTAGGGTCTTAAAATTTCTACTTCGGTTGTATCTCTTAGAAAACTGGGATATAAGTTTTCGATATAAATTAAATAATTTAGAGTAAAGGATAGCTCGTCGAATATTTTTTTTTTTTTAATAAAAAATTTAAAACGATTCGTACGACCTCAAGATGACATAATATCAAAATTAATATTTTTACACATTTATCCGCTTTTTCCTTACCTGGGATTTTCAGATTATCAAACTTTTTTTTTCGCTCCACACTAATGCACATCCATCTCACATGACACATAATTATAGTAATGAGAATTAACATGTGAACAAATACTAATAAAAAAAAAAGTCAGAAGAAAATACCTTTAAAAATATACACAACCAAATAAACAATACCAGTATTGGTAACAATAAACGATACAATTATAAAAATTATTATAAGTCACTTAGGATCAATAAAATTAGGATTGATGGATTATTTGACACTTCTAAGTTTCCTGTGATAAACATTCAGCAGTTCCTAAAACATACTAAAACATCAAAACATCACGCACTGCTAGATCCCTATAATTTCAATATATATAATCTGTGTAGCAAAGTGTTAATAATATAATTTTTTTTAGTATTTTATTAGAAATGATGATATTAATATTCGAAAATAATCTTCAAATAAAAACAAATTCCATTAGAAGTGGCAAGTGATTCATCAATCACAATTATAATGATAAGAATTGAGGAAATTATAATTCAAGCCAGATAATACAAATGCTATATAATTTTTATAATAATATTAACGAAATGAACGCTGTTTCGCAGTACAATACAATAAAATAAAATAATTTAATTAATCAATTTAATGGCTGTAATAAAATATTTTCAGTTTTCTTGTATGCAAAATATTTTTCGTTCATAGAAATCAGACTGATTCCCACTCTTCCAGAAGTATGCATTTAGTTCGTTTGTGTCAGTATATTTGTAGAGTTTTCTTGTAGTCGTTTCCTGTTTCTTAATTTTTTTGATTTTCGGACAGTTGATAAAAAAAATGAGCGTTTGCGATTGAATGACTTGACAAGAAAAATATTATTTATGTCGAGTGACCGATTTTTACTACTAACCGATCTGGAATAAACACAAAGCATCAAATTCAAAAAACAGTTTCCTGAAGACTAAATAGTTATTATTTCGTCAACTTAATCGAATCAAACCGTTCGCCTTGGTAGGTCTGCACTCATTCGTCAACCCTTATACAATTTATTTTTATATTAGAACTAATAAATAGTATTTTATGTTTTGTAAACAATTAATTTATATTTAAAAAAAAAAAAAAATTTTACCTTTCAACAACCATTGACGTTTGTCAATGATTGTTTTTCAACCACTGATAATACTGATTAACTTTAATCTTCCTAGTTCATGTTTTTGTTTAATTCTAGGGTTGAATCAACCCCAAGCGTTTAAAATTATATATAAAGATCAAACTCAAACATAGTTACAAATCGTTGAATAACATCCCTAGAAGTGGGGCCAAGTTGATAGGGGTAGACTAAACTGGTTTCTTACGAAACAGAAAGTCAGTTGTTTTTTTAAATAATATTCAATTAATTGCCATAATCTATGTGTTTAAAAAATTTTAAGTTTACAAAATATAACCCTGAAGGCGTCTGAAAAGAAGATGGCCTCGGGTCTTTCTAATATAGAACTTTTCAAGTGCTAAAAATTTTGAGCATTGTCATGAATGTATTTTATTTTATATTTTATGAAGCTGTAAACTTCAATAAATAGATATTAAAATTTTAAAAATAAAATAAAATAATATATATAAATAAATAAGTTTCAAAATGTTTTGTTTTTTAAAACATTATTCATATATTTTTTCCTTGTTTAAATTTCGTTCAAATTAGCATATTTAAACATACTAAAGTATTTTTTAAAAGGCTTTACATTTGTTTAAATTATTGTTCCTAATATTAACACAAGAAAAGGAAAATAAACCTTTAAATTATATTTGTTGGTTCACAAGTTAATACCGATTTCCTAAATATCATTTCAGCATTAAACACATTAAATTCTATAAGCCCTGATATCTATTCGATTGAAAACATTTCTAATCAAAATATCTTCAATAAATTTCTTATCGTAGCTATCCTTCCCCATATAGGAATTATTGTGCCATGTTTATTTCATTAAATAAACACTTGAATCATAATATATTTTGATTAAATTGATAATTTACATTAAATTAATAGATTATTGGATGTAACTATTTTATTAAAATATTCAATTATAATGAGTGTTTTTGTCTACGACTATTCAAATATAGACGACAATTTCTATAAATACCCTACGTTAAACTTATAAAAAAATTATACAGAATTATGCATTACACTGGTCAACACAATTTTTGTTTCCTTCATTTTTTTTTATTGTTACTTGTTATTTCAAAGGCCCTGACTATGAAAAAAATACTGGGAGATTGCTAACAGCTTTTTTTTGTGAAATACAAAGTTTTACTGTTTTGATTAAAAAATATTAGGAAATGAATACATAATGTTAACAAAATTTTATTGAACATTATTATCAAATGATATTTTATAGGATTTCCTTGAATAAACGACTTTAGGTAGATCTCTTTGCATAAAATATTTGAGTATTATTCTTTCAAAGTTGTCGAATGTGCAATAGGTATGGGTCCCTACTTGTTACTGCTATGGAGCAAAACACACTTTAAACTTTTTGCGCTGCTGTCCATAAAAATATACCAATCCCTATGCTTGTGGATTATTAAACCCATCTGATGCAAAATACCACCAACATTGTTACAAAAGACTAAATCCTTCTTTTGAGAAAAATACGGTAACAGATTCTTTTCTTGGGTACAATAAAACGTAATGTTGGTTTCGGGATTAAGCAAATTATTTTCTTTTAAAGAGATGAAAAAAATTCTGAAGATTCTGTAAGTAAGTTCAGATCCCTCACTAAGATATTAAGTTATTTCTGATTAGATGGTTGAGGTTCTGAAAGGCTCTAATCTGGATCAGAGTCATCACTTGATATATTTTGTTCGCGTTCACAAAGATTTGGATCATCAGAGGATTTAGATGTGCTGGGTTGTACCTCTCGAGATTTTAATTGAGATCGTTGAGCAGAAGATAATTTAGGATATAAGGAATTACTTAGATTTCCAGGGTTAATTTCGTTTATTTTCACAACCCAGAAGTAGCATTCGTCATGATGGTTTTGAGGTTCTCGCCAAATCATGGGAGTTATGAACTTCACTGCATATCTTTCCCAGCTGGACCATAACCGTAGACTCACAACACATTTTTGGCAGACAATATGAGGAACCCATGGCTTGTCCTGATTGTACAAATCTGTTTTGAAGTATTGATGATATGCAGTTTTTACAAAGTCTAATATAGGTTTTCAATATTTTTCAAATATATATTCACCACAAATATAGCAAATACAATCTGGATTAAGCATACAACACCGCCTGGACGAATGCATATCGAAAAAAACAACAGAATATATTTTACTGTCCAACAAAATTTAAAATCAAAGTAAAAATACTAAATAAAGTTAGTAAGCTATAAAACAAAAACAAAAGCTGTTAGAAAAACATTGTTGTCATATTTAAAAAATATGTATCAAATTGAGTTAGAAACAACAAAATAGTCACAGGAAGCAAACAATTTATTTTTTTTTTGTTGACCAGTGTTATAGTTGTATTGCATTAAAGTTCAATTACATTGACGGCATGGTTAATAATTCAATTATTTTTTTTGAAATCTGACAATTCCAGATTTAATGCAGTTCCAATTTTCCTAAATCCATCCTAAAACATTAGATTAGTGTAAAATCGATTTAAATTATGGTTTGAGGTCCGCATGATGGTATAGATGGATTGATGAATTATTTGTCGATTCTATTTTTTTAATATTAATTTTTAAAATATCACCTCTCATTCTTTCTCTTGTAACCTAATTTACTTTAGGATATGATAGCTTCAAGAAGCCGTTCCAACATATCATCACCATGTATTATTTCTTGCCTTAGATATCTAAAATTAATGTATATAATATATATGCATCAGAATGCTTACGTTTTAAATATGTCTATATTTGAAGATGTCAAAGCCATCTTTTTTTTCAGATTCTTTGAAAGATCGCCAGGAATAGAATTAAATTAAATTAAATAAATTCATAAATAGTGGATTTGTATGGACATGCAATATATTGTGAAAGGAGAGGTGATGGTTTAGAACAACTCAAATATTATGGATAAGTTAATTTAATATATAGTCAACAGAATAAGGGATTTTACGAAGGGTTTTAAATTGTAGGGATTGGATACGAGGTTAAAACTCAACTTTTTGAACCTTTCTCAGGTAAAAGTTTCATTATTTTTAGTTGTTAACGTCCATATATACTTTAACCAGGGCACATGAAACGTATTAGGATTGTTTAAAATTATATAAAAGAAAGCAGGGTTTTAAAAAACAAATATCAAAATTACGAAATTTTAAATGAATTTGTTTTATTACAGTTTTGCTTTTGATAAGGCATATCTCTCAAGAATTTATCCAAAATCACATTACTTGAGGTATGCATGATAGTATCAAAGGATCAATACAATTAGGATTGAAGAATTAATTGCCACTTCTTTCAGAATTTCATCTTCACTACTGAGGAGATCTAACAGAATGTTAAGAATTCTGAACTAGTATTCATATAAAATAATCCCTATAGAAGTGGAAATTAATTCATAAACCCCAAAATCACATTAGACCTATACCCACACGAATCCAAGACGTAATATACACAAGGGGCGGATATAAACCTTATCAATTTAAATTGCTTGGTAATATTCCACTAATTCCTGTTGAACAGATCCGCTATCAAGGACTCCACTTGGACAAAAGACTAACTTGGAATCCACATACAAGACTAAAACGACAAAAAACTGCCCGTCGTTACAGACTTCTTCAACATTTACTAGACAAACGTTCAAAGCTCCCAATTAATTACAAAAGACTCATTTACATGACTGTGATTAGACCTATTTGGACGTACGGAGTTGTGCTTTGGGGCTCTACTAAACAATCCGATTCATCTCGTATCCAATCCTTACAATCCAAAATCCTTCGAAAAATCCTCAATGCTCCTTACTTTGTGACCAATAAACTTATCCATAAAGATTTTAATGTTCCATATGTTTCTGATTTAGCCCAAACCAGATACCTATCCTTCCATAGTAAGCTCCATAACCACTCCAATCCACTAGTCTCCCAACTTGCTTCCTCCTCCATCCCTGATAATCCTCCGAGGCGTCTGAAAAGAAGATGGCCTAGAGACCTTTTAGTGTAGATTTTATTGAAGTGCTACTAGTGAGTAGTTCTTCACAAGTTATTTGCATGCCATTGAATTCACTGTCAACACATTTACTTGTTGTATATTATTTTGTGCAGTTGTAAATATCGATAAATGAAAAAGAAAAAAAAAAAATAGTGCTATATTTTATTTAATTCATATTTTTAATAATCGAATCAAAAAAATCAATATGGTGGAATTTTCGGCTGTCAGTATATACTTATACGATATATTTATATTATTTCTGATTAGTATAAAAAAAAAAGAAAGTCAAACGCCATGCGATTTGTTTGAATTGATTAATTATTAGGGGCTTCTTTGAAATTCAGTTTATTAGAAGAATAGTTTCAAGTAAATCTTTGGATCTGTAGAAAATAACGTGGTTTAAAGAAGGAGGTATGTAATCACAGGTAAATTAAGAAACCTAAAGCATGGTCCCAGTGAGTGATCTATTTGATAGTTGATAGAACCAAATTTATAATTTTTTTTTTTTTTTGTAATCCATGAAATTTGTCTCAGAATGATACATAAATAATGACAAAAATTGTATTATGGATCCGGATGCATTTTTTTAATTTAAAATCTTCAATTTTCAAAAAGTGATTACATATATTCAAAAATTTGAAACGTGTCTTGCAACAGTAATACATGATATTGAAAATCTGTTTCGAATCTGGGTATCTGCCTACGAACTGACATAGTATCGATTTTTTTTCATTAGAATCAGCAGAATCAAGAATCGATACATCCCTAATTTCAATAAACGTTCTATATCAGAATGTCTCTAGACCATCTTTTTTTTTTTTTCTAAGTGGGTAGTAGAGTACATTAGAAAATACAAATATAAGAAAATTTTCGACTTCATAGCTTCGTTAGATGTAGTTAGAAGTTAAACATACTATAAGTCCCATTTTTTGAGTTTTTCGATTATATCTCGAAAACGGTGGACTCTAGAAAAATATGTTTCAAACCAAAATTAAAGCTACAGTCATGGTCATAGAAATTGCATAACTTAAAAATAATGGAGCATCTCCTTAAACAATGTTGTTCTTATCTTTTAATATTTTTAAAAGGCTACCAAAGAAAAAGAGTATGTTATTAGGCATGAAAAATGGTTAAAACCCAAACAAAAAATTAAAAATATTCATAAAATGATAAATAAAATTTTTAGTGTCAACGAGGAATTTAAGAATAAAATTGTTTTTTACTTACTCATATGAATTTATTTGGAAAAAATGTACAAAAACATTAAAAATATATTTATTGAAATATTAATATAAGCTAGTATTTTGTCGAACCACCATTAGCCCTGATAACTAAGGCGATCCTGTTTGGCATCGAGTCGATCAAATTTTTCATGATTTCGCCACTAATCTCCTCATTCAACACACACATTCGATTGCTTGTTTTAGCTCTTCTTTATTCTTAGGCTTTGCTATATTAATTTATTTTTTCATGATCATCCATAAGTTTTCTATAGGATTTAAATCAGGGCTATTGCCTGGCCATGCCACCGTGGAGATCCTGTTTTCAGTTAAAAACTGCTTTACCTATCCAAAAAAACAATGGTAAAGCCAATAAAAAATAATTAACTTACAGATTTGGCTCAATGGCATGGAGCAGAATTATCTTGAAAAATGAAGTTTCCGCAGTGTGTAAGATGGGAATTCGTTGAGGGAATCAAACTCTCTTCCAAAATTTTTTTTATATTTTTCTACACTAACCGTCCCATCTATGAAGGTTATTTGGCCAACTCCAAAGTAGAAAAAACATCCCCAGACCATCACAATTGCCGGATGTTTCACTGTTTTTATAGTACGCGATTCGTCAAAATATTCATTTGGCCGACGTCTTACGTATGGAGCACCGTCGGAGCTGAAGACATCGAATTTACTCTCATCTGAAAACATCACTTTCCTCCAGTCATCAGATGTCCAATTTTTAAAATTCTGCGCCCAATTTAGGCGAGATTGATTCACTTTTTTTTTTAAGAAATGGCTTTTTGGCTGGTTTTTTTGCCCATAAACCTTTTTCTCTTAATTTTATACCAACTGTTTCTTGACTTACTTGTGCAAAATTGCTATCAGCGAGATCTGTAGATATTTCTTTAGCAGTTTTGAAGCGATTTTCTAAGGATAATCTTCCCATCATGCGATCTAAACGATCATCTGTCTTCCTTTTCCTCCCAGTCCCTTTCTTTCGCTCGGTAGATCCCTGGGAAAGATTTTTTTTTATTATTCTTACCACAGTGGATTGGTTGCACCTCACCCTCCTTGCTATCTCACGCGTAGAAATTCCAGCTTCAGCAAAAGTCACTATTTTAACTTTTTCCTTATTAGACATTTGTTTGAAACTCAGTCTATTGGACAAAATAACACAAAATACGCACTTAATATTAGATATTCTGGGCACAACTAAACTGTGAGTCATTGATTACATCTCTCTCTAATACTAGTAGGTAAACAAATACAATCCCACTATTTGTTTAAGCATTTAGGATCAAAAAGGTAATAATCATAGGTGATGCAATTTCTATGACCACGACTGTAATTAAATTTCCCATAAAATTAAATCTATGCATATTTGTCGAACTTCCAATGGTTTTCATGATATACGTCATTGATAATCAGTAATTTTCGAAAAAAAAAGAAAGAATATTTACCTCACTTTTTGTCAAGCATTTGCTTCTAGCCCCTCCCACGATCGTTTCTCATAAAAAAGAATGAATCAAAGTTGTAGAGCATTAAATTTACTTTAATTCCATGTATGTGTTTCTGACACTTGAAGCAAATGTTTGACATCAATTGAGATAAAAATGATTAAATTATGGGACCTTTTCCCTTAATCCCACACCCATCGCTAGCTCACCCCCCAGGGGCAGGGACTTTTAGTATATTTACCTTCTAATTATTCCTAACGAAGCAGTGAAGTCAAACATTTTCGTATATTTCATGCAGCCTACAATATGTTTATTGACTGGGCAAAAGTAAATATATAATAACTCCTACCTCAAGTGGTGGTTACAATTCACCTCCAACGATGTTTCAATCAAATTAAGAGTTATATAGTATTATTGATAGATATTGTGTTGCAGATCACTGAGACATGTCTTCAGAATCCTCCAGAGTACATAGTAGAAGGGATCGATATGGTTTGTTATCATGTATTTTTCATGTCGAAGAGTTACCGTAGCTCCATGGAATTCACATATCTGATTTCTCCACCCTTTCTACCTGACCTGCCCCGTCGAGGAGTTTACTTAGGCTAGATACAACAAACGTGTTTTTGATTCTCAGAAGGCCTTTCCACATAAAATCGACCCATAGTGTTGATATGAACATATTCAAGGTGTATGCCTAAGTTTTAAGAAATACGAATCAATACATCTATATCGTGGGATGATATAAAGAAAATCTCAATGACCGTTTCAATATGTTTCTTTGATGAAGTGCATGATTGAGACGACTGATGCAGGAAGCGCCCCACACAGCGGGATCCCACCTCACCTACTACCTGAGGATCACGACAAGGTTGACATCCCTTATCAACAGATAACACATTGACATGTCACAACAGTCAGCGAATTTCCTAAAACGTTGCTATTAATCGTCGCTTTGATTCAATAATTTTTTTTTATAAAATATTGCTTTGCCACAACATGGCGGTTACATCCAAGTACCTGGACACTTCCTCGTAAGTAAAGAGGAAAGGGTCAGAGGTTCAAATCTCCCGTTATGGATGGAATACCTGACCCTAAGGTCTCTTCTTCATAATTAATAATAATAAAAGGAGTATTCGAGGATGTACAACATAATAATTCGACACAACACACAAGGGAAGACATCTACATTACTTCATTCCAGACTTACGGACCTACATTAAATCAAACTCATGGACTAACTTTTACATTACACAAGGAGTCAAAGGACATGCGGCAGTAAATAGTTATTTCTATCGATTTAAAATAAGAGATACTTTCCTATGTCCTTGTGATTTCACTCAAGAAGAAAATATACACCACCTCATATATGAATGCAGACTACTCACTGACTACAGAACTATTCTACAGACAAAAACTACAGAAACTAGGACATTGGCCGGTGGATGGTCAATGTTTGATGAACAATTCATTTGAAAATTTCCAAATATTTCTTAAAAATTCAATCATTAAAATAGAGGATATAAATATGAAATATCTCTAAACCTCTAAATAATCATAAACTTTTCTCTACATAACTCTGTTGCTGTTTTTATTGAATTTTAAATTATAACTTCTATATCTGTTATATAACTTCTTGTTCTTTGTTTTATTTTTCTTGTTTATTTTTATATTTTTTATACCTTTCAACACATGTAAAATTATAATCAAATCAAAAATAATATTTACATGTACATTGTATACTTTGTACAAGTATGGTGTGTACAGAAAAGAATAAAATCCCTTCCAACAGGGTTACTGCTGGAAGGAAAACACTAAAAAAAAAAACAAACATAATAATTCGATATGCCTATTTTCTCGTCCTTCTTACATCAATCAATAAAAATGTATTTTTTTTTTTATTGAAGACTTTTTTTGTACTTTCATTTATTATGACTTCAAAGTTATAACGTAATTTCATGTCAAATTTAGTTAGCTGAAATAAACAGTTAATCTGAATGGTCTGTTATTTTGCCAAAAAAATACATTCTGCCATGATCAGGGCAAATCATAATTATGTTCTAAAATAAATACGCATAGCTTAATTACAATGACCTTAATTGGCCAATACTTCATTTTTTTTTTTCATTTTTTAATTCCATATTCCCACGGGAAAAGATAAGAGCGGAATTTATACAAATATAATGGACTAGCTGAAAGTACCCTGCTCCGCTACGGTTTAATATCATTAGGATGAAGGACAACTTACATCAGTAAAAGTTAAGCTTAACGTTGATAATTATTATTACTTAAATGAACCTAAAGAATTCCATTCTTAGAATAATTTCAATAAAAAAATTTGACAATTTGCAAAATTTTATATTATTTTGATAGTCCTCCAGTGAAGCTTCGAGGCTGCACTACCATCTTACCCAGCTCTGATACCAGACCATCAGCTTTTCTTGTAGCATACTTTATGTAAATACAGTCTCAACTTCTCAACTTTTTTGATTTTTTCAAATAAAGTTTAGTCTTTCTGTTTCTATTTTTGCGTACATATTAAGCATAAATTGGTTGAGGAGATTACGAAATTAAAGTAAATAAGGTTCTTCACCTCCTCGCTCCACTAACAGTTAGGCGTAAAAATCAGCTGCAGACACAGTTTTCTTAAGTGGTGTATTGGTGTATGGGTTACGCTGAGGGATGTTAATACTGTACCCGTCTTCTCCATGGTAGAACATGAGACGAAACTGAAGAGAATCATACACTTGATAGAACTCACTGATTCTTATCAGTTTTTGTCCCTACATCGAACTGGCCTTACATCACCAGAGAACATAAGTCTTTTAACCTCCTCTTCAACATAAGTCTTTATAATAGCTTCTCGTCACGAAACAACTCAAACATGTAAGGGTCCCACCTTTACAGCCACCATGAGTTCACAGAAAGTATCATATTATAAGGTTTCGACATCAATCGTATTTTTGTTTGTTTACAACTATAAGGAACTTACATGGTCAAAGTGTGCGGCTTAAACATCTAACCTATTTTTTAACTTAGCTTATCTCTAAATACCATATGACAATTTATCTTTTATTATTCACCCAATAAAAATTGTAATCGCATTTTTCACGAATTAGCCGCGATCCAGGCCGATTTTTTTAAATTCCTTTCTTAACGAGCACCTACGGCCCTAGAGGAAGCTACATCGTGTTAAATGAGTGACTGATATTTGACAAATATATAGTAGATTAGAATTGTATTTTTACATATATGGGCAAAAGATATTTTTTATCGAGCCTTTTTAAAGATACAGTATGATATCGAAAATACTTCGATACATATGGGACCAGGAAAGAAAAAAAAACACATAAAAAATATCAAATTATTGCATTTTTAACAAATATTTAAAAAATTATTCTGATGAAAACAATCTATTTATGCAGTTCTAATTCATGGCACCAGCATTGAAACATGACATTAAAATCAGACGATATTTAGTTGATTTCCTGATGTGGTCCGAAACTTGATTCCTATGAACGAAAGTTTTGCTGGATAGTAGGCTAGAAGTAGTAATTTTTTTTTCTTCTAAAATTCTTGAATTTTGACGCAAATCTATTTTGGACTTTTAAATTTATCTAGCCATCCATCGCTATCCTTAATATCGCCTTTTCCAGTGATTATACTGTAAAACACTTTAGCTGTTTCATATAAATTTTCTCCGGAAATTGATGTTTAGCGCCGCTGTTCTGTAATGAACCGTTCAAACAAGAAGTCGTCAAGGGTGCGGGGGTTCTGGCTAGAGAGCCGAATTAGTGGAGGGTGTCTGGCCATCAAAAGGCCGAATAATCGAGATTGTACCGTATTTAGATTTTTATAGATATTTTATTTTATTTTTTTTTAAATATCAAGAATAATTCGGAATAAACTGTAGAAAATGACCCAACAGAGGTGAAATGCACTCTTATACACGTATATTAAGTATGTAAATACTTCATCTACGCGAAAAACAAATAATTTTTCTCATTAACTTGGTTTTGTATAATCCATGGATTTTAGGATTCAAAACTGAAAAAAAAAAATAAAAATAAAAATCTAAATAACTTTTAATGAACATTATTAAATCTATTGTCAACTTTTTTTAGAAACTTTTTAACTTCACCTTAAATAGTAAATTGGAGTTCAAAATCAATAATACCAAATGAAGGTGTTCAGATGTTGAGAACACAATGATTCATTATCTATTTTTATAATTAAATCTATTAGATCAAGGATAATTTTAACGACTTAAAGGTAGGAAGTACTCGATTTGATACGTACATATTTTTCATTCTTTTATTCTTTACTTATTATTCGAAAATAATTTTAGATAGAAAAGATCAATTTTTTTTTTTTTTTTTTTTTTTTTTTTTTTTTGGTCAATGAATATATTCATAAAAAACCAATGTATCATTTTAATAGGTACTCTAATTTAAAAATTCAATTACTCATAAACATGAATTGATATTTTTGAATAGCTCTCAAAATTTAAATTTAGAAATAATAACACGTTAAATAGGTGGGTGGAGCGAACATCGATAATGCCAAATCCAAGATGTTTCTATGGAATTGACGTTTCATTGTTATTTTTTATAATGAATGCATTTGCCGAATTGATTGGAGGAGTTTGTTAGTATATATTTCATTATTTTTTACTAGGTATATAACTTTTGATAAAAAAAAATATATTAAGTGAAATAATAAAAAAAAAAAAAGGCAGCATTTAAATAATCGCTCTAATTTAAAAATTCAATGATTTATTAATACGAATTTAATGTTGTTTTTTTTTAAATATAAATATTACCATTGCTGGAAATTAATTGTTCTCAGTTTTTGAAAATATTTAAAATTTATTTTTGATCCCTCCAGGTAGAAACTGGGACCCGCCGTGGTGGTCTACACATTTACCCAGAAAAGCTCCACTAATTGAAATCTCTATACCTGATTCAGCGAAGGAAGTTAGCAATGGATGGTCAAGGGATGGTGGGTCCCAGTTGGACCAGTACCTGCAAGTAATATTCTGTCGTTTTAGAAATTAAATAGTAATTTAAAAGTATTTTTCCATTACTAATAAACTGTGTGAATCAATACAGTCTCATTCCTAGCTTAAATGAGGAAGTGAATACATTATAAGAGCTGGTTGCCAAATATCAAACAGCTATTGATAATAAACTCATTGGTTTATTAATTATGACCGAAATTACTCAATTTTTTTTTTAAATTTCACTAAGCTGTTAAAGTTTTATAAATATACTAGACTTAAGATTAAGCTGCTTTTCATTTCCGACATTTACTAGAAAAGTGTTCAAAGCTCCGAATAATATAAGAATTATTTGCATGACAGTAATTAGACTCATTTAGACATACGGAGTTGAGCTTTGGGGTTCCACTAAGCCTTCCAATTCTTCTCCTATCCAATCCAAAATCCTTCGAAACATCCACAATCCCCCTCATTATCTAATAAAAAAACTTATCCATAAACATCTCTATGTTCCATAAGTTGGTATTTGGCCCAAACCATATACCTATTTGAAAGTAAACTCCATACCTACTCGAATCCATTAGTCTTCCAACTTGCTTTCAATTCCATTCCTTGAAAGCATGTCGGGGGCTTGTTGATGTTTTTCCACCAATAATTGTGGGTAATTTGACGTTTTCTTCTGCGATTTGAAGCTCACTATTTTGAGTAATTAGAGTACGAATCAAATTATCTTTACTAACCTCTTCAGGAAGCCTTCTAATTATTATTTTGGGGTTGTATTTTTTTGGGATTTCAGCTTTGAGACTTTCATCACCTCTGAGAACTTCTTCTATCTTTTCGACGTCTCTACTATCTGTAGTTTCAACCAAAATCTTCCCATCACGTATGTTTTTGATGTTTTTGATACCCAATCCCAAAGAGACTGGATTAATTTTGGATTTAAATGCCTTTTTAGTAACTTCAGAATTAGAATTGTCATTCTTCAATGAGACCATTAGAACATGTGAAGGAGAAGTAATTATAGGCTTACTCACGTTTTTCACTGCAGCAGAATAGGTTAGGTTAGTATTTGTTTCAATCTTCCTAAAATCTTTATTCGAGGCTGCCTCATTTTCCGTAGTGATTTGCAATTCTTCTAGAATTGTTACTGTTTCTTCAATAATGCAAGATCTGTCTTTTTTATTTTTAGCAGCTTCTAATGATTTGATTTTTTCAAGAGCACTTTTAATTAGATCTATTTTTGACGCCATCATATGATCTATCTATACATTTTATACAGTTGTAAATATCAATAAATAAAAATAAAATTATTACTATTTAATTATTATTAAAATTATGAATATTTAATGTTTTTTTAAACATACGATGCTTAGGACTCCATTTGGCCCAATATTTTCTTCGGAAACGACTCAAACAATTTAGAGATGCAGATTGTTGGGGTAGGCAGTCATAGATACACAGCAGTTCAAAATAATATTTTAATTTATAATGCCGAAGTTTCGACTTGCATTGCAAGCCTTCATCAGGGCTAGAAGAAACGAAAACAAGCAAAGAGGTATGACTAAACTGTAGAGAATATATAAAAAAAAACGCGCAAAAAAAACAACAACAAATGTATGAAACAAATAAATGTATTAGAGTAAAGACAGTAACATAAAGGCAATATCTAAAGGCCAGTTAATTCAGCAATATGATTGGTAAACATAAATGAATTTGCTCATTAACTTTTAATTAACTATCACTCATTTTAATTTCTTTTCATTTTATCCTTAATTCAATTGTCTTTATGTACTGTCTTCATGGCCTTTAGATATTGTCTTTATGTTACAGTCTTTACTCTTACACATTTATTCTTTTCATACTTTTGTTTTTTTTTTTGTGTGTTTTTTATATATTCTCTACAATTTAGTCATACCTTTTTACGTCAGCACTATAAATTAAAATATTATCTTTATTTATATTTGCTGTGTATATATGACTGCATATCCCAACAATCTACATCTTTAAAAAATACTTATTTTTATATTTCAGAAAATGATTTGTTCCTTCCAGATTTTGAGAACATTTCTAATTTTTATTATATAACTGACAGTAAGACTCAAGCCCCATTACACGAACAAGTACCTGAACATCTCCCCTTATTGAAATCTCTTTACCTGATTCATAGGGGAAAGTTCCCGATCCCCGGCGAGGGATGGTGGGATGGTGGCTCCAGTTGGACCAGTCCCTTCATGCATTTGTCGTTTTAGAAATTATATAATCATTGGGAAATATCTATTCTTCAATTGCTAATAATATTAAAGAAATAAGTTATAATTAATGTTTGAAGAAATGGTGACAGTATAGGATTCATAAATGTTAGAGATGGGCCGACTGACTATGACTTTGGCCGACTAGTCGGCTGAAAAAAAGGCTGATTAGTCGGCCAAGACAATCATAGCTTCCGTTGGAATTGATTTCTGAAGTTACACATAGTAAAGTATAAAGATAAATAATATTTATTGAAAGAGAACAGAAAAAAATTAACATGTAAATTATCTGAATAAAAGTGAAAACGTTATTATACGAAGATTGTTGAAACAGCAGTATCTTATATGCTAGTCTGAAATTCGTTATAAAGTATTCAAAAAATGAGATAGATCCGCCTGAAGGGAGATAAGGTTGTGGAAGAGGAGTGTTTTAAAAATTCCGAGGGAAAATGCGTTACGAATTGAAGGAGGAAGAGAATTCCAAAGAATAGAGGAGCGGGCATGAAAGGAATGATAGAATGCAGTAGTTCTGTAGGATGGGGTGCAGAGATCGGAGAGACGGGACCTTGTATGAAGTGGTTGGATTGAGTACAAATTATATAACTTTAAAATTGATATAACCATAATCTATAAAATTGATATAACTATAAACTCTAAATTGGTATATAACTTGAAACATTAAAATTGATATATTTGAATTTAAAATTATTAGAGATGGACCTGGGACGGAGGAGTATGAACCTTGCTGGGTACTTGTACTACCTGACTGTCCCAAGGGATTAGGGTCACCCAGAGCGACTTTTACCACCCCAAAAGGAATTGTTACAACCATGTCTAGGGGAGGCTGAAAATCTACTTAAACTCTATAAAAAAAAAATTCTTGGTACAAACATTTTCGTATTGACCACCCCCCCCCCCCCCCCGGTTTCCTTGTTAACTTGAATTTTATTTATTATCATCAAAATTGTAATATATAATTTGTTTTGATACTTAATTAATTAATTTAATTTTTCAAAAACATAAATTTTTATAATAATAAATATTGCTATTGATGGGGTATTTGTTGACTGAGAAGTATTTAAAGATGTAGGTAGTTGTGGTATGCAGTCATAAATACACAGCAATTAAAATTTTTATTTGCTGTGTATCTATAACTGCTTACCCCAACTGCCTAAATATTTAAATTAATATTGTTTCATTACTTTGATAAACTGAAGGTATTTAACATTTATTTGGAAATTTCTATTTTTACTATTTTTTGATATAGTTAGACTCCAGAAATGAGTCTCGATTCAATGTATCAGTCGGTACCTCTACACATAGAGAAATACTCTATACTATAAAGCTATTAAAACGACAGTAATTATTCAAGATATAAATTAGTTGACAGAAACTATCATTTATCTATAACAAATAATATATATATATTAGAAATAGTTTAATATTAAAAAAAAAAATTGGTTTTATATATAAAAAAATTATAGATAATACATGGAATTCCGAAGCGGCAAATGATGTTATTAGTACACATTTAATAGTTTTTTATGCACCAGTAAAGTATGGTATTGTCCCCCCCCCCCCCCCCGAACGATATCATTTTACACTTAAGGACGAAGTCGAGTGAGTCAATAAATCGAAAGGGAGATAAATAAAGGCACTTAATTCGCAAGGTTCATACCAATTTCTATCTCCAGCTGCTGTCTGAAAACTTTTTCCCAGACACTCCAATCCCATATCAAAAACCTTCAAGAATGATGTAAAAAATGGAGAATAAAAATAAATCCCCATCAATTGACATTTTGTCCTACAGTATCCTTTGATGATGTTCCTCGAATCCCTGTTGAACAAACACTTACTTGAAATCCACATATAAGACTAAAACGACAAGACACTGCCCGTCGTTTTCTTCTACTTCAACATTTACTTGACAAACGTTCAAACCTTCCAATTAATTACAAAAGACTCATTTACATAAAAGTAATAAGACCAATTTGGACATACAGAGTTGAGCTTTGGGGCTCCACTAAACCATCCGATTCATCTCGTATCCTATCTTTACAATCTAAAATCCTTCAAAAAATTCTCAATGCTCCTTACTTTGTCACAAACAAACGTATCCACAAAGATCTTAATATACCTTACGTTTCTGTCTTAGCTCATACCAGATATCTATCCTTTCATAGCTAACTCCACAATCATTCAAATCCATTAGCACCACGACTTGCTTCCCACTCCATTCTCGATCATCCTCCGAGGCGCCTGAAATGATGGCCTCGGGACCTTCTAATATAGTACTTCAATAAACCTAATATAGTACTCCTACTATATTATATACTTATCCTATCCTAATTTACACTCCTAAGTAGCCTTTATAAGTGCTACTAAAAAGTGGTTGCTTTAAATACAACTGACGTGTCATTTTTAGTACTATCATCACACTTACTTAATGTATTATATTTTTAAATTGGTTACAGTTGTATATTTCAATAAATAGCTATAAAAAAAAAATAAATAAATAAAAAAAACTTTTAAAGGTTTACTCTTTTAAGTAGAGCAATGAGGTATGTGTATGTTTTTATTTTTATGTTTTCTTTAACTGATAAACATGATTTTATTTTTGAATCTGTTGAACATATAGATGGAGATTTATTTGTTTTACTTAGATCGTTACAATATTCTATTAATACATTTTCAGGCAAATGTTTCACATTCTAATTTTTACACCGCACATCATGATCGGTGTATACTTTTTCTCCTTTCTTGAGACCTCTGTTGATCAATACACTTTTAATCGAGTCCCGGGTGTATACGAATGGGTGGTGATCTATGGAGGACTTTTTCGGTTAAATTGCCAAGAGAAGGAATGAATCAATTAATTGTAGATCTATCGATCCTATATAATATTCTTAACCCCTTCTTCCATAAAAACTGTTTAAATTAATTAAATCTCATTATATCAATATTTTTAATAATGTTTAAAAAATTCAAATGATTAATTGTTTTTTAGAACATCAGAATATCATTTTGCATGACTTGGTCCATCTTCGCGTAAAGCCTACCATCCCTTGCCTAGAATTCTCAACTCCCCCCCCCTGAATCAGGTAAAGAGATTTCAATTAGTGGAGCTTTCCCAGGTAAATATGTAACCTCCTCCACGCCGGGGTTTTAGAGTTTTACCTGGAAGTATCAAATATAAATTGAGGAAATTTTCTTAGAACAATTTATTTTCTGTCATGGTAATAGTAATGAAAGATTTATATTTCATAAGTTATTGAATTTTGAAATTCAAATTTCAAATAGCAAACATTTACTTGATTGTTTTGTTTTGCTTCTTTTTTTTCATAACTGTGGTAAGTAAAAAAGGTATCCATCCATCATTGGAAAAAAAAATAATAAAAAAAATAACGTAATGCGATTTGTTGTATATCAACACTTATGTTCAAACAAAATAATTAAATAAAATGTATGCATACGTATACGTATCGAACTGATTACTTCCCCCATTTAAGTCGTTAAAATTTCTTCAGCAAAAGCATTCATTATAAACTTTCCCTCCACTCAATTATTAAACGGGTATATGATAATTTTTAAAAATGAATTATAAAACTAATATTGTTTTCTTGATTTATAGAATCCAAGTAATGAATTCTTGCGAGAGGTTGCTGATAGTTGAATTAAAATTCAAAAAACTTATATATGTAAATATTTATAAACCTTACTTAAATATATATATAAATCACCTTCCGAACAACGTTCAAAGCTTCCACTTACAAAACAATCATTTACACGACGGTGATTAGACCTATTTGGTCTTATGGAGTTGAGCTTTGGGGCTCCACTAAACCATCCAATTCATCTCGTATCCAATCCTTACATCCAAAATCCTTCGAAAAATCGTCAACTTTGTCACTAATAAACTTATCCATAAAGATCTTAATGTTCCTTATGTTGCTGATTTAGCCCAAACCAGATACCTATCCTTTGATAATAGGCTCCATAACCATTCAAATCCGCTATTCTCTCAACTTGCTTCCCACTACATACCCTATAATCCTCCGAGGCGTCTGAAGAGAAGACCTAATATAAAATGGGACCTTCTAATATAAAATTCTCATTGAAGTGTTAATAGTGAGTTATTCTTCTCAAGTTATTTACATGTCATTGTTATCATTATAATCAAATTCGCATGTTGTATATGGTGTACTGTACTAAGAAATTACATACGAGAGGAGTAAACCGACAAGAAACTGCCCATAGTCTTCGGGTTCTTCGACATTTACTAGACAAAGGTTCAAACTTTCCTATTAATTACAAAAGACTCATTTATTTGACAATGATTAGACCAATTTGGATATGCGAAGTTGAGTCACTTGAGGTACGCATGATGGTATAGAAAGATCAACAGTAGGTAGAAAATTTTGTATGTTATTGACCTGAAGAAGAATGTTTAGCATTCGAAACTAGTATTCTAATAAAATAGTCCCAATAGAAGTGGAAATTAATTAATCAATTCTAATTGTGAACTTGAGCTTTGGGGCTCCTTTAAACAATACAATTCATCTCGTATTCAATCCTCAATCCTCCTAACATAGTCAAGAACATAAATCTAAAAACAAATTCGAATCCACTAGTATCTCAAATCGCTTCCCATTCTATTCCAGATTGTTCTCCGAGGCGTCTGATAAAAAGATGACTTCGGGATCGTATTATATAGAACTTGCTACAAATGAGTAGTTGCTTTGGAAGAAATTGACATATCATCTCGTTCAAAGCTCCCAATTCATCACAAAAGACTCATTTACACGACGGTGGTTAGAGCTATTTGGATGTATGGAGTTGAGCTATGGGGCTCCACAGAACCTTCAAAATCATCTCGTATCCCATCCTTATAATCCAAAATTCTTCGAAAAATTGTGAATGCTCCTTACTGAAAAGAAGATGGCCAGGGGGACCGTCTAATATAAAAATCTTATTGAAGTGTTACTAGTGAGTAATTCCTCACAAGTAATTTACATGTAATTGTTATCATTATGATCAAATTTGCTTGTTGTATATTGTGTACATTTGTAAATATTAATAAATATATTTAAAAAAACAAAATTATTTCCCACTTTTTCTTAGTCTTTTCCCGAAGTCAAATTTTCATAATAACATTCCAATATAATTTTCATTTTTGACTATAAGCCGATAGTATTATTAATTTAAAATATATTGAATTTTTCCTGCTTCATGGCCAAACGGCTATAAAGCGGGAAAAACTCTTTTTCTCGAGAATGGTTAGCGCTATCGAGATCCAAATCCTCTCATTCGACTCAGAGTGAAAAAATACATTAGAATCGTAACTAATTTGAAAAATTATATAATTTTATCTTTAATAATATTGACAAAGCATGTGCCGATATTTTAAATTATTTTGTAAAATTTAATTTAACAGAATTTTATTATAATTTAACTTCATTTTAATAAAACGTTCGTTCCATTTTTCGATTTTCACATTTTTATATAAATTGCTTTTGAATAAGCTGGTTCAGAATAACTCAGAAGAATTCATTATTTACCTCTATATGAAAAGAATAATGGAATGGATCACATTATCAATTAGAGTGCTTTGTTACTGATGGTAAGGTGTTTATATTTTAAATTCAGGCCTTATGTATGTTATGTAGGCGTCTGAAGATTTTAGTAGCTTATGAAATATATCCCTGTTCGTGGCTGTGCCTAGTAAAGGGTATGCAGACCATAGTACTTATGGTATTTGTTCATAACTAATTCATAGTTAAGTTGAGTTATTTATGCAGTTAGAGACGGATTTCGGAAATATACTCTTGATGTATTTCCGGTGTTATTGGAACCGTTTCCCTGCTTTACAAAATCAACTTTTATCCGTAATTCAGTGTTAGACCGTTTTTTTATTGGTTCCTATGCGACTTCTATTATTGGGATAGTAGTTTTGATAGTTCTCCAACGCTGGAATTCCAGGATATAGCCTAGGTGGTGATTATATATTCAATTCTAGTATGAAGTAGAAAAATTTACAACTCAACTGCTTCTTCTTTGCGACAAGTTAGCTTATCTCTATTAAATTTAAACTTAAAAAGGAAAAATAACTTAATCATTGTATCACTCATTGAAGTTAGCAAAGCATCCGATACAAAATTATAATTCCCGAAAATAAAAACAAGTTTATAAAGATCCGTCACTAGAAACTGCCTCACATGCATCGGAATATTTTTTTTTATTAGTCTCTATAATGAGAATATCCATGTTTATACTCTTTGAGAAGAAAGCAGACTGATAACTATTTAATAACTGATGAATAAATATAGAGACCACGAACGTACTAATCCCAACTTAAACAATCCTTGTTTTCATGTACAGTTGTCAATGAAATTTTTAGGAATATTAAGTAGTAGTATAAGCTTTATGAAAATGGTAATTTTTTACCGGAGCACAGCGGAGTATATTTTTTCATAGTAAATTTCATATATTGGACCAATCTAATATTTTTTCACTATTCTTCATTGTTTGAATTACAAGTCTGTCAACTTCCATAGGTTTACCTATAAAAACAAATCTACAGTGACCCAAATTGTAGCTCAACAGAAATAGACCACTTTGGGGTGGAGTAATATTGTCCAACTTTAGAGGGCCTCATCAGAGTCACAAATAAAAATGAAATTGAAAAAAACAAACTGGAAATGTTTGTACCAACTAATATTGAATACGATAGCCATTTTTAGAGTTTTTTCCGTGTTTGCCCCACTGTGCGACGCATCACTAACTCTCTAATCACTAAGCAGACGCAGACGCATCACTAATTAACAATTAGCAATAAGGGTTATCTATCCCTAGGGAATTTGATTAAATCATGGATGAGTGATTGGTGAATCAAGGAATCACGTGTTTAGCAGGGCTGAGGGAGATAGAGTAGAAAACAAGATTAACGATCTTTTATTATGAACCGGCAGTTGTAGCACGTGAGCTATCTTGACTTGAATAATGGCCCTTCACAGCTTCTCCCAATTCTGCCCCCGCGCTCGAGTGTCGGCCCAACTATTTTAATATATCTTCAGTATTTTGTTCGACCTCCATCCCTATTACATTTCAGCGCTACTATTCTCCATCTTGTCTCTCAACATAGGAAAAATAAATAAACAAATTAAATAAATTAATGATTGTGTTTATTAGGTTTTTTAGGAAAATTATGAATTACTAATGTCATATAATTAGCAAGGGGATAACTAAAAAAACTATTAATAATATATACTTAACACCCCAGGAGACCTACCATATTCACCAAAGTTGGAAAGGAACTTATAAAATTAGGTTTTATATCTCATATTTAAAAAAGGTAAACCTTCGAAATCTTATTTGCTTTTACTTAAAGACAGAGTAGACTAGGGATGGTCTAAACCAATATTTTTCAGTTATAGATACGGACGATACAGGTCCAAAAAAAAAAAAAAAAAATATATATATATATATATATATATATATATATATATATATATATATATATATATATATATATTTTAATAACAATTTATTGAATTTTACAACTGTACAAAATGTATACATCAAGTAAATGTACTGTTACCTATTACAATAACGTGACAAAACTTGAAAAGAACTATTCATCAGTAGCTCTTTAATAAAAATTCTACACTAGAAGGTCTCTGGTCCATCTTCTTTTCAGACGCCTCGGAGGATTATCAGGAATGGTGTGGGAAGCAAGTTGAGAAATTAGGGGATTTGAGTGGTTATGGAGCTGAGTATGAAAGGATAGATATCTGGTTTGGTCTAAATCTGCAACATATGGAACATTAAGATCTTTATGGATAAGTTTATTGGTGACAAAGTAAGGCGCATTGAGGATTTTTCGAAGGATTTTGGATTGGATACGAGATGAATTGGATGGTTTAGTGGAGCCCCAAAGCTCAACTCTGTACGTCCAGATAGGTCTAATCACAGTCATGTGTCCAAGTGGAGTCCTAGGTAGCGGATCTGTTCAACAGGGATTAGTGGAATATCATTAAAGGATACTGTAGGACAGGAAGTCGTGGGTTTGCGACGAAGGGTAAAGGTTATTTGGTGAGATTTTTTTGGATTTATTTTGATTCTCCATTTTTATCACCATTCTTGAAGGGTTAGCATATGGGATTGGAGTGTTAGGGAGGCAATGAAGGGGTCATTGCTTACTGACAACACACAGGCGTCATCAGGACAGTGACAGGATGAGTTGGAATGTCCCAAAAAATGTATGTTACAAATACCTGTTACAAAATACCTGTTACTTGTCTCAAGATCAGCGTCTCTCCATACTCGTAACTGTTTACCGGGTTACACTGATATTTTAGCATACGTATTACTCTCATACCTACCTATTTTACTCGCATACCTATTGCTCGCATATCAGATACTCGCATACCTCTTCAATATCGGCTCTAATCAATAAGTTTACATTTTTGACTACCTTTTTAATAATGTATAAATATATATCAAGAACCTTACTAAACATTTAATAGTAACAGTCAAGAAATTTATTCATATATATATATATATATATATATATATATATGTGTGTGTTTAGTAAGGTTCTTGAGGTTCAGTTAAAAAACAAAAACAACTATTTTGGCGAAGTTTCGAGACTATATTGTTCTCATAATCAAGTCTATACCATATCCGCCAGTAACATTGGCTTGATTATCAGAACAACATAGTCTCGAAACGTCGCCAAAATAGTTGTTTTTATTTATTGACTGAACCTCAAAAAGTTTTTCTAAATATTTGATATGAAAACAATATAGCCTCGAAACGTCGCCAAAATAGTTATTTTTATTTATTGACTGAATCTCAAGAACTTTACTAAACATTTAATAGTAACAGTCAAGAAATTTGTCCGTGTATATATATATATATATATATATATATATATATATCGTATACATAGCCAAATAATTTTACGATGTAATTGGGCCATCCCCCAAAAAAAATTCTTTTCTTTTTGCTGTAAAAACAAATAACACAAGTACTTGAAGATAATTTTAGAAAGAAAATAGCTTAAAAGATTTTTGAAAACTCACTTGAGCTACGCATTATGGTATAGAAGGATCAATACAATCAGGATTGATGAATTAATTGCCACTTCTATTGATATTATTTTATTAGAAAACTAGTTTCGAATGCTAAACATGCAATTGTGGAAAGAGAGAGTGGCCAAGGATGTCCTTCGGCCTCAAAAAATCGTCAGATCCTGGCAGATCTGTAAAACAGTGTCCTTATAGCAGGAGACATCTCCTATTCCCGCCCCGAACTCCCACCGCCACGGTTCTATATCGTACCTTATTAGCAAAAACAGTAAATGGGAAGGGGTTGTTAGCGTTGAAAAACTATCTCCAGCCTCCCGTAGAATGCGTTAACAAAGTCGGAATATCCTTCCGCCATCTTTAAAACAGTTAAATCATCGAATATTTAAAAAAAGTGTCCTTATAAGGACAACAATGGCGGAAGCCCCCATCTTAAAATCGTCAAATATTTTAAAACAGTATCCTGGAGGACAACAATGGCGGAAGGTATCCTTCGGATAACTTAAAAAACCGTTAAACAGCATCCTTAAGGACGAAAAAAAACTAATAAAATTGCGCCATCTTAAAATCCTTAAGGACGAAAAAGCTAATTCTAATTGTGGAAGGAGATAGTGGCCAAGGATGTCCTTCGGCCTCAAAAAATCATCAGATTCTGGCATATCTGTAAAACAGTGTCCTTATGCACTCACCTTCGAGGAAACTATAACAGAAATGGACTTCTCACAGAATTTGTGAGAAGTAAAAGGGGGAGCAGGTTGGTTAAATTTTTTCTACTGCCTTAAACTATTTTTTCTGCTGCCTTGCAACTCTTGAGACCAAGTACAGATCTTGCTGATGCAATCACATGGTTTAGATTATAATTATAAATTCTTAAAGGATTAGAGAGATTAGAGAATGTATAATGTTTCTAAAAGATTATAATTAACTATAGGAAAAAGAAATAACTGATGGCTGATGTATAGTAATTCTTTTTTGTCCAGTTACTGAGAGAAGAAAATAAGTGAATAGAGGAAGAGGATGCATGTGTTCAATTGATTTTTATGTTTTTTGGGGTGTTGAAACTGATTTTTTTTAACTTTGCCTAAAGTGAAACCTTTAGAAAAAAAAAAAAGTATTATTTTTGTAGTTCTTATCTTTCAATCGTAAATACTAGTTTTTTTACAATAATAAAAAAATAGATAAATAATTAGGATGTGCGGTCATTTATAACACAACAAAACAATATCAATTTATTTACAATTTATTATTTCAATTTATTATTTCAATTTATTAACAATATCAATTTATAATTTATTCTACTGATATGTCTGCACAGTAAATTAATTTATTTTTATTGTTTTTTGGGGTGTTGAAACTGATTTTTTTTAACTTTGCCTAAAGTGAAACCTTTAGAAAAAAAAAAAGTATTATTTTTGTAGTTCTTATCTTTCAATCGTAAATACTAGTTTTTTTACAATAATAAAAAAATAGATAAATAATTAGGATGTGCGGTCATTTATAACACAACAAAACAATATCAATTTATTTACAATTTATTATTTCAATTTATTAACAATATCAATTTATAATTTATTCTACTGATATGTCTGCACAGTAAATTAATTTATTTTTATTGTGTTGTAAATGACCACACACCGCAATCATCTTTTTCCTGACATAATTACAGTGAAAAAAATTACATCAATAAAATAATAACATACAAATAGACTACATTTGCGGTCTTTCAACTTTATTTGTTAAACCCCTCGACTTAGGTGCTAGAGCTCATTGAAGTTGTAATGCAGTAACTTGGTATCTAGGGGAAGAATTTTATATAACAAAAATCATAATTTATATTAAAAAAATGAATAAATGCAGAAAATACAAAAGGAAAGTAGTTCATTAGCCATTGCATATGATTCCACATATTTTTCATCAATGTGCACTAGTGCCTAAATAGTTGATTTGACAAAGCAGCCAATACCTGCATGTATCTTGAGACAATCCTGAGCAAGAATACTAGTATAGAACCAGGAGGTTCTAAGTAGGGTGAATAAGAGGAACGGACTATTTTATCAAGTATCAAGAACAATAATAAGCTAGCAGAGACTGTAGGCTATTTCAAGCAGTGTTCCTTCCAATGTTGCTATATTGATCAAAAAGATGGAGAAACCTCAATAAAAACATAAACACCCTGGCTGAAATGAATGTATAAATGGTAAAAGTAAACACACTTGAATTTTGCATGATGATATAGAAGTATCATTACAATTAAGATTAATGAATTATTTGACACTTCTATTTTTTACTACAAGACTAGTTACAAATGTTGAACATTCATTATTGATTAATGTTCAACATTTAAAAATAGTCTTCTAATTAAAAATTCCAATAGAATAGCCAAATAATTCATTAATTCTAATTAAATAAATTAATAACATTATAAGATAAACATTATAATAAATAATGGTATTATTAATAAATTAATAAATAATGGTATAGATAAATAAACACAAAAATCAACCAGAATACATGAATGTCCATGTTTTAGGTATCTTGAAGGTTGTAAAACAATATATGTTATCATTTGTTAAAGGAGATTTTTCAAAAACATTACATAATAAAATAATCAGAAAATATCATCAGAAGTATTAAATAAGATCTATGAAAACCAATATAAGTTTCAAGAAATATAACATTATCATGGAATTTTCAAATCCCTTCACATTATCAATCATTTATTTTTGTTAAGTAGCATTTCTGTTCATTAAAACTATAGAATGATTATGAACATTTTTTCATCTCTTTATTTTTTTAATCTACACTAGGTTTATAAAAATAATAATAGGGAAAAATAAAAAATAAATCTCTATAAAAAACATAAAAAATAAATATACATATATACACATATAATTTATGACAAGTAAATATTTAATCTTAAAATTCAGTATTCTACTGACCTTTAAAATGAACCATTTTAATAAATTTTTTTTGCAACATTTCATTTTTTTTCTTTAAATACTTTTTTCATTCTTATACTGAAATATGATTTCCCAATTGATTTAATTAGCCAAAACTTGAGGTCATTTTCAATATCTTGACCAGAATGTGATGAGTAGATATAAAAATTCATTTCATAACAATGAGCCATCAATTTTCTTACCAATAAATTAATATCACTGACAATTTTATTATTTCTTGAAGAGATACTTAAAAAATATCTTTTCACTTATGGCACACAATCTTGTAACATCTGAAGATGGCCTCAACACACCTCCACAGTTTTTAATTGTAACTAAATTCATAGAATTTAAAAACCCATATTCATCAACAGATGTTAGTACGGATAGGCAGTCTGTACATTTTGTTTTTCTCCTCAGGCGTTGAACAACATATCCTAAAAATCAGAATAACAAAATAATATTTGCTATTCAGTTAAAATTAATAAAAATTTATTATGAGATCCTGAAGTACCTGCAATGTACTCAAAAATTTCCCATATTAATGGTGAAAAATTATCTAATAGTTCTGGAAAGCCTCCTTGACAGTTTCTAACAAATAAAAATCATAGAATGTATATGAGTGCATAGATCAATAGTTATTATCAGTTAAGTTTCTCATGATAGATTGAACACAGTAATACAAAAATTTATAATATTATAATTTATTTATTATAATTTATAATATATTAAAAATTTAACTTTACAATGACGTATAATTGAATGAAGAAAATTATAACTTACCGGTGAAAAAACAGAGTCGTTAATCATTATCTTTTATTATCATTATCGTGTATTCCCTGCAATTGCGGTTTTTGCAGCCGTATGCAACGCACATAGACATAATATAGTTTTTATTATACACAATGATTAAATAGACTACAAGAAAAACAAACAACAGCTCTTGTAAACAATACTAACAACAAAACAGTTCAGGACAAAGGAAGTTTAACTACTAGACCTAGAGGTACCTAAGAGCCAGGTAGTGGGGGAACCATGACACATCCCAGGTACCTACTTGTCCTCTCTATGATATTCAATACTCTATGGTGAAAACCCCTGAAAGAGATACATGGTGTCTTAGTTTTGTGACTAACCCCCCTCTTTCAGGGGGAAACTGCCTCCATGATCAAGGAAGAATGCCTAAACAATTTCACTCGAATCACTCTGACAAGACTATTGATTTTTTTTCTCATCCCTGGAAAAGCTAACAAACAAACAATTAAATTAGTAATGTTTCTATGCTGAGGATAGAGATAGGAACAATACATTGTATTACCTTTTTCTACCAGTGGTATTGGAAGAATAGTTGGGATCTGGAAATAGAGTTATATATTTCTTTTCAAGTTCATGATTGAGAGAAAAATAATTTTACTCTAAAACAAAGTTCCAGAAGAATAACAAATAGGTACAACAAATAAATTCAATTACGTCTGGTCAGAGAACAAAATAGAATGAAAGAAAAAACAATAAAGATAGTATAATTTAAATACTAACTTAGATACATAGAGGAAAGAGAAAAAAAAAAAATCTTAATAAAATTACTAACCCTGTCATGAAAGGAAAAAAAAATATTATACAAGTTTTTTAATTTATTCTACCATCAGTATTGTAAGGATAGTGGAAATATGGGAACTATCGAACATACTCACCTTAACAAGATTCTCATTATTGTAATATGTAGGTGAGGGATATTACATGAAAAAAATATAAATAATATCAATAAAACAAATAAGTACATTGTACAAATAAGGTACAAGAATATATATTTTAAAATTAACATAGTAGAAATTAAAAGTGGAAAACCATAACTTATAATAATAAAAATTGTTTTAGGTAGTAAAATTAAAGTTAAAAATATTAAAAACACTTAACATAAAGAAATACACTCATGACTAATACTATAAAATATATCTTAAATTATAAAATATGCATAATTACAATATGACTGAATAAAATTATTTATATTGTTATTTATGCATAATACAACATAACTAAATAAATGAAACAATCATGCAACAGATTGTTTCAGTGTTTTTAGAAAAGCACCTAAAAATAATAAAAACACCTAACATAAAAAAACACTCATGACTAATACTATAAAATATATCTTTAATAATAAAATATGCATAATTACAATATGACTAAATATCATTACTTATCTTGTTATTTATGCATTATACAACGTAACTAAATAAATAAAACAATCAAGCAGCTGATTGTTTCAGTGATCGCTACCTCATTTGGATAGAAAAGAGGCAAAGAATAGCTGTCGGAGGAGAGAGCCGAAGATAGGCAGACTAAATATGGTATTTATAGACATCAATGACTGGATCAATAGACATACCACAATATTCTTTCAGAAAATCAAGAACAAATACCTGTGATGTATGCACAAATACTGTGATCCCTCTGAAAGAAAACTCTAATAATACAATCACTATGAAATACAATAAGCACTAGGGAAAAATAAAGCAATAACGACAGATTGGTCTTTACTAGTTCTAGAGTTTAATTATGCTCAAAATAGGCAGTTGCTCTAATTTACTGTGAACTCATAATTTTACAAAATATTACAATGGTTCTGTATTTACGATTTTAACCATCATAAAAATGATACATGTGCATTGTATTGGTATATAGAAAATAAGATTTTAAAAAATGCAATAGTGTATCTTTAATGTTTTATAATTTCATATACCAAGAAAAAAATCCAAGGTTTTCTTTTCTTTTTTGTAAATAAACTACCCATTGATAGGGATAATAAAAGTTCTATATTATAATTTTCTGATGCCATCTCCTTTTCAGACACCCCAGATGGTTGCCTGGAATAGAGTGGGAAACGTGTTGAGATACTAGAGGATTTGAATGGTTATGGAGTTTACAATGAAAGGATAGATATCTGGTTTGCACTGAGTCAGAAACGTGAGGTACATTAAGATCTATGTGGACAAGTTTGTTTGTGACAAAGTAAGGAGCATTGTGTATTTTTCTAAGGTTTTTGGATTGTAAGGATTGGATACGAGATGAGTTGGATGGTTTTGTGGAGTCCCAAAGCTCAACTCCGTACGTCCAAATAGGTCTAATCACAATCATGTAAATAAGTATTTTGTTATTAATTGGAAGCTTTGAACATTTGTCAGGTAAATTTTGAAGTAGTCGAAAACAACAGGCAGTCTCTTGTTGTTATAGTCTTGTATATGGATTACAAGTAAGACATTTGTCCATGGGAGTCCTAGGTAGCAGACCAGTTCAAAAGGGATAAGTGGAATATCATTAAATGTTACTGTAGGACAGGTAGTCGTAGGTTTATGACAAAGAGTAAAGGTTATTTGGTGGGATTTATTTTAATTATCCACTTTGACACCATTCTTGAAGGTTTATGATATGGGATTGGAGTGTTTGGGTGACAATGAAGAGATTTTTTACTGATCACACACAAGTGTCATCATGCTCCTCAAAAAAAAGTGAAAACGCACCGTCCTCCAGCACCTTGGATAACTCAAGATATCAAAGAGATGATGAGAACCAGAGATGCAGCCAGAAGGAAATATATCCGGACAAAACACCCTGAAGATTTAATCACCTTTAAAAACCTCCGTAACCGAACCCAATCAGCCTTCCGTCGTTCCAAATTCCAATATTACCATAAAGCATTATCCACGCATTCCCATTCCCGCCAAAAATGGAAACTCCTCCGCCAAATCCCCTCCTTACAATTTAAATCTTGTCCTTCGTACCATGCCACGCCAGATGAACTCAATAAGTATTTTACCTCATCCGGTTCACCTTCCTCAATCCCAGTTCACAACCCGAATAATACAGATTTTGATTCCGATAAATTCTTCTTTTCTTATATCGAACCCTCCCAGCTAATAGAGGCTGTGATGAAATCACGTTCCAAATCATTTGGACCAGATGGGATTCCAGCACGATTTATTAAACTTTGCCTCCCATTAATCCTAGCACCTCTACTCCATATTTATAACTTTTCTCTCCAGAACTCAATCTTTCCATCCGCCTGGAAAAAAGCTACTGTCCTTCCCCTAAATAAAGTTCCTAATCCAGCATCCGAAAATGACTACCGACCCATCTCACAACTTTCATATCTTTCTAAACCTCTAGAGAGAATAGCTCAAGACCAGATATCCTCATTCCTTGAACAGCATCTTAATCCTTTTCAGTCAGGCTTTAGAACTGGCTTTTCCACACAATCAGCTCTTGCAAAAATCACCTCAGACATCCACCAAGCTATGGACCATCATAAAATCACCATCCTCATCCTCCTTGACTTCAGCAAAGCCTTTGATACCATTGATCACAACCTACTCCTTTCCAAACTAGCTAATAACTTTTCCTTTTCTCATAGTGCGACCAGATGGATCCAATCCTTTATTTCTGACCGCACCCAGATAGTCCAAATTCCTAACCTTCCCCCTTCCTCTCCCCTCCCAATCACCTCTGGTGTGGTTCAGGGCTCCTCAATATCACCTTCTCTATTTAGTTCCTACATTAATGACGTTTATCCCCTCATAAAACATTGTTCCTCTCATTTTTACGCGGACGACTCACAAATTTACCTTTCCTTTTTCCCTAGTGAACTGCAGGAAGCTATCGCAAAGATGCAAGCTGATCTTGACACAATATCCTCTTGGGCCTTTGCTAATAAATTGAAACTGAATGCTAGCAAATCCAAGGCTATTGTGTTGGGCTCCAGGGTCCTTCTCAACTCCTTACCTGGAATCCCTAATTTCTCTATAGACTCCAATCCCATAAACTTCCACAACTCCGTTACGAACCTCGGCATTGTCTTTGACCAAACCCTTTCCTGGAAAGACCATGTTTCCCTAATTATCCGCCGAACAATTTCCACTCTTCGACTCCTAAACCGCTCCCGTAAATTCCTCCTCCCTCAATCAACTCGTCAACTATTAATTACCTCCCTCATATTCCCCCATTTTGATTTTGGTAGTGTGGTGTACGGAGGCCTCTCTGCATCTCAAGACGCAAGATTGAAGAAGCTCATGAACTGTTGCCTGAGATTCGTTCTAGGGATATCACGTTATGACCATGTATCTCACCACTACACAAGATTAAAATGGTTATTTCCCTCCTTCCGAAGACAATACTTCCTGGGTTCGTTCCTTTACCAATCACTTTCCTCTCAGTCACCTCCCTATATCCTGAAAGCATTAACATTAAAATCATCAGTGAGTTCCCGCAAAACCAGATCCCGTTCCTCAGACCTCTACCTAACTTCCTTTAACACAACATCCTTCAAACGCTCCTTTATTTCTAGAGCTTCGAACTTCTGGAACTCCCTCCCTTCCATCATTCGCCATTCCTCCACTTATAATAGCTTCAAATCACGTCTTTTCGTTTACTTATTAGAAACTCAATCTAATAGTCACATCAATGAAGAAAATATGTTTTAAAATGAAGTATGAATATTCAAAGCATAATATTGATTTTTACAGAATTACTTTAGTACCATTGCACTAAATTTGTATAATTGGTTTCAGCATAATTATATTATTTATCAGACAAGATACATTATTTTTCCGTATAATTTATATTTCTTAGCTTTGTCTACCGCATTCTTTTGTTGAATATTTTTTTGTTTTTTCCTAATTTGTTTTTGTAGCTTATTTTCAATTTCGAACCTTAAGATTTAATTTGTTTTTCGTGTGATATTTTAAAACATGTATTATTAATCTTATTACTTTATGTTGTAATTTAAGTTTTTTTTTTTCAATTCCTTAATTTAATTTAAATTGTATTTCCTTGTCTTTATTATATTTCTAAATTATACATACGGCAGCTAGGCCGCCAATAATTGTTCATTATAATTATTCTTAAGGGGCAATGGCCCCAGAATAAAATTTATTTTCATTTCATTTCATTTCATTTTCATTTTCATTTCATTTCATTTCATACGTGGTGAGGATGGATTGTGCTAGGAAAATTCGGGATGTCAGCAGTATAACCATGTAGAGGATGGGACCTAGGATTCTTCCTTGAGGAGCACCGGTAGAAATCAATGGTGAACATTAATGGATATTTAAACTAATAGAAACTTAACGTTTGGGAGATTTGAAGGAGGTGCAAGATGAAGAACATGGGACTTCAGGCTATCAGGACATATAGCGCTATCCCACCGTCGGTCTGGTTAACCTGGTTGCTATGGATGATAAAGCAGTTAGAGAGGGGAAGTGAGGATGAGGGGATGTAGGGTTTAAGCCAGGTTCCAGAAACTGCAATAATGTGGTAAAAAATTTGGATAAAATAAAGCATATGTATCTGTAGTATTGACAAACTAATGATTTATAGCTCAGCAACACTATCTTTCACTCAAGAAATGCAATGGTTTACTACCTCCACCTAATAACAGCTGATTCCAGATTGGAATTCTGCATCACATGATCCAATGCCATAGGTCATCAATAGTTCAACATCAATAGTAAAAAGATACAATGAAAGAGGGCAGTTCTTTGTAAATTGTAGTGTAAGAATTTATGAAATGAAGTTATACTTATCATTTTTCATGGAATTTTATATAAAATTAGTTAGTGCCCAAATTGTAATTTCAATGACAGATTTTTTTTGTTTATTTTATCTCTGAAATATTTACAAATTAAAATAGTAATAATAATGAATAAATGGGTATTCTCTTTTTTAATAAATATTTTCACAAAGCTTTTGATCATTTTTTATTTATTTTAATGACCGTTATTCATATAAATTAAAATAAAAAAAATTTCACTGTATTAAACTGGTACAAAATGCTGCATACATTTATTTCAATTCACATTTTCCTCTTCATCATTTATAATTATGATGAAATATACTACTATATTAAATGGGACACTTTAAATCCTAATTTAGTTTCATGCCTAATTTATCTTCTTCTTTGAAAGGATTTTCTTTGATATTTTAAGTTTCCTTCTACCAAACTCCTCCCTCAGTCGGTTCCTCCACTCCTCTCTGCCCATCGCTTCATCTTCCGTAAGTCCCTGACCAGCCATACTTTCAGCCACAACTAACTCTAGAGTCTCACTTGAAAGCGATAATATGGGTTGCTACCGATCACAATTAAATTTACAATTCTATTTCTACAGTATCCCTGGTAAAATGGCCAGATCAGGGTTTTTGTAAATTATTTTGTATACTTGTAGTATCATTTGAATTAGGAAATATTACAAATGTGCCACATGTGAAAAAATCCAAGTACCTGGGAAGTCTTTACTTTCTAACAGGGAGACATTAAAAAATGTTTTAAATGAGAAAATAGGATGGTACAAAAATTTAGCACCTAGTGCCCCAACATTCTATATCTACAACAGAGTGTCATAACCAAGATATATTTGTTTATGTTGAGTAAGACTGGCAAACTTCTATCTCTATAAACAAAAAATATATGTTAAACAAATGAAAAGTGACCTAAAATTGTAGTATTTTACAGTATTAAAATTAATAAATTAAAAACTATATAAAAAAACAGGTTTCTTGTATACACTTTTAATTTTTTTGGTCACTGTATAACTTTGCATTACATTTCAAAGTTATATACTTCATGAAATGTAATTTATTTTATTTTACTCTATATTTATATATACACTATCATGACGAAATGTATTTAACAATTCAATATAATAAAAAACTTATAGCATAACATCTTTCCTCATTAATTGTGCTAATAACCAGGATAATAAAATAATATGTAGAGGAAGAGATAATGTGGTACTATAGTTTGTTCTTCTGGTTTAGTTATGCTTTAAAGGAGTTCCTTCTTAAGGCCACTAAGGAAGTCAAAAGAACCTTCTATACAAAATCTATTTTACTTAATAGTATACTTTTTGCAAACATCAAAAAATATAAAATATAAAATCTGAATATGATTTTGGGGAAATGAGAATGATTCCTACTGTAACCAGGGGTTCTCTCTCTCTCTCTCTACTGGCGCTATGGTCCATGAAGGACCTTGGCCTCCTCCACAACCTTTATCCATTCGGACCGATTCTCTGCAGCTTCTCTCCATTCCGCCACCCACAGGAGCCGAAGGTCAGCCTCGACATCGTCCAGCCACCGCAGTCTCGGTCTGCCTCTTCCTCTTAATCCTTCCGGACGCCCTTCCATTACCATCTTTGGGAGCCTCTCCTGATTCATTCGATGGACATGCCCCAACCATCTTATTCTTCCCTTTTTGATGCAGGAGACTAGATCTGGTTCCCCATACAGGTCCCATAGTTCCTGGTTTGTCTTTATTCTATAGCCGTTTGCTAATTTGGTTGGGCCATATATTTTTCTCAGGATTTTTCTCTCCCATGCATTCAGACACCTTTCCTGTTGTTTTGTAAGGGTCCACGCCTCACTGCCGTACATCACTACTGGACGCAACACTGTCTTATATATTCTCACTTTGATGTGTCGAGACACATTTCGATTCAAAAGAATTGTCTTCAGAGACCAGTAGCATCTATTACCACTTTGGATTCTGGATTTTATTTCTTCTTCTATTTTGTTACTTTCAGTGAGAATCGTGCCTAGATACTTGAATTTCCTAACTTTTTCGAATCTGTATGTCCCACTTTGAAGAGATCTGTCCGTGCTTTTCTTGGATGACATCATGTACTTGGTTTTGTTCTCGTTTACTGTTAGGCCTACTCTATTTGCTGCATCCTCCCATTCTTTGTACACCTCTGTAAGGGAATGTAGTGTTGTCCCAGTTATGACCACGTCGTCAGCATATGCTAGGTATTGTGTCCTTTTATTATAAATGCAACCATCAGTCCTTATTCTTGTTGCCCTTACAATCATTTCAAGCGCCATATTAAATAAAATTGGGGATAAGGGATCTCCCTGTTTCACTCCTTTTTGTATGGCGAATTCTCTGGACAGTTCTCCCTGTACTTTGACCATGCCTCTGCTATACTGTAAGGTCATTCTTATCATCCTAACGAGTTTCATGGGACAGCCTAACATCTTTAGGTTTTCGTATAGCTCATTCCTCTTGATGCTGTCATATGCCTGCCTATAATCTATAAAAAGGTGGTGTAGGTCCACATTCCATTCGTAGCATTTTTCAAGAATGTTTCTGATGGTGAAGATATGGTCAGTCGTTGATCTTCCCGGGCGAAATCCACACTGATAGTCGCCAATTACCTCTTCTGCTGTTTTCATTACTCTATTCAATAGTAGAATCGCCAGTGTTTTGTAAATAACACCCAATAGTGTTATTCCACGGTAATTGTGGCACTCCAATTTGTCCCCCTTTTTATGTATGGGTATTATAATGGCTATATACCATTCCTCGGGCATTTGTTCCTTGTTCCATACTTCCAGGATAAGTTCGTAGATCTCCCGGCATAATAAGTCTCCCCCAAATTTAAGCATTTCCGCGGTAATTCCATCAATTCCAGGAGCTTTGTTGTTTTTCAAATTTGAGATGACTTCTTCTACCTCTTCTGGGTCCGGGGGTTCTAGATCTATCGCCTCTTCCGGTATTGCTGGCTCATTGGTTATTGAGACTTCTAGAGACTGCTCCGGGTTTGGGTTCAGTAGTTCGCTGAAGTATTTTCTCCATCTTTCCGTTATTTCCTTTGGACCACACAGTAGTGAGCCATCCTCGTCTTTACAGAAGCTAATTCGAGGTTGAAATCCTCTGGTCAGTGACTTCAATTTATTGTAGAAGCCTCTACTGTTTTTACCCTCGAAATCCTTAATCATTGCTTTGAGGTCTTCTTCTTCATTTTTCCTCTTCTTACTCCTACACAGTTTCTTTGTTGCTTCTCTCTTTTGTTTATAGTCTTCTACTGTGTGGCGAGTTCTTCTTTGTATCATCTTTACGTAGGCCTTATTTTTTTCTTTCACAGATATTTGGCATTCCTGGTCAAACCAGTGGCATTTCCTTTTCTTCTCGTCTTTTCCGATGGTTTCTTCTGCAGCCTTTATGATAGCATTCTTGATTTTATCCCATTTACTCTGGATGTCTTCTCCTTCCATCGGGCTGTTTTTCAAGTACTCCTCTAGCTTCTTCTTATATTCTTCTTGGATCTGGGGGTTTTTAAGTTCACTGGTGTTATATTTTTTCTTGCTGTTAGCCTTTTCCCCTCTAGTTCTTATATCCAATCTCTGCCTGTATTTCACCTGCACCAGGAAATGATCACTCGATCCGTCTGCCCCCCTGCAGCTCCTCACGTCTTCAACGTCACTTTGATGTTTGCTATTAATCATGACATGGTCAATTTGGTTTTTGGTCTTGCCATCTGGTGATGTCCAAGTTTGTAGGTGTATAGGTTTGTGCTGAAAAGTGGTACTGACTATTTTCATATTCTTACTGGTCGCGAAGTCCACAATTCTGTAGCCGTTGTCATTAGTAATTTTGTGACAGCTATATTTACCTACAGCCCTTCCCAAATTCTCCTTTCCAATTTTCGCATTACAATCTTCTAGTACAATTTTGACATCATATTTAGGGATACTATCATAAGCTCTTTCTAGCTGTGCATAAAATTCCTCCTTTTCTTTCTCTGCTTTTTCTTCCGTTGGTGCATGTATACTGACAAGGGATATATTGAAAAATCTTCCTTTCAACCTTATGTAGCATATCCTTTCGTTTATTGTCTCGTAGGATAATATTGCTTTTCTTAATTGTTTCTTCACCATAAACCCTGTGCCTACAATATTTTTCTTATGTCCACTATTGATTAGGATGTATTTGCTTAATTCAGCCATATCAGGTTCCTTCCTCCATCTAATCTCCTGTAATGGCACCACATCCATTCCATAATCCTCCAGACAGTTCTCCAATGCGCGTGTCTTTCCTGCCTCCAACAGTCCGCGAACGTTCCAGGTTCCAATTGTCATACCATGTTTAGTCCTTTTCATGCAGGGTCGTTTGCCATGTATCAGTCCGTTTCCGAGGCTATTTTGTTGAGGTTTTTTAGCAATATGTTTTACACAGATTGGGTCGCTGGCCCAACGCTGTGCCCCTTTTAGTCGCCTCTTACGACAGGCAGGAGCTGCCCCAGGATTATTCTACCCCGATCCTGGACGGGCAGTAACCAGTAACTCCATCTGTACACAAATACCAAGTGCCATAAAGCCTGACATTATAAGAAGTGGAAGACGAGATCTTGATCCCCAAGCCAGGTGGAACAAGAAGAGTAGGCCAGGTTTAATTCTGTTTAAGCCCCTTTCACCTGAAACTGAGCCCAGGATTTGAAGCATTGTTCTCAATTGGGGCAGTTTTCTAGGATGTTCAACTGTAGTGTAGAAAATATATAAATATGCCTATATATATATAAAAAGAAAACCAGGGGTTACTATCACAAAAAAGAGACAATTATAAAAATAGGTAAACAACTTCCATTTATTAAACCAATCCAATGAGGACTACATATTTACAAAATGTACCTTATTACTAAATCCTATTTAGTAAAAATAATTCTTGGAATAGTTTGTCTATCAATATAAGTAACAATTTCAACAACATTAGTAATAATCTAACAATATTATCCATAAATATTGTTTAAAAAAATATTTATTAAAATTTATAAATGTATTTAATACAATAATTTATCTCTACTTCTTTGGTTAAGTACAGGTTATGCGTATAACCTCCCCTACATAATTAATTGAAAACGTATTTGGTTCCTAATAATTTCTTAAATTGCTTTACTTTCCCAGCATATTTATATATTTTCTACACTACAGTTGAACATCCTAGAAAACTGCCCCAATTGAGAACAATGCTTCAAATCCTGGGCTCAGTTTCAGGTGAAAGGGGCTTAAACAGAATTAAACCTGGCCTACTCTTCTTGTTCCACCTGGCTTGGGGATCAAGATCTCGTCTTCCACTTCTTATAATGTCAGGCTTTATGGCACTTGGTATTTGTGTACAGATGGAGTTAAGCATCGAGAGAGTTGCTAGTGTTATCCCATGGCTTTTGTTACCAGAAGAAGAACTGGCTGGTTCAGACACAGAGGAGACACCTGACTGGACAAGTGATGATGCTAGTTTTGAGACTGCAGAATATAAAGATGATGATGAAGATGACAAAGATGATGATGAAGATAATGAAGGTAATGATTATGAAGATAATGATTATGATAACAATGAAGAAGATGAAGATTTTACATGATCTTAACTGCAGAAAATAATTTTTGAAAATCATAATACATCAAGAAAAAAAGAAATCAGCAAAGTCATCCCTGATATTTGTCCTAGCTTTGTTACTCGAATTGCTAATAGTTAATGTAGATTTAAAATAGTTTCCAAGATTTTCTTTTCAAAACTGTTTTAGTTACTAATGAACTGTTTACTGGTTGAAGTAAACATTCAAAATAATTTTACTAACTTTGTTATAATATTAATATATTAGCATTTGAATCCATTTCAATTAACACTGTTGAACATTTTTTAAGTTATTTGAATTCTTTAATGAAAAGAGCAGATCTTAAAATGTTTCTTGTGAATTTTGATTTTCAAATGTTTTTGAGTTTAGATAATTTTGTTGAGAATAAATATGTCAGAAAGTAAAAAATAAAAAAATAATACTTATAATTTATCAAAGTGCATCAATAGAAACATGTAAGATGAGATAGTTCAATGAGTAGGAAAAATGGTATGATATATTAAATCTTTGTATCAATGTTCAACAAATTTTAAGTGATTAAATGGTGCCTACAATCATGGTATATAGAGTTCACACAATTGAACTTCCATATATTCTCTGAAATTTATAAAATTGTGATGTTAGAAACAATAGATTATGTTAGAAATAACGGTGGTGTTTAATTTTTGACCCATCTCTTACCTCTACACCCATCAGCTATCCCAAAAACCACTTACTATAAAAAGTATTATCTATAGAACATTTGTGTCTCCTTTCTTTAGTTTTGAATTTCGTATGAGTATCATTTTGTGTGGAAAAAAGAATTTTGAGCTTAAGAGCTCATGTTAACACATAAGCATTCGATAGAACTCTCTCACTTTCATTCAATAGGGTAAATAACTAACTGTGGCCACCTCACCGGTTATGTTCAAGTTTATACAATTTTCAAAATGATGAGGAACTACCCACTCCATTTATTTGTGGTTATCAAGTGAAATGTTTCCGGAAAGGGTTTTCAATTCATTTAATAGTGAACCCCTCTTCCCTATACCTTTCCAGTTGGTATTAAATTTATTTTCCTCAAATAGAGTTGTGCAATCTTTTAACATCTGGAATTTCTTGCAGAGTCCATGATGTTTAATTTCAACATTTTAATAAACATAAATTTTGACTAGACCAAAGAAAACAGTTTATAAATGAATGAGATTTGAATTATGGTCAACCCTAAACTTTTCAATTTTTTGTTACAAACTTTCTTTCTACTAAAATATAAATAATAACTTTAAAATAATAACAATAACTTTTACTAGTGCTGGTCATGGGAAACAATATCATATCTCCTAAGTGACCATTAGTTATTATTATAGTTATATTCTATAATCAATTCAGTGGTTTCTGTAGTGGTTGGAAACATCTATTACCTGCAGCCAGCCATGCTTTAATTATTATTGTAGGTAATGGAGTGGAAATATTTATTTAGCCTCAACATTAGTTGAAATACTTAGATGATTTATATAAATCAATTGTTTAGTAATAAGTATCACTAAAATAAGAAGAACAAACATTTAAGTTTGTTTGGAAGAAAAGGCATCGTTCATTTATTCAATATGAGATAGCCCTAATGACTTGTGCCTTTATTAAACTGGATGCCCCAAAAATCATTGGTAACCCTCAATAGTTAGTTATGAATCATAAGATAACTCCTTTGTTTTACAGTATTGAGCATATTACAAATTGATAAATAAATATGCATCTCAGGTGCCTATGAATCCAAAAGGTATATTGATGTTACTAAAGGCATATTTCTTAAACCTTACAAACTACTGGAGAGATGTCTAAATCGCTATACCACTATGTCTATGTCACTACTGGAGAAATGTCTATGTCATTACTAAAGAAGTATCTATCTAAGTCAATAACAAAGAAGTTTCTGCAGAATGAATTAAATTAATAATTATAATATGATTGTTATATATGACTATACCTATATTCGAATTCACCAATTTGTCTTTGATCTAACTAATCAGTAACTAATAACAATTGTTTTCTATCTTAAACCTCAACTGGCAATTTTTTAACAGTGGAGGTTTATGATTTAGTTGAATTAAATCAGAAATTTGTAAAATTCTTCTCTCTCTTTTTCTTTAAATAGCACAACTGATGCATATAGCTACCCCTATGATTTAATCATTTTTCTTTCAATGTGTTCTAAAATTATCTCTTATTTCTTGATGAAAAAAGTATAGTTGACTGGACGATGAACGGAGAAGAAGATAGTCAGGGATGCAGTCAAAGTAACACCACGTTAAAGAAGGAATTCTTTAATACATGCCAACGTTTCGACCTGCGTTGCAGGTCTTCTTCAGGGCTATAATGAACAAAATACCAGAAGTGACAAAAAAATAATAACAGACCGATAAACAGATAACAAATGGAATACAGAATAGCATAGATAAAAAACAATATACAGAAACCACATAGAAAAGATCAGATACATAAATAACTAAGAATACAAAGCAGTAAGGTAAGAATAAGGATAAGACAGGAATGAAAAAGGAAAAAAAATAAAATAAAATAAATAAATATATATATGGATAAATTTCTTGACTGTTACTATTAACATCCACTAGTAACATTGGCATGATTATGAGAACAATATAGTCTCGAAACGTCGCCAAAATAGTTGTTTTTTTTATTTTATGACTGAACCTCAAGAACGTTACTAAACATTTTATATATATATATATATATATATATATATATATATATATATATATATATATATATATATATATATATATATATATATATATATATGTATATGTATAAATATATATATATTTTTTTTATATATATTTATTTATTTTTTTTTTTCCTTTTTCATTCCTGTCTTGTCCATATTCTTACCTCACTGCTTTGTATTCTTAGTTATTTATGTATCTGATCTTTTCTATGCGGTTTCTGTATATTGTTTTTTATCTATGCTATTCTGTATTCCATTTGTCATCTGTTTATCGGTCTGTTTCCACCTTTCTGTAGAATATTCAACTGTATTAATTTAATTTTCTGATCCTGTAACTTATATAATGATAAATTAAATGGTTTGAATCCATGAATGAAGAAGGAAATTGTTAATTTGCAAATACAGAGCATATGAAATATTGGAAATAAATAAAGTTTCCAAAACTTTTACCTTAAAATTAATATTTTCAATTCGGATATATGTAGTCATGGTAACCTAAGATAAAATGAACTGGCTTATTAGAGTAGAACAATAAAAAATAGTTTATTTTTATTATTTTTTTTTTTTTCAATATTAAACAAGCAAGAATAATATTTCCTTCTCCCCTCCCCAAAACAAAATTATCTACTGGCTTGTAAAGGGGGTTTCAAATCTTAGTGCATTTCTATAAAAAATGTCATGCTCCTATACATTATTTTCATTGGTAATTGTTTAATCTGAATTATTCTAAACTGTTAGATTTAATAAATCTAAATTATTTATACTTTTGTACACTAACTTCAAAAAAAATTAAATTTAATAAAAAGTATTCAAGTATTATCATTGGTATATTTATACTAATATTTTTTATTGTAAGTAACAGAGTGTAAAAACTTATTTAATCCCAATACTAATTGAAATACTTAAATTATCTATATAAATCAATTGTTTAATAATGAGTATAACTAAAATAAGGAGTATATTTATCATTGTTGAAGGAGAGAGCTTTTAATTCATTGTTCATTTACTAAATAAGAGATAGCGCTGATGATGTTGTTCCTTTATACCAGTCATCCCACTAACACAAAGCAATGGAAACCTTAGTTTTTTTTTCATATTTAATATCAGTTTTCATAATAGACCAACAAAATAATTTAGAACTAATGCCTGATTTTATACTTACAAACATTGACACCTTGTTTATATATCCTTATATATATATATATATATATATATATATATATATATATATATATATATATATATATATGGATGGATGGATTTCTTGACTGTTACTAAACACACATTATATATATATATATATATATATATATATATATATATATATATATATATATATAATCACTGATCAAGACAGATTATGGCAACTTAAGGATAACCATTAATCAAATACTTTTTAAATATCATTCCTCAAAACTATTTTACAAAAAATTTTAATAACAAATGGTATTATTACAAAACTATCTAATAAATTAATTGAAATATTGCAGACAAAGCTTTTCCAGACATGAGACTGATTGATTTTAATCCCACTAAAATAAAATTATAAAAAGCTTTTTTATTTATTTTTAATGATAATTTTCATTGGCAAGTTATAATAAATAATGCTTTAATATTATATATATATATATATATATATATATATATATATATATATATATATATATATATATATATATATAATCACTGATCAAGACAGATTATGGCAACTTAAGGATAACCATTAATCAAATACTTTTTAAATATCATTCCTCAAAACTATAACATACCCAAAACCACACATTACAAAATAGTTCAACTTCTTACAGAACCATGGACAAATTATAACAGACCTACTGAAAATTTCATAAAATGATGTCACTCAAAAAATTCAGAGACATCTTAATTTTAATTTCTCTCTCTCTTTCTCTAAATGTAAATTACCTCTATTCGCTTACTAAGATCATACACTTATTTTTTTGGAAAATTTAGAAATGCTAGAAGCTAATCTTAAGCATCAGTATTAATGAAATGTTATAATTTTCAATAGCTATATTGGTATTATTATCAAGTATTTCTATGTTACTATTACTATAAACTTTAAAATATATTATTATTAGGACCTCAGTTTAATTATTTTTTAATTATTTATACAATCAGTGTGATAATATTATGATTTTTTTTTTTTACTCGTAGAAGAATGTTCCTTTTTCAATTTCCATAGTACTCCAATAGTATAATGGAAATTGGCTATAATTTAAAAAAATTAAATTTACTGCTTACTTGGTAGGAATAATGATCATATATGCTGATACTTTTAAAAAAGAGACTTCAACTCATGGCTGAATGTTTGGAGAAATGGTTGGAGTCATGCAATAAACTGAATCCCTGAAAGAAATAAATTGATGAAATTTAAAACTTGAGAAGTTTGGTGTATTATGTAAGTCCTGAAACCTCAGCAGCTGTTACCTATTTACAGAAGCTTATATACAGAAACATCTTACCACTAATATCTGTAACCATGCAACTAATTAATCTGTAAAAAATACGATTACTGTAATAAGGAATATCAAATCTTATTTGAGCTATGTATGATGTTGAGAATCAATACATACTTGTTGATTAGCATTAATGAATTATTTGACACTTATGCTGGGATTTTTTTATCGAAAATAATTTTTTCATGCACTAGACCAAAGATTAACAGAACATGTCATACAATAAAAAAAAGTCTAAAATTAAATATTTCCCAAATTATTAGAAAAAATATAATCATTTAAAATAAATCCAAATTTTTGTTTAAATGACCAGATAAATATTTTCAATAGTCCCATTTGAAATTTGTTTCCAGTAGGAACAGAAAAACTGACTAGGCAAAGGAAAAACCTAGAAGATTTTCTAAGTTTTTAAAACTGGTAATGAATGTTTAACATTTGAAACTAGACCAGGCAGTAAACTACAAAACTGATACACATAAAATTGGTACAAGCTATGCTAAATTAATAGATAGACTGAAAATATAAATAGACCATAAAAAGAATGAAATCATTAATTAATAAAAGTAATAAAAATGTAAATAGTAGTGATAATACAACTAATAGAATGGAAATGGAATGGTAAAATAGGAACTATATTAAATAGGCCAGAATGCTAACAATAAATAAACAAAACAATAATTTAACATTGCCCAGTGGTGTCAGTGTAGAAGAGATGACCAGTGAGAATATCACAGTGTTAGGTAATAAAAACCAAAAATTGTTCAGTGATGTAATAATATAGTAAAGAATTGTAAAATAACATAATGATTGTAGAACCTGAAGATGGAGCAACATGACAAGCTCTGAAACATGTAGTTAAATGAATAAAGCAAATGGGGAGTTATGCCTTTTTAATATAATAACTGATATTAATCTCCTTAAATGAAACATTAAAGTAGTTTATAATAGCTTTTAACTGTAGCAAAAAATCACCTTTATGTTTTCAACTCTTTGTACAGGGAATTTCCCCAAACATTTGTTATAATGTTTATTGGTAATTATTTGAAATTATAATTCGTATTGTTCAAAATCAGTCTAATATTATCCTGATGGAACTTAGTATCTTTATTGTATTTTACTTTGTTGATACATTTTTATTTATAATATTATTTGAAGCCCTAAATAGTAAATCTTTTATGGTCAGTAAATTAGATCCAAGTTTAAAATTGCCAGTTTGTATTCTAATGTTTATATTCTTATTCATAGCATATACCTTCTGATAGAGTTTGATCCAAGTACTGATAGAGTTTATCTAAGTCATTACATAGAAATGTATTGCATAGTGTGCACAATGTGCTGTACAAGGAATTAAAAAAATAATTATTATAAATTAAAAAAAAATATTTTAATAATTAATTCATTACATTGTAAAAATGTAATCTTCATAAAATAATTAAGATTTATAAAAATGATTTACTTATATATTACATGATTTAGAAATAATTTAAAAAATAATATTTATATAGGCAAACAGTATGGTAACTGTGTCTGTTACTTTTAAAGGGAATACAGTTAATTAGATTATAATTGTTTATTCATTTCTTTTTTCAAAATTTAATTTAACTTGTAGATGAGCAGTACCCTCTGTTATCAAAGCTAAGAACTTGAAGGCAGATTTTATCGATTGAAGTCTTACTATCATCTCTACCAGAGATCTTTAAATCTTTCCAGAGATCTTAAACATCTTAAATACTATTTTTATATATATAACAAATTCACTTTTGGTGAATCACTTAAACAATTAACTTTTTTTTTTTTTACAAATTGGTGTCAACGCGATTAGAAATCATATAAGAAATTTTGTTTCACTTTTTGGTTCTAGAAAAACACAATCCCAAAAAATGAAGGAGATTCCAGTTAACAAATATAGGTGATTATGACAATATTAAAGGGCCTTTATGAAATACCTAGTGGTGAAGTATGGTGCACACATGTTCTCTTGGTCCCATCCTTTATACCAGTTTCCTAGTTGACTGTTTCCCCGTTACACATAACTTGCGATTTCTTTCTCCAATTTTTTGTTATTTAATGATGAACAACTGTATATATTTTATTATTTAATAATTAATAATCACATTAAATTTTTTATATTATCTTCAAATAATCAAATTGATCAATTGAAAATTGAATCCATCCTTGAAATTCAAGCAAAAACTACAATTATAAAGAAAATATATTTTGTGAAAATTCTGTCCCATAACTTGAAAGAATGTATGTGCGATATGAATATCTTAAAATGTTAGTCTGTTTTCAGTTTTAAGAATTTAGTATTTTTTTACTATCTTCTCTATCAAATTATTTTATGATATTTTTCTATAAATATAATTCATTTCTAAATGTAGTAGTGTAATGTAACAACATTGATAAGTCAGTTGATTTAAATTTGTTAGGTATAGTTTTTCTTAATAACATAAAATAACATTTTAATGTCATATAAAATTCGGAAACTCGTTACAAATTTAAAGAAAGTGGAGCCTCCTATGAAAAAAATTTGAAATAAACATAAAAATTGTTTAACTAGAATTAGAAACATATCAAGTATGGGTTATGTAAAAAATCATTGTTTTAGTGATTCACCTATGATTGACAGGAATCAAAAGAGAACAATATTGAGAAATATTGAACAGAAACATTATGAACCATTGTGTATATTTAGAAATTTTGAGGACAAAATTGAAGGAAGTTTTAGAAAAATTCAATTTGGAAAACACTGGCTTGTGTTACCATAGTGATCCCAAACACATGATTAGGATTTCTAGAATAAGTATTTTATAGATATGTGGGATGTCACCAGTATAAAAAAAATGTTTGTTAGGATTGATCCTTCTATACCACCATGTATACTTCAACTGATCTATGTTAGTTATTCAAACTTCCAAAGTCTAGCTGCCATTCTTTCAAACATATCCTCTAAAATGTAGCAGATTTGCTTTCATAACATTCCTATACATTAGGTAAAATCCAGTGGTGAAACTTACTCAATAAAGTAAGACCCAGGATTTGTTTGACTGGGGGGGGGGGGGGGCTGAAAAATGTTACGTACTGGTCAAATCCTTTGTATACAATAAAACGACACTAACAATGCTTTGTTTTCTTCTAATTGAAAAAGATTTACCTTATGCATAAATTTGTAGTTATAATATAAATTAATATTTCTTCTAAATATTTCCTGTCCAATATGAATTAGACTTAAACAAGTTCTACTTTTCTATTCCAAGAAATGTTTTTAAGACATAAAGCTCTGCTAATATCTTTGTTGTTAATGAGTTTTTGGTCTATAAATTTAACTTTGTTGGTTTCTTGTTGAAGTGTTGATAAGATGGCATCTTAATTTCAAGGCACTAACTAGACTTGCCTTATGGAACCCATTTTTTATAATATCTGGAGAAAGTTTTTTTTCCTACAAAAGATTAAAGTAATGAGCAGAAGATTCTTTTTTTATTTGGGTTTGCACAATGTCCACCTCCAATGATCAACATTTCTCATCTAGTGGTCTTTCAGACATTTAAATACACTCACATTCATTGGTTGAATAAGATGTGTAGCACTTGGACAAAAGGGACTAATTGGATAAGGGAAATGGGAGAGTCAAATGAGACATGTGTAAAAAAAAATACACAACTAGGTACTATAAAGCTTAGGCTCTGCTTAGGTGTCAATTTTAAACACCTACTATGTCAACTTTACAAGCAGAACATTCCAATTGTTGACTCATCAGAACTGATATTTCACACTCGACCATTGTTTAGGATTTAGCTACATTTAGCTATAGATCCCAGTACAGATATCAAATCTAAATATTTTTTAATTCATGTAAATTATTTAATGCTATCAGTTTGATGAGTGTTTAGCACATCAATAGTTGATATCGGTGCCAACTATTGACATATAAGGTTAATTTTTGTTGTAATAGTAGACACCCACATTTAATCCCTTAAAACATGTATAAATATACTAAAAAGATAAAAATTACTTCCATGAAATTAGTACACATCTTTAAATTAATTCAAAAATAATTATACACCAATAAACCAACCAATAAAAAAGCTTATTTAACATGAACTACTAGGCTATCAGAACTAGTTGGCTGATACCACCTGTTCAAGCCACACAAAATTTTGTCACTATAACTTCGCAAAAAATAAGATTAAGTTTTCATTCAATTAAAATATGTGGCAGCGTATTATCTTCAAATTATGATTTGAACTAATCAACCCTGAATTTTATTATTCAAGCTTTTTGAACAAAATGTCTACAAATGGAGCACTGTCAACTTATGGTACACTAACCCTATTCAACAAAAGATAGCCCTAATGTCAATGTTTCTTGAAATCGGTTTTAGATATCCTCCTACCTCTGAACTTTTTAGCTTGATAGCGTATCATTTGGTAACTACTTACAGTTGTTTAAGACTACTACATTTTTATAAAGAAAGATATTTATTAATTATAATAATACATCTTGTATACTAAAACAAATCACCTTGAAAATAGACAAGGAATAAAGATCCATTTGTTGTGATCTCCATTATAAATGTTTTACATCATTATAGTAAGTTATACGTTTATAATAAGGATATATCTATAATTACTTAAATAATTTTAATGGCTTGATACTTTCCTTTTAAATATTATAATTTCATATTTCTGCGTTGATGACAAGATCCATTTGAGATTTTTTTTTTTTTTTTTTTTTCATCTATAATCTCTTTTTGAAATAAACTAATAAAATGATTTAAGATTAAATTTTATAGATTATACTCACATACTTTGACGAATTTTTCTTATAAAGGATAAAATAGGGAATATTTTAAAGGCAAAAATACCTAAAACATATAAATGCTTTTCATTTATGTATTTTCGTTTAATGGCAGTTCATTAACATGTTTAATATATCTAGGTAAGGCATTCAATGTTTACAAAAATGAGCAGCTGTTCTTCCAAGCCTCTCTTTTTAAATGTAGTGGATACATTTTCATTGCAAATTTTCTTAATATTCATACAAATTAGGCCAAATTTTTTGTATGTATAAATGTACATACATATAACACACACACACACACACACACAGACACACAAATATATATATATTGTATAATCACCTGTTTGAAACTATTATTTCAATTCTATTCTAATGTGATCATTTTATTTCTGTGTTATTATTAAATACATAGTTTTTATTAGATGGTGAGATTTTACATGATTTATAACTAACTTTTACATCAATTATAACTACTTAAAAAAATTTACCAACCCATTTTGACTATAGATTTGAAACATTTATAAGTGCATATACATATTATTTCTTAATATTTAAATTTTTGTCACACTAGAATGTTCCTGTTTTAAATTTCTATAAATTAAATTTAGGAGTTAATTATTTGCTTGATTTCAGTTGCAATGTATATTTAATATAAATTTGTTTTCAAACTTTGAGATACATATACAAATTCAAGAACGTTCATTTCCAAGGAATCAGTAATGATGTGCCACTAGAAATAAGCTTTCTTCAGTAGGATTTAATAAACATTATTCTAACTAACTGACAATGAATTTAATTTATTTACATAGATCCTTTTTCTAGACACTTCTAGATACTACACTGTAATCTCCATTCCATGCACTTTGTATCATATAGGAACATTTTTCTGCTGCCATGACAATAGTAGCTATTGGGTTACTATTAGGAACATATGGAAAAATTGATGCATCAATGACCCTCATATTAGGTATTCCATGGACCCTTAATTCAGGATCCACAACTGCATCAACTGCAGAAGGCCCCATCTTACAACTTCCAGCAGGATGATTCTCAGGACCGGTATACCACCTTACTACACATTTCCAGTATTCATCTGTTGCAAAGGTTAAATGTGCACACTTTTCTCTAGTAACTGGCTCCAGCTTCAGATTCCAGTGTTTTAGTGCATTAGTTTGGATAATTTGGATAATTTTTTTAATTCCATCAACCAAAATGTTGACATCTCGTTCTTCAGCCAGATAATTTGGATATATCAAAGGATAATCCAAAGGGTCATTGCTTTTTAGTGTTAAATAGCCTTTGCTTAAAGTCATCACATTAGTAGGTCTAGCATTTAAGTGAACTACTTCATCATCAACTGCTTCATTGCCCTCCTTTTCAAAAAGAGAGCAACCTGCTGAAAAACCATCAAAAAATACTTGTAGATCTGGAATATGCCCCGCATATTTTGACTTTAAAAATGCTGTCACCTGAGTTAGTCCTGTACAAGCCATTGGGCCAGTACCATTATTTAAATACTCGTCTAGGACAGATTTGGTTTTCATTCTTGCTGAATAAGTGGAGCGACCAACTAATGGAACACTGACTGAAACGTGGTTATGCAAGTTTTGTCCAACCCTCAGATTTTGAATGACTGTTATATTGTGCTTTTCCAAAACATCTTTTGGCCCAACACCAGACAGAAGAAGGAGATGTGGAGAACCTATGGCTCCTGCTGATAGAATCACTTCCTTCTTTGCTCGTACCCATTTTATAGTACCATCAATATCAATAAACTCAACACCTTCTGCTCTCTTGGATTGTTCATTAATGAGAACACGTGTCACTCTTGAGTTGATCTTGATTACTAAATTTCTTCTGTTGTGATTGGGTCTTAAATACATTCGAGGTGTACTTGAACGAAGGCCATCTTCAACCATCATCTGAGCGACATTAATACCTGTCTGGTTAGAGCCATTAAGATCTCCAACTCTGTATCCAATTTCTTCTCCAGCTCTGAGGAGATCTTCAGCAAATGGTGGTTGATAAGGAAACTGCTGAACTACAAGAGGACCATCTGTACCATGATATTCTGTCTCGATAATGTCAGGATTCTTATTCTTCTCTGATTTTTTGAAAAATGGAAGGCACTCTTCGTAAGACCATCCAACATTACCATCTTTTGCCCACCCATTAAATATATCTCTATGGCCTCTTGTGTACATCATTCCTGTAACAACCATAACTTATATTAATAATAAAACTTTTATAAAAATATTAAAAATTAATATATTTTTAGGTGATATTAGAAGAATTGAAACTTATTTTATTTTTAATAAATATTGCTATCTGCCACACTGATGTGCTATAATTAATAGATATGTAATGCAAACATTCATCCTTTATTAATGTAGAAATCAAAGAAATGGTAAAGTAGAAATACATGTAAAAAAATAACAGCAAATGGAAGTGTAATTTAAGAACCAATATAAATGTATAAAAAAAACACTTTTATAGACCCAGACTGAGGACTACAGAACGCGTTCTTCTATCCACATGAGTGATAATAATGGCTCCAAGAGATTTCAGTGTTTTTTTCACACTATGTCACTGTATTGTAAGTCAGTGAAGGCACAGTGAGAGTGCTAAAGAATGGTATAAATGCGTGTGTATATCAATTTGAAATCCCAAACAATACACACATAGGGGAAGGAAGCTAACCCCAACATACACCATAGTGAGACTATGTGACATAATTTATTTTAAACATTATATTTATTAGATTAACATTTATTTTCATTGAAATTATGTTGGAGGAGCATAAAAATAATAAAAGCAAATTGAAATCTAATTTAACCAAATACTAATATAAAAAATAAAAAAAATTATACACGGAAGGTCTGAAATTATGCTTGAGTAATAATTATTTCAAATACAAAGATTTGACAAATTAATGTTATGGAATGGAATCGAGCCTAGGAGTAAGTGGAATCACAATAAATTACATAATAAATAAATGCATGAATAAAATCAACTCCAAACCATTACTGTTGGTTAAGTATATCGATGATTTGTAAATTATAATTAATAATAAAAATTGGATTCAAATATTGTATGAAAGTTTTAATAATATTAACAAGAAAACATAATTTTGCTATAGAAAATACTAAACTTAATAAAATCAAATATTTAAATTTATTAATAATAAAAAAATGATCAGACTTTAAATGCTAAATAGACAAAAAATGAATAAACAAGCAACATAATTTTAAATTACTATAGCCATCACCTCTTCCACTAAACATTAAACACACTTGATATTTATATAAAAACAGCTATGTAATGAACAGATGAATTATTTATAAATAAAAGAAATGAAGAAGCGAAGAACTGGAGGAGCAGTGTGGACAGAGGACCGAAGGGAGCAGCGTAGATAGAGGATGAAGACATATTGGCAGAAGATGAAGAAAGGTGAACGCAATAGAAGAATCACTTGAGGTACATATGATGGTATAGAAGGATCAATAAATTAGAATTGATGAATTAATTGCCACTTCTATTGGGATTATTTTATTAGAAAACTAGTTTCGAATGTTAAACATTCATCTTCAGTTCTAAAACTTACATTTTGTATAATTTAGATTTAAAATAAAATTTAATTTAAAATAAAACATATAATAACAATAATAATAAAACTGATTTTTTGAATAAAAAAGACTTAATTTATATAGTAAACTGCTTAGATAGTAATAAACATTACATAGGTTAAACAAAGCAACATTTAAATAAAATAATCTACCAACATAAAAATGATTGTAAAATAATTAATGATAAATTTTTAGTTAATGCTCTTATTTCTGCTGTATTAATGATTATATTTTCATGGTTTATGTTTATGATAATTGTTTTTTCTTATTTTTCACGAGTTATATAGTGTTTATTAAAAAAGTTTAGTAAATAAAGAAACTATCTAAAACTTATTCTTTAAGAGATTTAAGGGTGTGACTTTCAAATAATTTTATCACATTTTAAAAGAATTTTAAATAATTACATGACCCTTGTGTATAAAAAATAACTAACAAAGACTTTTTGAACAAATAATGTTTTATTTGTGGATAAAAATGTTACTTTTTTTTTAATGAAAACAATTGATGACATTAACAGAAGTTAAAAAATCTAGATGGAAGTGCAATTTTTGAGCATAATTGGGTCTAATTTATTTAAATACTACAAATTTTTCTGATTTAATTTCACAAGCAGTTTTTATTCTTTTACTATGGATAAAATAAACAGATACTGAATAGATACTGATTATATACAAAAACATTAAGAGTTAGTTATAAACAAAGGAGAGAAAATAGGGGTTACAACCATGACCTTTTTCCATCCGAACCAATATAGCTCCCAAACGGTAGGTCCTAGCAACCACTATTATAAAATGAAAAATATTCATTAAATTTCTGATTAGGAAACTGTCGGCAGTAACAACAACAGAGTTAGATCATTACATTTTTGAGAGTTAAAAAAACGTTCCAAAAAAATATATCTATAGACCCCTGCCAGAAGACATAGCCTCAAAACGTGTGTCCCACAGTTCGAGGATAAATTTAATGGTAGACTTAGTTGCTCAACTATTCCATTTATATGAGCGAATGATTAATGTGCGGATAATCGGAAGTTTACTTATCTTATTCACAACCGGTTGATCATGAAACTATTCGATTACTGGAATCACTCGATATAAGGTCATTCCGTTATTTGGGCTGATTCATAGATAAAAGGAACGCTAAAATAATAATGAAAATAAACGAGTATGATCGAGAGTTGGACTGACCTTAAGACAGGTAACATGTATTTTGTAACAGCTATTTTTTGTTATTCGTCGTACCTATTACTGATAAACACTAGTTTAGACTATAAGTGATTTACCTTGCATTGCACCGGTTCCTCCCAACATTTTCCCCCTAGGCCAGTAGCAGACTCCACCAGAATTCAGACAAGCACCTTTCTGCGGTTGAGTTCTGAATCCCCAATCCAATTTACTACCTATCGCACTGACAGCAAATGCTGGAACACTCGTCGTTGTAGGTTCCTCCGGTCCAGCCTCTAGTAGAAGAACTTTCCACTTCGGGTTTTCGCTCAGTCTCGACGCAACCACAGAACCTAATACAGGATTTCCATTATATTTATTCGTAAAAAATAGTAAATGGCTAACATGACATTCAAAAATTATTTAGTGTAAAATTAAATAAAGTGGTCCAGGTCCATAAAAAAGGGTAGTTGGTAGAATAAACTCTGGAGAGAAGGGCGGTTGAGGCGTCTGACGCGTACTTTACTGTTTCTTTTAAAGCATCAGTTATGTACGGCCCTTCGAAGTGAATTTTTTTCAAAAAGAGTGACCGGAATATTCTATTACGCCTATTAATACTTGAAGAAATTGAAGAAAAAGAAATTCTATTGGAACAAATGGTGCTTCAGAGTAATGCTCATACCTTATTTAAATGAAGGAATGTTAAAGGTTTCTTTGCAAAACTTATCAATCAGTATTTACTGCAGGATAACAAAAGTTAATAAATACATAGAAAAAATAATAATTAAAAAAAACTAAAATCTTTCCTTCTGTTGTCTTTCATTTTTCATTTATAATGTATTTTTATTTTCATTTATTTAATTTTTTATTTATTTAACATGCTTCCTTTAAATACCTAGGGTCAACAATAGATAGGAACGGGACGTAAGAACCCGAGGTTAGGAGGAGGGTTGGCCTGGCAAGAAGCGTGACTAGAATGTTACACCCAGTCCTTTGGAACACGATAATCTCAACGTACAACAAAAGGCGCATTTTTAGAAGTATTGTTAGCCATCCCTCAGCTACGCCGCAGAAACCTGGACACTTAACCGAGGGCTCAACTCTAAACTACAAGCGGCAGAGATGGATTTCTGGAGGAGATGCCTAAGGATTACCCGCCTAGACCAAATCAGGAATGATGAGATCAGAGGCAGGCTGGGAGTGACCGAAGGAGTCCCGGAAAGGATTGGAAGAAGCAGGCTACGATGGTATGGACACTGCCAGTGGATGCCAGAACGTAGGTGGCCGAAGAGGATTCTGCTGTGGGAATAACCAGGAAGACGGAGGAGAGGGAGACCCCGAACCCGGTGGAGGGACTGTGTGGAGGAGGAAATGGCTGGCAGGGGACTTGAGGAGGATGACTGGTGGGATAGAGAGAAGTGGAGGGACGCTCTGACTTAACCAGGCAACCCATTGAGGGATAGAACCTGCAAAAGTAAAGTGAAGTAAGTATTTATTTATTTTTATTTTGTAAACTTGGATGTGTACTTTATCAACTTAACTGCATCCCTGACTATCTTCTCAACCAAGAATGTAAATGGTACGCGAAAAACAATTCTTATAAAAAATATTTAGCATAGTAAGAACAAATAATTTTTTTTTTTATTATTTCTCCGTATATTCTGTTATTTTCTTCCATGCATCGTTTTTCACAACTTGATTCTTGTACTTCAATTGGCTTCTCTAAACCATCCAATTAGTCTATAATATCCAATCCTTACAATTCAAAATCCTTCGTAAAATCGTCTATGCTCCTTATGAAACAATTAATTATACAGACAGACTTATCCGTAAGATTGTTCCGTTTGTTTGCAGATTTGGCCCAAACCAGATACCTATCCTTTCATAATAAGCTCCATACCCACTCGAACCCTCAAGTCTCGTAACATGCTTCCCTCTCGATTTCCGATAACCCTCCGGCCTCGGGATCTTATACTATAGAACGTTTATATAAGTGCAATCAATTGGTAGTTGCTTTACAAGTAATTGAGATGTAGCTGAAAAAAAAAAAAAAAAAAAAAAAAAAAAATGTAAAAGCTTTAAATACACAGATAACTTAATTATGTAAGAAGCATATTTTTCATTGAAAATCTCCACTTTGTTAATTAGTAGTAACCATAATTATTATTACCTGCTACTCCTCCTCCAACGACTATGAAATCGTATTCCTCCGGGCGATTAATGGCAAAGGGTTTGGCTCTTCTGCAAGGGTCTGAAATCCTACAGTTGCTTCTCAGCATGAATTCAACCAAGGACATGATGACGGTGATGTTGCCCGCTGTACCACAGTAGGTCGGCAGGTAGACCGTGTCTTCGAACTCACATTGGCAGCTCATTTCATAACCTGTAAGAAAGTTTTATTAGCAATCTTAATTATTTAGATAATATAAAAGGAGATAAATAAAACTAAATAATATATTATTTTTTTTTATATATTGGAAATGATTCTAATAAATAAGATATTTGCCGAATCAACCTTGTTTGCTTGTTAGGGCTTAAAGCCCTTGTGTACTCTAACTAGGGCAGGAAGGACGGAGTATCCAGTATTTCTGAACGATATCAGAGCCTAGAGCAGACTGAATTTAAGGATGCGAAAGAGTGAGCTACAGATGGGTGGGTCAGAACCTTTCGGTTTTCCCTGTGGCAGTTTGGTTTTTCCATTGATACTGGAAACAAATTTTAAATGGGACTATTGGAAATATTTATCTGGCCATTTAAACAAAAATCGGGATTGGTTTTGAAAGATTTTATTATTTCTTATGATTCATAAATATTTAGTTAGACTATTTTCTCCTTAATGTATTAGTTTCATTCCTTGTATATATGTATCAGTTTCATTCATCTTAGTTGAATTAATGGTTATAATTATTTAATAGTCCAGTCAATAAACGTATTCTAGAGTTCATGAAATATGCGATTATTTTTTACCTCAGGGCTACGCAGTTAGAAGATAAACATATTAAAAATTCCCGCCCCTGAGGGAGGGGGTGATATTACGGTAAGGGGGTGGGTAGAAGGTCCCATTTTTGGGTTTTTCGATTATATCATGAGAACGGTGGACTCTAGAAAAATACGTTTCAAATAAAAATTAAATCTATTTATAATTTCTATAAGATCGTTTATATACATTTTAGCAAAAAAATAATTTTTAACTCACTTTTTATCAAACATTTGCTTTAAGTGCCTTCCACGGTCGTTTCTCAGAAAAAATGCCGGAATAAAAATTGTAGAACATTAAACTTACTTTAATTTAATATATACGTTTCTGGCACTTGAAGCAAATGTTTGACAAAAAGTGAGGTAAACGTTATTTTTTACAAAATTATGTTATTTGGGCCAACGGTTTTCGTTTCAGTCCTTCCATTCAACTTGATAAAAACATTCCAACAAAAACAGTCCATCACATTATAGTAAGTATATAGTGTCATAAACTGATCATAACAGCTAAAAGTAAATTAATGAAGAAGGGACTTGAGAAGGCGGAAACGCCAAGGTTATTGCAATACCGTCATTGATGCCACTCTTTATGCGAAGAAGGTTGTCGCGTCAGCTCCGTTCACTTCAAGCCACTATCAACCTCACGTGACTATATACACTATAGTTATCATAAGGATTATGATGGATTTTCTAAAAATTTGGGCGATATGGTTGTTCCAGGATAGGTGTTGATCAAAGGTAACTCCTAGGTTTGAAATTATCCTATGTACGTTTCGGTCTACCCTTCGGAGACTTTCCCTACATTTTAAAACTGGTTACTTTTGTTTGAATTCGGTTATTTTAAAATCCAGCGGCAGAGAATCATGGTTTCCCTTGCATGTTTGTATAAATAATATGATTGGTTTTTTGTTTTTATCCTCTTTCTCCCTTTCTTTATAATCATTTATTTTTATTTCTTTATATTATTATTTTCTGATTTATTTTATATTAATATTTACTATTCATTTTCATATACACTTTTTATGGCATAAATCCTCAAATTATTATTTATTTCCAATCAACAAAATAATAATTTGAGGAGTTATGCCAAAAAAAAAAAAGTGTATATAAAAATAAATTAAATATATTAAATACTCCTTTACTGAAGAATTAAAATATTTAGTATATTTTGTATCTTGTATAGTCGGAGGATTTTTTATTTATTCGTTTACATTTTACATATTATATGAATGGATTCATTGTCATTCGAATTACTCATTGCCCTTTAGAGTGACAGCTCGTAATATTTCTTCAATAAAACAGTTTAAAAATCAAATTAAAGCCAACGTCTTTACATTCACATCATAACCGTATGCTATTACCTGAACTAAACTTAAATTATTTTAACTGGATTCCAATAATCCTTTACTGAGAAGAGAGGCAAATTAAAAAATCTAATCAAAAAACCTGGTTCTACTCATTCATTGGAAAGAAGAATCACTTAAATTCTGACACATAATCAAGAAAACTAAGGCATACATGATTCTAAACGTAGTCACTTAATTTTGTGAATTTAGTAGTTTACACTATTTTATAAATTTCATTTAATCCATGTAAAACTTAAAAAGTGCTTACCTACAAATGAACTTTACAAAAAAAAAATCTTTAATTTTTCAAAGAAACTATTACTCAAAGTATAACAGAACGCAATGTGTTAAAATATTACTGAACTATTACATAAAATAGCAATTAATGAAATAGTTACTCAAAATAATAAAATCATAGTCATTTGATCTTGTGAATTTACGACAAAAGACTACATTAGCAGTTAATGCACTTGATTTATCCGGAGACCGAATATTTTAGCATAAACATTAATTTTTTTAATGTCTAAAATCCTAGTCTGTGAGGTCTGAATACTGTTAATTATTGGCGATAAAATTTAAAAAAAACTTGTTCGGGTTTAAATCGAAAGTTTTTTATCTATTGTCTATTAACTTTCTCTAGAAAACATGTTTCATAATCTTATCGGAAACCCTATCTCAGTGCCCTTTTATCTAGTTCATTAGGGATTAATACAATCCGAACAAAGGGACCCTTGAAATCGAAAACATTAGGAATAAAAAGTATTTATTTGATGATATACACTAATTAGAACTATATGTTTCAGATATAAGCTTAAGGCAAAATGTTCCACTTATTTATTTATTGGCTTTATTGGTTACATATTTATTTATGTTAAATTTATTTATTTATGTTTTCTCCTTTCATCTGACCACTGTCTACCAATTTGTGTCCTAACCATTTCCTGAAATTTGATCTTGTTTACTGCTGTCAGAAATTTGTCTCTGTCCAACATTGAATTCCACTGTATATTTACCACCATCATATCATCTTTTACCATCCGTATCCATGTATTCTTTTTCTGTTTTCGGAGACTGTGTTGGAAAATTTTCTTATAATATGCATACATACATATATTCCCATCTTCATAAATTTAATGGTTTATTTAGACATCTTAAATAATTTTAAACTGTGATTTATTTTATTTCGTATCTAAATTAATCCTAGTTTTTTCCGTTTCTCACTTTAGAGAGAGAGAGAGAGAGAGAGAGACAGAGAGAGAGAGAGAGAGAGAGAGAGAGAGAGAGAGAGAGAGAGAGAGAGAGAGAGAGAGAGAGAGAGAGAGAGAGAGAGAGAGAGAGAGAGAGAGAGAGGGAGGAGAGAGAGAGAGAGAGAGAGAGAGAGAGAGAGAGAGAGAGAGAGAGAGAGAGAGAGAGAGAGAGCGAGAGACAGAGAGAGAGAGAGAGTGAGAGTTTTCTTCAGTAGCATGATTTCAGTTAACAATATTATGCCTAATAAATAAAAATATTTCAAAATAAAGATATGTAGATTGATAAGATTCTAAATTTTCACCAATTATCATATATCGATAACACATAACACATCCTTGGTATATATATATATATATATATATATATATATATATATATATATATATATTTTTTTTTTTTTTTTTAATTTATTTCTTCTATTCATTTATTTCTTATAGTACATATTATGTAAATGGGCCAATGTTACTTATTGCATTCTTTTAGGCAGATTGTAATCCTTACTCAACTAAATTTAAAAAAATATATATATTAAATAAAAAAAAGTCTAAATTCTCGATTTAAATTATTTTAAATTGAATTTATTATATTATGTCTTCAAATATAATGGAAAAAATAATTTTTCGAGATCAAAATTTCTAAAATATATTTTATGGAAATTCCATTTTTACTATAGAATTAAAGATACATATAAGGAAAGATAAATTAAATTTAAACAAACAATTAAATTAAATTTTTAAAAATAAATCAAACTTTGAAAAAATTAAATTAAATTTTTAAAATACTTAAATTAAATTTTAAAAAATTAAAAAAACAAAAGAAAAAATTCTAAATCCTTGATTTAAATTGAATTTATTATATTATGTCTTCAAATATAAAGGAAAAAAAAATTAGAAATCAAAACTGCTAAAATATATTTTATGGAAATTCCATTTTTACTATAGAATTAAAGATACATATAAGGAAAGATTTTTTTTCTACAGAATTTTTAGTATATGATATCTGTTCATTTAATAAATTATAAAAGGGAAAAAAAATTCCCTGGCTGTATTTAAAGCTGACCAGGAACTAATATTACTGTATTAATAAAAAAATAAATAAATAAAAAAAAAAAAAAAAAAAAAAAAAAAAAAAAAAAAAAACGCTCCCTCTCTCTATCGCTCTCTCGCTCTCTCACTTTTTCTCTTGATAGTTGATAGTACAGTTACATGTCAATTTCGATTATTACATTTTCATCTGTTGTAGGTTTGTACGTTTATAATACAAAAAGTAAATGTCTACATTAACTTTGTACAGCATGGAAAAATTTTAAACTAGGTACTGTGCATTATAGTATTCCCTATTTCTAATTTTTTGTATTCCTTTTTTTTTTTTTTTTTTTTTTTAATATATTATTCCAAACAGACTCAAGCAATCACTGTTTGAGAGATTTGATCAAGGAATTTTGTGGCGTGTGTGGCGCTCTCAGTCGCCTTACATGCTAACTTGACTGAAGAGTTGCATTCATTACTCCCTGGGAACGCAAGTGTCGCCGACTTTTCAGACTTCTCAAATACTAAATATTATACATATACTGAACGTTTTAAAACAATTATACATATTTTTTTACAAATAGGCTCCGTACAATGCAGGGATCGCATTAAAACTGTTAGTTCGCTATCAGATTGCGTTTCAGGTCGGCTAAAACCCCCATCATGAAAGATTTCCCACTTAAAGAAAATAATTAACGAATGTAATGTATAAAGTGACAAAAAATAACTGAATTTCGGGGAGTCCGAAGCACCCATGAGTCAGGTTTTACTTTATAAAACTTTCTACTGCCCACCTAACAGCGCTCTGTAAAAGTAAGGACAGCAGGCTGTTCCTCCTACACATAGGGCGCGGCTTGGACTCCCTTTTGTATGAATTTATTAGCAATTATTCCAACAAACAATTGTAAAACGCATAATTGTAAAATTGTAAAAATAAGTATAATATCTTATTTTTGATGAATTACGGGAATGATCGAAAACGATAAATTAGCAACATCTTGCTTCATGTCCTTATTTTGATTGTGTATAAATATTTGACATCTGAATCATGTGATAATGCCTAAGAAGTCGTAATTTAGCCGAAGAGGTATCAGATTCATGAATAGTAAAGGATATTCGACCAAATAATATAATAATAAAATGTAATAAATAAATGAAAATAAATTTAATTCTGTGGCCATTGCTCCTTAAGCGTTCCGACTGATACAGGCTGCCAGACCACGATATATCATTTAAAAATTAACATTGCCATTTATGGTGTAATGAATTGATGAATACATTATGTAATAATTTTATGGAATATTGTAGTGTTTTTTATTCATATTTATTCATTCAGATGTTATATGACATTTTTCTATTACATGAAAAGGGAGAAAAAAATATACACGAGTGGATAATTTGGAATATTTTCTTACTGTATTGTTTTTGAAGTAATATATAATCTTCCTCTAAATGGATTTAAACAATAATTATTTATTACATGGCCCTGTGCTTGAGTCTGGTGTAAAGTTATATTTGTGTGTGAGTTAATAAAACAACTTAATCGCTCTAGGATTTAAATAAAATGATTTTTTTTTTAAAAATACTATTGTAAGTTATAAATTTACATTTAAAGTCAAATTTACGAAATAAAATAAACCCATTACGTTTTAATGTTTTTCACTTTAAATGTTAATATTTTTTAAATTCTTCTCTTTCCCACTCTAATCTCACACTCACACACATACTCTCACACACGCTCACTCACAACTACATATACATGTACTTTGTATAAAATGTACATTTTTTAAAATGAAAATTGTGCATTAAATTGTTTTATTTTTAAATTTATTTATTTATATTTTTTTCAACAACAGGCACAAGTAGATGGTAGTCATAGAATTAGATCAAGGTGTTGGTATGTGGCGCCCTCGCCTGCTGAATCTACGAAGTTGAATCCACCAAACGGTTACAGTAAACTCCTCCAGGCACCGCGTGTATCTTCGTATATTTTAAGGCCTCAAAAAATAAATTTGATGAATGTGTCTAGCTTTCTAAAATAATTCAATTCTTTTTTCTACAAATCAGTTTCGGTCTGAGTAGGGATCTGGTAGAAATTATTGGTTGGGTTACGGATTCGAACTTGAGCCTATAAAAACTCCAAAAATCAACGGTTTCCCAGTTGGAAAAAATAGGTGATAAAGACTATTTATCTAGAGGCATTTAGGAACGTTTTTTTCGGGAAGTCCGATGTACCCATGTGTCAGGAACATGTATGTACCATTTAATTGGTACTCTCTTCGTAGGTACCGGGACACAAATATTGAGGTAATAATCAGGTTAGAACAGCTGGCCTGTTCCCCCTACACATCGGATGCGGCTTGGGCTTCCTTTTATTTATAAATTTATCATCAATTAATTATTATATTGTATACTGACAAGAAAAAAAATTCTCAACAATTTCTTACGGTGGGGGGATGGGAGAAGGTCCCATTTTTGGGTTTTTCTATTATATCTCGAAAACGCTGTACTCAAGGAAAATATGTTTCAAATAAAAATTAAAGCTAATTAAATTTTCTACAAAATTGTTTATACACACATTTGTTGAACTGCGTACAATTTTTGAGATTTTTGAAAGTTATTGAAAATCGGTAATTTTCGCAAAAAAATAATTTTCCTCACTTTTTGTAAAACATTTGCTTCTAGCGCCTTTCACGGTCGTTTCTCAATAAAAATAAAAAAAAAATATGAAAAAAACTTTTTAGAATATTATTTTAGTGGTATTGAAATCAATCAATCTCACATGTTTTAATAGGCTTTGTAAGCAATTTTTCAACGTACTTATTGAGAAGTAAAAAAAAAAAAAATTTTTTTTATAATAATACCATTTGTTATTTAAATATATTTTTATACCAGTAATATTTGGCCTAGTAAAGGTTTTCACAAAACTCCTATTTCTTCAAAATACGATTGAACTAATTTATTTTTCTATTTTACTAATTGTATGAAGATTATTTTTTGATAAGTTATTTGAAAAAAAAAAAAAATAAAGATAATTTAATAATTACATAAATACATAGAGACTCGTTCTCTCTTGTAATTTTAGAAACCAAATTAGAAATTATTGTACAAATTATTAAAAATTAGTTTATATAGATATTTATTTTATCATATAATTTAAAAAAAAAAATATATATTAGTGAAAATTCTAAAAATAAAATAATATCGATTGAGTATTATTTATATCAGTTATCTAAATTATAACTTATAACTTATAGAAAAGAGGGTTGTAAATTGCATGAAATATGCGATTATTTTTTAGGCTTCGTTAGTAGTTAGAAGATAAACATATTAAAGGGAGAGTGGAGAACTTCCCATTTTCGGGTTTTTCGATTATATTTCCAAAACCGTGGACTTTTGAGAAATATGTTACAAATAAAAATTAAAGCTAATTAAATTTCCTATAAAATTGTTTATATACATACATATTTGTCAAACTTTTAACGGTTTTCGAGATATTCATTCATAAAGATTAAGGTACTATAGGTTATAACAGCTGGCCTGTTCCCCCTAAACATCGGATGCGGCTTGGGCTTCCCTTTATTTATAAATTTATCATAAATTAATTATTTTATTAAATTTTTGTATACTGACAAGAAAAAAAATTATCTATGTTTTTTTTATTTATTTATTATTTATTTTTTTCTCGGCTAAAAGTTTCATATCAGGTGTATAAAATATATTAGGATTATTAAAAACCTCAATTAAAGAAAAGCAAGCAGTAGATAAAACAAAATTAAAATTAGGTTCCATACATAGGCGTGCGCAGTCCTTTTTATCAGGGGATGCACGCTGAGGCCCCCCCTAAAAATAAAAAATAAAAAAAATAATAAGCGAACACTAAAATGAATCTTTTAAATACTTGGACATTTAATGATAACAGACTGGCATTTAATATGCATGCTGAATACATCCTTTAAAAAAATACATTTTGACTTTTTATCTTATATTATTTTTGTTTTCATTAACATATTAGTTTTATTTGTTCTGTTTAGTTTTATTATGTTATTTCAATTTAGTTAGGGGTCCTAATAGGTGCCTGTGTTCAGTTCTTGTCCAATCCTTACAATCCAAAACCCTTCGAAAAATACTCAATGCTTCTTATTACATCACAAACAAACTTATCCACAAAGATCTTAATTTACCATGTTGTTTATTTAGTCCAAACGAGACACCTATCCTTTCATAACCATTCAAATCCAATAGAATCTAAACTTGCCTCCAATTCTATTCCAGATTACCTTCCAAGACTTCTGAATAGAAGATGGCCAAGGGGCTTGCTAAAGTAGAACAGTTGTTGAATTACAACTAATGATTAGTTTTTCATAAGTGATTGAACATGACTTTGTATTCCTTGTACCGCAAATTTACTTATTGTATATAGGGAATACAGCTGTAAATATAAAAAAATTATAAATACAAATTAAGAAATTTTAAAATAAGAAAATATAAATGACTTTAAAAACAATGTAAACATTAGATCTTGTATCCAATCTTTAGAATCCAAAATCCTTCAAAAAATCCTGAATGCTCCTTACTTTTTCACAAATAAATTTATTCATAAAGATCTTGACGTTACATATATAGCTGAATTAGCAGATATATAACAGCTATATAAACCAGATACCTATTATTTCATAGTAAACTCCATAATCATTCAAATCCACTAGCATCTCAACTTGCTTCCCATTCTGTTCCAGATAACCGGGCGTCTAGGAAGAAGGTGGCCTCGGAACCATCTGATATAAAACTTTTATTACTGCTACCAATGGGTAGTTGTTCTACAAGCAATTCAGCATGTTATTACTTACATTATCATTTCAATTAATAGATGAATGTTTATTTTATTTTGTATTAGTACAATTGGAAATTTCAATGAATAGCTAAAAAAAAAAAAATCGAAATTTTAAATTAATATGATTTATTACTGTTTTGTGTCAGATAGAGCATATCAATATATTCAATTTAGACAGACAGATTTCGACTATATATTTATATATATATATATATATATATATATATATATATATATATATATATATATATATATATTTATATAAATGGATATATTTTCTTGACTGTTACTAATACATATTAATATAGTCCAGTCAATAAAGGATTATAAGGTGCGTTTTTTGTAATCCAAGATTTTTCTTCGGAAACTTGTTCAGGGTAGTTAAAAAGTAAACATACTAAAAGTCCTGGATTTTTCGGGCCTGTGAACAGGGGGGCGCGAAAGGTCTCTTTTTCTGGTTTTCGCTCATATCTCGAAAACGGTGCGTTGTATGCAATTCATGAATATTTACTAAATTAATGTGAATTAAATTGTCTACAACTTTTATTCTATTCAGATTTCTCATATCTGTACCGTTTCCGAGATATACGCTTGCCAAATGTGAAGGGCGTTTAGTATGTTTTACAAAGAAATGTTACAATTTATGTAACTTTTGACAGGTTAAAAATAAATTAGCATATATAAGTGTATTTTGAAGAAAATTTAATTGTGTACAATACTATTTATGAAGACTTTTGTCGAAGGATAAACTTTTTAGAAGATATGGAGGGAAGTTTAACAAAAAAGGTGAGGTGAAAATATTTTTTCTGGGAACTTTTCGCATTTTTCAAGCTTATATCTCGGAAACGGTACAGAATATGAAAACTTTGCAAATAGTAAAAATTGTAGAAAATTTAATTAGCATTAATTTAGTGTATAGTCATGTTTTAATACGAAACATATTTTAAATAAACATGAAAATAAAATATTTTTTATAACAATATAGTTGAGAATAGAGGAGGCAGAATTATACTAAGCTTATTTATGCCTAATAAATGGCAATCCAATACTGATAAAGGACGGAATACTTTTATTTCTACGGACACGTGCCCGTTTGTTCGATTAAATTACCATTGATAAATAATAATAAATTGCTAATACAATATTTAACGATAACTAAATGATAATACTATGAACAAACATAAATAGGATATAATCCGATATGCTTTGGTATTGATGTTAGTTTGATCTAACAAACAATCTTATTGTTTATGTTACTTTTAGGCCCCGAGTCCTAATATACCAGTCAATAAACATATTCTAAAGTGCAAAAAATATACGATAATTTTATATTTCACTCGTTAGGAGTAGTTAGAAGGTAAACATACTAAACGTTCCCGCCCCTAGGGGGTGAGCTTAAGGTTATGGGGGAGGGGAGAAGGTCCCAGTTTTGGGTTTTTCGATTATATCTCGAAAACGGTGGACTTTTGAAAACTATGTTACAAATAAAAATTAAAGATAATTAAATTTCCTATAAAATTGTTTATATATATATATTTGTCGAATTTTCAACGGTTATCGAGATATTCATTATTAAAAATCGATAATTTTTGAAAAAAAAAAAAAAATGTTTACCTCACTTTTTGTTAAATATTTGCTTCAATTTAATGTAAATTTACGCTACGTTCTCATGCACTATAATTTAAAAATTAGGAGATGAAAGTTGAGGATTTGTAATTATTAGTGTACACAACCTGAATAAGTTAAAGAGAGAGATCGCATTTAGACCACGATTGTTTAAATTGAATATAGTTTATATTAATTTACAATGTTGAGAGATAATTATTTATTCTGTTATACCAGTCGAGGATCGACTCTGGTCGGAAGACCTCCTTTCCCAACCGTTGGCTTGGTAACAGTGCATCCCTGACAAAGTAATGAACCAAATAGTTTTCAACGGTTATATTAGCATAGTTTTTTTCTATTTAATTTTATTATTTATTTATTTTTTTTTTTTTTTTAGTCCTGATTATGGCCTACAAAAAAAGTACCTGTGATCCGACCTAAATACTTTTCATCGAAGAAGAGTAGATGCTGCCCATAAAGCAAAATATTTAAATACTCTTAAAAAGCACTATAATTTATTTTTTTCCATTGCAACAGTAGAAATAAATCCCATAGTATGTACGGATTTCTTAAAGATATCACATTGTTTCTTTTTTAAAATCCAGCATAGTGTATAGAGCTAATAATACAGATTTGGGAACAATTATTTTTTTTTTTCCCGAAAAGGAATAAAGGAAATGACCTTTGTATATCCAAAAATGGATGAAGAATACTTATATTTAAAATATACTGTTATAATTTAGTATATTTATTTTTAGTAAACCTGATTTTTTTTATAATGTTATACTATAATTTAGATAACTGATATAAATAATACTCAATCGATAATATTATTTTAGTTTTAGAATTTTCACTAAGAATATTTTTTTATAATTATACGATGAGATAAATAGCTATGTAAGCTAATTATTAAAATATTTATACAATAATTCCTTTTTTGGTTTCTAAAATTACAAGAGAGAACGAGTCTCTATGTATCTATGTAATTATTAAATTGTTTTCATTTTCTTTTTCAAATAACTAATCAAAAAATAATCTTCATAGAATTAGTCAAAGAGAAAAATAAATTAGTTAAATCGTATTTTGTAGAAATAGGAGTTTTGTGAATAAAAAAGTATTATGGACCTTTACTAGGTGAAATATTACAGGTATAATTTTTTTTTTCTTATTATTATATCAATTTATTGAAATTTACTACTGTACAAAATATATACATCAAGTAAATGAGTTGTTAACTGCTACAATAACATGACGAAACTTGAAAAGAACTACTCATCAGTATAAATATATAATATTAAAGCATTATTTATTATAGCTTGCCAATGAAAATTATCATTAAAAAAAAATAAAAAAGCTTTTTATAATTTTATTTTAGTGGGATTAAAATCAATCAGTCTCATGTCTGAAAAGGCTTTGTCTACAATATTTCAATTAATTTATTAAATAATTTTGTAATAATACCATTTGTTATTCAAATTTATTTTTATGCCAGTATCCAATCCTTACAATCCAAAATCCTTCAAAAAAGGCTCAATGCTCATTACTTTGTTATCAATAAACTTATTCATAAAGATCTTTATGTTCCAATTGTTGCTGAGCTAGCCCAAACCAGATATGTATATTTTCACAGTAAGCTCCATAACCACTCAAATCCCCTAATTTCTCAACTTGCTTCCAACACCATTCCTGATAATCCTCCAAGGTATCTGAAAAGAAGATGTTCTACCTTCTAGTGTAGAATTTTTATTGAAGTGCTACTGATGAGTAGTTGTGAGTAGTTATATATATATATATATATATATATATATATATATATATATATATATATATATATATATATATATATAAATTAAAAAAAGATTTTCTCCCTGATTGTTATCTATTTTACCTATCTATCATCTTCTACTTTTCCCAATTTGCATTTTAGGGTTAAAAGGATCAAATTAATTAAGGTTAAAATTAAATTAAATTAAAAATTAATGATCATTTGAAATATACAAAGTTGATAGAAAATAGGGGTTGTATACCTTATAAAATATTAAAATGTAAGAAATCTATAAATAAAAAATAAATTTCAACAGTCAAACCTAATCTTAAATAGAGCGAAAGAAAATATTTAATCTAATATAATTATTAATGTAAGGGGTAAATATCATAAAATAATTTAGTAATTAATTTATTGTTTTGTTTTTTTTTATGTTCTTAGCTTGTTTTTATATTAAAAAAAAAAAAACATGCAAATTTCTCAAATTATTAAGAAAAAAAATCATGTTTAATAATATTTGATTAATTGTTATAAAACAAATAAATATTACTAAGCTGAATTTTTTTTCTAAAATTTTGATTAGAAAAACATCCTAAAAGCATATAATACAGTAAATTAATTATTGAAAATTTTTATGATATTTACCTCTTACATTAATATAAATATTAAATTTAATATTTTCTTTCGCTATCTCTTTAAGATTAGATTAGACTTTTACGATTTATTTTTCATTTATTTATTACATCACATTCTGAAACAAACCCAAGCAGAAAAAGGGAATGCAAACATTCCTGTAATCTTACTGATAAGTGGCGCGGTGTTAGTTGAAGCCAGGAACTTAAAACGGTCGAAAAGTTACCTCCAACGCTCCCAGGTATCGTTAGTGAAGCTGTAGTTTCAAACCTCTCAGATCTCAAATTCGTTAAATATAACACAACAAGGCAATAACAATTGATTTATATTTTTTAAAAATAACTCTTGATAGAGTAGGAATGAAAATAAAATTATCGGTCGGTCTTCGGGTCGAGTCTAGGAGAGATAAGAATTCATATACTGAACGGTTTCCCATTTAGCCGAAACAGGCTATGGAGACGAGATATAATCGAGATATTCGGGACGAAGTTTCGGGAAGTCCGATGTAACCATGTGTCAGGTCTATCATTAATGCAAAATTTAAAGAAAAAAAAAAAAAAAAACTTTGCGGCTCCCTACCTCCCAAGGGGGCTGTCCTCCCTACACATAGGCGACGGCTTGGGCTTCCTTTTGTCATTTTTTGCTATAATTTTGAAAAAGAAGAAAAAAAAAAAAAAGAAAATATATATACAGTGTGAGTATCTCTTAGTGTAAAAAAAAAAAAAATTGGGTGAAACTAGATCATAAATGTAACAAAATGCCGCAGACCTTACATTTCTATTCCAATCCGTTGCAGATATACGATAAATCAAAGACTTTTTTGAGGAAACCACATTTTTTTCCATAAAAGCTGTAATATCTCCATTTATTTAAACATTCTTCAAATTTTAAACACATTTTCGGATTAAGCATTAAATTTTCTATAATATCTGAGTATCTGTAACCTTGAATTTTACAAACTTGGTATCTAAAGAACAGCTTGATCTTCACCTTATTTGGGGAAAAACATGGTGTTCTCATTTTGCATACTAATCAGTTACTTGTGTAAATAAAACATTATGACAATCCCTATATGGAAAAATGCATTCTAAACATAATAAACTCTTTATTGGAATAAAAAACAAAGCAAAAAATGATTGTTTAATAGAAAATAAAGGAAAATTGTCAATAAAGTGACACCAGATCAGAGGATCTTATGTTATTACATTTATTTATTTATTATTCATTATTTTATTAGATTTTCAATGTAATGTTTAAAATCCAATGATAATTAACATAGACCTCAATGTTGCCGTTAACTTCTTAATGCAGATTGTGTTGAAGAATACTACTTTTTGAGGTGAATTGTATGGGCAGATGATTCTGTTTTTATAGGAGAAGGCATTCAGAAGCTAATAGCAAAATTGAGGTCTATGTTCCAATATTTTCCACAATTTTCCTTTATTTTCCATTAAACAATATTTTTTTTCTTTGCTTTTTATTCCAATAAAGAGTTTATTATGTTTAAGATGCATATTTTCATTAAGGAATTTTCGTAATGTTTTATTTACAGAAGTAACTGATTTGTATGCCAAATGAGAACACCATGTTTTTTTTCGGTTTCAAACGTGAATTTCTCCATAAAATCGAAACACAATCATTACGTTTAACATATCATTCGAAAGCTGATTAAATTTGCAAGTTTTTGTGAGATTTAACGTTTTGTGGATAGTTTTTTTTTTTCCAAAAACGGTGAGCGTTGAAGTAATAAAAGACATTGTAACTTCTCCAAATAAGGTGAAGATCAAGCTGTTCTTTAGATACCAAGTTTGTAAAATTCAAGGTTTTAAATACTCAGATATTATAGAAAATTTAATGCTTAATCCGAAAATGTGTTTAAAATTTGAAAAATGTTTAAATAAATGGAGATATTACAGCTTTTATGGAAAAAAATGTGGTTTCCTCAAAAAAGTCTTTGATTTATCGTATATCTGCAACGGATTGGAATAGAAAGGTGAGGTCTGCGGCATTTTGTTACATTTATGATCTAGTTTAACACAATTTTTTTTTACACTAAGAGATACTCACCCTGTATATATATATATATATATATATATATATATATATATATATATATCAAAAAAAAAAAAAAAAAAAAAAAAAAATATATATATATATATATATATATATATATATATATATATATATATATATATATATATATATATATATATGAAATTTTAAATTTTGTTTTAAGTTAACTTGATAGTACAGTCGAAACTCGATATATCGAACCTCATCGGGAACGAGAGAACTTCGAATCATCGAGGATTTCGATACAGCGAGGCTCGATTGATTGAAGTGATTTCTGACTGACTTCGATATATTGCCAAATAAGGAGTTTTATACAGTAAATCTCGGAAATGAACCAATGAAGCTAAATTTTTGCATATACCTTTGTTTCGGTCTTCTAAATAAGTGGTAAAAAGTCACCGTTCTCAGCACGTTAGCATAATTAGATATTCAAGGTCAAAGGTCACAAAAATCAGGTTTTTTTCTCAAATATATCGATTTCTATCCATCGGCCGTCAATCAAGAAGTTTACAAAACCTGTAGATGATAATATTTTCTATAATTTTGGACCTATCAATTTTTTTTTTAGGATTGACCGTTTTCGAGATATAGCACGGAGAAAAAAAGCGGGCACCGGTTCGGACATACATTTGCTTCTAGTGCCTTTGACAATTGTTTCTCAGAAATATTGTCAGATACAAAGTTGTAGTGCATTAAATTTACTTTAATTTCATATATACGTCTCTGACACCTGAATCAAATGTTTGACAAAAAATGAGGTAAAAATAGTTTGTCTCTATTGTTATCGATTTTTAATAACGTATATCTCGAACATCATAGAGAGTTGGACAAATATTTATATAAACAATTTTATAGGAAATTTAATTATCTTTAATTTCGAACTGTAGATTATTTTTCTAGAGTCCACGATTTTCGAGATATAATCGAAAAACCTAAACATTGGACCTTCTCCCCTCCTTTCCCCCACCAGAAACTGGGGATCCCTTACCCCCAGGAACCGAGACTTTTAGTATATTTACCTTCTAACTACTCCTAACGAAGCTGTGAAGTCAAAAATAGTCGCCTAATTCATGCACTCTACACCCCTAATTTCAGCACTCTCACTGGGGTCGCGCTTTTACGCAAAAACACGTTTTTCGGTACTCTTTTGGCTATAACTCCGAAAGTAATTGTTCGATCCACAATATATTTTTTTCATCTGAAAGCTGGTTAAATTTAATATAAGAACTTGGATATTAAATTTTGATCCATTACCATAAAATATCGATGTAAGCACCATTAAAAGCGCTCACTGTTTTGAAAGTTTTTTGGCACATTTTTCACTATAACTCCATAACTGTTTCTCCGATCTGAACTTTCATTTTTTTCAACTAAAACCCGGTTAAATTTACTATTAGGCCCATTATATGAAATTTTGATTAAACTCCGTAGTATACCCAAGCAGGGCCACTGAAAGTGACAAAATCGTCAGATGTTGCCAAAACATGCATATTTAGCGTGCTGGCTAGGGTGTATTACTTGGTTTAATCAAAATTTTCAATTTTTCTTCATACGAAAGGATTTTACGCTTTACCATTTTCGAAAATAAAAAAAAATATTGGGGAACAACAGAAAACGAAACGTATAACCAAAGTGTTTTATCAGAAACTGAAACAAACCGGAAACAAATGCCAGGAAGGGAGTTACAGTTACTCCTTCGTAGAATCTTTGATCAGTCTAAACTCTACTTATTTAACAAAGCGGCTTCGATATACAGAGGTTTTCCGATAAAAACTTCGTTTTGTAGAGGTGTGGTGTAAGCTAAGGAATCTTCGAAAATTCGATATATCAAGGTCTTCTTAACCAATCCTTTGAAATGTAGAGATAAAAATAACAAAATAAAATAAGGAATGATAGGCAGTTTCAAGAGGATTAGAAATACTTCGATTTATCAAGAAATTCGATATATCGAGTTTCCACAGTATTTCAAAATACGGTACCGTTACATGAGCATGTCTCCACGAAACCGGCCTGACCCGCACTACACCGACCAGTTCGATCCTTACGCTTCACTTCAAATTTACATTTATCGATAGCTCTTTCCTATAACCTCACATGTAAACAATCACTGCTACAGTTTCAACTTGGATTGTGTTGTTTAGTGTGTTATATTTATATTTAGTCTTCTTAAATGTAAAAAGATTTTTTTTTTTTTATATCAATTTATTGAAATTTACTACTCTACAAATATATACATCAAGTAAATGAGCTGGTAACGATTACAAAAACACATCAAAACTTAAAAGAACTACGCATCAGTAGCACTTATATAAAAATTCTACACTAGAAGGTTTCTAGGCCATCATCTTTTCATACGCCTCGGAGGATTATCGGGAATAGTGTTGGAAGCAAGTTGAGAGACTAATTGATTTGAGTTGTTATGGAGCTTATTATGAAAGGATAGATATCTGGTTTAGACTGAATCAGCAACAGACGGAAAATTAAGACCTTTATGGATAAATTTATTGTTGAAAAAGTAAGGAGCATTGAGGATTTTTCGAAGGATTTTGGATTGTAGGGATCGGATACGAGATGACTTGGATGGTTTGGTAGAGCTTCATTTATTGAATAGCTTGAGGTTCTTTGTTTATTTTTTTTTTCATTTATTTCTTATTGTACATATAGTGTGAATGGATACATGAAGCCATCTACGATACTTATTGCCATCTTTGAGACAGACCAATACTTTCTCAATAAAAGAATTTACAAAAAAAAAATCTGTAATTACGTAACATTTTTTGTTTCTATTTCCACATAATTTTATAGCAGCAACGCAGTTGAGAGAGTAGCGCTGGGATCTCTATAGGGCTGGCTTGTCCGTTCATTAGGGCATGATTGGTTCGGGGATCCCTAGGCTGAGTGAATATTGTGTACGTATAGTGTTATTGAATTTTTTTTCTCCTTTATATATATGTATATATATATTGTATAGATAGAGGCTTCCCTCCTCCCAAAAAAAAGGATTTAGATCTTTGTCGAGATAGGAATTCTAGCGAATTCAATAATTACGATTTTATAAAATATAAATGGTCCCACATAATATATAATTAATTAATTATCACCTAATTAATTAATTATATAGTTCATCATTAGAAAAAAAAATGAAAGGAAGGAGAATGCATTCAACAATTTATATGCATTCATTATTTCCTTTCATTTTCCGGAACCGCCTGTTGAAGGAAGTGTAAACTATGAAATCGATTATAACCTATAAATAATTAACCTTATCTCAAAGTATATCAAGAAAAAACAATAAAATTAAAGAACTTAATGGCTGTTCATAAACAATTAATCTACTTAATATTATACTACTTATTCCGCTCGCAGTGTTGGTAGGTCACTAATACAAGGCCGGCGAGGTGAAAGACCTCCTTGCGTGTAGTTCGGCTTCTCTTTTGTAAAATATTGCAAGGAAATATATATTCAAGGGTATAAAATGAAACAACTCTAAGACCCTGAAACTTCTCAAAATACGGATATTGTTTTAAAAATTTTAATTATGATATTTATTAAAACTGCTTAAAATACACACACAGGGAAAAGAATCCACTTAATTTATTATACATCCAACATACTTTAACCGAGGCATATGTATTAAGGTGGCTTTCCTTTAAAAGGGATAGTTTATTATGTGTTTGTGTTTTTTTGAAACTTGAAAAATAAAAACAAAACTGAAACAAACCTCTTGTTTCCATGAAACGGGCTACATTTTGTTTTTGTTTTTGCGAGGAAGTCACAATTTTTCATAATTCCCTCTTTCACGTTGGCATTGTAAAATTATGTTTTAAGTTTTTCTATCAATTTCCATCTAATTGTAAAACAATTGGGCAATTTCTTTGTACGAATCCATTATTTTTTAATCCTATTTTTATAGTTGGAATCTTTTGGGTACCACAAATTTCCATGTTCCCTGACGTTTAATGACTAATTATAAAAATATTTTCACAAAAACATCAATAAAGTCACGGGTATCCGGTTGACTTCGCACCAAAGTTTAAAAGCAATAAAATTTATTAGAAGTTTTGTAAATTTTGCAATTCTAAAATTATGTCATGAATCAACAGCAGTTTTAAGCTAATCATTCAAAGCAAATATTTTTATACATGCATTATAAAGATTATTGAAAGGTAGTTAAAGAATGAAGTTCAACAAAAGTGGTGCAAAGTCTGGTCGTTTTACGGTAAGTTATAATATATATAATAAAAAGAATCCGTTTTACGAAATCTTGTTCAAGTAGACAAAAATTCCAAAGGTTCTGGGATTTCATTTTTTACTAAAGGAATTGCTAAGGTTACTATCACCTTTCAACTAACACGGTTGATTAGAGGATTCACTGATGTTTCTCTGTGCGTTATTTGAATAGTGTAGTATAGGACCCCATAAAAATTAAAGATGAGCATTCGATATAAAAGATTAAAACAATTCGTTTTATGGGTCAAGAACGACTTATAATGACTAAATATAAAAATATTTTCACAAAAACATCAATAAAATCAGGTGTATCGATCGGTTCCTAGGAATCGACTTTATCATATCGATTCTTTTCCTAACAATCGATAGAATCGAGAATTGACACGTCTCTAATATATATGGTCTTCTACATATACTTAAATAAATTTACTCAGCGTTTCAAAACTAATTTTCAATCTATAAAAAAAAAAAAAAAAAAAAAAAATACATTGTCACTTCTAATTTGTCACAAAATTCGTACTCAGACAACCTAGGCGAAAATAGAAAACACATCACCATTGTTCTCACTAAAAAGACTTTTAGCACTATTTTGTGTTCTTTAAATTATTAAAGAAAAAAATTTAAACTAAAATTTGGTTCTATTCATTTTTTTGCTCAGACCAATAGTTTACGCCAGCAGGCTAAATGTGTATGTTTTGGCAAAATATGACCATTTTGACATGTGCCGTGGTTACTTCACAGTATTTAATCGAAATTTCATATCTTGATTTTAGGATGTGATAATAAATTTAACCAGATTTGAGTATAAATAAAGAAATTTGGAATCAGACAAATATTTTCAGAATTATGGCGGTAAATGTGCACAAAACATTTTTTATTTCATTAATATATTTATCAACAACTAATAATTATTTCATAATTTTTTATTTCATTACATTACGCGGTTTCTAGCGTGCTGGTTTGAGTATTTCACGGAATTTCTTCAAAACAGCATATAAGAGGTCTAATAGTAAATTTAACCAGATTTGAGATTTAAATAAAGAAATTTGGAATCAGACAAATATTTTCAGAGTTAAAGCCAAAAGAGTAGCGACAAAGTGTTTTCGCGAATAAGTGCGATTTACCGCAAGTTAGCCAATCTCTTCAATTCTTCCCTCCCCCACAGTTCTAAAACTATTGATCTGAGAAAAAAAATATTTAAACCAAATTTGTATTGCTTTAATGTATAGAACACAAAAGGTGCTAAAAGTAACGGTTAGTAACAAGTAGCTAAGAACATACGATTTTTAACACTTACCCCCTCTCCGGCCCAAATCTGACGCTATTTTGAGGATGATTTTTTACCACATTTAGAGCTAAGGGTGGTGAACAATTTCCAGCAGTCAGACCTTTTTAGTTTTGGAATTCAAGGTTCGATGCTAATTTCCTTGTACTAATTTAGATACGTTTGTTTTTGAGAAATTATGGAGCATTGGGAAGATTTCGAAGGATTAAGGATTGTGAGTAGTGGATACGAAATGATGGTTTAGAGGAGCCCCAAAGCGCAAATAATGCTTTTAAAATCCATTTCCGCCGGTGATCCTCAAGGTAGTATCCTAGGCCCCATCTCCACGCACTGTATACAGCTGACGACACCCCCACTCATCCTACCACTGTCCTCACCACTTACGCTGATGACACATATATGTTATCAGTAAAAAATGACCCCTTCATTGCCTCTCAAACACTCCAATCCCATATCCTAAACCTTCAAGAATGATGTCAAAAATGGAGAATCAAAATAAATCTCACCAAATAACCCCCTTCGTCGTAAACCTACGACCTCTTGTCCTACAGTATCCTTTAATGATATTCCACTAATCCCTGTTGAACAGATCCGCTACCTAGGACTCCACTTGGACTAACGTTTTACTTGGAATCCACATACAAGACTAAAACGACAGGAAACTGCTTGTCGTTTTCGACTTCTTCAACATTTACTAGATAAACGCTCAAACCTTCCGCTTTACTACAAATGACTCATTTACATGACAGTTATCAGACACATGTGGAGTTGAACTATGGGGCTCAACTAAAGCTTCTAATTCTTCCCGTATCCAATCCTTACAATCAAAAATCCTTCGAAAAATTCTTAATGCTCCTTACTTTGTTACAAATAAACTTGCTCCGCATTCCATTCCTGATAATCCTCCGAGGCGTCTGAAAAGGAGATGGCCTAGAGACCTTAGTAGTGTAGAATTTATTGAAGTGCTACTAGTTGGTAGTTCTTCACAAGTTATTTACATGCCATGGTATTCACAATAACTACATTTACTTGATGTGTATATTTTGTACAGTTGTAATTTTCAATAAAGTTATATATATAAAAAAAAATCCATTTACTTAAATTTACAATTCTTGTTTCTTGTTTGATTTTTTATTACTCTCCGAAGCGTCAGAAGAGGAGATGGTACTCGAGACCTTCTAATATAGAGAGCTATCACTAGGTTACTAGGTAAGAAGTCACTAATATAAAGTTAAAAAAGAAAGTTGAATATAAGGAATCGGAATTCCCTCTGAAATAGAATATTAAAACTTCTATCTCACTTAAAACTTCCGGGACATTTAAAAATAGAAAACATCAGAATTGTAAGTTATCCTGGAATCGAAGTGACTTATTAACATAACCAGAAATTTTCTGCACGAAAAAAAAAATATCTGCTTTAAACGAAGAAATTAGTAGGTATATAGGATTTATATACCGTTATTATGTCTTCACTGGAACCAGTCAGCGGCATAATGATAGCCTCTGGAGCTCGCACTCCCTTATATAGCGAATTTGACTTTGATGTATGTTTGCGAATTGCAGAAAAAGGTTTGTGGAACAGATCCCGATACCCTTGTTCCATCCAGTGATTAACTTTCATCCTCCACAACAGAGATGTACCTTTGGGTCCAAAATTCTTCGAATTTTGAATATCCGTGCATTGCTTATGACGATGAATTAAGTCCTTTAGAGTTCAGTCATGCCTTCATTACAATTAGAAAAGTAAATATTATTTGCAACTTCTATCATATTTAGTTAATTACAGGAATAGTTTGGAATGTTAAACATTTATCTTCAGTTCTAAAGCATACATAAGTAATAAATTTATTATCAGCGATTTGATATACATGTTACTATTAGATGTTTAGTAAGGTTCTTGAGGTTTAGTCAATAAATAAAAACAACTATTTTGGCAACGTTTCGAGACTATATTGTTCTCATAATCATGCCAATGTTACTTACTGGTGGACGTGGAATCAACTACTGGTCTTTTTTAAGATAAATTTTTATAAATAAGTATTTAATTATAATTCTTTATGTTTTATTGTTTTACTATACACATATGTTCCCACATAGGTGAATTATCTTGTAAGTTTTAAAGAAAATATATAAAGATCACATTGTGCGATTTTATTTGATCTCACGTTAGTTTGAACTCTCCATAATTTGAGATTAATTTCCGGTCCCCTCAGCTTCATCCAGAGTAGACTGTAAGGCACATATGAATATATACATGTCACTACTTGATATTTCCCAATATTAAAAAATATATCTCTCGTTAGACTTCATCATAAATCTAAAATGTAAATGATATATCGAAAAAAAAAAAAAAAAAAACTGGTTGACCAGGCGGTCCACAATATTTCCTTTTCCTTGGGGGCATAACAGTTGGCGGATAAGTAGGATACTCTTGAACAAATGTATGTTCCTAGGAAGGGTAAAGATTATTTGATGAGGTTTGTTTAATTTATTATTATCCTCCAATTTACACACCATTCTTGAAGGTTTGAGATTGAAGTGATCAGGATGCAATAAGAGGAACATTATTTACTGATAACACACATGTGCCATTAGCGTGCGTAGATGGTATTAGGATGAGTCGGAATGTCAGCTTTATGTACCATGTAGAGGGCACCAGGAACGCGGCAGATAGTTTAAAGAAAGGAGTATAGAAAAATTATACGATTTACCTTGACGGTTTCAACACTAAGATACGACCTGAATTTAAAAACAATTTAAAATTCTTAAATATAAAAGCATGTAGACTAAACACAACAAGAATTTACGATGCTTTACACCACTTTTAAGATCAAGATCAAGATTGAAGCTCAGAGGGTTAGGCACTGAACTTCGGAGCCCAAGTTCGTGTCCGGCTGGGGCAGATATTTATTTTGGAATATCAGCCGAGGAACAATGCCGGTTTCATGAAAGCCTCCTACGGCAAGCCCAGCCTTTAAAAAGTGAGTTACCTTGATTAGGGGAAAAACTCTTTTTATAACCATTTAGTACAGACAATGAGTGCTGAAATGAGGGGTGTTGAGTTCATGAAATATGCGATTACATTTGACCTCAGGACTTCGTTAATAATAGTTAGAAAATATACATACTGTAAGTCCCCGCCCTTTGGGATGAGCTAACGGTGGGGGGAGGGGAGAAGTTATATTTCAAAAACGGCAAATTCTAGGAAAATATGCTTCAGATCAAAATTAAAGCTTATTAAATTTCCTATAAAATTGTCTATATACATATTTGTCGAACTTCCAACCGTTTTCGAGATATTTTTGCAGAAAAAAACCGTTTTGCAGAAACAAAAAATGTTTACCTCAGTTTTTGTCAAACATTTACTTCAAGTGCCCGAAACGTATATATATATATGAAATTAAATTAAATTTAGTACTCTACAACTTTGATTTGGCCATTTTTTCTAAGAAACGATCGCGGAAGGCACTAGAACCAAATGTTCAACAAAAAGTGAGGAAAAAATTATTGATTTTCGATAACGTATATCTCGAGAATGGTTGGAAGTTCAACAAATATGTATATTATTAATTATATAGGAAATTTAATTAGCTTTAATTTTTACTTGTAACATATTTTTCTAGAGTCCACCGTTTTCGAAATATAATCGAAAAACCCAAAATGGGACCTCTCCTCTCCTCCACCGTTAGCTCACCAACAGGGGCGGTAACTTTTAGTATGTTTATCTTCTGAATGAATGAAAGTATGGCCCTTCATGGCTTGCAGGTTTCGTTTTTCCTAATTTAAAAAAAAATAAGAAAAAATACTTGAATTTTTTATTTATTTTTTTTTAAAAGATAACACAAAATATACCTGTTATATGTTAACATGTTATGCGTACATTTTATGATTATTTTATTTAGGTCAATGTATTTTTCCTTTATATGAAAGGTCAAGGGTTTTTGTGGCATTGCTAAAAGAACACCTTCGTTTCATAAAGGTTTCATTCTATATTATTTTAAACCGCATGTTGTGGTTAGTTGTAAACTAGTTTCGTAATGGTTCCATCATTTTGTAACGATGTAAATAGAAAAAAGTTTTACGAATTTGACAGTATACAGAATAAATATGTAGCATTTAAACTAATTTACGAAACATTGAGGAACTCAGTGGTTAATCGGCTACATAAAGTTGCCCGAAATAAGATTTCTTCACTTGAGAGTTTGATGCCTTCAAAATAAGGAAACGTGTGAACAACTCCCGTAATATATAATTGAAGGAGGATTTGATGAAATATTTGTTACACCTATAGTATATAATTTATTAATATACTGGTTTCAAATGCTAAACATTCATCTTCAGTTCTAAAAACATATAAATATTCACAATATTTACTGTAAAAATGTAAGGCAAGAAATACATGTTAGTACTGATATATGGAGAAGAGATGATTTGTTTCAGCTAATGGTGCAAGAGTGAAAGGTGGGATGTCAGATGTATACACCTTATTCACTATATACACAGTATAAATATTTTTTTTTTTTACTATTATTTTTTAAAATTTATTTTTATTATTTTTATTTATTTATACAAGCTGATATTTGTAACTGTGTAGAATATCGACATCAAAAAATGTGGGGGAAAAGATTAAAAAATTAATCCATAAGTGGCAATTCATAACAACTTTTGCATTAAAAGGTCTCTGGGCCATCTTCTTTTCAGCGCGATTATCGGAAACTGAGTGGGAATGATATCTGGTTCGAGCTAAATCAGCAACTAGATTAAAACAACCATGGATTGCTTTCATTGCGAAGCATTTAGGAATTTACGCAGGATTTTCTAAATTTTAAATTCAATTAATTGGGAATAATGAAATAATTGCCGCTTCTATTATAATTGTTTTATTAGAAGTCTAGTTTCGAATGTTCATCATCAGTTCTAAAATCATACGAAAAATTTAAAACACTTTGCTGCACAGAGTATATACATTAAATTTTGAAAATTTATGGCTAGAAATGAGTATTGGAAACAGATAATTAAAACGCTGAGGAAAAAATCTATTGTATGTCGGCGAAAATGAACATAAACACAAAAATATTTTAATATTTCTTATACAGCAGGACAAAAATAAAATTATTAGTCAATAAAAATTATAGATATTTTTGTGTTTCACAATTATTTATTTTTCAATGTATGAACCAGTGCAATTATAGACATATTTACTTAATTTATTCTACTTTTGGGAAATAAAAATAATAATTATGAAATTTATATTTTAAAAAACAAAAATCTACTTTTAGGTTTTCTAGTTCTGAGAGGACATCTAACATGAAATGACACCAAAGGCACTTTACTCGAACAAATTTTATAAAAAATATATTAAAACACTTTATATTATTTTTATATTAATATTTTAAAAATGAGTAATAAAATGAACTAATTTAATTTTAAAATATAAAATCAACTACTGTATCTTAACTGGTAAAACAATTTTTTTCTCATAAAAAAATTGAATTTAAATTCTAGTAGTATTTTACAACCTGAATTCGAATATCACTTGAGGTAAGCTTGATGATCAATATCAAGAAAGATCAATACAATTAGGATTCATGAATTATTAATTTTTTTTTTTTTTTTTTTTTTTTTTTATTTTATTTTTTTTATTTTTTTATTTTCTCGGAACGGCCTTAAAGACCACGCGAACATCATGATTACGAGTTCTTTCATTTCATTTATTTCTCCTTCTCATCCAGTACTCCCTCATCATTTTCGAATGTCTTTGCTTCCTTTCCTCCGTCCAGGCAGTTCCCCTCACCGATCTCCCTCCGCCCACAAGAACTGTAGTTTCCTGTAATTTCTTTCTATAGCCTTCACTGTCCAAACAATCCCGATCCGCTATTCCCAACCTCTTCATTTCTTCCATCACCTGCTTGATGTACGCTGGAGCACTTTTATACCCTCTCATCTTTGAGAAGACAGCCTTATTTAGTCTTTCTGGAGGCATTCTCACCATATGTCCGTAGAATCTCAACCTCCTAATCCTGATCTCTGTTTCTAGGTCTCTTAGATCTCCATAAATTTCTTTGTTAGGCCTCAACTTGTACCCTTCTGGTGTCTTTTGAGGGCCATAGATCTTTCTCAGAATTTTCCTCTCGATCTTTAGGAGTTTCTCGAGGTTGGGGAGAAACATGGTTTCTATCCCGTATAGTATGACTGGTCTGACTACTGTGCTATAGTGCCTCAGTTTTGCTTTGATGGAAAGATTCTTCTTATTATATATGTTGCCAGTCAGAAATCTTAGTTTACCTAGTTTGGTTATCTTGTCTTTAATACTTTCCTTTTCCTGTCCGTTGCTACAGATGGTTTCACTTAAGTATTTAAACTTATGGGTCACTCTTATTGTTCCATATTTGCTTTCCACCGATTTCTTCTGGAAGTTTGTGTTTGTTGTCATTAATTCTGTCTTCTCAAAGGAGATCTGTAGGCCGGCTCTTTCCGCTATTTCCTTATTATTTTTATTTATATATTTAATAATATTATTATGGATTATTTATGACCGAAATGTATTCTTCTAACTACCCAAATACACGCCCTTCTGTCTCATTATACAGTCTTCTCTGGGTCCTAATATATTTTTGCCTCTTTGCCTCTTTTGGTGTCTATCAAAATTTAAAACATGTTTGACTTCTTGTCTTACATTTAAAAAAAAAATAATATAAACTCCCCGTCAAAAGTATCGCAACACTTTGAAATATTTGAATTTTATAAAAACTTTTTTTTTTCATAATAAAGAAAGGTTCTGAAGTCTATAGTAAACATTTGTAAAGATGTTAGAAAACATAGTTTTTAAAATTTTCATTTTTTACAATTTTAACTTTTAAATTTTTTATTTATATTTAATAAGACATGTTGCCCCCTCTGGCTTGAATGACTGCTTCCACTAGTCTTGGAACACTTGTAAATAAACATGGACTGAAGGAAATTTGAAAAAAAATAATCTAAAATTCCATCGTTTGCTATTAACAGGGGAAAACATCGACGTGTCTAATCCTTAATGCCTCACGTTTGATAAATAATATTAATATGAATATAAACCAAGTATGTATTAAGGTAAAAACCAGGAAAATCTCGAGAATTATGGGTGTTACATACTTTTGACGGGGAGTTTATATCTGTGTAGCAAAGTGCTGATGTTTTCAATTTTTTTTTAACTGATGATGAATTCTAACTTTCGAAATGAGTATTCTATTTTTTTTTATATGCGTTTTTATTTTCTAATTCTCTTGGTTAGAAAAAAAAAAGTGTTATGAGTCTTATTTCGGATGTAAAATTGGTGATCTCGTAAGGAGTTGGGCTCATCATATGTGCTGTTTATCATGTGTAAGACTTCTGAATGGTTAGAAAAATAAAATATGCCACTTTTTTTTCCTTTTTTCGGTTTGGAAGGAACCGTAGGGCCATTTAATAGATTGTTATTCCTCCTTAACAGCCGTTAAAGGAATTAGATCCAAAACTAAATCCACGGTTAAACCTTCAAATATGAAATCTTGAAAGTACCGAAGAGCTTTGTGTACCCAAGTGATTTTTCAAATGTAAGCAGCAGATGAGATTCTGACATTATACTAAAGAAGAAGCACACAGCAAACTGAGAAACGGTCCTGCTTTCGAACCAAGTTCATTACAACCTCACCTCTTATCGCAAGAGGATCTGAACGACCTCATTCGGAATTTAAACTAGTCTAAACGACTAGAAGAGATTCTAGGTTCTAGCCTGGTTGGAAACTACTCCGCAAACCTCGACTCGATGGAAAAATTCTGACGACATATCTGAAATCGCACAAAAAATCTAGTGAAGTTCACATATTTTCCGTTAATTTTTTTTATTTGAAGAGTTAATTTGACTAGTTTGATTTTTATTGAAATGGATATGTGTTTTGGTTGGAGCTCTATACATTTTTGGTGTAAGGTTTTTTTTTTTTTCACACTCAAAAATGTTAAATTTTGACACACTCTTGATCTGTTGGTGTTGATTGGATCGTAAATTTGATGACAGTTTCCTAATCAGAAATTTAACGGAAATTTTTTTTTTTTTTTTTTAACATTTAGTTTTTAATTTCACGTTTTAAACCCATACTTTCTCTCAAATTTGTTTATTTCAAATGATTATTAATTGAGAATTTAATTAAATTATTAATTGAAGTAATTTGATCCTTTTAATTCTTGGGTGAATGAGTAATAAACAAAAAATGTAAATTTTATTAAAACAGAAAACGAATACATGGATACGGATGGTAAAAAAAAAATATGATGGTGGCAAATATACAACGTGATTCAGTGTGGGACAGAGGCAGTAGTCGACAAGATCAAATTTCCAGATGTAGTTAAAACACAAATTAATAGACAGTGGTCAGATGGAAGGTGGAAACATCAGGCAGAGGTGATGAAGATGCATTGGAAAGAACGGAAGAGCAAGAAATGAATTGTTAAACGTGGTCCACAAATGGCCGAACTCGTAAGGAGGAGAATAATAAATAATCTAGAGTAAAGGTTTGCTAACGATTAGAATGTACACTTTTTTTTTTTATATTTTGACTACAGAAAACTTAAACGATTTGTGCAACCTAAGGATGAGATAATATCAGAATGAAATGTTCACACGATTTTTTTTTTTTTTTTTTTTTTTTAGCCGAGTTCACTTACCGTGTCAAGGATCCTCACACTTTTTTTTTTTTTTTTTTTTTTTTTTTTTTTGAAAGAAGAAGAAATTGTAGATTATAGATAAACATACCTGTGATCTATTTTTTTTTCCCAGTCAGGAAAAAATTAAGGTTTTTTTTTTTTTTTTTAATACTGCAAAATGTATTTTAACTAGGTGATGCACATCATGTGAAAGGATTTGAACCCTTCAACCAGATGTTGAAGGTTGAATCCATTCCCCATTCTTCAGAGTCATACTAACTATTTCAAATTTTATTTTTTATTAATCAATGAAGTCATTTGAGAAATAAAACAATTCCTTCCTTATTCCCCAGTCCCTTCGGTAATCCAGTGACAATTATCATTGATTACAGTAATCATTTGGCCTTCTTCTTCCATTAGCTCGCGAATAACTCTCCGTCAGTCAAAGTTCTCCAATGGAAATTGCAATTTTTTTTTCCGGCGTCCGTTGCATTATCGTAATCATGAAAAAAAAAAAAAAAAAAACAGTTTTTTTCCGGATGACACCTCATCTGATTCCAGGTAGATAATTAGGAAAATAGTCTGGAAAAATCAGTTTTCAATCACCATCAGTAGAATCTCCAGAGAATCTTCTAACCATATATGTATTTACACTTACAGGAAAAAAATTCCACCTGATTGCCATCTTTGCATTTCCTCGGCTTAGCATTTCATTCATTTTTAGAGTCTTACTCTTCCATATACGTCAAACAGGGCACACGAAGCGTATTAGGGCCATTAAAAAATTAATTAAATAAAAGCAAGCAGTATTTTAAATTTACAAAATTTTTATAATTTATAATTTATAATTTATAATTTTCCATAAGGTTTACATCTGCCCCTTGCATTCAATGGGGTACGAGTCTAATTTGATATTGGATTAATTCTTAATGTATGTGCCCCATCTAATGCAGAACTATAATAAATGCTATTAATTTAAAATTTCGTAATTCTAAGCAAATCCCAGCAAATAACGTTTACCTTGCATAAAAAACCTACCTCATCCTGTCATACTGTATTATTTAATGGAGTACCATTAAATAATGTGGAACAAATACGATACCTTGGATTTTACCTGGACAAGAGACTTACCAGGAACCCTCATACAAGATTGAAAATACAAGATGCTGCATGTCGTTTTCTGCTACAACACTTGCTTGAAAAACGTTCTAATCACCCGATTCACTACAGAAAAAACTTATCCATAAAGATCTCAATGTTCCATATGTTTCTGATTTAGCCCAAACCAGATACCTATCCTTCCATAGTAAGCTCCATAACCACTCCAATCCACTAGTCTCCCAACTTGCTTCCTCCTCCATCCCTGATAATCCTCCGAGGCGTCTGAAAAGAAGATGGCCTAGAGACCTTTTAGTCTAGATTTTATTGAAGTGCTACTAGTGAGTAGTTCTTCACAAGTTATTTACATGTCATTGTATTCACTGTCAACACATTTACTTGTATATTATTTTGTACAGTTGTAAATATCAATAAATGAAAAAAAAAATTTAAACCTCCTCGAAAGGGGTAACAAATCAATATTTTTTGATTTTGATAAAATTTCACATATAAGGGTTTCATGGTGCGTTAAATCCGGATTTGAGGTCAGTTAATCATGAAAAAAAAGTTTCCACTGATTTACAGCGGATTTCGTTGGAATTTTTTCATTTTTGAGCACTCTAAAGCCGGATAGTGCCTTGAGTATAACAAAAGTGTTTTTATATCTAATAGCATACATAGCTGCAATTAAACGTGAAAGAATCAGTTCTGTCTTGACTGAGAGCTGAGAAAAAAAGACAACGTGATTTTCATATTTTATTTTTTTTCTCGGCTTCTAATGCTCATTGATGGCTATAACTCTAGTTTTGCACTATTATAGGTCCCTACTATCCACACAAAAATCGGCATTAAAATCTGTGTTACAACTGCAAACGTCTCCTTGTTAGTATGAGAAAGACATTGCTATTTTGAGATGTCCCACTACTGGAGGTATGATATACGTATCTCTACATATTACAATAAGAAAATAATTACCAAAAACCAGTAAGAAGCCACCCTAGAAGTCCTCTCTTTGAAACTATGAACAACGCAATAGTAAGAAATAGACTAAGAGGGAGACCGAAAATGAAATTGGTGGAGAAAATAATAAAGGAAGCAGCCAAACATCCTGTATTAAGGAAGGTTATCACCCGGACAAGAAGATGTTCAAGAAGCTGGTGAAGGCGGCTAAAGGTCTCAAAGGTCTGTAAGCCAACCGACAAAAATATATATACAGTAAACTGCTCCATTAGCTGCATAACCGGGGTCGACGCCACTAAGGATACGATAAAAAAAAATACTTGATTTATGCATGATGGTATATAAGGATCAATACACTTAGGTGTCGAATTATTTGCCACTTAAATTGGTATTTTTTTTTTTTAACTAGTTTAGAATGTTAATCATTCATCATTAGCTCTAAGGACGAAAAATTAAAGGGCTTCCAAGAGATTTTAGGACCTACAGTAGAATCTGGAAAATGGAAAACCCTCCATATTGCGTCCTTACAATAGATGATGAATGCTTAACGTACGATACCAGCCTTTTTTCTTTTATCCATTGAAATTTACAAATGTACAAAATATAAACATAAAGTCTATAGTTTATAATGATTACAGTAACATGTCAAAACTTAAAAAGAACTACTCGTCAGTAGCACTTCAATAAAAATTCAACGCCAGAAGGTCTCGAGGCTATCTTCTCAGACGCCTCGAATGATTATCGAGAATAGAGTGAGAAGCAAGTTGAGAGACTAATGTATTTGAGTTGTTATGGAGCTTATTTTGAAAGGATAGAATTTGGCTGAATCAGCAACACTTGGAACATTAAGATCTTTATGGATAAGTTTATTGTAGACAAAGTAAGGAGCATTAAGGATTTTTCGAAGGATTTTGGATTGTAAGGATTGTATACGAGATGAATTGGATGGTTTAGTAGAGCCCCAAAGCTCAACTCCGCACGTCCAAATAAATCTAATCACCATCATGTAAATGAGTCTTTTTTAATTAATTGGGAGCTTTGAACGATTGTCAAGTAAATGCTGAAGTAATTTGTAACGACGCGCAGTTTTTTGTCGTTTTAGTCTTGTAAGTGTATTCCAAACTAACATTTAAATTACAAAAACCCAAAATAGTTCATAAATCCCAAAATTTCACACATCATCATCAAAGCTTTGCTTGCCTTATAAATTCAAGATTTATGTTTAATATAGGACCATTCGGAAGAAGGATTCGCTTCCTTATTGTGAATAAGAAAATGATGCCATTATTTCCAATTTTTTATTTAAATGGAAGTGATGAAAGTCTTCTAAACACTGAATGATTTTTTTTATTATTTTTTATTTTTCTGAACTTTGAATTCATTTAGAAAAGTATGAATGTGCTGGAAAAAAGTCACTAATCATATAAAACCTGGTCCTTTAGTTATAATATATCTATATTGTTCTTAATAACTTCTATTATATCTTAACATCCATGAGATTATTATCTAATGACAAGATATTATTAGCTTTACCATCTGCCTATTGTCGGCTCTACGACCTTCAGGATCGGGTTGGTTCTTTTTTCAACTACAGATCGTGAGTAAACCATCCTTGCTAACATCTTCTTTCACGAGATCGAAAGGAAATCCAGGGATTTTTTTTCTTATTATTCCGTTGCCAATTTTCGAAATGACCTTATTTTAATCCTTTTACAGGTCTCGACCTTCTGCTATAGAGCTACTGATATGCATACAAAATCCCGTTCGGTCTACATGATACGGTCAAATTAAATAATGATTTCATGAAACATTATCTTTAGCGAATCACTTCCTTCCTTTTACAATTTATACCGTCGTAAATAAAAAAAAAAAAAAATAGAATGAGAAAAATATGTTTACTTTTACGAGACTGTGAATAATATTACTCAAGACATGCGTAAAAATCTAAAAGTATAGAACATATATATGATGATGCAGGTAATTAGGGAGTGTGGTCCTTGGAACACTATTAAAATATATATTTTTTATTTATTGTCATCAGGGCTAGAAGAAAAACCAAATATAAATATATGACAAAAAAAAGGAATGAATATTAAGAAAAATAGGAAAAAGAAAAACCGTATGAAGATAAGAAATATTAAGTCTTAAAAAATAAAAATAAAATTCAAATAAATTTAATGGGGCTCCACTAAACCATCCAATTCATCTCGTATCCAATCCTTACAATCCAAAATCCTTCGATAAATCCTCAATGCACCTTACTTTGTCACCAATAAACTTATCCATAAAGATCTTAATGTTCCATATGTTGCTGATTTAGCCCAAACCAGATATCTATCCTCTCATAGTAAGCTCCATAACCACTGAAATCCCCTAATTTCTCAACTTGCTTCCCACATCATTTCTGATAATCCTCCGAGGCGTCTGAAAAGAAGATGGCCCAGAGACCTTCTAGGGAAGAATTTTGATTAAAGTGCTACTGATGAGTAATTCTTTTCAAGTTTTGTTACGTTATTGTAATAGTTAACAACACATTTATTTGATGTATAAATTTTGTACAGTTGTAAATTTCAATAAATTGTTATTAAAAAAAAATAAATAAATAAAATAAATTTAGGATTTTGCTTTTCAAATCCCATCAAATAACGTTTACCCTTCATCGTAAACCTATGACTTCTTGGCCCTGCAGCCTCCTTTAATATCCCACTCGTCCATTTTGAATAGAACTGCTACCTAAAACGACAGGAAACTAATATCCTTTTTAACTTCTTCAACATTTACAAGACAAACGTTCAAACCTATCGAATTACTACAAATGATTCATTTACATGACAGTTATCGGACCTATTTTAACATATGGAGTTGAACTATGGGGCTCAACTAAACCTTCTAATTCTTCCCTTATCCAATCCTTACAATCCAAAATCCTTCGAAAAAACCTCAATGCTTCTTAATTTGTAACAAATAAACTTATATGTAAAGATCTTAATGTCTCATATGCTTCTTATTTAGCCCAAACCAGGTACATATCCTTTCATAGTAAACTCCATAACAATACAAATCCACTAGTCAATCAACTTTACTTCTTTTTTTTTTACACTAAGAGGTACTCACCCTGTATGTATGTATGTATATATATATATATATATATATATATATATATATATATATATATATATATATATATATATATATAAGTATATCGGACCTGTGTAGACCAAAAATTCAAAATTACTGCATTCCAAAATTCAATAATTTATTATATGATCACAAAATTAAAGTTCTGTCTTTAGTAATCCTATAACCTTAAAGGATTTTCCAACAGTTTCAACATAAAAATATTCTTAAGGCTATCGTCTGATAAATAATTTACAATGAAGTTTATTTTTTTGAGTTTTAGTAACACCATGTCACGGTATAACTAGGCAAAATATAACATTCATCGAACAGACTCCGCTGTATTATTGACAAACATTTCATGAATGTTTGGCTAACTGTACTTGGTTGACGTTGACGTTTTTTAAGCAAACAAAGACAAAGACATCAGTGATGTCTTTCAGCGGTACCTTCGAGCCGATTTTAGTCAATCGGAATTCTTAGTGTTTCAGTTATTCATCACTACACTGTCCTCAGCTATAATGATGCACGGCGTACCAACAAAGAAATAGAAAGTAAATCCTAGACGGTACAACACTACCAACAATGGTGTTGATCAACAATGCCCATAAAACAATGGGAACACTAGTGTTCTAATTTATCTTGATGCCCATCGATTCATTTTCCAGAACCAAAACACATCAAATCAAGCAGCCCTAAATTTCACTCAAAAAATAAATGTCAATGAATTTATATATAAAACTCAACATTATATTAGCAGTTTATCTCCTGTATTTAATATTAATATAACTTTATTTTTATCTACAGATTATAGATTAATATTTTTTTAAGTGATATTTAAAACTCTAACTTTCTTAGATAACATAAATAAGAGATGCTAAACCTTATATAACATAAGAAGAGATTTAGTCCCGCAACATAAAATTTATTATTTATTTTTCAGGTGATAAACAGCCAAAATGATATTGAGCTTTATTTTCAAAATTTTATTCCATATACTTTTATTTATGATTCTTATGAAATTCTTTGCGGAAATGAAGTCCAGTCTTCAAGGCTAGAAAGTTGGGCAGGCAGGCCACCAAACGTACATGTTATGTAAATAAGATTAATCTTAGCGTATATTCAATATATTTCAAATAAATGTATGTATATATAGTATATTTAGTTTCACATATTATGTCACAAATAACAATCCATTTCAAACCGTATTAACAGTAAAACAATACAAACAAAAAAATCGTTGAAATTTACAATCTTTTATCCTGTTGTTATGTCTTCTGTCATATATGTTTGTATCATATATTTTAAAAAGAGAGGATTTCATTTTTAATCAATACTCCAGACTACCCCTAGATTCCGGAACAATATAGAACCAATTTCATTCATCCATAAAAGTTTTTCAATATATTTTTTACATCACGAATTTATTACTTGATCGATTTTTCATCAATGACAGGTACATTTAAAAATGGCCCAATAATTTTTAATAAGTAAAAATAAAAAATTACCTAAAAGGGAATTATTTGCAGTAAAAATTTACAATTTGGCAGAAGTCTACAGGTAGAAGTAAGTAGAAAATTACAGGTGTCATTAAGTTCGGAGCTAGCAAAAAAAAAAATGCATGCAAATTATAAAAATAAAGAATTTATATTTAAGGAATTAGGACTGCAATAAAGTTGTTGGTTAGTTTGTACATTGACATGTTTATAGTTTTAGTTTAAGTTTTCTTCACAAATTACTAGAAATAATACCAAAGTTTTGTATTCATTATCAAAGACGAGCCTTTAATATATATATATATATATATATATATATATATATATATATATATATATATATATATATATATATATATATATATATATATATGATTGACAATTATTACTATTTAAATCTCATTTTCTATAATAATAATAAAAATAAACTATTGACCAAAATAGTATGCATTTTATTTATAATACTATTTAAAAAATTACAGAAGAGTTATTGCAGTAAATTTGTAGTTTCTGCTTTCGTAGGAGTGTAGTTCTTCTCCGTCAGTTCTATTACATAAATTCATTAATTTCACTTTGCACGTAATTTTACGTAATTCCACTTAAGATTTCGTACTGAATCGTTTCGGCAGCATAATTTTAACTGAAAGTATGGAAGCCTTTTCCGCAAATGTCATGCTTTTCGTGAACCATGTATTTATATTAAAAGAAAATAAATAAATAAAGTTTTAAAAAATATTATTTGTAATAAAAAAGTGTGTATTTTATATATACTTAATTATTTATCATTATATTTTTTTATCAACCATTACATTTCGCAAATGATAGTTTGAATGTATATTATTATGTTTCAATACCTTCTAGCAGAAAAAGATTTTAAAATAAATCAATTTTAAAAAAATATTCAAATTCATCAAGCAGGATACAACTAATAATTATAAATAAACGAGTATGAACTTAATTTAAATAATTATTAGGCGTAAAATATAAAATCATTATAAACAACTTGAAAAATATATATATAAATTATTCAAAATAAAAAAATATTACTTAAGGAAACGTTTCTGTACTATGTATGCACTATACCAAGTACCAACATATTTGAAGTGGCTATTGATTTATCAGTCCTAATTGTATTGATCCTTCTATATCAACATGCGTACCTCAAGTTATTTTGTTTTATCTTTATGCCTATTTACTTATTTTTGTATACATTTACTCATTATGTTAGGTCGGTACTATGTTAAATGTTTGATATATAAATATGATATGAATGAATATATATATTATCATTTTACTTTTGTTCTTAAATGTGGCAGATTTGTAAATTTAGATAAAAAGTTGGTAAACAGAAAAAGTTGAGTCAGTTTTTCGAAATGCAAAATTTGAAATTCTAATTAAATACAAAAATTGAGAAAATTCTTCTATATTATTAATTAATACCCCACCTATCCAACTGTTTTGGGTTAGTGGGAATATACGATCGAAACACAATAATTAATCGAAAAAAAAAAAATTATTGGGGACTCCAGCAAACCTTCTAATTCTTTTCGTATTTAATCCTTACAATCTAAAATCCTTCGTAAAATCATCAATGCTCCTTAATATCTCATAAACAAACTTATCCGTAAAGATTTTAGTGTTTTATACGTTGCTGATTTAGCCCAAACCAGATACCAATCCTTTCATAGTAAACTCCATTCTCTCTCGAATCCATTCGTCCCCCAATTTGCTTCACAATCTAATTTCGATAACCCACCGAGGCATCTGAAAAGACTTTCTAGTTTAGTTTTATTGAAGTGCTACTATTTTCTTTTCAGACGCCTCGTAGTATATTCTAAAATTGAGTGTCAAGCAAGGTGGGACACTAATGGATTCGAGTGGGTATCGATTTTACTATGAATTGATAGGTATCTGCTTTAGGCCAAATCTGCAACATATGGAACATGTAAAGCTTTACGTTTAAGTTTGTTTGCGGCATAATAAGGAGCATTGAGGATTTTGCGAAGGATTTTGGATTGTAAGGATTGGATAAGAGAAGAATTGGATGGTTTGGTGGAGCCCCAAAGCTCAACTCCGTATGTCCAAATTGGACTAATTACTATCATGTAAATAAGTCTTTTGTAATTTATTGGGATAAGAATCCTTTCATCGTAAGCTCCATTCCCACTCGTATCCATTAGTCCCCCACTTTGCTTCACAATAGATTCCCAATAACCCACCGAGGTGTCTGAAAAGGAGATGGCCAAGAGACCTCTTTCACAAGTTATTTATATGTCATTCTAATAAATTTCCTCAAATTTACTTGTTGTATATTATAAAAAGAAGTAAATGTCAATAGATAGTTAAAAAAATTATGACATGTTTCCAGTTCAACTAGACTATTTTTTGAAGCGCTAAATCTTAACAACTATTGAATAGAAAAAATAGCGGGAAAAATTGTAGGGAATTTAACTTCCTACAAAAATAATAGCAACAGGTTTTTAAAATGGAACATGTTTTACCGGTGACCTACCAGGTAAATCGCTTTTACGTTTTTGGGGAACACAAGGGCGCTACACGAAGTTTGATATTAGGAGAAAATGATCAGTTAAGGGCTCAACTCTCGTTTTAATAAACAACTCTATTACTAGGAGACAGGTTCTAATGAGTGAGCTCCTTTTGGCTTTGTTTCTATAAATACGAAATAAAAACTTTTAACCTAGATTTGACCGATCTTGCTCGATTTCTAGAGTTGGTTTCTCGGAAAAATAGTTTGATGCTGACTTTGAAAAAGTTTATAACATGGTCTATAAATGTCTCAAATAATTCGATATTGTAACTAAAATTAGAATTTTATTAATTATCATTTAGTATAAAATGTCAGAATTAAAAGTAAAACAAAAAAAAAGAGGAAAATCTCAAATGAAACTACTATATGAAAACATATGAGCACCAAAGATAAAGGGGGCAATCCCTAAAACATGTTCCATGTTATTTTTTCTTTAGCCGACACACTCAAGGGGGCCAACTTTTAATTTTAATTTTAATTTTAATTTTATTTATATATATATATATATATATATATATATATATATATATATATATATATATATATATACAGGGTGTTCGGAAGTTCGTTGGCCAAAAATCATCTCGGGTAGGGAGGTTCATTTTGAACCTATTTAAGGTCACTTACCTATATACAAAGTCTTACGGTTTTTTTTTTATGAATGTTTTTGTTAAAATGGCCAAATCCAAATATTTATGCCTTATAACTCCGTTGTTTACTGATATATCAACGCCATTTTTTTCCCTGTAATTACTAATACATTGTCCATGTAAAATAAAAAAGATATGGTGCAAAAAAACACAAATACCAAAAAAACGGGAGATCGTTAAATCTTGTCAAAGGCAAAAATAAAAATTATGAACTTCAAGTTTAGGTTCAATAAAAAAAAAAAAAGTAAGCGCAACAGCCAAATCCAAATTGTTTTAAAAACTTCTCTATTTAATACTCTTTAAAAAAATACCATTTGCAGGCACGCAGCACATCTAGTTTTGTTTTTTTTATAAAGTAACAAAAGGGTGCCACCAGCGCACACTGACAATAATAATGAATCGAATCATATTTTTTATGCAAAACGTTACAAATAGTTGTGTTTCTTTATAGCATAGGTTAAACTGCATATTTTCTCTTTCTTTCTCGGAATTTCGATTTTATCAGTATAAACTTTATCTACATTTTTGTAAACAATAATCAGGGAACAAAATTAAACTAATTTTAAATTGTTCATAAATTTAATTTGTAGAGTATCACAGGCATTGCTCAAGATGGTCTCCACTATTTCTAATACAAGCACGATATCTTTTTCTTATTTCTGTGGTAGTTGTTCTAAAAATAAATTCTTCCTTCATTATGGTAAACGTGGCATTGATTTTTTAAATAAGTTCTTGTTTTGAAAAAGCCCACTACAACTTACTTGTAAGAGAATGTTTAAACAATTGTTTCCCACAATCCTGGATAGGAAGAGGGGGTCCAATTGAGTGGCCAGCACGGTCTCCAGACCTCACGCCGCTCGATTATTACGCCTGGGACCGTGTCAAAGATTTGGTATATAATGAAGAATTGTTTTCAAGACAACAACTTATTCAAAAAATAAATGCCGCATTTACCATAATGAAGGTAGAATTTGTTTTAAGAACAACCACCACAGAAATAAGAAAAAGATATCGTGTATTAGAAATAGTGGAGATCATTTTGAGCAATAGCTGCGATACTCTACAAATTAAATTTATGAACAATTTAAAATTAGTTTAATTTTGTTCCCTGATTATTGTTTACAAAAATGTAGATAAAGTTTAACAGAGTTTAACAGTTTAACCTATGCTATAAAGAAACACAACTATTTGTTACGTTTTGCATAAAAAATATGATTCGATTCATTATTATTGTCAGTGTGCGCTGGTGGCACCCTTTTGTTACTTTATAAAAAAAAAAAAAAAACTAGATGTGCTGCGTTCCTGCAAATGGTATTTTTTTAAAGAGTATTAAATAGAGAAGTTTTTAAAACAATTTGGATTTGGCTGTTGCGCTTACTTTTACATATATATATATGCCATCAATTAAAATATATATATATATTAATTAATTTACTTTCAAGATTACGCCGAAAAGAACCCTTTTTCAGCAAGCATTTTTAAACAATAAAAACATTTTTATGGGCATTAAATGCTTATTTTGTATATTTAGGTTCAAATAAGAAATTCGCTTCAGCAACAAATCAAGGTAATCTTGATTCCATCCAAGGTCCCAGACGCAAATAAAAAATATGCGATTAAAAATGTGTTGTTTAATTGCCGCATATTAGTGTTACAGCGCCTCGGCTTTTGAAGACGTGAACATTGTTTTTCAAGCCCCGGTGGTCATTGGGAGAGATCCTCCAGGTTTTTGTTGGCTGCCCTTTCCGTCTTCAGCTTATGCGGAAATGAAAAACGTAACGAAAGGCAGGCATTCAAATAAACTATGCCTGGAAATTATTATTATTATTTTTTTTTTTTAATTTATGATATACAGGAAACGTTGGCAGGAGATTTTAATTTTTTTTTTTTTTTAAATATACGGACCGGCTAAATTCCACCTGCTTGGTTTTTTCATTTAAAAGTTTCATCATTGTTTAGGTATTTACGGCCCACATAGTTTAACGAGAACACATAAAACGTATTATGATTAATTAAAGTATTAATTAAATAAAAGGGTGAATGTATCTTAATTTTTTTTAAAATAATTTTTATTATTTCATTTTATTTTTTATTTAAGTAACTATTAGTTTTATATGTATATAATGATTATTTGTTTTAGCTATATTATGATTATTTGTTTTATTTTTATCTCTTATTATTATTAATTGTGTATGCATGAGAACTTGTATATATGGTACGAATGAATTCATCATTAGCAATGTTACATATTGCCCTTAATTGAGGCAGATTGTACATATATTTCAACAAAAGGTTTAAAAAAAAAAAAAAAAAAAAAAAAAAAAAAATATATAAAATTTCATGAATTTGAAATTTCTTGGTAATATTTTTTTTAAATAGGGCTGAATCATAATTAATATTTTCACTAATACTAATACGTTTTATATGCCCTGTTTAAAGTATATGTGGACGTAAACACCTAAAAAAGGATAAACATTTTAACCGAGAAAATTAAAGAACCGATTAGATGGAATTTTATGGCTGTCAGTCTATATTAAAATGTATTTTCAAATTCACTAAAATCTCGGTTATCCGCTATTCAATAAGCTATCGGTTTTCCTAGGACAAGTAATTTTTTATTTATTTTTTTTTTTTTATCTATTCCCAATAATAGATTAAAATACATGTGTCAATAATGAAAAGAATGTATAAAAACCATTTATATTAACACAAAATTTTATTTCTAGACCTTTTACTGTCTTTTTGGCCGTATATATATATTTTTTAGGATTATTCGTTAGATTGGAATACCCGAAATTGCCGAACCAATGTCAGCGGACAATCGGCTGTTTACTGTATATAGAAATTTAAAAAATATAAATAATTGATAGGTTAATTTATCGTTAGTTTAACAGAAAAAATTAAAATTTATTAACTTTTTTTAGAATTTATTACTATAGCAAAATTGTAACGAGATTAAAAATTTGGATTTTATTTATTTTGGCCCAAAACTACAACATATGGAACATTAACTTCATTGCAGACTAGTTCGTTGGTGACATAACAGGAAGGATTTTAGTAAGGAAAAATATAATGTTTATTACAAAAAAATTAATTTCAAATTAAAAAAAAAATTGGTGATAAATGTTGCGGGTTTAGAATACGGCCAATAATAGAAACGATGTAAAAATTAAATTATATATAATTATAAATTATATATAACGTAATATGAACTTTTTGCAGACTTCGATTTCCTTGACCAAAGAAGCTCGGACGGTCAAGGGCAGGTTTATCAGTGCAGAACATTAGAAGCTCAGATTAGACTAACGCAAGTTGTAACAACCAAACCATTGGAGGAAAAAGGTGTTAATTCATTTTTGTTAATTGTTTTGTCACCTCCAGTTATCATTCCAGTTGTCAAAAATGTCAATAGATCCTGTGTATTTGCTTAAATTACACATTTTTAAAAATCATATTGTACTTTCCTTGGCTAATTTGGTAAAGATTAATAACTGTATGAAAGTATTGTATTCGCTTGTTGATTTGTAGCCCTGAAGAAGAGCTACAAGACTGGTTGAAACGTCGACACTCTATGAAATGTTTTTTACTCGTTCTCCTGACTGCATCCCAAATCATCTTCATCTTATATTTCTAATTAAATAATTTTCATTTTATTTTATTATTATCACATCATATCTATGATTACTTTTTTTTATCGGATCCATTTATTTATTTACCTCTTATAAAATAATTTTAATTATTTCTTCTATTTCCTTGCAAGCTAGGCATGAATAGGAACTTAAAGCGGTGTTACTTGCCTATAACTGTTTAGCAGATTTTAATAACTTGTCAAAATAAAAGTTTTAAAAGTACTTGAGGTACGCATAATAGTATGGAGGGATCAATACAATTAGGATTGATTGATTAATTGTCACTTCTATTGGAATTATTTTATTTGAAAACTGGTTTAGAATGTTAAAAATTCATCAGTTCTAAAACTTACAAAATTTTCATAACATCAGCATTTTGTTACATAGATTATATATATATATATATATATATATATATATATATATATATATATATATATATATATATATATATATGACTTTAAATGCAGCTAAAACTCAAGCAATCGCAAAAGGATCCCATTCCCCTCCTTCGATCGAATACCAACTTCCCTACTTTATTCCTAAATGGTCACCCTATATATTTCCTCTCCTCTGTTAAAAACCTAGGTTTAACAATCGATCAAACCCTTTCCTGCAAACCCCACATTGCTCAAATCTCCCGACGATCGATTGGCATCCTAAAATTATTTCACCGTTCCCGTCACCTACTTCCTCCATCCACACGTAAACTCCTAGTATCCTCCCTCATATCCCCCCAATTTGACTATGGATGTGTGATTTATGGTGGACTCTCGATGGTTCTTGAAGATAGACTAAAGCGTATCATGAACTGTTTCATAAGATTTGTTTTTGGAACCTCGAGACACTCTCATGTGTCCCATCTTTACTCTGAGTTAAATTGGCTTTCGCCTTCCTTCCGTAGAGATTACTTCCTTGGTTCATTCCTCTTCCAAGTTATTAACACACATAACTCTCCGTCTATTCACAGTATCCTACATTTCAAGTCCTCAATCCAACCATTGCATACAAGGTCCCGTCTCTCCGATCTCTACACCCCATCCTACAGAACTACTGCTATCCAACGTTCCTTTCTTGCCCGCTCCACTATTCTTTGGAATTCTCTCCCTCCTTCTATTCGTAATGCATCCTCCCTGGGAACTTTTAAAACACTCCTCATCCACCACCTTTCCTCCCTCCAGTCGGATGCTATCTAATTATACAGATGCTTTAATAAATTTCACCCAAGGATTTCAGATATAAAAGTTTAGCCTGTTTAAACAATCTTCATATGATAATGTTTTGTCTATCATTGAAATAATTTTCATTTTTACTCTTTTTTCATCATTATATTTTCTTCATCCTTTACTAGACTCAACATCGAAAATATATTGTTTAATCAATTTCTTATATAATATTTTTTCTTTTACTGATTGTAAATATAGTTTATGTATGTATGTAGCGTGTATGTTTTTATATATGCGTATAGATTTTTGTTTCATTTTATTACTTATTTTATTGTAAAATTGTATTTACTTTTAATTATTTTATTTTATTATCTAATTTATCATCTCTAGGCCAGATATAACTTAAGTTCTGTCATGTAACTATTATTCTTAAGGGACTTTGTCCCAGAATAAAATTTGTTTTTCTATTCTATTCTATTCTATTCTATTATTTGTAACTATTAATAAATCATCTATATAATAAAATCATCTATATATATATTTTTTTTAATGGACTAAATATGCAGAGGCGAAAGGGTCAGTTAGGTAGATGGGTTAAGCATTTCGGTTTTCCTTGAGACTGGTTCGTTCTTTACGTTCCTACTGGAAAAGACAAATTTAAAATTGGACGATTGGAAATATTTATGTATTTAAACAAAAATCTGGAATGGTTTTGGACGATTTTATTATCCCTAAGCGATGTTGGAAATCTGGATCTTATTATTGTATGCTCTTATACTTACTTACTTACTAGTGAGTAGTCGGCTAAGTATAAAAATCATATTTTGGGAAAAACGCTTTTTTTCCCAAAATTATTCACGTCCATGAGACAAAAATAAAGAGAAAAAAAATAGCTTTCTGGTGATACCCACAACCCAAAAATCATAAACTCTCTTATCAAATAAAATCCACTTGACCGACAATTCAGAAGTACCACAGATATGTTCATGTGATCTTTGATTTACTGATCGTCCACTAAATTCCTGATATCTAATTAACTTCCTGGTAAATCCACATCTAAGAAGTGGTTAATTAAAAAATGGTAAAAGCTACGCTAGAAGAATAAAAATACAATTTGATCCTTTGTTACGTTTAAATCCTGCATTTAAAATAGATAAACCAATGTCATCTTATTTCCCTTCGCCTAGAGATAAAATAAACTCTTTCCTAAAGGTATTTTACATGAACTAAGATGTAATGACTAGTGAAGCTAAATACACAAGCAAATCAAAAATTAAAAGAACATGTAAGAGCAAAAATAATAGAGCCAAGAATTCCAACTTTGCTAACCATTTAGACGAAAATTATTAGAAATTCAATAAAGACTTGGGGGTGATACAAATAAATAAACTAAATCAAGTGGGAAATAGCTTAAATTAAATATCTAGAAATCATTAAAAATAAGAAAATCGTTCAAGCCCAATTTTAAATTTGATTCCAATGGGAACGGAAAAAACAAGCATCAAAGGGAAAACCAAAAGGTCCCATTCTGATGATAAATGTTCAACATTCTAAACTAGTTTTCAAATATAATAATTCCAGAAGTGACAATTAAATCATAAATCATAAGTTTTAAAATATTGATAAATATATAATCACTTGGTTCGCCATGATTTAGCTTGAAATTCACCGTGAAATTGATTAATCGGTAGATTTATCTAGAGAAACTGGAAGATACTTGTCGAAGCGTCTCTAATCCAACATGGACGAAACATCTTGCCGGAAGTTAACCTGGAGGTCACTGTAGGCCACGAGTTGTCCATGGCTTCATCATTCTCCTCATTTTCTGTCGTTTTTCTTGTTATCTGACTTTCTTTTTTCTTTTTTTTCTTTTTTTAATATATTTTACAAGTCGTACTTATGGAGGTTCGAGGCCAGTCAAAACGCGAAAAAATTTGGAGTTAATTATATCATTAATTAAAATCTACCGAAACGTTATTTAAATTATTAAACTAAAAATCAGTAGGTTCTAAAAAAATAATGAAAGCTTAAGGAAAAGGTATTACTAGTGTACACATTAGCATAAATTTCAATTTTTTTTTTTATTTATTTATTTTTTTATTTTATTTTTTTAGGATTCGAGGCTACTGATCGATTGTATGCACCAAACAATTCCCTGTGGCCAATCAAAAAATTATTTAAATATGAGTTATATCTTTTCTTACAGTTCAACTTTGCGCTAATAGTGAACGTCAGGGAATCTATAAAATTTCATTAATTTAATCTAAGAAGTTTGGACGGAATTTCAAGCGACAAAATGTTCAACCAGAAAAAAATTCACGCTAAGAATAATAATTTTAAGCAGAAAAAGATCATCCCAACATATCACAAAAAATTAAATAATAAAAATACAATAAATAGAATGAACATAAAAATAATTTTTTTTAAAAAAAAGGTAAATATTGGGTTCTTCGGAAAATAATATTATTATTATTTATATACAATTGCAAACTATTTTTTTATTTCCTCTAAGTTACTCCTTTTGAAACAAATAAAATAAATTGTTTAATAATTTATCACTTGACATATTATTTATTTTTTTTTTTTACTTACTTGCACAAAACATTTTATGGGGTATACATATTTTCATAAAAGGCTTGGCTATTCGAAGAATAGTTTAGAATGTTAAACATTCATCATTCGACTACTCTATCATTTACAAGAGAAACGTTCAAAGCTTCCAATAAATTACAAAAGACACATTCACATGACAGTAGTTAGACCCATTTAGGCAAACTGAGTTGAGCTTTGAGGCTCCACTGAATCTTCCAATTCTTCGCGTATCCAATCCTTGCAATCCAAAATCCTCAATCCTCCTTATTATGTCACAAATAAACTTGTGCATAACGATCTAAATGTCCCTTATGTTGCTGGAATTCACTAGTCTCTCAACTTTCCTCACACTCAATTCCCGATAACCCTCCGAGACGTGTGAAAAGAAAATGACCGAGGGACCTTCTAATGTAGGACATTTATTGAAGTGCTACTAATGGATTGTTCTTTACAATTTACTGGCATGTAATTGTAGTCATTTCACTGAACATTTACTGATAGTATATATTGTAAAAAGTTGTAAATATCAATAAAGTATAATATAAATTTTTAAAAAACTTCATCATTTCTTAAAACATAAATACATCGCGAAATAAAAAAACAAACATCTACATTCGATACAGCATACTATATATATATATATATATATATATATATATATATATATATATATATATATATATATATATATATATATATACTAATAACTGTTTAACAATAATCGGGTTTTTGGTCCTTTATATTTAACAATAAATATTAATTATCCATATACATTTTTTTATTTTATTTCTTCCTTCTCCTCTTTCCTTTCCTTTTGACGTTTCGACCCCTTATTTAATGGGGTCCTCATCAGAACAAAAACTGGGTACCCCGAAACTCCAGGCCAGTAAGCCCACCGACTCCTGCAGCAAGTGCTTGCCAGCTCATAGGACCAAAAACCAGATTATTGTTAAACAGTTAATTATATAGTTTCTAAGGGTCGACAAAATATAATTTTGATATATATATATATATATATAAAGCTTGAAGAAAGGCTCATGTCTTCCTGGCATACTCGAATAATACGTCCATAAGCTAACTACCCCAAAATCTTGACTTCTGTGTCATGACATACTTGCTGAGTACTTCAAACTTAACTGTTAAAGTTGTTTTCAAAGGGTAAATTAATTTTATTTCTTTCCTCGCAAACGTTTCTGTGTAATTCAGGCTCATATTTCTACTCCACAAAATACATTAAAGAATCTTTTAGTCCGTGGCTTATGAAAAAAATATAGAAATCATTAACCATTGAATCACGCCTGGAGTTTGTTCGAAACCAGTTATCGCAATTTCGCTGCTGAAAATATTGTTCTGAGGTCACACACAAAAAAAAAAAAAAAAAAAAAAGATTCTTTATTCACTACCGCTCAATAGGTACATAAGTACATAAAAGATCCAAAATTGGTAAAAATTTGAAGTTTCATTTCTTTGTAGGTTTATCTCTTTCAAATCTAACTGGTATTGGATAATAAAAATAATATTGTGTTATACTAGATTGAACTTTTTTTATTTTCGTTTTTTTTTTGACACAGGAAAGTCAGTGCAACTTTTGAATGGAATAGGAGATTTTTTTTTCAGGAGATTAGAAGATAATTAGGATTTTTTTAACTATGCGAGCAACCGGAATTTTTTTATTTATCGAGCCATTTCAATGCTATTTAGCTTTTTTTTTAAAAAAAAAAAAAGTCCCTGTTTTTCTATATCGGATATCTAGGAATTAACGCATTGCAGAAAAGAGCTCTAAATAAAAAATAAAAAAGTGTGTTATATGAAAATTAAGAATTTATATTTTTTCAAAATATAGTTTTGACAAATATTTATTTTTATAAATACTATAAATCAAAATTTAAAAAACATAACTTTCTTTCTAGAGTTTTTTTTTTAAATACATAGATGAGAAATACTCTAAATTGAAAAAAAAAAAAGAAGACTTTTTTGAGAAAAATCTATTTAATTTGAAATTACTCAGTAAAAAATAGCCCGTTTCCGACATTTCAATGGATATACAATTACCCTTCTTATCATTTTTCTTTTTAGGGACAATGCATTTTTCTCTTAAAGATTTTCAGATGTTTTTCGTAGTTAAAAAAATACCCATTTTTTATTTTTAATCAATTAAAGATTTTAAAAAGTAAGGTAAAGATTTTTTTTTTTTTTTTTTTTAATTCAAAATCAGACTGGTTTCGAAGGTATTGAGAAAATATTTTCAATATTACGAAAACAAAAAAAAAAATCTTTTTTCCAAAGATCTTAAAATTCTAAAATTACCGATGTATGGTATGCTCAGTAGTGTACTCTTACACCCATGGTAAGAAAATTAAGAATTCGAAGTCGTATGCTAATTCAAATCCCACAGAACACTTTTTGGGTTTACCTTGGCTGATGTGTTAAAAGAAAAATTTACTCTTTCTGAAAAATATAGCTGATAAAAATAGATTGAATAAATGCAATGGAGGAAACCAAGAAGTTTTACTGATACATATTACAGGCATGCCAAGAAGTCTTTGTTCAGCACTTCAAGCAAAAAGATGCTTTAGAACTAAAATTTGATAAAAACAATCGCTCTGTGAATTGATCTATTAGGAATAATAATTGTGAGGAAAAAGAAAAATTTTCTGCCCAAGAGTCATTTCACAATAAATTAAGTAACAAATAAAAAAATAATTTAAACAAATAGAAGCTTCGCTTCAATATATTATATATATAAAAGCATTAGTTATTATGGAATATAATACAAAAAATAAAGTCTTCTTTTACGTAAAAATTACTTAACTAAATTAAAAAAGATATGTATTCCTCCCTGACTGGGAAAAACAATAGATCATAGATATGTGTGTCTGTAATGGGTTGCGTGTTACACTTCTTCAGAAATCTTATTTAATAGCGAAAGGACGTTTGAGTTCTTTTTGGATCACACCAGCAGAACGTCTGCTGGTCTTCTGAACCGTTCGTATCACATCCAAATCAACTGTCGATTACTTTTCAATACCGTTCTCAACTTTTTTCTTATTTTGATCAATTTACATTTTAGGATGAAAAGGATCGAATTAATTGAATTAAATTAACAATAAATGATTATTCGAAATTAAAAAAAGTTGACTTTTTTCATTCTACCCATACAAGCGACCAATATTATGTAGCAAAAATGTTCTCCATTACATTTCTAAATAGGAAACTGTCGGTGAATTTTCAATACGAACAACATCAAGAAAGCTAGAGAAAAAAACCACAGCTAATGGTCATATCTATGCCAAAAAAGAGAATTGTTATTTGAAGAAATTTATATTGTTACACCTATCAATGATGGACTTCATGAAAGCAATGTGGGGAAAAATAAAAATAAAAAGAGGAATAATTAATAACAGTCTACCCTTCTGATTTTAATATTTCTTTTAGGGATGCGTCGATTCTGGATTCCAGGGATTCTTAAAAAAATTATCGATTTTCCTAGGAACCGATCGATACCGCTGAAAGCGACAGTTTCAATTATTATTAGTAATTATTATACAGCGAAAAAAAAACTGTTATAAAACACGTTTTTTCAGCTTTAATAACTGAGTAATTATTTATAAACTTTATCACCATTTCTTGATAAAAATTTTTTTAAAAAAATCTCTTTAAAAATCAAGAAATTCTACTGTAAACCAAACGTCAATTTGTTGATATGCATTCAGTACAGGAAAATGAAGAAATAGAATTACAATTTCAAACTAGCGAAACTGAAACACTGACGAAATTAATGCAGCCAAACAATAGCACCATTATATTTTTCTTCTATTCTTTGGGAAATTTTCAGAATATAATTTTTCATTTCATTAAATGTTCATACCAATTCACGAACCCTAATACAAAATTAAAACAACACCCAGAAAATTATTAGTGCAACCAAAATACGTTTTAAACCACTAATTTCTCTCAAAATTGTTTGTTTTCGAATAATCATTGATTTTTAATTTAATTTAATAATTAATTAAAGTAATTTTTTTTTTTTTTTACTGAACGCTCAATTTTCGAAATCGTCATTAAATACATGTTTTTAAGATTTTGTTGATGCAATTTGAAAAAGAGACAAGTATCATTTTCATTGTTTCAGGGACCCAAATTTTGAAAAAGGTACAACTTTTAAATTTTAAAATTACAAGTTTAATATACGGTCAAAAAAAAAAAAAGAAACGATACACGAAAAATAATAGCGTAAAAGTAATAATACTAATAGTAAATTGTTTTTGTAAATGACAATTAAAAACTAGGTCCTTGGTTATAGACTTGCGGTCATTTGTGTACGTACTCCAGTTGTAGACAATCACTGTATATACACAACCTCCACGGTGTCCAAGGTTCTGGTTTTTAAATAGCAAAATTTCATATATTATATTATAAGTAAATATCTATATACTTGTTTTATTAATTTTGTTTTATTTGACATTATATATGCTTTATAATCAACAGAACGGATTTCCACAACTAAACCATGAAACAATATATTTAGCAGTGGAAAAGCCTCCATTCAAAATTAGTCTATTAAAAAGGAGATAAAAAATTTTAAAGAGTACAGAACTGATATTTAGATATTTTTAAGCATCCACTAAACAAAGTTTCGCCGTTTGAAATTATTTTAATTTTCTGGGAAAATTATTTAAAGGGATACATTATTTAAACCATAATTTTTACAAATTTTTATCAATAATAGAAATGGAACACCAGTGTATTGTTCTGATTAATGATTGAATTATTTTAGAATATTTCTATTTAAAACACAGAATCGAGGCATGTAAATGGAAAAGGCTGTGAGTGACAAAAATAAAATAAAAACAATTTAAATTGGAAAATGAATAAATTCCATCCATTACATTGGCGGTTGAACTTATTCATTTTCCAATTAATTTTATTTTTATTATTTTTTTTTTTTTATTTATTTTTTTTTTTTTTTTTTTTTTGTTTTTTTTTTTTGGCACATACAGCCTTACATGGCTCAATTGTCTAAATAATAGAAAATTTTATATATTTAAAAATTATAATCTTCAAAGAAAAAATAAATAAATACCTGTACGAAGACGTTGGGAGGAGAAGAAAAAGGCTGTTGGCTGGAGTGGAAGCGGCGTCGCTCTGCGAAGAGAACCGGCTCGACTCACCTTTCCTCATCACCCCTCCGCTGCTCCCCCCTCTGGTCCAATCCCATCCCAGATTAAAATTGTTTGATATGTCTATCTATAATCTACTGGTTTTACCTATTTACATTTTAGGATTAAAAGTATTAAATCACTTAAATTAACAATCAAATGTTTCAAACGTGACTTTTTTCATTCCAACCAATATAGTTCTTAAACGGTCAGACCTAACCACAAATGTTATAAAGCAAAAATACCCTCCATTAACAAGACCAACAGGTGCATGTCAAAAAAGCTCACACACTTAAAAAATGTGGGAATGTCCAGTCAATGAGTGCTGAAATGTGGGGTGTAGAGTACATGAAATATGCGAATATTTTTAACCTCACGGCTTCGTTAGAAGATAAACATACTAAAAGTGTCTACCCGTTGGTGTTGAGCTAACGGTGGGGGGGGGGGGAGAAGGTCCCAATTTTGGGCTTTTCGATTATATCTCCAAAACGGTAGGGTTGGGCGATAGTCGCTAGTTACTATCCATATATCGATAGGTCATCCCTATCGATAGTGCCGACTCTGTCTCTGTCCAGTGTGGAGTTCTTTTGAAGTTGAATTCGGAATTCCTAGAGCTCAAGGGTTCTCTCAAAGATCAAGCCAAAGGAAAGCAGAAATGCTAGTTTTTCTTTCGGGAAATATGTGGCTCGAATGGAATTGACTCTTGAAATTAACTATTTCGTTATTTTTCTTTTGTGAAGATTTGATTTGTTCATTATTATTGTAACCATGTAAATTTTAAATACCTTATTTAAAATTCAAATAAATTAGCTTTTTTCTCTCATCTTTATGATATAATCTTATAATTTATAATCCAGCAAATTTCAAATAGTTAGTAGATAATTGAATTTAATTAAATTAGTTGAAATTCTTTATTGGATAGCTTTGAAAAAAAAAAAGAAGAAACTATCGAAAAACTATCGATAGCAATCGATAGTTCTCAACCGATGGTATCGACCAATCGATAGTGCTAACTATCGACTATCGCCCAACCCTACAAAACGGTGGACTCTAGAAAATATGTTTCAAGTAAAAATTAAAGCTAATTAAACATATTAAACATTGATTCTGAATAGGAAAGGAGAATTGGAGGAAATGAGAATTGGAGGAAATGAGGAAGACAGCGAAAAATCATCAGAAATATATTGGGGTCGAATAAGACGGACGAAGGATACAGGTTAGGAAGCAGACAAGGGGCTGAAGGAATATCAAATATAATTCACGACATGAAGAAGAGAAGGTTGGGATTCTTTGGACTCATCAAGAGGATGGACAACTCAAGTCTAACTAAACGGATTGTGGAATAAACAGAAAAGATCAAGAATAACGGATATCTGAAGTAAAGAAGATTCTTAGGGAATTCTCATAACAGAGAGAGATATAAAAGATAGAACGCAATTCAGACATAAGGTAGAAAAATATTAAGCCGGTAGAAAGGAAAATGAAAACAGGAACCAAATTGTCGGTGGATAGGAATAAAGCACACAGCGAAAAAAATGAGACATGGAAGACCAAAAAGGCTCAAATGAAGTGAATGCTTTGTGTAGTCCTCAGAGACTCATTCGCATAAAGTAAGTGAAGTAAAGCTAACTAAATTTCCTACAAAATTGATTCTATACATATTTGTCGAAATTCCAACGGTTTTCGAGACATACCTCATTGAAAATCGATAATTATAGTAACAAAATAATTTTTACCTCACTTTTGATCAAGCATTTGTTTCTAGTGCCTTCCACAATTTCTCAGAACAAACGTCAGCATTAAAGTTGTAGAGCATTAAATTTACTTCAATTCCATATACACGTCTCTGCCACTAGAAGCAAATGTTTGACTAAAAGTGAGGTAACAATTATTTTTTTATTTTATTTTTTTATCTCGAAAACCTTTGAAAGTTCGACAAATATGTATGGTGTCAGTTTTATAGGAAATTTAATCAGCTTTAATTTTTACTTAAAACATATTTTTCTTTTCGATATTGATGTGTCTTTTGTCTAGATGCCTATAAGTTTTTTTTCTTTTCTTTTTTTACCCTCAAAAATGTAACGCTCTAGTTCTGTGGGTTTGCTCTCATCAAAAATTTAATTTTTTCTAATTTTAAGTTTCCTGATCCGAAATTCAATAGAGAATATTTATTGTTATGCATTTGTCGCTGGGACCTACCGTTTAGGGGCTATATTGGTTTGAATGAATAAAGTAACGTTTGAAACCGTTATTTTATCACAACTTTGTTTGTTTCGAATAAGTAATAAAACCTTGTAAAATTGGTTTAACTAAGGGGATTTTTTAAATGTTTAGTATTTTTAAAGGAACTTTTCCTATTTTATGTAGGTTGGCTACGAAATATGTTACCACTGTTTCCACTTCGATGCCAATAGAGTGAATATTTCCTACAGCAGGGTGACCCACCACTCACAAGAAATAAATTAAATGTAAAATGTTTTGAAAGTTTAATTTTCCTACAATCCATTGATAACGATTTGTTGGAGTTAAATTGGAGACCTCATAATAATGATATATGACTAAATATATGTACCTCCGATGTATCCATGGGTCTATCATTAATGCAAATACCTAGTGCCTGCTGTTTAGTTCAAACTACTTTAAAATTTTAAACATTTGAAATAGTTGTGAAAAAAATTAAGGTAGCGGCATCGAACAAATGCTCCACCTCTGATCCCACCCAAAATATCTTAATATACCAATATAGAAAACACTAAATTAACTGAATGAAATGAAATGAAAAAATAAACATTATTCTGTACTTACTGTCCCCTAAGAATAATAATAATGCATAGTTATAAGTACTATTTTCTAGCTTTATTATTTACAAATTAAATGCTTCAGTAAAAATGGCTTACATTTTTGACAGGAAAAAAAATTAATTTTTTTTTTTTTTTCCATTTATTGATATTTACAACTGTACAAAATAATATACAACAAGTAAATGTGATGACAGTGAATACAATGGCATGTAAATAACTTGTGAAGAACTACTCACTAGTAGTACTTCAATAAAATCTACACTAAAAGGTCTCTAGGCCATCTTCTTTTCAGACGCCTCGGAGGATTATCAGGGATGGAGGAGGAAGCAAGTTGGGAGACTAGTGGATTGGAGTGGTTATGGGGCTTACTATGGAAGGATAGGTATCTGGTTTGGGCTAAATCAGAAACATATGGAACATTAAGATCTTTATGGATAAGTTTATTGGTCACATAGTAAGGAGCATTGAGGATTTTTCGAAGGATTTTGGATTACAAAGATTGGATACGAGATGAATTGGATGGTTTAGTAGAGCCCCAAAGCTCAACTCCGTACGTCCAAATAGGTCTAATCACTGTCATGTAAATTAAGGTCTAATCACTGTCATGTAAATGAGGCTTTTGTAATTAATTGGGAGCTTTGAACGTTTGTTTAGTAAATGTTGAAGTAGTCTGTAACGACGGGCAGTTTCTTGTCGTTTTAGTCTTGTATGTGGATTCCAAGTAAGACGTTTGTGCAAGTGGAGTCCTAGGTAGCTGATCTGTTCAACAGGGATTAGTGGAATATCATTAAAGGATACTGTAGGACAGGATGTCGTAGGTTTACGACGAAGGGTAAAGGTTATTTGATGGGATTTGTTTGGATTTATTTTAATTCTCCAATTTTGACAACATTCTTGAAGGTTTAGGATATGGGATTGGAGTGTTTGAGAGGCAATAAAGGGATCATTGTTTACTGATAACACACATGTGTCATCAGCGTAAGTGGTAGGATGAGTTGGGATGTCAGCTGTGAATTAAAAATTAAATTAAATTTTAAAAAATATGAAATAATAATATAGTTATATATACATAAAAGAAAGAAAGAAAAATTAAAAAAAAAAGTAATTCTATGTATTTATTTAATTATTTACATATTTGCGGAAAACTGATTGTCTAAAAGGCAGAAAAATAAATTATTTTTAAAAGAAGTTAGGGAAGCTGCTTTTCGAATACAAGTGGATAGGGAATTTCAGGAGGTAGCACGAATGGAGAATTTGTCAAAGGAGGCAGTTTTATTTGAGGGGATATACAGGTTAAAAGGTTGGGATCTAGTGTTTAGGAGGTGGATAGAAGAGCGCAGAGTTAATAGATCAAGAATATAGGAAGGTTTTTGGTTTTTAGAGATTGGAATAGGAAAGTACCTAGAAAGCATTGCCACCGGAATTTAGGAAAAAGCCACCCAAGCTCAGAATATCGGCAACGTGTGACCGCTTCACATTCATCCCGAAGATGAATCTAATAAAACAGTTCATCAATGTTGAAAGTAATGTGACTTCTGATAATCTTTCTCACGTTAGGAAGTAGAAATAACAAATTACTAATATATAAATCACTAAATACGTGTTGAAAGATGTGTTGTCAACTTCTGATAAAGTTTCTCACATTAGGGAACTGGAATTAAACATTATCGAACTTTTGATAAAATTTCTCATTTTCCTTTTCTTTTCTTTGTTTTGTTTCGATAGAAGTGTTTTATTGAATTAGTATTGCAAATATCCTTACCTTTAGACAGTAGATATTATAGATGACAAAGAATCCATTCACACAACATGTACAATGAAAATTTCTCACATTAGAGAATAGAAAATATCAATATGTGTAACATTATAATTTTGAAACTTATGTTAATATCTGTTACATTTGAGAAAACGAAAAAATAAAATATCATTATAAAACACTACAATACTCATTTAAAACTATCGAAGTGGAAGTTTATAGGGGAAGTTATAGGAGAGAGCTATCGAAAAATGTGAAACTCAAAGTGAAGCATCGGAATCGATATGCAAGAGCGATGCGTGTTTGACGAATTTAGTGGTGCAGTGGTTCAATATCGTTCCCTTAATTTGCTAAAACGAGAAAATAAACAGGAATATCATTGTAATGTGGTTGGAATATTTAAAATGACATTTCTTAAAATCATGATATATCGATATTTTCATAGAGCCTCACAAAATCTTCGATAAGGAATATCGATACTTTTTTGTTGATACTCATCCCTAATCATAGGTAACGAAGATATTAAAAGGTAATTAGTAGAATATACTTAAAGAATATTCTATGTACGCAGTAGGCAGGAAAACGTGGTCTACGATGAAAGATCATAAATTTGATTGTTTCTAGTTGTCAAGTGAAATTAGACCAGAAAAGTCACCAGAACAGAGGCAAGAAAGCACAAATATTAATTTTCTCTATGAATTCTAGAACATGCATCTTTAGAGTAATAATCAACATTTTTTTTTTTTTTTTTATTGCAACGGCTTTATTATTCATTGAAGAAATTTTCATCTTAACTCTTCATTCACTTAATTTCAGCCGTCGTTCGATCGAGGTCTTAATAGAGTCTATTTATAGCTTGTAAAAATAGTGATTCATAACTTAATAATAGAAAAAAACAGCTCAACGAGACTATGCACATATATAAACAATTTTTATCTAAAATTTTGTACATTAAAAATTTATTATAATTATTTACACTTCAAATAGGTTTTCATAGTGCCCTAAGATTTTTGCAAACTCATCATGTAGGAAAATCTGTGTAAATTATTCGAGTTTATAAATTATTATATCCTTTAATAATGTTCCATTAATCCCTGTTGAACAGATTTTGTCCTAGAAGATCTAATCAAGATCTTTTATTGAAGTGCTAGTACTTCGTCATAGTAAGAAGTTCTTAACGAGTTGTTTACATGTCATTATATCTGTTTACTCAAGTGTACTTGTTATATATTTTAAACAGTTGTAAATACCAATAAATAATTAAAAGAAAAAAAATCATAATAATTTATTACGGATTTAATTACCATATATTTTAGAACTAGGGTTACATTCACAACTGTTTAAATATTCTTATTTGAGTGAATTATTACAATCACTTGTCAATAACATGTAATGAACCACTCACAAGTAGCACTCCAATAAAATATTCTATATATGAAGTTCTCTCATCCATCTTTTCAGACACCTCGAAGGATTATCGGGAACGGAGTGGGAAGCAAATTGAAATACTAGCGGATTTGAATGTTTGTGGAGCTTACTCTGAAAGGATAAGTATCTGGTTTGAGCAAAATCAGCAACATATAGGTTTATTTGTGACAGAGTAAGAAGCATTAACGATTTTGGATTGCAAGGATTGGATAAGAGATTAATTAGAATGTTTAGTGAAGCCCCAAAGCTCAACTCCGTAGGTCCAAATAGGTCTAATCACAGTCATGTAAATGAATCTTTTGTAATTAATCGGAAGTTTTGAACGTTTGTCTAGTAAATGTCGAAGAAGTCGAAAACGACAAGCAGTTTCCTGTCGTTTTAGTCTTGTATGTGGACAAGGTGTAATTTAATTACTCATTTGAGAATAATAAAATTCGTTAAACTAACTTAAAACTAGTGAAAAATATTATGTAGCTTATTATTATTATTTTTCAAGACTTATATCAATTGATTTCTTTCCTTAATATTCAACCTACCTTCAGCTCGGGGAGGGAGGTATTTTTTAAATCTTATTTTTTATTTTTATTTTTTTATCTTTAAGAAAACTATGAAGTATTAAATTTTATTATTGTATATTCTATAACAAAATATCCTTACATAACTTACAATTCTACCTGAATAAATACTGGATAAGTGTTTGTAATGAGGAGATTTCACTTCACAGAGAGTATTTGTATTTTTGAGGATTATTAGATTTTCAATTCCAACGATTCTTGAGAAAATAATCTGTATCGAGATTCGATGATCCTCAATCGATTCTTAGGAATTTATCAACACCACTCGAGTTGGTTATATCTTTGGGATAGCTAATCACGTAATTTCTTTTCATCGAATTTCGCTTAAAAAAAAAAACAACTCAATTTCTCCCTGACTATCTATAATTTACTGATTTTAATTTTACTACTTCTAATAAGGAAACTGTCGACAAATGCTCGATCCAGCAACACTAACAGAGCTAGTACGCGTCAAAATATTACAATTTTGAGGTTGAAAAAAACATTACAAAAAAGTAGACAAAATCCTTCGAAAAATCCTTAATACTTTGTTACAAATAAACTTATCCATAAAGATCTTAATGTCCCATATATTGCTGATTTAGCCCAAACCAGATACCTATCCTTTCACAGTAAACTTCATAACCACACAAATCCACTATTATCTCAACTTGCTTCCCATTCTATTCCCGATAACCCTCCGAGGCGTCTGAAAAGAAGATGGTATAGAGACCTTCTAGTGTAAAAAAAAATTTTTTTTTAGGGTTACTAATGAGTAGTTCTTTTCAAGTTTCGCATGTTATTGTAATCATAATCAACTCTTTTACTAGATTTATATATTTTGTACAGTTGTAAATTTCAATAAATGGATTTTGAAAGTTTTTCTGCCAACTTTGTACATAGAATATTCTTTAAGTATATTCTACTAATTATCTTTTAATATATTCGTTACCTATGATTAGGGATGATTATCAATAGAAGAGTATTGATATTCCATATCGAAGATTTTGTGAGGCTCTAAGAAAATATCGGTATATCATGATTTTTTTATTTTATTTTATTTTTTACAAGACAAAAACTACAAGAAACTGCCGGTCGTTACAGTCTACTTCAACATTTACTAAACAAACATTCAAAGCTCCCAATTAATTACAAAAGACTCATATACATGACTGTGATTATACCTATTTGGACGTACAGAGTTGAGCTTTGGGGCTCCACTGAACCATCCAATTCATCTCGTATCCAATCCTTCCAATCCAAAATCCTTCGAAAAATCCTTAATACTTTGTTACAAATAAACTTATCCATAAAGATCTTAATGTCCCATATATTGCTGATTTAGCCCAAAACAGATACCTATCCTTTCACAGTAAACTTCATAACCACACAAATCCACTAGTATCTCAACTTGCTTCCCATTCTATTCCCGATAACCCTCCGAGGCGTCTGAAAAGAAGATCGCCTAGAGACCTTCTAGTGTAAAAAATTTTTTTTGAGGGCTACTGATGAGTAGCTCTTTTCAAGTTTCGCATGTTATTGTAATCATAATCAACTCATTTACTAGATGTATATATTTTGTACAGTTGTAAATTTCAATAAATGTATATAAAAAAAAAAATAATTTCGAAAGATTTTACATTTATAAATTAAAATTATATTGTAACTCCACTAAACAAACTTTCAATTAAAATTATAAGTAAATCTGTGGTTGTACTGGCATTTACCGTCAAGTAGGTAAACCAATAAAGTAGCAGAGTAACCCCCCCCCCCCTCATGTGTTGACTCTAGTAACCCTAATTCCAACGAGTAAAATTTAGAAAAACGTTTATTTCATTAATTTAAAATTATTAGATTAATAAATAACATAGTATGGATTCAATAAATTATACTCGGTTTGAAAGATGTCACTGAATATTTTTACAAACCTAGGGACATGAAGTAGGAGATCTCAGATTTATATTATGGAGAACTTGTATATTTTTTTCCTCTTGTTAATGCTCAGAGTATGATTTCGAAAAAACAATAAGAACGTTTGAATCCGGTTTCAAATGGGAATTCCTCAAGCAAGGATGCATTATTAAGCTTAACTCTGAGTAAGCTAGCTGGTGTGATTCACGTAAACGTCCATCCATGAAGCATTACCGCCTAGCGGAAGAGACTTTCGTTGGCGACTCAGTAGATTTCTCGGCAAAACCATTTTTATTTCTTTATTTATCCATTTATTGAAATTTACAATGCATATTTATTTAAAAAATTCATCCAGTAAATGTGATAATAGCGTTCATAATAACATAACATTTGCTTATGAAGCAACCACCCACTAGTAGAACTTCCATAAATAACTGTATGAGAAGGTCCAGAGGCCATCTTCTTTCCTCGGAGGGGAATCGGGAATAGAATGGGAAGCAAGTTTAGATATTAGTGGATTTGAACGGTTATGGAGTTTACAATGAAAGGATAGGAATCAAACAACTAAATGAAATAAAAAAATAAAATTATATCTATGAAGATAAATTACAACAAACAGTGAACATTTTAGATTAAAAAATTTCGATAAATTAAAAGATCTTACTGGAAACAAGCCAATCATCCAGAAAATGGACACAAGAGGAGTCACTACATTTTTAAAGAAAGAGTGGTTTCATTGCTGTAAAACCATTTGATTATTTCGAACAAAACTTTTAAAGACTCTCAAAACAGCTCCCATCGTTTCAAGGTACTTAATAAAATATAGTTTTTGGTATTATAAGGATTTATACGTTTTCTAAAATCATTTAAAAAAATAAAAACTTTTATTCGTAATCATCTTACAATTATTAAACCAAATCAATAATAATTATTATTTGATTTAAACATTTCTGCTAACAATAAGGGAAGAACGACGTCTTAAAGTTTGAAAATAAAATACTGCGTATAATATTGAGTCCGAAAAAGGATGAGCGTACGGGAGAATTTGGAAGGCTCCATAATACCGAATTGCGGGGGCTTTATCAGATAAATATCGTTGAGGTAATAGCAGCGTGACGGTTAAAATGGGCATGTAAAGCCGGATTTAATAATGACCAAATTATTTTTCGAACCGTTGGATAAACGTTTGAGGAGTAGACCGAGACCTAGATGTGGGGATTGCGTCAGGCCCGATCTTGTGGATTTGGGTTTAGATGGGGTGGGTTGGAGGGAGGTCTGTGGTCGAACGTTAGTGGTGTCAACATCGGTTCGGTATGCCTTTATTTAAAAAAAAATCAGGATCCAAGTTTGTTGGCCAGCACCCTAAAAACTGCTTACTGCTTTGAAATCCATGTTTTTTTAAAGCACATTTTTCACTTTAACTCCAAAACTATTTGTCCGATCTGAAACTTCTTTTTTTCAACTGAAATCTAGTTAAATTTACTATCAGGCACTATATATGAAATTTTGATAAAACCTTATAATACACCCGAGCCAGCCCAGTGAAAATGTCAAAATCGTCATATTTTACCAAAACATACATATTTAGAGTGCTTGCTTGGCATCGTGGTAATGAACATCATGTAATATATGATATAATAATATACGAGCATCGTGCTAATGACAAGATCGGCTAATAGGATTATTAGGACTTATATAATAAATGAATATGATTATCATATTAATATATATATTTTTTCGTTTCATCCGACTTTCGGTACGTTGGACCGATCACTTCTGAACGCTCTGTGCCTTTCTTTTAGCCCAGTATTGCTTCAATTTTTCTGATCTTGCTTTCCTCTCCTCTTCGGAGATTTGCATTGTTCGTTTCGTTTTGATTGGAACCTCTCTTTTTTTTTCTTTGGTTGCTATGTTAGCACTTTTATCTGTGAGCATATTTTCTGTGATACGGAGTTCGTTTAAGTGCTTCTCTGTTTCCTTAAACCAATTTGGTTTGGTCTTATTGTTGCGGAAGTAACCAAAAATTTTTCTGGTTAGTCTATTTGGGTTCATTTTGAGGATATTATTTTACAAAATACTAATTAAATAAAGACGACTAGGTTTAGACCTTTTCCTTAAAGGTCTGATAAGATCTGAAAATTTTATAAGCATACTTGTTATGACATACATCACTCACAATAGACTATTTATTTTTCAGAATAGGTACAATAAAATTAAAATTTATATTTAAAAATAATAATAAATCCGCTGATAAAATATTAACAATAAATAGCTGACACCCCCAGAGGTCAAACCCACCCCGAAGAAATAAATTTTGATGCCATGCTGGAAACACTTAAGGCAAATGTTTGACAAAAAGTGAGGTAATTTTTTTTTTTTTTTCTCGAAAATTATACATTTCCAATAACGTTTATTTTAAAATCCGTTGGAAATTCGACAAATATGTATAGAACTAATTTTATAGGAAATATATTTTTTTTTTCCACATTGCAGTCACCCTGCAATGGGTGCATGTATTTCTACACGTACCATCTCCCGACATAACGCGTATTATCATTAATATTTGTACAAACATGTTCAGTTATATATATTGCAAAAATATTTTAAAATAATATAGAGATTAATATGAAATATAAACAATAATTACTTAATGGTAGTAGAAGTTAATTAATAAATACAATTAAAAATTAAATAAATAAATAAAAAGTGAAGCCAAACAAAATAAGTAAATAAATAAATAAAATAAAATAAAAATAATGTATATAAACAAATAGAGGTAGAATTATATATATATATATATATATATATATATATATATATATATATATATATATATATATATATATATATATATATATATATATAATTTAAAACGAAAATATTCAATTTGTACATCGAACTACTGATGTTTTGTACATTGAACTACTCTTCGAAATTCAATTTATTTAGAAGTGGTGAATAATTCATAAAATTTATTTTTCCACTGAAACCAACATTAAATAGGTTTTTTTTACACAAGAATGGTTGATTTTTTTTTTTTTTTATTCAGGTAAAATATCGTGGATTTTCTTCAGCTCGGAAGCCAATATTAATTAAAGCTGTAAACAATTTTGTAATATTATTTACAAAAGAAATTATTAAAAAAAAGTGTTTTGCTAATTATTTATTTATTATATTATATAAGAAGATTAAGTATTATATAAGGAAAATTAAGCAAAGATATCTCCCAACATTAATTTTATATTTCAAAAATTATATGTATACAACCATATAGGGGACGTCTCATGGCTTTGCCATTATTTCAAGCCCTAAAAACATAGATAAAAAATTAATGAAACTGGATTATGACAATCGTAATAATTATTTTTTTCTTTCCTATTTATATAAATATTATCATACTGTATTACTTCATTGTTAAACAAATTTATTTCGACTAAAAGTCTCGTCAATCACTATCATCAACCAAAACATATTTCTGCAATAATATATAAATTATTTATTATACCTAAGGTTGCAAAATTAATTATTATATGTCTATAGTAATTTAAAAGTATTATATTTACCTTATTTAATAAAATATCTGAAGTACTGCTCTAAAGACATTATAGTGTGATGCCAACTATATAAAAAAATAGGTTGTGGGATATATTTGCTTAATTTTCCTTATATAATATGGTGGTTTGTTAATTTTTTTTTTATTATGTATCGTCATTTTAATCCATTTCAGTTATTTTCAATGGATAGTCAAGTCGTCTATATTATTTTCTAAATGTTTACAATGATCATTGATTAATTAGATACAGTAGAATCTCCGCTGAAAACCAGTGAGTAAGCTAAACATTTTTTTTTAATTTTACATAATTACAACTAATTTTTTTTTTTTTTAAATCTATGTTATTGGCTGTTTTCAAATGAATAAAAAAATAATATACAACTATACAATTGATAAAATATAAGACAAACAACAAAACGAAATAAAAATATTCAAATGAGCCCATAATCCGTCAAACTTTTGTTGTTCATCTTCTATTTCAATAATCTCTCCGTCTGAAACATATTACATACATTAAAAACAATGTTTATTCTGATTTTTCGTTTATTTTTCCCTAACCTCTATAATCCGAACACCTTCTAGCAACAATTAATTCGGATTAGCGAGATTTCACTGTATTAATTATTTTCAATATCTAAGAATCTCAAACGTTTAATATAATTTAAAATTTTCTGTGGAGAGATTTATCAGGTTCTCTTTTGAATAGCAGTCTGATATGAAATGTTATTACGCAATTATCATGTTAAACTATTATTGAAGAAAATAGATTTTTGATATATTTTTTTCTTGGTACACCCAATAAAAGATGAGAAAGCAGGCAGTATATTTTTTTTATGTAGTTATAACACATAAGAGAAATATTAAAAAATATGAAGTCAAAGTTGTTATTCCAGTTAACGACTGGTTCCCTGTTCATCCGACCGTTAACTTTATATTTAAATTAATTAAAAAGAATAAAATGAGAAAAACGTAAGAAAAATACGGCCTAGCGTAGCGTAACATATACCGATACAATGATAGTACAGTTACCGTGCCATAGATAGATACTGCATTGCTCAAGTCACAATTAGGTAATAATTGCTGGCAATATCCAACAAAAAACGGATATAGACTTCTTTTATTTTACTACAAGGCCAGAGACAAACTCTAACAACGGTGATATAATGGTTTCTAGAAGGAATATATTCATGTTTCAAAGCTATGAAACAAAGAAGGTCGCATTGTAGCCTAGTAAAATTTTCTGAAATTCCCTTCCATCAAAAAGGGTAGTTCTGATTATTTTGATATGCTGTATGATTTGGTTGGCTATTTAAAAATCGCATTATTATTGTTATTATTTTCATAGACTAAATTTTCAACATAATTTGTTAGAATTGGTTTTTGTAGACCCAGTACTTACCAAGGTACAGCAGTTCAAATTCAGCTTGCCTCTAGATTTGGTACAAGATTTGTTTTATTTTTATGTTTGCATGTTTGTATTAGTATTGTTTTTTAAATCAGAGTGATTAAACACCACTTAGTGAAATGATCCTTAATATTATAAAAAAATACAGCTCATTAACAATGGAAACAAGCAAAATTGACTACGGAATCACAGATAGAGACAGAAGAATTGGCAGGGATACAACACTCCTTGGTACTACTTCACTGATAGAGTCTCAAGTTTATTGCAGTTACTTTAAATTGTAAATATAATATTGAAAATAAATGAAAATATAAGTAGTTTTTATTGAATTTTCAGATTTAAAGGAAGAAATCTTAAGCAATCCCAAAATCTTGGTCATTGATTTGTTTTTATAAGTCCAGTCTTTAAAAGGTTGGATGAACTTGCTTAAAGAAACAAGATCAAAGGTTTTAAAACTAACAGATACTTCTGTAGTCCTATAACAGGAATTAAATTATCTACTACAGAAAAAAAAAAACTTAAGGAATTATTTAATGTACCTGCAAAAAATGAAAGATGTAACTGTGACATATTGAATAGCACAATAGCCATTTTAAATGAAGCTAATAAACAACTAGACATAAATGGATTTCATCACAGATGGACAGAGGTGACAATCAGCCCATTACTATAAATTAAATTCCAATTTTTAAAAAATGGTTTCAATATAGGCAAGAACTAAATAAAAAGAAGCTTAGGCTTCAATATTGATATTATACCAAAAAAAGGATATAGGCAACTATTTTAAGAAGCATTGCCTTTAATTAGGCAATATTTTACACAAGCTCCTTTTTCTTTAGCTCAACCATCACCACGGCATTCCATCCTTCCTCATATCAGACAAGCAAAATTCCTTAAAACCTCTATTTTCAGTACCTCATTCTTATCCAAACTGAAGCTTTGTAACTATTTACCTACTGAATTAAATTATATCATGTTCCTGCATTTCTTGAGTTCTATCAATAACTATTTTTATAATTTAAATTTCACTTAATAAAATTTTTTCTTACTTTGTATATAACATTTAAATATGTACTTATATTATATGTTTTGCACTAAATTAAGCATTTTACAATAGGGATTTGTTTTTTATATCATTTGTGGAGTGTTCTCTTATTTTTCTCTATCTTGTCTATATCTTTATTCAGTATTTATGTGTATATTATCTAAATTTTTTTTTTTTTTTTTTTTTTTTCATTTCTGTACTTATATGCTAATCTTAAGGGACTTTGTCCCAGATTAAATTAATTTTCCAATTCAATGTAGAAAAAACAAATGCAAGATACGAAATGGAGAAAATTACACATTAATTACATTAAAATATATAAGATTTTTAATCCTAGGGGCTATATTCTGTTAAGTGAAAATAAATAACACTAATCATTCACCAATTTTTTTCTTGTTGCTATCCCACAGTAATTCTAGAAAACATTTATTATCTACGAATTCCATCATAACAAGACAGATCAAAATTTAAATGTACCTGAAATTGATTGAATATGGTTATGCAGAATCTACCTCCTCCTTTAATAAACCAGTAAAACTTTAAAAATGTAATGTCAGATTTATATCCAACGAACTATATTTTCAGTGAATAAGTTTGACTTCATTCCTTCATTATTATTGAATAATGAAGGATAGAGGTTTGATTATAAGCTAGAAAAAGAGTGAATTAATGGTTACTGGAAGGAACTGCATTAAAAAAAGTAGATCAGTTTACATATTTAGGTTCAGTAATATCAAGTGATGGTAAAATGGAACAGGAAAAAACAAATAGAATAGGCAAAGGAGCAAGATTTTTCCAAAGTATCAAACACTTACTGTGAAATAATGATATAACAAAGAGAGTAAAAGTTACCATGTTTAAATTCTATTTTAGTCCAATAGTTACCTACAGATCAGAAACATGGAACATTACAGAAAAAAAATGGAGCAGGGTGCAAGCCAGTGAGGTGAGATTTATAAGAGCAATTAAGGGGAAAATGAAGAGAGATAGAATAAGGAATGAGGAGTTGAGGAGAGGGGGAATTGTTGAGAATAGTTTGAGAGAAAGAGTAGAGAAGACAAGGTTAAGGTGGTTTGGCCATATGAAAAGAATGAAGGAGGATAGGCTACCTCAGAAAATGGAAGAATAAATTTTAATTGGAAGAAGGCCAAGAGGAAGATCAAGAAAACGATGGGCTGATGATATGAGAAGAAATGTAAAAAGATGAGGAATGCAGTGGCGGACAGTACAAGAAGAGATATGGAAAGATCGTCTCTGTTGGAGAGGTTTAGGAAAGATCGTCCCTGTTGGAGAGGCTTAGCAAACATCCAGACCCAGCAGTAATTGGAACGGAAGAGGATATGTATGTTTGTATATAAGTTTAACTTATTTCTTTTTGTAGTAGCTCAAACTCACAACACTCTTATCAAAACAATTAATCCAACTCTTGGAAAACTTGATAGCTGAAAAACACAAAGAATCTGGATTGGTCAGTTATCTTTGCAAAGTGGATTCTAGAAAACAATCTGATTGCTTGTACTCACAGTCTCTGGTTTATGTTATAGCCATTTAATCTAACTATTATCTCTTTGGAACTATGTTTTTTTTTTTGTTTTGTTTTTTTGGCGCAACAGACGCATGAAGCTGTCCTTGGCCTGCTCCACAGCCGTCCTCCAGTCGTCCCGATCAGCTGCTCACCTTAAATATGTTTTAGAAACTTATAAGTCCTCAGAGACGCCATCGAACCATCTTCTCTTCGGTCTTCCACGAGGTCTCACTCCATCCGGTCTATCCCAGAACAATTTTCGGCATGTTCTGTTCTCACCCATCCGGTATACATGCCCCATCCATTTTAGCCGTTGAACTCTTATGTATATCATCAATGGCAAGTCACCATACAAATCGTATAGCTCCCGGTTCTTCCTTCGCCGCCACATACCGTTATCCTTTATCGGACCAAATATACGCCTCAGTACTTTCCTTTCGAAACTATGTATCCACCCAAAAATAGAAATTCAACAATCCACTTTAAGTGAGGGTGCCATCTACTTAAAATGAAGTCTTTAAAAATCAAAATAATCGTGATTCTAATTGTACTTATTGTTTATTATCATTATAAATACATGTACCGCATGCATATAATGCAGCTCTGTAGTCCTTTATATCTTTTATTGATATATGCTCGAGTTCCCAATAGTTCCCTTGTCTTATATCTCGTTTTCATTCTTATTAATTCAATAATCAATAATTTTATTTGATATAACAGTTCTATACAGTTTATCTATAATTAGTGTAGTCCAAAATTTGTTCAGTAAGATATGAATATTTTTTTTCAGAAATGAAAACAAAGGGAATAGGGTAAAACAAAGCTGTTCAGATGAATAAGAAGTTCCAGCTCATGATTTAGCAATTTCAAGCAGCTTGTTGTTAGAGGAGGTGATGTCAGTAAACATTTTTGAATAATTAATTAATGATTCAGGCTTTGAACAACTCATTAATGAGCATATCTTACTGAGTGCATTAGTATTTTATAGAAGGAAAGTGAGGAAGAAGAGGATAATAGGACGAGAACAGAGCCATGATGCAGCTGTAGCATTAACAATCCCATTACATACCTGGAAAAATATGATGTATTATTTTTAGACAAAATATAATTGAAAAATTTCAATATTTAATGAAAAAAAGATGAAAAAATAAACTTGATAAAATAATGTTCACTAATTTACACTATAATTTTTAAATCATCTACAGTAAATAGAGTTTCTTCAAAAACATTTTAGGGTCAAATTGTGATCTTATTTTCATTCACAGTTCCAATGACACCCAATACTGAGAATAAACAGGAGTTTACTGTACTAAAGAATATTTCAAGACAAATGATCTTTAGAACGTATTACCCTTTGTCCTAAGATTAATTTTTAACTTTATCCAAATAAGTAAGGGATTAAAAAATCCCAAATAAAAATCTATACACACAGTACAAACAAGAGTTAACTCTAAAAATTAACTATACTAACTAAACCCTACAAATCACATTTTCAGAGAAAAAAAAAAATTGGAATTTTGCTGAATTTTTTTCCAGGCATTATAACTTTTTTTTTTTAGATAAATACGCAAGAATTGTTTTCATTCTAATAAAACATATACATAAAAAAAAAAAAATACAATATACGTAAGTTTGAGATTTTTATCTCCAGTCCCATCAGAGCTACCTACTGAATGACAAAATGTTGGATTTAAAAAAAAAACAAAAAAAAAACAGGATTTACTGAAAATTCATAAAGCTTTTAGGGTTTTCATAAAACAATTAATACTGTTGCTGGTTATACTGCTAACATTTCATATTTCCTGTGATTTTCATATATAATACGAAATGATAGGTAAATAAACTACTAAACCTTTATTTTTTTTTTCCACAAAATCATAAAGAAGATGGTTTTTGATTCATCCTTTTAAGACAAATACTTTTAAAATTAAAAATGTTCTTGTAAACCCTTATAATCGCAAAATTAGGCGTGTGCCGCAGAACGAAAATGGTTATCATAAATAAACTGTTTAGACATGGGGGAAACAACCAAAAAAGTTTCATAATTTTTAAAAATGGTCAAGAAACCATCCCTGGATCATTTTAAATGGAATAACCTATTTTTTTTATTTATTTATTTTTTATTTTTTACTATTATTGCTTTGATTGATTGTAAATGTTTGTTTTAAATATTGTTGAATAACATATGTATGAATATGTTAACCAATGAACATGATAACAACATAACCAATGAATAACATATTTATGTAAATAACGTAATAAATCATCGTATCGAAACATAATATTTTCTGGTTTTGATAATATTACTGGTTATAATAATATTACTATTACATTAACACTATAATTAACATATTAATGGAACCAATTAACATAACAAATTCGGTAGGTCCCGTCTTATAAGTCTTCATATCACAAAAAGGACGTAAAACTAAATAAATAAATGTGGCGATTTAATTGTATTTGTTTCTGAAAACTAAATAAATAAATGTAACAAATTAATTGTATTTGTTTCTAACATGTTCAATTTTTATTTTTTTGAAAGCTTAAAATATCATTAAGAATATTAATTTAATAAATGTAATCATCGATAACTAAGGAATTGTATAAACCTTTTATGATTAATTTCGGGCTACACTTTACTGAAATAAATATTTGTTTCAGTTATAATGCCTGAAAAAAAAACAAAAAACAAATTCAGCAAAATTCCAATTTTTTAAAAAAATTTTCAAGCAGAAAAAGAGTCAAATGCAACCTGATTTATTTTATATTTGTTAATATATGTTAGTAGTATAACCACAAATAATATCAACTGTAATATAAAACCCCTAAATTTTTAATGAATTTTCAAAAAATCATGACTCAATGAGTGTTTTAACTGAGGAAAGGCAACAACATTGAGAATGCCAAAGCCAATAACCGCCGAACACTTCCGAATGAACCCGATGACCCCCTCTCCATCCACCTAGTCCACCACCAAAATTGACGGGTAGACTCTAGTATAAATTATAACAGCAAACACATTAAAAAGAACATTTACAAACTGAATGCAAGAAACTGACAGATAATTTTTACGATTAGTCTTCATACAACATCAAACTTAAAGTGAACAACTAATCACTTTTATTCTCTGGCACATGGAATAATTTAAAGCACCAAGCAAAATTTGTTAATTTTTTTTTTAAATCCTCAAGGTTTGACAACATAAATTTTGCAATTAACCATTAAATAAATTATTTTAAAACAAATTAACTTCATTAGTTAGAATATTTGAAATCTCCAATTCTATTAAAACTGTTTAAAAACAATTATTGTGCAAAAATTTAGCATTCTTTAAATATAAATACTTTGTTTAAAAGTTGGCATTTTTCTTTTAATCAGAGTTTTAATTTTTCATGATTTGGGTGCTCCAATATTTACAAATTTATAAAAATAGATAAAAAAAATCCAGTTATAGACAAGGAGTGCCAGTTATGGTCATAGTGAAAAATGAAAAATGAACTAGAACTTAGAAAAAGCTCTATATTTTAATATAACATGGTTTAGCAAAAAAGTAAAAAATATATTAAAAAAAAAACAATACATGATTCACAAACATTTAGTTTGCAATTTGGAATTAATTGATGGTTTAAAAAACTTATCAAAATCAAATTTTTAACCTAACTTCTTGTCGGTTTCTCTATAAGCAATGAAGACATACAAAATGGTCTTCATCCACACGGTCAAGTAAATAGATTAAAGGAATTAAACATTTATTTTTTGTAAATTATTTTCTGTCAATATTTCTTTTTAGTTTATTCCTTTAAAACAGTGGCTACAAAATTACAGAATATATTAACCAGTAATGGTCATTTAAGAGGTGTAATGTCAACCATGACTAAAACAAATGAAGGATGTCGTATTCAAGTTTTACAATATAGTTTACAATATAAGTAAAATTAATTTTTCAGCCGAAAGAACACTTGTTTAACCAAAATAAAATTGAAATGGGAAGGGATGACTGTAACATCAAATATTACTAAACCAGCTAGGTCAGTTCAAAATGTTAATTCAACACAACGGAGCCTGCCTATATGTAGGAGGCATTATAGGATAATATATTTAATTCTAACTGAAAAAGGATGGGAGAGATTCACTAGTAAATGAATCTTAAACACTTTTCAGAAACATTTCACCAACGACATCTTAAAATAAAGTAGTTTCTTATAATTGTGAAAATTATATAAGCAAGTCTACAACAGGTCAGATGAAGATAACTATTATATTACTTGATAAACTAACATCATAGTCAGTGTTAGAATCCCAAATAGCTCATCCCAATCATACATGTTAATACTTTTATCTCCAGATTTCAAATATAATGATGCAGTTGAAAGTTCAACATAAAAAAATAAAATAAATAAATAAACAGGTTTATATTTTGTTGGAAAAAAATATGAAAACATCATGTATCTCAGAAAGCACTTCTACCCAAAAATCATTGAATTACATTGGATATTGTTTATAACAACCTCTAAGGGACCAGGCATATACTCAGTCACTATAGCCGGTTGTTATATCCAATCATACTACCTATATCAAGTAAATATGTAAATGTGAAACAGGAACTTTGTAAAATCAATCACATACACATACATACTTACATTTAAGAATAATTTATTATTTAATAATTATATGTACACATCGCACATACGGTTTTAATAATTACCTATATAGCAAAGAATAATAAAGTTGTTTAAAACAGTCAGTTATCCTGGCCAGCTTAGAACATTTGTTAATAAAATATTGATAAGATATTTTAGCATCAATAGCGTCAATACCCCTTTTGATTACATCATTGTGAAGTTCATTGTTCACAAATAAAAACTTTTATAGAGTATGAATTGAGTCCTAGGCAGTGTGTCCAGGGTTAGTGTGTAGAGGTAGGGGTGGAAGAGAGAAGAGGGCTTTAAGGTAATAAAATGGCAATGTTTACTAAGCTTGTTTACTTTGAGCTTATTCCCTTTTCAACCACTGTGGTGTTATAATGAATGACTTTAACCTCGAGATCAATGAAAAACAGGTCCCGATGATCGATATGTTGTATAAGTGATGTTACTATACCCTATTCACTGGTATCCAGTGAAATTGATATAAATATAAACACAGGGAGTTGTATAGCTCCTGCTGACTGCTAGTACCGAGAAAGGGAGGTATTTCAGTTATCAAATAGGAAACATCTTAAATGGTTTGCTTATGGGTAATGATTGCTCACAGTGGTTACTATGAAAAAGCTTACATAAGAACTATAAAAATGTTAATGCAATTACTTCGCAGTTGAACATTTAATTTCATAACGAAATTCAGACAGATATTAAATAAGTTGACAAAAACACTCATAGGTTCAAAAAACTTTGTAAGTTATAGAATATTATCAAATAAAAGAAATTTTATTAGTTAACAAAATGGCTAATAACAAATCAGTAGAATAAAATATCAACATTTATCAATTCTAGTAGTTAAAATGAAACTAACATCTAATTCAAACTAATAAGAGAATGATCTTTAATAAAACATTATATTAGTAAAGAAAAAGAGGCAATATAAGGGATACCCAAAATGGACTAAAAAAAAATACAAGATATCAGTAAACCTACTCAAAGAATAGCCTCCCGTATATTTAAAGATGTCCATTTTGATAAAAGACCTTATTATAAAAGAAAAACTTCCAATTAATTTAATATCATTCAACAAACTGACATCATCAGCATACACTTATACACCAGTAAGTAGTAGAAAAAGAGTGTTATATAATATCCTTAGTAAACATTAAAACATTAAACCGATGTTTTAATGATTGTCAAAAAGCGACTTAAAAGAAAAGTATAATGATGTTTAGCTGATGATATTACAAACACTACATTAATTGTGGAAGAGTCAATCAAAGTGAAAATCAACTAATTGTATCTAAACCACAGCATCTACTTATGATTGGTCATTAATTATATATCAACGCCATGAAATTGATGTAGGTTGTGCTGATTAAATCAAGAATCATGAAGATGAAGAAAAAAGGGCTTCACGTAAATAAAAATAAATAATTTTCCAAATAATTTATTCTCTCTTTATTTCCCTCTCTCAACTAATTGGTGCTACAACCCATTACTGAGTCTTGGCCTCCTCCAACATAGTCTGCCATCAGTGAAAAAATTAATACAAATTAACTCACTCTTCACCCATAACATTATTTTCAATAAGGCAGTTTCAATTGTATGAAGTTTTAATAATAAAACCATTATTATTAATATACAATAAGAGAGATTCATAAAATTTAGTACTTAAAATATTTTATAATTTTAAATACAACTTAGGTTTTTGATATAATACCAATAAATAATTAATAAAAATATATTAACAATTAAGTCATCACACATTCCTGCAGTTTAAATTCATGAAAAAAAGGTAGAGTATCATAACCCATTAACTAAAGTCTATATCACATTTGTTGTCTTGGAGTCAGAAATACTATTCAGCAGATTGGCAACATAACTCAGTTATTTGGAGGATACAATTAAAAAAATTAAAAGCAATGCCAATAAAATGCAAGGCTTCAAGATGAATTCAATACCAATCATTCTAAATTATCCAGGAATCACAGTGATGGAAAAAATATCATATTCTTTTTGTATTGTCTTTCATATAATACTGTCTTTAAAGTGAGCCATAATTTTATACTAAGAAATTTTTGTAAAAAAAACAATAAATAAATGCAAACAAGCATTTTGCTCTGATGCGTTTGATTTTGAAAAGCTTCAGTTTTAGAATCTCAATCTGAATTGTTTCAGTAAGCTATTGGCATTAGAGTTGTTTTGTTATTATTTCTTTGGCAATATTAGCTCAATACCAACAAGCTTTAATTTGTTAGATCTGTTTGACAATAAGATGAATGTAATGCGTTATAGGTTACATTTTGAATTTGATTTGAATAGAACCCTTCCGGGCAAGGTTCACAATTACAGTAGTAGTGAATATAAATATCCTTCTCAGAAGAGTATCAGCAGCTTCTATGAAGAGTTAATATAGATCATTTGTTAATGTATTACATTTTTCCTGATTATTGGAGATTAACTGTTCATTTTCTGTCCAAAATGAAGTATTCTGATTAGTCTTCATAATATCTTCCTTATTTACATATCAGATTTGAACTTTGGTTCTACTACCTTTTATTATTTGTGATTCGTTTTTTTTCTAGTGATTAACTAAGTGAATTAAATAAGAAATCAACTGAAAGACTTAATCATGATATTAAGTTCTCAGCCCTCATTTTCACATCTTTATGAATTGGAAAATGAAACATGTTTCATCTGGCAATATTCTGGTTTAGGTTGTCAATTATCCATTAGAACCAAAGTTCAAATCTAGTAAAAGAGTAAGTGAAAGACTTTTGAAATGTTATGTCCAGATCAGCCAATGAAGCTGGGAATATTATGGTCTCAGAACACGATGATTTGAATGTCAACCTTGAATTTTAGATTTTATGAGAAAAAGTTATTTTCATAAAAGACAAGCACTAAACGGTATATAACAACTTTCTCACTGCATTATCACCTTAGGCTGCTAAATTAAAATAAAAAATAAAATAAATAAATAAAAAAAATATATATATGAAAAAAAGTGGGACAAAATGGATTCATATTTTAGATAATCAGTTTGACAGCTCATTGTGGCCATAAAATCAGGAAAATTTCCATTGTATGACTCAAATTGTGCTATCCATTGTTGACTGTATTTCGTTAAAAGTAAGCATATTCTTTAAGAATATTTAAAGTCACTATTAAGTAATTAAATTTTAGCACACACAATTTTACAACCAAAGTAAATTATTTAACTAGTAATTTAAACTATAAATTCATGTCACACCATTATTTTAACATGGTATATGTTTTTACAGGGATTAACTCGGTTTTGTGTAACCATCCGTCCGCTAACACTCATAACAATAATTTTGTTTTAACTCATTAAAGAAAAAAATAATATTACAAATTAATATTAATATTTCTAATATTAAATTCTTGCTTCAAGGTCAAACTAGAGTCTAATGTGAATTAATATTATTATTAATAGACACAGTCAAATCGATGGGCAAAATTAAAAAGGACCTAATGTTTGCAGGAATTACTAAAAAGTTAACCTGGACTGAGAAATTTTTAGAATGAAAATCCAGCTGGAAAATTGACCAAGAAGAAGCACCAAAGAAAAAGACTGGATAGATGAAAGAAAGGAGGCCCATAGCAAGAGTATGAAGGAAATATGGGCACAGAGGAAGGTAAAGAAATGCATGTAGTACAGTACTTGGTGTAGTCCCGATTGGGCTCATTCGCACTTAATAATAATAATTATTATTAATAAAAATATAATATTAACATAATTAAATGATTGTACATACTAATGTAAACTTATACCTATTCGAAAAGCATCTACCATGTGTCCTTGCTTTGATCCTAAATCTAAACTGAGATAATATAGTGGTCTGGGGTTGTCCCCCAGAAGTCATATGACCAAGATAAACACAGATCACAGGCCACAAATTTTGAGGCAACAGTCAATTAACCATCAATTGAATGCTTCGAGATCGTTTTTTATATGACTTTTTAACCATATTTTTATATTGACTCGCTTTATAAATTATAACCAACTCCATGCAGAGAGACAATACGAAGGAAGAAGAAGAAATATTATAACTTGGACTTCACAGCTAATAAAACAAAAATGTAGTAAAAAATAAAAAGTAATTTCGAAACATTTACTGCACAACTCTTATGATTATAAAATTGCTAATCTTAAAAAATATATATATATATTTGATTTTATTATTAATTATATTTTTCAATTACTATAAAAAATTGATTTCTGTGAGAACAAAAGCAGTGCAATGAGAAAGTTTATTAGTACCAATAGCACTGTAATACAATTTTGAGTTTTCATTATTTCTGAAGTTGTATTAACTGGAGTAATAATAATTGCTTAATCACAAGTCTTGTTAATGCCATCCTGATTAGTAACTATTAATTATTATAGTTGATATAAGTTGGTTCTCTTGATTTTAGGCATCATTTCTCTAATATGTTAATATATGCCCTCCAATATATGCCTGAAGATGGGAAGAAAATCCCGAGACATGTAGCTGATTGTATATCTTCATTATATATTGAAGAAATAAATTTCCAGAATCTAGAGAATCAACTTAAGTCTTCTATAATAATTAATAATGTTTCAATCAATTGAAAAATTTCCCAAAGAAATGACTATTATTATAAATGGCATACAATTATGAAGATCAATTTTATGCCAGAAGATGTGATGTACATTCTGAAACATGTAGCTGAGCTAGCCTTATACATAGTATATACGAACAATAAATGCCTATAATCTGGAGAATTCCAATAATTTATCAATTAGAACAAAAAAAAAAAAAAAAAAAAAAAAAAAAAAAAAAAAAAAAAAAAAAAAAGAAATCAGTGTAATAAAACAGTATATAATTTCACCATGATGTGTAAGAATGTCCAAATGCTGCCCTGCGCAGACGATGGTTGATGAAAACAAGTATTCAGTTCTCATATCGTCAAATTACCTGCACTTAAATAATATATCATTACTTGCATCATTCAAAAATATTAGTCCATAGTGAAAAGGGAATGAATTATTAAAATTTGAATTAAGAATGTATGTATTATTAATTTAGGAGATGGAAAGAAATAAAACTTAAATTAAAAATAAATAAATCAAATATAATAAATTAAAAACAATTTATTTCACTACTTAGTCTTAATATTTATGCTGACAATTGTTACACACTAGTAATAAAATATCTTACACCTTCTTTTCATTCTCAAATAAAAACTTTGCATAACTCTCAGCCTGAGATAGATCATTTCTGATTTTCCAGGGTCTGTAAACAATCCGATAACCTAAAATAACTCCTAGGATTCCGCTGGCAATTGCTGCTGATTTCAGCAATAAGCCATACTTCTTGTTTGTCATCTTGAAGATGATGAATCCTGAAATATTCATGAAATTTATATGAAATATATGAAAATGTGGTCAGATAGAAAATATATAACCCATATATATATATATATATATATATATATATATATATATATATATATATATATATATATATATATATATACATATAAGTGTTTATATCATCTACATTTAACAATAATTTGAAGTTTAAAATTATTCCTAGTTACAAATAAAATTTTCTAAATATTGTTAAATTGAAAAATAAATCCACTAATTATAAAACAAAATGTAGAAAATGAGAATAAAATAAATGTACCAGTTGTGAACATGTTAAAGGAAAGTTTCATTATTTTTCCTGAGCTAAAGATTCTCCTATGTACTTCAGATATATATTAATTATCCAGTTTAACTAACAACAATTTACCTTTGAATTCCGGTCGAATAAATAGTCAATTGAAAGTGAACTATATTTCTTCTTGGTTTTTTTAATCAACATTATATTTAGACTAATAGTGGACATTAGGAATCTATAAAATTTAATTCACTCTAAAATGTTTCAATATATTTTTTACAATCCTGACTTATCCTCAAAAACAGTAAACTATGTACCTACTTCCTATACAAAGTTTAAAATTCAATAAGGTTAAATCCCATACCTTTAATCACCAGCATGGGGGTTCATGATACATACTTATATACCAGCATGATATATACTTATATTTACTGTCAGTTTGAAGCTGATTCAAAGCCTAGCAATCTTATTATAACTAAAATCTTATTGCTATTATAACCCACCACTGGGGCAACGCCCACTACCAGTAAATAACACAAGGTGTCATCAAAAGAATATCGGAGTTTTGAAAAATCGTAGCTCAGGTAGTTTTGAATGTAGCGCGGTGAAATTGAGTTTGAATGAAAGAGGGAAACCTATAGTTTTGCTTGGCACCGCTAGATCTCGCTAGTAACGGTTTTATCAGTAATCATAGCGATGCGGCAACAAAAGGCGTTACGCGTTTTGAGATTTGTAAAGAGTGAATCAATTATCCGTGTTGCACGGGAGTTTATACGTCAATATGGTGCAAATCCTACATCTGATAACAATATCTGTAGATGGTATAGACAGTTTTGTGATACCGGTTGTTTGTGTACCTGAAAAAGCTCTGGCCAGCTTCCAGTTTCAGATGAAAACACTGAGCACACCAGAGAAAGTTTTGGCAGTAACCCTTATAAGTCAGTACTTTTATTTCCATATTTTTTAAGTTGATTACTTTTGTGAATATAGAATTTTAAAACTCCGATATTCTTTTGTAGACACCCTGTATATCATAGCCCACAAACTTCCAATATTACATACATAGTGTTAATCAAATTAGTAGAGATGAAATTCACCTCAAATTCAATGCGTTGTCGATTTCCATGTGTTAAAACATATAAAGGGTTACACAACCAAAATATGCCAATACTCTAATACTTAAGCATAGACTTAAAAGAAGGGAGGAATAACTATCCATTACTAGTGCTTCAACCTCTTCTCCTGCATAAAATACCTTATCATGAGCTGTATCAGGCTTTAACTTTTCATCGATATTTTTCCATTATTAGGTTATACCTTTCTCTTCTTTAATTATTGAAATTCACTGATGAGGCCACATCTCCAATAAAAGGACCCTTTGGGGAGGTTGTCTGTTCAGTGAACATAGCAAGTTGAAGTCCACCGCTATGATCAGCCTAAAGCAGTAATAAGTCCATAGCATGTACTACATAAAATTAACAGTGGAACCACTGAAATATAAAAAAGATAAGTAACTGTTGTACAATATTGAAAACAAGGTCAATGAGGCTTCCCAGGCTACTAACATAAATTCTAATTTTTACAAATTATTCAAATTATAAATAGTGATTGTGTCACGTTGGTTCGGCTTTTGGCTGGAGAACTAGTAATGGATAGTTACCAAACGGGGATATGAAACGTAGGCACACAGGTCCTTAGACAGCAAAGTATGAATCAACAAAATCAAATAAATATAAAATGACTAGTTGGCCTCTAGCAATGATACTATACTAATATGTATTCTTGGTTGTTAACTAATTTTTAGTTAATATAAGTATTTCAGTGATAATATTTGTGATAGTGGTTAAATTTCATAAGTGCAATAAAACATGGACTTAATTGAATCAGGAAAATAGAAATCATGCAAAATGAAAATTTGTTCTTATGTAAAACAGTTTATTTTTAGATCTAGGAATCTTATTTTTTTAAATATTACTTAATGCTTGCTATAGTGGGATAATTAACTTCATTACACCTATTTTTATGCAGTGTATATTGAATGTTAGTAACATTTAAAGACCTAAACAATGTAAATAATATTTCAAACAGCCTGTAAAATAGTCCTTTTAATTAATTGTCCAAAGAATTTTTATTTTCAAGGATTAAAGGATCAGATACACTTTGTTTCTCTACTTATTCACCGGGAGAGTACTACCTCAATAAAAATACAGGTAGATGATAAAATATATAATAAAAATACAATGTTTAAATAATTAATCATGCATTGTTTATTAATAGCTCTTCGGAAAAAAGGAATAATAATAAAATAAAAAGCTACACAACTTCATTAGTTCATATCAATTATTGAGAAATTTTAATAGTTTTATTGACAATGTGAAAAGCATTTATTATAACCAATATGCCAAATAGAATAGCCTGATCTTAAGTTCATCATTTTCTGTCAGTTAATCATTTTCTTTCTTATTAAAATGTGACATCATTTTAAATTGTTGAAAAAAGGTGAATCATCATGGCTGAAATAATTCATTCTATTAAATAAAAGAAAATGCTATGTTTATAATTGAAAAAAAAAAAAAATTAAGAGATGAACAGAATTAGACAAGTTGTGTTAGCACAAAGTGGTATAAAGTAATAGGTGATATAAGAAAAGAAAAGGATACAAAAATAATTAAGATGAAGAAAAATAAAAGCGGAGAGATAAAAGAAAAAGAAGAGAAATGACACAGAAAAACTTACCCACCGAACCACACTGGAGGGGAGACGAACGATAACTGATGTTAAACGGTAAGAACAGCTGAGCAAGTAAAAGGGAGAAAAGGCGCGGGGAAACATGAATACAAAATAGGAAAATGAAAAAATCAAAAAGTGACAAAAATATAAAATAAAGAGAATCAACAGAGAGTCAAGAACAAAAAGAGATTTTTTTTTTTTTTTTTTTTTTTTTTAAAGAGATTAATACAATAATGCCAATGCCGTCAGTTGTGCAACTTATGAGAAATAACAAAATGATGCAAATAGAAATATAACAAAAAAATACAAAATAGAGACGGTAAGAACAGAAGGGAAGGTTATTGTTTTTTAATTAGGTTTAAAACTTGGGAATAAGTGTGGGAAAAGTACTGTTTGTCAATTTTGTAGTTGATGGGATTAGGCTCGAGATGGATATAAATGGATTCGGACAATTAATGTTTACTATGGTTGGGGAAAGTGGCAAGAATAGAAGTTTTTCCAAAATCTAAGGTATGGTTTAAGGATAAGGCATGTTCAGAGAGTTTGGAGGCAGAGGAATTTTTGGAAGAAATCTCGAATTTGTGTTGGGTGATGTGGGTTTTCAGGTGGTTTTAGGTTTTGCCAATATATGAGGACTGACAATTAGGAGTAGCACAGGGTATACGGTAAACAACATTGGATTTGAGTCAGATAGGAATGGGATGTTTGAGGATAGCATAGATGTAGTTGAGTTTTTTGTGGGATTTGAGGCCTAGGCGTAGGTTAGGAAGGTAGAGCAGAGATTTGTTTTAATGTATCAGAAAGATGAGGGGCCTGTACAATAATAACAGGGGTAGAGGTGTGGAGGAGTTTGAGGGCGAAAGAGTGGAGGTCGAATAATCGAGATAATTAGAAAGGAGTTTGTTGATGGTAAGAAGTGAGACTCTGTTAGCCTAAAGGATTTGTTTGATGCATAATATGTTAGTATTATGGTATTGGGATTTCAAATAGGGAAAGGCACCGATGGATGAGATTCTTGGCAACATTGATTTTTTGATGGTAGGGGTGTTGGGAATGATAGTTCAAAAGTCTACCAGAATAGCTGGGTTTGGTGTACCAATTGGTGGATATAGAGTGGTCAGGATTTTTGGTGACTAGGAGATCAAGGAAAGGAAGGGAATTATTAACTTCACGTTCGACAGTAAAGCGGAGAAGAGGGCGATAAAAATTGACCGCAGAAAGAATAGAAGGAACTTTATTAGGGTTGAGGACAAGTAATAGGTTGTCAACATATTTTTTTGATAAAGCCTACTTCTGTAGGGAATAATGGTAAAATGGAATTAAGGAGGTCATTGAGGACATTGTTAGAAATGTTTAGTGCAAGAGGATTATGGCAAGACTGGAGATTTGGAAATAAAACTCATTATGGAAGGTTAAGTAGCCGGATTTGCAACACAGTTTTTAAATAGGATGAACGTTTAAGGGTGTGAGGTTCTATAGATGACCAGTTATTGTTAATAATGAGGAGAGCATTATCTATAGGTATATTGGTTAATATGTTTTCAAAATCAACAGAGACTACGATAAAGTTATCGGGAATGTTAAAGGATAGTAATATTTCAAGCAAGTGGAAGGAATTGCGAATATCATAAGGATTATTGTGACTCAGGGTTTGGGGGAGGAGGAATTTACTAAATATAATAGATGGAGAATTGATATTAGAACTAATAGGACGGAGCAGGGTGTTGGGTTTGTGGATTTCAGGAAGTCCATAAAAATGGGGAGCTACGGAATTATAGGAGATAAGGTATTCTAAGGCAACATTTAGATGTTTAACACCGTTCAATTTACTTATGAAGGGTTATTTCCTAGCTAACTATGAGTTATATCCTGCACCTTTTATTATATCTCGCATTGTATGTGGTTTAACTTTAATGTTATAATCATCTTCTAAGGATTTAAATTGATGGTTGAATTTGGTTATGAGGGAAGGAGTAGATCCTCGTTTGATGGAGAGATATGTGGTAGGATCAGAGAGGAGGTGTTGCATCTTATCATTATAATTAAATCTGTCCATGATCACAGTCTTGTTATCTTTACCAGCTTTGGTAACAATAATGCAATCATTGGATTTAAGGAAGGACTGGGTAAAAGATAACTCTCTGAAGAGATGAGGAGAAATAGTAGACATTTGGGAAGGTGGGTACTGAAGGTAATAATGCTGACAGTAATACGTGACAATTCCCTGCCTTTATCAGTTCATCTAAGATCTTCTCTGTAAATATATTCAAGGTCACTGAGTAATTGAGGGAGGTGGCCAACTTTAGACTGGGGAGAAACCAAGTTGGGGCTTAACTGAGAATATTAGACACAGGAGCAAGAATTTCAGTTAACTGAAATATTGTGAACCCATCTGTGCATCCACGCCAGATGCAATAATACAGCCCCAGAACATGATTATACACCATCCATGTTTAACAGTGGGGTTTAAATTTTTATTCTCTAGGCCTGTTTTTGGTTTTTGCCATGCCCCAACTGTTCCATCGGATGAAAATACATTAAATTTGCATTTGTCAATATAACTTGTTCCCAGAAACTATTTGGCTTGTTTTAATGTATTCTTTTGCAACATTTAGATGTTTAAGACTGTTCAATTTACTTATGAAGGGTTATTTCCTAGCTAACTATGAGTTATATCCTGCACCTTTTATTATATCCCGCATTGTTTATGGTTTAACTTTAATGTTATAATCATTTTCTAACATACCTGTGATGGCAGCAACTCTGGTTTTTATGAATAGTTTTCAAAATGTCTCACATATGTACCCTTTAAAGTTATTTTGGACGCCCAGACCTTAGCCAACTTTGAAAGGTCCCAGCTTCTTCAAACCTGTTAATAATTTTTTTTATATATTAGAGTGATTTTCAGAAAAGTGTTTTGCCTATTTCTCCCTAAAACTTTTCTTCCTTCCTTAAAGTATGACAAGTTTTCTGATTTTGATGAAAGTATCCATAATGATAACAAATATAATTTATAATTTTCTTCCTTGCACAGCAACAGATATTAGAAGCCTAAAAATAGTTCAGAAGAGTATAACGCCAGTAATCCTCCAGAGGACTAACAAGTTTTGGTTGGATAATTTCAATCTATAAACAGTGTACACAGACTTTTTTTAGCATACATTTTCTTATTAAATTACTATAATTTCAAAATCACACCAACCAAAAAAAATTTGTTTGATGCGTATGAGTTGGCACATTCATTTGAATAACATCCATAAACAAAATTTCCACTTTAAGCAACTAAATTAAAAAAAAGATGAATAAGTATTTGAATAATGGGTATTCACAGACTTTTTTTTCTAACTGTATGTGTTCGGTAAATGAATTTTAGAAATTGTTTTTATTCTTTGATTTTCCAGTTTTTTATTTTTTTTTTTTTACTTTGTTTTTTTTTCCATTAAATTCTAGGTAAATTTTTATATAAAATTTGTGATCTAGTTTTCTCTTGCATTATTCTCATTGATTTTATAAAGTATATTTTTTATAATTAATACAATATCAGTGCAATAATTTTTGGAATAAAATTTTAAAACCTTTATTGTTTCAATAAATATTGTTTTAACAATTTTTGATGGAAAATATTTTATTCATCAATGGTTTTGCTTTGAATAATTAAATATTTCACAAATCAAGAAAATATTTTTAACAAAATAGATGTAGAAAATGATATTTCTCCACGTATGCTGTGGGTTATGTTGTACATTGTAGATCTATATTGTTTGTTTTATTTTTTTATGAAACTATTTCTAGCACATTATTTTGTTCTTTTTAGATTTGTATAGATTTTTTTTTTTTAACATGGATCATGTTTTTTTCTTAGGCTTCTACTTTTTTGTTTAGTAACTGCTTAATTTTAAGAATGTAATGTTACTAATATGCATTTTATCAAAATCTCGAAAACGTTAAGATGACAGTAAACCTGTAAATCTGATTTTCTATATGTAAAAACCTTTTATGAGAATTACTTTTTTAAAAAAAATAATACATTTTTACTTCTGTTGAAATTGTAGTTTAATCCAAAAAAACGAAGAAAATTGTTAAGATTTTTCTACAGATTTTCCCTAAATCTATAGTTTATTTATTGATATGCATACAATTTAATACGTAAATAATTCAGACTCGAAAACAATTTATCACTTTTTATCAGTTAACACTTCTTATCTATGATCTCCTGTGACCAGCCACCATTTGTTCTTAGAGATTGTGATTCTTAAATTAAATTGAAATAATTAAACATCTTGTGCGTTTAATGTTTTAATTTATTATTTTCATGTCATTGTAATTTATTATTGCATTTTTTAACAATCTCACAAAATCACAGGTGACTTTTAAATTCCAGCATAATCCACACTTTTCTCCCAGAGATAAAATTCAAGCATAATTCCCTGTTTTCAAGAAATCGAAGGAGTTAATAACACATTTTTAGTTAGTTCTTCCTGAATAGCAAGTAAATGGTTAATTCTGCAGCAAAAATAACATTGTAGTGAAGGCAAATAAGTTATTCTTAAGACCAAAGTGGTTCTGGGACACAAACTTCGTAATATCTTAGTATTTTTTTAAGAAATAATAGGCTAATAATTATACCAATATATTTATTAAAGACTAAAATATTAAAAATTAAAAAAATATTTATTAATTTTTTAAAATTCCTTTATTGATCATAATAGGCTTCTTCATTGAAAGAAGCATTTTTATCAACACTCTGTAAAAATTAAGTATTAAGGAAGAGGCTAAGTCATGGAAGGCTGATTTCAGCCCACTTTTTTAGTCCAATTTTGTATTTCTTAAAATGTTAACCGTTGTTTGAATAACGGGAAATAAAAAAACATTAGGAGAAAGGTTCTGTAAATATGGTGGGAGGGGAAGGCTATGATAATAAACTCAAAATGAAATGCGGGGAACAAGTGCAAAAGACCTGAGCATCCTCCATTCTGAAGTGATGTGGCACAATGTAGCTGAAGAAAATTCAAAAATCCTCCTATCTAACTGGAAATTTACCACTGATCATTTGCCCCACATTATGGGAGGAAATAAAGTATTAAGTTTGGAACACTGTTTTGGAATCCAAGTTTTTAAATCCCCCTCCTGAGGAAGTACCACCATTTAAAAAAAAAAAAAAAAAAAAAAAATTGGACTTCCAACTGTTATTTAAATAATGGTAAATCATCAACTTAAAAAGATAGAGCTGTTTCAATTTTGATATTATGCAAAAATGTGAAAAGTACAAATTTTTGTTAGTTCTTGCTCTGTAGCAAGCAGATGGTTTATCTTGCTCAAAAGTTGATTTAAATTGAAGTTTTCGTAGATCTAATACTCAAAACTTAACTGGTTCTTCTATATTTTATAGACTGAGATACAACACTTATGAATATAAACTACAAGTCAAACAAATCACAACACCCAGAATTTTTTTCATTTTATTAGAACAACAGGTTTTACATTAAAAAATCAAGTAAATTGCATACTGATTTCTTGAACAAAATCTTAAACCACCTTAATAATACAAAATATCGAAATTGAACTAATGTTATGTCAAAACAAAAAGTTTCATGAAAACAACAATAAATAATTTTTTTTCCTTTTTGTTTTATTTTCAATTTGATAGACTTATAATGACATTTAATATGAAGTATTTCCTCTTCTGGTTTTAACAATAACTGCCTTCGTTTTTAACAGGTTTTATTATAAATTTTAGTAGGATGTCTCACTCCTCCTATACAACAGCTGTCTTTTACATTTCTAGTTTAGGTATAATCCCACAATCATCCTTTATGGTTTTTCTTAAACATAGTGGTTCTATAAAAATCTAGAAACCTGCTGGCCACCCTAGGTTATGTTAACCTTTTATACTCAGGTATTCAGAAACACATGTTACCTTATGTCACCAGGCATTATTATGCATGAGCAATGATTCTGCTCCAAGGAAGGCACGTACTATCCCACATGATCTTGTAAAATCGTCTCTTTAATCCCTGAAACTTTTACGGGGATCCCCTCCTTGTATATCTATGACCTCAGTAAGAGACTTGTAATGCCAGCTCAGCTTATGACATAGTCTCCTCCAAAATCAGTTACTGAGAAGGAGTTGAGACTTTGTTTTTCTCCAGTTCTCCTCCAGACTCACATGATTATTTCTTTGTTTAGGGTCTCTCTTGTCTCATCAGAGAATAGGATATTTTTCCATTTTTCATTTTTATATCAAGATTGTTATTCTCTTGCAAATCTTAGTCCCTGTATGTGACATTCTGCAGTAAGCAGTCTCTCTCACAAGTCTTCTGGACCTAAAGCATGACTGTCCTATTCTAATGATAGACTCTGTAATTACTTGAGGTACGCATGATGGATTTTCATTTAGGTGGATAGCGAAATTGGAGTTTTGGGTCTTATTAGTGTATGCTCTTTTACACTTTGATTTACTGATCGCCCAGTTTTTTATGTGTCACAGAAAAACTTATAAAATAACATATAAGAGCATACACTAATAAGACCCAAAACTCCAATTTCGCTATCCATCTAAATGTAAATAATCACAAATTTAATAAAGACTCGGGAGTAAAAATTCTTCATCAAGTAGAAAATAGCCTAAAATTAAATATTTTTGGATCACTAGAAATAATAAAATCATTTAAAACCGATCCAGATTTTTGTTTAAATGATCAGATAAACATATCCAATAGCCCCATATTAAATTTGTTTCCTATAGGAACGCAAAAATCCAATGAGTCATAAGGGAAACCCCATAGTAAATCACAAAAATTTAACATACCTACCCCCTTCTACTTCTCACGAATTCAGTGAGAAGTCCATTTCTGATTTAGTTACCTCTTAGAACGCTTAAGGTGAGTGCCCATCTTTTATTTCTTGTTTTACCTTTTTAAAAACTTTAGTACATATAATCTATGTAACATATTACTGATGTGTTGAAAAAATTTTGTATGTTTTAGAACTGAAGATGAATGTTTAGCATTCGAAACTAGTTTTCTAATAAAATAATCTCAATAGAAGTGGCAATTAATTAATTGTAATTGTTATCCCCCAAATCTAGCAACTAAGTTTCTAATGCTATACCTGTTGAACTTCATTTCTTGAGTGCTGTTACTTAAATAAAACTTACATAAATGGAATAGACATCACAAATGGAATGCCATAAATAGGTGAAATCCAGATTTCCTAAATCCATTTGTCTTGAGTGAATCCCAGTCTCTCTGTACTTTTTTGTGTAGATATTGATATACAAAGCAAACTATAGGTAAAAAAATACTGAAAAGAGCATTTGAATAAATTCAAAAAATTATTTAAATAGTAGGTATCAATGATATGAATGATCTGTATTGTCACCTATGTAAATGATCTTATAACTTAACTACTTAACTGTGGGTTAGGCTCAAAAATTATAAAAATTCCGGGACTTTATAGGTGTTGCAATTTTTGACGGATTGTATTTGTAATTTTTATAGGTAAACAAATAATAACTGAATTATGACAGAACCAGTATATATTTTACCTAATAAATTTAATATTCAAGTATAATTGTACATTATAAACTTATAGTATATCTGTCAAATATATATCAATTAATATGAAATTCCTAGCACTAATATATCCCGAGTTGCACTTGTATTGTTTTTTAATTTAATAACTGCATTCTTTCACTCAGTTTTTCTCAAATGTTGGTAAATGACGATGTTTCGATACACAAAGCCAAAATATAAGTTAATTGCCTTCCAATCCTTTCACTGAAAATAAAGGGGTAATTTTAATAGATTGCAGATTTTATACCTATAATACGGTGAGGTCTTAGTATATTGTGGTTGATATTGGCCTCTTACTACACAAAGTTCAAGAAGGGTACTACATTTACTAGAATCACTGACGGATACTTCTTTCAAATCTGTCTAATCGTATGAAATATATTGTTATACTAACCTTAATCTATGAAATTTGAATAATTTTATTACATACATGTTCTCAATAAAGGGTTTTAATGGATTGTCTCTATTTTTGGGAGCGTTAAAAACAAAATATTGGTGGAGGTTACAAAATTATTTTGGTCTAGACTGTGAAGTTACTTTGGGAATAAATATAATAAGGAAGAAGTACAACTTAGACATCCAAATAAAACAAATAATAGTTTAAAAGTGGTAACTCCATGAACTATTCTTTTACAAAACTTTTAAGTATTAGAACTACGAAAACTTCAATTTAAATAAACTTTTGAGCAAGATAAACCATCTGCTTGCTATAGAGCAAGAACTAACAAAAACTTGTACTTTTCACATTTTTGCATAATATCAAAATTGAAACAGCTCTATCTTTTTAAGTTGATGATTTAAAATTATTTAAATAATAACAGTTGGATTTTTTTTTTTTTTTTTTTTTTTTAATTGGTGGTACTTCCTCAGGAGGGGGATTTAAAAACTTGGATTCCAAAACAGTGTTCCAACCTAACAGCATATCAAAAATCAGAACTACCATAACTATTGCAACCATTTGGTCTTTTATTGTTTAAATTTCACTGAATTAAAAACGTAATTAGAGTTTGTAACCCTGACATGTTTGGGTCTAAAAGGGAATACAGATTAATTTTTTTTTTTTTAAAAAGTAGGAAAGATGGTAGCAATATAACAAATTTAAAGTTCAAAATGATATCTAGAACAAATCATGTGATTAATCTGATGCATAAGAGCGAAATTTAATTCCCTGAATTAAAGCTGTTATGAAATATGGATGCTTAGGATCAAAGAAAAACAATGCCTTAAATGTTTTTGAGAATAAATGCATAGAATATTTTGCCAAAAGGAAGATGAGTTACTGGAAAATTTTGAAGGTAAATTTACGAGAAATTGCCAAAGCAGCACCTTGTGAATTCAATAAAATTGTTATGTTATTGGACCGGATGAGGAACAAATTAAAAAAATACAACAGATAAACACCATGAGAGTGAATTAAAACATGGATGTAAGGTTCATGTTGGGTCAGATTATTTGGATTAATTTTTCGATTTTATCAGAGGGAGATATGTAGAGAGGCAATTCCGGTATTATTGATGTTACCGAAGTCAAAATGTTAAACTACTAATACCTTAACTTTAAAATTGTGTTTCCCATTAAGGTATAAGCCCTACACGACGATGCTAGTAATAATACTGTTACCAAAATCAAAACGTTGGTATTCTCCCTGCCTTACTGCTACTACTTTAACTGTTGAATTATGTTTCCCATTATGATATAAGACCTTCAATGACGATCATTTTATTATTTACTGAGAGTTGAGTGTTTTTCCACCGAAATATTAAACACAATCGTAAATGTCATTATTTATGCTATATTCAGATTCACTTATAACGCTTACATATTCCAACAAGTTAGTAGATAAATAATAATAAAAGTAATATACTTTACTTAAATAAATTACTTATTTATTTAAAAATCATAATGACTAATATAAACTTTAAATTTTTAACTTTGGTACGCAACAAAAAGATTTAAATGAATGGTTCCCCAGTGTATCAAACAACAAATAACCGTACCTAATAACTTTAAGGAATTTCCGAGCTTAGTCCATGATAAAACACATCTTTGGGAAGTTACACAGATTAACTGTAAGACCCAGTTTTTCGACTGGGTCCTCAATAAAATTAAAATATATGGTAAAATCATAAAAAGAAAGTTTAATCTACTATACCCTGTAGCAAATTTCTAAAAAAAAATACAATTGAAATGGAAACAACTTAGGATAATTTTTAAAAAATCGTTGTTATGTTTTTGGATAAATTTATACCTTAATATTCTATCTTATTATCAGCAAATATTCAACTATTAATATCCATCCATAATTATTGAACGATATCACAAACACCTGTAACAGAAACAGAAGGTTTGTAAGAAAATAAGACAATTCATAACTGTTTTTAATACCAGTAACAACTTAATCCCAACCTATTATAGTATAATTCTATATGCCAAATAAATGTAACACTCCAGAACCTCTAGGAACAGTTGTTTACTACCAGACAAACTGTTCAACTGATAAGAATTCTATCCAGTGCCTCAGTGATGTCAATTTTATCATTTCTTAATTACATTATTTTTGTAATCTGTTATCATTTCGTTTACCTTTTGCATACATTTCCTCTAACTTCATTCAATAATTAATTGAATTATAATGCATTCAAACATAACGGATACAATTAAGTGTATCTAAAATTTGTTGTAGAAGATATAAAAAGTTTTACGATGTAAGGTTTTATTAAGATTCCTATTTAACCTTCTGCCTAGAAGGTACTATTTAGCAATCTGTCATTTGCAGATGATCTAATTTCCATGAAGTCCCAACTGAAGGTCAATGTACGATATCCAAAGGATAAGAACTATCCGGCAAAACATAAGAAAGCAAGGTCAAACATAGCCTTCTGCCTGAGACCCTGTATGTTGGCGATCAATGATGTCACTATGACATCATCTTATCTCTTCTAGTGAACATTTCTCAGCCAAGTGTTTTGAATAAACGTTTCTGTTATGAGTTTTTCCTTGTTTAGTTCTTTTTGTTAATTTAAGAAAATTTTTGTTGTATCTATAAGTGACGGAATGATATGTATCTTACAATACTGTGTTCTCAAATTTTTAAATATTTCTATTTAATTGTGACGTCAAATCAAGAATATTTAACAGACAGTGCATGCTTTGATCTTGAAAGAAGTTTCAGGGATTATCCTTTTCAAGGTAAACAATTCATGTTCGTTATTATTTATTTATAGAAGTTACTATTTATTATCAGTGATTTCATATTCATTCTGAGTTATACACCAAATAATGCCGTTATTGTTTATCAGTTGTAATTATTCTTGTTTATGGTTCATGTTTATTGCTTTTAAAGTGACAATTTGAATGAACTCTTTGATTCCTAGAATATAAAGGATTCATTGTATGTTCTGTTATCATTGCCGTTCTTTAATAAACATAACCATGGCTGCATTTAGTTTCATTCTGTCAGATTTAAAAATTTAACTCTACCAATATGTTTTTACGTTACTATTTATTAACAAATTGTGGTCCTCTAATAGTTTTAAAAAACTTTTTACTGTTATTATGATTTTGTCAATGTTATTTTACAATACGAATTGGAATGTTTATTATCAAACACGGAATTTCAAGTCAATTTTATTTTAGTTACTTAATAAATCTATGGATTTTAGTATCATTTATTAAATATTAGTTTTTAAAAATCATATTAAAAGAAAAAGTGATATCACAAATTGAACCAATGATTTATTTTGATTAAAGTTTGTTTTTACAAACTTGTTTCATCATGATATGTGTTTTAAATAAATTATGATCACTTAAGAATTATTTAATTTTCTCTCTCTTCCTTTTTATCTTCATATTTAAATATTATCTGTTGCATTTTTACTACTCCTCATTTTTGAAAATGGGATTTTATCTTGATTTGAACTGTTATTTTCCTTTATAATGTTGTTGGTTTAAAATAATTGTTTAAAATCCATAATTAAATTTTACAGTTTAAAGTAATATTTGTTTTATTTATCATTGCTCTATGAAACTGATTGTTCTTAACTATTGGTTATATAAATCACTAGCAACATAAGCACACCTTATTTTATATTACATTATTCTTCGTTTATGATCCATTTTTTAAAATATAACTACTTTAAAATGTTTAATACTGATCTATAAAGTTAAAACAATTGTGGAATTAGTAAACCATTATATTTTCTTTTATGAGAATGGGTGATTGTAATTTTTATGTTTAGTCAGTTAAAAAACTGTATATTGTCATATACATAATTGTCTTGAATAGTTACAGTAGAATACATTTCAAAATGTTTCTAATTTTGAATATAATATCTTAAGATTCATGTTTGTCAAATACCAAAATTTACTTATTTCAATTAAATCATTTAAAACATATGTTATTTATGGTCCAGAGATTGAATAATTTAATTATTATATCGCATATGTCAGGGTTTGTTTATGTAATTGAACAGGCATTATATTAAACAAATTTTTCTGTAGCTTTGCGATTTTCTTCTAGTGTTTATCACTAACTCATTTTCTTTTTTTTTTTTTTTTTTTTTTTTTTGCCTACATCTTAAAACCTTTTAATGTTTATATAGGTTTAATAGTGTATCTAGTTTGTTGTTAATTATAATCATTTGGTTGTATTATCTATGTTTATTTATTTTTGTCATAATAAAGTTTATAAGCGTCCTTCTTGAGGTATCCTTATTTGTATTATACTTCTTTGGATATATATTTGTAGATTTTTATTCATTAATCATTATTTTCTTGAAAATTATTAAATTTGTATTTTTATAGTTTATTATTAGTTTTATGAAGTCTTGTTAATTATTTTATTGATCAAATTTTTTTTTAGGTCTATGTAGCTTGTCACCCAAATTTTAATTTAAAAAGTTTAAATTAGGAGGTATATAAATTATTGTCAGTAGATTCATTTTAAAAATGTTATTTTTACTTTGTCCAAATTTAATTAGAATTTAAAAGTTTAGAAAATGAAAATTTCTTGATGTAAAATATAAAAGTTGATTTCCTATGAAATATGTTGTTAGTGTATGATATTTTCCTACTTGTGATGTAATTAATTTCTATCTTCTAGCTTATCTAGAATTGTTCTAATTTATGCCTGTCTTGATTGGTAAGTTCATTTCTGTAGAAGTTTTATCTCACTTATATCAAATTTATTTATTTTGGTTGTATTATCTGTTTCATGTTACGTTAATTATGATTCCAGTTTATGGAAGTGGTTGTAGATTTATTTTATGTTTGATAAACATAAAATAATTGATGTATTCTAAAATATGTTGATTTAAAGATAATATTGTTTGTTTGTTTTTTCCCGGTTATTTTTTATGGCTATGGTATAATATACAAAATTTACAATGATTTTTATTTGTTGATGGTTACCGTACAACTACTACAGTTAGTTTTTATTATGATAACATTTAGGCAGTCGCAATTTCGTTATGATTGTGGTAAAGTAATGCGTAAGGTAGTTGGTTACTAACTTCAAATGGTTTCGGTTCAAAACCATTGGTTGTAGAAAATTTATTTTCTATCTTGTAAGCTGTGGATAAATTTTTGGGTGGGCATATCCTCCTTAGGCACTGCATAGTTTTACTTGATGATTTAAAAAAAAATGTCTGTTGAGAGTTTCTCTGATCAGTTCACTTTGCATGATCATTGTTAAAAAATTATTCTATGTGTTATGTTTGTTAATTAATTAATATTATATATTTTATTCGATTAAAAATAAATCAGAGTTATTTAATTTTTGTTTCGCAATATTGGAATTTACTATAATGAAATATTAAATTCTTGTTTTGTTCCAGTACATATAGAGAAGCTTATAAATTTCCAGTCATAAATACAATATATGTGCTTTATTTTTTGTGTTAGCAATTAGAGGCCGATTCATTGATAGTTATGCTCATACATACCATACTTGATGCAGATGTGTGATTTGTGACAAATATATCAATTGTGTGAAATATTATTTATAGCTTAAAAAGTGTTAATATTATATATTTTTCCTTGATTGGCATTGAAGGTCTGAACAAAGGCCCCATACCCAAAATCAGTTGTTGTTTCCTCCTGTGGTGACTGTTCACACTATGGCATCAAGTTGAATCCTAAACTTAGGCATTATTCAAATAAAAATTTATGCAATGCAAATAATTTTCTGTTTACTTATTATTCTAGATATTTAGTATTCTTACCTGTTTGATTGTTTCACGTGTTTAATCATATTCTTTTATTCTGAATAATTAAATTATTAATTGCTGATCAGTACATATTCAGTGATTTTTTATTAAAATGTTAAAAACTTTTTGCCCTCAGATTTATTTATATATTCAACTTAATATTCACCTAAATATTAAATGGGGTATTTAATATATATCAATTTTTTAATAATTAAATGTATTTATTTTACAAAGAAATACCATGTATACTTCTTAATGTATTGTTCAATAACTATAATATTCTTTATTTGTTTGTTGTGTGTATATTTTTTAATGATACTAATTTATTAATGTTTTATTTTAAAATAAAAGTTTTTTTTAATTAAAAAAAAAGTCTTGTATATAAAAAATGATTTTTGGATTAAAGGATTATTATTGAATTGAAACGAATATCTAAGAACAAAAAAATAGGAATTAATTCATGATAAATGTAAAAAATTAAACCTTATTTTTATAATTATGAATAATGAACAATTTTTTTATCCCTATTTTTCAATAATATTTATGAGTCTATCTTTACATATATTATCTTTTCTACTCCTAATTCTAAACTGGCTGTTTTATAGAATTAAAAGGTACTGCTAAATTGCAAAACTATGTCTATGAATTTACATTTTCTGTCAGGGATTGTTTTTAATTTATCATTTCATTATAAAAATATAAAAATAAACTAGATTTTCTTTTATTTCATAATTTAATGATATAATTCAGAGATCTATTTCATTCATAATTACAAGGTCAGCATATTTATTGGTGTTAGTGACGATGTGTAAAAAATTCCTGGAACCATATTCGTATCTTACTTTTTTTTTTTCCTCTTGTTTTCGTATCTGAAAATTTTCATTTTTCTTGTTTTCAGGTTACCTTTTGCTATTGCTTTACTAAGCAAATCGAAATTTTTAAATATATATATTTATATATTCATTTTTTTATAAGACTGATTAGCAATGTGTTAGTTAAAAATATGCATTTTATTTTATTTATTTTTTTAAAAATTCTATATTGTAAAGTTTAGTGGTGATAACTAGATTAGCGAAGATTTCAAAATCAAATAAATATAAAATCTTTCAAAATACAAGAATTAATGAAACGAAAATAGGCTAAAATTAATTGCAGAGTTTTATAAGTTCAACAATACAATATTTTATTTAAATTTTATGTTGTGGATTATTACTGTAAATAATTTTTTTAAAAATAATTCACACAAAACAAATGAATACCAGTGTTCTATAATGAACTTATACTAAACTATATTAAAAATTAAATCTAATAAATTTCTGGTACAGGAATTATTTATGTACTGAGAATGTTATGGGGGATTTGAAAGTATTTTTCGGCTATATTGAAATTAGTGTTTTACTAATGTTGCTGTATTTATGTATTTATTGAAAACGACTATTGCATCTGATTTTGACGTTCATCACTTAATTTTTTTTATCCCTGAGGCGTCCTATAATGATTTTATTCATAAACCTTTTAAAGATTAGTCATAAGGAAACTTCATGAATTCATAATGTGTCGTAATGTTTTAATATTTCATTGTTCTGACTATAAATAAGGTTATAAAATGGAAGCTTTAGATTTTTTTAAACGTTCATTTTGATTTAATTCTTTGAAATTTTATAATTTCGAATCGTTAATTTACGACCATAATCTCACTAAGAACTTGTTATATAACTTCAGTGATTTAGCTGGCAATGATTTCAAATTCTTTCCAACATGGATATGAATAAAATGTTAGAACTAACATAAGTAATAACAAATAAAGACTATTATTAAATTTAAATAATTTGTTAAAAAAAAAAAATCTTTTCGATTTCGAAGAAGGGTATGATATAATACGATTGTAATTATCTAATCACTTGTATAGGCTCATATTAGGCTAGCAATGTAAATTTAATAAAATTTATTTCAATAAATAAATTTTGTTTAAAGGACTAATTCTCTTTTATAATTAATATAAGTTATGCATTTGTAACTAATAAGTCATTAAATTTTTAACAAGGCTCATGTTGGCTTTTAATCTCCTTCCTTTCTGCTATAAACAGTTGCTACTACGCGTCTCCAGGCGTTGTGGTTCTCCAAGAACTGGATCTATCTACGGACAGAATATATTATATTATATGTGTTATTTATTGTATGTAGTTCTGACACAATCTGATTATAAACAGTTCATTTTAAATTAATACATGTTGCTTTTAATCGCTATATCTACATATTAAATTTATTTTAGATATCCTGAAGTCTGATTAGTAAATTATTAATTCTGTGTTCGTAGGAACCCTGTGTCATTATTATAATAATTTTTCTTATTTTTTATTTGATACATGAAGAAAAAAAAATTCAGTTTCTGCGTCTTGTTTGGCGTGTAATGTACGAGTATTTAGACAAGTGGTACCCGTTGTGCAATCCTCACTGTTTACCATTTTTCATTAAAACCATCATTTTTTTCAATGATTCTCTTCATAACTGGGACAGACCCCTTATGGTTTGTTACGTGTAGGTCATTCGTGAACTTGTTTCAAAAGCTAGGTGTTTTCCTCTGTAGTTTAATGATATGTGTTTTTATTTTCATTCTCATATATGTATATAAACTCTCCGTCAAAAGGATCGCAGTACTTTTAAATAATTGAATTTTAAAGAAAGGCTCTGAAGTCTATAATTAACATTTTTAAACTGGACATAAACAAGTTTTATTAAAATAAATTACAATATTTCTTCCAATAAACAAAAAAGTAAGAAAATTTTCTTTTTTAAATTTCATTTTTTTTACAATTTTAACTATTAAATTACAATTGAAAAATTTAATGTACATTTGATAAGACCTGAAATTCTGAATACTCGTTGCTCAAACGATTCATTGTGAATAAAATTAATTGTTGTAAGTAGACTAAAGAGAAAAAAGAGAACAGACTTGAGGCAAACGAAAGATATGCATGGACTGAGAGAACATTTGAAATGAATTAACTAAAATTCCATCGTTTGTTGGTTAACAGTAAATAACAATGATGTGTCTAGTCCCCAATGTCTCCCATTTAATAAATATAAACAAAGTATGGATTAAGATCAAATTGAAGATAATATCGATAATTATGGGTGTTGCAATACTTTTGACGGGTAGTGTATACATTTCGTATTATTTTATCCAAAGATGATGTACAAAAAAAAAAAAAAAAAAAAAAAAAAAAAAAAAAATACGGAAACCATGCTCCCTATGGATTCACTATTATAGTTCAGATATTTAAATCTGGCCTGATATTGTGAGGAACAGTATTTAAATACAAAAAAAGAAAGAAATATAAGAAACTGGAAGTACATAAACATTACTAAAAATATAAAAGTAATTCCTTTTGTAAATAGTACAGAAACGGTTACATGTTTTGGAGGAAGAGAACTCCATTGAATGGTGGAATGGGCAAGAAAGGTGTATTGAAATGAAGCAATTTGTGGAAAGGAGTATCAAGGTCGGAAGGACGAGGTCTAGTGGGTCGGTAGTGACAAGAGGATTTGAATTTCAGATCTCAGATGGTAAAGGAATGCGTCATGGAAATATTGTAAACGGATCGGGAGAGGGGGTTGCCATCTTAAAGCAATGTGAAGGTGTAAATCATGGGAACGTTTCGTGGCCCAAAAAACAAATTTAATGAATCTATCCATAATATATTTCAAACTGTTCACGAGTTCCGTTGCGGGTCTCCCTACCAGTACCGAACGATGAACTAGCCCCTCTAAAATAAGGCTCCAAAAGGTCTTTTTCAAGAAAAATCTGCCGAACTTTTATTTTTAACGGATCTATACGTTTTTTGGAGTGCTGAATCCGAATCTGAAGTTTGCTACCAAGGCAGTCGTCGGCTTCATACCCAAAATCACAAAAAACAAAGTCTAAAATACCGGTTATTTCCGTTTTTCGAAGAAAGTATTTTCATATTAATTGTAGCTGGAACCAGTACCAGAAAAAAATAACTCTAAAATCGGACTATTTTTTTCCCAGTCTTGAAAAATATTGTAGAAATTGGCCAACTTGTGGTCAGTTCCACTTCTCGCGAAAACTTTTGTCGTTCTCTTTTGGCTATAACTCTAACTATTAGTCCCATCCCAACTTCCTTTTTTTCATCTCAAAGCTGTTCAAATTTACTATTAGACTCTATATATGAAGTTTTTATCATGCCCTTAAAATACACACGCCAGAACGTACTTTTGTAAAAAATTACCGTATTTTTGTGAAATCAAAATTTTTTTTACCACATTTTTCCCTATAACGCCGAAAATATATATCCGATTAAATATTTAGTTTTCTCATATGAAAGCTGGCGAAATTTACTATTAGATTCTATATACGTAATTTATATAAATTACTATTTATATGTATTTGAGCAACCAAAATAACCGGTATTTTGCGATTTTGTTAATATAGCCGACGGCTGCCGTGCGTGCTCAAAAAGTAATTTTGAATAGGATAAATAGTTTCGGAGTAATAGACAAAAAAGTGCGACAACCATGTTTTTGGGGAGAAGTGGGACTGACCGCCTGTTGGCCAATTTCTACACTTATTCCCCAAACTATATCTTCGGGAAAAATGGTCCGATTTAAAAGTTATTTTTTTCTGGTACTGGTTCCAGCTACAATTAATACATAAAGGCTTTCATCGAAAAACGCTTCGTTGTCGTGTTATAGGTAAAAAAAAGTTAACGAAAATAACCGGTATTTTAGACTTCGGATTCAGTGCCCCACAAAACATAAAGATTCGTTTAGAATAAAAGTTCGGCAGTTTTCTTCGTCAAACCTTGTTTTACGGGACTATAGGAATGTGTTGACGTGGAATCATCTTGTAGGTTGTGGATGAAAATGGTGGGAACGATGAAATAGTTGATGGTATCTATTGTATTTCTAGGTATTTGGGTAATCTGGCATTTATAGGAGAGGGTTTGTTATTCACAGAAAGTGATTAAATAATCTTTTAGAATTAATGTAGGAAGCCTTCTGTATATGTATATATAATTTCTTTTTTTATATTATTATGTATTAATTATTTTCATAAAACATTCGATTGCCAAACCAGACATTAGGCAATCTTTGTTCGAGCGTTACTGCAGGATGGGGAGAACTAGAAAACGGTCTACTAGAAAATCAATCGTCGCTAACAATTTCTAATAGAAAAGGGTTTGCTGGGTTGGAGAAGGCAGTTCTGCTAGGCAGAACTGATGCAACATCGTTCGATTTGTTGGTTTTTAGACAATGGAGAGATCGGTAGATAGAATATAGAATAGAATAACAAAAGAAAACTACTCATTAATTTCAAGCCATACAATTTTTTATTTAAATGTGTAATAATGTCGCTTATGTATATTAAAATTGCATACTTTGTTAGGATTATTTTGTTATTAAATAGATATATGTATCGTGTCAATAGTCCTACGTTTTTTTTTCTTATTTATTTCCCTTACTTTTTTGGGGTCTTAATCCAGGATTTGGTTATCCGAGCCTATCTTGGTCTAAATCACATCGGTTAATCGAGTCTCAATTGTACTTGAGAATCGTCAGCATAAAGGTGATAGGTAAAATATAGAATTGTCTTAGGAAACTCGTTAAATAATTATTTAAAAAGGAGCAGGGATATATTGGAACCCGGGTCAACACTAAATTGTAGTGAATAGTTGAATAGGAATAGAAACTGCTTCTTCCCGGAATAGGAAAGGCTGGAACCCACGAATAAAACTATTCGAAAAGTTAATGATTTTACTTTTGTAGATTCATCTATTGTACTAAAGACTAGGGAAGTCCAGAAATATTTTGATATGTATACGGTTGTTTTTTATTATTCTGCTATATCGTATATTCCGGTCTGAATATCAGTGATTTTGAATGGAGTTGATTCTAAACCAAATTGGAAGGAATCTGATTGATGGTACTCCTTAAGGAAGTATGGATCTTTAAATCACGCTGATTGTCCGTTCATGAAGAATGGAGATTGTGCGAATGATATAATATAGGAAAATTAGAAAGAAAAAATCTTTGTCATTGAATTATACGTCAGAGGAAAAAAGATAAGTTGGAAGATGCATAGTCTTCTATGAAGTACCCTTCCAGTAGTTTAGTAGTTCAATGAAACAGCATTTTTGCCGAATTAATTAATTTTAGATTCAAAAATAATATACAGCAGTTAGGAACTGTTAGTCGTACGTTGACGTTTCGGCCCATTTTGTATGTTTTCTATTAGGCTAAATTGGAACTGTGGGAAAAAAATAAAGAGTGACATCTCTTCACAGCGAATTAAAAGTGATGTAAATAATTTATGTTCGAACGTATTTGTGGATTCGAGGTAAGTCCATTGTCTATTATTATTGACATTTTTTTTTTTTCACTTCTCTTTTCTTTCTTTTTTTTGTCTTGTATTTGTTAACTATATAGTTTGATCTATAGATCTGGTTAAACTTTTCCTCCTTCCATATGTATGTAAAAAGATTAAAAAGATAAAAATAGACATATGCATTTACAAGTACTGTAGAACCTCTCTAATCCGATCTCTAAAGGACCAAGGGGTTGCAGCATATTAGCGTAGAAAAGTTTGAAATATTTTACGCTTTGACGCTACCAGTTAGCGAGCGGTGTCGCTTCATGATCCAAAAGTTGGATTTCCATACACAAGCATATCAAAATCTAAAACTACCCATTTGCATACCTAAATGTACAATTTTACCGGACGCGTACGCGTATCAGTTTCTTATTTTACTTTTTCTTAGTGAGGACAAGGAAGACATTTCTGAAATGGAGGTTGAAGCGTCAATTTTGCGTTTACTAATTATTTTAAGCGTTGTTTGTTGGGAAAAAAAATGGAATTCATTGCAGATTTTGGGTAGGGACTGACACGGGTGTGTGTTGTTTTTGCCTTCTCAACACAGATGCTGTGAGTGCTTAAATTTATTTTACGGGAACTTCGTGTGGTATTAATATAAGTATTTAATCTCGGACTAGGCTTTTCGTCGTCCGTGTTAGTATCATTCAATTATCCCGACACTTCGACATTCCCTCGAAAATATTAGTTTAATGAATCGAATATATAATTTATATAATGAATGTAAAGTTAAATGATTATGAAATAATTAATTGTTGTTGATTGATATATTTTTTATTTTGAAGAGAAAAGATTTGCCCAGTCGGGATTCGAACCCGAGTCTCCACTTTCACGCTAGAAAGTGGAGACTCGGGTTCGAATCCCGACTGGGCAAATCTTTTCTCTTCAAAATAAAAAAAAAAAGTAAAGTTAAATGGTTCGAACTCGTACCGCTGCGAACCGGATGAAACCAGCTCGGCAACCACGACTTCCATATCTTAGTTTAACTTAACGAATTACCTTATGATACATTTACTTAAAAATCATGTATAAAATTTTTAAATGTCTATGGAACATATAAATTTCCATATTACACCATCCAATAAATATTGCAGGTTAAGCGACTATTATGAATAAATTAAAAGTTATTTAAGTTGGACAATGGTGTGAAAATATTCTCGATTTGTAAATATGCATCACCAAGACTTTAATTTGGACAGATTTCTTGTCTCTTTCATATTATGATCTCGGAAACTTTATAGATTGTAATAATGGGAAAGAATTACTATGCAGAATGTTTACTATGTATAACGTTGTTACTAACGTTAATGAAAATTAACCACCACAATTGTTCTATTGTATGTTCGGCGTAGATTCTGGTATTCTCGTTATTTCAAGAATTATTTCCCATGATGTTGGTTTACTCTCTTCTCGAGTCCAACATGTACTTTTAAAAATGTTTAACTTTTAGCGATAAAATTTCCTCTGGACAAAATAAAAAAAGTGCTCGTATGACTAACCCTCAGTCAAAAGTCAGCGTTTTTACCCTCAACTCAGTTATGAAGTTTCCACTTTAGAGAAGTTTTAACCTAATTAGAAGGGGCTCCTGACCGCTTTCCCCTGCTAACATAACAAATAAGAAATTTCTGCTGACACTGCTGGATTCGAACCAGGATTCAAGGACCAATTCCACACTGAGTTGCTTAGCTCCCGAAACTATTGGTCCATGTAAGACAAGCATATAATCAACATGTTACTTATAAATTCTATGGTAATTCTCTTATGTTATTAAATTGAGTTACCGTGAGTTTTTTTCCCTTAACTTATTAATATACATTTTAGTTTTTCGTTTTCGGAATGAACTGTTTCAGTTTAAATCTTGTTTATACTTATTTTTCTTAATTTTAAAGTTCCTCTTAGTTCAGTTTTCTTGTGATATAACGTTGTCCGTGGGGTAGATAAACAAAAAATACTTAAGTTTATTTAACGTGTATATATATATATATATTCATGCATACATCTGTGCCTGGGCAAGCCTGAATAAATTAACGTTAAACGCAGCAAAAACTCGAGCCTTTGCCATAGGATCTCATTCCCTCTTTCGATCGAATGCCAACTTTCTTTCTTTATTCCTCAATCATCCAATAGCTTTCCACTCCTCTGTTTAAAAATTTAGGCATAACCACTGATGAAACCCTTTCCTGAAAATCCCATATTGTGAAAATCTCCCGGATGTCAATTGGTATCCTAAAACTATCCCATCGCTGTCGTCAACTCCTTCCCTTACCCACACGTAAACTCCTAGTATCCTTCCTTATCTTCCCCCAATTTGATTAAGGTTGTATATTTTATGGCGGGATCTCGATGGTTCTTGAGGTCAGATTAAAAGGAATCATGTACTGCTTTATGACGTTTGTCTTCGGGACCTCAAGGCGGCGCAACCTTGACTCGGTGTAAAAGATGAAAGACATTGGAACTTTCTCATGTTTACACCGAATCAAGTTGGCTCTCCCCTTCCTTCCGCAGAGAATAATTCGTTGCCACATGAATTTTCCAAGTTATCAACACGAGTTACCCTCCCTTTACTAACAGTATCCTGCAATTCAAGTCCGCAATCCTTTCACTACGTACAAGATCGCGTATTTCCGATATCAGAACTCCTTTGCACTGAAGTATTGCATTCCAAAGTTCCTTTCTTGTCTATCTGTCCTCTGGAATTCTCTCCCCCCCTTGTATTCGCAATGCTTCTTCCCTCGGAAGATCACTTCTCTATTCAAAACACACATCTACCACCACTCTCTTTCTCTACAAATTGTCGGTCTTTAGTTATATAGATATCTCATTATTTATGTCGTCCTAGTATATCAGACATAAAACAGCTTAAATATATAGCCTTCCTCTGATAATATTCCATTTTTATACACATAATTTTTTATTTTCTACTTTTGTTGTGTTTTTTTTTTGTGTTTTTTTCATTATCATTTTTCTGTTCTATCTCTACAATTTTATGTATAATATTTATTTCTATATTGACTGTTTTGATTTATTTTTTTTTTAACTTTCTAGGCCAGATTTGATTTTTATTTTTGTTATGTAATATTATTCTTAAGGGACATTTTCCCAGAATAAAGTTTTCTTTCTAATCTATTCTCTCTGTATTTTATATAATATATAAAATGTATATGTATGTATAAAGTCTTCCTTTATTAAGGAGTTCTTTACTTGCCTAACCTCCTTACATTTTATAAGTATCTGGGCTCATTTTTGCTGTTCATAATAGAAGGCTTTTCTGCTAAAAGGGAGATAAGGGATCTCTCCTTTCTATGGTAGATAGGAGCTTACTTACAATCTTGTGATATAGATTATTTTTTTTTATATCATTACCAGTGAAGAATTGTTGATAAGTAGATTTGTAAGGGATCAGTCAATATATTTAAATATTAGATATGTTAACAAAACTCGACGTAATTCGGATGCCACTGTAAGTCATAACATTAATGACCATCATCAGGATTGCAACTATATACATAATATTGAAAAAAATAAAGAATATATAATAAAAAAATGATAAAATGATTGATGAAGGATTAATAAAAAATACATGAGACAAAGATATCCTTCGCAATCACGAATTGACTTTAAACAAACCCTCATTTTAGTTAGAGAAAGCAATTTTACTTTAAATTTATTGCCGAAGTGAAATTCGTTTTTAGTTTTTAAAAGTACTCATTAAAGTTAAATTTAGGGTTATTGGTAAGCTTTACTTACACCTAGACTAAAAATCTTATATTTTTAAAAATATTAGCTCCGTTTTAAGGGTCTTTAACAAGGTCATATCCGTTCTCAGTTCAGTTTTAGATTCCGTTCCAGTTTCATTTCAGTTCGGGAACGCGCTTCTTTTACACGATCTTTCAGTTCTCACTGTTCCCAGTCGTTTCAGTTCTCTGTTGTCTTTAGAAAAGTGTAGTTGCGAAAAGTTCAGCTCCTCGTAGACTATTAATTTTTGATTTGACCATTGTCTATGTTGCTTTTTTTTTTTTTTTTTTTTTTTATTTATTTATTTTTTCTTGATACTTTTTTTAATAGGAGAGTATAGGCAGCTTCTCTAATGTTCCTATGCGATAGCGTTTGTCAGTTGTTTCCACAAACACTTTTGAACACTGTTATAAATAAATTTCAATAAATTCAACATTGAAATCGACATCTTTAGACATTGTGACAGATTAACCGTACTTTCAATATAACTGATGAGCGAACGGAGTTAGACATAAGGCCTTTGTTTACACATATGAATTAGAAATGAAACAATTCAAATATGTCTATCCATCCTTTCAGTTCTCAATCTCCGTTTCCGGTTTCTTTCATTTTTTTATTTTTACTCATAGGAAAAACTGACAGTTCATCTGTAACTGAAACTGATCTGAGGACGGATATGACCGCCTAAAAGCACGTTTAAATGATCGTAACCAGAAACTTGTTTACAAAGGAAGATTTTTGTCATAAACCTCATATAAAATTATTGGTATTTTTAATGAACTGACTTATATATATTTAATTACAAATTAAACTATTTAAAATTTAAGTTTTGTAAGATCATTTATCAAAATATGATCCCATTTTTGTAAATCATTAATTTTATATATTTTAACTTACTACATTACATTGCTGATTATCCGCGGAATTGTATAGGACGGTTGCCGTAGACGTCCATTTTCACGGATAATTTGCTAAATGGCCGAAAAAAGACATTTATAAATATAAAAATGTTTTAAACCATTTCAATTTTGTATAAAGAGTCTAAACATTAATTCTTATATATTGTTACATTTTACGTTTTATAAAAAAAAATCGTGTAATTCACATTTAGGGCATTTTTTCAAACGTTTATTTGTAGATATAATTGCTTATATTATTCTACTGTTGGGAATAAAATATTGTAATAACAATGAAATACAAATCTACTATTGTAGGTTTTCTTGTACTTGGAAGAACGCACAACTAGTTGACATTGTTTCAACTAGATTAATAATTTCTTATTTTAATATTTTATAACTTACGAGTTACAACATTCGTAAAATGGCGGATCACACGTTACAAATTCAAAAGTCAAAAGATTAATTTTCTTTTTCTAAGGTCTAACTTCGGCTTCCCCAGAGATACTCGTATTTCACAGTAGCCCGCTGTTGTATTTTCTTGTTTCTATTATATGAATTCGTATCCGATCCAATGCACTCCTTATCTCTCCTTAACTCTTTCAGCTGAAATTCTAATTTCACTTTCGCAATCCCGCCTTTCCGATCTGCAGATCACTTTCCATCAGACTGCTGCATTTAATACATCCTTTATTAGTTAAGCTATAGAATTTTTTACTTTTCTTCTTACGTTTTGATCTCGTCTCCTTTTAATATATCTGTAAATATGTTAATTTTTTTTTTTTTTAACCGACACAAAAAAAAAAAAAAAAAAATGTAGTAAGTTAAAATATATAAAATTAATGATTTACAAAAATGGGATCATATTTTGATAAATGATCTTTATCAAAACTTAAATTTTAAATAGTTTAATTTGTAATTAAATATATATAAGTCAGTTCATTAAAAATACCAATAATTTTATATGAGGTTTATGACAAAAATCTTCCTTTGTAAACAAGTTTCTGGTTACGATCATTTAAACGTGCTTTTAGGCGGTCATATCCGTCCTCAGATCAGTTTCAGTTACAGATGAACTGTCAGTTTTTCCTATGAGTAAAAATAAAAAAAATGAAAGAAACCGGAAACGGAGATTGAGAACTGAAAGGATGGATAGACCTATTTGAATTGTTTCATTTCTAATTCATATGTGTAAACAAAGGCCTTATGTCTAACTCCGTTCGCTCATCAGTTATATTGAAAGTACGGTTAATCTGTCACAATGTCTAAAGATGTCGATTTCAATGTTGAATTTATTGAAATTTATTTATAACAGTGTTCAAAAGTGTTTGTGGAAACAACTGACAAACGCTATCGCATAGGAACATTAGAGAAGCTGCCTATACTCTCCTATTAAAAAAAGTATCAAGAAAAAAAAAAATAAATAAATAAAAAAAAAGAAAAAAAAAAAGCAACATAGACAATGGTCAAATCAAAAATTAATAGTCTACGAGGAGCTGAACTTTTCGCAACTACACTTTTCTAAAAAAAGGAAAGAAAGAAATGTATTTTGTACCTATAATGAAAAATATTATTGAGTGTATCTTACAAGGAAGCGTTTTGACTTCTAAACCACAAATTTGAATGCCGATTTTTGTGTGGGTAGTAGGGACCTATAATAGTGCAAAACTAGAGTTATAGCCGCGAATGAGCATTGGGAGCTGGAAAAAAAAAGTATGAAAATCACATTTTATTTTTTTTTTCTCAGCTTTCCACGTATAATGGTAGTTTTGTATGTTATCCCTTTACCATAACCAAAACTTGTCCGGAAATTAATGCAGGATTTCATGTTTAAACCAAAACCTGATATTATTAAAGAGATTATTCATCAGGTTTTTGTTGTGGTTAAGAGATTGCATACAAAACTACAATTTTACGTAGAAAAATTATTTCTCTATCTTGACTGAGAGCTGAGAAAAAAAAAAATAAAATATGCAAATCACGTTTTATTGCACTATTATAGGTCCCTACTAACCACACAAAAATCGGCATTAAAATCTGTGAGTTACAAGTCAAAACGTCTCCTTGTTAGTTTTTGTAATTTCATTTTTATTATTATTATTTTTATGGATTGTTATTATTTTTATCTATTATTATTTATTAGTATTATTTTTATATTAGTTTTTAGTCATTGATTTATTTTTTTTTTCTTCTGCGTATATATTATATGAAAGGATACATCACCTTTATCTCTATTTTCTATGGCCCTTCTATGAGGCAGATTATAATACTCATGACTATAAAAGCTTTTAAAATAAAATAGTCTACATCGCTCCTCTTGCTTTAAACAATTCATTAAAATTTCTTTATTTTTCAAAATCATATTATTGTTATAGTCCTCAACTAATTCATATTTACAACTTTAATTTGATATTTCTTTGGAGGCCATGTAACTTGTATTCGTTGTATTCGTTCTTGTTAAATTAATATTTGCATTTACAAGCCGCATAGTCGCGTAATTGTTACGTATGTATTGTAATCTTATTTTTGAATTATTAATAAGTTTTGTAACTGTTGTTTAGCAATTTATTTTGAAATTGGTATTAATATCTTGTACATTTTCAAAAGACTTCAATAAAGCTAAAAGTACATCATACATTCTGCAGTTATGGTCTCTAAATGCAAATTTTAATTAAACAATACCAAATTTAAGTGGTCTACATTTGAAAGATATCACGAAATAACATGTATACCTGCCCATTGAAGAAATAGAAACATAATCATAGATTATTTTGTATGTAATAGTGAAACCACAATGCTAGTTGCTGACGCTCTAATTATCTACCACAAAAATTCTCAACATTGGATACAAGAAAATATGTTGATTCTAACTTCCCTCCGAACTGAAATAATTCAAAATTACTCAAATGAATATGATTAAAATTTAAAAAATTAATATATGTAGCTCGAAATTTTGTTTAGCGAATTTGGGTTTTACATTTATTCCCTCGTAATTTAAGTATAAATAAATCGATTCTATTGTAAATTTTGTGCTTTAAAATATTTTCGAGCAGTAAATTTAGTTCACATATGATCACTAATAAAATATTGTATTTTAACAATTTTAAGGCGTGTGGGTTTAATGGCAATAAATATTTTTCTTTTTTTGTTTTCTATATATTTTTAATTTTTAAAACTGTTGTTTTGACATTTCTTAATAAAACGTGTAAACACGAATACATCCAAGGTGGAATATAGATAAATGTTGAGGGTAGAATTCTAAATATAATTGTAACAATGTCTCATGGAATTATTTTATTAAGTTGTAATTAATTTATGGCTATTAGCACTTTTTAGAGCCCTTGAAGATATCAAAAATGTCATTTATTTATTATTTCCTTTAGGATCGATGAATTAATTGCCCCTTCTATTTGAATTATTTTTGTTTAAAAAATAGTCTCGAATGTCGAACGTTCATTATCAGTTCTAAAAACATACAAAATGTATTTATTTATTTATTTTTTTTTTCAAAACAGCATTTTGTTACATATATTATGTACGTAGTAAGATCCGGCCTGGGATAGATGGAAAGGTATAAGAAAAAATCTGGTCTTACTGTTTTTCATATTCTCCTCTAAGTTCAACACACATAATACAACGCTTTGGCAACATTTCTAAACCATGACAAAAATATTTTTCTTGTTTGTTAAAAAATTCTTCTTCCACTGCTGCATGGAAAAAAACGCGTAAAAATTTATTGCAGCAGTGAAGTCGTTCCTGTTTTTGAGCAGCTGAAAGAATTTTTGGAACACATCTTGCACTAACCTTGTTCATATGCAAATGTTCTTTGATGATCCTCAAAACACTTGTTTTTGAAAGCCCCAACCTCGCGCCATTTCCTTGGTTTTCAGTCGCAGCAGTCAGACAGCAATTCAGATTCCACAAGTTGGATTGTTTCAGAAGTGACAGCTTCCAATGGGCGAACGGGACTTGGGTCATCTAGCTGTTCTCTCCCTAACTTAAATAATTTTGTCCTTTGTTTCACTGTGGAATACGAGGCGGAGGACTGCCCGTATACACAATCCAAGCGCTCTTTAATTTGCGCAGGAGTAAGACCTTTCCAAATAGAATTTAATAACCGCACGGTACTCGATTTTGAAAATTGTGAAAATAGGGATTTTCGTTCAAGGCTGGACACTGACAAGACTGAGGAAGTGCGGGCGATGGGTATGGAGTGAGCAGGCATGGACCTGCATAGGCACGTTTCAACGAGGGGAAGCAGGACAGGCCGGAAACTTATGGACCTTACTACGTATATTAATGGTTTTCATAATGTAAGACAAGAAATCAAATATCGGTACTCACCTAAGAAGGCAAAGGGACTTCAGAAAAATATCAGGGCCTATAGTTGGTTTAAATGCGTAGAGGAAGAAAAGGATCCTTTTGGTACTCCCTATGACTAGTTTTTTTTTTTTTTTTTTTTTTTTTTTTCCTCCATTCCTATTTGAAATATTTATCAGACCATTTAAACAAAAGTCTTAATTGGTTTTGAACGATGTAATTATTTCTAATGATTCATAAAAATTTAATTTCAGGCTATTTTTTACTTGATGTATTAGTTTCACTTCTGAGTCTTTCTTGAATTTATGTATATTTTTATTTAAATGGATAACAAAGTTGAAATTTTGGGTCTTATATGGGTCTTTTAATCTTCGATTTACTGATCGTCCAGTTTTTCCGTGTATTTAGCTTCCTAATCAGTACATTTTAGTTCATATTCACCGATTTTTTCGAAAGGTTGTATTTCTGCTTTAGGTTAAGGGAAATAAAAGAACAATGGTTTATCTATTTTAAATGCAGGATTTAATCATTTTCATAATTCCTTTCCGACGGTTAGTGCATATTTGGCCGTAATTTGGGATCAGAATGTATTTATTTTGGGTAGCTTTGTCTTCTGGGGTGTTTAAATATGTATTATTAACAGCTTTTTATGGATTTGTTTTTTTTTTAATATTTTACGGTGTCCATGTATTTACTGCATTTCTGTATCTGATTTTAACTGTTTTTTTTTTTTTATTCTTAACAATGAAAAAGAGTCGGGGAAAATGACTGAAATTACCGCTAAATAAGATGAGTTGAAATAAATAATGCAATTACCCCAACATTAAACAATAAAAGTAAATATCTGTAAGCAGATTTGTTTCAGTTAACTTTACGTACTGAATTTAAAAAAACAACTAAATAATAAAATAAAAATTGAAATCAATCTTGTATCTTGTTTATTGTAGGATTCCATTCCTGTAAACAAAGCTTTATCTCTTCTCAAGATAAAATTATTGTTGCATTAGATAATGCAATAATTTTTATTTTGAGTGGGATCCAAATTGCGGAAAAGGTTTAGTGTTCGATGTGGTATTTCGAATGGCGTTGAAAATCTACTGTGAAAATCGGTGACTTAAAAGATCTTTCTCATCATTGGTATAGTTGATAACTGATTTCGTTCTTTCGCTTTGGGTGATTTGTTTAGGACTTGGACTTCATTAATGTGCTCAATGGAAAACCAATTTCACAATTTTTTTTTTATTGATTGCTGAATTTACAGGGAGTTGTGATGTTCAACACTACTCTAAAAATATTTGGATATGAGATCAACTTTAATTAACTCAGTATTATTATTATGAACATTATTATTTTGCTGTATGCTTCACATTGTCAATTTGAATTTATTTATGTAATGATTTGTAAGATGTATTTATATAAAATGTAGTATACCTGAAGATGGGGAGAATTCTTTCAGAAGCATGTAATTTATGAAAAATACATAGTAAGTAGTACTGTGCTGAACAATATTTATAATTATAACAAAACCTCCTTTAACATTATTGAAAATAGCTCTGTATTGTTTATTATCATAACCTTGGCGGAATCGTTATATCTCGCACCAATACGCAGTTTTTAGACTAAATGATCATTTTAAAACTGCGACTTATATATCGCTAGTGGGTGCAATTCTATGCATGTCCGTGTGATTCATTCCGTAGCGACAGTCGCTTCGCATAGAAAATAGGACTTTGCAGTTTTTTAATTCCTATGATGCAGTTGCTAGCGAAATCCCAGTGTTAGTTAAAAAAAAAAGAAGAACAAATTAAATTGGTAGTTACTTTTTTGGCAGCTTTTTTTTTTTCTTTTTATTATTATTATTTTTTTGGTGTTATTTATTATTATTTTTAGGTGGTGGTAGCAACTATTTTCTCTAGTGGTCCCAGTCCTTAAAAGAATCGGAGTGTCAAGATATATTGAGCGTACGTAACCTATAAGCGAAATAAATATTATATACTTTGTCCCCTGCGGAAATCAAACCCACGCCGGTTCTAACCCCCTGGGACCTTTTAGCCTGACCCGCTCAACCATCATGGCATATTTATTTAATATAAAACTTTTATCTAATCCAAATATTTATTTTCTCAATATTTGTAATGTATAATATTTTTTCATAATGTTCCATATGTTGCTGAGTTAGCCCAAACCAGATACCTATCCTTTCATAGTAAGCTCCATAACCACTCAAATCCTCTAGTTTCTCAACTTGCCTCCCAATCCATTCCCGATAATCCTCGGAGGAGTCTGATAAGAAGATGGCCTCTAGATCTTCTAGTGTAGAATTTGTTATTGAAGTGCTATGTATATATTTGTACAGTTGTAAATTTCAATTTAAAAAAAAAAGAAGAAAAAAAATCAAATTTGGAGTAGAAATGAGCCAAGCATTTAGCAATTTAATTATGTGTAATACACATACACACGCACACATAGGAGAACCGCACTAAGGAACCAATGGGTAGGTCGGGACGACCAAAGATTCGGTTTAACCGGACACATGTCTTTCCATGTTAAGAGTGTTTTATGATATCATTAAACGTTTTATTTTAATATTTTAAAAAGTAAACGAAATTTAAACGTACGTTATATACTTCAATAGTCTAATATGTTCCTATAGAAATATTTGAGCCAGCTATTTCCGTATTGAAGAATTGGCCATAATAACACTTTTTTGTTTGCTTTATAACAAATTAAATCATTATAAAATATTTTATAATGAAGTATGCCCTGAATGTCGTCGTTATGGATGTGTTGAGCTACCCCCCCCCCTCCAAAAAAAAAACACTATAGGGTAAACCAGACAGTTATTGACACCTTATCTTACAAATAAAAAATATCATAAAAATCCTACAACTCAACTGTGTAAAAGTACTTTCAATTCGGTCCGTATTTTAAAAGATATCCATAGGATGTCAATAACTGATTTAACCTTAGTTCACTATCATGTAAAATATCTTCCAGGAATAATGTTTGATGTAATATTTCTTGCTTAGCTTAAAGTATGCTAATTAAGGAAAACTGACTGAAAATTTGAATTTTATTGAACTATTTTTTTTATAATTATAGTTTACCCTTTCTGCCACTTTTTGAGATAAATCCGAACAATTGAAAGCCTCGTATCTTAGTACCATTATTTTCATTTCAAATCGTATTATGTTTTGTCCAATCCAATTTTGAATATAGAAAGCGCTTCTTTAGAAACAATGGCACAGCAGATATATCGTGGATACGTTGAAAAGTTCGAAATATTTGACGTTTTGAAGCTACCAATGAGAGAGTGGTGGCTCTTGAAGATCCAAAACGTAGTTTTTCGTACACAAGCACAATATTAACAGGTTATCAACAAATCATAGCTACCTGACCTTATGCATAACAAGATTTACAATTTTACTGGATTATTAAGGATTCCTCGAAAATATTGCTGCGCCCCCCCCCCCCGCGAGAGGGTCGGATTAAACGGAGAGTTGGACTTGCGGGAGTCGCATTGGTGAGTATATATATATATGTACACACATGGTCAAAGAAAGTTCATAAACGCGATATCGTTTTCGGCATAATTTAATTCAAGATTTCACACTAACTATTTAAGCTTTGTAGAGTAAATTGCTGTCTTTTGCATTCTTTTTCTATAAAAAAAAAAAAAAAAACCCTTCTGTACACACCGGCTCGTGTTTAAAAACCATTAAAAAAAAATATGATACAAATAAAAACCATTAGCTCCAAGTACATACGGCTATAAAGCTATAAACGAAGGGCTTCGAAGATTGCCGATGTCACCCGAATTCCAACGGAAGCAATGACTGACTAATCTACTTCTTTAGAAACACATGCCAAAATTTGTCCTGAACAAACAATGAATTTACAGGGAGTTAATAAATTTAAATTTGCTCTGAAAAAGTTTGGACTCATTCCACCTGGCGCTTGAGCTACTCATTATGTATGCAGAAAACACCTATAATATCCCCTAGGTTTGGTGAATTAGTTGTTCTTTTAGCCTTACGTTATAACTAGCGATTTGGTAGTTCAAAAACAATATTAATAGTTCATTAATCCTTAATTTGATTTTAAGCATATTAAAATCGTTATTATAAACAGATTTTTGAATCTTAATAACATAGTTATATGTATAATATTTTGTTCTCATATGATCTTTCCGTATGTTCCTTAGCTCGTATCGTTCCGTTCTATGTATCTCAATAAAATGGCCCTCTTCTTCTAAACCTTATAATGGTAATATTCGTTTATTTTTTTAAATTAAAACGTTATTTAAAATTATTATTAAGTTTTTATTGCCAGGTATTACAATCTCCAGCGAGTAGAAACTTAAAATTGTCAATGGAAATTATTCGGTTGGCAAAGATGAGCGGCGGGACTGATCAAGAATTACAATCACGTCCCTTTAAATGTACAAAATTTCTTTCCAAGTCATCGAAATTATGATTTATTCTCTACATCAAGTTTGAATATAAATTTGGGATAGTTTGATAAAACTGGTGAAAAGATATTGCTCGGCTTAAGTTAACGGCCTGAACGTTTAAAAAAAAAAAAAATCGAGCTATATGTTTATGGTATAGCTATACGTAAGATATAGATATAAGATATGTTCTTGAAAACAGATAATTTTCGCAAAAAAATTATTTCCACACTTTTTGTCAAACATTTGCTTCTAGTGCCTTCCACGTTCGTTTCTCAGAAAAAAATCTTGAATCAAAGTTATAGAGCGTTAAATTAACTTTTATTTCATATATACGTTTCTGGCATTTGAAGCAAATGTTTGACAAAAAGTATAGTTTTGCGAAAATTATCTATTTTGAAGAATGTATATCTAGAAAAACGGTGGAAGTTTGACAAATATTTATATAAACAATTTTATAGGAAATTTAATTAGCTATAACTTTTATTTTTAACATATTTTTCTAGAGTCCACCTTTTTTGAGATATAATTGAAAAATCCAAAATGGGACATATTCCTCCCCCCCCCACCGTAAAATCACCCCACCCCTCAAGGGCGGGGACTTAGTATGTTTACCTTCTATCTACTCCTAATGAAGCAGTGAAGAAAAAAATTATCGCATATTTCATGCACTCTACATCCCTCATTTCAGCACTCATTGACTGGAATATTATAACAGATAAGTTAATTTAATAAGTTATATCTATACCCAATTAAATGATTAGGTATCACAAAGCTATCGTCAAGATCGCCGGTATCGATCGGTTAATAGGAATAGACTTTAGATCGATTCTTTTCTCGAGACCGGTAGAATCAAGAATCGAAAAATCCATAAACCAGATTATCGGTATCACACATGGCTGCTAAAATTCAAGATATATATTTAGACGCAATAAGTTAAAATGTTTGGAAGAGAGATCTGAAATAACGGGGTAAACAAATGCGTATTAATAATGAAGATTTTTTTTTTGTTCGTATACTATATAAGATCTTGCCCTAGTTGGGGTAAACAAGAATCTTCAGCCTCAAAAAACAACAAACAACGAACAAAAGATTTATTTTCATAGTCATATATATATGGAATGTACTTACCAAATAATAAAGGGGAAAGACTTGAGAACAAAACGGTGCTTGCCTGGGTTGTATACTTATGCTTTGCCGTTAGGAAGTAAAGTGGTGGTGGAGATGGCGGGAAAACAATGCTTAAGTAATTAGAAAAATATTAGTGAATGAATGGGCCATGAAGAGTAGGATTGGTTCTGTGTAAACAATTTAAAGGAAATAAATAGAGGAAATACTTTTTTTTTTAATTTCAACAAGCTCAATAAATGTAAATAAGTGAAAAATATAGTTCGTTTTATTTTTCTATGATTAACCTAGGTTAGTTTATAGCCTATTTAGTCTATTGATAGCATTCGAGATGAATGTGAAAGGAAGTTGGGATCGGTCTTACTAGCATTAAAAACTGCTGACGTAAGAAAAATCTTTTATAGTCCCTTTCTCACTCCGTCCGCCTTCATTGTTGATCTTAGGTTTCCGATTCTATTTCTTTCTTTTTTTTTGTCTTATGTCAGAGTTCGTTCCTTAGATAAATTGAAAAGTTCTTTGTTTATTTTTATTTATTGATTATTGAACATATTGTGTGAATGGATCCATTAATATATCAATTTAATTTATTGCCCACTTAAAAGCAGATTTGCTTTTTCAATAAAATATTGATTAATAAAATATCAAATAAAATCTTTGAACACTCGAAAATCCTTGAAAAATTATTTTAAATGTAACTGCAAAGCATTCTTATTACCGCAGGCATATATTCAATATTTAAATCGGGAATCAGTGAATGTTTCAGTGAATATTCGAAAATAAACTATTTTCTGTTGGCCGTAGCATTTTCACCCATCAGTTCCTTACAGCTATAACCCACGTGACTGCCTTCGGGCAATACTTTGTGGGGCGAAAATAGCCAACTGCTGCATTATCTAGAAGTACTCAGCTCTCTTACACTTTTTACTGGACCTTCTTACATATAAACACCATTCCTCCGAAGCTTTTCTTTACATCGCGCAGATCTTGTGAGTCTTTACATCCTAGGATCTTTATTTGTCTGAATGGTCACTGGAACTCGGAATCATCTCTCTTTCTGGTCTCAGAGAAATGGTGGTTTTACGGGACCAGGCCATTTTTTCATTAATTAAGATTTATTTGGGCTGTCTTTGTTATAATTATATTTTCAATTCGACCTTTTCCAATGTAAACAATACTGTTTACTGTCTTTGAAGTAGGAATTACCATTTAATCCAGTCACTGCTAAAAGTTTAAAGAAATATATTAAAATGGTGAGTGTTGAAAATCAAATTCGGTGAATTTTATTGTATGAATTTTAAAGCAACCGAGGCCGCTCGTAAAATATGCTCCGTGTTTGGTGAGAAGGTGATCTCTGAGCGTAAACCTCAAGTTGGGCCTTCGAAATTTCCGTCAAGGCAATGAAATGCTTGAAGATGATACTCGTTCTGGAAGACCTCAAGTTGCCAACGAACAGGAAATTCGAGAATTAATTGATTCGGATCCTCGTCAAACAGGTGCAGAGATATGTAAGCAGTTAGCTAAAAAACAACAGCCTGAAAATAGCTACATCAAATGGGAAAAATTAAAATTTCCCTTCACAAGTTATCGGAGGCGAATAATTCGTCTCACAACAGCTTCTTTAGCTTCTCGATCTTCATATTTAGTTCCTCTCGACCTTTCAGCCACCAATTATCACCTTTTTACATCTCTAGTTAATCGTCTTCGGCAGAAATGTTTTGATAACCAGCAAAGCCTAGGATTGGAATTAAATCAGTTTTTTACCAGCAAAGATAAATCCTTTTTTAAAAACGGTATTTGGGATCTTGCTCTACGGTGGGATAAAGTTATTGGTTCATTGAATTTTTTATATACTTAAAAAATACAGGACTTTGAAGCGATCTGGTAGTTAGTACTGAACAGTCAAGAATACACATTTTTAGTAAGTAAAAGCAGGCGTTTCCCAGTTCTTACCACCTCTTCAGTAGTTATTACTTCGGTCTGATAATTTTCGTAGGATACTTTCAAAGTTATTGATCGGTTTAATAAACAGGACTATAGCCTCCAGTGGTCCCTTATGCCGAGGAGGACACGAGAAAATGGGCCTTATCACTGATGTTTTCCAGGTGCCCATTACACCAGAGCCACATCATGATCTCCAACCACTTCAGTGCAACCTTTGAATTGATCGTGTGTTCCTATTTTTTGTGACTCATCAGTTGTAGACGTCCCTCCCTTTAAGAGCTTGGTGGTTGTTGTTGGTTGTGTAAGGCTAAGTACTTTGGTTGCGGTAACTATGAAACTAAATAATATATAATAATAAATGAAACTTTAATAATAGGATAATATTAAACCGATAATGTCGCATGAATTTATCCTAAGCTATAAAATATTTTTAATAATTTGTTTTTAATTATTTTTTTTCTTTTATTTTTTTATATAAATTTATTGAAATTTACAAATGAACAAATATGTACACCAAGTAAATTAGCTGATATCGATTACAATGACATGTCAAAACTTGAAAAGAACTACTCATCAGTAGCACGTCAATAAAAAATCTACACTAGGCAATCTTCTTTTTAGACGCTTCGGAGGATTATCGGGAATGGAGTGGGAAGCAAGTTGAGAAACTAATGGATTTGAGTGGTTATGGAGATTACTATGAAAGGATAGGTATCTGTTCTGGGCCAACTCAGCAACATATGAAACATTAAGGTCTTTATGGCTACGTTTATTGGTGACAAAGTAAGGATTTATTTCGAAGGATTTTGGATTGTAAGGATTGGATACGAGATGAATTGGATGGTTTAGTAGAGCCCCAAAGCTCCACTCCGTACGTCCAAATAGGTCTAATCGCAGTCATGTAAATAAGTCTTTTGTAATGAATTGGGAGGTTTGATCGTTTGTCTAGTAAATGTTGAAGTCTGCAATGACGAGCAGTTTGTTGTCGCTTTTGTCTTGTTTTTAATACTATACTTTTATTTTGACAAATATCTGGCACAATTAGTACATATTTATCCCTTATTTACATGTCTATAAATATATATTTATATACCAGGTATGCAAGTTTAAAATGTCGTTTATTTCTTAAAATAAATACACAGTAATTTAAAAAAAAGTATAATATATTTTATTCAAAATACTGACCCTCGCTTTCTACACATTTTGCCCATCTCTCGGGCAATATATGGATACCATTCCAAAAGAATGCTTCATCTTTATTTGAAATCCATTCATCGAGCCATTTTCGTACGTTTTCGATATTGTTGAAGTGTTGCTCCGCCAATGAGTGTCCCATCGATGAGAAGAGGTGATAATCAGAAGGCGCCAGGTCAGGTGAATACGGCGGGTGGGGTAGGAGTTCCCAACCAAGCGAAGAAATCGTTTCCTTAGTCAATCTGGCTGAATGTGCAGGAGCGTTATCATGCTGAAGAATGACTTTGGCGTGCCTGTGAGCCCATTCTGGGCGTTTTTCGATCAATGCGTGACTCAAATTGATCATTTGTTGTCGGTAGCGCTCGGTATTGACTGTTTCGCCGGGTTTGAGAAGCTCGTAGTAGACTACTCCCTTCTGATCCCACCACACACACAGCATTGTCTTCTTCCCAAAACGATCCGGTCTTGCACTCGATGTGGATGGTTGTCCTGGCGTTACCCATGATTTTTTTCGTTTGGGATTCTGAAAATAAATCCATTTTTCATCGCCAGTTACAACTCGATGCAAAAAACCCTTTCTTTCGTGGCGTAAAAGCAGCATTTCGCACACAGTTTTTCGTTTTTCCATCTGTCGTTCGTCCAATTCATGTGGAACCCATTTTCCAACCTTTTGAATCTTTCCCATAGCTCTCAGGCGATCGGAAATGGCTTGCCTAGTGACATTCAACTGTTCTGCCATCATTTGTTGGGTTTGGGTATTGTCTTCGTCTAATAAAGATTGCAATTCGAAGTCCTCAAACTTTTTTGGTCGATTTTCTCGTTTTTGATCAGTAACATCAAAATCACCACGTTTGAAACTTTGAAACCAACGTTCACATGTCCTGACGGTTGGAGCAACATCGCCATAAGTCTCAACAAGAATTCGATGACATTCAGATGCCTTTTTCTTTTGATTAAATAAGAAAATCATGACATGCCGCAAATGCTCTTTATTTGGCTTAAAATTAGACATTTTTAACACCAAAGAAAGGTATGATACGTCCACGTAAACGACTTAAAAACAACTTTTGTAAACAAATGACTAACAAACAAAATAGCGTTTAGAGATAAGCAAATCCTTCAATAGGCTAAGAGCGCATTCTATTGGAATTAAAACGACATTTTAAACTTGCATACCTGGTATGAAATAATATTAAATTATGTAGGGCTTAAATACTTGAGCTCGTTGGAGCGAGCGTCTCTGCACGCCCTGTACGGAAGGTCCCGGCTCTAATTCCACCTGGGGTTCGGGAGGTTTTTTTTTTGTGGTGTTCTCGCGAAATCAATCTCAGTTTTTCCACTCTGTCTAGAATAAGTTGGTAACCTGTTGAATAACTCGTCATTTCTACTGTAGTTAGGATGCATTAATATGTTAAGCCCCAACTAACAAACATGGAAATAAAATTATGACACCAGAAAATAAAAATAGTAGGTATAATTATAAATAAAGAGATAAAAAATGCACCTTCATACGCATTTAAAATATTTACATTCAGGCTTCGGACCATCAAACTAACTTCCTCTACCAGGTAAGTTATGGAATTCCTAGAGTTTCATTCATGCCTCGTCACTGGTTGTGAGCTGAGTTGGGCAAATTTGAATCATGATTAAATATTTGACAATAATTGATTTGTTTACTAATAAAATTAATTAAATGATTTAATCATGGTTAAATGAGGTAATGATTCCAGGAAATTAGTTGTCATTTAATCATGATTAAAATTTGCCCAACTTCAATAATTAAAAAAAAAAAGGGTCCATTAAGGAAGGGTCTTGGGTTCATTACTTCGTTTAGGATGTACAGTTACTGAGCCAACGGTTGTTAAATGAGTAGATTTGGCCAGAATACACGCTCAACCGCCAGGTTTTTCCCTAATAAGTTTACTCACTTTTTTTTTTAGGCTGGGTGTGCCCCATGCGGGTCTCTCGACCGCGAATTCGATCCACGACCGAAACGACGGTATAAATTTTCTGCCTTCAGTCGGACTCAAACTCGGGCTACTGTGCATCCCTTAAATAAATAAGACAAATATGTATATTTCAATTTCTAAAACCAAATAGTATATTAATTTTATTTAAAATTTTTCCAAGTGTCATAAAAATTGGTTTTGTACATTTTTTTATTAATACCTTTGAGTTCTAAATAATTCATGAAAAAATAGTTTGATATTATAATTGTTTTAATATTGACATAAATGTTGTATGATATTATCATTATTTTCTTTACTTAATAATTTTAGATCATCCTAGACTAAGATTAATATTATAACAGGAAAATATTGCATTCTTAATGGATGGATAGTCAGTAAATAAATATTAAATAAATACCAGAACATTGCTAAACCTGATTTTAGTGTCGTCTACAAAAACTATTATCAGTTTCTAATTGGCCCTTAGTTCCCGTTAACACCTTATCCTTAGGTTCCCTGCTCAAGGTCGATACCTCTCTTCAACTTCCTTGAAACGATACTCTATCTATTTTTTGTTTATTTAACATTATTATTGATCATCGATTAACTTTTTATTTAATTATTACCTTTCATTCTTATTTTCAATCTTATTTGTCTCATATCGGAGCCTTGAATACGGCATCATTTTGTTCGGTAAAAAGGTTGCCTATCACAATAAAAGGAGCTAATAGCAAATTTTATGTTATTAATAATAGTTATATATAACATGTTTCAATAAGTGGTATAATAAAAGTTCCGCTTTTATTATTATGATTTGTATACTAAAAGTGTTAAATGAAGAATTAATTTTTGAATTTAATTTATTGGTATTTATATTTAGTTAAAAGCATTGGATATGTGATTTATACTGATCTTAAAAAAAATGGAATAATGAGATAATTGTTCTTACAAACAATTTATGTACCTGTCTTCTAAAGACATTGAAATAATATTAAACAGTTTCCTTTTGAAAAATTGTAAATAATTACGTTATATTAATAATGCAAATAAATAAATCCACGTGCAACTCTTTTTAATTTGGCATTACATAAAGTGGTGAAAAGTATAAATGTACAGGGAAATATAATTTAAACAAGTAGCTAAGTCTACGCATATGCGGATGACATAGATCTTGTAGAAATGTTCAAACCCTTACTGAAATGCGCAATAGTCTCCATAGTCGAGGATATGTTTTTTGATGATGTCAGTAACTTCACTTATCTGGGGGAAGAGCTAAACAATGAAAACAAAATGTTAATAGAAGTGCACAAAAGGATCATGGCCGCAAAGCGTGCATATTTTGAAAATTTGAGGTTTTTCAGATCACCATTGTTATCTAGAAAAACGAATGTAAGGCTGCACATGACTTTAATTAGACCTATCCTCACATATGCCGCTGAAATGTGGATGTTTACCACCACTATTACAAATGCTTTGAGAGTCTTTGAAAGGAAAGTTCTTAGAAAAATAGTTGAATTTGATGTAGGAACTCAAGAATGGAGGATAAGAACAAACAAAGAGATATACGAGTTATTTGACAAAACTGAAATTGTTTTATAAAATCCCCCAGGATCGAATGGCTGGGACATGTTATGAGAATGCCTTAGGACAGAAACCTAAAAAGGATGCTCCAAAGTAAGGTATAAGGTTCTAGAAGAAAGGGTAAGGCCGCGAAGATGGCTGAGTGACGTGGTCGATGATCTTGAACGGCAAGGAGTGACTGGAGGAGGAAAGCTATGGATAGAGATGTCTGGAGAACTATTGTTCAGGAAGGCAAAGCCCACACTGGGCTGTAGAGCTAGAGAGGTAGAAAAAATAAATCCACGTATTATCTATAAAAAAAAAAATATTACTTCATTATTTCATCTGTGTTTCCCCTTCTAGTGCGTTCTATTTTTTTTTTTTTTTTTTTTTTTTTTTTTTTAGTTTAATATTTCTCAATTAACCTGTAATAATATCATAATATAATAGAAAATTTTCCTTAGTCTCAAATTTTGAACAAAAGACAAATAGTTTTGGTGAATAGCGCAATTAAATAATTTAAAATATCTGACAATTAAGGCTTTGCCGACTAGTCGACCCTTCTCTAGTTTTCATTATTTCATAATGTTACATAACTTGTATCGAGCATAATATACGTATTTCTTATTTAACTTAACGTTAGAGAATTAAATAATATTTATTATTTTAAAATGGAAAAAAAAATTAATTGACCACTGGATTAACATTATTAAATCAGCAATAGAACTATTATTTTAAAGTATACAAGGCACAGATTGTAATATTTTTTTATATAAAAATAAAAATATAGATATCAACTATTCCTTAAAATCTTGGAAATTTTATGTAATTCTATTTTAATGTAATTAATATTTAAAAAAAAAAAAAAAAAACTTTAATTCTGTTTTGTATCTCCTTGGTTTATATAATTTGAACGAAAAGCTTCTCCTTGTTTAGTAATGAATTGTGTATATATATATATATATATATATATATATATATATATATATATATATATATATATATATATTTATATATATATTTTTTTTTTTTTTTTTTTCTGAATTTTGAGTTGAGCTCTTGATTTAAATGACCCAATGAAATACATTTAATTTTATGTTTTGGAAAAATGTTTCTGAATAAACGTATGCCTTTCTCAATTATATATTCTGAGGAAGGTTATACTTCGATAATCGATCATCTGTTATTCGATATTTACATATATGTATAGCGTTACCACTCCTCTCCTCCTAATGGCGGTGTCGTATAACAATTGCATGCGCTTCGGGGTCAACAATTAATATACAATTAAGAATATTACATCGTGCTAAAGAAAACTCGATGGTAATTCAAGAAAAACCTGTTTTAATACAAGTTCATTATTATTTGCTTGAATTTTGAAAATGTTTTCAGGGAAAAAAATAGAGTAAAAAAAAAAAAAAAATGCCCAAAAGAGGGTAAAAAAATAATTACTAGTAGGCAGAATCGGTTTTATAACTTTCGTATATGGTACTCAAAAGTAAAATAGGACTCAACGTCTTACTTGGAACCCAACTTTTTGTTTTCGACTCTTTCAACATTTACTTGATAAACGTTCAAACGTTCTCAATAGTTACAAGAGACTCATTTACATGACAGTAATTAGACCTATTTGGACGTATGGAGTTATGTTTTGGGCTCCACTGAACCATCCAATTTATCTCGTATCCAAATGCTCCTTACTTTGTCACAAACAAACTTATCCACAAAAATCTTATTATTCATAATGTTTCTGAATTAGCCCAAACCAGATACTTATCCTTTCATTAAAAAAAAACAACTCCATAATCATTCAAAACCTTTAGTATCACAACTCGCTTCCCACTCTATTCCAGATAACCTTCCGAGGCTCTTGAAAAGAATATGGTCTCAGGACCTGCTAAAATAGTTCTTTATTATATAGAACGTTTATGAGTGCTACCAATGGGTAGTTGCTTTACAAGCAATTGACATGTCATTTTGAGTATTATCATTACATTTACTAGTTGTATTTTATTTATATTGTTTACAGTTGTACTTCAATAAACAGCTTTAATAATAATAAAAGTAAGATCTGAGAATAAAATTCTAATTATGATAATAGTTTAAGCTGAAACAAAAATAAAAAAAAAAAACATTAAAACCCATACAACCACAGTCCATACAATAGGCCAACCGGTGTGCAATGATTTGGCCATAATCCCATCCAACTCCCAAGGTTTTTCATCATATTAGATGAAGTTAGTTCTTTGAGTTATTTGCCTAGTGCCTTGCCCACTTGGCTAACACACCTTTATCTAATAGATACGTGAGATTTCTTAGAAAAAGCTTACCTAACGTTAACAGAAACTGTGTTATCAACCAAAACAAAGTGGCAAAATCAGTTTTCACATCAGCAAATTATTTTCCTATAAATTAAATTATCATTATTGTTTTATTATTATTATTCCATTTCCCATTATTTGAAGAATGATTAAAATAGTTAAACAGCATATTATTTTCTTTTAATACTTGATTATGACAATAACTCGTAAAGCAACTAACCATTGGTGGCACTTCTTCTTCTTCTTCTGCGATCTTCCCTTAGATGGCCAGGTCGGGGGTCAAGATGAGAAATTCATACAATAAATTGTATTGTAGAACTTCTGGAGGCCATTTTCTTTTCAAATGGCTGGGAGGGTTATCGGGAATATAATGCGAAGGTGGTTGAGAGACTAGTTGATTCGTGAGATTGTGGAGTTTACTATGAAAGGATAGGTATCTGGTTTGAGCTAAATCAGCAACATGCGGTACATTAGGCTCTTTATGGATATGTTTATTTGTGATGAAGTAAGGATCATTGAGGAATTTTCGGAGGATTGTAAAGATAAGAGACAAATTGGGAGGTTTAGTAGAGCCCCGAAGCTCAACTCCGCATGTCCAAATAGGTCTGATAACTGTCTTGTAAATGAATCTTTTGTAGTAAATCAGAAGGTTTGAACGTTTTTTATAGTAAATGTTGAAGAAGTAAAAAATTACGAACAGCTTCCTGTCGTTGTAGTCTTGTATATGGATAAAAAGTTAAAACATTTGATCATTGATTTTTAACGGAAACAGTAGTACAGGAAATCGCAGGGTTCAAAGATTTGTTTGTATTTTTTTTATTTCTCCAATTTTTTCACCATTCTTGAAGGTTATATTAGATTGGAATGCTGTGAAGGGTTCGTTATTTACTGATAAAAATCTTGTGTTATCAATATACGTACTGAGGATGGTGCTTGAATGTGTCGGGCATATTATTAATGAATTAATAAATTAATCTATTTCATAATCTTTTAGTTTTTTTAAAAAAATATAAAACTTAATTCTTTAATTTCAATTTAAATACCTATATTCTAACGGAAATAAATGTATATTGATATTTGAATGAATATTATGATGAATCCTACATGCAGCAGACTTATTTGGTAAAATAAATAATCATAAAGGAAGTTTAGAGAACATGAATATTACAAATTATTCGCAATATTTATAAACTAATTTAATTCGTGTGGTACGCCGTGATTTGAATAACAATGAAAGTATCAAACTAAATTTATTCAAATGGACCTTTAGGCACGAGGCACGTATTCAAATATTTTAAATAAATTATAGGATTGAAGTTGAGTGTTTCCATTTTATCGCAGTTTTCCTCATATTGCCATAGTTCTGGGAAAATCGTGTTTCAATAAATATGCAGAACTAATGGAACAGTTGAATGGTAAATATACTCTTATCGAATACTGTTAAATGGCCTACTGTTACAAACAATTTTTTTTTTTGTTAGTTACATTACAGTTACATTGTAAAGTATTTCCATTCTATCTGTGTATTATTATTAGTTGTTGTAAATAAATTTACTGGTACTTAAATATAGACATAGTTCATTGTTGTACATGTTTGTAAAATAGTATCGTGAGTGGAATCACGTGTTATATTTAAAAAGGCAATACTGAAACATATTTAGTTTATTATATAATTATTTTACAATTTATTTGTATATATTATTCTTTTTACAGGTTCCATGTACATTCGCATAATACCTGTAATTACCTGGTGTTGTGTTATTTTCAATTGGGTTAAATTAAAAATAATGAATTATACAATTCAATAAATTATAAATCGCCAACGAAATTAGTTGTTAATGGATATTAAAATTAATAAATCTCATTTGTTCAGTATCCCATCGAAAGACATGCTGAACGCAAGGGGCAAAATCTCATAATTTTAAAATTGCTTGGTAATATTTTTAAATACTGTTGTATTTGATTTAATTCATATTTTTAATAATCATCAAAGGTTTCATATGCCCAAGTTAAAGTATATGGAGACGTTAACACATAAAGAAGAATGACACTTCGAGTCAAGAAAATGAAAAAATCAATTGGGTGGAATTATTTGTCTGTCAGTGCATATATATGTATACATATTATATATATATGTAAATAATTGCATTAGATACTGCGCAAAAAATGGTTCATCATAATTTGTTTGTTTTTAGAAAAACACAAATGTATTTCAAAGAATATTACAGAAACTCTTAAGCCGCGTTTACACCAAAGTTTACAACTACGTTTTCCAAAAGTTGCGGCAGTTGGTTGCTTTTTCTACTAAATACAGCAACTTTTACTGTCTTCCACTAAATTCTGGTTTTCCGCGGAGTGTCGTTAAATATCAAATAAAGTTGACAACTAAAAGTGGAAGATTTGTTGCTGCACACTTTGGGCATGCAACTTGAAGAAAACTAGTAAAGAACTGTAACCTCTCCAAGCGCCCCGGTCCAATCAATCAGTAAAATACCTTGGTTTGACTCTATACAGATCTCTAACATACACAGATCACATAAACGATACATTAGACAAAGTAAAAAAAATAATTTTTAGAGAAAAAAACAAAACCGACTTCAAGATTAAACCTACATACACAAACTTGAACTAAAAAATAAAAAATAATATTTTAATTGCTTCATAACAAAAACCATTAAATGAAAATCAACGAAATTATCGATACTTATATACCTATTCACAATTTATGACCAGTTATCTTTGGGGTCGGTGCCAGCCAAGAAGGGCAGTATAATGCTGCCTCTACAATAAACTTTCGAATGGCCGCAGACAGCGGTGTGGCGGTGATGAAACAGTGGAAGGATCTTTACGATTACAATTTCTTTTTAAATTCTGTTTGGTTTGGTTGGCACCGACTCCAAAAGTAACTGATCATTAATTGTGAATAGGTATATAAGTATCGATAATTTCATTGATTTTCATTTAATGGTTTTTGTTATGAAGCAATTAAAATATCATTTTTTATTTTTTAGTTCAAGTTTGTGTATGTAGGTTTAATCTTGAAGTCGGTTTTGTTTTTTTCTCTAAAAATTATTTTTATTTTTCACTTTTTAGTGGTGAGTGTATTTTTGTTTATATAGTCAATTGCCAAAATAACCCTGAAACCCTGAAAAATAGTTCGAGTTGCTGAAAAAAGACTTATCGAGGTTATCATTCCACCTTCATGTAATTGGGAAAATTTAACACAAAATGGGAGTTCAAATCATTTTTCATTCATGGGTATGTGTATGTTGTTTGTACATACATATAAAATCATTGATACATAAAAATGAATACCTGGTACCAATTTATCATATAACTTTCAACTGAATTGCGCCTTTTTCTGAGGGTGCCTAATAGTAGACTTACCTCCTTCCACCAGTGGCGATCTTTTCTTTATTCTTTAGGACGGTTGAAAGAGAACTATACGGAATTCGGAATTCACTACGGAATCAACTTCTTTCTCCTTTCTGCACTTTGCAAATCAATTTTAACTTTTCGTTAACTGAAAGAATTTTCAATAGCCACTGTAAATCCACTCGAGTGAATAACTAATAATAAGTGACTGGTGTAACTATGAAATGAAAAGACAAACAATGACAGAAAACAGGAAAACAAATTACACATGAAATTCTTTTAATTTGAGTTCGAGTTATAGAGGTGATGACTTCTAATAGTTCGTTTTATAGAGGTGGTCCAAGAAGTTCTCTCTTTTGAACTCTATTTTCAGTTCGACTTATTTTCGACACCATTTTTCACGTTTTTTGTCTTAAATCGTCTCATTGAGGTGAAATTTAAGTGTAATGTACTTCCGACCGCAGATTTTGTTCGACTTATTTAGGAATTTAGCTTATCGAAGTACAACACATCGAGAGTTGATGGTAGATGTAAATTATTTTTGTTAATAATTTAGATTTAGTTACTATGGAGATTTTAGATAATCATTATCATAAATATATTTAAAATATAAGGTTATATAACAGTGATTTTTATTAACTGGTTTTTTGATTTTTCATAAAAAGTGCTGCGTTGATTTCAAAATATTTTTTATGGGACTACCTCTGAAGTGTGCCCTACCGGTCTAAAAAAGAATCATCAAAATTGATTAAGAATTGACGAAGGTTCTCAACTCATCTGTATTTTTTTTTATTTTTTTATTTTTTTTATGTTACGCGATTACTCCGTCAATTCTGAATTAATTTCTATGATTCTTGTTTAGATCGGTAGGGCATACTTCAGAGGTGGTCCCATAAAAAATATTTTGAAATCAAAGAAGCACTTTTTAAGAAAAATCAAAAAAACAGTTTATAAGTGATTTTATTAACTGTTTTTTTTATTTTCTTAAAAAGTGCTGCGTTGATTACAAAATATTTTTTATGGGACCACCTCTGAAGTATGCCCTAGCGATCTAAAAAAGAATCATCAAAATTGATTCAGAATTGACGGAGTAATCGTGTAACATACACACACACAAAAAAAAAAAAACAAAAAAACAGGAGAATTGAGAACCACCTCTTTTTTGAATTCGGTTGAAAAAAAAAAATGTCATATACAAGATGTTTCCTTATTTACACAAAAAATCTAAATTAACTCCTAAAAATAAACTTATATTGTATAAAACAGTTATTCGATCCCAGATTACATATGTCTAACCTGTGTGGAGCTCAACTTGTACAATCAACTACCGTAAATACGAAAAGATATTGTGTATGAGGATAAACAATTATTACCCTCGGTATATAGAAATATCATCAATGCTTCACGTCTACGATCAAACCACCACATACTTTGGAAAAGCAACAATTTCAGAAAATTCGCTTATCTAAGAAATCGGTTATTAAAATAAAACATATGTTGAAAGATATACGCACACATGTACTCTTCAGTTAATCTAAACCTATTATCTATTACTTGTAAATCTATTACTAGTAACACAAATCTATTATTTGTGATTTATGTATCTGATCATTTCTATTCGGTTTTTTGTATATTGTTTTTTATCCATGCCATTCTGTATTCCAATTGTCATCTGTTTATTGGTCTGTGATTTTTTCACATCTAGTATTGTGTTTATTATAGCCCTGAAGAAGACCTACAAGGCAGGTCGAAACGTTGGCACGTATTAAAGATATCTTCTTTTCGTAGACGTGGTGTTCCTCTTTGACTACATCCCTGATCATCTTCTTCTCCATTCATCATAACAGTCAACTATACTTTTATCTTAATCTAAACCTTTCGCGCCAATTCTTCGGCAAATTTTTTCCACTTGTTGCTCTAAATTTGAGAAGAGCAACATTTAGTTGTCAACTTTAGTGTAAACGCGGCTTTATAGAATTACTTAAAAATGAGAAAATGACAAGGCATATCGCTCAAAAGTCAATCAATGATTCAGAGAATAAGACCCAAATGCAAATTTCCTTTTGCAATTACTGTTGCTGTTCTAACTAAACAATTATCTGATAGAGAGTTAAGAATAGTCATTCACTATTTTAGATCTAGTGAGGCGTCTTCAGCTACTGTAGCAGTAGTGTTTAGGCAAGTCACTTGAATGTCGGAGAACTAGTAGTGTTCGTCGGACGTTTCACAGCGCAAATTATGAGACTGTTGAAAACCCACCACTTATTTCCACTACTGTGTGTTAAAACATGTTGCTTCTGTGTTATTCTATTAATTTCCCTGACCAAATGACTATAGTTTATTCATTATTGGTCAGCTTAATGTATTGTTTTCTAGCTTTAATGCTTTTCTTAGTTAGAAGTGTTTTTTTTTTTTTTACATATATGGTATCTAAAATTACAGTATCCAATTAGACTGAGTAATAAAAGATGGGGCAGTGCTTTTATGTAGTAATCCCGACATGTATAGACATGTTTATACACTCATGTATAAAGCCGCATATAAAAATGGTGCAAAAAAAATTGGACAAGATTTATACCGATGAAGTACCTAGTTTGAATCAGTTCTGCACATAACTGAATTTCGATTTTAAAATATTTTTATTTATTTATTAACCTATTTTAACGTCCAGAAATTAACAATATCTGATAAGAATATTTCAAACAGGTTCCTTTCCTATTGTTGATAACGCCATAAAAATCCTCAATGAATTATGTTCCGACTCAATGACAAATAAGCCCCTCATTAGTAGACAACCAGGAAAAACTTTTGACATTAAATTCATCTTTAATTAGTTCCTGTTCATTTCTTTCACAAGGGTTCGGAATTAATTAATCCAGACCAATGGATCTTTAAAGGAATGTGTTGGGTCACAAGAGAATGTTTCATTTCTATTGTGTCTGAGCGAAATTCAAATAGTTCACTACATTATTACTAATTACTAATATAATTTACTAATTACCTACCAGGTACTCATATGCTTTCTGATCTGTAGAAAAAATTGTATGTGTATTATTGTAGTTCTCTTGTAGTAGTTATGTGGTGTTAGTGGTTATATGCATATATATATATATATATATATATATATATATATATATATATATTTTTGATTTTTGATTTTTGAAGAGAAAAGATTTGACCCCAGTTGGGATTCGAACCCAAGTCTCCACCTCTCTAGCGTGGCGCCTTATCCACTAGGCCACCGGGCTCGTATCCGAACCAGGGAAATCTTTTCTCTTCACTGATCTATACCCCGGGCACTCGCAATTGCGATGTACAATTCGGGGATGAATGTTCAAATTGAACATTACTTTAATTAGATCTATTGACGAGCTGTCATATATATATATATATATATATATATATATATATATATATATATATATATATTAAATTATGAAGTGGTTCTTGTTTGGTTCTTGTTCTTGTTATATATATATATATATATATATATATATATATATATATATATATATATATATATATATATATATATTTATTTATTTATAAATATGTTTAATTTGATTTTTTTTTTTTTTTAGATACTCCTAATGTTCAAAGATGGAGGCCTTAAACACCGCAGTGCCATTTAGTTTTTTCTGTGAGTATACTATATATCTATTAAATATTATTTTCAACGCAATATTCAAGTATGATGTGTTCTTTGGTCTTTTTCCTGGATTACGAATACAGTAAACTTTCTGCGGTCATTGTAGATAAAGAAAACCCTAGGACTGTAGAATTTGATTTTTTGTTTTATTATTATTTAAAAAAAAAAAAAATTATCGACTTATAACTCTATTTTTTAGTCTTTTGTAAATAAAAATTTTCAAAAAATAAATTAAGTAATACAGAGTTCATGAGTACGGAGAACAATATATAACAATGAAATATTTAAAAAAAATTAATAATAATAATAATAGAATGTTTAAAGCCATTGGAGTGTTAAAAGATATAAAACCTTCCATAATGTGAGATGACTCATCTTGAGAATCAGTTGTAAAAGAACAGTAAAAATATTAGAAATATATAATAAAATAAAAGTATTTGAAAGTAAAAAATTATTATTAAACATACTTATCACTTTAGGCATGACGGTGTAGATGGACCGATACAAGTAGAATTTATAAATTAATTGTCACTTCTATTGGAATTATTTTAATAGAAAACTAGTTTCGAATGTTAAATATTCATCATCAGTTATAGTTTTAGAACTAATGAATGTTTTCTAGGCTACTTGTTTTCAAATAAAAAGAATCTTATACGTAGTTGTGGCAACTCATCAACCCTAATCGACGAATTTATGTCTAATAATTTAAAATTATCCCTTACACTATCTAGCCTATAATCTGTATTGCGGATCTCGTTACAGATATGCCTAAAAAAATTATATTTATGAGGAATTTAATTACTTATATTATTATAATTCCTAATTATCAGTGAAGTATATGAATTTAAATTGTGGGTACTAATGTATTAATTAATTGGAATATTCCATTAAACGAATATTCGAAACGAATATTCGATTAAGTAATACTTACTGTAGCAAGAATACTTATAATCGATTTTTTTATTTCAATTGTAGTTCTGTTTTTGTTTTTTTTATTAAAATAAGCAGTTAATTTTATAATTCAAATACAACGAAACGTAAAATGTACTAAATTTAAAACTCGTAATTTATTTTTATTATTATTATTATTATATATATTTTTTGTGCTTATATATATGCATATAAAAATTTTTCAAAACTATTCTGTATTTATTTGTTCTCTGTTTCTCCATATTGTGATATACCCGTATAATAGGCTCATACACATTTACTGAGTCAACGAATTCTGCGGATAATCGAGAGTTTACTGAAGTTGATCAAAGCACGTTCCGAACTATGTTCGTGTACATAAGTATTCCCCTTGTTTCCGTTTGCCAACTTTGTCACAATGGAAAAGTTTAATTTGACTTTTGTTACACCCCTGCATTGAGTGTATTAGGGATTGTGTAGACAGATACACGTGGCTTGTGACGGTCACATGTGTTCCCCACACTACTTCCTCAGTGTTCACCTGGCTCATCGTAAGTGCCCTATTTTTTGCGATCTTGTCTCCCAGGCCCTTCTTAAGAACTGTTATATTAACGGTTTATAGATTTAATTTCCATTCACGAATATAACCTTTTTTATTGTTTCTTAATATCAATCAAGATTTGTCAATTTATTTGGTATCACAATTGACGAGCTGCTCGATACCCTTCACGTTCCTAGAATACAATTCTATCTATTCCAAGCTTGTTCCGATTTATTTCAATGTTTTAGCTTACTAACTCCAATTCCTATTAACTAAACTAATATTAACTTCTCTTATACCTTCTCATATTAAAATGAGAAATAGGGAAATAATTGTGCAGAAATAAGAAATTATCGAAATATGAAACACTAAATCGCAATTATTATAACCTCTGATAAACTTTCTCATGTTAGGGAAGTGGAAATAACGAATTTTGAATACATAAGACAAAATGTTGAAAGTTATGTTGTTAATTTCTGCTGTAATTTCTCACATTTCTTTTTAGATCGATGTGTTTTATTTAATCAATATTACAATCTGTCTCACCTTAGGCCAATAAACAATATGGATGACAAAGAATCCATGGACACGATATATAAACTGAAAATTTTTCACATAAGGGAAGTGGAAATACCGAAATATAAATATATATAAAAATTTAAATCCATTATCAAACTCATGCTGTTGACTTCTCTTACACATTTTTACATTTAAAAATACGAAATATCAATATAACATTGAAAACAACACAATCCAAGTTGGAACTGTAGAAATGGATGTTTACATGTGAGGTTATAGGAATGAGCTATCGATAAATGTGAAACTCGTAGTGAAGCGTTGGAATCGATGTCGCATCGCATTGCGGGTCGGGCCTTTTTGGTGGAGCGCCTATTCGATAGTGATACCCTTTATTATAAGGAACTAAGATGATATACTAAAACTAAATTATTTTCTACAGCTATATCTATTCAGAATGATTTATGATATTATGGAAGGTTTTAGTATTTTTTATTAAATATTTATTGATATTTACAACTGTATACAATATATACATCAAGTAAATGTGTGGACAGTGACTTGTAAAGAACTGCGCATTGGTAGCACATCAATAAAAGTTTTACTGGCCTAAGCCATGTTCATTTCACGCCTCACGGTAGCCTTTAACCTGCATGATTATTTACAATAGCCTATAAGTTATAAAAATGATTTATAAAACAAGAGTTTCACCAGTTTTTTTTCTCCGCTTTTTGCAATGTTTGAGCACACTGGACGAAACAAAAAAATATTTATAGATTTTTTTCGTTGTTGAGAAGGTCCCATGTTGGTAAATCCCAAGTCCTACTTCGCTGGGGTTTTTGTTGTTTTTCAAAAATTTTACCTTTTCTATTCTGACTTTGGTTTAAAAAATTATTATTTTTGATTTTTAGAACGATTTATGTGAGATTATATCTGTTTCTTCAACTTTTAATTAAATTTTCTATTCTATTTGGCATTTCTAAGTAAAGTTTTATGTTAAATACTATTTTCTTATTATAAGTAAAATGTAAATCCATAACTGCTATTCAAAAGTTGTGGTTGAAAAAGTAGAAGGTATCTATGCCATCTTTTTTTCAGACGCCTCTGAGGGTTATGGGAAATTGAGTAGGAAGCAAGTTGAGAGGCTTGAGTTTACTATGAAAGGATATGTATCTGGTTTAGGCTAAATCAGCAACGTGTATGGGACATTGAGATCATAATATGTTTATTTGTAACATAATTAGGAACAATGAGGATTTTACGAAGGATTTTGGATTGCAAGGATACTTGAAGAGTAGGAAGGCTTAGTGGATCCCCAAAGCTTAACTCCATACGTCCTAATAAGATCTAATTATTGTCTTGTAAATGAGTCTATTGTAATTTATTGGAAGCTTTGAAAGTATGTCTATGAAACCCAGGAGTAGTCGAAAACGCAGTTTCTTATTTTTTTAGTCTTTTAGGTGAATTCCAAGTGAGATGTTTGGCCAAATGGAGTCCTAGGTACCCGATCTGTTCAACAGTGATCTTTAAACTATTAATGTTAGTCTGGAAGTCGTAGGTTTTCGACTAAGGTTAAAGGTTATTTGATAAGATTTGTTTGAATTTATTTTAATTCTCGAATTTAGGAACCATTCTTGAATGTTTGTGATATTAGGTTGGAGTGATTGATGTGCAATAAAAAGATCATTATTTACTTTGTGTATACTTGTGTCATCAGCTTACGTGGTGACTGTTAATTTATATTTATATTACAAAATTGTTATTCTAAAGATGAATATAAATCAATTCAATAAATGTTTATTGAAAATAAATAATAAAAATAATATAGACTATAAACTTATAACAAGGAATACAATAATTGATTAAAAAAAAAAAAAATTAAAATGTAATGTATATGAAGTAACATTCTGTTTTTTTTCGGCATTACTTGAAGTACGATACTATGTATTTCAGTAACTTCTTTCATTACATTCTTTACGATCTCCGATGATATGGCTAAAAAATACGGTTTTGTGTATTTTAATTGGCATTTGCATGTTTAATGAACTGAGGAGATATTAAAAAAAAAATCCATAAAACTTACCCGCCACAGTCCTTGAATTTCTTGATAGCATCAAAATCAATATTATAGTATTAATTTCAACAATCGTGAGACTACACGAGTCTCGATAGTCGACGTAAACGATACCCGTCACCACCTCCGATTATCGAAATTTATGTGTGAAAATAAAACAAAACAATGATGAGAAATTATTAAAATTAAACTTTATTTGAATGTTTTTGATCAATTCATTGATTCTGGATCTCCACCGTGCCTCACATTTCATCGTTTATCATTTTCTTTTTGTATACCAGTTCAATATCACGACTGATTTTCGTCATTATGAAACATGTGTGAATAAGAAGAATGTTAAAGAAAAACAAATGTTTTTTTATAAGAGGTTTTTTTTTGGGGGGGGGGGGGGGGGGGGCTATTGAGCTGCTGTATTTTTAAAGTTTTTTTTTTTTTTTTTTATTTTAAGTTTTAAAAACGGTTTTGACTTTTTTTTTACTGTCATCAGTAATAAAATATATAAAATAGCATAAATAAAAAGTTTTCTCAATCATGAATTTAGCAAATATTTTGAAAAATTATTACAGGACAGTTACTAAATACACTTCAGCATAAGATGTTGTAGCTCAGTGGGTAAGGGCAGCAGACTCCGAGTTCGAGTCCGGCTGAGCGCAGAAAATTTATTTTCTGTTATTTCAGCTGTAGATCGACTTCAGGGTCGGAAAATCCATAGGGGCACACTCAGCCTTTATAAAGTGGGTTAAGCGTGATTTATGCCAAATCTCTTCCTATCACTACCGTTGTTCTCGAAACATAGCATCCTAAGTACTAAATCCATGACCCTTGAGTAACACTTAAAACTTTAAATTTAAAAGTATTTTTTGTAATACTAATTCGAATATTTCTTCAAAAGTATCTGTTCGCGCCGATCGGCGCTTTTGTGTTAAGGGGAAATGAGAAAATTGTAAATTTAGTTCAAGTGACGCCCTCTACCGCCTTCCCTCATTAACCGGCCCTTTACTTAGTTTTTCCTACTGCCAACCAGAGGGCAGTTGACTTTATTAACTCTCGCAAAGTTTAATATGCGGGAGTTCTAATCGCAATCTTAATCCCCTCAGGACCATTCTCGGTCACTCTGTTCCTGCACTCTGCCCTGGATGCACCTACTTTTGTCCAAGACTTCATAGTCTTCCTAGTTTACATGCTCAAGGCTCACATAGCCTTCCGAGAACCTTTTTTATGTTAAAAGTGTTTTCCTTTCGTGCTACAACCAGTAAAATTTTCCTTTTGACTTTAATGAGTGGTGATAGCAGAGGAGGAGAGTTCAATCAAGTTTTACAGGCCACAAGGAGCGTTCGCCTGTCTGTGAGGACTTCAGGGGCCCCGCGAGAACTAGAAGGCGATCGCAACCAGGTGAGTGCGCTTATCTGTAATTTTTGGTTGAATTATTTTCCCGCTAACATCTCCCCAAAGTTGCAGAACCTCGCTTTGATTAAATTCTATACAGTCCATTTTTACTGCGCCGAGGCGAGTTATTCGCACCGGCAATTTTCATTAACATTTTTGGTCCGATCCGGGCCGTATATATTGTACCGCATTGAAGCGAGAATTTTTGCAGTTTTGGGGCGATTAATCGGCCGCTCATTTTTCAATTTGATTTATTTTACTGGTTATTATTTTCAAATTTCCAGAAATCACGAACTTTTGACCACCTTCCGTTCAAAGTACGTGATTGCCAGTTTCTGCCGGTTTTTAGCTAACCCTATAATCAGCCAGTTTGTCTCCATTAATTTGATCAGCTGGTCGCTGACGTCACCACCTCCCACTTCTCTAGTAAAGTACTCGTTACTGCGTCTCGTAACAGTTCCCGCCATATTGCCTTATTGTAACGTCAGTTACAATAACGTAATAATTAGTCTAATTAATTTAGCCACTTTCTCTCCTTTCCCTTACTGCTTTGCATATTACAATTTTATTTTATCTGTTTATTTTATATATTCCATATTTTACAAAATGCCTTCTGAAGACAAAAACATCATTTTGCAAACACAATTATTGGCAAGGAGGGAAACAGTGTTTGCTGTTATAACTAGCAGTTTGGGCCCAAATAAAGCTTCTTCTGTTGAGGATATTTTTTATGTTCAGGCTCTTTACGAGGATTTACCCTCTCTTCAAGCTAAATTTGAAACGGTAAATGAAAAAATCAGTGACCTAAATTTTATCCTATCAAAACAGAATCAAGTAGATACCCAAGCCCCAGCTATAGCCTTCAATGATATAGCGCGTAAAATAAAGGCTAAATTTTCAGTTAAAAATAGAACAACCCAGTATAACCTCAACACCGGTTGCCACCCACCCTGTTCATTTGGCTCAAAGTGCTTTCTCCTTACCACCTATCAATCATCAATCATGGAAATCTTCGGAAACTGAAAATATTGAAAAACTCCCAGTTGAACAATCCGTGAGTACAGACCATAAAGACTCAAATGTTTCTGACATTCCAGAAAACATTGACCCTTCTATTGACATCCATACATGTAGTCATGCACTAACCAGTGATAACGTTCACCAGGACATGCAAATCAATAATCTAGATGCTTCTTTATACTCAAATCGAGTTTCAATAATTAATCACGTAGATAAAACAGGTGGTGCTGATACCACTGTCAGTGATTCATCTGATGAAAGGTCATTTGCTTCTCTTGCAGAAGAGGATAATTACATCTCATCCTCAAATAGCCGCTATTCTTTAGCCAATCAACATTGTTCAAAATTTCCTTCTTATTAAAAATAAAAACAATCAAGTATGTTCACAAGAGTGACCAAGATACTATAACAAGTAAAATTCCGGTCTCGAATCCTATTGAAACTACCCTTTTAAAACCACCAGTGTCAATATCAAAAGGTCTGTACGATCTAAATTTCGGATGTCTGTTAAAGTTTTCCCCGTGGATTGCTGATGTTTTCTTCTCTGTCACTAATCATGCCCATATTGACTCTAGGAGTCTTTCTCCTACCATCCCCACGCAAGCCAAAATTGTAAAAAAAAAAAAAAAAAAAAAAAAAAAAAAAAAAAAAAAAAAAAAACAAAAAAAAAAAAAAAAAATTATGTTTAGGACTCAAGATCCCTCTCTTTGACCAATTGCCAGGAGCATTGGCCATCCCTCCTTATCGTGATCCCGACTTAAGCACCAAGCCATACCGGATCTTAAGTCTACTCCACATTGCGCTCATCACAACCTGAAACCTGAACCATACCTTTAAACATTTTTCGGGTCTCTCCTTACATAATCCTGCCGATAAGCCGGACAAAGCCGCCTTGTCTGCAGTACTCCTTCCTCGTAGCCTGGAGTCCTCAGCATGTGGGCGGCAATACTTGACAACGCCGTTCCTAATTATAGTTCACAACGTTATAAGGTGGACTTCAAATTCCAAGCGCCGTTGTGGAACCAAAAAGAAACTGGGCGACGTTGTTGTGAGCAACGGGACTGAACAGCTCCTCACTCTCTCCCGGCCTTTAGCTCTTATTCCGAGCATTTTCAATGATTCGCTACTCAAAATTCGTACTGGAAAGCCCGGCAAAGTCGCTTTGCAACCTGACGCCTTTCATCGACAGGCCTGGGTGTTCTCAGGGTGGGCGGCGACTTAAGAACGCCAATTTAACAGTACGATTTCCCGTCACCCAATTTTGCTTCCTAAGTCCGCATATCTATCTCTGTTAATCTGCAAGCACTTCACATTTCCTCCCTACACGCTGGCCCACTACTTGCCAGGCCCTCATGTGTAGCCGTTGGATGTATATCTCGTTGCGTCAGCTGTTAGCCAGGTTATCCACCGTTGTACCACATGCCGTTCGTTTCCGGCTCCTAACGTGCACCCTCATTTATGGGCTGACCTGCCTTCGTGCCGCGTTCGGCCCAGCAGACCTCTTCTTCAACACCGGGGATTGATTTCGCGGGCCATTTCAGGTTCGCGCGTCGCGGCTTCGTAAATCTCTGCTCTTACCAAGGGTACTTTATGCGTATTGTGTGTACCGCCACACCAAGGCCCGTGCACCTCGAATTTTGTTTCTGAGCTTTCCCCTGGCCGTTTTCCTGGCTATCTAGAGAGCATAGATTCGTTTGCACGCCGCGGTCTTCGCATTCCATTCTATCTGGACCCAGGTCGTAATTTTGGTCGGAGCTAATAAGCAATTAAAAGACGTGCATCTTTTTCCTCCGCGCCTCATCACGAGGAAATTTTCGAAATGTCTTGTCGATCGAGAGATAAGTTGTGTATTCCGAATCCTCCTTTGCGCCCAATTTCGGTAGGTCTTTGGGAAGCCGCAGTCAAATCCGCAGAACCTTTGTATCTCGGTTATCCACCGAAGTTTTATTCACTTCGAAGAATTGCCACTCTTTTCGGGGGGGGCTCGGATCGAGGCTCCTTCTGAATAGCCGTCCTATATGTTCATTGCCTTCTGCCCCCGCGGATGCCCGCTGCTTACTTAAGTCCGGGACTCTTCCTCATTGGGGCTTCCACTTTTATCCGTTGCCCCGAGATTCCATTTCTGAGGATCATCATTTAACGTCTAGATGGAAGATCATTTCCCAGTATTATCGCAGCAAGTTTGTTGTGCGACGAATGGTCCAGGGAGTACTTAAACTCGCTGCTGCAGGTACTAGTGGACCGCAGTGTCCCAAACCAATAAAGCAAGGCGATGTTTTGTGATCAATGGGTGTGAATTAGCCCTCCCCTCTCCTGGCCTATATTGCCGCATCTCCGAACTCAAGTCTGGGCTCGACGGTGTACCTCGAGTGGCCATCCTTGAGACCCTCCAATGGTACTTTCACTAGCCGATCAAAAGCTCATTCCGCTCCCGGGAATGACGTCTGTGCCATTTATGTTTTTTTTTATTTATATAATGTTGCTCATTGGGCTGATCTTTTTTCTTGTACTTTGTATATTGTTTACACAGTAGTACTGTTTTATTTTCTTTACATTATATAAATGTGCCCATTGGGCCAATGATTCCATTTTTTCTTTACATTGGTTATAATTGTGCACCCCATTCTTGTCACAGTATTTTTTATTATTCATTTTTTTTTCTTATCTTTCTATCTTACTCAGCTGAGCTTCTCTTTCTCTTATTTCATTGTATAAATTTGCTGCTGCCGCCCTCCATTCTCATTGTATAACTTTTGGAATCAAATTGGGCACATCCCAATTTTGTGGGCGGTATGTCGCAGCCGATCGGCCGCTTTTGTGTGTAAGGGGAAATGAGAAAATTGTAAATTAGTTCAAGTGACGCCCTCTAGACGCCTTCCCCTCATTAACCGGCCCTTTACTTAGTTTTCCTACTGCCAACCAGAGGCAGTTGACTTTATTACCTCTCCGCAAAGTTTAATATGCGGGAGTTCTAATCGCACTTAATCCCCGCTCAGGGACCCCATTCTCGGTCACTCCTGTTCCATGCACTCTGCCCGTGGATGCCACCTACTTTGTCCAAGGACTTGTCATAGTCTTCCTAGTTTACAGCTCAAAGGTACTCACATAGCCTTCCGAGAACCTTTTTTATGTTAAAAGTGTTTTCCTTTCGTGCTCCAGCCAACATAAAAGAGTTTCCTTTTGACTTTAATGAGTGGTGCTAGCAGAGGAGTGTAGAGTCAATCAAGTTTTAACAGGCCAAGGAGCGTTCGCCCTGTCGTGAGGACTTCAGGGTGCCCCGCAGAGACAGAACTAGATAGGCGATCGCAACAGGTGTGAGTGCGCTATCTGTAGATTTCTTGGTTGGTAAAAATTATTTTTTTTTTTTTCCCTACGCTCAAACACACTCCCCCAAAGTTCAGAACCTCGCTTTGATTAAATTCTCTACAGTCCCATTTTTACTGCGCCGAGAGGCGAGTTATTCGCACCGGCCATTTTCATTAACAGGAATAGCTTAGATGATTTGTTTTAAAACATTTTGTGGGGCATATACTGAGTAATTAATTTTTTTTAAGAATCGAGCCTGAAATATGAATTTAGTTGTTATTTACTTATAAACATTGTTTTTTTTGTTATATTGTTTCTTTAATCTATTTTAGGTTTTTATGTTTTTATAAATATAATAACTAGAGACGGCACATTGTAACTCTATTTCATATCGCTTTCAGAAAACATGGAATAATTAATAGTTAACTATAAAGAAAAGTTTTTCCTTGGAATATATTCCTCTCCCCTCATTAAAGTGGTTATCTCACTTTAATTAATTAAACACAGAATGCTATTGTTTTTTGAAATTACGTATTTTGTTATAATTATTTGTTTTATTTATAGTTACTTAAGTTTCATTTATCCTGAAATTTATTGATTTAATGTTGATTGTATTGAATAATTTTTTTTTTTAATAAAAGTGTTTTATTTTTGTAATATTAGCTTTTAATTTTGATCTGTGACGAGTTAATATTACAGGATTCAGTATGAAATCTATTAATTACTGACTCTAACACATCAAAGTATTTTGATGTGGTAATTAAGTTAAATGTAATTTTATTAAAAATAATATAAAAATTATTAAAAAAAATATTATGGCAGCCTTTTGGATATAGTGGCTTTTGGCCATGAGGCGATGGCTGGATTGATAGCTGTAAGAAGGGTGTGTCAGTTTCTTTCTTTTTGAGGATTGGATACGCCCGTTGAACAGTTTCTTTGCAGCAGATTTGATTCAGCTGACCAATGTTAACTTCTATATTTTTCAGTTGATTACTGTTCAAATATTTGGTGAAAAATGCAGAAAAAAAATTTAACTTAAATGAGTTTTTGTTTGGAGGAAATAATTTGAATGTAGATAAAGCCTTTGATTCCTTCATCTCAGTTAATCATCTGTGATATCAATTGGATGTGCTCGATTGCCGGATGCTTCAGAAATTCATTTTAAATACAATTTCCTAATTTCTCTCATTACTTGGCATTCTTCCCATTATACTTCTCATGCCTCTTGAAACCACTTGAGCGCCTATCTCACTTCCTACTCGCGAGGTTCCCAGAAGATCGTACCCTGCTCGAATCATTCCGAGCAGTTAGTCGTGAAGATATTGTCAGTGCCAGTTCTAATTGTACACCTTTGGTGTTCCCACAACTCGGATACCTTCTTTTGCGACTCATTAAACATCTTCATCATTAAATCTATGAATGTTGTTCATCGATCGCCAATTACATCCCTACCATTTGCACTGAAAGTAGCATGGACTTGATAGTTGTACGCATCCCCTGTCTTCTGTAGACTCTTCACGATACAGACTGAAACGCGACTTATTCATTAAATATGACAGCATCCCAGTTGGAGCTTCTTCGGGGCGCTCGTTACGCCGTATTCATTTAGGCTGTCGGTGGCGGGCTGTTGTTGCAGGTCGTCTCTAGGAGGCATAAGTTGTAAAGTTAACTTCTCACAACTGATTACGTATTGCATTGCTGGGATTTTAGACGACATAGTCGGACCTCATTGAGGTCCTGAAACCTTCGAGTTAGGGACTCGATTGCCGAGCACGTTGATGGTTTCAGCGCGCCCGGTAAAGAAGGTCGTGGATTCGAATCCAACTTGTGAAGGTTAGACTTTATTTCGTGGTGGACCTACAGGAGGAATCTTGACCTCACCACCCTGGCTAGATTAGGTTGGTAAACTACAGGTTTGCCCGTCATTTCTGCCCTAGTTGGAGTACATTAAGTTCCAAAAAAAAATATCTAGTATTTTCCTATCTGCCCCATCTCTCGTCGTTGCAAGACCTCAATATTTATGAGCACGTGTGGAATACCTTTGCAGAGCTCTTTAATCACCAACCACAGCCAATGAACAACAACAAATAAGCGCTGTTTTACAGCAGCTCTAGAGTGGAGTTCCTCAAGAAATCAGTGAAATTCTTGTTTACAGAAAACATTATACAGGGTATAATCGTTTCCAAGAATTATTCACTTAAATTAAAAAAAATATACATATGAAACTTGAAAGTTATTATAAACTTAATTAACTTCTAATATATATTACGAAAAAGCTGGGCGAAGTAAATACTCCGAAATTGGTAGTATCCGTACTCATTTTTTGTACTGTTTATGTTTATTATTAGACGATACTGTCGGGTATACTATATATTTTACGGCATGTGAAAGTTCATTAAATACCTTATACATTTCTTTCGATTCTAAAGAAAAAACAATTATCCGTGTCACACTTTGTTTCTTTCCCTTTAATTTTTAAACAATTGAAATAAATATATAAAGTCAATATCGCTAATCATTTCAAAGAAAAGGAAGAAATAAAAGGAATGGGAGTTAAATTATTGTCTCACATACATCATCTAGATAACTCCTCCAGTGCTTTAGTTGACGCACGGACTCAGCACTGTATGCAGGCTTTGTCTCCTGTTCTCCATCAAAATACCGTCACAGTAAGAACACGTCCTATTGATTTTACTAAATTTAGCTTTGCATGTGGTGGGTTAAACAAGAAGTTATGTCGTTTTTTTTTTTTTTTCATATCTGTCATTACCAATTTGTTTCCTTTCAATATTTTTGCCGCAGAAGTTATTGTATTTCTCACAAAGTTTAGTGCATTTCTCTTTTTTTGATGCTGTTTTATTTTTGTAAAATGAAAACGCAAGTCATGCACTATGAAAAATCATTGCGCTATATAGTTTTCATTCTAGTTGACAAAGACCATGTTTTACTACTCGGGAGACCAGCCATACTCTCCAAATAACAGACAAGTGTAGTTTTGTACTTCAACACAGGTTTGGTACAATTCACTGGTTCACAATAGCAGTTTGAGTTCACAATAGCATAGAAGGGAAAAATCATTTAAGAATTCTTAAGTTAACTAAAAATCAAGTATTGATGATCAACATCTGAAGTGAATCTGCGAATGTGATGATTGCAGTTTATGAATAAATTAATACCTATCAGTTTCAATCATTTTATATATAATCATCAATCAAACAGATCAGTTGCAATCTGTGGTTAGAAATATATTCGAGGTTTAGAAGATTCATATAAACTGAATTTTACCGTAAAAAAAAACAAAACAAACTGGTACTATAACAGAAAGATATATTTTGTAGCGAGCATGAGTAGGTTAATGCGCAAGCATTGAAACATTTTAAATGAGTATAACATTAGTATTAAACAGTTATTATCGTCTGCTATGTCAGAACTGTGCCGAAATAATTCCAAGTAGACACACTGTTCCGTCGCGTTTACACTAGCAAGCCGCTCAAAGAACCGGCGATTGAAATTAAGAATCCGTTGCTATGACGGATATAGCCGTACGAAGAATATTAGCATATTCGTTTAGCATCAGTGTTTGGTGTGTCCATTCACAGTGAAAGAAAACTTTTCTGAAGCATTTTTAAACATATAATGTTATGAAGACATATTAATCATGAACGATTCCATTGTTATGTTGCTCAGGGGTTAGGTTTAAAACCTATGATCTATTCCTTCAGCACTCGGATGACAATGATGCCTATCCACGAATCAGCTCTCAGAACAAATTCTGGCAACACGCTCCCTTCCAAACTTTCATTTAAATTTCCATGAAATCATATTCCGTCCTCCAAATACCTGATACTGTGTCCTATCCTATCTTTCCACACAGCATCATTGAAACCTTCGTTCCTTGCCAGAGCGTCCAATTTCTGGAACTAGTCCCAAACTTTCTGGTTTTGCGAAACCCACACACTATATGATACAATCAGTTAGTGAAAAATAATATGAACCAATTTAATCACTTCTCAAATCTACAACAATTTGTTAGGTTTAGGTAGGAGAGGTCAAAGTAGTGGAATACTGAGAAATTAGAAATATTCCATTTGATATGGCAATTATGTATAGCAGTATCCCATCAGTGGCTTTGATTGTAATGTATACTATATGTAATTATATTCATGTTTTCTATATTGTAATGTATACGTATACTACACGCACCGTGGTACATTTCAAGTTAAACAACACAAAGATTTACTGATTACTTATGTACATCATTACATTAACATAAAATTCAACAATTTTCACAATTAATACCATATCATTATTATTATAATACCTTATCCACTTGTGCAGACCATTTCTTCATCTCTGTTACCCGAAAACCCTTTACGTCGTCTTAAATATATCTGACCAAGATATCTCTAGTTAAATAAACTTATTTTATATTATTATTTTTTAAAAACAAAACAAAAAAACTAGAGATCAAAAGCCAAATTACTAAAAAAAAATATCTCATTCATGCCGAAGGGTTACTGCAGCTATTGCTGACTATATTGCTATTAATTAATTCTTACTTAATTAAGAATTTTATTTCTATTCATTAAGTAAGGAAAGTTTAACGTTTTCTATGTTAGTGCTGTCCCAGGGATGTCGACATTCTGTGAATTGATACAAGCTATGTTTACTGTCCTTTCCACAAGGCACACAAAGACCCAATTCCATCTTATTTTTCTTGTTAAAGTTGTTTTTTGAGCGGTCTTTTCCAGTCGCCAAACTTTGTGCATTTTCACTCTTTTCGAGTGACAAATAAGCAGGTCCAGCTCGACATTCCATCTCTCATTCGAATAGTATTCACGTGGGTTGTATATTTGAATAAAGGTGTAACCTTTACTCATACTAGTTATAGATGACCGCCTCTAGACGTCATTACGCCCACTTCATCATAGTCAGCGACTACCGATTTGATGTCCCTTGTCTCTTTCAAGCCTAACTATTTTTTTATAAAAAAAATTATATTTGTTGAAGCATTGAAGAATTATTAGTTAAAAATACGATTACAACAAACTCTCTCTTATCCGGCGCTCCCAAGAGAGGAAATTTTTTATCGTATCTGTAACTAATAAAAGTAAATTTCTTTCATCAAAGTAATATTTAATCATTACTCCATCTTTTCTTACATTTGTATATTTATGAGTAATTGCGTATAACTTTCATAAATATGTAATAACTAGAGACCAGATCTCTGTGTTATTGCACATTTAGTTCGCTTTGGTTTAGCGCTCTCTAACCCAAGTAGTTATCTCATTTATATAATAAGGATTCTTATTCTTAAATTTCATTTTGCACGAAATTGCACAAATTTGACTTTTTGAGCTTAATTGCACGAATTTGGGTTTTACTTCACGAAATTGCACTATTGAACGAAATTCGTCTAATTTTATTCACTTAACCATTTATTTTTTGAAAATTTTACTTACGATTACTAACCAACATTTATAACAATTATTTATATTAAATAGGTTAATTAGTAGTAAATTGAAAGTAAAAAGTCGCTTAAATCAAATGTATTTGTAACCTACTACTTTTAAATGATCGTATTGAATTAGTGAATTGTGGAGCTTTGAGGATATAGGCAAACAGGATCCATGTACTTCCTAGAACTAATTGTGAGACGTTTCTTCAGAAAATTTTACTCCTCGCTTCTGATTTAGCACAAAGGGCTAGTTGTTTTAAGAATTTAAACTATCGACTTTGAAAATGCCAAAAACGTCCACGAGTGTTTTTATAATACAAAATTGAAAAAATGGACCAATGAATATCCAGAGCTGATATTTGTTTGAAACTCGAAGAAAGCTTAAAACGAATTGAAAATGAAAAGGGAAGATGTTTATTTTCAAAATTCGAGTAAATCCTTGAGAAAAACTACGGCTACATTCGTTAAAAAAAATTAAATTATTGTATCAACGGAAAGGAAATAGAAGCTGATGATCTGGATCCATCCACAGTCGCATGCTACAAAAATTGTTCTGTTACGTCCATAGATGTAGAACGTCCCTTTTCTTTGCTAAAGAACATTATAAGTGACAGGCGGCATAATTTTACTGAGAAATATTTTGAAATTTATAATGTGTACATTTTCACGAAACGTTTAAAAAATAATTTATTTTCAAAATAAAAACATTTAATTATATTTTGTTTCTACGTAAAAAAAAATTTTAATAAAGATATTTTATATTTCTTTTAATTAACAATTTTTTTCATCTCCCTTTTTTCCCAAATTCTATAGTATTTCAGATTGAATTAACAATAAAACGAAACGTTTGTCGAAATGTCCTTAGGTTTATTCAAGGCTGGTTAAGTTTTGCATATTTGTGTAAATAAATGGATTTCTGCGTGTATTAAGTTTTTAAATTCACGTTTTGAGTTTTTTACTGCACGATTTTTGCATGTTTTGCATGTTTTGAGTTTTTTACTGCACATTTTTTGATTTTTTACTGCACAAAAATCCGGCCTCTAGTAATAACATAAAAACTGTAATTTATTACATACATTGATGAGTACATAATAATATCCAATCAGTAATTTATAATTCCTTTGAAAGGAAAACAGAAAAATAGTGGCGTGCGACTTCGTTACTGGGGACTTGTAATATTTTTCGTAGTTGTAAATTTGAATACATGGATAAATAAATACATTAATGTTCCAAATGTTGCTGATTTGGTTCACCTTTCAATTTGTTTCTTGTCTTACCTTCCATTCATTCTGATAATCCTTTGAGATGGTCAAAAAAGAAGATGGCCCCGTGATCTTCTAACATAGAACTTTTACTGGAATGCTATATAATGACTAGTTTCTCTGAACGTTTTTCATGCCATGATATTCTTAACTAAGCGAATTCAAGATGTATTTAATTTTTATACAGTAATAAAAATATTAAGAACAAATATGTAATTATAGTGCTTTAACTAACTTTTTTTTCTTATTAGATAGTTTTATTATATTTATGTAAATACATGACCACTGTCCTTCAATGTTGTAGACTTAAATATTTATCAATAGCTATGATTTTAAATAAAAATAATTTTTTTTTTCATAGTGTAAAATTTAAAATTTAAGCTGCGTGTTAAGTTTCATATATTTTTAATCCTGTTAACTCTTGATGCGATTTAAAATTGTTTGCAGGAAAATAATGTGGTTAGACTAACCTTGCTTGGATTCAGTTAATGAAACAATAAAAATATTCCCAAGGTTTTGACCTTTCCCAACTTTGTGGTTCACCTTTTTCCTGTGTAGTATTTTAATTAAGTGGCAGTTAAATGGAGAATAAAAGCATTTTGTTGGAATTGATCCCCTCCTTTTTTTTTTTTTTTTTTTGTAGAATTATACTTTTATTTTGTTTGTACACTCGTTGATAATTTGTATAGCGATTTATCGTTTTTCTGGGAACCGTCGGGCCAATATATTGTTTTAATGAGTTGTTATTTATTATTTTAGCGCTGAACGTACATCGACCAATTACTTTCTAACAATTATTTCAGGTACTCTTTTTTTTTTCAACAATTTTTAAAATTTTCGAAAATATTTCGACGAAATGAACTCTGATTGGCGTGAAGCAATACACACACAAACACACACACACACACACACACACACACACACACACACACACACACACACACACACACACACACACACACACACACACACACACACACACACACACACACACACACACACACACACACACGTAGATTTATGGCATTTTATTTAGATTTTAAAATATAAGATTATAAACATTCTGCTAAAAGTTTCGGAATGTACATCTCGTCATCTGACATTATTAACATGATTAAATTACATTTTTAAAAAAAAACAACCATTTGCCTTTTATTTTCTTTCATATACCTCTATAGTAGTTGGTAATTTTTTTTTTTTCGTAAATCATTTCGTTGGGAAAAGTCTATTATTAGTACTATTTTTCCAGATATTATTTGTGACTAATTAAAAAACAAAAGTTATATCAAATTTACATATGTTTATTACAATCATTACTAATTATATCTAAAAACAATATCTGTAACAATATGATGTGTATATATATATATATATATATATATATATATATATTTATATATATATATATATATATATTTTTTTTAATTTATTGATTAACATTGCGGATATGTATCCAATATTATTGGGACCTGTTTTATGATTTACTGCATTTTTTATCATTCTTGTCATTTTTTTTATTTTTTTTTTATTCAATGTATTTACTGTCGTGTATTTAATTACTAGTGGATTTCACATAAGTAACGGTTTGATATTTTTTTATGTTGACTAGCATGTATCTTTTCTTTTTCATCTGCTTGTGTGTATATATATATATATATATATATATATATATATATATATATATATATATATATATATACATTTGTATAAATAATTTTGTATGTTTGTAAAATGTATTAATTAAAAAAAAACAATTTTTTAATTAAGTAGATAATAACATGTTTGTTAAAATTATTTGCGAATCATACAATTGCTGTAATTTATTTTGGTATTAAGATAAGTGGAAATGATCTAAACAAGATTTCTATCCAATTTTTTTAATTTTTTTTTTTTTTTATTTTTTGTTTATTGAATAATATGTTGTAAATCAAAATACTTACTATATACCCGAAAATTATAGGTCCAATGACTTTGCTGTGACCTATTAACATACTATTTTTTGGAAGTCTCGGGACCATCTTCTTTTCTAAATCCGATCTAATTTATTCTGAGGAAATTTAAATTTATGAAATAAGATTTTTGAAGGATTAAAGCATTTATTTTAGGAAACATGTTACAAAAAGTTATTCGTAATATATAAGTGGCCATAATTAGTTTTTATAATAATAATTATATATTATGTATTATGTAATGTTTTTTGTTTTTTTTAATATAAAAATGTGTTGGCAATGCTAAAATTTGGTTTTGACTATTCTTTTCCTATTTTTTTTTTTTTAAGTGTATTAATATTATTCACAAAATTTTACAATTCGTCACATTTAGGAATAAGTAATTGTGATAAAACCTTCTATACCATTGTTAAAATAACTACATTTTTTTTTTAATTTATAAAAACATAATAATTTAATGTCTATTTAATTAAAATAATTAAATAATTACTACAATAATATCGAAATAAATATACTCCTGACCTACCTTCTTTCAGAGCATTGCTCTAGATCTATTCTCTAGACATTCAGCTTAAAAATTAGAATCATAGCCGCATTCGTTCTTTGTCCCGTTTAAAGTGTGACAATGTGGCTTGAATAACATTTATCACGGAATATAAAAAAATTCCGTAACGTCACAGGTTACAGACTAAGGTCGGTTCTGTGACAGTCAATTGCATTGTTCCTTTTCTAGTCTATATTTACTACTAAATAAGATTTTATTGCTATCAGATTTTTCATTTCATTTATACATGAAGATATGAAATTCGCTACTTAATGGATTTAACTAACCTTAACCTAGTAAACAGTAGCACCGTTCTGAATTGGCAGCTGTTTTCGTTATTTAGAATGGTTTGTTATAAATAATTCGGTATTGTAGTTTATTACAGAAAGAAAGCGTGTGGATGTGCTTTTCATAGTGATAGTGTATTCGGAGTTTTTGGTATTTCTTGTGTTTAATTTGGAATTATCAGGATCGTCTGCTTCTTGCCGTTCGGAATTTTGTGTTATCGACCATACAACTGTTTATTTTTTTAAAATTTATTCTTTTATTAATAGAAATTTGCAACTGTATTACAAACACATCTAGTAAATAAGCGGTTTACAATGAAAAACAATGACGTGTTTAAAACTTGTAGAGGAACTACCCATTGGTAGTACTCTAATGAAGTATTTACAAGAAAAGATCCCGAGACCATCTTCTTTTTAGACGCCTCGGAGGATTTCCAGGAATGGAATGTGAAGCAAGTGGTTTTGGATGAGAAGTAAGTTTATTATGTAAGGAAATAAATCCGGTCCGTGCCAAATCAGCTACATATGGGATATTAAGGTCATTGTGGATCAGTTGATTTGTGACAAAATTAGGAGCGTTAAGGATTTTTTCGAAAGATTTTCGAATTGAAGTGATAGGATGCGGGAAGAATTCGATGGTGGTCTGATAATCGTCAAATGGATGATTTTTTTTTTTATTGTGAATCGGGAGATTAGGACGTGTGTCAAGTAGGTGTCTTAGCTTTCGAAATGGACGTGCAGAATCTTGTCTTTTCAATCTTGTATGAAGGTTCCAGGCAAGTCTCTTAATCAGATAAAATCCAAGGTATTGTATTTGTTCCACTTTATTCAATGGCAAAAGGATCATCATTGACTGATTACACGCTGTTGTCATCAGCATAGGTTGTGAGGATAGTATTACATTGATAGTATACATGGTATAAAGAATGGGACGGAGGATACTACCTTGAGGAATAACTGTAAAAAAAAAACAATGTCACAAATTTACATTATAAATTAATATAAAATACGATATTCGTTTGATTTTTAAGTGATACATAATTTGAACGATGTAGTTTATTAGAGCCAGAATGTATCTACTTTTTGTTGGACTCATTATAAATGGAATATTAAAGTCATGGATTTGTTATTTTATAACGAAGTGAAATTTTTAGAATTTCAGATTGAAGGGATTTGATACAGTTTGGTTGGATTCTATTGTCGATCTTCCTGAAAATATCATGTTGCAGATCAAAAAATATTCTTGGAATCGACTCGTTATTCAACTTTATTGGAACTGCTTTCGGTAATTCCTAAATATCCAACTGGTTGAGCAACAGATCTCGGCAAAACGAGTTTTTTTTTCTTTATTTAATATAGTATAGATGTCAAATACAATTGTTTCATAGAAGAAGATCGACTTACCTAAAAGAATAAAAAAAAATACATTGAATTTTATTTTTATTAATAATTGTACAATATTTCCAATCAAGAATACTTCGTAGAATTCTCGAAACACCTTAAAATGTCAACAAATAAACTAATCCACAATGACCTTACTGTCTCACATGTTGCTGATTTCGCTCGACCCAAATACATTTCCATTCTTGCTGAACTCCATACCTCATCGAATCCTCAACTTGTCATTCCGAGGTGTCATAAGTTTTTTTCATGTCATTATATTTGTTATTCAGCAGCTTTACTAGTTGCATATTTTTGAACAAATGTAAGTTTTAATAAATAATTGAAGAGGAAAAAGTTATTTTATTTACTTTTTTTTTTTTTTTTTCTTTTTTTTTTTTTAGTAGGTATTAACATGGGATAGAATTACAATTTTATAAAAATTACAAGGATAATTCCTCTTTTCTGCGTCATTCGAAAGTCTGTTTTTTTTTTTTTTTTTTGTAAAAAAATTTCAATATTTCTACTTTAAAATTTATTTTTTAAATAATTTGGAACTTATGTATTCCGAGATTTAGCACTATATAAAAAGAAAACTTTCTGCAGGACATAATGTAGGATGCACTCAGGATTAAAGAAAAACACATCATATTTGAAAAGCTTTTTTTGTACTTTTCTCATTAAAAAAAAAATATTTTAATAAATTAATCCATTTATTAAATTTAAATTCTGTAAATATTTGCGTTGAAGTAAATATTTCCCATGTATTTCATAGTTCCATTTGTTTTTTTGTTTTTTTTTAAATGCATGTGGTGTTGTTTATCTTAAAGCAAACTCAAATTTCTATTTCCCTCACACCAAAAGTGAGGGGAATAGATTATAATAGGAAAAATTATAAGTGAAATAAGATCAAAAATGACCTTTTTTTTATAATGGGGTGTATAAAAAAAAAAATGCCCGTTTCTTAAACAAATATTTGTATTATTATTTCTTTGATATACAACTAACATTTAAAGTATAGTTCATTGTTATCCACCGTCATTACCCATCTGCTAGCCAATAGCTCGATGCCACGCTGATACCATTCCTTGGGATGGCTATCAAATAACTCTTGGACAGCATTTTCAAATTCTGCAAAATTATTAATTTCGCAATTGTCAACCCCAGGAAGTTCTGTAAACTTTTCTACTGATTGTTGAGGAGTAAGTTCGTGAGGGACCAGTCTACAGGTCTTTTTCACCTTCCCCATGGAGAGAAGATGGCGACTATCAGTATCTTTCGACACACCACACTCCCTGGCAAGTTCGCAAGTACTTGTGGACGAATTTGACTCAACAGCTTCCTTCATAACCTAATCAATATCCATTAACGGCTGCCCGGAGCCCTTCTTTCTTTCCAACGTCGTATCTCCACTTCTAAATTTTTCAAACCAACGCCGCGCAGTGCGCCCTTCAAGGACACCTTCCCTTTCTTTTTTAATAATTTCACGAATTGCTTCAGCGGCTGTGAATTTTTTTTTTTTGAATTATGTCTTAAAATTACGAATTTTGTAGGACACTGTCTTGTTTCTTCTTTGAAATAAATAACTGAACTAAGGCTTTTGTTGAAGAAGTCCAGTGTTTGTAAACAAGCTCAGAGAATGCTCTAAAGGGATTATTAAGTATTGGTAAATAATAAATAGTATTAAGATATTTAAAGACTTTTAACTCTGAAATTTGATAAAACGGTCATTTTTTTTTTATAAGCCCTATTATTTTCACTATTTAATCTAATAATATTATATAATCTAATATTCATTATATTAATCTAATTTTCGATTTCAAAGTTTAAATGTCTAAAATGTCTTTTCTTTCAAGTTTAATGTTTTAATATTTAATAAGTGTTAAATAATATATTTTAATCGACTAGTACTAATTAACAATTCTTTTGTACTATAACCATCTTATTATTTGAATTGTGAATGTTCTCTATTTCCCTCAAACTATCTCAGTTTCCCTCACTTTCATGATTTCTACCGTAATCATAAATGTGCATGTATGCTACATTTAATGAAGGGATTTTTTCGCTAGTACCATTAGAGGACTTTAAAAAATTACATAGCTTTTTTCTAATGGAATCAAAATGTCGAAATCCTACAAAATGAAAGAAAGATCCATCTGTATTTCAACCTTGAATTGATGCTGTGGGGTGCTCGTCAAACAATGTTTAAATTAAATTTTCTAGATTTATTGCAACCGCTTTCGGTAGTTCTATTTTTAACTGGTTACGCAATAGATTACTTTATAGCGATATTTCTGGTTTTCTATTAGGCTGATTATGGCGGATGGATTTTTTTTATCTTTTAGTTAGACTTAAGAAGTGTGCTGAATAAAATTATTTTTTATTTTTTATGCCGGTGCGCATCGTGAAGCTGTGGGGTGGTTCTAAGTGTCAATTAAGCCAACGGAATAGCGCCTTGTGACCTTTCAAGTCCTGCTAATTCTCGGTTTATAGGAGAGCTGAACTATTTTAAAAATAAGGGCCCGCCTAGGTGAGAATTTGCCGAGGAAATTGGTCGCTTTGATGTATCTGTCTCCTGACAGGCTTTATTAGCCAGCGGGCGGTAATTGGTCGGAGGAGATCACGTGGTGGCCCATTGATAAGAGCTGGGGCGGCAGATCAATGGGGACCGCTCGCCCGTCGCCATGGCAATCCTCCTCTGACGCAAAAGCTCGTCCTCACTGACCCTTCTTTATACCACTCTCTATCTTTTTTACATTTTTATAAATTCAATGTCTTTGCCATCTCGACGAATACTTTTTTTCCATACGTATCCTAGCGAGAAAAAAAATACTCAAAGTACCAGCTCATAAAAAAAAAAAATCTATATATAAAATACTCTACTACAAACACCAACAAAAAATTCATCCTCCGTATCGCAATGTTTTCTTTGATACCTTCAATTTAAATAATATGAAAATATAAAAAAGTAAAAGTGGATAATTTAAATGAAATGAAAAAATAAACTTTATTCTGTGACATACTTTCCTGTCCCCTAAGAATAATAATAATGCACAGTTCCTGGTACAATTTTCTGGCCGTATTATTTACAAATTAATTGCTTCAGTATTTACGGCATACATTTTTGACAGGGAAAAAAAAAAAAAAAAAAAAAAACTCGAAAAGAACTACTCATCAGTAGCATTTAAAATTCTACACCAGAAGGTCTCTGGGCCATTTTCTTTTCAGACGCCTCGGAGGATTTTCAGGAATGGTGTGGGAAGCAAGTTGAGAAATTAGGGGATTTGAGCGATTATGGAACTTACTATGAAAGGATAGATATCTGGTTTGGGCTAAATCAGCAACATACAGAACATTAAGATCTTTAGGGATAAGTTTATTGACGACAAAATAAGGTGCATTAAGGATTTTTCGAAGGATTTTGGATTGTAAGGATTGGATACGAGTTGAATTGGATGGTTTAGTGGAGCCTCAAAGCTCAACTCCGTACGCAAGATATGTCTAATCACAGTCATGTATATTTGTCTTTTGTAATTAATGGGAGCTTTGAACGTTTGTCTAATAAATGTTGAAGTAATTTATCTGTAACGATGTGCAGTTTCTTGTATTTTTAGTCTTGTATGTGGATTCCAAATTAAAGGTTTGTCCAAGTGGAGTCCTAGGTAGCGGATCTGTTCAACAGGGATTAGTAGAATATCATTAAAGGATACCGTAGGACAGGAAGTCGTGGGCTTACGACGAAGGGTAAAGGTGATTTGGTGAGATTTTTTTGAATTTATTTTGATTCTCCATTTTTTTACACACATTCTTGAAGGGGTAGAATATGGGATTGGAGTGTTTGGAAGGCAATGAAGGGATCATTCATTCATTGTTTACTGATAACACACATGTGTCATCAGCGTAAGTGGTGAGGACAGTGGTAGGATGAGTTGGACTGTCAGCTGTATGCACCGTGTAGAGGATGGGGCCTAGGATACAAAAATTAAATTAAATGTTTAAAAAATACGGAATAATAATAACATAAAATACAATCGTATATAATAAATTCTATTACTTTATCTTAGAGCCTACTACTGGGAGTTTTTAAGTATTATTCATTAATTTTTAAGCCGATGTTCTTAGCTTGGGCGGCTTTTTCCTAAATTCCGACGGCAATACTCCTATTGCAATCCCTAGAAACCAAAAAACCTTACTATATTCTTGATCTATTAACTCTGCGCTCTTCTATCCACCTCCTAAACACTAGATCCCAACCTTTTAACCTGTATCCTGTATACCCCCTCACATAAAACTTCATTTGACAATTCCTTCATCATTCGTGCTACCTCTTCCTGGAATTCCCTACGCACTTCTATTCATAAATAAGCTTCCCTAATTTTCTTTAAAAATAATTAATTTTTGTACCTTTTAGACAATCAATCTTCCGCTAATTTGTAAATAATTAAATAAATACCTAGAAGATCTTTTATTTTTTTATTTCTTGTTTTTTTTTATATAAAGGGTCTTCGGAAGATCGTTGACCAAAGAGGTATCTCGGGTAATAGATTTTGAACCTATTTAAGGTCACTTACCTATATAAAAAGTCTTACGGTTTTTTTTTTTTTTTTTTAATTTTAATTTTTATTTTATTTTTTATTTTTTATGAATTGTTTTGAAATAATGGCCAAAACCAAACATTTATGCCTTATAACATCGTTGTTTACTGATATATCATTTTTTTGCTGTAATTACTAATACATAGTCCATGTAAAATAAAAAAGAGTTTATGCAAGAAACAAATAAATAAATAAAAAATAAAAAAAATTGAGAACTTCAAGTTTAGATTTTTTAAAAAAAAGAAAGTAAGCGTAACATCGAAATCCAAATAATTTTAAAAATTTCTCTAGTTAATTGAATTTCTTAAATTTATTTATTTTTTATTTTTTTTTTATTTATTTTTTTTTTTTTTTTTTGCCTTCAACAAGATTAAAGGCAAAAAAAAATTTTTTTTTAACGAAAATTAATGTGTTTTAAAATACTAAAATAGATATGAATAAATTAAATGTAAAAATAAAAGAAATGCAGTCGTAAAGGGACATGGACAATATACAATTAACTCCAAATAAATAGTAAATTATAAAATAAGAATTCCACCATTATTTTTTGTTTTTCTCATTCCCTTGAAAGAAAAAAAAAAAAAAAAAAAAGATCTAAATCTTTACTGGGTAGTTCAGAAGATTCCCTAGATAGTAAAATTCATAACTCTAGTAGGTTGTTTCTGTTATATTTCAAGAGTTTCACTCTTTCTATTCTGACTTGTGTTTAAAAATTTATTATTTTGGTTTGTTGAACCATTTATGGAAGATTATATCTCACAAGGGGACGTTTGCAGTTGTAACTCACAGATTTGAATGCCGATTTTTGTATGGGTAGTAGGGACCTATAATAGTACAAAACTAGAGTTATAGCCACAAATGGGCATTAGGAGCCCAGAAAAAAATTAAAATATGAAAATCACGTTTTATTTTTTTTCTCAGCTTACAGTCAAGATAGAGAAATGGTTCTTTCACGTTTAATTGCAGTTATGTATGCCATTAGTTATAAAAATACTTTTGTTATGCTCAAGACACTATCCGGCTGTAGGGTGCTCAAAAATGACAAAATTCCAAGGAAATCCCCTTTAAATCAGTGGAAACATTTTTTCATGATTAACTGACCTCAAATCTCGATTTAACGCACCATAAAACCCTTATATGTGAAATTTTATCAAAATCAAAAAAAATATTGAATTTTTATCCCTTTCGAGGCGGTTAAAATTTTAAAGTTGAGATTTCATCAACATTTTCTACCGGCCATAACAACTGCTGTGTTCAACCGATTACAACAGTAATAGCATCACTATAATCAGCATACATTCTGGTTTTTATCCATGCGTATAACATTGGATTTACTCCCGATTTTAGTGGACAAAAACTGATGTGAATGAAAAAATCCAAGGCCAGCTATAACATGCGATATTTCAATAAGGGGTAATCCTGCGACCTCCGGGTTTGGGCTTAACTATGCAGTTTTCATGCTTTTAGATGACCTTATAATTTTGTCTTAATCGGTCGCGAAATATGTGAGATAGCTCAAATTATTTACATTTTTTCAGTAATTGACAGCATCTTCAATGTCTCAAAATCCTACAAAATTTTAAAGGTAAGAAAAAATTATTTTTGAGTTCGACAAAATTAACTTTCTACGTGTTTTTTAAGATGAGGAATCTGGAAATAATATCAGTTTTTAGTTTAAAAATTTTCCTCATCTATATTATATAAATAAAACGATCTATTTTTATTTCAAATTGTATTGAAATCCTAAGATTGATGAATAATCTAAAATTAATATCAGGTTTTGGTTATATGGGCTGTCAATTTCTGAAAAAATGTAAATAATTTGCGCTATCTCACAGATTTCGCAACCGATTAAGACAACATTTTAAGGTCATCTGGAAGCATGAAAACTGCATAGTTTAGCCCAAACCCGGAGAATTGAAACATAATTTATTGAAATATCTCATGTTATAGCTGACCTTGAATTTTTTCATTCACATCAGTTTTCTGGGTAAATGTTTACGGTAAATCCTGTGTTTCTTTTATAAGTAAAATATATATTCATCGCGTGAGAAATAATAAAATTTAATCTAATAACAGTTACAGTAGAAGGTTTCTATGCCATCTTCTTTTCACGCGCTTCTGAGGGTTATCGGAAATTGAGGGGGAAGCAGGTTAAGAGGCTTATTTTGGAGATTAAAAGGAGAGGCATCTGGTTTAAGCTAAATCAGCAACATATGGAAAGATATATTAATACATCTTTACGGCTACGTTTATTTGTGACAAAGTTAGGAAAATTGTCAGGACTGGATACGAGATGGAGTGGATGGTTTAGGGAGCCCCTAAAGTTGAACTCCGTAGGTCCAAAGAGGTCTAATCACTGTCATGTAAATGAGTTGTAATTAATCGAAAGCTTGTCTAATAAATATTTAGGAAGTGTAAAACATCGAGAAGTTTCTTGCCGTTTTAGTCTTGTATGTGGATTCCTAATAAGGGGTTTGTCCAAATGAAGTACTAGGGATTAATAGAATATTATTAATGGATACTGTAGGACAAGAAGTCTATGGTTCACGACAAAGGGTGAAGATTGTTTGATAAGATTTTTTTTAATTTTTTTTTATTTATCATTAGATTATATTTTTATAATTATTTATATGACCATTAAAGTATATTAAAGAACAGCTTTTCCTTTTCAAAAAAAGGAAAAAAAAAAAAAAAAAAAAAAAAAAGGCTTTATATCTCTACCTCTAAGGGGGTTGATAAAAAAAAAAAAAAATTAAATAAAAAATACGAATATAAGACGCAGTATTTATACATGGCGCTTTTACTGAATTTTAAAAGAGCTTATGCTTTTTCCTGGTCGGAGAAACAGGAGGTATCTCATTTTTTTTTTTTTTTTTTTTTCCAAGTTCCAAGTAAATATCATCATTAATAAACTTCTTGTTTTCCCCTCCTTCTGCCTATGTGTCATCTCGTGTCCTTGGGGCGACCAGTACATGGAAAATAAACCTTATAGGATAATATCAAATAATTAACCTTATTAAAACAATTTTAGCGAGTTTACTGGTTAATTTATGTGGTAAATCTTTTTTTTTTTTTTTTTTTTTTTTTTTTTTTTTTTTTATATCAATTTATTAAAATTTACATCTGTACAAATATATACATCAAGTAAATGAGCTGATAACGATTACAATAACACGTCAAAACTTTAAAGAACTACTCATCAGTAGCACTCAATAAAAATTCTACACTAGATCTCTAGACCATCTTTTTTTTAGACGCCTCGGAGGATTATAGGGAATGGAGTGGGAAGCCAGTTGAGAAACTAATGGATTTGAGTGGCTATGGAGCTTACTATGAAAGGATAGGTACCTAGTTTGGGCTAACTCAGCAACATATAGAACATTATAAGGTCTTTATGGATAAGTTTATTGGTGACAAATTAAGGGGAATTTAGGATTTTTCGAAGGATTTTGGATTGTAAGGATTGGATACGAAATGAATTGGATGGTTTAATAGAGCCCCAAAGCTCAGCTCCGTAAGTCCAAGTAGGTTTAATCACAGTCTAGTAGTCTGTAACGACAAGCAGTTTCTTGTCGCTTTAGTCTTGTAGTGGGAAAATTAAAATCGAATTATGAAAAGTACCTTTTTAAGAGAAATTCTTTCATATTAATAATAAATTTATTGTATAACCCATTTTGAATTAGATTTATTTCTACTAATATATACTGACAGGCAAAAAATTTCAACCAATTGTTTTAAACTTTTTTGTCTAAACGTTTCATTCTTTGTTAGGGGTTTACTTCTCCATGCATGTTAACTTGGGAATATGAAACTCATTGAATTTATTAAATAAAAGCAAATCGTATTTAAAAAAAGATAAGCAAGCTATTTTAAATTTATTAAATTTTTAATTAATACGGTTTATATTGCTCCGTTTCCGCTCATTGCGCCTTGCATTCGATGGGTTATTGGTCTGATGTGATTTTTAATAAATTCGTAAAGGATATGACCCGTGTAATGCCAAACAGTAATAAATTATATTAATTTACGATTTCGAAATGTTAATTAATTTTTAATTAGTGATTGTTTTATTTAATTAATGTTTTTAATAATCCTAATACGTTTATTTGCTTTGGTTGTAGTATATGGATACTGAAACACCTAAAGAAAAACGAAACTTTTTGCTGTCTAAATTAAAATAAACTGGTTTGAGTTGTTTTCCTGTTGGTGTATTATAATTGTTGAAAGAATTTTTTTTTTAATTACTTTTTTTTGCAAAACTGTTAACTAATTTAACAAAAATCTGAGAATTTTTAAGAAAATATGGTTTTTTTCTAAACATTACATACTGAGGTTAAATAAAAGATTAATAATAAAGTATTTTAAATTATAAATGGCAAATTCAAACATGAATAATGAGCATACGAAAATTACATTAATAAGTTTCAGCAATGTAACGCTGCTTTAAAAAGAAATTAGTTAAAGCCCTAATTAAAATTTCAACAAAATAATCTTTAACATTAATTCTGGTATAATTATAATTAACGCCAATTTCCTTATAAATAATTTTAATTTAATATACGTATGTCATTCTGGACTGGACGTGGGGGAATTTATCCTGCAATGTTGTCCATTTAAAGTCGTTGTTTTTGACGGATTCCGGTTGTATAGAACTCAATTTTCCAATGTTTTCCAGTTAGTTAATTAAGAATTTATTTTTCTTGTTATGCAATCATTTTATTTATTTTTAATTCGCTTTTTATTTATTAATTTTTAGTGTGTGTGTCTATTATATCATATTTTTCTTTTTACCGCTATAGTATAAGTATTGTTAAAATCTCATTATTATTTACATAGTTTACTCGAAAATACAGCATAAATGTGTACTTGGGACTCTGTTACTTATTGACCTAAATTTTGTTTCAGATATCTAATAACAAAAAAAAATTGAAAACAAAAAAAATGTTTTCCCGTAATATGTGAGATGAAACTGATATCACTTATTTTAAGAACTTGCGATCATCAGATTCTTAATTTTCTTTGGGTTTTTTCTGAACACGTCTCCTCATATTTTTGACGTGATATTATGTTGACTACGAAACAGCCTTTGATTGGTACTCCTTCTTTCAGTTAAAGATCCCGTATTTTAATCAAATCCACGTTTGTTTGGCACATTTTTCGCTATAACTATTTGTCTGATCCAAAATTTCATTTTTTAATCTCATAGTTGGTTAAATTTACTATTAGATCATAGTAACACCCACGCTAGCATGCTAAATGTGTATATATTTGGTAAACATGTTCAGTGGACTGGCGTTGGTGTTTCACGGGATTTAATATAAATTACATATATATGATCTAATCGTAAATTTAACCAGCTTTGAGATGAAAAAATGAAATTTCGGATTTGACAAATATTTTTGGAGTTATAAAATGTGCCAAAAAAAAAGTGGATTTCATAAAAGTACGGGATCTTTAGCGTTTTGGCTATATTTCAAGAGACCCGAATAAAACATCATATGTAAAGTCTTATAGTAAATCTGACCAACTTTAAGATTAAAAAAAAAAAATTTTTAGTCGGACGAATAGTTTCGGAGCTACAATGAAAAATGTGCAAAAAAACGTGGATTTCACAACAGTATGGTTTTTTTTTTTTGCGTACTTTTAAGGGACGTTATTAAAACTTTACATGTAATAGTCTAATATTAAATTTAATCAGCTTTAAAATGGAAAAAAAAATTTTTGAATCTGAAAAATAGTTTCGGAGTTAAAGACGAAAAAGTACGACAAAGATGTTTTCGTGGAGAAGTGGGACTGACCGCCAGTTGGCCAATTTCTACCTTTTTTCTCAAGACCATATCTTGGGGCTAAATGGTCCGATTTCGCAGTAGTTTTTTTCATTCTGTAGGTCCAGCTACAATAAAGATTTTCTTAGCAAAAAGCTTCGTTTACGTGTTATAGGTAAAAAACGGTATTTTGAGTATTTTTGCGATTTTGGGTGTGAAGCCGACGTCTGCTGTGTAAACTTCAGATCCGAATTCAGCACCCCAAAAAATATAAGTATCCGTTGAGAGTAAAAGTTCGGCAGTATTTCTTCAGCAAACCCTTAGTTTACTGGACTATTGTTATTGCTGAAGTATTTAAGTTTTTTGGCATATTTCTTCATTATATTCCTACTTGCGTGGAAGTTTACCCAGCGCATGGTCGAATGGGACATTTATTAGAATCCATTATTTTATTTTATTTTATTTTTTTTTTTTTTTTTAAGTTTACATCTGGTGCACTGGGATTTACGTTATATGTTTAAACATAAGTTATATATTTAGTTTAGATATATATATTATACACATACATGCACGTATATTGGTAATTTTAATTTTTCCTTAATTGAGCACTTTGAGGTCGGGTGGTTACATCTGTTTACAGGTGAACCCATTTCACACACAAGAGTTTTACCATTTTTTACGGACCACTGGCCTGCGAAGGAAGCTTTGTGTGTGGATGATAGCCCTATCCGCCTATTTCCGATTGAACTTTAGGTTAAAAACTTATCCATCCATCCTTTAAATTGTCATTAATATGTTCCAAAATTTATATTTCCTTATACGCTTCGTAGTTTTTTTATTGAATTAAACTATCGACTATGAGGTAATTTGTATATATTCAATATCAGTATTGAATACAAATTATTATTATTTCTGTTTTGGGATTCTAATAAAAATATTTAAATCGGTGAGCGTTTCAGTAATTGACGTAATGTTTTTAGTCTTGCGGTAAATTGTACGCTCAACGCGTTTTTAGAGCCATATTTAGCGTATTTGCAGTATATTGGTCTAATTTACATTTAAATAATTTCTTGTTCAAGTCCTCATCATTTAAAATATATTTCTCTGCACAATTTATTTGTTAGTATCACTTGAAAAGGTCGTTTTTATTTCGTTAAAAGGTTGTGATCTCCTGGTTCTTTACAAAAGAAATGTTTACAATATAGAATAAATATTTATTAATACCTGTTAAGTTTTAAAATTACCTGTTAATTACAAATAGTTATTTTTATCAAAACAAGGTTTATATTCACAACAAATCAAAAATAATGTATATTAAGAATTAATAAAATAAAAGAGAGCATGAAGGAAAAGATCGTTAAACTAGAGAGATTAAGCTTTGTAACCAGTAACATTTACAATAAAAAGAGCCTGTCCGTAAAAGCAAAGATCAGGCACTACAATACTGTAGTACTATATGGCACAGAGACCATGAACCTCCCTAACCTGGAAAGAATGCTGAAAGTAGGAAGAAAGATCCTAAGGAGAATTTAGGGCCCTAGGAAAACCCTGGAAGGATACAGGTTAAGCTTAAATGTGGAGATCTACAAAGAAACAACGAACATAGAAACGGAGATAAGAAGTAAGAGACTGAAGTTCTATGGACATATGCTAAGAATGCCTAAGGAAAGACTTAATAAGGCTGTTATTCAGAACATTTGGGATTGCAAGAGTGCACAAGGATACATAAAACAGCTAAAAGAGGAGGCCAGCAAACTGGGGATTGAGGACCGTGACTGCCTTGATAGAGAATATAGAAGGAAACTACAAGGAATAGCGGTTCTTGTGGACAGGAAGGAGCCGAAGGAGGGTATGGGCTGGACAGAAGAGAGGAAACAGAGGCATTCAGAAAGAATGATGAGAAGGAACAGAATTAAAAATCCATCTTCGTAATATTCGCGTGGTCTCTATGGCCTTTTCGTGAAAAAAAAAAAAAAAAAAAAAAAATAATTATGTTGATTTATAAGCAACTTGAAAAAGGTTTTAAATAAAATGCAACACTTTTATGTTAGCAACCTCATATGTGGTAGTAACCTTACTTTTAAGTTTTTAATTGGTGCTCAGAAGGGTAGGACATACTCACAATCAGTCTCTCACGGATCTTGGCAATTTTTTTGGAGGTTCCTGGCCAAGCCGCTTTACAGATTTTTGTTTAGGTTAATAAAATTATTAAAAAAATTATAAGTTCTTCAAGGTATAGGATGCAAAATAATATATACATATATGATATTATAGGTATAAGATATGATATAGGTATAGAGGAAAACGATAGTAAATGATAATTCAGCACTTTAAAAAACATTAAAAAACTTTTATTTGATAAAAACAAAATATATTTTTTCTCCCTTTTCAAACCGATTATTGGTGACTTTTCTTTAAATCGCCAATACTTAGTTACTCAATACAATTTTATTGGTATCGCTAGAAAGAGGGGAGCCTCAGTTTTTTTTTTAATGTGTATAAATGCAAAATTCGATGAACAAAGACCTATTTGAAGAGTTGGAAAATCCGAAAAAAGTTTTTGATTTTTAACTTGAGTTTGATATTGGATAGGAAACTAAAAACATATCAAGCTTATTACCACTATATTTTGTGTAAAAAAGTTTAACCTTCTGCCAGTAATTCATGTTGTTTTAAAGTTAAAAAAAAATTCTTTATTTCATTTGGATTAAAGTTGGTATTAAAGGTTTTTTTTTTTTTAAGCTAAAATAGAATCTGACGTCATTTTTTATGTCAACAATCTATAAAGGTAGTTATTTATTAAACCTAAGCAAAGATTTATAAAGCGGCTGTATTTTTCTTTGAATTTGTACGTAACGTATAATTCAAAATATTTTCCTTCTTATCTGATAAAACGATCTCGTGTTTACATTGTCATGTAGGCAGGCAGGAGATTTTAATCAGTTGGGACTTTAATTGGCTGCCAGAAATATCATCACTGTATTCGCGAAGTGTTGACGAACAAACCATTTGCCATTTGAGAAGTAATTGTACCCATGGAAGTCCTCCACCATCAATTGACTACGAAGAAACTCCTCTTCATCGTAATGCAATAAAATCCGAACGTATCTAATGCTTTGCTGCAAATAACCTGCTCTGATTAATCGGAAGAAGGTAGAGAAATTAAAAGAGAATGGTCTACGAAGTTCTACAACACATTACCCTACCGACTTTCTGGAATTAAAAAATTGATTTTACGTTGGAAAAAAAAATTAGATAATATTTTGTATTAAATATTTCTTTTATTACATTTATATGTTTTTTCTACAACATGGCTGTACAAACCTAGATGTTTTTACAAACGAAAACATTGCGATATTCATTCCTGGGAAGTTAGCTCATTGTTATGGCCGTTTACATTTTGAAATTGGAGTTATTTATTCTACTCATTAATTCACATGCTTATTTCTGTTGCCGCGATGTCATTACTTCAATTATATTAGCGTGTGTAGGTCACGCAATTTCGCGTTGTGTAGTTGGAAATCCCCAAATACTCAGTAAATACTCAACCTCCTTGTAAATATAATGTACAATAATACATTTTCGTAAATCTGATAGCACAGTTTTTCCCTTGATGTTGGCCTCCACAGTTATTTTCAACTTATTTTCAGGTTTCTGAACAGTAGATTGGGTGGGGAATATGAAATTTTGCGAAACAGGAATAATTAGCATTCTGCATTTAACTTTGCTTTTATTTTTATATAATTTATGAAAAACAGCTGTATAATAAAATCCATCTAGAAAATGACCTGATTAAAAATCTTATCGCATGACTCCACCTTGTAGAGAATTGCACATTGGTCAGGTAGCTCTCCAAAGAATGTTCTATTAATGAAAGTCTCATATGAGCCTATCTGGTAATTTTTACATGCTAAATTAGGTCATGAATTAGTTCATTAGCGAGATAGTATGGAGCATCAAGGATTTTGCGAAGGATTGGAAACGAGACGTAAAGGGAAGTTGGGTAGATGGAGGGGAACAATAGGCAGATTTTCCCTATGACTAGTCATTTTCTCTGTTCCAACTGGAAACAGGTTCGAAATAGGAAATTGGAAATATTTATCAAGTCCTTTAAACAAAAATATGTATTTCGAACGATTTTATTATATCTAAAGATTTGTAAATATTTAATTTTATTCTATTTTCTACGACATGTATTTGTTCAATCCCGAGTCTTTGTTGAGTTTATGGCTAGTTTCATTTAAATTGGTAGTAAAATTTGAATTCTGCATTTTATTATTGGATGCCCTTATACAGGATCAAAAATTAAGAAAAATGCTGCAGACCTTACCTTTCTATTCCAATCCGTTGCTGATATACGATAATTCCAAGACTTTTTTGAGGAAACCACGTTTTTTTTTTTTGCCATATCTGCTGTAATATCTGCATTTTGTTTAAGTATTTTTCAAATTTTGACAACATTTTCGGTACTCGCCCTGTATATTATTTTAATCTTTGATTTACTGACCGTCAAGGAAGAATATTTTCTGTTCCTGCTCGAAACAATTTTAAAATTGGGCTATTGGTTATATGATAGATAGATAGATAATCATTTTATTTATAAAAGAAAATTCTCGTACAAATGTGAGTCTGGTACATTCTGAGACAATTCTAAATCTATTTTCACAATAGGAAAGAATAGAATTAAAAATACTTATTACACACAAATTTATGAATTAATCTAAAAATAAATGATAGAAAAAATATATATAATGAGGAGTTTTCTCGGTTAACTATTTAAGTCCTGACTTATGAATTGGAAATTTTATACAAATTTGTATGGATACATATAAAAAATTTAAATAGTGGTTTTCATTTGTATAAATATTTTACTTATATAATTGTAAATAAGGTGTATTTTATCAATATCAGGAATATTTAAAATATTTTCAACACTGGCAATGTCAATGGTGTTCGTGATGGCCTGGAAGTAGGTTTTTCTGGGCTCATTGAAGTATAGACACATGATGTGATATGCAGAAAGAAAATTTTTCCTTTCCTGCTGGAAACAACTTTAAAATTGGGCTTTTGGTGTATCTGGTCAAAAAACAAAATCTGGATTTTTTTTTCTTTTTATGATAAATGTTTAACATTCGAAACTTGTCTTTTGGAATAGAAAATTCTAATAGCAGTAAATAATTCATCAATCCTAATAAAGCTCCATAATTGTTATGCGAATATGTGTCGGTTAAGAATGCTTTTACTGTAATCGCATCATAATTATCTCTACTCTGAAAAATTCTGTAACTCTGTGACATTAGCCTGAAAAATATACTAAACCTCCACTGAAATCCGAAGTAAATTCATGAAATGCTTTTGGAATGAAGATGAATGTTGAGCCGAGAGGTTGCAAAAGCCAATCCCCCACTAACCCGGCCGTTTGTTTTGCATTAACTCTCTGATCCCGGCTCAGTGGAAAATTAAAGTGAATGGTTTTGATTAAAGTCGAACGTCTATTGAATTTTCAAGAGCTATTTAATCGGGGAACAATGGCTTTATTAGTTTTACGTACTGACTCTCACTGTGTCCCTAGAAGTTTTATGCATCCTAATGAAAACCTATGATGTTATTGCAGATCTAATATTTTCATGGAATACATCTGTTGGAAACTCCGTTACTAGTTTATGGAGTATTCAGACTATTAAATAGTCTCACTTTGCATCAATATACATTTGAAACCATGTTGGTTTGAGGTTGAACACAAACTGAGTCACAACCCAGTCAACTTCCCCTACTATCTTATCGTTTCTTGGTAGCGAGTCTGAGGTTTCCATGTAAATGTTGCGGATTTTTTAAATAATTAATTTCTTCCAGTTCTCAACGATGTTCAAATATGGAATCTACAAATTAAAAGAATTATAGCTCATAGTTGGTTTCCCCTTACCTTAAACAATTATATTAATAATAATTCGTAATTACTTAAATTATTATAATTATTTTATAACGTAAACTTAATGAAAAAAATAGTGAAGGTTTAGTTTTGTGTTAGGACTTCTTTTTCTTTTTGTTAGTTATAAAATAAAATAATCTAGTTAATGCGATACCAATAATGCTTTAAATGACATGTAAATAACTTGCAAAGCATTATTACTTCAATAAAAGTTTACACAAGGCCATCTTCTTCAGCCGTCTTGGAGAGTTAAATGGAACAGGATAGCAAGTTGAGATATTAGTGGATTAGAATGGTTATTGAATTTGCGTTGAAAGGATAGTTATCTGGTTTGGGATAAATCAACAGCATATGGTACATTAAGATCTTTATGGATAAGATTGTTCGTCCCAAGTATTGAAGCGTTGAGGATTTTTCGAATTTTAAGGATTGGATTCGAGATGAATTAGAAGGTTTAGTGGAGCCCCAAATCTCCGTTTGTCCAAACAGGTCTAATTACTGTCATGTAAGTGATTCATTTGTTATTTATTAGAAGCTTTAAACATATTCTAAAGCAAAATTAAATATAAAGAATGTAGATTGATGAGTCCATATTTTTATCTTTTTTCAAATTTTTATCAATTTATTGAAATATACAACTGTAGAAATATATGCATAAAGTAAATGAGCTGATAACGATTACAATAACATGTCAAAACTTGAAAAGAACTACTCATCAGTAGCACTTCAATAAAAATTCTACACTAGAAGATCTCTTGGCTATCTTGTTTTCTGACACCTCGGAGGATTATCGGGAATGGAGTGGGAAGCAAGTTGTGAAACTAATGGATTTGAGTGGTTATGGAGCTTACAAAGAAATGATAGGTTATCTGGTTTGGGCTAACTTAGCAACATATGGAACATTAAGGTCTTTATGGATAAGTTTATTGGTGACAAAGTAAGGGGCATTTAGGATTTTTCGAAGGATTTTGGATTATAAGGATTGGATACGAGATGAATTGGATGGTTTAGTAGAGCCCAAAAGCTCAACTCCAAATAGGTCTAATCACAGTCATGTAAATAATTCTTTTGTGTAATGCATTGGGAGGTTTGATCGTTTGTCTAGTAAATGTTGAAGTAATCTGTAACGACGAGCAGTTTCTCTTTTTATCTTAAATTTCTTTCCATACTCGAGGGGGCTTCATTGAATATTATATAGGTAAATTTATCTATATATCGATGTATAGGCTGTGTACAGTTGGAAATATAAATAAATAATTAAAAAAAAAAAAAAATGTAAAGCTTTATGATATTATCTGATGTTCTTTCTTAACTTGAATCGATATCAGATGACGTACAATATTTTACTAGCAATATGAATGAAACAAAAAAAAAATATTAAAAAATATTGATCTTCATAAATTAATTATTAAATCAAAAAAATAATGTTGGAGTGCAAGCTAGGAAAACAATATTATTAGTTTTGAGATAAACTAAAAAAAAAATAAATAAAATAACATTATAAAAAAACAAACTAGAAAATTATTATTATTGATATTTTACCAATACCTCAGGCAACTGTGAGTTTGTGCAAAGCTCCATTTTTGTATGTTTTTCAAATTATAATTTTTTATAATTTTTTTATAAATGAGTTTTCAACTGACGTTTTAATAAGACAGGATGACAGAACCATTGGCATGTCTAAAAATACTTGTTTATTTTATTCAGTTATCTTCTTATTATTCGTGTATTTCGGGGTACATAATATATTAAATATCTATAAATAGATACACGCACTAGCGCGAATACGTGTATATATTTATATATATATGCGCAAGCTTCTTTTCTTATCATTTCGCTGTTAAGAAGGGTCACTTATGTTATCGCTATCAGAGTGAGTCACGGCATCAGAACTCATGCAAATAATTAAAAAAATATCCAAGCATTATTGTTCTGTTATATATTATTTTTAAATTTTCTCTCATATTTCTCGATTTTGCGAATAACTTACATTCTTGAATTCGCTGATTTAATGGTAGCGTTACTGGTTATTTTTACTTTTAAATTGATGTAGGTCAGTAGAAGATCGCTATTCGTTTTTCATGTTATATAACGTTTCTAGTTATCTGTAGTTTTGTTTTAGTTTTCTGTTTTTCTAATGCTATTTCATACTGGCTTATCAATTTGCATGTTAGTAAACAGTTGACGCCTGTTTTGTTTAAAACTTTTTTTTTTATGCGTCTGCAGTTGTTTTCCTATTAATAGTAATAGTAATATTTTATGGCTTAGGAAACTCGAGGATCTTCTCCAACAGCAACAATTGATGTCAATACATTTTCCTGAGATCCCATCGAAATCCAAATTTATTCTGTTAGGATTAATATTGAGAAAATATTACCTCTCTGTGTAATATACTGTTCATATATTTTTTTTTTCTTTATAGGTGTCCAATATTTATTATTTTTTTCCCTAAAAAAATAAAATAACATAAATTTTATCTCTTTAGCATTTCACTACTTGGAAGTAATCAGTCTTTACTCGCAAACTTACATGTTGTTATTATAATTTCCTTTTAAGAGTTCAAACTTGGTCGTAACAGTATCCAAAGTTCTAGAAATATTAATAAAAGGCGTGGCAGCAGTAGTGTGTTTGCACCGTTCAAAAATAGTTTGAAAATTTGAGAGGGAGACTTAAACCTTCAAACTAAGGAGGTTTGTGGCAGCACTTCTCCGGTAACAATATTCTGCGAGGTTTGGTGGATGAAAATCTGAGAAAACTTGCAGTGAAAAGATATTTAGCAAATCGAACGACCTCGATCAAGGCAATTAAAATAGATCAACCATAAAAAGATCATTGTTGGAACCTAGTTATGAGTGTATCTGCAACAATCCACTTCTTTCCAGACCTCTAGCCTACCAACTACCATTTTTTAAAGGACCTAGACCTCTTGTTAAACGATAAAAAATGTTTTGATCAAAAGTCGATGCAAATGAGAAATGGTTGATAATAATGATTCGAAATTCAAATCAGAGGATCCTACACTTTAGGAGAAATGTGTTGAGAGGAATGAATCGTATTGTTATCAATAAAAATGTTTTCTGATCATTGATTTATTTATTTTTTTTTTTTTATTAAAGATTTTTTACAAAATGTTATATATCTTCACCAAAAATAAGTTGGTTCCATTTTTGTCTATCCAACCAGCCTCCCTCACGCATTCCCCTATTCATCATTCCTTCCATGACGCCCTCAACCCAACGTCTTCTAGGGCGACCTTTCTCTCTCTTCTTTCCGGTCTCCATTCAAAAATTCTTTTTGGCCACCGTTCCTCTCCCATCCTCATAACGTGCCCAAACCACTTTAGTTTCATAGTCTCAATGGTGTAGAGGATGCTGTCCATTTGTTCCACTCTGCCTAATTTCAGTGTTTGGAACTTTCTGAAGCCGCGATACTGTGCAGGAACGTCTCCAATAATCCATTTCTAGGGCTAGAAGTTTTTTTGGCCTGGCTCTCCTTAGACCAGGACTCGCCTGAATAAAGTGTTACACTTTCTAGGAACGATTTATATATATATTTTGTTTTTAAGGACACTGACTTGCTCCTTAGTACAGAATTTTAATTATTGTTCTACCTTTGTGAATGCGGTTTTAATGTCCTTGTCAGTCGTTCCTGCATCACTCATCCAGCTACCTAGATATTTAAATTGAGACTCAGGTTTTAGAACCGAAGGATCTATGGATATCTTTGGCTATTAAAGGCTATACATACCGTTTTCTCCATGTTATTTTATAGTTTTATTATAAAAACATAAACCTGCATTAGTTTCCTGACATGCCACTACAATCCTTCCGCTTACGCCTTAGTCTATCTCTCTGATTGATAACCGTTCCTTTTGGGAATGTTGTTATTTTCCTATATGCTACTTAAAAATTCGATGTTTACACCTCCAACGATCATTGCCATCACATTTTCTTATACTGAAACTCGTCGCATACAAAACTACTTTCCACCTCTACCACTATTCTCATCCTTTATATCGGACAATTTTTCAGTGTGATACTATTTTCGTAGACCTTGAGGCGTTGTCCTTCCTTAAGTGTAATTAGGAGTTTCTCATTCGTGTAACACACTAGGATGGATTAGTGGTCTTGTAAATTTTAATTTTTAGTTACTGGAAAGTAAGCGCTATGTAATTTTACGACTGATGAATAACAAACATTACCTCCCTGTAACCTTGTCTTTATTTCCTTTCGATTGTAGTTTCTTTTGCATATTTTCGTTCTCAGATACTTGAAAATTGTCGAAGTATCCGAACGTGTTTCTTATATATCTATAAGAAATATGACTTTATTTAGTGCTTTTCTAGGCTAGTTCATTTTTAATGACTCTTAGAAACGATTGACGAAACATAATTTTTATTCATTTAATTTCAGTGGCATAACTCATCATTCTAGTTAACTTAAATTGGTATAGTGCCTTTTATACTAATGACAATGTAAAAAAACTCACAGAGGCAAGTTAAATTATTGATTGTAATGTAAATTTGCAGGATTTATTAAGTGGTATTTATGTAGTCTGTAACAGTTTTAGAATCCTGAAGATCGGGATAGAATCCCGAAACATGGAGATGAAAAATCAGAATAAATGAGGAGTTATGGAGTTATGAAATTAAATCAATAAAACCAATATCCTACGTAAATTGAAATTAAAATATTTTTTATGATACACAGTGGTTCCCAGTTAAATTGACTCTCAAGTTATTTGGTAGAATCAATTAAATATGCTATATAATTAAATATAACGCCGAACTACTTGATCAACAATTTCTACAATACTATAGGAGGAAAAAATAAATTTATTTCATATTCTAAGATGTCCAACCCTTCAGTATAACGAACTGGCAACAAGCTGTGAATCGGCAGTATACAAATCTTTTCTAATCGCTATGTGCGTCAAGATATTTTGAGATTTTCATGCGATGGGGTCCACGTATTTTCCTCAATTATCCATACCTCCATATTTGTTGTAAATATTCCGATCTTTTTCCGAGGTCTTTGACTGTAAGTGCAAGGCGAAAAATTCTACGCAGTTGATTTTTTCATTAGTGGCTAAAAGTTTTCCTATATACTTCTAGCAAGCCAAATAAACGTAAATAATTTGCGCTATCTCACATATTTTGTGATTGAAACCAAATTTTAAGGTCATCTGGAAGCTCTAAAACTGCATAGTTTAACCTAAATCCGGAGGTCGCAGGATTTCACCTTATTGAGATATCTCAAGTTATATTTGACCTTGGAATTTTTTAGTCTCATCAGTTTTTGTCCACTGAAATCTGGAGTAAATGTTTTATGCATCGATAAAAAGCTGAATGAACGCTGATTCTTTTGATGCTATTACTTTTGTAATCGGTTGAACACAGCAGTTGTTATGGCCGTTAGAAGTTGTTGATGAAATCTCAACTTAAAAAGTTTAACGTTCTCGAAAGGGTTAAAAAATATTTTTGATTTATTTGCAATTTCAAATATAAGTGTTTTTTGAGGTCACTTTTTCATGAAAAAAAAAGCACCCTAAAGCCAGGTCGCGTCCTGAGCATAACGAATATTTTTATTTTAAATAGCATACAAAACTACAATTAACCGTGAAAGAATCATTTCTCTATCTTGACTGAGAGTTGAAAAAACAAATAAAACGTGATTTTCATATTTTACTTGTTTTCTCGGCTTCCAATGATCATTGGCGGCTATAACTCTAGTTTTGCACTATTACAGGTCTTAACTACCGCTAAATCGGCATTCAAATCCGTAAGTTACAAGTCAAAACGTCCCCTTGTTAGTAAATTTTGCATTGTAATCAAAATATTACTCCCATCATAATACATACTACTCATTATTAGAATCTGTTTTGAATTCATAATTTTACTTAATTCAAAATTAATAATTAATTAATTAGCTATCTATTGCTGCAGGTATATCTCTCTTTTTAAAGGGTGGAAAAAGGCGCATCCTGACACAAGTCCCCCTAAAAACGAATAACTTATTAGTCCAGTAAAATAAGGGGTTGCCGAAGAAAAAACTGCGGAACTTTTATTCTCAACGGATCAATAAGCTTCGTTATCGTGTTATAGATAAAAAACAAAAATAACGGTTTTTTTTTGCGATTTTGATTATGAAGCCGATGGTTGCCGTGGTAGCAAACTTCAGATTCGGATTCAGCACCCCAAAAAACATACAGATCCGTTGAGAATAAAAGTTCTGCAGCTTTTTCTTGAAAACGCCGTTTTTGAGCCTTATTTTACTGGACTATATCTTCTAAAGCAGTAACGTAGACACAGCCATGTCGGATGTAACGTCCCACCCCGCATAAACGTATGGGGATTATAAAAAATATTAATTATATGAAATCAAGCCGCATTTGAAAGAAATACTAATTAAATTTTAATTTACGAAATTTGAAATGAATGAGGTTTAAGCCGCCCCTTACGTTCATTACGTCTTGCATTCGATTAGGTTGAGATCGAATATGATTTTGAATAAATTCTTGAGAGATTTGCGCCTTCTAATGCTATACTGTAAAAAAGTAATAACTTTAATTTTTTTTTAAATCTGCCTGCTTTTATTTATCTAATATTTTTAATAATCCTAATAAGTTTAATGTTCCGTGGTTGAAGTATATTTTAGCACAAACTCCCAAAAAAGAAACTTTTAGATGAGAAATAGATAAAAATCGATTGGGTGGAATTTTTCGCCTATCAGTACATTTCCACCCAGCTTAATCCGAATTTCTGCAGTTGCAGCAATGAAATAAAAATGATTTTATTGACTTGAACATCGATCAATCTATATTTCTGATAATATTGAACGCTCGCAAAATAATGATGGCCTATAAAAAGATTAAAGAGCTATTTCAATAGAAGATAAGATAAAGACAATGTTTCAAACGGAAATAAAAACACAATGCTTTGTCAATAACAATCTTTTGCCAAGGAATAAACAATAATCTTATTTTCGACAAGGAGAATTTACGTCTCTTTTGAACTGATGAGGCAAGCAATCCATCATGATGAATAAATCCGTGGATGAAGCAAATACCCTGCATCGTCTGTGTATCCATTCATCATAGATTCTTCTTTACTTTTGTGCAGTGATGTGTCGCTACCACATTTTTTTCGATTCTCAACCTAGGGATCGGTTTGAAAATAATTTGCTAGTTAGGTTTTTAATGAGACCTAAAAGAGCAAACGAGACCTACTTAAAAACAATAATTATTTAACATATAAAACTGTTAAAGGTGAATACATTTATTGTCTGCAACATACAATATACAGGGTGAGTATCTCTTAGTGTAAAAAAAAAAATTGGGTTAAACTAGATCAAAAATGTAGCTAAATGCCGCAAATCTCACCTTTCTATTCCAATCCGTTGCATATATACGATAAATCGAAGACTTTTTTGAGGAAATCACGTTTTTTCCCATAAAAACTGTAATATCTCCATTTTGTCTAAATATTTTTCAAATTTTGGCCACATTTTTAGATTTAGCATTAAATTCCCTATAAGAACAGAGTACACGTAACCTTGAATTTTACAAACTTGGTATCTAAAGAACAGCTTGATCTTCACCTTATTTGGGGAAGTCACAATGTCTTATTTACTTCAACGCTCACCGTTTTTCGTAAAAACTATCCACAAAACGTCAAATCTCACAAAAACTTGCAAATTTAATCAGCTTTCGAATGATATGTTAAACGTAATGATTTTGTTTCAATTTCATGGAGATATTTAATTTTGAAACCGAAAAAACATGGTGTTCTCATTTTGTATACAAATCAGTTACTTGGGTAAATAAAACATTATGACAATCCCTTAATAGAAATGTGCATTTTAAACATAATAAACTCTTCATTGGAATAAAAAGCAAGGGAAAAAATGATTGTTTAATAGAAAATAAAGGAAAACTGTCAATAAAGCGACACTACATCAGATGATCTCATGTTATTACATTTATTTATTTATTATTATTATTTAGGATTTATTTTATTAGATTTTCAATGTAATGTTTAAAACCCAGTGATAATGAACATAGACCTTAGTTTTGCCGTTAGCTACTGAATGCAGGTTGTGTCTAAGAATACTACTTTTTGAAGTATGGGCAGATGAGTCTGTTTTTACAGGGGATGGCATTTCTACCAATCCATGTATATCGTTATTATGAATGGTCGAAATGCCTTCCCCTGTAAAAATGAGACTCACCTAGCCATAAATCACATAATAAATAAATAAATGTATTAACATGAGATCCTCTGATGTAGTGTCGCTTTATTGACAGTTTTCCTTTATTTTCTATTAAACAATCATTTTTTCCTTTGCTTTTTATTCCAATGAAGAGTTTATTATGTTTAAAATGCACATTTCCATTAAGGGATTGTCATAATGTTTTATTTACCCAAGTAACTGATTTGTATACAAAATGAGAACACCATGTTTTTTCGGTTTCAAAATTAAATATCTCCATGAAATTGAAACAAAATCATTACGTTTAACATATCATTCGAAAGCTGATTAAATTTGCAAGTTTTTGTGAGATTTGACGTTTTGTGGATAGTTTTTACGAAAAACGGTGAGCGTTGAAGTAAATAAGACATTGTGACTTCCCCAAATAAGGTGAAGATCAAGCTGTTCTTTAGATACCAAGTTTGTAAAATTCAAGGTTACGTGTACTCTGTTCTTATAGGGAATTTAATGCTAAATCTGAAAATGTGGCCAAAATTTGAAATTCAAACAAATTAGGTTTGATGAATTAATTGCCTCTTCAATTGTAATTCTTTTATTTGAAAAATAGTTTAGAATATTAAGCATTCATCATTGGTTTTATTAATATACAAAAATGTAAGACTATAAATGAAATATATTGATACTCACTTGGAGGTGAAACGGAAAGGACATCTGAAAGATGTCAGGGACCTAGAATGGACTAAATGTATAGAGGCGAAATCCTTTTGGTTTTCCCTATGACTAGTAGTTGTTTCCGTTCCTATGGAACGGTTTTAACAACTTCAAGATTGGACTATTGGAAATATTTATCTGGCCTTTTAAACAAAAATATGATTTTGAACAATTTTATTATATAATGAAAGACACTCCCGAGTCTTTGTTAAATTTATTAACTCATTCTTCTATTATTCGCTAGCTGTAGCAGTTCCCATGTTAAAAGTGACTCATAGTAATAGTGATCTGTTTAAAAATAGTACAACGGTCGTACACTACAAATTACTGGATTCCGCCACATATTCTGCTTAGCATAATTGATGCGAAATTATGTCAAAGGTTTGAATCGGCATGATTCTACAGACTGTTCTAGATTGTACTCGTATGCAGTTGTGCTTATATTTTGAAGCGATTAAACCACTCCCACTCTACACCCCCTTAACTCCAGTTACCTGGTAGCTTGGTGGGGAAAAAATGGTTACAGCCTGTACAATATTGGGTTCTAGCGTTTACTGTATTTATCTTAATAAATTTAAATATTGTATTATAACCGGATCTATATGGTTGAAAAAATATGGTGTAAATTATTAGCAATAAATTATTCATTTGATTTTATAAATTAAAAATATATTTCACAATTGTTTTTTTATTTTACCTCAATGGAAGATTTATTTTTTTTTAACGAAAATATTTCATTGGGTTAATCGATTCCTGCAATATATAAATTAAAAATACCTTAATAATATATGCAATATATTCACTCAGCGTAGAAATCAACGAACCTAGCTTGCCCCTCCACTTATAGAGGGACAATTCTGGTTCAAATGGATCCAGTCACTAATTTTTTTTTTTTTTTTTTTTTTTTTTTTTTTTGCGAAATATAATTCTAATAAATCAATTTTATTTTATTTTCGGTAAAATACATACATGTATCCTATAGGTGTGATAATCAAAACAAACAAATTATGTTTCTTTTATTGGACATATGGATTAAAACTAAGGGTTTAAGTAGCAAATCCGAAAAAAAGTAAAAACCTAATTTGTCAACATTTATAGCGTATTTTCGTTAGTAAGCGATTTTGTGCGCCGTTCTCTCAGCTGTGTCACTGGGGGCTGAGTGAGAGCTCTATTGGTTTTCCTATTAGTGCCTTAGCTAATCAACCTTTATAAAAATCACTGGATTTATTTTTGTTTACAATAACACAAATCCAGATGTTATATTTTAAATCTTCCAACCCAGATGCCTATCCTTTCCTAGTAAACTCCATACCCACTCGAATCCAGTGTCCCTCAACTTTCTTCACACTTGATTAACTATAACCTTCTGAAGCGTCTGAAAAGAAAATGGCCACGATATCTTCTAATGTAAAACTTCTATTGGAGTTATCCTAATGAATAGTTTTTTTTACAAATTATTGCCATGTAATTATGATTATTTTTTACACATTTACTTGTTGTATGCAATAATATTCTCTTGACATATTTTTCTGCTATAGAAATTATCATTATAGCAAATGGTGATTGCAATAGTGGTTATTATGTGTTTATAATGACTGTAAAAAAAAAAAAAAAAAAAATCATTATTGTTGCTAAATATTTTTCTACAGATTGTTTGCCCTTTTACAGAATTTCTTTTTATATTTGAATTTTATTTCATTAAGTTTTAAGGGAAAGCAATAAAAAAAAAAAATGAAACTTCTGAGTTTAAACGAAGGGGCGTTAGTGACTTGTCCTGGATATAAATATACTTTGTAACTTCACAGAATACTTATAAGTTCGAGCCTTCTGAACTTTATCAACTTTTAAATTCATAAATATATTTGAAAAACATTTCTCCTTGCTTTTAAAATCGTCATTTTATGAAAATTGTCAATAATAATTGATTAAACAAATGGAAGTACATATCTCTAGGGAGGATTATTTGGATCATGTTTTAGTAATCTATTTGTTTTAATTCTCTACAGTGTGAGAAAGAGTCACCCATGTGCAAGCCAGAACTTGTTGCGACATGCCCGTTGCGTTCTTGACCAGACACTCAGAAGATTTATTTACTGAAGTTAAGATAGGCGTAGCAGCATCTAATAGTTGACAATTTCAAGATCAAACCAAAAATAAAATACTTCTGCCTTATCGACCTCTTCAGTCATTCAATGATTGGCTGTTTGATCAAGTATAAAGCTTCAGGCTTATTAATTATAAAATTAGTCGACTTAAAGATAAGTTGTTTGATGTTAATTTATGTCAACTTGTGCCAACAAAACTGACGGCTATTATTGGTAATCGCGGTTCTAGCATTCCTATTTAGGCTTGCATTATTTTATATCTGTTTTGAAAAATAGTATTTAGTTATTGATATACAGTGCTTTCTGTAGTATTTCTTTCTAAAATAAAATTACCATATACGCTGTCAGTCAATAGTTATTTACGTCCTTATTTAAACTTTAAATTTTAAAGTTTACGCCAATACCATCCTAATCCAACTAATTTTGAACGCAATAAAAATAAAATTGAGTTGTCTGTACTTGTTTATTTTTTTTTTTTCGATTATGCTTGCCCACGAAAAATCTGCATAAGTATGTCCACAGAACTCCAGTGTCTAAATTAGTTTGTTCGTTTTCATTCCTGAAATTACTATGTTAATGGTGAACCAATGGCCGGCCAAGTGTTAAAAAAAGTCGAAGAAAATATTAAACAAAAAAAAAAATAAAAAGAAAACAGAAATTCATTTTGTGAATCAATTGGAATAAAATTTCGTTTCATCCTGCGATTTCGCTACTTAACCAACAATTTTATTGAAACATCATATGATCATCTCATATCATGACAATGCTACACCTCACGCATTAATGACTCATGAAAAAAATGAGAAAGTTTGGCTGGGAAGTTTTGATACATCCAGCGTATCACATTTACCTTGCCCCGTCCGACTACCATTGGTCTCGGTCTTTGCAGATCAGTTCGCTGAAAAATCTCGGAACTATATATACAGTATCAGTAAATACCGCGACTGAATTATTATTTTTACCGTTAAAGTGGCAAAAGTCGTACATCAAAACAGAGCATATTTCATTGATTAGATTTTGATATTTATGCCAATATAAAAGTTGAAAAGCATAAAAAAAAAAAAAATAAAAATACTTTTTCCCTGACCCAATATAAATAAATATATATACAGTAGAAACTCGATTATTCGTCATGAGTGGGGGAGAGGGGTTGACGAAATAACGGAAATGACGAATTACATAATTTTGCTGGTAAAGTAACAAAAAAGAAATTTAAAATAAATAATTATAATTTGTTTGCAATTTATTGAATGTAAAAACGATCAGATTAACATTAAAAACATTGGAATTGAGTGACGATGACAAAAAATACAAAATCCTTGGAACACAGACATTTTTAAAAAATGAAGTTATTTTATGTCATTTTTAGAAAAACGTACATATATGTTCAATAAAACATACATACCATACGTACTTACGTATCTTGAATGTAAAAAGAGAAACTCTTTCATGGCACACACATAAAAAAAAAAAAAGTTACGTATTACAGAATAAGACGAATAATCAAGTGACGAAATAACGAGTTTCCATTGTACATACATACATATATATATATATATATATATATATATATATATATATATATATATATATATATATATATATGTATGCTTAATCTAATATATTTATTTAATGCTGAAGAATATGTGAGTAATACAATGATATTAAGCTTTAAATTTACCGATTGTGGTCCAGGGGGCCCCTAAACTTTATGTGTGTTTGATATGTATTTCTTTATTTATACGGTTTTAAACAAAACATAAAAAACTTTTTGATTGCTTTTCTTTTGAATTTATCTAAGTTATGAAATACTGTTTTTCCGAAAAAGAGATTTATTTGAAAAAAAAAAAAAAAAAAATAATTAGCCCAAGGAAAAATATCCTATTAACCGCATTTTAAAAAAAGATGCTTCTGATCTCGTTTTGTTTTTAAATCAACTTTCCCATCAAAAGTCAATTATAGACAGCTTAATTCTATCTTTTTGTCATCAAAACCATGTGGAATTGAAATGTCTTGTTGTAAACTTTACAAACTGTAACGGATTTCACCAAAATTCCATTTGCGTTTTAAAAAGATACTTTTTTTTTTTTACTTTTGCGTCAGGGCGGACAATACTTATTAACATGTAGTGCTCATATCAGTAGATCAGTTTTTACTACAGGATGGAAAGTATTTTGTGGAAAACGGGATGAACATAAATTTAGTTATAATTATTAAATACTTATTTGTTGAAAAGTTTTTACGAAAACGGTTTTCAATAATACTGTCAACTAATACGAATTAATCTGAATGGAATATATATTTAATATATTTATGGAATAAGGAAAACTAACATGGTTGATGCGATTATCTTAATTTTAAACAATTACATAAACTAACAATGGGAGGAGACAATCTCTCACGGATATTGTTGACAATTGTATTTCAGGTTCCTGGTTTCAAAAAAATACTATACACGTATTTTGTCGTTACGATTAATAGGCCCTACAAGACGAGAAAAAAAAAAATGATATCGACATGATTTTTGCACCAAAATATTGAGTGCAGATTTAAGATCTAGCCGCTTCATAGATTTTAGTTTAGGTTATTTTAATTCTTAAAAAAATGATTAGATCTACAAGCAAACTACTTTTATTGATTTTTTGTTTCCACAAAAAATGACGTCAGATTCTAATTCAGCATTCAAAAGAACCCTTAAATACGTTATTTCATCCTAATAAAAAAATAAAAAAATCGTACCCTTCAAAATTTGCTAATTCAAAAAAGCTATATTTTTAAAAAATTATAAATGTATTAATTACTGTTTGACAGTTAAACTTATTAATTTCATATTTTTACCCAAAATATAGGATGGCAATTCGCTTGAAATGTCTTCGGCTTCATCTGGTTTAAAACTCAAGTCAAATATAAAAATGTTATTTCCGATTTTCAGGCTTTTCAAATAGGTTTGTGTTAATTGACTTTTTCATTTATTTACATCAAAAGAAAGCTAAGGCTCTCTACTTTCCAGCGATACCTGAATAAACTTAAATTTGCGTGGAATGTAACAACGTAATGGCGATTTAAACAATTGCTACCTATAATCGGTTTAAAAGTCTTGATCACTCTTCAAGAGGGTGAAAAAATGATTTTTTTTTTTTTTTGAATAAACGTTTTCCAATATTTCTGAGGGTATTGAATTAGGATTCAGACATCATTTTTTGTGTAAAAAATATATAAAGGTAGTTAGCTTGAATATCTAATCATTTTATTTTATAATTGAATTAACCTAAACCAAAATCTATAAAGCAGTTGTATTTTTTGTTAAATATGCACTTAAAAATAAAATATTTTGGTGCAAGAATCATGTCAATTTCATTTGTTGAACTCAAGATATAAATTTTTTTAGGGCACATTAGTCAGAACGGCAAAATGCGTGTCTAATATTTTGACCAGGCACCTTTTAAAAAAATTTCAATATCCGTGAATGAGTGTGTTATTGTAGGTTGCGCAAATAATAGGAAATAAATAACTAGACCATTAATTCCTTTTTCATAAAAACTTTTCGTTGCCATTGAGAGCTAGCCGAAATGAAGGTGCCTCTATTCTCTATTCCACCGCTACGATATGGACTGACAACAAAAAAAACAAACAAAAAAACAAAACAATACCTGTGGTGCTCACGGGATAGTCTAACAGCTCTCACCAGTCCATCACACCAATGTTTACATGCTGAGTGAAGCATAAAGGTGCTATGACCGCAACGAAGAAAAAACATTACTATAATTTTTTTTTTTAATATGTACTTAAAAATCAAACATATGTTCGATAGGAATTAATTTATATTATATATTATATATTAGATTTATTTAATATAAAATTAAATAGTTTAATTTTAAAAATATATATTTTTTAATTAGTACAAATAGAATTATCTTGTATCAGTAAATACATGATATAATATAAATTGATTAAAATTTTAATTACTTTTAAACGTTTAAACTCCATGTTAGAAGCCATTATATAATATAAGACAGAATCCTAGTTGAAAGTGATGATGTTAATTTCTGCTATATTTTCTCATGGGAAGTGGAAATAAGAAAACATAAAAAACCTGTGATATACTTTCTCACATTTATTTATAAACTGATATGTTTTATTGAATTAATTATACAATCTGTCTCACTTTAGCACAAAAAGTAATATGGATGACAAAGAATCCATTCACAAAATATGTATACTGAAATTTTATCACTGAAATTGAAACAACAAATACAAATATATAAAACACCAAATCCATGTACAAATAAATCTTGTTAAGTTTCATAACACTTTTAGAAGTTGTAAATTTTATCACTTAAATTGATAGAACAAATATAAATATGTAAAACACGAAATCCATGTACAAATTAATCTTCTTAAGTTTTATAACACTTTTACACATAAGATTAGATGAAATAAGAAAACATGAATTCATAAAACACTTAATCCTTTATGAAAAAACTTATCAATTTCATATTTTTACCTAAAATATAGGGTGGCAATACGCTGGTATTGTAAAATGTCTTCGGATTCACCTAATGTAATAGGAAACTTCAAATAAGTCGAAAACGAGCAGTTTCTGGTTGTTTAATTATTTTATGTGGATTCAAAACATCCTTTGTTCCAATAAACTACAGTAGAATCTCAGTAATCCGACCCCTAAGGGATCAAGGGGTTGGACGGAACGGCAAAAAGGTCGGATTAACCGGAGGTTTAAATGAAAAATGATTTTCATGTTTAAAAGTGTATTATTATTATATCAAAAGTTATATATTACAATTTTTTATAATATAATGTAAATAGAAACGTATGAAATATAACACTGATACAATGATATGTTTTAGATAGCTATTTATAAATAGTAGCATTAGCCCTAGTAACACTCTGTTAGCCTTGTAGTCAACTAAATCACCTCAAGTCGTTAATAATAAAGTAAGTTCGAAACGTGGTTTTTAAGGAGGTATAGAGCTAGGGTTGCCATCTGTCCGGCTTTGTACGGCCGTATCCGGCCAAACATTTGTGTGTCCGGCCTGTCCGGCATTTGTTAGGCTTTTTCGTCTTCTCGTTGAAAGTAACAATTTTATGGCGTGGCGGAAATGCGACTGTGTTCAGATCTTGGAAACTCCTCCTCTTACCTTTTGAACTAAGCACTCACGCGCAGTTTTTTTCAGCATTAGAATCAAGTACCACAATCAGTTCTTCTGTTTTCTGCATTATTCAGTCAGCGGAGACCGAATTTTCGGTGAGTTAATTTTATAATTTATTTCACGTTGCACTATTATGCTATTTACAAACCTGAAATACAAGTAAAACAGATCATTTTCTTTCTGATGTCGAAAAGAAAATGTATATTTTCTGATACCCTACAGAGTCAGTACAAGATGTTTAAATCTGGAAAAAGCCATGGTATGCAACATGTTTTATTTGTGACCAAGTAATTTCAATAGATAATAAGGGCAAAACTGACTTAGAAAATCATTTAAAAACCGAAAAACATAAAATGAAGATTCCTAGCACAGCACCTACGTCAAGAATAGATTCTTTCATAGATTCAAATTCATTTTTCAACGAAGCGTTAGGGCCTGCAGAATTAACATGTGCAGAATTTTATGATATGATTTCTAAGGAAAACGACGTTTTGGATAAAGTAGGTGAAAAACCAACAAACAGCTAAGAATTTATGGATTTTTATTATTTTTAGAAACATTTGAGATTCCTTTATAATTGGCTTTTTAATTTTAATCTTTTTGTTTTCTCTTTAGAAGAGTGCATATATTTTTATATTTGTATGATGAAAACTTTTAGTATACTGCCAAAATTGAGTTGTATTTTTTTAATTTTTGTTTTATATAACTGAAGTCTATAGAATACTGAAAATGTTTCAGGTAGCTATTAATTTTAATGGCATATATAAAGATCAAAAGAATAAGGATAGGACTATAAATAAGCGGTTAATGTTATAACTAAAAACTTTAAAATAACAGAGTTTATTTTATGCTCAGATAACAGAGAATTTAGTTCACTTATATTTTGAATATTAAAAGGTTTTATTGATAAGGTCGATAGTTTTGACGCGTTGAAGCTACCAATTAGCAAGCGGCGGTGTCCGCAAAACTATCATACACCCTTCAGGGAGGCGGATTAGCGATGTTTTACTTTGTATAAAACACGAAAACAGTTCTTAGTTATTTTTATAACTGTATACGTTTTAAAAATAGTCATTTTTTCTTGAACCGTCAACAGCGTATAAGGACAATGGCATTACTTGAATATTTATGTAAATAACATCCTCAAATTTGGTATTTCATGAATAAGACTGTGAGATGTGACGTCTTGGGGAACTGGGTTGTAATCTAAACTGAAAAGCATAAACAGATATTGGACTTGTGTTTTGTTTAACTGTAAATGCACCAGTTGCGCTAGTGGGCACGTATTTATAGTTCGGAGGAGGAAGTTCTGTCACTCGTAAACAACACCCGCCACAGGAATGGTTTCTTTGTTCAATTAAAAATGACTCATTTCTTACATTACTCTCTTTTGAAATCTGTCCTCGTATTGGTTTTATTTAAGGGTGTGTCGATTCTCGATTCGCGAGAAAAAATTGGTATCTTGAATCTATACCGTAGTCTATTCCTAGGAACCGATCTACGCCGCTAATGTCACTAGTTTTGTGATACATAATAGTGTAATTTTTAATCATGTATATCATGAAAAAAGTGAAGTCATTTTGCAGCACATCAATGCTCCGGCACATTACCCCCGTTTGACTAAGAAAAAATAATCAGAACTGCAAAGATGCAAACTTTTTCCCGTGTAAAGCTCGAATATTGCACCATCAGATTATAATTTGTTTATACCAATGGCTCATTTTTTTTAATGGTGGGATGATTTTTTAGAAGGACGTAATGATGTAAAGGATTGAATGTGAAGGATTCTTTTCTTCGAAACCGAAGCTGTACCGGTTTCAAATCCAATTACTGTCTCAAAGACAAAGACTTCTGTAACAACCTAGAATAGTTTTTTCTTCTCTTTTTAATTTTTAATTTTTAATTTTTTTTTTTTTTTTTTTTTTTTTTTTTTTTTTAGACTATTTCTTATTCAATTTCGTTCTTATTCCTTTCTTCTGCTGTTCTTAGTTAATTGTATCTAGAAAACACAACAGCATCAGATAGTATTATACTGTTATCAAAATAACTAATTTGTTGTTTAAAAGCTCCGGTGGTCTAACCTGCACCTTCCATATTTTAGATAAAAATGCACTAGCATACACCTGAACTTACATAATATTTTAACTAATGATAGTAAAATTAAATAATAATTGATGTTTTATTTCTTTTTGTCGATATAAATCTTGTATTGAGCATTAGTATGCAATTGAGCATTATTTCTTCAATATTTTCATGAATAGCATTAATTTTTAACCTGGTACCATTGCATATATTAGGTGTTTTAGTCCAGTAAAATAAGGGTTTGCCGAAGAAAAAAACTGCCGAACTTTTACTTAACGGATCTTCAAGTTTTTTGGGGTGCTGAATCCAAATCTGAAGTTAGCTACCTTGACAAACTTCGGCTTCATACCCAAAACCGCTGAAAATATCGTTTATTAAGAAAGACTTTAGATATTAATTATAGCTAGAATTATTACCTACGAAATGAAAAAGACTACTCCGAAATCAAACCATTTACCGCGAAGCTATGGTCTTGGGAAAAAATGTAGAAATTGGCGAACTGGCGGTCAGTCCCACTTCTCCGAAAATTTACTATTAGCTTATTTAATATGAAGTTTTAATAATGTCCCGTAAAAGCGCGCTAAAAAAAACCGTAATGTTGTGAAATCCACGTCTTTTTGCACATTTTTCTCTATAACTCCGAAACTATTTGCCCGAATCAAAATTTCTTCTTTTTATCTAAAACCTGGTTGAATTTACTATTAGACCCTATGTATGAAGATTTAATCGGATCTCTTGAAACACACAACCAGGACGCTAACTATCCCATACTTTTATGAAATCCACGCTTTTTCGGCAAATTTTTTCCTATAACTCCAAATCTATTTGTCGGATCCAAAATTTCATTAGTTCATCTCAAAAAAAGGTTAAATTTACTATTAGATCATATATTTGTAGTTTATATTAAATCCCGTGAACATGTCATAATTGTCATATTTTGCCAAAATATACACATTCAGCATGCTAGTGTTGATTTCGACGAATAGTTTCGGAGTTATAATAATCTAATAAAGTTATTATCTATGTAATTTATTATGATTCATTTAAATAAAAATGATTTGAACTCTTTGGACTTGCGGAGTTGAGCTTTAGAGTTCCAATAAACTATTCAATCGGTCTCATCTTACAATCCAAACTCCTTTAAAAATTCCTCATTGCTTTTTACTTTGTCAAAACTAAACTTATCGAAAAAGATCTTAATTTTCCATATTTTGCTTAATTGGTCCTATCCTTTCATTGTAAACTTCATAACCCTTCTAATCCAGTAGTGTTTAGGATTGATGAAATAATTGCCTAGTTTCAAATGCTAAAAATTCATCTTCACTTATAAAACATACAAAATTTTCTAAACATTTGTTCTATGTTACATGGATTATATATACTGAGTATTACCTTCACATTTACTAGATTTTGCTAGTTTTATTTCGTTTGCAGTTGTACATTTTAATAAACAATTAAAAAAATAAATAAATAAAATAAAAATGAAAAACTATAGCTGAAGCAGAAACGAAATTATTTCAGCCAAACAATAATCACATTTTATTATACTTGGATTATTATTATAATTATTATTATTGAATGGGCATGATTTTTTTTTTTTTTTTTTTTTTTTTTTTTTTTTTTTAAGATCTAGTTTGCTTGTTTAGCTCTTATATGGATTATGATAATAGAAATGTATCTATAAAACGATAAAAATCGGTTTCGTGAATCAAGAATCAAGTTTTTGTTACAGGCTTTTCACAATTTTCCAGGTGTAATTATTATTATTTTCCCCAGTTACTACTGTAAATTAAGATAATAATAGTAATTTATTAACAACAATAAATGTTTATTGGATATTAATTCCCCTTATACCCACTAAAACAGTAATGACGATTTATATTTATTTATATTTATCAACTGTATATAGCATCATCAGTACCGGGACCGCATGTCTGTATGATCCAGTCCTTTTAAGTTTTTACACGATTGGCTTTTCTTCTTCAAGAAAATATTTTTTTCTTTAACGATTACAAACAATAAGTAGAACTTCATTGAGATTGTGACAATTTAAATCGCTTATTTGTGTCGTCTAGTTGCAAAACCGGCCAACTCCTCAATTTTTGAGAGAAAAACGTTTTTTCTGTTTTCATTTTTCCATCTATTGAAACAAGAAACCTCGCAAAAACCCGTGATCCTTGTTAAACCTGCGTTTGAAAACCGGCCAAATCCTTCCGTGAGTGATTTAACCGGCCATCTCCACATTCGCTAGACGCTTCAGTCTGCTCCTACTTTTCCTGTAGTTAACGTTTATGCCTTTATCGTTTCGTGCACTTTTCATTCGATCTTTATGGAGAAGTTTGTAGAAGAAGTTTCAGCTAATTTAGCAAGAAAAAGACAAAAAGACCATGCAACATCAAGAAAAAACCCTCCAGATCGTGTTTTTACCCAAATTGGGAAGTTAAAGAAAAATCGAGACTCTCGTTCAGCCTTCAGAGTTTTACGGCATTCTCTCGGAAAGTGGAACTGTGTTCAAAGGAAGAGACTACAAATGCCCTCCTCAAACCCCCTCCACTATGGAACTTCAAAGTCGCCCCAACAAAGAGATGTTTCAGAACCAAACAAAATAATAAGGTGCTAGTTCAAGGGGAGGTTTTCTACAGATCGTTTGATTTTTTTACTGCAACGTCGTAGTCAGCTGCTCAAGAAGGAGGAAACAGAGAAGTTAAGAGATGAAGAAAAATATCAGGAAGAAATGTGTACAAGACTATAATACCGCAAGAGTATATGTTCCTGAATTTTTACTTTAAATATTTAAGGAGATTAAATCAGTTATTATATTAAAAAGGCATAACTCCCCATTTGCTTTTATTCATTTATACTACATGTTTCAGTTGTCTGTTGCTCCATCTTCAGATTCTACAATCATTATGCTATTTTACAATTCTTTACTATATTATTACATCACTTTACAATTTTTGTTTTTTTACCTAACACTGTGATATTCTCACTTGGTCATCTCTTCTACTCTGACACCACTGGGCAATGTTCAATTATGTGTTTTGTTTATTTATTGTCAGCTTCTGGCCTATTTAATATGGTTCCTATTTTACCATTCCATTTCCATTCTATTAGTTGTATTGTCACTACTATTTACATTTTATTACTTTTATTTATAATGACTGAGTAAACCAGCATAAATTGACTGCAAAAGAATAAAAACAAAGAGAAAAATAATAAGACTGCACTGTGTGAACACACAAACAAATTCAAACATGAATTTGACTTTAAAATACAACCATATTAAATCATGAGAATAAAACAAAAAATAGAAAAATAATGGAAGCAATTTATATAAATAAAATAATAGACCAGGCAGTAAACTACAAAACAGATACACATAAAATTGGTAGAAGCTATGCTAAATTAATATATAGACTGAAAATTTAGTCCATATAAGAATAAAATCATTAATCTAAAAGTAGTAAATAAAAAAAAAAAAAAAAAAAAAGGCCAGAATGTTGACAATAAATAAACAAAACAATAATTGAACATTTGGTGTCAGAGTAGAAGAGATGACCAAGTGTCAAGTGTTAGTAAAAAACCAAAAATTGAAAGTTGTAATAATATAGTAAAGAATTGTAAAATAACATAATGATTGTAGAACTTTTCTGAAACATGTAGTATAAATGAATAAAAGCAAATGGGGAGTTATGCCTTTTTATATAATAACTGAATTTTTATATTTTTCTAAATTACGTTTTTCGGAAATTCTTCTTCTTATTATTATTTTAGCACAACAGACAACATATAGCGGCCCCTAGCTTTTTAAACTTCTACCTTCCATTTCTCTCCATCCAAACTTATACAAAAATAATTCTTGCCAGTTTTTCCTTCTAGATGTTTGATTTACACCACATTTCAGACTAATATTCACTTTTGAAGAAAGTTTTGTTCATTTGAATCCAAAAAAAAACCCATTTTTCATTAAATTTAGTGGTTTTTAAGTTCTAATTCATTGCATCCAAAATGAGTTGCAAAAGTGGCCAAATCCAAAAATAAAAAATTGAGTAACTCACCCCCTCCACTTGCCCCTTCCATTTGAAAAAGTGCTTTCAAACACACTACCCTTGTGCCACTAAAAACCAAAGAGATTTTCTTCCTACTTTTTGGCGTGATGTAACAGAAAATCAGCTCTCCTGAAAAATTTTGTTTTTTTTGGAGATGGCCGGTTTTGCAACTAGACGACACATTTGATACCTATGTAGCTGGAGTCTAGATGTGACAGTTACGAGTACTTTCACTCACTCAACATGTGGTGCCCCCCTCTCATCATTCCCCTTGGGGTGAGGGGGAAAGTGTCTAAAATTGTAAACATGGCTTGATATGTCTTTGTGGTTGCATCTTCCTGCAATAGTCTGTTCATTATAATGTTTGGGTGAACAGATCTATTTAAAAAAATAAATAAATACAGTTAGAATTTGTTGTATATTTAAAGCATAGTTTCAAACTAAAAAAAAATCGTTAGGATTGGATAGTTTCTAGAATAGTTATTAAAAATAAGACCTCATTTCTATAAAATTTTAACAATTAGCGATGTAATAAAACTAGTGAATCTTTATGTAAACTTATACTGTCTCTCCATTCTGAAATCTTTAGTAAATCTCTTATGCTTCATACCGTTCCCAAAGTAATTAATACACAAATTTTTATGAGCATCCAGCAGATTTCCAGTATGTATTCATTTATAATTAATACAATCTAAGTGTCTGACTAATTTTTTTTCAATTTTTTAAAAAAATGATTATTGTGGTCAATAATGTCATTTATTAACAAGAGTTTTTTTGGGTTTTGATATGATCTAATTGAAGTCTCAATCCAACTCATCTGGTATAGACAACATTCCTGTTAAATTATTGAAATTATGCCTTCCTGAAATCCTTCCGGTTCTCCTCTTTAATACAATTTCCCACTTCCTGGAAAAAGGCCTTAATTCATCCCATTATATCCCCAAAGGACTAGCCCTATATCCATACTTTCCAACCTTTCTAAGCCCCTAGAAAGATTGGTGCAAACCCAAATTTCCAATTTCCTAGAACATTCCAAGTTACTCGATCCCTTTCAATCTGGTTTCCGTCCCGGCTTCTCAACACAATCCGCACTCATTAAAATTATCACTGACATCCAAACAGCGATGGACAAAAAAGAACTGACCATCCTGATCCTCCTTGATTTCTCTAAAGCATTCGATTCCTTAGACCATAATATCCTTTTTTCCAAATTGTTGTTTCAATCTTTCCTTTCCGACCGCACCCAAGCAGTGCCATGCTAACCAAGGCCTATCCTCTTTCCTCACTCTACAGTCAGGAGTAGCTCTTCTTCCCCTCTACTGTTTAATACCTACATTTTCAATTCACCATTGTTCCCATTGACTTCCAAATTTACTTCTCCTTTCCTCCATCCGAAATGTTAGCTGCGTTTGCCAAAATTCAGGAAGACCTAGACGAAACCTAAATCAACAAATTAACGTTAAACGCAGCTAAAACTCAAGCAATTGCATAGGATTCCCTTCTCCATTCAAATGCCAACTTTCCCACATTATTCCTTAATGGTCATCCAATAACTTTCCATTCCTCTGTAGGCTTAACCATTGATCAAACCCTCTCCTGGAAATCCCATATTGCACAAATCCCCGAAGGTCAATCGGTATCCTAAAACTATTTCACCGATCACCTCCTTCCCTACCCACACGCAAACTTCTAGTATCCTCCCTTATCTTCCCCCAATTTGACTATGGTTGCGTGATATATGACGGGCTCTCGATGGTTCTTGAGGACAGATTAAAACGCATCATGAATTGCTTCATTAGGTTTGTCTTCGGAACATCGAGACGTTCCCATGTTTCGCATCTCTATACTGAGTTAAATTGGCTTTTCCCCTCCTTCCGCAGAAAATGTAACCTGAAATTCAAGTCTGCTATCAAAGATGGTTTCTCTTTTGACTGCATCCCTGGAATCTTCTTCTCCGTTTTCCTCTTAGTTTTTCAATCGATTTTAATTGTAAATATTACAAAATACAAGACTATTTCATTCTATAAACTACTTACTCACTTTTATCCAACCGCTTGCTTCCATCCCTGATAATTCTCCGAGGCATCTGAAAAGAAGAGGCCTTGGGACTTTTTGATGCAGAACATTCATTCGAGTGCTACCGATTGGTAGTTTCTCTAAAAGTTGTTTTATCTTCTTTTTGTATTTTTAATACATCAGGTTCAATAGTTGATTGATTTGCTGTAAAGGTGTAAATTTGACTTAATATATAATAGCAATTATGACCATATTATAGTAATTTTATCTGTGCAACTACGAGGTATCCTAAAAATCATGGCTCTCAAACATTGCACATGTTATGCGTTTCGTGTTATCACTGTAAAGGTTGTCTTTGTTGTTTTTGGGTTGATTTTATATACTCGAGTACATTTTTTATGTTATAATAAGAACTTGATATTAATATATTTTGGTAGATAGAAGTTTTATATATATATTTTTTTATTGCACATATTGTATGAATGCATTAACAGCCATCCATATTCACGCAATAAATGCTTTCTCCTAAAAATAAATAAATATATAAAAATGATTTAGTTTGTACATAATAGGAAAACACAAACTTCCTTTTATTGTTAATAAATACTAAAAATATATTAACACTTTTTTTTCAATTAATTTCTATATATATTTTTTATATCTCGGTATTATTTTTATTAGCTTTTTTCGTTATTGTCTTATTTTGATATATGTCTCGATGTTAAATTTATTTAAAATATACGAGCGTCCTTAAAAATGGAATTATCGCTGATGAAAGGGGCATGTGGCTTGCTGTACATTGAGGGTATCGTGCGACACGTGGATGTTTCCATTTAATAATCTTAGTTTCGCACCAGGTTGGATCTCGTCTCAATCCTTTGGAATCAAACATATATCCAACCTGATAAAATAAAAAATATATATACATAAAATTAGTTTGTTATAAATTTCTTTCAATTATTCAGCATTTTTGTGAGTAATTAAAATACCAAGACCGTTTTATAGAAGGGTTAATTCACTTTTATTCACAAATGTCAAAATTTCTTGAAGAACATTGGAATAAATTCCAAGTCATGACGCTTCTATCCCTTATTTTTTAAATGGTTTTTCAATTAATTATGTTCTATTGTATTGTCAATATATTTTAAATTATGTAAAGATAAGTTAACCGAATGGTTTGATGAGACATTTATTAATGTAAGTAAAATAAAATATTATATCTCGATAAAAAAAAAAATTAGAGGTTTGCACGAGCTTCGAAGATAAGACTTCATCTCCTGAATCATCAATTTTTTTGGGGACATCGTATTGAATCACAAATGACTATTGTTTTAAACAGTATCTTGATAGAGTATTGCTCTAAAATTTGTTTTATATAAATTAATTTACAGTCCGTACAGTGTTTTTGAAGGTATTGGTGATGTATCCACAGTGAAGGATGCACTACCTACTAGCCATACGCAGGGCATGTGGTTCCGTTTATCTTCGACAGTTGGTTGATAAGATTGAAAACTGTTTTAATGAGACCACGTGAATACGTAAAAGTGTTGAAATCCACTCAAAACATCCGCCTCAGCTTGAATATCGTTAACCTATCGGTTTTGAATAAAATAACTTCATTGCATTTTTCAATAATAAATTAGTAATTTTGTAGCAATGTTTATTTTGTCAGAAGTGTTTGATGATTTAGATGTTTTGAAAGGTTCTGGTGGAATTTTTTAAAAAATGTTAATGGGTGTGAGGTTGGGGAAAAAAGGTATATTTAGATCATTGTGATGTGTTTTGTCAGAGACATAAAATAGAGCATTATTGCACGAAGAACATTGAGTAAAGAAGATTAGAATGAGTTTGATATGTGGTTGTTTTGCTATCCCCACAGTTTGAGTCCATTGTTCCGAATAATTTTAATGGTCGGCTATGGATAGATTGATTTCATTAGAAATGTGAGATGTTTTATTTAGAAACTTGCACTGTTGGTTGAAGCGTCTGTTATGTTTTTGCTTTTTGATTCGAGTGCGAGGGATCCTTATGTCCTGGTAGAAACCAAGATACCGAACTGTGCCAGCTAGAGAAAACTAATGCTAATTTGTATCATGTTTTTGTTTGTTGGTTTCTTATTGTTACTTCTTGTTCTTCCTCGTTGCACCTTTCAGAGTGGTTCAAGCAACCTGCCCTTGGGACGTATTCCTGCCGCACTGGCTTTGAGGAACTTCCTTGGGTCTCAGTCATCGTCCATACGGCAAATGTTACCAAACTATTTCAGCTGTCTCTTTTTAATTATTTCTCTGAAATAGAGATAGCCTGAAACTCCGTGGTCCCTCGAATTCTTTGAATTCTGATCCGATCTCTCCTGGTTCGTCCAAACATTTTTACTTCATTATTTTAAATACTTTTTAACTGTCATGCTAATTTTGTCTGAGTCCTTTTTTTATCGTTGAGCTGATAATAGTTTTTTTTATTTTTTTTATTTATTGATATGTACATCTGTACTAAATAATATGCATTAAGTATTGATACATTAAATGTGTTGATAGTGAATACAATGGCATGTAAATAACTTGTGAAGAACTACTCAATAGTAGCATTACACTAAAAGGTCTTTAGGCCATCTTCTTTTCAGACGCCTCGGAGGATTATCGGGAATAGAGTGGGAAGCAAGTTAGGAGACTAGTGGATTGGAGTGGTTATAGAGGTTACTATGGAAGGATAGGTGTCTGGTTTGGGCTAAATCAGCAACTTAAGGAACATTAAGATCTTTATGGATAAGTCTATTGGTCACTAAGTAAGGAGCATTGAGGATTTTTCGAAGGATTTTGGATTGTAAGGATTGGATACGAGATAAATTGGATGGTTTAGTGGAGCCCCAAAGCTCAACTCCGAACGTCCAAATAGGTCTAATTACAGTCATGTAAATGAGTCTTTTCTAATTAATTGGGAGCTTTGAACGTTAGTCTAGTAAATGTTGAAGTAGTCTGTAACGATGAGCAGTTTCTTGTCGTTTTAGTCTTGTATAATAAAGTTAGATTTTTGTTATTAATTTTAATTCTTAAAAGAACAGAATAAACATTATTTTCATTTCATTTTAAACATTCATCATTGAAGCTTATAATCTCTGCAAATAATTATTTCCTCTTGATATACGGGGAAAACAGTAACTTGTTCAGTTCTTCTTAGGACCTTTGGGAACGTGAACGTTAATGAGGAATGAGGAGAGGAAGGCCGTTCCAGGTTTAATATAATGGAGCTTTGATATTGAATAGGAAGGTTTCTAGAGAGAAAGCTTTGGATAGTTGATAAGGGAATTAGGAGGAGGTTTAGAACCAATTAGGATTGCCTTGGTTTTGATGCAATTCAATAAATGTGTGCTTAATCTAGTTCCTATTGATACTATTAATCTAGTAATGACGTCACCAAACCCTTCTTGAGAGGTTTTTAAGATTCTGCTTGCTGCATTTTATTTATTTATAATACTATTTTTTTAATTTATAGTAATATACATTATTGTGGTAAAACATAGCATTTACTTAAAAAGTAATTTTCTTTTACATCACCATAGCTTGGAATTAATTATACAATTAGTAATTGTAATAGCTATGAGTGGAGGGGGGGGGGTTGCTCAGAGGACATGGCACTAGACTCCAAACCTCTGTGCTTTATTTCGGTTGAGCCAGATATTTATTCTTTTCAATTTGCCGAGAATCGACTCGGTTGATGGGTGACCCTCCTAGGGCTCACCCAGTCTTTGTAAAGTGGGCACTTTTAATTGGGTTATAAACCTGGAATTTGAGCGTGGTCCTGACCAGATTATCTGACACCTTTTGATCTAAAAACAGTGCTTTTTTGCCCTAGTACTTAACAATTTATGGGATGTAGTATTACAAATATTATTTATTGGTTATACATAATGAAATTATTTTATATAAATGTTTTATTTTCCCTTAATATTAAAATTATCGTTACCTTATATTTATTAATAAATTGTTAGGGACAAGAATATATTACCATATCGATTTTTTGCATAAATAATAAATTACTTTAAAATTGGACTTTATGTCTTAACCTCCTTAAAACGTGCAATTTTGTACAGCAACATTAAAACTCAATTATATAGCTCGTAGAAATGTATTGTATTTTTAATGATCCATAATTCATAATTAATAGGCTACAATGAAAAATAAAAAACAAAAATTGTTGAGTTGGAGAATAGCTTGGCAGTCTAATGTTTTCTTCTAGATTAAAAAAAAAAAATGTTAATTTTAATTAATATCAAGACATTTTATTATTTCAAATCGGAACTAATTCTGGAAATATCTTTAAAACTGTTTATATTTTCAATACGTAAATATTATGCACTCCAACTCCCGACAAAGAATTGAATGTCAGCCAGTCAAGACAGAATTTGCGGAAGGAGGCCAAGACACTATGTAGTGTCTCAACAATAATATTTGTTATTATTATTATTTTAATTTTTATTAATACGATAATGAGCAAAACTTGGTCACTCAACAAAAAATTCGTAAAAAAAGAAACCCAAGACGGCTACAGACTTCAATATAATCGAACAGTTGAAACTCATTCATACATCGAATTTGGTATTAAATTTTAAATTCTATGGACTCATCAGAAGATTACCCGAAAATAGACCTAACACGGCTAACAACATGGACCACTGAAATACAGGATGTCATGAAGAATTTGAAAACCTCGAACATATTTTGGACTCGTACGTCTACAGAAAGATGATCGATAAATGGGATTCATTGTCAGAGTAAACCTTCAAAATGTGTATTAAAGAAAAAAAATAAATTAAAAAAAATGGTTTCAATTGTCTATTTTTTTTCTATAAAGGGAAATTTTGAAACAAATAAAAAAATAGTATTCAAAAATGCCCATTCTTATGGTGTATTATATGATAAGGAGATTAAAGGTATAGGTATTATGACAGCAATATTGTCTTCTAAAAAATTATTTATTTTATTCACAATTTTTATTTTTTATTTTGAAGAATATTTTGAGCTAACATATAATAATAATAATATATGTTTATAGAAAATATGATGACTTGAAAATGTGGATTGTCCACAGAAACGTTGCCCAGATATATACAAAAATATTTTTTTGGATAAAATAAATAATTTTTTCAGGAGATAATATTGGTATAATAATCCTTATATGCTTATTATATAGTATTATGAGTGGAATGCTATGTATCTACGTAAGGGAGATCTTCGTCCATATTACTAAATAAATCGTTCTTATGCAATTAGGATTGTTGAATTATTTGCCACTTCTATAGGAATTATTTTATATTAAACTTAAGTACAGTAGACCGTCGATTATCCGAACCAATGTTGTTAGTGGTGGTTCAGCTAATCAGAAATTCGGATAATCGAAACTCATTTTAAAAAAATTATTATGTGTAAACAACATTTTCAAACAGTTCAATTTTCGCTTTTTTCAAAGTTTTACGACTAAAACTGCCCGTCTCACTGTAAAGATTATGGGGTACCTGATGATTGAATTAGATTGTTGATTTACGAACCCCGAAATCGATATGTCTGACCCGATTCACTTTTTTTTTTATCCACGTAATGATTTCTATTTAGTCTTTAAATGAAAAGAGCTCTCGTTTCCTTTTGGTTAGCATGGATGATGACATGTAGTTTTTAAAACAAGAAGGGATCACAAAGGTTGTGTATACCTCAGAAACGATTTGATACATTAGGTAAGATCTATTACCAACCAAGTGATTAGGAAGATATTGAGAGAAACAAATAAAATGGTCTAATTAAATACACAGTTCTCAGTAAACAAAATTGTAGGTATGTATAGAAGTTCATTTTTTGCAGTTCCTATGAAATAAATTGAGCTTCTCTTATAAATTTTCAATTTTTTAGGTTTTAGAACTGAAGATGAATGTTAAACATTCGAAACTAGTTTTCAAATAAAATAATTACAATAGAAGTGGCAATTTCGTTTATATACTGATGTGTGTATATATATATAATTTTTTTTTTTTAACTACCCTTTGTAAGAGCCTGTAATAGGAGCTAAGTGAGTGGAGGATTTGGTCAGGAAGCAATAGAAGTTGTGGATAATGTTTGAGATTGTGTCGGCTGGCGTGCCTGGGGCGTTGTTAATCTCCCTACATTTTAACTACATAAGACATAAATAATGAGATTTTGAAACGATACCAACTGCCGTCAGTGGCTAAGGTGTTCTTAGCCTAGCAGCTAATGCCCTTGGCGGCCCCAGCACGCGACAACATATAAATAGATACAGGGACCAGCTGCCTGCCCGCCATTGTCGTTTAAACCCCCACAGCTACTTCAATATGTTTAATCGCTCATTTTTTTTTTTTTTCATTGTTAAACTTTTTTATTAAATGGAGGAAAAATTGATATGTGGCTATTTATAATTGGTTATTTACCGCATTTGAATCATTCCATGTTCGCTGTTGCCAATAATAGAATCTTAAATTTTCCTTACTGCTTACATACATATTCAGTAGACTTCTCTGTATCCGTTGTTAACGGTTCTTGCATCGCATCGGATAAGGGAAAACTCCGAATAACGGAAATCTATCATCATTAGAATACAGTGAAACTCCAAGATTATCCGGATCAATTGGGACCGAAATTGATTGAGGGTATTGTAATAAAAATTAACCGACTTATGAAAAGTTTTAACTACGAGTATATATTTTATTGAATAATTAAATAATTAAATGTGGCTGTATAGAAGTATATCTAACAAAGTTGGGTTAATACGTCGGAAAACGTGTATGTTCCGACACAGAACTCATCCGCCAATTTTTCCCCAGAACTTATTAAAGACGTTTTCTTTTAGGGGTCATAACTCTTAAGTTTATATAGAGGACATTCGCGACGGCACTAGGGACCAGACTGGGTAAACAGTGGTATGTTTCTAGAAATTCACTAAGTACGTTCACTTGACTGTTATGAAGTGTGTAAGCTCTACGCCTAATTCTGAGATACAGTACGGCAGTACCTGGTCTATTTAATTGGACGTCATCTACGTCTATTAATCTTGTGTCATGAAAACTAATAAGACAAAAACTATCGTATTTTACAGGAACACCGAACCACCGCCTACAATGTCTGTTTGTAAACTATTAAAAAGAAATTATGTAATAAATAAGTATATATATTTCTTTCTTCAAATTAATCCGGATAATGAAGTTTCACAGTACATATGATAAAAACAAATTGTTTTTGGCTGGAAGGTTTTCTGTGGAAAATATGACGTGAACTCTTATGTGCCCAGTAAAACATCTCGACATCTCGTATAATTTTTAACCATATATAAGTTCTCTTGTTTTTTGTTTTTTTTATCTAAAACATTTTATTGAGCAAGTATTAAATCTACTACAAAAGAGGGAAACAAGTACAAAATATGGATGGCTTTATGAGTCCATTTAGACAATATGTACATTGAGAAATTTACGAAAAAATATGAGAAAAAAAAATAACTAAAGATCCTTAAACTATACAACATATAACCAAAAAAAAATTATTATAAAAATAAATATGTTAAAAATACAATCCTACTTTATTTATAATGTATAACTCAGCCTAGGGATCCCCGAACAAGACTTGTTCCCCCACTTGCAGGGGGAAAAGTCCCCAACAGATACCAGCACTCTCAGCTGCCTCACTGATGTAAAAACTAAAAACTGAGTGGAAGTGCTATAGTACAGCCACTCATGGATGTAGTGTAGTAGAGAAGTGGCCATTGCCACGACTCCATGTCGAATTTTACAATAGATCTCGTGGCCACTGTCTTTTTAACCTGCGAGGATTTTAAGAATGTGTGGAACTGGTTAAGGATTGCATTAGTTGATTTGAATTAGACAATTTTTTTTTCTAGATTATTAATATAATAAGTTTTACTTATTATCAATAAGAAAACAATCAGCTATTATGTATTACTCGTAAGTATACAAATGATATAACAAATAAACTTGTAAATAAATATCATTTTAGGCTCCAGGCCACTAAACCATCCAATTCATCCTGTATCCAAACCTTAAAATCCAAAATCCTTACGAAAATCCTAAATGCTCCTTACTACGTCACAAACAAACTTATCCACATAGATCTTAATATACCTCACGTTTCTGACTTTGCTCAAACCAAATATCTATCCTTCCATAGCAAACTCCACAACCATTCCAATCTATTAGTATCACAACTTGCGTCTCATTCCGTTCCGGATAGCCCTCCGAGGCGCCTAAAAAGAAGATGTCCTCAAAACCTTCTGATATATAGAACCTTTATTAGTGATGCCAATGGGTAGTTGCTTTAGAAATAAGTGACGTCATTTTTATCATTATCATCATATTTACTCGATGTATTATACTTTTATATTGTATATACAGTTGTAAATTTCATTAAATAAAAAATTTAAAAAAATAAAAATAAATAAATAAAATATTATTTTAATGCAGTAAAATTAATTTTATTTGTTCCGTATACCTGAAATATTATTTCAATTTTAAACATAAAATGTAAGAATTTTCCTTGTATATAATGAATACAATATCATACACACAATTTTATAGTTTAAATATGAGTCTTTAACAGCATTCAATATTTTTCTGACATCTTGAAATTAAACATAAACGTGCATAAGAGGAGTTCATTAAATTTTCTTGTATTTATTGCTTACATTCACTTATAAATTATATAAATTCAACCATTGAACCCCTCTTAACCGTCCTCGGATCTTCGGTTTTGTAGAACTAATTTCAATTTATAATTTTCTATCTTTCAGTTTATGCTAACAGGTTACTGAAATGTGTTTGTGTCGGGGTGTGCTAAATGGGAAATTGAAGTTTGCGAATTTAGTTTTACTCTTCCGATTCGACATGTTTTTATATGAATTAATTGCGTTATTTTATTTTTTAATTCTGTTTAATGGGAGATGAGCTGACATTTACACCATGTTGCTTGTGGAGCAAGCATTACCCTCCGACTTCCTATCCTATAGTACCTCTTAATGATATTCCACTCTTCTCTGATAAACAGAACCTAGGACTCTATTTGGGAAAACAGTATACTCGGAAACATCCTAGACTGAACAAGAAACTGCTTTCCGTTTTTGAATTGTTCATTTCCTTGACTAACGCTCTGAGATATGCTCTATGATTTAGGCCTGCGGTGCTAACGTCTGGTTCTCCACAAAGCGATTTGATTCATATTTGCTCGTTACTAGTTGGTTGTTACAATCGTTCTTGAGCATAAGTTTACTTATTTAAAATATTATTGAATAATATTTTTCGAAGTAAAGTCCTTTATTTTCAGCTACTTTCCACCTATCTCCCTGCCAGTTATCGGATTTAATGTTGGTACCACTCCTTAGCATAGAAATCTTCGCATTTAAGTTTTACATCCTTGTAAATATCAATGATTCGACCTTTTAAAACATTAACTGTTCTATATGTATATTTACCATTGTGAATTCCAATATATAGATTAAAAAATATATTCCCTTCATTGTATGTTTTTAATATAGCTAAAATACTGCGGTATAAATATCTGAAAAAGAAGTTTGTTTTATTAAAAGCTGAATGATACTGGTAAAAGGGAAATATGGCTATATACTAATTACTTAACCGCGTTCTAACTTTTAAATTTTTATATTTGAAAAATATGAATATAACAGTAACGAGAAAGGATCTCATAACTTTTCTAAACTACATTTTATTAAAATTTTATCATAGACTTTTATATTGGCTGGGTTTTTTTTTATTTCCTTCTTTTTTTTTCCCAATATTAAAAGCCTCGACAGACCTGTACACGTGTCATTTATGACCTTTTGAATGGTGGCAATTTTTCGAATAGATGCATATAAATTGTCATATTATGCAAATTCAAAGGATAAATTCTGTCCATCGATATCTCCTGAATCGCTTTTATTTACTGTAAAGTCTTGAACAATTTAAAGAAAAATTTACAATACCCTAAACGGGGTTAATTTGAACAAACGCGCTTTTAAAACATATAATTTGCTGCGATCTTGGTTAGAGAGCTTGTTGGCCGTCCTTGGCCAATGTAAGCCTTTTTATGGTATCAGTGTTAACTGTTGTTTTTAAAAACGTGTCAAAACCTTTGTTGCGTATGTAGCAGCAGGTTGAACACCAATCTATTCAGCAACATTTTCTTTTTCTGTTTCATGTCTTACTCATTTCTTTAATTTTATATCTTTTATTAGAGAAAAAAAGCCACTTGGAGGGCTACTTTCAACAAAGTTGTTGGCACCTTTAGAAGACGTTATTTTAAACATTATGTTATCTTCTGTTTTGTTATTTGGTGAATATGAACAATTAGTTTCATTCTTATTTATAATTAAAACTATTGATATTTTTGCCTTTATTATATAATTAAAATTGATTTCGATTTGATGATGAACAAAAAGGAATATAGTATATCAGGCACTAGTAAAATAAACAAATCAAGAAAAATAAAATAAAATAATTCAATTTAATTACTAATTGTATATTACATACGCACTTTTGTAATTTGTCCAAAGCTATCATCATTGTTAAAAATATTTGTGTTATTTATTATTCATGTTTCATCTATAAATTTGGTGATGAAGTAAACACAATTGGCGAATTTACGAAAGCATTTTGCTGAAAAGTTAATTTTTTTTTTTTTTTCAATGTTTTTTTTTTATTTTAAACAAAAATAGAAAAACTATAAGATTTTTTTTTAAACTTAAAAATTTGATAATTAAAAGGGTTCAATTGAAGATGACTCAGAGAACAGCGTTTTTGAGGCGAAAATTATCCTTGCGCAAAGTTGACCCTATATGCTGGGCTACTTTGAAAAACAGAAAACTGACCCCCCCTCCTTGTATTGAAGATAGCGGAATCACTCATGCGTGCTTTTGAAGCTGAGTTGTATAGCTGCGATTTGGTCCAAGAAAATCTAAAGTATCCACAAAAACGATCGCGCTGCAATACAAAAACCTGTTCAAAGTAGCTTCCGGTTACGGTTTTCTGAAATTATAACTGTTCAACTTTTTTTTAAATAGCACTATTTAAAAAAAAAATTATATCATTATAGACATATATTTAGTAAACTATCAGAACACATTATAAACGTGTATATTAGGAGGGCCCTTGGCCATCTTCTTTTCCGACGCCTCAGAGGGTTATGGGGAATAAAATGGGAAGAAAGTAGGGTCAATAGTGGGTTGAACTGTGTATGCTAATAATTATACAATTAATAACATTGAAGCTCATTCGGTAAAGCTATTGGCTTCCGAGTACGGCTGAAGGTAGAAAATTTATATTCTGTTATTTGAGCCGTGGATCGACTTTGAGGTCAGAAGATTCTCCTGTGGCACACTCAGCCCCTTTTACTGTACTTTTTTCTGTCTTTTTTCTGTCTTTTTTTTCTCTTATTTTTTGTTGTTAATCATAAAAGGATAGGTATCTAGCTTGAGTCAAACCAGCAATATATGGGAAATTAACACTTAACCGGCGTTGCGGATTCCCTGGGATTCTAGCAGATACATACAGTTTCATAACTAATGTAATTTTCGTTCAAACATGATGTGTTTCCCGGTACCTTCTTTGGGTGAGGGGACGCGCCATTTATTATGTTTTTGTCTTGTGCGAATTCAAGTCTGCGTTACAATTGCCTTAGAGTCCGTGGGACTCCGCGATGCAGTTTGTGCTATATTTTCAATTTTGCAACTACGTCCAGGAATCCAGAATACATTAGAACCACTGATGCTAACTATGAGGAGACCCTACTAAAATGGCTTGAGGAAAGTTCCCGCCGAGAGTGCTGTCACAAGTAATCACGACGTTCTCTGTTACTCAAGAAGTTTCACCTATAAATCATAGAAAGTATTGTTTTATTTGTGATCCAAAAAAAACACGATGCTTGCAATGTTCTAATAAACTGTATGTTCAATGCATTGAAAATCTCGATGAGTTCTAAAATAATGTTTTTTAAGAACATTTTTACCAATGCCAATTTTTCCATATGAAATTTAGAAGTTAACATATGCTAATTTATTATAGTTCAGAGCTTAGGCAATAAGTTTTTCGCTAAAAGTTTTTATATTTTTGGTTCGTTTTAAAAAAATTAATCTTAGTGTAAAAATGTTTATTTTCGTCAGAAAAATTATTATTTTGAGTTTTATATCTTGATTGCATTACTTTGTTATTTAGTTGGTTGCAAATAAAGTATTTTGTGTCTATAAATACCTGTGATTATTCTAACATCGAAAAAACATTATTTTTCAGGAAATTTAAAAAAAGGAAAACACCTACTTTAATTTTGGAGTCCTAGGGATTCCGCGACGCTCACAGTGTTTAAGTTTTTGGCCACGCCGCTTAAGGGTTAGGATCATTATGGTTAGTTTATCCGTGTCGTAATAAAGAGTAATGAGGACTTCACGAACAATTTTATATTGTAATAATTGGTTACAAGATGAATTAGATGGTTCGGTGGAGTATATCTCAACTCTGTCTGTATGGAAGGTCTAAAACTATAAAATCAGAATATATTTTTTGTACTTGCCACAAGTTAGAATTATTCTGTCGTGAACTTACAAATAAAAATTTAGCTGTAACTTTTTTTTTTTATGTAATGTAATGAAAATAACATACAAGTAGAAAAAAAATCCGAAATAGAATATTTACGAATCATTAGAAACAATAAAATGAAAAGAAATACCTCCATTCACACAGAAGCGCAGCTGATAACACTTATTTCACAGTTGTCTGATTTACAATTTTTTTTTTTTTTTTTAATCAAAAATTAAAATAAGCTCATGAATCTTAAAAAGAAATAAAAAAACAATCTAAAAATAGTTGGATAAAGAATTCAAACATTAGAAAAGAAAATTAAATAAATCCTTTTTTTTTTTTCAAACCAATAATATTGTAGATACTTTTGAAATTTAAAAAATAAAAATAAATAAGAGGTAAAAATTGGCTTTTTTTTTTTTTTTTCAATTGGTTGGCACTTTAATGGGCAGGTGACTAGATCAGGGATTTTATAGCAGTGTACCAACGCATTAAATAATTAGAACTACATTTGAGGACTTAGATGCAAGAATCCAGACTCGCTAATATTTAGTGAGAACCAAATGAAGTTTTAATCAAGATTCTACATGTAAAAGGCAGGTTTTTACTGCATTTTTTGTACATGTTTAGTTACATTTTAAATGTTTCTTGCATCTTTTAAAACATTTATATTGTGCACTTTTCAAAATTTGGTCAAAAAAAATATAAATTGGAAAATTTGGACTACTTCTGGTTTGCCTTTATCTGACATAACTAGATCATTGAAAATTAAATTAATATATTGTTCATTATTCAACTGAAACATTTTGATGTTAATTTATTATTATATCAAATATTAATTCGTATTTAATAAACTTATATTTGGTAATAAATTGTACACCCCAGAATCAACAAATAATTTTCTTAGATTATTAAATAATTTTTTCTCTCATTTACTTGATCTATCATTTAGTAAATTGTAAATATCAATAAATAAATAAATTTAAAAAAAATATATTAATAGTGAATGAAATCTGGAAGATACCTAAATTTGTCTGTTTTTTTTTTCTGTGCCTCTTCACCGTACCAATACTCTTCCAGATATTTCAAAGCTTCAGGAAATCGGATTACACCATTCAAAAAGAATTATTTTTACTTTCAGAGATTTTTTTTTTCATGTGAAGCTTTCGAACATAAAAAGATAAAGAAAAGGCTTTTCAGGCATCATTCTTCACTAATACTTAATTTTTTTAAAAGGGATTAAATTTTTATAATTAATTTCAAAATGGCACTTAAATTTTGTTTAAGTTGTTTCAAAATTATTTTTTAGTTGATGGATTATCAATATGGAACTAAACTCTAGATATTCCCTTGTTAAAGTAAAATATTTTTTTTTTTATATTTAAAAAAATGTTGAATTGAAAAAAAAATGCGAAATCACATAAAAATTTAATGTAAATCACATTTAAAGTTTCATTATGTATCGATTAGTCATTTAGTAGTATCAATGATTATAGTCAGAGAGAGGAAGTGGACATACAAAATGCACGTATAAATAAAGCCACTATTTTTAAATTTCCTTTTTACAACCGTAACCATTTCATACTGTAACTTTATAGCAGTTGACATCCGCTATTTCATCCTATTCAGGACTATCGCTGGATAATCGGAAGGTAATAAAAATCATTCTTGAAAATGAATCATTACTCGCTCTGTATTGTCGCATTCTTTCTTTATTTTTCACTTCCAAATACTAAAAACATTATAAAATACTTTCCGAGTAACGATTGTTAGTTAATTTTTTTTATTTGTAAAGCAGCTTTAATTGAATATATTTTACAATCTGCCTCACTTAAGGGCAATAGCTAATCCATGAATCCGTTTATACAGTTAGTATAATGAAAAACAAATATTTTCCATCTATAAAAAATTAAAATAATATAAAACTATAACTATCTTTTTATCCCTGTTGAACAGATCCGCTTCCAAACGTCCACCTTAAAATCCACAAACAAGACTAAAACGAGGAAAACCTACTTGTTGTAGACTACTCCAACATTTACTAGACTATTTTAAACCTCCCAAAAAATTACAAAAGACTTATTTACATGACAGTAATTAGACATGTTTGGGCAGAGTTAACCTTTGGGACTCCTTTAAACATTTCAATGGTTCTCGTTTATTCAAGCTGCATCGTAAAATCTTATGGTTAGTTTATCCGTGTCGTAATAAAGAGTAATGAGGACTTCACGAACAATTTTATATTGTAATAATTGGTTACAAGATGAATTAGATGGTTCGGTGGAGTATATCTCAACTCTGTCTGTATGGAAGGTCTAAAACTATAAAATCAGAATATATTTATTGTACTTGCCACAAGTTAGAATTATTCTGTCGTGAACTTACAAATAAAAATTTAGCTGTAATTTTTTTTTTTTTTTATGTAATGTAATGAAAATAACATACAAGTAGAAAAAAAATCCGAAATAGAATATTTACGAATCATTAGAAACAATAAAATGAAAAGAAAATACCTCCATTCACACAGAAGCGCAGCTGATAACACTTATTTCACAGTTGTCTGATTTACAATTTTTTTTTTTTTTTAATCAAAAATTAAAATAAGCTCATGAATCTTAAAAAGAAATAAAAAAACAATCTAAAAATAGTTGGATAAAGAATTCAAACATTAGAAAAGAAAATTAAATAAATCCTTTTTTTTTTTTCAAACCAATAATATTGTAGATAGGTACTTTTGAAATTTAAAAAATAAAAATAAATAAGAGGTAAAAATTGGCTTTTTTTTTTTCAATTGGTTGGCACTTTGATGGGCAGGTGACTAGATCAGGGATTTTATAGCATGTACCAACGCATTAAATAATTAGAACTACATTTGAGGACTTAGATGCTAGAATCCAGACTCGCTAATATTTAGTGAGAACCAAATGAAATTTTAATCAAGATTCTACATGTAAAAGGCAGGTTTTTACTGCATTTTTTGTACATGTTTAGTTACATTTTAAATGTTTCTTGCATCTTTTAAAACATTTATATTGTGCACTTTTCAAAATTTGGTCAAAAAAAAATATAAATTGGAAAATTTGGACTACTTCTGGTTTGCCTTTATCTGACATAAACTAGATCATTGAAAATTAAATTAATATATTGTTCATTATTCAACTGAAACATTTTGATGTTAATTTATTATTATATCAAATATTAATTCGTATTTAATAAACTTATATTTGTTAATAAATTGTACACCCCAGAATCAACAAATAATTTTCTTAGATTATTAAATAATTTTTTCTCTCTTTTACTTGATCTATCATTTAGTAAATTGTAAATATCAATAAATAAATAAATTAAAAAAAAATATATTAATAGTGAATGAAATCTGGAAGATACCTAAATTTGTCTGTTTTTTTTTTCTGTGCCTCTTCACCGTACCAATACTCTTCCAGATATTTCAAAGCTTCAGGAAATCGGATTACACCATTCAAAAAGAATTATTTTTACTTTCAGAGATTTTTTTTTTTCATGTGAAGCTTTCGAACATAAAAAGATAAAGAAAAGGCTTTTCAGGCATCATTCTTCACTAATACTTAATTTTTTTAAAAGGGATTAAATTTTTATAATTAATTTCAAAATGGCACTTAAATTTTGTTTAAGTTGTTTCAAAATTATTTTTTAGTTGATGGATTATCAATATGGAACTAAACTAAGATATTCCCTTGTTAAAGTAAAATATTTTTTTTTATATTTAAAAAAATGTTGAATTGAAAAAAAATGCGAAATCACATAAAAATTTAATGTAAATCACATTTAAAGTTTCATTATGTATCGATTAGTCATTTAGTAGTATCAATGATTATAGTCAGAGAGAGGAAGTGGACGTACAAAATGCACGTATAAATAAAGCCACTATTTTTAAATTTCCTTTTTACAACCGTAACCATTTCATACTGTAACTTTATAGCTGTTGACATCCGCTATTTCATCCTATTCAGGACTATCGCTGGATAATCGGAAGGTAATAAAAATCATTCTTGAAAATGAATCATTACTCGCTCTGTATTGTCGCATTCTTTCTTTATTTTTCACTTCCAAATACTAAAAACATTATAAAATACTTTCCGAGTAACGATTGTTAGTTAATTTTTTTTATTTGTAAAGCAGCTTTAATTGAATATATTTTACAATCTGCCTCACTTAAGGGCAATAGCTAATCCATGAATCCGTTTATACAGTTAGTATAATGAAAAACAAATATTTTCCATCTATAAAAAATTAAAATAATATAAAACTATAACTATCTTTTTATCCCTGTTGAACAGATCCGCTTCCAAACGTCCACCTTAAAATCCACAAACAAGACTAAAACGAGGAAAACCTACTTGTTGTAGACTACTCCAACATTTACTAGACTATTTTAAAGCTCCCAAAAAATTACAAAAGAATTATTTACATGACAGTAATTAGACATATTTGGGCAGAGTCAACCTTTGGGACTCCTTTTAACATTTCAATGCTTCTCGTTTATTTAAGCTGCTTCGTAAAATCGTCAATGATGTTTATAATTTCACAAATAAACTTATCCATAACGATCTAAATTTCCCATATGTTGCTGATTTAGCTTAAATCAAATACATACCCTTCCTAGATTAGCTCCTTACCCACTCGAATTCAATTGTCTCCGAACTTTCCACTCGATTTTCGATAACCCTTTGAAGCTTCTGAAAAGACGTTAGTGGTATTTTACATATTATTAACATGGCATTCTAATCATTTTCCTCAAATTTACTTGTTGTATATCATGTATACAGTAGTAAATATCAGTCAAATAAATGTTAATATCAAATTATAAATTTAAATAAAAAGTCAAGACTAAAATGACAAGAAACTGCCCGTCGTTACAGACTACTTCAACATTTACTAGACAAACGTTCAAAGCTCCCCATTAATTACAAAAGACTCATTTACATGACTGTGATTAGACCTATTTGGACGTACGGAGTTGAGCTTTGGGGCTCCACTGAACCATCCAATTCATCTCGTATCCAATTCTTACAATCCAAAATACTTCGAAATTTCCTCAATGCTCCTTACTTTGTCATGAATGAACTTATCCATAAAAATTTTAATGTTCCATATGTTGCTGATTTAGCCCACAGCAGATACCTATCCTTCCACAGTAAGCTCCATAACCACTCAAATCCGTTAGTTTCTCAACTTGCTTCCCACTCCATTCCCGATAATCCTCCGAGGCGTTTGAAACGAAGATGGCCTAGAGACCTTCTAGTGCCGAATTTTTAATAAAGTGCTACTGATGTGAAGTTCTTTTCAAGTTTATATAATCGTTTTCAATACATTTACTTGATGTATTTATTCTGTACAGTTGTTAATTTCAATAAATATATAGGTATTAAAAAAAATAATAAAAAGTTAGAGGTAATCTCTCCATGTTTAAGACACTCGGCCTGGGGAACCCTGACCAAGCCTGTACCTCCACTTACGGAGGAGACAAGCCAAAAAGATCCCAGTTACTCCCAACTGCGTCACTTGTAGGCTGAGTGTTATTCACTGCTAATATTCCTTTCTGAAAAAATAAATTAATTATTACACTTATTTTATTATAACTTATTTTTTAATAGTGTTGTAGATTTTTCTTTTTTGATATTAATTCTGTATTTATCATTAAAGAGTATTTAGGGTTTATTGAATATTTAGTGTACGCAACGATACATATAATTAAATTGCGATTTCATTGAACTAAATATAATTATTACGCCACTGATATAACCAATAAGGCATCATTTAATTGTTATTCGACATCTCAAATTTAAACAATTCAATTACCTTATGGATCCCTGGAATTAGCATGTTAACTGTACAACTATTTTAGTATATTGTTTTGCCCCTTCGTGGCTTCCGAAAATTGGCTATTGTTAGACTCTGTAATTGCGTAAATCAGCTCCATACATGTAATTTGTAATTGAGTCACGTGTACGTAATAATAAGCTGAATAGCGTTTGCACAGACCCTGTTTATGACAGTAAGCTCAGAGGTACTCCACTCGTCCTGAAATGGATTTTTTTTCTTTTTCTTTTTGCATTTCCCAGTCATGCTCTCTTGTATTGTATCGTATGTATTGATTTTAGCTAAAATTCTGTTATGAATACCTTTACATAAGATATTTAAATTGTAGTCCATGTTGCATTCATCTTTTTAAAATATTCATAACGACTTTATATGACTTTTTTTTTAAAAAGTAGGGTTAAACAACACATGCAATGTTGTAATAGTATTCAGGCAAAATTAAACTCTCCTTGCATCAAAAGTTGGTGTAAGGTATTCTAAAAATATTTTTTTTTTTTTTTTTTTTTTTTTTTTTTTTTTTTTTTTTTTTTTTTTTTTTTTTTTTTTTTTTTTTTTTTTTTTTTTTTTTTTTTTTTTTTTTTTTTTTTTTTTTTTTTTTTTTGTTTTTTTTTATTTTTTTTTTTGTCCAGCCTTCTAAGGACTACGCAAATATTAATTAGGAAGGTTTGTTGACAATCTTCATTCTCCTTTGCTGCCAGTACGCTCTCATTTGGGAAGAAAAAATCGTTCTTTTCTTTCTTGGGTCCATTTGGTCCCCGTTCTTCCTTTAGGTTTTTGGCATTCAAAGACCTCTATTTTCTGCATGTGTTTTTTAAACTTTTCTCTGTCTTCGCACAGTTCTTCTGTAATTTTGTACCTATCCAGGAACTGTTTCATTGTTTTACCAAACACATGGTTGCTATTTTTCATGCTCAGGGCTTTAGTATAAATCTGTTTCACCCATCTTTGGTTATTCATCCTAATTATGTGTGCATGAAAGTTCAGTTTACGCCTGATTATAGCTGAGTCCATGGGTTCCAAGATTTTATATAGCTCTAACGTCGGTCTCCTTCTGTATCCATCTTCTGTTTTGATTGGGCCGAATATCGTTCTTAGGATTCTTTTCTCAATTCGAGCTAAGTTTTTGTTCTCCTTGTTCATAGCCAACGTTTCTGAACCATACAGAACCAGAGGTCTGATTACCGTAGCGTAGTGTCTTATCTTTGCATTCATTGACAAGTTCTTTTTATTGTAGACGTGTCTTACTGTATTGAAAGCTTTTTCCAGCTTCTTGGCTCTCTCCTCAATCGGAATTTTGTCAATGGCATTATTTGTTATTACCTCTCCCAAATACCTGAACCTTTTGACCATTCTAATTTTATTTTGGTTTTTATTTATTTGTTATTTTTTTAATTTATCCATTTATTGAAATTTACAACTGTATATTAAAAAAAAAACATACATCCAACAAATGTGATAATGTGCATAATGAAATAAAAATTGCTTGTAAAGTCCTACCCTGTGGTAGGAATTCACGAAATGTTCTATATGAGAAAGGCCCGTGGCCGTCTTCTATTCAGACGCTGCGAAGGGTTGTATGGAATAAAATGGGAAGCTAGTGGATTTGAATATTTATGAAGTTTGATATGAAAGGATAGGTATCTGATTTAGGCTAAATCAAGCAGCATGTGGAGCATAAGGTCTTTATGGATAAGTTTATTTGTGACGTAGTAAGGAGCATTAAGGATTTTTAATTACAAGTAATGGATATGAAATGGATTAGATGGTTTAGTGGAGCCCGAGAATTCATCTCCAAACAGGTCTAATGACTGTCATGTATATGAGTCTTTCGTAATTAATCGGCATCTTAGAACGTTTCTCTAGTAAATGTTGAAAAAGTAGATTCCAAGTAAAACGTTTGTCCAGATGGAGTCCTAGGTAGCGGATCCGTTAGGGATTAGTGGAATATTGTGAATGAATGCTGTAGGACAAGAGGTTTACGACGAAGGCTATGTTTTTTTTTTTTTAATTCATACATAAAACATTTCAGTGATAACTGGCTATATATATATATATATATATATATATATATATATATATATATTTATGAAAAATGAAATGAAAAATAATCTTTATTCTGGGACACCTTGTCCCCTAAGAATAACATATAAAAACAATTTTTTTTTTTTTTTTTTTTTTTAAACGGCTCTACAACCCGGTGACAGGTCTTGGCCTCCTCCAACCGTTTCCTCCAATCGTCACGGTCCCGCGCTGACGCCGTCCAGTTTCGCACCCCCAACATGCTTCTGGCATCTGCAGCGACCCCATCCGACCACCTAAGCTTTGGTCTTCCTTTTCTCCTTGTCCCATGGATCAGTTGGGTCAGCAACCCCTTTGGCATATCTCCATCAGCCATTCTGGCAATATGCCCAGCGTACCCTAAGCGCCTTAACTTGTAGGTTGTAACGATGTCTGCCTCTTCAAAAATCGTATACAACTCCTGGTTTGTGCGGCGTTTCCATTCCTCTCCGATTTTTTACCCCACCAAAGATTCGTCGGAGAACTTTTCTTTCAAAGATCATCAGTTCTTTTTCGGCTGCCTTTGATGCTGTCCAACATTCCGATCCATACAGGAGCACGGGGCGCACTAAGGTTTTATAGAGGTAGAGCTTGGTCTTTCTTGAGAGTATTCTCCCTCTGAACTGCCTTGCTAGACCAAAGTAGCATCTATTAGCGGCGGCTATCCTTTTTCCTAATCTCCACATCGGGGGTGCTGTCTTGAGTGACTATTGAACCCAGGTACTTAAATTCAGAGACCTTCTCGAACCTGTGTTGTCCTATTGCCACTGTCTCACCTGGCCTCGGAACCTCTTCTGATGCCATGTATTTGGTTTTGGACTCGTTTACCTCAAGCCCAAGTTTACTGGCCGAACTCGCCAGAGCCAGAAAATGCCTCACTCATGGACTGGAAGGAGCGCCCCACGATATCTACATCATCTGCGTATGCCAACAATTGCACGAGGCTGTTAAAGATGTTTCCGCATCGCTCATCTCGGCGCAAGCCCGCATCTCTTATCGCCTTCTCAAGAGCAAGATTAAACAATAAACAGGCCAGTGCATCACCTTGCCGTAATCCCTTCCTTGCATGAAACTCTTCTGTCAGTTCACCGTTTATCCTAACTACACACCTCATATCCTTCATAGTGACTTTAATCATCTGTATAAGCTTCTCAGGTATATTAAGACCCCTGAGGCCACTGTACAGTTTTTCATGCTGTATGCTGTCATACGCCGCTTTGAAGTCTACGAAGAGATGGTGCGTTTTTATCTTGTGTTCTCGGCCCTTTTCTAAGATGGTCCGCAGACAGAAGATTTGGTCCGATGTAGATTTTCCTTTTCTGAAACCGCATTGGTACGGACCAAGTTCCCTTTCAGCATATGGCAATAGGCGTTTAAATAAAATTTGGGATAGTATCTTATATGCACATGAGAGCAACGAGATTCCCCGGTAGTTATCACATGCATATCTATCGCCCTTTTTGTGAATAGGGCATATTATTGACCTGTTCCAGTCGCTGGGCATCACCTCATCCGTCCAAATCATAAGGAGAAGGTCTTGGAGTACCTTAGTGAGTTCACTTCCACCACCTTTTAAGAGTTCCGCTGGCAGTGCATCGGCTCCAGGGGCTTTATTATTTCTGAGCTTGCTGATGGCATCCTCTATCTCATCCTCATCCGGGGGCTCGAGTTCCACTTCTTCAGTCTGGTTTAACCTGTCTTCCTCCTCCTCCTCCTCCTCTACGTCTTGGTCTTCCATTCCCAGTTCTTGTTCTTCGATTCCTCCACTGTTGAGAAGATCATGGAAGTGGTTCCTCCACTCTGAAAGAACTTTGTCCTTGTCGGTGATCAAGTTACCCTCTCTATCCCTGCATGATTTTAGTTCATTTGTAAAGGGCTTCCTTTGTTTGTTGACCCGTCTGAAAAAATTCCTGCTTTCCTGATTACAGCGCAGCAGCTCCACCTTCTCCATCTCCTCTCTCTCCCTCTGTCGCTTCTTGTTGCGGTGTATCCGTTTCTCATCCTTCCTTTTCTGTCGATATTCCTCAACTGACCTCCTGGTGCTTTTTTTAATCATGGCCTCATATGAGAGGTTCTTCGTTTCTGTGGCTGCTCTACATTCTTCATCAAACCAGGTCGACCTAGGTTCTTTCTCCTGTGGTCCCAGAACTTCTTCAGCTGCCTCCATTATTGCCCTATGGCAACTTGACCAGCACTTCTGGATATCCTCAACACCATAATTTCCTTGGCGTATCTTTGAGTCAAGAACTTCAGCATAGTTACGCTGAGTCTCTGTATTCTTCAGTTTTTCCAGATTGTGCCTTCTGGGTTTCCCTGCAGCTTTCGAGTTCCTGACTGAGCATATCTTAGCTGTCAAGTGCGCTATGCTTAGAAAATGGTCTGAGTCGACATTGGCTCCTCTGAATGCTCTTACATTTCGCAGGTTGCTTCTATGCCGTCTTCCTATTAGAATATGGTCAATTTGGTTTACTACGGACCTATCAGGTGTCGTCCATGTTCCCTTATGAATATTCTTGTGTGGGTAGCAGGTACTTCCGACGACTAATCCTCTGGATGCTGCAAAATTTACGAGTCTTTGTCCATTGTCGTTGGTCACATCATGAAGACTATGTTTCCCTATCAATCGCTGGTATATATCTTCTTTCCCTAACTTAGCATTAAAATCTCCAGCAATCACTTTCATATCATACTTTGGACATGCATCTATAGTCCTTTCCAGGAGTTCATAAAAAGCATCCTTGTCCTCTTCATCAGACACCTCAGTAGGAGCATGTACACTCAGTAGGGTATAATTGTAAAACTTTCCACGCATCCTTAGCATACATATTCTTGGGCTTATTGGCTTAAAGCCTATTATCATTTGCCTATACTTTCCCCTCACTACAAAACCAGTGCCAAATTCATGCCGGTTTTCGTGACAACTGTAGTAGATGGAGTGACGTCTTTTTTCAAGAATTCCTTGTCCAGTCCATCTCACCTCCTGGATAGCGGCAATGTCAATCTTGTACCTGTCCAGTTGTTCTAAGAGCAGTTTTAGGGCTCCGGGTCTATAGAGCGACAATACGTTCCAATATGCAAAGTTAAAAATCCTATGGGGGGTGCCGGGTCGTTTCCTTTTTAGACAGATCTGATCCGAGGCTGGTATGGGTTTCACGATAATGGATGTTTCAGGTAGTGGGGCTATCCACCCTCTCTCCGTACCCTAGTTTGCTGATGGGGCTGCCATCTTAATGCTCGCAAACCCGCATCCCCGTCCGGGGCGGCTTCCCAGGGAAGATAGCCCTAGGGTGTGTAGTGTAGATGATCTTATGTGCAGTGTGCTGTGTTTGTGTACTGTATGTATGTAGGAGTACTGTTCCCCCAACCTGGAGGGCCAGTAGCTGATTGCGGTACAATGACCGGGCGATGGGGTCGCTACATCCCTACGCCAATATAAAAACAATAAAAAGGTATTATTGTCCGACTGCGTACATATCAGGCAGTAACTTATATGGAGTGTAAATTATATACTACAAGTCTTTGGGTTTACATAAAAAATAAATAAATAAGTAAATAACAAAATTAAAAGAAAAAGAAATATTCTAGCAATAAAATATTATTACATAATTTCGGAAGATTGATAATTGAGGAGGTAGATGAATAAATTATGTTTAAAGGAAGTGAGAGAAGGAACATTGCGGATCGAAATGGGTATGGAATTCCAGAATAAAGCTGCACGATTAATAAAGGATTTTTCAAAGGAAGCAGTTCGATGAGAAGGGATATACAGATCTATAGGCTGAGATCTGGTGTTCAAAAGATGAATGGAAGAACGAAGGGCAAGGATGTCGTAAATGTACGAAGGTTTTTTGGACTTTAGGGATTGGAATAGAAAGGAACCAAGGAAGTATTGTCGCCGAAAACTTGGATAAAGCCACCTCAACTCGGAATACCAGCAAGTGATGTGAGAACGCCTGGGGATCCCATAACTGAATCTTATAAAGGAGTTCATTAATCTTTTTACCTTCATTTCAAGCTCGCCAGACAGTCCTCCGTATACTAAGCATCCATAATCGAGGTGGGGAAGGATGAGGGAAGATACTAACAATTGACGGGTATTGCGAAGGAAAGATTCACGGAATCTTAGGAGCTGTTTGAGGATCGAGATGGTTTTTCGGGTAGTGTGGGAAATATGGTTATTCCAATACAAATGTTGATCGAATACTACTCCGAGGTTTTTGACAGAGTTTGTGAACTGAATAGGAACGTTATCGAGATAAAGAAGTGGATAACAGGAAAGGGAATTAAGGGAGGGTTTCGATCCAATTAGCATTGCTTTAGTTTTTTCTGGATTCAGTCGTAACTTATTCTCTACTGTCCATTGGTGAATGCTATAAATGCTATCTTGAATTTTACGAGTTGCCTCAAAAATCTCACAAGGATGAAACGATAAGTAGATTTGAAAGTCATCAGCATATAAATGATATCGGGAATTATTAATAGCGTCTGTCAAATCATTAATGTAAACGGAAAAGAGAGTTGGTGAAAGAGAGGATCCCTGAGGAACACCTCGCGTCAGAGGCACAGATTTTGAAGGAGGTTGGTTAGGAACAATAACTGTTTGGGAACGGAGAGATAAGAAGGACTGGAACCAGCCAAGAGCACTATTGGAAAGGGAGAGTTTTTGTAATTTAGTCAGAAGAATTTTATGATCCACGGAATCAAACGCCTTGGAGAAATCGAAGAGGATTAGGATAGTAATTTTCTGTTGGTCAATTGAAGAATAAATGTCTTGAGCAATTTTTAAAAGAGCGGATTGAGTAGAATAACCGGAACGGAAGCCTGATTGAAGAGGAGTTAGGAGATCTTTATTTTCAATGTATTTAGCCAGTTGAGAATGGACTATTCTTTCAAGTGGCTTAGATAGGTTTGATAGGATGGAAATAGGCCTAAAATGGGATGCTGTGGTAGGTGAAGGAACTTTATTCAATGGACGAACTAGGACCTTTTTCCATGCTGTGGGGAAAGGAAGAGGTTTGTAAGGAGAAGTTGTAAATATGTATGAGAGCAGGAAGGATGACAGGAAGAGTGAGTTTGATAATTTTTACCGGTATTTGATCGGCACCGAAATCATTTGTCCGGGATTTAAAAACAGAAGCTATTATATCATCGGGGGGAATATAAAGAAAGTAAAAGTTATCTAGATTAAATGGAAATTGAGGAATGGAATGGGATAAAGTATTGATTGGAGGCTCATTGGGTGAGGAATCTACAAAAAAGGAATTAAGTTCGTCAGGAGTCACAGGATAATATGTACTGGAAGAGTAACTCGTAATCGAAAACTTCCTTAGAATTCTCCACTTAGATTTTGAATCTGGAGCTTCGGATAGGATGTTACGAAAATACTGCGCCTTGGCACGTCGCATGGTAGACTGGGTGAGGTTTCGAAGGGATTTGAAAGTGGAGTAATCATCAGGAAACTAGATCGCCTGAAGCGCCTTCTAGCTGCATCTCTTCTTTTCATCAGATCTCTAATTTCTTGATTAATCCAAGGAGCAGGTAAACGTCGGAAAGTAGAGGTTTTGAGCGGTGCTAGATGATTAAGACATGTTAGTAGATTAGATGAAAGGCATTCCACCATTTCATCTATAAAGTGGGAGGAATAGATTGGTTTAATAGAAAGGGATAATGAGTCTAGTAGAGGGTTTATATTTTCTGGAGTTAAGGAACTAAGATTACGCCAGGAAACTTTTTTATTGAGGATCATAGGTGTGGAAATATTGTAGGAGATTTGGATAAGATCGTGACAAGAGAGAAAGGATATTGGATTTTGAGAAAAGGAAAGTAAATTTTGAGAAGAATCAACTATGAATAAATCAAGTAAAGTGTCTGAAAACTGAGTATGGTGAGTAGGTTCAAAAGGTACGATAAATAGATTAAGAGAATAAGCTAGATCTATCAAATAAGATTTATCAGGAGAAACGGAAAGGAGATTTGTGTTAAAATCGCCGGCTATTATTATGTTATTGTAAGCGGGAACATAGGTAAAAAGTGAGGATTCGAAAGTTGAGTCAAATTTGACTTGAGGAGGACGGTACACTATGACATAGAGGAGGGTAAACAAGTGAGAAGAAATTTCTGTGAAAAGATATTCTAGGTGAGGTGTATCAGTAGACGGAGATTTGAAAAGGATTTTAACCCTCAGACTGTCATGAACGAACAAACCAACGCCACCACCAGTCCGTTCCGCCCGATCATGACGAATGAGGATATAATTAGGAATGGATACCGATGAGGAGGGAATATGTGGTTTGAGCCAGGTTTCCGATACAGCAACAATATGGTAGAAATTGTGAAGAAAATAATCATGAAATTCATCGAAATGTGCGGGAAGGGATTGGGAGTTAACATGACAGGTCAACAGGGTGTTATTCATATTGATTGAATAAAGGATAAGCTACAGAGGAAAATGGGAGCAAAGGGAATATTTGGAGAGGAAAAGCAAGGTACAATTCCTAAAAGGTTATATACATTATATGTACTATCAAAAAAATGAAATAAATAATATAAATGAACTAGTGAATTAAATGATCTTTGAAAGAAAATTTGAGATAAAAAATAAACAAAACCTGCCAAATTTATCTTGGCGTATAATAATAAATAAAGTATTTTAAAACGAAAAATATCATTAATAAATATGTAATTTAAAGAGTAAATAATTATGTTTAAAATAAATGTGAGCAATAATAAAATGTACACAACTATATCAAATCCTAAAAAGCTAAACAAATAAATATAAAAATAAAAAAATAATTTTTTGGGGTAACAGTCAATCAACCGTCAATTAAACGCTTCCAAATCTTCTTCTTTTGAATTATTCGAGGCATGCTTTTTATTAAGAGTTGCAACAACCTCGTCTTGATCTAACCTATTCTTGTATCAATTATAGAAACCTAAGATTCGCCCATTCATTGGGTATGGCTAAATCTATTTTTTGGAAAGGAATAAGAAGTTACCTTGACAAAGCTACCGAGATCGTAGTCGCGATCTTACCGTTAGAAGATTAAATTAAATCCTCAGAGATCAGCAGTAGGGCCATTCTAGACCAAAAAAAAAATCGTAAAGCTCGTTTGGAATCTGCTCAGGAACACCTTTTGGAATGAGTCAGGGTTCTATTTTTATACATCGGATGAGGGGAATGAGAGGTTACCGTAGCCTCGGTGAGTGTATGCTGAGTGTAATTGTTATTGACAGGACATGGAGGTGTTTCTGAGATAATACGGGGTAGAGGAGGCGCAGCTTAAGAAGGCGATGCGGTAAGCTACGTTACCGCTATAGTAGGCCATTTATTATTCTTAATATTATTATTCCAGATTGAAGGCCTGTTATAACTAACATTGCATATTAATATTAAAAGACTGGATTCATTTATCCTTTAAAAGCCAAACATAACTTATATAAAACCGGATGTACGTTTTTAAAGTTGGAATTAACTTCAATAATAATAAAAAAGTCTGTCAAGATAAGTTACATATAATTTTTAATGAATCAAAGCTATGTTACATAATTTATATTACAACGTCGTTTTCCTTAGAAATCATATCATAAAATTTTGCATGTTAGTTTTAAATTGCATAATATGAACATCATCTGTTCAATTGTTTCTGTTTGCGATTTATTGCGTTCCTTTGTCCACTGGGCATTAATCAAAGAGAAAACTCTTTCAACGTTGACGTTATGGCATAGAATCGCAAAATAGTATTCTTCCAATTTTAATAGTTCAGATTTAAATTCTTCATTATGAAATGATCTAAAATAAGCAGTCCACTTTTAATGTACCGAAAGTTTTTTAAAATCTTTTATGAAATTCTGCCATTGGTCAAAAAGTTTACTAAATTAGTCAAAACGGTATGAGGAGTGGGATTTTACCAAGATCTGAACACAGTCGCATTTCCGCCACGCCATACGATTGCTACTTTCAACGAGAAGACGAAAAAGCCTAACACATGCCGGACACGGCCGTAAAAAGCCGGACAAATGGCTACCCTAGACGCGACAGATTTTATTTTATCATTATTACATTATGAATAATGTATTATGGATTTATAAACCCCTGACAATATTGAAATGATTTGTAAAATCATTCTATGTAATACGGAGAATAATAGTGGTGTAGACAATTTTGAGGAAATTTAGACGGATTCTGAAAGTGAAATTAAACACGAGAAAGAATTGAGCATTTAGATACTGAACACAAAGACGATGTAGTGATGAGGAATGCATTACCGCTAATTCATCAATAGGTAAGAGTTTGTTATTGTTTCATATTTTATAGAAAAGAGGATGCTCCACCTGAAAGAAGTCACGAAGGCCGCGGTCCTATAAGGCGACATTGTTAATTATGTAGAAAACGAAGGCTGACTGAATACTTTTGTGTACATTGTAAAATGAATTTATATTCAGAACATTCCAAATTGTCTGTCAAAGCTGTATAAATAAAATTAGTGAATTAAATAATAGTAAAATGTTGTGATAACAGAAAAATATTTAAAAGTTGTTATGATAGATAAATAATATTTGTATTACTTATTTTAATTATGTGTATTATTATGTGCATTCCTTCAAAAATCAAATAAAGTAAATGAGAAAAATAAAAGTGATGAAATCATTACTAAAACAATTGAATCTCATGAGGTGATCTGTCAGATCGTTGCGACTATTGGTGTTAGTCCTAAGGTAGCGACTACTGGAGGGTTAAAAGGGTTCATCATTCGCTGTAAATTTGTAAAGAAAATATACTTAGATGAGTTTTGGATTTATAACTTCCGCCTAATAGATAGTTTCTGAATGGTGCCGCTCTCTCTTTCGCAGCCGGAAACTCTGATGACGTCATAATTATTTTCGCCGACAGTAAACAAAAGGCGTCCTATCTCAGTTAGTTTTGTCACCTCATGTTATAGTTTGATATAAAGCTGAATACATTTTAAATTATGAAATCTATTAAGTCATTCAGAGATACCTATCCTTTCATAGTGAACTCCATAAACATTCAAACCTGCTAGTACCTCAACTTGCTTCCCATTCTATTCCAGATATCCCTCCGAGGTGCCTGCAAAAAAGGTAGCCTTGAGACCTTATATAGAGCTTTTTCTTGAGTGCTACAAATGGGTGTTTTTTAAGACTAAGACGTTTCGTTATACTCATTACTTACAAAATTACTTATGTATTTTTTTTTTATAGTTACATACTTCATACTATTGTTGTTTTTTTTTTCATTTATTGATATTTATAACTGTACAAAATAATATACATCAAGTGAATGTGTTGATAGTGAATACAATGGCATGTAAATAGCTTGTGAGGAACTACTCATTAGTAGCACTTCAGTAAAATCTACACTAAAAGGTCTCAAGGCCATCCTCTTTTCAAACGCCTCGGAGGATTATCTGGGATGGAGGGGGAAGCAAGTTGGGAGGCTAGTGTATTGGTTATGGAGCTTACTATGGAAGGATAGGTATCTGATTTGGGCTTAATCAGTAACATATGGGACATTAAGATCTTTATGAATAAGTTTATTTGTTACGAAGTAAGGAGCATTAAGGATTTTCCGAAGGATTTTGGATTGTAAGGATTGGATACGGGAAAAATTAGGAGGATTAGTGGAGCCCCAAAGCTCAACTCTATACTGAGATTCATATTTTTTATAAGAGTAATTTTTTTTTTTTTTTTTCATGGTAAATTTAATAATTTTTTCTAAGAGCCATAACAATACAGCAACATTTGAGACATGAAATATCATCTGTCGGTATGTGTCTTACTGCTAACGGTAGTGACTCATGATATACAAACATCTATTTTTACATTGGGCCCGTTTATATTTTTATAAAATAGTTTGTTTTTTTTAAATGGTGCAACACTTACATTGTGCGAACATGATTTAACACAACTTAAAACTTAGATTCCTGAACTTGGATAAATCTATTTAAATGAAAGTTGTTCTGCACCATCAAAGTTCTATCCTGATGAAGTTTCATAATGAAGTTTTAAGTACCCGCCTCATTACCTGACTACTTTACTTGATTATAGTCGATCGACCATAGCAGTCTTCTAGTAATTAATTTTTTAGCGTTTTTTTATAAATATAGCAACTGCGATAATTAATGCAGACTTCCATTTTCCAAGAACAGTTTTCCATTCCTTGTGATTAAAATCCTTGGCAACATTTTAAGCCTCTGCGTTCTTACTTTCCAGTTTATTTTCGAACACTCTTCTCATTCTAAACATTGACATAGGATAGTATAATAACTAGGGCTGTAAATCATATACAATAAAAAATGAGAAACAATTATACCCAAAATATGCAACTATCCACATTATTTAGACAAATTAAAACATTGCGATACATACAACAAAAAAGACACTGCGAATATTAAAAAAAAAAAAAAAAAAAAAAGGTTATTTCAAAAGATTCAAAAGCTTATTTCAGTGAATTATGTTAGGAGAATCGAAATTAGAAACGTTATGTAATATTCTGAGTATTTGAGCGGAGCAAGGAAGATAAATTAAATAAAACAATTCCAAGAGAAAGAAATGTGATCGAAACTTTCCAGCAAAGGAAGAATCAGCGCTTCAGCAAACACCAGCTTTTAAACAGTAGACGGGAAAAAAATATTTCGGTTTTTATTTATATTTCATTTTTTTGTCTGCTCACAAACTTGAAAAAATTGGAAATGCAAGTGCTGATATGCCGGATATGTAGATAAATATGCAAGCACTGTTTAAAATACGTATTTATGGAAAAATAATTTTGCCGCATATGTTGAAAAACATGCAATTATAGTTCATAATATGTAAAAATATGCATTTATGGCACAATATGCTAAATAAATATAACTCAAATTTATTCCGAATGTCTTGAAATGCATTTCTGCAAATGCATAGATTCCGCAGCCCTAGTTACTAATAATGTGATATTGTAGTTTATTACTGAAAGAAATAAACAGGCGATAGGGAATTTTAGATTGGAGGGATTTAATTCGGTGTGATTGAACTCAATTATAAATATGACTGATTATAGTATGTAGATGTGCTTTTCATAGTGATAGTGTATTTAGAGTTATTAGTATTGTTTGTGTTTTAAGTTATGGTTGCCGGAATAACCCACTAATTCTGTCTTATCGAGTGAATGGAGGAAGGCGACGTTTAATTGTGATTATTTTTGATGAGGTATAACGGCAAAAAAAAAATTTCACGGCCCACTCGATTAGTCTATTGAACCGTGGTGCTAATGGATATGGTTTTTCCGGTACTATTGAAATTGAAAAATATACTTCATTCTAGAACGCAAGTCCCATTGAATAATAAAAATGTAGGTTAATAATATAAAATTAAGACTATGCACATTATAAAGCCAACACATACACTGCCGGTCAAAAGTTTGAGACCACCCTGAAACGATACCAGTAAATTTAAAAGCTTGATGTTAGGTGAAAAATAAATGGATTTAAATAAAAGTAAACGCATTTATATAGTTTATACCAAGATCTTTAAAGTTCATCTACCTTTAAGAGAAGAAATTAAAATTAAGTTTTCAATACATAATTTAAAACAAACTGTATTTTCCATATTAATTCCAACAATTTCGTTTGCCGACAGAATAACCTTGGATTAACAAATTTGAAATTTGCATTAAAAATTGAGAAACGAAAATCTCCCATTCATATTAAATGAAGGCAGCGGGAATTTTTGTTGAGCCATTTCAAATTTAATTAGATATTTATGAACTAAGTTCCTTTTTTTTCCTGAGTGGAATAGCTCGTAATTGATTTATTACGGAGAAAATCTCAAAAGTGAAACAAAGTGTTTTTACTTATAAATAAAAACATCAACATAAAATTAGATAGAAAAAGAGAGGCGGAACGATATTAAAGATATTAAACTTTTAAATTTACATACTTTGGCTCAGGGTGGTCTCAAACTTTTGACCGGCAGTGTATAAGGAACCATTTGTTGTAAAACATATTCGAATAGCTACACTTAACTGGGCGGTACATGTTGCTCCTATGGACCTCTATTTCAAAGAAACTTCTCCGTATTGAACCAGCAGGATAAATGAAAGTGAGGAGGCTGAAGCTGAGATGGGTAGATAAAGTGGGTGGCGAATCCCGAACTGTTGGAATCAAGTGTCTTGGTGGACGACCAGAGACGGAGAAAAGTGGAAGACAATTCCTAAAGCAGAAAAGATACAGTAATGAATTCTATGCTCAAGGGTGATGATGAACATGATATGTGCAATATATATACAATAATATAAGAATGAAAAATCAATCTTGCACTATTGTATGAGTAATAATTAGTAAAAATAAATAAATTATGTTTGAAAAAAAAAACTCTAAACATACAATACAAAATACAATAAATAAGAATGTAATAAGAATAATTATAGTACAAATATAGAACTAAAATTGAAAAAGGGATTTTCACTATACAGGGTGTTCAGCATAAGACTGCAGTAACTTCGAGAGGCAATTCTACGCATCAATTGCAACAAAAAAATTCATATAAACTATAGCTTGATTCTCATCCGTTTTGATTTTATGTTTTATCAAGAAATTTCTAATTTTTGACAAATAATTGTCTATATTTCCTAGAGCAATTTCAATATGCTCATTAGAAAGAAGATCAAATTTCCTTTAAAATAAACTAGCTACGTCCAGTATTTAACTTATTGATCCAAACATATGAAACACAACGTTTCTGATTCCGTTCCAAAACTTTGACTGCATTTTTCTCAAAAACATTACATATGTTATAAACGTGCATTACTCAAAAAAAAACTTCTACATACAAACTCCTTTCGAATGGTATACCATGAATAGTGATAATTTCTAAAATTGATACTGAAATCACTTATTAGTTACAAAAAACAGGGAGAAAAAAGATTAACAACTATAAATTTCACTATTAACCAGTATTTCATATGCATACATTACCATGATATCCATGTCAATAACTATCTATTTTTTTCTCATAAAACTAAAAATTCAAAAGTTCTAATGGCTTGAATATGTATGTTGAAAAAATAATTTTTAGAGGAAAAAACAAAACCGACTTCAAGATTAAACCTACATACACAAACTTATAAATATATATAAAAATAATATTTTAATTGCTTCGAAACAAAAACCATTAAATGAAAATCAATGAAACTATCGATACTTATATACCTACTCACAATTTATGACCTGTTATATTTGGAATCGGTGCCAGCCAAGAAGGGCAGTTTAATCCTGCCTTTGCAATAAACTTTCAAATGGCCGGAGACAGCGGTGTAGCGGTGATAAAACAGTGGGAGGATCTTTACGATTACACTTTCTTTTCAAATTCTGTTTGTTTTGGTTGGCACCGACTCCAAAAATAATTGATAAATTGTAAATAGGTATATAAATATCGATAATTTCATTGATTTTCATTTAATGGTTTTTGTTTTAAAGCAATTAAAATATTATTTTTTATTTTTTAGTTAAGTTTGTGTATGTAGGTTTAATCTTGAAGTCGGTTTTGTTTTTTTCTCTAAAAATTATTTTTATATTTCACTTTTTAGTGGTGAGTGTATTTTTGTCTATATAGTCAATTCTCGATCTTCTAGCTACCCTGAAAAATAGTTCGACTTACTGAACAAAGACTTATCGAGGTTATCATTCCACTTACCTTCATGTAATTCGGAAAATTGAACACAAAATGGGAGTTGAAATCATTTTTCATTCATGGGTATGTGTATGTTGTTTGTACATACATATAAAATCATTGATACAGAAAATTAAATACCCGGTACCAATTTATCATATAACTTTCAACTGAATTGCTCTTTTTTCTGAGGGTGCCTAAAAGTAGACTTACTTCCTTCCACCAGTGGCGATCTTTTCTTTATTCTTTAGGACGGTTGGAAGAGAACTACGCGGAATTCGGAATTCACTAGCAACAAACGCCCAACTTCTTTCTCCTTTCTGCACTTTGCAAATCAATTTTAACTTTTCGTTAATTGAAAGAATTTTCAATAGCCACTGTAAAACCACTCGAGCAAATAACTAATAATAAGCGACTGGTGAAACTGTGGACTGAAAAGACAAACAATGACAGAAAACAAGAAAACAAATTACATATGAAATTCTTTTAATTTGAGTTCGAGTTATAGAGGCGATGACTTGTAATAATTCATTTCATAGAGTTGGTCCTAGAAGTTTTCTCTTTTGAACCCTATTTTCAGTTCTATTCATTTTCGACACAATTTTTCACGTTCTTTGTCGGACATAGTCTCATAGAGATGAAATTTAAGTGTAATGTACTTCCGAACACATCGAGAGTTGACTGTATATGTAAATTATTTTTGTTAATAATTTAGATTTAGCCATGGATACTTTAGATATATACTATGTATACCATGGAGATTTTAGATAATCATAAATATAATGTTTAAAATGTAAGGTTATATAACAGTGATTTTTATTAACTGTTTTTTTGATTTTTCTTAAAAAGTGCTGCGTTGATTTCAAAATATTTTTTATGGGACTACCTCTAAAGTATGCCCTACCGGTCTAAAAAAGAATCATCAAAATTGATTAAGAATTGATGGAGGTTCTCAACTCATCTGTATTTATTTATTATTTTTTTGTATATTACGCGATTACTCCGTCAATTGTGAATCAATTTTTATGATTATTTTTTAGATCGGTAGGGCATAGTTCAGAGGTGGTCCCATAAAAAATATTTTGAAATCAACGCAGCACTTTTTAAGAAAAATAAGTGATTTTATTAACTGTTTTTTTGATTTTTCTTAAAAAGTACTGCGTTGATTTCAAAATATTTTTTGACGAGTTGAGAACCTCTTTTTTAAAGTCGGTTGAAAAATGGCTCATGTATAATAAAATAAATAATATAAACATATTCCAGATAATATGCGCAATCGCTTGGATTCTGAGCAATTGAATTTCTCTCTCATACAATAGACAGAGAGGGATAGGCAATTGAGCTGACCAAAGCCTGGTTTAAGTGCTGTTGGCTTCAATAGAAGGTCCAATCTAGTCGTTTGATGTTTTTGACATTTATATATTAAAATTAGATTTTAACGGGAATCAGATGTTCGTTATCGAATGCAATAGTTAGATTTTTTTTTTCGTGTGAATAAAAATATTTCTAATCTTTAACTAACTTTTTGTAGGGTGATAATGATTCCTTTGCAAAATCACGACAGGAAACGGGACAATTATGTAATTTTTCAATAGAATCCTATTGCGAAACCTATTGAAAACTGTGGCCGCAACTAAATTGTTAAAGAGTTTCGATTCAGTCCCTCTTTTAACTAAATCATGAGCTTTTTTAAGTATGTCTCGTTTGACATTGGTGATTAGCTTGCTGTTAAAATTGTATGAATGTGTTACTTACCACTGTGAACTAAATTTACAGATGTACTTTAATCCAGAACATTTATATTCTATTTAAGCAATTATATTGCGTATTGATTCCAATTATATGATTTAATGGTATCGAAAACAAGGTTTGGTGTGTATAATGAATAAATTATCTCTAATTTGGAATTCAATTTATTTATTATTCAACAAATACCTGCTCTACATTCAATTATTCCCTGTTGAACAGATCCGCTACCTTGGACCCCATCTGTACAAAAGTCTTACTTCGAATCCAAATGCATGACTAAAACGGCTACAAACTGCTCTTTGCGGTTATAATACTCAATATAATACTATACAATGCTTAATACAATATTTACTAGGCAAAAGTTCTAAGCTTCCAATTACAATCACAATCACCAAAGACTCATTTACATAATTTCAGTAAATATACTTATTTGGGCATACGGGATTGAGGATTGGGCTCCTCTAAAATCATGCGATTCCTCTTGTATCTAATCCTTTAATTACAAAATCCTTCATAAAATTCTCAATGTTCTTCTAAAGGTACCATATGTTGCTGATTTGGTCCATACCAGATACCTATCCTTCCATGATAAGCTTCATACCCACTCGAATCCACCAATCTCCCAACTTGCTTCCCAATCGATTCTACCTCTTACAACTTATGACAGAAGCCTAGAGACCATATAATGTATAACTTTTATTGAAGTGTTCAATGTCAGTATGTCACATGAAACCTTGTCTAAAATTACCGTAACTTTCCATTTGGTGCTAATTTGACTCAAACCAGATTAACTAGATTTAACCCACCTACCTTGTCTCTATACTCGAATCCACCAGTCTCGATACGAACCCAAATCCTTCAGTTTAGATTACAACAGCCCCAGTACTCCTAGTTTGACATTCTTATTCAAGAAATACCACATTTGAGGATGTGATTTACATATTACGTTCTTGGCAGATTAGGAATTTTTTTTTTTTCAAATTAAAACAGTTATAAAAATCATGAAGAACTGTTTTCATATTTTTATGTAAATCCACTAAACTATCCAATTCATCTATCTAATCCTTACAATCCAAAATATCTTCAGTGCTTATTATGACACAAATAAACTTATTCATAATGATCTTTATTATTACGTATAGGAAACGTTACAAATTTGGCACAAATTAGATACCTATTCCGCCGTGATAAGCCCCTATTCAAATCTACAAAATTTCTCCTCATTTGATTGATTTGAGTTGTTAAAAAAAAAAAAAATAAATAAAAAATTGTGTCGGTACATCATAGTATAGAATTTTCATTTGGGTAGTTGCTTTACAGGTTAAAAAAAAAAAAAAATTTATATCAAAAATACTTTAGGTATTTTATTTATTCTTATATAAGAATATAGTTTCCTCAGGGTTTTGTACAGTATCGAAACTAGACTTCGGAACGTAACATTTATAAATTTCCAGGGACCTAAGGACAGGGTAGGGGGGGGGGGGCTCAAGAGACTTACTTTGTGAAATGGATTTGTGGCTTTGCTGCTGACATAATAGGAAAGGCAAATTGTAGGTTGCAACCTTAGTCGATCAGTTGCCTCCATGTTAAGCCAACTTAAGTTGTGATATGTGGCAAACTCTAATGCCACGTGGCCATATGTTTAACCATCTTTTTGTCTTCAATAAAATCTATTGGATAATATCATTAAAACGTTCTCTATCAATTAATGGATCGTAGTTTCATTGTTAACGTTGATCGGCTTAAATAAACAGTAACGTTGGCTTATTATTAAAATATTTGTAAATTTATAGTCTGAGCGCTGGCTGATGGCACATGGGGAAAATTACCTTTTTATTTTTTAAATCTGAGGGCCTTCACTTTATGAATCCCCATTCCAATATTAATTCTTGATTTTATGTTAGCGAATTTAGTCATTAAATAATAATGACTCAATGAAACAGTATTTAAGACAGCCTTTTGTATGGTTTTTATCTATCAACATTTTCGCTATAATGACAAAATGCTAGATATTATTTGGCTAGGTGCTGTTCTGTCCTTTTTCACGCAAGTTAACCTTCAAAAGAGAAGCACACAAATAAGACTCAATGTATTCATCTCCCACGCTAAATTAACTGGCGTAGGAAGAAATACTAGGAATAAACGAAGGTCAGGTCTAATATTTAAAGTGAAATAATATGAAACCTTGCAACAAGAGAATGTATTAAATTGTAGAATTATTATTTTGGGGATATTTTCTAATTTAATCAAGTAAAACTTCAAACACTTTCAAAGTAATTTGATATAACACTTTGCTGTCTTAATATTCTGGAGAATATTAATATATACGATAGAATATTATTCCTTATATAATTTATACATGAACTGTGAACTGTGAATCTTATCATGAAAATTGATTTTGAATAAAATCATTTTATTCTGGCAATGTAGTCGATTCTCTTTTCGATAATGTGGAGCTATTTTCTTGTCCCTTGAAAACACTCCATACATTTTAAAAATAAATATGTCTTGATTCTATCTATAATTTGAAGTTGTAGTGAAGTTATCTTGATTAGTTTTTAGAAATGGGCAGACTAGTCGGATGGGCAATGGCCCGCTTCCGTTGGAATTCGGGTGACATCGACAAGGTTCGTGACGCTTCGTTTATAGCTTTATAGCCATCTGTACATGTAGGTGTTGGTTTTTGTGTATATTATATCATTGAAGGTGTGTAACGCAGTATTCTTGATTGAAATGTAATATTAAAGTTGGAACACGAAAAATAAAATGCTATTTTAGCTATTTCCACACGTGTTTATTAACAATTACATCTAAAGTATTTAGATATATATACACATATATATATATACGTATATTATTATATAAATAGTTAGATCATTTATAATTACCGTGATTAATGAATATTAGCTATTTAATTAAGTTTATAATAAACCAAAATTTCTTTTGATGATTTTAACGTGTTTTTTTTTTTTTTTTTTTTTTTTTTTTTTCCAGCTAGAAGCTAGGCTAGTAGATGTACCTATTTTGACTGATTATTTAGATAGCTGATTATTAGTAATGATGACTTCACCGAGACCCGTCCGTAGTTCTCAGCTTGCAGTCTACTTTGATTGGCTCAAGGTAAGTTATTTTAAATATTTTATTTCTGTTTATTTATTTATATACGTTATTTAAGAATAGTTATTATTTTATTCCTAAAACTATTTTTAGAAATCCAGCGCTCTTATAAGATTTCAGAACAATGCTATCTCTGGAGTAGCTATTTTTCATGAATCATATGTTGTTAGTTTTGATTATTTTCACATTTTTTCAATATGCGTTTCTTATTTTTTTCTATTTTGATTACGAAAGCTTAGTGTGTACTTAGATAACTGTGGAACTAATAATAAGTTAAATATTGAACTGATTTGTCAAAGTTTTCTTCGGGTCTGTTAGGGACTCTTTTGTTATCAGATTTAAATTATCCATGAAGTCAAATAAAATAAATGTTTCCTTTTTTCCGTAAAAAAACATTTTTCACCTTTTTTTACTGGAATACTTCTCCGCGGTATCCATCCGATTTATATCCCCCTTCCTGCAAAACTGCAGCATTTTCAGAAATTTAGGATTTGTTGTGAAATTAATTCATGACGAACTAAAATTTTCAAGATTAATTTCAGTTTATATAAGGAATAAATTCGTAGGTTTTACATGCAAGCTTCTATCAAAAATAGCTAATCAAAACCATGGCTTGGCACTTTTTGGTCTACAAATTTTTCTTCAAAACTTTGTGAAAAAAATGTTTTTTGTTTTTTTTGGAAATGTACTTGAAATGGCAATTTTTCGATTTATACCATAATTTACTCGATGATAACATTATTGATGAGCCATAAATTGATGGAAAAATCTGAAATTTTCCTGGTTTTAAATCTTTTTCCCCTCTTATATTTGAAACTACTGGAAAATGAAAAAAGAAGTGTTTGTTTTTATGTTGTTGCTGTCTTAAGTAGGAATAATGTTAAAAGAAATTTTTTTTGTAAAACCGCTGAAAATAGGTAAGATTTCTGATCATAACAAAAACATTTATTATGGATAAATAGTTCTTAAATTATTTATATTGTTATTATTTTATGGAACTTGTGTTCTAGAAAAAGTTCATTTTTTCATTTGTAACCTCCGGTATATTTCAATTACACACTATTAATTGGAAAATTCCGGTATGAAACCAATTTCGTGTTTATATTGCCAAAAGTAGAAAAGCTACAGAATACAATGTCTATTTGAATAGCTAAATGTTCGGTTTTGTTGAATAAAAACCGTGTCCTTCACCGCACTAGTCTACTTCATTCATATAATATTGCTGCTCTAGGTCTGAATAAAGAAAAGTTTCGTACCATATTTAACCTGGCGTTTATAAATTCATAGAAAAATTTCTATTCAGATGCCATATCAAGAAGGCAGAAGATTTTTCATATGGAATCCACTTGAACAAACCACTATGAAATTTAAAAATATACTTGGGATGCTAAATAAAATTATGATACTGGCCTACTTTTTTTTAATAATATATAGATTAGGAAATTTATTAAAGTAAATGATTTGGACATAAACTAAACTTTTATTTCTTATTGTACTTATATGCATGCTCATTTTTTTTTTTTTTTTTTTTTTAGATCATTTTTTTATTTAGTGTATTATTGAATTATTTTTTCCCTGCATTTTCTCATATTTCTCAACGCAAGTATTGTGGTGTGGTTTTCGTCATGGGTAGTCATGTTAATACAGTGGACTCCCTTCTCCGGGGATACCGGGATACCGGGGCCGACTTCGTGAATGACAAATCGCGGGGTAACCGAATTCAAAATTAGATATGTTTATCCAATTATAATTAGATGAACATGTCCGCAATAAAAAAAATGTTTTTAAGCTAGAAGGTTTGACGTAAAAATATGATGTGTAGGGTATGTACCCAGGAAGACGAAATTGCACGTAATTTTTTTAAAAATTAATTAATTTATTTATTTTTTTAATTTTCCCTTTGTACGAATAGCTACTGTTATATTTTTAGTAGTATATATCACAAAACTATCAATTACTCTCTTAAATTTCTTATTAATATGCAAAAGGCTAGTGCGAAAGAAATTTATGTATACTTATTTACTGTTTAATTGTTTACTATTAACTGTTTATTATTGTTATTATTTACTTTACGTAGTAAAAGCTATTTTCATTTCATACAAATGATTCTGCAGATAATTTATTTATTTTTAAAAAAAATTTTATTGATACTTACAACTGCATACATCATACACAACTTGTAATGAAGTACTCATTAATAGTTCAATAAAAGTTATACATTAGAAAGTCACTAGACCATCTTCTTTTCAGACGCCTCGGAGGGTTATCGGGATTCGAGTGTGAAGCGAGTTGGGAGCCTAGTGGATTTGAGTGGGTATGGACTTAGCTATCAAAGGCTAAATCAGAGATATATGGAAGATCTTTATGGATAGGTTTATTTGTAGCGTAATAAGGAGCATTAAAGATTTTATCAACGGTGTTGTGACTGGATACGAGAAGAATTAGAAGGTTTAGTTTGGTGATAAATAATGATAAAATATTATTTTAACGTAGTCAATTTTACAATTAGGATTGATGAATTAATTGCCACTTCTATTGGAATTATTTTATTTGAAAACTAGTTTCGAATATTAAATCTTCATTTCTAAAACATACAAAATATTTAAAACATTAGAACTTTGTTACATGCATTATATATAATTAAGTATCTAAAAATGTAAGACGAGAAATCAAATATGTGGTACTCACCTGAGGAGATCAAACGGATTTCTGCAATATATTCAGAGTGGAAGGGAAAGAGCCAGGTAGGTTAAATTTTGTTGGGGTTTTCCGTGGATTTTAAGACTAATGGGATTTTTCTCTTTCTATTGAAACACATTTTAAATGGGACTATTGGCAATGTTTATCTTTAAACAAAACTCTGGATTTGTTTTGAACGATTTTATGATTTCTAATGGGTCATAAATATTGAATTTTCGGCTATTTTTATTATTAAATTTTAGGGAAATATTGTGTGTAATAAACTACTGTTATATTTTTAGTAGTATATGTCTCATAACGATTAATTACTCCCATAAATTAAAATCCGCTGTTTTCGAGATATAACCCAATAACCCAAAAATGGGGCCGTTTACCCTTCCCCCAGGAGCGGGAACTTTTAGTATGTTTATCTTTTAACTACTCTTATAAACGTTTGCCAGTAAACATTTAAATTATTTAACAAAATAAATTAAAAGTATTCAGCAATAAGGATATGAATAAATTATAATAGCATCAGAGAATGTTTCGAGTTCAGGAGTCCATCCCTTCAGTGAGATACGGCCGTGAAAAAATCCACTCCACGGAACTCATTTTAAATAACTCCAACGTGCAAATTCAAATTTCCTCATACATTTATACAGGAAGGAAGTTTATATTCCCCCTCTCTCCTTGTTTGCTTCGGAAAATTTTCTCGTTAACATAATAATAAAAAATGTAAAAACTCCCCTGTAAACCGACGGTCTGCCCATTGTAATAATTAATGAGGCATCGATTGGATTGGCCACCTCAAAACGATCTGAAAATAGCCGGAATCGTTTTTAAATAGTTTATCTCCATCCTTAGTTCATTTTCTTTAGCGTATACGCGGTCTATGTTTAGACTCTCAATGCTTATTAAATACTTTTAACCTTTGTCTTTCTTATGCATTCTGATAGAAGCGTAAGCTGTTGTTTTCCTTGTTACTATATTGTTAGTAATTCATGGAGGTTTCATCATTCTTAAATTCCTCTGTCCTCTTTTTATATGTAGCATGTACCCATTTATTGATTGACTTGTATTGGTATGAGAGCTTTATTGTTAATATTACATTATTTCAGTTTTTATTACATTTCAATGCTAATTTTTATGTTCGTATGAAACCTTAAATGCATTTCATGTTTCGAGTTCCTGTTGAACAGATCCGACAGGTTGGCCACCAAACTGGAATTCCTTAAAAAACTGGAATGCTTGAATTTTGTATCATTGAAAAAATCAGAGAATCATGCTTGAATTTTATGTATTCACCTGAAATTTATTTACTCATCATCAATTTAAATAACAAAAAAAAAAAAAATATATTACTCTATTAAATGCACCAGACGTTTAACGCGTATAATTTAATTTATAAATCTCTTTAAAAAAATAACGGCCGATCTTGGGATATCAGAGTAACATATTACAGTGTTAAAATTGAGCAGTTACGAAACAATAAATAAAATGTTAAGAAAAAAAAACCCCATTAAAATCAACAAAGAACATTAAATATATGATGATAGTCGACGAATAATTTAGTAAAATAATGAAAGAAACAAACTATATTGGTCCATAATCTACAATAGTAACCCACAGCATACATGGGAAAACACCCCTATTCCAATGTTCTACCCCTATTTGTTTCAAATGCTATCTTAATGTGTGTAATTCTTAAATATTTAAAACAAAATCATTGATAAAGAAAAACTTTCCCGTAAACAAATATTCTTTTTTTTTTTCTTTTTTTAATAACAATTTATTGAAATTTACAACTGTAAAAAATTTATACATCAAGTAAATGTGCTGTTAACTATTACAATAACGTGAAGAAACATGAAAAGTACTACCCATCAGTAGGACTTAAATAAAAATTCTACACTAGAAGGTCTCTGGGCCATCTTCTTTTCAGACGCCTCGGAGGATTATCAGGAATGGTGTGGGAAGCAAGTTGAGAAATTAGGGGTTTTGAGTGGTTATGGAGCTTACTATGAAAGGATAGATATCTGGTTTGGGCTAAATCTGCAACATATGGAACATTAAGATCTTTATGGATTAGTTTATTGGTGACAAAGTAAGGTGCATTGAGGATTTTTCGAAGGATTTTGGATTGTAAGGATTGGATGAGGGATGAATTAGATGGTTTAGTGGAGCCCAATAGCTCAACTCCGTACGTCCAGATAGGTCCTAATCACAGTCATGTATTTGTCTTTTGTAATTAATTGGGAGCTTTTAACGTTTGTCTAATAAATGTTGAAGTAATCTGACGGGCAGTTTCTTGTCTTTTTAGTCTTGTATGTGGATTCCATGTTAAACGTTTGTCCAAGTGGAGTCCAAGGTAGCGGATCTGTTCAATAGGGATTAGTGGAATATCATTAAAGGATACTGTAGGACTGGAAGTCGTGGGTTTACAACGAAGGGTAAAGGTTATTTGGTGAGATTTTTTTGGATTTATTTTGATTCTCCATTTTTGACACCATTCTTGAAGGGTTAGGATTTGGGATTGGAGTGTTTGGGAGGCAATGAATGGATGGGGGGGACCGCTATCTAGGACTCCAATTGTAGAAACATCTTACTTGGAAACCAAATACAAGACCGAAACGACACGAAACTGCATGTTTACGTGCAGTAAACGTTTTACGTTTACCAGACAAAAATTCAAAGCTTCTGATTTACCACAAAAGACTCATTTTCATGACAGCAGAACTATTTGAAAATATGGAGTTGAGCTTTGGGGCTCAACTAAACCTTTTAGTTCTTTACGTATCCATCCAAAAAAAGCATGTATGATATCAATTAAAAATAACTGTACAGAAAACTAATGATTATTCAAAACACTGTGTACTGGACTGTTTATAATTTAACAATTAAGTAACTAAAACATATTAAGATATAAATAACAAGACTTGTCTATATTGTTTCTATTACATTTGTTACATCTTTTCTCGTGTATCCTGTATACATAAAAAAAAACTGAAAATTAAAAAAAAAAAAAAAAAAAAAAAAAAAAAATCCAAAATTTTTGTTTAGTTCAGAACTGATACTGCTTCTTCTGTATCCAGCCCCTTGTTTAAAAAAACAGAAATTTCATTGAAACGCATTCCTCTTGATGCTTTAAGAACTTTCACAAGCAGCCGTGCCGCGGTAGTGAAAAGCATACTCACTGGATAGTCCTTTTTCAGTCCCATTATTATTGATAGGTCTACATATTCGTCGCAATGGTCTTCGTCGATGTCACGCACGGATTTCATCATCTATCAATACTTGATAGCCAAGGTCATTGATATCACATTCGAGTCAGTCTTGCATGTTTTCTAGGTCGAATTCATCAAATCCCGTGGATTCTTTGATGAGCCCCGATAATTCTGATGCAAATTGGCTGTTTAGTAGCTTTTTCTCTGATTGACTTATCAATTAGAGCGTTTCTATCAAGCAGACAAATTTAGTCTGTACGAATTTCATCTTCTATCAATACCTGATCTAACAAGGGGATTTTGAGTCGTGGCTCATAGATTTGAATGCCGATTTTTGTGTGGGTAGTAGGGACCTATAATAGTGCAAAACTAGAGTTATAGCCGCCAATGGGTATTGTCACCCTCAAAGTGTGTAAAGTTTTTGTCTAACTCAGAAATGTAACATTTTAACACGTTCTAGCTCTTTTTTCGTTGCTCGGATCGAAAATTTGACAGCAGTTACCTTATTAAAAATTTAATTGAGAATATTTGTTGTTATATAACATTTGTTGCCGGGACCTATTATTTTGGGGCTATGTTGGTTTTAATGAAATAAAATAATTATTTGCCTACATTTTGTTAGTGTTACTTTTTTTTTTTTGACAGGCTCTAGCTCTGTTAGCGATCGAAAATTTGATGACTGTTTCCTTAAGTCCAGTTTAGTCCAGAAGCAGTAGATATAAAAGATGTAGATTGTAGATAAATACATCTATGATTTATTGTTTTTCCCAGTCGGGGAGAAATTGAGATTTCTTTAAATTATATTAAAATATATGTCACTCAAAAATTTGTCTTTACAAGACAGTAATTCGGCCAGGTGAAACACTAATTTTAGAAACAATAAAAGAAAATGAAGAAATCAGGAAAAGGGTAAGGAAGATTGTGAGGAAGATATTAGGAAAAATACCAATGGGAGAAACTTCCAAACTAAGAAGTAACACAGAAGTATACAAACATGTAGAAAAAATAACAGATGGAATTAGGGAAAGGAGACTTTTGTCCTAAGGGCACATACAAAGAATGAGTCCTGGCAGATTATCAAGTGAAATAGTACCCAATTGGCTTCAAAAGTTTCATGAAGATTTAAAAGAAATCGGCTTAAATAAAGAAGAAATTAAAGACGGAACAAACTATAGAAACGAAATTAGAGAATGGGAAGGCTTCCAAGACAAAACAGCTTCAAAAAGACAGGGAGAAAATGGACGGCAGAAGAGAGGAAGGAAAGGGAAAAGTGAAAAGATAAAGAAGTATTGGAGAAAGCGTAAAGCTAACTTGGTTGCATGTTACGGGAAAAAATAATATATATAGGTTTTCCTCTCTTCTGCCGTCCATTTTCTTCCCTGTATTTTTGGAGCTTTTTTTCTTGGAATCCTTCCCACCCTTTAATTTCGTTTCTATGGTTTGTTCTGTCTTCATTTTCTTCTTTATTTAAGGCGATTTCTTTTAAATCTTCATGTACCTTCTGAAGGCAATTGAGTTCGCCTTTTAATCTTTCAAAATGTTGTACTATTTCTCTTGTTAATCTGCTTGGACTCATTCTATGAGAACATTATTCTCATTTTCCTAATGTCATCTGTTATTTTTTCTTCTTTCTTGTGTACTGCTGTGTTGCTTCTTAATTTAGAAGTTTCTCCCATTTTTCTGTTTCCTAATATCTTCCTTACAATCTTCCTATATATGTCAATAGTATTTCGTTAATTTTTAATTTTTGTTAAGTGGGTAGTTGTTTCACTAACAATTGACATCTTATTATTAACATTGTAATTACATTTCCCAGATTTTTTTTTTTAATACAGTTGTAAATTTCATCAAGTAGATAATATATTTTTTTTATTTTTTTTTTGTTAAAATAGACATCCTTATTACCCGATCAAAACTTTTACTTGGGGAAAGTGTGTCTTTAATTTTATCAATTTTTTTTTATTTGATTGATTATTGATGTTTATTTATAAAAATAGACGTTCATCCTCTGTTTTGGAGCCGTTGGCTTATTTTTATTTAATGTGATTATTTAGACTTTAACGGTGAAGAAGTTTTTCAATTTCTTGCCGGTTGGATATTGACTGAAGGGGTGAAGGCTGCCACAGTTAGATCGATGGTTGCAATCTCTTTGCGCATTTGTCAAGGTCGCTTTTACATGAAACACAGTTTTTTTGTTCTCACATCTTGTTTAAAAACTAATATAACAAATTAATAATCTATGCGGAATGTATGTATCAAATTCGGCAACTTTATGGTGACGTGTTTCGTGTCGATCGATACCTGTGAGCTGGAATGCAAAAAAAAAAAAATGTTTGATTACTCAATACTGCTTTAAAGTAACTATAATAGTATGATATTAAAATATATAAAACATTGGAACTATTTTGTCAATTTTTTAAAAATTAGAATTTCGATAATTTTTGCGGTTTTTATGTGGCTTCGGATTCCGAAATGGTTTTTATGTACTAATGAAAGTTGAATATTTCCGAATATTTAAAAATTTTGAAACCGGAAAAATCTTTGTACTTGGAAAATTTATACTTAGTTGAAAATTTTAACTTAGTAACTTTCTTTTACTAATTATTATTTACTTGTTTATCAGTCTACATTGTTATTTATCTTAGTACTTCCAGTGATTATAAAAAAAAAATCATTTTTTTTTTTCAGTGACAAGATTTTAAGTGTAATAAACCACTTTTCCGATTAATTAATTAATAGTTTATCGGTTCTATCATTTGTTTATTTACGATTCATTACAGGTGATGATGTTACAATAAAATGAATAATAATAATGATTATGATAGTTTTGTAATACGTAATAGAATAAATCAACCAGTAATAAAATATTTTTATCACATACACATACGTACATATGAACCTGATAATATCAAATAACAATTTATGATTAATTATTTGTATGAAAAAAAAAACCTTTTTTCTTTTTACATTTAGTATTTTTCCGGAATTTAATGAAAAGCTATCATACCGGATTATTTCACGGAAGGGCCTTCTATTCTAACAACTTTTTTTTTTTTTTTTTTTTTTTTTTTTTCATCATATGTTTGTCTAATTATAATTAAAGATTTCCCTTATCCGTCGCAGTTTGCCCCAGGTATCGCCGGCTAAGAGGGATTCTCTTGTAAATGGAATCTATTTTTTACCATTAGCTAAAACTATGAGTTGTTAAGCTGATCTTCCACTCCATCTGTGGATAAACGTTTAATGCTACTGTTACAGAAGTCCAATATCTGAATCGTCATGGCTTTTTACTATTTGAAGATATTTGATTCGCTTAATGTCATTATTATTATTTTTTTCATTTGATAGTAACGTCATATAATAAAATATTTGTATAAACAAAAAACATTAAAATATATGATTATATCAAGGCAATTAGAAATATATAATTGGCATAACTAGTTGCCATTGTTTAAGCATAATAACATATATTGTAATAGTTATAATTAATTGTATTAATAATTTAATTTAAAATAATTATATTATATTATTTAAACTAGTGATGTGTCTGTACCAATATTTATTTTTTTCTCGATGCCGGAACCGATACCAATTATATGTGCCGTAGAAACTTAGTTTCCTAATAATTGTTTCCAAGTCTTCTGTCCTTTTATTCTTTATATTATGTATTTCTTTGTTCGATCTCAGTGTGTAGCTTCTCTGTGATATTCCTAACCCGAAAAATCTTCTTAATATTCGCCTTTCGATCTTGAGGATATATTTGTTTATTCCACGCCATACATAATTACTGGTCTCACCGCTGCATTCTAGTCACTTATTTTCGCGGTGGTGGACTACTTTTTGTTATTATATATTTATTTTAGTTTTTTTAATTTGAAGCTATTCTCTTTCATTGTAGGCCTGTTTTCGCTGGTGGTCACTCCTAAATGCCTTAATTATTTTGGAACTTCGATCTGCTCGTATTTAGTTTTCACTGTTTTCTTTGTGGTCATTATTTATGTTTTATGGAAGGAGCTTTTCAGTTCTGTCATCTCAGCTATTTATTTTAATTCATTAATCTGTATTGTAGCTTCTTTTTCTGTCTCAGCTAATAGCGCCAAATCCTCGCCGTAGGATATTCGTTTTTATGTAGGTTTGTAGAGTATTTTTTTGTAGTTTCCTATTGCTCGGATTTTTGTGTTTTCTGATATGAATATCCCTCTCAATCTCCCTACAGTAGGTTTTAGTCCAGTCAATAAACATATTGTAGAGTGCATTATATATGCGATTATTTTTGATCTAAGAGTAGTTAAAAGATAAACATGCTAAAAGTTCCCCACCTCTGGGGGTCAGCTAACGGAAGGGGGACGGGAGAAGGTCCCATTTTTTTTGTTTTATTATATCTCGAAAACTGTAAACTCTAGAAAAATATGCTTCAAATAAAAATTAAAGCTAATTAAATTTTCTATAAAATTGATTCTATACATATTTGTCGACTTCGAACGGTTTTCGAGATATACGTTATTGAAAATCGATAATTTTCCCAAAAAACAAAATTATTTTTACCTCACTTTTTCTCAAACATTTGCTTTTAGTGTATTCCAGGATCGTTTCTCCGAAAAAAAATGTCAAAATCAAAGTTGTGGAGCATTAAATTAAATTTAATTTAATTTATACGTTTCTGGCATTTGAAGCAAATGTTTAACAAAAAGTGAGGTAAACATTTTTTTTTTTTTTTTCTAAAATTATCTATTCTTAATAACGTATATTTTGAAAACCGTTGGAATTTCGACAAATATGTATAGAATCAATTTTATAGGAAATTTAATTAGCTTTAATTTTTATTTGTAGCATATTTTTCTTAGGTACCGTTTTCGAGATATAATCGAAAAATCAAAAAAATGGGACCTCTCCTGCCCCCTCCACCGTTAGCTCACCCCCCAGGGGCAAGGACTTATAGTATGTTTACCTTTTAACTACTACTAACGAAGGTATGAAGTCAAAAATTATCGCATATTCCATGCAGTCTACATCCCTCATTTCAGCACTCATTGACTAGACTATGGTGCCTCGGTCAGGTTCGTCCCTCCTTACATGAAGAAACAGGGTTTGGGGATCTCTGATTGTTTCTATAGTATAGTTGTATTATTCATATATTTTTCTTATTGTTTTTAATTAATTTTATTTCATTTTTTATTATTATTGTATAGTTACAATTATATTATATTTTTCTTTCATTTAGTTCTTATTGTACATTTTTCATGTATGGATTCATAGCCACCAATATATTGGCCTTACTGATGTAGATTGAAATATTTATCCAATTAAAGTTATAAAATGTGGCGATTCTGAACTTGGCAAATCTAGTATTCTGTAGGAGTTCATCCGCGTGGTTTCTCTACCTCAGCTAAAACGATAGATAAAGAATTCGTTGGATAGTCTTAAAACGCGTGTCTTATCCAAGGACAAGCTGTGACGAGGATCCTACGATAAATTCATCTTGACGAATTCACCAGCGCGTTTTCCCTAACGTACTGCGCCAGCGCTTAGTAGATTATTTACTACTCGCACCTTTCACGATTTGCGGTGGTAGTTTTAATTTATATTATTACAATTTACATTCAAATATTCCCAAATCATATTTGTCTCTTGAATGGATTGTATATTTATTTTTGACTTGGAATCAGTGAAGATAATTTCAACCCAGATATGTTGCCTATTGTGAGTTGGCATACATATAAAACCCATTTACTGACCCAAATAACCAATTCGTCATTCAAAAAATAATAATGACACAGCCATCGGATACCTCTTTATTTAATCCAAATCTGTCTATTCTAAAGCCATAATTATCATTTTTCACTATCAGTGAAATGATGAATGTTTCTTTGTATGAAAATAATAGATCTTTACATATTACTGTTAAAAGTTTTAAATGACAAAAATAATTGGTAAAAATGTAAATTATGTCTAAATAATACGAAATTCCTGCTTGGAGTACTAGCGAACATGCTGAGATATTGGATTGTTAAGAATCTTTATAGCATATGAAGTAAATTGAATAGGAAAACAGCAGAATAAAAACAAATAAATATTTCTTTATTTTACTGATTAATGAACAGCATAAAAAAAAATAAATGTGTACCGGGCCTACTCGTCAGTCATCTGATGACTACGTGAAGTTAAGACATTAGTCCTAGAGTTGTTTGAAAGGAAAGTTCTCCGAAGAATCTTTGGCAGAAGATGCTCTGAAAGAGCCTTGAGAAGAAGATCCAATTCAGAAATCCAAAGCCTGTAAAACGCATATGGATATCTGCCAATCATTTAAGCTCTTGCTACTACGATGAGCATATCATATCAGTCCGAAGGAAATAACCGGTAAGGCTGTGTCCAAGCATATCAAAGGATTTTCGGAAGACCCAGATTGTGATGGCAAGAGTGTTGGTACTGATTAAACATCGCTACTTGATGTCAGAAACTAGAAAGCCGCAGAAACCGTTGCGGACGTTGCGCTATAATAATAATAATAATAATATAAAAAGAAAAAGGATTTCTTAAGCTCAACGTAAAAAAAATCTATCTTCTTTATCTACAGAAATTTCCATTAACAATGAATTCTACAAGACTCACACGATAGGAAACTGCTCGTCGTTTTCGACTTCTTCAACATTTACTGGACAAACGTTCAAACCTTCCGATTTACTACAAAAGACTCATTTACATGACAGTTATCAGACCTATTTGGACATATGGAGTTGAGCTTTGGGGCTCAACTAAACCTTCTAATTCTTCCCGTATCCAATCCTTACAATCCAAAATCCTTCGAAAAATCCTCAACGCTTCTAAGTTTGTAACCAACAGATTAATATACAAATATCTTAATGTACCGTATGTTATTGATTTATCCCAAACCAGATACTTATAATTTCATATCAAACTCTATTACCATTCAAATCCACTTGTCTCCCAACTTGCTCCCCACTCCATTCCTGATAATCATCCGAGGCATCTGAAAAAAAGATGCCCTAGAGACCTATGGCGTGTAGTATTTATTGTAGTGCTACTAGTGAGTAGTTATTTACATGCCATTGTATTCACTATCAACACATTTACTTGATGTATATATTTTGTACAGTTGTAAATATCAATAAATGTATATTAAAAAAAACCAATGAATTCTTAGGTATGAGGTGTGATTTAGGTGGAACTATGAAAAATTAACTTAATTAAATTTCTAATATCTAAGATTAAAAAACAAAACAAAAAACAGTTAACTATTTATGCATTGTTTCAAGAAGGAAATGATGATACACAAGATTATATATCCAGGTAGTTGTATGGTATTAACTCTTGGTCTCATTTTCTTGTTTGTATATTTTGGTATTTAACGTTAAACTAAATGTTAATAATGACTAAAGAAATGATGATCGCGATCTAAGCCCTGTATGTGGCACGATTTATTTGAAAGGAAAGAGCATCGTGATGCAACTATTTGAATGTATTTTTCACTAAAAAATTGTAATTTATTTCTCTCCCTTTTGCCGGTTTTATACGGATTAAAATATTAATTTTTTAAGAGACTATTATGGTTGAGAAGCATCATTACAGTACGCTGAATTTATCTTCAAGCTCCTCTTATAACTAACTTTGAGTACTCAACTTCCATCTCTAGTCTTTACTTATATTCTCAGTTCGACTGGCTTAGTCTTTACAATGGAAACTCTTTCAATACTTATTCGGATCTTTCACAGGTATCGCATTTCCATAGCTGTTAGCCCGCCTTTATGTCTTGACGTCACGATCCAGGATTCGGATAAGTCCACGATTGTTGGAAGAAAAGTAGTTTTGTATAACTCTATTGTAGTAGTTTTTGTTATCTCTCTCCTGTTGGGAAATCTTTTATTCATGACATCCACCGACTTCCGGCTGCCCCAAACTACTTACCGTATCGTCATCTATCTGTCCATTTTCATTGGGTTTGGCCTTAGATTGCTGATAACCCCGTTTTTAAGATTTTGTTACCCTCAACACATAACTGTTACCACTGTATTTAATTTCCACAAGAATATTTGTTGTTATTTATTGTGACTAAATGTCGATAGTTTTTGAAATTTTGCTGCGGAGAGGTAAATTAATGTTTCAGAAGTAGAACGAATCTTTATTTTAAAAATAATTTAACGATGAGGGCCTTAAATATATTTAAGGAATCGACTGATTTATTTTTAGCTGTTATGTTATGTCGCTTTTAAGCCAAAACGTGTTTTACCTATTCTCTTTCATGCTGCCATTATTGTGTCAATCACTCACATCCTATCAAACGCTTTTGTAAAGTCTATTTAAATAACCTGCTATTCCCCGTTTTCTGCAAGCAGCTCACTATTTTGTCTATATTAAGTTTGAGATTCTAGGCTCATCTCATCGGGTGAAATCCCATTTTAGGACATCTTGAAGGTACGTTACTACAGCCGCTGATGAATAAAAGTTTAATTTATTCCCATATTTAGTAATGAAAATTGGTTCCTTTCTACTACCGATCTGATTTTACTATTTACATTTTTATTAGTAGTTCGGTGCAAAAGTTCTCACAGCAGGATCTGGGCCTCCTTATTAGTTTTCTCTATCCATCTCGATACGCGGTCTTGCCGCGCGATCCTCTCACTCCCGCCTGACGAAGGTCTTCATCCACATCATTCAGCCATTTCAATCGTGGTCGCCCTCGAATTCTGGTTTTTCCTTCAATGACTATGGGGGCAACTTCTCCTCGGACATCCTCTCCATGTGTCCCAACCACCTCAACCTTGCTGTATTTATTTGGATGACTATATCTGTCTCTCCAAACAAAGTCTTCAACTCTTCATGTTTTCTTCTTAACTCTTTCTGTCGCGATTCATCCACATCAAAATATTTTTCCTAAACCACAAGATGTTTTTCTGGCTTTTTGTAAGCACCCAATTTTCACTGGGATGCGTTACAGCGGGTCTAATAATGGTTTAGCCTTGCAGGATAAGAAAACCGAAGCACTCTTTGTACTGCGAACAGGCATCTGTTGCCTGCCGCTACTATTCCCTTGCCTTCCGCGGTAATATTTTATTTGTTACAAGCGACCCAAAGTATTTAAATTCTTTTCACGCTAGGGATCTGTGCTTTCTGAAATGGACTTGTTTTTCGTGCGACTGAATTGTCGCATGTGTTTGGTATTCGCCTCGTTAATTACCAAATCCTGTTTTTTTGCCAGCTTCTTCCAGTTCCTGTAAAAGTCCTCCAAGGACCGATTTCGATTTAAATAAAGCTTGAACATTCTTACCACAATGCCCTTAATATTCTATACTAGCATCCCCAGTCGCGATTCCGCCCGCTCTCATAAGATAATTCTAATTGAGATTTTATATTTTTATAGATGAAAATCTTGTATTGCAGCATTCAATTGAGAATTATTTCCTCAGTGATAACGGACTGAATTATCAGTGCTTATAAAAGGTCCATGAATCATATTTTTACACACAATATCAAAAAGCAACATTTTGATATGATAAAAATTTCTATTCAGCAGAAATAATTTTTTTTCGAATTCATCTGGTTAGATTTAAATTTCTAACCATAAAAGTATCTTGATACATATTTACATCTTTTTAAATAATTTAATTGTATATAAGTAAGTAATATTATCGATTCCAAGCTTTATGTAACACCATATCTTTTTAACCTCTCTTATAAACGTCGTTTCCACTCAATTCTGTAAAATTAAGTTATTATTATAGTGAATTTGATTATTGCTAAACCTTCCTAGAGCTGTGAAGTTAAAATTGGTTACAGATGGGTTCAGTAGTTTTCGGAGTTATAGATACTGCTATTTGGCCCAACCTTCTGGATCTATTCGTTCATAATAGACTCCTTCCTCTCTCATACCCTCTAGTTCCTTCCTTTCCATTTAATTCTCGATGATCCTTTGTGGTGACTGAAAAAAATATGGCCTCAGTGCCTTTTAATATAGAACTTTTCTTAAAGTGCTATCAATAAGTAGTTGCTTTGCAAGTCATTGATGTATTCTTCTTACGAGTTCGGGCATCTGCGGACCATGTCAAACAATTCATTCCTCGTTTTTCCCTTTCAGTATCTCCTCATTACCTCTGCCTGATGTTTTCTGCTTTCATCTGACCACTGTCTAAACAAACATTCATAGGCGTATAAGCTTTGTTTTGTAATGACGCGATTTAGCCTCAATACAGTGATTTTTTTTATTATATATATCCTTAGTTTTTTTGGAAGGCAAATTCCATTTTGTTGGCTCTTGCGAGATTTCCTGCTTTATCTAAACCATTATATTGAATTACTTCACCTAAATATTTAAACATATTTACCCTCCTAATGTTACCATACCATATTTCTTTTACATTTGTAAATATCTATAATTAAATTTTTAAAAATCATGTCTTAAGCTACTTCAGACTTAATTTTTTTTAAATATTAGTATAATTATTATGTATAGTAGATTAGGAGGTCAGCTATGTAAATATTACATTTAAGGTAAATTAACCATTACTCTAGTAATAGCCACTCGGATAGATAGTTATAATGAAGCAGCTTGGCTTTGAATCAGATTCTAACTTTTAGAAAATGCAGATGTTCCATTTAATGGAAATTCAGTTTCTTTAGTAACCACCTGTTGCTAATAGAAAATTACTACTTCTTCTGCCTTGGCGTTGTTAGTTCTGGTCTTTTACTCATTTCTTAAAGTTCTTATAGATAAACTGAATTAAGTAGGTCGTTAAAAGTTTTAATATTTTTAGTGATCATTAAGGTTTTTTAAAACCTTACAGAAGCATTTTACTATTAATTGGATGTCATAGACTGTCAAGTGCAAGTTAAGAAAAAAAGGTATTACCATCAATGACCCTTTTATTGGCCATGAATTAATAAGATGAAGAGATGGCTCGGGACCATTTAATGTAGAATTTCAATACGTTTACTTTTATCAAGAAGCTGTATCGAAAAGCGTCTTTTGGAATCTGGAAACCTGTTTCTGATGTTGAATTGTTGATATTTTAAACACCTATAACTTTTTTTAGGGTTCTGTAACGTTGTATCATTCCAATCCTTACTATCTATTGCTTGATTTCAATATCCTTCCTATTAGGTTCCAGAACTCTATCAAAAACCTTGGATTCACTTTCGCTCAATACAAATCCTGGAACCACTGTTCCAGAAAAAACCATCTCGATCGTTAAACAGATCTATAGATATTGTGATTCTTTTCTTTAAAGTATCCGTCATCTTCTGGTTTCCTCTTTTATTTTCCCTTGCTTCGATTAAGGGTGCTTAGTATATGGGGTACTCTCTGGTGTGCATAAGATGAGATTGAAGATACTGATGAACTGTTTCATTAGATTTATCTTCGGGATCCATAGGTCACACGTTATTCTTATTAGCTTGGGTGAGATTTTTGATGAACTCAGACGGCAATAGTTCCTCTGTTCTTTCCTCGTACAATCACTTAAAAACAAAAACGAAATGCATTGGATGGTTTAGTGGCTCTCCAAAGCTTAACTTCTTAAGTCCAAATAGGTCAAATCTCTGTTAAGTAAATGAGTTTTGTAATTGATTGGGAGCTTTGAACGCTTGTCTAATGAATGTTGGATTAGTCGAAAATGAGCAGTTTCTTGTCTTTTGAGTCTCGTATGAGGATTCCAAGTAAGGCGTTTTTCCAGATGTGAGTTCCAGGTTGCGGGTCCGTTCAACAGGGATTAATAGGATATTAAACGATACTGTCTGATCTACAGTCGTAGGTTTAAGGCTATTAGATGAGATTTGTTTGGATTTATTTTAATTCTTCACTGTCGACACATACTTTCATTAGATTTATCTTCGGTATCTTCAGGCGGTCACACGTTACTTGCCGATATTTTATGCATGGGTGGGTTTTTCCAAATTTCCGATGGCAATACTTTCCTATTCCAATCTCTCAAAACCCAAAATCCTTCCTATATTCTGACCTATTAACTCCACATCCTATATACACGGTTCCAACCTTTCAACCTGTATGCCCCCTCCCGTAGAGCTGGTTCCTTTGAAAAATCGATTATCATTCACGCTTTCCTATCCGCAAATCTTCCTTAATTTTGTGAATAGTTGAGTACATATTTAGATGTGTTTTAATTCGTCATGTATGATGGAATTTTTTCTTTCTATTTTTTCTGTCAATAATTTGTGCCGTTATTTCTGATGTATTGATTTGTAAATAATGCGACCAAACAATTTTACCAGTTATTGTGTATTATTCTTATTCTTTAGGGAAAGTGTGTTCCTGAATAAAGTTTATTTTTTATTTCATTTCAGTAATCTCAAACAGACCATTCTTCCTCTGTCAGACATTTCACTGTCATATCCTCTCTGACGTCCGCTATTATTTTTCTCTGATCTTCCTCGTTTCTTGTATAGAAAGTTCTACATTAAAGGAGCCAACGCGTTTCCTCAATTTTCATGACGCCGTGCCACATAAATCTTCTTTCGCTGATGTCATTCAGAATATTCAGCCTCTACTCTATTTCTGATTCCTCCATTGGGAATACTCTGCGGCCTGAATATGCCCCAGCATCTACAAGAACCCATCCCGAGCAACTATAATTTATTTTTTTCACCTTAAGAGTGATTAACCGAGAGGTAGGTCAGTTGGTAAGACCGGGTTCGTGTCCAACCGAAGGTAGAAAATTATTTTCTGTTATTTCGGCCATAGTTGGAGGTCCTTTATTACGTGTGGGTACCTTGAATTGGGGAGAAATACCTGGTGGCTGAGGTTGATTGCTGATAACAACACATTCTTGTACATCGCCGGTCAAGAAACAATACTTCCCAAGTTTTATCAATGAAGAAAAAGTGATTTTCCCTTTTGTAACCTTTTTTTCAATATCCCTTTGTACCAATTCCATCGATAGTTATCCTAAGATAGTTGAAAGCCTTATTTTGTGGATTTATATAACTTGTAAAATTTAAATTATATTTATTATTTTTCTAGGAATTTATTTAAAATTTACAAAATGAGTAAATCATTTTAAAAGCTATTATTCTTTATGAGTTTTTGTTGATATATTTTATTTATAAGAAGAAGCTATTGTTTTTACACAATTTATATTTTTTTGTTATTTCTTCTCTTCCTTTTTTTTTTTTTTTTTTTTTTTTTAAATTTAACTATTTTGTTATCTATTAATTATGTTTTTTACTTTAATTTATTATAATTTATTGTATCGCCAATTATTGTTTTGTTTTTTATTTTTTCCTTCTTTTTTTTATTTCTACATTTATTTTTGTTTTTTCAGCCGAGAAACAGGCCATAAATGCTATCTCCCTTGGAAAGTGCTGATAACTAGACTAGGATTTATAAGACTTCACTTTTTATTTTGGCTGTATATTAAGAGATTCTGTAAGTATTAACGTAATATTATTGGTGTTGGCAAAATCTGTAAGAGAGAAAAAAAAATTAAATTTCAGACTTAAAATAATGTAGACATTGTTGCGTCGAATCCCCTAGCTTATAACACCTGGCACCATGTTGGTTCACCTGCTATCCACTTTGAGATTTATGTTGATTTGATTTAAGCTTCACCAATCATGATTGCATGCACTTATAAATGTTCAGTTATAATGCAATGCCTAACTTGTTTCGTTGTCAATTATTTTGTAATTAGACACTTAATTATTTTAGACTAACTTTATGTCAGTTGGTATACGCATGATAGTTTAGAAGAATCAATAAAATTGGGAACTGATGAAGAATTCGCCAGTTCTATGTTATTTAGTTTATTCGAAATTTTATAGAAAATGTTAAGAGATTCTTCTGTTCTATTAAAAAATATCAGCTATTTGATACACAGGTCATTGATAATATAGTTTTCAAATAATCTATCTAATTCATAATAGGTTATATTTTTAGTAAAACAATATCGCGCGCTGTTCTAATGTTTATAAAACAGTCTCTCCCTTACCCGGCGTTACCAGTGCCGACACCGCGTTGGATAAAAAAAACGCCAGATAACAAGAATCATCAATTATAATTAGAAAAAAAAAACATATATTCATAATAAAAAAAAATGTTTTTATTACGTTTTTTTTTTTTTTTTTTGTTTAAGAAATATGACGTGTACGGTATGTACCCAGTAATACAAAATTGCGCATCACTTTCGTAGCGTAATTCATTTTCTTGAAAGCATTTTTAGTCCTTTCTTTTTAAACAATTATCAAATACATATATGTTATCAAATATTGTATGACTGTTTTATTAATTCAATAAGTATCACAAAACGATCTGTCATTTGTAATTACTCGTATATATACAAATTATACAACAGATAAACTAATAATTAAATATTACACAGCTCTGAAAGAAAAAGAAAAACTTCGCTCCCTTCAGATTTTGTTCCTGATTTTTATATTTTGATGTGTGCTTTATTCAAATCTGATACTAAAAAAAACTCTATTTCGCATTATTTTTTAGAAATTTAACGTTATTTTTGAAAAAACATGAAATAGCTAATTTTTTATTTTTATTAAATTTCATTTTTTATTTTATTTTATTGTTCACTCCTATGAACATATTTTGTGACTTTTATATTTACAAGTGTGCTAAATTCGAAGTAATGGTAAAAAAAAATTCTACCCAGCACCATTTTTTAGAGATTGAAGGTTGTTTAAAAAACATAAAACAAATGAAATAGCACTTTTTTTAAACATAAAGGGGGAGTATCTGTTAGTGTATAAAAAAAAATTGGGTGAAACTAGATCAAAAATGTAACTAAATGCCGCAGACGTCACTTTTCTATTCCAACCCGTAGCAGATATATGATAAATCAAAGACTTTTTTGAGGAAAGCACGTTTTTTTTTCATAAAAGCTATAATATCTCCGTTTTATTGAAACATTTTTTAAATTTTGACCACATTTTCGGATTTAACATTGAATTTTCTATAATAGCTGAGTACCTGTAACCTTGAATTTTACAAACTTGGTATCTAAAGAACAGCTTAATCTTCACCTTATTTGGGGAATTCACAATGTCGCATTTACTTCAACGCTCACCGTTTTTCAAAAATACTATCCACAAAACGTCAAATTTCAAAAAAACTTGCAAATTTAATCAGCTTTCGAATGATATGTTAAACGTAATGATTTTGTTTCAATTTCATGGAAAAATTTACTTTTGAAACCGAAAAAACGTGGTGTACTCATTTGGCATACATATCAGTTAGTTGTGTAAATAAAACATTATGACAATCCCTTAATGGAAATGTGCATTTTAAACATAATAAACTCTTCATTGGAATAAAAAGCAAAGAAAAAAATTATTGTTTGATAGAAAATAAAGGAAAACTGTCAATAAAGCGCCACCAGATCTTATGTTATTACATTTTTTTATTTATTACTATAATTTAGGATTTATTTTATTAGATTTTCAATGTAAGGTTTAAAACTCAATGATAATGAACATAAACCTTAATTTTTCCGTTAGCTTCTGAATGCTGATTGTACTGAAGAATACTACTTTTTGAGGTGAATTTTATGGGCAGTTGAGTCTATTTTTACAGGGGAAGGCATTTCTACCTATCCATATATATCGTTGGTTTATATTTGTATTGCTTTCGAATAATTTGGAGGAGCACCATGGTGTTGGAAAATCATATTTTGTCGATCTTTAGGTGTAATATCGTGATGAAGCTGTGGTAGGATATTTTGTAACAAATCTTTGTAATTTCATCATTCCTCAAAAAAGTCTTTGATTTATCGCATATCTGCAACGGGTTGAAATAGAAAAGTGAGGTTTCTGGCATTTAGTTTCATTTTTGATCTAGTTTCACCCAATTTTTTTTATACACTAAGAGATACTCACCCTGTATTTTTATAATTTTTTATTTGGGTGAAAAACTGTAATGTATAAAATAATAATATTTAATACTGAATATAATTAATCTGTATATATTTCCTTTTTGTACTCTACATCACGTTTCTCCTGTTGTAATGTCCAACAGTACTTGGTAAGAATCTTCTTACTGCATTTGCCGTTATACTTTTTTTACATTTGGGCTATCTTTTGAAGAAATCGTTCTCCGTGTTTATTTAACACTGCTCCCAGGTTGGAAAGGAAGAAATTCAATTGGAAATGAAAAAAAGGATTTTTGAGGGCATGTTGCAACCCATAGCCTTATATGATAAAAACAATTTTCAATAATGCCATTTATGCTACAAAGCTGAATACTCATGCTCTACATTTTTTTCAATTTTCTAATACATTATAAAAGTTTCTAAATCAAATAGGTTTTTTAATTTTTTGTTAAAGCTTTCAATGATAAAAAAAAAATTACTCGAAAAGCACACTTCAAACCATAATATAACATTTTTGTTGAAGGGAGTATTTTGATGCAGAACAGTGTTATTTTAATGTAGTAAATTTTATTTTATTTTTTATAGGTATTTTTTTATTTTATTTTTTTTTTAACTTTTGATATTTACTACTATATACATCATATATTTGAGGAAAATGATTGCATTGACTTACACAACATTTACTGAACTACTCACTAGTAACTGTAGCGTTATATGAGCATTTAATATAGCGAAAAATCAAAGAAAATTATTTACGAGTTTTTTTGTAAGAAAATCATTGAGAAAGCAAAGCATTCGTTTGTAGCCGTGAAGTGGGGCAACAGCGCATATCGGGCAGTCAGGCTTCGTCCAATATCTCCGATTGTTTGCGACGGCACTCGTATTTCTACTGAAGAGATGAAAATCCAAAACCAGAAAATTGGCGAGAAGTATTGATTCATCTTTAATTCAATCGTATAATCTTACTATTTTTTTCTTAATTATGGATTTATCCTAAATTGAGTTGTTTATCTTTTGTTCTTACATGTGTGTTATCAGTAAATATGAACTCTTCATTGCATCTCAAACCCTCTGATCGCATATCACATACCTTCAAGAAATTAAATTAAATAAAAAATAAACTTTTTTCTGGGACTTACTATCCCCTCTGAATAATAATAATGCTCTATTACTGGTACGTCTGTCTGGTCGTTTCACTTACAAATTAATTAATTCAGTGATTATGGCATGTATTGTCGACAGGAAAAAAACAAAACAAAAAAACAATCATAAATTAAAAGATACAATACTATTCCAAATATTTACTTAACTATAAATATATTTGTGATTAATTGTCTAAAAGGTGTAAAAAAAAAAAAAAAGAAAAAAAAATTGTAGGAAGTAAGGGAAGCAGAGAATTCCAGAAGGGGTAATAAAGGAATTCGTATTATTACAGCATGCTTTTCACTGGAAGCAGTTCTATGTGAGGGGGTATCGAGGTTAAAAGGATGGGACCCTGTGTTTAGGAGGTGGATAGAAGAACGCAGAGTTATTATCAAGGATATAGGAAGGTTTTTTCGTTTTTAGGGATTGGAATGGGAAAGTACCCAGAAAGTATTGCCGTTGGAAATTTGGAAAAACCATCCAAGTTCAGAATATCGGCAAGTTGCGTGTGACGCCTGGGGATCCCGATGATCCCAAACAAATCTCATCAAATAAGCTCCTATTTTCGCCTTAAACCAAATCCATTGACATGGCATTTATTAGACATATTTTGACTTACGGAGTTGAGCATTGATGCTCCACTAAACCATCCACTTCATCCAATTCATAATAGGAGTGTTTCGAACAGTAACTGTAAAGTTCTACTTTGATTTCGTATTAAAATGTTAATACAAAAGTAGAAAAAAAATATATAGAAATAACCAGAAAATAACCTAGATACTGTTAAACTCTCAAAGAATGTTTGGGAAATTAAAATAAATCCAAACAATTCTATAAAATAAACTTCAACCATCGTTGTAAACCTACGAATTCCTGTTTTTCTGTTATGCTTTGATATTCCATATAATCTGGTTGAACAGATTCACTCCTGGGTCTCCATATGGATAAATGCCTCACTTTAAATCTACATAAAAGACTAAAACTACAAGAAACTCTTCGACGTATTAGACTTCTTCAACATTTGCTAGACAAACGTTTAAAGCTTCCCTTTCATTACAAAAGACTCATTTACATGACAGTGATTAAACACACGGAGTTGAGCTTTGGGGCTCCACCAAACTACCCAATTAATCTAGTATACCATCGTACAATAGGAGTGTTTCGAACAGTAACTGGAATGTTCTAGTTTTGAATGGTAATACAAAAGTATGTTCTGTTTAACTCTCAAAGGGACTTGGAAAACAGTTTTCTTGTTATAGGCTTTACATATTGAGGTTTTTCAAATATGAAGGTGTGTTCTTCAAAATCAAACTATACCTGAAGGTTCAGTTGCGAAGGAAAGGTTCTATAAAGGGCATGATTTGCGATTTGAATCATGTAAAATCCGTTCTTAAGTTTTTAAAATACATACCAGACTTAAAAGACAAGAAACTGCTCATCGTTTCCGACTACTTCAGCATCTACTAGACAAGGGTCCAAAGGTCTCAACAAGATACAAAGACTTACATGACAATATTTAGACCCATTTGGACATACATAGTCGAGCTTTGGGGTTCCACTAAACCTTCCAATTCTTGCATCCAACCCTTTTATCGAGCACTACCTATGGGTAATTATTACTAAGTTTTCGATTTGTTATTGTAATAATTTCCCACTCTTTAACTAGATGTATATATTTAGTACAGTTGGGAAAAGAAATAAATAATTTTTAAAAAAATCGGTACTTTCTAGGTTAACTCCTAACGCATAATAACGGTTGCGCCTTAAATATTATGCCACTTTACTCAACCCCGAACCCACACATTGCTGTTTATTTTATTATTTGTGATGTATTTATTTCTTAACTTGTGCATTAATAACGGTCTAGAAACAAACTGCCAGACCAGAGCTCCAGTTTCCTATGAACTAGTGAAGGTCATAAGACGGTGTTTGAATAAACAAGTCGTAGAAAGCTCATCTCCCAAACAAGACCATTGCCTCGTTAAATATTTCATTTAAACTTTTACTCGAATCGTAATTCTAAAACTATTTTTGTAAATACAACTTATTTTAACAATTCATCTCGACTTATTAAAAAAAAATCTATGAATTGAACGTTACTAATTGTTTTCGAATCTTAATGATTCGTACCGATTTCCGTTTCTTAGTGTACACTCGATTTGTAAACCTATGAGTTACAGTTATAATTTGACTGAGAGAAAGAATTTTGCGAATAAAATGATTTGCGTAATATTTAAAAAAAAAAATATGTCATTGAGTAGTCAAATACTAAAATGCTCCTCGAAATCAGTTCAGAAAATTCTATAACTCGTTTTTCGGTAAATTTATTTTACGGTTATCTGAGAATAAGTTTGTGTTACAAATGATATTATTATATTGTTGGTATAGGGGTTGAAATAAAATAAATATATTTATAAATGTTATGTATATTTTACTAATTCTCCTTAATTTAAAAATGCTTAGAGATGACTCCTAAACTCTTACTTTTTTTTTTTCTAAGTCTTGGTTTTCACACTCTTCTGTTTTTATGTAAATTTCATCGAGTACCTTAAAACGTTATTTGGCACGATGTTATTCTTGATGTTCTCTTCGGTGTTTTTCCATCTTAAGAATCAATTATCTTTTATTATTATTTGTACTATTATAACATGAAGCCTACTTAAACATAGTGGTTTATTTATTAGCATAGGCCGAATCTAGTTTTGTATTTGCAGTCTGTACATTTTTGGGGATCAAAATGTATTTTTTTTTTTTTTTTTTTATACTTAAAGTCTAATAATTTTTTGGCAGCCAAGACCCTTCTCTAATGCTTTGCGTACTTCTTGCCCAAATTTACTTGTGATTGTTTGTTTGTTGAGACCAAATTCTTATGCTGTCTCTCTAGGGCTGGAAGGGAGGGTTATCCTACAAGTTAGTAACCTAGTTGGAAGGCTAATTAATTTGGTAGGTCCACAACTAACTAAATATCGAACCTTCAACCATTTGTACTGGGCCCGTTGTCCCTTGACCTCAAGGTCATCGTCCCTCTGAGGATATTAATCCAAATCTCTATTTCAAGAAATTTTAATACGTGAAACTCTGACCATATATATTCATTTTCCTGATAAAAATATAAATGAAATAATATATTCCTGATGTATTTCGCTTTTGTACAACCTGCCATTATGTAATACTTAAAAATATGGAGCTCTGACTAAGGCATACTTATCATATATCTAAACCACCTCCAACTCTTCTGTTCGAGTAATTTTATATTCATAGCTAACGGAGCCTTCGGTTTTCGAAACCTACTCACATTTAGTTTGTCAAGTCACCCATCATAAAAGAGTGTACTACTGTTCGCTCTCTTGTTTCGAGTTTTTAAGGGAACGTGAGACGTGTTCGTGGATAATTTACGAGGCTACAACGGTTTTGATCTCATTTGAGCCAGTCATCAGTTCAGGCACTAATGAAAACACAAGCCATAAATATCACTGTCTTTTCACTCTTGTTACACAAGGCTACCCCAAATCTTGCAAGCTCAAATCCTAATGAAGTTGGAATGCCCAGTGGATAGTTTCGAATAATTATATCCTTTGACCCGCATACCTTGGCTGCTGCTGTTTCTCATTCCATTGCGAACAGCGAATACCTAATTGAAGTATGCCTAAAAGGCTTGAAGTTAATCAAGAAATAACATAGATCATTGTTGCGGTGCATTTAATTCGTTTCTCATTTTAAAAAAAAAGTATTTATTGAAATTTACAACCGTATATACAATATAAAGTATAATACATTAAGTAAATGTGATGACATAGATAAAAATGACACGTCACTTGTTTTTAAAGCACCTACCCATTGGTAGCACTTATTAAAGTTCTTTATTATGAAGTTTTATATTAGAAGGTCCCGAGGGCATCTTCTTTTCAGGCGCCTCGGAGGGTTATCTGGAATGGAATGAGAAGCAAGTTGTGACACTAATGGATTTGTAAGGTTGTGGAGTTTTCTATGAAAGGATTGATATCTGGTTTGAGTTAAGTCAGAAACGTAAGGTATATTAAGGTCTTTGTGGATAAGTTTGTTTTTGACGAAGTAAGGAGCGTTTAGGATTCTTCTTTTTGGATTGTAAGGATTGGATACGAGATGAATTGGATGGTTTAGTGGAGCCCCAAAGCTCAACTCCGTATGTCCAAATTGGTCTAATTATTGTTATGTAGATGAGTCTTTTGTAATTAATTGAAAGGTTGGAGCTCTGTTTTTCATTTGAATTTAAAATGCACGAGTGTTGTCTTTTTTATTATTTTACAAGTTTAACCATATTTATGTTTATTTATATTTCTATGAGCCATTGTCACCCTCCCTCTCACCGCTGTCTCTCGTCCTACTGTCATCCGACGGATGGAAAATGTATTTCTTTTCTTGAAGACCTAGGCCTGTTGTATTATTTTGGCTGGCTTAAGGTGTCGGCTCCCGGAAACCCATTACACCCACAAAGCCTTTTTCCTATCCGTTATACTTCCATTCCCTAAATCTAAATATACATACATACCTGCAAGCTTCTTCACAATATATTTCCGTAAAATAAACCTAAGGATCACTATCTATTTTTAACTCTTTGTTTCACTAGATGGACTGGAAACGGTTTAGCTAAGGTATTGTGAAACCGATTTTATTTGTAAGTAGGTCTGTATTGAAAATATCCCATAAAATTAAACACATATGCAACTGTTTATTGATAAATTTGTAACTATCCTATGTTTTTACGCACAGACATAATCTATATATTAATATGCATTGCCTGCATTTTAAGTATTAGTTAATTACTCGCCAATTCAGGAATCATCAGGGCTGAATAACCAACAGTTGTAATATTCCGCTCAATCACTAATAACTTAGTTGATTAGTTAGTGAGAGGGTGAATCTTCCAATTTCAGGAACATTTAAGTTCAGAAAGTCATGAATGATGCATTCATTATTAAAAAACAGACATCTAGTCCACTGTTTTCATGGTTTGAATTAGAATAACTAACTTATTTCTGAAGTGCTGAATATTAACTTCTGCTAGTTTGATTTCAAACGTTTCACTGTTCCATCGATTATCCATTTGATGATATTTTGAGAATCGCGTTAACTATGTACTTCTAAAAAGAAATCTTAGAGACTTAAAAAGAAAAGTTAAAATAAAATGTTCCTCTAAAAACTATGTTGGGTATTGGTTAAAGACGTATTGTTTTAAGTTTAGTGCTTATTTGTGCAATGTGTTTGCGTGGTGGGTGTCCAAGCGTTATAACAATTTTTTTTCCTAAAATCCGTTAAACGATCGAGAATATAAGTTTACAGGGGGTAAGTAAGCCTCTGCAGGGTCTAAAACCAAGAATCGATCCACAACTGATAAAACAGGATATATGAGTACATTTTCTGCCGCAGATGAGTTCGACCTCGGACTATTGGAAGTACAGTATCTTATCCTATAACATGTAAAGAAGTACCATCTAGTAGCACTTCAATAGTTCTAGATTAGAAGGTCCTATTCTTTTGAGACACCTCGGAGAGTTTTCGGTAATAAATGGGAAGGAAGTTGAGAGACTAGTGGATTTGAATGGTTATGGAGTTTACTATGAAAGGATCTGGTTTGGACCAAAACATCATATGGAACATTAAGATCTTTATAGAGATATGTTTGTGAGAGGAAGGAGTATTAAGGATTTTGGATTGTAAGGATTGGATACGAAAAGAATTGGGAGGTTTAGAGGAATCCCAAAGCTCAACTCCACATGTCCTAATCGCTCTCATTGCTTTTATGGAAGAAAGTCTTTTGTAATTTATTGGGTGCTTTGAACGCTTCTCTAGTAAATGTTGGAAAAGTCGGAAGTGACAAGCAGTTTCTTGTCTTTTAAGTGCATGTGCAATATAACTTTATTTTATTTTTTTAATATTAATTTATTGAAATTTACAACTGTACAAAGCATATACATCAAGTAAATGTATTGAAAACGATAATAATAACGTTAAAACTTCAAAAGAACTACTCATCAGTAGCACTTTATTTAAAATTCTACGCTAGAAGGTCTCAAGGCCATCTTCGTTTCAGACGCCTCGGAGGATTATCAGGAATGGAGTGGGAAGCAAGTTGAGAAACTAACGGATTTGAGTGATTATGGAGCTTACTATGAAGGGATAGGTTTCTGGTGTGGGCTAACTCAGCGACATATGGAACATTATGATCTTTGTGGATTAGTTTATTGGACACAAAGTAAGGAGCATTGAGGATTTTACGAAGGATTTTGGATTGTAAGGATTGAATATGAGATGAATTGGATGGTTTAGGGGAGCCCCAAAGCTCAACTCCGTGCGTCCAAATAGGTCTAATCACAGTCATGTATATGAGTCTTTTGTAATTAATTGGGAGCTTTGAACGTTTGTCTAGTAAATGTTGAAGTAGTCTGTAACGACGGGCAGTTTCTTGTCGTTTTAGTCTTGCTATACATATAACATTAAAATAAAAATAAAAGCTACGAAATTTTAAATTAATATGATTTGTTACCTATTTTCATTAGATAGGGTATATTTCTCTAGAATTTATTCATACCCCATGGATTAAAAGGCTAAATAACCCAAGGTGGGGATACAAACCTTATTAGTTTAAAATTTCTTGGTAATGTTCTTAAATATACTTTATTCTATTTAATTAATATTATCAATAAAATTAATACTTTTTGTTAGCGCTTGTTAAAGTATATGGGGACGTTAACACCTAAAAATAAAGAAAATCAAAATGATTAGTTAAACCTTTTTAATTTGAGAAAATTTAAAAAATAAATTGGGTGTATTATCTCGCCTGTCGGTATATATATATTCTCTTTGTGGTATAAATATTTAGAATTTGAGGTTTATGTAAAGTAAAACAAAAGACATCTGCCAAAACCATAAAGGCAGCTTGGTAAAATCTTGTTCCTCTTTCAATGTCGTAAGAACGAAAGGTTCATGTAAGAGAAATCCGTTGACGTGGGAATTTTTCTCTCTTTTTGACAGGTCTTTGACTTCAAAAACAGGCAACTTCCTCTTGTTCGCGGAGGGTTAAGCTTAAAGGGTACCACCCGAAGCTAAGTATTTTTAAAGTTTATATTTCCGCCTATAATGTGGTTTCTCAGTTTTCTTGAGTGCCTGGTAAGTTACTTTTAATGGTTTCTGGCAAAGATTGTTCGGCTTTTAAGTGTTGGCATTTATTTTTAGTCCTTTAAGGCGATTGTAATGGTTTATAAGTTTACTTAATTTCAAGCTGTGATAATATGAAAACAATCGTTAAAAATTGTTGAAAATAATTATGGCATAGTTCTAATGAAATCGCCGTTAAACCTCTTTTTACGATGAATCGACAAAAAGCACTCACAGTTCTCCCTTAGTTTTATTCAATGTATGGTTTTGTCTTTATCGTTCGGTTATTTTTAATAAAGTTTATACAATAGTACATATACATCTACTAAATATGTGTAAAAATGAAAACAGTAACATGACAATAACTTGTGAAGCGAACACCAATAGGTGGCAGTTAAATACATGTTCTATAGTAGAAGGTCTCGATGCCATCTTCTTTTCAGACTAGGGTTATCTGGAGTAGAATAGGAAGAAATTTGAGTAACTAGTGAATTTGAGTTATTATAGAGTTTACTATGAAAGGATGTGTATCTGGTTTGGGCATAATCAGAAACATTTGTAGCATTAAGATCTTTATGCATAAGTTTTTTTGCGACAAAGTAAGGAAAATTGAGAATTTTTCGAAGGATTTTGGATTGTAAGGATAAAGTGTAAAGGTTTAGCTGTAAATTTCTTTATCGGAAGGTTTAGCTGTAAATTACGAAAACGACGGGCAGTTTTTTGTACTTTTAGCTTTTTGTATGAGGGTACAACTGTTATTAGTCGAGAAACCTAACAGTTATTTGGCAAGAACATAATATTTTTCCAATTGATTTTTATTTAGTTTCAATGAAAAACATGTAAAAAAAAAAACCTTGAATTTCCCAAAGAATGTTGAATTTTTTTCAATATTTTCTGTCAAATCAACTATTATGTTATATTTGTGGAATTTGTCGCATTGGTTACTTAGTAATTGATAGTCAAAATTATGTCAATTGTGTTTAAATATAACTTATTTGTTGTCAATTCGGCACGAACCATATACCTACCTTACCTTTCGTTATGAACAACATGCCCTCCCAAATCCATTTCACTCTCAACTTGCTTCTTATTCTATTCCTAATAATCCTCCGAAGTAGGCGAAAAGAAGATGGTCTAGGAACCTTCTAAAAGAATTTGGTTTTTGACCAAGAGAATCTGATGTCTTTTTTAAATTTAAGTTTTATGAATTATGCTTTTGCTGCATTTTAGCTACTCGCTAGGAAATTTTAATATTTTTTTAAATTATTGTAATAGGTTCCACCTGAGTTATCTGTGTCTCTTTTATTTTTTTATATTTACTTAATGAGTGTAAAGACATTATAACACTTAGGAAGTAGGTAATTGTAATAGTTTTGACTTTTTAATAATTAGAAAATTAATCTTTATTAATATAACATTTCCTCATTTAGATAGTTGCCACGGCCTATGGTCGTAAATGCGGTGGAGTTTAAAATTTTCACGACATGAAGCAAATAACTTGTTTTGTATTTGTTACCAGAAGAGCTGGAAGTCGTTAAGTTCATCTGCTGTCAACACTCTCGCTACAGATGTTCCTACCACAAATGGTCGTTTTCAAATCCAGACCATTCTTTATTTTTGTTCATTTATTTGTTATTATTAAATAAGTACAATAATTTATATGAACTTAAAAAACATCACTACCTTTTTTTCGCCGAATGAATGAAACCTGTTTCACCGCTAAGTTACTATAAACGATAGGATCGTAACTTTATTGTTTTTTTAAAATTTATTATTATTATATATATATATATATATATATATATATATTTCTTGTATGTTACTATTAGATATTATTACGGTTCTTGAGGTTCAGTCAATAAATAAAAACAACTATTTTGGCGAGTTTTCGAGACTTTATTGTTCTCATAATTATGCCCTACAGTGAAAAAACAGGTTACAATAAAATTATATAAGTTATACAAGTTATTTCAAAACATAAAGTTAGCTACAATATAAATATATAAGTACATGTGTTAGAATAATTAACTAAATTTAATTACAAAATATGGAGGAATAGGAAACTATTCACAATGTTTATGGTGGATATGCTATTGGTATCTACATCTCCGGATACTACATCCTTTTCACAATCAGATTTTTACCATATATTTTAATAAAATATTAATTACAGTGACTACATATTTTTAATTTAAGATTCATATTCGTGAAATTTGAAATTGATACAATTGAAAATTACTTTTCCCTGACGAAATAAAAATACCGAATTCTAAAACTTTTTGTTTTTTATTTATCTGTTTCTTGAAAGTTACTCCTGTTTAAAAAAAAATATATATATATATAGTAAATGTGATAATAACGTTTATAGTAACATGACAATTGCTTATGAAGAAACTACCCACAATGAACTAACTACAGTTCTATATGAAAAGTTCTTTCTTATTAGAATGGTTATGGAGTTTACTATGAAAGGATTTTGGCTAAATCAGCAACAAATGGAACATTAAGTTCTTTATGGATTAGTTTATTTGTGACAAAGTAAGGGTGATTAAGGATTTTTCGAAGGGTTTTGAATTACATGGATTGGATACGAAGCGAATGGAGCCACAGATCTGAATTACGTATTTCCAAAGTCTAATTACAGTCATGTAAATGTGTCTTATATAATTAATCATCATCTTAGACCGTTTGTCTTGTAAATTTTGAAGAAGTCGAAAATGACACACGACTTTTTGCCGTTTTAGTCTTGTATGTGGATTCCATGTTAAACGTTTCTCCAATTTGAGTCCTAAGTATCCTAAGTGTTCAACAAGGACCAGTGGAGTATCTAATTATTTGCATTTGAATTACATCCGTTTCATTTCTTATTCGATCTTAACAATCTAAAATCCTCATTTCTCCTTCCTTCGTCATAAATAAACTTATTCATAAACAAAAGTATAAATAAAATAAAAATTATACTCCAACTCAAAAGTAAGTCCCGTTCAATTCTCGACTACCCTCGAAAAGAGCATGGGGCTTAAGCCCTTAAGTCCCTAAGGACTTTCTAATACAGTACTTTTACTGAAGTGCCGCTTACGAGTAGCTACTTCACAAGCCATTGATAATTTATTTATTTTTTTTTTTGTAATTTTCAGTTTTAAATTTCAATAAATTGATAATAAAAAATGTGTTCTTATATTTCACATATTTCTTTTTTAAAAAACTTCAATAATGACTAGTATATTTTATTTTTATTTTAAAAATTAAATATTTTTAAAATTTGAATTTTTCCTATTCCCTTATAATATTAAATTTGATCATTGTTGTGAAGCCAACCCAATTTACCAATTTTGACTGACATTCTCTTTGTTTGGGTTGTATCAAAATTGTGTATAAAAAGAAGACAAAGAAAAAGATTCCTAATCAATTTTTTGAATAAATTTTATTATAGAACGGTTTGAAATGCACAAATTTATAAGAAAAAATATATATAAACCAATATATTCCTAACAATTATAAGTTGATTGTTGGAATCACAATAAAAATAATTATTAATATTTCATAAGTTAATTTGTTCAATTTCAGGATTCGCTATTTCTCTTTTGATCCTGATATTCTTCCACGCTCTGCAGTTTTGCCTACCTGCGCCTTAGTTAAGTGTTGGATATTTTTAAACCAGAGTTGACTGACTACCAGTATTCTGTTACGTTTTAAACTATCGGTCAAATGAATTTAAAATTATATTCAGATAATAATTTAGACGATTTAAAATTTATTCGAATGTATTTGCAATCAGAAAAATTGTAGCGTTTCAATAAAGAAATACTAATTTTTCAGCTTTCTGATTCCGAAGTTGAAATTGTGATTTTCAACTCACACGTAAATTGAGAAATAAACTCCCTGTTTTTTCCCCTGCCTACCAAAAGCTACCTGTTTACTGATACTATATCGAAATACCAATAGTTTTACAACTATATACAATATGTCATATACCTCTTAATCTGTAATTATTTTCACATTGTCTCTTCTATGTCCTAGTTACAAGCCATTTTACTGAGCAATTTACATTACTTGTTTATTTGTTGGTCTTATTATGATCTACTAAAGATTGCTCAGTAAAATGGCTGGCAACATGGACGTAGAATAGGCAATGTGAAAATAATTACAGATTAAGAGTTTAATGCTATATTGTATATATTTGTAAAACTATTGGTATAATGATATTGATTAATGTATTTTAAAAAAAATTTAGAAATCGGATGATGGAACATTGTTTTCCGAAACATGTAGCTACAAATGTTAAATATAGTTATGCCAAATTAAGATTTAAAAAATTAAAAGTTTCTTTTGCAATCTTCTAAGTGCCAATAAGCTTTGGGGCGTATCTAGTCTAGACTTCCAAACATCTCTATTTCCAACTCTATTAGTGTTTTAACTTCGGTATTTGACTTTTCCTTTTGATTTTGAAGGATGTTACTACTTATAATTTGAAACACTTACAGTTTTAGTGATCGTCATTTTCATACTCCGCATTCCTACTCTTTGCCTTTTTTCCTTTTCTGTTTACGTATTTATCTAAATATATTTATTTAATGTTATATATATATATAACATTAAATAAATATATTTAGATAAATACGTAAACATATATATATATATATATATATATATATATATATATATATATATATAAAATATATATAAGTTACTTACGGCCAAAGGAAAAAGGTAACAAGAACAACACGTAATAACGCTTACTATATAACTGATTTATTCCTCTTAGTAATTCTCTTTATATACACTTTGGTTTGTTTACACTGAAGCTTTAGGTATTAACAGTGATATTGTCTTACTCCAGACATTAACTCCCCCCTGCCAGTTTACGACATTCCTCGTAAACTTTGAACCCCTACATAAAGATATATATACAGTAATTATAATGAATGATACAAAATAAAACAAAAAATACATGATACTTCACAAAAATAATGACATAAGAAACTTACAAGCTATATACATGGACTTAAACTAGAGAAAAAAAAAAATATAAACAAAAACATCTGATGCTCGAAAGTGAGGACACTCCAGACCAAATCAGGGACTTTCGGGGATTTTAAGTTGCTCGATATGCACTGTTCTCCGCTTAATGGGTTCTTTTAAGCTCTCAATAGTGACTACGTTATGTTCTCTGATAACTACTACTTTGAACGGTCCCTCATATCTCCGCAGCTCCTTATTTCTATTAGATGATAACTTCCTATAAACGATGGTCCCAATTTTAAGGTCCCCCATACCCTCCTTGACTTTTAAATTTTTCCGGGCTACCCTCCTTTGTTTCTTCTTTTCGATTTTTCTCCGAACATCCACCCACAATTTTCCCAATTGTAAATGGTTATTCACTATTGCCCCTGTGACATCCCCTTCCACCGATGTGTCTTCCCAATTCCGACGACGTCCCCGAAGCCCAAAGAGGATTTCGAATGGTGAGAAGCCCGTGGTAGAATGTATTGAGTGGTTGTAGGCCGCAACCGCCTTTGTCATAGCCGTTCTCGGCTCCAGTCCCTTCTCCACCTGATAGACCCTTAAATGATCGCTTAACGTGCTATGGAGCCTCTCAATCCCACCTCTGCTCTTGGCATGACCCGGGGTGTTGAGGTGCCAGGTTACGCCTAATGTCTTCATTTCCGCTCGTACATCCGCGTTATCAAACTCTCTACCACTATCTGATGAAATCCGATCCGGCACGCCATAAAAGTGGAACCACATCCTTAGTGCCCCTAGTACTGCCTCCGATGACCTCTCTTGAATCTGGTATGCCATCGCAATTTTGCTGAAGAGATCTATCATGGTTACCCACTTATAACCTCTCCAGGTGAAGGTGTCAATTTGTAGATCACTAAGTGGTGACTCTGCTGTTGGCGTTTCCTCCTGCTTCCCTTTCGGCGGGTGCCTATGATATTTAGTGGTCAGGCATACTTCGCAGCCTCCTATTACCGCCTCTATGGTCCTTCTCATGCCTTTCCAGAAGTACCGTCGCCGTATCGCCTGTAGAGTTTCTTGCATTCCTCGATGATTAGTCTTACCCTGATGGTAAGCTAAAGTCACCTCTTTTTGACGCTCCTCGTCCCTCAGGGTCTCAACCATCAAAGTACAACGAATAAACGTTCTATCTATTCCCAGCCGTTCTGAACGCCACAGTCTCTTAATCTTTTCCCAGATCGTAGCGTTCCCCACGTACAAATGATGTACTTTTCCGGGTTTGGACGATTCTTTGAGTACTTTATAGATTTGATCTTCTGTAGCCCCGGGTTGCGACCAAATTGTGGTGATATGGCATCCGCCATAGCTGGTAAATTCCGCTTTCATTAGGCCTGAGGTTCTGGTTTTCCAAATTATCTGCCGACGCTTATCGTTGATAATTTCCTCTACTTCATCCATCTCCGACCCTCTTTCTTCAACCCTTACTTCGCCTTCTGATGATTGCCTTCCCGACGCTTCTAGGGGTTCCTCTTCATCCGGTGTCCACTCACTCAGAAATTGCCTCACATCTCTTGACGTATGGCCTCTGTCTTCTTCGATTGCATTAACCATAAGCGCACGCGATAGCCAGTCAGCTACAACGTTTTCTTTGCCCGGTTTGTACTTTATGACCATATTATATTGGCTTAAGAACTCTTTCCATCGAGTAATTCTCGCCGAGGACTCCTTCAGTTTTCCTACCCATTGTAGCGGCCTATGATTAGTATGTACCCGAAAGGTTTTACCAAAAAACGTACGGTCTAAAGTGATCGATGGCCCACACGATCCCGAGAAATTCTCTCTCTAATGCGCTATATCGGGTTTCTGCGTCCGTGAGCGTTCGGCTGGCATAAGCTACCGGACGATCTCCCTTTTCCCCGTCTTGAGATAGCACTGCCCCCAATGCATATTCACTGGCATCGGTTGTGATAGTGAATTGCATCGTGAAGTCCGGGAACGCTAAGACCGGCTCTTCCTGAAGCCGTTTCATGCATTTCTGGATGTTATCCTCCATTTCCGGCGTCACTACCACCTTCTTCCCTTTCTTTAGAAGGTTGTTTAGGGGTACTAGGTACTCCGCCATTTCTGGTACGAATCTCCGATAGTAATTTAGCGCCCCCAGTAGTCTTCTAACCCCTTGCACATCTCTGGGGACCGACATTCTTTGAAGTGCTTCTACCTTGTTACTATCTGGTTTGACCCCTTCTTTTGATATTATGTGCCCTAAAAAATTTATTCGCTCCTGCCCTAGGATTGGTTTTTCTTCTGATAGTTTTAACCCGAATTCTCTAATTCTGTCAAAGACCTTGCGCAAGTGTTCCACGTGCTGGGCTTCCGTTTTACTGAATACCAACAGATCATCCATGTACACTTGGCACATTGATTCATCTATACCCCTTAGGAACTCATCCATCAGCCTCTGAAAGGTTATGGGAGCGTTTTTCAGTCCGAACGGCATCCGAGTGAATTCATAATGCCCCCTCTCAAATGTGAATGCTGTATTGTGCTGGTCTCGAGGGTGCATCTTTATTTGATGATATCCAGCTTTCAAATCCAGTGTGCTGAATATTGTCGTCCCACTCAGCCTATCTATAATATCATCAAACCTGGGGATCGGGTACTTTTCATCCACGGTGTTGTCATTCAATTTTCTGTAGTCGACCACGACTCTATACTTTTCTTTATTCTCACCGGGTGCGCATTTCTTTTTCACGGCCCATAAGGGGCTATTATAGGGCGACGTGCTGTCCACTATAATCCCCTGTTTCTTAAGGCTATCCAACTCTTCTCTGATGTGCTGTCTCAGGCCTGAGGATACCTGTCTTTCACATAAGTAACCCTTTCTTGTTTTAATAAAATTTCGTGGACCGTTCTACCCGTTATTCCGAGTGTCTCGCCCTCCTTGAAGAATATATCTTCATATTCCCCTTTTAAGGCGTATCTCCAGTCCTCTACTCGCCCGATTGCTCCAACCCTTGTTTTCCCGTCTTTCGGAAGTTCCCACCATCTATACTTCTTCCCCCCTATACGAATGTTCCACCTCCCGTTATTACATTTGATTGATGCTCCGGTCCTACTTAAAAGATCGCACCCGATAATCGCTTGGTATTCCCTCGGCATCTCTTCCACCACATGAACCTTTAAATTATCCCTCCCCTTGACCCACCTTTTAAGTTCCATCAATGCTTCCCCCTCTACTCTACATGGGCCCCCTAGTGTTATCAATTTACAGTTACATCCCTTGATCTGGAATGCCCTCTTCCCGTACCACTTCTCTAACGCCCCTTTACACAGAATAGTATTAGAACTCCCCGTATCTACTAGACACTTCCCCCCCCCCCCCCCAACTCTAATTAAAGGCAAACCGCCATCTCCTTCCTTCACATTATTACTCACCAATATGCGGTTGCCTCTCTGCTGACCTCCTCAGCTGCTGTCCCGTGATCCTCCCTCCTCTGCTGGCCGTTGCTAGTGTTCCTTCTGGTAATGGTGGCATAGCTTGGTTCTCCATTGGAAACTTTTTCTTAAAGCGTACTAATGCCTATAAGATTAACTTTTTGAAAAAAAAATGGTCCTCCGCGCTCGCTCCCGGGTTTCGGCACCAGTTACGTACGGCCGGTTCAGAAAATAAAAAAAAAGGAAAAAGGTAACAAGAACAACACGTAATAACGCTTACTATATAACTGATTTATTCCTCTTAGTAATTCTCTTTATATACACTTTGGTTTGTTTACACTGAAGCTTTAGGTATTAACAGTGATATTGTCTTACTCCAGACATTAACTTATATATATATATATTATAAAAGATCTAAGATTGCCAACTTTTGCCTAAGAGAAGGAATTTATATATTGAAGGGGATTGATAAAATAAGCCCTTCGTCACAAGATAGGAAACTGTTTTTAAACTCTAGGAACACCCAAAAAACTTGTTGAATCGATCTAAGCCAAGGATACTTCATGAGATAATTAAAATATTATATTTTAAGTGTTAATTTAATGAATAGTCCTTTATAAAAATGAAAGTCCATTAAACTGTTATTTATTAATTGTTTCCAATATAATATATATAAATTAAAATTTATTGTTATCTGACATAAAATAAGTTTTATGTAGGTGTATATTCCCCTAAAATTAAAAAAAAAAAAATAGGCATGGGAACTGAAACTATTGTAAACCAAGGTGTATAAATTTGATTGCCACTAACTGTAGATGACATATTTGATTCCCTTGTTCTTTTACATTCGTAACTTCTTGATTCCTTTTTTCTCCTTTCTTTTAAGTAGGGACGTTTGGGGGCGCCCTAAATTAAATGAAATCATTCTGGAAATGTATGGCTTCTTAGGTTGAAGTTTACAATAGAAACTCGCTAACACGACTCTCAGTAAAACTGCCTCGAAACACGTGCAAATTTATGTTTATTTATTTTTATTGCCACCTTTACTTAATTAATTAATAGTTAAATGTTCTCAATCTCTTTACGGAATATTCTCAATTGAAATCGCTGCTCTTGCCCGCTATAGAACTTTTTTTAGCAATACGTTTAGGCAATTGCCTGGTTTTTAGCCTACACAACATTCATATCTAAAAAACCTTGACAAAAAAAGTCTCTTATTAAGAAAAACGTTTCCAAGTCCCGTAGAGAATTCAACAGTATCAAGGTTCAATTGTCTTTTTTTCTGGTCATTTCTACATCTGTTTTAAAATTTTGTATAACTATTTTATTTAGAAATAGAAGTAGAACATTCCAGTTATTGTTCGAAACACGTCTTACACTTTTTTCATTTCACCATCTTGGGACGCAAACTTAATCGAGACGCCAAATAAGATAGGGAAATGCATTAGAAAAAATAGCGTAGAGCAATTGACGTAAATATATTTAATACAAAAATAATACTCATTATGTGTGTAATTATAATATAGTTATGTAAAACAAAAGAATTTCTTGCTTGAAAAAAAAAAATCACTAATTTTCTTTTGTGGTAGTCCTAACATTCTATCTTCCATGATCTCTCCATTGTCTGAAAACTTATCAAACGGTTGCATCAGTTCTGTCATCCAGATATTGACGTGCCTTCTCTTACCTAGCAAAACCTTCTTCAACAGAATTTTTTAATTAAGATTCGTTTCCTGATTGACCGCCCTTCCTATCCTCCATTCTCCCCTCCCTTTAGTAAGGTCGGGGAAACATATGCCAGTAAATTGGGAGATTAGCTCCCATGATATTTGCTGAAAGTATCAGGAACACTGAGTATACATTTCCTAGTAATTGGCATGCGAGCAGCTCGCATGGAGACCAGCTGTGCCAGCTCCTGGTATGCGAAGAAACAAGCGCGGATACACATGCCAGTGCCTTATTGCTAGTATTCTGGTTTGGAGAGTGAAACACTGTGTGTTTAGCTATAAAACTGTTTTAATCCCTATTTGTAACTAATACCTATTTTTAATTACAGGTGTATGTTTACTTTGTTTTTGTTTTTTAACCCTAACAGTAAAACCTGTAAATGGACGGAGTGCGTACCTCTGTTCAGGTATAATCTCTGTTTTCAAATGTGTCATTTCTTTAAACCACATTAAATCAGGTTTAAAATCACTCGTTCATTAAATCATTAAATCACTCGTCCCCGATCTTGTAACTTTTGAATTTTTGTTAACCTTATTCAGTTATGGTATGTAGATCTTGATTTCTTCATTTTATTTTTTATCTTCTTTATAATCAGATAACACTCATTCATTCATCATTTCAGTAGCGTGGGACTCTCCACGCATGCGCACTTATTCACTACCACATTAACTGGCCCGCAAAATCAAAATTTGTAAAACATTTAATGTTGTGCGATCTGATCTACTGGCATGCCAGTTATCTTACACACATGCCAGTTAACGGATAGTAGATGGCACGTGATAGTTACTAGCATGCAATTGTGCGAGTTACTGGCGTGTTTATCCCCGGTCTAAAGCTCGTACAGTTTTGTTTGACAGTCGATTTTTTCGTGAAAAAGATAATAATGCATAGTAAAATTAAATAAAAACGATTAAAGGCTCGGTTAATGGGACTCGGATAATCGAGTCCTTAGTGTATTTTTCTTCCCTTTTTTGTATTCTTTACCTAATCTTCGTAACAGATTAATTTAAACGAAAATTTTTGCAAGTTTAAATTCATTTAGGTATAATACTCAATTTATATAAGATATATTAGATAGTTAATGCATTTAACGTTATTTAAAACACGTGTCAAAAATTAAATAATAAAAAAAGAGGGGCGGCGTTATATAAGCCTCAATCCGACCCCCTTTCCTTGGACCCCCCCCCCCCATACCTGGATCCTTATCCACGTGTTAGCTTTTAAACCGAATTTAAATAAAATTAATTTAATGAGTATATCGCTCTTCGTTCTTTGCTTATGCGATACACGTGTCGTACTTAACGCATGAGAATATTATTGTAACAATAAATTGTATTATTAGTCATTAAAAATTTAAAAAAACATGACTTTTTACTATTTTAATTTTATGTTAATTCTAAACATGATGTTTTAATAAAAACCTAGTTCACATACAATGTTAATATAGTTTGAAATTAATATTAAATGTTTTAAAATTATATATATTATAATTATTATTGAAACTTCATTCATATCATTGGGACCATGTGAAACGTCTACTTCCCCCCCTTCCATTGTAGCATGGGTCGTGTATTTTTTTATATTTTTACAGGTTCCATTCATCAGTACTGTTTTTTAGATCTTCTATGTTGATAAAGAATGCAGTAGAATATTAAATGTTAAAATGTTTGTGGAGTCCGTATGTAACATTCACTTGTATCTGTATTTCTCAAATGAAATCGTAGTTAATTCAAAAAGTACAATTAGTAGGAATGTAGTTTATGAAGATGATTGTCATCAATGGAAAGTGTTTCGAATTATAGGTATTTAAATATTTAAATTAACAGGCCTAGTGATCGGCTACTAATATCCTTTAATGATCAAATTTATATATATATATATATTATTACTCTGTAAGCCCCGTTTTGTCTTTTCAAGGATTTTGAAAAAAAAAAAAAAAAAAAAAAAAAAAAAAAAAAAAACCTTTATATATATACACGCGTCAAATACTCTCTAAAATTCTCTCTCTCTTTATATCCGCAATGTTTCTTCCCTCTTCTACCATCTTTTTTCTCTCTTGACTGACATTCTCAAATTACGTGGATGCTTCATAATTAATCTCACGAAATCAGACCTAAAACATTAGGCTGAATTTACAATTTTTTAAGATAATATTCTCATGTTTATACATATTTTTTTATTTTTCATTATCATTTGTTTTGTACTCTGTTCTGTTTTTTTTAAGCCCAAGACTTCCATTGAAGTCCTATACTGGCCTGGGTGGATCAGCCAAGAAATAAATTTTAACCCGCCCAGGGATCCACTCTGTTATTTATTTTTATATTTTACTTTATGTTATATTAGAAATTATTCGTTATTTTAATTTTGCACTATAATGACTACTTTTCTTTTTCTTTATTTTATATTATTTTAAAAAAACCTCTGGGCCAGATATGATTTCACTTTCTGCTGTAAAATGTTATTTTATTTTATTTAATACACTATTGTATAAGAGGACAAGCCATTTATCGTTTCTAATAATAATGGCCATAGCTACTGCTTTGTTCAACCGATTACAATAGTAATAGCATCACAAGAATCAGCCTACATTCTGGTTTTTATCCATGCATATAACATTGGGTTTACTCCAGATTTTAGTGGACAAAAACTGATGTGAATAAAAAATTCCGATGTCAACTATAACTTGAGATATCTCAATAAGGAGAAATTCTTTGACCTCCGGATTTAGGCTAAACTATTCAGTTTTATGGCTTCTAAATGGCCTAAGAAATTTGGTTTCAATCGGTGGCGAAATATCTGAGATAGCCAAAATTATTTCCGTTTTTCAGAAATTGATAGTTTAAAAATTTTCCTGACCTATATGTTTATTTCAATTAGCATTAAAACCGTTAGATTGATGAATAATCTAAAATTAATATCAGGTTTAAAAAAAAAAAAAAAGTCCCCTTTTTAGTTATTTATTCATGAGAGCGTGCGAAGCCGCGACGGGAGATGCTAGTTTTATATATATATATATATAATAAGAAATTACTATACCATTAAAAATAAACAAATAGTATAGAAATAAAAACTAAAAACATTTAATATTATTTTACGTAGTTTACAAATCTACGCATTTATTGGTCAACATTTACTTTCGCCTAAAGCTTCTTGAGACGATAGGGTCTGAGTGGTAGCGGTTAAGCCGCAAACACTCAGAACCTGAGTGAGGCTGACCATAGATCTCACAATATACTCGTATCTCCAGGCCACTACCGTTTTAACCGTCGAGGAGGATTATAGGGACTAGTGGTACTGGATAAGGATCAGTCCAGAGGATTTTAATGGGAGAGGTTTTGATGAAATTTAGGTGTCGGCACCGAACCTTCGGTTTCGCTAAGGTATATCTTTATTTCTGGTATACAGTCAAGGTCATTACGGAACGAAAAAGGTCATATTTTAAGCCATGATCATAATTATCTATTTATTTATTTTTCTACCATACAGGAAACACTCTAAAATAATGTTTAAACGTTTTTTTCTACACATCAGTGAATTACGTTATATGAATTCATAACCTTTTGTTATTCATTTAAATGAATCCTTTTAAATCCGATTTGATCCGCTCATGTTCGATTAAAATTTTAATTTGCGGATTTGAGTTAATTTTAAATGTTTCTTGTTATTTTTGGAATAAATCTGTGTGGGCTTTAATCCATCTCTCGCCCCAACTCGGAAGTTGTGTTATCCCAGTCGTTGCATTTTATGGAATAAAAGAGGTTTCTAAGGATATTCTATGTTAGATCTGTTACTAATTTATAGACTTTAAAATTGTATTAGGTCTTAAAACATAATACACTTGTTTGCCTTCGGATGTAAAATTAAAAAAAAAAAAAGAAAAAAAAAGTTTATTGCTATATTTGCCTCGCCTGCAGAATTTAAAAAAAAAAAAAAAATTTTGTCAGAATTTAAATTTAATGTTAATTCTAAAACTGAGATAGGATAGATGTTAATTATATGGTAGTGTAGGAATATATAAGGCAAACTCGCACACTCGCTTATGTATACATACATATTTTGTTTAGTCCAGTTTTAAGGTTTGTTTTTTTTACACATTTCCTGTTTACTTATTTTTATTAATTTTGATATTTCGATTCCCATCAATTTGATATGGTATTCTCTTCAGAAAATATTCTAGTTACCCCCGAAGATCCAGAACACTAAACATACACCCCCTAATATTTATAGAAATGCTTCATAGTTGTATTAAGGGTTTCTTCATGGCTGTTTTATCTTCCATATTCTTTTTCAAGTTTGCATCTTCCTTTATTTCTTCTTCCTTAATCTTCTCATTCCATTATTTAGTGTTCAACTTATATTCATTCAGTCGTTTTAGGTGACAATAACAATAACAACTTCATTCTTTTTTTCTCCATCACTTTTAAGATGTTTGCATTAACTTACAACTTTTCTGTAATCTCGATGTTTCTTTTTCTTTTTTTTTTAAGCCTAAGACTTCCATTGAAGTCCTATACTGGCCTAGGTGGGAAGGTGAAGATTCATTTCGTGGGTCCGCCACGAAATAATTTTAACCTGCCCAGGTGGGATTCGAACCCACGAGCTTGTGGTTACGAGTGCGCTGAGACCCTCGCCTCAACTCACTCGGCCATTGAAGGCCCCCTCGATGTTTCTGATAAGCTCTTTCTGTGATAGATCTCTTCCAGAAATCCATCTCCACTGCCTAATAAGTTATAATGATAAAGATAGTTGCCATTAATGTTTTATTATATTTTTTTAAAAGAATAATTGAACCATAACAAGCCTTAAGTTTTAAACTTTAACAAAGTTTTAAGCCTTAAGTTTTAAACTTTAACAAAGTTTTAAGCCTTAAGTTTTAAACTTTAACAAAGTTTTAAGCCTTAAGTTTTAAACTTTAACAACCTTTAACAAACTTTAAAAAACTTTAACAAGCTTTAAGTTTTAAACTTATCTAAAAAAAAATTCGTCTGAAAATTCCTTAACCTCTACCGAGAAATACTCTGCCATAATTAAATATGGTTTTGAATTTATATATTCGGTTGGTTATTCGTAGTTCATTATAAGTTATTTATAACAGTTTTGAATATTTTAAATTAGTTGCGATATTATTAGGTAGTTTGAGATCCTCACTGCAACATCTTCATCTCCAGTTATCTCACTCTATCGATTAATTCTATGTATTTTTTTTTTTTTTTTTTATTACATAATAATTTAAAACATACAACACCCCCTTAGAGGTAGAATCGGACCCACCTGTCGGTGAAGAAATAGAGGATATAATTGCAACACTAGAAAATAGCAAAGCATCAGGAGAGGACGGAATGTGGCATAAATGTAATACTGGCAGAAATGTGGAAATTGACAAGTGATGAATTCAGGAAGAAAATCACAGAGCTAATGATGGACATCTGGATAAACGAGAAAATTCCCAGGGAATGGAAAAGTGCTCTAATACATCCATTGCATAAGAAGGGAACAAAAACAGACCCTAATAACCATAGAGGAATTTCCCTACTACCCGTTAGCTACAAAATTTTCTTCAAAACACTACTCAACAGATTGAACCCTCAAATAGAACCTAAAATCAGAGAATATCAAGGAGGCTTCAGAAAGGAAAGATCGTGCCCATAACAAATCCTAAGCATAAAATTGCTGATAAAATACTACAAGACAAAACCCCAAAAAAACCTCTACATCTCGTTTGTTGACTTTAAGCAAGCTTACGACTCAGTGGATAGAAAATCGTTACTGGAAATACTAAAAGAATACGGATTAGATCAAAAGACTCGAAAACTAATAGAACTTACACTAACGGACACCGAATCCAAGGTAAGATTTAGAGGGATCAGCAGCAAACCTTTCCAAATAAAAACGGGACTTAGACAAGGAGACGACCTCTCCCCAACATTTTTCAATTTGTATTAGATAAAAATAATGAAAGAACTATGGAAAGTTAATAATACGGGTGCGATTATATGGACCAAGAACAACCATGTCAAAGTAAGATGCCTTGCCTACGCAGACGATCTTGCCTTTTTGGCGGAAACGGAAGAAGAAGCGATCGAACAAATAAACATCCTGACAGAAATTTCGGAAAAAACAGGTCTACAAATCTCTTACGAAAAAACAGAACTAATGACTACCGACCCAGATTTAAAAAAAAAAAAAAATCAGTAGAAACCAAATACGGAAAATTATAAGTAACAAACAAATGTAAGTACCTAGGTGAGACTGTATGTAGCAACGGTTCGGAAAAAGCTTCAACGGGAAAAAAAGTATAAAGGAAAGAATAACTAAACTACAGAAACTATCTTTTGCAACCTCTAACGTTTACAACAAAAAAACCCTGTCCACAAAAGCATAAGTAAGACACTACAACATAGTCGTTAAACCTGTGATTTTATACGGGACAGAAACCACTTGCATTCCTAGTCTGGAAGAACTACTAAGGATTGAACGGAGAATTCTTAGAAGGATCTATGGCCCCAAGAAGACTCAAGAAGGATACAGGCTTAGACCCAACCGGGAAATCTATAAAGAGTCAAAGGACATAGAAACGGAAATCCGGGTCAGAAGACTGAAATTCTATAGACATATGATAAGAATGGTCCCGGAAAGACTAAATAAACAAATATTTCAGAAAATCCGTGGATATAAAAGCTCAGGAGGATATATAAAACAGATGAAAGAAGAAACGGAAAGATTAGGTATAACGGACCAGGACTGTCAGGACAGAGAAAGATATAGAAACAGACTTAAGGAATTGAATGTTGTTGTGGGCAGGAAAACTTCAAAAAAGAGAGTGGCGTGGACAGAAGAAAGAAAAAAAAGACACGCAGAAATAATGAAAGAAAAATGGAAGGAAAGAAAAAACAAGAGAGGAGCCAAAAATTGATATTCACGTGGCCTCCAAGGCCGTTTCGTGTGAAAAAAAAAAAAAAAAATATATATATATATATATATATATATATATATATATATATATATAATATATATAATATAATATAATTCAGATCCCTTAAGCTCTGTACTCGTGCCTCGGGCGGAGTGGCACGAGCTTGTAGTCAGAACTGATGCATTTACACCCTCTCTGTTTATATTTAGATTTTATTTACCTAGCTGTCTGCTCCTCTGGAGTAAACTCAACACCAGCTAAGGATGTTCCATTCTCTAACGGATTTTGTGCTTGATTTATAAACTCAAATTTCGTTTATTTTATTAAATGTTGATTGCAAAATCTTCTCTTCTTTTCCCATTTAAACTAAGCATAAACTTCATTACTAACTTAAATTATCTGTCTATATTCACGGGTGTTCTCATCTGATCATCAGATCCCCATTTGTTCGAATAGACCGAGATATATGTGGTAGGATTATTTCAGGATCTTGTGAAATTTCATTTTGGGGTGGAATGGAGAAAGGTAAATATTTGGACATTGGTGGTGTCAGGCTCGCTATGCTTTTTCATTTATTATTTTACTTCTATGTTCACAGTAAACTATCGATTATCCTTCATGTAGATTAACCATGTTTTTCCTTTAAAAAGAAAAATAAAACAAGATTTTAAAATAAAAAAATTGTTTTTGTTCTTGATTACCCGTTATAGCGAAACATACAATGCCCTCATTGAATACAAGTAAATATTACGTTATAAAACATACCTTCGTTCAATATTTATAGGATATTCCACTGATCCCTGTTGAACAGATCCGCTACCTAGGACTCCACTTGAACTAACGTCTAACTTGGAATCCTTCTATAGTAAGCTCCATAACCACTCCAATCCACTAGTCTCCCAACTTGCTGCCTGGATTTTATTGGAGTGCTACTAGTGAGCAGTTCTTCACAAGTTATTTACATGCCATTGTATTTACTAACAACACACAAACATGTTGTATATTATTTTGTACAGCTGTAAATATCAATAAATGAAAAAAAAAAAAATATATATATATATATATAAAATATAAAAGCGGTAGACCTATTTTTTAAAAAAAGTTATATTTAACTACAATGTTCTGAAATTTTAATTTTAGATATTTTATTGTAAATAAGGATTTCTTAAACTTCTGTCATTTTTCGAAAATGAGATTATGCGTGGTTTTGGTTTATCCACAATTCCATGGATAATCAAGTTTTTTCATATGTGGAAGAAAATATTTAGCTGAGAACTTTCATTCCAGTTCTTGTAGTAAAAGTAGATTTATAAATTCTGTGGAAGAATTAACACTGTTCAGCATCAAAATCTTGAAGTTTTTTAATAATGTTTTGAATGGAAAGCTGTACATACAGAAATCTTTATTTTTAGGAAAGATACTGTGGTTGCATTTAAAAAGAAACTATTGTTAGAAGGTGACTAAATTAGTTCACCATCAGTTTTAATAACTCAAAATCCATTCAAAAGACGGGTGAACATAAATCCATAGTTAATAACAAAAGTATTGGAAAGATTATTTTCTTCGCATACGGTGCTGAGCTGTAATATGAGTGTAATGGCTTCGTGATTTTAAATTTAAAAAATCCAGAAGTGTTTTAAAAAAAATATTAAAAATGCCTGGAATGAACATGGAAACGCTTCCGTGAAAATAAAACCCTGCAAGTAAAAGGAGAAATGAAGAGATACTGGCGTAATACCGTTGGTCCCCCCACCGGAGGTGGTGGGGAGGGGGTTAGCAGCAGAAGAAATACAAATGGAAACTAACTACCCGTAGTAACATAAATTTGTTTATAGTTTAAATTAAGTAAAACTTGTTTTAAATAAATAAACCGTCAACTGATTTAAAAATCTTTACGTTAAGGGAAGAACGAAAATTAAGTTTGGTGTTAAATATTTGGCTCAAAAGAGGATAATAAGCACTCAGGAGAATTTAGAAGAAATTCAATGCATGCTATTTTTAAATTTTTTATTGAAATATATGTACAATCTGCCTCAGTTAAGGGCAATAAGTAACAGTGCTAAAGAGAATTCATTCGTACTATATATACAAGTTCTCATACATACACAATTAATAATAATAAGAGGTAAAAAAAAAAAAAAAATAGTTATGATACCAATAAAACATATATGCATCTAAAATAAAATGAATAATAAACATTGTTTAACAAAAATTAAAATAGAAAAAAAAAATAATACATAAATATTATTTATACAATAGAGACACACTCAGCCTGGGGAGCCCCGAATGAGCCTATTCCCCCACTTATTGGGAGTCAAGGCCAGACCCGAAGAGATCCCAGCGCTGCTCTCTCAGCTACATCCTGTTAGTACCCAATGGGGGCTAAGCTATAGCCACATATACTCAGGACTTGAGTAGAGAAGCTGATCATTACCAGGACTCCAGCATAGCATTATATTACATAAGTTCTCGGGGCCATTGTCGTTTCAATCTTCTGGGAGGGTTACAAGGATGGATAAAGCTATACTGGGATTGCATGCATGTTATTAGTGCATTTATTTTTATGACTTTGTTTTTTCTTTGTTTCAGACATTTTAATATTCTATTTTCAAAATTGTCTAAAATACATTTTTGAACATTTATTCGTTATACAATTGCAGAGCTACTGTTAAAATGGCCATAACATAAAATTTAAATAAATTAAAATTAACACTAACATTAAATTTAATTTAGAGGTATATTTCACATTCGAACACATTTCACAGAGAAATAATGCAGGATTTTCTTGATTTCGGATTCTCATTCTGCACATGTCAATACTAATAGAGAAAATATTTTTTAATGGAAGAAAAAATTTATGTTTAAAAATTTATAAATTAATTTTTAATAACCAAAATAGACGAGATAGGATCTCCTATCAGGAATATAGCCTGAACTGTGGATAATAAAAACATAAACCCTTGCTAAAATGCTGGATAAGTAGAAAGGTCTTTTTACGTCTATCTCTACGAAATTGCAAAAATTGTTCACTTCTATTATATTTTCGCATTGTGAATATTATATTCAAGTACAACTCTAGACTATTATAGGCTATTAGACAGCATTAAAGTAATCGTTTCTATATTTTTACGATTTCATTTACAATTAAATCTCCTCTAAATTCTGGAGCTTCATAGTACTTGCCACTTTGCTGAACATTTTATTATACAGTTGTTGCAATGGCTGTGGTGAGTAGTGATATTACCTTACAATTAACCTAATATTCTTTCAAAGGATCCGCAAGGAGTAATGATGAAATATTTATTACGTTAATGACATGGTCCGCTTTATGACCAGTCACACTCTTATCTTCCATTCTATATCATGTATCCTAATCAAACCGCAAAATATTGGTCTGATAGTTTCGAGAGCCAAGGTCCCTCAGACGAATATAGAGTTGAACTCCTGCCAGTTATAACAATATCTCTATTCATTAGACAGAATTAAAATGTTTGTTTCCCTCTTTTCGTCATCTCTTCCTCATAATATTTTATTTACAATTAACATTCATCAAAGTTTAATTCGTACTTTATTGAAAGAATTAGCACTATAGTCATTAGTTATAACCAGATCCCGTCTTGTCTACGTAAATCTCGTCAATACAACCTTCTGGCCCACCTTGAAGTTCAATTTCTAAAACTTCCTACTTACCAAGGTACCACCTTAAAATTCTTTGAGTAAAGTTTATATTTTTTTCTAGGGTCATTCTCCAAAACCTCTGAAAAACTGTAATTCCCATTTTTGGATTTCAGTAGTGATTCTCTAGTGAGCCGTCAGTAAAATTGAACCATATCACGACATAATCGCCCTTTTCTAATTTTTATGAATTATTTTGATTTTTTTATAATTTCAAGCTCGTTTATCAAATAATACTTTTAATGCTACTTGATTGGGTAATTATTTCGATTTTTTTGTTTATATAAATTTCAAGAGCTTAGCTAAACTTTGAGTTCAAATAATATTGAGGATTCGATGGAATCGCCCGTGCGAACTAATTTCTGGATCTTGCCTCGTTCTCTCAAGCGGTATCGTTCCAAGGTTGAGTATCGCTTCTCCTTTGTGCGTCGAGAAACTTCTCTATTTATTCCTTATATAATGTTATCTTATTATCCTGAAATTGCTATCTTTCTGATTGCAATATCTTCTTGCCCTTTGATATAAAACTTAATGTACACATCTCATCTAACATCAAAAAGGAATCTCATAAGCTTGGTAAGATTTTCCTTTCCTTTAACCGAAAAGGACTTGAGTGGGATGTGAAAGAGAGAACCGGCATTGAAAAGCGATAAAAAGATAAATAAACTACACCGCTGTAGCACAATGTGGATTTTCTTATCAGATATTTCTGTCAGAAATCTTTTGATTTTCTTATCAGTTTTACATTTTCTGCAGAATTATACTTAATAAAACCTAATGAGTCAGTTGTGTTTTTAAAAACTTGGTTACATAAAATTTTTTTCTTTTTTTTTTATTTATTATTTAGAATTTAAAATTGTAAAATGAATTAAGTGAGCTGTTCGTACTTGTCATAAACTGGAAGTTTTTTCAAGGTATCCCTTCTTTTTCTACTTTTTTTTTTCTTTTTTTAAAGACAACTGTTGTATTGATTGATTGTCAATGTCTCTTTAGCAAAACTAATATTCCGTAAAAATTATAAACCTAGACCATGAAAGATATGGAGTTCAGTACTCGGTGAAGATACACTGTTTCATTACCAGCGGTTGTGCAAGATGATTAAACTATGGTCACGCTCAACCGCTTGGTATTTCCCCTGATTATTAAGTTGTCCAGAAAATAAAATAAATGATATAAAACATTATTTACTTACCAAAATATTCTCCATTACTTCCATTTTAAGTAATGAAGATTCTTTCCTTAAAAAGTTCGTTTCTGTTCCGGGAAATAAGTGCAAACTTCATAACGCTGATTGTTTTGTAAGTTAATGCATTAGTTATCCGAAAACTTTGTATATCCCTTTATCGTATTGCTGAAGAAGGAATTACCTACGCTTATTCTATTCATCATGGTACGCTAAGAGTGCCGCTAACTTTTAAACATGTTTTTAAAATAATAATTGTTATTGTTTGCTGAGCTCAGTCGGTTACCAAGCTCCTGGAATTCTAGTCCGCCTGAAATTGTTTTTCTGTTATTTCAGCCGTGGATCGACTTCGAGTTCGGTAAACCTTCCTTGGGCATACGTATCCTCGATAAAATGGGTACCCTTATTTGGGAAAAAACGTAGAGGTTGAACGTGACTTCTGCCAAATCTCCTCCTTTCACAGCCGTTGACCTGGTGACAGCACATCCTTACCTCAGTACTGTATCCTAGACCCTTTATGGGTTGTTGTGGTACAGGTTTCATTTTTTTTTTAAGTACATGTAAAACAATTGAGAAACTAAAATCATGTTCCGAAACAGCCTGATATTTTGGCACTGCTATCGAATCCGGATCAGCATTAAACAAAGAGGGATGCAAGTCAGGACTTGATTGCCTGACAAATTATAAATAATGTTTGAAATAGTTAATTTATTTAAGATATAGTCTCTTCTCCAGAGGTTTGCACGGGGCCAAATAACTGAGGTAAGTTAATTACAAAGAAAAGATAATCCGTGGGAATTAATTGAATGAGTGACATTGAAGAAATTAAAATTAAAAGCACTCTATATTCACATAAGGTTGACATATTAAATAACAATCTGAAATATAGATCATGTCTAAATTTAAAACACTTTAAGGGTTATAAACAGCTTAACGTAGCGAACCCACTCACTGATTTCTTAGTAGCTTTAAACAGGAAATTGAATTTGGATAAAATGTTCCCTGGAATATAATAAAATAATAACCCCCAGCAGAGGGGTTAAACCTTCTTTCCGAGAAGGGTTAATTCTCGCAAATATTGCCTTTGTTAATTCAAATTCTTAAGTCTGATATATAGCAGCACTGATAAGCAATTGTCATTTCGGTCCGGATTTAAAAATCCTGCGCCTTACCTTGTAAGCCTCCGTACCTCCTTGATTGATTGTTACGGCGTGTTATATACCTTAGTATTTTCATGAAATATACCGGTTATGGAGAAGTAACATAATATTTCTTTTGTGTTAAGTTAAAAAATATTTCGAAAAACTATGGATTATTGGAACATCTCTTTGTGCATTATTTAATGATAAAATTGCGCTTTATTATATTCAAACAAAATATCTGTTTTCATATTAAAATATATTATGATAAAGTTCATTTTTAGTTTTATTAAAGTAAAGTTATTTAATTCGGGCTTTAAAATTGAGATGATCTAATAATCAAAGAGAAATATCGATACCCCATCTCTCCTTCCAAGGCTCCTTTCATTTCTTCGAATTTCGCACTTAAAGGTGATCAGGGACGTCTTGTTTAAAAATTGCTTTTTTCCCCTTTGATCATAGTGGGTTATTTCGCTTTGGAAACTTGATATATCCTACTAAGTAAGAGAACTGACGTGAAAAAGGTTGACTTATCAAGATAAAAGAGGTTCATATTACTGAATCTTACTAGAACAAACTGGCTTAACTATATACTTCAATAATAACGATAAATTACTTTACTATGACTTCGTAGTAGTTCACTCTGCTGAGGTGGATTTATCGAAAAATTCTTCAACTTAAAAAAAGGTTAAATTTAAAATATATATACATATCTTTACATGAGGTACGTGTGATGATATAGAAGTATTGATAAATTTAAAAAAAAATAAAAACATCAGCACTTTGCTTATACACTAAAATAAAAAATATAATTTTTAAAAATTGAAGCAACCATTTCTACTAAGGTCCGCTTAAATTTTTCACGAATTTAATAATTATCCTTTCATTATTATTATTTCAATAAAATATGTACTTATTTTCTATAGTTACATTGAGTATTATAAACCTCTAACCTCTATATATCGAAATCCTCATGAATTTTTTTCGAGAATTTTCTCGTTCCCCTTGAGGTTCGTTGTATCGAGGATCCACTGTACTAGTTGAAAGAATGGTTCCAACTGCTCACTGCTATCTAAATTTCTCCCTTAACCAGTATGGAGAGGTGCTCGTATTTACACTAGTACCCGTTTTTACACCTTTTCCTCCATATATAATGTTTTGAAATTGTATGTTTTTAGACCTGATAATAAAATCTTAACATTTGAAACTGGTCTTCAATTAAAAAATACCCTCATAGGTAATTCACCATTCCAAAAAATATCTTGCTATTATTATAAAATCAGTAAGTACGTAGCACTCGAATAGAATCAAATTTTTTGTCTTCCTAATTATGCGTAATAATCACTCGCAAAATTTAAGGAATTTTTAAAAACTATTTTATTGATAAAATATTACATGTCAAACCCAATGGCTATAAGCGACATGGATGGCAATGAATCCATTCATACAATATGTACAAAGAAAATAAACAAAAAAGTGTTACTGTACAAGATATAATATCTAGTATAATCAATAATAATATAAATTAAATTAATAATAGTAAAAAAATTAAAATAATACATATATACTCAATATATGTATTGGAGCCAATTTTTTTTTTTCTATTTACCACTGTTTTGAAGCATTTTATAGAGCTTTTCATAGAAATACTCTTGACAGTTACTCTTTCTTTAAACATTTTATTTCGTATTAAAAAATTATTAGTGTCCTCAAATGGATAAAACTAAATTAATAAAATTTATTATTGATACATAAAAAATTAAAGTAATAAAAAAATTGTGATCAATTCTGGAAGAATTTTACAAAAAAAAAAACAGTTTAGTTGTTCAGCTATTTTATTGAATGAGATTTAATTTTTAATATTTCTTTTTAAGGCATAACTCTATGTGCATGTCCTTACCGACCCTCAACTGAGTCGTTACTATGTGAGGGAAATCACAGTTATCCTGAAGATGGAGCAATGTACTCCGAAACTCTTTTTTTTTCTTTTTCTTTTTTCTTATTTTTTTCCCTACCTTGCCTTTTCAGGCATACGGGGTTTTGACGGCAGCGGGTTCAAAATATGGGTTTCAACATGTACTCCGAAACATGTTGAAGAAAATAAAAGATAAATAGGAGTTATGCCTTAAAAAGAAATATTAAGGTTTAGTTGTTTTTAAATCTCCCCCCTCCCAAAAAAAAATGAAAATAAAATCAGTGATGTTTCAGCCTTATAAAAGTGTTGGTATATAGGTATGTAACTCCAATAAAAAAATTTGACGAAACTCGGTTGAATTGTTTTTAAGTCCGATTCCCCTAAAAAAAAAAAAAAAAAAATAAATAAATAAATAAATAAATAAATAAATAAATAAATAAAAAAAAAAAAAAAATAAATAAATAAATAAATAAATAAAAAAAAAAAAAAAAAAAAATAGGTGTGATGGTCGTGAGGAACCTCCCATAATTTAATGGTTATTGCAACACCAGAGCCTTACCTAAACGGCTAGTTTTACTAATCAGTTGTGTACATCTAAAAATAATCAAATATGGAGTCCAGGAGCTTTTAAAAAATACGAATCATTTCAAAAACGCGTGACGGTTGTGAGTAAGAAAAAGTACAAGGAAGAAACCTTACCCTGGATTGATGAAAATCTTAGAAAATACACTGAAAAATGTCTTCCAAACACATCACTTATGATGATAACCTCACTAATTACTCTGTAGATAGTAAAAATTAGCACTTGCTTATTCTTGTAAAGAATATTGAAATAACTATTTAGCGTGACGGTCGTGAGGCCAAACCGAGGGACAAAAAGAAAACGGAATTTTCAGTTTTCCTTTGTAGTTTAAAAATTTTTAAAAGCATGTTAATTTATTCTCCAAAAATAAACACTTAAATAACTTCCTTGAAATCTCACTTTATAGGTAGGGACAAGTGAAAGTTATGAGCTTATAAGCCTTTTTGTAGCTATAAAAAAATAACAAAAATATTTTTCGAAACTAGGCTGTATGCACCAACTTTAAGGGATCGCTGTACGTTCAAATTTACCAAAAATATCTATTTGGAAGTTTTATTTCCATCTTAAGTCTAGCAGGACTGTGAAAAATCACTGCCATGAGAATGGCCCAGATGTTACAGAAATGTCACTACAGGTATGCATTGTAATGAATAAATAATGAATTCCTGGTTCGCTCGTTCGGGAATTTCTTGGAAGCAAAATCTCTTTCCATTATGAATTTTACAAAAAATATTGGCATTACAACTTTTTTTATTAACTTTATACTCTCTCAATTCACATTATATTTTCATTATTTATGTTTACTAATTGCAGGCATTGTTTCGAATCCGCTATATCATGGATGAAAACTGACTAAGAATGACCTTATTTACAGATTTCATGTTTTCTTATTTAAAAATTAATATCATTGACTATTCCTTGTCAATTTCGCTAAAAACACTATTAAAATTTAAAATTATAAAAATGCTGTTTTCTACTTGAAATATCAAAGTTCATCGTGATCGGTACAGAAAAGACATTAGCGTCTATGGATAAATGAATTGGTTAGCTAATTAGAAACCCTGTATAATGTTTTATTTAGATTATTATTATTATATCACCATACAGCCCAAAGAAGATCCACATGTACGCTTATACTATTTCTTAGGTTTTTTCCTCATATTTTTCTCATTTATTCTCACATCTCCCATCACTCTCCTTCATTCTTCCCTCTTTCTGCTTCTGCTCCACTACAAGAAAGTCTTAAGGAAAGTTATCTTCACAAACATATTGAAAGCCTTGATGAAGTATCGATGAGGGTAAGAGACTTGGAGGATATGAAAAAAATATTAATAGGAGTAGGTTTAATGTTCTAAGATTTAATTAAGTTTTGTGATTTCTGAAGTTCCTTCATCACTGTGATTGCTTCAGGACCGTGGGTTGTCTTGATTTCTTCATAAAATCCCATTATTTCACTATAGATATTTTCTAGTATTGACTCGATGTGTTAATAAGGTTCTTGAGGTTCAATCAATAAAATAACAACTTATTTTGCCGACGTTTCAAGATTATATTTTTCTCATAATCATGTTCTTCAGTGAAAAAACAGGTCTCAATATGTTATATGAGTTACGCAGGTTATTTCAAAACATAAAGTTAGCTACAGTATAAATATATATTAAAACATGCGTTAGAATATTTAAGTACATATAATTACAAAGTATGGAGGAGTATGAAACTTCTTACAATGTTAATGGTGGATATGCTATTGGTATTTGCTACTAAATTATAACAATTGTGGTACACAACTGAACTAGGGAAATTTATGAAAAAAGGTAAGGGATGGGAATTTCCAAAACTACTGGGAATACCATTACCTTCTTTCCATTCATTTATTTTACTGCAAACTGGTAACCTACTTCTCTAGTATTGAACTGTTTTGTGACTATCGGATCAATGTGTGATTAAAAATGAACAGGACATAGATATAAATTGTTAAATAGCCTTTTATCGTTTCAGTTAATCAAATTAATTCTTTCGTCATCGGGGATAGCCATTTGTGGAACTGCATTAATAATTCCAATTTTAAACTGTTTAATTTATTTACTATGGTTTAAAAAAAAAGTCTTTATTTTCATCATAACACGTTAAAACGCTTCTTTACACAGAGGGCATATATATTAATTACAAATTTTCTATTAACAAATTTACAGTTGGCTCATCGGAAAATGTATCTTCTTTCGCAAAAGTTGGATTGTTTACATGTGTTGTATTTGCGTTTAGGGAGTGTGTGTACTTTTATAGATTTTAGAAAAAAAATCTTTAAATCTTCCCAATTTCTGTTAATCATAATGGGACTGTAAATTTAGAGTATGTTTTATGAAATGTTTTATTCGTATACAATATATATCAAAGAACTAAAAACTCTTGCTTGAGGAACTCCAGTTATGATATATGTATTCATCGGTGCATCTTGGTTGTGAACCAATTTACAACATATAACTCCAATTTTATGTTTTATGCTAGAAATGGAATAGATTTGTGTCTGGTAGAGATTAGTAGACTATCCTTTATGTAGATTCTTCGGATATGCTTGCGGTTCCGGAGGGTTCGTTCTTGACCATTTCAACCCGAATCTGCTTAGAGAGTTGATAATAGTTCCAACGAAGCCAAAATAGAATATTGGAAAACAGTGCCTAGTAATAATCACTCATTTTATTATCTTTCTTACGATCGACAGTCAGTTGTTCGAATAGGAAGAAGATACTGAGAAATGAATGATTAGACCGTGAAATATACTTTCAGCCAAAAAATCCTACCCAATATCTTTTCTTTTTTTTCGATTCTTTTCATTTTCTCGGCTAAAAGTTTAATTTCTCTTTACGTGTTTTAATTTTTAAATTAATATGATTTATTATAATTTCCCGCCGTTCCATAGGCCTTCTCAAATTATTCCACCGAAACCGTTACCTTCTTCCCCAGTCAACCCGTAAGCTTTTAGTCTCTTCCTTATTATTCCCTTACATTGACTATGGTTGTCTGGTTTACGGTGGCCTCTCTACGGTTCTCGAGGACAGACTGAAGCGAATCATGAACTGCTTCGTCAGGTTTGTCTTCGATAGTCCGAGGCGTTCCCATGTTTCCCACTTCTATTCCCAACTAAATTGGCTCTATCCCACTTTCCGTAAACAATATTTCCATGGAACATTCTTGTACGAAATTATCAATACCCTTTATCCTTTTTATATTTACAGTAAGCTTCAATTCAGATCTGCAGTCAATCCAATACATACAAGATCCCGTCTTTCTGATCTGTATACCCCATTCCATAGAACTTCAACATTCCAACGCTCCTTCCTTTTCCGCTCACCAATCCTCTGGAACTCCATCCCTCCTCACATCAGACAAGCTAAATCCCTGAAAACATTCAAATATTTCTATTTCCAATACCTCCTTTTCATCCAAACTGACGCTTGCTAACTATCTACCTACTAAGTCAAAAATTATTATTGCATTGCTGGATTCAGTTTTGGAATAATTGAGATTACTTTTAATACAAATTTCACTTTCCATGAATATAACATTGTACCAAAAGATTTTTCTATATTATTTTTTTCTTATTTAATTTTATCTTCTCTAATCTGTAGAATGTTATCTTATTTTCTTTTCTGTTTATTTAAATATCATCTATGTACATAGTGTCATTAATGTATTATTGTTTTTCTTTTGTATCTCATTATGTCTATAACCAAATTTAATTTAGTTATACCTGTACTTATCTGTTATTCTTATGGGACTTTGTCCCAGAATAAAATTATTTTTCTATTCTATTCTATTCTATTACATCATTTACACCAGATGGGGCATATCCTCTCAGAATGTATTCAAAATCTTATTAGACCTATCCCCCATCGAATGCAAGATATAATGAACGCAAAGGGCTGATATAATACTTTATTTAAGAAAAAATTGTAAATTCAAAATAGTTTTTTTTTTTCTTGTTTTTATTCAAGTAAATTTTTAATAATCCTAATAAGTTTCATTTTTCGTGATTAATGTTATTGGATTTTTAATTAGTAACCACAATCAAGAAAAAAATCACTTTAAATTAATTTATCAAAAAACGGCAAATCTTGGAATTAATATTAACATGATTAATCCTTTCAATTTTATTTGAAGACATTAAAAATTGGCCATTGTGTCAACTCAAAGGAATTTTTTTCTCCCGGAAGGCTCCTAGGCAATATTTTTTTGCTCTCAAAAGCTTTAAACAAAGTATTTCACGACCTCCAAACATTAATGGTATAATTTTTCAACGAAGCTAGATTAAAGGAATATATCATAATCCATATATACAACATGGCTGTCGTTTTTGACATAGATATATCTTTTGCTGGGGGTCTATATTTGTTTATAGACACTGTTGGTTGTTTCTCTTATCGAAAATTTTCAGTCATTTTCTCCTTATTTTATTTTCATTATTTTCTCCTCAGTTATTTATCATTAGTCGTTAGGGCCTACCGTTAGGCGATATTGAGGTTTGAATGGAAAAAGCCACGTTTTAAACCTATTTTCTCTCAGTTTTCGAATATTTGATTGTTTATTTATTTATTTTTTTTTTTATTTATTTTATTTTATTTTATTTTTTTTCCATTTTTTTTCCATCCATCTCATTTTGGGTCGTCCGACTCTTCTAGTTTGATGAATAGTCTCAATAATTAATTTTTTTGGAATTTCGTTCGGATCCATCCTGGCGATGTGCCCCGCCCACCTGAGCCTCCTCACACTGATCCACCTAGCGATGTCTGTGTCTTTAAAGAGTCCGTAGATCTCTTGGTTTTTTTCTTCTTCTCCAGACATCACCCTCCCGGATCGGACCAAAAATTCTTCTCAGGATCTTTCTCTCAAAGATAAGCAGCCTATTTTCATCAGCCTTAGTCCATGCCCATGCTTCAGATCCATATGTCAGGACCGGACGTACAAGGACTTTGTATAGCCTTACTTTGGTCTTGTTGGTTAAAAATTTACTTTTAAATTGCTTAGCGAGGCCAAAATAACACCTGCTTGCTGCTGCGATCCGACGTATAACATCCTTAGTCACATTGTTTTCTGTATTAATCTCTGACCCCAAGTATACAAAAAATTGAACCCTCTCAAACTTGTATTTTTCAACCTCAATATGTTCTTCCCGGAAACGCTCCGATCCAGCTATCATATATTTAGTTTTTCCTTCATTAATTACCAGACCAAACTTCTTAGCTGCCTTTTCTAGCTGGAGGAATGCATCTTTCAATGCTGATTGAGATCTGGCAACGATGTCGAGATCGTCAGCGTATCCTAATATCTGCACACTTCTATTAAAAATTGTGCCCGATGTTTGTATCCCAGATTCCCTTACTGCTCTTTCTTCGGCCAGATTAAAAAGAAGGCAGGCAAGCGCATCTCCTTGCCTTACTCCAGTACTGGAATCAAATTCTTCTGACATGTCTGATCCAATCTGCACCATACATTTTGTCTTTTCCATCGTTATTTTGGCAAGCCGGATTAGTTTGGTGGGTATATTTAGGTCATATAAAGCTTGATACAGTTCTCGTCGATCAACACTGTCATAGGCCGACTTGAAGTCAATAAACAGATGATGAGTCGTGATTCCATACTCGCATGCCTTTTCAAGGATCAATCTTAGAGAGAAGATCTGGTCAATGGTGGATCGTCCTTTCCTGAAGCCAGCCTGGTATTTCCCGAGTACTCTTTCTGCATGAGGGACAAGTCTGCAAAATATGATATTAGAAAGGACCTTATAAGCACAGGGCAGTAGCGTGATGCCCCTGTAATTATTACAATCAGCCTGGTCTCCTTTTTTGTGGATTGGGACTATTACTCCTCGTTTCCATGCTTTCGGTAGGTCCTCTTCCTCCCATATTGAAAGTATTATTTCATGGAGGGCTTTTTTAAGACCTTCACCACTGTACTTAAGGAGTTCTGCCTGAATTTGATCAAATCCCGGGGCTTTATGATTTTTTAATTTCATTATTGCCTCATCCACCTCTTCATCGTCAGGCGGCTCTTCATCCCTTCCATCATCTCTCCCACGCTCACTCTCATCTTCATAATTATGTTCATTATTGGTTCCTTTGTTGAGGAGTTCCCCGAAGTGTTGCTTCCATCTGTGTAGGACAGCATTCTTTTAAGTTAAGAGCATACCATCTTCCCCTTTACACGATCTTGTTCTCGGTTTAAAGGCTGCTCTTCCTTCATTTACTCGCTGGAAGAACAAGCGTGTATCATTAGATGCTATATATTCTCTATCTTCTTGTTCTCCCAGGCCCTCTTTTTTCTTTGAAAGATCCTCCTTTCAGTCCTTCTGCACTCTTTGTATGTTTCACAAGACTGTCTGGTGCGTCTCTGGATCATCTTTCTATATGATTCATTTTTCACAGATGTTACTTGATAGCATTCTTCATCAAACCAACCCTTATTAGGTTCTCTTGGTTCAAGGCTTAGTATTTCTTGAGCGGTGTTGTTTATAGCATGCGAGCATGCTTCCCACCTGTCGTCTATGCTGTCACCGCCATTACTGAGTGCATTCATCAGGTTCGTATCCAGCTTGACTTGATATGCACCTCGTATCTCAGATTCCTTTAACTTATCGGTGTTGTAAAGTCCTCGGTCCTTTGTTCTTGTCATTTTTACTGTCGAAATCCTGGCTCTGATCTTTGCCACACTCATATAATGATCTGAGTCAGCATTCGCTCCTCTGTAGGTGCGTAAGTCAATCAAATCTGACTTGTGACTCGCGCTTATTAGAAGGTGGTCAATTTGGCTCGTGGTCCTTCCACCGGGCGATACCCACGTGGCCTTATGGATCCTTTTCTTCTTGAAAAACGTGCCGCCAATTACTAGTCCCTTCGAGGCTGCAAAATTAACCAGTCTATGGCCATTGTCATTGGACAACTCATGCATGCTGAAGGACCCTATGGTTGGTTTATATGCCAGCTCCCGACCTACTTGTGCATTCAAATCACCAAGGAGGATCTTTACATCATTTCTTGGACATTCATCTAGGGCTTTATCCAGATCGTCATAAAACAAATCCTTGTCATCTTCGCTGGACACTTCAGTGGGTGCATGACAGCTAATTAGGCTATAGTTGAAGAATTTACCCTTAATTCTTATTCTGTATATCCTTTGGTTTACGGGAGTAAAATCAATAACAAGTTGGCGTGCAAGTCCACACACAATAAACCCTGTCCCAAAGGAGTGCTGGGTGTCATGGCAGCTATAATACAGTGTGTGGTTTTTCCTTTCCATGATTCCCTTCCCCAGCCATCGGATTTCCTGAATTGCTGCAATATCAATCTGGTACTTACCTACATGCGAGAGCAGCGCCCGAAGAGCTCCCAATCTGTTCAGGGATAGAACGTTCCAAAAAGCTAATTTTAAGTCATAGTGACGGTTCCTGGGTCGTTTCCAAATAGACAGTCCGGCTTCTTTACGTTTTGGAGATTTTTTGATAAATGAAGTTTAGAGGGAGTGGGTTATCAGCCCACTGCCCCCGAGCCAGGTGGAGGGGCTGCCTCCTTGGAGCATCCTAGCATATTCCCCCATCCGGGGCGGCTTTCTAGGGGAGGTGACCCTAGAGTGTGTATTGTACATGACCTTTGTCTGTACTGTGTGGATGATTGTAGTGTGATGTATACAGTGTACTGTGTGTGAATGTCAGTGTCAGTGTTCCCCCAACCTGGAGGGTCAGCGGCTGATTGCAGTCTAACGACTGGGCGATGGGGTCGGCACATCCCTACGCCTGATTGTTTATTTAATGTAATTATTAATTTAAGTAATTTGATCCGTTTAATCCATGACTTTTTTTCCTAGTGAGGCAGAAATTGATTTTTTATTACCAATACTTTCAGAACATTTACATTAGTGTTCGTATTGAAAAATATTGATACCATTGTGATTTCCAGGTTTGATAAAAAACATTTACATATAATGGAACATATATTTTCCCGAATTTTGTTTTTCTACATCTCTTATACTTTCAGCTCTCTTTATGATATTTACTTTTTTATAAAAATCATAAGATACCTGTTACAAAGTTATTCTTAGCATGTAATTGTTTATAAGATGGCTGTAGCTTATTGAAAACTTAGTATGGAAGACGTTTAATAGTTTCCTCGTGAAGAAAAAGGAAATAACAACAGGGTAAGGTTATATCGAGCTCATCTTTCAAACTTAATCCATCGAGTTGCTTTCACCATATGAGATCAAATGGTGGTCCTTTCCTTGCTACGAGAACTCTTGCAAAACTTTAATAACATTCCTCACCTATATTTATTTTTAAAAACCAAAAGTTTCCATAAACTTAGTCATGTCTGCGATTAACTCTTCTATTAAAAGAAATCCAGTTCTTTCAAAAGATGTTATTCCTGTTTATTTATCTTGTTTTAAAAATAAAAATATTAGCTTTGCCCGCTCTCTTAAGAAAAGAAGATTTTTACTTATAATTAGTTTTGTTGGTTAATCGATAAAAATCTTGTATTAAAATAAGCAATTGGGCATTATTTCGTTAATGGTATTTTCACGATTAGCTGTATTTTTTAATCGAGACAAATTGCATTGATTAGGTGTTTGAAGATTGCGAAAAAGTATTATTAAACATCCAATTTTTAATTTAAATTTATCAGTTCAGACTACTTCAACATTTACTAGACAAACGTTCAAAGCTTCCAATTAATTACAAAAGACTCATATATATGACTGTGATTAGACCTGTTTGGACGTACGGAGTTGGGCTTTGGGGATCTACTAAACCATCCAATTCATCTCGTATCCAATCCTTAAAATCCAAAATCCTTCGAAAAATCTTACTATGTGACCAGCGAACTTATCCTTAAAGATCTTAATGTTCCATATGTTTCTGATTTAGCCCAAACCAGATACCTATCCTTCCATAGTAAGCTCCATAACCACTCCAATCCACTACTCTCCCAACTTGCTTCCTCCTCCATCCCTGATAATTCCTCCGAGGCGTCTGAAAAGAAGATGGCCGAGAGACCTTTTAGTGTAGATTTTCTTGAAGTGCTACTTGTGAGTAGTTCTTCACAAGTTATTTACATGCCATTGTATTCACTGTCAACACATTTACTTGTTGTATATTATTTTGTACAGTTGTAAATATCAATAAATGGAAAAAAAAAATATATATGGGAATTTTGATTTAGTACCCATTTTTATTCGGCAGAAATAATTTCATTGATTTCATCTGGTTGGATTTTAATTTCTAACCATAAAAGTACACGGAAGTGTGTCTTATGTCACCTAACACTGAACTTTTAAATTTTTGTTGTTGTAATTTTTTTTTAATTGCAAAACGTTACTATAAAAATTACACCATTAAAAATTTGGTATAAATGTATGAAGTTGTTTTTAGCATCGTAAACTCTATTGCGGAATGATGCTAACTACAACCGGTCAATTTTCAAACTTCAATTGGATTCACATATCTAAATCTTTTTTAATAATTTAATTGAATAGAAGTAAATGTTATTATAAATTCGAAGCTTTATATAACACCGTACCTTTTTAACCTCTAATGTAGAATGGTGTTCGCCACCTACGGATGGGTATGATATACGTACCTTCCGATGTATCGTTTTTTCTATTTGATGAAACTACAACATGTAACTACGTATATATATTTTTTTAAAGTAGCAAAATCATATAAAATGGGTTTAAATAAGGGACAGTTTCTAATGCAGCTTTTTTAAGTTTATGTTGGTTGGCTTGGAAATATGTTGCTATACACTTCAGTGCTAACAGAGCGATTATTTTTTTTAGATCTGGACGAACAATCACCCACAATGAAGTGAAAATAACTAAATATCGATATATTAAATACCAAATACATTTTGAAATTTATATATGTTTTTAATTTATGTTACATTTTCCCACTTGAGAGAATAGGAAATAAGAAAATATCTATGTGTTAAAAACTATCCATTTTGAAAATGATGTTAACTTCTGTTACACATTACGGTTGAGAAGAAGAAATAAGAAAATGTCAATATAAAATTCAAACTAAACAATAATCTCCAACTTAAAACTATAGGAATGGATGTTTATTGGTGAAGTTATAGGAAATAGCAATTGATAAATGCTAAATTCAAAGTGAAGCATCTGCTAGAGCGATGCGAGTTTGACGGATTTGGTGGAGCAGGGGTTCGATATCGTTACCTAAATTAACTAAAACGATAAATTGAACAGGAATATCATTGTAACGTAATTAGAATCTTTTAAATGGCATCTCAAAAATTCTTGGATATAGAATACCAATACTTTTCTTATGATACTTATCCTTACTTGTAGCTCATCATAGACTTTAAAAAACTAGGTTTCAGAAAAAAAAAAAAAAAATGAGATTTATCCTCTTCATCTAAATTATTATTATAAATCAATTATTATCGTCTACACATTCAATTATCTCAATTAGCTAGAGTTATCTCTGTTGCTGGCATTTCCACGTCCAGTCTCGTTAAGTCAAACGTTCCAATTATATGAACATATATGTTTTACCTTTGCTACTGACGTTGCCTACATTTATGCCCTTGTATCTAGATATTATTATACTACAGATATAATTTCCAATATCATATAATCTACATTTAATATTATTTCAAACTCAAATTATGTTCCCCTCAATGTGATTTTCATTCCTAAAACTTTAATTTATCTAGAGCTGACTGTTTGAAAATTCAGAATTCGCCATTCTGAATAGTTTTAGTTGTAATGGAGTGATTTTAGTTAAGGAATAAATGGAGCAATGAGCTTACCTTCTTTCTCTGCAATCTTCTGAATAATCAATGGAAACTTATTATTCCTCCTTCGCCTACTTATTAGTTTTTTCTAATGAGGCTCTAAAATTTAGTTTATTTAATGGATGAAGCCTTTTGCTTCTTGAATTCATGGTTTTAATCTGAGTATAGATATATTAGTGACGAGTAGCTGTTAAACTCTGATGTATAGAGTATGTAGTTATGTATGTATGGCTCATCATTAACAACCTCACAAACGTTTTTATGTCTTTTAAGTTCTCGATTTAGTTTAAGATGCTAATTTTAAAGGTGTGAAATCAACAATCTTTTGTAGTCTATCCGCCTTTTCTCCTTTTCCTTATTTTCTTCTGATTTTTTAGGGTCGAGGAGGCTCTAGCCTGCATTGCTATTTCTATCGGTCCCTGCTTAACCATTTAATTTGATTCAGGGATTCGACCTGTCTACTTCTAATTCTTTGAACAGATTCCTGATATGAAATTTTAGGATGTTTTCCTTAACTACATCAAGCACATCTCCGTTGCAGACAAGTTTAACATCTTCCTGTTCTCTTGCCATAACCAGCAGCACTTTACTCGAGAAGGAATTATTTTTCATACTTTTATGGTACAACTGTTCTAGTTGTAGTTTTATCTTTGATTCGGCTATTAGGACAATGTCATCTCTGTATAAAATACTGTTCAAGGACTCTGAATCCATTTTCCAACGTTAGTCCAGGCAAATAGTCGAGCATACTGTATGAACTTCTTCCATAAAATGTATAAACAGAATTGGGCTTGACCAATCTCTGGACTGACTCCTCCATTGGCTGCTAGAAAATTCCAAATTTCTTTTCTTGGGACTGAATCAAACCCTGCCTTCAGATAAAGGAGTTTAAGATGCAGGATTTCTCTCTATCCAACGATTCTTTCAGCTTTTCAACGATGCTTCTAAGTGGTGATACTGCATCTCAACCATCCTGATTTCCTTCTAACCACTCAACTATAATCCTCCGGGTTCTCTTTTCCGATATATGGTGCTGATAGAAAGTGAGATATATACCCTGTGAAATATCTAAAGATTCTGTAAAGACTGCTGCGTCCGTCATATTAAGTATTTACATGATCCTTGTGAGTAACAGGGCTTGTTGGTTTATTAAGTTACAAGACCTTGAGACCATGGTTGGGATACAAGTTGCTTACCTTTAAGTCTAAGATAGAACCTTTATCTAACGGAGAAGAGCAATGTTGCCTAATTGGTAGCTCCCACTCCATTACTGTGGCTTTTGCTAAGTGGCTTGCAGTCAATCCTGCTCCTTGTCTCTTCCTGTGGTCAATACCTCCTTCTTCACCGAAAATACACCAACACTAGATTTGTTAACGCTATAGTATAACCTCTTCCTATTGTTATCATTGGTGAAGGATAGTAATTAATTTTATATATGAATAATCCATTACTATTCTATATTGTCTTATCCATTCTGGATATATCGTCCCTACAACTGCAAAGTATCGAATGTGAAAAAACACAGTTTTGTATTACTTTATCAATTGCTTTAGGACTGATGTTTTAGCGAATTCTCAAATCTGAATTCGCGCTGTCGAAGGGTCGGTTATGCAAACTATTTGATTATGCTAAATCAATGTAATGAATCGCTAAAGATCGAATGCGAAGACCGCGCATTTTCACATTCGATACTTAGCAGTTGTACGGACGATATGATCTGCCTGTAAATGGTCTCGCTGCTTTAAAGTAGAAATAATGGATGGGACGTTTATTTTTTTACCTCCAAAATCTTGGGGCGCAACACAACTTCAAATTTTGCAATATTATTTTGTTTCTTTTAACTAATGTAAACTAGGCCCCTAACGGTCAGTCTTTGCAACTTACAATTAGTTAGTGAATGAGTGTATCGTGATTATATTTGTAATCTTATCAGTTATAGACCAAACCGATCAATACTTCCGTTCGAATCCGGGCAACATCGGCAATGTTCGAGGCGTTTCGTTTATAGCTTAAAAGGCGTCTTGCATTAGGTTACAAACTGTGAAGATAAATCTACAATAAAAATTACAATTAATAAGGTTCATGTTTTAATTTCAATCGTCATAGTTTTAAAAATAGAATTATAAATAAACAAAAATGGCCGACTAGTAGTCGCTTTTTACAGACTAATTACCGACTACAAAAGTTACATTTCTGGTTATTATTGTTGTTTTTGCTATTATTTAGTGGAGGAAAAAATCAATGAAGGTGGGTATAAATACATTTCTTTACCTTTACGGGTCGTTATGTAATAGTTTTTCTTCTGCCTAATTTCGCACCATCACTTCTTACAATGGTCCTTAGACCATCGTTAATCTCACCTTCAGCAATATCAAGAAAACTAAACTTTTTTCCCCAACTTTGGACAAGGTTTTACTATTTGTGCTAAATTTTGTACCATTTTTCTAGAAGCCACTTATTTAAAAACTAGCTTATTATTTTCAATATTTGTACTAAGGAACTATTACTTCTCAATTAAATGTTCCCCAGTTACACCTATTTATACCAACAATCACAGATACCTTTTGACCTTTAAGAATTCTGTAGATTCTGTAGATCTTAGAAAATGCTCTCAAGGAAATGAAATAATTAATAATTTGAATCATACTGGTTTTCTTATCAACAATCTTTAGATTCCGTATCTGTTAGAGATTCCTGTTATCCAGTGTAAATGTAATGCCGGCGATGTATAATTGTAACTATTCTGAACAATTTCTTTACTTTCAAACTGAACTTATTTTTTTAAAAATAATGTAGATGTACATTTTCTTTGTTTCAGATTGGCTGTGTTTTATTTGATTGTTTTGGAAACAGGGTGTTTGTTTTTGTGGGCCAGGTTATCCGTAAGGTAAGTAATTTTTCTTTTAATTATTATTTTTTTTTTTTTTAAAGAAAAATATCTCTAAATGCCAAACTGGAGCGATATTGATGTAGTTTATACATGTATTCCTAATTTTTTTTTCTTTTTTTTTTTTAATCCAAGTAAAGATACGTCTGTGAAAATAAAAGAATATTTTAGATCCATATATGGTAATAAAATCGTTTTTGAGAGTGTGGTTCTTTAAATAACAAAACAAGAAATTCAGTTGAAAAGTATTACAGTAACGTTACTTGGGGCTATAAAGTGAACATTTTTTTAAATTTTACCAAACAATAACCTAGATTTGGTACGTTGAAGATTTCCGAGGATTTTGCCTTTTTTTTAAACAGAACTTTTAATTTTGTGCATACCGGTATGGATATTGAAAGTTACCATTTTATGAAAATGGTCTGGAAAACAAATAATCATCGCATTTTGTAAAGGAACTTATTATTACCGAATTTTAGGAGTAAATCTAATAGTAAGACTGGGAGAATCAGGCATTTTCTGTAGTTAGAAAATTTTTTTTCTGATATTTCAGCTGTGATTTGGATGTGGGAACGGAATACCCTTCCAAGGCACAGCCAGTCAATTTGTTAAGTGTTTTAAATGAGGATGCGTAAGAATCAAGCAGTTGAGTGTGATTTTGGCCAGATTTATTTCAAGGTGTGGAAACAAAACATCTTTACCGAAGTACTGAACCCAAGACCTTTTAAGGAAGAATCATAGGTTTACAAAGGCTGATGAAGATATGCGTTTGTGGATTTTATTCTGACCATGTAGTTGAATTATTATTATTATTTTTATATTCGGCGCTACTGCCCTCTAAGGACAAGGGCCTTGTCACCGATTGCTTGCCAAGCTGGTCTATTGGCAGCTACATTCCTCCATCTTCGTACTTCCAATTGCTCCTCTACGTTATTTAACAATCTTATTCTTGGACGACCTCCTCTTCGAGCTCCTTCTGACTTTTCATAAAGTAAAATCCTTGGATGACGGTCACCTCCTATTAGGTCAACATGCCCGAGCCCCCTCAACCTTCCCTTTTTATATAACATTTACAATATTTGGATAGGCCACGTACTACAAAGTTGACTAGGGATAAATTAATGGAAATTGGATGGGAAACATTGCCATACCCTCCATATTCTCCCAATTTTACACCCTAGAATTATTATCTGTTCAGATCTCAGAACAATTGTCTTTGAATGTTTTGATAACCAGCAAAGCCTAGAATTAGAATTGAATCAGTCTTTACCGGCAAAGATCAATCAATTTTTTAAAAACGGTATCTGGGATCTTGCATAACGGTGGGATAAAGTTATTATTTGTAATGGAAATTAATAGGGAGTATCAAAAAAAATTACCGGTTCATCAAATTCCAGAGTTCAAAAGTCTGTAAATATCTTCATGCTATTTATTATTTACCAATATTTAATAATCCCTTTAGAGCATTCTCTAAGCTTGTTTCTAACACCGGAATTCTTAAAAAAAAAAGCCTCAGTTCAGTTATTTATTTCAAAGAAGAAATATGACTATCCTACCAAATTCTCGTAATTTTAAGACATTACTGGAAAATGTCTGAAATGTGGCGCTGAAGCAACTCGTGAAATTATTAAATATGAAGGGGAAGGTGTCCTTGAAAAGCGTGGCGTTGGTGGAAGAAGGGCTCCAGGCGGCCATTAATGTATATTGATGAAGTCCTGAAGGAAGCTGTTGAGTCAAATCCGTCCACAAGTACTCGTGAACTTGCCAGGGAGTATGGTGTGTTGAATGATACGGTTAGTCGCCATCTTCTCTCTATGGGGAAGGTGAAAAAGACCTGTAGACTGGTCCCTCACGAACTTATCCTCAACAATCAGCATTCGAACCAAAGAAAAGTTTACAGAACTTCATGGGTTTGAATCCCTTCCTCATTCACCATATAGTCCTGACCTCGCACCTTCGGATTACTACTTGTTTCGATCTATGGCCCATTTTCTTCTTTTGTGGAGGTTGAAAATGCTGTCCAAGAGTTCTTCGATAGCCATCCCAAGGAATGATACCAGCGTGGCATCGAGCAATTGGCTAGCAGATGGGTAATGACGGTAGATAACAATGGACTATTCTTTGAGTATTGATTGTATTTCAAAGGTTATTTCATTGGAGTATTGATTTCTATCAAAAAAAATAATAATACTAATATTTGTTTCGAAAAAGGTCATTTTTTTTTTTTTTTTTATATACCCCATTATTTTAATGTTTAAAGTTATTGTATAGTTATTGGTTCAATGAATTTTTTAACTACCCAAATAAAATAACACGACTTTTGATACGACCTGGTACATTTCCCCTCGACTAGCTGGATAGGGACCTCGAATCCAGCTAAAAGAATCCAGCTGTAATTACAGGAAAAGGGTTGTAGCTCATGTAAGATTAATTTTTTAATGTTTGATATTTAGCGAAGTCAAGAGTTGAGTTCCGCTAACCTGTTTCCCCGTGTACATGCAAAGGACTAAATAGACTGTAAGCAAATAATGGTTTAGCAACTGAGGGGTAAGTTACAGTGATGCGAGGGAGAAGTTAAATGAAAGTATTGCGTAATGAGAAGTAAGGGGAGGGGAGAGTGATTAATTTGAGCACGTGGCAATATCGACCCTGTGTGGCAGGGGTCGTGCCACGTGCCTACCTCAACAGCATTGGCTTAACTAACCTACGCACTAGGCTACCCCCACCACCGCCCTTTCACCCCCTCCATTCCATTCATCCTACCTATCTCATTGAATAAGTTGGCATTGCTTAAGTGGGTTGGGTAAATAGACTTATTTATCATCAGAATTTTGTTGAATGGGCTTTTGGAATCGGCTTATAATTATTGTATATTTAAGGGTTTGATCAACAGTATTAGTCTGGGAGGGGGGAGGGGGGTTCAGAGTTCACGAAGCTGACTTATAATCTAAAGCCATAAGATCTTGTAAGAGCTACTTAGGCCGTTTGGCTATTAGGTAGATTTATGAATTATTTAAAAATTAATTAATTATAAAATCTCTTTTGCTTATTTTATTGTTTTATTTGTATATCGATAATTACCTTCTATTCTAGAAAGCTCGTAATTGAGTATTTTTTCTTTAATGATATCTTTACGCATATTAATAATTGTTTAACTGGTTAAAATTGAACTCATTAGGTGTTTGGAGATTACGTAAAAGCATTATTGACCATCCATTATTTAATTTTAATTTATGAGTTGATAATCCAGATTAAGAAATTATTTTTCAGATAATGGACTGCATTGTCAGTGCTTATAACTGAAGGACCATGGATCATATATTTTACAAACAATATCAAAAAGTAAAGGATCGAAGTTTTGATTTTATTTGAATAATTTTATTGATTTCTTCTGGTTGGATTTTAATTTATAACCATAAAAGTGGCAGTGTGGCAAACCTCGTTTCTCTTATTCAAAATTGTATTCTTAATTTTTTTTTATAGTATATTTTATAAATGCCAAACCTTCCTCGAACTATGAAGTTAAAATTTGGCACAGATGGGTTCAGTAGTTTTACCAAGGTAAATTCTATTGCGACGGACGGTACCTTTGTAACCTCTAATAAAGAATGGCGCTCGTCACCTATCTGTCATTTTTTAAACTTAACTGTTTGTTATCCACATGTTACTACTTTTTTAATAACAAATTAATTAAAAATCAGTTGATTTTATTCTTGCTAAACCTCCATGGAACTATAAATATGATGTGGTCAAAATTTGGTAAAGATGGGTTCAGTACTTTTTGTGTTTTGTGATCACTAACGAAGGATAATGGGCAATTTTATTTAAATATATTCAAGGTAATGCAAAATATTAATTTTTATTTGTATGCATATATTATATATAAATGAAAAAAGTTGTTGGTATTTTCATGATACAGTTTTTATTTTATTATGTTATTATGTATGTTCTAAGGACTTGAAAATATGGCGAAGCCATGAAACGTCGCCCATATCATTGTGGATGTTTTGATTAATAAAACTAATTCGGAAGGTATCATGGCCCATCATCCTTATCAATATCTTAATCATATTATATTTTAAAAGAAAAGATTCAGCAAATAGAGGTGCTGAGGGTAAATAATGATAGTAGAAAATTTTATGGAGCCGTTAGATATATGAGTCGAGGATTCCATCCTAGGTTAGATACCTGTAAAGATAAAAATGAAAAAAATGGTTGAGAAAGCAAATGTAATCAACCGATGGGAGGAGCACTTTACTCATCTACTTAATATGGGCAGCGAGAATCTTGACCTGTTACCGGAACTAGAAGATATTAATGACTTAGAACCATTGTCCATTGAAGAGGTAGTAGAATCAATTCATAAGTTAAAGAATAATAAATCATCTGGAGAAGACATGTTAATGGCGGAATTTTTTAAAAAAGGTGGTGAGGAGCTTATAAATCAAATGTATCTACTAATAGAGGATATCTGGTGCAAGGAGTACATGCCAACAGAATGGAAAACGAGTCTGATATATCCTATACATAAAAAAGGAGATAAACTGCTCTTTGAAAATTATAGAGGCATCTCACTTTTAAGAGTTGCATATAAAATATTTTCCAATATATTGGTTAATAGGCTCAATGGATTTGCAGAAAATGTCCTACAGGAATATCAGTGTGGTTTCCGTAAAGGAGTTTAACGCTGACCACCATATATTGTTTGTAGATTACTGCCATGCCTTTGGTTGTGTTGTTAGGAACAGAATGTTAAATACACTAGGGGAATTTAATATACCGAACAAACTAGTTCGTCTCATACAAATATCTATGAAAGCTAGCAATGCTAAAGTGTATATTAATGGCCACCTCAGTCGCAGTTTTCCAGTTACAGCTGGAGTTAGATAAGGGGATGCGTTATCTGCTACATTATTTAATCTTGCGCTGCAGTGTTCTAAAACAGCTGAATATCAATAGAGATATACTGTATACGTCTTATCAACTTTGTGCATATGCGGATATTTGTTTGGTATCGAGGAGCAAGCAAGCCTTGCTAGGCGTGTTTGGTTTCTTGAAGGCTGAAGGCGAGGTAGTTTGTTCGAAAATAAATGAGGCTAAAACCCAATAAGAGTGTCTACCAGTCGGGAATTTCGGGAACTTCGGGAATTTCATGTGGTCGGTAAAAATTCGGGAATTTACACAAAAATTGCGAAAGTCGGGAAAAAGTCGTCGTTGATGCTAAAATTTTCAGATTTTTTTTTTTAGTTTTTCTCAACATGTCAGTTAAGGAAGCAACTGATCGGTATAGTCACTCTCCAAACTTTTAAAGTAAACTAAATATTCTACAATTTGAGACCAGGTTGATCTCAACGTAGCTATTGGTTCCCAAGATACAGTTCTTCGAAAATAGGCCATTTTTTTCTAAAAAGTGATGTTCTTTCAATATGGTCACTTATTTTGTGAAATATCTCCTAAAATTCGCATCCCATTTCAGATATTATTGAAGTTGTAGGAAATTTAATTAGCTTTCATTTGAGACCAGAATGGTGTCTGAGGGCTGAACGGTTCTCTCAAATATAGCAGATGACAAACATCAGTCTTACGTAGGTTCTGGGGGGAAATAATATTTTCAAACAAACTATTTTCGCGTTTTTTATGGTTTATTTATCAAACAATCAAAATTTATTTATTTTTGTAAAACACGTTTGTAGGTATTCTTTTGGCTATAACTTCAAAACTATTTGTCCGATCCAAAACTTCTTCGTTTCATCTGAAAACTGGTAAAATTTGCTATGACACCTTATATATATATATATATATATATATATATATATATATATATATATATATATATATATAATATATTAAAATCCCATGAAATACTCACACCACCACGCTGAGAATCCTAGTTGTGAAAATCACTTTTTTCCAGCACAGTTCTCGTAAATAGTTTCGGTGTTATAGCGAAAAATATACAGAAAAAAAGTGGATTTCACAAGAGTATGGGGTTCTCAGCGTGATGGCGTGAGTGTGCTACTTGATCAAAATTTCATATATGAGGTCTCATAGCTTTCAGGTGGAAAAAAGAAATTTCGGATCGAACTTATATTTTTTTAGTTATTTGATCCGACAGCCTCGTAACTATTTTCTAACTGAATGGCAATACTCGACATTGATGTGTTTTTTAAAAGTTATCTAGAGTAATGTGAAATTTAAAAAAAAAAAAATGTTTTTTATTTTATTTTATTGTTTAACTGTGATATGTTAAGTAGCAGAGTATGCATTGATTCATTTGTTTGGATTATTATTGCAACATCATTAAAATATCGTTTGTCGAGAATTTCAAAAATTTTTTTTGAAAAGTCAGGAATTTCCTGAAAATTCGGGAATATGTCGGGAATTTTGATAACTGAAATTAGTAGACACCATGCCAATATAGAATAGAATAGAATAGAAAGAAAACTTTATTCTGGGACAAAGTCCCTTAAGAATAACATTAAATAATACAAAGTAAGATCATAACTGATATTTAATTTAACTGATATCGAGAGGCTGTTAAAAATAAAATAACATAGGTAAATTTAAATACAAATATGTATGAAAAAAAAAAATACAGAGAAAAACTAGAAAAAGAAAAAACTATTAATAAAAAGAGAGTGAAAAAATATAGGTTAATATTGTAAACAAAATAGAAGAAGAGAAAACAAACAAACAGAAACTTAAAGAAAAATAAAAGATAGAAAATCAAAAATTATCATTACAAGAAATCAAAACATTATCATAGTCAAACTATAATTTTTGCTTATGTTTCATGTCTGAAGGTCTTAGTAATTAAATTAGACGATTACATAAATAGTACATATGTCCTTATAATTGGAGAGCGTCGGGTTGGAGGGAAAGAAGATGGTGAAAGAGTAGTGTTTTGAATGTTCTAAGGGAAGAAGCATTGCGGATATAGGGGGGGGGAATTTCAAAGAGAAGAGGATCGGACAAGAAAGGAACGTTGGACTGCAGTACTTCTGTGGGATGGAGTATAGAGATCGGAAAGACGAGATGTTGTATGCAGTGATTTGATAGCAGACTTGAATTTCAGGTTACTGTAAATAAAGGGAGGGTGGCGGGTGTCGATAACTTGGAATAGGTAGGTGCCTATGAAGTATTTTCTGCGGAAGGAGGGGAAAAGCCAATTTAACTCAGTGTAGAGATGCGAAACATGGGAACGTCTCGAAGTTCCGAAGACAAACCTAATGGAGCAATTCATGATGCGTTTTAATCTGTCTTCAAGAACCGTTGAGAGCCCCCCATATATCACGCTACCATAGTCAAATTGGGGGAAGATAAGGGAGGATACTAGAAGTTTGCGTGTGGGCAGGGGAAGGAGGTGACGGGAGCGGTGAAATAGTTTTAGGATACCAATTGACCTTCGGGAGATTTGTGCAGTATGGGATTTCCAGGAGAGCGTTTGATCAATGGTTAAGCCTAAATTTTTAACAGAGGAATGGAAAGTTATTGGATGACCATTAAGGAATAATGTGGTAAAGTTGGCATTTGAATGGAGAAGGGAATGTGATCCTATGGCAATTGCTCGAGTTTTAGCTGCGTTTAATGTTAATTTGTTCAGATTTGCCCAGGCACAGGTCTTCGTCTAGGTCTTCTTGAATTTTGGCAAACGCAGCCGACATTTCTGATGAAGGAAAGGAGAAGTAAATTTGGAAGTCATCGGCATAAAGATGGTGGGAACAATGGTGAATTGAATGGCGAAGATCATTGATGTAGGAATTAAACAGTAGAGGGGAAATGCTCGAACCTTGAGCTACTCCTGACTGTAGAGTGAGGAAAGAGGATAGGCTCTGGTTAGGAGTGGCGACTGCTTGGGTGCGGTGGGAAAGGAAAGATTGAAACCAAAGGAGGGAGCTGTAGGAAAAGTTCAATGATTTCAATTTGGAATAAAGGATATTATGGTCTAAGGAATCGAATGCTTTAAAGAAATCAAGGAGGATAAGGGTGGTCAGTTCTTTTTTGTCCATCGCTGTTTGGATGTCACTGATAATTTTAATCAGGGCAGATTGTGTTGAGAAGCCGGGACGGAAACCAGATTGGAAAGGATCAAGTAACTTGGAATCTTCTAGGAAATTGGAAATTTGGGATTGCACAAATCTTTCTAGGGGCTTAAAAAGGTTGGAAAGTATGGATATAGAGCGGAAGTCCTTTGCGGATATAGGGTTTGGGTTCTTGTTGATGGGATGAATTAAGGCCTTTTTCCAGGAAGTGGGAAATGCAGAGTTTTGGAGGGAAAAATTATATATGAAGAGGAGAACCGGAAGGATTTCAGGAAGGCATAATTTCAATAATTTAACAGGAATGCCGTCTAAACCAGATGAGCTGGATTGAGACTTCATAATAGAGGTAATTAGATCAGAGGGAGTGATATAAGAAAAGTCAAAATTATTGTCGTTAAATGCTGGCGGAGGTAAGGGCTGGGAGGGTCGAGAAGGAGCAGATGAAGTGGAAGAAAGGAAATAGGAGTTTAACTCGTCCGGAGTGACAGGAAAGACTCCCGAGGGAGAGGAACTAGGAGGATCACACAAGGAAAGTTTGCGGAGAAGCAGCCATTTGGATTTAGGATCGGGTGCAGATGAAAGGGCTTCGTGGAAGAAATTGGATTTAGTTCGCCGGATCGTGGATTGTGTTAAATTTCTAAGAAATTTAAACGCTTGATGGTCATTTTCAAGCCTGGTGCGTCTGAAGCGTCTTCGGGCAGCCACGCGTCTTCTTTGTAAATCTTTAATATCTTGGTTCATCCAAGGAGCAGGGCGACGCCGGCGAAATGTTGAGGTTTTAAGAGGAGCATGGGTATCAAGGATGGATAGGAGATTGGTGGTGAGTAATTCAACCATGGTATCAATTGAGGAGCAGGAGTAGATTGGATTCCAATCTATGGTTTCGAGATCGGATAAAATATTATCTCGGGTAAAAGAGTCTATGTTACGGAAGGAGATTGTTTTAGGAAGGAACCGAATATATGTACGTCAGTCCAAATAATAATTCAAGAATTAGTAAGACAATGAAGGTAAGGTTATATAAAACCTTAATAAGGCCTATTGTGACATATTCTGCTGAAACATGGACCCTGTGTACCTCCACAATAAATGCTCTGAAAATTTTCGAAAGAAAAATTCTTAGGAAAATATATGGACCTGTGATGGAGGATTCGGAAAAATAGAGAGTCATATGAAATGTACGGTTCCTGTGACATGGTTCAGTTTATAAAAGCGAGAAGACTTGAATTTTTGGGCCATGTTCATTCAGCAGAGCTCCAAGAAAGCTACTACTGGGGACAATGTTTGGTACCAGGAAGAGAGGGCGGCCAAGAAGAAGATGGCTGCAAGATGTTGAAGGAGACCTCCGGACCCTTGGTGTAAGGAACTGGAAATTGAGGGCATTGTGTAGGGAGAAGTTGTATAGTATTGTTGGAAAAGTCAAGGTCCACCCGGGACTGTAGAGCTACAGAAATAAGCTTGTTTTTTTTTATATATATAATAGTATAGATAACATCATAATTAACGAATTACAATCCATATTTGTTTAATGTCCTCGAAGAACATTGAGTTTCTTCTAAAGAAAAAACTTTTTCCGATATGTTTGTAATGGCTCTTCGCCGCCATTTTTTGATGACACCCTGTTGCATTATTGCTTAGTGGAAGGATGAATTTTTTAGATAGCTCTTCGAAAAGTTTTGGTTTGATTTCATGAAATAAAAAATTTCCCATGGTTTTCTTACATTTTGTTGAAAAATAGTTTCAATTCTTGTCTCACACCTCAAAACACTTTAAAATTTCAAAACACCTTTCTTTAATTTCAGCTTTTAAATAATACGTTAGTTCATAATTTTTTTATTCATTAGCCCCTTGTAAATAAAAAATAATGTTCCTAACGAGCCTGTTATAGTCTTGAAATAAATAAGGGGAAAAAATAGATTAATTTATGAATAAGTTTGTTTGTGATATAATAAGGAACATTGAAGATATTACTAAGGATTTTGGATTTTATACGAAAATAATTGAAAGGTTTAGTGGAACCCCAAAGCTTAACTCCGTATGTCCAAACAGGTCTAATAACTGTCACGTATATTGGATTAAGTTAAAAGAAATTTTGTCTGAAGTTAAGTCTGAAGATATTAGTCCTATATCGGAAAGATTATTTGGCTGTGCATTATACTTACAAAATAATGTATTTTTCCCGGCGTTTCGCCTCTCGCTATTAGCCTTCTTCGTGGTTATAAAAGCTATAACGTAATTAAAATAATATATTAACTGTATATATCTTAGTGAAATAGGTATTTCTTATAAAGTAGAAATACATTTACTATCTATGGTAATAAATAATTTTTTTAAAATATAACGAGTCCCACAAGTTCGTGGTTTTGGTAATAAAAATAAGGTTAAACCCAAATTATTAAAAACCATTAAGGTATTATAATATGGATAATCAGTAATAAAAATGATAATAGAGTCACAATTAGAGACTAGATTTTCATCTAGTGAAAACTATAAAAACGTTCAATATAAACTTCGAAACTTTAAAAAGGTGTAATAAAACGAAATGTTGTTTATTTACACTTATAAGTTTAATCTACACAATTTACTTTGTAAAGTTAATAAAATACAATAAGATTTGTTATTAGAATTTTGAAAAAAGATTTTTTTTTTTTAAATTGCAAAATAGAAAAAAAAAAATAAAGACAATATAAGTAATATTAGGAACTTTAAATAGTCGTTTTAAACCATATAGGCAGGTAATATAATAATTAAATGAGATTAAAAAAAAAAAAATCTTGGAATTTTCCGTCATGCGAATTTCTAATTTTTTGTGACTTCCTACCTCCTGTAAGAACTTAATTACAGCTACACTCATAATCAGGCATTGTTTGTTTGAGCTTAAATTGTATGGAGCAAACCAGATACCACTCAACTGTGGTAAAAGGAATAAACTGAGAAACACGCTGCTTTTCCACGTGGAGGGGATCTCAGAAGACAAAACAATTCCCAGAAAATTTTCTGATCATCTTGGAAGAGGAGATGGCGAATTAAAAACTTCTTGAAATATATATTAAAATCGATAAATTTAAAATAGGCTGCTTTGTTTGGATTTCATTGAAATTAATTATTTGAAGGGTTTCATTCTCTTGGTATTCTTCTTCAGAATTATCTGTGTTAAGAGTACTTTCTACTCTCTGACCTTAGGGGCCGGGAGAGCTGTAAAAGAATTTTATCGGAACTTTTTTTATTTTATGGGTATTTTTTAATAATTCCATGAGTAATTGTCGAATTAAAAAAGCAAAACAAAAACTATTTTATTTATGAAACAAACAAAAAAAATAAATAAAAATAAACACTAAAACTCTGATATCGTACACTTAAAGCATTGTGAGTTTTAAGTTATGTACAGAAGTGTTCTTATTTCCCTTCTTCCTACCATCATTCCATTACCCAGTTTTTCATGAAGTATCCAACAAGACACATCTTGAAAATCGCATTTGCAATACTGTGCAATGAGCGATACGCATGGTTGCTTGTTCTCTCATATAGAAGTCAGTATACAGTTTCGCCTCTCATATAGGTCGCGTTGGTTTTATTTTTTTTTTTACTTTTAAATTTTATTTACTATTAAAAAATGTCAGAGAAAATCAGCACATCTAATCGTAAGCTCGCGAAAGGGTGGTATGCGTTCGAAAATATTTTGAGAAGGAGAAAATACTCGTGATATAATAAAGTACTATTCGTTTCTTTTCTAGTTTCAGTTCAATAAATTTCTTTATGGTTTAAATGGTTTCCCAGTACAATATAAGGTATGGGATTGTTAGAAACAAAAAATCCTTTTAAAAAAGGCTGTGAGCTATTTCTGAGAAAGGCAGTGAGTTCTCAGTTTTATTGTTAAGGACTTAAGTTGTTAGCCTACTGCGTATCTTGACAAATATTTTATACTCTTGAATTAAAAAGGTATAATGTTGATACATATCAGTAAGGTTAAAAAAAAAAAAAATTTAATCCAGTTATTAGTCGAACAAAAGATAAAATAATGCTAACTAAGACGCTTAAAATGGCTAAGCTTTAGTTAAAATTATTAAAACCTATTTTAAAAAATAAAATAATTTAGACTAAGATCTCAGCAAAGACTGGGCGGACGGACCCGCCTGAGGGTTGGGTTAAGGAGATTTGGCAACGTTGCTCCCCCTCCTCTCGCAAGCCAGATGCCTTTAGCTTTCGACCAAAATATTGTTGCTTAAACTTGAGTTTGTGCTTATGTATATGTATGCAATGCAACTTTTTTTTTCTAAATAAGATAATAGTTGCGTATATTTGGTATTTAATTGCATATTTTTACCAATTCATTTTTTATTGGATATTATTCACACCCCTAGTGTATTTCGTGCGGGAGCAGGGGCGGTCTTTCGGTAGGAATACCAGATTTTCTTAAAAAATGATTCTATCAATTTTTTGTGTCGGGATTGTAAGAGACAAATAAATCATATTTCTTGAGAAATAAATATTTTAAAGGTACTTATTATCGTAAAAAGAAAGCGATACCGACACATTATTGATCCATTGAAGGAAGACAAGTCCTTTTTTTTTTAAGACAAGAGATCCTATTATGTGTTCGTCATAATTAGCAAGGTTGTGTTGCAATAAATTGGAAATAAACTGGCCATTAAGGGAACATTGAACTGATCTTTCTTCTTTTTTGAAGTTTAGTTATATTAGGGAGCTATTTTCGCTTCACTTGTAACTTCTTTTTAAATATCCAATAACAACTTAATATATATATTTTCTTTATTATGTTTTAAAGAATCGGTTTTTATTAACGGCCTTTTACATCCTATATTATCAGATTATCCGGATCACGTTCTTTTGTATAATTATTTTTAAATCAGGATAAATTAACACGTATTAATTATAAACAATTAAATTGAGGAAGTATCTGTAATTTCCATTTTTAAAAAGAATTCGTTTAATTAAAATGTTAAAAGCATATAACCAGGGCACAAATAATAAATTTAATTACTTTGGCTGTTAACGTCGATTCTGATATAGAATTAATTCATTTCTTTTTGGCTTTGATGTTTGATTTAACTACTCTGCAAAGAAATAGCTCATTTGAAGCTTGTTGGCGTCCTAAGATATGAAGGATATTGCATCTTGAAAAATAAAAAATTATTATTCTTTCTTATAGTAGAAAATATACTCCGGTAAGCTCTTGGTGAACAAACATTGCCTTTTCAAGGGAATTTACACGTTCATAGGTGGCTATAACCTAATTTCTAATAATTCATGAATAACAGCTTCATTCAAATACATGAAATTATTAATATCCTTTGATTGAAATCTACAGAAATCTACTTCTTATAATTTTAAAGTAACGTCACGATTTCTTGTAAAGGAACTGTTCTTTGGTAGCACTGGATTAAAAGTTCTAAATTCAAAGGTCCCGAGATCTTTTTCTTTTAAAACGTCACTTGTTTAAACGTCTTTATAACGGGTGGGTTATCGGAGATTTGAATGGGATTCAAGTCGAAAGACAAGTGGTTTAGTGTGGTTATGAAATTTACTATGAAAGGACATGTATCTTGGATTTGATACGAACCATTAGCATATAGAACATTAAGACCTTCATCGATAAGTCAAAAATATTTAATAAAAAAGGAGATTGAGGATTTTTCGGAGGATTGTAGATTCCTAGGATTGAATACGAGAGAAATTAGGTGGTTCAGTAAAGACCTAAATCTCAAATCCGTTTGTATAACAGCTCTGATAACGGAATTATTTTACTATTTTTATTCAATGAACGAGTTTATATTAAAAAAAATTCGAGATTATTATACATATATTCTTGTTTAACCTGTTAAGATCCTAGTAAGGATGTAGAACGGATTATGAGCTGTTTTACAGAACCATAGATCCAATCGATAGAAAGAAAAGTTCCTATGCTATTCTATCCTGTATTGGATTACAGATCTTCTGATATATATACATAAGATATATATGATATATATATACATTTATTAAAATTTACAACTGAACAAAATATATACATCAAGTATTTACTTGGAGGATTATCAGGAATGGAGTGGGAAACAAGTTGAGAAACTTACGGATTTGAGTGATTATGGAGCTTACTATAATGGGATAGGTATCTGGTGTGGACTAAATCAGCAACATATGGAACATTAAGATCTTTATGGATAAGTTTATTGGTGACCAAGTAAGGGACATTTAGGATTTTTCGAAGGATGTTCGATTGTAAGGATTGGATACGAGATGAATTGGATGGTTTAGTTGAGCCCCAAATAGGTCAATCACAGTCAAGTAAATAAGTCTTTTGTAATTAATTAGGAGCTTTGAACGTTTGTCTAGTAAATGTTGAAGTAGTCTGTAACGACGAGCATTTTCTTTTCACTTTAGTCTTGTATGTGGATTCGAAGACGTTTGTCAAGTGGAGTCCTGGAAACGGATCTGTTCAACAGGAGTTAATGGAATATCATTGAAGGATTTCTATTATAACTTTAAAATTCTTTATTAATAATAAAGATAGAAAATAAAATAAGATAGAAAATCTCTTTTTTTATTTTAATTGTTCTATGTATTAATTTAGTTATGATTTACACTATATGAAGGTTTTAATAATTTTATTTTACTATACCCTTTGGAATTGTTTTCTTTCGGTTTTATTGAAGTATTTATATCTTATCTTCTTGAACTTGTGAAAAATAAAGAAAATATCTCTGATTTCTCATTTATATATAACTCTCTGCGTTTGTCTCAATTGAGCCAGACCTACTGTTATTTTAATTATACAAAAGACTGTATCATTTCGTTCTTTCAACAGTTCATTAGTCTTTTACATCTCATTTCGAGTCCTCCTTATATTATGCCTTCATTTTGGAAATGAATTGGACGGTGAGGTTTTGTTCCAATGAGAATTGCGTTTGTTTTCTCTGAATTCAGACTCAACTTATTCCCTGCTGCTCATGGGTTAATATGTCCTTTAGCTTACAAGTCGCCTCTAGCATCACTGAAGGATGAAATGATAAATATATTTGCAATTCGTCAGCATAAAGATCATATAAAAGTAGTGGATGAAATCTGGCAAGTTATTGATATAAATAGAAAATAGGGTAGGTGAAAGAGAAAATCCCTGGAAATTTACTACTTTATAAAAAAAACAAAAAACAAGTTCATGATTATAACGTTCATAATAACATAGCAATTGCCTTTGAAGCAACTACCCAGTGGTAGGACTTTAACAAATGTTCTACACGAGAAAGTACCGTGGCCATCTTCTTTTCAAATCCTGAAAAACCGAAACCCCTTCTCTTGTTATTGATTCTCTTACCAAAGGTTCCTCCCACCCCTTGAATACAAGATATCCGCCAGCTTGTATATTCCCTCATCGATCCTTCGAAAAATTCTTTATGATCCATTCTGCCTCGTCCTGGAATTCCTTACCCATCTCCATTCATATAACTTCCTTTCTCGCTTCTTTTGAACATAAATTATTTTTCCATATCTTCTCTTACCAATCTTCAGAAATTATGTAAAGAATATATATGTAATATTTAATTGTTTATCCGTTTATTTATTTATCCATTCTGTATCTTATCCACTTAGTGACAGTCAATTTGTATTTTAATTTGTAAATCTCTATTCATTGCACCCTTTGCTTTTACCTTGTCTATAAATTTAAATAATAATTTAATGTTATATATGAAATAATGGATCTAATAGGGATTGCTAATTGTTGAGTAAAAAAAAATAAAAATTTATTGACGGAGTCATAATATGGCAGCCACCATTTTTCAAACTCTTGATATAACCACTCCATCGGCTTCATGAAGTAATTGTGATGAGGGGTACCCAACAAAATATTCGGTCGGATTTTTACTTATTAAAATAAAAGTCAAAAGGAAATAAAAATCACGTAAACTGAAAAAAAAACTGTTGTTGATTCATTGTTTCTAATATAATATATTAATAGAAATTTATTGTTATTTGACAAAGTTTCCCTTCAAAATAAAATAACATTTTTAGGTGAAAAACAGTAATATATAAAATAATAATATTTAATACTGAACATAATTGATGTGTATATTTTATCGTTTTGTACTCATCATCCCGCTGTAGTATCCAACAGTTGTCGGCATGCTTCTTCTCATTGCATTTACCGCTATACTTTTTTTTTGGGAGGGTCTATTTCTTGATGAAATTCAAATGGGAATGCAAAAAATAAATTTTTGAGGACATGTTGCTACCCACGACCTTATATGATATAAGCAATATTTCAACAATGTTATTTATGCGATAAAGCTTAATACTTACGCTCTCCAATTGTTTTCATTTTGTATTACATTATCAAATAGGTTTTTTTAAATTTTTTTGTTAAAGTTTTCAGTGATAAATAAATACTCGAAATGTCGAAAAACGCCCCATTTTTCGACCTTAAACACATATTTGACAAAAAATGGTGCCCTTCAAAACATTTTGGTTAATGGGAGTATTCACTGCATTTTATTTTATTTCTTGTATAGATAGAAACTTTAATTTTAATTTTGATTAATTAATTAATTTTAACCCTATATCATCCATATTTATCATTGCCATTTAGTGAGGCAGCTTGTAGTTATTCAATAGAGAAATCAACCATTAAATATGTCCACCAATACTTATCTTAAAATAATATTACTCGATATATATATATATATATATATATATATATATATATATATATATATATATATATATATATATATATATATATATATATATATATATATATTATGAAATTATGAACTGCTTTGCCAGATTTGTCTTCGATAAACCGAGGCGCTCCCACGTTTCCTTCCTCTATACCGAATTAAACTGGCTTTATCCCATATTCCACGGACCATTCCTTTACCAAATCATCAGCACCCTTCATCCTTCCTATATTTACAATACGCTTTAATTCAGATCTGCAATCAAGTCACTGAACACAAGATCCCGTCTTTCTGATCTATATACCCCATCCCATAGAACTACTACATTCCAGCGCTCTTTCCTATTCCGCTCAACCATCCTATGGAATTCCATTCCTACCCATATTAGACAAGCAAAATCTCTAAAAACCTTTAAATTCCTCTATTTCCAGTACCTCCTCCTAATCCAAGGTGACGCTTACTAACAATATATTTTTTGAATTAAACGATATCGTAAATCTTTCTGAAACACACTCAGTGTTACCAATTAAAATAATATTTTCGTATTCCGAATACAACATTTGGGTTCTTATATTGTAACATTGTATCAAAATAACCTATTTATTACTTCATTAGTAGAATATTTTCTTATTTTCCTGATCATATATTACATTACTGTGTATACATTATCATTGTTATATTAATATTTCTTCTTTATTTTATTGTTTTTAATTTTTTTTTTTTGTTTTTTCATTTTATTTATTCATCATGTCTCTGACCAGATGTATCTAATATCATTTATTTCTGTACAATTTGTTATTCTTAAGGGACTTGGTCCCAGAATAAAATTATTTTTCTATTCTATTCTATTCTATTCTATTCTATATTTGGGAATTATAAAAATTATGTACACATCTACATCGTCTTCTAAATTAAATTAGAATTTGATTTCCAACAATTTATTTTGTTTTCCCCCTTGAATTTTTAAAGCGATGAGAGGAAGATAAAATAAGAGAATAACCCCTCGTGTGGCACGTGGAACATGGACTGACTGCAGCAGGCCTGCTGTGGATTCTCCTGTCAGCTGCTTATCTAGCCAACCCTTAAGACCTCTGTTATCCCTTATTTATTTTTTGTTTTAACATGAGTAACGGAGTGGCTTAATATATTGGGAGTACTATTCTATTTAATGTACATTAACACCTTTATTGAATATTAAGGTTTGGTTTTGTATAAAACACTTGAGGTACGCATGATGGTATGTAAGGATCAATACAATTAGAATTGATGAATTAATTACCACTTATTAGAAAACTAGTTTCGAATTCTAAACATACATCCTCAGTTCTAAAGCATACAAAATTTTCAAATCAGCACTTACATGGATTATATATACTAAAGTTTTTAAAAATGTAAGACAAGATATCGAATATACTGGTACTCACGTGAGGAGATCTAACAGATATTTGAAATATAGTGACTCAAGAAATTGATCAAATGTTTGTAGTAATATCAAAAGTTAGTCCTAATCCGATATTTTGTTTGTCAATACCTATTTTATTACTTTGTTTACATAAAACGTTGATTACTATTTTATTGTAATCCTCTTTCCTACTTGCATTGTAAACATTAATCACTCAGTCGTTTTCATAAGTCTTCCAAGACCACTTGATCAATTTCGTGAGTTCCAATTGTACTTTTAAAATCATCTATTAATAATAATTAAAAATTCCTGCAGCTATACAATAGTAGGTACGAAGCAGTGTTACTTTTTTTTTTTTTTTCATAACCAATTATAAATCAGCTTCAAAATGGAGTTTCTCACCGTTCTTTAAGTATCAAATACGGATGCTCAGTAGGGAGTATAAGTAACATTCGAAAAATGAATGCAACCCATTTAAAAGGGATTGAAAAGAATAAAGAACATCGTAAGCCTTTACTCTCAGATACTGTAAAGGGCGGTATTATTCGTTCAATTCGGTCAGGCGAAGTTGATAATGCTGTTCAAATACAACGGAAGCTTAGACGGTTTGATAATATCAACATCAGCTCTGAAGGAGTACGCTGTCTTGAGACAAGCTGCGAGGAAGGACAAAAGTTAAAAATCCCTTGCTAAATGATAGGCATAAAAAACAAATGTTAGGATTCTCCAAAAAATATGCCCACTATACTGAAAATGATAGGTCAAATGTCATATGGTCTGACGAGACCAAAATTAATAGATTTGGATCTTTGAATGTATATGGGAAGGACGAAATAAACAATCGATCTCTAATCATATGCGAGGCGCTCCCTCTCAGCTTCCACTAGATTTTCGCACTGGTGATGCCGCTGAGAGAAAAGCGTTGGGTTTACTGAGGGCCTGGCTTGCCCTTCCATAAGTTGGGGGACAAGCTTGGTCTGGGGTTTTCCCTGGATGTTTGTGTAGATTGTATATACAATGTGATTGTGCTTTTTAATTTATTTAATTTTTTGTCTGATCCTTTATCATTACTATTGTTTATATTTGTATTTCATGATTTATTTATTTATTTTTTTAATATTAATATCTTGTATTGTTTGAGGATTTTTATTTTTATTATAATTTAAAGTATATTGTATATGAATGGATTCTGTATCATCCATATTACCCATTGCCCTTTACGAGGCAGCGTGTAATATGTATTCAATAAAACACAAATTATATTATAGAAAAAAAAAATCATATGCGAATTGATCAATTTCGTGAGTCGCTGTATATCCATAATGGAAGGGAAAGGGTAGATTACATTTTTGGGAGTTTTACTTTGGGTGTTACCCTATGACTAATTGGATTTTTGCGTTTCTATTGAATACATATTTAAAACATTGGAAATGTTTATCTGGTCGTTTAAACAAAAGTCTAGATTGGTTTTGAGCGATTTTATTATTTTTAATCATTCATAGATATTTAATTTTAGGCTATTTTCTACTTGATGTATTATTTTCACTCCCGAGTCCCTTTTGAATTTATGGTTGTTTTCACTTAGATGGATAGCGAAGTTGGAATCTGGGGTCTTATTATAGTTGTATTGCAATCCCTATAGTCATAGTGAAATACATACGGTATAACTCTAATACATTTAACCTACCTGGCCCTTCTCCTTCCACTATTTCAAATATCTGTTAGTTCTCCTCTGGTGAGTAACAACATATTTGACTTCTTGTCTTACGTTTGTTTTAAAAATTTTGTATGTTTTAGAACTGAAGATGAAGGTTTAGCATTCGAAACTAGTTTTCTAATAAAATAATTCCAATAGAAGTGGCAATTAATTCATCAATCCTAATTATTTTAGGAATATATATGAAATGAAATGTACATCTCCAGGAAAAGGAATGTTCTTGTAATATTTTCTGTTCTGTCTGTGTTGATGAATAAGTGCTTAAATTTAGTCGATATTCATTAGTCAGAACAGTGTAATAACTGTCTAGAAAAATCCCTTAATTATTAATAGGAAATCAGGTAGAACAAAAAAAAAAATTTCACAACACGTTCCTATATTTTAAAGAAAAGCCCATGCTTAGCCCCAAAAATAAACTACCACAATCTAGGATTTTTTTTTCTAGATCAAACTAAAAACATCTCTTTAGAAAGCTATCGCCTTATAAAATCCGTTAGTTGAAGAAATAGGAAAATATGGCATAAACTCACTGAAACGTTATACTTATAAATATTTTTAACATATGTTATTAACTTAAGTTTGCTTATTTCAGTTAAATTATTGTAATATTATTTTATTTATTCGTTTTGGTGTAGGCTTTATGTTTTTTCTTTCTGAACATACAATGGACGTGCTTTCAGAGTCATGTAAAAACACTGTTATGTACTGTTTAAATTTGTAAATTAATAAAAAAATTATTATTATTATTGAAGGATTAGGCAATGAGAAAAATTAGGAGATGTTATATTAACCAATTACTTTTCGACCACAGCAATAATGATCATTATCAGATGTACAAAAATGATATGATAGATAAAAAAAAAAAAAAAAAAAAAAAAAAAAAAAAAAATAAAGAAATAAAATATGTTAGTGTTGGCCTGAAGATGGCCTACTCTGTTGTGACCGAAACGTCAGGATAAAAAAAGAGATATGTTACTATATGTTTTCTCGTCAACCTTCTCAATTATCTACTCATAATTCCCCACAGTTTTAAAAAAAAATCTTCGTCTTTTATTGTCCATTTTCTACTGTACCATCTCGATAATTCGTATTCGTATAAGTTTTAAAATCCCACTAATTGGAAAAAACAAAAACTGTTGACCCCTCGGAAAATGAATGATTTTCTATGATACCCAAAGTCAATTTAACTTTTTATGATTCCCGATTTACTGTTGAACCTTCTAGATGAAAATACAATAATAAAAGACATTGTAGGAAGAAAATATTTTTTTTGTAGATTGTCATTATTTTCGCCGAAACGTCAACATAAAAATAAATAATTGGTAATGTAATATTGCTTATGTTTTTCATTGACTTATTTCGCTCAATTATTACGCAGTCATAATTGCCAACAATCTAAAAATCCAGCCCTTCCATTCTGCTAATTTATAAATCATACTAATTTGAGGAAAAAAAAAAAAAAAACTACATGTACGTGTTGGTCACCTTTTCGTACCCAAAGTCATTTAAACTTTTTATGATTCTTAATTGACTATTAAAAATACCTCTTTTTCCCCGTAAAAAGGCTTTCCCTATTTTAAATTCACTAATATATTTAAATTTACATTTAAATTAAATTTATTTTTGTTTTTATTTACTTGGGATCCGGTGTAATTTATTTTTGTTCCAGTTCAGTGTAGGTTCACCACATGACGTATTAGTATTTTATGTATCTCTGCATCGGAAAAAATAACTGATTTCTCGATCAATGTAAATATATATGTACTCCTCTTTTTAAAAAAAATAAAAATAACTAAATACATATTGTACTTTATTTCGTTTTATATTTTTAGTTAGATGTGTGTGTTTTATATTGTACGTATGTAAAATTTTTGATAAATAATTATAATTTTATTTATTATAATTTCTTTCTTTATTTTATTTTATTTGTTTCCCCTCTTTTGAAAGCGGTATTTGACGAATTATATTTTGATAAAAATGAAAAATATATATTGTTTTCACTCAGAGCTTTTCACACTCAAAGAAGTTTTCAGCATCCAGTGAAATAAGTAAATTTATATTTTAATATTTATACCTCCTAACCACTTACGCTGATGACACATGTGTGTTATCAGTAAACAATGATCCCTTCATTTCCTCCCAAACACTCCAATCCCATATTCTACCCCTTTAAGAATGGTGTAAAAAATGGAGAATCAAAATAAATTCAAAAAAATCTTACCAAATCACCTTTACCCTTCGTCGTAAGCCCACGACTTCTTGTCCTACAGTATCCTTTAATGATATTCTACTAATCCCTGTTGAACAGATCCGCTACCTTGGACTCCACTTGGGCAAACGTCTTACTTGGAATCCACTTACAAGACTAAAAAGACAAGAAACTGCCCGTCGTTACAGATTACTTTAACATTTATTAGACAAACGTTCAAAGCTCCCAATTAATTACAAAAGACTAATATACATGACTGTGATTGGACCTATCTGGACGTACGGAGTTGAGCTGTTGAGCTATCTGTAGCCTATCTGGGGCTCCTCTAAACCATCCAATTTATCTCGTATCCAATCCTTACAATCCAAAATCCTTCGAAAAATCCTCAATGCACCTTACTTTGTCACTAATAAACTTAAACATAAAGATCTTAATGTTCCATATGTTGCAGATTTAGCCCAAACCAGATATCTATCCTTTCATAGTAAGCTCCATAACCACTCAAATCCCCTAATTTCTCAACTTGCTTCCCACACTATTCCTGATAATCCTCCGAGGCGTCTGAAAAGAAGATGGCCCAGAGACCTTCTAGTGTACAATTTTTATTAAAGTGCTACTGATGGATAGCACTTTTCATGTTTTGTCACGTTATTGTAATAGTTAACAGCACCTTTACTTAATGTATAAATTTTGTACAGTTGTAAATTTCAATAAATTGTTATTAAAAAAAAATGTATACCTCTACTAATATAAAAGCAGCTTGACCTGACCACTTATGTTGGTAACATAACTAAATAATGCCAATCCTATCTAATTTGTTGGGTTTATTTTTTTATTTTATTGAACTAGATTCAGATTTATCGACTAGTCTGTATATACTTATGAAGTGGCTAAGATTATTATTATTGGGTTGATATTTAAAATTAAATAAATTAAAATTTACGATAATTTAATACATGTGCTAAAATTAAACTTTCAGTTATAGTATTACAAAAAAAAAAAAAAAAAAAAAAAAAAAAAAAAAAAAAAAAAAAAAAAAAAAAAAAAAAACTGGGTTCGGTAAGGTGAATGAAAAGCAAAATAACGATTTAAATTGGGAAATCTTATATAAAGGACTGTTTATAAACAAAAAAAAAAAAAAAAAAAAAAAAAATGAAGGGATTAAAATAAATTTAATGCAACAAATCAGAAACGATTTACTTGTTATTTGATGTCTATTAAGTATGTCATTTATCAAAACCTAATTTGATTCACGCGTTTTTGATAGATATCATAAACCCGTGACTAATGAAACATGTTTTTGTTTTTTTATATTAAACACGTTAACCACTAAAATCCATTAGTCTTTAAACTTGCTTCCCAGTCTATTCTGAATAACTTTTCGAGGCGTCTAAAAAGATGGTGACGACAAGTAATTCACATGTTATTATGAACTTTATCTTCACATTTACTAGTTGTATTTTTGTGTACATTTACAAATTTCAAAAAAAATAGATTAAAAACGATTTTGTCGTATTCTTTTTTAATTCGCAATCTATTGATGTAAACTTTTTCCTTGAGTCAATTTGTATTGTTTAAATATATCTCTTATTTCGCCCTTTTTATCTTATAACCAATTATTAACATTTTTACTGCCCATTATTAAGCATTTATGGATTTTACTTATGTAAATGTTTACAAGTTGGAATCTGTGGTTTTGATAGGCATCAATGTTTGAATTTATGCAACTTCCATCGCGGCCCACTTTTTTAATCTTATTGATCCAAACAAGGAAAAACGGAATAGCCGAGGTGGGGAGTATTACGTTGGTTTTAAGCGAGGAAAATTTTCGTAGCTCAATCTTGCTTACATTTACCTTTAAATGTCAGTCCGTTACATCTCATGAATGTTCAGATATTTACTTTCGATACAGAATCGAAGCAGGTTACAAGTATCTTTTATAGTATTATGTTATACTGATCTATCTTAATAGGTAGAGGTTTAAATTTTGGGTACTGGTCTAGTTTTTTGGTCTCCTAATAGCATCGGTTATCCTTTTCAAAAGGCAGGAAAAAAGTCCCCTTTTTCTGACTAGTGATTGTTTTTAGCTATTTATTCAAATTTACGACTGTATTCTCTATAAAAAAAAAAAGTGCATCAAGTCAATGTAATTATAATGCTAAAATTGACACGTCAATTGCTTGTAACGCAACTATCAATTTGTATCACTTATAAAAGTTCTATACTATTAAGTACTATACTAGTAGGTCCCGAGGCCATCTTCTTTTCTGACTCCTTGAAGGGTTATCTTAAATAGATTGTGAAGCAGGTTATGGTACTAGTGGATTTGAATGGTTGTGGAGTTTGCTGGTATTTGGTTTGGGATAAATCAACAACATATGTCACATCAAGGTTTTTATGGATACGCTTGTTTGTGAAAAAAAAGCAAGCATTGAAAATTCTTCCAGATATTTCAAATTGTAAGGATTGGATGCGAGACGAGTTGAGAATATATATAGTCGATATTAGCACTATCGATAGGCCGATACCATCGGTTGAGAACTATCGATGGATATCGATAGTTGCTTCCTTTTTTTCCAAAGCTATTGAATAAAGAATTTAAACTAATTTAATTAAATTCAATTATCTACTTACTATTTGAAATTTGCAGGATTATGATACTATACATAAAGATGAGAGAAAAAAACTAATTTATTTGAACATACAATAATAATGAACAAATCAAATCTTCAGAAAATAATAATAACAAAATAGTTAATTTCAAGAGTCAAGTGTGCTCCTTGAGCCACACATTTCCCGAAAGAAAAACTAGCATTTCTGCTTTCCTTTGGCTGAATCTTTTAGAGAACCCTTGAGTTCTAAGAATTCCAAATTCAATTTCAAAAGAACCTGACACTGGACAGAGACAGATCAGCATAATTCCGAGAGTTTCATAACTTGAGGGTAAAAAAGATCTATCGCTATTCGACACTATCGATAGTGACCATCGATAGGTATGACCTATCGATATATCGATAGTAACTATGGACCGTCGCCCAACCCTATGGTTTAGTAGAGCCCCAAAGTTCAACTACGTATGTCCAAATAGGTCTAATTACTGTCATGTAAAACTTAAAATTTATTTCTTTATTAACTTAACTAATGAGAAATAATCTTTATCCGGAGTTATCTCACTTGATTATAGAAAGCTACAACTCCGTAAATTTATGGTAATTCACTTTTTTTTAAGGTACGTTTTATTCACTTAGTTGTCGAGTAGATGGTGTTTTAGATGAATATTTGAAAAATGTATACTACTACACAGAATCAAAAATACAATACAAAATTGTATTGTCCAATCCATTAAATTAATTTCGGAGAGTCGTTGGTTAAAATCAGACATGTATGGATAATTTCCAAGGAAAGGAAAGGACAACGCATCAAATTAAGTACAGCGAATAAATTTAAAGGTTGTATCGTGTTTAAAAAGACAATACACTAAAGAAGAACGAGTACTAATTGTTCTATAACATCTAGGAACAAATGAGAGGCGAATTACTGTCGGTTCGCTGGTCTTGGAGTCGAAACGGAAATTCCATTCTGCCACATCATGAAGGAACTACGTAGTTTTATAATGTTTCGCGAATTGATGAAACTTAGTTACAAAATATGTTTATTCTTATTAATTAAATTATTTACTGATCTGTTTGTATGGTGTAGTATTGATATAATAGCTTGATACATAAAATTAAATATTTATTGAAGTTTTTGTCATAAGAATATTTGGACTCAATGCGATAAATTCATGTTTCTGTTGTGCAATAACGTGGATTAGGAGAACTTTTGTAAGGACAACTAGACTTGGTTCGCTACCCCAGCTAGACGTTTCACTTTCAGCTTCAAACATGGCTGCGCTGATTAGCGTTATGGTTCGCATATCTTTGCCACCAACTGCCACCCTTCCGTTTGAAAATAAACACAGACTCTTAAAAACAAACTGAAAATCCGCGAGCGTTGCGCTACCCCCGGTGACATGAAGTAGTTGTAAGAGGTGCATCTGGCTTAGAGCACATCTGCTGTTGGACACGTGGACAACTTATCACTGTCAGCCGTCTCATTGGAGGCCACCTTTTGTCTGCGTCCTCCTAATCCTATCGGGATTGTCTATTAATTGGATATTACCGAGAAATTGATTAAAATGTTAAGTCAGTTTAATTTATTCTAAATTGACTGAAGGTATCGATCAGTTGTTGTTCTCCAGTCTGTATATCATAATAGACTAATGTAAACACCTTAGTACGCCGTGCAACTTGCTATGTTTTTACCATAGCTGGGGGGTTTATTAAATCTTTCTACCTATACAGTAGGACCTCACTAATCCGACTACCGCTTGCCCGACTTTCCGGGTAATCCGACCCTCCTTCGGAGTCCAGGGGTTTGAGGAACAATATTTTCGCAGAATCCTTAATAGTCCAATAAAAAATATACATTTTGGTGTGAAAAAAAATGGGGTAGTTTTAATTTATATATATATTGTTAGTGTTGTGCTTGTGTACGAAATTCCAAATTTTGGATCTTGATGTTCCACCGCTCGTTAATTGGTACCATCAAAGCGTCAAGTATATCGAAGTTTTATACGTTTTACCAAAATATTAGCTACACGGTTGGTTATATTCAAAACTATAAAGCTTGTTATATTCAAATTAAAGTAGACTAAATTTGCTACAACTTGGCTTACAAATTTTCAGAATTCTCTCAAGAAGATGCGGAAATAGTGTTTTTTTTTTTACGGTTTTTGCTATGTTACAAATTTATTTGTCCGGGGCCCCTAACTCTCGCTCCCCTCACATCATTCAAAAAATACAATTTCATTGTTTCCTTATAAACTACAATGTTTAATTAATTTCCTAATACCATAAATCGCTATAGAATCGTTTATACAAGGTAACATTTGTAAGATGTCACTTGTTCCCTTGACTTTTCTGAAACTTTGACATATACCTTTTAATATACTTACAATACACTATTTACTATGAAAAGCATTGGCCCTACCCCTTAGTTCCTCAGAGGTCGGAGTAGTGAGATAGCACTGTACTCATGTAGGTCTTGTCTCTAACGACACAATAGCCCCATCTATTGATTTCTGATCTATTTCACTTCTACCTATTGTGTTATATATATATTTTATTTAGTATACTATAATATCCCCTATAAATGAATGGAATGCTATTTTAAAAATATGTATCTATGAATGACATTATAATTACTCTACTCATGTGTCAGCACACAATTTATATTATTCAAATATTTCAGACTATTGACATTATATGGTACTTATCTAAGGTGTTCCTCATCCATCATGGCCCATCATTTTCCAACAGACCCCTCCTTATTTTCAGGGCTATCTGAAATAGGGGTTTATCCCCTCCATCTAACCTTTCAATTTCTTCTATTACATTTTTAACTACTGGTTGCAAAAGGAAAATATTCAGCCGATAACAAGCTAAACCGTTTTTTTTAGGGTACCCATTTTAATGAGACTAGGTGTGCCTCAGGAGGGTCTCCCGATCACGAATTCGATTCTCGGCTGAAATAACTATAAATAAAAGTTCTGTCTTCAGCCGGACTCTTGGTTAGAGGATCGTTAAGTCATCATAATAATAAACACTATTGCACCAATGATAAACATTTAAGCGCCTTCAGTATTATACATTTTGTTATAACATTGCAACTTTTATTTTAGTCTAACACACTTCGATTGTGACAAATTAGTAATTCAAGTAAAATTGGCCAGGTTATGAAAGGAATATACAAGGAGGCCACTGGCGAATACTCCTTTCCAATCTGTCCGATCTAAAGAAATATTTTTTTATGGACGAACATCTATCCTACCGGACAAATTGTTAAACAAAATGATTACATTGGTTCGTTTTATTACATTTCACCCTTATAAAATTATTATACTTTATACAATGTATAAAATGAAAAAGTAGTAAAATCTTAGATTTTATTATTTCAATACCATATACAAAAAAACTTGTTATGAGAAACAAAATTCTTATTTTCCTCGACCGAACTCCTCTTGTCCGAAGTCCTTTTCTACTTTCCCTTCCGTAACTTATAATAGAGCATCCTCTATGTCATTCAATATCCGGCCATGCTATCCGCTACTTTGTTTTTCTATTGTATACGAGATCCATTATTGTCGGTATTCGATCTATTTCTGTCCATTTTAAATGTCCATACAACCTTGGAACCTTTTAAGTTCTTCGCAAATCTACCTTATACATCTCTTCTGATGTCAACCGTTTTTCCTGTTCACTGCTGTGTCTATATCTCAGAACCGTGTATTATAGTTTGGATCTGAGAACCCAAAGGATTTGCTGAATTTCCTCCTCTTGAAGTTTTCCTCAACCGAACTCCTCTTTGAGCCTTTTTGCCCATCCTTCTCTGTTAACCGCCTACTCTTCCGTCGATCGATAACCGGCCATGCTTTCCGTTTGTGCTCAAGGCAATATATTTTTTTATTTTCCTTTTGATTCACATTCCTAGATATTGGTATAATAGTGTCCATTTCTTTTTACATACACCTTCTCCTTTTTTTCTTATATATCATACTGGTTACTTCGCTGTTTTTTAATCTTAAAGTACATTGCTGGCCATCTTGTAATATTATTAATAGATTTATTCGCTCCTGGTTTTGGGTACTTGTATTCTTTAGTGATGGTGACTTGCAATCGATTTATTACGAATTATTTGTGATACTTTCATCGTTATCACAGTTCACCGTTTATTATCCACTCCGATTCCCCTATCCACCCAACGTATCACGTACAATGAACTTATTTCTGGTTTAGCTGTTGACTTCTGCTCACTACTCTAGATCAAGAATAACTCATCATTTTCAGTGTTGTTCGGATCGTTATCAGTATATTCCATAGATTTTAACTTAATAGTTCAAATTAACATGGTGTTACCGATCATAGCATTGATTCACTCTCATAATAATAAACGTTACTACGTTTATTATTACCATTTTAGCGTTATACTTCGTTAACCCTAATTCCAGCAAGAAGACTTTTGTAAATTCTTTAAACTAAATAAACTGATAACATCTGTTGATTGCCTTCCAACAGTCAGTGCTACCAACTGTTTACTCATATTTTCTTGTTTTGCTTGTCTTGACGCTAGTCCTATAATTGAAATCCTGGATTTATTGTGAATTTTCAATAAAAATGGAATATGAAGTTGTCTACGGCTAGTTGCCAAGTGACTCAGATAGAAATCAAATTTACTTATAGATATCTTTTATTGACGTCTTTATTACCACTGTGGAAAATGTTTTTATTGATGACATATGTATGTATGTATAGTTTCGGTTCTTCAGGATCATTCGAATGATCCTTGCCAATATAGCGCTTTGTTCCATCGCAAGTCAAATGCTCGCAAACGGAAGGTCAATAGTTGATGTTTAGACAAATTACTGTTGGTTGGTACTCGATGCCCTCGGGGTTTTAATTAAGCTGTGGTGAAATTGTTCCCCTCTCTTTGTCTTCCACATGTGTAACATGTTTCAAATGTAATATGATCAAATGTTTGAATTCTCGGAATGTTTAAGGTCGCGTTGAGCAAGATTGGATGTGAAATCTGTTGTCAAATGCTAATGACTTCTCAGTATATACTGTTATTATCAGTGGCTTCTTAAGTTTCCCGATAGTTTATCGCTTCTGTAGATTCTGGATCCTATATAATGTAGGGGAGACCTGGGATGTTTGGGACAAGTTTTTTTATTTTTTTTTATTTATTTTTTTTTTTTAGGGCCACAATTATTTTTTGTAACTTTTAAAATATTTTTCTTTTTTAAAAACTTTTTAGAAGTACGTATGATTTTTTTCTAAATGATAATAATGAACACAAGTCAGTAAAAAAACAAAAATATAAAACATTTAAAAGTGTCCAACTATCCTGGGCAACAGGAACAGCGATAAGGGATGGTTGGGACATACATAAATTAGGTAACACATTAGTTACCACTCAATATTTTTATATACTAAATGATAAACGTAAACATAATAAAATAATACTACGTGTTTCTTACACAAATTATAGTATAAATTAAATTAAAAAAGGAACCATTTTACCAATAAATAAATAATGCATGATGTTGAGAAATAAGGTTCTGTAAAGAAAAAAAAACAATAAGAAAATCCAAGTAACAAAATATAAATAACTGCAAAAATATAGCAGGATAGTTGGACACTGCCCCACCCTTCCCAGAGATCAAGTGTCCCAAACATCCCTTAGGTTACTTTTTTATTCAATACGTGATCCTGACAAACATGTAGGTTAGTATTTCAAGATTGATTACTGGAATCGAATGATAATTGATAGGAGTTTTATATGTTAATTTAAGACGCTGGCAGGGTTTTTTTTCTTTAAGAAAATACTATCCTAAAGTTCATTCAAATATTTACTTTTGTTGTAAAAATTTTGAAAAACTTACCTCTCTTCTCAGAAAATTTAAATATGGCCGCCAAAGCACAGTATTATAACCTGCCTCAGGAGTGTGATCAACAGCTGTAAAGCCAATTCAGTAGTGCCAACCTATTAATCAAAAATTTCACTGTCCCAACCATCCCAGGTCTCCCCTACATTTGCAGGCAAAAAATTTATAAATTTTATATTGATATGATTTATGCTTTTTTAAATTATATGGGGCATATCCCTCTCAAGAATATAAACTAAACTATATTGGTGCGGTAGGCCAACCAGACATACAAACTGATACATGATCATACTTCTGGGTTGTTATAATTGCATCTTGAAAAACCATAACCGGGTTATTGGTTAAGGTACCTACTGTACGGTGTTGGGTAATATCTTCGGACGGGGCGAGTCATTCCAATTAGTCTGTCTGCCTTCAGTGACTGGAAAGGAGGGGGGGGGGGGGGGGGCGTAATTGTCTTAGGTTCTGGAAAAAGTGAATTTTCTAGAAGGGCGGTCACCCATTGCTTTCCTCACTCCATTATATTTCATTACCTAAAAATTAATTTATTTGTTTATAAGTTGCTTGTTCAATAACCTTTCATTTTGTTTTAAGGTTTTTATTTCCTGAATTCCTGGCTTTAATATTATAAATTGCCGTTTGGTGATAGTATCATTATATAAACACAGTATTTTTCCACCGCTCCCTTGAAGTTTACACCAACCCCTTTTAGCCTGAATTTCTTAGATCGCGTGATGTGTTTAATATGATGTCATAAGCCAGTGTTCGAATCCTCATTTCCTTACCTTAGAGGTGGCTAGGAGAAGATTTATCGTCAATAGGTTGCTATTATAAATTCCCGTCTGCACAAGCAGTTATAAAAACATGTTAAATGATCGCAGATAGATATTAGTAGCATTTAATATTTGAGAGAAGTATGCTGACAAGCTAAAAATTCCACCCATTTTTTTTTTTTTTTTTTTTTTTTTTTTTTTTCTCGGCTTAAAGTTTCATTTTTCTTTAGGTCCTTACGTCCCCATATTCTCTAACCAGGATATATGAAACGTATTAGGATTATTAAAAAAATTAATGAAATAAAAACAACCTCTGTAAAGGGGGCCTACTTTGAACAAACGCGGTTTTAAAACGAAAATCTGGCGTGCTCAATTTACAAGCCTAGGCATCCTCCAGTTTGTTCTGTACATTTAAGAATTAAACATAGAATGTGCTGTGATCGCGATAAAAACTTTCTCCTATTCGATATCTTCAGCAACATTTTCTTTCCGTTCCTTGCCTCTGTACAATCCCATGTGAAAAATTGGATTCTTTAGATTATCATACCTGGGACATCAAAATGCTTGTCATCTGTGTATGATCCGCATACTCATGATAGAAAGCACCATTGACGGAATTGCGGCCAGCTCTAGTATAATCGATTGACGTCATACTACGGTGATGTGTATGAAAGCTGTGATAGGTTCAGCAGCGAACACTTGTTCCACCGTGATGTATGCACCGTGACGTCACAGGGGCTTGTGTTTCCTATACTGATATTGGAAAGCTCATCCACAGCATTGGTCTATATCTCTAAAATTAGCAAGCCTGGTGGATGCTCAATTTCAAACTAGTAGACTGAAATTCCCAATACGTTCCGCCCTGTTGGGAATCAATGGAAATTTTATGAATGGAGCATTAACTGTTAAAAAAGTACTAAATGGTGAGTTCCTTTGAAGAATGGTGACAAAGTATCAGTTAATAATGAATATAAGTATTAATTTAATTGTTTGAATTCGTGCATGAAGCAGTTAAGCAAATAGGGCTATTGGATCTTTTCGCTAATTTATGATATCTTCCTTGTTATCCAGCAGCTCAATAAAATATAATATAAAAAAAAATGAAGCTACTTAAAAGAGCACTGATGTAGTACAAATATAATGAATTTATTCCGACTTATTGTCCCCTTAAAAATTAAAAACTGTCGCAGACCATATGTACACAAACTGCATTTGTTGTTACTTTTACTGATGAATTTTCGTTACTACAAAAAAAAGTAATATTCAAGATTTACTGGTAAATAAGTAATAACCCTTAGAGATTGAACAAATGATTAAAAAAAACAAAGTATTTCTATGGAAGGTAGTAAACAAGTTAAGATAATCAAGTCGTTGAAAAAGGGAAGTAAACGATAAGTCGAAAGGATTTTCCCCCTTAATTTGTTTGAAAGTTAGGAGTAAAATAGTGAGGTTTTTCAGCTTCTTTGAAGGAATTTTTAACTGTGAGTCAATTAGAATGTGTTGTTTTGCTTTATTTTCCTGTTTAAGGTGTAACGTTTTATTTGTAGTTTAATCGTTTATACCAAGCCAAAACCTCTCAGTGAGGACTCGACATCCGAACGCGTTGGGACGATGGATAGTCGTGGGTTTGAATACTACTTGGGCAGGTTAAAACTTATATCATGGCGACCCCACGTTTGACGTTCCCATACTGTCTAGAATCTAGAATAGGTTGGTAACTTGTAGGATAACCCGTCCTTACTTCCCTAGTTGGATTACATTAGGACGTTATGCCCCCAACTCACAAAACCTATTTCGACGTATTAGTTTTTTGTTGTTTTTTTACGGCTTTTACGCTTGACAGCCATGTCGGCTCATGTCTTGTGAGCAAGGCTTCTAGCTACTGGGGTACGGTCACCAGCCTTGCACCCATAAAGAGTTGAGTCCTGTAGGATGACGGCCTGTACAGCGGTACCCGCGTCCCGTTGGTCTTCTTAGTTCTTAAGAATTGGAAGAGAAATCTAAGGAACTATTATTGGAAAATAATAATTCCTTTGATTCCAAAATAATAACTCTAAATAGGCGTATAAAACTTAGGAATATTTTTCAAACGTACTTTTCGGCATCAAGTGTACTCCTGGTTGAAAACGTCCGTTGTTGCATAAAGCGACATTGACTTTAATTGTAACCCCCTTTATATCAACTAAACAGGAACGGTTTGTAACGGCATTATTGAAGAAAATCTTCCTTTGGTTGCCTTAAATGAGGTATTTATTATTTAAAACGCAATTCGATATATCGAGCTGCTGATGAAGAGTTTCAGAGTTAAAACAAAAAAAAATGTTTAAAGTGCAAAACCCCATTATTCCTCTAAATACAGAGCAGTTTAGCAGTTTATAAATACAACAGCTTATTTTTTAACAGTCTTCGCCATTACAACGTAGGAACTAAAACTCAGCCATGTTGCGATCTAACGCCCTTTCACTTTTAGTGCACACATTTCTTTAGCTGCCTTCGCCCTTAGTCATTTTCTAATAATATCATAAATGACCATGTCATAGAAAAACATTTTTTCACATAAACCCGTTTCGAAATATAATTAACCAATAAAATGCTAAGATAATTGAACAATCAATTAAGAAACTGAATGGGTACTACTATTGTGGTAATTACTTGAACATAAATTACAGTGATGCGTCGTTACCAAAATTTTTCGATTTTCGATTCCAAAAAATCGATTCTCAATTCTCGATACTTATCAGCGATACCTCGGTTCAAAAAAGAAATTTCTATTGTAGAAAATAATTCATATGAGAGCTAAACAGGTATAGCGTATTTAACACAGTATGTACATGTGGTGAAATGAAATAGAATCTTTATTCTGGATTTAAAAAAAAAAAAAAAAATCACCTAAGAATATAAGACGAATAACCAAAAGGTTAAGAGTAAAATGGTGTTGTCTCAGCTAATTTAATATGTTAGAGCTTCAGCTTTGGCAGTTTGAAATTACACTTGGTACTCGGATAACCAAATCCTCGGTTAATCGAGACACTAAAAAAAGTAAGGGAAATATATAAGGAAAAATAATGTAGGATAATTGGCGTAATAGATGTATCATTGTGTATCCAATAAGTAACCTAATTACATATGTAAATAAAATAGTTTATGGCTTGAAAAAAAACACTAATGTTCTTTTTTTTTAAGTACCGACATTTTATCTGCCGCCGTGAGGCAACGATCTCTGGTCGTCTAAAAACCATCAAATGGAACGATGTTGCATCAGTTCTATCTTCTTCATAAGAAATTGTTAATGACGATTTGTTTCCTAGTAGACCGTTCTTCCCACCTTCCTGCCTAACTCTAGTATTTCTGGTATAAAGATGGCTTAGTGGTTATTCCGGCAATTCAAAAATAGTAAAATTATATAAAGAAATTAAAGGCTCCGTTTATCGAGAGTGTTTTGTTATATCTTCATCTTCCAACAGAGAATGCATTCAAGAATACATTTCTTCAACGATTTGACGTTAGGGTAACAGTTGCAATGTTTGGTTTTTGAAATTCAGTGTTGTATTGTTCATTTAAAATTTCTTAGTTATTAAAGATGACAAAATATCGATCGAATTAGGAATCGACTTCAGAACCGAACGTTCTCGATACCGATTATTTTCTTATGAACCGGTGGGATCGAGAATCGATATTTGATCAATCAAAGATCGTTTGTCAATATTGACATGGGCATGTCTTTTAGCTGTGGGTTTATACGTTTTTTTTCACATTCAAGAATTGAAACGTTAATGGACGTTTTGGCACGTTCCAGCTCTGTTGGGGGTGCTCGGATCGAAAATTTGTTGTCATTTTACTAATAAGAAATTTAATGGAGGATATATTCCGTTATATAAAATTTGTCGTTAGGACTTACTGTTAGGGAATATATTGATTTGAATGAAAAAAGTCGGGATTCAAGTTCGTTTATTTCGAAATATGATAATTCAAAAATCTAAATTTTTATAAGCAGAAGATTATAGATGGACATATCTATGACCTATTGTTTTTCCCAGTCAGGGAGAATTTAATTTTTATTTTTTTAGAGATGTTTTTTACTACTACCTATAACTACTGTGGAAGTGTCACAGTTGATTACAGCAGGGGTTTGGAGGGTGATAGGACCAACACGACTGCCATAGTGGTATGACGGTGACATAACCACGCTCATCTAATAAGCAATAGTTTGATTTAGGAACAGCTCGTTTAGGGAGTTGGTTGACAGGAGGCTGTGTCGCCTGTCTTCGTTCCAGTCTGCACTGGACAAGAGATTGGGTTCCAGTTGGAGGAAGAGTTTACGCGCCGTTTGCGCATTGATTACCCTTCACAATGCCTACGTAGAATGGTTTCTGGGTTACGTCACTCATAGTGATTTTTGAATGAGATGTCAGCCTCTTTAGCTTGGTTTTATTTTAGTTCTTCAGTCTAACTTTATTAATTGAATAACTTTGTTTCCAATTAAACTAGAAAAGAAATTATTTTCTCAGTTTTAATTTTACATTAATTGTCTTCTTTAAAATGAGGGATTGAACAAACTTTGTGAGCTTGTTATTTTTTTTATTTATCTTTTGAAAACTTTAATCTTTGACGAGGATCATAATTGTCCACATTTTTTTTTATTTCTAAATCTAATAAGCAGCAGTATCGTTCATTTTCATCCATTATTGTTTATAATAATAAAGTAAAGACATATCTACGAAGAAAAGCAAAATTAACTACTAACTAAACTTTTATACATTTTTTTTTTTTTTTTTTATCATTTATTGAGCAATTATTACAATCTGCCCCAAATGTGGGCAATAAGTAATATAGATGACTTCATGATTACATTCACACAATATGTACAATAAGAGAAGAAAAAAAAATATAAAATGGAAAAAAAACAATTAAATTAAATAGAACAGAAAAGATCTATGCTGATATGCATAAATAATATGCAATATATAATATACATACAAGTGAAATATATGAATAAAAAAAATATACATATACACATAAAACAAAATAATAATAATAATAAAAATAAAAGTAAATTGAATAAAAGTAAAAATTAAAATAAAGCTAAATTAAATTAAAAGTTAAAACTACATTCATACTTTATTTACAATACACACTCATCCTAGACTCATCCCAACCAATCCTGCCCCTCCACTCATGGAAGGACAAGCCCGGTAAAGAGAGGTCCCAGCTCTTCTCTCTTAGCTGCGTCACTGGTGTTAAAGAAAACCCAGTCGAATAAATAAGAAAGTTATAGCTTACCTTAAAACACTTTCATACTTATTCACAAAATTTACACTCAGGTTAAGGACTCTTAAACAATCTACCTTGTATAGGAGGACTTCTTGGTATTTTCTAATATCATCACTGGTTCGTTAGCCAGTAGAGGTACAGTGACTTTTACCTAGACCCCTGGCTGTTAATGTTAAAAGAATAGTGATATCTGCTTCTATTTTCGCTTTCTCCCTAAGGAACCAGTCAGCCAAGTCCTCCAGTATTTCCTGCCTCTTGCTCCCCCCTCTCCTATCCTAGCTTTTTTAATGTGCCCTATGTATGATTCCCTGGGATGTCCTGTTGTTCTCTTTCCAGCTGAGCGGTATTCCATTGATTTGATTGCTCCACTCTAGAGACACGAACCACTGCTGTTGTCTTTTTGCAGATCTTGGACGGAACTTTTATTGAGTGGCTGATGCTTCCATTCCTCCTATTCATCACTCGTCTTGTTATCCCCTTAGCTCTTCTAAGAAATTTCATTTCAGACGTGGCTAAACTTATTTGAAGGTTTTCCGTGAGGACCCAGCATTCGAAGCCATAGGGAATAATTGGATGGTATATTGTTTTAGAAATGGGTCCTTTTATTAAAATTTTGTCTACTCTCTTATTACCAGGAAAATTACAATCTATTGATATTATCTATTAGATATATTTTTTTTTTCTCTTAAAAAATTCTCTGTCAATAATTCGATGATCCTTCTCTATTCACTGGTATTTAAAACTTATGGAGGTTGAGTCCTTCAGTCTAATATTCATACACCCATTCGTGAGAAAGGAGCGTGTGATTAAGTAGGATTAATGGATTATATGTCATTTCTATCGAAATATTTTTATGTTAAAGAGTCGATTAATTGAATATTTTAGACTTTTGTTGAGCAAACAGTTATCTTTTTTCCGATAAGGTGATTTTTCTGATTGAGGACACGTTGGGGAAATTGGTTATTTATTTTCTGATTATTTAAACTGTATGTTTATTATTTATTTTTTACATATTAGTATATTAAAATACTTGAAAATAAGAAAAGGGAAACTGTAGATTTTATTTTTATATCTACATTCAGGTGGTTCTCTATATTTATACGTCCAGCCACAACGCAGTCAAAATATAGATCGTTGCTTTGGCGAACCGCTAGGCTGTTTACCTCGTTCCTCCATTGTTTTATTTTCCTTTGTCTAGAGATTCCCATAGATAAAAATTTCTTTCGAATAACTCAATTCGCCTTTATTATTTTCTTCCTTTCAATATATACTAAAAGGTTTATCGAATGAATTATTTTGGCCTGCTGTTGCGGAGCGGAGATTGCCCCTGCTGAACTAATTACTTGGTGTTATCTTAACTCAACTTCTCAATTAGTAGTATTGGGTTGCTCAAGCGCCAACGCTCACTCCGCTACCTTCTTCTATATAAACTTCTATGTATTGACTATTCTGATCTATCTTTTTATTTTGGAGCATTAGTAAAGTTAATATTATTCTTAACTTATTATTTTTATTTTAATAACTTCATGGTTGTTCACATGGTCATTCGTACTTATATATTATTTTAAATTTGGACTATAAACCTTTAAGATCTAAGGCCGAAGTATTCCTTCAGACATTTGTTTCTACGATCATAGATAAAATGAAGATGCCAAGCTTGTAATAGCTGCTTAACATAGTTCAACAGTTCAAATTACCCTCCGCTCGATAACCGGATCCTCGGAAGCATATTTGCTTGTGACATTACTAGTGATGTACGGTTTCAAAGACAGTGATAAATCGGCAGAGATACATGGATTTTAGTTGTTCAGGGTCACCAGGCAGACTAGTATCTATGTCTTTTCTCGTACTAGACCTCTTGACCGAACATTCGTGCGGCTATTTAAACATTCTAAAACAATACATGTCGATTACAATATTTTTTAATTGTCAGTGTAACCCATCTTTTTACCTCATATCTTTCACATGGAGAACTTGATGTACCCTAAATTTTTTCATTTGTCGAGTTTAGTATTTACATATTTTTGTTTTCTTATTGATGAACTATAGTTGACTGTTAAGTATTTAGAGAAGTAGATTGTTGGGGTATGCAGTCATAAACAGCAGTTAATAAACAAAATCATTTTTTTTTAATTTGTAATGCCAACGTTTCAACTTGCATTGCAAGCCTTCATCTGGGCTGGAAGTAGAAAACAAACAAAAAGGTATGACTGAATTGTAGAGAGTATAAAAAACAAAGGTATGAAAAGAATAAATATATAAGATTAAAGACAATAAGGCAATATCTAAAGGCAAAGAAGACAATACATAAAGACTATTGAAATAAGATTAAAATTAAAAGAAATTAAAATGAGTGATAGTTAATAAAAAAAATTAATGAGTAAATTCAATAATATAATATGTAAACATAAAAACTGAGTAGACACAAAGTTAATATATATACATATAATACATAGTGGAAAGAGAAAATAAAGGAATGATGAGCAAATGTGAGAAAAGTGAAGGTTAGCAAAAACTGTGCAATAACATTTAAATTTGAAGAAAGGAAAAGGATTTTTTTAAATATCTATAAATAAAAGAAGGGATTAATTTTTGAAAAAAGTATGAGAAATCATTCAAGAATAGAGTGTTATGAGATAATACACTGTTTACGTTTGACGGATTATTTCTTTGTATGGATAGTCAAAATAATAAATATAGTCAATGGTGGTTCAAAAAATTCCTTGATGGGAATTTCAATTTTGAAGACAAGAAAGGTCGTAAAATAAACTCCGTCCCTTAATAAAGATATTCTGAGAGCTTTTGTAGAATAAAATTCCAAAATAACTTGAGAAAATTTGCAAAGAATCTCTAAGTCTGCAAATCGACTGTCGCTGAGTACTTCCAGGTGTAAATGGAAAGGTGTAAAATCTTCAAACTTGGGTACCTCATGCATTAACTCCCGAAAATCATCGTTATGAAGTTTTCCCTGCAATTTTTTAGCTGTTACAGAATCAAAACTAGAACGAATAGCCACTTGTGATGAAAAGTGGGTTCTCTAAAATTCTAAATGTTCTGGAAATTAGCTCGACAAAAGAGATGCAGTTGATTTTCTAAATTCCCCAACTCATGAAAAATGTGGGCTGTTTCACGACAGCTTCTTCAATCGTTACAAAATAATTAATGCCGTAATATATTCTTCTTATCCTGATGCTGTGCTCTAGATATTGGCGTTAATGGATGGTAGATGAAAATAAATCACAAATTCTATATAAAATGCGTTTTTTGACTTTGTCGATATTGAAGACTCAAAGTTATTTTCAGTTATTAACGCGGCAGAAACGTATTGAGAGTATCTTGATTGATAACTATGTTTTTTATCATTTATTTTATTTTAAAACCGTAAACCTGTATTGGTATCATTATTATAGTGTTCTTGCCAAAATTTATACAATACTTTCAATATTTGTCATTTAGCATTTTTTTTTTTTTTTTCTGCTTCGACTCTGAAAACATTCTACGAACTGTAACTATTTTATTCTTACTACTAAATATTTTAGTTAGGCTGAAACGTAATTTTTTTAAAGAATTAACGAAACAAAATAATGTGAAATTAAATATATACCAAAAGATATAAAATACAATAACTCATAGTGGTAATAATATAATAAACAACCCTGCTCTAGGGGGTTTTACCATTCCCCAATATCTTATTCTTGGTCTCACTAATCATCCTGATGAATCTCTCTTTTATTATTATCTTAGGAATGTCTTAATTAAATTATGTATATACATATACAAAACTCAATAATATGGAGGTTTTTTAACGTTTCCATGGGAACTAAGCAGGTAAAGGAAAATACCAGGCTCAAAGAAAGGTAAGGGGAGTGGCAGGAGGTGGCTGTAGTGATTCCTATTTGCAGCCTGAATGCTTTGAACAGATCTTAATGACCGTGAACTTTATTGTCATTAGAAGCCCCTCTCAGCGCTCTCCTAACTGACTGATCCAATTTCCACCTCTCTAATTTACTTCCTTTATTCAGTTAAAAGTTACTGTTTGGATTTAACAATTGTATCAACATTAATATTCTCATTAAAACCTGGAACGGATTGTACATCTATAACGAATGAAGCTAATATCTAACCCCGTTCATGTTCATTCTTCCTAATCGATTATGTTGAATAGGCGGCTCTCTTTAGGTCTTGATCTTTCGTTTATTAGTCTGAAAACCATCCGTGAACGCACGAGAAATAATAGCTTTTCTTTCAGGATGTATCTGTTTTTTTAGTTGTGATCTAAAAGAATAATTTGGAAAAGAGTCCCTTATTTTTATGCTTATCGGAATAGCTTCGCGGAATTTGCTCATCAGATCGAATGCTCTTTTTAATTGGCCTATTCAACGATAGATTTAATTGGCTGTACTACACGCAATAACTGCAAGAAACACAAAAATTATCCAGCGCATTGCTTAAACGCATGAGTGCCACGTCATGAATGAGGGGTGAAACATAAGTGATGGTGTGACCAGGTATATAACCAAAGATGGTGTGAATTGTTGGAAGATCAAAATTAATTTGTGTGTTTTATGTGGAGTGCCAGTTAACCTGTTTCCCTGTAAGAAATATCTCTATTCAAAAGAAGAAAATAGTTTCGGGCTAAATAACAAAAACAAATGAAAAATTGACCTTTTTGCCGTTTCACTAGTTGTAAATATTATTAAAAATGTCCGGCTTCTTTCTTGGCATTTCTTTTATGATTCAGTTGTTATTTTATGAAAGATAAATTATCAGATTTATTTAAAAAAATAAATTTCCAACTATCACACGCACAACACTAAAATTAGTTTTTACCATTGCATCAGTATTCATGTCTCAGCTTTTTAAAAAATATTACTGCTAGTTTCAGTGTAGTATTTTAAATGTTTTTATAACTACTCAACAAAAAAAATCTTAGGCGATTTTATTTCTTGAATCGCAAACATGGTTGCCGCAATGATTCACATTGCAATACGATCACCTGGATTTTTGGGTCGCTGCCAACTGCGTCGAGTCTGGTTCCACCTCGCGTAAGCAACGGTACAGTTCAAGACTGATTAGATCTGTTCGTTTAGAATATTGTGTCCATACACCATAATTTATTTATTGTTTTTTTTTAACTGTAAGAGGATTGAAAAAGTTGTTTTTAAGTAATTGGGTTTGCATGGCATGAGTTTTCCTTCGTATTGATAGGAAGTTAACTTCATTTATGATTTCTCAAAATAATTTTTAATGGGTTCTGTCGATTAAGGTAGAGGTTCACTATATTATCATAATAATTTATATTTAGATGATAGAATAGTTTAATAGTTTAGTCTACTTTAATAGTTGTGTAATTAGATGTTTTAATAATGTAATCTGATGGTTAATTCTGGGTCTGCTTTTTACCTTCTTTTATCAAAATACTGCTGGAAAAAATATTTTCAACTAGCAAAATATTGAGGTTGTAGCCTTGTAAATACATTATTACTATTTTTTATAATGTATTTTTGTAAGTTCAAATGGATATTCAATTGCTGTCCTTTAATATAAATACGTAATGCACCGGCAGACATTAGATACAAAGATCTTTATCTATTTTAAAATAATCATATTTCTCAAATCACCTGGAATTTCGCTTCTATTGCTCAGCAACTTCTAAGTTTCCTTGATTCATTATCCCAAAGCACTCGACGACTTTTGGTTGCTTCTCTGTCTCTCCTTTCGCTGGTATACTGAAATCGGGTGGCTTTATCCTAATTTCCAACGCCAATGCTTCCTTGGTTCATTCATATTTCAATCCTTAGAAACCAAAAAATCCACCTATATTCACAACCTTTACTCTTTGCTTCTTCATCCACCTCATGAATATAACAACCCAACCCATCGCCCTGCATGGGCTGTCACCCTAAGTTCAAATTAACAAAAAAAGAAAAATGCGTTGGAATAACTGTCCTAAAGAACAGCGATTGTCCCTTCGATACTTCCCTGCCGAGACCGAACCCAACACTCTTCAAGGGCTTTAGTGCATGTATATATTTTTAATTTTATTATATGTAATGGTTGTAAAAATGGTTATTCGCTGTTGTCATCGACATCTATATCTGCGTTTTGTAAACTTGTATTAATCTATTGTTATTCAAGTCAATGCGAGTCTTGAGCCTGGTTTAGCAGCTTGTTCCTTTCGACTCAGTCAGCTGCTAAGAGCTTTCATTGGCTGACTCCCAACACCTCCAACAAAGCCTCTGCATCCTCTATCAACCTCAGGCGAGTTCCCTTTTATCCTCCTGTCTTAGTTCTCTATCTGTCCTGATCTACTGATGATTTCTTTATTTCCAAAGAATCTCCCAGTAGCTTTTTATCTTACTCTGTAAGGCATACTTTTGCATTAAGGGGGTATATATCCTTCTAGGATAGAATATTTCTGAGATCAATATTTTTGGATATATGCCTCATAAATATGCGGAACTGTCAAAATGATTTCACAATATACTTCAAGGTCATCCAAATAAACTAATAAAAGACAATGATGTTCACAATGTCCATATAAGGTAGGAAAAGGAGTTTGATGAGGGATCTCCTCAAAAAAAATGAAATATTGTTAACAAGAGAGATTGAGGTGTCTAGTAATTATCCTCATCATACCTCACATGCCATAACCTTTTCATTTTTTTGTTGCCATCACATTCGCTAATTCTAATTTTTTATGTTTGATAGTTGTGAATTTAATCAATAAAGGCATACAAAAAAAAATTAAATGCTATGTTTATTAGATGTAATACCTAAAAAATTAAACAAAAAACAATAATGAAAAAAAACTATACATCCATTACTTAAAAAATAAAATTGGTATTAATCGCCAGTTTGCTTTCTCATAAAACTCTTATATTTTATATTTCCTCTTTTTCTAAGATCTTTATTGATGAGGTAGTTAAAGGGAAGTTAGAGATGGATTTTGAAAAATGTAGGGTTCGAAGAGTGGCAAATCATAGTTGGGAGAGAATTTCAAAAATCATACATTCTAGCAAAAAATCAATATTTGATCGTTGTTTTGAAGTTAAGGTATTGGGACGGGATCTGGTATTACGCTACCTCACTGATTCGAAAATGTTGAAGAGTGGATGTCTAGTGAGTTTTTTTCATTAAACAATGCAACACGTTTTTATAACACTATCACAATAAACAATTAAACAGTTTCCCTCAAAAATATATTCATGTAAAAAGATGCGATTACCGGAATTGGAAGTTCTATTATTTGATTAGATCGTTTTTTTGTTTGTTTTTATATGAAACAAGTACCAAAATTTGTAGTAACATTTTATTGGCAAAGTTTTACAATATAAGCTTTGTGGATTGGGTTATGGGTTTGAAACATAAGGTTGGAGACTGTTGCGCTTTCGCCTGCTGTGACAGCAGCTGTCCCATGCCTTCTCCTTTAAAAGTATAAGTATAACTTCCTTGTTCTAGTCTTTTTGTTTACACGTCCGCTGTTCCATCTGAAGCCCACCTTTCCCGCGAAATTCTATCATTCTACCCGAATCGTTTTCTCAAGCCACGAAATAAACGGAATTTCATCTAACCTGATTTAATATTTATAGTCCAGCCAATGAGTGATGAAATGAGCGGTGTAGAGTGCATCGAATATGCTAAAAAAGTTTACTTCATTGCTTCATTAGGAGTAGTTAGAAGGTAACCATACTAAAAGTCTCTAACGGTGGGGGTAGAGGGGAGATGGTCCCATTTTTTGGTTTTTCGATTATATCTTAAAAACGGTGGACTTTAGAAAAATACATATCAAAATATATGTCAAAATCAAAGTTGTTGAGCAATAAATTTATTTTAATTTTCGTATATACGTTTCTGGTCCTAGAAGCAAATGTTTGACAAAAATTGATATAAAAATGATTTTTTTCCCCAGAGTTATCGATTTTCAATAACGTATATCTCTAAAATCGTTGGAAGTTCGACAAATATTTATATAAAATATTTTATAGGAAATTTAATTAGCTTTAATTTTGATTTGAAACATATTTTTCTAGAGTCCACCATTTTCGAAATATAATCGAAAAACCCATAAATGGGACCTTCTCCCCTGCCCAAAAACCGTTAGCTCACCCCCCAAGAGCGGGAACTTTAAGCATGTTAACCTTTTAACTACTCCTAACGAAGCTATGAAGTCAAAATTTTGGCATATTATATGCACACTACAATATTTATTGACTGGCCTATTATGCTGTTGGTTCTCATATGGTAATTACAATTTAGATTCGCACTAGTAATCGTAGTATTAATTTTTTTTTTTTTTTAACTTACACTATTACTTGGGGGAGGAAGGAATATATTAGCTGATAGTGGCTTTATGCGAAATAAATTGGTGCCTTATGTTAGCAACTTACTAGGCACATCAATGTCATCAGGATGTTCTGCAGGATCCAACGGTGGTTTGAAATAAGACTTTACTATTATTTTTCCTTGTTAAAAGATGAGTCTAGTGTTTTACTTATAGAACATATCAGAGGCCTCACTATCAGTGCGTATCCTTGTAGAACACAGATTCTACTTCCATAACATAGATCCTGATTTCATGTTGAAAATTAGTTTAACGGTACTGAATTTTCATTTTCTCAGTATACCATAGAAGTACAATACATGGTATTATCCATGCATAATACATTGGATTTACTCCAGATTTTAGTGGACAAAAACTGATGTAAATGAAAAAATCCGAGGTCAGCTATAACTTGAGATATCTCAATAAGGGGAAATCCTGCGACCTCCGGATTTGGGCTAAACTATGCAGTTTTACGTCTTCTAGATGACCTTAAAATTTGGTCTTAATCGGTGGCGAAATATGTGAGATAGTGCAAATTATTTACATTTCTTCAGAAATTGACAGCCCCTTGCCTACTAAAATCCTACACAATTTTAAAGGTAAAAAAAAATTATTTTTGATTTCGACAAAATTGAGTTTCTACATGTTTTTTGAGATGAGGAATTTGAAAATAATATCAATTTTTAGTTTAAAAGTTTTCCTCACCTTTATTATATAAATATGACGTTTTAAAATGATCTATTTCTATTATTATTTTAGTTTTTACAAGATAAATTTCAACTAAGTCCAATTAAAAAAAAAAATAAGTATTTTTTAACCAAAACCAGATATTAAGATTTTATTATTCATCAATCTTAGGATTTCTATGCAATTTGAAATTAAAATATGTCATTTTAAAACGTCTTATTAATATAATATAGGTGAGGAAAACTTTTAAACTAAAAATTGATATTATTTTCAAATTCCTCATCTCAAAAAACATGTAGAAACTCAATTTCCTCTGACTAATTTGACCAAGGGATATGCAAGTTAGTTATACTTTCTGTTAAGAATAATAATCGTATTTATTCAAATTTTTAAGGTTCAGGATTTTAGAATTTAAGGGAAGCATTTTTTTGTCGTGTTGAGGCTGGTGGCGTAGGCTCATGCTGAAGAGAAACAAATAGTTGTAGGAGGGGAGATGCCTTTCTAAAAAAAGACAAGTCAACAAACTTGTGATTCCTCTCTCAACAAATAAGAACCCTTTCAAAACAGGCTACCTTCAGCCCTCTCAGTGACCAACTTACCTCTCTTATCGCTGAATAATGTGGAGTTAGAAAACTTTTTATCCATTGTTTAGAATACTAATTCCCCTTTTGTATTGCTCTGTTTATATTAGCTATTGCGTCGTTTTTGTAATCTGTCCTAGAAGTTGCGTGCTTTGAAAATTTCGACTCCTTTTGTAATGAAATAAATTAATAATATTATATAGAGCTTTATTTCTCTGTTTCAACATAATTGAAATTATGATGAATTATTTGCCATTTATATTGGAATTTTTTATTTAAAGAATAGTTTTGAATGTTAAATATTCATTATCAGCCCTTTCTTTTTTTAACAATTTATTGATATTTACAACTGTATACATTTTATACAAGTAAATTTGATGAAAATTATTACAATGGCATCTTAATAACATGGAAAGAAGTAATCACCATTATTACTTCAATAGTTCTGCATTAGGTCTCTTGGCCATCTTCTTTTCAGACGCTTCGAAGGATTTTCGGGGATGGTGCTTGAGGCAAGTTGGGAGACTAGAGGATTCAAGTGGGTATGGAGTTTACTATGAAAGAATAGGTATCTGGTTTGGGCCGAATCAGCAATATATGGTACATTAATATCTTTATGGATAAGTTTGTTTGTGACATGATAAGTAGCATTGAGGATTTTACGAACAGTTTTGGATACGAGAAGAATGTTTAGGTTATGAGCCCCTAAGCTTAACTCCATATCCTAATGAGTTTAATTACTGTCATGTAAATAAGTCTATTTAATTTATTGGGAATTTTGAACGCTTGTCTAGTAAAATGTTGGAGTAGTCGGAAACGACAAGCAGTTTCTTGTATTTTATGTCTGGTATGCTCATCAGTTTTAAAAAGAAAACAAAAATTCAAAATATCAGCAAAATGCTACATCAGTTATATGCCTTGATTTTTAAATGAAAAATTATTTATATATATATATATATATATATATATATATATATATATATATATATATATATATATATACATATATATAGTTATTTATTTATATATATTTTATGTTAGACGACTAAAACGAGAAAAAACCAGACCGTTGTTTATGACTTTTCAAGATTTACTAGACTGAGTTCTTCTCCGTTTCTACCGATTAATTACACGAGACTCATTTACGTTACACTAATTAGACCTATTTGGACATAACAGAGTTGAGCTTTGGGGCTCAACTAAACTATCCGATTCGTCTCATATCCTTACAGTCCAAAATCCTTCGAAAAATCCTAAATGCTCCTTACTTTGTCGCAAACAAATCCTTTCATATAAACTCCATGAACATTCGAATACACTGAAGTTGAGAGCATGCTTCCGATTCTATGCCAGATTCTATGCCTTCTTTTCTTAGTCTGAAAAGAAGTTGGTTTAGGGACCTTCTAATATATAACTTTTATTATTTAGAACATTTATAAGTCTATAAATAAATAAATAAATTTAATAATCTTTTCTTTTCTTTTTTTGTAAAGAATATATAAGGACATATAATCACAACACGCGGAATTGCAGCTTTGTATTCAAATGAAAATTTGCATTCTTAGAGAACTGAACACCAATTTCAAACCTCGAGATACTTGTGCTTTCCGAAAATACTAAATTGGGTTTCTGGTATCGTTGCTATTTAGAAAATAATTCTAAAAAGTTAAATAATTCTAAGGCGTCTTCTTTTCAAATGATCTATCATGAATTTATTTTTTAAAAAGTTTGGAATTTAGAAGTGGGCGATTTAATATGGAATTGTATAGGGATAATATTATTTTTGATACATACAGGAGAATTCAAGAAAATAATGTTGCTGTTTTATTCTTCAAGGTTTTATGTCTGAACAGTTAAGGTCGTTACAAATTGCTGTTAAATCATTGTATACTGATAATTCATTCTATTTGATTTATGTCAGAACCACAGCCTGACCATTTCAAACTTAAAATAGCCATCTTCAATTTCTGTACTGATATTACAAACCACTTCCGAGAGCTTCAAGTTCTAATTAGTCCAGACACTTAAAGTTTTAGAAGACTTAAACGAGCTTGCTTCCCTGGAGTCCAGTTCAGGACAGTCCACGTAAATCCACAAAGAGAAGTTCTAGAGTTCACTAGAGAAGATTCAAACAATTGGTTCTTTTTTATAGTTATACACTAACACTTTAATTATAGCTTTGCTGTAACTGTATATCTCTGCAAAGATTTCGGGTGAGCTAATTGCACTGTACTTCTATCTCCGGGGTTCGTCGTACCTACTAACAAATAATTATTTATCCTTTTATATCAGACGTGAATTGACCCAGAGTTCGGGAGACCCTTCAAAGGCGAACCCTACTCTCTATAAATTGGGTACCCTTAAATGGGAAAAAAAAAACTGGCGTTCGAGTGGGATTCTGGCCAAATCTTTCTTGGTCGATCGTTGGCCAAGAAACAGCACTGAACCCAAAGGGTTGTTGTGGTTTTACTTTGTTTAATTAAATTTTTGATTATGTATAATAGAATGCATACCAGCAAACATCTGTTGGTTAGACAGTTATAAACTTGTTCGGAGACCTTTAGATTGATGAAAAAAAAAAATTAAAAGAAAACATTATTTTAAAAATGTATTTATTGAGATTTACAACTGTAAACAATATATACTTCCAGTATATTTGAGGTAACGCAACTACTCCTTAATAGTATTTCAACACAAGTTTTACATTACAAGGTCTCCAGGACTTCTTGTTTTAAGACGCCTCGGTAGTTTATCGGGATTCGTGTATACATCAAGTTGGGAGAAAAGTGTATTCGAATGGGTAGGAACCTTATCATGGAAGGATTGGTTATCGAGTTTGGGCCAAATCAGCAACATGCGGAACATTGAGATCATTGTGGTTAAATTTATTTGTGACATAATAGGGAGCGCTGAGGATTTTTTGAAGGATTTTGGATTGTAATGATTGGATTCGAGAAGACTAGGTTGGGTTAGTGGAGCCCTGTAGCTAAACTCTGTCCAAATACGTCTTAGTACATTCAATAAGAAAACAACTGGCATGCAATGTGAGGTTCGGTTTTTGAAATAGCAAACCTGAAATTAGGATGTGTTAGGTCTCGATTCCTCCATCACCAAATTTCTAAAGTTTGCATAAATATGAGTCATTAATAATAAAATATACTTTTAAGTAATAATATTTAAATTAGTATTTCATGTTAAAATTTATTTGTTAACTTAATTTTATTGTGCATAACATTTTTTAAAAATCCTGTATTTTGTTATTGTTCATTGGGCTTAACGTCCTTATGTTCCTTATATTCTCCAACTAGGAAGGTCAAGATTCATTCCATGGTTCCGTCACCAAATATATTTTAACCTGCCCAGGTGGAATTCGAACCAGTGACCTTCCGTACCCTTGCCCCAGCTCGCTCGGCCACCGAGTACCCTAATAATGTATTTAGTTTTAGTGTCAAAAACTTGCATTATACCTTAATTTTATATCATAACAAACGATATAAAAGACAATGTAATCCTATATTTTTAATAAATTCCATGGCTCAGCATAAAAAGTTTTCACTATCGCCCAAGACTTACAGATCTGACAAAGTACACCTTATTTTTCAGTATGTGTCCTGTGCTGAACCCACTCCTCGAAAATGGTTTTCATTGTGAAAGCAACTTTACATATTTGATACAGGGGGCCATAAAATTATCGTGGGTTTAACAGCAGTGGCCAATTCTTTGGCGTGCAATAATTGTAACTACTTTCTATCTTCTGGATTGTCTGGAGGGTACCAGCCACCGACGGATGGCTTGATGTATTTCAGCATTTCAATTCTGTATTTATCTTCAAGATTATTACTGATTTTATTTTCTTTTTATTCTCTTTTTATTACTGATTATTTATTTTCTTTTGATAATAATAGAATTATGAACATAATGGAATATTTATGAAAAAAAGTGATAAAATAATTTGGTCATTCAATCGTTACAAGTTTTTATTTCTTATCTCGTGACAATTCGTTTCACCGCTTTTATTTTAAACATTGTTCTTGCGTAATGTCATGAATGAGAGGGACAATGCGAGATGACTTTTGTAGAGATGGCATTGTTCGCTTCCGTTCCTTCCTTCCATAATCTCAACGCTACCTTGTGGAGCGATGTAGATAACGCCAAGAATATATTGGGCCAACATAAAAGGGAGATATTGTTTTGTTTCCGATGTTATCACTAGCCCGTCATTTTCGTCGAAAAAAATAAACTGCAGGTCCCTGAGCCGACCAGTCAAGGGGTATTTTAGAATTGTGATATTTTGGGGGGCAGCGGATCAGAAATAGGGCTCTCTATAGTTAACTTTGTGCGCTGTGTATATTTAAATTGGTCTAAAAAGAACATGGGAGTTTGTGTGCTTGAAATAACCGATAGGAGTTGGTGCGCTCTAAACGGGACCCAACGGCCGCCGAGTGAGGTTCTAGCCGCGTCGGTGCAAAGGAGTTACGACAAACTGGAGGTGATGGAGCCTGATGGACCACGGACCACGCCATCTTTGACGGATGGTGGCCACCTAACTGCAACTACCTGCCTACACACTCCGTCTGGGGAAGCCGCCATTTTATGACGTATGTACTGTACATGACCTAATCATTTACTGGGGCATTACTAGTCTACTTAATCAAGTTAAAAGATAAAATAATAATAATCATGATAATCGCATACATATTGGAAGTTAACATTTTTTTTTTTTTGTTTTCCGTTGCGTATTATAATACTCATGTTTCCTCTAATGACTATGAATTTAAGAACTCTTTTACGAATTTTGTAAAACAAATAAGTAAGAATAATGATTATATTAAAAAATTATCCACATAAATCATCATGAGATTATGTTTAAAAAAAACAAAAAAACTAATAACCACTTTAATTTGTGTTAGTTACATGAATTTAAACTAAGTGAATAATTGGTTTCAACTTTGACCCCCCCCCCTTCCACCATATTCACTGTAAGACCGCTTGCAACAACCAATTTTTTTTTTTTTTTTTTTTCAAGTGGTAGTGTCTGGGTTACTGGGAACCTTGATTTGAAATATTTTTTTTTTTTTTTTTTTTTTTTCTTTTGCATGATTAATAAATAAATGGAGCTTTTATATACCGAAACTTTTTTCATGGAATAAAATTTGCTTGAATTTCGCTTCGAATTAAATGCTTTGCCTGTGCGTTCCCTTTGATAATTAGTATGAATATGTTGCATAAATCACTCTATAAACATATTATTTTTATAAAACTGTTTTTTAGTTGTATAGCACTTCAACTCTACCTGCTTGAGCCGTTCTATACCTGAATATGGTCTACAAGTCTACGAAACAGTGACTTATGTAATAATAATATTTAATTTCGTTGTTTATTATATGCACAACTTTTATGACTCTTTATAAATAATATTAATTTTTCTTTCTTCCCAAAAATCAGTCGTTTTTATTTTTTGCAAATTCTCAGTAAATCCCTCCTCTCTAATCACTTTTTTTTCAAGTCTATATATTTAGAAAAAAAACAAAGGCACAAATAAAAAAATCGCTTTAGACAGCGTTTCGTTTCAAATCATCATTAGGCTTACAATAACAATATTAAATTGATTATAAAATAGGTTGAAATTGATTTTTTAAACTATTTATTGATATTTACAACTTTATTTTTTGTATACAACAAGTGAGTTTGAGGAAAATGTATACAATGACATGTCAATAACATGTGAAAAACTACTCACTAGTAGCACTTTATTAAAAATTCTACACTAGAAGGTCTCTTGGCCATCTTCCTTTCAGAAGCCTCGGAGTATTATCGAGAATTGAGTGTGAAGCAAGTTGGGAGAATAGTGGATTCGATTGGGTTTTCTATGAAAGGATAGGTATGTGGTTTGGGCCATATCAGCGACATATGGATCATTAAGATCCTTATGGATAAGTTTGTTTGTGGCATAATAAGGTTTGGATACGAGAAGAATTGAAAGGTTTAGTAGTCCCAAAGCTCAAATCTGTATCTCCAGATGGGTCTATTTACCGTCATTTAAATAAAAGATTATAAAAACATTAGCTTAGTGAGTAGATAAAACTAATTAAAATTATAATTTAATAAAAACTTCAAGTAAAACTGTTGTGATCGTTGATCTAAGAAGTTCATGAAGTTCTGGAGTTGCTAGAGTAAGCTATTGTAGGGCAGCTAGAACTAGGGCAACCAATGACGTCATTTACAATGTAGAAGGAAGAGCGGGAATAGCGGATTTCCAACCAACTTTTAAAATTAAATGTCTACTGATATATTTACAGACATAACATGTAACTTAACAGGATAAGGAAAAAAAACTGAGAAACAAGTGGAATGTGCCCTTTTTCCGAACTAGTGTGGGTGTGAAGACTTTAAATTAGAGTTAAGATTAGGACACAAGATGTGTTGTAACAATGGATCAAGTCTGCTTCCGGTGCTGAAAGTTGTACAGGTTGGAGGAGGAGTAATAGTACCACACTTATTCCCATGGAGGTAACACTTTTTGGGCCAATCTAGCAACAATCGAAGGCATTTAGATCGTTTTGGATAAGTTTATGTGTGCCATAATAAGGAGCATTGAGGGTATTACGAAGGATTTTGGATTGTAGCGTTGTTCCAGATAGAGTCCAAGATAGCGAATCTGTTGAACCGAGATCAGTGGAATATTATTAAAGGGTTCGTTTAGTAATAATATATTATTATAAGCTGTTGGCTTACGACGATGAGTATTAGTTAATTGATGACGTTGTTTTTATTAATTTTAATATTATTTCTTTTAAACGACAATGCTAGAATGATTCGGGATGTCAGATACACGGTATTCGATAGTAGGGTAGACGCACCTTCAGAAGGCGAGAGGATGTACTTATTTCGTGCTAAATCTTTATCAGGAAAAAAAAATTCACCAAATTTTAAAAATGACAAAAATGTTAAAATAATAAAGTTGCTAAAAAAAAAAAAAATTATATTTTTACCTGATACAAGTTTGGTTCACATGTAAATTTTGACTATGGAATTTCAGGGGGGGGAATGTGACGGAGGACTGAAGAAATAATGCCTGTTGTGTAGAAATGTATTCTTCTCTGCTGGAGAAGATATTTTATGTCAACTGGCAACACTGCCTAGGATACTTCCTTAAGAAGAAAGTAAATTCAAATTGTTATAAAGACTTAGTTCACTGAATTCTTTCCCCTCATTACTACAGACTTTAAATCTCAAATAGTTAAGAACCACCATTTCTGAATGCTTATATTTCACAATAAATTCAAAGAGATGTCTGAAATCTTCACCTATATCACAGTACCTTACATTTATGTATGAAAGGCAACGTTTTGTGGCATATGGAAGGATTTCCGAACTTCGACCTTTCAATATCTCATTAGTTAGACAAGAAAGAGATTAAGTAATATTATCATGTTTAGCTTTAATGTTTGTTACAGAATTTGTTCTGGGAATTCATCGTCACACACGATTCTCTATATTAATCCTCCCTGATTTTAGAGAAACGTTAGCGCAGAAAGGATTAAGCCTAAAGATAATAATTAGTCTAAGACAACTTGCGTACGAGGCAAAGGACCTTATAATGGATGCGAGGAAAACATCATTCAGACATAGTTGTATAATGATGATTTTACTCTTTTCTGTTGACCTATTAATACGAAAATCAGGAACTTTGTAAGGCATTAATTATGCCTCTATAAACTATTTGTAACTATCCGAATTCATATTTTTATTTACTTGAACAAGTTTTTGATAACTATTCACACTTCGAGCGATTTCGAAGAAGGCCTAGCGTGGGAGTGGAGGTTAATCGACCGCAAAAAATCCAATATTCTGTGTGAATAGTTTTGTTTATTCAATTTTAGTTACTACTGGCCTAGTGTTAGCTATCATAAATGTAAATCGTTACGCATTCCACGTAAAAGTGTTTACTCTCGTTAGCAGCGGACATTACATCTTGGATATTATTTTTTTCTATTTATTTCTTAATATTCTCCTAGGGTTCAACCAGTCTCATCAAGGGACAGTACTTTCTTATGTCAATAATTAGTCCAATAATTCATTTTTTTCTTTATTGTCTTTTAACAATCTTGAAGTGTTCGTATTTGTCGTATTAGTTAATGCTATAATACATTTTGTAATGAACTTTAAGCGTGGCTTAAAACGCCTTTTACATAAATTTGTATTAAGAATCTAATAACTTGAAAATTTAAAGAGAAACTACCTATTTGTAAAATTCATTGGGAAGTTTTAATTAGAAGGTCTCGAGGTCATTTTCTTTTCAGACGCCTCAGAAAATTATCCAGAAACAAACGGGAAGAAAGTTAAGATACAAATGTATTTGGAATAGTATTCAGTTTATTACGAAAATATGTGGGGCATTATGATCGTGACGATTAGGTTTCGAAGGATTTTGGACTGGAGAGACTGAATGGAGAAAGCGTTCTATGGTTTGGTGGGACCTTATTGTTCTATGCTGTAAGTCTAAACTGGTCTCGTATTAGTCATGTTGATGAGTCTTTTTTCGAGTAAATGTAGTGGTGGTCGATATCGATGAGCAACTTCGTGCTTTTTCAATCATTTATGACTGCAAAAACAAATTAAAATGAATAACAATGTATACCAAAAAAAACTGCGAAATAATTCAACGTCTAAATATAAATATATGTATAAAAAAATATTTGAATCATCCTGCTTCGATACTAAATGAAAATTTACATTTATTGTATCCATCTAATTCACCTCGTATCCAATCCTTCCTATCCAAAAGCCGTTGAAAAATCAATGCTCTTTGCTTTGTCACAAATAAACTTGTCCATGAAGACCTTAATTTACAATTTTTTGCTGATTTAGCCTAGACTAGATATCTATGGTTTTATATTAAACTCCATTACTACTCAAATCCATTATTCTCTCAACTTGCTTCCCATTATATTCTCGATAACCCTCCGAGGCGTCTGAAAGGAAGATGTTGAAGTGCTTCCTAAAGGTAGTATTTTTACAAATAGTTTTCATATTATGAACGTTATCTTCATCTTTCTTCTTTTTCTTTGAAATCATTTTTCTTCGCTATCGAAATTTCCTTCAACTAAACTCTTCCCTCAGCCGGTTCCTCCATTCCTCTCTATCCATCGCTTCTTCTTCCGTTCATCCTCGGCCAGCTGTACTTTCAGCCACATCTCTCCACCTGATGCGAGGCCTATCTCTCCTCCTCCCCTCTGATTCCCATTCATAAGCTTTTTTGGGGATTTTTCTATTCTCCATTCTTTTAATATGGCCGAAACATCTCAGTCTCCTTCCCTCCATTTCCTCCAATCTGCATTTTTATTAGATTTATTTTTTATTTTATTTTTTTTTATTCAGTTGTCAATTTACAACTGTATATCGATAGTCATTATAGGTCTTGTAAATTAGCTGATAAAGAATCTAATGACGTGTATTTATATGCTTGGTTTTAGGAGTCCTTAATGCTTTGCTGCAGTTGTATGTTTTAGAGTTTATGAAAACAGATTTTTGTTTGTATTTCGCCGAGTTTTCTCTACGATTTATTGTTAAAGTATGAACAAAAGTTTACCTTTGGCTCTTGGATTTAAGCAGAAATGAAAAACTTATAGATTATATAAATTTCGATTATAATTAACTAATTGTTCATGCTGGCCTGAAGTATCGATTAGAATGCTTTAGAAACTGCACGCTTCTATGTTTAGTGGAGTCTTGCAACTATCTGTAGTGCACGTTTATTTAATTGCTAATCAAGTAAGAGATACTGAGTAGTACTGATCCCTAATGTTGTCTCCAGGCATGTGTGCCTTTGCATCTCCTCCAACTCTCATTGGTATTCATTAAATGCAGTCCTGCCATTACAGTATAGGACAGTGCTGGTCTTACCACTACATCTTCGAAAAAATCATTTCTAGATCCAAAGCTTTTTATTTAATTTATCGTTGGGAAGAAAGATTATTTATGAAATAATTATTAAGTAAAAACTTAATTGCTCTCTTCCTGGCTGCAAAGCGCTTACATGACCTCATCATCATCGCCTTTCAAGTCGTCCAGCAATCTAATACGAGACATTCCCCTCTTTCCTTTACCTCTTGGTGTGGCATTAATCTTATTAAAGTACTCATGATGGTATAGAAGGATCAATACAATTAAGATTGATGAATTAATTGCCACTTCTATTGGAATTATTTTATTAGGATACTAGTTTCGAATGCTAAACATTAATCTTCAGTTCTCAGGAAATCTAAGAGATATCTCTTCGTAGACTTCTTGAGATTCTTGCCAGGTCCATACTCTCCACACGCCCTAGCCATCGTAGTCTATTAAGCTTAATAATACAATGCCCATATCTTACTGACCTTTAATCCGTTTATCCGTGAACTCACACTTTGAAAGGATGGAAATCCTTTATAAAAACACAAAAATACAACTAAAAATCTAATTTTCCAGTGAGATTCAAAATGATTGCAGATTCAATGGTTGAGTTGTTTTTTTGGTGAAAAATCAACTTTTTTTAATCAAAATAATGCCAATAAATATAGTTAGTCTCCAAAGTTTCGGCCAAAGCCTTGTATAATCATCAACTCTTTATCATTTGGAAAAAAACTAGGCAAGTAGAAAATCACAGGTTTTCAGGACTGCGCTTTAAAGTTTTACGTTTTCAGTGTAAATCGAATTCTTTCAAAAAAATATGTTTCCAATCGCCATTATTCTACAAATTATCTTTACTTTATTATGCTATGCCAGCTGACCCGGCGCACATTGTCCCGCCTGACAGTCATTGAATGTCATGTTAACTTTAACCAAACTTAATTTAGGATTATGTGTTGCCCAGCGTATTTATCTCATTATATTTGGTAAAGAAATATAAGAAAACCACCAAAAAAATGGTTTGTCAAAATAAAATAAAAAGATGTGTAAACATATCGCGGTGAAGGCGAACCATATAAAATATTATAAATTAATTTAAAACTTGAAGTTACTAACGCATTACTAACTGCATTCCAACAAATACACGCAGAAGAGATGTTTTAGATTTCATTGGTGAGGTGAAAGAGAGAGAGAGAGAGAGGATTCAACAGGTTTAATGCCTCCTTGATCCAGCTATCTTCAATAAAACTAATAGTTTTTATTCTAAATTAGTTTTATTATTCTTTTTTAACAGTATTTTGTAACTATTCCAATAGCGGATCAGTTTAAAAGTATGCGTAGGTTTACGATGATGGGTGCTGGCGATGATTCCTTGGGATTTTTGAAATTTTATTTTGGTACTAAAGATTTTGAGACCACTCATAGACTCAGAATTTCACTACAGTACCTTAATGTCCTATTAAATATGTCCAGCAATGAAAAATGCATTCTCAAGTATGAAATATAAACATATCTTACCATGAAGACATTTAACGAAATAAAAATTGATCGATTTGAAACAGAATTTTAATTTTTAAATAGTTCTAAAATAGCTTAGGTGAAGCAGTATGGCGTATTTAAGATTACTTTTAATTTATAAAACAAACGTGCACTTACGTGATAGGACGTTTTATATCGATTTCGGGTCTTTTTCGCATGTCGCAACATTTAGAGCGATATTTAAAATCTCATAGCGATGTATTATTTTTAACACGTCATTGTATTTTTTTTTCATAGTTCGATATTTTTACTGAACTTCGTGATGGTTATCCGTTCTTTTTCTTTGAAAAAATATCCAAATATATAAAGCAAACGCTGAATGAAACGATGTTAGTAAAAAAAGGAACTTTGTTGATCACTGTAAATAAGGATATTTTTTTCAATTCCTTCGTTTTTATTGTGTTTTTTTTTGTGGAATTAATATATTATTTGTCACTTTAAAACATTCGCAAGTTCAAATTATATTATAAAAATTTTATTTATACACTGACCAATGTGTGGTTCGACAGACCTTGTATTTGATTCTTTTCCATCGCTTTTTTTTTATGAAAAATATAATCTCTATTGTTGCAACAATAATTCAAAATAATCAACAATTTTTAAAATTATTGATTATATGAATGTTTCTTTTTAGAACTGAAAATCAAATGTTTACCATTTGAAACTAGTTTCCTGACTAACTAAATATCATAGAAGTGGCAAATTATTGGTTAGTTCTATTTTAGATTTATTCCTTCAAACTATCATCCATACGTCAGCTAATTGTTTCTATTACAGTTATATGTATTACTAATAATAGATGAAATCAGTATATAAATAAATTTCATGGCAATTCTGCTCCTCCCTTAACCATATAACCAACCAAAACTGGTGGTGGGCTCATCGAAGCTTTCCAGCAAAGCTCTAAATGTTTCTGCTGTAAGACAGTTCCTTTTTTATTGATTAACTTAATCTCCTTGCGTCAATACTTCCTTGGTGCCCTCATATTTTAATCCTTGAAAACATAAAACCCACCCATATTCATGACCTTACTCTGCGCTCCTCCATCCACCTCTTAAATACTAGAATCCAACCCATCAACCTGTACACTCCTGCGCATCGAACTGCTTCGAAAAACCTTGTATTATCCGCGCTTCTTCTTTATGGAATTCATTGCCCATAAATATCATATATTTCTTTAACTCCTGAATTTTCAATTTTCCGAGCAAATGTAAATAATAAATATCTATGTTATATATATAATCGATTACGGAAGTTGTATCCTTTTACAAGGTTTTCAATTATTTTGTAACTTATAATGTAATCATTAATAAATTATCAGCCAGATGATTGATCCTATCTATTGTACTCATCTGTTATTCTTAGCGGACAAGATGTCCCAGAATAAAGTTCATTTTCTTCTTCTTCTTCTTCTTCTTCAATTGGTTGTTGCCTGTAGGGATTCCAAGTTCTAGCTGCTCAAGATGCACATTTGTTTTTCAATTTCTCAAAAAAATCAGCATCACCGTACTTAAAATCAAACCGGGCTTTCTACCTCGGTATTTTTTTATTATTATTATTTTTTATATGTCATACGGGATCCATTTTTCATTGCCCTAATTAAAAATGGCCCATTCAATTTTTAACTATTCATGTGGAACCTTTTTTTACGTTTAGTTCCGGAGCGTAAACGACCAAGCTAATTCTTACACTAGTGCTTAAGCACTTATCACCATTTCCCTTTTCAGAAGTAAAAAATCAAAATATGTTGAAAGCTTCCTGGAATCTCTATTTTTGAAGATCAAATTTGACAGAGCATATGAATGGTATCAATATGTTTAGTGAGTTTTCTATGAACCTCGACCTTTCAGACGCGATATAGCATGGCTTCATGGAATAAGGATTACTTTAAAGCTACCTATACTTATAAAACAAAATTAATTTTTTTCCAATTTATATACAGGGTGTTCGGAAGATCGTTGGCCAAAAAATTATCTCGGGTAGGGAGGTTCATTTTGAACCTATTTAAGGTCACTTACCTATATACAAAGTCTTACGTGTTTTTTTTTAATGAATTTTTTTGTAAAAATGGCCAAATCCAAACTTTGGTTAAAAAAGTTTAGGTTCAATAAAAAAAAAATTAAACGCCCAAATTGTTTTAAAAACTTCTCTATTTAATACTCTTTAAAAAAATACCATTTGCAGGTACGCAGCACATCTATTTTTTTTTTATTTTTTATAAAGTAACAAAAGGTTGCCACCAGCGCACACTGACAATAATAATGAATCGAATCATATTTTTTATGCAAAACGTAACAAATAGTTGTGTTTCTTTATATCATAGGTTAAACTGCATATTTTCTCTTTCTTTCTCGGAATTTCGATTTTATCAGAGTAAACTTTATCTACATTGTTGTAAACAATAATCAGGGAACAAAATTAAACTAATTTTAAATTATTCATAAATTTAATTTGTAGAGTATCACAGGTTTTGCTCAAAATGATCTCCACTATTTCTGATACAAGCACGATATCTTTTTTCTTATTTCTGTGGTGGTTGTTCTTAAAACAAATTCTTCCTTCATTATGGTAAATGCTGCATTGATTTTTTGTATAAGTTGCTGTCTTGAAAACAATTCTTCATTATAAACCAAATCTTTGACACGGTCCCAGGCGTAATAATCGAGCGGCGTGAGGTCTGGAGACCGTGCTGGCCACTCAATTGGACCCCCTCTTCCTATCCAGGATTGTGGGAAACAATTGTTTAAACATTCTCTTACAGGTAAGTTGTAGTGGGCTTTTTCAAAACAAGAACTTATTTAAAAAATCAATGTCCTACCCGAGATAATTTTTTGGCCAACGATCTTCCGAACACCCTGTATATTAACTATTAATATAATTAAATCTTAATTTAAATGTAATTTAAAAGGAAACTGCTATTTTAGCAATTAACATACGTACGTGTTTGTATACAATTACATGTAAGCTATTTCTGTGTTATATATATTATATATTCGTCGAATAACGTCCTTAAACACGGTATCTTTTTCGGCAAAAAATTACAAATTTAAGAATTCACTTTCTGAGGTTAGTCTAGTAAATTACTGACATTTGCTTTATTTTTCTAATGGAACACCCTGTTACGTACCAGCTTGCTTCTATAAAAGAGAAAAAATGACATAAGATGATCAAAAACCTGTAGCTTCATGTACAGACCGCTACAAGGCTGTAGGTGCACCTCGAACATAGCCGATTTCACCTGAATTCCAGCGAGAGCAATGTCGGACTTTTTACCAGCCGAAGGCATAGTATAAATGGCCAAAACCAAACATTTATGCCTTATAACTTCATTGTTTACTGATATAACGCCATTTTGTTTTTTTGCTGTACATAATTACTAATACATTGTCCATGTAAAATAATTGTTATTTGAGGTAATGTTATTTACCTATGTACTTATTTGTTATTATTAAGCGACTTTGTCCCATAATAATTTTTTTTATCTGATCCATCAGAAACTAATACAAACCAAAACATTAAACAAAAGATTTTTAATCCTGTATGTATGGTATAGTCATAGGGTGTTCGGAAGATCGTTGGCCAAAGAGGTATCTAGGGTAGGGAGGTTCATTTTGAACCTTTTTATTGTCAGTTACCTATATACAAAGTCTTACGGTTTTTTTTTTTTTTTTTTTTTTTTTTTTTCTTTTTTAAATGGCCAAAACCAAACATTTATGCCTAATAACTTCGTTGTTTACTGATATACCAACGCCATTTTTTTTTCTTTTATAATTTTTATATATATATTTTTTTTTTCTGGAATTATTAATACATCGTCCATGTAAAATAAAAAATATTTGAAGCAAAAATAAATTTAAAAAAACAACAAAAAACGGGAGATTGTTAGATCTTGTTAAAGGCAAAAAAAAAAAAAATTAAGAACTTCAAGTTTAGGTTCAGTTTTTCAAATAATTCGCATATGGGTGTTGCGCTTCCTTTTTTTTTTTTTTTTTTTTTTTTTTTTTTTTTTTTTTTTTTTTTTTTTTTTTTTTTTTTTTTTTTTTTTTTTTTTTTTTTGAACCTAAACTTGAAGTTCTTAATTTTTTTTATTATATATTTTTTTTTAAACCTTTTTTATTTAACGATCTCCCGTTTTTTAAATTTGTTTTTCGCATCAAATCTTTTTTATTTTATATTAACAATGAATTAGTAATTACAGCAAAAAAATGGCGTTAATATATCAGTAAACAACGAAGTTATAAGGCGTAAATGTTCGGTTTTGGCCATTTTTCAAAAAAATTCATAACAAAAAAAACCATAAGACTTTGTATATAGGTAACTGACCTTAAATAGGTTCAAAATGAACCTCCCTATCCGAGATACCTCTTAGGCCACCGATCTTTCGAAGACACTGTATAAACGATACTTTTCGATTACTAGACTTAAATAAAATTATTTTCATAATGAATGTTAAAAAAAATTGATAAAAATAGATTTTCCCCGGAATGTAGAAACTATGAATTAATCATTGACCGCTGATATTCTAAAATTAAAATTAAACTAAGTTTAAACCACGGAGATATTGCTAACTAGTCCCATTATGGATAAATTCCAATTATATTGATTCTAGTAATTGAGGAGTGGCGCTACCCCACTATATTGGATTACTACATAACACCGAATATTTGTTAATATATAGCTGGAGATTTATTTGCAAAAACGATGTAGCAAATATAGAATGCAGTGTCGTTTTATAAAATGTAATTGTTATTAAAAGCAAAAGTGTGTAAGCGTGCATTCGTTTTAATAAAATCCCATAGTTTAGCTTTAATTTAAAGTTTGTTTGCTTTTTTTATTGGGGCGTAACGTTCTCATGTTCTCTAACTAGGGCAGGCTTGTTATGCTTCAGGTTGCGGACCCTATGGTGTGAGGCCGAAATTTATTACTTAAATTTATTTTAGCGCAATTTTATTAGCATTAAATTTATTTTTCGCAATTTATTAGGATGGATATATATATATATATATATATATATATATATATATATATATATATATATATATATATATATAAAAAAAATTAGCACTTTAATCGCCCATTTGTCTGTCATTGATATTTCAGATACAATGAACATGATTTTTTTTTTTTAAATTTATTTATTTAAATTTATTACTGTGCAGAAAAAAAAATCAAGTAATTGTGAAGATAACGTACATAATCACATAGCAATATATTGTTATCTCCACCCACCGTGGTTGAATACGAGATGAATTGGATGGTTTAGTGGAACCCTTATGCTCAACGCTCTACGTCCAAATAGGTCTAATCACTGTCATGCAAATGAATCTCTTACAATTAATTGGCATATGACATATGGAATCTGAACTAAAGCTATTATCATCCTACACATTATTTTTAACTTCGTTAGAAAAATTTTACAATAAAATCCATCTTTTTTCATTATATGGTTATGTATAATTAAAAAGTAGTAAAGTTCATCTATGTGGTTAGGGTTGTGATTAACTTTTTGTCATGTTCTGCTAGTTTTATTTTTCGTAAACTGGGTCAAAAGCATTTTCTACGTCAAGAAAAACTCATGCATGTCATTTATATATTTGTGGATTGCGCAGTGTAATATGCGAAATCCAATCAATTTGTGAGAGGGATTATTTGTTGATAATGAAGAATGTGTTACGGACTTATAAAACTAAAATTTACTCCATTATGGGCAAGAGACCATATAATGGGATTTTTTATAACTGATTTATTCTAACAATGCAATCGTTAAATGATTTTTTCTTGTTTTCTACTGCACCAATGATCTTGATAGTAAATTTAACGGAATTTGTCGATTGTCGTGTCCTGTTCAAAATAACTAATTTTCGTTTGTTTAAATATCGACATTCTGTCTGCCGCCGCATGAACTCTACATAGTCTAAAAACCATCAAATCGAGCGATGTTTCATCATCTATGTTTTCCAGGTATTAAAATCCTCCTACCCAGCAAACCCTTCTTCATGAGACGTTGTTAGTGACTATTTGTTTCTAGTAGACCTTCTTTCCCACCCACATTTTAAAATAACAATGCATACAATAAAGTGAAATAAAAAAAATAGAAGGCTCGGTTGATCGGTACTCGGTTAATCGATTGTATTTTGGAACCTGGATCATAAATTCACGTTGAAAACCTAAGATGTCCTGAGCCTACATCATACCGATCCATATCAGTGATCTCTACGTATAACGATAGAATAAATACCTAACCTACCTAAAACTTCATCTTTACAAGCGACTCAATATCCTCATAACCAGTTGTTCTCTGCTAAAGCGGAAAGTCTTTACTTCGTTTCGATGTGCGACATTACTAAAAGCTCATATTAATTAAAACTTGTACCACTACATCCCATGGATGCTCTTCAGTGATGGGTAAGGATGTACTGTTTCTTGGCCAACGGTTTTGCAAGGCGCTGATTTGACAAAAATGACATTCTTCCCCCTTTTAAGGGCACCTGCTTTATTGAGGCTGGGTGTGCCCCAAGTATATCTCCCGAATTTAGGGACAGTTATCTGTTCGCCGGATTCGAACTTAGGTCTTTGAGTTAGTTCAGTGGCTTACCCACCGAGCCACCTCACCCACCTCTCTTCAAGAATCTATTCGAGCATAATCAGGCTTAGGCAGTCTTTTAAATGTTTTAAAAATTATCTGAAAGATCTTGTTGTAAACTATATACGTAGATCGCTTAATGCAACGTTCGTTCACACCCCGCCCACTGCAAGTACGTTCGTCTTGGTTGATCAGTGAATCTATCGGACCCTCCAGGATGTAACTTTCTATTCATTTTCAAGACCATATCCGCCAACCGGATGAAGCTCTTCTACTTGGTAATGAAATTCCTGCACTGAACCATCAAATTCGTTTTGTACCTCCCAAATCATAATCCATTTATGCTGCTGCTTATGAAAAATGAAACTATCAAAAAGGGCGTTATTTTCTAGATTAGTTCTGAAATAGATTGAAATCTTTCCACTATTGACGAACCCCACGCCCACAAACTTATTGCTTGTTTCAATCAATTTTCTAAGGATTACAGCTCTGTTGTGTCTCATAGGTTTCTAGAAAATCTTATAACATAGAACTGACAGTTGAATATTTCTTTAGTTGGTGGGTATTATTAAATATTACATGACTTATTAACTGTAATATATGCAGATTTGATGCGTAAGCACTATTTGTTTCGCTCTATTATTAACCATGAATATTAAGTAAATATTTGTAATTCAAATAAATGAATTCTAAGGGGGGGGGAGGAATAATTTAATTTAAATAAAATAAAATTTATTTTAAGTTATTAGTTTGTAGTAACAATGTAATATAATTAAATAATTTAGTAACACACAAGTAAATGGTGTAGAGAATAATTTAATGTAATATAATGCCTAACAACTGTTCTTCTTGCCTATAAATAATTCTATGAGAAAGGCAATAATTGGGATGTGCTGGCATTTATAATAAAATAAAAATATATCAGTTTATTGCGCCGACGTTTCGTTTTGCACTGCGAACCCTCATCGGGCATTTTTTTTTTTTTTTTTTTTTTTTTTTTTTTACTAAAAAAAATGCCAAAATATATGCAAATATATTGGGTAAAATATGCAACTATTTACATTACTAGTTAGAAAATAAAAAATGCAATACATACTTAAACATAAGTACAAACTCAAGTCTAACTAATTGTGTTGAAAAGGGAAACAATATGAAGGAGACTATTAAAAATAAAAAAGACAAGGCGAATGTTAAAAAAGAAAACATGTACGGAAGGGTATTTCAGGACATAATTCAGTATCGAAACCAGAATTTACTGAATCCTGCGGCAGTTTTTTTCAAATTTTGATTTCTTGCCTTTTTTTTATAAGTACTTTGCTGTTTTTATGTGCAGTAGTTGATACAACTTCATCAAAAGAAGCACGATATAAAACGCTTCCATCACACTTAAAAGTCTCAATTAAGAACTTACATTCTTTCCAACAAGATTTTTTTTATTTGCTAGAGTAATTTTTCGAAAAAAAAATAAAAGTGAAGTAATATTCCAAGTATTTGAGCAGAGCAAGGACAAGAAATTAATCTGATTAAACAATTCCAAGAGAAGCAAATACGATCCAAGGGGAAGAGTCGGCATCTGAATAAACACGATCTTATTTAACAGGAGTTCACGTAGCTATTTTTCTGCTTTTAGTTATATTTTATTTATTTGTCTGTTCAACAAAAAAAAAAAAAAAAAAAAAAAAAAAAAAATCAAATGCTGATATGTCAGATACATTTCAAAATATGTATTTATCACAAAATATGCAAAATAAAAATAACTCAAATTGATTCCAAATGCCTCAAAATATACATTTCTACGATTTTCGATGTTTTAGTTAGCTAGAAGAAATATGCAAATGCATATATTTCACAGCCCTATATATTAGTATGTACAATCATTTTTCGGAATAATAAGTATATAAGTAAAAAACAACGGATGGTAATGTCCCTCATACAAAATTATTGCTTTAAAAAAGGAAACATTAAACTAGAATAATAATAATAATATTATTAAATTAATAATTTTACATAAATATTAATAGTTTTACTTTTTTTTTTTATTAATGAGTAACAATAAAATAATTGCTACCCCAGTTAATAAATAGACAATTACAATCTTGAAACCGAGTTAGTCCCCGTAAAAACATGTACCAAGTTAAAAAATATTACAGAAAAGTGGATTTCAATGAAATTAAAAATAAATACAAGATGCTTAAAAAATAGTATGAGATTGAAAACGCATTTGTAAATATCATAGCTTTTGTTCTAATTTAATATCACATTTCTATTTTTTTTTTCTATTAATTTTCTTCTAGACATCATGAAAGTGTAAACCGAAATGTCAGGACAATATATTAATGTTTTTTATCTCGTCGTAAATGACGGCTCTTGGGATATCTTTTTCCTTTACAATTAATAAATTTAAATTATTTTTAAGTATTAAAATCATTCTATTAATATTCAACAAAATAGTTCTGATTGAATTGTTGTTTTGTAATTACGTAAAAATGAAAAAAAAATAAAAAATATGACTAAAAAGTAAAATTGAATGAAACGAAAAATAAACCCAAAAGGTCTGCTTAAAAATACGTATTAGGTAAAATAAACAAAATTACACCATTAAAAAATTATTTTTCTACCCAGTTATTATATATATATTTTTTACCTATTTATTGAAACAGAATGAAATAAAATTTTCCTATAGTCCCGAAGTCACCTTCTTTTCAGACGCCTCAGAGGGTTATCTGGAATCGGAAATTAATAAATTTAAATTATTTTTAAGTGCTAAGATAATTCTATTAAGATCAAACAAAATATTTCTTTTTATATGTTTTTTTTTTTCTACTGGATGTCAAAAATATTAGATAGCACCTTTATTGATATTCTTAAAACAGTTGTTAATATCAATAGACAATGTTTAAAAAAAAAAAAAAAAAAAAAAAAAAGGATATTATTTTTTGAAATAAAAGAAATGTAATTTTAATTTTGCTTCATCAAAGTTTATCATGAATAAAAACTTATTAAATTACTATAAAATTTAACAGGTTGTATTCCGAGGCTTCTGAATAGAAAATGGCCTCGGGATCTTTTAATAAAAACTGTTATTAAATTGCAAATAATGGGTAGTGGTTTTACAAGGTATTGATATGTTAGTGTAATCCCAATGTTCACATTTTTTTTTATGTATCTTTGTGTTGTAAATTTCAATAAATATTTTTATTTTTTTAAATAGATTTTTTTTTTTTCTGAGGATATAATAAATAGTTGCTATTGATGGACTTTTATTATTTAAAACAATTTATATGATTTTGTTTATAATTTCGAAGAATGGCGTCGGATGTAGTATATAGACGTAAGCGTTGATAAAGGAGCAGTGGTTGCCTTCCTCCTCTTCAACACCCGCCCACTCTCCACTCGTCTAAATCAATACAGGATTTATTGCAAGAAATTTAAAAAAAAAAAAAAAAAAAAAAAAAAAATCATCATTTAACTTTAAGTTAAAATATTTTTTTTAAATTTTATTTAACATTATTGTCCAGATATTTTAATTATTATATTATAGTGTTTTTTTTTTCTAATTCAATATTTTTAAATAATTCAAATGAACACTATTTCCTTTGGGTAGTGTGTTGCTTTCGGTTATTAGGGTTGATGAATTAATTGCCACTTCCATTGGAAAACTAGTTTCGCATGCTAAACATTCATCTTCAGTTCTAACAACATAAACATACAAAAAAATTTCAAAACATCAGTACTTTGTTAGATGGATTATATCTCCTTAAGTTTACAACTGAAGACAAGTAATCAAATATCTTGGTACTCACCTGAGGAGATCTAACAGACAACATTATCTTTTAGATATCCTCAGTACCAGTACATTTGATTTCTTGTATTACATTTTTGAAAACTTTTGTATATATAATCCATGTAACATAGTGCTGATGTTTTGAAAAAAATTCTAAGTTTTAGAACTGAAGAGGAATGTTTAGCATACGAAACTAGTATTCTGATAAAATAATTCCTATAGAAGTGGCAATTAATTCATCAATTCTAATTGTATTGATCCTTCTATACCATCATGATTATACTTATATATATATATATATATATATATATATATATATATATATATATATATATGTATGTATGTATGTATGTTTAGTAAGGTTCTTGAGGTTCAGTCAATTAAATAAAAACAACTATTTTATTGTCAGTTCGAGACTATATTGTTCTCATAATCATGCCCCGCATCTTAGTAGGAATGTCCTAGTATTCTTCACACGTGGTAGTTTTCTGTTGGATTTCTGAAGTTCCTTTATCACTGTGATTGCTTCAGGACCGTGGGTTGTCTTGATTTCTTCATAAAATCCTATTCACCCACTATAGATATTTTCCAATATTGACTCCATATGTTAATATGGATAAATTTCTTGACTGTTACTATTAAATGTTTAGTAAGGTTTATGAGGTTTAGTCAATAAATAAAAACAACTATTTTGTCGACGTTTCAAGACTATATTGTTCTCATAATCATGCCCCGCATCTTAGTAGGAATGTCCCAGTATTCTTTCCACTTGCTAGTTTTCTGTTGGATTTCTGAAGTTCCTTCATCACTGTGATTGCTTTAGGACATTGGGTTGTCCTGATTTCTTCATAAAATCCTATTCACCCACTATAGATATTTTCCAATATTGACTCCATATGTTAATATGGATAAATTTCTTGACTGTTACTATTAAATGTTTAGTAAGGTTTTTGAGGTTCAGTCAATAAATAAAAACTACTATTTTGTCGACGTTTCGAGACTATATTGTTCTCATAATCATGCCCCGCATCTTAGTAGGAATGTCCCAGTATTCTTTCCACTTGCTAGTTTTCTGTTGGATTTCTGAAGTTCCTTCATCACTGTGATTGCTTTAGGACATTGGGTTGTCCTGATTTCTTCATAAAATCCTATTTACCCACTATAGATATTTTCCAATATTGACTCCATATGTTAATATGGATAAATTTCTTGACTGTTACTATTAAATGTTTAGTAAGGTTTTTGAGGTTCAGTCAATAAATAAAAACAACTATTTTGTCGACGTTTCGAGACTATATTGTTCTGATAATCATGCCCCGCATCTTAGTAGGAATGTCCCAGTATTCTTTCCACTTGCTAGTTTTCTGTTGGATTTCTGAAGTTCCTTCATCACTGTGATGCTTCAGGACCGTGGGTTGTCTTGATTTCTTCATAAAATCCAATTCACCCACTCTAGATATTTTCCAGTATTGCCTCGATATGTAAATATGATAAATTTCTTGACTGTTACTATTAAATTTTTAGTAAGGTTTATGAGGTTCAGTCAATAAAAAAAAACAACTATTTTGTCGACGTTTCGAGACTATATTGTTCTCATAATCATGCCCCGCATCTTAGTAGGAATGTCCCAGTATTCTTTCCACTTGCTAGTTTTCTGTTGGATTTCTGAAGTTCCTTCATCACTGTGATTGCTTTAGGACATTGGGTTGTCCTGATTTCTTCATAAAATCCTATTCTTCCACTAAAGATATTTTTTAGTATTGACTCGATATGCTAATATGAATAAATTTCTTGACTGTTACTATTAAATGTTTAGTAAGGTTCTTGAGGTTCAGTCAATAAATAAAAACAACTATTTTATTGACGTTTCGAGACTATATTGTTCTCATAATCATGCCCCGCATCTTAGTAGGAATGTCCCAGTATTCTTTCTACTTGCTAGTTTTCTGTTGGATTTCTGATGTTCCTTCATCACTGTGATTGCTTTAGGGCATTGGAAATTAAAAAAATGGGATGCTAACATTGTTTGTTATAACATTTTTTTTTTTTTAATTACTCAAGATATTTGTTTATAAATAGCATACATCAGATGTAATAGAATAGAATGCGTCACCAATTTACTTATGAAATGGCATATCTCGCAACATGATAATATCCTGAAGGGATTATATGTCTACAGTTAAAAAAATGAACTAAACATATCAGAATGTTTTCTTGAAGACCTAATACATTGTGCTATAATAAGACATTTCTCTGTGCATATATGCTTAGAGATTTGGTGATATGGAAGGAGTCAAGAAATCATACTTATTTTTTGACTGTTGTAGAATTTATGTTACTTTTTACAATTGTTTTCATCAATCCGCCATTCGTCTCGATTTCCTTACTCCCTTTGATGTCAATATACTTGCCGAAGCAGGAAACAGAAACTGTTTGGCTCTCAAAGAAAAGAACTTGGCTGCAGTAACTAACATCTATTTATGAAGGATAAGAGAGTAGTGATTTTTTTAATTTTTTAACCCGCTGATGAATTAGTTAGAATAAGCAAGGCTTTGATGCTAAGGTTGAGGATGCATAAAGCCTTTGCTTGACAAAATATTACGCACTTAGTTCCATTTTTTTTTTCCCTTCAAAACTGTAAGTGAAACGGCGTAGGGTCTGATTTGGATCCAGCTCAAAAAAAAAAAAAAAAAAAAAAAAAAAATTACACAGTGACTGATGTATGTTTGAGTTTGAGTTTGATCCCATTGCCAAAGGTATCGTCAACATAATGACATTTAACGTTTATTAATAACACTTTTTATCTAAATTATTATAATATTTAATTTAAGAATATTTATAAACCAAATGATCTCGTAATCACTGCTCGTAAATTGTAATTTCTTTTTTTAATTACATAGATTGAAATTTTATTTAAAGTAGTTAAAATACTTGGTTTATTGTTTGCTGACGTTTTGGCCATCGCTTTAGATCTTTTCGAAGCTATGAAGAAGGAGAATTTATATTAAAAATAAGGTGACATAAGAATACATTAACTAACGTTTTATTACTAATTGTAAGTATTTAAAAAAACAAACTATTTATTGATATTTATTGAAATAACTTGTGAAGAACTACTTCCTAGTAGCACTTCAATAAATATGGGAATATTATTACTAATTGTAAGTCAAATCAAAATTATATTTAGGATTCGGTTCTGTTCTACACTTTTCCTATACTTCTATAAGAAGGGTTTTACTTTGAGTTAAACGCTCGGGTTATATCTTTCGAAAATAAATTGTTTTTTTAGTTTTTCTATAAGAGTGCTTTTGTTGGATAGTAAGAGTCTTGCATTAGAGAGATGAGAGAAGTCATCAACAATCTTATTGGCGGAGGCTATCATTTTAATCTTTGAGATCCAGTTGTAATTTAAATTTAAATTATATTATATTTTAGATTAAAATTCGTATTTGTGTTATTAAATACCTATTTGAATTCATGCTCATAAAGTTCATTTCGAATGTGAAGAAAGTATAGAATGTGAAAAGCATCATTTGATTTTAATCTTTAACGATTGCTTCAGGACTGATGTAGTTTTAGTGAACTTTCAAATCTGAATTAACTCTGTAATTAACCTCATTACTTCCCATTGGCTGGAGAAATAAATCTGTCAAAGTGTTTTTCAATGAACTCTGAAACAGTTTTTCCACTCTCGTGGAAAGTGCTGGTTTTCACATTCAATACTTTGTATCCTCTCCTTATGTTCTCTACATTTGTATAGAGGATTCATCAAAAGCTAAACGTTGTATGGAACTATCCCATTGCAATGAGTTCTCGCAATAGCTTTAAAGCACTATACCAGCAAAAAAAAAATCCTTTTTTAGGAAAACTTAAATAAGTATAGTATAAAACTTCCTGAACACAATGTCTAAACCAGTAGTCACGATAACTGAGGATAGACTATGGATTATATCCAAAAATTCTTTTCTGTTGTCTTACAGACGCATTCCGTAATGAGTGCGAATCTAGAATCAAACTTGCTTTCGTCATCGAATGACGAGCAAAGAAAACACTGGATCCTGTTCGCACATTTCTTGGCAGCCATATTGTTAAACAAGATGGCGGGATTTATTTTTGGTCGAGGCTAGTTGTGGATCCCCTTATCCTATGAGTCTTCACTTGCCCGGCACTCCTTTAGTCTATTTTCCGTTTTGTTAAAAAGGATAAATAAATAATATTTTATTTAAAAAAATAATAATTTTTCTATTCCTACATCATTTATGATGGATAATAAATACCTGATTTACCAGTTTATTGCTTCCGGTGTATCTTGAAAAGAAATTGGTATTAGGTTGTGTTGTTCGATCCGTAAAAAAGACTTGGATTTGCGAAGTGGATGAATTATTGGGTCCTCCGAATATGTCAAATCTGGTGCCATTTGAGTTTTAAATAATTTTGTTTTTAATTTATATGCATTAGTAGCCATCAATATTGGTTAGGGGGGCGTATCCAGTTGATGTCACGTTATTTATTCAATTCGTGACATATTTGTTTCCTGCTTAACTCATATTGCTGTGACCCATAGGCTACTCCGAATACATACTACCTCCAAACGTTAACTGAAATTAACTGCTAGCTAAACGATTTAATTCAAGTTTTTTCTGTTTTTTTTATAATTATGTTTTTCAACTCTGCCTATACAGATCACATTCAACGGATAGTTAAGAAACATTTTTTTATTATCATACCAAAGTATGTTTTTTTTTTTTTTATCATATGCTATATATATATATATATATATATATATATATATATATATATATATATATATATATATATATATATATATATTACAATATCAAAGGACACAACCAAAGAAGTATTGATCATGTGAATGTAAGAAACAATAGTTCAAACTAGTTGAAATTCATAATAACTTTTCCTAGATTACTATACTTTAAGCTGAATAAACATCTCACCTTCAAAATTATCACTGGATGGTACACTCGAGTGCAAAAAAACCGGCGCACCTTGTATTTCATTAAAAAAATATGATTAATGAGATGAATTAAGGAATAATGTTGTGATTGAACCAGTACACATATAGGCCGGGGCATAAGTGATAATATTACAGTAATCCTTTGCAGTAATCCTCTATAGGAATAACAAAGGAGGGCCCAAGTTTAAAGATGAACATATTCCCAGTTAGTCTTCAGTTCTCTAGAAGAGTGCTATGAACAAGCGTGAGTAGTTTTTCTAATTTTTTTTTATTTTCTTTGTTCACGTTAGTCCAATTCTACCCAATATGGTGCTCGATGCCACGGTAGTCACTCAAATCGTAGCGTTAATTGAGGACGGAAGATGTCAGCGATACGCGGCTAGGACTCTCGGGGTACCAGAAACGAGGGTTCGGCAGGCGATCCAGAGGTACCGGGAGACGAGCAGCTACACAAGGAGATCGGGATCAGGTCGGTCGAGAGTAACAAACCAAGCGTACAATCGATTTATTAAAATGGAGACTCTAAGGAACCGCTTCCAGACTTCTGTAATGACTTGCCACCGGCTTCGTGTTGCTCCAGGTGTGGGTGGATGTCTCCTTGCATACAATAAGTAGACACCTGGCTGAACTGAATCTCCACTCTAATATTCCTGCTACCGGCCCTCCCCTCACTGCAGCTCAGAGAGCAGCCCGACTCCGTTTTGCTCGATAACATGTTGCCTAGACTGAAGCTGATTGGGCCTCTGTTCTCTTTTCAGATGAGTCTAAAATTGGCCTGCATGCTTCAGATGGTCGAGCTAGAGTCTGGATAAAATGAGGAGAACCCTACGCTCAGTGCAATGATGTAGGTACAGTACAGTTCGGAGGAGTGTCGGTGATGGTGTAGGGAGTGTTTGTTTAGAAGCGAAGACAGACCTCCATGTGTTTCAAAAGCCATCCCTCGATGCACAAACTTCTATAAGAGATATCCTTGAAGAGTATGTAGTCCCTTTTGCGCCGTTCATTGGCCCTAATTTCATGTTTATGCATGATAATCGTCAATGTTGTAAGAGACTTCCTTGATAAGGTCGGTATCCGAACCTTGGAGTGACCAGCTCGGAGCCTGGATCTAAATCCTATAGGGCATCTGTGGGGCCATCTTAAGAAGGCCATCCGACAGTAACATAACCCTCCAGGAGCTGAGAACTGCCGTAGAAGAACTATGGGAGCAGATTTCTCAAGATCGAGTGGCCAATGTTATAAGGAGCATGCCTGCAAGGATGCAGGCTGTTGTTCAAGCCAGAGGAGGAAACACTCGATATTAAACGCCATGAATTGTGTGTTTCTTGCATATTGTAAACAAAGTTTAGAGGTTTTATTTTTTTTATCATAAAATCAGTAAATGGTTACTTTTTTGTTTGATAATTTTTCTTGCTTTAAATTGTATGTTTTATTAATTGTCCTTTTGTGTCATATAAACAGAATATATCCACTACATATATAAAAAAAATTGGCAACTTTTATTAAGTTGTGAAAGAGAAAATAATAAACAATATGCGACCATTCAAGATGCGCCGGTTTTTTTGCACTCGAGTGTATTTTACAAGGTATTGAGAATAAATAGTGTTAAATCATTTCATAACGCACTAACAATATGTGTTGACATATATAATTGGAAATATTTTAACACAAGTGGCGTGTTATTTTAAATAATCCCTCAATATTTTTTTTTTTTTTTTTTTAATTTATAAACAAATTTTAATATTAAATTGCTACTAACAGTCCGGTTTACCCTATTTTATATCATATTTTCAAATTCCCTTACTACTTATGAACTATTAAATTTTGTAATTGTAATTTAAACTTCTATTTTCTAAGGCTGTTTGATAAAGAAATTACCAAAATAAATCCTATCCAATCTAAACAACTTTGCATACTTTGCCTGTCTTAAGCTCCTTAAGTCCAAGTTGTTACCTAGGGCAACGAAGATACAACTTAAAAAAAATAATTATTAGATCCTTTTCGAATATACGGCTCTATTACTTGGTGTCTACCGTAAGATTGAAATCAGTGATGCGTCGGCAGTAAACTTTTCCGATTATTGATTTTCGGCACCGATACCTCATTTTAAAAATAAATTGCTATTTAAAAAAATTATGTAAAAAAGCAAAACAAAGCTATTATGATTCAAGAAATAGATTAGTAGCCCGCTTTTAACATTTATTACCCATAGCATATTATATATATCGTTAATTATAATTCTGACTATAATATAATACAATTCGAAAATTCTTATTTGCGAAGATAAATATTCCATGGTTTCATTTATTGAATAAGGAATTGAAATTTTTTTTTTTTCGAATTGTAGTGAATTTCAAATTATTGATAGAATATTATTTATATTTGTGTATGCAACAAAATATTGTATTACTGATGTAGTTGTTGTGGTATGTACCACAAAACTATAAGTTATATGTAATTACTCGTTTGTACTTCTTATATGTAGTGCAATTGATACAGCAATCTAATAATTAAATACAAATATTATTTTAATAAACCAAATTTTATTTTATTTATTACAGATTCGTAACAATAAAACGTAATACGTAAAACGTATCATTTTATGACATGTAAGTATCTTTTGCCTAGGGGTTATAGTTTTAGTATAGTTTTCTTGTGTAACGTTTTGTTATATAACATTTGTCTCTATTTATGTTTCTAGGTCTGTTTATGAGCTATATTTGAATGGCAATTTTTTATAAATTTTAAAAACTTATTTATACTAGGGTAAATCACTTGTCATGGTCACCTCACCATAAGAAAAAATATTTTCCTCAAATAGTGCCCTGTAATACCTTTTTTTTTAGTTATATCGTTTTTATAAGTCAGGATTCTTCAGGAAATATAGTGGAATTGCTTAAAAAAATGTTTAGTTTTTTAAATTACAGCTGACATCCCAACTCATCCTACCACTGTCCTCACTACTTACGCTGATGACACGTGTGTTATCAGTAAACAATGATCCCTTCATTGCCTCTCAACACTCCAATCCCATATCCTAAACCTTCAAGAATGGTGTCAAAAATGGAGAATCAAAATAAATCCAAACAAATCCCACCAAATAACCTTTACCCTTCGTCGTAAACCTACGACCTCCTGTCCTACAGTATCCTTTAATGACATCCCACTAATCCCTGTTGATCAGATACGCTACCTAGGACTCCACTTGGACAAACGACTAACTTGTAATCCACATATAAGACTAAAACGACAAGAAACTGCCCGTCGTTTCAGACTACTTCAACATTTACTAGACAAACGTTCAAAGCTCCCAATTAATTACAAAAGACTCATATACGTGACTGTGATAAGACCTGTTTGGACGTACGGAGTTGAGCTTTGGGGCTCCACTAAACCATCCAATTCATCTCGTATATCAATCCAAAATCCTTCGTAAAATCCTCAATGCTCCTTACTTTGTCACCAATAAACTTATCCATAAAGATCTTAATGTCCCATATGTTGCTGATTTAGCCCACACCAGATACCTATCCTTTCATAGGAAGCTCCATAATCACTCAAATCCGTTAGTTTCTCAACTTGCTTCCCACTCCATTCCTGATAATCCTTCGAGGCGTCTGAAACGAAGATGGCCTAGAGACCTTCTAGTGTAGAAGTTTTAATTAAGTGCTACTGATGAGTAGTTTTTTCCAAGTTTTAACATGTTATTATAATCGTTGTCAATACATTTACTTGATGTATATATTCTGTACAGTTGTAAATTTCAATAAATGCATATAAAAAAAAAAAAAAAAATTTAAATTATTACCTAACTTTACATTAGAATTCAGACCTATACACAAGTTCTATTACGTTGAACTATCTGATTTTAATTAACAATAATTTTGAACTGACCATAACCGGTGTATAATTTTGCTGGTAAAGTAACAAAAATGCATTTTAAACTAGACAATTTTAACTTTTTTTTAAAATTATTGAATGTAAAAGCGAAGAGATGAACATTATACTCATTGGACTTGAGTGACAATGACAAAAAACACAAAAAAAGCTTAACACTTGCCGCATCCCATCAGGTATGAAATATCTGATTCACATTGCTGCTCGAAACCACTCAATGCACTTAGTTAACATTTCCTCTACTTCTTTGCATGGAATAGTGGAAGAATTAGAAACGTCATCATCATCATCTTTATTATCACTAGCTTCATTTTGAGCACTCAGCACTTTTTCTATAATTCCATTGTCATTTAAAATTTCACGTCTTACATCCGTACCATCTATGTTTAACCTGCTGCTTACCTCTTTCTTATCTTTTCTCATTTTATAACCTGGAGCAGAAGTTGCTGAGCCAGATGCTATTGTTTTTTTAGGAAGAGCTTTCCAGTATTAACTGATTCCGGGAAATCGTCAACTGCGTTCATACTTCCTTTTATCTCTTACTACAATCAATGGGGGATCGACTCTGGGCTTATTCTGTTTGTTTTTTTCTATGAAATGATTTACAAATTGTATAAATAGGCGTATTTTTTTAGTGACAAACCAAATGAGGCGGTTTAAAGATTAAATAAAGTAGCAAGCGGAAAAAATGAATTGCATACGTATTTAATTTTGTTATTTATAGTGGCCAATTAAAAATAAAAAATAAAAATAAAATAACCTGAAGGAATTACAGAATAAGACGAATTATCGAGTGACGAAATAAGGAGTTTCCCCTGTAGTTTATTCGGATTTCTTATGAAATTTATTTTTTGTATGCTTTCTACAGTACAAGATTTTTATTGACAAATAAATAAAAGTTGAAATTATAATTTCATTACATATGAGAGCGGGCGAAGCCGCGACGGGAAATGCTGGTAGAATATAATTCAACCTATAAGGTAAGAATTTTCATTTTTAGTCAGCACTTGATTTGAGAGAGTTTTATGTATTTTACAATGAAATCCAAATGAAAGGCGATCCATGTCGGAAATGGCCATCTTCAAAAAATGACTATAATTCCATTTTTTTCCCCACTGACCTTTTGACATTTTATCACAAAAAAATGTATTAAGTTGACGTATTGAGGGGTGTGGCTACGAGCTAAAAAGCGAAGTGGGGATGTGGTCAAAAGGTGGGAATGGGGTAGTTATTTAGAGGGATAAGTAAGGCGTAATAAAATCTTTGCCGGGTAGAGGACTAGGCTCTACAGCCCGGCAACGGAGAACGTGGGAGGTATTACGTCATCTTCCACCCACCCGCGCTCCGGTGGGGGAGGCTTTTGCCAGCACCTGGAGTCGCTCGGCACCCTCCAAGAATCCAACATCACCCTTGTACTCTTCAAAGTTACAGATTTCTAATAATTATATTATATATTCAAGCAGTAATATTCCATAATGCTCATTTATAAATATCGTGAAAACTTTCTGAAAAATTACCAACGATTACGAAATGTCAAAAAACCTATTTAAACCCCAGGAGTATTAATAAGATTCAACGTTAAAAAATTGGATGAAGAGTTATTGAAGTAAATTATTCTGAAGATAAATATTAAAAAGGAATGAACTAAATGATATTTAAAAAAAGTTATATATTTCAACTTTTGATGAGAAAGAAACTCTCTATTCAGTGATGAAACCCATTTTAACACATCATGCTTATCAATCTAATGAGTAGATTAATTAGTTTTTATATATTTTATACTAATCAGTAGTCTATTTTATATTTTTAGAATCGTAAAAATTAAATAAATCAAGAATACCATTTTTACAAATATTCAAGGCGATTCAATTTAGGACAGCAGTCAACAAGATCAAAATTTCGGAAGTAGTTAAAACGCAAATTAAGAGGCAATGGTCAGATGAAAGGAGGAAACAGCTGGCAGAGGTGATGAAGAAGTATTGGAAAGAATGAAAGAGTAAGAAATGAATTGTTGAACGTGGTCCACAGATAGTCGAATTCAAAAGAAGAAGAAGATAATATGTATAAAATAAATAACAATAAAACTGTGACATAATGCAATAGGGAATCCTTGAATGGGTGACCATCCTCCAAGGAATGTCACGTTGGCCCTGATGTCTCAGGAAACCCTCGGGAATTAAGGCCCGTCAGACTACCGGAGGCAACACAAACCGATCGGGTGAGGGTTTGATGATCCTACCCCGTGTATCTTAATCGCACATCGTGATCTTCTAGGATTTAGCCTCTCAGAGGTTTGGTCCAAGGACTGTCTGTTTCAGGGAAAGACATATTAGTACAAGTCGGCATGACTCTGAGGGACCATATTCTGTGCATCTAGACCGATTTTTCTCTTCCCTTGATCCCGAGTGTTTGATTGTACGTTGGTGGGAAGAGCATTGGCCTCGAAGGGGCAGGTAATCGAGCTCCGGGTAACCTGTCAATGTACCATGGAAACCATGGCTCACAGTGACATGAGGCGGGTTACCCTCTCTGGGCTGCGCAAGCAATTAATTTCTGTATCTGTAAGAGGACCATTTTACGTGGCCAAAGATTTTAACGGTCTACAGTGTCAACAGGAATATTCATATATTTTATCATAAACTTTTATTTAAAAAAATAAGGAGGAGGTATTTAATAATAACTTACTTATCTGATGTGAATTTATGAAAATCAATTTTTATACTACTTATACTTGTATTAAATATATCAATATCCAAAAGATGATATTCATTATTATTTGATTTATGAGTAAATAACTTTTGTGAACTTTTAAATAGTTAAAAAAAAAAAAGTTTTTGTCGTGGTAAGAATTTTTTTGTATTTAAATACTAAAATTTATTTTTAAAAACTAAAATTTGTAGTGTTAATGTTCAATTAAGAAATTAATTATACTGAGAGGCAAAAAATTGTACTCATTATTTTTGTCATTTTCTCAGCTAATTGATTCACTTTTCTTTTGGTGTTTACGTCTCCGTATTGTTTAACCAGAGCATATGAAACGTATTAGGGTTTATATTTAAATAAAATCAAGCAGTATTGAAATAAATTATAATTAGGAAAAAAAGTTTTGTATTAGATAGGGCATATCTCTCAAGAAATTCAAAATCACATTAGACCTATACCCATCGAATTCAAGACGTAATGAACGTGGTTGGATATAAACCTTATTAATTATAAATTTTTATAAATTTGAAATTGCTTGGTATGTTTTTTAAATTCTGTTTGCTTTTATTTTATTATCTTTCATAGTAAATGGAAACATGAAGCAAAAAAAAAAAAAACTTTTAGTTGAGAAAGTAGAAAAGTGTATATTCTGGTTAATATTTTTAATTGTCGAATTATGATTATGAATTTAAATAAATCCATTTATTATTTCTAATACAATAATCAAAAACAATACGTATTTATTTTCCATAAATAAGCTTATTTTAGTCCATGTTTCATCGCACCCTTAGTAATTTAACTTATATAACACAGCTCAAATCGACGTATTTCTTTAAAAATCATCAGCCAAACTTCCGATAAAAATACCCATTATTTTAACGAAAATAGTGTTAATTAATCCCCAACGAACTTTTCTTCATGAGACGCAGATTGTACCGAATAAACATGTTGATGCTTCGTCATATATTTACTGTGTCGTTTTTATGGTTATAAATGCACATGTAATTTTTTTTTTTTTTTAAATTGTATTTCTGATTAACAAAACTATTCACCAAATATAATTTGTATTTTATACATCAATCCTCACTGTGAAATAATTAATTTTGATATTATTGTTTGGTTCGGAAGGAGGGCACGTCGTATTAAATATTGAAACCTGTTATCAATTACATGAATTATGTTTAATTATTCGGTATATAGTTAATTATTAACAATGACGGGTGTTCGGGAATCGATCGATTTCCCTTGATTCATGCGCTTGAGTTAGGCTAGTGTTTCATTTCTGAAAATTTGATAAATTTTAAATGTTGATGGATGCTCTCTGATTTATAATTATATTTTTACACATAGCATAAATTTTATAATTATTTCTCAAATATAGCGCAATGCTGAAAAATTAAATAGATTTTATAAATATATTTATATTTTAGTTGTTCAAGTGTTACTAACAGATTAATTTTTTTTTTCAGGTAAGCGTTAAGCTTGGAGCATGTCTTTCAAAAGAATCGTTGCAAGAGGTATTTTTTTTTTTTTTTTTTTTTATTAAATAAATTCTTATTCAAAATTATTTTTATTATTTCGGAATCCATTAGTCAAAAATATATGTATATATTCACTATATATATAAAGTTGAAATTCAGATTCTGCAAGCCAAAAAACATTAAAATAAATTGGAAAAAAAAATGTCTAATTTCTGTATATACTTTTTCTCCTCGTGACAAGATTCGTGAAACAATAGAAACTTAGAAAATTGTGTGTTTTAATTTTTTTTATCAAATCTAAAGGTAAAGGGATCTAAATTTAGATTTTAATGGGATAAGTGGATGTGGATAAAATTAATGAAGAGCCGGGGGGAAAAAAATACGGTAGCCCAACCTAGTCAATTTTAAGAAAAATTATCTTTCCAAAAATTACTCTCTTTTTACTAGATAATCGTTTTCCTCTACAAAAAAGTTCAAATCCCAAAAATAATTCTTTTTTTTAGGGGGGGGGGGACAGTGTAGTCCACTCCTTGTTTGTGACCAGTTACTAGAAGGGTCATTGAGAAAAACAATGGTTGTTCAATTTGGCCAGTAAACTAGCTATAATGAATAGTTAAATAAATTCACTGTGGAACTTTGAAAATAATAAATTACTACCAGCGTGATGAACGATCTAGCTACACTGTACGTGTCGATGTAATCTAATTCTCTACAATCATGAACATTTAATCATTAAATTTTATTTTCTCTTCTTCCACCATCTTCATTGTCTCCAACCTAACGCTGATTGGTGATTTTCTATTTTTTTTTGTTATTTTTTTTTTGTTATTATTTTTCCTGTCCTCTCTTTAGAATTGTGTTCATAATATTTATTTCTATGTTGGCTACTTTTTTTTCTGTCATATTTTAAAAGCGTACATTAAATTGTAAATCCCTCTATCACCTGTAATGTTACCTGAAGCACTACATGTAATCAAGGGCCTTGAGCTCAGTAATTAGTAAGACAGTCAAAGCTTCGCAACGTATACGCGACCAGGTGATGTGGTCAGCATCCTTGTTTTCCCTAACCTGATGAAAGGGCAGGTACTCACTTAATTTAGGCTGTGTGTGGGGGTCCCGACCCCAAAGTCTGCGTCTAATTTAACAGCTATAAATTTTCAGCCCAGAGCCTTGAACCTGGTCCTGAGTTATATACCTGTTAATAAATAATAAATCATGTTTATTGATTCTTTGTAAACATACGACTTCCTGTATTACACTATTCTTAATATCGTTATAATCTTCGTTGAACTTGCTTGTTTGGGTTTCTGATCCACGCTTAACAACCCCCTCCCTGAGTTTACTTGTTGTAGTGATGTGTTTAGAGGTATTTCTTGTAAATATCGTCAAATTCCTATGGGTTTTTTTTTTTTTTTTTTAAACAAAATTTACCTTCATTCTTGGACACCTAGTCCCCTAATAATAACATAAAAGCACAATAAAAAGGTATTATTGTCTGGCTGCATACATAACAGCTACTTCTATAGATTACAAGTCATATCAAAAAAGTATATAAGATAGAAATTAACACTGAAAACAAATCTTCGAATTTATGTACAGAAAAGTTTTATACTAATATAATATTACATAATTTCGGAAGATTGATAATTTAGGAGATGGATGAATAAACTATGTTTAAAGGAAGCGATAGAGGAAGAATCGCTGGTTAAAGTAAGATATTCCAAATAAGGCTGCAGAAATAATAAAGGATTCGTCAAAGGAGGCTTCGATGGAAAGGGATGTACAATAGGCGGAGATCTGGTGTTCGAACAATGAATGGAAGAACGAAGGGTAAGGATATCGTATTTATACGAACATTAAATATTCGAATAGAAAGGTTACAAGGAAGCATTGTCGTCGAAAACTTGGATAATGCCACCACTCAGAAAACCATTACGTCATATAAGAGCGCCTGGGGATCACAAAAATGGACTTAAGTAAATAGGTATTCATTAATATCCTCAGCCTTATTTTGAGCCTACCAGACATTCCTGGTTGACCGGACATCGGTGACCGATTTCTTCTTATAATATGTTTGTTTGTTGTGGCTTAAAGTCCTTATGTACTCCAACTAGAGCTAGAAGAACGTGTCATCCTACAGTTTACCGATCTATTCTAACCAGAGGTCGGAGAAGGTCAGATTCTTTTCGTGGGTATGCAACGAAATAGATATTGACTTACCTAGGTGGTATTTGAACCCACGATCTTCGAAGTCCAGCGCCATCATGGCCCCCTCGTATGATTTGTCTTCTTGATCTTTAAAAGCTTCCATTTCCCGGTAATATGCAGAATTGAATTTTCTCCGAAATTTTCTGTTATACTTACTGAATTTCACCGTCCTTCAGTTGAAATCCTCCGTCCATTCCCAGCCTTTCTTGCTCATCAATTTCTATTTACCGGCTCATCGCACAGCGGCGTTCGACAGATCATTCTTGTCCCCCCCGGAATTCCAGTTCGTCATTCATCCATCATTCAAAAACCCTTCTTTTTTTCAGCTATGTCTTATCTACCAAGTTCCCTGAATTAATTATTGTGAAAATATAAAAATTCTCCAGTTTTCGCTTATTAAAAAAAAAAAATTAAGGTTCCCTGGCTTTGTCTTGATTAACTTTTAATAAACGTAAAAGTACTGTTCTTGGTAGATATTAAGTTAATTGCTCTTGAAAATAAAAGCTTTCCCCCAGAACGATTTCATAAATTACCTCGTCCATAAATAGCGTATTTTTTTCTTGTTCTTTAGATAAATATGTCAAAAGGTCAACTCCTACAAAAGTAATCATGGCGCAGAACAAATGTGCAATAATATAATTCAATCCATTTAAGTCAAAGATTTCGTTTATAGTTTAAGGAATTTGAAATGTTAATATAACCTTTCAGTAAACTTAGTGGATGCTCTGGATTTGTTTTAATTATCTTATTTTTTCATTTTATAATAACGATTACATATCTTCAAACTACTGAATTTTAGGTTTCAGTTGCATGGGGTTTCTCTAAAAAGGAGCCTAATTCTCTTTCATTTCCAATCAACCCATTATAATTAAAAGATAATTAAATCAAACATTAAATATATTTTCACTGATTCGCCGATATTTTTATACTAGTGGTGAATTGTTGGTAGTTGTAGGACTATAGGTCGTTTTGCATGGAATGACCGTTTTTATTTCTTTCAGGAATCGTGAGATCTGTTGTTTACAAACAAAATTTTTACAATCCTTAATCAACAGTTATTACTATACAGTTTATTATCATTTGTTTTTCCTCAAATTTTTTATTATTTACATTTAAGTATAATTTAAAAAACGAACAAGAAAGCTTCTTGTCGTATTTTTTTATTACGCATAAGCGCGACATGGTCCAAAACTTGGACTTAATTACCCAAGCACTACACTTAAAAGATATTTAAAAGTACCCCAATCCACATACAAGACTAAAAAGACGAGAAACTGCTCGTCGTTACAGACTACTTCACGTTTACTAGACAAACGATCAAAGCTCCCATTTAATTACTAAAGACTCATTTACATGACCGTGATTAGACCTATTTGGACCTACGGAGTTAAGCTTTGGGGCTCTACTAAACCATCCAATTTATCTCGTATCCAATCCTTGTAATCCAAAATCCATCGAAAAGTCCTCAATGCTCCTTACTTTTCGACCAATAAACTTATCCATAAAGATCTTAATGTTCCTTATGTTGCTGATTTAGCCCAGACCAGATACTTGTCCTTCCATTGTAAGCTCCATAACCTCTCCAATCCACGAGTATCCCGACTTGCGTATCCATTCCCGATAATCCTCCGAAGCGTCTGAAACGAAGATGGCCTAGAGACCTTCTAGTGTAGAAGTTTTAATAAAGTGCTACTGATGAGTAGTTCTTTCCAAGTTTTAACATTTTATTATAATCGTTGTCAATACATTTACTTGATGTATATGTTTTGTACAGTTGTAAATATCAATAACATGTTAAAACGTAAAAAGAACTACTCATCAGTAGCACTTCAATAACAATTCTACACTACAAGACCTCTAGGCTGGGAGCATTATCGGGAAAGGTATCTGGTTTGGGCTAAGTCAGCAGCATGTGGTACATTAAGATCTTCATGGATAAGTTTGTTTGTGACGAAGTAAGGAGCATTGAGGATTTTTAGAAACATTTTTGATAGTATTGATTAGATACGAGACGAATCGGATGGTTTAGTGGAGCCCCAAAGCTCAACTCCGTTTTTCCGCGTAGGTCTTATTGTTGTCATGTAAATGAGTCTCTTGTAATCATTTGAAAGGTTTGAATGTTTGTCAAGTAAATGTTGAAAAAGTCGAAAACGACCAGTTGTACTTAATTTTAAAATTTCACTGCAGTTTTTTTTCCGACGTTTAAGATTGCCGACTGAACATCTATATTCTGATATTACGTGATAAAACAGACATTTAGAATCCGGTCACTCCTTTGCGTTTTGTGTTCTATAGCCGACGGATTTTTTTTAAGATTTGAGGTTAGAAACGAAATTAAAAAGAAAACAATACACACAGGAGAGCTGAGTTAAAGGCTGCTCAGGAATCCAATATTTCACTTATTACTTAGGTTTCTTGAGTGAGTTCCAAAGAAGGTGGCCGAGAGGGAAGTTCTAGATATATCCGGAGCTGGTAGAAGCGCTTTCTGGACGGTTGCCATGGGCACTGTATATAGATGTGCCGTTCTCCCCAACACCCACTATCCACTATAGTCTCTCCAGCAACTCCATTTCATGCGCATAGCTCACTTTGGACTAGGTGACAATAGGGATATTAAAATGAGAGTCACTAAATAGGAAAGGAAATAAATATATTATATTATAATGGCTAGACTCTACTGAACCTTTCAATTCTTCTCTCATCCAATCCTTACAATCCAATCTCCTTCGTAAATTCCTCAATGCTTCTTATTATGTCTCAAACATATTCTTAGCGATCTAGATGTTCCGTATGCTGCAGATTTGCCCCAAACAAAACCTACTCGAATCCACTAGTCTCCCAACTTCTCATTGTATTCCCGATAAACCTCCGAGGCTTCTGGAAGGAAGGTGGCTTAGGTCTTTCTAATGCAGATTATTTATGGAAGTGCTTCTTCATTTCTTCACAATCACTTGAGGTACGCATGATGGTATAGAAGGATCAATACAATTTGGGTTGAATTAATTGCTACTTCTATTTTGATTATTTTATTTGAATACTAGTATCGAATGCTAAACATTCATCTTCAGTTCTAAAACATACAAAATTTTCTACATATCAGTATCATGTTACATAAATTATGTATACTAAAGATACTATACTATACCAGATGCTATATATAATTTGATTAAAATCTTGTATGTTTAAAAACTGAAGATGAATGTTAAGCATTCGAAACTAGTATTCTAATAAAATAATTCCAATAGAAGTGGCAATTAATCCATTAATCCTAATTTAATTCTTCACAAGTTATTGACATGTCATTGTAATCATTTTACCACGCTTTTACTTATTGTTTTTCTTTTATCTAAATCCGTTGCCATCCAAAATTTCAATCTGGGTTCAGTGGGTTCAATATAAATTATTTGTATTTACCAAATAATGTTTGTGACAACATTCCGTTTTTTGTTGACGAATATAAATCAAATTTATTAAACCTTGTCCGGTTAATTAAAAATCCTCTTATCTTCAGCTTAGCATTGCGTAATATGTTATAGTATTTGCCTAATAGTTGATGCTATTAAAGATTTGTAAATATATTTTGACAAACTCGTTACTTTCATAAGTTATAATTCTAGTTTCAAATAATAATGAGTTGTTTCGAATTATTTTGTTTATTCTATACAGTTGTAAATATCAATATCAAAAGATAAACAATTAAAAAAAAATTTTACTTATCGTAATACGCTTCATACCTTTCATTACATTTGTTCCAATGTTTTGCCTCTTCTGAATATAATTGTGAATACTTATTTCTAACCATTTCTGATTTCTGTCACTTTCGACTAATAAATTTTTTATTGTTCAAAAACTGTTCTAGGTTATAAAAAAATAGTAATTGGTAGGTTAGAGGATTGGAAATTCGGGCGGTTGAAGTAGAAGCTCATACTAAGCTCCAACAATTTCATTACAATACCAAAAATCGTTCTTAAGAATGATTTTTTTTTTTGTCGATCTGTGATTTAGGTCTTTTAATTGCCTTGAGGTAATAAGCATCGTTCTATTTGCTTACTGCTATGTTTCTGTAAAGTTTGAGATTTTTATCAACAAAAACTCGCATGATATCGTTTTCCGGGGAAGGAGTCCTGCCACCAACCTCCTTGCCTTCAAGGCTAATCCATACAAAGTAATAGTTATTAAATATTAAATAACAAATATCATTAATAATTTTTTTTTTCTTTTACTAACAAAAATTTACAACTGTATTAAAAAAATACATCCAGTAAATATGCGGTATACTATGCAAAGTAATGACATGCTTAAAACTTGTAGAGGAACGATCTATTAGGTAGTACTCTATTGAAATATCTAGAAATGGAGATCCCCGAGGCCATCTTCTTTTCATGCACCTCGGAGGATTGCCAGAAATGGAATGGGAAGGAAGTTGTGCAACAATTTTATTATAAAATATAAAAGGAAAGGTATCTGGTTCGTGACAAATTGGCGACATATGGGATATTATGGTCATTGTTGGTCAGTTCATTTGTGACAAAGTTAGGAGCATTAAGGATTTTTAGAAGGATTTTGGATTGGAGTAATCGGATGCGGGAAGAATTCGATGGTTTAGTGGATCCCCATAACTCTATACCGTATGTTCAAATATGTCTGATAATCGTCATATAGATAAGTTTTTTGTAGTAAATCGGGAGATTTTAACGTTTGTCAAGGTAGTGTTGTAGCAGTCGAAATCGACGTGCAGCTTCTTATCTTTTCAATCTTTTTTGAGGTTTCCAGGTAAGTTTCTTGTCTAGATATAATCCGAAGGTACCGTATTTGACCCACATTATTTAGCGGCACACCATTAATTCCATCATTGGCCATTACATTAGGAATGGTCATTCGGAGAGGAATGAATGACCAGTTCTACTTCGATACATTCAATATGGTTAGGGTTTAGAATTTCAAAATATAATTTATAATACCTGCGATTCCTCTGTATCAGATTTGGTCCCGGTTTGAGCTAGAGTAAGAAGAGGATTATTGAAAGTTTTAAATTTTAAGTCTTTTGGTAGTGTTAAATAATGATTGTCGGAAACAGCTAGTTGGTCAGTTTTTTTTTTTAATTTTCAAATTTGAGTTTTTGGAGTTCTGATTTAAGATTGTTAGTCAATTTAGTGTAATTTGATTAGTCAGATAACAAATAATAATACATTAATATAAATAGGGAGTAGAATCTATGTATAATTATTATAATGTTAGGTATCAAAAAGCTATCGCCAACGTCAGCTGTATCGATCGATTCTAATAAATCGATTTGTATTATCGATTATCGATACAAATTAATTTCTCTGGTCAAATCGGTATTCTAATAATAAATAAGTTACTGTAAACATTTAGTTTTTCTTGGTAGTCTTTATTATTTATAATTGGCAAATTAGATTATTTATAACTAAATTACTCAAAAAAATAACAAATAATCGAATAACAGATAATATCGTCGTAGAATTGGGATAAATAATTATTCGTAATTCAAATTTCCAAATCTATTCTTTACAATAATACTACTAAATAACTACCGAGTTACATGAATTTAATGTCTGTATTGACCTAATGATATTTAAGTTTTTAATTACTGAGAAAACGCGAAAAATAATTATGGATATAATGGAGACGTCGATTCGTGGTTGAGGTTATATCGGTATTTTATGCTTTCGTCCTTCGTATGAGACTTCCATTTGTGAGAATATATTTATTATAAAAAAAAATACTAACCTGAGTTTCCACAATCTAATTCAGTATCGGTTCAAATGTTCGATCTTTCCTTTATTATTGCTGTTTGGTGACTGGCCCATCATAAAATAGGAACTTGAAACAAGTAGAGGTATTATTTGGAGTTATTTCGAATGTGACAATGTTCAGAAATTCCATTTGCCTGGTATAATCTGGTCTAAATGAAGTTTTCAAATTATAAAAATCAATCCCAAAGGCAATTTTCCTTATATCAGTTACAGGAAAACTCCAGGAAACCCCTGTGGTTTTATATGTCGTTATGAAAGAGGCTTTACATGCTGTGCTTTAATTATGCAACCCCGGAGAATATAGGAATTTGATACATGGACCTCATTGGACCTAAAAAAAAATATTAACAATATTCTGTTTTTTATATCAGTATTTATCCCTTTAAAAAAATTTAATACTTGAGCGAATAATACTTAAGGAAAAGTTGCTTCCCAGAGTTTTATTTAATTAAATCTCCTTAAATTGTATAAGCACCATATTCATATTTCTTTTTTGTTTTTATACTGGTCTTTTTATTAAAGATTAACAAAAATCAAAAATAATAATTTACGTTCTATAAAATATACATTTTAAAAAAATAATTGGATATTAATTATAATAAATAGTTTCGATTTATCAAATGTAAGGCTTCTAAAAAGAATAATTCTGTATAGAATCATATGTTTATTTTTTGTATTTTAAATATTGCCATAAATAAACTTTAAAATTTGTCTTCTATCAAATAATTACAATCCAAAATCCTCAAATCCACTATTCTCTCAACTTGCTTCCCATTCTATTCCCGATAACCCTCCGAGGCGTCTAAAGAAAAGATGGCCCTGAGACCTTCAACTAAAGAACTTTTGATAAAGTGCCACCAATGGGTGGTTGCTTTACAAGTTATTGTCATGTTATATTCATTTTCCCACAAATTTACTTGACTATACAGTTGTAAATATTAATAAAAATATGAAAGAAAATATATATATTGCCATAAAGATAATTTTTCAGATTTTTAATAATTTAAAAACGTGACCCGGTCATAGGGGTAAGGAATCCAGCAGCTCCTTACCCACCGAGCAGCCCCATTCATTACCTTTAATATGCTATTATATGTATAATCGGCGACTAAGTATAGTTAAACAATAGGCGTAATTATAAATTTCATTTTCAGAACTACTTTGAAAATAGACCTTTATCAGTTCAGTCAGTGTAAAATAAAAGATAATAAACAAAAATTATTTTTATTTTATACTTTATTAATGGGGTGTATAAAAAAAATTACCGTTTCTTAAACAAATATTTGTATTATTATTTCTTTGATATAAAATACAATTATAACTCAAAGTATAGTCCATTGTTATCTACCGTCATATTACCCATCTGCTAGCCAATTGCTCGATGTCACGTTGATACCATTTCTTGGGATGGCTGTCTAAGAACTCTTGGACAGCATTTTCAACTTCCGCAAAATTATCAATTTTTTTCCCTTGAAGAAAATGGGCCATGGATCGAAACAAGTAGTAATTCGAAGGTGCGAGGTCTGGACTATATGGTGGATGAGGCAAGAGTTCGAACCCATGAGGTTCTGTAAACTTTTCTTCTGATTGTTGAGGAGTAAGTTAGTGAGGGACCATTCTACGGGTCTTTTTCACCTTCCTTATGGAGAGAAGATGGCGACTAACAGTATCTTTCGACACACCACACTTCCTGGCAAGTTCGCGTGTACTTGTCGACGGATTTGACTCAACAGCTTCCTTCAAAACCTCATCAATACCAACGCCGCGCTGTGCGCTCTTCATGGACACCTTCTCCTTCATATTTAATAATTTCACGAGTTGCTTCAGCGCCTGTGAAATTTTTTTTCCAGTAATGTCTTAAAATTACGAGAATTTCGTAGGACACTCATGTTTTTTCTTTAAATTAATATGAAATTAATAACTAAACTAAGACTTAGAGAATGCTCTAAAGGGATTATTAAGTATTGGTAAATAATAAATAGCATTAAGATATTTACAGACTTTTAAACTCTGGAATTTGATAAAAGTCGTTTTTTTTTTATACGCCCTATTAATATTCACAGCAGTATACAATAGGATATATACAATGATATATCAATAACTTGTGAAGAACTACTCTAGTTGCACTTTTATAAACGTTCTACTCTAGGATGTCGCTAGGCCATCTTCTTTTCATACGCCTAAAAGGTTTGCTAGACTACTAGATTCCAGTAGGTGCATCTTCTCATGGAAGGATATGTATCTTGCTTGGGCCAAATATGCAACCTACGGGACATTTAGATCAATATGCATAGGTTTATTTGTGGCATAAAAAGGAGCATTCAGGATTTTGGATTTAAGTATTGGTTACGTGTAGATTTGGAAGGTTTATTGGAGGCCCAAGCTCAATTTCTTGTATCGATATAGGTCTAATTAATTGATTGCTTTGAACGCTCGTCTATTTAATGTGCCTGTCTTATCATATTTCTTGTGGTACAAATTCAACAAAGTTATACCCTTTTGATAAATTTAATAAAAATATCTTGTTAAAATTGTAAATTGATTAAATAAATTCGCTAAAAAGAAAAAATAATAATTATAACGTAATCAGGAAGTAATTATATAAATGAGTTCCAGGTATTATCCCTGTGACTCTTGGAAGAATTGTCGGAAAAGGCGGCAACCGTCTGGGTTACACTTTTGGTATTAAAAGTCCTCCAAGGCTAGGCCCCAAAGCCCTCTTTCATCGATTTTATATTAGATGAGATTTTTCCCTGTTGGTACATTATTATTTCAGAAACATTTCTTTGTCCGTAAATCTTATTTATTGCCCAAGATGATAAAATATGTTTCATCATCTAGTGGTCTGTATGCCATTTTTAAAGATTAAAAAACGAGTTTCAATTACAATGATTTACATAACTGGTTATTCTTTTAGATTAAAAGATCAGTTAGAGGGTTAAGCTACTTGCAGGAGTGAATGGAATATGTGAGAAGATACTGTCACCAAGGTGAGATATGAGCTTGAGCCTTAAAATGACTTCAGGAGTTGATGAATATTAACAAAGGACATCCATTGATTTTATCAGCTCCTCCCACCCATTGCCTTTTGTCACTAGTACCTTTTGTCCTTTCCGTTAAGACGCCCTGCATCTTGTCCATTTTACTAAATCATCATTCGGAAATGTTCCTCTCATCAGATATAGCTGTAGGACATGGATACGTTTCTGTGACGCCTTACGATAATTGTTGGGGTGGTAAGGCTAAGGCCGGTCTTGAGGCATCTGATACTGTAAATCCATTATAGTTAGTTTTAAGTTAATTAAAATGTGAATAAAAACAGTGAATATTGACCACAGTAAAACCTTCTCCATGATAAATTCTTGTAAAGAATGATTGAAAAATTTTTAGTTGAAAACATTGTGTGGAAACATTTCCTAAGACCGCGCAGTCTTGTTTGCTCAGACCTGCTTTGTGCGTATATTGGCACAGTGGAAATTAATTCGGATCATTCGATGCTCATAATTATTTAGATTGTTGTGACAAAGCTAATTTTGACGGCTTGTCGAGTAGATGAATTTAGATGAAAACATTGGTACCATTAGGATGTTTTCCCCTTCAATAAAGATGGACACTTAGAGATTCATTTTCGGTGCTGAAGATTTCGAACTGAACTTGTCGGAGACTGGTTTGAATATTGTTTGGCTATAATCGACCCGAGTGCAGTGGGCGTCCTCTCAACACTTCTGCCAAAATTATTTCAACGACATGTCAATAACTTGTAAAGAAGTGTTTATTAGTAGCACATCAATATAAGTTCAACATTAGGAGGCCATCTTCTTTTCAGACACCTCAGAAGGCTTTTGGAAATCGAGAGTGAAGCGAATTAGGAGACCAGTGGATTCAAATAGGATATAAGGATTATAGATATTTATCTGGTTTGGGCCAATTCTGCAACAAGGGACATAGGATTATTTTAGATGAATATTTGTGATGTATTAAAGAGAATTTACGAATTTACGAAGGATTTTTGATTGTAAGTATACGAGAAGTGAATTAATTTAAAAATAAAAATCGCATTTACAAACGTACATCGATTTTTCGCCTCTCCAAATTATGTTATAACATTTATGAGGCGTAGAAATGTTGTCTAAACTGTTTCAAAAATAAAATAAAATAATTTAAAAAAAAAATAGGTTTACTTCTTATATATTATTAGAAGTTTTTTTGATTTTAAATTTTCCTGCCTATACACGAAAAATATTTCAAAACTGCTTTGTATACAGTTTTCACTAGATGATTTTATTTATTTTCTACCTGTTTATTTATTATTATTTCAAAGAAATGGTTTTATTAAGACATATTCTTCTATTTTTTATTTATTTTTAAAATCAAAATGGAGGGAAGCTAATCCTTCCACGGATGCACCTCATAGGCTTTTGTTTTGGCTCGTCTCCACAGCCTTGGGTCAAGGCAGAGTTCTGCACGCTTTTGAAAACCATATCACGCTCAGAGAACTACATTTAAAAATGTAGAATTGTTTTTTTAGGAAAAACGTATAAAGAATTAAATTATTATCTTGGATATGAAAAATTCTTTTCTGTTATTTGATGTTATTTGAAACCCTTGTTATTATTATGAATATTTATCTGAACAGATTCTAATGTAAAATGAAATGTTAGCTGGTTTCTATAGCGCAGCGTTTACCGACCGTGTTCCACATGGACTCTCAGGGGTTCTTACGATCTTTGAGGAGGTCCGAAAGAAAAAAATTCTCGTGGGTCGATACTATGAGATACTATACAACTGAGAGAGTCATGGTAAAGTAATTTAGTATTAATTGTTAACTTAACTATTGGAAATGAAATGAAAATAAAGTTTATTATGGGTTTACTGCCCCTTGTATATTTATGAGGAATAACACGTTGTCGATCTAGCTGCCGTAATAGTTATTAATGCTAAATAAAACAAGTAACATTGGTTTAATAGTATTTAAAACAAAAATAATAAAATATTTAAATTTAAAATTGAAGTAAAAAAAAAAAAAAATTAAAATATTATAAAATGAAATAAAGGATTTAAAAAATGCAATAAATAAAACAAACGAAACAATTCTTATCTTCTATAACAAATTAGTTTTGGTGCAATATCAAGTAACAATTTTTCTTTTTTCTTTTTTTTTTAACCTTTAAACTTTTTATTAGAATAATTACAAGGTGCCTCACTCAAGGGTAATGAGTAATATGGATGACAAAGACTCATTCATACAATATGCGCAATGATATAAAATAAAGTAAGAAAATGAAAATAAACAGCCTCTACAGATAGAATAAATACAATAAAATATACAAGAAATAAAATATAATATAATAAATGATAATTAATATAAAATATGAAATGATTGTTGAAACTAATAAATAAATAAAAATTTAGGAAGATAAGAAAGAATCATTACTACATTCATACTCTATATACAAAATTTAAAAACATTCCGAGGAACACCTCGATCCAAGCCCGCACCCCCATTTGGAAGGCAAGCCGGACTCAGAGTTCCCAGTGCTGTATTATCAGCTGCGTCCCTAGCAGAATCCAGTGGAGGCTGAGAGAGAACACTATGGCACAGTCGTACAGGACATGAGTGGAGGAGCTGGCCATTGTCAGAACTCCAATAATAAATATTTATAATAAGTCTCGGGGCTATTGCCGTTTTAATCTGCGAGGTGGGTTATATGGGGCTGTGAAATATATGCATTTGCATATTTCTCCTAGCCAACGTCAAAATGAATATGCTTTGAGGCATTTGGAATCAATTTGAGTTATTTTTTAATTGCATATTTAACTACATATCCGGCCTATCAGCATTTGACTTTTGATTTTTTTTTTTTTTTTATTTCTGAACAGACAAACTATATATACATATATTTTATATAAATATAAATATATGTTATAAATATAAATATATATATAACTACGTGAACTTCTCCTTTTTATTTATTGTATAAGATCGTGTTTATCCAGATGCTGATTCTTCCCTTTGGATCGTATTTGCTTCTCTTGGAATTGTTTAGTCAGATTAATTTCTTGTTCTTGCTCTGCTCAAATACTTGGAATATCACTTCACTTTTATTTTTTCTCAAAAATTACTCTAGGAAAGACAAAAGATCTTGTTGGAAAGAATGTAAGTTCTCAAAATTGAGACTTTTAAGTGCGATGGAGACGTTTTATATTGTGTTTCTTTTGATAAAGTTGTGTCAATTACTGCAAATAAAACAGCAAAGTTCTTATAAAACAAAGGCAAGAAATCAAGAAAAGTCTTTTGTTACACTAACTGCCACTGGATTCACAAAATTCTGGTTTCAATACTGATTTATGTCCAGCTGAAATACCGTTCTATGCATGTTTTCTTTTTTTAACATTTGCCTTGTCATGTTGTTTTTTAATAGTCTTCTTCGAATTGTTTCCCTTTTCAACACGATTAGTTACTTAAACTTGAGTTTGTACTTAAGTATAAGTATGTATTGTATTATTTTTATTTTTTTAAATAGGTTATATAAATAGTTGCATATTTTAGGTATTTAATTGCATATTTTACCCTTTATATTTGCATATATATGTGCATATTTTTGAGTTTTTATTACATATAATTCACAGCCCTAGTTATAAGGATGCGTGGAGCTGGATAATAAATGAGCCAGAGGGTTGGAATGATAGGAAAGGTTTTAATAGAATTTGGAGAATTTAAGGGGTATCAGGTCAAGGACAAAAGGTGTATTGAGATAAATATCATTATGTAGGGTTTTGTTGGAGACATAATTTGTAGCATTTACAATAGTACGTAGGGCTGTGGATTGGAAGGATTGGATGCGTTTGATATTCGATTGTTTTGTTGTCCCCCACAGTACGAAGAGGTTTAGTGATGGTTTTGTATATGAGGATTCTATTTTCAATGGAGAGTTGGGATGTCCTATTTAGTCGTCTGTACAATTGGTTGAAGCGTCTGTTAAGTTCTTGCCTTTTAAGTCTAGTGTGTGGGTTCCAAATAAGCCTTTAGTCTAAGTGGAAGCCAAGATACCGTAAGTAACAATATTAACGAAAATAAACATCGTTATCTCAAATATATTTTTTTAACCTCATGAGTCCATTAAAATAGGTAAATAATAGATGAAGGAAGATTTAATTGGGAGAAAAAAAATTAAAAGACTTGTATTGAGTGTTAGTCATTTGTAAAAAAAAATTCGAAACATCAGAACTTTGATGCACAGATTGTATAAATTAATTTTATTGTATGATTAATTAAGTTCCTAGAGTAAACAGGGATGTAATAGAAAGATAGGGCGTAGTAGTAGTCAGCTTAATAATAGACAATCCCTTAGGTTTTCCTTATAACTGCTGGTTTTTCTGTTCCTTCTGGAAACATATTTAAAAAGGGGATGCTAGAAATATTTATCTAGCCATTTTAGCAAAACTCTTTAAATCACTTCCCATCATTCCGTTAATGAGTTGATCCCATGCGGATACCATTCTTTGGAATCGAAAAATGTCTGAACCGTTGTTTTTGATAGATCCAGGTTTGGACTGTAAGGTGTATGTGGTTCGATTTCAAGGTTCGAATGCTAATTACCCTGTACTATGAATAAACTATTCATTTGTAACAATAAACATTTCAGTTTTACCAATATACATATAATTTTCAATAATAAAAACTTTTTTTTTTCAATTAAATTTTCATATCCCCCCACTATATCTCCTTAAGTATTGATCTCTGAAAAAAAAAAGTATAGAATATTTTTTGTAAAGAATTTTATGTTAATTAATTTATTACATAAGCACTTTTTCGCTAGAGGCAAGAGTCTTGGAGTTATTAACGAAAAACTGAAGAAGAAAAAAAAAACGACCACCTCCGGTACTTTTAGTATGTTGTTAAGGACATCTTCCCCTACAACTGTGCCAAAATTGGCTTTTACATGAATTAATTCCTCAAAATTTCCTTCGTTGCCTGGTGGACTAATGTATTACTCATTTGATCCCGGGCCCGAGTTCGAGTCTGACTGTGGGTTGAAAATTTATATTCTGTTATTTCAGCTACGGATCGACCTCGTGGTCGGGAGACCCTCCTGGGGCACTCCCAGCCTCTTAAAATTGGGTTCCATTAATTGGGGAAAAAATGTGGTGGTTGAGCGTGTTTTCAGCCAAATCTCCTCCTTCCACTACAGTTGGCCCAGTAACAGTAAATCCTTCCCTAATTTATGAACCCGAGACCCTTCATGGGTTGTAGAAGTACAGATTTCTTTTTCTTTTTTTTACTGCTCTATAGATTCAAAAATCGCTCTTCTTCCTTCCCGAGGACGTATTTCCATACACGCAGTTTGCTCGTTAAGAGGCCCTTCTTCAGTTTTGGTGATTTCACGATCCGCTGAACAATATTTTTTGTATCTATAATGATAAAAAATTGTACCTACCCCTTTAATTTAAGAGGAATAAACATACTAAAAAAAATCACAATTTGCAATAACTAGTATGGTAACCTGAAGATACTGAATTTCCATGGACTGCATGCACCGTATAGAGACTGGCATATCTAACGTATGACTAATTTTAATTCAGTGCCATGCTCCCTGATTATTTTTACAGTTTAATTATCCAAGTGGCCATTACTGGAGCAGTGTACACTGGTGGTACTTTTATTTTTATTTTCATTTACTTTATTGAAATTTGCAATCGTATAGAAGTAAATGTGCCGAAAAATTAATACACACATTTTTAATTATATTAAATTATTGACACGACACGTCAACATCTTGTAAAGTACTACTCATTTCGATAAATGTTTATTGAAATAAATCTAGACCATATTTTCAGACGCATCGAAGGGTTAGCGGGAATCGAAGAGATGCAAGAGACTAGTGGATTCGATTTGGCATGTAATTTCTTGGAAGGTATCTTGTTGAGGCCAAATCTGCCACATAGCAAAACATGTTTAAAGAAGAGCGGGAATAACGTATTTCCAACCAGCTTTTAAAATTAAATGTCTACCGATACTGGATATTTACAGACATAACATGTAACTTAACAAGATAGGAAAAATCTGAGAAACGATTGGAAGGTACCCTATTTCAGAGCTGGCGTGGGTGTGAAGAATTTAAAGTAGAGTTAAGAGTTGGACTTATTGTAAGTATGGGAAGTATTGTAACAATGGATCAAGTACTACGTTACATAGATTTTATACAAGTTTTTATAAATGTAAGACAAGAAATCAAACATCAGTACTCACTCACCTTAGGGGGTCAAAGAGGTAACTGAAAAAGAAATGGATTTCTTACTGAATTCGTGAGAAGTGGAAGGGGGCAGGTAAGTTAAATTTTTGTGATTTACTAAGGGATTTCCCTTATGACTCATTGGATTTTTCCGTTCCTATGGGAAAAAAATTTAAAATAAGGCTATTGGATATGTTTATCTGATCATTTAAACAAAAATCTGGGACAAAAATTTAACCTACCTGCTGCCCCCTTCCACTTCTCACGAATTCAGTGAGAAATCCATTTCCTTTTCAGTTACCTCTTAGACCCTCTAAGATGAGTGACTACTGTATATAATAATATAAAAACTTGTATATAACCTATGTAACGTAGTACTGATGTGTTAAAAAAAAAATTTGTACGTTTTAGAACTGAAGATGAATCTTTAGCATTCGAAACTAGTATCCTAATAAAATAATCCCAATAGAAGTGGCAATCAATTTATCAATCATAATTGTATTGTTCCTTCTATAACATCATGCGTACCTCAAGTGAAGTTTATTTGTGCCACAATAAGGAATATTTTAGGTCTTCACGAAGGATTTTGGATTGTAAGGATTAGATACGAGAAGAATTGAAAGGTTTAGTTGAGCCCTAAAGCTCACCTACATATTACTTTCATGTAAATAAGTCTTTTGTAGTTAATTGGGAGCTTTAAACGTTTGTCTAGTAGATGTTCTTAGACGTTTGTCCAAATGGAGTCCTAGATAGCGGCTCTGTTTATAAATCAGTGGAATATTAAAGGACATTGTAGGACAGGAAGTCCTAGGTTTATTACAAAGGGTTTTGGTTATTTGATGAGATTTGTTTGGATTCATTTTGATGCTCCAATTTTGACACAATTTATTAAGTTTTGTGATATGAGATTTGGAGTGATTTTGATGCAATCGTAGGATCATTGTTTACTGAAAATTAAAATTATTTATTTATACTACAATAAAGATAATTTCAATTGTTTTTCGACAATTACGATTCCCTTCATTATGGTATTTATTATGTTTCAATTACAGGTATTATTGTATAATAGTAAAACAAGAAATGTAATATTAATATAATAAATACAGCTGGACTTTTTTATCAGACGTAAATTAGGGAGATATGTGGTGATTTGGTAATGCTTCTGCTCGATTCTCCACTAGTTTGGATAGCTTGCAGATGGCTCGTTGTTGTTGAAAAGGTATCCTACTGATGCCGTAAGGCAACGATAAATATTGATACATGGGGGGGGGGGGGGGGTATCGATTCGTTGGTCGTAGCAGGCCACATTTAATTGGGCCTTCGCACTTATGACCCCGTTGGGGATGACCCTAATGCCTTTCAGGCCATAAGTATTTTTTTTTTTTTAAACAAAAATAATATAATACCTAATTCAAGATTTGTCGTTATTTACTTTATTTTATTATTAAACATTTTACAGTTCATGGATGTTTGGTTTGACTCTTTGAACCTCCTGTTTAAATTATTACTATTTTAAATTTTAAGCCCTTAATCCAAATGATTAACTATGCGGGAAAATTAATACAAACGCTGAAAACATCATTCATTACATTTTTTTTTTGTTCTAATTTTTTTTTTCACTGTATATTATGATTCTATGTAGATACATTTAAAGTTGCCTAATAGTATTTTTTAAGTCTGAGACTGGCCTATTTTTTTTTTTTTGTACATTTTTAGTTGATTGTAGTAATTGTATAAGAAATATACTAGAAAAAAAATTCATAGTGTTAAGTGATTCCTTCATCATTTTATAATTTTTTTTTTTCTCAGTTTTAAGGGATTTACTATATTTCAAAAAATAACTCTTAGTGAATTCCGAGAAAATACAAAATGTACATCTAATGAATGTGAGAATTAATGAAAATTTAAAAATTATTATTTACTTGTTTTATTTTCATTTTTTAGGAATATAATATATATATATATATATATATAAAAAAATAACTCTTAAGAACTTCAAAAAATCAGTTAGATATACGTCTAGTGAATGTGAGAAATAATGGAAATTTAAAAATTATTGTTTACTTTTTTTTTTTTTTATTTTATTTTTTCAATTCAAGACTAAAGCGACAAGAAACTGCTCGTCGTTACAGACTACTTCAACATTTACTAGACAAACGTTCAAAGCTCCCAATTAATTACAAAAGACTTATTTACATGACTGTAATTATACCTATTTTGATGTACGGAGTTGAGCTTTGGGGCTCCACTAAACCATCCAATTCATCTCGTATCCAATCCTTACAATCCAAAATCCTTCGAAAAATCCTAAATGCCCCTTACTTTGTCACCAATAAACTTATCCATAAAGACCTTAATGTTCCATATGTTGCTGATTTAGCGCAAACCAGATATCTATCCTTTCATAGTAAGCTCCATAACCACTCAAATCCATTAGTTTCTCAACTTGCTTCCCACTTCATTCCCGATAATCCTCCGAGGCGTCTGAAAAGAACATGGCCTAAAGATCTTCTAGTGTAGAACTTTTATCAAAGTGCTACTGATGAGTTGTTCTTTTCAAGCTTTGACATGTCATTGTAATCGTCACCAGCTGATGTATATAATTGTACAATTGTAAATTTCAATAAATTGATATAAAATAAGTAATAATTTTTTTGAAATTCATAGTTTTCAGTGAAGTTTTCATATTTTAATGAATTTTTCACAGTTTTTTTTGGAGTGTAATATATATTTTAAAATAACTCTTAAGGACTTGAAGTAAATTCAGAGAAACATCATATATACTTCTAGTAAATAGAAATTTAAAAAATTAAAATTATTTACCCTGAAACAAATGCTCCTTTAAGGCAATTTCAAATACAGATATACATCGTCCCAAAATAGCTTGGTTATAGTCTTACTATAAATCCTTATAATAATTTGTTTTTATATATATGTATATTTTTTTTTTAATTAGGAAAATACCTTTTTTTTCACGAAATATTATAGCCTGCCCCATTCAAGAGAAATAAGTAATATGAATATCAATAAATCCATTAATAATATCTATAAAATAAAATATAATAAATAATAATACAAGGGAATAATTTAAATAAAATCATAATAGATATCATACCATACATATATAAAATATTTACTAGCATCCGGGGGAAACCGGATACAAACTTGTTCCCTCACTTATGATAGGGCAAGCCCCAGTGATCCCAGCGCTGCTCTCTCAGCTGCGACACTAGTGGCGTGCAATGGCGTGGCGTAATCCAGTGGAAGCTGGATAAGACTAGTGTCGAGAATCTGCAAAACGTCTCCGATCCTTTGTCGTTTTAATCTGCTTGGTAGGTTATTAGAATAGGTGGAACTGGACGAAATGAACTAGAGGAATGATATTTCAAACAGGAATCGAATAGGTATCAATAGTTTATTCACTCCAAATCCGGATTTCGGATATTAAGACTGCTATGCATAAATTTGTGTTTTAATAACGCATTTTGAATATTTTACTAGGGATTTAAACAAATATTAATTTAAATAAGTTCCAAAAATCATAATTAGTTTTAATTATACTATATTTACTGTCAAATATCCATACTACAATATCTTTGCATATAAGAAATTAAATAAAATTAAGATAGGTATGATAAAAAAAGATAAGAATATCTTACAATTTTCTACAGTTGGCAATAAGTAATTGTGCTCACTTTCGTAAGTTCATTTTCATGCGTTATTACTAAGAAAGCAAAAGTAATAATAAAACAGAATAAAGCAATTACATAAAAACGTTAATAAATGGATATAATCAAAATAAAAACAAAGTCATTCATACATGCCTGATTACACACAGAATAAGGACCCCCCAGCCGGCTTCTTCCCCCACTGTGTAAGGGATGAAGCAGAGCTCCTGGAGATCCTAGCGTTTCTCTCCTGCGTCATTGGGCCGTTCGCCAGTTAAGGTAAGATTCAGAAAGCTAAAGGTGCAAATACTGCGTGATAGTTGAAGCTGGCCTTTACTAGGATTCTATCCTCGAATTTTACTATAGATCTCGAGACCACTGCCTTTTCAACCGGAGTTATAAGGTTTATTGATCTAGATAGGGATTGAGCCAGAGGATTTGGATAATTGGAAGTTTTTGAAGAAAATATGACTAGTATAGGGTCCTGAACAAAAGGGATAGTAAGGTTCTATTGGAGACGTAGTTAAAGGTATTGAATTTATAACTTAAAATTATTTTCAATCTCAAAATGGTTGTAACGTCCTTGTCTTTTATCTGCTTCTACCGATGCGGTATGAAATCTGTGATTCACTGGTGGACTGGTGTTCGCTAGATTATTGGCTATCGAGATGGCCTTGACCTGGTTTTGAAGAAGGTCGTTGGGCGATCGGTTTGGGAGTACTATCTCACCCTCTCCGCCTAATTGTACAAGTACAAGTACAAATACAAATAAAAATAAAAATCTGTTCATATAAGAATATTGAATTCCTCCTTTCCTTGATAAATTCACAGTGAATCCATTTGTCCAGTCAGCAAGGTAGTCACTAAGGGGGAAATGGGTGCTACCACCAGTGGTTAGTTGCTTTGACATGTTTAATCACATTTAGATGTATTTTTTTGTATACATTTGTAAATTTCAATGGAAGCAAAATGTTTTGAGTATTCTGCATAACTCCTATTTTATTTAAATTTTGTAGCTACATGTTTCGGAGACAATGCATCCATCATCAGGCTTCTCTTAATCTGTGATTATTTTCACATTGTCTATTTTCATTTTATAAGCCATTTACACAAGAATGGCTGGTTAGGATTGATGAATTGATTGCCACTTCTATGCTATACATTTATCTTCATTTCTAAAACGTATATATTTTTTTTATATTTATATTATATTTATATATTATTATATTTTTTTTCAGCACATCAGTACTATGTTACATGGATTATATACACTAAAGCTTTCAAAAATGAAGTTAATGTTTTGAAAACTTTATTAAAGATATAGTTTCGAAAACTTTAGTGTATATATAATCCATGTAACATAGTACTGATGTGTTAACAATTTTGTATGTTTTAGAACTGAAGATGGCTGAACATTCGAAACTAGTTTTCTAATAAAATTATCCCAATAGAAGTGGCAATTAATTCATCAATCCTAATTGTATTGATCCTTCTACACCATCAAGCGTACCTCAAGTGACTGATGATGGAGCATTGCCTCCGAAACATGTAGCTACAAATGAATACTGAAATAATTATTATATCACTTTCAGCATAAAAGGTTACAAAATGTTTTGATTTTTTTTTTTTTTTTTTTTTTTTTGTAACGTTCCGTTTTGAGGCACTTTGGTGGTAAAAGTTAAGTTATAATTCAGTTGCATGTTTATATTTAAATTTAAATAAAGTAAACATTATATATATTTTCTAGCCAGTGTTTCTGGTTATTAGATTATAAGCCTCACAGTTTTAATAAACTTGACTGTATCCACATCGTAAAAGGAGTCTTATGGCTCTCATTTTTTTTTTTTCATCTTCGTACTCCGGTAACTCTTATTGGCCTGAAAATATTTTGTTCTATGCAAGAGTTCAAATTAACTTTTTATAAAACAATATTAAACATATATATATTTAAATGAGCGCTGTATTTAATAATTATGTTTCGAATTTTACATAATTTACTCACATCATTTTTTTTTTTTCAGGTTCTGAATGAGATTCCGAGCCTTGATATCGATTACTTGTTCCATCCATCTGTTTCGGTGAGTATTATATTAATAATACAATAATTTATACCTTGAATTGAAATTTTTTTATAAATTATATTATGAAGTATTGCATCGATACACGTAAACTAATAAACATTCCGGTTGCCAACAAAACGATGTGTAGTAGACTGTAAAACTCGCTCTGAAATACATAGGAATTACGAGGGAATGCAGACTTCTGCCAGAAATTACTAAACAAGTGTTTTTTTCGTTTGTTCCAGTCATTTGAGAAACGTTTGCAGATTTTTTTGTAAACTGGAATAAAATATGTTAGTACTGGAGTTCCTGTTTCATTTTAAGAATTAAAATTGTGTTTTTTAAAATAAATAATTGATATTTCTTTTTTTTTTTTTTTTTTTTTACTGATATTTACAACTGTACAGTACATATACGTCTAGTAAATGCGTGGGTAAATGAATAAAGTAACGTGACAATAACTATATAAAAAAAAAAAATTAACATTAATTTATGTTGCGTTGTATTAAAATAATTATTTCACAATACGAATTTAATTTTTTAGTATGAAACCTTAATACATTGTTTGGAATGACACAAATAATTTTTTTTTTCTTAGTTCATTCAGTTTTATTTTTTATTTGTAGAAAATGAGAGAACACTGCAACCTGCACTAAACGTTCATTTTTCATAAATATTATTATAAATTAATTTTTAAAAATGGAATTATGAACTAAGAAAACTTATGATAGAAAAAATATGTTCCCCCCTAAATGGCAAGCTACATTTTTCTATTTTTTTTTTTTTTTTTTTTTTTTTTTTTTAATTTAAACTTTTTGTGAATAAACAAATTAAGTTTTAAGACAGGATATTACTAAGTGGTAATTGAAATTTTGATTTATATCTATATAAAATGTTTTTTATATTTTATTCTTTGTTACAAATCATTATTATTATTAATTACAGGGCTCGAAAATATGGTTTAGCCGTGAAACGTGGCCTTAAAAAAAAAAAAAGAAGTTTATAAAGAGATATTATTTGCTATTTTCTTATTCAATGTGTAATAAAGTCTTCTTTTTTTCAGACTAAAAAGACCGAACGGTCACAAATCATTTTCAAAAGTTTAAACTTTTTTGCTCTGGAATACCATACAAAGAGTTAAACAGGTTCAGAATTTTCTTTGTATTTTAAGTGCATTTTTATAAATTCGTATTGCTGGGTATAAATCATCTGATCAGACCTCAATATTACTTAAAGCCTAGGTTTTTATTCACAAAACGTTTCGTCATAATTTTATTTTTATTTATTCATTGAAATTTACAACTGTATACAATTTAATACATCAAGTAAATGTGATGAAAAGAATAAAGATGTCACGTTAATTGTTTTAAAAGCAACTACCCATTGGTAGCACTTATAAAGGTTCAATATAATGAAGTACAATGTTACAAGGTCCCGAGGCCATCTTCTTTTCAGGCGCCTAGGAGGATTATCTGGAATGGAATTAGAAGCAATTTGTGATACTAATGGATTTGAATGGTTGTGGAGTTTACTATGGAAGGATATAAGATCTTGTTGGATAAGTTTGTTTGTGACGAAGTAAGGAGCATTGAGGATTTTTCTGAGGATTTTGGATTGTAAGGATTGGATGTGAGATGAATTGGATGGTTTAGTAAAGCCCCAAAGCTCAACTCCATATGTCCAAATTGGTCTAATTACTGTTATTTATATGAGTCTTTTGTAATTAATTGGAAGGTTTGAACGTTTGTCTAGTAAATGTTGAAGGAGTCTGTCATAAATTTAAATATTATTTCTGAAACAATAAAGTCAGGTTGTAAAATTTAATAAATACCTTATAGATTTATGGATTGTGGATTAGAAAAAAAAAAAGTAGGGTGGCCAGTTCAAATCTATATAAGAAGTGATTAAGTACACTGAAGCAAAGGTATTCCTTTATGATAAGGATAAGGTACTCCTTGTTTCCAAAGCCTCAGTTCTTGTCATGTCACTGCTTTTTCTTCAAATGCTTTATTCCTCAATGATTCTTATTACATCACAAATAAACTTATCCATAAAGACTAAACGGCTCATATGTCGCAGATTTGTCCCAAACAAGATACCCATATTTTCATTAAGAGCTCCCATTCAAATCCACTAGTCCCCCAACTTGCTTCTCACTCTATTCCCGCTAATCCTCCGATGTGATTGAAAAGAAGATTCCCTAAGAACTTCCTATTGTAAAGAATGTATTGAAGTGCTACTAATGGGTAGTTCTTTACAAGTTATTGTCATTGTATTCATGCTACCGTACATTTACTTATTTTATATATAGTGTACAGTTGGAAGTATCAACAAAGTATATATATATAAAACAAAAAAGGGTTGTGAGATGGTTCTACTAGGTTCATATTATCGTTATAGTGTTAGGTTATGTTTTTAATAATGGTGTCCTATTACAAATATAACTTGTATTGTTACTTTTGTGTACGCTGTTGACAAATTTCTTAACGCCCGGCAGATTTCTTATGGAAATGGGACGTGTTCTGCGTAGAATTGCTTGCCTGCCGTTTCCTTCCCGTCAGGTCCGGCATAATGGTTGCACCCTTGGACATTGTTGGATGGGATGGATGGTGATCCGAACTGTGATCTGTTCCTGAGAGGCTGGTGCCGGACCGAGCTTGGCACGTGCCAAGGCCCGGAACTTGCTCTCTATTTTTACTCCCTTTCCCCCTCCACCGTCCTCTCATCCTACATCCCCTCAAAAGCTACCACTTATTTTCGAACCGCCGCTCCTCTCGCCTTTAAAATCATCATTGCAATTATTTTTGGGTGCTTTATTTTGAGATTGTTGTGTTTATATCTCTTCGCAACGAGTCAACACTGACAACCAGTAAGTAGTTGGGCCCAGAAAAGGTCACATACATTCCTAAGGTTTTTTTTTTGCCAACTTAACCTTAAAAATCCAAATAATATCCTGGTTGCTGTGTGAAGTTTTGCTGTGGAATTTTTTATCTCACCCCAAATCCTAACCTTGTCCTGCTATGCACTTACTGGCTTATTCTTCTATTGTCTGTAATCGAAGTGGAATCTGAAACTATAATGTGGACTACCACGAGATATATATGTTTTTTATTATTATTTTTTTTTTTTTCCAATGAACTCAATTTTGTATCTTAAACTATGTGCGTATCAAAATATTTTTAAGTGTGCCTTGCTTCAATTCGACCTGGCACAATGACGATCCGACCTTAGCCAGGCAGGTTGCACAATTTGGCGAGTCATTTCCCTCTTTCTGTTGAGCTAATGGCACTTGATCGGTGTTAATTAAGTGCTAAATTAATTAAGTATTAATTCTTTACCGTAAATTAATAATTACTGTGAGATCCATGTGGTCCAGACCTTATTGAAACTCTGCCGCTGTAGGTGATTGTATTAGAGCTAAAAAAATACTTATGGATTTGAAAATAAAGATATTCAAGCAGAATTTCTGCTGTTGTTCTCTTCTCTCTCTAGCATTGAAAAAAAAAATAACGATTCAAAGGAACAGTTAAACTTTTTCTGCCAACGACGAAGAAGAAATTTTAGTCAGATTCTTCTATGTTATCCCAATACTAGGCTTCAACAAAAATGTTAACATTACATTAGTTAATTCTATAATCTAGCAGTGTTCTCTAATATCTACCTCGAATTAAGAAATTCATTAATGTAATGATTCAAAAAACCTCCGAAATAACCAACTTTTCATGATATATATATTAAATATTTTGGTTGAATGTTTGTACATGTTATTGTAGATTAATAAAAGATTATAAAAAATACAATTAAATTCAGATAATCTGCACTATAGATTGAATCACTGAATAAAAGAATCGTTTACATTCGTATGCATGGTATAAAAATTAACAATACTTCTTTTTGGCAATTTGTTTGGTTTGATCTTTCATTTATTCCTGATTTTTTTTTTTTTAATTATTAAATAAACGAATCAATGTCCTAATGTATCTTAGAACATTGTTATTTATCAATGTTGTTATTTATTATTTGTATGATTTGATATTTTTGTGATTAATTTTTTTAAAATAATAAATTAACCGATGTTTGTGTTATTTCCCTCACTATTTTTTTACTTAACCGTATAAAGTTTTATTTGAAATTTTTATTTAATATACTTGGTGTATCTTATAACATATAAATTCAATAGATAAAAGATTTTATTTAAATGAAGTAAGTTTTTTTTTGTATTTTTTTTTTTTTTTTACAAAAAGTCATTTCGAAGATAATTATTTATTATTTTTTATAATATATGTTTTACACTTTTTTTGTGTAAATCAGTGTCTTTACTTAGACTCTGTGCAGTATCCTGGGTTACCTGTTAATTTTTAATAATTTTTAAAACTTTGGAAAATTATTATAACAAAACGAAATTTAATAAAGAATGTTGGAAACACCAGCAAATTCGATGATGAGGTCTATACAGGAGTGGCATACCTCCAACTGAGACAACACATGCCACTACACATATGTCCACCATACAGATTCATACTCGTGTACTTACTGACCTTTTTTAAAATTATTCAATCTATTATCTTATTTTGATCAAAGTATTATGATTTTAACGTTTATTTTTCCATGTGCGATTTTTCTTGGTATCTGCCATGGCCTATTGCCTAAAACAATCTTTTGATAGTAAAATCAAGACCTAAGAAATATACACGTATTTTAATTTTAAAAATACCAAACTTCTGAGAACTATCCTGATTATAGATATTCTTAAAATAAATGTATTATTATTATCCAATTTATAAATACATTTTTTTCTAAATATGAATTTCGAAAATAAACCCACTGATGCCTCCATTAGGCCGATTTCTTGTATCAATAATCGTTGTCTTTGAGCAATTTTATTTATCGAAATTCAACCTCAAAGGAATTTTTTATTATTTACTGTCATATTTTTGTATTGATATTACAATGTATAAATATCAGTAAATTAGTTAACATTTTCTTTTTGAGTATAATAATTTCTGAATATTTATTCACGTTAAAAGTCATTGTGATATCCACTGATCGTATGGGTCGCAACTAATAAAAACAATCATATGTTGTGATAAAATGTGAAATCTGCTTTCGATTATATGTCTTTTTTTTTATATACATTTATTGAAATATACAACTGTACAAAGTATATACATCAAGTAAATGTATTGACAACGATTATAACATGTTAAAACTTGAAAAGAACTACTCATCAGTAGCACTTTATTAAAAATTCTACACTAGAAGGTCTCTAGGCCATCATCGTTTCAGGCGCCTCGGAGGATTATCAGGAATGGAGTGGGAAGCAAGTTGAGAAACTAATGGATTTGAGTGGTCATGGAACTGACTGCTATGTATCAAACTTATAGGGTTTAGTTTGATAGACATGACATTAGCGTGTTGCAAAAGGGGTGGCCCGTCGTGGGTGGTCCGGGGAGTTCGCGCCCTTTGTTGAAACCTTTTTCTCTACCTGCCTATCCTTTACCGGCAAAATATTTTTCAAGATCAGTTTTTGAGAGGAGTTTGAGTTGATCAGTCGAGCTGTCGAGGAGAGTATTTGAGAGAGTCTAGATGTCTGGTCTGGTCCCTTCTGAGCTATGTAGTTCCTGGATCCTTCGGAGCTTGGGAGCTCCCGGCTTACCACTATGAACCCACACGTAGCATCACCCATCGTAGCATCATTAAGAAGAAGTTTAGATTAAGTTATTTGTTACAATATAAGTTTAAACTTAAGAATGATTCATTTTCCTAACTGTCATTTCATATGTCAACCCATAATGGAATATATATTGTTTTAGTTCAACCGTAATTTATTCACCATTTGCATGCCACTCATTAATTAATATATTTGTTTACCCTTATTTATAATTAACATACACAATTATCTGACCCCACGATCACCTTTTGGAGAAGAAATAATTAAATTAATTTATTATTTAAATAATACATATTTATCATTTGTCAGGAGATTAAGCCCTGGCTGGCATCCCGATAATTAGATTAATGCTGATCCGGACTCAAACAGAGACGGACATAGCATGACTAAGAAAGGATAGGTATCTGGTGTGGGCTAAATCATTAAGGGAACATTAAGATCTTTATGGATAAGTTTATTAGTGACAAAGTAAGGAGCATTGAGGATTTTGAGTTGTAAGGATTGAATACGAGATGAATTGGATGGTTTAGTGGAGCCCCAAAGCTCAACTCCATACGCTGAAATAGGTATAATCACAGTCATGTATATTAGTCATTTGTAAGTAATTGGTAGCTTTGAACGTTTGTCTAGTAAATGTTGAAGCAGTCTGTAGATGTTATGTCTTTAAAATTATTATGAAATAAATATATACATGTAATTGAATTTATTTATTTCATCAGATCATATATTTTTAAACAACTATGTATTGATATTTACAACTTTAATAGTTTTATACAAGTAAAGTTGAGGAAAATGATTACAATGACATGTCAATAACATGTAATGAACGAATCACTTTTAACACTTCAATTAAAATTCTAATTTAGGTCTCTTTGCCGTCTTCTTTTCTTCGCCTCGGAGGATTATCGGGAATTGATTGTGAAGTTGGGAGACTATTGTATTCGAGTTGGTATGGAGTTTACTATGGAAGGATAGGTATCTGGTTCGGACCAAATCAGCAATATATGATCAATAAGATAATTATGGATAATTTTTTTTGTGACATAATAAGGAGCATTGATGATTTTACGAAGGATTCTGGATTGGAAGGATTGAAAGGTTTAGTGGAGCCCCAAAGCTTAATGTATGTCCAAATGGGCCTAATTACATTTATGTATATAAGTATTTATAATTTATTGGGGGTTTTAACGCTTGTCTAGTAAACGTTGGATAGTTCGGAAATTATGAACAATTTTTTGTCTTTCAAGTATCTTATGGGGATTCTTTTTTGTATCACTCAGTTTGAATGAACCTTCTTTTTTAATAATGTTTATGTTGTTGACTAATAATACAGTCAGAAATTCTTCTTTAATATCAAAACAATTTTAAAGTATTCTGGTCCTACTTTTTACTAATTTTTACGCAGTTTGTTTATTTTATTTTTTTATTTATTTATATCCTATCTATTTTTATTTTATTATGATGAACAGCTATTAAGAAGGCTCTGGGAGAAATTATTGGGTGGGCGTTGAGGTCACGGGGTCAATTTAACAGGGTCATCAAGTCGAATTCGCCAGCACTTTCCACCCTCTCATTAAATTATTCATTATCATTAAAAATATCAAAGGCATATCAGTAAAAGTTTTATTGGACAGTAATGCCTTTTGTTATTTTTACTATATTATATTTTTATTTTTGGTTGCATAACATGAATTTAGCGCAGCCATTTTGTTTAATAATATATAGTATTCATAATATATATAAAAATATTTTGGAAATATTTTTAAAGTGCTTAAAGGCAGTATAATTAAAAGGTTCATTGATATTATTCATGTTTATTTCAATGGCGATTTTTTTTGTGAATAAGCTGTGAATTGTATTTTTTTCCCCCCTTATCTATTTATTAAAAATTTACAAGTGTTCTCAAAAAATACATCCAATAAATCTGAAGATGATTTTGATGATAGCATGTCAATTGCTTTTAGCACTCAATACCCATTGGTTGCACTTTATTAATGTTCTGTTAGAAGGTCTCGAAGCCAACTTCTTTTTAACCGCCTTAGAGGGTTATCGGGAATAGAATGGAATGCAAGTTGAGTGGATAGTGGATTTGAGTGGACACATCCTGTCTCCCTAAGAAATCTGTCAGGGATTAAGAAACGTGTCTTATAAGAAATGTAAATGTATAGGAAAAAGATTTGATAAAAATTTGTATTTCTGTATAATTTTTAATCTACAGCTATGTCAATGGACACTACTAGCAGATTTACTGCCTTATAAAAATAGTGAGAGAAAAAAAATTCGGCTTGATAGGCATAACAAAGGGGTATCACCCAGAGGATATTCCTTCTTGACTCGAAGTTTTATTATAAGGAAAAATGAAGGGGGGGGGAATAAAAAATAACAAGTCCTCTTGAGACTTCTTCGAGTAACGGAATACGACGAGCAGTTTCTTGTCGTTTTAGTCTTGTACATGGATTCCAATTAAGGCGTTTTTCAAGATAAGAAACATTCCTAGGGTAGTGGATCTGTTCTATTAGTAGGATATCATGAACTATGATTTTGAGGAATTACTTATGGTGATAAGACCTACTTATGATTGGGCGATCGCAGAAAAAGATCTGCACGAGTGAGGCAAGAAGCGATGGGAAGTGATGATATAATAATATTTAGGACTAAAATATTCTTCATTACATCAATACAACGGGATACCTTCTTGGTCCAAACCTAGCCTCTGAAAAGTGAGTACCTCTTCCTTCAGTACAAGAGAATCTAATAAGCTTGATCCTAGCTTGATCACATATTTGCATAACCGTTGGTCAAGTAAGAGTTCTCCCATATTGGAAATACTCACCCGAGGAACCTTACTTAATCCTTATCATAGGATCACTATGATATGAGTTTTTTTTACGAATTAAAAAACATAAATTTTCTTTTTAAGAAAACTCCTCCTAAAGTCTCTTCTTAAAATATATTTCGGCAACCCACACCCTGACTGTCATTGACATCCCTTCAAAAAAACATTCTTTATTTTACCTTATGCCTTCCTTCCATTATCTTCTCATTATCGATCCGTTTTAAGGGACCATTCTTCTTTCTTCGATGGCTTTTAAATTATATCTTTCCCTTTCTACCCTTTCCCTTACTTTGCTGTTCCTGGCATTCTCTACGTAGGGTCTTAGCGTCAGAGCTATACAGCATCAAATCAGTCTCTACGTCCTTCCGAGGATATTAGAGATTGTTTTAATTATTACTTATTATTTTTTAAATATTATAAACTTTTATTTTTTACGTAATGTTTTAATTCATGATTGTAATTGCTGTTCAATATTTACATAAAACATGCATTTCACCAATTAAAATACAGAATAATTAAAGCTTTAAAATATTTTAGCGTATAAATGAACCGATTAGATGAAAAAGCTTTTTCAACCCTTATATAATTATTTTTAGGAATTCGATTCTTATTTATAAAAAAGTAAAAATAGTTTAAATTTATTTGTGTTTTAGTTCTTTAAAAAAAAAAATATGACTGAATACCAATTTTTTTTAATATGTATAATTTATAATTTTTTAGTAGTCTATTTTTTTAATGAAATCTAATAGCGTATTGTTTTGATACAGATATTATTATTCTGTATTTACACTGAGAAAGTTATTTTTTGCATCCCAATGTGTAATTTTTTTTTCATCTTTTTATAGATGTTTACAACTGTATAGAACATATGCATCTAGTAAATGTGTGGAAAAATGAATATAATAATAATAAAAATAACTTGTAAAGCAACCGCTCTTGGCCGTCTTCTTTTCAGACATAAGTTATCAGGAATAGGATGCGAAGCAAGTTGAGACTGTGGACTTGTGTGATTATGGAGTTTACGATGGAAGGATAAGTATCTGGTTTGGGGTAAATGAGCAACATGGAACATTAAGATCTTTATCGATTAGTTTGTTTGTGACAAAGAAGCATTAATGATTTTTCGAAGGATTTTGTATTGTAAGGATTGGATACGAGTAGAATTAGTTGAGGTTTTAGTGGAGTCCCAAATCTCAACTCCGTCATTCCATATAGATCTAATTCCCGTCATGTAAATGAACCTCATGTAAATGATCGATGTAAATGATGTGATTGATCGGAAGGTTGGAACGTTTCTTGTAAATGTTGAAGAAGTTAAAAACGACGGGTTTCTTGTATTTTTAGTCTTTAAATTATGATTACTTGAGATTTGAATTAACAGAATATAAGAAATGTTTATTGTATTAGAAATAATTTTATAATTAGTTATGATTACGAATGTAAATATTTTAAAAAATAAATATTTAAAACAATTATCGTTTATAATTAAAAAAATATTGTTTACTAAAATAAATTTGAACTATGAGTAAATTATTCTTGGAGAGGAAATTGAAGTTTCCTCCACGTGGGGGTTAAGCTGGTAGATCCCAGATCGTTGCGTTTTTTCTTCCCGAATTTATAGGGATTATTAAAACAGAATGGAGATTATATATTAAATATAAACATCGACTTTCTCTTATATTTTACTATTTATCTCTGGAAGCTAATAGCCAACATTTGAACACATTTGAGATGCCACTCTCATTATTTAATAGAATGTTTGTTGTTTTTTTTTCTCTATTATTTCTTATATTTTCATTCCATAGTTAGACCTGTGACACCTGTGAAAAGTGTGTTAATTGCTACAATCTTATTTTAGGGAAAACTCAATAAAAAGTTTAAAATTTTTTCTGCAAATACAGTGAAACTCCGATTACTAGGAACATACATAATGTGTTAACTATGTAATTTATTGAATAATTAAAACTTTGGCTGTTTAAAAATTTATATTTATGTAACGACAAAGTTTAGTTAACATGTTAAAAATCATGGATGTTAGGATACAATTGACAATTTTTCGGATATAGTTAGTTCAACAGGTTTTCAAAACCTGTGTAGGATGGATGTGCTGTGCTTCTAGAAATTCACTAAGTACGTTTACTCAGAACTTGACTGTTATTAAGTGTGTGGGCTTCGCCCCTAATTTTGACGAAGTTCGGGGTAGCTTAGTCTATTTAGTTTTACGTCTTTTATTGTGTCATAAAACTAATAAGACGGGCCTGATCTATCGTAGTTAACGTGAACTCTACAATGTCTGTTAATAAACTATTTAAAAAAAAATTGTATGTAATAATAAAATTAATATATTTGTTTTTTCTTTGAGGAGAAAAAAGGAGTTTGACTGTATTTACAAAGGAGCATTCATATCTGGTATACTTGCATTACATAGTCCATTAGACACAAAAAATAAAATAAATAATAAGATATCTGGTAATACCCATAATAAGAAATTCAAGATTAGTACACTATTCACAGTAATCTATGTTGCTTTTTATCTTTAGGAGGACTTAACCTTTTTTGTGGTTCTTCATAAAAACGGATAATTGAACAAATTCGGGTCTCTCCACTTCCTCAACAGCTGTATAATAGAACTTCTTCTTCGAAATATATCCTATCTATATCAAAGTAACGAATAACAAATTCACTATATCCTGAACCCGGGTAATCTCGCTGAAAGTAGATCAAACAGTTCTTCCAAGTTCTTTCCAGTTAGTAGCTGAGCTTGTTCCCCGTGTTTGGCCTTTCGCTCAAAATATTCTTCCATTATGTGCCCCCATCTTTGTGACTCCCACGTCACATTTGATGTTCCCTAAGCCTAACACTCAAAGCAAAATTTATTCTCTTATAAGATTTAGCGTGGGAAGGGCGCACTATGATCGGGTATTAAGTGAATTTCTTAGCGCAGCTCAACTATTAATGTTCAATAATTTACTTTGGCTTGTTGTTATTTTTTTATTGCTATTTACCACTGCATACTGTATATACAATTAGTACATTTGCTGTTAAATTACCACAATGACATGTCAATTTCATATTCATTAAATATTTTACATTAGAACGTCCCTAGACTCTTTTTAGACGCCTCGGGGAGTAATCGGGAATCAAGTGAAAAGTTGAGAGACTAGTGGATTCGAGCTTGTCATAAAAGGACAGGTATCTTGTTAGGGCCAAATATGCAACATACGGAACAATTATGGATTGCAAGGATTGGATAAGAGATGAATTGGATATTTTAGTGGAGCCCAAAAGCTCAACTCTGTAAGTCCAAATTGGTCTAATTACTGCCATGTATAAAAGTTTTTTTCAATTAATTGGGAGCTTTGAACGCTTGCCCAGTCAAAAAACAACGAGTTGTTTCTTTTCGTGTATATTCGAATTATATTTTGGCTCTGTGGTGTGGAATTGTTTCTTGTGAAATGTTATCTCACAATCAGTAAAAGTCGGGTTTCAAATTAGAACAATTTTAATGGATTATTCGGAAAACATTTATAAATATATATGAAATCCAATGATCGGTCAACTTGAAATTTTTTTTTTCTTATATTGTTTTTAATGGTATGAGTTAAAAAAAAAAAAAATTCCCCTAGTACTTAAATAAAATATTAATTAATTGTTATAATTTTTCTTTAGACCGTTTGTTGAGCTATTCTTTTAAAACTCAATTTATTTATTTTTTTACTAAGGATATTATTTTTTAGTTATTTATTGAAATTTACATCTGTATATACAATATAAAATATAATACATCAAGTAAATATTATAATTAGAGCCCGGATTCTCGTGCAATTGCATCTTTTTATTGCAAGCTCGTAATCTGCCAGGGACAAATTATTTATACGAATTAGGATGTTTAGGCCAAATATACCTAGTTTAATATTGCACAAAATTGCACATTTTAGGGGTTACTGCATAAAATTGCACATACTGCAGTTTGAATGCATAAAATTGCACATTCTGCGGTTTTAATGCATAAAATTGCATATTTTGCAGTTTGAATGCACAAAATTCCTGCATTCAAATCGTAAATGCACAACACTTTCTTGTTTTTGAAAAAGTAGCAACTTTAAGAAGAATGAATATTATTCTTATTATAAAAAAATAAAAAATCCAAGCGTGTTAAAATGAATACGCTTCTATAGTGTTCTTAGAAATGTTTAGATTGACTTGAGCTAGGAAACTCGGATTCCCAACTTCCAAGAAATTTTGAGTCTCTCTCTCTCTCCTAACTTTTTTCATTGGAAGCTTTAATTTTTCAGTTTCCGACTTCCCTCAACATTGTCTCCGTTAAAATGCCTAAAATTTCAGCTAGTGTTAGTTCAAAGATACGAAGATCGATAGAAAAATATCCGCAGCTAAAATCTGATGACTAAATAATATATTGTGGACCCTGTGACAAAGCTATCGGCAGCGAAAGAAAGACACAAGTTGATGCACACTGTAATTCGAGTAAGTTTTTAACTTGAATTTTTATCCCTATTTAATGATTTAGAGCATAAATGTACGGCTATTTTTATTTGCAATAAATATAAACAAAAAAAAAATAACCAAACTGTTTCCCGTTTCATCAATGATAGTTTAACAAATTTTGTTTTAGATAATACGTTCCAAGACAAAATTTTGATTTTTTTTTTAGTGATGCTGCTCCTTACATGATTAAAACAGGAGTCAATTTAAAAGTTTTTTATTCCCAAATGATCCATTTAACGTGCATGGCTCTGAATCGAGTTGCTGATAAGATCCGTGAAGTATTTCCAGATGTAAATAAATGTATAAATAACGGGAAAAACATTTTCCTTAAAGCACCATATCGTGTATCAGTGTATCGAGACCAAACAGGCCGTCCTCTCCCGCCAGAACCTGTTCTTACTAGAAAGGGATTGTGGTTGGAAGCCGCCTTTTTTTATGCGGATAATTTTACTAATTATAAGGAAGTAATTGCCGGACTCGATGAAGATGCTAAATCTGTCACTAAAGTAAAGTGAACTCTATATAAAACGTCTATTACGATAAATTCAAGAATGTCCTTGTAAAATCCCGGTTACAATATTTTAAAAAACTACAACGCTGCTCTCAATGGAATTGATGTTTCCTTAGAAGAAGACCCAAGAATCTTATTTAACAATCATTATTTAACTACTCCCTACTACTAAGGACTGGATCAATAAATTTTAAGATAAAAACCCACTTTTGGGAAAGAAATGTAACTAGCGAATAGTTTGTTCAACCTTTTTTATTATTTGCATTTTATTTTGCACGATTTTAAGTTTTTATTGCACGATTTTGCACGATTTCAAGTTTTTATTGCACATTTCAGAATTTTTGTTGCACGAAAATCCGGGCTTTAATTATAATAATTATAAAAATGACACGTACTTGTTTTTAAAGCATCTATCCATTGGTAACACTCATAAATGTTCTATATTATGAAGTACTACATTGGAAGGTCCCGGGACCACCTTCTTTTCAGGCGCCTCGGAGGGATATCTGGAATGGAATGAGAAGCAAGTTGTGATAATAATGGATTTGAATGGTTGTGGAGTTAGCTATGAAAGGATTGATATCTGATTTAAGCTAAGTCATAAACGTAAGGAATATCTTTGTGTATAAGTTTGTGACGAAGTAAGGAGTATTTCGGATTTTTCTAAGGATCTGTATTGTAATGATTGGATATTGAATTAGATGGTTTAGTTGAGCCCTAAAGCTCAACATTATGGATATTATTAGTAGTAAATAATTTAAATTTAAATGAATTTTGTGAAGAAGTAACTCAGGCTATTTAATTAAGTAACTATTTCTATAAAAGTTTACAGTGTTTTGAAGAGTAATAGTATGTTTTTAGTTTTGATAACATAACTCATACATTTTTATGTGTTTAATAAACATTCTTATGTTCTTAAAAATAAAAATAATAATGTTTTAGAAATAAGCAATATACATTTGAGCTTTCATACAACAGACTAGAGCAGTTCACAGAAAAAAAAATTCTTATTACAGTATTTAACTAATAGAAAATATTCTTGCATGATCCAGCAATATTGAGCAGTTAAAAAAATATATATTGATATTAATCTTTTGGAAATTTATTGAATCTAAGAATTACTCGTGGCATGCTTGTGTTTTTCATTTCATATATAAGCCCTGAATTATTTGTGCTATCCTATACCAAACACTCTATGATATTTAAATTAAATTATTATTAATATTCGCCCATAGTTAATTAATTCCGAATTGTTTAAACTTTAAGATGGTAAATTTCCGCGTTGACCTCGAACCTAAGAAAAAGGCGAGCTAAGGCAAGTGAGCAGAAAACAGATATTGGAGACAGTTGACCTGCCCCGCCCACCTCTAGCGGCTTTCAAAACCTGGTCATTTTCTCAGCTTGGAATTAGGTTTCTCATTTTGACATTCTTATTCTCATTTCTATCTATCTCTTTCTTTCTTTTTTTTATCCTTCTTTTTTGTTTTAGATACGTTCATTCTTCGAGTCGGATTTTTTTTAATTTTTTTTTTTAAAGCAACTGAGACGAAATAAGGCGTATTATTGTCTCACTATTCTATTGTTTTTCTCTTCCCTTTTATGTTACTTTGTTATGAAAACCAAATTTTAAAAAATATATATATTTGTCATCATATTTTTTTTTTTATTAAAAATAAAAATATTCAAAATTTATTAAATGATATTTAAAAAGGAATAATTCCCCGTCTGTCTTAACGAAGTACCGTTCCACAAGCGCGTCTCCACGAAACCAATCTGACCACAAACCAACCAGTTCAATCCTTACGCTTCACTTCGAGTTTACATTTATCGATAGTTCATTCGTATAACCTCACATGTAAACAATCACTTCTACAGTTTCCACTTTTAATGTGTTGTTTAGTGAGTTATATTGATATTTAATCCTCCTTAATAGGTAAAACAGACGTTAACAACATGAGTTTCATAAAGGATTTAGTATTTTATAAATTCATGTTTTCTTATTTCCTCTTCTCTAATGTGTAAAATTTCGACATGGATTTCGTGTTTTGTATCAATTTAAGTGTGAAAATTTCAGTATACATATTTTGTGAAAGGATTCTTTGTCGTCCATATTACTTATTGCCCTAATGTGGGACAGATTAATTCAATAAAACACATCGATCTTGAAATAAATGTGGAAAAGTTTATCACAGGTTTCATATTTTCTTATTTCCACTTGCCTTGAGACAATATAGCAGAAACATCATAACTTTCAACAATGATTCTGTATTTTATATATTTATAATTTATTATTTACACTTCCCTAACATCAGAAAGATTATCAGGAGTTAACATTACTGGTGGTTTAGCATTATATTAATTCTGATTTAACATAATATTAATTCAACATTGATTTAGTGTCTTATATTTTGATATTTTCTTATTTCATTTATGTTCTTATTTCTCATTTTATTATCAGAATGTAAACAGAAGTTAATATTACTTTGTTTTTTTCCGTTTTTGAAGGAGGATAACCTTTCCCCTCGAAAAGTAGCGGCTTAAACACCGAATAAATAAATCGGAACAAGGTTAGAATCGATAAAAGGTATTCTGGGCGCGCGTAGGGGCTGGAAACGTGCTTGTGGAACGGTACCAACGAATCAAAACCGTTCACTTTCGAGTACCTATGGGATTTTTGATTGGTTTCCAAAATTCTGTAATTACCCTAAAAATATCCACTGCACAAAAATGAATACTTAAAGGCTTTATTAAGAAGCAATACACTATCAATTTTTCACAGCAAAGATATTAAAAATATTGCTTTATAGGTTAACAGTTAAACTCGAATTAAAGGTAATTTCACTTACCTACTTCTCCACGACAACCACCGATTTATAAAATAGAATAGAATAGAATAGAAAGAAAACTTTATTCTGGGACAAAGTCCCTTAAGAATAACATTAAATAATACAATGTAAGATCATAACTGGCCGAGAGGCTGTTAAAAATAATACAACATAGGTAAAATTAAATACAAATATGTATAAAAAAATACAGAGAAAAACTAGAAAAATAAAAAACTATTAATAAAAAGAGAGTGAAAAAATAAATGTACAAATAAAGAGGTTAATATTGTAAACAAAATTGCAGAAGAGAAAAAAAAAAAAAACAGAAACTTAAAGAAAAATAAAAAGATAGAAACTCAAAAATTAGCATTACAAGAAATCAAAACATTATCATAGTCGAAACTATAATTTTGGCTAATGTTTTATGTCTGACGGTCTTAGTAAATAAATTAGACGATTACACACATAGTACATACATCCTTATAATTAGAGAGCGTCGGGTTGGAGGGAAAGAAGATGGTGAAAGAGTAGTGTTTTGAATGTTCCAAGGGAAGAAGCATTGCGGATACAGGGGGGAGGGAATTCCAAAGAGTAGAGGATCGGACAAGGAAGGAACGTTGGAAAGCAGTACTTCTGTGGGATGGAGTATAGAGATCGGAAAGACGAGATCTTTTATGCAGTGATTTGATAGCAGACTTGAATTTCAGGTTACTGTAAATAAAGGGGGGGTGACGGGTGTTGATAACTTGGAATAGGTAGGGGCCTAGGAAGTACTTTCTGCGGAAGGAGGGGAAAAGCCAATTTAAATCAGTGTAGAGATGCATGTAGACAAACCTGATGAAGCAATTCATGATGCGTTTTAATCTGTCTTCAAGAACCGTCGAGAGCCCGCCATATATCACGCTTCCATAGTCAAATTGGGGGAAGATAAGGGAGGATAAAATAGTACATAAAAGGGATTGAAATGGTATTTTCTTGGTCCTCGATATGCCTATTCTTGAAAAATTATACAAATTAAATTTAAAAACAATAATAATTTAAAAAATAAATTAAGTAATTTTTTTCAATCATACTATTCTTACAATATATGTATGGGTCATTTTCACCCGACTAGCCAAATTTCTTCCATCGCAGTTGAGATTTTTCCTTGCGATTTTCAGCACTCTAATGGCTGACATTTTTCTTCTGTGTACTACTACGTATTTTTTTGAGAGTTTATTTGAGCGAAATGACTTTTATGGTAAATAAATTTAAAATTAATGAAAATTTAAAAATCGTGAATTTTATTGCCTGTTATTTTATTTGCCCTACTATTTTTTTCGGATATTTTTAAAGAAACCGGTGTCAGACGCTTCTCTTGTCTATTGAACAGCATCTCAAAAAAATGGTAAAAACAATTTTTCTAGTACATCGTAAAAAATTGTATGAAAAATAAAGTAATGGGCAGTAGCATTTTTAATTAAATAACCATAATGATTTTTATTGCTCAAATAAACTCCGAAACACACTTATTAACTAGTTGTTTCCAGAAAATGCTTTAAAAAATCATTGGTAAAAATCTTAAGTGCAAAGAAAGCAATTTGGAAAGTCTGGTGGAAATGACCTATTTATAAAAAAAACAGCTTGGGGAACCCCAAACCAAGCCTATCCTCTACTCCTCTTGTGGTAGAGAGCCAAGACAAATCCCACGAGATCCCGAAGCTATTCAACTGCGTTATTACAGTCTATATCCTGTGCAGAATATAATTTATTTTTAAATCTTAGATAATCTTGATCGCTCACAAAAAAAAAAAAAAAAAAAAAAAAAAAAAAAAAAAATTCCTTATCTGGATCTGTGATTAAAATATATATGTTTTGGAATTGTACTTTAATTTAACTTTGACGCTAACAAAAGGTGCTATATTATTTTTACAAAAGTTGGATTAAAAGAATTAAATAGAATTGTTTTTATGAATTGTATAAATCAAAATGGAGAGAAACAATTTATTAAGCGGTGCTGCCCATTTCAAATGGGTTGCTACATACAAAGCATACTTAAATCAATCTATATTTGACATCTGACAATATTCAATAACAAACAAATATAGCACAAAAAATAAAATCCGTAATAGTCATTTTTTTTTTAAATTATAAAATCAACATGTTAAAACGATCGATCCCATGCAAATTATAAAATTACAGTTAAAAAAAAAAAAAAATTAAAATGTATAAAAGACAACTTATAATCCTATTGCTAACAATATAAAATTTAACTCTTCAAAATTAATATAAAAATATGTACATAAGATAATGTAGCAATAACTATATAACTATATAAGCTTATAACAACTAGAAATTATAAAACATTGTCTATAGAGCATTCTTACTTGAACGCCATATACATATTTACAATGTATTTTATTCTGGGACCAAGTAAACAACAAATTGTACATAAATAAATGATATTAGATATAGGAAGGATGAAGGGTGCTGATGATTTGGTAAAGGAATGATCCGTGGAAATATTTTCTACGGAATATGGGATAAAGCCAGTTTAATTCGGTATAGAGGAAGGAAACGTGGGAGCGCCTCGGTTTATCGAAGACAAATCTGGCAAAGCAGTTCATAATTAGTTTCAATCTGTCTTCGAGAACCGTAGAGAGACCACCATAAACTAGACAGCCATAATCAAGGTAAGGGAATATTAGGGAGGACACTAGAAGCTTACGAGTTGATTGGGGAAGAAGGTGACGGGATCGGTGGAATAATTTAAGTAGACCTATAGAACGGCGGGAGATTTGGGCAATCTGAGATTTCCAAGAAAGGGTCTAATCAAAATAATTCCAAGATTTTTAACAGACGGGTAGAGAGGGATAGGATGATCATTAAGGATTAAGGGAGGATAATGGGTGTATGCACTAAGGAGGGAGCTAGATCCTATTATAATGGCCTGAGTTTTCTGTTCATTTAATTGTAATTTGTTTAAAGTCGCCCAGGCACTAATTCTATTCAGGTCTTCCTGAATTTTGGCGAAAGCTGAAGGAAGCTCGGAAGGAGGAAAGGAAAGATAGATTTGGGAATCATCTGCGTAGAGGTGATAGGAACAGTGCTTAATTGAATTAGGTAGATCGTTGATGTAGATATTGAAAAGGAGAGGAGAAATGCTGGACCCTTGAGCAATACCAGAAGTCATAGTGAGAAAAGTAGATAAGGATTGTTCAGGTATTTTAACTGCTTGGGAACGGTGAGAAAGAAAAGACTGAAACCAGCGAATGGAACTGAAGGAGAAATTTAAAGATTCTAATTTGGAAAAAAGGATAGAGTGGTCCAAGGAATCAAACGCTTTAGAAAAATCCAGAAGAATCAGTACAGTCAGTTTTTTATCGTCTATTGCAGTAAACATGTCATTTGTGATTTTGAGGAGAGAGCAGATTGTGTGGAGTAGCCGGGTCGAAAACCTGATTATTAATTCAGTATAATTATTTAATCTTTAGTTTGAGTAGGTATGATGGCATCAAAATATTAAAATAATTAGGCATTGGTGAATTATTTGAAAGTTTTTTAGTTTATATAAATTTCTTAGAAGACTAGTTAGTTGAATTTTAAATATTTTAACAGTTTCAAAAACATACTGAAATTCAAATCAGAAATTTGGTATACATATATGTATAAATTTAAAAAAACTATATAAATGCTAAATTTTTATTAATAACATATTCTAAGAATATGTTTTATTGGTATTTTATTCTTGCTATCCTATTCTTTAATAATTATAAAACAACGAAATAGCTGAAAATAACAGTTAACTGGTCTTGCTTTAAAAAAAATTATATGGAGATTTATTTTCCACCACTATACATCTATTCTTTATAATTTTAGCAGAGTTAGTAAACAATAAATAAATAAATTATATATCTCTATATTTGAAGAAGCATGATGAAGCAAATGCTTTTGGAACTCTGTGCAAAATGTATCGTTACAATGCCAGGATCCACTTTCTTAACGGATACTCTTTATACATATCTTAAACTATACTTATCTATTTGATTCACAAAAGAAAAATAAATAAATAAAAATATATATTCAAACATAAAGTGATACTGAGCAATGGAGGTTTGGTCCACCATTTTGTCTACCTGCATCGTGATAGCTTACCTCAGCGCCCAACAATCTTCAATGGCTGCTCGCCTCTGATGTTATTTTTATCAATTTTACTCTCTTTCCGAAGGCAAAAGTTATAAATATTTCTGCACATACTAGTATATTATGTATGTTTATTGTTACTTTAAATTATAGTTTGTTTGTTTTAATTATGAAAAATGATAATTTTTCAAAATCGAAAAAAGTTTAAATACATATAATTTTATAATAAAATATCTGAAAATCTAAAACAAGAAGAATATATACAATGAATCCTTTTTTAAAGGATTCTTCTATCAAACCTCTCGTGGACGGACGGTTTTTAATTTTAACAGTGTCATATTCGACCAACAGGATCTTCTAAAAAAACGTACTCAGAAACAGGTTTAGTACTTTTTTCAGAAAATCTCTCTGAAACATGATTTCTTCGAAAGGAATAAGCTGCTCGTTAAAAGTGAATTTCTTTAAAAAAATATTTTAAGAGAGCCAAAGAGAAAAACATTTTTTCTATCCCTCTCCAATCTTGTATATTTCGTTGTTGGTATTGTGTTGAAATTGAAGACTGGAACAATTTTTTTTAAAATGAGTGTTTTTATTTTGAAAGAAAAATTTCAATTAACTATATTTGTCACGTCTTTCCCATGACATTTTCCATTGTTATTCAATTGTTAAAGAACTTATCGATAACACACAAAGTTTTTTTCATATTGCCATTTGGCAATGATGGTCCTTAATGGGTTAATATATCGAAAAATATAAAGAAAACGGGTTCCCGCTTATCGGTTTAATGTTGGAATAACACAAGCTTTGTACACACGTACAATTATTAGACATAAAATCACTAAAACAGTTTTGAAGTATGTATTTTATTGCGTTTTTAAAGTTTAACTTCTATATTTTTGTCAATAGATTTATTGAATGTTTACTAGGGAAATGTTCAATGTTTCCGATTAATTACAGAAGACTCATTTACATGAGTTATTAGACCTGTTTGGACTTATTACAAACTTATCCGTTAAGATCTTAACGTTCCATACGTTGCTAACCTACTAAGCTCTCAACTTGCTTCCAACTTCATTCCGGATAAACCTCAGATGCGTATGAAAAGGAGATGGCATAGAGACCATCTAATGTAAAACTTTTCTTGAAGTACTACGAATGGGTTCTTTACAAGCTATCGACATGCTAGTGTAATCATTTTCCACACATTTACTTGTTATACATTTGGGACTGGATCAACTACGCCTTCATTTTTTGTACTTATTTATTAATTAGCCGAACGAGACATTAGGAAATATTTGGACGAGTGTTACTACGGGAAGGCTGGATGATGGGGAGGACGGCCTAATAGGAAACGATTCGCCATTAAGAACTTAAATATCTGGAGAGGAGAACTGATGCAACATCGCTAGATTAGGTGGTGATTTTTTTTCAAGTTAAAATCGTTTTAATAAGTAATAATATTACTTATGTATATAAGTCAGCTGGTTAAGGGAGATATTGAAGACTGGCGGCGAGGATTGTCTATGGAGTCATTTGCTAATCTAAGATAGCAGTGAGCAGTTGGAACCGTTCTTTTAACTAGTGTGGATCCAGCGTGAGTTTTTGTGCAAATTGCTGTTTATCCTGGACTGTAAACTTTTGAAAAACATGTGAAATAGTTTTCGTTTCATGTTTTTATGTTTATATAAAAATAAGACTAAAACTGCTCGTCGTTTTCGACTTCTTCAACATTTACTAGATAAACGCTCAAACCTTCCGATTTACTATAAAAGACTCATTTACATGACAGTTATCAGACCTATTTGGACATATGGAGTTGAGCTTTGGGGCTCAACTAAACCTTCTAATTCTTCCCGTATCCAATCCTTACAATCCAAAATCCTTCGAAAAATCCTTAATGCTCCTTACTTTGTTACGAATAAACTTATCCATAAAGACCTTAATGTTCCATATGTTGCTGCGTTAGCCCATACCTGATACCTATCATTTCATAGTAAACTCCATTCCCGATAATCCTCCTAGGCGTCTGAAAAGAAGATGGCCTAGAGATCTTCTAGAGTAGAATTTTTATTTAAGTGCTACTGATGAGCAGTTCTTTTCAAACTTTAACATGTTATTGTAATCATTATCAGCCCATTAACTTAATGTATATAATTGTACAGTTGTAAATTTCAATAAATTGATATAAATAAAAATATATATATATATATATATATAAATAAAAATATATATATATATATATAAAAATAATTTCACAGTGATATATGAAAAGTGGAGTTATGACTGCCATTTCTGTAAATAATTTTTTATTATTTGTTCGAGTTTTTTTCTGGAAGTAAATAAAAAAAAAAAAATTTGTATCTTAACAGTATTCGTTCCCTTCAATCCAAAATACTATCAAAAATCGTTTATTTTTTATCCACTGAAGAGTTATTACATAAGGGATATTTTCGTTGAGGCATAGATATTGCGTGATACGTGGGATTTTATCGTTGTACGGTTGGTAATATGTTATGTGTGAGGGAGGTTTGGGTTGGCCCCAAGGAGACAGAGGGAGAGAAACTAATGAACCAGCGGAGGCGAGGCACTTCCTCCAGATGATGGATCCCCCTACCCCTCCCCTCCCCCCCTCACCTGCATCTCAACAATCCTCTCCCATGTCCTCCGCTATCACAGGGATTTTATTTATTTCGATTATCTAGTGTAATCCATTCGTATCCATATTCTCCCCATTGCTGAATCCATTTTGAATTTAAAAACATAAAAAATTAGTTTTCTAGTTCTTTAATTTGTTGTCACAATCCTATTTAAATTACAACTCTACCCTTTTATAATATTTTTAAAAAAATCATTTTTAATGCTGAGAAATTTACGATTCAAATCCAGAGATTTTAGGCCATTAATAGTTTCCTACATCTCTCTTCACATTCAGAGATGTGCCTTTATATATATATATACTTATATTTACGTTATTCTGTAGGAAATTTAAATTGTATAAATAATTTACATTCTCGCTTAATATATATTGCTATGTGCCAATGCTATATATTCCTGAAATATATGTCTGATAACAGTGTTCATCTCACCGCAGTATTGGCATTTTGGTGATGGCTGCTTGCTTATTATATGAAAGGGGGGAGATTGGTGTGAACTGTGGAACTAGTGATGATGTAGTTAACTGGGGTATATAGTAATGGCACCACGATTAAAATATAAATTTTAATTTATTGTTCCTTCGTTTCGATCCACAGTGTAAGCCTTCAGGGCTAGAAGACAACAAACGAAAATATATGACAAAAAAAGAGAGTGAATTTTAAGAAAGATATGAGAAATTTTTTAAAAAATTACTAGCTTAAAAATAAAACAAGAAAAACAATTTTGTTTAAAAAAAAAAATATATTACGGCAAAAGACAAGTGGATATAGTTAACGAGTAAATAAATAAATCAATTAATAATGAACTAACTCCTCACAGGTCTTTGCAAAAAAAAAATTGAGAATCAGGGCCCACTGTGTTAATTAGTTAATTTGTTTTTGTTGGTTGAATATATATTAATATAAATAATCTGTAAGGCGAAATTGCTTAACATCCATTTTTAGATTCATGCAGGCTCGACTGATCCAACTCCGAGATACCGACATTGTAATAATATTGTAATTATTTATTAGTATACATGTATAATGAATGATGTATCACTGAATTATGAAACAATAAAAGTAATAACTCAAACCATGAGTTATTGATGATTAGTTCGTGTATTAAAAAAAAAAACAGATAACCCCCATGCATTCGTTGATTACTAAAACAGATCGGTCCATTGCAAAAGCAACGTAACCCAGCAGATATTAGCAGTTTTTATAAAATTTATGACTCAGATGTTTAAAAAAAAAAATGGTTCGACATATTTTTAATGATGATTGGTTTTGTGATATACCCTTTCTACATTCTGCCCTATGCTAAAGTTGAGAGTTTGTTTGTTCCAAAACATACCGATTTCTCTCGATTTACAAAGAAATTATATTGAACATCCCAATATAATAAAAAAGAGAATGTGTTGAAATCTGCTTGTAAAAATACGCTGTTTACAGTAAAGAATTGATGCACATCCTTGTCCCAACTCAAAATTTTAGACCTAATGGAATCCTCCCACTTAAGTTTCGGCCCCTTTAAAATTTATTATTCGGCTCAGCGCCAACTTAAAATTAACCTAGAGATTCTTTCATTGCCCATCACAACTTTACATACCTGTTCCAAACGCTTTTCAATTTATATAAATACACTTTAACAATTATATAAAGTATCCCTCCTTCAATTTTATCTAAGTTATAAGATTAGAACTTCAAACCTATGATTTTAGTATAAGTTTAAGTTTTACGAATACTAAAACATATTTTGTATAATGTACACCAAAATTAATTATTATGACTTTTGGTTATGAGCTATAATCTGGTATGTTTGGGCCATTAAAATAAAAATCCTTGGTGCTCCTAATTATGTCGTAAATAAAATTATCCTATATGTTTAACTTTTACTCTATTTTTTAAATATTCTTAGTAATTTTCATTGAAGTCTAATGGTCAATTAATTAATTTACGTATGAAGTTGGGTGTTCTTTCTTTGAATATGATTTATTGTTATTACATCAATAAAATTATATTTCTTTTAAGGTCTTGAAAATATGGCGATTCCACCATAGCCCTTGTTAACTTGAATATTTTTTTTTTTTTTGTGGGGGGGAGATATTATTTTTTATTATTATACCAATACAATATTAAATATGAAATTGTAAGTCGACACTGAGAAACAATTTCAGCTGGCAGTTCAAAAATTTTTATTCTGTAGAAAGAGAAGGCGAATGATTTTTTTCCGAAATAGTTCACTTTCTTTGTGAGATGAAGGAATAGTGGCGATGACAGCAGCAGAACATTTTCTTAATCGCTGTTGACAGATTTACGGAGGGACCTTAAGTGTGTATAATCTGAGACCATTTTTTTAAGGATTGCCATTCTTCCACACATCCTGGTCAATATCGTGATAAAATTATTTGAAATGACCGTGTAAAAGGCCCTTTAATTAATAATATTTATATAAATATAAAACAAGTATGGATTAAGGCCAAAACCAAGGAAATCTCGAGAAGTATGGGTGTTGCTATACTTTTGACGGGGAGTGTTTATATACTTCATTGATATTTACAACTATATAAAAAATATAGTATAAGCATTCCTTGTTGTATGGAAAGTTTTTTAATTGAACATAATGCAAATATAAGAAAAGGAGAAAAGTAAGTTGGTAGTAATAAAGGATAGGAAAATCTGGGAAATTTTTGTGAGATCTGAGAAATTATAATAAATCAACTTCTAATTTCCTCCAAGGCAGGTCAAAACGTCGAAACTCTATATAAAGCTTTTGAAACTTGGAAGTGTAGTTTATCAAACCTGACTGCATCCCAGACCATATTATTCAACATTAAATAATTTAAAAAATATTGTCTATTTAAATACGTAACTGTATTAAATATATTATAATGGCAGTGGATTGAAGATGGTGTGAATGGCTGTATGCTGTATTCAACAATTACTATATGATAACTGGCCAGGTGAAGTCACCAGATGTGAGGACTAGGGGAGCGTGCCCGGATTTCCGTCCAGCTGTCTCTTCTTAATTACCCCCCCCCCCCCCCCCGTCGACTCCCCTCCTAAAATCCCGTTCCAGCCAATTATCGCTTGGAATCAACAGGTCTCTTTTGATTGGGCCTCTCCAGAACTCCTCTTCAACAATGCTCCTGCAAATAATGTTCTCAAAACTATATCCAATTACCCGAGTTTACTTTGCCGCAGTGATAGGTGAAACATTTCGATCTTGAATGTTTTTAGTATTTAATTGTTCTAGGATGGATTTGCTTGTAATTAAATGTTATGATTAGGGCTGTGAATTATATGCAATAAAAACTGAAAAATATGCACATATATATGCAGAGATATTGGGTAAAATATGCAATTAAATACCGAAAATATGCAACTATCTGCATTATTAGAAGAATAAAAAAATCGCAATACATACCTATTAAGTACAAACTCAAGTTTAAATAACTAATTGTGTTGAAAAGGGGGACATTAGGAAGAAAAACATTAAAAAACTAATATTAAATAACAATAACAAATGTTAAAACCTTTATTAAGGATAAGTAAAACACATTAAACAGGAAACATTAAAAACGATTTAGTCGTTTAAACAGGAAAATTAAAAACGAAAAAAATCATGACATTAATTTCCAGAAAACTTAAACAACAATAAGCAACGACCATAAAGGAACTCTCCTGACTCATTCACTGTTGTGGATTTGAATTGTAGACAACCACTTTTTCAGGTTTTCGAGCAAAATAGGGGCCTCAAAATAGATTTGAAAAGGCTAAACGACCGCTCTACATCATTTAAATATAATACTTCTCCATCACTCTTAAAATTCTTATTTGAAAGCTCACCTACGTACTTTCCAATGAGAGCTTTTGTCTTTGAAGGAGTGACTTTCGGTATTTTTGGTTAACACAATAGAACAGTTTATGAATTATAGGTCTCCGTGAACACTGTGTGAGAGACTGTGTAATGGAATGATGGAAGGGAGAAGGGTGAGATGAAAAGTGAATCCATAATATTCCATGTATTTGAACAATGTATAAACGAGAAATTAATCAGATTAAACAATTCTAAGAAAAGCAAATACGATCAAAAGTTCGCTGAAACCGAAGAATCAGAAAAAAAAAAATTAAAAAGAAGAATGGTAGGATTAGGATTGATGAATTAAATGCCACTTCTATTGAGATTATTTTATTTGAAAACTAGTTTCGAATGCTAAACATTCATCTTCAGTTCTAAAACATACAATAAAATTTTCAACACATCAGTACTATGTTACATAGATTAAATATACTAAGGTTTTTAAAAAGATAAGACAAGAAATCAAACACAGGCACTCACCTTCGAGGTAACTAAAACACTGATATTGTGAGAAGTAAAAGGGGGGGCAGGTAGGTTAAGTTTTAGATTTACAACGGGGTTTCCCTTATGACTCATTGGGTTTTTTTCGTTCCTATGGGAAATAAATTTAAAATGGGGCTATTGGATATGTTAATCTGATCATTTAAACAAAAATCTGGATCGGTTTTAAACGATTTTATTATTTCTAGTGATTCAAAAGTATTTAATTTTAGGCTATTTTCTACTTGATGTAATATTTTTACTCCCGAGTCTTTATTAAATTTGTGGTTATTTTCATTTAGATGGATAGCGAAATTGGAATTTTGGGTCTTATTAGTGTATGCTCTTATATAATAATAAAATCGAAGAAATAATAAAATCGTTTAAAACCGATCCAGATTTTTGTTTAAATGATCAGATTAACATATCCAATAGCCCCATTTTAAATTTATTTCCCATAGGAACGAAAAAAACCCAATGAGTCATAAGGGAAACCCCGTTGTAAATCTAAAACTTAACCTACCTGCCCCCCCCCTTTTACTTCTCACAATATCAGTGTTTTAGTTACCTCGAAGGTGAGTGCCTGTGTTTGATTTCTTGTCTTATCTTTTTAAAAACCTTAGTATATTTAATCTATGTAACATAGTACTGATGTGTTGAAAATTTTATTGTATGTTTTAGAACTGAAGATGAATGTTTAGCATTCGAAACTAGTTTTCAAATAAAATAATCTCAATAGAAGTGGCATTTAATTCATCAATCCTAATTGTATTGATCCTTCTATATCATCATGCGTACCTCAAGTGAGAATGGTAGGAGTTCTTATTGATATTTTTGATTTTTATCTATATTTAATTTTTTTTTTCTGCTTAGAAACAAAAAAAATTCAAATTTCAAATACTGATATGCCGGGTATATAGATAAATATGCTAGTCTAGTTCAAAATATGTAAAAATATGCATTTATGGCGAAATATTCACAAATATGCCTATTAAAAATAGCTCAAATTTATTCCAAATGCCTCAAAACATATATATGTTGATGATATTAGATGTTTTAGTTGGTTTGGAGAAATCTGAAAATGCTTATATTTCACAGCCTTAGTTATGATTATTAGTACAGAGAGGAATAACAAAAAATATTCTCACTTGAGGTACGCATAGGGTTGTCATCTCCTAAAATACAAAAGACATTTGCCACAAAAGCCGGACATTATCTTTAAAAGACCAAAATACCTTTCAAAAAGCCGGATGTACGTTTTTAAAGTTGGTACTAACTTCAATAATAAAAAAAGTCTGTCAAGATAAGTTACATATAATTTTTAATTAATCAAAGCTATATGGCATAATTTATATTACAGTTTTAAGTTTTTAGATATAACATGACCCACTTATTTATAGCCCTATTCTTAATCTTTTTGATCTTTATGTATGACATTAAAATTAATAGCTACCTGAAACATTTTCAGTCTTTTATAGACTTCACTTATATAAAACTAAAACAAAAATAAATAAATCACAGCTCCACTTTGGCAGTAAACTAATAGTTTTGATTATACAAATACAAAAATATATACACTATTCTAAGGAGGAAACAAAAAGATTAAAATTATAAAGAGATCTCAAATGTTTCTAAATATAATAAAAATCCATAAATTCTTAGTTGTATTTTGCTTTTTTACCTGCTTTATGCAAAACGTCGTATTCCTTAGAAATCATATCGTAAAATTCTGCATATGTTAATTTCAAATTGCATAATATGAACATCATCTGTTCAATTGTTTCTGTTTGCAATTTATTGCGTTCCTTTGTCCACTGGGCATTAATCAAAGAGAAAACTCTTTCAACGTTGGCGTTAGGGCCTGGAATCGCAAAATAGTATTCTGCCAATTTTAGTTGTTCAGAATTAAATTCTTCATTATGAAATGGTCTAAAATCAGCAGTCCACTTTTTATGTGCCAAAACTTTTTTTAAATCTGAAATATCCTTATGTTTTCGTAAAACTTTTATGAAATGCTGCCATTGGTCAAAATGTTTACTAAATTACTCGAAAAGGTAAGAGGAGTGGGAGTTTCCAAGATCAGAACACAGGCGCATTTCCGCCACGCCATAAGATTGCTACTTTCAACGAGAAGACGAAAAAGCCTAACAAATGCCGGACACACAAATATTTGGCCGGACATGGCCGTAAAAAGTCGGACAGATGGCAACCCTAGGTACGCATGATGTTATAGAAGGATCAATACAATTAGGATTGATGAATTAATTGCCACTTCTATTGGAATTATTTTATTAGAAAACTAGTTTCGAATGCTAAACATTCATCTTTAGTTCTAAAACATACAAATTTTTTAACACACAGTAATATGTTACATGGATTATATACACTAAAGTTTTCGAAAATGTAAGGCAAGAAATCAAACATTAGTCCTCACCTCAGGAGATCTAATAGATATCTGAAATATATCCATCGTGGGAAGGGGGAGGGGGCAGGTAGGTTAAATTTTGGGGGTTTGCTATGGGATTTCCCTTATGACTCATTGGAATTTTCCGTTCCTATTGGAAACAAATTTAAAATACAACCATTTTAATTTGTTAGAATAATAGACGAAATAAAATAGAAAAAAGGTCTTGCCAAGATCAAAAATACATGCCTAGTTCCAAGAAAAATAATAATAAAGAATTACTTTTTATACAAACACTGAACTTTTTTTAAAAATATATTTTATTGATATTTACCACCGTATACAGTATATACAGGAAGTAAATGTTCGGTAAAATTATTACAAAATGTGAAGAACGACCCTTTAGTAGCACTTCAAGAAATGTTCTACAGTAAAGTGTTCCTAGGGTTCTTTTAAGACACCTCTGAGGGTTATCGTGAATGGAATGAGAAGCAAGTTGGGGGACTAGTGGATTCGATTGGGATAATATGATCGTTATAGATAATTTTATTTGTGACATAATAAAGAGCGTTGAGGAAAACAAATAACAAATAAAATTTTACAAAAATAGTTAAAACATTACCATAATAATGAGACTAATATACAAATGATAGATCGTTATATCGAATCCACAAGAAAGATTTGTAGAAGTTATTTATTAAAAATAATTAAAATTTGGATTTGTTAGAATTTATTCCGAAATTCCGAAACATACTTAGCAAATAGGAAATGAATTTTTTATATTATTCATTGATATTTACAACTGTATATACTATATATTTTGATTAAATATGTGGAAAATGATTACACGTGTCAATAAATTGTAAAGAACTACCCATAAGCAACACTTTAATTGAACCTTTACATTACAAGGGATCTATGCATAGATTTGATTACATTCCCGTAAAATGGGAATGTATTTGAAACAAAAATATAAATAATTAAACATTAGCAGAACAAGATATTGTATGAACAGATCCATTGTCGTCATTTCCAATATCATATCTAATATCATAGTTATTATTTTACTAAAAAAAAAAAAATAAAAAAATAATGCTTTTATCTGTCTTATAGTTACAGCAGAAAACATTGAAATATACCATACAAATTACAACAATATGCCTTAAAAATCAACTATATGCAATATGAGTTATAACCAAATAGTGAATACATTTGTAATGATTTTTATTTACAATAAATGGCAGCATTCATAGTTTAAATTTTACATATTTTCTGTTTTTATTTAATTTTAATAAACTATTATTGTTAACTCAGAAGTAATTTTACAAGCATATGCTTTTCAAAGTTTTGTTGTATTAAACTGTATTTGAAATTTGGAGGTCCATGGAAAAAAGGCAATGTATGATTTTAATTGTATCCGTGAACTACTGAATCAAACTACAGCTGCTCTTAATTTTGCACTAGGCCTTTTCCGATAAATAATTCGTACTTTCCCATAATATATTTTATAAAATTGATGGAATAATTTAAAATATGTATGTATTCACTTTAAGTGTAAATTTACAGAAAAGTAATATGTTGACCAAATATTCAACATTTACGGGGGAAGGGGGAAATTCAACCAAATATGTATACAACATACTACAAAAATGGCGTAGTTCAAATCCCTTGGAAATGATGCTTATCTGTACAGTGAGCAGCAAAAGTTACTTACACCTACTAAATTCACCAAAATATGATTCCTTCTACTCAATGTAGAAAAATAATTTTTTTTTATAATTTCATGTACTTAGTCTGAATATAAAATCTCTAAAAAAAATTCTACTAAGAGAGTAATAGTAATCTTATTTTGGTGAATTTAGTGGGTGTACGAAAACTTTTATTGCTAACTGTACATTATGGTTAAAAGAAAAAATATATTTTTGTTTATTGTAAAAATGACGTAACTTGAATCGTTATTTCTCTCGTGATTTAAAAGATGGGACCATCTTGTTAGTTTGTTGCAAGTTTGTTAAATTTTCAAACTTTTTTTTTTTTATTACTCTTCAGAAACTCGTTAAGTGGAACTACGTCCTTTTTTGCAGGGAACCTTCCAATTATTAACTACAGAATAAAAATAAATCTTCTTTTTTTTTTTTAGGTATAACTTTTTTATTTAAAATGTCTTCCTGTTGCTTAAAAACCAATATATTTTTATTAATATTTCTTTAACTTCATCAATCAAAACAATACTTAATAATTAGAAATAGTTCATAATTGATCGAAGATTTTACACAAATTATCAAAGATTTTACTTGGAAATAAAAATCACGTTCATACGTTGGCTTATGTCACAATATAAGCCTGTCACAATATTTATTTATCATAGGTTTTTCTTTTTCCATTATGTCTTAATGGATTTTTATTATAAATAATTCGTAAATTGTTTTTGATAGATTCGAATTCATTATAATCACATAGGTTTAAAATATTATGAACTTCAAAATATTGTAAGCATTTATTTTTCTTTTATGATTTCATTTTGATTTGTAATTTTGTTGAACTTATGGTGGAAAATGATTCCATTAAAATATTCTGGCCTTTGATATAAAATAAGATAATAACTATTAATTATTATATTCATTCATTGTTATATTATTCAAACTTCATATATTCATGTCTTCGCTATCTTCAGCTTGGCCAAGCATACTTCAAAATAGGTTTTAAATGTGATTCTAAAAGATTTTTTATTCATTTTGGGGTCATAATTTTGATTATTTAAATATTTGAATAATTCATACAGCGCTGTCCGCCGATTTTATAATTTTTTATCAATAGTTTGCTTTTGATAGCAGAGACGCTTCTGAGTGCAGTCTTTCTTTTCTCCTTGAAAGTGGCAGACTTGGTTCGGAGTTCCCCAGGGTATGTCTGTTCTCCATATGTAGTATGATTGTTTCTTATTTTTTATTCTTGAATTTATTTTTATCTTTTCAATGATAGATATTATTTATTTATGTTTGTTTTGTATAAAATACTATATTGTTTTACATTATATTGTAATATTTCGTCGATACAAAGTTTCTTAATCTGATGGGTTAGTAGGAGTTGATTTTCGAGAGGTTTTTTCGAAGAATTTACGGATTTCGGTATGGGATTTGAAATACATTGTCATTTATTAAAAATAATTATTTCGGTATGATAAAATCACAATGAATTTATGACGTACAATCTAATATGAATATTAATTTACTAATGTATTTTCTTTTCTCTTTTTATAATTTATTTCTCATTTTATATGAAGTATAAATGGAACCACAAAGCTATCCATTTTACTTATTGCCCTCATTTTTCACAGTTTGTAATTATTGCTCAATAAAAGTTTAAATGGGGTTATATATCCTTGTTCCTACAGCTTTTTATATTATATTACATATTTTAAACTTTAATGAATACTTCTCTTTAACTACTTTCATGCATCTTTCTACCTATTTTTGAATTTGATACCGGTACCACTTTTTTGGTTCTGAGGCACAGAACTCTTCACATCAAATTTTTACGTCCTCCTAATCAAGATCCGACCTTTAGAAAATAAGCCATTTATCTCAACAAACCATAATATGATGGCGTAATATCTTTGCAAGATGAAGGAATATCACCAGGGGCGTTGTCGTGTTGCAAAATGGTTTAGTTTCTGTTGACAAGAGCGGGATATTTTGCACTAAAAATTGCATAAACCCCGTCTAGCTTTTCATAGTAAAGGTTTGAGTCCACTGCTATAAGGTACAAACTCATAATGCAAAACGCCAAAAGGAATTAAAGAATCAGTCAAAGTGAAGATTGGAATAAACAGCAGAAACAAAAGCATTCGCATAGGTTATATATGAGAGTTGGAACTAGAAATATTTTTACAACCAAGTATAAATTTATATTTAAAAAGTAACGTGAAACTATTGTAACCAAGCGTTTCCTATGAAATAATTTATGCCATTAATGTTTCCCCATACTGTGGCTTGAAATATAATATTTCTATATTTTTTATTAAAAAGTGGTTTATTCCTTTTATATTTTCCTCCTCCAGCAATTGACTTCTCTTAACCTCCCCCGCCAAGGAAATTAATGAATATAAAAATAACGACTGTATTAATTAAATTGGAAAAAAGTATGTATTACAATGTCGTATTTTTCATGCCTTAATTGCCAATACCCTTTCCTGTTAATCTCAACCAAAAAAAAAAAAAGTTTGACAAATCTTTTTTTCTGATATCCTATCGACAATAGAAACGCTTAAATGATATCCCGGAACAATCAAGCACTCATCTTGGGTTTCACATTTTGTTTTTCCTGAAAGATACCGGCTTGATTTGATAATAGATTATTTTCACTTCATTATCTCTTCTAGAGAATCGGCGATCTTATTTTATTTAAAATATATTTTTCACGTTTTTAAACATAACAGCAACCTTCGAGTCACTTAAAGATCCTCAGACATAAGATATCTTTTGAAGTGAAAGTGTTAGCGATGAAAAAGTTGGAAGCACAGAACATAATCAGTAATATCTCATAGCACTGCAACGATTTAAATCTCTTATTTTTTTGTCAGTGTCGAACCAAGGATGTGTCTTAACATAGAAATAATAATAAATAGATGCATTGATAAAAAAATTAGTAATTTATTATTCAGGGCTAATAATGTATAACATTCATAGATTGAATAATTGTAACTACAATACCATTTTCACAATATGTACAAGAAAATAAATAATAACCCCTAACAAAATATATTTAAATTATTTATTGATGTTTATAACTGTATATATTATACACAACAAGTAAATTTGAGTAAAATGATAACAATGGCACGCCAATAATGTGTAAAGAACTACTATTAGCAATTAAATAGTTCTACATTTGAAGGTATCTTGGTCATCTTTTCAGATGACTCGTAGGATTTTCGGGAATCGGGTATGAGGCAAGCTGGGAGAGTATTGGATTCGAGTGGGAATGGAGTTTACCATGCATAGGTATCTGGTTTGGACCAAATCAGCAAAATATGGAACATTAGAACATTATGGATAAGTTTGTTTTGACATAATAAGGAGTATTGAGGATTTTGTGAAGAAGAATTGGAAGGTATAAGCCCCAATGCTCAACACAGTTTGTCCAAATGGGTCTAATTACTGTCATGTAAATCAGTCTTTTGTAATTTATTAGAAGCTTTAATCAACCTAACATATAAGTTGTGTTAAAGATAAAAAATTTAAAATATATTTATTGAATAATTATTGGTTTTTAAATAAATTTGGTTCGATTTTTTTTTAGCTGTCATAGCTGTCTATTTTAAAATAAAAAAAATTGGTTCTGACATTAATAGTGCTATAAAGTACATTTTCATCCATCATTAACTATGACAGAATAAAACAAAAAAAAAAATCTAAGAATTAAACTATGACTAATATACAATAAAAAATAAATTGATACCTGAAATGAAATTATAATAGTGTCATAATTCTAGTAAATTAGAAAAAAAAAAATAACGCTATGTAAGAATGTTCATAGAACTAGATCGATGGAAGGTCGTTTAATAGGTGCTATTTGAAAATAGGTAATAGTGTATTATGGAAAATTGTGGGTATGTTCCTTAATGACTAGGATCGGATTAGAAAAGCCGTGGTTAGCCGAAGTATACTAATATAATGGGTTGGATTTGGCAGAATATGTAATGATATGAGTGCGAAGCTCTAGGCTAGATGGCAGGATTTTAAATCCCTGCTCTAGGGCAAGGAGAGAGTATTTTTAGATTTCAGTGCTACCGTTTCAAGCAATCTGATGCCAATCTCAAATACAGAGCGTCCTATAGACAATTCCTTTTCTTGACACGATTGTCTTTTAGAAATGCCTATTACGCTTTTTCATTATTTTGGCGAGACGATGTTAAACATCTCATGCAGTTAATGAGCTTGATTTCGAATATTTTCTTGTCACTTAGAAATGGCACCATTACGGCTGTCCGAAAGTTTGAATGACATTAAGAACATTTCCTAAAATGTACCTTTCTCTTTAGTTAGTGGTTGTTTTTCCTGTTCTAAATCATAGTGCTAGGCTGGTGTTAATGACTCAACGATAGCATTTTGACGTCAAGTACCCTTTAAAAATCGTTAAACAGATTTGTTTTAATGTGGTGCCATTCTTCTTTCTTAATCATCATTATCGTCCTTTTGTTTCTCGAAATCATTCCACCAGAACCTTTCTCCTTCTTGTAGAACCTCTCCCTTGATCGCTATCCAGTCCGGTTAGTGCGCCCCTATTCTGCCTCTACTGACATCTAACACAAGTGACCTTGATGCTTTTTGTGAAACCTTTGGAGTAGTTTGAAATCACATTATAAATCGTTACAGGGATGCTCGTTGTCGGATGGCTGCCTCAGGCGGCCGTTTGATAAATAAATAAATGAAATGAAAATAAATGGTTAGAAAAAAAAAATTACAGCAAGCAAAGCTAAAAGAAAATATATCCTATCTGGCGGAAATAAGTGAATCTTATCTGATATATCACATATGATACAGTTATGTGGTACTGAGAGGGGAGGAATGGAGAATGTTTGTAGGGAGCGAGTTCCAGAAATTAGACGCACTGGAAAAAAAGGAGCGTTGGAAGGATGTTGTGTTGAAGGGAGTTAGAAGAGGGTCCGATGGACGGGATCTGGTTTTGCGGGAACCCACTGATGAGTTTAATGTTAATGCTTTCAGAATATAGGGAGTTAATTGAGAGAAACAATCTGAGGAAGTTTTATCGTCGGAAGGAGAGAAATAATCATTTCAATTTTGTTTAGAGGTGAGATATATGGTCATGGCGTGGTATCCTTTTTCTCTCCCCTAGGTTTGTTATGTAAATTGGTAGAATTATTGCATAAAACTAAAAGCTTTATTCAAGTGATAGATATAGATTTAATGTCGGTATCTAAAAATCTTAACCATCATCTTTCTCCTCATTCCCCGTCAAATAAATTGTAAGATGTCTCGAGCAATGCTGCAAATAAAGTTGTTGCATCGTCCTCATCACGTAATACCAGTTTTATTTCAGCTCGTAAAAAGAATGCAACCCTGTCTTAAACAGAGATCTTGGGCTATTATTGGATTTTTCCTTCAGCCTTCTGTTACTGACTAATCCATAAAGATATTAATGTCCCATATGTTGCTGAATTTGTCCAAACAGATACCAATCTTTCCATTTACTTACGCTACCCTCCGATCCATTTGAAAAGAAGATGGCCTAGAGACTTTCTAATGTAGAACGTTTATTAAAGTGCTAATGGTTAGTTATTAACAAGCTATTTGCATATCATGCGATAAAAAAAAAAAAACGAGTATCAATTACTTAAGGTTCTTAATTGTTAGTCTTGTCAAACCACTGTCTTAACAATACAATGTTAAAAGAACTCCAGTTCCAATTAATGAATTTTATTTTTAAGTTCTTATTTGAAATTCGATTATTCCAAGCTTGTATTCAATTGTTTTCCGATATATCGACTTTCTTTATCAATATTTTCAAAAGAAAAATCAACCTTTTTTGTTTTTTGTGACAAGACGAATGTTTAATCTCTTAAAGGTTTTCAGCCTTGTGTTATTCAAATTGATTTTTATTTTTTTAAAATTCATTTATTGGAATTTACAACTGTACAAAATGTATACATCTAGTAAATGGGTTGATTATGATTACAATAAACTTGAAAAGAACTACTCATCAGTAGCACTTAAAAAAAGAAAAAAATCTCTAGGTCTATAGGACGTCTTCTTTTCCGACGCCTCGGAGGTTTATCGGGAATAGAATGGGAAGCAAGTTAAAGGACTAGTGGATTTGTGTGGTTACGGCGTTTACTATGAAAGGATAGGTATTTGGTTTGTGCCAAATCCGCAAAATAAGTTCTAATTAATCTGATAACTCATGTATTTGAGTCTTTTGTAATAAATCGGAAGGTTTGAACGTTTGTCTAGTAAATTTTGAAGTCAAAAATATTTTGTTCTTAATAATTTTTAAGTCTGATTGATCGAAAAATATGTTGTTGATGCACTTATATTTCACGACGTATATTTTTTCTATAGATAGTTCCTGATATTTTTATTAAAATGTGGAAAAATGTTGACTTTTCATACCGAAATTTTTAGCCCAATATTCCTGATTTTAATGCAAATGAAATAATCTAACTTTGATATGAATACTTTTATTATTTTTGAAACATCCGACTAAGAGTATCGCTATAAAAGCAATAAATTCTAAAATAGTTTGAGAAAGAAAAAAATTAATTTATTTTCTACCGTTTGTTAGATACAGACTAATAAATGCTAGTGACCTGAAACAAATGAGGGGGGGCTTGAGGGATGTCGAGAGAAGAGACACGTGGTGTGTTTTTTCCAGCCTCTGGCCCAAACCCCCCTCACACACACGCACGCACACATACACACGCGCGCGCACTAACAAATAATTCTTCAGCCTTGATTGGAACCTTATTGTAATCAGAGCTGGTCTTCATTGCGTTGTAATGTGTAACCATGTTACTATCATCCCGATACTGATGTATAACATGATTTTTTCTTAGTAGTTTGAAAATGTAGTTTTGGATTATTATTATGATTTTAATAATCATATGATTTCAATTATCATTTTCTTTGGACATACGGAGTTGAGCTTTAGGGCTCCGATCAACCTTTCTAGTCAATCTCATATCCTTATAATCCAAAATCCTTTGAAAAATCCTAAATGCTCCTTACTTTGTAACAAACATCAATAAAGAAATTAACGTACCATAGGTTGCTGATTTAGCTCGAACCACACATATTTTCATAGTAAACTCCATAACCATTCAAAACCACTAGTCTCTCAATTTCTGATTCTATTCGAGATAGCGTCTGAAAAGAAGAAGCCGTCTTAAAAGAAGAAGACAAAGCCCTCGGGACTTAGTATTATACAACTTGATGTATTATTATTTTGTTGTATACAGTTGTACAATTCAATAAATAGAAAAAAAATAAAATAAATAAATAAATAAAATAAATAATTTAAGTGTGACTGTTATAAACATGGCAGTATAATTATTATTTTTATTTTATACCCTACACTGTGTATCCTTTAGTGGTTCTTTCTTACTTTAAATAACTCTCTGTAAATAATAATATTTTTTTAAAAATAATAATAACAATAATAATATAACAGATTAGGGCGTTATTCGATTAATTTTTATTTTAAGTCATTAATATTTTTTTTAAATTATTTATGCGTTTATTCGTTATTTATTCCAGAATTTATTATTACAAATAATCCGTTTTTCCACGGTTTATTTTTTTTTTTATTTTTTTTTTTTTTTTTTTTTTTTTTTTTTTTTTTTTTTTTGTAATTAAACACAAACTGTTTTATTTGAAAAATATTAATATCTGTCACACTTAATAGCACTATAAGTACATGCCTTATTTACAAGAAGATTATATAAATGGTAAAATTTTATAAAAAGAAAAGCTAAATAAATCATTGGATACAATAAAAATATATATAATTAATGATAAAAAATAAAATAAAAATAACTAAGTAAAATAATTAATTAAATAAGGAGAAGAAAAGAGAACGCTTTCATGCATATCTACACTCAGACTAAGGAGCCTTTGGCCAGCTTCTCCCCCTTCTACGCAATGAGCTAAGATAAGCTCCAGGAGATCCTTAGCTTGTCTCTCTCCGACCAGGAAAGGAGAAAAAAATTATACTAAAAATAATCATTAGTTAAAAATTAAATAGCATTGACTTGTTTATCATTTGAATAATATTTTTTTTATTTATCCAGTGGAATTTTTTTTTCTATAAACAAATGTGTATTTGTCAAATAAAAATTTATTCGTTCATTAAAATAAAATTATTCGTTTTTCGCTAACGGAAAATGAAATTAAAATAACCGATGATGATATATTCATTGGTTGAAATTGAGAAATAAATCAGTATTTGCTTTTAAAGAATAAGATTTATTCGTTATTAGAAATAAATTTAGTACCACAAATTTAGTGAATTATTTATGTTTTTAATTTATTTTTTTTTTAAATTTTATATGTTAATGGCATTTTGGATTATTTTTTATGTTTCAGTGTCTTCTCGACATTAGTTACCAGCTTATACGCTACTCTGCTAGCAGCCTATCCCTCACTTGTGCTTTCTTCCGAATCTAGAGGACAAACCTTCGACGGAGCGGAATATAAAGGTTTTCAATTTGGAAGGAAAACTATCTGCCATACTGCTGAAAGTGAGTAATCATTTAAACTTACTATTTCATTTAGTTTTATTATCAGAGGTGACAAAAATGCTGAAGATAATGCCACGGATAATCAACAAAATGATCGAAGTAGGATATAAATTTAACTCGAAGTTTTTTTAAAAACTTTTATTTATGATTAAAGGTCTAGAAATAAAATTTAGTATATTTAATTTGAGTTTATGATCAAATGTACTATCGGTTTTTGTTTTCCCCATGAAATTTATATTATTGGTGCGTGTTTTTATAAATATATTTATAGATTTAGTTTGCGATATAAAATGTAGGATTTATATAAGATTCATATATATATACATATATATATTTTTATGTGTCATTTGTCAAATGGAAATAGTTATGTTATTGATGAATAGTTGCAATTTTTCTTTGAATATCAAAATTAAAGGCCAAATTCTCTGATTTTTATTTCCATATATTGGATCATTTCAAAGAACTCTTTCGTAATTACCTAGATTTCTCTGGATTTTTTTTAAATATCGCATTATAGATGTATGGGAATACTCCGAAGAGTCTCCCTTATTTCTGCTTTCATCTTTCGATGTATCGATACTTTATTATATAATTAATGTATCGACTTTAATATTAAAATATTTTTTCGAATCTTGACCGTATTAAAAAAAAAAAGAAGTTACTTATTAATAATTTTGTTTAGTTCTCTCTGCAGTAATTTTCCTGCTAGTTTTAGTTGCTTAATAGTTTTTTTTCTTTAATTCATCTAATTCACGTTTTCTAGATTGGTTTTATGGTAATGAGCTCTTCGAATTGTAATTAAAAGAAATATAATACTTCTGATTTTATTTTTTTTTTTTTATTTATATTATTTACTGAAATTTACCACTGTAAAAAAAACATATAGCAATGATGTGTCGGTACCAAAATTATTCGATACCTCGAAATGTTGGGTTGTCCGGAAATTAATGCTGGATTTCATGTTAAAACCTGATATTATTATTAAAGAGATTATTTATCAGGTTCTGGTTGTGGTAAAGAGATAGCTTACAAAACTACGATTTTGCGTGAAAATCCGACATTCGAATCTATGAGTTACAATTCAAAACGTCTCCTTGTAAGATGAAACGAAGATATCACACTGTATCAGATCTGGGTAATGGGATCTTATTTAATAGGACTTTTGGGCCGAAACTACGACGTAGAGTAAAAGTAATATATCAGGTTTTGGTTTAAACAAGAAATCCTGCATTAATCCCGGACAACCCAATAGATTGATATTTCAAAACATAATCCTAAAATAAGCTAATAAAAAAGCAAAACCTTAAAAAATTAATTATATAAATGAGTTAACCGCTAGTAGCATTATCTATTGCATACATAAGTTAGTTTTCAAATGACTTGTTGGTCTAAAACAGATTTATTGTTCTGTTATGAATAAACAAGAAACTAGCATACAACTAATAGAATAAATTACACGAAATATTAACTAAGCATACCTGTAACGAATAATTAAATTACAAGTAACTAAAAACAACTAATATGACTAACTATTACATGAAAACAATTCAACAGTCTTCTAACCTCTGCAAGTATAAGCTGCCATAGATTAGTGCAGCGGTCAATCGATATTTACAGAAACACCCAGACTATTAGAGTTGTCTATTTACAATTATATGTTATTAATTATAATTCAGACAATGAACAATATAATTCAATTCACAATTTTTTATGAAAATAAACATAACAAGGTTTCATTTGTTGGTTAAGGAATAGGAAATATTTCTAAACCTTTTCACTGAACATTGTTGGTTCACTGGATTCGTTTTAATTGAGTATTAGGGTCGAAAACTCTTTATTCTTTATCTTTATTAATGGATATATTGTCCCTTAAAAATTACAAAAATGTATAGTAAAATGGTATTATTGCCTGAGTGGCATTCTTTCCTATATCAAAGCTAGTAATTTTAATAATTTTTAATAGTAATTAGGAGAGAAATTTATGTAAAATAATAAAATAGCTATACATAAAAAAACTATTGCGTTAGCGGTATCTATCTGTTTCTAGGAATCGACTTTGTATCATCGATACTCGATAGCTGTTCTTTTCTGAAGAGTCGATGGAACCGACAATCGACACATCCCTTGTTTTGTGTATATAATAGCATGTTGATGAGTTGTAAAGTAACTTCTCATTGATAGTACTTCAATTAAGAACTGTATTGGAAGATCCCGAGGCCACCTTCTTTTCTGATTCGATACCTCTGAATAACAATTTAAATGTAAACATAGCACGAAAATGTACAGAGATCTGTCTAGTTACTTATATACTTCTCTTAACATTATGGATGGATTCCCGTTAACTTTAAAATAAGTGTGAACTAAGTAGGAAAAATGCACTAATATTTTAATGTTTTAAATATCGTTTGTTCCGTCTTGAGCACTTTTTGGTTCAAACTCCCTTTTACTGTGCTTTGTTCACAAAGCCGATTATTTTGTTATTGTATGTGTATGGATAAATACTTTTAATTGAGAAGTTTTTAAGAATACACGATCTAAAAATATCTAAAAAAAAAATCTTTTAAAAAAGTTAAAAGAAAAATGAAACTGAAGGAATTAAAAAATGTTGGATATTTATCTCTGAAATATACTTCTTTTGTCAAAAAACCTTTATGGTTAGAATATGAAAGATTATTATGTATTCTCTTGAGAGATGAGAAAAATAGGGCGCACCGACAGGTAAAACCGATAAGATTGTGTCAGACCCGATTTCTTCGTTTTAGGTTTTGGCGAAGTTGAGAGAACTTTATTTAGGCTATTGATATGATATGGTTCTCTACACCTCTAAATTTGATTTTTTAAAATAATTTTAGTTTATTGAACAAAATCTTTAGCGGAAGCCGTTTCAAGAGATATTGGCCGAAAAATCATGTTTTATGTACTAACATGTATATTGTAGGTGTATGCCTGTATAAATATATGTTCGCATGCGGATTTAGTTTATATTTTGTAAATATTATATTATAAATTTTTTGCTTATAAACTTATAATAAACACAAATAAACTTATCCATAAACACCTTTTTGTTTACATATGTTGCTGATTTAGCCCAAACCAGACACCTATCCTTTCATAGTAAACTCCATAACCAATTAAATCCACTAGTCTCTCAACTTGATTCCCATTCTATTTCTGAAAACCTTTTGGAGGTGTCTGAAAAAAAGATGGCCTATATTTTTTTTTGTATAGTTTTATATTTAAATAAATGGATTTAAAAAAAAAAAAAAAAATCTTCAATCGTAAGATCCTTACTTTTTTTATTTTGTTAATTGGACATACTTATATTAGTGATAAAAAGTTGTTATTTATCTTTGAATATCAACTTTTACGGGACATGGTGTTTGTTGCGTGTCTGTACAAATATATGTACGCATGCTAATTTAATTTCTAATATAAAATTTACTACCTAAAAAAAAGTATTTTTTTTTATGTGTCATTTGTCAAATGGTTTTTGTAATGTTCAGAGTGTTTTATTTATGGTATAAACATGGAACTTTCGGGTTGTCCACACCTCACTAATTATTTATTTATGATAGCAATGACAACATTCGTTGTTTAAATTATAGCCATGGTTTTGTATTATCGATTAGAACTATTTATTATTCATAATATATTATACCTCCGTGATTTATTTTTCATTAACGCCTTTAGTAATTGGAATATTTCGGAGAGCGCGTCACATTTTTGTTGTAATTACTGACAATGGTTTAGGTAAAGTTGATATAAGTTTGAATAATCAATTATCTTTTGATAATATGGGATCTAAAATATCGGAATAGTTCTGATCTCAAAGCAAATTAATGTAAGGTAATGCTTGATAGGAATTCTTCAATTAGTTAAGGGGAAATGCCGGATCACGGAAATCATCAATTATAATTAGCAATTATATATCAAAAATTAAAAAAAATTATTAAAGGTTTTCCGAAAAAATATGACGTGTAGGGTATGTACTTATTAATACGAAATTTTACATCACTATTGTAGCTTTTCCTTTCTAGAAAACATTTTTAGTAACATTTTTTAAACAATTATTGTTATTTACAAATTATTGAGTACATATGAATGTATATAAAGAAACAATGTATTACTATTTCATTTATAGCAGTCTGTATCACAAAACGACTAGTTAAATGTAATTACTCATAAATATACAAACGATACAACTGGTGAACCAAGAACTAGATATTATTTTTGATGTTGTAAATTTTATTTTACTTGTTACGGATGCGTAAAATATTAGTAATTTTTTATATAAATTAAAAAATAGCCGGTTAAATATTCCCCGTTTTTTAGCGCCATATAACAGAAAGTTAACTATATCAGGAAATCATCTACGCGATATATCAGTATAGATTTGTTCTCAAGAATCGACACATACCTAGCATTACTTATTGTCTTCGACCTTTAGAGAATCTAATATTTGTCAAAATAAAAGTTTTCAAAACTAAAAAAAATATATATTTAATTTTTCAATTCTTTTCGTAACAATAATGTAAGTCTATAAGCCCAGTTCATTATTTGATTAGTTCATGGTTTCGTCCTGGATTTCCCGGTGTTGTATATACAGTCATAGATTTTTATTGTTTTATTTCAGTGTTTATTTCATGATATGTTTAATTTTATTTATTTTAATTTATTAAAATAAGTAAATAAGACTCCTTGGTGGGTTGTCGGGTATAGAATGGGAAGCGAGTTGAGAGACTAGCGGATTGGAAAGGTTTTGGAGTTGACTATGAAATTATATAAATCTGGTTTGGACTAAATCAACATATGGAACATTAATATCTTTATGGATAAGGTTGTTTGTTACAATGTAAGGAGCATTAGGGATTTTTCCGAAGGATTTTGGATTGCAGGGGTTGAATACGAGATGAATTTGATGTTTCAGTGAAAGCTTAAATCCATATGTCCGAATAGGTCTGATTACTGTCATGTAAATGGGTCTTTTGTAATTTTTCGGAAGCTTTGAACGTTTGTCAAGTAATTTAAAGTAAAATAAAAAGTCGAAAACGACGTTAAATTAAACTTTTGACCAGTTGTAGTCCTAGATATCGGCCCATTCAACAGGGAACTGCGTAATATTTAAATCATTACAGATAAATAAAATAACAACAAATATAAATACAGTGAACGCGAGATAAGAGAGGGATTTCTAATAAAGTTTCTATTACGAGATCAGAATAAGTTTTTATTTTTCTGAAACCTAAAGTAAGAAAATATAAGAATATTGTAGACCTTACTCTTGATGGGAAATGTGGGGCAACCTGAAACGTATACGGGATTATTGTTTTATATTTGATTTCTCAGGTTTGGGATTTGATGATGTTCAGAGGATCGGGATGGAACCCTCGTGCTCTCTACACTTCACTAATTATTTATTTATAATGCCGTCTGATTGTTAGCGTCGTGGTCCTTTGTATTATTAGTAAGTTATATGATTTATAACTATCCCAAATAATTTTAACTCCTTCGATTTTTAAATAACACCTTTAATAATAAAAATATTCAAGTGATGAAATAATATGTTAGGCCACTGCCACCAAAATCTGAAGGAGCAGACAGATTCTTCTTCAAGTTGGCAGCTGCACCCCCCCCCCCCTTACGCTTTACCGCTTACCCCACCCTGATCTTCCAAATGAGCTCACCGTTGGTCTTTTTTTTCTTAGTTTTGAGGAGTAAAAAAAAAAAAAAAAAGAAAAAAAGAACCATCTTTTTTCTGTATCAAACTGTTACTTATTAACCCAGATTAATTTATTTCGCAGTTAACTGCCACATTCTGCAGTATTTTTGTTTTTAATTCTGTTGGTTGCGAATTTATCAGTTAGCAGAAACGGTCTGATTTACATAACATGGAGTAATCTTTAGTGAATTAATGAAGTTGTTAAACAGCCATATTTATTATTTTTTCTAATTACAAATTTATACTAAAAACATGTTTCAATAATTTAAAAAAAAAAATAATAATAAAAAAAATACATCTAAAAAAGTTTTTAACTGACTTTTTTTAATATTAATGCATAATTTTTAAATTATATTTCAATCATGATATCAATTTTTTTAAGAAGTGAAAGAATAATACTTCTCTTTTAATTATGCTCTTTTATTAACTGTATTTTTTGTTTGTTGTTATAAGGGATGGGTATCATAAAAAAAAATATCCATATTCCATATCCACAATTTTTGTGCTCTAAATATCAATACTGGATATATAAGTCACCACAAATATCGATACACCGATAAATCATGATTTTATTTTTAATGCTATTTTAAATATTACTATCACGTTAGAATGATATTCCTGTTTGTTTTATATTAATTATATTATTATTATATTAATATTATTAATTGTCTATTGTAAAGCATATTGTTCACCATGTTGACGCAATATTGTTAACTTTTCTTCTTTTTTTTTCAAATTCTATCTAATTATTCAAATTATAAAATTTATTACATTCAGAACTTTTTCTCGTTTAAAAAAACAAAAGCATACCATTACAACCTTTAAAGGGACTTGTTTCCAGAATTTGGCATGTATGTACCTAGGCTGAGTGTGCCCTCCGGACATTAGTTGTTTTTTTTCTTATTTTATCATCAATTGAAGTCCAGCTTCTGTATATCTCCAAATAGGCATTTATAATTTAAAATCTTGCCATATTATTATTTATTTTGATCAATAAAATTATGGAAAAATCTACTGATATAAGTATATAAGGTATTAGTTGGATTATTCCCTACATGAGTCGATATTAAGATACTTTCCTCGATTGACTTCGTAGATTCGTTCTTTGCTTTCTATATTTATATTTAATATTTCTAGAATTCTAAGTGTGTGAATTCTAATTGTGTGAATTCTAAGTAAACATACACCAGTGGGATTTTGCTTTTTGACAAATTATTTTATTTTTTTTTTTTTTTTTTTTTTTTTTTTTTTAAGGGATCCTGACGAACTGAATAATTATAATTGAATAAGAAAAACTTAAGTTAATTACTTTTTTTACTGAAGTAGCTTGTTAAAGGTGAAGCATGCTTAGGTACCTAATGACCCTTCGTACTGAGCACTTTCCAATCCCTTGAAGGGCATTGTCCTCGGGACTTTCCCATTTCTGGTGGTCGTTTCTTCAACCAGCCCTTTTTGTGTTTTCAGAATGAGTTCTTATATGTCACTCTAAAACAAGATACTGCCAGTGGTTTTCGACTTCTTCAACATTTACTAGACAAACGTTCAAACATTCTGATTGATTACAAGAGACTCATTTACATGACAGACCTATTTAGGCATACGAAGATGAGATTAGGGGCTCCACTAAACCATAAAATTCGTTTCGTTTCGTATCCAATCCTTGCAGTTCAAAAAATTCCTTCGAAAAATCCTGAATACTCGCTATTTCGACTAAGTTCAGCATTTATTTTGAAATATGGAAGATTAAAGTAAATGCATAAAAAAATCAAGGCATTATATCCACTAATAAACAGAGATCACTATTTATGAATGAAACTACGATCCCTTGGGCACAGTGAATTTGGCTTAGAATTAGACAAATCTTAGACATTTTATAAATATGTTTCTAACAAGTGCAATAAAGCTATCAGCATCATTTGCAAAATGAACCCATGCTTCAATAGAAATTCTCAGCTGTCTGCAAAAAACAAATTTATCGTGTATACAAATTTAAATAACAATAAATATAAAAATAATTTTATGATTATATTTTAATTTAATTAAATATCCATTTAATTCTGTAATTAAAATATCTGTGTATTTTAATTTATGTATTTTTATATGCGGGTACATTTTTTATTTACTTTTTTTTTTTCTTTAATTGTGTAGGTTATGTTTTGTTTTTTCAATGTTTCTATTACTAAAAAAAAAAAAAAAAAATATATATATATATATATATATGTATGTATGTATGTATGTATGTATGTGTGTGTGTATACATATATATACACAATAGCTATTCTTCATTAAAACACTTAAAAGTGTTTTAATTAACTTATCCATAAAGACCCTAATGTACCGTATGTTGTTAATTTATCCCTAACCAGGTACCTATCCTTTCATAGCAAACTTCATAACAATTCGAATCCACTAGTATCTTAACTTGGTACCTATTTTGTCCCCGATTATCCTCCGAGTCGTCTAAAAAGAAGATGGCCTCGGGACCTTCTAAAATAAAACTCTTATTGAAGTGATGCCAGTGGGTAGTTGCTTTGGAAGCAATTTACATGTCATGAGCATTATATTTACAATTAGGAAATGTAGTTTTATTTTATCTATACAGTTGTAAATTTTAAGAGATAGGTTTAAAATAATTTAAAATAAATAAATCAATAAGAAATGATTTATTTTAGTACTATCTTGTTTACCCTGCGATTTTTTGAATGTTGTACGGTTTCGCTTAAATAAAAATAATTAATATCTGAATTATGAACCTCATAAGAGCCTATTATTTTTTTAATTTGCGATTTGAAAATGATAAAATGACAACAATAGAAGAAATTCTTAAAATTACAATATCAATAGTATCACTTATAATTCATAATTATTGGCTTTCTCGGAGAAAATCGATGCTTCCTCCCTCTCTCTCTTCTAAGTTATTTAACATAATTTGTCTTTTAACTGCTATATTGTTATGGTAACTTAATAACTGTCACGGTTATGAGAAAAAAATTACCACTTACTCAGAACTGACCTTAGTGTCAATTCTTCTCGTTTCCAACCCTTACAATCCAAAACCCTAAATGCTCCTTATTATGTCACAAATAAACTTATCCTTAATGACCTCAGCCAGTTACTATCAGTCCTACATGATTTTAAAATTTACATTTCTATAATATAATTATTATCATAAAAATATAAATTTAGTTATCTGTTGTGAACATAGAAAAAAATTAATTATTTAGAACACTTACCAGACTAAAACGACTAAAACCTCATATCTTTATCGACTTCTTCAACATTTACTAGGCAAACGTTCGAACCTTCCGATTTACTACAAAAGACTCATTTGCATGACAGTAATTAGACCGATTTGGACGTCGGAAGATGAGCATAGGGGCTCAACTAAACAATCCAATTCGTCTCTTATCCGATCCTTACCATCAAAAATCCTCTCTACTTGGTCACAAATAAACACCCTTAATGATCTCAACCATATTTTACTGAAGAGGCCCAAACCAGATACCCATCCTTCCTTGATAAGTTTAATACCCACTCTAATTCACTATTCTTCCAACTTTCCATTCTAGTCTCGATAATCCGATTCTTAAAAGAAGATGGATTCAGAATCTTATGATATAGAACTTTGATTTGGATGTTACCAATGTAGCAAAATAATTTTTTTTTTAATATTAATCTTTTGTTTCAAACTTCGTCTAAAAAAATTAGGAAAATTTTACAAAAAATAGGCGTTTCATGTAAGTTTTATTGTTTTTTTAAAAATAAATTATATTCATTTTAATTTTTTTATTAATTGATATGTACAACTGTTTAAAATATATACATCATGAAAATGTGTTGATAGTGATAACAATGACATGTGAATATTCGAAAAGAACTCATCTGTTTCTCAACTAGTTTTTATTTAGTAATTATATTCGTAATTCCGATTTCCCTGATGCGTATTCTTGTACTGTTGTAAATTATAACAAATTAATGAGGAAAAAAAAATTATAGCCCTGCTTTATGAAACATGCCTAAAAGAATCGCGGCTAGTAATTTTGATTGGTAGTTTAAAAAACTACATACATTTTTATATTAATTAGTTCACAGTTTCTGAGATTTATATTTTATTAATTATTATAATTTTAATTTATACGTTTTATTCAATAATTTTAAAAAATCATTTACAGTAATTAAACCTATTTGGATCTACGGAGTATAGCTTTGGAACTCCATTAAACCCTCAAATTCTTCTCTTATCCCATTAGTACAACCCAAAATCTTTTATTAAAATCCTTACTGCTCTTTATTATGTCAACAATAAACTTATCCATAATGATCTAATTGTCTCATATTTTGCTCAATTGGCCCAAACCAGATCCCTATCCTTCCATGATATATTCCATACCCGCTCCAATCCACTAGTCTCCCAACTTCCCATTCTATTCCATATTATCCTATGAGATAACCATCCGAAAAGAAGATGGTTTGAAGATCATATAATATAGAACTTTCATTGAGTGCTACCAATGGGTAGTTTCTCTTCAAGTTTTTCTAATGAAATTATATTCTTAGTACAGATTCTAGGTGTGTATTCTTGAGTAGTAAATTTCAATAGTTAAATAAAACAAAATTTTTAAAATATAAATCTTTAAAGTATTGTTTAATAAGACTGCTATAGTTATCAACATTATGGATAACACCAACCAAGGCCAACCTCAACACATGACCGGCCTTCTCCCGCACCTGGAGTTCATATTGACAACTTGCAACATCCATGGAACCATTACCTGGGGTCGCCACTTGACCGGAGAATGACCCCTGGCCTAGGTATCAAGTTAACGTGAAATAGAGCACAACTATTATATAGGGCCGCTTTATTGTATAGTATTATTTTAATCTATTTAAAATTACGATTCACATAAAAATAAACATAATTACTGAATGCATATGTAAATTAGTATATTTATTTGTTGAAAAACGGCCCTTCAAGGGCAATGACCTCCTTTATTTGATGAATAAATGAATTTTTATTTTATTTTAATGTATATAACGTATATGAACTTAATTCATAATTACGAATAGCAAATGCACATAAGTTTAAGTCTACACACATTCAATTATTTCCTTACTTCCTAAAAACATATAAAGTTGTCTTGAAGATTGGAGTTGTTGATGGGAGATTCGAATCGATTTGATCCTCAATATGTTCAAACTAGTTCTAAGGAGTAAATTTTAACATTTCCTCTTTGGATAGAAGAGATGGAAATTCTTGATTGGGAAAAAAATTGTAATATTTGAGTTTTTTTAAAATGAGGAAAATTATATTAGCTTTTTATAATTTGTTTTTGTAAATACAGCAAAAAATATGTTTAAATTTAAATATTCCACTGTTGGACAGATCCGCTACCTGAGACTCCTACCAGGACAAACGTCTTGGAATCCACCTACAAGACTTAAACGACAAGAAACTGCTCGTCGTTTTCGAGTATTCCAACATTTACTTAACAAACGTCTAACGAAGCTTCCATTTATTTACATTAAAACTCATTTACATGACAATAATTAGACCTGTTTGGACATACGGAGTTGAGCTTTGGGAACAATTCTTCTCGTATCATATCATTGACAATCCAAAACACTTCCTACCTGATACCTATCCTTCCATGATAAGTTCCGTACTCATACTTGCCTAGTCTCCCGAATTACCATTCTATTCCCAATAATCCGATTCGTCTAAAAAGATGTGAACAGAAAAAAAAAATTAATTATTTCGAACACATACCAGACTAAAACCACTAGAAACTGAAATCGTTTTCGACTTCTTCTACATTTACTAGGCAAACGTTCGGACTTCCCGATTAATTACAAAAGACTCATTTGCATGAAAGTAATTAGACCTATTTGGACTTACGAAGATGAGCTTTGGGCTTCACTAAACCATTCAATCCGTCTCATATCCGTGCTTTACCATCAAAAAACCTTCGAATAATCCGATATACTCCTTACTTGATTTCAACCATATTTTACTGAATAGGACCAGGAAAGATAACTATCCTTCCTTGATAAGTTTTGAGACCTATTCTAATCCACTTGTCTCCTAACTTCTGAAAAGAACATGAATTCATGGTCATATAGTATAGAACTCTTATTTGAATGCTACCAATGCTGCAAAATATTTTTTTTTTTAAATATTACTTTTTTTTTTCATACTTCTCGTCTAAAACGGTAGGACAATTATACATAAAATAGACTTTTTATGTTTTATGTAATCTTTTTGTTTTATATTAAATAAATTCTATTTATTTTTATTTATTTCTTTATTGATATTTATGTAGGTCTAAACCAGATTAGCTATCCTTCCTTGAAAAGCTCCATACCCACACTAACCTGCTAGTCTCTCGAATTCCCAATATATTACCGATAATCCGATTCGTCGAAAAAGATTTCTTCAGAAACTTCTGATGTAGATTTTATTGAAGTGCTACCGGATAGTCTCTTTGCAAGTTATTGCCTTGTTATTTTAATCATATTTCCTCTTATTTATTTGGTGTATATTCTGTATAAGTATATATATATTCTGTATAAGTATATATATATATATATATTCTGTATAAGTATATATATATATATATATTCTGTATAAGTATATATATAAATGAATAAATAAAATAAAATATGATTTACTTAAAATTAAATGTTTAAACTTTATCATAGCAGATAAGAATGAATTTACAATTGTTTTAATTCAAAACTATCTAAGGTGAATTTCAACCTAAAGGTTTAATCTTGTTTGATTATTAATGGTTTTGATTGTATCCCATAATTATGAACTGTTAAATGAGAAATAGATAATTTAATCTGATTTTTTATTTTACAATCGCAGATAAACTCAGATTTAGCAAATCAAGTCGATAATGCAGGGTGACAAGGGAGGGAGGGATAAAAAATGGAGGAGGTCAAGAGAGATCCAATATCCCATCCTTTGAAAGGATTGAAAAAAGAATAATAAGAAAACCGAGGATAAATTAAGTTATGCCGCGGCTAAACCAAAGCAAGTAAAAATGAAAATTAAGTCTGTTGCAGAAAGCTCAAAAGGCCACGACAAATAAACGGAATAAAAAAAAAAAAAAACTGCAAAAAAAGAAAAGAAGAAAAAAAAAGTGAAAATGTAAGGTTAATAAAATTATTAGGTTATGCCTTCAAAAGCCCAAATCTGAGAATTCTGAAAACGTATATTTTATTAGTTTTCCTTAACATATATTTGAATAAAAACCAATGAGTTTTTTCTTTAATTGTTTATACACATATATGGATAATTCCTTGACTGTTATTATTAGATTTTTAATAAGGTTCTTGAGGTTCAGTCAATAAATAAAAACAACTATTTTGGCGAGGTTTCGAGACTATATTGTTATAATTAGAGACCGGATTTTTGTGCAGTAAAAAATCAAAAAATGTGCAGTAAAAAACTCAAAATATGCAAAATCGTGCAGTAAAAAACCCAAAACGTGAATTTAAAAACTTAATACATGCAGCAATCCATTTATTTACACAAATATGCAAAACTTAACCAGCCTTGAATAAACTTAAGGACATTTCGGCAAACGTTTCGTTTTAGTGTTGATTCAATCTAAAATACTTTGAAATTTGGGGGAAAAAAGGAGATGAAAAAAATTGCTAACTAAAAGAAATATAAAATATCTTTATTAAAATTTCCTTTTAGGGGGAATCAAAATATAAATGTTTTTGAAAAATAAATTAGTTTTTAAAAGTTTCGTGAAAATGTACGATATTATAAATTTCAAAATATTTCTCAGTAAAATTATGCCGCCTGTAACTTAGTAAAATGTTCTTTAGCAAAGAAATGGAACCTTCTACATCTATGGACGTAACAGGAAAAATTTTGTAGCATGCGATTGTGGATGGATCCAGATTATCAGTTTCTATTTCCTTTCCGTTGATACGATAATTTAATTTTTTTTTAACGAATGTAGCCGTAGTTTTTCTCAAGGATTTACTCGAATCTTGAAAACAAACATCTTCCCTTTTCATTTTCAATTAGTTTCAAGCTTTCTTCGAGAGTTTCAAACAAATATCAGCTCTGAATATTCATTTGTCCATTTTTCAATTTTTTAGAAACACTCGCGGACGTTTTTGGCATTTTCAAAGTTGATAGTTTAAAATCTTGTCAACAACTAGCCCTTTGTGCTAAATCAGAAGTGGGGAATGAAATGGGAAGCGGGGAGTAAAATTTTTTGAGGAAACGTCTTAGTTCTAGGAAGTACGTCGATCTTCAATGTTTGCCTAAATCCTCAAGCTCCTAATTTAATGGGATCATTTAAAAGTAGTAGGTCACAAATACATTTGATTTAGGCGACTTTTTACTTTCAATTTAAAACTAATTAACCTATTTAATATAAATAAATGTTATAAATTTTCATAAAATAAATGGTTAAGTGAATAAAATTTGATGAATTTGGTTCGATTGTGCAATTTCGTGCAGTATAACCCGAATTCGTGCAATTAAGCTAAAAAAGTCAAATTTGTGCAATTTCGTGCAAAATAAAATTTAAGAATAAGAATCTTTATTATATAAATGAGGTAACTGCTTGGGTTAGAGAGCGCTAAATCAAAGCGAACTAAATGTGCAATAACACAGAAATCCGGTCTCTAGTTATAATCATGCCCTACAGTGAAAGAACGGGTTAAAATAAAATTATATAAGTTACACAGGTTATTTCAAAACACAAAGTCAGGTACAATATAAATGTATAAAAACATGCGTTAGGATATATACTTCATATAATTAAAGCTATAATTCATACTCATCCATATTTTTTAATTATATGTAGTATTTATTCTAACGCATGTTTTTATGTATTTATATTATAGCTAATTATACGCATTGTAGAGCATGATTATGGAAACAACATTGTCTCGAAACGTCGCCAAAATAGTTGTTATTATTTATTTACTGAACCTCAAGAACCTTACTAAACATTATATATATAAACAGTAAAAGAAAAAATATATTCTTATATTGCATTCGAAATTTTTATAAAGAGTATTCAAATTAAGGGGATTCAAGGTATTGTCCTCTATTCAAACGATGTTCCCCTTTGAGCTGATATTAAATACAGACTGTTAAATTTTAAATAATTGTGAACTTCTAGTATATTTTTCTACTTTGTGTCATTCGTGCTCGTGTTGACTTAAGCAGCTTTCGCCCCCTCTTATTCAACACTATTATAAAATGACTCGATATTATTTACCAGCTGTTCAAAGGAATCGGTTTTCAAATAAGCTTCTTTCTCGGGTTTTATTGACTACGTTCCCATTAGTGTTCGATTCACTTTGGTGTCATATGTGTTTTTGTATCAATCGTCTAAAGGTTATGTACAGTTAGATTTTCATCTTTATTAACAATTTGTTAATTATTATTGAATTTGTTATTTGATAAAATATTTCTTTTAATTACTACGACTGCCATTTTGTTTCCAACCCACATTCATCTGTAATTAATCATTCTTTCGCTAAAAAAAAAAATCTTTACAAAAAATATATATCAATAATAATAAAATAACATCAATATTGTGTTAAAAAAATTTATTATATTATTTTTTAAATCGCCTTTGCTAGAAAGTTTAGTTGAAACACTTTCCCTAGGGTTTGAACCCTTGGGTTCTCCCAGCATCTGCGGTTTCCTCGACCTTTCACTTTGTTAGAGAAAAAAAATAATATCCCCTTCTTATTGGTTTGAACATTTCTAAAAATTGACAACTAATTTAATCGTTTGAAAAAAATGTTAATACGGAAATAAAATTTTGATTCAAATATTTTTTTTTCAATCAACTACCCTTTAATATATATCGATAAGCATATTTGAATAGACGGAATTTTAAAAATATTAATTTTTGTTTTCAAAATTCTTGTCTAAAAAATAATATATTTTTTTTTTTTTTAAATATATTCTTTTCGGTTTATTTATTGATATTTACATCTTTTTAAAATATACATATGTGTTGATAGTGATTACAGTGACATGTGAATTCTCGAAAAGAACTACTCATCGGTAGCACTTCAATAAAAGCTTTACACTAGGTCTCTAGGCCATCTTCTTTTCAGACGCTTCAGAGGGTTATCGGGATTGGAATGGGGAACAAGTTGAGAGAATAGTCGAATTACATTAACAATTATAACTTTATTTAAAGTAAATCTGTAATTAATGTCGATTTTCTAGTTACATTAATTAAATTTGAAATAGGTGAATAATAATGTTTTTAATAATTTCAAATTTTATTTATTTATTTTTTTTTTTTTATTAATGGTTGAATACTGCTATAAGAAAGGGTAGGGGAGGAAAATCCCCTCCTACACCTGTTCTTTGTTCAGAAATGGCGCTACTAATTTAGTCGATACTTCGCTCCTGAAAATTTATAAAAAAAAAAAAATTCCTTTAGAAAGTTCATTGAATGGATTTCTTCTATATAGTTTATGTAAACAGGATCTGTACAACAAAACTTTTTATTCAGAGGCAAAATAATTTTGTCTATAAAAAATGTTTTGTGGATTATATACCTGTTCAATTTTTTTTTTTTTTTATGACAATGTATTAATTTCTTTAATTACAGAAGAATATATCATTATATTAATAGAATCTTCGTAAATATTTTTGTTTCAAATTCTTGTGAAAAAATTTTTAATAGATATCTTAATAGTATGCCATACGTGGTTACGTGGATGCCTACAAGGATTGGCTACACCCAGCAGAATTTCCTTGTATTGCTGAATGCTTGACTGACCCCACAGACTATGAGATATATACTGACGGAAGCAAGGATGTCGAATATGTGGTCTGTAGCATCGTTTTTAAGAAAAAAATTTTAGAAGATGTAATAAAGTATAAATTAGGCCCAAAATGTAGCAATAATCAAGCAGAACAATTTGCCATCCTTAAATCTCTAGAATACTTTCAAAATATGAGGAAAAAAGATAAAACTATTACAACACTAACGGACAGTTAATGTACTCTATACATGATAAAAAACAGACACTGTCACTATCCCATCATTGAAAAAATGAGATCATTTCTAAGACATCTACAAACTGACGATAACAATCAAATTTCATTCAAGTGGGTAAAAGGGCATTCCGACATAGCTGAGAGCGAATTGGTTGACAAGGCTGCAAAAGGGGCTTCAAAGGATACTTCCCTTCCAATATCATATTGTCTGATATCTAAAGAACACTGAAAACACATGCTAAAAACACAAGCAGTAGACCAGAGGCAGACACGTTGGAACACTACACACAAGGGAAGACATCTACATAACTTCATTCCAGACTTACGGACCTACATTAAATCAAACTCATGGACTAACTTTTACATTACACAAGGGATCACAGGACATGCGGCAGTAAATAGTTATTTCTATCGATTTAAAATAAGAGATTATTTCCTATGTCCTTGTGATTTCACTCAAGAACAAAATATACACCACCTCATATATGAATGCTTACCACTCACCGACTACAGAACTATTCTACAGACACAAACAGTACAGAAACTAGGACATTGGCCGGTGGATGGTCAATGTTTGATGAACAATTTATTTGAAAATTTCAAAATATTCCTTAAAAATTCAATCATTAAAATAGAGGATATAAATATGAAATATCTTTAAACCACTAAATATTCTTAAACTTTTCTCTAAATAACTTAGTTGCTTGATTTTATTGAATTTTGAATTATTTATGTTATACAACTTCTTGTTCTTTGTTTTATTTTATTTTTCTTGTTTATTTTTTATATTAACCTTTCAACACATGTAAAACTATAATCAAATCAAAAATAATAATTACATGTACATTGTATACTTTGTACAAGTATGGTGTGTACAGAAAAATTAAATAAAATCCCTTCCAACAAGGTTACTGCTGGAAGGAAAACACTAAAAAAAAAAAAAAGTATGCCATACGTCTACAAGTTTTAAATGTAGAACTGAAAATTATGAAAAAGTTTAAACCCTACAGAAGATAGTCCAGTCAATGACTCTATGCCAACGTGGACTCTAGAAAAATATGCTACTAATCAAAATTAAAGCTAATTAATGTTTCTTATAAAATTGATTATACGTTATCAAAAATCAATAATTTTAGTAATAAAAAAAAATGTCTACCTCACTTTTTGTTAAACATTTGCTTCAAATGCCAGAAACTTATATATGAAATTAAAGCAAATTTAATCCTCTGCAATTTTGATTCGGACATTTTTTTCAGAGAAACGATCGTGGAAGGTACTAGAAGCAAAAGTTTGTCAAAATGAAGTGACTTTTGTTTTTTCCCGAAAATCACCGATTTTCAATAACATTTATTTCGGAAACCGTTGGAATTACGACAAATTTATATAGAAACAATTTTATAGAAAATTTAATTATCTATGATTTTAATTTTAAAGATATTTTTCTAATGTCAACCGTTTTCGAGATATAATAGAAAAACCGTTAAAGTAGTCTGTAACGACGGGCAGTTTCTTGTCGTTTTAGTCTTGTATGTGGATTCCAAGTTAGACGTTTGTCCAAGTGGAGTCCTAGGTAGCGGATCTGTACAACAGGGATTAGTGGAATATCATTAAAAAAAAAAAAAAAAAGAAACACAATTATGCACACATATATATAGGACTGTCTAGTTAGCTTGAAATGAAATGTAAAAAATTAATGAAATGTTTTATTAGATTTATTTTGGGGGTTTCCAGACATTCTCGCATATCTCACAGATATTCTGAAATTGGGTGCCTTAACCCCAGTTTCCTACGTCAATACTTCCTAGGTTCACTCAAATTTCAATCCTTGAAAACCAAAAAACCCACTTATATTCATGAGCTCCTTACTCTGCGCTCATCCATCCACCTCTTAAATACTAGAACCCAACCCTTCAATCTGTACACTCCTGCGCGTCGAACTGTATCCTTCGAAAAATCCATTATTATCCGCGCTTCCTCTTTATGGAATTCATTGCTCATATCAATTCGAAAAAGCTCCACTCTTACTTTCTTTAAACATCTATTTCTTTACCTCCTGGATCTTCAATCTTCCGAGCAAATGTAAAACATGAATATTTATGTTATATACATTATAATAGTACACATAAGATGTATTATTTTACAAGATTTCTCACTTATTTTTTTAACGTTATTATTTATATAAATATATAAAGCAAGTCGGTTATTAATAAACTTGTCAAAAATAATATTTTGATAGGTCGAAATCTGATAATTGTTTTGACTAGTATGATTGATTGAAGCTTGGCATATCGAAGTTGGGAGTGTGAATGAAGAGAGGTCCAACAGGTGCTCCGTAGACGACTGCATCTTACACATAATTTTCTGTTTTGTCGATATATATACATATTTTTTATCAGTTTATTTCTTACACTTGATTTAAAATAATATAGAAAAATTATATTATTAAATTTTTTTTAAATGTTGTTAAATCAGTATTAAAATTATTTTCTAAGGGAAGAAGTCTTAAATGTATTTTATTTGCGAAATAGGGGTGGTATTTGTATTAAGTTGACCAAGTATTTTTAATCAACTGGTGTTGTGGATTACATGAAGTGACTTATATTTTTGAATATTTCCAGCTTCTTTTTTTTTCTTTTTTTTTTTTCAGCTTTTCTTTTTATTTATTTTTGTATTAATTTATGAATGTTTCGAATCGTGTATAAGATAAAAGGTAATGTCCGACGGCGTGAATAAGAGTCTTTAAGTTGAATAAAGGGAGAAGGGAGCCAGCCGGAGGGGTAGGGAGGGGTGGTATTAAGGGTTGTAGTGGGGGGCTTCTGGAGGGGTGGGAGTTTGCCCAATCCCGAGAAGGCCAGTCGGCTTCGGGTAGTTGGTTTAGTACAAGGGTTTATTTCTCGCTCCCATGTATCGTCTAACTGTAAGTAATTTTATAATTTTTCATAAACTATTTCTTTTAATATTTTTATTACTTATTACATAATAAAGAAATTAATTTTTCATTTTACAATATTTTTCTTTTACTATCACTGTCGATATTATACGATAAACTTGAGTGATATTGAAAATGATAAGTTTTGTTTTAGACTACAGCTTCTATTAAAATTTATTTTCATTCTTAAAATAATTCTTGAAAAATCCTTAGATAATTTTTAAAAAATTTCTTTTCTTTTTTTTTTTCAATTTTTTGATCATTTCGTTTTTAATATATTTATCAATTACCACAGTAATCGTAATGTGTGAAAAAAATGCAAATAAAAAAAAAAGTGATACATGTACTATGTATTTATATGTATCCTCAGGTATAAATATCGTATATTAATTAAGATTTTTTTAAATTATTATTAATATGTTTTCTTAGAGTAGAATGGATGCTTTCTATTGATAAATAGAATAAAATTTAATTTTCCCTTTCGTCTTGACTTCGCATGATAAGGCATGTGTTACCACATTATTGTCTTCATGTCATATAATTGGAAGCCATTGGTGTTTTTTTACGTCCACCTTTGTATTTCATATGTTTTAGTCCGTCTTAAAAGAACTACATGACATTTTATTTTTTTTATTTTTCGTTACGTCAAATTTGACTTCTGAAATAAGCATGACAGGTCTTCAAAAATCTCTGTATTTTAAATAAAATTTAAAAAAAATCTTCATTCTTTTCTATTTCTATTTTTTTCAGCCTTTAAAATGTATATACAACTTTCGTTCTTTATGTTTTGTCAATAATTTCGATTCTTGTGACACTAAATATTATCTGTAAATATAATATTTTTAATTTGCTGTCTAATTGTTTACCGTTTTTGATTTTATTAAGATTAACAATATAAATTTTTCAGAGAATTAAAAGTTTTATTTGTTAATTGGGTGGTTTCGAATGAACCATGACAATAATGATTGTAACAATGAGAAAGGAAACAATGTGTTTTTTTTAAGCCCCTTCTCATTTTTCTGTTGTTTTTGTGTTAACATGATGTTTTTATTTTATAAACTAACTTGCAAATATTTAGAAATGTTAGGCTAATATTTTTTTTTTTTTTAGTCTCTATTGATAAAAATTCAAAAACTGATAAAATGTATCAGTGAACAGCAAAATACAAGTTCGCTGCTGTGCTTTGAATTGTATCTGGTGATAACGGTTTCATAAAATAAATATTAACATTATTTTTAGTTCTAAATCATAAATTAAATTAGTGATAAATATATCTGAAACAAATTTCATTCATTTGTATTAATATATTTGCAAATTACAATTTGAAAAAAAAAAGAAGTATTATTGTCATTTGTTCGCTTTAGATTTTTTAGAGTTGTAATAGGGACTTGTTAGATTTTTTTTTTTTTTTTTTTTTTTTTTTTTTTTTTTTTTTTAAATTTTAATTCGTCTAAAAACTAAGATAATCGTCAAACTTATTTGCGTATTAAAATTTTATTTTTATATTTTCACGATTTATCTTATTCGTGTTCAATCATTATCGATATCTGTAAAATAATATGCTTTTTGTTAATTTTAATAGAATTAAATCTTAAAAAAAAAAAAAAAAAAAAAAAAAAAAAAAAAAAAAAAAAAAAAAAAAGCGCACACAAAAATAAAAATAGTTTGTATTCTTTTACAAATACATGGATAATTTATTTATTTTTATTTTTTATTATTATTTTTATAGGTAGTGTATCTACTGGTAGTTATGTTTTATTATATAATTTTTAATTATACAAATGATTAAATATTATAATATTTAAAATTAAGGTCATTTACTCCCCTAATTTTCCCGAACGGCCTGTATCAATTCCCGTTATGATTGGATTACATAAGAATATTTCGTAAGCGAAAAAAAGAGAGGTAGCCGACATAAAAGTCCGTAACCGAATAAAAAACATTTATAAAAAAAATACTCAATGCGTAAAAGGCATACTTCAATCGATTTTATTAATAATTTGAAATTACCATTGACCATTCCCACTCCGTTATGCTCCTTCATTATAAATTCATCCGGCTGTAGTCATTGTTTCGTGATTTTTTAAAGGTGACATTACTTAGTAAAAGGGAGATGTGTAAAAGTTTACAATTGATTGAGTTTATACTGTAATTTTCTTCATGTGCGTTTCCCATATTAAAAATATGCTACTCGTAACTGACACGGTTTAAAAATTAATGTGAATATATTTTTTAAACTTTATTTTTTTAAATAAAATAAAGATATAAAATTAACTTAGACGTTGAAAACTATCTAGTTAATTCATATTTCAGTTAGGATTAGTTAATTGATACTTACATTGGAATTATTTTTTTAAAATCACTTGTTAATGTTAATCATCCATTTGTTCTAAAAACATGCAAAATTTTGAGAAAAAATCGCATGTTAATTACGTAGATTATATGTGTACTTCAACACATATAATTTATGTAACAATGTATGGTGTTGTTATGAAATTTTTGTATGGTTTTAGAACTGATGATGTTTAACGTTCGAAACTAGTTTTCGAAACTAAAAGATTTCCAGGAGAAGTGGCAATTAATTCATCAATCCTAATTGTATTGATCCTTCTATTTCATCATGCCTACCTCAAGTAATTCTTATTTCGTTCCAAGCAGTTTCTTTAACTCTGTTTTCTGTTTTGTTTATTTTCTGTTAGGTTCTGTGTTATTTCTGTATTCTTAAATATATAGTTTTTTGTATTGTACAAATTAAAATAATAATTCAGATTATTACAATAGATCGCACTTATTATATATATATATATATATAAAACAATTTTTACAGTAGCTATATTGTTTATTTATACGGAGGGAACACACAGTTTTCAGTCGACGCTATGAAACACGTTGTATTTTCCCGTTATGTAAATCTTGGACCAATGCCTTCCAGCCGACAGTTATATAAAAATTGCGTTGTTTCGGTATTTTTATTTAGTATGGATAATCCACATCTTGGATGCCCGTGAAGATATTAAAAGATGGCAGGTAGGTTTTCCCCCTCCTTTTATCGCCAACACGATTTCGTCTATGATCGCCCTGGAGAGGGGGATGAACGGACTCCTATTGGATCCCATCTTCCCACTACGTAAACATTTGTTTGTCGCTTCAATGGCTACCATCTCTTTACATTTTTTAATTTAAATATCACACTTTCGGGAAGAAATCAATTGAAATGAACCGTATTAGTTAATTAAAATTTTAATTATTTGATCTCGCTGAACGTATAGTTAATATTTTTCTCTTAAAGTTCTCTCCCCATCGCGTTAACGCAATAAAATTAATTATAATTTCACTTTTGATTAATATTGTCTAGAGTTAAGCTATTTTTTAGTGACTTCCAGTAGCGGACTGGAACTGTGTACAGCAGGAGGACGAACATCTGGGCTGATAGTTTTTTTTTTTTTTACTCCTGCTGTGAAAAAAAAAAAGTGGAACGTTTAGATTATCACAGAATATGTATACAGTAGCTATCCCTCCACATTCTTTAATATCTTTTAATACATAAGAAGATTATATATTACCGTTAAACCAGTTATCAAAATTATAAAATTGTAAGTACGAATTGCAAATCTTAGCAACAATTACGCATTGCATGTCTTTATATATAACGCCTACAATTTTTTGATTGGTATAAATTTTTAATTTGTTCCTCGCGAATATTAATTGGAATTAAATAAAATTAGAAGTTCCTAGGCCTTTCATTTCCTAATTTTTCTATAAATCCGAAAGTTTAAAATAAGATTTAAGAAATTATCTCTGGGAAATTATTTTCTTTCAGGTTCAGTGTTATTCATGAAGATGAAATTAATTTATTTGTTATATTAAAAAAATGACATTTTAAATGATGTAACTTTGGCCTAATTTGACCCAAACCTTAAAAAAAAAATAAGTTATTAGTTTAAATTAATTTAAAATAATGACAGTATTTTAATATAACTTTTATATTGGATTTAATATAACTTTAATTAATTTAATATAACTTTTATATAGGAGGTGTAATTATAATACCAATTCTTCGGCATAACTCCTATTTATTTTTTAGTGATTACTATCACATTGCCTATTCTACTACATCACAGCCATACTGGGCATTGTAATAAATTAAAATATTTAAAAATTTTAGACAACCTGAAGATGGACCAAAGACTCCGAAACATGTAGCTTCATGTATAAATAAATAGGAGTTATGCCTAAGAATTGAAAGTTTTTTTTTTTTATTTCCTCAGGATAACTATTCGCAATTTTATTCTTGAAACGTTATTGAACAAAAAAATACCGTACCACTCACTATGTCTCGGTTTCAGTGCGTAGGTCAGGATGTACTGTCCCCAGCCTAAAATATATCCTAATTTATCGTCAGATTACTCAATTTTTAGAGGCTGAGTGTGCCGCGGGAGGATCTCCCAACCTCGAAGCCACTGCTTAAACAACAGAATAGAAATTCTGCCTTCGGCTGGTCTTGAATTCGCGTCCAGGAGTCTACGAATATAATCCGGCCGTGGTTTATAATAATGATCTATCATAAATATTTCATTAATTTTTGTATTATTTTATCTTACTGATAAGACGGATACAGTGCAAATCGTGCTTCTTGTAATTTTATCAGTAAAATACATTGACAGGCAGAAAATTCCAATCAATTTTTGTTTACATTTTCTTTTTTTTGCTGAAAGATTCATTCTTTTTTAGAAGTTCACGTCACTTTAACCAGGTCATATGAAACGTATTAGGATTATTACAAAATTAATTAAATTAAAGGAATCCGTATTTTAAAAAAAAAAATACCAAGAATTTGAAATTTACAGAATTTTTAATTAAGAATGTTGACAATCACCCTTTGCTTTCATCACGTATTGCATTCTATAGGGTGTTGTTCTAAGGTAAAATTGTAATAAATCATCATCATCATCATAATCTAAATCATCTTGTACCACTATTTATTTTTGACTCTTGTGTTTTGAGGTGTGGGTCTACGATTCTGAAGAATATGAGAAAATTGGAGGAAATGTAAATGTCAGTAATGAATCATTAATTTAAAATTACGTATTTTATTTTTTTTTAAATGCCTTTTGTTTTTATTTAATTAATGTTTTTAATAATCTCAATTCGTTTCACATGTTTTGGTTAAAGAATTTGGTGACGTATTAGAAAAATACCTATAGAAAAATAAAACATTTTGCTTTGAAAATGAAAAAAAAAAAAAAAATTGTATATTTATTTTTTTTTATTTTTTTTTTTTATTTAATGATGCCACCATTAACATATTTCAGGCGGAAAATAATTAATAGTTGAATTATCTTTCAAAAATACAACTCCCATTGCTTCAGGCCATTTGTCCTGTTATTCACCCTTCATCAGCGACACTTCAACTCGGAAAATTACAGCCAAGTCAAAGAAATGAAGTGGTATTAAAGAAAATTTGTCTCAATTTTCCATTCAAAATCATAAGCATGGAAATGTCATTTATAATTACATAATAGAGCTCTAAGTAAAACACTCAGATTTTGAGCTTACATTTCATATATCTCTTCCACTTCCATTTTCAGTAAAATGAAAAAAAAAAAATGGTATCCAGAAATCAGTGTTTTCCTCGAGCTAAAATGTCAAATTTTTAAAAAAATTAAAGTAATGCTAATTAAAATTTTAATAATATAATTGTTCATAACAGATATATAACAATATATATTCTTAATGAATTCTGTGTTACTGTCGATGAAACCGTACGTTATGGTTGTCTGTTTCTTGTCTGTTCTACATCCGTCTTTCCTGGAACCCTGAAATGACTAGGGCATCTGAAAAAGTTATTGCTTCCGAAGGATCGGTCATATGTTTAAGGATTAATAGAAATGATTTCCATTTAAGGGAAACGATAGTGATTTCGAATTTCGTTTCGCACTTTCTGTGTTATAATATATGTTATAAGATATATCCATCAAGTAATTGTATTGATAGTGTTTACAATGACATGTCTGTACACTAGACGGTCTCTGGACCATATTCTTTTCAGACGCCTTGGAGGTTTATCGGGAATTAGGTGGGAAGACTTGTGGATTTGAGTTATGGATTTTACTATGAAAGGATAGGTATCCGGTTCGGGCTAAATCAGCAACATATGGGACATTGAGATCATTATGGATAAGTTTATTGTAAACATAATAAGGAGCATTAAGAATTTTTCGAAGTATTTTGGATTGTAAGGATAGATACGAGATGATTTGGATGATTTAGTGGATCCGCAAAGATTAACTCCGTAGGTCCAAATAGGTCTAATCACAGTCATGTAAATGAGTGTTTTATAATTAATGGGAAGCCTTTAACGTTTGTCTAGTAAATATTAAAGAAGTTTCTTGTCGTTTTAGTCGTGTATGTGTATTCCAAGTAAGAAGTTTGTCTTGAATACTAAAAAGTGAAAAGACAATTTGAAAAGCTTGAATTTTTTTCATTCGCGACTGTTCCTGCACCTTAGCTAGTTTATGCTACGCTTTATACTTAATGTGTGAACTCAAGAGGGCAAGTACCTACAAATAAATGTGCACTTGTATTTTTAACAAAATTAACAAACAAGTACAGTTTTAATTTTTCCTGCTTCCACTAGGGGCGTTATTCATTATTAACAACCTTTTGGTTAAAATATTGCCAGCATTTATAAAATATTTATCAATGAATTAGTGTTATTATCCTGGACCATTTAGTATTCATAATAGTAACTTGCTAATTGCTAGCTTAATGATTAATGGCATTATAATATTTGCAATACCGGCGCAGTACTTCTACTGCATTTTAAAAATCATTCAAACAATAAAAAGTCTATATTCCTGATCCTCTCTACTAAATTAATAATGAGGGTCTCAATTCAGGGAACACTTGTCCCAGTGCCTGTCGCGTCACGACTCCATACCTGACAAGTCTATCTAAATTCGTAGAAAATAGGATTTCAGCGTAATTAGGTCCACTGCTTACTTAATAGTATTTATCCTATTTTCAGTTTGATTTAAAAGCGAAATTGTTTAAACCTATCTCCTACACATTGCACAGCATAACGCGCCCCTAGTACTCCTTTCTTAATCATTATTCGACCGATGTTAAAAATTATATTCAGATTAAAAATCATTTAAATGCTAAGTCGTCTTTATAAACTGTCTTATTACAAAATACTCAACAAATATGACAATTTGGACTGACGGCGTTGAATTTTGGAGTTCCACTAGACCTTCCATTTCTTCATGTATCCAAACCTTACAATCCAATTCATAAAATCTTCAATGCTTCTTATAATGTACCAGATAAACTTATCCATATAGGTCTTAATGTTCCATATGACAGTGATTTGGCCCAAACCAGATACCTATCCTCAATGTCCTCTCGAATCCTCTCGAATGTCTCCCAACTCGTTTCCCACTCATTTCCCAATAACGCACCTTGAAAAGAAGATAGCCTCGGGACCTCCTAGCTTAGATTTTTTATTGATAGTGATTCTAATGATAGGCCAGCGGCCTGGTACCGCAATAGGGCTTTCGGTCGCAAAAAATTGAAGAGAGCTTGCTAATAGATCCTATATTTCAAATTTTGATTAAATTCTGTAAAACAAACAGGCCAGCCCACTGAACCTAGCAGAACTGTTATGTATTGCTAAAACATACCCATTTAGCATGCTAGCATGAATATTACACGGAATTTAATCAAAATAGTTATATAGGATCTACTTGCAAGCTTTGAGGATTAAAAAAGAAATTTGACTTCGGACAAATTTTTTAGGAGTAATAGAGAAAATGTGCCAAAAAAAAAAAAAAATAAATAACTCGATGTTTTTTCAGCCACCAAAAGTTTTCCCATCCGTTTTTTCGGTTGCAAACTTGGATTTATAATACTCAGACATGCCAATTTTTCAATTCAATTTTTTTGCGACCCTCAAACGCTTGGCCGCTGTCATGCGGTTAGTTCTTGGCAAGTTATTGCAATTTCATTGTAGTTATTCTCCAAACATTTTATTAGATTAGGACAATCTTGTATAGTTTAAGTCTGTTTATGTTAATTTTCTATGTTTATTTAGTTTTTTAATTTACTTTATTTTATATCATTGTAAATATTGTGTGAATCAGTCTTTGTTATCGATATTACTTAGTCATTGCTATTGAGTTAAGCAGCTTGTAATCATTCAAGTATAGGAAAATAAGCCCCTCTTTACTCAGTCTTCCGGCGTTCTTCAAGGAAATATCGTAAGTCCCATCCCACTTATTTTATTTATTATTATTTTTTTTTTTTTTACAGTTGATATAGTACTACAGGAAAGAGTGAGGCGTTCATTCTGTCTATAAATTTCAAATATGATGTCGAAAGTCATACAATGAAATATTTCTTATAAAAAAATCTATCTGCCACAATCTAGGGCAAAACGCGATATGGACGATAAATAGCCATTCATACAATATTTAATTGATTAAATTTAAATACTTTTTATTCATGTGAGATTTAATTGGTTTTATCAGGAATCATTGATAAATTTGTAATTTAATCTCATCGTTTACACTGGTATCAATTGAAAACAATTTTTTTTTTCTTCAAAGAAATGATTACTGCTTTAATTAATTAACTCACCCGTATTTTCCTTGTTGTTGGGTTGAACATTCGTTCGTGAGTTGATATTTTTGTTTTTTATTTTTTTATGAGTTGCAAACATCGAACCTACTTGTTGATTCGTTTGCTTTATTTTTAAACACATTATGTTTTATTATTTTTTTTTTACAGATCACAAAAACATAATGATTACAGTGAGCAATATCTAGTAGGCCGCCTCTAAAATATTAAATATTCATATTGAAATAAATAAAAGAACGAATTGATTGATTAAAATAATTGATTAAAAGGTCTGATATACGATTATGTAGTGTCTTGTGACGTTGAAGACATTTTAGATCTATAGATTTAGGATTTACTTCAGGGAATTCCTTGTCCCGTGACATAATGAAGAGGTTCCAAGCTACTGAAGCAACGGCAGTTGGCTAGAGGCCACGTGGGAGACCGAAAAACAGATGCAGATGGGTAGACATTATAAACAATGATTCCGCAGAGCCACATCCAGCGAATTGAAAAACAATAGAACTAGACAAATTCCCAAAAGTTCTAGAAACTTGGCCAAAGGAAAAAAAAAAAAAAAAAAAAAAAAAAAAAAAAAAAAAAAAGTTAGCTTAGTAAATAATATTGTAAGCTGCAATAAAAATGGTTAAATAGTTTTCATTCATTCCTTATTTTTAATTACAATAGACTCATTTACATCGCAGAAATTAGACCTTTTTTGGAGATGCAGAGTTGAGCTTTGGAGCTCCACTTAACCATTCAATTCGTCTCGTATCCAATCCATACAGTCCAAATCCTTCGAAAAATCCTCTATTTGATTTTGTCACGACAAACTCATCCATAAAGATCTTAATGTTCCATATGCTCCATGTTCCCATGTTGCTGATTTAGCCCAAACCAGATACCTATCCTTTCATAGTAAACTCCATAACCATTCAAATCCACTTAACTTCCCATTCTATTCCAGATAATCCTCCGGGGCTTCCGAAGAGAGGATGGCATCGGGACCTTCTAATATAGAACTTTTATTGAAGTTCTACCAATGGATAGTTGATTTGCAAACAATTGACATGTCATTATGCGTAATATCTTCACATTCACTTGATGCATTTTTATTTTATCGTACTTATACAGTTGTAAATTTCAAAAAATATCTCAAAAAAAAAGTCATTAGAATAACTATGAAGCTATTATTATACATAGTGTAACTTTGTTTTTATTTATTTATAAACTTTTTTTTTTATTTCACAATGAAAATAAAAATAGTCAAGACCCATTTTAATCCATTTCTGACGAGACGCATAATTTATAGAACGCTATTCTTATTTATTCCATTTTTTTTCTTCTTCTTTTATGGTACAGCCATTGGTGAACTTTTGTCTCCCTTACAATCACTTTCCAGCCATCTTTATCCATCAGTTTGTCGACCCCATTTTTATCAGGTCCTCTTCCACGTCAGCAATCTAACTCTTACACCCGTAAGAGGACCCCCTCTTTTTCTCTTTCCAGAGAAGGTTGCCTGGAAAGCTTTTGTGACCATTCTTATATCTGGCATCCTTTTTAGTTATCCTTACAAGCTAATTAATTCTTCTTGATTTATTAAATCTTGCTTGGTCCTGATGCCATGCTCTTCGAGCGTACTGCGAAGATGCGTCTCGAAAATTTTCCGTTTTTGTGATAACATCACAGGAGTGTGTTCAAGTATAATTCTGCAAAGTATATTTCTGGTTCCAGTTATGCTGTAATTTTGAAATTCTACGAACATATTTCTTAAGAAATAAACATATGAATGAAGAAAAACGTCCAAATTTCATATTACTTCTATTAAAATATTCTTAATTAGATTTCCAAAATTATTTTGGGTTTTATTTTTTTTTTTTTTTCTGAATTGAATAGGGTTTAGCCGGATTACGCAATATTTTCGGTTATGCTTATTCCGGAATAAACATGCATATAAATTTGTATATAAATATGAATTGTTTAATCGCCATTTAAAAAATTAAAACCTGTACTACTCCAATTCATCATGGATCTTTGATTTACCAGATATAACTGGGTAAATAATTACTTTCGGGAGTTAAAAGTAAATGCCCTACCCAACCATTCCACCTCTTACATAGGATTTGTTCTAAATACAGCAGAACCTCGATTATCCGAACCTCTATCATCCGAACCCTCTATTATCCGAACACGCAGAGGTACCCACGAAGATGTAATAAAAGCCATTGATGCAACATTTCAATAAAGGACTTGGTACTGACAAAAAAAAATGATAATGTTGGAGCAGACGAACAATGAAATCTTTTTCTAACCAACCGAAATAAAAAAATGAGGCCTTTTGTATGAAATTATGTAGATAAAACATAATATGTACATATTTAGTTTTAATGTACATTGCAATAAATAATGAAGAATTTACATTATGTATTGAGTTTTCCGGATTTCATTTAACAGACCGATTTTTTTTTTCTGCTTCTATGTACAATTTTCAACCTCCAAATATTATCAAATATTATTCGATATTATCCGAACTTTTCGCTTATCCGAACCACCCCTGACACCAATTAGTTCGGATAATCAAGGCTCTACTATACTTGCAAATTGAATATCCACAACATAAAAATATATCATGTTTTCAATTGTATGTTCAATTGAACATTAAATTAGATTAAACATTGTTGTCTGGGAGAATAAATAACGTGTTTATTATTGAGAATAAAACAATTTTATTTGTAAGGATTTTATATTCTAGTCTACGAATTATTAATGATGAAATGAATTATTAATTAATATTTGTAATAACGAATATTATAAGATATAAAAAAGAGAAGCGTGGTCGCTGGTGGAAGCCAAGACTTGCTTGCGTTTTTTTTTTGTTTGTTTTTTTTGATAAATTAATAATAATAATAATTATAACGAATAAAAAAATATATTGAATAAATATAATAGATATAATAATTTTGTATATATTTTTTTAATTATGTTTTTCTATTTTACTGTATATTTGCTCGTTACTATTTTATTCTTCTGTGTTCAATAACATCGTGGAATTAATTTGTTTATCGTTTTGGTAATTAGTTGATTAAACTTTTACCTTTATCGCTTCGCTGACAGAAAATTTACGGTGAAAGATTATCTTGTGTTTATCGATTCCCACTTTTCTGATTATAATCGTAACAAGATGAGTTGTGGGTATAAGCTGCCTGATTCAGTTATTGGAGCACAGTACTCCGCCAAATCGAATTGTTCCCGAGCGTAAAGTTACTGAATTACTTTACCGAACAAAGTAAATTACCAAAGGCGTGTATCATTTGTTGATTATTAAGATATTAACGAAATAATTCATTTATGGCGGCATTCAATGAATGGTTCTCAATAAAACATTCTGCATCTGTATTTCATTCACTATTTGAAGTAACTATTTAAAATAATAAATTTTTTATGAACTTAATTAAATTATTATACATGATTACTTATTTTATGAAAATAAATTAATATGTTTTAGAGAGAATCCAATGATGTATTTTTTGAAATGGATGTCTTTTGGTGGGCTCTTTAGTTTTCCAGTGTTACTTTTTTTTTTCACCCTCAAAATGTGTAACACTCCCTTCTGTTGGTGTTGCTCGGATGGAATATTTGACGTAAATCACCTTATCAGAAATTTAATGGAGAAAATTTTTTGTTATGTAACATTTGTCGCTAGAACCTACTGTTTTCGAGCTATATTGGTTTGAATGGAAAAAAGGAACGGTTTTTAAGTGTTCTGGCTTTTTCTACACGCTTTAGCTATGTATCGAAATTTTGCCGACAGTTTTCCTTATATGAAGCAATAGATTATAGATCGACATATTATATATTGTTTAAAAGAGTTTAATTGCGCGATTGGCCAAATTTCTCAATAGCCTCAAAAAAAAAAAAAAAAAATTTTTGTTCACTTCATTAGGATTTCTATTTTATTTTATGTTTTAAATCAGTTCTCCTAAACTTTATGAAATATAAATACATACATCCAATGGAGGCAGTCAATAAAGGTCAGTAAACATTTGTATATTATTTCTATCCCCGGGGTCTATTCCCAAAATCCTTCGAAAAACGCTCAATGCTCCTTACTTTGTCAACAGTAAACTTATCCAAGATCTTAATGTTCCATATGTTGCTGATTTAGCCCACACCAGATACCTATCCTTTCATAGTAAGCTCCATAACCACTCAAATCCGTTAGTTTCTCAACTTGCTTCCCACTCCATTCCTGATAGTCCACCGAGGCGTCTGAAACGAAGATGGCCTAGAGACCTTCTAGTGTAAAATTTTTAATAAAGTGCTACTGATGAGTAGTTCTTCACAAGTTATTTACATGTAATTGTTCATTTGAACGAATTTTAGTTATTTCTGCATTGGATTATCTACTTAAATTCAGAGCAGTCTACCCCAATCATGCTGCATTTACTTTTTAAACGCTTAAATCACGCGTTTTAAAAAAAGTTTTATTTTTAAATATTTTTAATAAAATAATTAAGTATGAAAAATTGAACTGATATGATCCCTGGATTTATATTTTAATATATTCATATATTTTATAAAATAAATTCAAATTCCTTTCTGAACCGATTATTTACATTTAAATACATGTTTGCAGTGTTTGTTTTTTTTTCGTTTCATCGGTATGTCTGCTTGTTTTATTGTTCAAATCAGTTCTCCTTAATTATACGAATTATAAAAACAAATAACGAAATCTATAATACATTTATGTATTTTTTTTTTCTATCCCTATGGAAGGGGAGATAATAATAATTCAGATTTATTTTTCTGCTCTAAATTATTCACAAGCAGGTGTCAACTCCTCCATGCTTAAATAATATTCTGTGAAATCGATAACATTTTTTTTAAACCGTGCAGAACGTGTATGGCTGATAATAGACATTTTATTTACTCACGGATTAAATTCCGGAATGACAAATTTTTAATTACTTATTTTATGAATAATTTTCGATGAAACGAATATTCGTTAGTGTAAGTCAGCTGTAATTTTTGTTATTATTTTAACAATTTTACATTTTTCCTTTTAATATCGAGAAACAAAAAATCGTGTTCATTAAATCTTTCTCGTAAAATTAATTATTAAAAACTGAACTTATTTAGTTATGTTCCTCATTCTTATATTAATAATCTTATATACATTCAAATATTTTTGTAATTTTAAATGAAACATTTATGTACATTTTATTAAATGATTTTTTTTTTCCTACTCGTTTCATTAGTGTGTCCCCACCTGTTTTGATTATTGTTCAAAAAAGGTCTCATAATATAGATGAAATATATGGTCCGCCTATTTTTGAAAAAAGGAACGGTATCGAAAATTCCTAGAAACCAATCGAGATTTTCATACAGTTCTAATAATTCATAATTTTAACATGCAAAAATAAAAATATTATTTTGTTGTGTATCCAATCATTCTAATTACCTCGTAAAGCTTCTTTGCTATTGATTCCACTAGCTCCTTAGTTGCACATAGAGTTTTAAAAAAGTTTTCTTTAGATTTTACTATTTTTATTTTACCCCTTCAATAAATAAATTTGTTATCTTATTCAGCAATTAGCAATCCTTTTAGTAATTTTATTATACTAAATATATATTTTAGAAAAGGAAAAAAAAAAAAAATTACAATGAAAATAAATGTAGTGTATGAAAACGGCTGTCATTAAGCATAGATTATTTTTAGTAATAATTTATTTTAAATCGGAAATCGATTTTCTGGCACCGGCTGCCGCATCATTAATGATGGAGTCTGTAATAAAATCCATTAAAAAAAAAAATGTAGTTAATTACTATTAACTATTATTATTTTTTTTTTATGTGTGTCTTTTGCCTGGGGGTCTATTGTCTTTATTCTTGACAGAAATTTTTTTTTTCAAATTTTGTGAAAAATCACTATTTTGGAGAGCTGTATCTCCGCGACCAATTTTTCTATAGAACTGCATTTAGACTTAAATTTCCAAAAGTTTAGTGCTATTTAATGAGCACTTTTTAGGTATCAAACTAAAGCTCATTAAATTTCCTTTAAATGATTTCCTGAAAGTGTTTTTTGTAAAACCAGTACTTTTTTCAGTATGCGGCTGACTTTATTCTTAATAAAAATGAAAAATAACTATTTTTGGAGATCTGTAACTCAGCGACCAATTAATCTATAGAGCTGCAGTTAGACTTAAATTGACATAATTTTTATTTATTTATTTATTTTATGGCACTACAACTCGGCGACGAGTCCTTGCCTCCTCCAGCAGATCTTCCACTAAAACAAATTTAGTGCTATTTTATGAGATAAATATGCTATGTGGATTTTAACACAGTGTAAGTTCATAACTGGCCGAGAGCTATTAAAAATAAAACAACATAGATAAAATTGAATGCAAATATGTATGAGAAAAAAAAAATACAGAGAAAAACTTGAAAAAGAAAAAAATTGTAAATAAAAGGAGAGTGAAAAAATAAATATACAAAATAGAGGTTAATATTGTAAACAAAACAACATCAAAAATTATCATTACAAGAAATTAAAACATTATCATAATCAAACTATAATTTATGCTAATGTTTTATGTCAGACGGTCCTAGTAACTAAATTAGACGATTACATACATAGTGCATACATAAGCGTAATAACAAAAATATTGCTAAAATTTCGAGGTTTTTCCTCGCAGAAATTTAATGGAGAAATTTTTTTTTGTTTTGCAACATTTGTTGCTAGGAGCTATATTGGTTTGAATGAAATAAGAAACGTTTGAACCTCTATTTTTTCTGAACTGTGTTTATTTTCGAATAATCATTAATTTTAAATTTAATTTGTTACAGACTACTTCAACATTTACTAGACAAACGATCAAAGCTCCCAATTAATTATAAAAGATTCATTTACATGACTGTGATTAGACCTATTTGGACGTACGGAGTTGAGCTTTGGGGCTCCACTAAACCATCCAATTCATCTGGTATCCAATCCTTGCAATCCAAAATCCTTCTAAAAATCCTTAATACTCCTTACTATGTGACCAATAAACTTATCCATAAAGACCTTAATGTCCCTTATGTTAATGATTTAGCCCAAACCAGATACATATCCTTCCATAGTAAGCTCTATAACCACTCCAATCCACTAGTCTCCCAACTTGCTTCCCATTCCATTCCCGATAATCCTCCGAGGCGTCTGAAAAGAAAATGGCCTAGAGACCTTTTAGTGTAGATTTTATTGAAGTGCTACTAGTGAGTTGTTCTTCACAAGTTATTTTCATGCCATTGTATTCACTATCAACACATTTACCTAATGTATATGTTTTTGTACAGTTGTAAATATTAATAAATGAAGGAAAAAAATTAATTTAATTACCAATTTAGTAGTCTGATCCTTTTAATTATAAAATATATCTACCATCTATTTGGTGATCTATATCATCTATTGTTTTTCCCAGTCAGGTATAAATTTAGTTTTCAAATGTAGCTTATTCATGAGCAAGTGTCGACTCTTTTCTTTTGCTTGAATAGTCTTTTAAATTGGTTTTATTATTTTTTTTTTCGTCCGTGAAGCGATGCCCTCTGGACGCAGTTTCAGTAATGTCGCATTCCTATTATTTGAACATCAGCTGTAGGATGGTTTTTTTCCCCCAAGTTTTTCACACCAGGCTCCGTTTGACGTAGCTTTTCCCCTGCCCGTGTGTCACGGACTGGAGTGTAGGGGGGCGGCCTTGGGCGGGGATCGATGTGGCCCAGTAACTAAGTCACGTCTTTACCTTCAACCTTCAACGTCCTTCTGTTGGGACCCTCATCGGGCTAGGGGAAATTAGAATAAGTTTTCCCCACTTCGGAGGTACCTGTTTCCACGGGTTCAGGAAAAAGGAATGGCATTTCTGAGTTGTTTCAGTATCCGAACATTGACAGTTCTTGCTAAAAGTTGCCAAGAGTGTCAAAAAAAAAAAAATAATAAATAAATAAAGTTCGGGTGTAATCATTACTTTACTAGTTCGATGTATGCCGTTCTAATACCAGATTTTTGGATTCCATTTATTTTGTTTTAATTGTAATTTTCCAACTCTTAGTAGAAATCTATTGTGAAAAGAAAAACTTGCACAGTTGAAATCTAGCTCTAACAGCGGATCGATCCAGAAGATCATTAAATAATTGCTTGCTTTGTAGGGTCATAGTTGTGACCTTATTTCTTTATTTTTTTTTATTTCTGAATGAATCATTTGTTTATTTTTTTTACGATTTGATGTAGTAGTATAATTTTTGTTTTCGTATTAAGTATGCATTTCTCCCATTCAATACCTAAATATAATCATTCATTTACTGTTTTTATTCCTTCTCACTGCTAATAGATATTTCTTTTCCTTTATTGTTACTTATAATTCTGTGGCCCCTGTGCATAGTGGGAGTGCGAAAATTGCGATTTCAGGAAAACTGAATTGAATGTTTGAGATTTTTTCCAAAATTGTCCAGTTATAAAAATTCAAATTTTTGGGGCTTAAACTCTTGATAGTACATTTCTATTTATGTTGGTAAGGTATGTTTCAATTCTTGCAAATATTCTAATATTTAATACTTATCGTTCCAAAAAAATCGAACTCTTAGCCCGCATTACACTAATCGATTTTGTGTGAAATGGGCTAAGTGATTAATGTTAACGTGATTTACCTCTGAAAGCCAAGTGCTTAGCTAATTTTCAGAGTTGAGAAAAATCAGGTATACATTAAATAATATTTTTCCTTTTTCAAAAATTTATTTTTGTCATTTTTCATTTTTTTTTTTTTTTTTTTTAACATAAAATAAAATAATATTCACAGCATGATTAAAGAAAAAATAATTGGTAGTTATTAAAACATTGAAAAAAAAAATCACTTATAATTTTCTTTCATTCTTCACCTAAATCTTGGTACGTATCCTGCTTTAATACAGATTTCAGCTCTTCGTAGAATCGTCTAAATGCTGGACTTATGTAGAGAAGAAGATCTAACAAATCTTTCTTCTTTCCTGCCGCTATCAGAAGTGATTCAACATATCTGATTGGTGGCTCTAATTTTTGAAGCCTGCCCTTTTTCAAAAAACTTACTGTTTTAAAATTAACATTTATATCCAGAGTCGACTTGTAGTAGAGAACACCGCAGCTATCTTTGTTACAGTTAAGCCATCTTACCTTCCACCAATGCATAGTGCCCTTTTCATTATATTTTTTTCTATTAACTAAGGTGTTTTTTAAAAGGGACGAAACTTGAATCGCTTTTAACAAGTAAAAGTTCAAGATTATAGTATCAGCCCTTTAGACACAAGAAAAGAGAAAAAAATTACGATTCTAGTGATGTAGATAGCTCGAAATTCACAAAATTCGACTTGGCCCACTATGCACAGGTGCCACACAATTGTATACAATATATACAATAAATAAATTTGTGGTTAAATTATTACTTGTTAATAACGTGTAATGAACTACCTATTCCACACTAGAACGTCTCTGGTCATCTTCTTTTCAGACGCCCCGGAGGGTTATCTGGAATAGAATGGGAAGTTGGGAGACCAGTGAATTCGGATGGTTACGCAGCTTGTCATGAAGGATAGGTATCTTGTTTGGGGCAAATTTGCAACATATGGGATTTTTAGATCTTTATGGATTAGTTTATTTGTGACTTGATAAGGAGCATGGAGAATATTACGAAGGATTTTGAACTATAAGGATTGGAAGTTTTTAGTTGAGCCCCAAAGCTCATATCCGTATGTCCAAATAGGTCTAATTACTGACATCCAAATGAGTCTTATATAATTATCAGCTTTGAAAGATTATCAAGTAAATTTTGGAGTAGTCTAATGTTTAACATCTTTAAATAGAATTTTATATTAGTGTCAGGTATTTATTGTTGACTCATTACAATTAAAGATGTTATTTTAAATTCATCTCTTATATCAGTCCAACTTCTTTTTTTTTTTGATAAATTAATTTATTGGTGAAAAACGGACCTGAAATTCTTACAAATTCGTGCGATGACTATTTAAAAAAATGTCCTAATAGACCTAGTTTGAATAATTAATGAAATGAATTGAATTTTTCAAGCATTTATTTACAATGATGATTTTTGATGTGTTATCGATGAGTTCGGGATTAAATGAATGGTTTGTGTCATGGCTTGGGCAGTGTTTGCTTGAGATATTTATTTTTGATAATAACATTAATTATCATAAAGCAATTTTGTACGCCATAAAAGTAATTATATGCAGTTTTAAATTATTGATATATAGTTCTGATCTGTATTATGTTTTGAGGGTCTAGTCAAACTTCTCCCGCTTTTTAGTTCCTCCAATACGATGGAAGGAAACTATTAAACGTTTGTTGACAGAACATGGTGAAACGGGAAAACTGTCTTATTCGCATTTATGAGTCGTATTCATGATTAATTTTATATCGATCCTAGTATGAATGAAGAGTAACCGTTATTCTGAAGCGATTAAATAAAACCTCGCTACTGGAAATAACAAACTGTATTGGATCGATCCAATGGAATCATGTTTTCACAGCAAATAGTGCTTACCTCTGCTATAAGACTATCGATTGGCCATTGAGAAGGTTTGGTCAACATCATAACAATATTTGGTTCAGAATGTAATCAAGGAATCGTGAGCTTCGGTGAACTGACACATACCTTTGGTAAACTGGAAATGTTATTTCCCATCATCAATAGAAAACCTTGTATCGAACCGCTCACAACTATTCTAGATCATAGAACAAAACTATACTTACGAACTGAAAAAAATAAATACAAACTTCAAAATAAGGTCCTGAGAAATCCTGTAGAATTTCCGTTAGTTAGTCGGAAATTGTATACTAAATCGTTAGTATTATTTTCAATTTACGGTATCATTAAAAAAATAACTCTTTACGAAATTTAATTTTCATTAACAGCTTTTAATAGCACGGAAGCCTACAGCGTGGGAACTCACATCGCATCCTTTTATAACTGAAATACATTCATGCAAGACATTATTATTTTTGTTTGTTTGTTTGGGCTTAACGTCCTTATGTACACTTAACTAGGGCAGGAAGGGCGTGTTTCCCTTCAGGTTACCAACCTATTCTAGGCTGAGTGAGACGGTTAAAATGTATTCCTCAGTACCTCCACCGATTAAATATCAATCTAACCAGATGGGAATCGAACCTACGAATGGAACCATGCTGTTTTTATAATTTAATATTTTAATTAATATTTTTAATTTGTTTATTTTCTTTTAAGTTAGTTTTATTTATTTGATTTAAAATTTATATTATCCTTACCTTTTTCCATTGTTAAAAATATTATTATTGTTAAATTATCCACTTACGGCTCTTCAGGTCGATCTGGAAATAAAGAATGTCCAAGAGTAGGGTCGGCGGTTAAGGAGTAGTTGTGCCACCTTATTAGTTTACCGCCTAGGGATTAGTTTTTATTTGTCCAAAAAAAGTAAGCTAATAAAGCTTAAAGCATTGCGTTAACTAAGATATAAGATGTTGTATAGGAATAGGATTTGTATAGAAAAAAAAAAAAATCATAATTAGTCTTACTTCTCCAATGAAGTTCATGTTGGTGCAGAGGTACTGCTGATAAGTCCTTAGTGAACCATTAGAATCCGGTCTAAAAATTTAGGCAAACTAGAGCTTTTATCTCATTGGTTTAGACTTATATACCTATTAGTTATAGAAAGAAGTTGTTTATTTCAGTTCGCTAATCTGACAACGTGCCATAAAATATTTAGTTGCGTGTCGAATTTAGTTTAGTTATTAATATTTAGTTGCCCTGATGAAGTCTTGCACTGTCAGCCGAAACTTCGACACACAATAGAATAATATTGTTTTATTGTCAATTACAATCAATATTTTCGACATTATTCTAGCGTTATTTTGGTCGATGTTTTTAACTTTATTCGTATGTCGTGCTTCCTCATTTCGTATCGGGCTGCATTTACCCATTGCAGAGTATCAAGAGGCGCACGCCAGGTGAAGACAGGGAACACTATCTCATACAATTAGTCTTCCTAGTACTATTATAAAGATTAATTATTCCTAATTAACTTGATTAATTAAATGGTTTGGGCCCTTTCTCTCCCCTTATCTGGTTTATATTTGCTACTCGAATGAGTAGGGGGAAAAAGTAGGGTCAAGTTCATTGCAGTTTGTATAATTTGTTTTCCTTTAGTCACATTTTGTAAAACATTTCAAGGTCACTTGGGATAATTTTTCTGTTTGTAGTTATTATTTAAGTTAGTCTAATAGTTATTTTATTTTGAAAATTCCTGAACCCACTGCTTCCTCTACATGTGAAAAGCAGAACTTTAGGAGATCCCAGTTCCTCTTTCTAGCAGCTTCACAAGTATTAAAGCCAGCGGAAGAAAATGAAAGCATTTTAAATTGGTGAAGTAGTTGTGTTGAGTATCGTGGTTTAGAGGGAGTTCTAGAAGTTGGACGTTCTAGGATCGAATAGTAAATTCAAGAAACCAGACAGACGAGATTGGGTTTTATGGGCACCCCCTGACGACTTAAGAGTTACAATAATTTAAGAAGATGGTTATGATAAAAGAATGAAATTTATCGTCTCAGAAAGGCAGGGAACAACCATTTTAATGTATTATTGGTTTTAAATATAGCGATAACATTGGATTACTAGAATTATTTCTCTAGTAAGACCACGGATAATCGAGAGCTTAACTATGTGCAATGCAAAACAAAATATAAACTTTAGTATATTACACAATTTTTTTATGCAGTGATTAAACCGTGCTTATTTTAATATTTACATATATGGTTATATTATTAGGACCTTAATTAATGTTATTTTGCATAATTATATTATGTATACTTATATTATATTAATAAATGAAACTTGTAACATTTCATAGAGCTGCAAAGTTTCTGGTTGTAGAAATGACATTCTGACTGAATCGTATTTTTTGTGAATATAATGGAATCTAGATTAGCTATAAAAATTTTAAATTTTTTTTTTTTTTTTTTTTTCCATAACCGCTTGTCTAGGCATCAGATTTTTAAAATATTCTGCGCCTAAGAAAACGAGTGTTTGCTATGTAATTTTTTGCTAAAAAAACAGTGGACTTATTTAAGAAGGGAATCTTAATTTGGCAGACGGTCTCTGTGTGTTCACTCATTCTTAAATTGAATGTTAGAAAGAGAATTAATTAGATGGTTGGAAAGTGCTGAGCAAAGTATATTGGAAAAATGTATTATCACAAGGCACTTGTTAGATATACTTCTAATGAAATATTTTCTTTGGAAGAAAAAAAATCGCGAACGATACATGAGTATTTTTTTTTTTAATTTAAAAAAAGTTTACTTCCCTGTTAGTTACCAAGGCAGAATTGGCTTCTACCTTAATCATGAAATCATAATTTCTTACGTGTAAACTAATAGTTTTGTCTATGACATTTCATGCACATTCTGTGTAGTTGGCCCTTTCTGTTCCCGACTTGGTTTGATATATTGTTGAATTAAGCCGAATCTGTCTCGTGAATAAATTGAATTTTACTCAATATTTAAAAAGAAATAGTAAATTAAAATTAGTGATATATTATTTGGCCTTGGCCTTTGGCATTAAGTATCACCCCCATGCTTTCGATGTTCCGAGAAATGATTTAGAAAGCGAGAAACATCTCATTTAAATGGCAGAGACGAAATTACAAATTAGAGATAGATTCTGTATAATAATGACTTCTTAGTAAAGCTTCTGTAATTAAGGCAATGAACGGGTGGGGGAGGTTGGGAGTTCATAAAACCATCCCCCGCCCCTCCTCCCTCAAGGAAATAACTAAAATAAAATTCGTTTCGACTTTTAAAAATTTTAATTTTCAGCTATCTGGTAGATCGAGACAGGACTAACGGAAAATAATGATTTATTTAATGTATCAAAAAAAAAAAAATATCTTGACAGGTTATAGGATTTATCTAGTGGTATTCTCTCTTTAATTTAAGTTTATTTATTCGGATTAAACCAATCAAAATATCTTTGTATTCAAAAAAACATCGATTGGAATTTCAGTGTTTTTACTACAATTTTGCGGATTTTGTCCCCCTATCCGTGAACTCTAATTCCCTGTGATTCGAAATAGGTTGGCAGTGCCGTTTTTAAATTACTGTCGTATTTGTATGTATGAATGTGTGTAAAGAAGTGTATGAATGGTTTGATTTATTGATTAAAGGTGGAACTGTGAGGTTAGCTGGTGACCTTGGTGATTTGTGTTGTTGCCATGGCGGCACAACGCCCTACGTGCCTCCCAAGTGCACCATCATTTGATCCTTATCTGCAGAAAATCACTTCTCCCAGTTGCCGCCAGAATTTGAAAATGTCCTCCCAAATACAACAAATTTCTAACAAAAATTAGCATTTTTTGATATTTTCATTCAAACGATATTAATATAATTACGGAAGGTTCTTTTATGATATATTTGTTCGGTGCCAATTTACATCGAAGTTTAAACTTGTGCCATTTACCCGCTGGTTTTACAATCGTTACCTTTTTTTCGGAATCCCCTCATTTACAAGTCCAACGACTTGATATTTGTTATTTATTGGGGCTTAACGTCTTTACGTACACCAACTTGAGTAGGAAGGACGGGCTATCCTTTAGGTTAACAACCTATTCTTGCCAGGGTGCCTTCTCAGCCTGAGATTCATTCCGTGAGCCCTCCATGAAATAACTATTAACCGACCCAAATAGGAATCGAATCCACGACCTTCTCTACACTACCGATGAACTTCTTGTCCCAATTCTTTAAATAAATATTATTTATTTAATTTAAAATTTACTACCATCCCAAAATTGTAAGTAATATGATTTATTATGGTTATTTCATGTATGAGGTTATATTGGAACTTCTTCCATTGTTAAAAATATTATTATAGTTAAATTATCTATATATAAATCTTCAGGCCGATCTAGAAATGAATCTTATCGGACAGTAGCGTCCTTAATAGCATACTAGGAATGTTTCTATTTTTTCAAAAAAAAAAAAAATCTAATCATTTCATAAAACTTTATATTAACTTAGGCATAAACAGCTATGGATAGGATTTGTGTAGAGAAAAAAATGTTCCTATTCAATGATGATTATGTTGGTGCAGATTGCGATCCTTCCCATATCATCAGAATCCGGTCTAAAAATTCAGAAACCGATCAAACTAGAGCATTTAGGACGGGTTATCCTTTAGATCACCAAACTATTTTATTCTACAGCCAGACTGGGACGATCAAGATTTCTGCCGTGGATCCGCCATCAAACTTAAATGTCGACCAACCCAAAGCGGATTCGAACCTTTGCCGCTATGGTTTCGAGAACGCTGAAGCACACAACACTGTAACACGCTTGGCCATTAAATCCACCCGAATTTACATGACCCTTTTGACTAAACCTATGTCCCACAATTCTGCGTTGTGTGGCTTTTTATATTATCCTGTGCACTCGTATTTCTTCCTTGCCTATATTCGCTGCACTTCATTTCCTATGACTTAAAGGCGTTGTTCTTTTTTTTTTTTTTTGCGTCCGCGTCCACTTTTCTCTCCTATAAAGATCTTCTAAAAAGTAGAAACGAACTGAGTGATTTTGCGACTGACTAATTACAAGCGTTTTCCGTCTATAACATTTCTTTTATTTCCTTTTGAATTTCTTTTCGCTTAGATATTATAGACCACTTAAACATCTCCACTCAAACGTAATAACTGTAATATCTAAATCGTCTATATTTATCACCTTTTCTACTACTGACCATATAATTATCGTGATTTATTTCTGGACCTATTTCTTTAACAGCTTTTGACTTTCGTGAGGTTTGTTGTGTTTAATTGAGTATTTTTCCCCTCCTTACTCTACAATACAAAATCATCAGTAGAGACTAATAAGGGTTTCATTGGTATTATATACACATTGATTTAACCTTTTCCGGTTAGAATTATCTCAACAATGACTTGTTCTAGTTTTAAATTTAATAAAGCTGGGGAAAGGTAACGTTGTTACTAGAATGTGTTTCAAACTCAACACGATAAAAATTACTTATTCAGGCTCTATAGAATTTTTTTTTCCTGATTCACATAACTTTCCTTTATTAATGTTTTGGTATTTCCAAGGCTATTAAAATATCATACAAATTCTTCCAGTCAACTAAATTATAAGCTATTTAAAAGTCAATATAAAGCTGCAACCTGCAAAAAATTGTTGAATTAGTATGAAATTTCTGAAAGTTACACACAAGGTCCAAAATTAATATCTCATAAATCATTCATTTCAGAACCATATTATGGTATTTTTTGTCTATTCGGCTGGAGCAGATAATCTAGAAAATGGTTTTATAATTATTAAAAATAGCTTTAATTTTGATTATGAACCATATATAATCAAGCAATAATAGGTCTATATAGTCATGTAATTAAAGTTCCTTCTTGATTTCTCAAGTATTTTTTTCTTTATCAAGACATACAAATGTCCATAAAAATTTTCTTGATTAAATATTTAAATATTGGTTTTGAACTTATTCCATCAGTCCATTTAGCATAGATTATTTTAATTTAGTTATAAATATTATGATACTGATTGTCTTTTTATTGATTTCAGGAAATAAGGGTGTGCTTGAGGTGAATTAGTGTACTAAGGAAACATTCAGGATTGCAAAACATCAGTTTATTGCCCCAGAGGCCTATCAGCTGAACAACATGGGACGCAAAAAAATTCAGATTTCACGCATTACAGATGAACGTAACAGACAGGTAATATAAACAACTGTTTAACTTAAAAATTAAATTTTATTATTGTAATTATTATGTGTCTAAATATATATTTTGCTTATTTTCTATCATACTAAGCACTGAATTTCATGCTGATATCACAAATATTTTATAGGTTACATTTAACAAACGGAAGTTTGGAGTCATGAAGAAGGCTTACGAACTTAGTGTGTTATGTGATTGTGAAATCGCTCTCATTATATTCAGCAGTAGTAACAAATTATACCAGTATGCCAGTACTGATATGGACAAAGTTCTCTTGAAATACACTGAGTACAATGAGCCACATGAGTCTCTTACTAATAAAAACATAATAGAGGTATCATTTTTTTTTTTTCAAACTGCATTTTTTTACTTTAAAATTTCTTTCACTCTTTTCATATTAACTTAATTCTTTCCAAGGCATTGAATAAAAAAGAACATAAGAATGGTGCTTGCAGTCCTGATAGTCCAGAAGGAGACTCAGAATACCAGTTAACGCCTAGGACTGAAGCAAAATATAATAAAATTGATGAAGAATTTCAGATGATGATGCAACGTAATCAGTTATCTAATAACAGGGTATGTTAATCATTTTACCTTTAATACATAATATTTACAATTAGGATTAATGAATTAATTGCCACTTCTATTGAGATTATTTCAAGTGACATAATATTTACTTATTTATTTAAAATTTATTTTGATAATTGTGTCTTTTATTCATTTAAAGGTGGGGCAAGGAAGCTATTCCCATAACCTTCCTGTAACTGTACCTGTGGGATATTCTGATTCAAACTTACTACAGTCTAGCCCTCATATGGGTCAAAATACAAGTTTAAGCCCCAGACCTTCTTCTTCTGATGCTGATTCAGGTATTTTCCAAAAAAATATTTTCATCATCGGTTTATAATCTATTATTTTTTCTATCAATTCAGCTATTAAAAAATAGTGGTTCTGAAAAATAATCTTGGTATTCAATGCTGAAATTCTATTAAATAAATAATTAAATAGCTATAAAGGTGGATTTATTTATATTACATTTGAATGCAGTTTATGCCCATTATTATCTTTACAAACAGGTATAAATAATTTTTTGTTATTTATTGTATTCCTAATAAAAAATAAAATAAATTTATTAAATTTTTGACATAAAATATCATCGGGACAGAAGATATAAATTTACTAATAATCTTTATTTTCCTCCTATTTCAGATAATGCGTTGTAATTTATCAGAATTTATTAAATAATGATAATTTAATGCGAAATAGGTCCAAATTATTTAAGATTAATTATTGTGAAAATCATTAAAATTATTTTGTGGACTCGATATTCGAAATTGGAATGTGTTTTTAAACTATATTTTATTTATTTATTATTAAAATGTTTATGTCATTATTAGACAATTTCAACTGAAGGTTGTCTTTAATCCTACTTTAAATACCTCTGCATAACCAATGTCAACAATATACCGATTATAGCATCACCTTTCAACAAAATGATTACTGTCATCTGGATATGATATAGTACTTCCCATTTTAAAGGCTAACCCAAACAGATGTAGTAGATCTTTCTCATACATATCAATATCTGCTAATAATTTATACCTAATGTACTTATAATATTTATTGAATTTACTAATTATTTTTTTTGCTTACAGTTTACCCATCTGGTGGAATGCTTGAAATGAGCAATGGATACCCCCATTCAACTTCACCTTTAGGTGGATCACCATCACCAGGTCCACCAGGGTCTCATTTAGGAAAACCACCACCGCCACCTCCTCCTAAGCACAGTTCACCTGCACCATCTCGGACAAATCTTAGGGTTGTCATACCGAATACTCATGATGATGTGGGTTCCATTATTTTTTTTTTTAGTAGCATCTTATTTTTTAGGATTTAAATTATCTTTGATGTATATTAAAAAGAAATACTTATTAAACAAATTTAATTCAACTTTTAATTCTGTTAAATACTTGTGATTCTTGAAAATTGAATGTAGTATAGTTTCAGATCCAAATTCCATGAGAAAAATAGTTTGATTTCAGGGTTATGTATGTTAGAATTAAAGATTCATTTATATCTTGATTCAAATAGTTTCTTCATTCAGTAGTTTTTTTATACAGCTCTAAAACAAAAAAAATCAGTTAAAAATGTTTGCCAAAGTTTGATTTGATGTTCTTAAACTAAATAGCTTGGAACTAAAATTTCCTTACATTAAAATTCATAAATAAATTAAAAAGTGAGCAGAAAAAAAGGTTAATTAATTTGGAAAATATTTACCTATATTTAAATAAGAATATAATTTCCGAACAAACAAAAACAGAAAATACAAAACTCATCATTTGTAAAAGTAAATAGGTGAATTATCAAAGATGAAATATAAATAGTGTAAGAATAATTTCTGCCACCTACATTTGGAAACTTTTTTTTTTAAACATTCTTATTGTTGATAATTTTTTTTTCTTGTATTTCCAATGGCATAATAAAGCAAAAATTCTGTTGGGGGATGTAGAGATTACTACTCATCTTATAAATTTATTTTGAATATATTTTTGATGTAGTTAATGTTTTCAAAATTATCTCTGTATATGTTTATTGGTGATGAGTTTGGACAAGGATTGTTAGGGGAAAGTAAGGAAAGTTTTTCAACTATGTGGCATGTAACAATTAAAACATTAATTCTGTTTAATTTTTAAATTATTTTTATTGATTAGCTTTTTAATACATTAATGTAAACTTTTTTTTTCCATTTTCATATCATCCATTGATTCATTACCACATTTTATAGAGAATTAAAATATATTTTTTAAGCATAAATCTTTCATCAAGAAAGAGATAGAATTGGGAAAGTTCTATGTTTCAACAAAGACAAATTCTTAAATATTTATTAAATATTCATAAAAATTGCTTCAAATAAGTTCCTACACCTTTGATCATGCAATAAATCATGGACTATCTTCAATCTATGGAGCAGTTATATAGTTAATGATGTATTCATTTGATTCTATCAAATCCTTTTATTCTTTGAAAGGTGACATTCATAGTGAAAAGTCTTGTGAGATTTCAACCTATTATTATTTCCCTTGTTTTTAGTAACTTTTTTTAATCATATGTGAAAGCTCAAAATAATTAAACTTAGTGTCAATAATATTGATAAGCATTTTTTTTTTGTTTCATGTATCAATTTTTTTAGTACAATTGTAACAAGATCATACTATCATAGTTTTTAATAAGATAATAATAGAATCTTGGGTAGCAAAAATGAACTACTGATATTAAAGTGAATTCAGTTGAAGCACTACTATCTTTCTCTGTGTTATGTAGGTAAACATAAATTGGTAAAAATAAAATTAATGTCAGTTATGTTTGAATTTTGTATTAGGTAAGGTTTTGTTTCTTGTCGTTTTCTATGTAAATTCATGAAAACATTGATTTCATCTATGTCCTATATATCTCATAATTCTTTTCTTCTTTTTTTTAATGCGAAAGTGTATACTTGCTCCATAAATAATTGTTAATACTTCTTGTTTATGCTTAGTACAAAAACGAAATTCTCCTAATAAATACCTAATGGATTATTATGTAGGGTGGTGGAGGAAATGGAGGTGGTGTTGGAACTTCTCTTAATACTCCTGTGGTTGCGCTACAAACGCCTGTTCTTGGTTCATTCCCTGGTATATACACTGACATTTCAAATCCAGAAATGGGTTTAGCCTCAGCTCTATCATGGACATCATCTATAACTTCATCGATAGCCCATACAAGGTATATGATTCATGTTCTTGATTTATTATTAATCTAGCATTTGATTTAATCATGGTACTCATAATTTACTTAATAAATATATTTGTATGTATGATTTTAGTTAAGATCATTAGATCATATTTTTTGTTGATTAATATTATACTTTGTCTAACACTTTGTTTTATTCATTTTCCAGTGGCTTACCTCATCTTGGTGTCAGCAGTTCTCCTCCCCCTTCTTCTCCATCTCCTCGTTCTGTAAGAATAAAGAGTGAACCAATATCACCTCCAAGGGATCACCCTTTAAGTCACTTGCCTCATCCATTAAGTCATCACATTCCTCCAGGTAAGGATGTAATGCATTTAAAATAACAAAAAAAAAAAAAAAAAAAAAAAAAAAAAAAGATTTATTTTCAAATTAATATATTAAACTTTGTCATCATCTCAATGATTTAAAGAAAAAACGCCAATTTTCTGGTTATATTTCTTTTTTATTAAGCTAGCTTTTATTAAATACCTTATAGAAGAAACTTAAAACCATTATATAGTGTTTAAGCAATTTACAAAGTTGATGAAATGAGTTTGTTTGTTAAGTAAAATTAGTTCACTCTACGTAGTACGGTTCAAAAATTTCTGGCCTAGGATAGAAGGAAAGGTGAAAGAAAAAACTGGTCTTACTATTTTTCAATATATTTTCCTCAAAGTTCAACACACTTAATACAACGCTTAGGCAACATTTCTATACCATGAAAAAAAATAATATCCTGCTTTGTTAAAAAAATGTTCTTCCACTGCTGCTTGGAAAAAACGCGTAAAAATTCATTGCAACAGTGAACACATTCCTGTTTTTGAGCAGCTGAAAGAATTTTCGGAACCCATCTTGCACTAACCTTGTTCATATGCAAATGTTCTTTGATGATCCTCAAAACACTTGTTGTTGAAAGCCCCAACTTAGCACTATTTCCTTGGTTTTCAGTCGCAGCAGTCTGACAACAATTCTGATTCCACAAGTTGGATTGTTTCAGAAGAGACAGCTTTCAATGGGCGACCGGGACGCAGGTCATCTTCTAGATGTTCTTTCCCTAACTTAAATAATTTTGCCCATTCTTTCACTGTGGAATATGAGGGGGAGGACTGCCCGTATACACAGTCCAAGTGCTCTTTAATTTGTGCGAGACCCTCTTTACTAAAGAATTCAATAATTGCACGGTACTCGAGTTTAAACATTGTAAAAATGGGGAGTTTCCTTCAAAGCTGGACACTGACTGACAGGACTGAGGAAGTGCGGGCGATGAGTATGGATTGAGCAGGCATGGACCTGCATAGGCGTGCAGCTCCCGGCATGTTTGAAGGAGGGGAAGCAGGACAGGCCGGAAACTTATGGACCTTACTACGTATACAAAAGTAGTATAATAATAACATTTTTATTACTATAATGTACTGTAAAAAAACTTTATTTTTATAATTTATTTCATCTTGCAATATTTATTAAACACATTTCAGGAGGAGGAGGGAACATCACCAGGAGACCAGAGGCATGAATATGATGGAGGTCCAATGAGTAAAAGGCCAAGAGATAATTGGAGTACATAGCCACCATTTAACTCTCTGCTATCCTCAGTAGTAAGTTCAATGATATTAGTATAATAATGTTGTTTATTATTAATTTCAATTATGTTTGATTTTTATATATTTTTTTTTTTATGTTTGATTGTTAATTATAATATTTGAGAATCTAAACAGCACATCATTACATTAACATATGAAACTACATCATTTTGCGATGCCAGTAGGTCTCTTGGAATCAAGAGATTACTTTGGCTAAGTCTATGATAAAGACATAAATACATATAGAAATAATAAAGAAATATCCTCAAATTTCTTAAAAATAATTATAAACAAATATAAATTGAATCTTCATATGTTAATATTAATTATAATTATAACTATGATACCGTATTCAAAAAGGCAGTGCTTCTAGAATTTTAAGGTGCTCAACACATTTAATCACCATCACCTCATTTTATTAGTATAACTTTATCAAAGTTTGCCAAGCAAGCTCTATTCAAGAATCCTAGAAGCAAGGGTAAGAAGAATTGTCGACTGCCAGATCGGAGATGAGCTGTATGGATTCAGAAACTCAAGGAGTACACAAGACCTGATTTTCACTTTGAGGCAGGTCATGGAGAAGTCCATCGAGAAAGGTAAAAGAACTTTCTGTCTGCTTCGTGGATATAGAAAAGGCATTCAACAGAGAAAAAGGAGGATATAGAGCGAGCTCTGTCGGAAAATCAAGTTGATAATGGCACGATTCTGGCAGTCAGGAGTCTCTACCGGAAAACAAGAAATATTATAAGGACTGGCAACCACACCTCCAAGGAATTTGAGACGACGCAGGGAATACGTCAGGGGTGCAGCCTAAGCCCCCATTTTTTTCTCATTGGTGCTGGATTAGGTGCCGAAGAGAACCAAACCCAGATTGCGGCGTTTTCAACTAGGGCATAGGAACCTTCAGCCTACTTTTGTTACAGTTCTCGTTTTTGCTGTTTGCTGCAGATGACCGGGACCTACAACACAACATAATTATCATACAAGAAGAGTAGTCAAGCATTAACTTGGATATTAATCCAGATAAGACCAAATGTATGAGAATAGGAAGACGTCCACACTGTATTATGAGAATATTGAGACTGAAATGATCTGTTACGGAGCAGGTGCAGGACTTCAAATATTTAGGTTCCTGGATCAACAAAAGCGGTTATATCGATGGAGAGGTGTTGGAAAGGCTAGGAGCAGCTGGTAGATTGTTTAACGCAGTATGGAAAGGTTTTCTCAACGGAAGAGAAGTGATGAAGATGTCTCTCTTCAAGTCTACGATCTATCTTCCTTCCACGTCTACCTTACTTCTCCGAAGCATGGACCCTTACCTCAAAACACAAAAGGGAGATCCAGACAATGGAAATGAGATACCTAAGAAAGGTTGAAGTAAGGACCAGGAGAGATAGGATCCGTAACTCTAATATAAGATCGAACCTCGAGGTACAGGCAGTAGAAACCACTCTTGAAGAAAATAAACTAAGATGGTTTGGGCACCTCCTAAGGATGAGAACAGAGAGAACGGCCAGGATAACGTATGAGACAAGATTAGAAGGAAGAAAACCAAGAGGAAGACCACGGATCACCTGGGAGGAAGGCGTGCGGGAGGCGTTCAGGAAGCGAGGGCTGGACTAGAGCAGGAGGAGAGAATTGGTTCAAGAGAGGGACACTTGGGTCAAGCTCTATAGACGGAATCCCCACACTGCACAGCGGTTGAGAGGGAAAGATTATGATGATGATGAACTTTATCAAAGTTTGAAAAAAAACTGTTGGTAATGTTTTCTTTGAGACACAAAATGAAACTGTGAATGATTTTGACACTTCTAAAGGATTGATAAATCCTAATTTGACTCACAATACTAATGAAAGAAACCTTTGTAAAAAAAATGCATTAATCTGCCACCTTTTCTAATTTCATGCAGGAATCCATTTCTTTAAAATGAAAATGTGGCACAATATCAATATTATATATATACATATCTATCAATCAATTTGGGAAAGTTAGCTGCCCCATCTATCAAGGATGTTCAGTAATATATTCTCAGCAGGCATGCTCTTATTCAAAACTATGCAGACTGAAGATCATCATTATCCAAAATAGCTTCAGATATTGAAAAAGCTACTTAAGTTTCTGATCAAATACTTGCATCTAGGGAAGTAAATAATTTAGTTCATGTAGTGAATTCCATTATATCCTGACTATACAAATATTAATGCTCCAAAAGTAATATTAAACAGAACTTTACTTGCAATTCTGAGATTTTTTGTTCCCCATATAATAAAAATGAGTATAAAGAGAATGACTGTTATTCCTTATGTTTCTTATGCAAATTTGGTCTATTTGAAGTTGGCTTTTAAAGGTGTACCTAAAAAAGAAGAATGACTATTGGCAAAATTATAAAGATACCATAAAAGTATATATCCGTTTACATGCTAAATACTTCTAAACTTTCACCACCATTATTCAAGCTGTATAAATGTAAAATTTTACTAGATAAATCCACATATTTGTGCTACGAGTTACAGTTCTAACTATCAAAACATCTGAAAGTTATAGAGGAGCAGTTCTCTCAATAAAATCAATAATGAAGAAAGGCCAATAACATTTCCATATTGTATATTATTAAAATGTAGAAGGGTTTATTCACAAATTAGCTGCTGTAAATGATTTTGTATGTTTGATTTATATTTGATAAATAATTAAAATAAAGAACAAACAGAAACACGGGATATAGAATGTAAAGACTGGACCAATTTGACAATTTTTTTTTTTTAAGTTTATTTTATTCAATGTATTTCATAGTACAATGTGACTGATTCTTGTTAGGTAAAGGATTAAACATAAAATTATGTATATATTTATGACTGAAAATTCATTGTAGACTTTGAACTCTATTTTAAACCAGAACATTTTTCTATGTGACAATGAAGTTTGGTTTTATCAATCACAATGTAGAAAGATTATGAACTTTCTAACTCTGTGGTCCAACTGCCTGTTGTTCATTTCCTAATGAGCTTACTCCTCCATCAGTAAGCACAACCCACATGTATTCTATGTAGTTCTAATCTATGTGATTATTATGTTTCTTTTGATAACACACTTAATGAATTTAACACACATTCACAATTTCATCCACCATATAGTAAGACTTTTTCAACCACTGGTCTTTCTTTCATTACGTTCCAACAATGAGAAAATCTGTTTATAAAATAAATAAATCTTGAATTATTCAAAGTAACCTAAATTATTTCAGTCACTATTTAGCAGATGATTTATTGGCGGTTGCTGTTTCAGATTGTTTCAAATATTTTAATTTAGAAATGATAGAAATTCATTATTTTTCATTATGGTATTAAAGTTTTTATTCATTTTCATTGATATTATTTTGACCATGTTAGTGAGTGACATTTATATTTATTTTTGCTTATTACTTTATTTTTATTTCAGATGGATGCAGAGAGGTATGACTTGCAGTGACGTGCTATAGTGGTTACCTCATTAGATTCTTTGTGCAATCGTGACCACAGTGTAATGTGCCATTTTTTTCACAGTTCAAACACTCACAAAACTCAAGTATGAGTGTCTAATAAACACATCTTTGATTGATAGTTATAAAGTTGAGCTCACTTTCATATGCATTTTTTAAAAGAAATGTATACTTTAAATACATTTAGATTTTGTGAACCAAATTACATGCCTTATAATATTGTTAAAAGGTGGTAAATTTTATTGTAATACTATGTTTAAGTTTAAATTTTTAAAAATTTATATGTGTATATATATATATTTATATGTATATGTATATATGTGTGTGTATATATACACATACATACACACGTGTATACATTTATATATTGCCCCTTTATGGGAAATGTGCTATTATTGTTTGGCATTTTAAAAACCAACACTTGGAGATATACATGTACATACATACATATATATTTTTAAATATATCTAAATATATTTACACAATATATGTGTGTGTTTGTATGTGAGTGTGTGTGTGCCTGAGTGTGTGTGTGAGTGAGTGAGTGAGTGAGAGTGTGTGTGTGTGTGTGTGTGTGTGTGTGTGTGTGTGTGTGTGTGTGTGTGTGTGTGTGTGTGTGTGTGTGTGTGTGTGTGTGTGTGTGTGTGTGTGTGTGTGTGTGTGTGTGTGTGTGTGTGTGTGTGTGTGTGTGTTTATGTATTTTGCCAAATTATTGGCATTCCCTTTGAAAATTTAGAAAAGATTTCTCATGTGGGAATTACTCACATTATTGCTGTTCTTCCTTATGTAAAAATTTTTATTAAATAGTGATGTGTATTATACATGTTAAATAGATAGTTCTTGATGTTACCCTAAAATATATGTTGTATATTTCTGATATGTTAGATGTTTCATGTTTTTCTATGATATAAATATATGTATAAAAAATATACAGATATTACATTTTTTTATAATCTTTGTTACTTCAATATTTAGATCAGGTTGTCTTTTCAAGTTTTTCATTGTTTGTTAAAAAATGAGCAAAATGATATTTTTATTTTTATCATCATAGATTCATAAAAATTAACACTGTTGAAACTTACATTAATGTTATTTGAAATATACTATATTTATAACCTAAAAGTTGGAAATACGATTTATAACTAATATGATTAATAATATTTGCATTTTTTTTTTATTTTTTTTTTTTTTAAATATACTACCTAATTTTTTATTGAAGGATATTTTTATCATCATCTTTATTTCACTCCATTATAATTGATATCATTAGTCAGCTCTGTAATTTGAAATGTACTTATCAATTTTCATAATTTCAAATTTTGGTTCTGATTTAACTACAATGATTTGATTTTATTTCAAATGGGCGTATGCATACACAATATATAATATATATATATATATATATATATATATATATATATATAATACAACTGATGTGTGTATGTATGAATCTGATCATTTAAAGATGTCTTTTTATGTTTTCTGTAATTGTTATATTTTTATTAAAATTAAGACATGTGATACCTACTTTTTTGCGCTAGTCAGTAGCCAAATAAGTTTAATATTTGTGTGATCAGGATTTTTTTCCACAGCCTAAGTGATATCTTTTAGAAAACAAATGAAAAATAGCTATCTATTTTTATATTATAGTAATAAAGAATAAGGTTTCCCAAAAGTTAGATAATTTTACTTTGGAATGGCTATGCTGTCATTTGTGCTTATTATACTTACACAGCTGACTAGTGACATTAAGCACAATATTTTTTTTTTTTTTTTGTTTAATATTGTATGTAGGAGAAATCACTAGTCACTATTATTTACCAATGCAAGCACTTTTTTTGTTTCTTGTTTTCCTTAACAATAATTTCTTTTGTAAATAATTGTATTTCTTAAGTGTTGCATTTTGATTCTCAAGCCTTAATCAGTGCCTATCTGAATACTTTAACAGTAACAGATATCAAGTAGTATTTTCAGTCTAGGTAGGACCATATATTTTAAATCATTCTGTAGGTATTAACTTAAGTTCAAAACTCTTCCTGTTTTAAGATTCTTCCATAATATGTTGAATAGTCTAATATCCACTTAGCTTATTTTTTATGTTCTGCAGTTCAATGTCAGATTTTTTTTTTCTTTTTTCTCCAATACCAGTAACTCATTTTTCATAGTTAATTACTTTTCTAGGATTTTTTTTTTTTTTGTTTGGTTTTAATCAGGTGTTTGAAAATCGTATTTTTTCATTATGTCTTCCAAAATTGATATCACTACTTTTCTTTGATTACGGCTTCTATTAAAATTATGTTAGCAACCACTAATGATTTTAAATTTCCTCTATAATTTTAAATTGTTTCCTTCCTCCAATTGAAAAAAATGGTGTGAAATTAAATCCATGTATTGATTTTTTACATTCCTTCTACAAAACATAATTGAATGATAAAATATTACCATTATTACTAATCCTTATATCAAAAGGTAATATTATTTTATGAATAAAAATAGAACCTTTTTCAAGTTTTCTCATTTCAATTATCATTTTCTACATAGTCTTTATAATTTAATAAAAAACAATTTATAATCAAACAAATGAAATTTTAAGCATAGTTCTCTTATTTTTATCATCTATAAACTTTTAATTTAATTTTTTTTTTTTTTTTATAAATCTACTTTACCATGTCTTTTATAAATCATAAATTTTGTTCTTTCTTAAGGCATTAAACATATTATTATTATTATTATTATTATTATTATTATCACTGTGCCATTAGAAAATATTTGTGGGATAAAAGTTTAAAATAATCATCAAAAAATAATTTTTCATGAAATAAATTGATCATTTTTTTAGGTAAAGATATTTTTCATATAAAAAATTATATTTATTAAAGAGATTCATTATTTTTGTGATTGATAAATATGAGCTTATTATCTAGAAACGTATTGTACTGAATTTATATATTTTAAAAGTTCTACAAGCGTTAAGAGTAAAAATAACAGAAAGAATCTATTATTGTTTAAAGTTAATCTAATCATTGATATTTATCACTGTCCATTATATAATCTAAAGATGGTATTTTGGTTACCTTACTCTAGGAGTTTTTCTATCATTTTTAAATTTAGTCAGAACATAAATTAAGCGTTATGTTTGATATTTACTGTAATATAAATATATAACCTGTGGTAATTGTTACAGTTAGAATGAAATGATTAATAATAAAAATAAATTTTCTGACCTGTAAATAAAAATCAATTAGGGTTTAACGGAACTAAATTAAATGTTTTTTACAAGTATATGATAGGTGGCCGTATTTAAAAAATAAATAAATTATGAAAATGTTAAATTGATCATATATATATATATATATATATATATATATATATTTCTTTTTTTAATGAAATTGTTCTCCATTATTGCTAATTAAAATTTTTTTTTTTATAAAAAAATATTTGAGACTATTACTACTGTTTTTAACGAGATAGATGTAACGTTTTATAATGTTTCAGTTTGTCTATTCATATTGGATTTCTGGATGGATTTCTGTATTATATTTAGACCTATTTTATTTACTGTTATTTTAACTATTGATGTAATTATTAGAAAACACGTCATGTAGTTTTAACTTAATGTGTCTTAACATTTAATGTCTCCTGTTAAAAAAAAAAAACATGTGTAAAAAATTGTTAGAAAAAAACATGCCATGAAATGTGTCATAAAAATTTAGCCAAGTTTAGTATAAATGTTATGAATAAATGTAAATTTTGTTTAGTTTCATAAGCAAATAAACCACTTTCCCCATTCTCTTTAAATGTGTAAATATTCAAATGTTATTTATATATAGGGAGTTAGTGGCTGTATTTTTATTTATAGTTGTTGTATAATACACATATTCTATTTAATAAATCCTAATGTTGGGATGGTGCTACTGTTTAAAAAGCTTAATGTTTTCTATTAGATTTGTTGCAACCTTTAAAAATTTATTTATCTTCACAGTAATATGCAATTTAATGTACACTATAACCCATTAAACACCCACAGTTATTTCTGTACACATTGTGTATGATTATTAAATGTTAAGCTTTAGAAAATGAAACATTTTAGAGTCCTCTGACTGATGTGTTATGTATAGACCATAAATATATATATGAAGAAAGAGGAAGTTCATCATTTTTTATATTTATTTTTTCTTTTTTTTTTTTTAGCTAAGAGCTTATATTTAGTTAAGTTATTGTCAAAAACAGGGTGTGATGGCTCATGTTTGGTCCAAAATCACTTTGCCTTATTAAACTTCACTTTTCAGTGAAGTTGGAATAGTGTAATTTCCTATCACGGTTGTCTTTCAACCATTGCAAGCATGTAATTTGACAATGTTACACAAAGTATACTTCATTTACATGTTTGCTCAATATCACTTCGTTTTTAATTATAAACCAGTGTTACTGAAAACAATCTTTGTTATTTACTTGAAAATAAGAAATATATTTATAATGTATAAATTAATCAAATATTTAGTTAAGTATTTTTTATTTGTGCCACATAAATATCATGTACCTAATTTTTCTTATATTTGCTTATTCATTCAGTTTTTTTTTTTGTTTGTTTTTTAATAAGAAGAATGTATATTGTTATTAACAGTAAACTTGTATACATAAATAAGTATAAATACTTTGGTCGTTTTCATTGTTTAAGTATACATTATTTATGTGATGATATTTAAATCAAAAAATATATTTTTTAATAACTGATATTTCCAACTGGATTCACAATTAACTAACTTTCTGAATAAGAGTAACATGACTTGAAAATGATTAGTGGAGAAAATACCTATTGGTATCACTCCAACCAGATATATATTTAAAATATAAAAGTGTATTTATGATCTTTTTCTTCATATTAAACTCATATCATTTTAAGTGAATATACATCACCAATCAATTAACTGCTATATTCTTAAGTTTTTGTTTATGTGTAAATAAATTACTATTTGCTATGTTGTATGGATCTATTTTGTTTTGTTGATAATAAATTGAGTTGTATTTATATAAAATATGATTTTACATATCAAAACATGTAATTTTCATTGGATTAAAAGTTGTGTACTATTGTCAGAAACATGTTATAACAGAGTAGTGTTCATATTTTTCTTATTTATATATAATGTTACAAAAAAAAAAATCATATATAAATAAATGTTAGGATATGAACTAGAATTGTACATACTGAACAAGGAAATGTAATATATTTTTACGAAAGTATATTCACGTTGTAATAGAGTTGGTGCAAAATATGTTTACCCTTCATTTTTATTTATTATTATTTTTGATTTTTTTAGCTTAGTGCAATAAGGAAACCATATTATGAATAATGTTGTGGAAGGGTAACATTTAACTAGTGTCTGGTTTTGTCTTAGGTTGTTTTGAAGTTATAATGATTGTACCAAAAGGGTAATATATTTATCAGTCAAGTATTGTTTATTATGAAGTAGTTCTTAACCCTTTCTCTAAATAAATTAACAATAGCTAAGTATTAGAGTATCTGTGCAGAAAATATCTAACAAGTGATTTTTGATCATGATTATATTTACTCTCTCTCTCTCTCTCTATCTCTCTCTCTCTCTCTCTCTCTATATATATATATATGTGTGTGTGTGTGTGTGTATTATATATATAAGCTAAAATGTAGCAAATTGGAAATTAACAGTCTAAAATAGACAAATATATACATATAATGAAATGAAATGAAAAAATAATCTTTATTCTGGGACATATTGTACCCTGAGAATAATACATATGAGCTGTAAGATGGTACAATAGTCTGGCTACCATAAATTCAGACAAAGATAATTAAATAAATAAAAGTTGAGATGTGTTAACCCAATTCAAAATAGAACTTTTGGTATGAATAAGAATAATAAGAATATAGCAAACATAAGAAAATGAAATAATAATAATGATAAAAATGATTACAATATGCTCAGGAAAAAGAAAGAAAGATAGAATAAAATAAAATATAACGAACTATGAATAAAAAGGAAAAGATATCATAAGGAAAAGAATTTATAACAACTTGAATGTTGATAAGACAAAATATTTACAAATATGTATGTATATATATATAAATTCTACCATGTCGACCTTTCAAAAATATTTACGTAACTCTCTAGTATCTGAGCTGGTGAGTACTTGCTGCAAGAGTCGCTGGGCTTACTGGCCTGGAGTTTCGAGGTGCCTATCTTATTCTGAAGAGGATCCCATGAGATTGGAGATCGAAACGTTAATAAAACAAAAATTAAAAAGCAAACATTGTTTGAAAATTATGTGTATATTAATTAGACTTATTACCCAATTATATAGGAGAGAGTTGTGTGTATATATATATATATATACAAAATATATAATAATATAATATTATATATATATATATATATATATATATATATATATATATATATATATATATGTGTATATATATAATAATGTATATATATTATTTTATAAAAGGACAAGCCATTTTTTGTTTGTCATCACGAACCACATAAACTGATGAACCAATCTGTGTCAAATTTTTACCACATCATCTTTATAGTTCCAAGAAGATTTAGCATTAATAAAATACACTGATTTTAAATTAATTTGTTATTAAAAAAGAATTTGTTATACGTGGATAACAGTGAAGTTTTATAATTGACCAATAGGTGGCCAGCACAATTCTACACCAGAGGTTACAAGGGTTCTGTGTTATATAGAGTTTGAAATTTATAATAAAATTTATTTATATTCAATTAAATTATTAAAAACATATTTAAATATGTAGTGTGATATATGAATCTTAGTGATGTTTGAAAATTGACTGATTTGTGGTTAACATTATTCCGCAATAGAGTTTACAATGGTAAAACTACTGAACACATCTGTACCAAATTTTAACTACATCATTTTCATAGTTGTAGGAAGGTTTATTTAGTCTTAATAAAATTAAATGAGCAATGTTAAGTGGCAATAATGAGGATTGCCACACTGTCATGTACTTTAATGGCTAGAAATTAAAGTCCAACCAGATGGTTAAAACTTACCTTTGCTGAATCAAAATATCAATTCTTTGCTTTTTGAAATTATATGTAAAATATGATTCATGGTCCTTTAGTTGTAAGCACTATTAATATACACAACAATTCCTGTCCATCTGGATTACCAATTCATGCATTAAAATAAAAAATTGGATGCTAATTATGCTTTTACACAATCTTCGAACACCTTATCAGTACAATTTTAACCAGGTTAAAAATTACTGCTATGCATGAAAATATCATTAAAGAAATAATGCATAGTAAACAATAGTAATAATGAAATTGAAAAATCTTGTATTAAAGTATGCGATTGAATATTTTAATACAAGATTTTTATCAATCAACAAATAAAAAAACCCTGTACCACTACAAACGATGAAGGGTCTTGAGTTCATTGCTTAGGTAAAGATTTACTATTTCTGGGCCAACGGATGTAAAAGAAAGAGATTTGGCCAGAATTCGCGCTCAACCGACAGGTTTTTTCCCCAATTAAGGGTAACCACTTTTACGAGGCTGGGTGTGCCCCAGGATGGTCTCCCGACCTCGAATCCAAGCCACAGGCCGAATAGTTTAAATTATCTAACAAGGGGACGTTTGCAGTTGTAACTCACAGATTTGAATGCCGATTTGTGTGTGGGTAGTAGGGACCTATAATAGTGCAAAACTAGAGTTATATCCGCCAATGGGCATAAGGAGCCGAAAAAAAAAAATATATGAAAATCACGTTTTATTTTTTTTCTCAGCTCCCTGTAAAGATAGAGAAATGATTCTTTTACGTTTAATTACAATTATGTATGCTATTTAGTATAAAAATACTTCCGCTATACTCAAGACATCACCCGGCTTTAGGTTGCTAAAAAACTGACAAAATTCCAAGGAAATCCGCTTTAAATCAGTGGACATTTTTATCATGAACAACTGACCTCAAATTTCGATTTAACGCAACATAAAACCCTTATATGTGAAATTTTATCAAAATCAAAAAATATTGATTTTTTACCCCTTTCGAGGAGGTTAAAATTTTGAAGTTGAGATTTCATCAACAATTTCTAACGGCCATAACACCTGCTGCGTTCAACCGATTACAATAATAATAGCATCACTAGAATCAGCATACATTCTACTTGTTATACATGCTAGAAGCCGTAAAACTGCATAGCTTAGCCCTAATGCGGAGGTCGCAGGATTTCCCCTTATTGAGATATCTCAAGTTGTAGCTGACCTCGGATTTTTTCATTCACATCAGTTTTTGTCCACTAAAGTCTGGATTAATCCCAATGTTATATGCATGGCTAAAAAGCAGAATGTATGCTGATTCTAGTGATGCTATTATTATTGTAATCGGTTGAACGCAGCAGTTGCTATGGCCGTTAAATTATTATTAAATAGAAATTTTATTAAGTGGACAAATACTTTTGACCTATGTTGTTATTGTTGTTTTTTTTCAATTATTGTTTAAGTGCTATTTTGTTAAATGTTCTATAAATTCAAAAATATATTTATTGATAAAAGTGGTCTTGTTGTTTTAAATAAATCCAACTAAATAATGTTTATATTTTTTATTTCTTTTGATGTATAACAGGTGTAAGAATACTTTTGACTCTGACTGTACCTCACTAATAATCTAATATATGTCATAGGCAGGCACAGCCCTTTTTATCAGAGGTGCACGCTGGGGTACATAACAGCCACAAAAAAAAAATTATAATAAAGAGGTGACAAGACAAATTTTTTTAACACGTTGACTGCCAACTACGAGATAACTCGTAGATTGCATTCTTTTCTAAGACGCCAACTACAAGCTATCTCGTCCTGTGTTTACTTGCCTTTTTTTTTTTTTTTTTTTTTTTTTTTTGCAGCTACGATTAAACTCGAAATATATCAGTGCGAAGATCGATAGATGGCTTCTGGGAAAAGAACAAAAAATGTATGCTGGCTTGTATGAACAAAAAATTTATTTATAAACGAACAAAAATATTATCATAAAAATTCGTAAGACTTTTTTTTTTAAAAAAATACATTTTTTATGCTTTTTGACGATAACTATGCACTAGGGTTACAGTTTTTAATGATTTAATGTAATTAATTCAAATTGTAATTTTAGGCCAGATTTCTGAAAATTGCCGTGGCAGTCAACGTGCTAAATATATATTCTATATAAAATGATCTCAATTCATTTTTGTATTGCATTTATTTAATTCAGATCAAAGACTGATAGATCACTTTTTATTCATGGGTCCATACCAGTGTTGCCATATGTAGAGATTTCTCTCTACTGTAGGGGGATTTTTCAAAAACTTCGTATTTGTAGGGATTTTTACTTTTCAAGATGAAATTCATACTACAAAAAGTTTTTTGAGGTCCTATTTTTTCCTATTAAATATATCAGTGTAAAACTATCGATTGCTAACTTGTAATCAGTAATGATAGGTTAATTTCCGCTAGATTTTAGTCATAAACTAACAATATACTCCCCCATTGTTACAGTTTTCGTTTTGTCGTTACATTCAATAATTTTTCATTTTTTAAAAATTACAATATGAAAAGAAAGAAAAAACAATTTAAAGATCTCGGGCCCACCATTTCCGTGAAGTAATCGAATATTAAAACTAACCGGAAACAAAATTTTTCCAAAATATGGCTAGTGCTTCCCGAGATTATAGGATGAATAGAAAAAGTAAAAGAAGATATATAGAAAGTGAAATGTCTGGTTTGTAATAAAATATTGTAAGCAGGAAAAAGTGAACTGCGGAAACATTCACTAAATCCAACGCACAAAAAAAAAACGTATGTAAACCTAAAATCTCAGTAAAAACTTTTTTTAAACCTATCAATATAGTAACCAAACATCATATGATAGCCAAAATGAGAAATGCACTATTAGTGGCCGATGATAATTTGTCATTTAATGTTATCGATGACACAATTGATATATCAAAAGTAGAGTTCCTGAGGTAACATGTACATAAGTATTTTTTTTTTTTTTTTTTTTTAATCCAAAAAGGGTAGGAATTTTTGTAGGGATTCATTTTTTGTGGATAGGGAGATGTAGGGATATTTTAGGTGTAACGTAGGGATTTCGTAAATTAAAATCTGGCAACACTGGTCCATACTAAGATTAAAGAGGGGGAGAAAATGGTTAGACTTTGGATTTGTGAGAATTTGAATTATTCAAAAACTGACATCACATTCCTAATTATTTTTTTTAGTCTACTAGCCTAACATTTATTAACAAAAACAAATAGAACAAAATTTATTATTGTTTAACTAATAACTTATAAATTAACTGTATAAATAAATTTCATTCATTCTATCAATGCATGCAGTAGATGTGTATACTTTTTTCTATAATTATTGGATTTTCATAATTTTTATTTCATCTGTTTTTGATTTGTAAAATTGAAAATAGTAAATCAGATTGTTAATTTATTTTATTTTATCTTTCTATAACCACTCATTATATTTATTTTTATTTAAGTATTTGTTGACTGAGAAGTATTTAAAGATGTAGGTAGTTGAGGTAGGCAGTTATAGATGCACAGCAATTAAAAATAAATTTTAATTGCTGTATATCTATGACTGCAAACCCCAACTACCTACATCTTTATTTATTTTTATGTTCATTGATTTATTCTAAGGGAACGTAGTCCCAGAATAGAGATTATTTTCAATTCTATACTATTTTAGAACAAAATATAAACAAGATAAACAGTAGTCTCAGTCAAACTTTTGCTGATATCCCTATCTAAAGCCATCCTATGGAGTTGGATCATTGGTTCCTTTCCAAGACTGTTGCTGCAATCATATGTGTTTGTTTTCAATCATCCAGCGGGCCTTTTAATTGCATCCTATCCAAAAAAGAGGGTCATACCACTACTGCCAAAATAAAAGACATAACTTCAAGAGTGGCAATGAAGCTTACATAGTACCATTTTTATACGCCATACTTTCTCTAAGTATGGTGTATAAATTATTAACATTAATAAATTAATAATTCAATCCCTAAGATTTATAAGAAAAGAGACCATACCTCATATTAAAGCATATTATTGAAGACTCTTTTTAAGACAAAAAAGAATTATTTGCCAGCTCTTTGTGGGTCAGAGAAGAAAGTGAGTAAGATGTTTGAAGAACTAAAATCTTCCTTGGAGGAATGAGGAATAATGTAAGTAGATGTCAAACTGTGCAAATTCCAGATGACAACTGAAATACTTCATGTAACTTGAAAATAATTTTTAATGTTTGTTACTTACCTGTATCTAAATTGATATAAACCAACTCATTCCTGATAAGAAGAGATATAGAGATCAGCTGAAGGAGAGCATGTATTTGAAGAATGAATAGCAGATTTTAGTTGGAAATAAGGAATTGATGATTTAGGAGCCACTTTAATTGTTATTTTGTTAATTCAAACATTAATTTTGGATGTTACATATTCATGTAAGTATTACTCAGTTCTAAAAACAAAGAAACATTTAAAACATCAACTATTTGATAAAAATATTACATATATAAATAAAATGTGCAATGTATATCAAATTGCTGATTTTTTTTTAATTTATCTATATTTTTAGAACTGATAGTGAATGTTTAACATTTGAAACTAATCTTTGAATGGGGTCACCTGTGGTGTATTGGTTAGCATAGCAGCCTACTAAACCCAAGATCACGGGTTCGCAGCCCGGCAGATGACCTTAGGATTTTTTAAAGGGAGTAAAAAATCCTTAGCTATGGCGTCCTTCGGAAGGGACGTAAAATGGGGGCCCCGAGCCTGTGCAATGTCAGGTACTCGTTAAAGATCCCTATCCTAATTATACCTGCATAGCAAAATTTAGGACTCCCCGTAGCATCGTCCGATTAGCCATAGCAGCATGAAGTGACGTTAAATGAAATAAACAAACAATAATCTTTGAATAAACAAAATGACAATAGAAGTGGTACACAATTCATCAATTTTTAATAGTATTGATCCTTCTATACTAAAAGGAAGGATAAAAATGAACAAAGAGTTGGAAATGTAAAATGTAAGGAAGGAAATGGAAATGGCCCATAAGATAAATGAAGGAATCTAGAGAACATTTAATAAATGTAGTTAAGGAAAAAGATTCAAGTTTGAGTAATTGATAAATCAATGATTTTTATTAGTTTACATAAAACATAACAGGATCCCTTAATGCTACTTACATACATAGAAAAATAACTATGATTCAATAATTGCTGCTCGTAGTATAAGAAATTCAAAAACTTTTATATCCAATGGAATGTCAAAAATTATTTCTTACCAGTTATTGTTAACAATACATTATAACAAATATATATATATATATATATATATATATATATATATATATATATATATATATACATATAAAAACTTAGTTTACACAATAACTTAAATAAAATTCAGAGATTTCTTGGTATCAATAAATCTGCAATAAAAAAAAAATCTGTTAATATTAAAATTAAGTTAAAAAAAAAAATGTAGGTACCTCTACTGAAAGGCAGTTAGGAAGAAGTCTGCAACACATTACCCTATTTCCCACCCTTCAACGCCAGATACTCTGATCATAACCAATTTTTTTTTCAAATCGTCCGTTTAATTTTGATAGTATTAGAAATATATTTTAAATACTATCAAAAAATTGCTGCAAGATTAGTAACTGGTGATAAGTGTATCCCACAAATAAAAAAGGGGAAGCCAGCCTTGTGGTAGAGATACCAAAAATTAGGTTATTAACGTACAGAACAATTAAACATTCACTCACCAATTGATTAAAGCTTTGGTTCTTATCATATCACAGTGATAAACTATAACATTCCTTTTCTTAACTGTTTTTCAAAATCTTCAGCACTAAATGTGCCATCAATCCTTTCACAGTCTCTATTAAAAACTGAATAAGCACTAATTTCATCCCTCTGTCTTTTTCCAGTTCTTGTATTAAAATATATAAACAAGAGGGCGGAAATACAAAAATAAACAGCTCCGAACTGAATATATATAGAATAGATATAAGATACCAACCATAAACTAAACATTAGAAATGTCTTTAAAGACAGGATGTTCAATGTCTCGGAGTTTTGGGAAGAATCCGTATCCACTGAATCTGTTTCAAGCTCCTGAAACAATGAATTATAGTTAACTTCATTTTTTGTTTGTTTGACTTTATTAGCTTTCATCCATTCACGATTTAAATATATTAAATTAATTAATTAAAAATGGCTCTCTTTTGTCTTTAAATAAATCTATACTGCAATCAAAATTGGCTGATTATTACACTTTTTAAGAAATAAATCTATGTTATTAACACAAGAACATCTTTTCATTATGCAAAAACCAGTTAATTTAAGGATTAAATTATATAAATAACTTAAACCTCCAATACAAATTTTGAAAAATGAGAATTCACCAATTTGAAATCTCCTAAACAGCACCTCACATATCCAAGGGTCCAGGAAGTATAAGTTGCTAAGAAAGCCTGCTAAGCTTTCTGAATCCCAAGTTCTTCACCGAGAACAACAGGATGAATTGATTTTTGTTTGGAAAAACATTTAAAAATGATAGTTTGGGACTATCATATCAATATGAATTGATTTTTGTTTGGAAAAACATTTAAAAATGATAGTTTGGGACTTAATTGCTAAAAACTTCAGGAAAGTTTCTCAAAATACAAACAGATTATACCCAAGATAAAAATCAATATATTCCCATATGGGAAGTATGTTGAAAGGAATCCTTCAATGACTATATAAGTCCTTAAAATAATATGTTGCACAAAATTAAATAGAAGGCAGAAACAACTAGTATCCTACAACAGAATAACTTCAATTCCGAACAAGAATAAAATTTTAAACTGATATATATTTTGTAAATAACAATTAAATTGAAAAATTCAAAACCAAGATGATTAAGATTTAAATCATTAATTGACAGCTATAAAGAATTAACTTAATTTATCAGGTTACCTCTTTATTTTCATTATTAGATTCATCGGGCCTAGTCGAAAACAAATTTAATGTTGTATGGAGCATAGATGCTGCTATATTTTTTATTTTTGTTTTCATTAACTCGCGGGATTTTTTACGTCGGTAAGCCGCTAATTTTTCATCCATTGCTTCACGAAATACTTTTCAACAATAAAAAGCTGAAACAGGAAAAAAAAAATGCTGTACTAAGAATAGACATTTGCCAACAACAACCGTGAATAATTTAGGTAATAACTAGGATAACCCGATTGTCAACAGTTAGATCAAAAACGCACGGTCAAAACATGCGCAATTTCCAAAGTGCTATTTTTTAAAATACCTTAAATATATTAAAGTGCATAAAACATCTATTAAGAAAGTATTTGGTCAGCCCGTCTTTATAAAATACATTATTAGATATAAACAAAAAATAGACCCAATTCCACAAAAAAAGTTTATAAAAAATGAGAATACAATAGACATGTACTAGTGTTAAACCCCTTACCACACTTTAATGAAAATTAAATACATTATAAATTCATTGGACAAAATATTTTTACATTGTGTTTTTTTTTTTAGTTTTTGAACAAATATTAAATCAAAATTGAGTCCTTTAGTAACTGGTACCTGCAAAAATTATTGCTAAAGAGTAAATACGATTTTAAAATAAATCTAGATTGTATGGGGCATTGATTCTGTTTAATTATTTATTATATAGCTGAAAGTGTACAAGTTTCGTACCGAGAATTTGATTTTGATAAGATACTGGATTTTTTTTTTCAAGATAGATTAACTAAAACGCGACAAATTTTAAAATGTGTTAAGAATATAATGAAAAGATTAATGAGTAATTACCCTAGCTACCCGAACTGGTGGGAAATTGCAAATTATCAATTTTATATCATCAACTTAAAATGTTGTTTGATAGATCCGTCATTGATATGAAAAAAAAGTTCCCGCTGGCGACCGTTTGTTTGAAACTTACCATCTTCAATGCAATCCGTTAGAACATTGAATTGTAATTCCTCTCTCATTAACATTTGGGAACTGTAAATCGCAATATAAGTTCATTTTTGATCCAGTCTGAATCATTTGGTAAACAGCATGTCCTATATCCGAGCTCAGTACTTCTTGAACCTTCCTTTGTTTAAAATTATTGTGAATCACAAAATTTTAATAATTTCGCTCCATTATTGAAAAGGGAAGTCCACTCGTTTTGTATTTAATTTGAGGATGAAGATTATTTAAGTTAAAGGATGGTATGAAGGTAGTTCCAAAAATATAATGAAAGTGAGAAGAGTTCTGAAAGGTTTTAGTCTTTCGATTTCAACAAAGCCCTATTTAGAACAATTGCAGAGAGTGTATGATTTTCTGGTTCAGCGATATCTAAGTTTAGTAGAAGGAAGCGTATCTTGTTTAAACAAAATTTTGCCATAAAACTTGCTGATTCGGATGGAATATAGGTTCTCCCTCACCCAGCATATAGTCCAGATCTAGTCCATCAGACTGCCACCTATTCAGATCGATGGTTCTTTTCCCTTAAGGAAAAACATTCACTTACTTAAATGAGGTTTGCGAGATCTTCGATTCTAAAGCCGAATGGAATCATCAAGAAATTGTACAGCTGGATTCTAGATGGTATCAAACCATTGAGCACAATAGTTTGTATTTTTATTATTAAAAGACACATAAGTGTAAATTCCGTCCGTAAATTCTGCTCAGGATCCTTCTTTCGAACCTTAGGAGGAGTGCTTCCTGTGTACCAGTCAATGTCCAACATTCAGAATCATAGGTAAGCACTGGTTTTATCGAGGTTTTATGTATTTGCTCTTTTGTGGTTCGAGATACTGTCCTGCTTTTTAAATGGTTTTGTAGCTGTAGTGGAGAAAAAATAGAAACAATGTATATTGTAAGATAAACAACTTTATTGCCAGCAAGCTTCAATTACTAAATATAAAATAATGTATTATGATTAATAGAACCTTCTTGTGAAGTGGTTTCTTCCCGTCTAGTCCTCTTGGCGTATAACGTGGTAAAAGTCCGCTTCACTAATTATAGTTTTTTTTTATCACATGCGCTGTAACCTAAACCTATATAAAAAATCCATGCTTTTATTTCCCAGGTGATCCAAAGAGGTAAGAATCACCTGCTAAATATCAAAGTAACAACGCTACAATTCCTCCCCCCTTACAGAAGACAAGACTCCTGACTTGTCATCCCGGGATATACCTGTCTGGCGGCCTTCTCACCCGCTCAGGATAGGTATATCCCGGGATGACAAGTCAGGAGTCTTGTCTTCTGTAAGGGGGGAGGAATTGTAGCGTTGTTACTTTGATATTTAGCAGGTGATTCTTACCTCTTTGGATCACCTGGGAAATAAAAGCATGGATTTTTTATATAGGTTTAGGTTACAGCGCATGTGATAAAAAAAAAACTATTATTAGTGAAGCGGACTTTTACCACGTTATACGCCAAGAGGACTAGACGGGAAGAAACCACTTCACAAGAAGGTTCTATTAATCATAATACATTATTTTATATTTAGTAATTGAAGCTTGCTGGCAATAAAGTTGTTTATCTTACAATATACATTGTTGTGGTTTACATTGTTGGGGTTTACCCGCACAGGATAGCGACGAGCATCAGCGTGCGCTTCGGGTTCTTCCGGCGTCCCATCTTCTCTAACCTCGAGTGCACCTTCCTCTTCTGCGTCCTCGTATTCTTCTGAATCTTCCGCTCCAACGTCCTCGTCTTCTTCCTCATCCTCCTGCGGAAGCTGAAATTCCGGGTGGAATTGGATCGGAACACCGCATAAACTGAGTCCCCCTGGCTCGAAGACGTAGTTGTTCGCTCTATCGTCTCTGCCCCTATCAGTCTGCGATTCTTCATCAGGTGTGTCTATCCTCTCTAAAGTCCCCGAGATCTCCAGGTCTACTGCTGACACTTTCTTCAGCCGGTCAATATGAAAGGTGTCCGTGACACCTGGCCGAATCTCCACTACATAATTAACAGGGCCTTGCCTAGATAATATCTTGTAAGGACCATTCCACGGTTTCCAAAATTTCCTATTACCTACGGGGGGTACTTCGTTTCGCAGAAACACGCTGTCTCCTGCTGCTAGCTCCCGACGCTTTCTGTATTTATTTTTCTTTGTCCTGTTACGCGATTCGGCTGCCCAGGAATTTTCGAATGCCATATCGTGTACTTCCTTCAGCTTACATAATAAGCTCTCCAGATAGGTACCCCCCGTGTTCGATTCCTCGTGACGTGGATTGGAGATAAAATCAAATGGGATCTCTACGTTTCGTCCGAACGTCATGAAATTTGGAGAGAATCCCGTTGCTGTGTGCTCTGCCGATCTGTAAGCTGCCAAAGCAAAAGGTAACATCTCATCCCAATTAGAGCCAGATCTATTGACGTATTGAGTCATATTCGTAATTAATGTTTTGTGCAGTCTCTCAATCCTCCCGTTGGCTTGTGGTCTATATGCGGTGGTTTGTATTTTGTGGATACCCAAACGTTTGCAGACATGTAAAAACATAGAAGATACAAAATTCGTTCCTCTATCCGTCAGGAGTATTTCTGGTGCACCATGACGAGTTATGTAGCGCTCTGTTAAAATCTTGGCTATAGTCTGGCTCGAAATTTCGCTTATAGCCTCAGCTTCCGCGTACCGAGTAAAATGGTCCACAAAACTAAGAATATATCTTTTTCCACTACGAGTTAGGGGCAAGGGACCGACCACATCCATGGCTACAATCTCACCAGGTCTTGAGGATAAATATGGCTCCTCAATTGGTGCTTTTGCTGGGTTTTTCAATGTCGCACACTTCAGACAATTTCGCACATGTTTCGTGACATCTTCTCGTAGCGTTTTCCAGTAAAATTGCTCCTCTGCCCTACAAATACTACGGTTTATTCCGCAGTGACCAGCAAATGGATGGTCGTGTACTCTCCTCAGCACCCGTGCTACAAGTTCTTTAGGCACAACCAAACGCCACTTTTTACCATCCACTTTATACATCAATCCATCCGCATCTTCCTTATACTCATCAGGGTTAGTAATTTTCAACTTCATGAGATTATCGTCTTCATCTTGTACCCTCCTTACAATTTCCCTTGTGAGATCTACGCATCCTCGGTTCTGATCAACACATCGTACGGCACGACTGAGGGCATCAGCGTTCAAGTTTGACTTACCCGGTTTGTACTCGATGGTATAGGAAAACTCAGCCAGTTTCATCTGCCAACGCGCGAGTCTTGAAGACGGGTCCCTTACATCAAGTGACCATTTTAATGGCGCATGATCAGTTATTACTCTGAAGGGCCTACCGTATAGGTAACATCGAAAGTACCCTGTTGCCCAAACGACGGCTAGAAGCTCCCTTTCTACAGTCGAGTACCGAGTTTCAGCCTCCGTGAGCTGTCTGGAGGCGAAGGCTACAGGATGCTCTTGGCCATTAAGTACTTGGGAGAGTACGGCCCCCAAAGCAACACCCGAAGCATCCGTCGTAAGAATAAATGGCTCATGGAAGTTAGGATATACTAACACTGGCTCATTCTCTAGTGCCATCTTAAGCTTCTGAAATGCTTCTTGTCGAGCAGGGGTCCATTCAAAATGCACTTCACTCTTTGTAAGTTCTGTTAGGGGTTTTGCGACACCTGCGAAATTTCTGATAAATCTACGATAGTAACCGGCTAACCCCAAAAACGCACGGATTTCTTTCACGTTCTTTGGCATGGGATAATCTCTTATCGCTAAAATCTTTTGAGGATCTGGTTTTACTCCTGAACGCGTAACAAGGTGTCCCAGATAAATTACTTCTTCCCTCAGGAAAGTGCATTTCGCAAGATTTATTTTCATCCTGCTTCTACTAATCTCCGAAGTACCTCCTCCAGTCGAGCTAAATGTTGTTCGAGGCTTTCCCCAAATATTACCACATCATCCAAGTATACGAAGCAAAGGATGCCGATAATTCCCGCCAGTACCCTGTCCATAAACCTTTGGAACGTTGCTGGGGCTCCGCATAACCCGAACGCCATTCTGACATACTCATAGTGTCCATCAGGTGTAGTGAAAGCCGTTTTTTTTTTTTTCGCGATCATCTTTCTTTATAGGTATCTGATGGTATCCGCTCTCCAGGTCTAGAGTCGTGAACCACTTAGACTGTCCAAGCCTGTCCAATGTCTCAGTTATATTTGGCAAGGGGTAACTGTCGGCTCTCGTGATAGAGTTGAGGGCTCTGAAATCGGTACAGAACCTGTACTTGGGAGGGTCGCCTGGAGACGATTTCTTCTTGACCAGTACCACCGGAGCTGCCCATGGAGAGGATGACGGGACTATCACTCCTTTCTTCAGCATCTCGTCGATCTGTTTCTTTACTTCCCCTCGTAGATGGTATGGTATCCGGTAAGGGCGTTTTGCAATTGGATTTGCGGTTCCTGTGGGGATGGCATGTTCGACTTCCCCCGCACAATGAAGCCCCCCGTCCTCCGTGTCCCTCATCAGCCTATCGTACTTCCATAACAGGTCCGCGACCTTGCTCTTTACGTCCTCGGGTAAATGACTGAGCTTAGCCTCGATATTTCCGATTAGTTTTTCTTTACTTACTTCTTTGTTCACAAAGCTCTGGGAATTCGTATGATCCGATTCATAATGCACAGGGTAGGCCTGACCGACTACCGTTCGTTTGCTTAAGAAGGCAGTAGAGCTACTCATATTAACTGCTTTAACCCATACGTTTCTATTACGGTTCGTAGTTACCGTCCTGGCTATCCTAACCCCATCGCTACGGACCTCGACTGGCTCAACGAGAAGTTCTTCTCTTCCAACTACATTTATCCGACAGGGTATCAGCGATTCGCTCCAAGCTGGAATGGAGACTCCCTTACAGACCTTCACCTCCCCGACATTCCGAGCACAGGCCCTCAATTCTGTGCTCCTTCCCGCGGAAACCCCGAATACAGACCCACATGAGTCTCCTCCCGAAGTGAAATTCACCCGATCTCCTGCTCGAAAGGGAATTCCACCTATTGAGGTTTCAGTCAGGCACACATAGTCACCAATCCCTTCAGCTAGGTTATCATTATCTCCCACCACAAGACCCACCGTCACTTGGCCAGTTCTTGTGTCCACGAGTGCACTCATTTTCTTCAATACATCCATGCCTAAGATGCCATCTATATCAGTCAAATTCACATCAGCAACCCAGACACAATGAACCACCTGAACTTTATCAATGACCAATGAAAGATTCTGAACGCCCTTAATGCTATGCCTTTCCCCAGTTACACCAGTAATCGTTGCGGGTGAACTTCTGTCCAACTCAACACCATTAATTGGCTCTTTTAATAGCGTCACGTCCGCCCCCTGTATCTACTAGCATTGTTTTCCTGATGCCGTTAAACATAACCTCTAAATATACCCTCTTATTTTCTCTAGCTCTTCCCATGGCTATTCCTACCATCCCCCCTTTTTCTCGGGCACTCAGATCGGGGGTTAGTTGAGGCCCTGAGCTTTTGGGTCTGACTTGAGTCGGGTACGATCGATTTCCTCCTCACGTTCATCTTGGGGCCGGTTCCATAGGCATTTGCCCTGCACATGCCCGCGACGACCACACCTGTAACACCTTACGGAGGGGCACTCCGCGAGAATATGTCCTACACCACCACACGAGCGACACGTGACTGATCTTGATTTCGAGCCATGAATGGGCTTCCTTGATTTAAAACCTTCCCTGTGTCTATAGTTTCCCTCGGCATCTACAGCAAAATCACTACTCGCATTTTCGTTTAATGTCTCCCTCTCCACATTCATTTTTCCATAAGAGGGCCGGGTTGCCACTGCATCTACATTTCCGAATTTCACCGAAGGTTTCAATTGCTCCACTCTATCAACAATAGCGAGAACTTTGTCAATGGAGCTCTCCTCAAGCGCAGCTACAATACCTCTCACGTTCGGCTCCAGACTGTTAATGAAGACCCCGAGGGTGACACGCTCCATCGCTGCGTCCGCACCCTTTTGCTGCTCTCTGGTCGGGCACCGGATAGTGGCTGCACGTCCTATTGTTATGCATTTATCAGCGAACGAGCGATATGATTCCCCGGGACCTTTATTTAATGCTAAAAGCTCTTGAAGTTGGCAAACAATGTTAGCCTCTTTGGAAAAGCGGGACAGAAATGCCGATTTAGTGTCTTCCCAGTTTAATGATGAGAAAAAGTTTGAATTGTTATTAGCAAACCTTTCAGCCTCACCCCTTAGCCTTAACCTCAGTAAGTTAATTTTAAACCGATCGTCCCAGCCAGCCTGACTCGCGACCAATTCCAGGCGTTCTATATAACTGTTTGCGGACATCTCGTCAGTCGCGTCTCCTCTCCACTCGCCTATTTCCCGACAAAAGTCTACAAAATATCGAGACATGGCGGTGTTATCAGCGTATATGCTGGGCCTATTTACTAAGGCTTCCATTGAAGCTTGCTTTGCCCTAAGTTGTTCTACTTGCTTCATCAATTCCTCCATACTGAACGTGTCTTCCAAACTATCTTGGGACATCCCACCGCTGCCACCAAATGTAGTGGAGAAAAAATAGAAACAATGTATATTGTAAGATAAACAACTTTATTGCCAGCAAGCTTCAATTACTAAATATAAAATAATGTATTATGATTAATAGAACCTTCTTGTGAAGTGGTTTCTTCCCGTCTAGTCCTCTTGGCGTATAACGTGGTAAAAGTCCGCTTCACTAATAATAGTTTTTTTTTATCACATGCGCTGTAACCTAAACCTATATAAAAAATCCATGCTTTTATTTCCCAGGTGATCCAAAGAGGTAAGAATCACCTGCTAAATATCAAAGTAACAACGCTACAGTAGCCCAAAATAACACTTATTATTTGAAACATGTGAAGTAAACATGTGAGGCAGTCCCCCTGCCTCAGCCCTTTATGGTTTTCAAAGCTACCAGTTATATCACCCTGGATTCGCAATGTGCATTCTACTTTCTTCATTGTAGCCCTAATCAGACGTACCAGCTTCGGTGGTATTCCCATCTCAAGAAATTCCTGGTACAGTTCGTTTCTCTTTATGCTATCCGGAAGTCTATGAACAGATGGTATGTATGGATATTATATTCTCTGCACTTTTCAAGGATATTTCTGATGGAGAATATCTGGTCTATGGTAGACTTTCCTCTTATAAAGCCCGTTTGATACCTTCCTATATTTTCCTCAGCAAAAGGGAGTAGTTTTCTATACAGTATCTGAGAGAACACCTTATAAGCATTAGGCAAGATAGATATGCCTCTGTAGTTATAACAGTCAAGCACATCTCATTTCTTGTAGATCGGGCAGATCACTGTTTTAAACCAATTTGAAGGGATTTCTTCAGTCTTCCAGATGGCCATTATGATATTATATAGATATCTGACAAATTCTTCTCCCGCATGTTTGAACAATTCTGCAAGGAGTCCATCTAGTCCCGGTGCTTTATTATTTTTCAGCTGCTCTAGTGCTTCGTATACATCTTCCATATCAGGTGGTTCTAATTCTTCCGGAGGCATCTCTGTTTCTTGTCTCTCCTCTTCTTCTACATTATTTAAAATGACGTTAAAGTAGTTCCGCCACTGTTCCAAAACATGCATTCTGTTGGTGATCAGATTACCTTCGCTGTCTCTGCATGTATTTACTTGGCTTAAATGGTTTTCGGCTGTTGTTAATTTCTTGATAAAACTTTCTTGCCTCATTGTTATTCCTGAGGCATTCCATCTGTCGGAGTCGTTCCTGTTCACATGCTCTTTTTCTTCTCTGGTGAGTTTGTTTTTCCTCCCTTCTTCTAGACCTATATTCTTCCACTGATCCTCTTGTGTGTCTCCTTTGTAACATTGTCTTGTGGGCTAGGTTCTTCTGTTTGGTTACTCTTTGGCATTCTTCATCGAATCATGGCATGTTCTTGGTTGGTCTATGGCATCCAAGCACCGTAACTGCCTGTTCTTCCATGGTCTCTTTACACTTTTGCCATTGTTGGTCAATACCTTCGGCCTGGTGCAGGTTTCTAAATATGATATTCATACTTTCATCAAAGAGTTGTCTAACTTCGGGATCCTTCAGCTTTTCAGTATTAATTTTAGGGAGCTGTACCCTACATCTACATGTCTTTAGGGTCAGAGCAAGGGTCTCAAACGTCAGAATATGGACATTAAGATCCTAAAAAGGTATTGTTGAATTTACCAAAAATAAAAATTAAACTGAACTCTAAGAAATCTAGGTAGAGTTATGACACTTCTGGAGTAGGTAAAAAGGTTCGTTGTAAAATAAAACTGGATTAGATTTGTTTATTTGAGGTTATACCAATCTCTTTACGGATTGTAAATTCAAAGATTAATCTTATTAAAAATATTTTGTGGTCGAATATTTATTCAAAATGTGCTCAAGAAATGTCGAGAAAATTGTTGCAAACATAATGTTTAGAAACTTTCAAGAAATGAACAAACGCATTTTATGTAAGAGGGTCAGTGTGAACAGTTTTAGAGATTTACGACTTAAAATGCCATATCATAATAATCCTGCTTGTTTTATATTCGCAGCTACCAGAGGGTAAGGTTTTTCAATGAAATACAAACGACCGCTCGCTCGCACACACACAGATGTACATATGTAAGGAGAGTACGGAGAAATGGGGTGTTGTGTTTTTCTGCCAACTTTCAATAAATAATAGACTAGGAATGTAGACCAAATATTTGGATATGCTGTAGCAGAAGAGAAATGGCTACCTATCTTTAATTTTTACACCATTCTAACCACAAGGAACCTTGCATCTATATTTCAAAACGGCCTCAAAAGATTCAATCATTATCCATACCATCATTATTCTGCTAGAAGTTACGGACAAGTAAAATCCAGTGAGCGTTCGTTAAAAAGGATGATTGAAGAAATTAAATAAAAATTGTTTATCAACATTTTAAGTGTTTGTGTTAATGCTGTTGTATATTATTTAGGGACTTGATAGCCGAAAAGTTGGGACGAGGGTCCCAGTGCTCTCGATACAGAAGTTCGTGGATTCAAATCCCACTTAGGCAGGTTAAAATTTATTTCGTGGCGGATCCACGAATCGAAATTTGAACTTACCACCCTAGGTAGAATTGGTTGGTAGCTTATAGAATAACCCGTCTTTCCTATCGTAGTTTGAGTACCAACATGAGGATCTTAAACCCCAACAAATAACAACAATAATTGAATAATTAATTTGGATACTGTTAATGTTACTATTTGTGCTAAACTTAATTTTTTGGTTTAACCAATACTTAAGTATAAAATAAGGTTTTAAATGTCAATTTTTTCAACTGACTGTTGCGTTAGGCCTCTGCAAGAGCTATGAGTAAACTGCTTTCTGTCATTCTCCGGGCTGAAATATATCGACTATTGGGATTTCCCTATTAATTCTGAATAGAGAGATTATCCATTATGATGATAAGACCTTCCTAGATTACCATAATAGCAAAATTTTGTCAGTGGTACAAAGGTTCATTAGAAAATTAGCCGGAAAGATTAGGGGAGATCGGGTGAGAAACGATATTAGAGAAACGATTGACCATAGGAGTAGGTCCAATTACAAATTCACTGGCGGAAAGGATGCTGAAATGGTTTGAGCAAATATGTAGGATTGATAATACCATTAAAGCAAGACGGCCAAAGAAGCTCTATTGTTCTCATGGTTTGGAACAAATCAGGAGGCCAAAGTTGGCATACGTCATATCATATGATGACTGCATGGGAAGAAAGGGAAGAGTTAGATTATGTGATGTAACTCGAATATCTGTCAAAAAATAAGTAGATGAAAAGATGAATACTCTTCCAGGCTACTTAGAGATTCGCATTCTTATCGACTTGTCAACTCTAAAGAGCAAGTTAAAGGTCTAGACCAATCATGCTTGACTAATCCCATTTCATCATTGCACACGATAACATGTATTAATTTCTGGAAATCCTATGCTACCAACTATACCAATGCTAGGGTCATTTCTAGTTGCGATATTGTAATTACTACTCGAATTTTTTTTCCACAACTGTAAAGACTCTTTCATTATAGACAGTTTGAAATCTATCTTTATTTTGGAAAAGCGATAACAACTATTAAAACATCTTAACATCATTAGTAATTCACAAATATATTTTGTCCATAATAATATCTCAAATGATCACTTACCTTCTCAATATAAAATCTTAATATAGCCGACCCCTATTCGTTGCAAATTTCCTACAGGTAATTTGCCTTATCTTGTCTAAAATTACAAACTAAGGCTCATCTTGCCTTTAGTATCACATGATTCCGACATATTTTGACTACTTTCTGGACTGTTTATTCGTTCACTTAATGAATGGATTAATGTTGCGATACAATATCACTATTACTCGAAGTAACCTTGAATTAAAATAAAAAGTTAATTTATATTATATTTTAATAAAAATTAAAGTATTGTTTATTATATTAAATATTTTTTATATTTTAAATATATTGACCAAGGTTGCAGATTAAATCATTTGTACTGAAAGCACCTAAAAACCTTTGTAAAGTGCCTATATGCCTTTTTATTGTTAGCTATAAATTTATTTTAGTAAATTATAGTATATGTGGTTGAATACATTTCCATTTATTTAGAAAAATAAATTTATTACAATATTTAATATATTCGGTAAGTTACTTTTTGAAATTTACGATGATAATTGTACCTATATGCATATTCTTCTTTGTAAGTACCGATCGATCCAGCGTTCTAGGTAGTTTGAAAACAAATCTTGTTGTTAGAGCATCAGTTCTTGTTTTTTGATTTAGTGTTTATTTTTCTGCTTGATTATTATGTGACTTAATGCGCTTTTACAGTAACGTGTATTCTAGTTTTGGCTACCTAATTAGTTTTATTATTTGTTAATAAAATAATTTAATGACTGTTTCCATTATGTGATAAAGATAAAGCTTAGAGAGCTTATTGATACCACTGACATAAGTGATAATACTGTTGGTTATTTATGGTACTTCATATGTCGTTGGCAGATTTTATGCCATATTTAAATGTTTAATTGTAAATGAAATAATATAGTAGTCAAAAGAGGGTTATTGAGCCAAAGTCAGTATTATAATTTATTGAAGTAAAGAGGGTTTTTAAAGCATTATATATTAAAAATGGCTTTGGATTTTGATGTTCTTGAGTACTGTCGAAAACTTCGAACTTCAAAACAGCCTCCTTACACTTGTCCCATTGTTGAATGTAGTAAAACCTATAAAAGTATGTGTGGCTTGCAATATCATTTAGTGAATTTTGATCACAACAGTTGCAAAGATGATAATGCAGCTGTTCAGAAAGCAACACCTCAGGAAACACCTGCCAGAAAGTGTAAGTATTATTCATTTTTTATCAGTCAACTTTGTAGACATGAATATCGTCTTTAATGATTGGTCATAGTTTTAATTAACTTGTCCTTCCTTACTGTTTCATGCTGACAGTTATAATTTATTAATCACAATTGTTTTTAAGTATTGAGTTGGTTGTTGTCTTAATGTCGTTCGTAAAATTTTCATTATTAATACATATAGTTTTAGGTTATTTATATGCTTTTTCCTGGTTGTTTATTTCTCTAATAACATTTTTAAGTCTTACATATTTAAGCTGGGATCAAAAAGATTGTTTTAGTATTTTTATTTTTTAAGGATATGGTTTATTGACAGTATTTCATTTGTTGTGTAATTTTTTAATGAATATCATAACTTTATTTCTTACTGTTTTGATATTCATTAAACAATTGCACAACATATGAAATACTGCCAATAAAGCATATCCTGAAATAATAAAAATACTAAAACAATCTTTCATGTTGTTCTATAGTTTTGGGTAGTGTATTTATCTACACAACTTGTTATTAGGGTGTATATTAAAAGACTGTTAAAGGGTGACTGCTGTTTAACAATATTCTGGGGGCACATGCAGTATCCAATTTGTAAATGTTGACATTTTATCGAGCAATTTAATGTTTCATAACTAACACAACACAATAATAGCAATATACACAGATGATACTGCAATTCTGATAAGACATTCAGACATCACTCAGGCTTCTCTGACTCTCCAATGTTACTTACAACAATCACAAGAATACTTCAAACCGTGGAAATTTAACTCAATAATGACAAATTTCAGCATATCACATTCACTGTTAGTCACGACATCTGCCCTCCAGTCTAGTTAAACAATGAATGTCAAACTTACTTTTGACAGAGAGATGACCTGTACCCCTCATATGAAAATGAAACTCCTCTATCTCGACAATAGACCAAGACTTCTATACTCTATAGTTCGTGAACAATCTACTCTAAAAATCAGACAACGATTAAATACTTATAATTACTGAAACCTTAATGGACCTTTGCATCACAAATGCTCATGACAGTAAAATAACTCATTAAAAATTACAAACTTGTCAGTCAAAAGTATTAGAAATTATAACACTTTCACCCTGGTATGCCAATAATAGAACTTTCCATACTTTCATGAACATAACCATTGTAAAGGACCATATTTACGCTCCAAGGACATTGTGCCCTATGACAAACTTAAAGTGCTCTAAAACAAAGTAATACAAAACATGAGGACTTTGGATATGCCTGTTTTCATTTATTTCTTCTTCTTCAATTTACATAGCAGTTTAATTTTAAAATAGTCAACTAATTTTTTATGCTATTGGTGGGCATGTTAGGGAACAAGGGTAACAGAAAATTCCCCTCCAAAACGTCTGAGTATGGGGGGGGGGGCATTGTTGGTTAGAAGGGAATTTCGCTCAGTTGCAGTAGTCGTTCGACTTTGGAAACTGATCCTTAGGAGATTTTCAGAGTTTATATTTATAGATTTATCCATATCTGTTGTTGATAGTTGAGATGTATTATCATTTGAGAAGAAGATACACTCTACAGCAGCCACTATGGAGGATAGGGATTCATAGTTTAAAAATTGGTGTGATTAATGTAGTGATAGAGACTGTAATGGTCGACAGCTATTGAATTTTTTTGGATTTTAATGAAAACATCTGCAACATCTCTTTAGACATAATTCTTTAGATTAAAAATATTCCTAATTACTGTCAATATCCCCCCCCCCTTACTGTAACATTAATGAATATTAAACATTATCAGGTTTCCCAAAGAATCCTAACCAATAATATTTGCGTGGTCCTTAGTGGCTGTTACGTCATAAAAAAACACAAAAACATTATCAGACGTAAAATGAAATATATTAATTTTACTGTACGTTATTTTAAAAAAAACTTAGGTTTACTATGAGAGTTATTTTATATTCTTAAAACATGAACTTCAGTTTCCATTTATTTACTTTAGAAAAGAAAAATGAAATCTAAGATAGTGTTAACAGGGATAAGTTCTGGATTCATGATTAAAGAAACCTTTACTAATTCACTAATTATTAAACTTGATATATTCAAAATAGGGAAAAATGATTAAAATTTCTTGATAAAACTAATTCTATCTGTAGTTAATTCATTCATTCATCATTGACGTGACAGAGCCTTGTAGCGGTCCTTGGCCTGTTCAATTGCCTTTGCCCAATCGTCCCTGTTGGCAGCGCACCTGATGGATATTCCATTCTTCCTTAAATCCTCTTTCACATTATACATCCATCTAGCTTTTGGTCTTCCTCTATGGCTTACTCCTTCTGGCTTCCCATGATACATTCTTCTTGTCATTCTCGCCTCATCCATTCTCAGGACATGACCCAACCATTTCATACATTGGACTTGAGCAAACTGGGAGATAGAAAAGTCGCCGTACATCAAGTAAATTTCTTTGTTCGTTCTTAAACGAGGCAATCCTCTTCCACGTTTATGTGATCTAATATCATTTCTATTCCTTTTAATTTCCATTTATTTCCAAAGTTCCATTACAGTTTTTTTTAAATATTCATACATTTCCTCAGTTGTCCCCTAGTATACAAGTTCCTTTTTGGTTGATGTCATGTGTATTTATGGATATTCTGATGTTGGGAAATATATTATTTATTTTTAGATCAAGGCTTTGACATATCCGTATAAGCCTGACTCCGATATCATTCATTACGTCCTTTCCGAACAGTCCTATGATTTTATTATCATAAGCTTTCCCAACTCTGCTGTTTAGATCACCCATAAATATTATTTCTTTTCTTTTGGAAAACCTCTCAATAACATGTTCAATATTTTCCCAGAACAGATCTTTTTAACATCCAAAACATCATTATCTGTGGCATATACTCCTATTACACGCATTTCTCCACCAAATATACATACATATGCGGCGCAACAATTCATAGCTGAATCAGGGCCCTCTCCAAAAGTTTTCGCCATTCATCTCTATTCTGTGCAGCAGCCATCCAGTCTGGTGTTCCAAGGATGTTCCTGGCATCTGCACGGACGCTATTCATCCATCTCATTTTGGGTCGTCCGACTCTTCTAGTTTGATGAATAGTCTCAATAATTAATTTTTTTGGAATTTCGTTCGGATCCATCCTGGCGATGTGCCCCGCCCACCTGAGCCTCCTCACACTGATCCACCTAGCGATGTCTGTGTCTTTAAAGAGTGCGTAGATCTCTTGGTTTTTTCTTCTTCTCCAGACATCACCCTCCCGGATCGGACCAAAAATTCTTCTCAGGATTTTTCTCTCAAAGATAAGCAGCCTATTTTCATCAGCCTTAGTTCATGCCCATGCTTCAGATCCATATGTCTGGACCGGACGTACAAGGACTTTGTATAGCCTTACTTTGGTCTTGTTGGTTAAAAATCTACTTTTAAATTGCTTAGCGAGGCCAAAATAACACCTGTTTGCTGCTGCGATCCGACGTATAACATCCTTAGTCACATTGTTTTCTGAATTAATCTCTGACCCCAAGTATAGAAATAGTTGAACCCTCTCAAAGTTGTATTTTTCAACCTCAATATGCTCTTCCCGGAAACGCTCCGATCCAGCTATCATATATTTAGTTTTTCCTTCATTAATTACCAGACCAAACTTCTTAGCTGCCTTTTCTAGCTAGAGGAATGCGTCTTTCAATGCTGATTGAGATCTGGCAACGATGTCGAGATCGTCAGCGTATCCTAATATCTGCACACTTCTATTAAAAATTGTGCCCGATGTTTGTATCCCAGATTCCCTTACTGCTCTTTCTTCGGCCAGATTAAAAAGCAGGCAGGCAAGCGCATCTCCTTGCCTTACTCCAGTACTGGAATCAAATTCTTCTGACATGTCTGATCCAATCTGCACCATACATTTTGTCTTTTCCATCGTTATTTTGGCAAGCCGGATTAGTTTGGTGGGTATATTTAGGTCATATAAAGCTTGATACAGTTCTCGTCGATCAACACTGTCATAGGCCGACTTGAAGTCAATAAACAGATGATGAGTCGTGATGCCATACTCGCGTGCCTTTTCAAGGATCAATCTTAGAGAGAAGATCTGGTCAGTGGTGGATTGTCCCTTCCTGAAGCCAACCTGGTATTTCCCGAGTACTCTTTCTGCATGAGGGACAAGCCTGCAAAAGATGATATTAGAAAGGACCTTATAAGCACAGGGCAGTAGCGTGATGCCCCTGTAATTATTACAATCAGCCTGGTCTCCTTTTTTGTTTATGGGGACTATTACTCCTCGTTTCCATGCTTTCGTTAGGTCCTCTTCCTTCCATATTGAAAGTATTATTTCGTGGAGGGCTTTTTTTAGACCTTCACCACTGTACTTAAGGAGTTCTGCCTGAATTCGATCAAATCCCGGGGCTTTATGATTTTTTAATTTCATTATTGCCTCATCCACCTCTTCATCGTCAGGTGGCTCTTCATCCCTTCCATCATCTCTCCCACGCTCACTCTCATCTTCATAATTATGTTCATTATTGGTTCCTTTGTTGAGGAGTTCCCCGAAGTGTTGCTTCCATCTGTGTAGGACAGCATTCTTTTCAGTTAAGAGCATACCATCTTCCCCTTTACACGATCTTGTTCTCGGTTTAAAGGCTGCTCTTCCTTCATTTACTCGCTGGAAGAACAAGCGTGTATCATTAGATGCTCTAAGATGCTCTATATTCTCCATCTTCTTGCTCTCCCAGGCCCTCTTTTTTCTTTGAAAGATCCTCCTTTCAGTCCTTCTGCACTCTTTGTATGTTTCACAAGACTGTCTGGTGCGTCTCTGGATCATCTTTCTATATGATTCATTTTTCACAGATGTTACTTGATAGCATTCTTCATCAAACCAGCCCTTATTAGGTTCTCTTGGTTCAAGGCCTAGTATTTCTTGAGCGGTGTTGTTTATAGCATGCGAGCATGCTTCCCACCTGTCGTCTATGCTGTCACCGCCATTACTGAGTGCATTCATCAGGTTCGTATCCAGCTTGACTTGATATGCATCTCGTATCTCAGATTCCTTTAACTTATCGGTGTTGTAAAGTCCTCGGTCCTTTGTTCTTGTCATTTTTACTGTCGAAATCTTGGCTCTGATCTTTGCCACACTCATATAATGATCTGAGTCAGCATTCGCTCCTCTGTAGGTGCGTAAGTCAAGCAAATCTGACTTGTGACTCGCGCTTATTAGAAGGTGGTCAATTTGGCTCGTGGTCCTTCCACCGGGCGATACCCACATGGCCTTATGGATCCTTTTCTTCTTGAAAAACGTGCCCCCAATTACTAGTCCCTTCGAGGCTGCAAAATTAACCAGTCTATGGCCATTGTCATTGGACAACTCATGCATGCTGAAGGACCCTATGGTTGGTTTATATGCCAGCTCCCGACCTACTTGTGCATTCAAATCACCAAGGAGGATCTTTACATCATTTCTTGGACATTCATCTAGGGCTTTATCCAGATCGTCATAAAACAAATCCTTGTCATCTTCGCTGGACACTTCAGTGGGTGCATGACAGCTAATTAGGCTATAGTTGAAGAATTTACCCTTAATTCTTATTCTGTATATCCTTTGGTTTACGGGAGTAAAATCAATAACAAGTTGGCGTGCAAGTCCACACACAATAAACCCTGTCCCAAAGGAGTGCTGGGTGTCATGGCAGCTATAATACAGTGTGTGGTTTTTCCTTTCCATGATTCCCTTCCCCAGCCATCGGATTTCCTGAATTGCTGCAATATCAATCTGGTACTTATCTACCTGCGAGAGCAGCGCCCGAAGAGCTGTTCAGGGATAGAACATTCCAAAAAGCTAATTTTAAGTCATAGTGACGGTTCCTGGGTCGTTTCCAAATAGACAGTCCGGCTTCTTTACGTTTTGGAGATTTTTTGATAAATAAAGTTTAGAGGGAGTGGGTTATCAGCCCACTGCCCCCGAGCCAGGTGGAGGGGCTGCCTCCTTGGAGCATCCTAGCATGCTCCCCCATCCGGGCATCTTTCTAGGGGAGGTGACCCTAGAGTGTGTATTGTATATGACCTTTGTCTGTAGTGTGTGGATGATTGTAGTGTGCTGTATACAGTGTACTGTGTGTGAATGTCAGTGTAAGTGTTCCCCCAACCCTCTACCATATATAGTCATATCCATTGTCGGAATCCTTCGCTTACAAACTTCCAATTGGTAACCCAATTCTTTAGTTGTTTTCTTATCAATACACTCGCACCATCTTTGACTCTTTTGCTCTTATCTACACCCCTCCAAATATGTGTATAATCTCCTATATTTTTTTCTCCTTTTCCTTTTCTCTTTGGTTCAGTCAAAACAACAACATCCACTTAATATTTATCCAGTTCACTTATTATAAGATTTTTCTTATTAATCCTTCCTTCTGCGTCATTAAATCCATTTCCAGTTCTGTTTTCTAATCCATATTTCCAGTCCATTTTTCCGAGGCTACCTATTAGGCTTTTTAGAAGTTGATAATTATTCCCTGACTAGTGAGCTGGCCTAATGCAGGGACTCTCTATTTGCGGGAGACATCATGTTATGTACATTCATTGCCTGTGGAACTCTGAACTAAGGGAGAAAGCCATTTCTTAACTCTTAGTGAATAACAGGAGCTTTGTCTTAGATGAACGGTACAGAAAGAAGGATTTTTGAAGTTATACTTACCAAAACCATGGCTTGCTTATAAGTGTGTTATGGCTTAAATTTTTTTTTTTTGAACCCACGAATAAAGTTTGACCTTCCCTCCCTGGCTACCCCCAACCTGTAGGGATAACCTGTCCTTCCTGCCCTAGTTGGAGTACATAAGGACGTTAAGCCCCAAAATACAACAACGATTCCTGAACACCAGGCTGGGTCTTTTAAAAATGGGCTATAGGGAGGATGTCCACTTTAGTTGTGAAAGTTAGAGAAGGTGCATTGGTGGTGGGAGACCTTTTCCGGTAATCCTTTCCACACCCTAGCCTGACTTTACGCCCATCTTGCTCTGTGGTGGAGTGGAGAGTAGGACTTTCTCACTCTTACTCTTTTGTCCCTAATGAGCAGAGCAATAGAATGTAGGGTAGGGAGATATATTTGCCAAAAAAAAAAAAAAAAAAAAAAAAAAAAAAAGGTTTTCGTATTGCCAAAATCAAGGGTGAGGAATAGGAGTAAGTTAAATGAAATTAAAGATTTTTGATTATCGTAATCAGAATTCTCAAGGCAAGCCTTTGGATTCACCCACATTGATAGTACAAGATGTGATAGTTGGTTGTTGCCTCTCTTACCCATCCTCTTTACTGAGGTCTGGCTGCTTATATAATAGCTTTTAATTTAAATCTTAAATTTTAATTTCAATACGATTCACAATATATAAAATAAAACGAAAAGATTTTTGAAGGTTCTGTTATTTACTAATGTACCTAATATTTATTTTATACAATAAAATAAAAATTGAAATTGCATTTTCAATTTCATTATAGGTTTTTTTCTTGTTTTACCTCTTGCAGTAGCTCTGTAAAAATTCTATCTTGCATCATTTTTGAGGAAATAGACTTTTTTTTTTTTTTTTTTTTTTTTTTTTTTTTTTTAACTGTGAAATAGTGTATAGCCTATTTTTTTTAAATTTATTATTTTTTTTTTTCACTCCCATGAATATTTTTTGTGATTTTTATATTTTCATGTGTGCTGAATTCGAATCTGAAGGATAAAGAAATTCTATCTAGCATCATTTTTGAGAAAATATACGTTATTTTTGAAAAAACCTGAAATAGCCTATTTTTTAAATTTCATTGATTTTTTTTACACTCCGATGAATATGTTTTGTGAATTTTATAATTACAAGTGTGCTGCATTCGAATCAACAGCAAAAAAAAAATTCATCAAGCACCATTTTTTAGAAATTGGAGGTTGTTTAAAAAAAAAAACAACTGAAATAGCACTTTTTTTCAAATATTTTTATAACACGTTTTTTGGGGGGGGGGGTGAAAAAAAACAGTAATATATAAAATAATAATATTTAATAGTGTGAACATAATCATTGCATATATATTTTCCTCTTGTACTCTACATCATGTGTCTCCCGTTGTAATGCCCAACAGTAGTCGGCAAGCATCTTCTCATGCATTTACAGCTGTACCTTTTTTCGATTTGGGCTATCTCTTGATGAAATCGTTCTCCATGTTCATCGAAAACTGCTCCCAAGTTGGGAGAGAAGAAATTCAAATGTGAAAGCAAAAAATGAATTTTTGAGGACATACTGCAACCCTGGTCTTACATGATAAAAGAAATTCTTCAGCAATGTCAGTTATACAACCTAATAGTTATGCTCTCCAATTTTTTTCATTTTGTAATAAATTATAAAAGTTTCAAAATCAAAAAGGTTTTTTAATTTGTTGTTAAATCTTTCAATGATAAAAAAATGCTCGAAATTTCGAAAAACACCTCATTTTTTGACCTGAAATACAAATTTGACAAAAAATGGTGCCTGTTCGAGAACTTCGGATTCGTGTTTAGCACACTTTAAAACATATGAAAACATTTTTGTTGAAGGGAGTATTTTGATGCAGAACAGTGTAATCAGGGATGCAGTCAAAGAGAAACACCACGTCTAAATGTAAATACTTTAATGCATGCCAAAGTTTCGACCTGCCTTGCAAGTCTCCTTCAGGGCTACACTGGAGAGAAGACTAATGATGACTCATACTTTACGAAACTCTTTAAACATTGGCACACAGAACATTGGCAGACGTGGTGTTTCTCTTTGACTGCTTCTCTGATTATCTTATTCTCCATTCATCTTAACAGTCAACTAAACTTTTATCTTTACTAAATCCATGTTTTTTATTTTTATTTATTTATTTTTTGGTTCAGTCTCCTATCATATGTCAGGCCTAAATCATTTGTTCTATTAGTTTTGTTTTGTTTTTTGTGCTTAGGAGAATAACCTAGTATTTAGTTTGATATATTCTGTTTTGTTGTATCGTGTTTTTTCTTTCATGTTATTTTTAAAATTAACACAAAATGCTTGCAAATGCCTATTTTCCCTAAAATCACAAAAAATTGGTTGGTCTTTAATCGTAATTTTTAAAATAATTTTCCATTGTTAGTAGGAGAATGTCTTTAGCTTAACATGAAATTTATGCCCCATCGGGAGAATTTAATTCAATAATTTTGTTAAAAGGATGTTCCAGATTGTAGAAGAAAAATTTAAGCCTGTAAGGGGCTATGTTTTTTAAGTATTAGGATGATAAATTTCTGTTATATAGTCTTAATTTATAGTCAGTTAGTTCTAATTTCAACATCAAATCTTAATTTTCTTTATTTCTTGGGGCTTAACTTCTTTATCTACTCCAGCTAGGGCAAGGTCAAGTTATCCTACAGGTTACTGACCTAATCTAGCCAGAGTGGGAATACTCGGACTCATTCACGAGACTACCATGAAATAATTATCCACTGACTCAGATGGAAATTTAACCCATGACCCCTCCCCCATCTTAATTTTGTGTCTTGTTTTCGAAAAAAACTGGAGGTTAGTAAATATATATTCCTTTTTTATGTAATATAATTTGTTTCCACTAATTGTTAAAAGCTCCCATGATATCTTAGATAGATAGATAGATAGATAAAAAATAAATTTTATTCTGGGACCAAGTCCCGTAAGAATAACAACAAATAAATTATAAAAAGTAAATCACATCTGGCCAAGATATTTTAAATAAAATAATGAAATAAGATAATATAAAGTAAATACGTGTTTAATAAAATAATTTAAAGAAAAAAAAATCTTTAGACAAATATATAAACAAACACTCTTATATACACACAAAACCATACATACATTCGGTAAAGGAAAAAATATTATATACAAAGTTGATTGAAAGATAAAATTTCTGAATTTTAAAAGAATAAAAGTCTGAAGAAAAATAATATTTGTTGAGAGGGAACAGACAGAAATGATGAAGAAAAAATAAAAATGAAAAAATGTTTGAGTAACAGTGAGAACATTATGATAAGAAAAATTGAAAAAGTTTTTTATTTAATATGTTGGTAAGACATTCGTTATAAAGCATTCATATGATTAAATAGCATACTTCTGAAGGGAGATAAGGTGGTGGAATAAGTGTGTATTAAAAATTCTGAGGGGAGATGCGTTGTGAATGGAGGGAGGAAGAGAATTCCAAAGAATAGAACGGGCAAGAAAGGAACGTTGGAATTCAGTCGTTCTGTAGGATGGGGTCTTGAGATCGGAGAGAGGGGATCTTGTATGTAGTGATTGGATTGAGGACTTGAAATGTAGGATGTTATAGATAAATGGAGGGTTGTGTGTGTTAATAGCTTGTAAGAGGAATATACCAAGAAAGTAATCTCTATGGAAGGAAGGGGAAAGCCAATTTAACTCGATGTATGGGGCACATGAGAGCGTCTTGAGGTTCCGAGGACAAACCTTATAAAGCAATTCATGATACGCTTCAATATGCATATGGCATTTTTTTTTTCTGTCATTTGTTATTTTATGAGCAAGTATTGTACTTTTTTTTCGGTTTGAATTCGAGCTGATTAGAGAGAAGAATTTTATTTGCATTATGTAGTGTAAAATATTCCCATGATACAATTTTAGTGTTTGTTTTTTTAGCTTTGCTTGATAATTGATTCAGCTGTTCAAATATTGTTGTTTATGCTGTTCTCTTGACTGGTTTTCTGTTATAGTCTTTTGATATAATTTGCTATGTAGTTTAATCCTTTTCCTAGAATGTAGTTTTTGTTTTATAAGGAATGAACTGTTTTAATTGCATTTGTATTATTATATATTTTTAGCAAAAAAGAAGAAGGGGCGTACACAAAATACTCCAACCCTTAAAACTCCAACTCCTACACGACAGCCCTTATCTTATTCAGAAGCTCAGAAGTATGTTGAGTTTGAAGTGGATGACAAAATTCACAGGCTTTTGATTGATGAAGTGATACCTGTAATTTCGAGGCATAATTATGAATTATATAGACCAAAGGTAATTGCTTTTATAGAAATATTTTTAGTAAGGTATTCTTCCATTACTGTTCTATATTTAACGTTACTTGAAACATTTTTTTTTTAACTCCTTATTTGAAAACCTAAATTAAATTAAAAACCTGTGTTGATTAATTAATTCGTGAAAACAGTACAAGTTATATATTAATGGGTTTCTTTCATTTTAACCGTTTGGTGCATTCCATTGTAGATCTGCATCATTTTGGTTTTGGTGTTCTCAATGCATCCTAATGTGGTTTGGTCAAACTTAAATAATAAATGTTTAATATTATGTGATTTGATGAATTATCCAACACATCAAGATTTATTCAATGTTTCGTTCAACTGTCCTATATATAGTCGGCTATCGGTTATTTATTTAAAATTAGTTCTTTTGAGTCTAAAAAATCATCATTTTGTTTGCAACAGGTTTAAATTTCAAGTGAATGACAGAGATTGTGTCAAATTAATGATTGAGGTTACCAAATGTATGATTTATATTAGCAGGAATTGTCTAAGATTTTTTTTTATCTGTAGTCTGAGAAGTAACAAACAATTTTTTTTTTTTTTCTGAAAAAAAAACAACTATAAAATCATGCATGAAAGGGTTAAATAATGTTTCACCATTTTTTTTTACTACTTAACTAAAGTGCCTAGGATTTCAATACAATTATCACACTAATTATTTATTATGTTTTAACTTAATATATAAGTTAATTGTAATATATACTGTCGCGGTTTTAAATAATTTAAGATAAGCATGGTAAGATATGCGACAATAAAATTTTAAATTAAAATAAATAACAGGCAAAAATAATACAACTTCTCATTCACAAATTTATATTTTAAAGAAAAACGACAAATTAATTACATATGACATTTGATTAATCAATTAAAATTCTCAGGTAGGTTCACAGGTGCATCCCGACTGATACATGTTTCTTTCCATAAATAAAAATTACAAACATTATTATACCTGAAGGGTTCAAGACCAACTCGTAATTACAAACCTTCCATTAAATTTGCCAAACATCAATTCCAAATATTACCTGAAGTGCCAAAATATTAATATCTAATTTAAATTAATTAAGGTTTACTATTGTCGTGATGTCTTCGACACTGCTACAGCTCAACTAAAACTTCTACTAAACTTGAAGATGGCCATGTGTCCTCTTGGCTCCAAGAATGAGGTCCTTCCAGGAAGCGGACTGGTGAGCAAGTGAGCTCATGGGCGCTGGGAACGGAAATGTTGCTCACCGCTTTCCCAATCGATCTATCGATTTATTTATTGAAACTCTTCTATTATTTAGTAATTAATTTCTCGTGCTATTGTGATCATCACAATACATTTTAGCAATGTTGATTTTCACTTGAAAGTTTAGCTATGAGTTCATAAAATTATCCATTATATGTTTAGTGTTTGGATAAACATGATCTCAGATTTCGGATGAGGGTGATTTGTGGTTTTGAAATATTCCATTTTTCCACAATGCAGTAACCCAGCATATATTCCTATGCGTTCCATCTCATGATATAACGCGCATTCAAATAAATATTTATACAAACAATTTTTATAATAATACATAAAATATTTTTAGAATAATACAGTAAAGAATAATTGAGTTGTGGTGAAATGTAAACAATAATTAATCGAATGAATTTATTATAAGTTAAATGATAACTATATGTAAGGTTGAGCAACCTTCAATCATCTGTTAATTATTTATCATCTGTGTTTATTACTTTATCTTAACCTTCATTAACCTATTTTAATTGTTGTTTTCTGTAACTTACTGTATTTACGTGTAATTTAATTCTTTACTTTCATTGAATAAATCACGTTTTAACGATCTTAGAAATTAAATTACAAGATCTCAATAAGTAAGAAAATGGCTCAACTATTTGTTCAAATTGTAAAAAGAAGTGACCAAGACTTTGTGATTCAGTGCATTTCCATCGACAAGAAAAATTGGTACTTATTACCTGAAGAATCCAAAGACTTAAAGTTCCACTCCTTTCTATCAGGTAAGAAACCTATAATAAATGCTGTGAATGCTATCAAAAACATTAATGGTTACAGAACCGTAGCTGTTAAGATGGATGATGATATTCAGAGAGAATATTTTGATGAATCTTCTAATATTTGTCTTCGGGAGTTACCATTAGTTCCTTCTATACCTGTAGAAAATCAGACAGGATTAGAAGATCGTATCAAACAATTAGAAACACAATTAAAACTAAATTTAGAACAAAATGAAATTAAACTAAATCATATTGAAAATTTTTTTATTTTAGAACGATTTGATAAAAAACAATCAGAACCTATAGAATGGCTACGTAGGTTCGAAGAAGAATGTGTTCGATTTAAGATAAAATCTGATAATTTAAGAATTCAAGTGTTAAGTTTTTATCTTATCGATGGTCCGGCTAAAGATTGGTACGAGATTAATTTAAAGAAGATCGGTTTGAATGATTCATGGGACATATGGAAGGACTCTTTTCTAAATATTTTTGTTGATAAAAGCTGGTCTCTTGTTAAAAAAGCTCTTGGCTACAAATATTTAGGCGGATCCCTTGTCGACTACGCCCTGACGAAAGAAAAACTATGTCTTGACGTAGAACCTAAAGGTACCGAGATCTCCCGGATAAACCAAATTGTTTTCGGTTTACCAAATGGAGAAACTCGATAGAGAAGAGATTTTTACTCTCGATAAATTGTACTCTGAACTTCGAAAATTAGAAAATGCCTTTATGAAAAAAAAGAAAGAAAAACTGTCAAGTCCAAAATTCAGTAAAAAGTCCGCTTGTGTAAAACCATGTTCTCACTGCGAAACCCTCGGTTTTCACAATCATTATCATTTAGTATCTGAATGTCGTAACAAAAATAAAACTTCTAATCGACCAAAAATAAATGCAACTGATCTCGATTTATGCGAAATCGATCTTGATTCCGAACATTTAAACTAGAGAGCCGGGCGAAGTTAGATCCGCTGATTAAACTAAATGTTGTTATAAATGACAATATTAAAATAAAGGCTATTTATGATAGTGCTCCAATGTGACATTAATAAATCAACGAATTGCTGACTTGCTGAAGTTGAAATTAATTAAACAAAGAGCGGTGCTAAAAACTATCAGCGGACTTAATTTCACCTCAGCCCGGGCTAAAATTAGACTCCGTATTGGAAACATTACTGATTACATTACAACCTATGTAGTCAAGAATAATAATTTCTCTTATGATTTGTTACTAGGTATAGATACCATCAAGAAATTTAAATTAATACAAGATGAAAATTTGAAAAATTTTCAATGTACCAGTAACACAAAAATCATAGCATCAGATCTACCTAGTAGTAATCAAAATATAAACTTAACACGATCGAAACTCGATCCGATTGAGACATTCAGTCCTCATCAGAAGCAGACTACAACTACTTGTAAGAAGTTTGGAAGTGATTACAAAGAAAATTTTAACTTTAATAAATTTGATGTTAATTTGCAACATATTGAACAAGAGGAACACAAACAAGAGAATTTTCTTCTACTTAAAAAGTACAAGCACATATTTGCTAAAGACAAGTTCGACATAGGTAAAGTTCACTCACGTGAAGCGGAAATAAAACTAATCAGAGATGAATTTGTCACGTCTCGTCCCTACAAATGTTCTATCCCAGATGAAGAAGCAATAAGAAGCCAAATAAAAGGTCTCTTGCAGGCTGGGATCATCAAAGAGTCAGACCGTTTGCTTCGCCCGTTACACTGGCCTACAAGAAAAAAGAGAAGAAGAAATCTCGACTCTGTATAGATTTCAGGAAGCTCAACAAATTAGTAGTACCTGAATGTTTTCCATTTCCTACAATTTAAGATGTAATTGATAAAGTAGCTAATTGTGAGTTTTTCACAGTTTTGGACATCAATTCTGCATTTTGGGGCATATCGCTTCGTGAGCAAGATCGAGAAAAGACCTCTTTTGTAACAAAACATGGTAAATTTATGTTTAATGTTCTTCCGTTTGGTCTTAAAAATGCTTCTGCCATATTCCAGAGAATATTGTCGAACATTATTCGAAAAAATAACCTGGATGATTTCTGCATCAATTACATTAATGATATTTCAATTTTTTCTAGGGACTGGGAAGATCATCTTCAGCATGTTAGCCGACTTTTAAAATTTCTGAACGCTGAAGGATTCAAACTGAAACTAGAAAAATGTTTGTTTGGTGCGAAGTCAGTAAAGTATCTAGGACACAAGTTTTCGAAAAATAAAGTATCACCCACCCAAGATAATTTGATTTCGATTCAGAAACTCCAGAGGCCCTCAGATAAATCAGGTGTTCGGAGTATTTTAGGCTCAATAAATTTTTATTTGAAGTACATAGAAAACAGTGCTGTAAAACTGGAACCACTGCATTGTTTATTGAAGAAAGATGTTAAATTCGAGTGGTCAGATGAATGTGAACAAACTTTCAATATGATCAAGAACTGTTTGTGTAGTTCCCCGATTCTGGCTATATACGACATTGACAAGCCTATCTTCATCGAGACTGATGCAAGTTTAAAAGGTATCGGAGCGACCCTCAAGCAGCCACAAGAAGACGGCCTACTTCATCCTGTCGCTTATTACTCACGTAAACTTTCAGAACGAGAGAAACGTTTAGATGTCATCCACTTAGGACGTAAATCTATTAAAGAAGCGATTAAGTTTTGGCAATACTACTTAATTGGACGTCACTTCATGGTTTTCAGTGATCACAAACCCTTAGAAAACCTAAAGACGAAAGCCAGAGATTTTGGGAAATTTGATTCTTTATTTATCCCAGTTTAATTTCAATATTATCTACAAAAAAGGAAAAGAAAACGTTCTGGCTGATCTACTCTCCAGAAATCCAGTCCTCGAATACTTCGAAAATGAAGATGCTATCCAGATCATCAATTTAATAGACTTGTCAGCCATTAAAAAAGATCAATCTGAGAATCTTTCGGATCTGAAAGCAGCTGAACAGATTAAATCCAAGCAAGGGATAATTTTAAGAAAATTTAAAAAGAAATCAAGAATTTTTGTATCCCAAGCATTTGGAAAAGAAATTATTAAAATTATTCATCAGCATTATGGCCATATCGGTCCAGCCCACATGATAAAGCAATTCATGATTTCTATAAGAGCTGCAAGATTTGCATTGAGAACAAAGTTCGTCGGGGTCGTGCGATCGGCCTCCTATCCCATCTCGGTCCAGCCACAGAACCTTTCCAGATCATGTCGCTTGACAGTGTCGGTGGTTTTGGAGGGAACCACTCTTTACATGCACATCCTCATTGACCACTTCACAAGATATGCATGGATCTCAACAACAAAGGGTCAAACTGCTAAAGATTTCATAAACATACTTAATCCCATCGTTAAACAAAATAATATCTCAATTCTACTGACAGACCAATATACAGGTATAAACTCAACCCAATTTCTCAAGTATTTGAAAACAATTGGAACTCAGATCGTTTTCACGTGCATTGATAATCCCGCATCCAACGAATTAAACGAACGATTAAATCAAACATTAGTTAATCGACTGCGATGTGAAATAAACGATAATACTAGAAGAGCATGGTAAAACTTAAAAATAAAAAAGAATGGTAAAAAAGAACATGGCAGAAGAATGTGTAAAGGAATATAATAATACTATCCACAGTTCTACCCATTTTGCACCATCTTATCTATTGCTCGGCCGAAAATCTTCCATATCTCCACTTGATGGGAATACTCCATCTTCTTTAGAAGAAGACCGCAAGATAGCCTTCCAAAATTCAACAAAGAGCTTCAACATCAATAAGAAATGGGTTGATAAGAATAGACAAGAGCATAATTTCAACGTTGGTGACTTGGTATACGTCGAAAATGGAAATAAGTTGAATCGAAACAAGCTTGATCCAGTTCGAATCGGACCATTCCCAGTCGTCAGACAGATTTCCTCGTCTTTCTATGAAGTAGCCAGCGGTAAGAGGAAGATCTACAACTTGTTCCACTCCAGCAAGCTCCTTCCTTACTTTTCACCGCCTCAAGAAGCGACCTCAAGGGGGGAGGTGTAAGGTTGAGCAACCTTCAATCATCTGTTAATTATTTATCATCTGTTTATTATTTATCATCTGTGTTTATTACTTTATCTTAACCTTCATTAACCTATTTTAATTGTTGTTTGCTGTAACTTGCTGTTGTATTTACGTGTAATTTTTAACTTTCATTGAATAAATCACGTTTTAACGATCTTAGATAAATATTGAAGAAATATGAAAAATAAACAAATATTAAAAAAAAAAAAAATAAATTTTAAAAAAAGAGAGAAAAATAGAAGAAAAATAAAAGTTATATACAAATTGAAGGAGGTATAATTGTATAGACTATTTGATCGTTGGGCTCTAGTACTCCACATAATCCAAAAATACATCAAACTCCTTGAAATATTTGTCAATGAGATCATTCTTTGCAGGCGGCCACTGGTCTTCGTTAAGTAGAATTTGGCTGTCAGTTTGTGTCTGTATCTTTCCAATTTTTTACAGTTATAAGTAAGATGGTCATATGTTTGTTCAGAGTTTCCGTCGCAGTTACAAATACTGTTGTCAGTTAGTTTGAATCTGTATAAGTAACTTTTTGTTTCGCCTTGTCCTTTCAGAAATTGGGTTAGTTTGTATGTCACTTTTTCAATTTTTTTTTCTATCTTCTAAAGTCTTAATGAATTCATAAGTATCGTCTACCTTTTGTCGACTTTGTCCATCTTTCATTCTAAGTTTGTTGAGTTGTTATTTTTAAAATGTGCTTGACTGCACTAATTGGTACCTTATTAAATAAAATTTGAAGGCTTGTATCCTTTGCTGCATTTTTAGCCTCAGCATCTGCCTGCTCATTTTCAAGTAAGCCTGCATGGGCTTTTATCCATTTGAAGGAAATTTGTATAGTTTGTCTGTAGCATGAGATCAATTCTCACCTGATTTCTTCTACAAAGAATTCATGGAGATTTATGTTTTTAATGTTAAAAAGGCTGATTTGACTATCTGTGTGTACGCAATAATCATTTTTGATACCACAGCTTTTAATAAATGATACGGCTTAAAGGATAGCAAATAGTTCGGCTTGGTTTTGGAACAGTAAGGTCCTAGCCTGAATTTCCCTATATGCAACAATTCATCTTTCTCAAATGCAACAAAAGCAGCACCCACTCTGTTTTGCTCCTTACTGCCATCTGTGATAATATTGATTTTTGATATTCAGCTAATATTGGGGATTATAAGGTCTTTTGGATGTAACAATTTTTTATAGTTTAGTACTTCACCTATTTCAATGTTTTGTGAATTAACTATATTTTCTTCAAGTGTTACATATTCAAATTATTTTTTTCAGCCCATATGATTAATTTATCCAAGATCTCGTTACATTGCAGTTGGAGCTGATAAAATGACTTTGATTTAAGTTTTGAATATTAAAATAGTTCTTATAACCTAAATATGAAAATTCATGGAAAACTAGCAATTAAAATTGAAAAACAATTGTCAATATTAAATTAAATATCTTTACGATAGTAATAATGAGCTATTTTTATGTTTTTAGGGATCTTCAAGTTCATCTTGTAAAAATGTTATAAAATTGCCTGATTTGTCTAAATTACCACAGCCAAAGTTCAGGATTATTGATGACTATAATATACCTGATGCACCACCTAGACCTGCAGGTTATATTAGGTATAGTTATTAGTATAATTTGGAAATAATTAACAGAAGCGATTTATAGTAGTTCCTACTGGTACTCAGTGGTCAGAACCATCGATTTAGCAGAACAAAATTACAATTAATAAATTACATCTCCTTCAACAAAATAGTTAAGAACAAAATTACTTTATCCATCTATCCTACAGAAAATTTTACATGGATCAAAAACATTCCTATGAACATGCGTTCGCTGTGATTTGGTTGCAAGATAAAGCACCAAAACACATGTTATGATTTTATGTTCCATATAACATAGTGCACACCAATCTTTAAAATTATTTTTATTTAATTAAAGTAGTCAAACAGTAACATATTAACCCCGGTTTGCCTCTATTTTTCTTCAGCGTCTAAATATTAGAAAACGGTAAACAAATGCTATCTGTGTTTATTCATTTATATATTTGTTTAGTATAAAAATGGAAAGTTTAAATAAAATAAACAACTGACAAAGTTACATTTTATTTTTATGCACTGAAAAAACAAAAACAATCCAGCCATTATTTGACTTCATAAATATAACTTTAAATAATTTGATAACAAACTTTTTAAAAAAATATTGATTAAAATAATTCATAGATTGTTTATTGATGATTGCTTACAAATCATTTGGGATGACTCATCAATATGACTCATATTGATGAATCAGGTTCTTTTACAACACTGTTGGAGAGAAATATTTAAGGTTGGGCCGACGTTTACTATCTGTTCACCAGTCCATGCGCTATCCAGAAAAGTTTTGCATTTTTGTTGTTTGTCCCGATCACTGTGAATGCCTTAAGAGTAATAGTGAAAAGGTATGTCAAAGTTCTTTTTTAATCAACTTTCACTTTGGTAATGGAAATTGTATGAATTTCACATGTAGTGCTTTCAACGATGCTTCCAATTCAATTTTTTACTGTGTTGGTTAACTTAACTTGTATAGCTTTATTATTTATTTTCATTGAAAACCTATGTTGAAGGGCCACCATTATTTAAGGAACTGCTAAACTTCTCTTAAGGGCCTTGAATTTTAGACATTGTGAATATAGCTTGATGTTTTTCAATACTTGAGAATGTCCTGCGGAAGGAAAATAAACACTGTATATTATCAAGGTGACTTAAGGTTTTTGTTTTTATATAGGAACATCATTATTGAAATAGGAATCACAAAATGTGAAATTAAAAGCATGCCTTTTTGTGAAATTTTTCTGGTGCTATTCAGATTGTTCAAATTTGAACACCTAACTATGTTCAATAGATTTGGATTTTTTACACTCTTGAGTAGCTGACATAATGGGAAATATTTAAATACAAATTTGAGTGCTTTTATTCAAACATATTTATTCACCGATGATTTCAATCAACAACTGTGCCATGTGGACAAAGTAAATCTCTTCAGGTAGGCCAATGTGAACATTATTGTTAATCCTTCCTCGGTCATGGTACATTACTATCCCCCTATGAATGTCAATAAATTCAATTTGATTTGGTAACTTTGAAAAAGGACTTTTTTCCTTCTAATAACGAAATTCTGACCACTGTGTAGCATTAATTAGTTATATAATGTATCATTAAGTGATTGAGTGAGTTGATGTTTGTAATGGAGGTGGGGGCAGGAGTTTGTTCTCATAGATTTCGGTTTTTGCTCGGAACAAGATATTTCTTAAAAATTGAAATTTTGTTAAATATTTAGGATATTTTATTTTTATCTGTTTTACATAATTAAGTTGTTTATGTTTAAACTATGACCCTATTAATGCCAGTTAACATCTTTTTTAAATGGACCTTAAGTGTCATTTGTCTCAAGATAAATAAATTTATATTAATTTCAACAACAAAATTTATATTAATTTTAATATTATATTAATTTAATATATTTAAATTTATATTAATTTAAGGTTTTAAAGTTTTATAAAACCTTTCATAATGATCTTTTTATTTTGTTGAGCTGTGCTAAATGACTGGATGAGTATTATGTAAAGTAGAATGTTGAGAGGGATCAGACAAAAATAAGGCAATGTATGAGATTAACAAATATTTACATATATACATATTTAGGCTAAATAAAAATATGGTTTGTTAATCTAAAACATAGCCTAAGTTTTGGCTGATCCCTCTCAACATCCTATTTTTTTTTTTTTTTTTTTGTTCAATGCTTGAGCTTTTTAAATCACCTTAAGGTGGGTCAGCATTTTTTATTTGCTATAACTGTTATTTTCTGTCCAAGTTTTTGAACAGTTCTGGAATTCTCACGAACATTCTTGTGTTCATGGCTGAAATCTCCTTAAGTGGCCAGGTTTCACATCCGTAGAGGACTGTTTGCAGTATAATAGTCTTATATAACTTAATTTTTAAATTTCTGGAGAGTAGGTGCAAACTGAGTAGTTTTGCAACCGTGAAATAACAAGCATTACCGGCTTTTAACCTTGTCCTTATTTCCTCTTGAATTTCATTTTTCCTTGATATTGTGGACCCTAGATATTTGAATTACTCAATGTGTTGAAATTAAATACCAGAAATATCTACATCACCGTTCTATATCAAATTTTCACCGTTTCTACTACCAAACATATATTTTGTTTTATCGGTATTAATTTCTTTACTGGTTTTCATGAACGTAGATGCGTTTAATTTAATAGTTTCCTCATTTTCACCCATTACCAAATCATTAGCATAACCAAGAACCAGAATTATCGCTCATCTCTAATCCTTTTCTCGTTACCGCGTTACCTTCCTAATGATGTATTCAAGTGCTAAGTTAAATAATACTGGAGAAAGAGAACCTTCCTGTTTTAAACCAGAATGTCCCTCAAACTTGTCGAAGTAAAATTACTGATTCAGACTCTATTAAGTGTTTCTTTACTAGACTAACCAATTTCCTTGGTATCCCCAGCTCAATCAAAATATCAAACAGTTATTGGTGGTTAATCGAATCATAGGCCTTTTGGAAATCAACATAGAGCTCATGCACTACGCCCTTAATTTCTAATTTTTTTCTCTAAAATTTGTCGAAGGGAAAATATCTGATCGATAGTTAAACGACTCTGTCTAAAACTTCAAACTTATTTTTGAATTATAAGGCTTTTATAATTCTTTTTTTATTAAGGGATCTTTTAATAACTCTAGCTAAAATTTATCGGACAAAGTATTATATTTATTTTTATTGTTTATTATAAGCTTTTGGCTTGCTTTTGCTATAACAAGTTCATGATGTGACCCACATTCTTCCCCATGGTATTTTCTCACATTAGTTATGCTATTTTGCTATCTCTGTTGTACTAAAACATGATCGATTTGATTTTGTGTTTGTGGTTACGGTGATTCCATGTAAAATCATGAATATTTTTATGTTTAAAGATTGTACTTTTGACTATCAAATACTTCAGTATAGCAAAGTTTATAAGTAGCATTTTATTTCCATTGCTTTATTTGTGTAGACTTTCTTTTCTAATTGTTGGATTATATATTTCTTCCCTTCCCACTTTAGCGTTTGCATCTCCTAATATTACTTTCATATAATATCGTGGCAGTTCATCATAAACTCTTTTCTAATGTATCATATAATTTGCATTTAACTTCATTGTCACTATCCTTGGTAGGAGAGTGAATATTGATTAACGCAATCTTGAACCACCGACCCTGAAATATAACCACCGATTCTATTCTGTTATTAATAAACTGTACTTCCCTCAGAGCAGAAATTTATTCTTTATCTGAAACCCAGTTCCTAAACAATAATTATTGCTCACTCCATACCAGATAGTATACTTTCTTTCGGTTAGTGATCCCTCTCCGGCCACCAAACCTCTTGCAATGCCACAGTATCTAAATCATACCCATTAACCTCGTTTGTTACTGATTTTAACCCACCCACTGTAATAAGACTATGAACATTCCATGTCCTAATACTTAAATCTTTGAGTTTCAACTTGCACCATGAATCATGAATCCCCTGAAGCAGTCATATTAGTAAACATTAAATATTTATGTGCTGCATCAATATATAATTTTCCATAAGCCAAAATAATTATTTATTTTTAATTTGCTTAAGCATAACAATTAAAATTTTACAAAACTGTAAAATTAGGGACAATGCTTTTGGTTTTATCAATTTATTAAATACAATGAACATCACTGTGAACAATTTTATTACTTTATTTTATATTATTATTTTAGATTCATTGAAAAAAGCGTTGAAGATATGGAAGGAGAAGTTGAGTATGACATGGATGAAGAAGATTCTGCATGGTTAGAGATTATGAATTCAAAGAGAGCCGAAAATGGATTGGCTGAGGTTACTGTAGACGCCTTTGAACTTCTTATGGATCGTCTAGAAAAAGAATCTTTTGTTAGTAAAATAATTACTTATATATTTTAAAAAGTATTTAGCCTCAAGAAAGATGAATACACTAATGAATACTAATAGTTACATTTCAGTGATTGTATGTGCTTTGAAGTTGGGCTTCATGAAAAAATAAATTACTAGGACAATAATCTATTTAAAGAAGGGTGAAAATCCTAGGGTTTTGATGTTATCACCATAGAAGCTTTAGGTTTTCCAAACTTTATTCCTTCTTTTTTTTTTCATTGGTTTTATAAATAATTCAGTGGGCTCTTGCTGTGACATGGTTCAAGATGAAGGCAAGCATTTAGGTTGTAGAAATATCTTTGCTATAGCTATAGCTAAGATTTATGCTAAAACAGAGACAGAAAAGTATGAATAAAAACTTAATGAATTATACTTATTATTAAGATAATTTAGTAAAACTAGAAAATGGATTGTATAATATCAAAAACCTTATTATTTATTAATATTTTTTTTTGTGTTCCTCTACCAAACAAAATCTTGAAGTGCACCCTTAATAAACTATTTAAGGCAGCCCAATGGCTTTTTTAAAACTCCAAATGTCCATTAGATTCTGAGGTTTGCAAGATTTAGTTTACCTACAAGTATGTTTAGTACTAAAATGTAGATTTTTTTTTTTTTTTGTGCTAAAGCATCACACCAACTGTTAATGTGTATATGGGTTTTTCTTCTATCATGCAGAACCTGCAGTGTGGACATTCTTGATTCTTCGTATTGAAGAAATCTTATTAAGTCTGCTCTGTTCAGTATTTAGTCCTGCCAGACTTTTTATGGTAAGAAGAATGCTTTTTGAGCCCACTCTTACCAGTTTATTGATCTAATTATTTTTTGGATTGCCTGTATGTTCAATTTGTACTTTATTATGTCGTGAGTGTGTACAACTTTACAGTCTTCTACTATCTTGAATTGAAATGTATATAGACTCAGTGCTCCAATTATTTTTTTATTCCTATCTTTGTTCTTATTTTAAGTTGGTTGCTCTTAAGATAGTATAAGGTTTACAATGTCATTGTTTGTAAACAAAAAACTACCAATTTAGGCTTACCTTAATTTAGGATCTTATAAATATGTTAATATTTCATGATCTTCAGAAAATCATTCCCCTGTCTTAATTTACTATAAAAATATTTTTCTGGCAATTGTGGACTGATGAATTTGTAATTTAATCCTCTACTAGGCTACTTAATTGTTTCAACCTGTTTAAGATATTTTAAATCAGTGGAATTATCTCCCTATAGCCTCAGCAGAGTTATATTAATTAAAGAACAATGATTTCCTTGTGATTTATCAATTGCCTTAAGGGTGATTTGGTTATCCTTTATTCCTGCGTGTTCTGCTATCTCACTCCATAATATTTTATCTTTAAATCAGTGACTTAACCAAAACTTTTTCTGACTCTTGAAAATTTACACAATTCTCCGCTATTTCAAGGTTTATAGACTTATAAGAGCACTTGGACAACTTACCTCTCATACTCTTATACTCTCATATGTTTTTCTTGTTCAGTGGTTACATGAAATGAAATATTATAGATATTTGTACAATAAAAAAATATATTTTACTTTTAGTACTAAATTAGTAGTACTTCTATTTTAAATGTTTAGTAATGTTTATTGATTAACGTAATGCAATCTCAATATGCTGGTAGTTGCAGTACTAACACAACAAATCAACTCTTAAACGAAAAGGTTTAATGGCTGATGCTGTTGTATTTTTCACTCATCCTGTATCATAATTATGAAAGAATAACTGAAACATTAATTATTATGTACTTCTAATTCTCTCAATCTCGTTATGTAGGATATTATGTAGGAAAAAAAAATTCTTCTTGTTTCTGGATTTAAGATGCAAGCATTGTCAGTTCTGCTGGAGATGATAGGATAGCTTTTCTCTTTACCACTCTGTAAAACTTAACTTCAGTAAAACAGTTTGATTTCTCTGATTGCAATGTTAACTGTGTCAAAAGAAAGATACTTCGATTTAAAAAGGGGGCCCACTAATGTTGCTGCAATTGATGAAAAAAACCCTTTTAAGATTCAAATTTTTTTATTTTAGGTTTCATGTGTAAAATTTGGTAATAGTCTGGCCATTGTTCAGACATGGCCACATTTAGATAATGTCAGAATGATCGATTGAATAAGTTTAGGTTGATCATTACTCTAGTGAGACTTTAGTTCATTTTTAAAAAAATATTTTTTTCACTTTTTATGTCTAATTCCGACTTTTAAAACTTAACTCTTAAATGTTGCTTTACTCCATGTTATTTTTTTTGTTTTTTGGGTTTATGACTTCCAAATGAAAGAGATCTATTACAAAGTGATTTGGATAAATCATTTAAACTCTTTTCAAAAACTTCTAAATAAGATTTCTTTCTTTTTGTGTCATTTTCAGCTTAAAACAAATATTACCTGATAGTTCATAATCCTACATTTTGTCCGCTTTGTGGTCGTAACTGAAACATTGGTCGGTCACTACTTTAAATATTTGCTCATTTGGATTGAATTAGATAATGCAAAAAGTTTTGCAACTAGAATCTACTATGTGTTCCTCCTAACTTTTTATTGTTGCTACAATGTGTAGAATTATCACTTTTTTGACATTTATACAAGAAAATTAAGTGTATTTCATTGGCTGAGATAAATAGTCTCTTCTTTATAATGTAACTGTTTACAATTAGGAAATGTATATTCTGTTTTAGATGCAAACAAGTAACAAACCTGGTGAAGGATCTGCTGTTATTGATGATGATGCTGTTTGTTGTATCTGCACTGATGGAGAATGTCAGAATTCTAATGTTATATTGTTTTGTGATATGTGTAATTTAGCTGTTCATCAAGATTGTTATGGTGTTCCATATATTCCTGAAGGACAATGGTTGTGCAGGTAACTATAGAATTTTTTTTATCACATATAACCTTACCTATGTAAGTGCAGTTTTATTATCTAGTATTAGTATGACTATTGTTAAAGAATTTCGATTTCAGTTAAAATAATTTATAATAGTAATGAATGAGTTAAGGCTTCTTCCCCATTAAAAAATAAAAAAAAATAATTGTGCTGTGAACGGAAAGAAAAAAGAAACGTGTGTAACGTTTATCATGAGCTTACTTAAAATGGAAAATTAGTTTATAAACATGTTAGAATTAATGTGAATAGACTCCTTGGCCTCAACTGATTTTACTCTAATTTGTTAAGAGATTAACAGTAAATGATAATACTGATAAAATAATGTATCATTAAAGTAAGAAAAAAGAATGATTAAATTACACATTTTCAATAGTTTTCAATATAGTATGGGGTATAACATCTGTCATTTAATTTATGTGGGTTTATTTCCTTATTTTTTCCCACTGTTCACAGATAATCTTTAAAGTGTAAAACTATTTACTAAAATATAAAACTATGTTAATCATGTAGAGGACTTGAGACTGGCACATGTATACTAAATGATTTGTAATTGTAAATATGTCAATAAAGCTTTATTATCATTATTATTATTATATTCTCTCAACTAATAACACACACAAAATTAGTGACACTTCATGGGAGTTGCAATAGACATCACCTTGAAAGGAATGAAAAAATAAAAAATTGATATTACTAAGATAAGGAAAAATACTAAAAGTAACTGTATTTTTCACTAGTTTGTTTGTTTATTTCATTTAACGTCACTTTATGCTGCTATGGCTAATCGGACGATGCTATGGTGGGAGTCCTAAATTTTGCCTATCCAGGTATAATTAGGATAGGGATCTTTAACGAGTACCTGACATCGCACAGGCTCCGGACCCCCATTACGTCCCTTCTGAAGGACGACATAGCTAAGGATTTTTTACTCCCTTTAAAAAATCCTAAGGTCATCTGCCGGGCTGCAAACCTGCGATCTTGAGTTTAGTAGGTTGCTATGCTAACCACTACACCACAGGTGACCCCATTTTTTACTAGTGAAGTGTATTAAAAAAAAAATGATAATTTTTATACTTCTTTAAACGCTATATTTTTCTTTTTCTTGATATTGTACAAAATATTCTAGTTGCTTATTGTGATATTTTGTTGTCAAATTCAATAAATTCAGCAAGTTATTTAATGCCATGCCGGTAACACTTCTTGTTGTATCTGTTAAAAAGCTCTTGCAGTTTCAACCTCTGCAAAAAACTGTTAAAAATTTTCTTTTAACCTTCCTAGGACGGGGTGGATTGTAAAACATTAAGGACTGAGTGGGGTGCGCTCGCACCCCAACTTTAAATTTCAATTTTACATACTAAACCACAATTAATAATTTTTTCTTTAATGTATTTAATATTTAGGTATATTATAGGTTAAAATAAAATAAAAACGAGCATAAAAATAATTTTTGTTTATTTATTAATAAATTGTTAAATAAATTTGTACATTTTCATCATGAAAATGATTGATTTACAAAAAAAAAAAAAATTAATAGTAATAAAATAAATTTACTTTTATTATTATAAAAACATGAAAGCAAAACAATATTAAAAAAAGAAATAAAATAAAAAAAAAAATTATTAATTTTCAGCATTTATACAATTTATACACACAGGATTATTTTTTGAATGTTTTGGGCATAATTATTTTCCACAGTTATTACATGAAATTTTTACTTTGGAATCGATTTTTCGAGGACACAAGTAGCATTTTCCCCTACTTTTGGGCCTAGTTGCTGTGGCAGTCGACGTTGAAAACTTAGGTTCTTGATTTTCTTCAATGTCGAAGCACTTTTCCATCATTCTTATTGTATCTCTTTTCAGCCTTCTGCATAAATTTGGATTATTCAATCTTTCTCTAATTAGCAGTTCTGTTAATTTTTTTTTCCAACTCCAAAAGAAAAATCCGCCTTCTGTCAAGTGAAGAAATTTTCCTGTCAGAATGGAGTTTCGTCCACACAATATATGCATTTAGCCCTGCAATATCTAATGAATTCATAAAAATCTTCATTGGCCATCTTTTAGTTTGCCGTTTTGTGGAATATTCTGCTACCATTTTGTCGAGAGTGTCTACAGCACCTTTGGTAGCATTATATGTACTGATAATTTCTGTTTTTTTTGTCTCATCATCTATAATATTGTTTGTGTGGTGTTCGCTTGATAATAGTATTACACATTTATTTGGTTTGGGTACATATGATACTAATGTAATTTCACTTTATACTAGTTATTTATACTAAACTATATTAGGTCACACTAAGGACTACGTGGGGTGCGAGCGCACCCCAGGCCTGTTTTTTGGTCATACTTGTTCAAATAACATGAAGTTCATTTAGTTTTTTCTATTTATTTTTTGATCCTTTGAATCAAGACACTTGCAGAAGAAAACTCCTAGAAGGACTAATGGATTTCTATAAATTTATAAAAATGGCAAGCGAAAAACGAGCCGTAGGGTGCGGGAACACCCCACCCAGCCCTAGGAAGGTTAAAGAAAGTGGGCCAGTGATTGAAATATAATGAACACTCATGTTGTTTGCCTGAAACTGATGAACTTAGGCTTAATTTCATGGCTCAAATGTTCAAAAATCCTTAATTAATCGTTCACACAAGATAATTGTTATTGGTACATTGAATAGTTCCAAAATATGTATTTACATTCCTTGATTAAACAGTAATTTTCTATTTTTTTTTTTAAACCTTTTTATATTTTATGTGATGATATATTATATAATTTAAACTTTAATAATGTTTTCTAGGAGGTGTTTGCAATCACCATCACGAGCTGTTGATTGTGTACTTTGTCCTAATAATGGTGGTGCTTTCAAACAAACTGATCGTGGTCATTGGGCTCATGTTGTGTGTGCTCTTTGGATACCAGAAGTTCGATTTGCTAATACAGTATGTTAAATATATCTGTTTCCTAAATATATGTATGTGAGTATTTGTTAAAAGAACATATAGATGGTTAGAATGAAATTGGTGTTTATTCAGTTAGTGCACTGAGGTAGTAATTATTATGGGTATAAGGTTTTAGGAAAATAAATTTGTAATATGTTAGTTTTTTATTGTGTTTTTGAAATTACTATACAAAATATAATTTAATGTTCTTATCAAAATAAGTTTGAAACATATCCTATTCAGATTAAGAAATAATAACATTTACACCATTCTCACCCTCAGCACTTCCTGAGCTAATCTCTCCAATAAATTTATTGCTGCATAGAATGTTACATATCTTTTAATTTAGACTGAACAATCATTCAGAGTTTAACATATATTAATACTTTTGGAACTAATCTCTTTCATCCCAACTAGCTTATACACTGTCAAACGACACATCTTCATGCCATTAAAAACAAATTTTTAACATAACTGCTCTCTAACATCTCAGCTAGTAAACATGTTATAAAATCTGTGTTTTGTTATGGTATGGAAGTAATTGATAATGAGAAACTAAGGTGGCACGATGTTGTAGCTGTTGGTACTCCAACATTTTCCCTCAAAAAAAAAAAAAAAAAAAAAAAAAAAAAAAAAAAAAAAAAAAAAAAAAAAAAAAAAAATCAACCTCTCTTGGTGTGTTATCTTGATTTTATAATCCATGTCATCATATCCAAAATATATGTTAGATAAGATTACCAACCTTCAATTTTGATCAACAAAAGGATATGCTAAAAAAAACTATGAAAACTGTCATAATGTTGGATCATTTCACAGCATGTTTTAATATATTAGTATTGTTTGTTAAAATTTAAAATATACAAAATTATAGTTACACATTACGTGCATGAATATGGTGCCCTCATATATTTTGAGTTTAGCTTGATACTACAACCTTACATTACTATTCTGTGATCAAATCTTTTGGGTGAGAAATATTTAACTACCTGTGGGACTGGAGTACATTCTGGATTTTAGCTGGTTCTGGGTTTGGTCATTGCTCATTCCATACTCTATTGGCTCAGGACATACGGATTCCTCCAACTAGATATAAACAGTTATAAAACAATAGGTTTAGATCCAGCTGTTTGGCCATCTCAAACCCTTTAAACATTAACATTACTCAAAATATTAAAAAAAATAAAATTTAAATTATCTTCGTTTTTATAATACAAACTTTATTTGATTTCATGTGCATATGATTTCCATCTATTGCCATTTAAACAGTTCAGTAATAAGTAGTAAAACGTTCCATAGAAACAATGTTGCTAGTCATTTGGAAAAGGGATACCTGAAAGGATCAAACAATCTTTGCAGCTCTTTCTCTGGATTTTATTTGGATGAGAGGGATTTTTTTATTGATTTTTTTTCTGTGATTTCATTTATTATGCAATGCTTACATTACCATACCGTTTTTATAATTACAGGTGTTTCTTGAACCAATTGATAGCATTGAAACAATACCTCCAGCTCGATGGAAATTGACTTGCTATTTGTGTAAACAGAGAGGTGTTGGGGCTTGTATTCAATGCCATAAAACTAATTGCTATTCAGCTTTCCATGTTACTTGTGCTCAACAAGCTGGATTATATATGAAGATAGATGCTGTCCGTGATGCTCAATCAAGTTAGCCATCCTTAATTAAATATATATCTTTATAACTTTAGTTATTATTGTGTAGATGTCTTGATGTTTATTTTAAGTATTAAAAAAAAAAAGTATTTGAAGTGCAGTTTATTTTTATAAAAGATTAGATTGTAAAGTTTTCTTTACAATTGCTTTTTAAGGTTATTTATACTCTTTTGGGACCGTCCAATAATTATTTGAGATATTTTTCTTTAAATTAGGAATCACCCCTCCCTCCTTGTGAGTTGTGGTGGGACCTCTCCTCCCCATCCTGTGCAATGTACTTTATGATTTTGAAATAACAAGATTTAATTTCATGTATGTTCATGTATTTTACATAATAATAGATATATGATCATTAATATTTAAATATTTATGTTGTAATTACATCTATAATTTTCATAAATTTTCCTAGTTTGAAAGTTGAAGTGAAATTTTCAATGACCTCCACCCCCGACCCGTTAGATAAAATTGTTTGTTCTGAACCCTCCCCTCTTCTGGCCCATATTTTGACTCAATAAGCTTTATTGATTTCTTAATCAAGACTTAATTTCTGTCTGATCAATCCATATTCTACTCAAAATGTGTAATTAATAACCTGTTATGTTAATTACAAGTGTAATTAATAACTTGTTCTATAATTCTTTTTTTTATAATCATGATTTATCAGTTAAACAAAATTATCTCTTGCCTATATTTTTGAGTTAAATATAAATCTGTGGATTCCTTTTAACTAGTCAAAAGGTGTTTTTGCTTATGGCTCTTTCCGTAATCTGTGTTGCACTGATAATGTTAAGAATTGAAAAATAAAATAAATTTCTTTTACTTTAGGTGCTGCTGAAACTGAAAATGCTCCTGTTTTAGTTCACAAAATAGCATATTGTGGTACTCATACTCCAGCTGATGCTGAAAAGCCTAAGGCAAAGGCACAAAAGAAATTGTTGACTAAAGCCACTTCTGCACCTGTAATATCCATTCCTACTATTCCTCCTGAAAGGTATTATTACAAAATTATCTAAATTAATTGCTTGCCATTTTTTTGTGTTAATGATTTGTATGACAGAAATTAATATCTGTCAATTGTTTATGATTATTTTATAAATGCCTTTTATGGAACATTCATAAATTGTACTTTAATGACTTAATAACTGGTTATTAAATTAATTAGGTGATATAGAATTATATATACTGATTGTTATTTACAAAAATGATAATTTTGAATTAAACTATAATCGTATTTTAATTTTCTTGTAAAAATTTGTTTTTATTAATGATGATTAATTAATATTATTAATGATATTGGGCAAGATTATAGAATTGATAGTTTCACTTTAGCTATTTCAGATTTCTACTTGAGAAAATTTCTGAGTTAATTTAAATTTCAAATCACAAGAACTAAAATTTCAAATGCATTTCAATTATTTTGCCTCATCTGGTGTTGAAACTACTAAAAAAAATTGTACTGAAACATTTTGTTTGTTTTAAGGAACAGAATTGAGTCAGGTAGGTGTTTCTAATTTAAAGTTTTTTGTTTTATCAGTGTTACAGTTGCTTTCACATTATTAAAAGCTCAGAATGAATGAGTTATTTGGTGTGGTGTTGCTAGATGCAGGCTGGGTGAGGGACTGTGAATGGAGTTTAGTTATTTATTTTTAGTTTAGTTAGTTTATTGGAATTCGTTTTTACTCATAGAGAAACTTTTTTAACATTATTCCAGTTCGAAAAATTGTATTGTAACTCTTCATTGCTTGAAAGTAGTAAATAGGAGGTTTTATTTACAAAGATTTCATGTAAAAAAGAAACATTACATGAAGACAAAATAATAATATCTGAACTACTATTTATAATATTGAAATTGACATTTACTCTATTAAAAAAAAATGAAATCGACGCATTACTATTAATCTAAGACTTCACACTTAGCGACAACTTAAAACTTCTAAACAGACTATGTCTACTAGCAAATGTCAGTTTTTGCCAATTTCCTGAGAGTATATTATTGCCTTCACTTATACTTAATCTTTAATTCCTGGTTTAGCTGTTGGTGCTTCATATCTGAGATTTTTTTTTATGGGTTATTTATTTATTTATTTGTTTTACAAAGCTAATGATACTGTCATCTTCGCTGTTTTCTTGTCTCTGCAATCAGAATATTAGGCATATCATGGGTCACAGTATGGTCTGTTTTATCAATTAATGCTAATAGAATTTAGTCCTTTTTGGAGGTGGGCTTCAGGGCTTTATATTTAATAAGGTGATGAGTTATTCTGTTCATCTCTTTTCAGATCAATTACCTGGTGGTAGACATTATTACATCATGCCTTTTTATATATTCTGTGATAGCCATGTGCTCCGCATCTTCCAAGTAAATGCTGAGTAGATTCATAAGTGTTGAAAGAAGTGAATTTTGGGAGTGGGTGTCATTTACTGAGGAGTGCAAAATAGAACTTTTTTGCCTAAAAGGTTGCCAGAATGTGTATAGGAGAATGAATCACATCCAAGAACTTAGTGCCTGTTAAATAAGAAGTATGTTCTGTGATGGTTTGGGTGTGGAGGGGCCCAATTATAGCTAACGGACAGAGTCTGCATCTTTTTTACAAACAACAAACACATTCTGTTATTTTATTATGTTGTTACCAGTAATACCGTATTGCAATTACCTGGTTCAGATTGTGGTTATAAAGTCCCTATTTGTTAAGGAAAAGGCTTCCTCTTATTAGCTTATGGATATAATAAGATTTTTCTATTTGTTCTTCATATTATTGCTGTTTTAGAATTCAAGAAATTGGTGCTCTAGTAAGTATGCCAAAAAAGAACCAATTTATTCAAAGACTTATTGCATACTGGACCTTAAAAAGACAAATGAGAAATGGAGTTCCTCTTTTAAGAAGGTTGCAGACATCGCATTTAGCTCGGAGAGACAACCCTGCTGTGTTTGCCCATAGTGTTGATGATATAGTAAGTTTATATCTTGTTGTTTTATACATGTTTTCTTATACTTTATTTATAAAATTATAGCTTGATAACTTTAGTTATATTTCTTTAAAATCTATGGTAAGTAAAATTTATATTTTTGCATCATTTAAAATAGAATTTTCTTAAAATTAAACTGAAATTTTAAATTTGAACATTTTTTTTTTTTAATACTTCATTTATGACAACATTAAGTTGAAATTACAAGCAATGTTCGGAATAGTCATGTTGTGGCCTTTATATGTTCTCAATATTCCTTACTGTTGTTTATGTTTTAATTTACTACTAACATCATAATTATAAAATGTTTATGTGAATATATCCATCTAATGTATATAAAAATGAACTTTTGTCCTTTATGATTTCCTATACCATTGATTTGATCGAGATATAACTTTGTGAAGTTATGCACACACCCGCTGAGGTTTCTGCCATGGTACAATTTCTTTACCATAGATGGTGCATGTGTTGATAACAAGTTGTTTTAATGGTGAAATTCCAATTATTGGTACTCATTTAAGGCATATGATGCCAAGAACAATTTTAATTATTATTATTTTAATCCTATACAAATATAAATAACAAATTGATAACACCATTTGATGACGTTTATCGAGTATGCACTGCTAAATATATATGTTACTATATAAGTAGATATATTATACCTATAAATACTCAATTAAATTTAAATCTGTATATTTATTTTTATTTTTCTAGGCTGAATTAAAAAATCAACTAAAATATTGGCAATGTTTACGTCAGGATTTAGAAAGAGCCCGACTTCTTTGTGAGCTAGTTCGTAAGAGGGAAAAACTGAAGAGAGAGCTTGTAAAAGTGTAAAGTATCATTTTAAATATCTGTAAATTATTCTTTCTTTTTTTTCAAAACAAGTGTTGTTGAAAAAATATTTAAAAAAGGAGTAGAATTAAAAAAAAAAAATGTAAATTTCTTGTAAACTGGAAGTGTAAAGAAAGTTGAACTACTAATAAATTGCCACCTTGGTTAGTTGGTACTGGTCTTGAATCATACAATGATTAATCCATAGTCTGTTTCAAGAAACAACAAATCAAATTAGGATTATCATGTGTTTTTACCTACCTAATCTTTATTAGACATTAATCTGTATTAACTAAATAAAAATTAAATACTGTAATGCTAATTGAGTTTGTTTGTTTTTTAAAAGCTTTTATTGAGTAAATATTACAATCTGCCTCTCTTAAGGGTAATAAGTAATATGAATGGTGATGAATCCATTCATGAAATATGTACAATACAAAAATAAATGTTACTTTACTTACAAATTAAATTACTTTTTTTCCATCATTATTTTTTTTTTCTTACATCGTACTTCTGCAATGTTGTTATTTTACCTAAGCTTTTTTTTTTATTAATAAGAGTATAAAATATTGGCATTTATGAATATTTTTGAAGAAAAATAATTTATGTCATGGAGTGTTAAGGGAAGGTACTAAGAATCTTGTTTTTATTTTCAAACTATAGTAAGCTGTTTATAAGTAGTGTTCTTCCACTGGCATTTGTTTGTGTATTATCACTTAAAGTGACCAGAAGTGGTCAGTAGGTGTGTTAATTAGCTTCTTGTATTATTTGATTGAGTTACTCTGCTAGTTTATTTAGTATAATAGTATAATATTGTTATACAACACTGTAATACTACATTTTTGCAAAATAATGGACAGAGCACTCTAATCAAAGAATACACAACTTTTAATCACTTATGTACATGTTTTAATAATGAAATATTTTAAATGTAAACACCAATGAACAACTGTAGCCACCTTAGCATGCTCATAAATGAACTCTTTTGTTCAGTATTAGTAGTATCTGTATTAGTAACCATATATAGGGCTACTTTCAACTGAAAAAGTTTATATCTCCCTTCTTAAATTTCACATTAAGGTGGAACTGTCCCTGGTCAGATATTATTCACTGATTTTTAAATCTTATTTATGGTCTATCAGAAATGTTTGTACATAATGTGTGATAATTTGTCTAAGATAATTTTATATTTAATATGTTTTTTTTACAGTAAGGCACAGTGTCTGGAAATGGAACTTTGTCCTCTAGTAAGTTTCTTGCGACGTCTTTTGGATTTAATTAGAGCAAGAGATACTGGAGAAATTTTTATTGAGCCAGTTGATCAAACAGAAGTTCCTGACTACAGTGATGTTGTTAAAAACCCAATGGACCTTTCTACGATGAGAACAAAAATTGATACATTCCAGTATAATACACTACAAGAATTTGAAAATGATTTTTATCTAATGATTAATAACTGTTTGGCTTATAATTCTAAAGACACAGTGTTTTATAGAGCTGCTTTGAAAATGAGGGATCAGGTGTGTATTTGTTTATCATACTGTGTTTTTTAATGTTCATTGTGACTAACATTATATTACTATTAATTCAAATAGTAATACAATGTTTGTGTATACAATTGTTATTTTATTAGGAACTAATATGTTCAGTTAAACAATTATTGATTTTTTTTTTTAAAGAAAAGGGCTAATCACTATCCTCATATTGGTTTTTTGACCAGAATAGCTCATTTTTGGAGCCCATTTTTATCAAGTGACTGTTGATATTTCATTAGACGATGAACTGTTTCATTAGATTTATCTTCGGGATCCCCAGGCAGTCACATGTTACTTGCCGATATTCTGAGCTTGGGTGGCTCTTTCCTAAATTCCGACAGCAATACTTTCTGGGTACTTTCCTTTTCCAATGTCTAAAAACCAAAAACCCTTCCTATATGCTTGATCTATTAACTCGGCGTTCTTCTATCCACCTCCTAAACACTAGATCCCAACCTTTTAACCTGTATATCCCCTCACATAACACCGCTTCCTTTGACAAATCCTTCATCATTCATGCTACCTCCTTCTGGAATTCCCTACCCACTTCTATTCGTTATAATAATTTATTTCTGTACCTTTTAGACAATCAATCTTCCGCAAATATATCAATAATCAAATAAATACTTAGAATTACTTTTTTCTTCTCTTTCTTTCTTTTATATGTTCATATATAAACGATTGTATTTTATGTTATAATTATTATTTCATGTATTTATTTATTTTTAATTTTATCAATTTCACTGGGTGTCTAATATGTTTCTATTCATTCTCTAAGTTCTAGTATTTATTTTTTTTTCACATCATAATGATGTCTACTTCTTTCAAATGAGAACACCTCCTTTTTAAACTTTTAATTTCAAAGATTTTTTTTCTAGAAAAATTACACCCAACTTGGCATAAATCAGTGAGTGATAAAATTTAATTAATAGCAAACTATTTATTTAATAGAAAACATGAAATCTGTCTTCAAGGGTTATTCCTCCTGTGGACCTCACCTATGGTTTTGGAAATAAGAAATAATTTTTTTAACTGATCATTGTTCATTTTTCCCATTGATCAAAAACCTGCTGTTAGTTTTTTTTTTTGCTGGATTGAACTTATATTTTGAACTTTTAATATATTTTGTCCCTACTTGCTGCAAAATAAATGCAGTAATTTTATCAGAATTATTAATTTTTAATCTTTGCTAAAAATGTTTATTATTCTCATTGAAAAAAAATGCTGATGTTGCTTATTTAAAAAAATACAATTCTATTCTTTATTTTAAGTAGTTCCTTCTCCTTCTATTGTCTAAAAGTTAAAGAAATATTCTATGCTTATAAACTTATTCTCTTCATCTGTTACCTTTTAGGGAGGTGCCTTATTAAAGCAAGCTCATATAGATTTAGAAATATCAGGCATTGATACTGGTCATATTTCAATGCCATTTCCTGAGTCAGAGGATAATGAAAGCGATCAAGAAAATCCTAAAGATATTAGTGATGGAAATGAAGAAGATGATGAACCAGCCATTCATCTTACTAAAATTGAAGGTCTGAGTGCTTTTGATGCTGAATTAATGAAATTCACCAGGGATCAGAGTTCTATGGTGTGTTATATAGAATCGCTATTTTTCTTTAAAAATATCTGATTGTATTTAGTTGTCACTAAATTTTTCTCTGCAATAAATGTATTTTACAGCTTCATAATAATTTTAGGATATCTGTTAATAATAATTGTTAATGCTTCTTTTAATATAATTTATTTTTTTGTGATTTCACGATTTTAATGGCTTGGGTTAGCGATAAATTAATGTATTTTTTCCCCACATTTTTTAAGCTAATGCATTTAGATAAATTTCTAGCATTTAATCAATGATATATGCACCGTTTGATGGATGACTTGTTGACACTTCTCTGGTAAAACTGTAACTTGTCATTGTTGAAATTCTGAAAAACTAACCGAAGTGATTTGCTCTTTTCCAATGAAGACAACACCTTTCTTTTGATCGACTATTGCTGTTTTTCTTAAATTGTTTGCTTCAATCACATTAGAATTTGACTTTAGAGAATCAAATTAATGGTTTGACCAGATTAAAGCAACTTCATCTCGATGCTGTGTGTGTGTGTTACAATGCATCAAGGTGATGTTGAGTGTTAGGTGGGAAAGGAATGGCTCACTTTTGCTTTGTTTCAGCAGCGATGCACTAGTGGAAACTCTAATAAATAAATTTTTAGTTGTTAATTCTTGTGGAACCTAGGTTCTTCCCAAGCTTCTCCTGGTATCCAGTCATATGTAAATGGTTCCAAAACTGTTTTAAGGTCAATGTTTAGTTGTAGTAATGTTGAGAGATGAAATATGTTGGTCTGTCTCAATTTTTGAAGGATTTTATTAAATTTTTTAACAATTGGCCAGGCTGGGTGATTTTCATCATTAACATAGAAATTTCCCGAATGAAAATGGGCTAATCAATTCTAACACTGGCATTCAAATTTATCACCAAAAACATCACACAAGTTACGATGAGCCTGAGACACTTTATTTCAAGTGTCTTAAAATGGAAATATTAGAATACATGGAGAACCAACCTCTGAAACTATTACTTTCTTTTCCACATTGGAATAGGGATTGTATTTATTTCAATTAAGGAATTTCCTTGTTTGTTGATAATTATTTTTATCTCATAGAATTGAGCTCAATGTCCTAACCGTATATATATATATATATATATATATAGTCTCCTGCATTATCTACACACTTCTGCCACCGATTTGGAAGCTTGAATATTCCCTGTTCATAAAAAGACTGAGGGCGAGTTTTTAACCATTCGCGCACGTGCTTTTCGACGTCTTCATTGTTTTCAAATCGTTTTCCTCCAAGTGATTCTTTCAGGGATATTTGATTCACCCTCGTATATATATATATATATATATATATATATATATATATATATATATTTAAAATAATAATATATATATATATATATATATATATATATATATATTTAAACAAGAATAATATATATATATATAATAATAATAATAATAATAATAATAATAATATATATATTATTTTTTTACATATTCCACTCTGTATATTAGACCTTTTTTAAAATGTTCATCCTTTGAATACACTATGTATTTACTAATATTTATCATTTTATTATTATAAAAAAGCATTATAATTAAATACAGTAGTTCAAAACTACCTAATAAAAGCTTGTGTTATTGTGCATGTATTTAGTTGTGTGTTTATTACTTTCTTAGACTTGGGGTAGCTTTCATATCCTATGCATGAATTTTATCTTCAGTAATAACACTTTGGTCATCATTGAATTTTATGGGAAATAATATGTTGTTTGTTTTAAATAATTTTTTTTTTCCAGTGAAATGAAATGCTGAACTTCTTTTTTTAAAGTTATCGGGAGAGAGAGAGAAAAGCTTTGTTTAAGTCCTTTACTTTCAGTCATGCTGTTAAATTTCTAGCATTCAAGTTTGTCTTATTTCTTTTGTATACAGCTTGTTTTGTACTATGGGCTTTATCAGATCTTTGTAAATAAAAAAAAAAAAAAAAAAAAAAAAAAATTAAAATTATCTTCCACTGGCCTTTTCCTTTTCTATGATCTCAATATCAATTGGTATATGATGATTTCATGATATTTAAGTTTGGAATTCTAATCACAAAAAAATTGACAAAATTTATTTAAATGATTGAATGATGATAAATGGTATAAAAACATCATCATTATGAATTATAGATGTTTGAGGGACTTCTAATCAGTTTTGATTTTTTTAGCCAATTAAATATCATTGTATATTTTAAAAAGGAGTATGAAACAGAATAGAGGCGCTGTAGCTCTGTGGGTAAGACACTTGACTACCATGGTCCCGGGCACGAGTTCGAGTCTGTCTGAAGGTAGGAAATTTATTTTTTGTCATTTCAGCCATGGATCGAATTCGGGGTCGGGAGACCATCCTGGACCCAGCCTCAAAATAAGTTGGTACTCTTAATTCGGGAAAAATCTGGTGGTTGAGTGAGAATTCTGGCCAAATCTCCTCCTTTCACAACCGTTGGCTTAGTAACAGTACATCCTTACCGAAGTACTGACCCCAAAACCCTTCATGGGTTGTCAGTGGTACAGGTTAAAAAAAAAAAAAAAAAAAAAAAAAAAAAAAAAAAAAAAAAAATAGAAGCTGTTTAGATTTTTTTCACCAACAATAATTACTTAGGAAATACACTTTTTGTTATAAATTTAATAACATAAAACTGAAAATATAATTTTAGAAATGAAGAGTGAGTGAGTGATTAATGTTGTCTAAAATTTAAGTTGAAATTATATTTCTCTCAAGTAAAGCAAACTATAGAAACAAAAATACAATTAATATACATTGTTTATCAGAGCCATTACTCTGCCATAGGAAAATATAACCACATATGTGAGCAACCATATTTTGAAAAAAAAAAAAAAAAAAAAAAAGTATGAAAAAATAATTACATTTTTTTAACCCATTTTTCAATTTAAATAAAAGACACTTTGATCCCACAGAAAATCTTTAAATAGCTTTCTGAAATACTATTCTATAAATATTAAGTGATGTTTCATGTCAGAACCCAGTGCTCAAACCATATTGCATACTACAGCTTAGGAAGTCTATAGATTTTGATCAATCTAATTACTGTATCATGCGAATACTGTTTGTTTTATATTGTAATTATTTTTTTCACAGCCTTTACAATGGAATTGGTTCCATTATTAATGCCCCTTGCTATGTTTTTTATTTAAGGTCCCTGTCAAAGCATGCCTAATTCAATACACTTGGTGGTAGATTTTTCACTTTAGGTATGCATGATGGTATAGAAGCATCAGTCCTAATGCTAGATTTTTTGTTTTGAGATTTATACTGTAGGAATATTAGGTTTCAAGAGTTCTTGATTGAAAACGTATTTCCATTATTTTAGAATACAATATCGAATTGACTGTAACAATCATTAAATGTTTGATATGAAGTGTCTCCATCCAACTATTGTAGTAAATCATGCTATAATCTCTTTAAAAGCCGATTAAATGGTAAGTCTGGAATACCGTGGTTTGAATCCTAAATGTGGTTCTGCTCTTAAAATTTCAGTTATAAATCTTCCCTAACTTAAAACACTCGATTTTGAAGAAAAAGCTTTATTATTATTTGTTCCATAAGAAAAACAATATATCTTTACTGAATGAATATAATTCTTTTAATGCTTAACTTATATTGCTCATTTGCTGCAACTACATAACTCAAAAACTTAAATTTTGTAAAAGGTGTCTTGTAATTTATAACAGTCTTGTGAATAAAGTACAGGAGGATGTGTAGACATACAGTGGGGACATATCCTGCTCTCTCTTAGTGAATAGTTAAAGCTCAAATATAACCTTCTACCGACTAAAACTACATAGGTGAATGGTTCATTATACAGTCAAAAGCTAGGCATAACTAAAAAGCTTTAAGTTATGACGTTGTTCTAGCAAATGAGTGATATCATTTATTATAAATCCCATGAAATTAAATGTACTGTTGGGTATTTTTAAAAAATGGGGATACTAAGTAGCCCAATGGTGCAAAATCTTCACATAGTTCTTTAATGTTTCAAATTTCATAAATGGCTAACATCTGATTTTTAAAACTGTGAGATTATGTTAAATGTGTTCTTTAATTTTTACTGAAACATTAGTGAACCATAGTGTTATAAACAGAAAAAAGTGTTTTACTAGATTTTTAAACAGTTATTGAATAATTTTAAGTGATTAATTTAAGTGGGTACCACTGCTGACGATGGACGAACCATCGGTTTCTCAGCAACAGATAAGTGATGAGTGATTAATCTAATATTAATAATATTAATATTATCTAATATTAATAAGTGATTAATCTAACTGTAGATTAATTAATCCTATGGAATTTTCTACCTAATGCTTACTTTTTTAGAACATCTTAATCTCTTTTTCCATTACTTCTACTTCTTTAAAATAAATCTGGATTTGTCTCTAAGGATTATTTATTCATTTTAAATTATTTTGTTGGAAAGGAAAAAAACAATGTTTTTGAACATCAGTTTTTCAGTATTTTTGTCAAGACATTTGTGAGATTTTTGTTTTTATTATTCTAGGTAACTTTTGCACCACTGTAAAGTATACATTTCATATAAATATCAAACTAAAACTGCAAATACAGACCAGATGTGACCTGGCCCTTGGATTATTATATGGATTGTTATTATATTGGATTGGATTCGGAATAAACAGAATTAGCTATAAAATGTACATAATACATAACTTAGCTATTTATTTTTTATCTCATTAATAAACTTTTTCCTTCAGCCTCATTTTATTTATAATACTACATAATATATGTGTAGACCCAAGTTTTTGATTTAGGAATTGAGGTAGGATTACCAAAACAAAATATCTCATTACTCAAAATTTGTATTTATTATTCAGTATGTATAAAAAACAAACAAAAAAACCCACAATGGTTTAATTTTGTAATGTAGTAATTATAAATTAAAAATATACAAAATAAATGTTGAACTCTGAGTAGGACCATAAGACAATGTGTAGTAAAAAATGAAAAAGATAAAATTACTTTTAGAATCATTGAAAAACTTCTGTTCTTTTGTTTCAAAGAAGAGAGTTGGCCATACAATTTTGAAGACAGTTAGCCATACAATATTGATGTTAAAATCAATACATAAATATATATTTATAATTGAATTTAAATATTAAGTATCAATTATTAGGAATTCTGCTTAACAAATTTCATACCATAGAAATTTGGTCATTTAGTAATATTTCCTATCCAGATTAGCTAAAATTTCTCAAATTAACTTGAGGAACAGAAGGATAAACAATAAATGATTTAATACCAACATGAAATGGCCATAAAACTCTTAACAATCAAATAAACCTGTAAAAGTAATCCTAAATCATAATTTATAGTATATAAAGTATAAACTAATGAAGTAATCTTTTAATTTTTTAAATGTATAAATATTAACTAGTACCAAGTTATATAGAGTACAAATAGGAGCATGGGCTAGGTATTTTGATGGATACATAAAAAATCCCATTAAGTGGAAGAGCATTATTTTTTGTTTTAGTTTTTCTGAGATAGCTGGGAACATATTTACTTCTTTGGCTGAAAAAACTATCTTAATACAAAACTAAGATTGAGAAACTTTGTAGGGTTGATATTTGAGGGAAGGAGGTTAAACTTTTGAATATAATAATCATAAATTCCTTATTTACTTCATTAAAAGTCCCTTATGATAATAATATATCTTCAATGCTTTTTGAGCCTTAGATTAATTTATATTAAAAATATAAATAATGAAATAAAATGATAAACATAAAAAGCAACTAAAATATTTGTAAGCATAATTTAAAATAAACTAAGATTAAAAATAAATCTCGAGTGAGAAAAGGAACAACAGTAAATAAATATACTAACATGAATTTTTAAATGATTATAAAACTCAATGTAGGGCTGTTTAAAAGTTTCTTTTAACAAAAGAATGAATGGATAGTAGTTGGTTAAAAGGTGTGATAAAGACAAATGGAAGGAGGGATAGAATTCCATTGGGACGATAATCAGCTTAGGAATAGTCTATTAAAAGTAGCAGTGCAGTGGGCAAGAGTATACAAATCTGATATGCAGGAAAGGGGCAGTAGATTTTAACTAAGTTTATAAATGTAAAACAGATGGAATTAAATTTCTTTGAAAAGTGAGGATGCCAGCAAATACTGGCAGTTATAGGAGAGAAAAAGTGTTTTAACTCTGCATAAATAAGGGAAATGAGGGCATTCCTTGGGATTCTGAGGATAAAATGTTTTATGCTATTAAATAGGTGTTTAAGTCTGTCCTTAAGATCCCCAGAGACACCAAAATACACAGCACATTTTTTCTCTAGTGTTATCACATGATTAATAACATTGTAACAATTGAAATATGAGTAGGAAAATCTAGAAGTTTTGCTTAGTTCTCCTCCTGACTCTTAAAGTTTGCAGTATTTACTTGTATAAAACTTTCAAACTTAAGAGGAAAAAGTAAAACAAATTAAAAAATAAATTTTAAAATAAAGCAAGGTGAAATTCAATAATTTAAGTCTAAGAGGAATAGTAAATAAAAAGAAAAAAACAGTGAAAGAATCTTTGATCATTGAACAATAGGTTACTGTTCACCGTTTAAAGGAATGATGGCAGCCCATATAATATATGTGCCGCATAATAAGTAAACACAAACTATGTAGGAAACATGTTTGTCTAAAATGGAAAAGTAAATATGTATTGTTCATTTATAAAAGGAAGAAATATGTAAATAAATTTAATATTTAAACCAATAAATGGTTTATAAACATTTTTAAACTATTAACCGTTAAATCACAGAACCAACTCTTATAGATATTATTGCTAAACTTTTTTAACTGTTCAAGAAACCTTTCTGTAAAATAAAAAAAAAAATTCAAAAACTTGCCACACTAAATAGAAAGGTGATGGTAATTCCAAATAATTGTCAGGGATCAGTCAGGTAAAATAACAATAAAAGAGTATAAGTAAGTTGTGTATTTTGATTTTTGGTAATGTCACCTGATTGTATCCCTAAAAATTATGTGTTGTATTTCAACTTAATATTTCTTACAAAACTAAGAAATGATTTTAAAAATATATAAACAAACCTTTTTATCATAAGAACATTTCCAGAGAAATCTTCAATAAAAGTACTTGGCAGAAATCCAGGAACCTCAAATCATCATATAATTGTAAATATTGATTGTTACTAGTTTTTTTTTGTTTTGTTTTTTTAAGACCAAAGTGTCATTATGTCATTGTATCTCCTTAGGACCAGCATCACCTGGAAACTTGATGACCAAGCAAGTTGGGATAAGGGTTTCAGTACTGAAGGTCGTGGGTTTAAATACCTCCTGGGCAGGTTAAAATTTATTTTTTGGCTGACCCACAAAATAAATCTTGACTTTCCTGCCCTAGTTGGTGTATAAAAGGTTGTTAATCCCAAATAAACAACAAATAACCTGTACCACTGACATAAATTGTATCATGGAAGGTTCTCTTCAGCAGTGTTGTTACACAATCAGTGTTGCCATAGGCATAATTTCTAGCACAGCCTTATAACCATCTGACTATGTGACAGTTGATGTGATCTACTTGCGTAGGACTCTTAAACTTTTCTGATGAAACAAAACCTTTTTAAAAAAATCTGTTTATTCTTCATATCTATTCCTTTCTTTTGTTTTTGTACTTTAAATATTAGTGTGTGTGTGGGGGGGGGAATTAACTATTAGGTTGGGAAATACCTTTTATCAGTGGTTGCTTAATATTTATGTTTATTTATTTATTTTATGTGCATATACCCTGAAGGGTCAATAGCTAATATTTATGTTAACCATAACAAACGTTATTATTTTCATTCCTAATTTCTTGCAAACATTTAAGAACCAATGGAATGACTAGATTTATTATTTAATATTACTAGCTATATCTAACATTAAAGTAATATTTAGATTTAGTTAATGCACGTTATATATTATATTCATTATCTCAGTATTATGTTTATTTTTTATTGCCAGGTGATTGTTTTGAATACAGTTATCGTTACTTTGTTTATGTTTTTAGTTTACTTAAACTTAATCTTAGAGTGAGGTAAAGATGTAATTTATGTGTTCTCCAAGATTTGTCAGTTAGAAAAAGTTTTAATCATATGCTATAATCTGAAACAGGGGAGCATAAATTTAACCCTTTTTTTATGCTGGAGTACAGTAATACTTTTTGCGGTAATACTGGGTAAATAACTTGATCTTCAATGCTGATTTTAATACTGGATCACTCTGAAGTTAGTACAATATTTTGACAGAAAATTAATGCTTACTTGGATGATGCCTACCCTTTGTTTTCTTTTTAAATGATCTTTACTGCATTTTCACAGCAACTGTTAATCTTGTCCTAGCAGACTACTCATTTATTTATTTTTTTCATTTTTGTGGTAATGAGATGCAATTGCTATATCCATGAATTATATTAACCTTTTCTTGCCATTTGGTTCTTCTTAATCTTGATTCTTTTGGGTCCATTGAAGGTTTAGCTCAATAAAATACATATTATAAGGATTAGGGTGAAGATTGCTGTAAAGGTTTCCCCAAAGTATATGATCACCTTTTATATTTAATTATGGGCTAAGAATTGTAATATTAGCTGTATCCTGATCAATTTGTGTATACAATACATCAACAGCAAAATTAACAAAAGCACTTATGCTAAAAGGAATCTGTTTAAATTTTCATCAGTAAACTACAGTGTAGAATATTTGGCCCAAAGAAAGATAAGTGCATTGAGGATTCAAAATTTGGCACTGCAAAATTATGGATTTTTTTAAAATGTAGAACTAGGAAGTACACCCATTATATATGATTGAAATAGCAGTATTTCAACAGTTAAAAATGCCAGGTTGTTGGTAATGAACAGGACTATGAAAAAATAATTATTGCTGAACTGTCCAGTAAATATTCAAATGGTTGGTGGCAAGATCATGTTAAGGCTGACTGTAGATTTTGGTTTAATGGGGCATAGTTGAGGGAGGTGTGTGGGTTGTTAGTGGAATCTTTAGTGGAAGCTTTGTATTCACTAAGTGTTACTATTATTATTATATATTTAGTTACTTCGGATATTTAGTTGAAAAGTCTTTGATGTTGCAGCTATAATCCAACTTGTTTTAATAGTAACTAATAATTTATAGTTGTTTTTTTTTTTGTTAATTCTTGGCGATATAGTCATCTACTCATGTTAATCTTTATTTGGCTATTGTTATGACCAATGATTGGTTAATTTTTTGAAGAATATAGTTTTATCCTTTTCATGTTATTGGTTATTTTTGGTACTATGTTATCTAATATACTAATTTACTGTATCTTGGTATGTAGGAATTATTTACACTATCAAAATTTTAATAAAATGGTTTGTATGTTGTATTTTTTTCATTTTCTCATGTTTTTCTGTTTTTGGACCATGTAAGATATTAATCAGTTGTTATATAGTGTTAAAAATTAAGTAATAGTATACTTAATATAACTTATTTCTGAAACAACTTACTGAAAAGAAATTGATAACTTCTTAATTTTTTCATGGCATGCTAATAATGGGTGAAACATCAAATTTAATCAGAGTGTCAATGTCACCTGAAATTTGATAAAAATAAGTGTTCCTATTTAAGTTATGAATTTAATGAAAATGACTAATGAAATTGGAGACTATAATTTATTGAGACAGCTTGTTCAAATCATGAATACATAAATTCATAAATATGTGAAAGGAATCATAAACATATTTATATTAGTAGATTTTCTTCTTTAATAATCCTATGAATTTATTCAATCAAATTGTTAATTTAGAATTCCTGGTAATTTAAAGTGACAAATTTTTTTTTTTTTTTTTTTGGCTGTGAATCTTACCTAGTTTTTCTTTATTTATCAAAATATTCTGAATATCTATACTATTTAAAATATTGCATTAGAAATAGTTTAATTTATGACTGACTTTTTTAGTATTAATTATATTGAAAGTTAATTGAATTATGTATTTTACAGCCTCGTAAAGATATGTCCTCAAGGCTAAATAATCTTTTAGAATTAGCCCAATCAATTAAGCATGGTAATGCAAGAAGTAAACGCATCAAACTTATCAAGACATTAAAAGCGAAAATCAAGAGAGACAAATCTGCGTCAAAGGATGAAGGTTAGTATGAAGTTGATAGTGACTGTTTGAAAATGTATAGTGATATTTATACTGTAAGCTACTTAGTGAGTATGTTTTTCCATATCTGAAAAATAAGTGTTCATCTTTCAGATACTTAGTATTCGAGTAATTAAGAATTAATATATTTTGATGATAATATATATTTATGTTTGATATCAGATTCTATCAAATTGGATTCAAAACCTAAAAAAAGTGACTATGTATCTAGTGAAGAAGAAGAATGTACTAGTTCTAAAGTTGAAAAAAGGAAAAGGAAGAAAGAAACCAAAACTTCTACTCCTCCCAAAGGTTTGTATGTGTTGTTAAACCTATTCTTGTCTGAACTTAAATTTTATGGATGGAATATAAATTTTAGCTACATTAATGAGTTAATGTTTTTAAGGTAAGAAATATTAAATATTTGTAGGGGATTGAAACTAAGTATAGATGCTAGTTGGTATAAGTAATATTGTTAATATTTCCTGTGATTTTGATATATTTTATGATTAAGTATTATAATTTTATTTTTATTGATGGGGTATTTGTTGACTGAGAAGTTAATGTAGATGTAGGTAGTTGGGACGTTTTGGTCTGCAATTTAAGGCTAAATATACCCCTTTCAGTCAAGCGTTGGAAACAGAAGAATTTATTTCCGCAATTTCTCCGGAACGGAATGTCCGATTTTTAATCTGTAAAATTCTTTGGGTATTTGGTAAACACAGAATTCACGCTACGAAGCGTTTTTTTCTATAAATTCAATAATTAAGAAAATAGAACGTAAAAATAGGTGTTAAATATATATTTTTTTAAAAATATGAGGTTATAGTCAGTTGTAGAAACGTTTTTTGAAACGAATGACATATTTCAACTAATCATAGCATGCATATTGCGATCGTAATGTGAAAAATACGAATTTTGTTTACAACCGGATGGAATTGGGTCAACGGCTGAGACGGTCTCTTCCTTACCGAAATCACTCTCACATAGGTATTCCTCGATTTGTGAAGAGCTAAAGAAATATTGTATGATTTTGTTTTCTTGTCATTATTATTTTTTATGTGTTGTTAGATTCAGTCTATTAACAATTTCTCATTTTTTGAAGTAAGAATAAGGCAATTAAAATAAATTTTTCGAATTGACAAAAGCTGAATTAAAGTTTTAATATATATTTTGATGAATTTATCAAATGTGTTATTTGTCTATTTATAACCAAATTATAAAAATTAAATTTTGTTTATGCAATCCTTATTTTATTGCGGTATCTATACCAAACACTGGCCCTTTTCAATGACTAATTATTAGGGAAAAACAGGCCTAGTTACAGTAATTTGTAAACTTTTATTTTCACTTGAAGCGTTTGACGGTTCAACAGATTGAATGCCAACCATGATAATTACAATTTCAACAAAAAAAACTATTACTGTAATGTGTTGTACTCTAATTTGAAGATCAATCAAAAATTCGAAAAATCATGAACTGATAATAGCTGCGTAGCTGTTATAGTTGTGATAAATATGTCTTTTTATAAAGTCAACAAAGGAGTCATTGTCTATTTATTTTCAAATAGAGAAAAAGATTCGTTTACTTACTGCAGGAAATTACACTGACCCTTCTCACCTGCAAAGTATTAGGGACAAATAACATAAAATAGTCTAAATTAATTTCATATAGTTATCTAGCCGATAGGTATCTAGGTAACTATAATATGTTACCTATGTATCAATATGTATAACATATAAGTAACTATAATATGCTACCTATGTATCAATATGTATAACCTATATAGACTAAAGTAACTATAGATATAAATATAATAATTTAGTTGGCATGTCGGTATATGAAATCAAGCCCATAGTATAGAAACCAGGTAAAAGATATTCGGGAAAACCCAGTAACAATTGAAAATATTACCTGTTCAGACCAAATTGTATTTTTGTTCAATTTCTATCGTTGTAAAGATGGAGCATAATATTTATTATAATGTAATCTGAATGTATAGTGTTGTCGGTTCGCTGAGTTGTGAAAATTCGACTTTGTATGAATACTTTTGTACTAATTGTCCGTAAACATCGTAAATATAATCAAAAAACGAAAAATAAATAAAATGAACATCAATAAAATGGCTAACCTCTTGGAAATGTTTTAGAATTATCGTACTATAAAGAGTTGGGCAAAATTAATCTAAAAAATCGACTGAAATATTTAAATTCCAAGAAGATAGTTGTCAAATATTTAGTTGTTTATTTATTTTATTCCCCCAATTCTGCTATATAGTAATTTCATTGTTCCCAAGGCTCGTGTATATGAACGGTTTCTTTTCATTCGGTACATCAACAATCCTGATTCTTTGTTGTTGTTTTTTTTTCAATTGAAAACGGAGAAAATGATTATATTCAAATGAAAAGAGGATGATATTCCTTGGAAATAGACTGGTCAGGCTTCAAGTACTTTTGCAATAATGTGTTCTACACTACTTTGATAAATCGAAAATATGAAAAAGCGTTTGATAAATGCAAGAAATGAGAGGACAGTCCATTTATTTCCAAATAAATAAAAATAATTTCTTTAGCTACTGCTGGAAATCACATACTATCTAGCCTTTTTCACCGGCTAAGTATTTGATACAAACAGTCCAAATAAAATTCATTTAGTTTCTGCGAGAAAACAAAAAAAAAAAAAAAAAAAAAAAAGCAAGCAGACGCGATTAGTAAGCCAACTAACAAAGAAAAGGAAACAATCGCTCTAAATATGATCCTAAAACGATGTTCTACAATTCATGGTAATTGACAATTCCGTGGAACTTCCAACTATCTAATGCTGCAGATAACTCAATCAATTTGCCTTTTATTTAGATCTGGTTCTTCATTTTTTGTATGTAGACACACCTTGAATGGCATTTGTTTTATTATTATTATTATTATTATATATACCATGATTCATTTTTTCTTCAACTTTAGTTCCTTAGTTTTTTATATAGATAGACACCTAAATCAAAGAGAGTTCAACGGAAGGTAAAAACAATAAAAAAATAGAAGGTCTGCAACACTATGGTGCATTGTCTATGCAACTGGACATAGAAGAAATTGAGTCGCAAAACATGAAAGAGGAAATGATAGACAAGCTATCACTAAGCGCAGAAGAGATAGTTTCCTTAGAAATTAATACGAGGGGACAACGAGAAAATGAAATGTGGCATTCGGAAAGAAATGAAAGGCTGACTGCTTCTAATTTCGGCTATGTATGTAAGAGGCGCTCCACATCAAAATGGTCTGCTGTTGCTAAAAAGCTGATATATGATCATTTTCTTTCACCAGCTATGGAGTACGGAGCCGAAAATGAGGAGGTAGCTATTCGACAATTCGAAGAAAAGACCGGACTGAAAGTGGAACCTTGAGGACTTTTCGTTCACTGCACATATGGCTTCCTTGGTGCATCCCCAGATGGTTTGATTGGAACAGACTCTATAATCGAAGTGAAGTGTCCTAAATCCGCTCATAATATGACAATTAGTGAAGCCTGTCTGAAACTTAAATGTATGGTGTGTGTGTGTGTACTAGCAATAATTTAATTATGTTTTTAAAAATATACTCATTTTTGATTGATTTGTTGTATTCTCTGTTTTGTCCATTTGTTTTTTTAAGAACTATACCCAAACACACCTGGAATCCTGACACTCTAATTCTTCTCCTACTCTAATTTATAGAATATCTATACTTAAAAAAAAATATATATATATATATATATATTTTTTTTTTTTTTTTTTTTTTTTTATTATTTACAGAAAAGAATATTCTTGCCAGATCTTGAATTATTTATTGATTTTTTTTTTTTTTTTTTTTTTTTTTTCAAAATAGTTCAAATATACGTATTGAATGAAGATTAAATTCAAAAGAGGTTTTGCAAAAAAGTTTTAGTTCCTGCTACAACTAACATTTGGGCTTAAAATTATTTACTGTTTTAATATTAAAATCAAAAAGCTTTAGTCCTTTTGTTGATTCCATACAAAATTGATTAGTTCAAAAATGATAAAATTTGATACAAGATCATAATATTGTACAGATTAGAAATCTGATGAATTCTAATATATAGAAAATTTTTACAATGTAATGTAATGTAGGTACATGTTTTGTCGTCAACTTAAATTATTATTATATTTGTTATTTTAATTGTATTATATTTTTTATAAATAATTGTCATGGATCGAATAAAACAGATCTTATTGGTAAAAGTAAAATTATACTTAATTATAGACCAATAAAAACGTTTTCTATTTTAATTCTATGGTGAAGTAGTTAGTCCAGGACTCTTATTTTCCAGATAATTTCTATTTACATTATGAAGTTTTAATGAATAAATAGGTTAATGTTAGGTTTTTAGCAATATAAAATATAAATATTATGTTCTCCTAATATGTATGTTGTTTTTACTTTGAAATTCTTAGTAGATACGAAAGAAACTTGATAATCAAATTTTATAAATATCAGCTGTTACATTCTATATTTTAAATGTGTTTTGAAGTTGAAGGGTTCAATGAAACAGTACTTAGGAATTCATAAATTATTAATAGTTATATATTTCTTAGTTAACTGTTATCAATAAAATTAAAAATTTCACTTGTATAAATAAACAGTAATAGTTTACTTATATTTAATTATTTTTAATCTCTATTTATTTATCTTTTTATAATTATATGTTTTATTTTTTTTAATCGATCCACTTATTTGACGTTAAAACTGTTGTGATAAAAGTATAGTTGACTGGTATGATGAATGGAGAAGAAGATGATCAGGGATGCAGTCAAAGAGGAACACCATGTCTAAGAAGAAATTCTAAGAATTTCCTCAAAGTTCCTCTTTGACTGTATTCCTGATTATCTTCTTCTCCATAACTGTCGTATTCAGTGAAAAGAAAATAAATTTGATTTTGCTTTTAAAAAAATATAAGTTTACCGATTGTTGTAAACATAATTAACATGAGGATTTGAAATTTTTATTTTTTTAATAGGAAACTAGTTGGTTCCTTTTGTGATTTTTGAATTTCAGTGGTCCTTCTGGTCACTGCACACTCATTTTATATACAGCAAGTGGGAAATTACACCATTCGGTTTCTGTTGTGCTTCATTCTATAGGGGTCTTGTGTCTAAACAGGCCAACTTTTCCCTCAATTAGTGACAGGTATATAGAGTATAACAAAATATAAAAAAAATGAAACTTCAAAAGGAGTGCTGTGGTGGGACTTCCCACCGGAAATATACGGAATGAATGTAGTGATAGACCAAAAAAGACCACCCTGTTCTATGATATACAAATAATATATGAAATTTTAATTGCATTTTGAAGTAGGCTATGTAAATATCTATTGGATAAATTGCAGTTGTTACTAGACAACGATTTGATGAACGTGGTAGTAGAAAAAACACTAGATTTTTAGTTAGTATGAATCTCAGACTTAGGAATTTTATAATACTTTTTCTTGGTGACGTATTAGATAATTTTATTTTTTATACTCAAATACAATCTTTTATTCATTTAAATATTCTTATAAAATTAAAATCAAAATTTATAACTTAAGAAATATAAAAACAATACAAAATGATATTCTGTTCGATAAATCACGAAGGAAGAAAAATGCTTTGATCCTTGAATGTTTCATTTTTGAATTTTTCGCTATAACTCGAAAACGGTGCGTTCTATTGAAAAAGTTTTTAGCATAAAATTTTAAATTACAATAGTACAAACTTGTAGCAAATTTAATAAGCTTTAATTTTGTACTAAAAAACTTTTTTAATAAAACGCACCATTTTCGAGTTATAAGCGGAAAACTTAAAAAAAGGATGTTGGTTTATCCACTATTGGGGAGACTTTAGATCGGTAGCTGACTGTGAGCTGGGTCCTCACAGCCCTTCCCCCACTACTACAACAGCAGGTAGCTTACTAATCTAATCACCCGCTATTGTTATATCGTATTTTTCAAATTACGATCAACCTATGCAACCAAAAATGAATCTGTTTGCATAATTGTGTTCAATTAATTTATGACCAAGTGATTATAACCAGCTTTTTTTAAAAAAATCAATAGTTCACCAGATAATTTTTTTAAATTCTAAAATAATTGAAAAAAAAAAAAAATCGGAAAACGTAGCGTGAATTTAATGGGGGTTTTATTACTAAATCCGTTTACAGATCTAATATTGATGATTCTGTTCACAAATGAGAGCGAAAATAAATTCGCCCTAAAAGTGCTGCCATCTCTTGAAAAAAAATCTTACTAAAAATCGGGATGTTTAGCCTTAAGCTTTCTTCAGAAATACAAAAAGATATGACTAAGAGGGGGAATAAAGGAAAAAGATAAGCAGTAAACCATAGTATGAATGAAAATAAATTTAAAACTTATGAATAAAAAATAAATAAAAGAGGAGATATATATAAATTAAATATTTTGTTTAACAAGGATAAAAAAGGATGCAATGATAAACAGACAAGTGGATATAGTTGATGGGTGAGTATAATGATCAGGTGTAACAGTAGGAGGATGAGCAATATATTTGTAAATGAATACATGTAATATAACAACAGAGTATATCACATTTATAATGTATGTAGGAGTATATACATTTATTTATTTATTGCATTACATCAATCTTAATCATTCCATTATCTCTTTATCATAATATCCTTTTTTATCCTTGTTAAACAAAATATTTATATATATATATATATATATATATATATATATATATATATATATATATATATATATATATATATATAATTAACTGTTTTACAATAATCAGGTTTTTGGTCCTTTATATTTAACAATATAAATCAATATTTAACAATATTGAGTACCCTGGTGTCTGAGCTGGCAAGCACTTGCTGCAGGAGTCGGTGGGCTTACTGGCCTGGAGTTTCGGGGTGCCCAGTTTTTGTTCTGAGGAGGACCCCATTAAATAAGGGGTCGAAACGTCAAAAAGAGAGGAGAGAGGAGAAGGAAGAGAGAAAATATATATATGGATAATAATATTGTGTGAACAAAATATTGTTAAATATAAAGGACCAAAAACCCGATTATTGTAAAACAGTTAATTATATAATTTCTAAGGGTCGACAAAATATAATTTTGATATATATATATATATATATATATATTAATATCTACTTTCTTTTATTTCTATTCTATTTATTTATTTTTTATTCTTAAGTTTTAAATTTAATTTCATTCATACTATTGTTTGTTGCTTACCTTTGTCATTTATTCCCTCTCTTTGTCATTTCTGTTTGTTATTCTTTCTTTTAGCCCTGAAGAAGGCTTACATTGTAGGCCGAAATGTCTGCACTAAAAATTAAAATTTTAATTTTTGATTGCTATGTATCTATGACTGCATACCGCAATAATCTACATCTTCATTAATTTTCTATGAACTTGTCTTTATTAAAAAAAACAACACTTTTGAAGGTCTAAATTGATCTTACTCATTCCTTACTATTTCTGTTGGAGGTTCATTTCCATGCTTCCTAGAATTATTTTTATTTTTAAAATTTTAAAAAAGATTTTATAAGGCTTCCAGGCTGCCTCAGCTCCTGCACGCAATGAGTATCTGTAGGAAGACAGTTTCACACTGCCAAAGATTTAGATTAGAATTAGATTTTTAATAAAATAGCATTATGAACTGTTTAAAAAAAAGAAAAGAAAAAAATCAATGTTAAATGTTATTACATTGTTTTACAATATTTGGAGTAATAAACTGCTTCCTCCTGATTTAGTTACATGCATAACCGTACCTGTATACATAAAATTCTTTATAAGTTATAATTATGAAATGTTAAAACTTAACAAAACTGGAGGGAACTTAAAATTGAAATTAAATATTCACTGTAACAATCTACCATTGATGCTAATTTGCCTAAAATTGGATATTTATATTTAAATTACAAAGCTTAATGCTTATCTACTAGAAATTCACGAGTTACAAAGGTCATTCCGGGATTTTGTGTAGGAAAAGGGGTTAGGAATCCAGTAATTGATTTAAAACCCACAAACCCAGAAATGGAGGGAAATTTTTCAATTATTCTATCATTAATGCTTGAGCCATGCGCTAAGCAGTGAAGGTTATTCCCTTAGTCTTCTATGCTAAGGTTTCTTTTTCTTCTCAAGAAGACGTGATGATGAATGAAAAATAAGCTCTTAAAAACTGCATTTTATCATTGAAATTTTTTTTATCTCTAACATTTGTATGGAATCCTGTAATTGAAATTGTTTTATTATTTATGTATTGTCTTCTTGTTACAGAGAATGTTGATAAAAGTTCCAATGGAATTACAACCTCATCTGGTGTAAACAGGAGAACTGCTGTTTTATTTACAAGGAAGGCAGCAGCTGCTTTGAAGAAACCTAATCAAAGCAGTTCAGTGTGAGTATTTTTCTTATGACCAAGTTGCTGTTTATATGTTAAAATATTTAAAATGATATATTTAAAACAGGAGGCGACGAGGAAGACCTACTAAGAACACTTCATCAGAACCAGCTGAAAGTAATTGCTCTAGCACACTGGATAGTTTTAGTATTTATCGCAGTTCAGGTATGATATTTATCAGTTTTATTTGCAATATGATTACTATTTTAATGATTTACAAATAAGTACTGAAAAAATAAATTATATTATTTGTTCTATACTGAGGAAGCCAATTCAGATTGATTTAATTTAATAGAAAACTTAGTATTATTTGAAGTGAGAAAAATAAGATTATTTGAAAATATAAAGTTTCGTGTGATTTAATGTCTAATGACAGAGATATAAGTTCAGTTCATTTATTCTTATCTATCTAATTCTTATATATCTAAAAAATCTTGCTATATGATAAAATATGTATGTTGAATAATTTATGGATATTATATACTTATGGGAGTAATTATGTATTCTGGAACATATCTGATATATGACAATCACATCTATTAAAAAATATTGTTAAAAACTTTTGTATACAAATAAATATTAAAGTTTATTTTTGCTTTTTAAAGGAACATTATATTATTTAAAACAAAAAGATGCTCATGTTATTAATACTTTCAAACTTAATTGCATATTTCAGAAACTAGTGTAAAATCTGATGAGTCACATTCTGATGATGGTTCTTGTTGCTCTGGTTGCTCTGGGAGCCGAAGTGATTCAAGTAGTGGAACCTGCTCAGATTGGACTGAAAGTGAAGAAGGTTCTGCTCAAAATTCTTCAATGGAAGCTCTTGATCAGTTACAGCTTGTATGGGCAAAATGTCGGGGTTATCCATGGTATCCTGCTTTGGTATGTTTTATTTGTTATTTCCTCATTTTTCTTAATAAATTGATTTTTTTTCTCTTAATTTTAATTCATGAAACATTAAAGAAATGATGGTTGTGGATTGGTAAAGTTTTGAATCATTAAGTACACATTATATTATGTTCATTTATTTTAAATCTTCTTTAGGGCTACAAATAGATATGTTCAAACAAAAAAATTAGCTATTCTTCTTTAATATTTTATCTAAATTTATTTCTTTATTTGTAACCCTGATGAATACGTACTTTGTAGAATAAAAAGTCCTATTTGAATTGGATATCAGTCCTTCCATGACAAATACTCCATAAAAATTCCAGCAAATAAATTCAACAATGGGTCGAATAATTTTATAAGTCAAGGATTCATTATTGAAGTACATTATTCCAGGAGTAAAGGAATATTATAGGAGATGGATATGAAGCCATGAACTGCTAGAGCAGAAGTTGGGTTTTAGGAAAGGGGCATAAGGTTTATTGGAGAATCAATTACATGGAAATACATAGGTATCCAATTAGTATAAGACCCTTCCTGCCCCAGACCTTTCTTTGCCTTCATGTCTTATTTTGTAACTAAGGTCACTCATAATGATTGTTTTGTTTTTTGTAGATTATCAATCCTAAAATGCCTCGAGGATATGTTCATAATGGGGTACCTATTCCGTCACCTCCTGCCGATGTCATCGCATTAGCAAATAATTACACAGAACCAGTTTATCTTGTTTTATTTTTTGACACAAAGAGAACATGGTATGATGATTTATTTAATATTATGGTTATTTATTTTTAATTTTAAAGTATTTATAAATTATGAACTTAGGTTTCTTTCTTCAGAACCTATTGCTATTGTTCACATTATTACAATAATTTTTTTTTTTTACAATCATTTTTATATTTACTCCCAAAAATAAACTTTGTGCTTTAGTACCATCTCGAGGTGTGTGGTTACCTCTGCCAAAGAGATAAACCCTTTATAAATTATAACTTCTCCTGAAACTAGAAGTGATTTTTGATTACTTTACCTGAAAATTCTGTAATTACTTCCATTTCTCATGCTACTTATTGATTTTCATATACTTCTCTTCCCAAAAAGTTCATTAGGTTTTCCGTTTATTACTTGAGATATTTTTTCCCCTCCTCTTTTCCCTATTCCAGGTGAAAATAATTTTGCATATTCAAATTTTATGGATATCTTTTGGAAAACCATGAAGAATATAAGAACTGCTGATGACAAAAAAATTATAGTTCCCTAATATAACCATGGAGAGTTTAATTTATTTATACTTATTATTAGATAAACAGATAAATGACATTGTAATTTATCATTCAATACATACAGAATCATCTTATTAGTTAGTGCCTTAGATATTTTGTAAAGTAATATTTAAAAGTTCTATTGGTTTGCAATATTCAGGTGACTGATGTCTTACATGCCAATGTTTGGTTAATTCCATTCTTTCTGGTAACATTTATCCAGTTACTGGATGGCTTTGTAAAATTTCTCAAGTCACAGAATTAGAGGAAAAATGTATGTGTTATCAATATTTACAGCTTATTTAGAACAAATAATTTTCCTGTCATGTTTATCAATTATTCTATATAATTTATATATAATTGGTTAACAAATTACTCGTTAACTTACTTTCATCAAAAATCTTTTACAATTGTTATTGTGTCTTTTTCTACAAAATTATATTAGCTAATTTGATTGTCCAAGTTGGAAACATTCTACATCAGTTTGATAGTTATTAGTTAATATATTGATATCAACTATATTTTTCTATTCTCTACCATTAAAATTTTCAGGCAATGGTTACCAAGAAATAAACTTGAGCCTTTAGGTATAACATATGAACTGGATCACATTAAATTGACTGAATCAAGAAAACCAGCTGATCGGAAAGCTGTTAAGAAAGCTTATCAAGAAGCTATGGCTCATAGAACTCAGATTGATAAAAAAGCTGAATCACCAAAGAAGAACTAAGGAAATATGTAATACCTATTTATATAAATGTTGTTGAAAAAAATGAATTGGTAAAACAATAATCATGTTTAATAATATTCTTATAACATTAAAATATTTGTTATCATCAAATTAATAAATGTTAGATTGACTTAATAATATAAACAAAAATATATTTACATCAATATAATCACTCCTCACCTATCTGTAGTGTGAGGTACTTTTCTGTAAAGCCTTGAAAGTCTTCTTTTCTAATCTAGATCTCTCTTTGCAAAGTGTTCCCTTATTCTTTACTTCCAGGTGTGTCTGGTTCTTCTTGACAGCCTTCTAGCTGCTGGTTTGTTTATCATTATTAAAACATGCCCAAACCTCCTTAAAAAGGTTTCTTCACCTGATTCTACACCAAAATTTAATATACTGTTTGCATAATAGTTATGGCTTCTGGTTATCCCTTCTAGTGTGAAAAGTAATCTCATTTTTGTGGCTTGCTCCTATGCTTCTTAATAATTGGCCACAATTAAGGAGAGAAAGTTAAAATTGGGTAGTCATTACTCTTTTAACAGTATGAGCCTCACAAATTGCCTTCTTTTTAATTGTATTCCTTGCTTTAAATGAGGTCGAATACACAAATATTAAGAGGAAATTGGACTTTGCATCCTTAGTTTTGTATCCTGGATGATTTTTTTCTTATTTCTAAAATATTGTTTCACATTACTATACATCTGCTAATAGAGTTCTTTACCCTCCTTGATCTCATACTTTATGATTTGGTTATTCTAGACCAAGGGCCCTTCTGATACTTAAATCTTGATGGGGTTTTCTTTAATACTGATTGCTCCCATCTCTCACTGAGACTTTCTGCCTATTCTCACAACCTTTGTTTTCTCAGGGTTGATCACCATATTGATATATTAATTAGTCCCTTGTTGTTGCTTAGCTAGAATAACTATATCATCAATGAAGGTCATCAAGAGAGATGATTAAATGGTCACAAGGATTTAAATCCTTACCGGAGACCTCTCATCACAGCCTTGACCTGAGAGACAGGCGATTTCAGATCTAGGAAAAATAGGAGAGGGCTCAAGCTGCGACTCTGTTATACCCCAAGACTGGTTCTAAACTTCTTGTAGTAAGTATTGGATGTCCTAACAACCCCTTCAACTGTCAGAGCATTATGATACTTCTCCTTTTTAATTTTATCAAAGGTACAAAAAAAAAAAAAAAAAAAAAAAATAGTCCTTGTCTTCCATAATAATTTTTCTGTTATCTGTCCCAAAGTGAATATTAGATTTTTGGATCTGTATAACACATACAGATGGAGTGAAGTAGCTTCTTAATCCTGGGATCAGGCTTGATTCCTATCATGTATATTTAAGAAGTATATGTTCTGCTATTTCAGTTGTGGATTGACTCTGGGGCTGGGAGACCCTGTTGGGCACTCCTATCCTCTATAAAATGGGTACCTGGCTCTTCATTGAGTTCAGTGAAAACCTGTTGGTTGAGCGTTGACTTCAAAATGTCTTTGTATATCTGTTGGTCTAGAATACTTTCTGACTAATTATTAGACCCAAGGACTCTTCATGGGTTTTAGTAGTAAACATACACACTCACACACAAACACACTATCCCACATATATGCGTGGATGTGTAATATATGTTTATATATTTATTTTAGTGAAGTGTTGGTTCCAAAAGTTTTGATTTCTTGACATCAGTACCAATGACAAAATTTCTATTCTAAATTTGCGATTCTGATACTGTAGTTTCATAATAGATTGATATTTCAAATAGTAATCCATGTAAGAATTGCATAAATACAATTATTCCAGAAAAAAATTATTAAGCAGCTCATAGTATTTATTATCTACAATATATTTATCATATAAGTTAATATCAGTTTAGACATTATAAAAAAAAACAAAAAACGATTCATTATACAAATTCTTATTTAAGGAGATAAAAATTCTAATGGTTTTGGATTCCATTTGTTACTCAAGGAATCTCTAAGGTTAATAAAATCTTTCATGAAACCCTATAGAGATGAGGCTAAATCCTATTTTCCTATAGCAAATTCATGTTTTCAATAATTTAACATATGTCTTGAAATGTAATAATTTTTTACCAAGAAGTATCGATCTAGAACATGAAATATGCCTCTTTTATGAAATAATATAGATGGTATAACTTTTCTTTTTTCTTTTACTATGGAGAAGTATAAGTTTATAATATTTTATTAATTAGGTGTCACAAGACTATTGGCTGTATTGATTAGTTCCTAAGAATTGACTTTTGATCATCAGTGGAATCTAGGATCAACATTTGGAATTAACATATCCCTAATATACATATATTAAGTTGTTCAGAAAATAATGTAGGTTTATGTTTTTGTAGTAGAACTATGAAATAAATTATTATAAAACATTTTTAGTAATCAAAATATGCTCTATTCATCTTAATACATTTCTGCTAATATGTTGGCTCCTCTAAATTGAATTTTGTATCCTTATTATTGACCATTTCTGATTTCTATTGACTTTTGTTCTGTAAATTTTTTATTGTTTGAAAAGTGGTTCAGGTCCTTAATAAAATGGTTGGTGATAGGCTGGCTAGAGCCACCCATTGTTAAATGATGCACTCTCTCATGCTATGGTCGCCACATACTTTATAAATTTTTCTATTTTTTTGGCCCCTGTTTAACCGCCTTTGAACTTGTAAAACAAAATATATATTCGAAAATCACATGTAAACTTATTAGTAAAGACTGAATTATTTCTCAGCAGTGAACTCCTAAAGAGGTAAAACAATGTATTAGTTTAGGAGAGGATTATTAAATGTTGACATGTAAACAAAAGAAAAACAATATTCTATAAAATATAGACAGTTTATTACATAGAGGGTTACTTTACAGATAACTAGAAAGCCCGCATTATTTTCTGGACAACCCAGTAAATAATATATATATACATATATATACATGCACATACACACATATATACATATGAACATACATACTACGTGTGCAGATGGAAGAGAGTGAGATTTATTTAATGTTATTAATTAATTATAATAAATTAGCTGGTGATTTCTTCTATCTTGTTTTTTTACCCAATAGTATTGATGTTTTTATTTTTTCATGTAGCCATTTTAAATGTCTATTTAATCAAATTAATGTTGTACTAGTCATGTAATTGTTTAAGACAGTCAAAACATTCAATTTGTTTTATCTTAATTAGTTATATATTAAGTGTCATGAATGTTCTTTCTATTCTAAATGTACAAATAAGACCAATGTTATTTATTAGGATATATAAAATATTAACTAGGGTCTTTATAGTTTTAGTGTACTTAATGTTGTTATTTATTGTTCTTAGATAATAATATTACAAAGAAAACTATTCATGTTCCTGTAAATAATGTTAAAAACTTGATTTATGGTAACACATAAATGTGTTGGTTCTGTTACTGTTCTATACCAGTATTAACTATATTTAATCATAATAAACAATGATATTTCTCTGTTCAATGTGTTGTTTTTTAATCTGATCCTATCTGATAAGAAAGTTAATGAGATATTAATTTTTTTATTTATTTTTCTAAGAAGAAGAAAATAAACTTTATTCTTTGACAACATGTCCCCTAAGAATAGCATATGAGTGCAATACAGAGGACAATCGTCTGGCTATGACAATTTATTAATAATAACATCATGAATTTCAAAATAAATGAGAAATCTTGTAATAGGATACAACATAAGTATACTGTGTATATATTACATAAATATTCATATTTTACATCTGCTCGGAAGATTGAAAATTCAGGAGGTAAAGAAAAAGATGATGTTTAAAGGAACCTAAAGAGGAGCATTTTCGAATTGAGATAGGCAATGAATTTCATAAAGAGGAAGCACGGATAATAAAGGATTTTCTGAGGATGCAGTTCGATGCGCAGGAGTGTACAGGCTGGGGTTGGTTCCTAGTATTTAAGAAGTGGATGAAGTGCAGAGTTAGATCATGAATGTAGGTGGGTTTTTTGTTTTCAAAAATTGAAATACGAGTGCACCTAGAAAGTATTTAAATTGGAAATTGGGGTAGAACCACCCAATTTCAGAATACTTGTGAGATATGTGAGAACATCTGGGGATCCCGAAAATATATTTGATAACCATATTTCTTATTAAATATGACTACAAATTTTCTTTTAGAATCTTGCAAGACTTAAAACACTTTCTTTGTTGATAAACATAGAATTGATAATTCTAATCGTATACTTTTAAATTGTTTCCTATGATATCCATGCATTTAGAATTGTTCTTGCTGTTGTTATTCTATTGTTTATTTTTTTTCAAAATAAATATTTAGAATTTTGAGTTTTTTGTATTGTATTAATATTTTTATAGAAAAAATATTTATTTTACTTTAATCCTCTTTTGCACAATATCTATATAATTTAGTTAGTTATTGGAAACTATTAGTTAAACTAGATAATATTGATTGATGTATATAATAATTATTAAATTTACATTATATAAAGTAATGAAGAATATCATCCTGCTTTATTGCTATCTTACTTTTCTCAGATGTATTATTATATTATATGTATTATATTCTGAGTAATCTTGAAATTAATACCTTAGCTCTTTCTTGGCCATTGATAACATTAGGAAGAACAGCAGCCAAACCTAAATAGGTTTTTATCTGTAGCTAAATTCAAAGATAATATTCTTCCTGGATGCAATACCAAATTTTTAGTAAAATCTTTACGCCTCCTTTTCATGCCACCTACGAACTAATGCACAATGAATGACCTTAAAGGACATGATGGTCGATAGCGTTGAGGTGAGGATCTCAGAGCGCTGTTATGGAAGGTCGATCCGTTTATTTTATCTCTTGGTGTTACCACAAAATGAGACGACCTTCCCACCCTAGCTAGAATAGGATGATAACTTGTAGGATTACCTGTCCATTCTGTTCTAGTTGAGTACATAAAGATATTGAGCCCAAAGATACAAACGTCATGATCTGGCAAAAAAAAAAAAAAAAAAAATTTACAATATAACCTATGGCAAACTGCAACATCATTGGAATTCTTCGGAAATTAATCTATCCTCCACTACTTTTCTCAATAATTATCCAAGATGTCTGAAAAGAAAATAGCTCATGACCTTCTACTGTAATAAATATGTTACGTGAATCTACCAGTGTGCAGCTTAAAAAAAATTAAGAAAAGTTTTTATTTTTATTGTTATTTTCGTTCTGTAAAAAGTTTTTGGCCCAAAAAAGTTCAAAAGATTTTTTTAAATATGAAATTAATCGACTACTCAAATCCTGAAAAATAAAAACCCAATGGTATTCCTGATTTTTTTATACTCTGTAATTGATTGGTACACATTTGCAAAATCCATGTTTTCTAATTCCCCCACCTCAAGAAGTGCCACCATAAAAAAAAAAAAAAAAATCTAAAGTATTGAATTTTAAAAGAAAAAGAAAGTTAATTTTTGAACTAGTGTAAACTATCAACAATTTGAGACATATATATTGCTATCAGAATAATTTAGGGTCTGTAAGACATAAGAGAACCAGTTTGGTTTTAAAATTTGGTTATTTACCTGTACTGTAAGTGGTATAGGTGGTAAGTCATAATAGGGCATAAAATTAACCACTTATTTGCCTATTGGGAAAATAACTAAAAATCTGAATTCATTTAATTTGTTGACCAAAATTCTTAAAATATAAATAGCTCCATCTTGGGAGGTATCAATGATAATAATTTCGATTTGGTCTCAAAATATAGATAGATACTCTAGTTTAAAATGTCACTGATGCTCTTTTTTTTGAGATATTTTCAAAAAATATTGTAAATTCCGAAAAATAGTATTTCTTATCAGAATGGTAAAACTTAATACTTAACTTAGTGCACCAATTTATACGATATGTCCAAAAATCAGGCAAAGTGGACTTGAACCTGAGGTACGCATGATGGTTTAGATGGATCAATACAATTAAGTTTGATGAATTAATTGCCACTTCTATTTGCATTATTTTGTTTGAACAAGTTTCGAATGTTAAACACTCATCATCATGTCTAAAACATAAAAAGTTTTCAAAACATCAGCCCTTTGTTACATGGATTATAAATCCTAAAGTTTTAAATAATGTAAGACAAGAAATCAAATATATTGGTACTCTCCTGAGGAGGTCGAACGGACTTCTGAAATATATCAAGAGTGGAAAGGGAAGGGCCATGTGGGTTAAATTATGTTGTTGTTTTTTCCTGGGTTTCCCCTATGACTAATTGGATTTTTCCACTTTTATTGGAAACAGATTTAAAATGGGACTATTGGAAGTGTTTATCTAGTCATTTTAACAAAAATCTGGATTGGTTATGAACGTTTTTATTATATCTCATGATTCATAAATATAAGCAGAAAATAGCCTAAAATTAAATATTGATAAATCTGTAGGATTAATAAAATCGTTCCAAACCAATCTATATTTTTATTTAAATGGCCAGATAAACATTTCCTATAGACCCATTTTAAATTTGTTTTCAATAGGAACAGAAAAATCCAATTAGTCATAAGGAAAACCAAGGGAGAAAACCCCAAAAATTTAACCTACCTGGACCTTCCCCTTTCACTCTTGATAATTTCAGAAGTCCCTTTGACCTCCTCAGGTGAGTACCAATATTTTTGACTTCTTGTTTTACATTTTTGAAAACTTTAGTATATATATATACTTGTTACATGATCATATCTACTAAAGTTTTCAAAAATGTAAAACAAGAAGTCAATGCTGATTTTCTATGTTTTAGAACTGATGAAGAATGTTGAACATTCTAAACTAGATTTAAAATAAAACAATTCCAATAGAAGTGGCAATTAATTCATCAATCCTAATATTATTCAATAATGTTTAACATATTTAATGTGAAATAAAAACGTACAAGGACTAGTATACAATTTGGTATAATAAATATCCCTTCTTTTTTAAACCTATTTTCTTCCCTTCTCTTCTAACTCAGTATTATTTTTATTGTGATCATTTTGAAATGAAATTTTTTTTTTTTATTGCAACATTACAAAGAAAATGATTACATATTCGGGCTATTTAATTTTAACGATTTTCGCTGTATATTTTAAGGTTTCTCGCTGCAATAAATGGAATATTGAGTTTTTTTTCTTTATTGTAAAGAATGAATTAAGTGTTACTTCTATTGAAATTCTTATTATTTGAAAACTAGTTTCAGATGTTAAACATTCAACTTCAGTTCTTAAAAAAAAAAAAAAAATTAGCACTTTGTTACATAGATTTAATATATTAATCTTTTTTAAAAATGTAAGATAAGAAATGAAATGTGCCGATACTGGAAAAAACCAACCAGTCATAGGAATCACCGAAAGATCATTTTGCGTTCTTTTGATCTTTGCTTTACTTATCGCCACTTTTCCCCGTGTATTCAGCTTTTTGAAAGTTGTATGATAAGACATGAAATATGCTGGTACTCCTATGATTGGTTGTTTTTTTCCGTTTATACTGGAAACAAATTTAAATTATATATTATGAATACAAATTAGCTATGCCGTCCTTCGGAAGGGACGTAAAATGGGGGTCCCGAGCCTGTGCGATGTCAGGTACTCGTTAAAGATCCCTATCCTAACTATACCTGGATAGGCAAAATTTAGGACTCCCACCGTAGCATCGTCCGATTAGCCATAGCAGCATAAAGTGACGTTGAACGAAATAAACAAACAAATTAGATTTAAATCCCGCGCTTAAAATGGATAAACCATTGTCAACTTATTTATCTTCACCTAAAGACAAAATAGACCCTTTCAAAAAAAGCGGTTTAAAATATAATGACTGTGAAGCTGAATACACGGGGAAAAGTGGCGATAAGTAAAGCAAAGATCAATAGAACCCAAAATGATCTTTCGGTGATTCCTATGACTGATTGGTTTTTTCCAGTATCAGCACATTTCATTTCTTATCTGACATTTTTAAAAAAGATTAATATATTAAATCTATGTAACAAAGTGCTGATTTTTATTTCTGATTTTTTTTTATTTTTTTTCACGAAAAGGCCATAGAGACCACGCGAATATTACGAAGATGGATTTTTAATTATGTTCCTTCTCATCATCCATATCTCCTTCCTTCCTTCTGGTTGCTTCTGTTTCCTCTCTTCTGTCCAGGCCATACCCTCCTTCGGCTCCTCCCTGTCCACAAGAACCGCTATTCCTTGTAGTTTCCTTCTATATTCTTCTCTATCAAGGCAGTCACGGTCCTCAATCCCCAGTTTGCTGGTCTCCTCTTTTAGATGTTTTATGTATCCTTGTGCACTCTTGTAATCCCAAATTTTCTGAAAAATAGCCTTATTTAGTCATTCTTACCATATGTCCATAGAACTTCAGTCTCTTAATTCTTATCTCCGTCTCTATGTTCGTTGTTTCTTTGTAGAGCTCCTCATTTGATCTTAACCTGTATCCTTCCTGGGTTTTCCTAGGGCCGTAAATTCTCCTTAGGATCTTTCTTTCTACTTTCTGCATTCTTTCCAGGTTAGGGAGGTTCATGGTCTCTATCCCATATAGTATAACTGGCTTTACTACAGTATTGTAGTGCCTGTTCTTTGATTTTATGGACAGGCTCTTTTTATTGTAAATGTTACTGGTTACAAAGCTTAATCTCTCTAGTTTAGCGATCTTTTCCTTCATGCTCTCCCTTTCCAATCCTCTATTGCTGATGATCTCCTCTAGGTATTTAAATTTCTGTGTTACTTTGATTGGCCCGTATTTAGTTTCCACTATTTTCTTTCTGAAGTTTGTATCTGTGGTCATAAGTTCTGTTTTTTCGAAAGATATTTGTAGTCCTGTTTTTTCAGCTAATTTCTGATTTATTATATTGATTTTTTTTAAATTAACTCAATTCATTAATCCTAAACAGATGCTCTACAATAAAGAAAAAACTCAATATTTCATTGATGTGCAGCGAGAAACCTTAAAATACGAGTATACAGCTTTATTAATCGTTAAAATTAAATAGCCCGAATATGTAATCATTTCCTTAGTAACGTTACAACAAAAAGACATGAGAAGTCATTAAAATAAAAATAATTTTATTTTAAAATAATCAAAATAAAAAAGAGTACTGAGTTATAACAGAAGGGAAGAAAAACAGGTTTAAAAAGGAAGGAATATTTATTATACCAAAGTGTACACAAGTCCTTGTACGTTTTTATTTCAGATTAAATATGTTAAGCATCATTGAATAATATTAGGATAGATGAATTAATTACCACTTCTATTGGAAATATTTTAAACCAGTCATAGGGAAAACCAAAAGGACAACCGACCCATCTGCCTGACCCTCTCGCCTCTGTACATTCAGTCTGCTCTAGGTCTTGTATATATATCTGTCAGAAGCCCTTTTCATTTTGTATCCTTAGGTGAGTATCAACATGTTCGGTTCCTTGTCTTACATTTACATAAATAAAATAATATATATATCCATGTTTATAGTTTATGAATCTAGTGTTCTGTCCAGAATCAACCGGAGGAATTTTACTGATTCAGAACAAGGAATGTCTTCTGAGTTTAGAATATGCTGATCTATGCGGATACGTGGAACTTTCGGGATAGCTAGCAGAGATATTTCTTTCGAAGGTCACCTGTTTGTTCCATTTACGACGCATGAAGACATTCGCACCCAAATGCTCTTTTACGTTTTTATTTTTCTAAATCCACGGAAGGCTTGATTAAATTTGACAAATTGTAGTACCTAGTTTTGAATAATAAGTGAGGGAGGAGTGTGGGCCGTTGGATTAGGGAGGGGAGCCCGGCTGGTGGAAAATAAGCAATCTATATGCATAGATCCTCTCCCCCAGAGCCACCCCTGTATACATCTTCCTACTACAACCATTTCCGCTTCCATCTAACATTTTAAACTGTTCCATTTAAAACACCTACTCATCAAAATTGTTTGGATTTAATACTTGTACATTTCTTTTTTTTTTTATTGTACATAAACGATAAGTATTCTTTGTTGCGATCAAAATGTTACCAAACACTTCTGGTAAGGTTTGCAGACATTGGAACCATTTATTGCTGAATAAAAGAAGAAAGTTTTTTATATTTTTCTTTCACTCGAACCTACTGAGCCTACAAATCAGGTCTTCTTTAGATTAGGCCCACCAGTTACTTTTTAGTAATTAATTGCAAATAACTTGAAGTACGGATGATGGTACAGGAGGACCAATACAATTTTGATAATTGATGAATTACTTGACACTTCCATTGGAATTTTTTTTATTTGAAGACTAGAATCGAATGTTAAACATTCATCATCAGTTCCAAAAACCCTAAACAATCAAAACATCAGTACTTTGCTACACAGATTATATAGTATATATACACATATTAAAAAAAACAAAAAACTATTTGTTGATATTTACAACTGTATACATTATATAATATAATAAGAATAAGAGAAGTTACGAAAATATCAGGAACTAGCCGTTGAATTGAAGCGATTGTATCGAATAGATATCGCAGCGGTGACGTCGATCGTAATATCAACAAACGGGCTGATCCCGACTTCCACTATAGTTGGTATTGATGATTTGAAATTAACAGTAGGATGTACTAAGAACAGGCGGTGCTCTTGGACACTACAAGGATTGATCGAAAATTTTTAAACATATGAAGAGAAAGAAAAAAAAAAAAAAAAAAAATGTGAAGCTAAGTTGTGTTGGACTTTTCTCCCAGTTCAGAAACCGCAAACGCGAGATTAAAAAAAAAAAAATAATAATAATAATCATTATTTGTACGATAATGTTACATAATCATACATTAATATATGTGTACACACACACACACACACACACACACACACACACACACACACACACACACTTTTTTTTTCTATTTACATTTGTAAAAATCAGCTAATGGCTGAGGTTTTTTGAGTTTTTTTTTTTTTTTTCTTCTTTTAAGAGTTTCACTTTGTTTATAATTCCGGTTTTATTTTGTTCAAATTGTGAGCTTCTCCTTATCTTTTCCATTCTTTTCCTTCTTCAGCCACTCTTTGCCATGTTGCTCCTCCACATGCAGTCCTCATTTCTTGATCCCATAGGTGGTCGTCTTCTGCTTCTTTTGTAATCTCGGGTGTGCGTATTCATAATATTCTTGGACAATTTATCGTTTTTGCTCCTTACGAGGTGTCCTAACGGTGTATACATTATATAAAACTAGTAAATTTGAGGAAAATTATTAAAAATGCATGTCGATAACATGCGAATAACTACCCACTTCAATAAAAGTTTTACATTAGAAGGTGTATTGACCATTTTCTTTTCAGACGCCTTAGAGGATTATTGGGAATTGAGTGTGAGACAAATTGAGAGACTAGTGGATTCGAGTATGTATGCAGTTTGCTATGAAAGGATTGGTATCTGGTTTGGGCCAAATCGACAACATATGAAACATTCATTATGGATAAGTTTGTGACATGATAAGGAGCATTGAGGATTTTACGAACGGTTTTGGGTTTTGAGGATTGGATACTAGAATAATTGGATGGTTTGGTAGAGCCCCAAAGCTCAACTCCGTATTTCCAAATGGGTCTAATTACTATCATGTAAATAAGTTCTTTGTAATTTATTAGGAGCTTTGAACCCTTGGAAACGACGAGCAGTTGCTTCTTGTCTTCTAAGTCTGGTAGATAATATATATTAAATTTTAATAATGTTGGATACGAAATGAAACATGTTGATAATCACCTAATAAGGAAGAATGGAAGGGGTTCTAAAAGATGTCAGGATTTCGAGTAGATTGAGTGTAAAGAGACGAAATGGGGAGTTAAATTTATAAAATCATACAAATTCTACATAAATATCAAATAAATTTTGATGCTTACATTTACTGGTCAGGCTATTGAGCATTTCTTTAGGTTTTTCGAAAGACTATTCGTTTTCGTATGACTTCTGGAAACAAATTTAAATATTAATTTATTTTTTAATATTAAGTTAATCGATTTATAATACATCTTCGCTTCCATCTTCCTCCGCCCATCTTTTAAATTCCTGCCTATTCCTCTTCACCACATGAAACTTTCTGCTCCTCACCATTTTCTGGAATTGTTTTCTTTCTTGGTAGTCCTCTTCTCAGATACAAATTCTCTCCACTGCCCTCCTTTATTAGTTCCGGATATACCTTGAGGTTCTTCAGTCTAACTAATTAAATATTAGTTTGTTCATTCTATTTTAATTCATTCTCTTCATCTGCCCGAAGAGTTTTAGTATTCGTTTTCTCATCGACGTTTCAAGGTTTTTCTGTAAGCGCCATAAATCTTACTGTTCTTTCTTAATCGGTATTCCTCGCCTGCCCTTGTCGGTCCGTATATCATTTTTAGTATTTTTCTCTCTATACCTAGCAACGGATGTTGGTTAATACCGTAGTCTCCGTCCCGTAGAGTGTCACTGGTTTTATGGCTGTTTCGTAATGTCTATCTTTTGCTTTTACCTACTTGATTTTCTCTTATTTTCCCTCGATTTCTTTTACTATTCCCTTATCATCATGAAATCCATGCATTTTCACTTGCAATATTAATATATATATACACACACACTCAACAACAAAATAAAAACCGTATTTGTTAAATACGTTGTGAAACGGCACTGAAAAAAATGCTTTGATGATGCTTTATCATAAATAATTCCTTTAACTAAAATTGCGCAAATTCAACTTCGTTGTTATTTATTGTATTGTTTTAATTTCTTCTATGCCTGACAGGATTAGGGCCCTTCGACGTAGAATAGGGAGAAATACCCGCTATTAGAAGAACACCCCTTGTCAGAAAACCTCATAACAATGAAGAATAAAGTTTTTTAAAAATGTGTTAATTTCTTATTTTTTCTTTATTTTATAATTTTTTGTTGATAAATAATAAAAATTATTCATTTGTGGCATATTTTGTGTAAATGACTTATAAATAAACCGTTTAAAATAATTAAAAAGATTGACGTATTTTACAAAATTATGAGACCAAATCTGGGTGTCCGTTTTTTTTTTTTTTTTGCTGTTGAGTGTATATACAGCAGAAAAGATACTGAGAAGAATAATCATTAATATTATTAAATTATATTGAAGTAAAATATAAATATAATCTTATAATAAATATTAAGATGAAGCTTTTCATAATTACAAATTTCAGTTTAACAGGCTACAACTAAAACATTTACACCCCACCACTACTTATGGCTCTGTATTTTTTTTAAATGCGATAAATAGGGATGGGGGTGTCTAACTAGGTGGTCCAGTACTTAGTGAAGCTAAATTGGATTGGAACTATTAAACACAGATTGGTGACTACTGGGGCAATGGCCGCCAAGCAAATATAAGGGTAAGGTTAGTTCCAGTAGCCTCGTAGGTGAAGGGAGTAACTCGTGAGAAACTCGTCGGCCTGTGGGACTTCACATCCACTCCTAGGAACGACTCAATTCCACTTGATCATGAGACAAATTGAGTTAGCAATAGGCTTAAAGCCATCTCCAAAATTAGGAATTATGTGAAGAGTTTTTGTGGAAGTTTTCGATATGCTATGGTATTCGTAACTCTTTAGATCTGTAGAGGCAAAGGAATATATCCCGTATATTTTAAAGGTAAATAATATTCATCATCATAACTGTACATAATGAATATTCTTGCTAATATCTGCCGCGGGACTAACAGTATATATTTTAGATAAATTAAATACAATAAAGATGGCCCTTTAATAGATGTTTTGATTCTTGCAGAATAACTTCAAATATTGGGCTGCCCAGAAAATAATACAGGTTTTCTAGTTTTCTTTAAATTACCTCTCTGCTTAATTAACTATTATTACTATTAGATTATTTTTTTGCATGAATGAAAAGAAATGATCTTAAGTTCAAACGAAGATAATAATATTTATAAAATATGACATATGTACAATTGAAAATAGAACTTTTGGTACAAATATATATATATATATAAAATAAATATATAAAAATAAATCAATAGAATAAAATAAAAATAATGAATACAAACAAAAAATATACAGAGAAAATGTTTTAGAACTACTTGTATGTTGATAAGGCAATATATATAAAAACATATATTCACACATCTGAATGTATTTGAACACCTATTAATGTATACAATGGCATATATAAATACTTATATGAGGAAAAATTGTTAGGGAAACAAATGTCTCCAACAAAAACAAATTTAAATTTATACAAGGAGCTCAACTAAACCTACTAATTCTTCTCATATCCAATCCTTACAATCCAAAATAATTTGAAATACATTAAACCTTTATTATGTTTTATTATGTTTTATGCTAAAATATGTAAAATATAAAATATATATTCAAACTATGTCCGTTAAAAAATGGACTAGTCACTAGGGTAAAAAATATGTAAAAAAATATTAAAATTAAAAAAAAAGGAGTATAGATTTTTTTTTTTTCTCAACTGAATTTCATATTGCTTTGATTGATATTTTTAAGAAACTCCAAATAATACATTTGTTTTCAGTGCGAAAAATTCAAATGAAAAACATTTTAGCAATTGTCAAACAAAAAACATTTTAACATTGTCAAAAATAGTATTTCTGTCTGACTGGGTAAAACAATAGTTAATTGATATGTGTTTATTTATAATCTACTGCTTTTGCGGACGAACGGATTGAAGAAATATAGAAGGCGAAGAAAGAAAGAAATAATCAATTAACAAGAAATCGACAATTAATGATTATTCGAAATAAACAAAGTCAAGAAAAAATAGTTTTTTTTTTTGTTTTTTTTTCATTCAAACCAATATAGCTCCGGAACAGTAGGTCCTAGCGACGAATGTTAAATAACAAAAAATATTCTTAAATAAGTTTATATTCGGGAAACTATCGTCGAATTTTCGATCCGAGCAGCACCAACGAAGCTAGAGCTCTTCAAAAGAAGCCCCAACACTTAAAAAACGTAGGTAAAACTAGACTTTTTATAACTATTTTTTTTTTTACACTAATTTTTAAAAATTCCCCAATTCTTTGGATTTCCCACATCCGCATGAGACCAGTAGTTCTCCAAAAGTGGGGAAATCTCCTTAAAACTGAAAAACGCTACCTGTATATTGCAAATTGTAAATATCAATAAATAATTTTAAAGAAGAAAAAAAATTAGAATATAATGATAAAATTATGGTTGCTTGTTTATATGGGGCAAGCATTAAAGTATTTCTTCTTAGACGTGGTGTTTCTCTTTGACTGCATCCCTGATTATCTTATTTTCCAAAATAGAATATACATTCGAAATTTAAAAGTTACTATATTCGTCGTAAACCTACGACTTCCTTTCCTACAGTATCCTTTAATGATATTCCACTAATCCCTGTTGAACAGATCCGCTACCGAGGACTTCATTTGGACAAACGTCTTACTTGGAATCCACATACAAGTCTAAAAAGACAAAAAACTGCTCGTCGTTACAGATTACTTCAACATTTATTAGACAAACGTTCAAAGCTCCCAATTAATGACAAAATACTAATATACATGACTGTGATTAGACCTATCTGGACGTACGGAGTTGAGCTTTGGGGCTCCACTAAACCATCCAATTCATCTCGTATCCAATCCTTACAATCCAAAATCCTTCGAAAAATCCTCAATGCTCGTTACTTTGTCACCAATAAACGTATCCATGAAGATCTTAATGTTATAAAAAAGGTTATTGTTGTATTAATGTTATAAAGGTGATTTAGCCCAAACCAGATATCTATCCTTTCATAGTAAGCACTGAAATCCCCTAATTTATCAACTTGCTTCCCACACCATTCCCGATAATCCTCCGAGGTGTCTGAAAAGAAGAGGCCCTAGTGTAGAATATTTAATAAAGTGCTACTGATAAGTAGTTCTTTTCAAGTTTTGTCAGGTTATTGTAATAGTTAACAGCACATTTACTTAATCTTTATTAAAATTTTTTACAGTTGTAAATTTCAATAAATTGTTATAATAAAAAATAAAAAAAGTTACTATTAAGCTCTTTCGCCTCTCCCCTCCCCTTTCATAAATTATGTTGAACAATCACACACTAAATACCTTCATTATGAATATTAATAGAATTTTTCAGTTAATTGTTTCTACCTAGAGCACGCGAGTCGGTATCGTTAAGATGCAGAAATGAACAGCTTCATTGACTTTTCAGTACTTGGTTCTAATGAGTCCGCATTAGTTGGCACCACCTTCCGAATTAATGTTGTTAGCGTGTAGAGAAAACAGTTTATCAAATATTGAAGTTATGAATAATTGATTAACGCGAAAGGGACAAAGAAACCCATTGTACAACCGGTTATTAAAAGACAATCATAGCCTTTAGCACCAGCTGTAAATTGTTAATTGTTAGAGGCATCTCGTATACATGGCGGCTCCTAAGCAGTTTCTAAGCTCTTCTTTTAATTGTCGTCATTTAAACACTTTATTTTTTCATGTAGATGAGTTATCCTCTTAAAAAAAAAACCGGCTGTCGATAATCCTGAAGGCGATTAGGGGAACAATTAAGGTGAATCACCTAATACTAAGCGTACATCTTTAATTTCTATTCGATTTTAAAAATAATCGGATTCTTTGAACATGCAACTAAAATATTTGTTGGTACTTTATGATCCACGCTGCTGATGATGTCCCATGAATCGTATTTTCGATGTTTATATCAATCGCTTTTATTGAATACTAGCCACCATAAAAATCTTGTATCGAAGTATTGAGTATAGAGGATCGCTCTATCTTAAGGGAATTCAGAGTAAAATTTCTGGGAAAAACCGTTCCTTAACGAAGCTGAGGCAATGAATATTTTAAATGGAAAATGTCGGCTGTATTTATCAAAGTATTGTCAAGTAGCATGGAAGTACCGTTTAAGTTTAGTCCAAGGATTTAATTATAGTTAAGTATTTGTGTAAAAAAAAATGTTAATAAGTATAATGTTAATTTTGAATTTTTGTTTGTTTTCAAAGTGCTGTTTTTTTTATAAATCTAACAAGAAATATGTTACTTTTGTTTCTAGTGATATATATTGTATCTAAGCTTTCTCTATTTATTAATATCATATACTTAAAAAGTAAAGCCATAAAGGTCAAACTCCTCTCAAAGACTCCTCTGATGGCAAATGCCAAGGGTAATCTTTATTGCACTAGCATTACTACTAGAAGTACATGCTTGTATGTATTATATTGTTCAATAAAGACATTATTATTATATTATGCTAAACTATCCTTAAGTTATAAAGATGATGTGGTCAACATTTGGTACAGATTGATTCAGTATTTTCCGCGGTTAGTGATCACAAAGGAAAAATGGCTAGTCTTTTTATATAAAAGTATAGATATAGATTTACAAGTGCTTTCTTTGAAAGTAAATTCAAGGAGACCCTCAAATCCCTCACCGATTTTGATCAACAATTTCTCGTAGATTATGTACCGAAAAAAATCGATGGAAGTTATTTAATTTAGTGCGATGGGCCCTACGATTTATATTTATATATATAAATATCTTTGTTAAAAAAATCTAAATTAGATACCTGGAAGGAATACTGCTCAAATGAAAATAACCCTTGGAGTTCCATTTACAAATCTGCAGCGGGAAAAAATAAAACACAAGAGGCACTAGTTAAAATCCAAGGAAACGAACTTACTTCAGACTTTAAAGAAACAGTTGACTATTTAATGGACTCGTTAATTTACCAAGACGGCCCAAAAAGAGACACTAAGGAACAATGCGAAATCCGTAACAGGTTGAATATGTCACCAAAGACTGGAGACGATGGTACATTAGAAAAGTGGGAAATTTTAAACATTATAACACAATTAAACAGGAAAAAAACACCAGGACATGACAGAATCACAACAGACATACTACAACATGTGACCGCTCGTTATCCAAATTTGATATCGAACCTTTACCAATTAATTTGGCTAAATGGAAGCATATCGAAAATATGGAAAAAGGGACTTATTAAAATTATACCTAAACAAGACTCAAACAAACTCAGACCGATAACTATTCTCCCTATAATGGCCAAAGTACTAGACAAACTGATTAATACACGACTAACACATTTTTTAATGTCATCGGAAACCATACATGACCAACAATTTGGATTCCTGCCACAAAAAAGCACCATCGACGCACTTTATAAAATAACCAATCATATAGAATCTTCTCTGAAATCTAAATCCAACATTTTAATGCTTAAACTTGATATCTCGGGCGCGTTGATAGTGCTTAGTGGCCTATAATTCTAGAAAATCTGAGACTATACAGATGCCCTAATGACATTTATCGATTAATTTCTAATTTCTTCTAAGACAGGTCTGTTGAATTTCAAACCAACTGTTATACAACCTCCAGGCAATTGACTATAGGTACTCCTCAAGGTTCCTGTCTCTCACCGACCTTGTGGAATATTCTGATTAACACCATTTTTGACATACAGATACCTAAAAATACACAAATCATCACTTACGCGGACGACATCATACTTCTAGTTACTAACAAATTATTTACAGAACTTCAATCTTCGACAAACCAGACACTAATATTTTTAAATAACTGGGCAAAAAGAAACAGACTTACTTTTAACTTAGATAAAACTAATTACATCATATTCACAAAAAAAAAAAAGAAAAATTCCGGAATTAAACATTCAATTAAGTTCAACCAAAATAAAAAAGACTCCTATATTGACTTTCTTAGGTTTGCACTTTGACAAGAACCTGAATTGGAAAACGCATATTGAAGTAGCAACTTCCAAAAATTTAAAAACTATACACGCACTAACTAACGCAGCAAAAATGACCTGGGGTCTCGGCTCTAAAGCTCTAAGGGTTATTTACGATGGGGCCATATTGCCCAGACTTCTTTATGGTATTCCAGTATGGGAAGCAGCCGCCTTAAAACCGATTAATTTGAGAAAATTACAGAGAGTTTAATGGCTAATTGCACTAAGAATTATCAAAGCTTTTCATACTGTATCATATGACGCTGCATGTGTACTTGCAGGGCTGATACCCATTGAGTTTAAAATAACCGAGACATCGACAATTTATAAAATTAAAAAACAAGGACTATCTTTTAGAAATATTCAGGCTGACAACATTGAACTGGAACTGACACCAAAATTTTGGCTACATCCATCATCTCATGCAAAATTGGTACAATACTTAGACGAAATAGAACTAAACGATATGAACAGCACAGACATATACACAGACGGTAGCAAAACTGAGCAGAATACAGGCTGTGCCTTAATAACATTAGAGAAACAAGAAAAACGACACGACGAACAATATCGATTAGGACCAAACTGCTCAAACAATCAAGCAGAAAAATTAGCTGTTTTGAAAGCCACCGAATTCATTCAACGAACTAAAAACATGACAAAATCTTTCAACATATTTACAGACAACAAAATACTGACAGACTCTATGAAAAACCCCAACATACATGACCCACTCCTAAACAAAATTAAACAGAATTTCCATCAATTAATAAATGAGGAAATCTCAGTTAAATTAACATGGATCAAGGGGCATGCTGGGATTTATGGAAATGAACTGGCTGACGAACTAGCTAAATTCGCATCGACTAACAATTCTTTACCTTTTGAATACTCTGAAACGCCTATTTCATACATCAAGAAAACTTTAAGAAACGACACAATAAGTAACTGGAACTTACACTGGCAACAATCAAACAAAGGACGACCAGTTCAAGTTTATACCAGACGTTAATTTAGGAAACTACAACAAACTAAAAAGTACACATTACAAACTTACACAATTTCTAACAGAGCATGGACCAACCAAATACTATTTGAAACGTTTTAACCTTCCGGACAACGAAACTTGCCACTGTGACGGACAGACAACACAAACATTTAATCATATATTATATAACTGCCCACTTTTTGACAAGGACAGATTTTTTTTTAATCAAACATATTATAATCAGTGGAGAACAATGGCCAATGTCAGAAAAGAATCTCATCAAAAACTATAGTAATGAATTTAAGAAATTTGTTCAAAGCATTGAACTTTAAAAAGAAGATCACAGGGCATACTTAAACATCAACTTTTGGTGTATTTTTATTTTATTTCATTTTTATTTTGTTTCGTTTTTTTTTTTATTTCATTTTTTTTTAATTTAGTTATTTCATTAATTTAGTATCTTTTCTTTTTTTTTTTTTTTTTTTTAGTATTTTCATTCCTTCAAAATAATTTACAATGATGTAATTATTTAAATTTTTCATTTGTAATGAGCTAAGCACACAATATGCTTGCAGGCATGGGATGTGCTCATTTTTTTAAATAAACGACTCTTTCATAGGGTTACTATGGAAGAGAAAAAAAAAAAAAAATATATATATATATATATATATATATAATATATATATATATAAACTACTTACAATGTTACTGCTTACAATAGTTAGTCGATTCCATATCCACCAGTAATATTGTAAGTAGTTTCATACTCCTCTATATTCTGTAATTATATATATTTTTATTATTTTAACACATTTTGTTATATACTTATATTGTGGCTAACTTTATGTTTTGAAATAACTTGTATAACTTCTATAATTTTATTATGACCTGTTTTTTCACTGTAGGGCGTGATTATGAGAACAATGTAGTCTCGAAATGTAGCCAAAATATTTGTTTTATTTATTGACTGAACCTCAAGAACCTTTCTAAATATATATATATATATATATATATATATATATATATATATATATATATATATATATATATATATATATATATGATATGGATTTTAACATGATATACGAGGTGGATAGAACGATTTAACATGAAAATAAATAAAACCTATTATACGAGTTATGGTTTCTTAGATAGATGAATATACGAGGAATGGGAAAATAACAAAAAACATTTTTGCGAAAATTGGAGTTACTTGGTTTATTAGTTTAACAAACGACATATCGTAAAAACAAAAGTAAGTGAATAAACTAATCTGAATATATCATTAAGGTATCTAAATAACTAAAAATTTATAAAAATAAATTAATGAACTCATATTGTTTCAATAAAATAAGCATAATAAATGCAAATATAGAATAGTATAATCCATATCTTAAATGCTATCAGCAAATGGCTGTTCAGATCCCATCCAAACTTCCTTCCTCAGGTGTTTCTTTGATATAGCTGGATCGAAATGGATAACTATGCTAATTTTACATTGAAATCATAGATGTTATGACTAATATATGTGTTGTTCTTTTGAAGGCCTTGTATCTGAGTTTAGTGTACAATATTAGGTAATGATCAACTTTTAGTACGCTAAAGCATTGACAAAGGTTTTTCCATTATTCTCTATAGAACGCAAATCCATTTACATATTAATATATTAAATATATATTTCTTTTACTTTCATCTGTCTCTTCATCTGATTGGGTGACTTCAATGAGAATCTCCTACTAAAAACTGTGGTGGCATTTCTACTTCCAATTTAGGAGAGGGATGTGTGCATAATGGGTAGCGTGCTGCACGAGGTTAAAGTCCACTGACGAACTGTCAGTCTTATCTTTCGTGGTGTTTCTTCAATCAACTTGCTTTACTAGTTAAAGTTATACAGTACGTTAGTTTTAGTAAAAAGAATGTTCTGGGGTTAACAGAAATTTGGATGCATTTGTGGCTTGGTGTGGGAATAAAATTTTCATGGAGGTTTAGGATGAGAGGTTTAAAGCTTAGCCAACAAAAATAAATAGGAAAATAGAACTTTTCTGACACAGAAACAACTCCAAAACAATAAATTTGAACTTAGTGAAATAAAACAGTATCTTCAGAGAAGATTTACTACGTAGAGGGGGGGAATAACTATTGTTCACGAACAAACATTTACTGCCAATTTAAATAATACAAACAACTGTTAAAAATAAAGTATTTACGTTTTTTCATTATGTGAATTTTTGTTTTGTTGTGGGAAGATAGCGCTTTCAAAGAAAAAAAAATATTACGAATAAACAGGAGCGTTTTCTAAGTAGTATTTAGGGTTTTAATTTTCTTTTACCCTTCGTCGTAAACCTAGGACTTCCTGGCCTACAGTATCCTTTAATGATATTCCACTGACCCCTGTTGAACAGATCCGCTACCTAGGACTCTACTTAGACAAACGTCTTACTTTGAAACCACTTACAAGACAAAAACGACAAGAAACTGCCCGTCGTTACAGACTACTTCAACATTTACTTGACAAACGTTCTAAGCTTCCAATTAATTACAAAAGTCTCATTTAAATGACTGTAATTAGATCTATTTGGACGTACGGAGTTGAGCTTTGGGGCTTCACTTTCCAATTCATCTCGAATCCAATCCTTACAATCCAAAATCCTTCGAAAAATCCTCAATACTCCTTACTTTTTGACCAATAAACTTATACATAAAGATGTTAATGTTCCATATGTTGCTGATTAGCCCAAACCAGATACCTATCCTTTCGTAGTAAGCTCCATAACCAATCCAACCCTCCGATGCGTCTGAAAAGAAGATGGCCTTGAGGCCTTCTAGTGTAGATTTTTGTGTGCTACTAATGAGTAGTTCTTCACAAGTTATCTATATGTCATTGTATTCATTATAAACACATTTACTTGATGTGTATTGTTTTGTACAGTTGTAAATATTAATAAATGAAAAAAAACATTTTTTTCTTTGTCAAAATATTTAGACAATACTGATCTGTGAATGCTAGGCATTGAATTTCTCTATTAAATAAAACTAGCGAGACAAAAAATCAAACCTAATATCTACAAGAGCTAGTGAAATAAATATTTATAAAAAGAAAATGCGAGTAAATTTATGGAATTTTTTTCTAAGAAGATGGAATCTTGTCAGTGAAGTTAACATGACTTCACATTTTCTAATTTTATTCATTGATAAATATCGATGTGTGGTCGAAACCTGATAGTGGTGATAGTGCATTTTACGCAGAAGAAACTTTTTTTCTTTTTTTTCAATTTTTCCTACAGTAAACATTTTCAAATTGGTAAAAAAACAAAAAACAAAGGAAATATGTAAAGCTTTTATAACACGAATAAGGGATAGTCACCTTTCACATGTAAATATATGTATATAATGGCCTTTTGGCAACATTTGAAACAAATATTTTTAATAAATGTTTAAAAAATAAAATAAAAATAAATGGATTTTGGACTGTAAGGATTGAATATGAGAAGAATTGGAAGGTTTAATCAAGCCCCAGAAGCTCAACTCCCTATGTCCAAATAGGTCTAACAACTGTCATGTACCTAAATTTCTCTTATATTTTGAAAGCTTTGAACGTTTGTCTAGTATATGTTGGAGTAGTCTATAAAGTCGAGCAATACTGCCAGATTAGTATGCAATTCCAGCATATTGTATATTATCCATAGGTATAAATCCCTCTGTTTGAAGGTGAATAATATAAGAGATTTAACTTGCGATTAATTACGATATCACATCACTCCTTCCCTCTACCTATCGACGAGGTTCTTACCAAAAAATATTTGCCGAAATTTATTTATCCTGATGGGCTGTCCTCTTCCTTCTTCATCTTGTTGTCAGCCTCCCTTCTTCTTGAACATCAATTATATTATTTACTTTTTACCTTGGTCAATCATTGATGGAGGTAGCGACTAAGAGCAGTGATCGCTGTGACGGCGGGGGAGGGGGGGCTGATACAATATTGACTGAGGGTCCCCAGGGGCGGCATGTGGCTGCCGGGACCGCACCAGCCTGGAAAATGCTGATAACCCACACCCCTCGTAAACAAAGACGGATACAATAGCTCCTTATCTCCCCTTGCGATTAGGGGATCACAAATATAATTTATGCTTGCCTCTCCGCTTCTCTGGATTTTGTTCTCCTAGATGACTGATGCCATTTTTATATTTTAGTTACCAGCCTATTGTTAACAATATATCTGGCACTTGGATGAGTGGAGTGTAGTTGGATGTGATGGAGTTAGTTGGATTAGGTAAGGCTTTACATATGTGATTCAGTGCAACAAGCATTGGAAGACTGAGCCAATCATCTAGTCTCCAATCGGCAGGGATTTAATCAGTCATCTCTTGACCTTTTAAAACTTAGAGCTTGGTAGCCTGGTAATAGTACAAAAAAGAGGTTAAATATTTTTTATTGGGCGGGTCCTCAACGTATGACAAACCAGTCAAACTGGGAGTTATTTGGAGTTTAAAATATTCAATTTGAAATAAACTTAGGTCGATTTTAACCTACATCAATCCCCCCTTCCTACAAAACTGCAGGATACGATAAATCCGCTAAACTGCTCCTCAATTCTCTGGAATCTCTCTCCGCCTACATTTTTTTTTTATATCCAGTTATTGAAATTTAAAACTGTACAGAATATATACACCAAGTAAATGTGCTGATAATGATTACAATAACATGTCAAAACTTGAAAAGAACTACTCATTAGTAGCACTAGTAAAAATTCTACACTAGGAGGTCTCTAGGCCATCTTCAGACGCTTCGGAGGACTATGGGAATGGAGTGGGAAGCAAGTTGAGAAACTAGTGGATTTGAGTGTTTATGGAGCTTACTATGAAAGGATAGGTATCTGGTTTGGGCTAAATCAGCAACATATGGAAAATTAAGATCTTTATGGATACGTTTATTGGTGACAAAGTAAGGAGCATTGAGGATTTTGATTTATAAGGATTGGATACGAGAAGAATTGGAAAGTTCAGTGGAGCCGCAAGGCTCAACTCTTAGATTTGCAGTTTCGGTCCATCTAGCCCACTGGCCCCTATGCTAATCTTCTGATCTCCGGTATGGAGCATCCTCTTGCTGTCCTTAGTTTCTCAAAGCTCAACTCCGTATGCCCAAATAAGTTTAAATATTGTTATGTTACTGAGTCTTTAGTAGTTTATACATTTTTTAAAACTTTTGACTAGTAAATTTAATCGAAAACGAAGTCTAGCCTTTGTACTACAGTATAACCTCTCGCAAGCGGAACCTCTTCATAACGGAAACCTCGATTAGACGGAAAAGTTTGTAAGTCCTGGTTTTCTCAGAGAATATCCTCCCATATCCAGAAACTTAAATGAAAGGAAGCGAAAGTTTTGTTCTAAAAAATAGGCAAAGCCTCTCTCATTATCGGCAAAAATTATTTCTTTACAACTGAAATTCCAGGGATCATTTGCTTTTTTGTTTGGTCTTATGGCTAATTATCATTTAGGTGTCCCTAAATTGTTTTTTTTTCCCTTTTACCAAATCAGTAGCTCTTTGGAAAGTTCACGGTGTACGTGTATTAAAACGTCGTCAGTTAAAACGTCGCTAAGTGTGCTAACACCGTCAGATAACGTGAAAGTGATTGAGGGAGAAGGACAAACTGCCTAAAAAAGATATCATATAAAAATTTAAATGCGGCAAAAAATTATGATGTGCTGAAGAATAAATCAAAAATAATGGATTAATGATTGAATGCCAAACCTTATTTAGTGAAACAACACAGGGCCTCTGATTTTGAGAAAATTCAGTTCGTTACATACCTAAACCTTACCTGTTTCAATATCAGTCCAATTTTGCAAACTAAGGCTTTAAAATTAGCTGAAAAGTTATATGAAACTAAATTTATAGCGTCAAATGGTTGGTTAGAAAATTTTAAAAAGCGTCACAATATTATTTAGAGACGGATCAGTGGTGAAGGAAAAAAACGCAGACGAAGAACTCGTTATCGACTGATTAAAAAAGGTGTGTTCCGTCACAAAAACAAAGAACCGCAGATGGATTACTTCAAGTCTTAGTTTGATTAAACTCCGATTTGAATTAACAGCCCTCTCCTATAAGAATCATGTACAATTTGTCTTATATTATCCACTTATTTGAAATTATTATTTTATATAATCATGTGTCCAGCTTTTAAAATTACACATAATTAAATTAAGTCATTTTTATTTTCTTCAGATTGTAATCGTTTTTTTTTAAATTATGTTAGTTTACTAAGGCCCCCAACTGTTCCGTCTAATGGAGATTATACTATATCTGAAGATGGCATGTATCCCGATAAAGTAGGGGCAGGGGAGGAAAACTAGACCGCCTTACGTCCTTAAATAACTAAACCGTATAACCGTTGCTAAAGACCTGGATTTCTGTATTATATTTTTTATTTTTTTAATATTTTCACAGCTCACATATTACCCAACATTCAAATGACTCCAACGGGTGCATTATTCTGCCAGGTGTATGGATCGTATATTATAACGCTACGGGAGGGGAAGAAATTAAATTCTATCGATGCTTATCAGATTTGCGTTCAAATAATTTATAGTCAAGTTAATTATAAAAGTTAGTAAGTAATAGCTAATAATTAGAAAAAAAATGTTGTCACTATATTCAACTATTACAACAAAAAATATTGCACTTTTCAGAAGGCAAATTTTTGATCGTTTTCCAAAATTTTGTAATAACTCTAAAAACACCATTTGTGCCAAAACAGATCATTTAACACCAAGAAACACAACTTAAACAAATCAGGATTGATGAATTAAGTTTATGAATTAGTTTAAACTAGTTTCGAATGCTAAACATTCATCTTCTTTCTTAACAACAACGGATACAGTAAAACCATAATCGATAATATTTTAAGAAAACAAATACATACAAAAACTATGAATAATATATACAAAACACCCCCAGAGGATAAAGCTACCCCTAAAAATATATTTTTGATACCATACTACGCCCCAATATCCGCTAAAGTCGGGAAAGAATTAAAAAAATTAGGTTTAAACCCTGCATTTTAAATAGATAAACCATTGTCATCATACTTTGAGTCAAAGATACAGTTGTAATAAAATAATTAAATAATAATTGAATATTTTAGTATAAAAGAATTTACACTTTTTGATTTCATTTTTAAATCTATCGAAGTACATATTTGACTATTCCTACTTCCGAATATATATATGCCATATACATCTCAAGCAAATAGATAAATTCATGATACTGATATTTTATATATGAGAAACGTTCATTATAACTTGATTTAAATTTTCGGCTACTGTGTCTATATTTTGGTTTTCAAAGATGATATTAATTATTGGTGAGTACAACAAACTAGTTTTAAAAATATCAGATTTTTCCTGTTCCCATATGATTTTAGTTAATTTTTTTATTTTTTCCTCTATTAGGTATAAACGTTTTAAATTGAACAACGAGAGGGAAATGGTCCTATAAAGTAATGTCAGTATTACTTCAAAATCTTTAAGAATTCCTAAGGCTTTTGTATCACACCAAACACGATCTATCGTGCTTTTACCCTGACAACTTACAAAATTATTTTTTCTAACTATTGATTATGAAATGAATGAAGTGTTGGTTTGATATTAATCTTTCAGAATATTGTACCAGTAGTTGTGCATTTGGGAAAACTCTGAATAAAATTTATTTTTAATATTTTAAAGGCAAGGAAATTTTAAATACAATTTCGAATTAGGGTTTGGACCTGAAGTTGTGATTTTTCCTAAGGGCTGGAAGGGCCTAGGGCTGACCAGGGAAGGAACTCGGGGGCACAATCTTCCTCATTCAGCTCCAGCTCTCTCTTATCTAACCTATTTGCTCTATCCCCTACCCTCTCTCTATGACCACGCCCTGGTCTTCAGCTAACCAATAAACAACATTCAGAAAAATTCCTTTTTTTCTTCAGTATGTATTACTACAATCCTTTTGATGACGATATCAACCGAGAAAGAAGTTATTTAAATTATTTACGCCATCGAAGCTATTATCAATGTCTCACATAGTTTAATTTAATTGCTGTTAATTAAATCCAGTTAAATCCAAAAGCTGTAATATCTCCACTTTGTTTGAACATTTCTAAACTTTTGACCACATTTTCGGATTTAGCGTTAAATTTCTATAAGAGCAGAGTACATGCAACCTTGAATTTTACAAACTTGGGACCTAAAGAACAGCTTGATCTTCACCTTATTTAGAGAAGTTACAATGTCTTATAATACCTCAACGCTCACCGTTTTCCGAAAAAAATATCCACGAAACTGGAAATTTCACAAAAACTTGCAAATTTAACCAGATTTTTTGGTATGATCAAATTAATGATTACTTATTGATTTCTAGAAGAAATTTACTTTTAAAATCGGACAAACATGGAGTGTTCATTTGGCATACAGTTGCTTTTGTAAATAAAACATTATGATAACCGCTTCATGGAAATGTATATTTTAAACATTAACTCTTCATTGCAAATAAAAATCGAAGAAAAAATGTATTGTTTCATAAAAAATAAATTTATTTATTTATTATTAATGGGTTTTAAACCTCACATTAAAAATCTAATAAAATAAATCCTAAATAATAATAATAAATGTGATAACATAAAATCCTTTAATCCGGTGTCGCTTTATTGACAGTTTTAAACTTAATTATATACATTAAGTAAATGGGCTGATAACGATTACAATAACATTTCAAAGCTTGAAAAGAACTGAAGTGTACTATCAGTAGCACTTTAATAAAAATTCTACACTAGAAGATCTCTAGGCCATCTTCTTTTCAGACGCCTCGGAAGCAAGTTGAGAAACTAATGGATTTGAGTGGTTATGGAGCTTACTATGAAAGGATAGGTATTTGATATGGGCTAACTCAGCAACATACGGAACATTAAGGTCTTTATGGATAAGTTTATTTCTAACAAAGTAAGGAGCATTAAGGATTTTGGATTGTAAGGATTTGATACGGGAAGAATTAGAAGGTTTAGTTGAGCCCCAAAGCTCAACTCCATATGACCAAATAGGTCTAATTACAGTCATTTAAATGAGACTTTTGTAATTAATTTGGAGCTTTGAACGTTTGTCTAGTAAATGTTGAGGAAGTCGAAAACGACGAGCAGTTTCCTGTCGTTTTAGTCTTTTATTTTCTATAAAATAAATTTTATAGAAATAAAGGACAATAAATCTTTTCCAACATAAAAAATTATTCTCTTTAAGCTTGTACGCTACCTATCAATGTTTATAGAACAGACTATTTTTTGGTTATATATTCTCAATACTCCTTGTTATGTAACAAATAATGTTATAAAATCAGCTAAGTCTACTAACAGGTGAATCAAAACCAATACTTGGTTATTACAAAGGTAATTGTGCATAAGTATAGCTTTATTTCAGATAACATATTTTTATTTAATTTTGGAAGAAAATTCCATTATTTTTCTACTACCTTCACTTATCTGTATGCCAATAACTGGGCTTGATATATGAACCATTCCTTCGGTTTTAGGCAATGAACTGTTAACTTAACATTAAATGAAGCATTATCTGATGGTGTAATATCTGAGGATGAGGCAAAACGTTCACTCCTTCCAGTTCTGATAATTTTCCCTTCGTCAAAAAAAAACGATGTGCAGGGGCAGTGTTGTGTTGCAAAAATCTGTTAACCAGCGAGGTACTTTGTACTCAAAACTGCATCAAATCTGCTGTTCATCAGGAACAAGCTCAAAATCAAAACTCCTTGGAAGTTCCACTAAACTCAAAGTATCCCTTTTTTTTCTAAAATGGCCTAAATGGCCCAAACTGTGGCAATATTACGATGAATTACTGACTCATTCTCCCTTTTTGGTGCAAATTTCTTCGGCGACAGCCTTTGTTTTAAACTTCTTTGTTTTATTTTACCTCATGATGTAAGTCACGTTTGGAATTATTGGTTGTGTTAATGCGCAATTTTCTTTTTTTTTTTTCTTTTTTTTGTAGCAACCCAATAAAGTTGGACAGCAGTATGTTTTTTATATCAATTAAGCATATAGCTCTCTCTTGACAAACGTAGTCTCAGGTTAGATAAACCTGCTTTGATTGGTTTTCTAAAGCAAAACTCAAAACCTACTTTTACCGGGAAAAACATATATTATGGATCATTTGAATGCAACCTTAAAGGCTCATTTTCCTGACTGCGAGTTGAATTTCTTTACGTGCTACGGAATACGCCTATGGGTTTATGCACCTTATTTGACTGGTGGAAAAGTAACCGTTAACGTAACCGTTTTTCTTAGTACGTTAAAATGTTTCTTGCGCATTGAACTTAAGTGATAGACCAACCCCAATCACAAGTAATAGAGTAGTCAATCACAAGTGATTCGTATTCCGTAAAAACCAATCGAAGAGAACACGCAACCAGGAAAGCACGCCTTAAGGATACGATTCGATGACCGTGAGATTACCCTCTAAAGGTTTTATAAATCAGACATGTCCTATTTGTTTGGGAACTCACCATCCCCTATACCATCTTTTAATTAATTAATAATAATTATGTATTTATAGATTTTTTTATAATATACAATAACTATAGGAAATAACTTTCATACTGCGCCAAATTGAAGGGCACAAGTGGTACAATGGACACATTCATTCCTTATTTTATAAAATAAAAATAAAATGCATATAAGGGCGAAGCATAATTAATTTTTTTTTCTTAACTATTTATTGATATTTACTACCGTATACATATATACAGTATGTAAATTTGAGGAAATTGTTACATTGACTTGTCAATAACATGTAAAGAACGATTCACTAGTAGTTCTGCATTAAAACTTCATTGAAAGTTCTGAATTAGAAGGTCTCTCGGCCACTATATTTTTTATTATTATTTCGATTATTTTTATAGGGGATCAGATATTGGCAACTCTCTCTCTCTCTCTCTCTCTCTCTCTCTCTCTCTCTCTCTCTCTCTCTCTCTCTCTCTCTCTCTCTCTCTCTCTCTCTCTCTCTCTCTCTCTCTCTCTCTCTCTCTCTCTCTCTCTCTCTCTCTCTCTCTCTCTCTCTCTCTCTCTCTCTCTCTCTCTCTCTCTCTCTCTCTCTCTCTTTTATTTTCTTCTTGATACATAGTTACGAACACTAACAAGGGGAGGAGACACAGTCTCTCACGGATCTTGTTGGCAATTTTTTTGGAGATCCCTGATCAAAAATATTAGACACTTATTTTGCCGTTCCGACCGATGGGGCCGAAAAAAAAAAAATGAAATAGCACATTAAACTAATTTATTTTATATATCGGGTTTTAAAAAACATGATATTAACATGATTCTTCCACCAAATTTCTCTCTCTCTCTCTCTCTCTCTCTCTCTCTCTCTCTCTCTCTCTCTCTCTCTCTCTCTCTCTCTCTCTCTCTCTCTCTCTCTCTCTCTCTCTCTCTCTCTCTCTCTCTCTCTCTCTCTCTCTCTCTATTTATTTATTTATTTATAATATATACATCCATTCATATATACTACTTGCCTATCATTTGAGGCTTAAAGCAGGGCTCTATGAAATATATATGTATTTACAACAGTGATATTATTTCTTTTTTTTTAATAACCGCCTGAAGAATGATTCCTCCTCAATTAACAGGGTTAAGATCGGTCATTGATCAAATGAAAATACCATATCTTAAAATCCTTAAGGCAACAGAATATCCGAGTACCTCAGTATTGGGAGGGTGACGAAAAGAAAGTAATAGAGCCAATGTTGTCAAAAAACTTTTAAATGTTCTTCGGATTCCGTAAATGTTCAAAACATCGCTTGAAAAGTGAATTTTAACTGATTTATAAATAAACTGATTAATCTTAAGGAAATGGAAAAGATTTAAAAAAAAAAGTTGTTTTCCTGTTAACTAATTTCAGCGCATAAAAGGAACAACATACCTTAAAAGATAAATGAACTGACAAATATTCTTTTCAGTACTTCAAAAACATTCAGCCTCCTGTTGATACTGATTGAGTCCTTTTAAAGAGATTGTCCCCTCCATTGTCCTAAATCACAGCCTTCAGAATAGCAACTAATCTTTTCACCAACACACACCACCACGACAGTTGTCAAGACAGCAAAAACAAGCGCAAGTTAAACGAGAGCAACAGTCATGACCTGGGTTTTACATATTAGGGCCGATCGAGCCTGGAACTGACTGGCAGCTTGCCATGACAGACACGTGGCTGCCACGCGGCCCGTCACCCCCACAGATACACTCTTCAACGTCTAAATACCACCCTGGCCCATGCTCCGATTCATGTACCCTCCCACGCCTGGGGTTCTTCCAAGGCTCCGAGTTTGCTGCGTATCAGCTGTTCCTGAACCGATACGAATCAATCTGATAACCCAACGTCGATAAAAGATAGCTGCTGGAATGATTAAAGGAACCAAGTTTTATTTTCTGTAACGAAAGTAATTTTGAAGAGAAATGTGAAATAACGATTTCTAAAATAGGAAGATTTATATGAAATAAACAAATAAAAAAATAACAGCCTGGATAACCTAAGGGTGCTTAGGAAAACCCACAGGCCCAAAATAACACCAGAAGGATATAGGCACAAATCAAACAAATTTACAGTGAAATCCCTGACTTGGAAACAGAAATGAGGGTAAGAAGAATCACGTTTTATCGGGGAAGAAAGATTCAACAAGAACATTTTCAGTAAAAGTACATAGGATGTATGTGAAGTTAGGTACATGTGGTGGACCGTAAAAAACTCCTGTCTAAGATTACTTGGAAAAATGTCGGTGAAATCCTCAGGCAAAGGTGGGCTAAGAAGAAAGAACCGAAAAAGAAGCCTGCATAATAGTCGCGTAGTCCTTAAGGGCTGTTTCGCGTCAAATAATTGAGCAGTGGGGCTCCACTGAACCATCCAATTAATCTCATATCCAATCCTTACAATCCAAAATCCTTCGAAAAATTCTCAATGCTCCTTACTTTGTCTCCAATAAACTTATTCCAAAAGATCTTAATGTTCCATATGTTGCTGATTCAGCACAAAACAGATACATATCCTTTCATAGTAAACTCCATAACCACTCAAATCCATAGTTTTTCAACTTGCTTCCCACTCCATTCCCGATAATCCTCCGAGGCGTCTGAAAGAAGATGGCCTAGAGATCTTCTAGTGAAGAATTTTTATTGAAGTGCTACTGATGAGTAGTTCTTTTCTAGGTTTTGACATGCTATTGTAATCGTTATCAGCTCATTTACTCGATGTATATATCAGTACAGTTGTAAATTTCAATAAATTGATTAAAAAAAAAAATTATTAAGTTTTCTTCAACCTGCAAGCTTCTTTCTCTATTGCTTTTTTTTCGGTCTGCTTTTCCGTCAATCATTTCTTTTATTTTATATCTCTTTCCTACTTTATCTTCCATTTCTTACGAGATATTTTACTCTTTCTACTACTTTCACCTTAATATTACGTTATTTTAATCGGCATTTGACCTACTTACATTTATTCTTATTATGCAGAAATGTACCTCGAAACCGACATAAATTGCTTTATCAATTTTTTCCATAATGTATTGCTTTTCGTGTGAAGAACAGAATTCTTCACATGGAGCTTAAGGAATCTCCTTGTTTTATTCATTTGTATCGCACATTAAGTACTAAAGTAAGAAAAAATGTCTTTTATTTTCTTTTGCTGTTTTCTATTTCCTATTCTAATTAAGGTCATTACCTCAATATCCCAAAATGAACATTAATGATGTTACAATTTATAATAGAATCATTAAAATAAAAATGAGGGGTACACCTATAGGTTTGGGTAACCATGGAAGAACTGGTACACTTTTGACTTGCAACGATTTTTTTTTTCAGTGAAATTCGAAAGTTGAACATTAGGTCATATATGCTTGTGGATTTTTTTTTTTTTTTTTTTAGATGTTTACCTATGCGATTTCTGTCGCTAAATAATTGAATTCTGTATCTACAGACATTTTATGTATGTCAAACGTAATATGTACGTTGAAAACTTACAAGGTGAGTGTACAGTCCTTTACTGATCTTGTTGGAAATATTTTCCTTCAAACTTTTTGGTAACTTTGTTGTCTTTTAATTTTCAAAAACTGTGAAATTGATTTAACAAATGTATTAAATGCAGTAGCCTTCAAAGCTCCATTATTAGGAAACTGCATTTTGTTAGGAATAAATATAGTGCATAGACCTATCTAAATTATAGTTCATAGAAATAAAAAATTTTCATCCCCCTTGAAGAGGGTCAAAAAATTATATTTTTGTATTTATAAAATAAATGTTTTTCACTGTTTTTGAGGGTACTGAATTAGAATCTGACGTAATTTTTTTATGTAAAAATCTATAAAGGTACTTTGTTTATTGTTATTTCGATTATTTTGATAGTAGGTCCGATGTTGGCAACTCTCCCTTTCTGTGTGTGTGTAAGGGAGAGCTTTTCTATAAAATTATTATTTTTTTCTAATATACCAATATGATATGTTGTACTTCTAAAAAAATTAAATATTAAGTCTCAAAAAAAAAAAAATAAAATAATAAATAGCTAATACATAATTTGTGCGATAGTTAACATTTTGAAAATTGTCATATACTTGATCTGATTTAAGTCATTTTGAAGATTTTGAACAGAAGAATCTAACGGAAAAAACTATCTTTCTATTGAATTGTTAACTCGGATATGTTGCAACATGTCCAGAATTAGCATATTTTAATGAGAAATAAAAAAAGTTTTAAGTCCTTTATTTATCCACACAACCTAGAAACCACTGTGAAGTCCGTATAATGAACCGTGGGTTTTTTCTTTTACCTCTTGAACGAGCTTAGCGTGAAACAAATTAATTATTTTAAAAATACCTTAACAGTATTTCCCCCCTTTACTTTATTAATCCTTTTCGATGACTCTAATCCTCTGGCTCAAGCCTAATCCAGTTTCTTATATCCATATAATCCTCCTCTGAGGAATTATATTAAATCGTCAATAAGTTCTGGCAAAGGACGGCTTCTCCACCAAGTCTTCTGCACTCAACCAGCCTCCACTAGTTTGCAACTCCTTTTGGATTTTTTTATGTTGATGAAAGGGTGCCACACTGTTTCTGCATTTACTGGCTAACCTAAGGGGTTAGATAGTTCTGTGGATAATTCGGGTTCATTCAAACTTGGATTTATTTTAATTTCTCTGAGGATCTAAGTCTCATCCCTATCAGTTAAAATTTTTCTAGTGCTTTTAACTTTGTTTTGACAATTATTTTTTCCTTATTGGATCTCTCCACTATATGCTGGACAGTTAAACGGAAAATACAGCCGCTTCATGGATTTCGGTTTAGGTTAATTGAATTACGAAAAAAAAATGATTAAATCTTCAAGCAAACTACCTTTATAGATCTTTTACTCAAAAAATGACGTCAGATTCTAATTCAGCACCATCAAAAACATTGAAAAACGTTTATTCAATAAAAACATAAAATATAATTGTTTCACATTCTTTAAGGGGGATGAAATTTTTAAATAGATTAAAACACAGGTAACTTTTCTTTAAATCGCCATTTCAAGCGTATTACCACCCTGTATTTTGGGCAAAAATATTAACTTGATACGTTCAACCATCTAACCGTAATTCAAATTTTTGTCAATTAAAAAAAAAAAAGAAAAAAGGCTTACCATTTGGTCAGGCAAATTTTGAAGGTTACGATTGGTTAATTTTTTTATTTGGATGAAATTTCGTATTTAAGGGTTCTTTTGAATGCTGAATAAGAATCTGACGTCATTTTTTGTTTAAAAGAAAGAGAAGTTAGCAATAATCGGATTAAAAATTTCATCCCACTTGAAAAGTGTGAAAACATGATATTTTCTGAATAAATGTTTTTCACTCACTGGCTGAGCTAAGGATGTAGATAGTTCTGTGGATAATTTGGGTGCATTCAAATGTGGGTTTCTTTTATTTCCCCTCTCTCAGTCTTATCTTTATCAGTTAAAATTTTTCTAGTGCTTTTTACTTTGTTTTGGCAATGCCTTTTTCCCTATTGGATCCCTCTACTATATGGTGGACTGTTGAACGGCTTTAAAATAATTTCAGCTATTTCCCCGTCATTGAAATGTCGAATGACCAAATCTCGTTTTTTTTTAACGTTATGTGTGCCCTCATTATTGTTAAGTTTTATATACTGCAAATTTTGTTCAACTTGCTTTGAAAAGAGCAAAACACTTTCGACACAAGAGTTTAACCAAAATGGAAAAGTTTAAGGTAAACACATATTTGGGAAAATTATATTGTATTATTTTTAATGTGAAATAAGTAATCGTAAATAAAAGTGTTTTATTTTTATTATAAAATATTTTTTTTATTACTTTATTATAAAAGTTTTATTTTTATATTTTAATATACAAAGTACGTACTACTACTGTTTAGTTTTTATAAGATGTTTAGTGATTATAATAAATTATTGTTTTTAATGTAATATTATTTGAACTGTTTTATTATCAACCTTTGGTCATAAACCTACGACTTCTTGCCCTACAGTATCCTTTAATAACATTCCACTGATCCCTGTTGAACAGATCCACTATCTAGGACTCTAACTAGACAAACTTTTAACTTGGAATCCACAGAAAAGACTAAAACGACAGGAAACTGCTCGTCGTTTTCGACTTCTTCAACGTTTACTGGAAAGACGTTCAAACTTACCGATTAATCACAGAAGGTTCATTTACATGGCAGTTATCAGATATATTTGGACATATGGAGTTGAGCTTTGAGGGTCCACCAAAACATCCTATTCATCTCTCATCCAATCCTTGCAATCCAAAATCCTTCGAAAAATCCTCAATGCTCCTTACTTCGTCACCAATAAACTTATCCATAAGACCTTAATGTTCCATATGTTGCTAATTTAGCCCAAACAAGATACCTATCCTTCCGTAGTAAAGTATATAACGATTATAATCCACTAGTCTCTCAACTTGGCCCAGAGAACTTCATATATAGATTTTTTTCTCTTTTTATTGAAGTGCTACTAGAGTGGTTCTTCACATGTTATTAGCAAGTCATTTTAATAATTTACTCAAATTTACTTATTGTATATATGTATACAGTTGTAAATATCAATAAATAGCTTTAAAAAAAAAAATAAATAAAAGAAAGCTATATAAATATCCTGGTGTATCTTTTTGACTGGGAGCCACTGTATTCTTATTATAAATCGAGTAGACACCGTTGTGATGTTTATTTTATTTATTTATTTATTTTTTAATAACAATTTATTGAAATTTACAACTGTACAATATTTATACATCAAGTAAATGTGCTGTTAACTATTACAATAACGTGACAAAACTTGAAAAGAACTACTCATCAGTAGCACTTTAATAAAAATTTTATACTAGAAGTTCCATCTTCTTTTCAGACCCCTGAGGATTATCAGGAATGGTGTGGGAAGCTAGTTGAGAAATTAGGGGATTTGAGTGGTTATGGAACTTACTATGAAAGGATTGATATCTAGTTTGGGCTAAATCTGCAACATATGGAACATTAAGATCTTTATGGATAAGTTTATTGGTGACAAACTAAGGTGCATTGAGAATTTTTCGAAGGATTTTGGATTGTAAGGATTGGATACGAGATGTATTGGATGGTTTAGTGGAGCCCCAAAGCTCAACTCCGTACGTCGAGATAGATCTAATTTTTTTTGTTTTTGTTTTTTTTCTTTGAGACTCGTGTGGTACTTTGATACGAAATTGAAAATACAAGAAACTGCTCGATTTCGACTGCTCCAATTTGGACTTGATTGACAAATATTCTGATCTCCTGACCCACTACAAAAAACAAAAGAAAACTTGTCTACACAACTGTTATCAGGCCTATTTGGGATTAGCGTAGAGTTATGGGGTTACATCAAAGCATAGAATTCCTCCCGCATCTACGCTCTCTAATCCAAATTCTTTGTGAAATCCTTAATGCTCCTTACTATGTGACAAATGAACATATTAATAATGACCGTAATTTCCTAAACGCTTCTTATTTGGCACTAACCAGGGACCTTTTCTTTCATAGTTTTTTTTTTTTAATTAAATTTTAAACGCCATTTTAAATATTCCTGTCGCTATACAACGGTATTCCTGTTTATTTTATCGTTTTGGTTTCGAATCAGATCGAGCCACTGCTCCAACAAATTCGTCAAATTCGTATCACTCTTGTTGAAAGATTCCGATGCTTCACTTCGATTTTCACATTTATCGACAGCTCATTCCTATAACTTCGCCTGTAAACTTCCATTTCTTTAGTTTTAAGTTGGATTGTATTGTTTAGTGTGTTATATTGGTATTTTCTAATTTTCTCTTCACTAATATGAGCAATTTTTATTGTATGTATATATTGGAAAAGGTATAACTAGAGAGAGAGAGGGGGGATAATAAAGATTAAACTTTTAAATTTACCCATTTTGGTAATTGTCTTTACCTAATTTGGGTGGTCTTTTGACCGGCAGTGTATAAGATAAACTCTTGAGTATCTATCAAAGGGAACTTTCGGCTCAGAAAAAAGAATTGTCAATTACTTTTATCTTTTTTGTCCATTCATCTTACTTCATAGCATTTGACAAATGCCAATTTTCTTCAAATTAGTTATCAATCTCATAAACTTGAGATCCGGAAGGCAAATGGAATTTGTATTGTCTTCTTGTTGACAGCCTCCAGGGAGGAAAGTCAGCGTGGGAATTGGAAATACATTGGCAATTACTTGATGAAGGGTTCCTTGGCACGTTATCAAGAGTCGGAAGATCCATCATAGGTTGTAAGATATCAACAGTTGCGATGGAAGGGGAACACATGTTCTTTCTCGGGTGACGTCCCAACTCGGGCCAATCAATACCCGCACAGCCACCCTTCCCCACCGCACGCTCTTTCAGAAGCAAAAATCAACAAGTTGGCAAACAGCCTTCAACAATTAATCGAGGCGATTTCGTATTCGCCGTTGAAGAATGTAACGGTAAACTTTAGGCACTGCTTAATTCAATCGAAGAAGTTCATATCGATTATCGGATCAAATGGAATGTATACATGTTTTGTTCATAAGTTTTATTTAAATATTATCCCTCAACACACTCTTCCCTATGCCATTAGTATCATGTATGAAATGATGGATCAGATCAATTTTATCATTTGCCGGAAACCACCACTTCCTGTTATACAGTATCCTTTATCCATTTTTAGATCGTGGTTTCACATTTGATGTCTTCATAATTTTAGCTATTGGTTCAAAAAGGAAGAGCTTTATAACCTTATGATGCCACATTTCAAATATGTCTTTACATATGCAAAAGAAAAGTTCTTTGGAACCGACTATAACCTTCTCAGAAGCCTTTGAGCGATGAATGAACAACATGCACTTCAACTATGTTCAGAAGGCCCGCGATAGTAACTACTCTCTCACTCTAAAATTAAATATTATAGTTCATTTCGGCCAGTTTATTCTTTGAAAATTAAGGTTTAATATTACAGACAAAAATATTAACTGTTATGGCCATACAGACCCGGGGCCAAAAACAAAATGTTCCTCCGAATTGCTATATAACATACAAATTTTAAATTAAAGATGCATTGTGAAATAGTTTAGTTTTTATCTATTTAGGTCACAATGTTCGGGAGTGTACCAAGAATAGATTTTTTTAATTTATAATATTTTTAATGAAACAGTTTTATTAATCTTAATTATTACATCAAGTGATATCTAAGAGTTACACAAACCTATATCGATATAAGTTAATAGAGAAAAAAATTAAAAATTCTAATCAAACTTTCTTATAAATTATTTATAATAATTAACAACTTTATTTATTAAGTATTTAAGTATGAGAGATAATAAACTAGCCTCTACATTTTAACGTCTCGAGACCCTCTTCTTTCAGACCCATCAGAGTATTATCTAGAATCGAATTTAGGTACAGCAGAGAATCTAGGAGGTTTGAGTTGGCAAAAGATTTTATTATGAAAAGAAACGCGACTGGTTTGAGCGAATTCAGTAAACAATGTAAAGTTAAAAAATATAACAAACTGTGCTTTGAGAGTCGTACATATTTAGTAGGCAAGTTGTTTTATTATTATACAGGGTGAGTAGAAACTAGATCAAAAATTTAGACAATCGTCGCAGACCTCACCTTTCTATTCCAATCCGTTGCAGATATACGATCAAAAAAATCAAAATTAATAACTTTTTATAAAAGTTGTAACATCTCCATTTTGTTTAAATATGTATGAAATAAATATCAAATTTTGACCACATTTTTGGATTTAGCATTAAATTTCCTGTAAGAGCAGAGCAAATGTAACCTTGAATATACCAAAAACACATGGTGTTCTCATATGGCATGCAAATCAGTTACTTGTGTAAATAAAACATTATGACAATCCCTTAATGGAAATGTGCTTTTTAAACATAATAAACTCTTCATTGGAATAAAAAACAAAGAAAAAAAATCATTGTTTAATAGAAAATAAAGGAAAACTGTCAATAAAGCGATACCAGATCAAAGGATCTTATGTTATTACTTTTATTTATTTATTATTATTATTATTTAAGATTTATTTTATTAGATTTCAAAAGTAAGGTTTAAAACCCAATGGTAATGAAAATAGACCTCAATTTTGCCGTTAGCTTCTGAGAACACCGTGTTTTTTCGGTTTTAGTAGTAAATTTCTCCATGAAATCGAAACAGAATCATTAGTTTTAACATATCACTCAAAAGCTGATTAAATTTGCAAGTTTTTGTGAGATTCGCTGTTTTGTGGATAGTTTATTCGAAAAACGGTGAGCGAGGAAGTAATATAAGACATTGTAACTTCCCTAAATAAGGTGAAGATCTAGCTGTTCTTTAGGTCCCAAGTTTGTAAAATTCAAGGTTACATGTACTCTGCTCTTATAGGAAATTTAATGCTAAATTCGAAAATGTGGTCTAACTAAATTTAAAAAAAATGGAAATGATATTCCTCTAATCCCTGTTGATCAAATCCGCTACCTGGGACTCCATTTGAACAAACGTCTCACTTGGAATCCACATACAAGACTAGACAAGAAACTGCCCGTCGTTACAGACTACTTCAACATTTACTAGACAAACGTTCAAAGCTCCCAGCTAATTACAAAAGACTCATTTACATGACTGTGATTAGACCTATTTGGACGTACGGAATTGAGCTTTGGGGCTCTAATAAACCATCCAATTCATCTCGTATCCAACCCTTACAATCCAAAATCCTTCGAAAAATCCTCAATGCTCCTTACTTTGTGACCAATAAACTTATCCATAAAGATCTTAATGTTCCATATGTTGCAGATTTAGCCCAAACTAGATATCAATCCTTTCATAGTAAGCTCCAATCCACTAGTCTCCCAACTTGCTTCCTCCTCCATCCCTGATAATCCTCCAAGGCGTCTGAAAAGAAGATGGCCTAGAGACCTTTTAGTGTAGATATTATTGAAGTGCTACTAGTGAGTAGTTCTTCACAAGTCATTTACATGCCATTGTATTCACTGTCAACACATTTACTTGTTCTATATTATTTTGTACAGTTGTAAATATCAATAAATGAAAAAAAAGAAAAGAAAAATGGAGATATTTTACCATAGCTTTTATGGTAAAAAACGTGGTTTGCTCAACAAACTCTTTGATTTATATAACTATAACTGCAATGGATTGGAATAGAAAGGCCTGCAATGATTGTCCACATTTTTGATCTAGTTTCACCCAATTTTTTTTTTTTTTACACTAAGAGGTACTCTCCCTTTAAAAATTATTTATCGATAAATTATATTTTTTTAAAAAATATTCCATAAACATTAGTTTTAAAATTGAATTAAATATTGTTAGTAATCTACCAGTAAATTGCCGGAGTTCCCTGCCGCTTTCATTGAAAGCGTGATTGCTATCTGTCCGGCGTGGAACTTTAACAGGGTCCGAAATTTCCAACAGAGTTTTCCAACTTGTCTTGGCCTGAATCTGATTTCGGTTTAATCAATATTTTACTTCAATTCACAAATAATTTCATTATGAATTGTTAAAAAAAAATAGTTTTTACCGGATAAACAACGTTAAATTCTTTTAGGTATCCTTTTAGGTATACTACATGTATGAATATAAAAGAATAAAGTTTAGCACGATTCGTTATAGAAATATAACGTAATAAGATAACAAAACATATATAATCAAAAGTAAGAAAAAAAAAAAAAAAAAAAAAATCATCAAGCTGACAAGCAACTACCTCCACTACCAATCATTAGCCAATTTGTCAAAGTCGATCTTTCGTATAAATGTAAGTCAGTCTTAAATTTAGGAAAAAAAAATTGTTCTGTCTCTGGCCATGTTTGGGAATAATACTTTTTATTAGATCAAATCTATGTCTTTCAAATGATTTATATTCGTAAAGTACATGTCTAAAATTTTGAATTGGTCTGTCTTCATTACATATGTCAGATCGTATTATGTTAAATCGTTTTAGATATTGTTTAGAGTTACCGTGTTCTGTCATCAGTTGTGTTAGTTTGTAATTGTTGTGTGTAATGTGAGGTATAAATCTGTGTAAACTTGGTGAATTTGATGAGGTCGCCCACAATTGGTCCCATTTCATAATTTATGTTGTACTAGGTTTTAAAGTCCTACGTAAAATACCCGTTAAACCCATTAAATTCCAGTTCTTTTAAGTACTGGATAATTTCAAGAGTTTTAGTTTGGATGATCAGTATAGAAATAGGGATTTTTTGAGCTTGCATACCCTGAAATCACTCAAATCTGGCTTTGCCAATTATCATACCTCGAAACACATCACCGTGTTTTTTTTTTTCTGATGTGATTCTCTCAGTAAGATTTAAAAAACATGTGTTTTAATATGTGTAAACATGAAAAATATCTGTGTAATAATAAAAAAAAACATATGTTTCATTTCAATCTGGGGTTAATCATACCTTTTAGCCTCTCCGTCTTAGCTCTTGATATCTTAGGGGTCGGATTAGTGAGTTTCTACTGTAATAACAAAGAGATTAATTTTAATAACAAACCGATAACTATGCGCGAAACAACAATATATGTTCAGAAGGTAAGCGCGTCTCCACGAAACCTACCTAACCCGCACTACACCGATCTGTTCGATCCTTACGCTTCACTTCGAGATTACATTTAGTGATAGTTCATTCCTATAACCTCACATGTAAACAATCACTTCTAAACTTTCATCTTTGATTGTGTTGTTTAGGGTGTTATATTGATATTTCATCCTCCTTAATGTAAATAGATGAAACAGAAGTTAACAACATGAGTTTCATAATGGATTTATTGTTTTATAAATTCATATTTTTTTATTTCCTCTCCTCTAATCTGTAAAAGTGTTACAAAAGTTAAGAAGATTAATTTATACATGGATTTGGTGTTTTATATATTTATATTTCTTGCATCAATTAAGTGAGAAAATTTCCGTATACATATTTTGTGAATGGGTTCTTTGCCGTCCATATTACTTCGCCCTAAAGTGAGACAGATTGTATTATTAATTCAATAAAATACACCGATCTAAAAATAAATGAGAATAAAAATAATTTTTAGAAAAAAAAAACAAAACCGACTTCAAGATTAAACCTACATATATAGAACTAAAAAGTAAAAAATAATATTTTTGTTGCTTTGAAACAAAGAGAATTAAATGACAATCGATACTTATATACCTATTTACAATTTATGATCAGTTATTTTTGGAGTCGGTGCCAACAAAAACAAACAGAATCCGATAAAAAAGAAAAAAGAATAGGTAATTGTAAAGATCCCTCACTATTTCATCACCGCCACACGCTGTCTCGTGCCATTCAAAATTTTGTTGCAAATGCAGGATTGAAGTGCCCTCCTTAGCTGGCTCCGACTCTAAAAATAACTGATCATAAATTGTGAATAGGTATATAAGTATCGATAATTTCGTTGATTGTCATTTAATTCTCTTAGTTTCGAAGCAACAAAAATATTATTTTTTACTTTTTAGTTCTATATATGTAGGTTTAATCTTGAAGTCGGTTTTGTTTTTTTTTTTAAAAATTATTTTTATTTTTCACTTTTTAGTGGTGAGTGTATTTTTTTTTCCGTCTTTTGACCCCTATTTTCAGTTCAACTTACTTTGCCTGGAATAGATTTATTGAAGTGAAATTTACGAGTAATGTACTTAGTGCATAGATTTTGTTCGACTTATCGAAGTTTGACACATCGATCGAGAGTTGCCTGTATAATTGAAATTGATAATTGAAATTGCTTCATAATCATAAATATGTTTAAAATATAAGGTTTATATAACAGTGATTTTTATTAACGGTTTTTTTTGATTTTTCTTAAAAAGTGCTGCATTAATTTCAAAATATTTTTTTATGGGACTACCTCTGAAGTATGCCCTACTGGCCTAAAAAAGAATCATCAAAATTGATTAAGAATTGACGGAGGTTCTCAACTCATCTGTATTTTTTGTTTTGTTTTTTTTTTTTGTATGTTACGCGATTACTCCGTCAATTCTGAATCAATTTTGATGATTTTTTTTTAGATCGGCAGGGCATACTTCAGAGGTAGTCCCATAAAAAATATTTTGAAATCAATACAGCAGTTTTTAAGAAAAAAAAACCAGTTAATAAGTGATTTTATTAACTGTTATTTTGATTTTTCTTAAAAAGTGCTTCGTTGATTTCAAAATATTTTTTATGGGACTACCTCTGAAGTATGCCCTACTGGCCTAAAAAAGAATCATCAAAATTGATTAAGAATTGACGGAGGTTCTCAACTCATCTGTATTTTTTTTTTTTTTTTTTTTTTTTTGTATGTTACGCGATTACTCCGTCAATTCTGAATCAATTTTGATGATTCTTTTTTAGGCCAGTAGGGCATATTTCAGAGGTAGTCCCATTAAAAATATTTTGAAATCAATACAGCAGTTTTTAAGAAAAAAAAACCAGTTAATAAGTGATTTTATTAACTGTTATTTTTCTTAAAAAGTGCTTCGTTGATTTCAAAATATTTTTTATGGGACTACCTCTGAAGTATGCCCTACGAATCTAAAAAAGAATCATCAAAATTGATCCAGAATTGACGGAGTAATCGCGTAACATACACACAAAAAAAAAATACAGACGAGTTGAGAACCTCCTCTTTTTTGAAGTCGGTTGAAAAGTATAACACAGGTTTCTTATTTATCTCCACTTCCCTTCAGAAAATATAGCAGAAATTAACATCATAACTTTCAACAAGGATTCTGTGTTCCATATATTTATAATTTGTTATTTACACTTCCCTGACATCAGAAAGTTTATCAGAAGTTAACATTACTGGTGGTTTAGCATTATATTAATTCTAATTTAATATAAAATTAATTCAACATTGATTTAGTGTGTTATATTTTGATATTTTCTTATTTCCACTTCATTATTCAGGGGTCACCTGTGGTGTAGTGGTTAGCAGATGACCTTAGGATTTTTTAAAGGGAGTAAAAAATCCTTAGCTATGCCGTCCTTCGGAAGGGACGTAAAATGGGGGTCCCGATCCTGTGCGATGTCAGGTACTCGTTAAAGATCCCTATCCTAATTATACCTGGATAGGCAAAATTTAGGAATCCCACCGTAGCATCGTCCAATTAGCCATAGCAGCATAATGTGACGTTAAACGAAATAAACACTTTATTATTTTCTTATTTCCCATTTTAATATCGGAGTATAAACAGAAGTTAATATTACTTTGAACAGGGATTTGGAGTTTCTCCGTAAATGATAGAGAATAACCTTTCCTCTCGAAAAGTACCCATCCGAAATAAGATGTTATAGGATGCAAACCTAAACCAACCATCCGGGCAGCTTTGATATCATGGCAGTTTACGCCCAATTGAAACGAATCCTGAACGACTCTTTCGCCGACATCTTAATTGATTCATTAAGTTTCGCAGATAAAAGGGTAAAGGTTGCACAAATGACGAAAGTTGATTATACGAAAGCTGTAGGGGAGTTGCAAGGGCTACTTATTTCCAACAGGTCGTGGGACTGGGTGGATGCAACTGACAGTATGACAGCTCCCTTCGACTGTTCCAGTCCCTCTCTATAATGAAAACAAACCCCATCCTAACAACTCACAACAACTTTTTTTTTTTTTTTTTAATAAACGTGTTTTCGTCTTATGTTTTAGTTTCTCTTCAATCAACGCTTGATTGAACCTGGCAAGGCGGCGGGCATTCTTCGCTACTCTGAGAAAAGAAAAGGAGCCGTGAAACGTAAGAAAAATGTTTTCTTGTTTTTTAGATTATTTTCAAAATATAGAATAGAATAGAATAGAAAGAAAGAAAACGACAAAGTCCCTAAAGAATAGCATTACATAACACAAAGTAAAATCATAACTGGCCGAGAGATTTAAAATAATACAAAAAGTGAATACAAATATGTATGAGAACAAATACAGAGAAGAAACTATAAATAAAAAGGAGAAAGAAAAAACAAATAGACAATATAGTTAATATTATAAACAAAATTTCAGAAAAAAACAACAAAAAATTAAAACATTATCATGTTCAAATCCTCTGGAACACTCTCCCTCCTGAAATAAAACATACTTCATTAAGCTCATTTAAAACTCCTTTTCCAATATCTCCTCACATCTCAGTCAGACGCCTGTCAATATGAATGATAATTAACATTTAATTTGGTCAAATTGAATAAATCTGATACCGATGAATTAGTTGATCAATTTTCTTTTATATAATAATAAACCTTTATTTATTCAATAACGGTACATAATCATTTCTTTTATAAAAATTCGAATTTGTTTTTACTTTAATTGTTATTTTTCCTATACAAAGAAATATTCACTTCACTCAATATATATTAACTTGACAATGCATATGTGTATGGCTATATAAGTGAATATGTGCAGTATATATAAAAATATATCATGGTATCTATAATATATAATATATTCTTCATTTGATGTACATATAGATATAGTTTATTTTCTGTATTTATCTTTTCTTATTTTCTCATGGTTATTTTCTTTATTTTATATCATTGTTTCTACTTATGTTATTATACTCATGTCCTTTATATACAAATAGCGTTATGAAATCATGGAAGCCAGACCATTGTACTACCTTGTGATACAATTTTGTTATTCTTAGGAGACAATACGTCCCAGAAGATTATTTTGTCATTCCATTTCATTTTCACAATTTACGCTAATGTTTTATGTCTGATAGAGTTTTTGATTGCATTATATGATTACATACATAGTACTTACATTCATATAATGTAAGAATGTTGGAATGCAGTATCTCTCGTTGGAGATCGGAAAGACGAAGTGATTTGATTGCTGAATTTCAGGGTACTGTAAGTAAAGGGAGGGTGACGGGTGTTGCTAACTTGGAATAGGTAGGAGCCAAGGAAGTATTTTCTGCGGAAGGAGAGAAGATCCAATTTAACTCGTTGTGGAGATGCGAAGCACGGGAACCTCTCGATGTTCCGAAGACAAACCTAAGGAAGCAATTCATGATGCGTTTTAATCTGTCTTCAAGAACCTCCGAGAGCCCGCCATATATCACGCAACCATAGCCAAATTGGGGGAAGATAAAGGAGGATACTGGAAGTTAACGAGTGGGCATGGGAAGGAGGTGACGGGAGCGGTGAAATAATTTTAGGATGCCGATTGATCTTCGGGACATTTTTTTTGCAATATGGAATTTCCAGAAAAGGGTGTGATCAATGGTTATGCCTACAATTTTAATATATATATATATAGAAGTTGGAATGGATGTTCCTTCTTCTAAGTCCCAAAAAGCACAATTTACAAGTAACGACTATGATCATTAAATGGATATATTTTTCTTCCTAGCTATTTATTACATAAAAAAAAAAAAAAAAAAAATAAAATAAAAATAAAAATACATCTAATACAGGCGATGATAATTCTCATAGTAAGATGTCAACTGTTGGAATAGCAAATACCCAATACTAGGCACTTCAATAAAAGGCCCTATATTAGATGGTCCTGTATAAAATACTAAAAAATTATATATTTTTTTATTACAGCAGATTCTGACACCAGTGACGCAGCTGAGAAACCAGTGACCTCAAGAGTTTCTTAACTTGCTTCTCACTCTATTCCCTGTAATCCTCTGAGACGTCTGAAAAGAAGATGGCCATGAGATCTTCTAGTGTTGAATTTTTATTGAAGTGCTACTGCTTCAAGTTTTGACGTGTTATTGTAATCGTTATCAACACATTTACACATAATATATACATCAATATTTGTACAGTTGTAAATTTCAATAAATTGATATTTAAAAAAAAAATTAAATTATATATGAATTTGTACTTTTGATAGATTTTATTTATTTATTTTTTTAAACGAAACTTTAGAAAAAAAAATGTTATTTTTAAAAAAAAGTACGTGGTAATGACATCGAACATCTGTCCCATCCTTGCTCGCTCCCAAAATATTTTTATCGATTGTTACCTTCGTCCGGTTTATTTCTATGTTAGTACAATTACTCTGAATCCATTTTCAAACTGATGTTAACTTCTGTAACACCTATTCATATTATAATGCGAAATAAGAAAATATCAAACAAGAAAACACTAAATCAATTTTGAAACCAATGTTGTTAATTTGTGATCGGATTTCTGATGTAAGGGAAGTGTAAATAAGAAAATATAAATACTTAAAACCCATGTTGAAACGTATGTTAACTCCTGTTACATCTTCTTACATTTGAGAAGAATAAATAAGAATATATCAATATAGCACACTAAACAATACAGTAGGATCCAACTTAAAAATATAGGAATGGAAGTTTACAGTTAAAGTTATAGGAAAGTGCTATCGATAAATGTGAAACTGGAAGTTAATCATGTGTGCGGTTTTACGAATTTGGTGGAACAGTTTTACCTGAATTAGCTAAAACGTTCCAATTAACAGGACTATTATTGTAAAGTGATTATAATGTTTTAAATATTATATTTAATAAAAGAAAAAAAAATCAGGAATATCTATATTTTTCTTAGGATACCCATCCCTACTTATTTCTCTTGATTGTGGCAGATCTTAATTTTGTCCAAATAAAAGCTTAAAATAAAAAAAGTATACTTAATATCATTATAGGAATAAATAACATAACTTAAAATATATAAGGAAAATGATAAGAAATTGTATCCCCCAATTATAATTTTATTTATCAAAACATATACTATTAACCCTTTTTTCGTCGACGTTTCATGGCTTATGTCACATTTTATTAAATTCTTTTTTTTTTTTTTTTTTTTTTTACAGAAAAGTCTCGTCACATCCATCCGAAAAACACAATTTCTTATTGATAAAAATATTAGAATTATTTCTTATAAGAACACATTATGATGTGGTTTCCAATTGTTCATTATGATAACTATATAAATAAAGTTATCAAACGTCGCCTAAAAAAAGGGCTATGTTGCATAATTTTTGATAAATAAAATTATAATTGGGAGATACAATTGCATATCATTTTCCTCATGTACTGGATATATCCTTACGTAATATAAAACAATAATAAATATAATTTAAAATGAAAACATCAATTTTTTTGGTGTTTATATTATCAATATTTTAAATATAATTTTTTTTTTGTCTCAAGCCTAGATGTTTTTGTTTTTCACTAAATTAGGCGTGAACGACAATATTTGAGTACATTATACATTAAAGGAATAATAATTCTCCTAAACGCCCTAACCGCAATACACAAACCAACGATACGAATATAAATTCCTAAACCCAAGTCATTTTGTTTCGTAATTTCAAGCCTGCCAATAAGCACGGTAGTTTAATAATTCCTTAATTACTATTCCCATTGCGATTTTTCTAGGAGGAGCTATTAATAGTTTAAAACTTTTGACGGTAACTAACCTTAATTGTTGGCGCTGCCTCTACCCACAGCCTTATGCATATATAAGCCATCAATCGATTTTTAACTAACTGCCTTCGATACTATTAATTAGTTGCTACTAATGGAATCTGTTAGTAATCTATATGGCCAATATTGTTTATTGTATTCTTAGCTGTCATTTTTTTTTTTTATACCAAAAAAAAGAAGGAACTTGAAAAATCAGTAACATAATTAAAAACAGATTACTTCAGACAATTGTTTATTTAATATTAATTTTTATAAAAATAATTAGATCCTAAATAAAAAATAAAAATCCATCTAAGCCTCGATATTAATTTTCAAAATTATCTCTCATTTTAAGCATAAATGAAACTAAAATATACATTACGTTTTTTTCTAAAATCATAACGATTTTATTTCCCTCTTCATATAGCATTCTCAAACAGTATGACGTAAATGGTTTTGTGCATTTTTATACTTCTGTACCTACTTATTTTTCAAACCATTTTTTCTTTTTTAGTATTTAACTTAATGATATTTCACTAATCCCTGTTGAACAGACCCGGTACCTAGGACTCCGGATAAAAGTCTTACATGGAATCCACATACAAGACTAAAACGACAAGAAACTGCTCATCGTTACAGACTACTTCAACATTTACTAGACAAACGTTCAAAACTCCCAATTAATTACAAAAGACTCATTTACATGACTGTGATTAGACTTGTTTGGACATACAGAGTTGAGCTATGGGGCTCCACTAAACCTTCCAATTCATCTCGAATCCAATCCTTACTATCCAAAATCCTTCGAAAAATCCTCAATGCTCCTTACTTTGTTATAAATAAAGTTATCCATAAAGATCTCTATGTTCCTTATGTTGCTGATTTAGCCCAAACCAGATACATATCCTTCCATAGCTGCATAACCACTCCAATCCACTAGTCTCCTAATTTGGTTCCCACTCCATTCCCGATAATCCTCCGATGCGTTAGAAAAGAGATGGCCTAGAGACCTTTTAGTGTAGATTTTATTTAACTACTAGTGAGCAGTTCTTCACAAGTTATTTACATGCCATTGTATTTTCTATTAACACATTTACTTGATTTATATTATTTTGTACAGTTGTAAATATCAATAAATGAGAAAAAAAAAGTATTTAACTTACGTCCTTTGTCATATATAATTAACCTTCGCCTATTGCATTTTTTAATATCAACATAATCACTATTATTTTTAGTGTTTTAATCCCAGCTTAATTACCATTATTTTATAATTTTGTATTTTTTTCATGATGGGTCAGATGATCCTCTGCGGAATTTTTGGCAGAAGTTCTTAGAAATAACATTCATTACTTTGTTTTTTGACTTTACTAGTTTTATTAAAAATATATAAATTTATTTTTTATTTTTTTATTTTTTTTTACCGAGAAACTAATGTAGGAGTACATGAAATGTTGGTAGGTTTAGTTTTAATGTTTTCTCACTTATATTACATTTCATTTACTATTTACTTGTTTTTATTTACTTTTTCATCTTCAATCATTGATTTTGTTTTATGTTTCCTGATTCTGTTTCTGACATATTATTTTTTTAGCCCCCATAATGGCCATCAATGTTGGGACCAAAACGTCGTCATTATGAAATAATATGTTGTAATTTATAAAAAAAATGGTTATAAATAATTTTTGTTTGACTGATCATTAAAAAATAAACCCACTATATTCTTCTAATAATTACAAATAATCGCATATGCTAGTCGCGTGGGCTAGCTTAACATTATTAATAATAGCTTTTTTTTTTGACAAATATCACAAGAATTTAATTCTTTATTTATACTGAATAATTCCGTTGTGAATACATGACTAATTGACGGACTTCGGAGCCTTATAATTAAAATAAATTATAGGACCAACAAACTAAAATTAAAATTATCAATACAATTAAAGTGAAATAATTATGTAGAATCTTCTATAAAATCTGAAAAGAAATATTCCAAAGAATTATTCACACATATTTACATGTTATAAATGTATACAAAAAGTCTAACAACAGTTCTTAGGGACCTGTGTGAACGAGATGTGATAGGTGTGATGGACAAGTTAAATTTGATAAGCCAAACCCAAAAATAGATGGAATAAAGGGGTATTTTTCTAGCTGCGTGTTGTATTCCTTGAGTGTTGCTGAAAACACGTAATAACACAAACTACTTAAATATACTTTAATATTACATAACCGTTTCCCTAGTTGTCTCTTAGCACGCTGGCATATTAAGCGCCCCGATAGATCAACCCCCTCTGGAAGCAGTCTGTACGCTCTAAACACATAGCACGTAGAGGAACAGTGCAGTATATACATTTGTGGTTATTATGGGGGATCCTGTCTAATTCACACAGGATGAAATAATGATCGAGTTGATGCCTTTCTTTCCATTTTGTAGGGCATGGCTCTTTCAGCGTTTAAAAAAACACGAAAAAGGAATTGTTTTGGTATGAAATCGTTAATGGGCTTAACAAGATGCATAAGTGTAAAATATATAAAATTGCAAAAAATAATATATTATTTTTGTAATATAAATACAGTATTTAAAAGGTGTACCAAGTTTGAAAGGGCCTACTACTCCTGGAGAAGCATCTACAACTCCAAGTACCTGTCCAAAAACCTGAAATGAATCGAAAGGGGCCACTCAGAAAACTAAAACTCAAAGACAGGAAGATCTTGAGGAGGATACTAGGACCCATTAGAGAGGCAACTACAGAATCAGGCACAAAAATGAGCTGTATGAACATCTGGAGGACAGTCACGTGTGTAAGGAAAAGTCGATTGGCCTTCTAGGGACGTTTATCTCGCAGCAGACTCAGCAGCAGGATTTTCACTGTGACAGGTAAAGGAAACGCCTCAAAAAATAAGTAAAACGCTTCAGTAAAGTCGGACTTAAAACAACTACAAATCCCGATACAGTCCATACAAGACTCATCAGAGTTCTTACAGGGCGATTTAAAGCATCACTTACATAGAAGAAGAGCACAGGGACCATCAGACGCAAGTGGACAGTGGAAAAAAAGCTGTCCCACGGCCAATAAATGAAGGAATTTTGGGGAAAAAAAAGGAAGCAAAAATCCAATCCAAAAGAAAATACGAGCACGTGGTACTTATTAGGTCCAAACGAAAAACAAGCAAACAAAAACTTTATTTGAAAAGAGGTGTGGACCAGTAGTAATTTATGTTAGTATTCCTTGTAATAATTAAGTACCATTCAGATTTCGTTAAATTTAAATCAAATTCCAGTGAAATTAATATTTGACTATTTTATTATTTGATACAAGTGTAATCGAAATAAACAAAAATGTCAATCACATCAATTAAAAATAATTCAAGCAGCATTAATTACGATTAAATTATTTTTTCATCCAATTTAGATAAAGAGTAGTTTTTTAACTAGAATAAAAAAAACAAAACTAAAACTAATAGAAAAATCAAAGATATACAGCATTTTTTTTTTTTTTTTACAACTTAAGAGAATAAACACTTGATTACTTCGATTTTACGTTCAGTTTAAGTACGCACTTAATTAATTTCAATTAATCCAAAAATTACATTAGAATTACATTGCACGTGTTTATTACGAAACGTGGTATATTATTTTGATGATGTAAATAATTCATCATTAATGTGTGAGCAATTCAAAAATTGTTTGTTCAAAAAATTTAATTATAATTAAATCGTGACATACAATATATTAAAAAAAAAATTGTTTAAATTATGTAAAATAATTAATTTTATGATATGTGAATTCAGAGTAATTAAGGTTCATGTAGGTATTCCTAGTAATAATGGATCAAGATATAGGGTTTGGCGAATTTCAATTACAGTCCAGTTCAATTAATATTTGAATGGTTAATTACACACCATAATTGTGATTGAAATAATCTAAACTGTGAATTACAGGAATTTAAAAAAATTCAATTATGATTAAATTTCATTGAATTAATTTTTCATTAATTCATTGAATTAATTTTTCATTAATTCATTGAAGTATCTATTTAATATAAATAGTAATTGAATTATTAAGAGTAATTAAGTTACAAAATATAAGAATAGAGATACAGCTTTGCTTTTTTATATATTGTTTAAGAATAAAGTGAAGAAGTACTTTAATTCTTTTGGTTAATAAATTTTGTTTAATTAAATACACCATCAATTTTGTAATAGTTAATATTTTATTACACTTGTTAGTGGTCACCTTAGTACGGGACACCGAAGAGCCCGGGCCCTGGGGATTTTGCCCCCCCCCCTCCCCCTCCCCGTTTAGCGACCCTGGATATTTTATATAGTTTTTTTTTGGATATTAGGTTTTGTATTGATTACTTTTTTTATCTACTATTTTAAATTAATTTCTTGTTTTACCTGATATTTTTACTTTTTCCGATAAGAGCGGTGGGTTAGTAAAACATTTCGCTTAGTGCATTGCGTTCCGCCGACCCTTACGTGACTTGATATGCGAGCATGTTCTATTCCGCAGAACGCAATGGAAAACACACAGCTAAGAAATCTCCTCCATTAGAAATTCTGGAGGAACGACTGTCAAGTGCTGCGGTGCGTTAAGAAGGGAGGGGGTATTGATAAAGCATACAGAGGAATTCAACTATAGTGTATTGCAGATGTATGATGGGCGTTGGGATTTAGTCGTTTGGTAGATGCTAATAAATTTTACAAACAATAACTATAAAGCAAAGAGTTTTCGTAAACTTACGTAAACTTCAGTAAAACATGATTACTGCTACTCTTACCGTAGAAAAAAATATTTTTTGAATGTTTTTTTTTATCAATCATTGCCTTTTTTTTTTTTTTTTTTTTTTTTTTTTTTTTTTTTTTTTTTTTTTTTTTTTTTTTTTTTTTTTTTTTTTTTTTTTTTTTTTTTTTACAGATTCCTAACTACATCCAACATTTAAATTTCATCTAGTCAACCAACTCTTCAAATAATTTTGATAAGTCAGGTATAAAAACTTGTAAAGAAACCACCTATTGTAGTTCAGGGAAAGTTCTACATTACATGATCCAGAAGCCATTTTCTTTTCAGACTCTTCAGACGTCATCAGGAAATGAATGGTAGTGGTACAAGATGATTTGGGAGGATATGTAGCTTACTACAAAGGATAGGTATCTGGTTCGTTCCAAATCTGCAACATATGGACAGGTCATTGTGGATTAGTTCGTTCCTTAGTGGAAATGTTGAAAATATTAGGGTTGGTATGATAGACAGCATGAAAATATGAACATTTTTTTTTTTTTTTCATTTAAGCTAAACTAGATTATAGATAAACCTACTAGCTACTTCTAGGTGCAGTTTAGTTAAGTTTCTCAAGTCTTCAAATACCGACTGGTACACCGGAACGTGCAGATAAGATAAATATTTGAAAGAAAAAATATTGATATTTTGATATATCGTGCATCAATCCTCAGTATTCGTGATTCCTAAAAAAATATTTGTCAAAAGCTATAACTATTTTTCACTGGTTGCCGAAATTTGATTGTTATAATTAAAAACTGAATTTCCTTGTAATTGCACATTTTTGGGGTTACTGCACGAATTTGCATATTTTAGGTTTTAATAGAAACGAAAGCGCACTTTTTGATATTTCATTAAAAATATAGAATTTTTTTTTTTTTCATTTTGAGAAAAGTTGTAATTTATTTTAAAATTATCAAAAATAACATTCCTAAATAATGTTTCAAAATAGAAAAAAAAAAAAAAAAAAAAAAAAAAATAGTTTCCAATTATTTCTTCGAACTCGTTAAAAAAAATGGTAAATGTTGAACAATGTTTTCTTTGTGTTGACATTCATAGAATTTCTAATTTGATTTTACTCCACCTATCATACTATTTTTTTATTTTCATTTCATTCTACAGTACAGTTTAATTCGGTAAACAAGTAAAAGTAATAATGAAAATGCTAATTAATCGTTAATTGCTTGTTAATCGTCAAAAATTAACAGTTGGATAAAACTATATCCAGCATTGAATTTTTTTTAATTGGTTCCTTGTTGGATGTCCATTGCAATGCAAATAAGTTTTTTATTTTCATACGTAGTAGGCGATAACATTTGACTATTTCCAATATCTTTTTATTTTAATAGGCGGACACACAGAGTTAACTACAGCACAAAAATTAAGTTGCTCACACAAAGCTGCTCGTCATTAGACAAACAAACGTTTTTGTATCGATTTATGTTACTCCAAAATCGATTCTATGATTTCATTCAATAAATTGCAATCCAAGCCCTTTAAGTCTTTTTTGCAAAAATAAATTAAACAACATTCCTAATGCGAGCAGCCTAAGAAAAAAATATCTTAATACTGTTGTGGACATTTGATTGAGGAAATAAGTGGACGGACAGAAAACAATTAGTATATGAATCTACTGCCCCCGGGGACTTTCATCGGAAGGAGGTTGAATTGCACGGTTGTCAATTTTTTTTTTTTTTTTTTTTTTTTGAACGTTTTTAAAACGTTTACTGCACGAAATCCGGCATTTAATTATAATCAAGGTTTTTCTAACGAATTCCATCCTTAGTTAGAAGGAATTAGTGATGGTTCAGAAATACTGGACCTGTTATTTTGTAACAGATATAGGCTAACTGAACAACCATCATACCTATTACCTTCGTACTGCCTACTACCCTAGACTAGTATTTCTACTTGTCATCTCTACCTGTTACCAGATACCAGTATTTTTACTTCTACTCTTGTACGAGCATTTTCTGGTAAATGTCAGCCGGTCTTCATCGTATAGTTAATTTTAATAATAATTAAAATACACTCAAATTTGAAATCTATACGTAAGCAATTACATTATTTTTGCTAGTCATAAATCAAATAAAAAAATATGTATGCAGTTATAAAACATCTAACATCTCAAATAATAATTTGCCAATTATTTATTATCTTGTTGATAATTCATTAATGTTTTAATTTAAAGTTTTATTAACTGTAATCAGCCCCCCAAAAAAATTTGATCTTCAATTAACTACCTGTATTTTGTGAATAAAATGTTTGATGATAATAAAAAACGTTTTATGAAAAAATTGTATTTTATAGAAACAATAATATTGAAAAGATTTAAAAAAATAAATAAACATACATATATTTTTTATATATATGGCTGTATATATATTATTAAAATTTTGAAAATATAAACTTATTGATCAAAGCCGATATTGAATAGGTAATAGATATGCGAGTAATAGGTATGCTAAAATATTAGTGTAACAGGGTAAACGAGTACGAGTATAGAGACGCTGAACTTGAGGAAAGTAACAGGTATTTTTTGGACCTGTATCGTTCGGCCCTGTTACTGAAAAATATTGGCTTAGACCAGAGATGGGCAAAATTTTTAAGGGGAGGGCCGGATGAAATAGAAAAACATCTAGCCGGGCCCAAAAAATTGGACAAAACAAAGTTTTACAACTAATAAACTTTATTTTTGACTTTATCTCATTACACTCAACTTACATGGTACAACGGTAGAAGATCTGAAACGCAACGAGAAGAAAACAATAATTCTATTCTAGTTTTGCAGAAAACAAATTTTGTCTTATGTATTATTTTGTGTGAACATGTCGCACTTGGCCCGCCGACCGTAGTTTGCCCATCTCTGGCTTAGACCATCCCTGGAAGGAGTACACTCATAAGTAACTACTCCGTATTAACATGAATTATGTTTAGAATAATTGATGTGCTCCGAGAATATCTGAGTTACTCTTGTTGTTCAATCATGGACCATATTTCAAATAAATAATTGATCAATTCTCTGTCCATCAACCTGACCGAAGCTTCTGGACTTGTTCCGAAATCCTATGACTACGAATTTTCCGCTGCCTTGGAGCATTAATGATTTGGGCTGATGATCGGCTCGGGAGAACTAGTGCGACAGTAACCGAAGCCGGTAGGTAGAAGAGGTGGGCGGATTCCATTAATCATGCAGGGAGGCTGGAAACAATAGCGGCCTAAGCGGAACGAATAGGCTAACGGTACGGAGCCAGTCACGTCCCCGCCGCCCATCTTGATTGGCCTCTCTCCTCCCCCCCTTCCAAACTGTTTCTTTCTCTCTCACTCTATCCCTCTCTCGCTCTCTCCTCCTCTCTCTCTCGCTCTGCCTGTCTACCACTCTCTCCTCCTCTCTCTCTTGCCGACGGTAGCTCGAGTGGCCTTCTAAAATCCCTTCCCTCCGATGGCTTTGAACGATGAGGAAGAAGAGACCTTTTTTCCCCTTCCATTCTATACAGCTTCTTATTGTGCCTTGAGTGAGAAAAGAAAATACTAAAAAATATTATTTATATATGTAAAAAAAAAAAATGTAATCCATACTAGTGTTGTGTTGGTACTAGGGAAGGTATACCGATATATCGGTGACCAAAAATATCGATATTTTTTAAACATTCCAATCACGTAACAATGACATTATTTTTATTTTATTGTTATAGAGAAGTAGATCGTAAACCTAATTCATGCAAATTTAGTTGTGACTTTTTGAATATGAAATTTTCATATTCAAAAATCATATTATACCATTATGTACTGACAGGTGAAAATTTTCACCTAATATTTTTTTCATTTTGTCAGCTAAACGTTTAATTTTTTTATAGATGTTTACGCCCCAGTATTCAAACATGTCGTTTGAAACGTATTAGAATAATTAAAAATATTAATTTAATAAAAGCAAGCAGTCAGTGAAAATAATTAAAATTAAGAAATATTATATTAATGATCAATTACGGTTTAACATTTCATAAGGCATATCCCCAAGAATTTATTTGAAATCGCATTAGAACTACACCCCGTCAAATAGAAAAGGTAATGAACGCAAGGGGTGGATATAAACCTCATTAATTTAAAATTTCGCAATTTTTTAACTTTTTGCATGACACGTAGAAGTTTATGGTGTTTGGTGACACGTGGGCCTTCTTGGCCCCACAACCTAATTCATGCAAATTCAGTTGTGACTTTTTGAATATGACATTTGCAACTGTTAAATATACCTATACCTAAATTTAAGGGTTGCAAAACAATAATTTCACCAGTTTTTAAAATGTTTTATCAAGAAGTTAATGTTTTATTAACTGCAACATAATATTTTAAACTTTTATTAAATGATAAAAACATTAAATTAAACTGAGTTTCTGTTTACATCTGTCTCTGAAACCCTGATGAAGGCTTGCAATTCAAGTTGAAACGTTGGCATTAAAAATTAAAAAACTTATTTTTTAATTGCTGTGTATCTTTATGACTGCATACCCCAACAATCTACTTCCCTAAATACTTAACAGTCAACTATACTTTATCAATATTTTATTGTTTTAGCTAATTTAAGTAACGACTTCAAACCACAGTTCCAACAAACTCGTCTAAAATAAATTCAGTGTTTCATATACTGGTATTTTGTTATTTCCACTTCCCTAATTTGAAGTATGGAGATTTACGATCTTAGAAAAAACTGTACATAATTTATTTTTTAAATATAAATTTATTCATTCAACTATTATATTATTTTATTTATTTGATTTATATGTTAATAGTGACTCTCAACATATATTTAGTGTTTTAAATATTAATGTTTTGTTATTTCCATTTCCTAACGTAAGAGAGTTTATCAGAAGTTAGCAACAGGAGCAGTTGTTTCAATGTCATTATCTTAATTTATTTTACGGCATAAATAGAACTTTTAATTACAATTCGTGCTGAAGGAGATTTCACAGTTCACAGTAGTTCACTGAACAACATTATTAACCCTTTAACGGACAGGCCGTGAATTTCGGAAAACATTTCTTCCTCTTTTTTTCCTTTGAATGGCTATAGCCACGCTAATCCCCGCACATGTATCATGAAAATCAAGGTTAAATAAAGGATACTAGACGATAATGGCTATAATAATGCGTCGGACATTACGTCATTTATTGAGGAAAAGGCATTAAATATGTGTGTCCTCCGGGATACATTGCCTGTTAAAGGGTTAACAACTTACTATACGTACATATTAATAAAACAGGAGTTATACTAAAAAACACTAGAATAAATAGAACCGCAATTATTTCAAATGTTTAAAATTTGAAGTTTATAATGCATTACACAGTAGCCAGTAGGTTACATATACTTAGATATCAATATTATGTTGTCAAAAATTTAATTCCCGCATATCGTCATCAGTGGATTGTAGGAAAAGCAGCAATCCCAAATTTTTTCAACTTAATTTATTCCTTGTTGGTGATGGATCGCCCAGATCTAGAAAATAATCGCTCTGTTGGCATTGAAGTGGAAACAGTAGCAAACATATTTCCTAGACAAATCACATAAAATTGAAAAAGTGAAATGAAAAACTTTCCCATATTTAAACCATTTTGATAAGGTTTTATTACTTAAATATATGTAGTTTAGTGGTAAGTTGTATTTGTATAATATAGAGAAAACGATACGTCGAAAGGTACGTATTGATAAATCAATAGATCGTAAGAAAAAATATCGGATTACCTTAAGAACAATACTGATATTACAACTCCTGGATTTGTTAATAAAAATAGAGGTGAATATAAACGAAGTAGATTTACTGTATTTAGGATTGGAATTTTATTACAATTAAAATAATCTTGAAAAATACTTGAAACTATATCACGAAACTTTATTAGTAAAACTATAAACCAACAAACTCAAGACTTCCAATTATACGTCAGTACCGAAACTACCATTAAAAATTATTCAATTAATCATTCCCGTGAAACTTTTCTTTACTAGCCGCAAAATCATTTTATATAAATCAGTCATTCGACCATTACTTACATACGCCTCTCCGGTATGGAGCTACACATGTGACTCCAATTACAAAAAATTAGAAAGAATTCAAAACCAATGCTTGAGAATCATTAAGGACTACCCAAGATACAAAAAAATAACTGACATCCTGCACGATCTAGATTTTCAAACAATTAAACAGTTTATTTACACCCAGACTCAGAACTTTTTCAACTCAAGAATCATAATCATAATACAAGCAATTGGCAAATATAACAAGCTAACCTATTACTACATATTACTAGAATAAAATTTATTTAATAAGACATTCTTGAATTTATTAGTTTTAGTTAAATTTTAATTTAGCAAATCAAAGTATTGTAAGAGATAATTTATTGTTAAATAGCAATTAATTTTAACGCCCAAAACTTTTGCATATTTTCCATTTATTTATTTTATCACTTTGTTTTATTTAATTATTATTATTATTTATTTATTTTTTTTTATTTGTCAGTTTTTCCTACAGTTTAAAAAATGTATTCTAAGTTTAATTTATACTGAACGAAAATGTAGTGTGAACTGTTTTATTAGCAAAACATGTATTTATACAAATATGTTACAAAATTGTAAATTGTTAAATTCCGTAAAATAAAGCTCTTTATATATATATATATATATATATATATATATACGCATGTCATATATTTTTATTGATATTTACAACTGGACAAAAATAAATAAATTAAATCAGCGGAACTACTCATCGATTGCACTTCAATAAAAGTTCTATAATGGTAAGTCCCAGGGTCACCTTATTTTCACACGCCTGAGAGTTACATTTAAAAATATAACAATAAAAATATATTTATTTCATAAAGTTGTTTAATTACTTGTATAATAATACAATCTGAAACTAATATATAAGATACTGTAATTGGCCACCGCAGCCGACGCCAGGAAGGAGGGCGTCAAAGCGCCAAGCTGTGGAATAACATTTATAATTAAACGTGATTTTTTAAAAAATATAAAATTCAATTAACTTAACAATTACAGAAAAAGTTAAAAATTGAGTAACTGTACAGGATATTGTCCAAAACGGGACTTCTATTCAGTTTTTAATTATAAAAGTTAATAATAATAATAATAATAATAATAATAAATAATAATAAAAATAAAATAATAATAATAATTTAATCTGAATTTCAGAAAATACAATTAAAAAAAAAAGTAGTAGAAAAAAAATTATTTCCGAAAAACTTTGATTTTAAAGATAATTGCCATAAAGTATGTTTCTTTGTAAAAATAATTGCAATGACATTAAGGCATCAACCCATTAAAAAAAAAAAAAAAATTTCAAGTATTTCTATAATACAACAATAAAAATATAATACAAATAGGTTTCAATTAAAAAAAGTACAGAATTCATTCGAAAAATATTTAAAATGTAATTCTTTACAAAAAGAGCAGTCCACATTTTGTCTTAAGTTCGATTCCCAAAATTTAAGCATGCGGATAATTAACAACTATCCAATGTTCAAAAAAAAAAAAATCAAATATGTAATTCGAATTAAATTTACCTTCAATTAAACAGTGCACTCACACACAGACACAAAAAATCATTCCCCTTACACCAATTTCCGTGAAATACAGAATGATTGCGACAAGACATCACTTAAAAGATACACACACAAACGTACTAAAAATATATTAATTGACATAACGTGCATATATCCGTTTATATATTAAATATTATTATGATTATATTTTATTTTAGCTAAATATTCATGTATTTCAATTTTTTTTAAAATTTTAATATAAATATAAATACTTTTTTTTTTTTTTTGGTCAAGGAATTCTGTAAATGTTTATGTAACCTCAACTTAAATTTCTTAGACAACTTAAAATTTTACGATTTTAAGCAAAAAACTGAACAAATTACCATAAAGTGGCGCGCATAGAACGAAGATGTATGAGTTTTTTTTGGGGGGGGGGATTATTTAATTGTATTAGTATTTATCTATATCTTAATAAAAATTTCTTCATTATAAGCAAAAACTTAAATATAAGTGTTTTTTGGAGATGTAGATACGTAGTTAGGGTAGGCAGTCATAGATACTCAGCAGATCAAAATAAAATAAACATTTTATTTTGATCTGCTGAGAATCTATGGCTGCCTACCCTAATTATCTACATCTCCTATATATCACAGTCAACTATACCTTATGATTAAGTCTTTTTTTTTCGAGCACTGCAAGAGATATAAATATTTGAGAAATAACTTGTATTTTGTGTATGTATTGTATTCTTAGATTTTTTTCTCCTAGAGACTGGACTGTATAACGCTTGCAATGTAGGCATTTCAAGTTTAAAATTTATTAATAGCTTAAAAAAAGACGTCCTCGACCTCATACCTCTTAAATTTTCGAAATTCCATCGCAACCTTTCCTTTCATCCTAACCCACTAGCTCAACCATTATCCACTTCCACACATCCTGATAGCCCTCCTCGCAAACTAAAACGGCAGTGGCCCTGAGAACTTTTGTAAAATTTATTTATGTTGGAGTTCTGGCAATGGCCAGCTACTCTAGTCATGTCCTGAGTGAATGTACAATAGCGCCCTCACTCAGCTTCCACTGGGTTTTTACACAAGTGACGTAGCTGAGATAGAAGAGCTGGGACCTCTCTGTGCCTGGGTTGTCCCTCCATAAGTGGAGGGACAGATCTGGTGGGGGATCCCAAGGATGAGTGTATATTTTAAATAGAGTATGATTGTATTTTCAACTTTTAATTTAACTTTGTTTTATTTATTATTATGTTTTTATTCGTTTCACCCGCCATTGGGGTAGGTTGGTCCAATCACTGCCTTTCTTTTAGCCGAGTATTGCTTCATTCTTTCTGATCTTGCTTTCCTCTCCCCTTTAGAGATTTGGATTGTTCATTTCGTTTTGTTTTTTAATTGGAACCTCTCTTTTTTGTCTTTGGTTATTTTTTTTGCACTTTTATCTGTGAGCATATTTTCTGTGTTACGGAGTTCGTTTACGTCCTTCTCTATTTCCTTAAACCAATTTGGTTAGGTCTTTTTGTAGCGGAAGCAGTCAAAAAATTTTCTGGTTAGTCTAATTGGGTTCATTCTGAGGGTGTGTCCATAGAAATCAATTCTTCTCTTCTTCATTGTGTCTGAAAGTCTCTCAATTTTTAGGCAAAGGGTTTCATTTCCAGTGTGGATTAATTTGTTGTTATGAAATGGACAGTGTTTCAGCTGCTTATAGTGCTTCTGGTTTAATTACTGTTCTGTAATGTCTTATTTTTGCATTTTATGAGAGGTACTTTTTGTTGTATGTGTTTTTGGTGAGTTGGAAGGCCAGTTCAACTTCTAGATTCCATTGCTTTTTTCTCTAGGTTGTTCCAGCTGGTCCATTCTCCAAGATATTTGAACTCTTTGATTTTTATTACTACTATTATTTATTTATTTTATTTTATATATATTTGTTTTATATTTTGTATGTATTTGTATATACATATTTTTTAATTTATATATTTCACCTATATGTATATTGTATATTTTATATTTTTAATGGATAGCATTGTTCTTTTCTTTTCTCTCTGTACATAATGTGTGAAAGTAATCATACGCCATATATATTACTTATGCCCTCATTTGTGGCAGATTGTAATAATTACTTAATAAAAGGTTAAAAAAAAAAATTGTTTTAAATTCTATCTTATTAAGATGTCATTCAAAGCGTATATGCAAAACATGCATTCGCCTTGTTGCTTGATGGTTGATCAAATTGATGAATGGAGAAATAAATTTGAAGGTCATCTGGGTGTTGGTGTTATTGGGAACAATGAATAGAGTAGGGTAGATCTTTAGCGTAGATAGGGCTGCTGAGAGGGAAGAGCCCTCAAGGGACACCAAAACTGAGGGGGAGAGGGGAGGAAGGTTTGCGAGGGATAGATAACTGTTTGGCTGCGGCGGGCCACGAAGTTGAACCATTTGATACCAACACCGGGTAAGGAGAACTATAGGATATTATGAACAGAAAATTTTTTTCAAATCCCTCAAAAGGAAGACCCGATTGCTGTTGACTACTTTGTTGTTGGTACCGTTTATATTTCAAGAAGTAGGAGCAACTGAACAAAGAATACTGTAGAAACAGGACGTCATAGGTTTACGACGAAGGGTAGATGCTATTTGATGGGATTTATTTTAATTCTCCATTTTTTACACCATTCTTGAAGGTTTAGGATATGGGATTGGAGTGCCTGGGATGCAATGAAGGGATTATTATTTACTGATAACAAACCTGTTTACTAAAGTGGTGAGGATGTTGCAAGGATGAGTCGGGATATCTGCTGTATAATATCAATATTTTTATATAACTGTATAGTACATAAAAATTCAGTAAATGTGTGGAAAAATGAATATAACACTACAATAACTTGTAAAGGAACCACATATTGGTGTCACTTTAATAAAAGTTCTATATTAGGAGGTCTCGAGGACATCTTTTTTTCAGAGGATTAACGGGAATGGAGTGGGAGGCAAGTTGAGAAACTAGTGGATTTGAGTGGCTATTGAGCTCACTATAAAAGGATAGGTATCTGGTATGGGCTAAGTCATATGGAACATTAAGATCTTTATGGATTAATTTATTGGTGATAAAGTAAGGCGCAATGAGGATTATAAATATCAAATATAAAATTAATTTTAGACGAACTTGGTGAAGCAGTGGTTGGATGTCGTTACCTGAATTAGTTAAAACGATAAAATAAACAGGAATATATTTGTAAATAATTAGAATTTTTTTTTTTTAATAACAATTTATTGTAATTTACAATTGTACAATATTTATACATCAAGTAAATGTGCTGTTACCTATTACAATAATGTGACAAAACTTGAAAAGAACTACTCATCAGTAGCACTTTAGTAAAAATTCTACACTAGAAGGTCTCTGGGCCATCTTCTTTTCAGACGCCTCGGAGGATTATCAGGAATGGTGTGGGAAGCAAGTTGAGAAATTAGGGGATTTGAGTGGTTATTGAGCTTACTATGAAAGGATTGATAGTTTGGGCTAAATCTGCAACATATGGAACATTAAGATCTTTATGGATAAGTTTATTGGTGACAAAGTAAGGTGCATTGAGGATTTTTCGAAGGATTTTGGATTGTAAGGATTGGATACGAGATGAATTGGATGGTTTAGTCGAGCCCCAAAGCTCAACTCCGTACGTCCAGATAGGTCTAATCACAGTCATGTATATTAGTCTTTTGTAATTAATTGGGAGCTTTGAACGATTGTCTAGTAAATGTTGAAGTAGTCTGTAACGACGGGTAGCTTCTTGTCGTTTTAGTCTTGTATGTGGATTCCAAGTTAGACGTTTGTCCAAGTGGAGTCCTAGGTAGCGGATCTGTTCAACAGGGATTAGTGGAATATCATTAAAGGATACTGTAGGACAGAAAGTTTGGATTTATTTTGATTCTCCATTTTTGACACCATTCTTGAAGGCTTAGGATATGGGATTGGCGTGTTTGGGAGGCAATGAAGGGATCATTGTTTACTGATAACACACATTTGTCATCAGTGTAAGTGGTGAGGACAGTGATAGGATGAGTTGGAATGAATTAGAATATTTAAAATGGCTTTTCATTGAAATAATAATCAGGATATATCGATATTTTTGGTTATATATATATATTATGTATGAATATTCAGAGATCGAAAAATTACTTACGCTCATTTTCGCGTATTATTTTCTAAACAATCGTGAATTTCAAGCACTCTGTAGATCACTTAGCGGACGGTTAAGGTGCGGAGGGGGGGGGGGGGCAGATGGCAGAACATGTGCTGGGGCCCTCAGGGCTGTTTATGTATAAATAAAGGATGGGCCCGTGGCATTTTTGTCTTGTTTTCATTGGCCGAGGGGGGCGTTGGAGCGGCTCATCCTTGGCCGGATGGATAGCTAGCTAAACAATTCACCCCAGCGATGTTGTCCGAGCTTACCCGCCGATTATCTCTGTAGTGGTTACACGGCTCGATACTCGACCCTGCTAGATTATTTTATTTTATCGTGTTTCAGTTTAAATCATATCAATCCTATGAAATTGTAATAATTCGTTTTAATGAGGAGGTCAATAAAAAATAAAAAATAGAGCATCTAAAAAAAAATATTGTTATTGTTCAGTTATCTGAGGGATATTTCTGGATTTATTTGTGTGGTTAGATCCAGAAATATCTAATTACACAAATAAATAATAGATTAAAAAAAACTGAAGTGTACGAATGATAAATGAAATTAAAATATAAAAAATACATATTTGAGCTCTAAATTAATAATATAAAAAAACCTACAGGAAATTACTGTTACAATAAATATTTGACACTATTATCAATTTATATTTGAGCTTTGTTCCTATCTTAGCGATAGAACCTTCAAAGTTAATCATAACTTTTCCTATTCTTCTCTCTTTACCCAATCTGCCGGTGTTCCTCAAGGTAGTATCCTAGGTCCTATCCTCTACACAGTGTATACAGCTGACATTCCAACTCATCCTACCTCTGTCCTCACTACTTACGCTGATGACACATGTGTGTTATCAGTAAACAATGATCCCTTCATTGCCTCTCACACTCCAATCCCATATCCTAAACCTTCAAGAATGGTGTCAAAAATGGAGAATCAAAATAAATCCAAACAAATACTAAGCTCCATAATCACTCAAATCCGTTAGTTTCTCAACTTGCTTCCCACTCCATTCCTGATAATCCTCCGAGGCGTCTGAAACGAAGATTCTAGGCCATCTTGGAGCTTAGTATGAAAGGATAGATATCTGGTTTGGGCTAAATTAGCAACATATGGAACAATAAAATCTTTATGGATAAGTTTATTGGCAACAAAGTAAGGAGGATTGAAGATTTTACGAAGGATTTTTTGGATTGTAAGGATTGAATACGAGATGAATTAGATGGTTTAGTGGAGCCCCAAAGCTCAACTCCGTACGTCCAAATAGGTCTTATCACAGTCATGTATATGAGTCTTTTGTAATTAATTGGGAGCTTTGAACATTTGTCTAGTAAATGTTGAAGTAGTCTGAAACGACGGGCAGTTTCTTGTCGTTTTAGTCTTGTTTGTGGATTCCAAGTTAGTCTTTTGTCCAAGTGGAATCTACCTTCTAGTGTAGAATTTTTAATAAATTGCTACTGATGAGTAGTTCTTTCTAAGTTTTAACATGTTATTATAATCGTTGTCAATACATTTACTTGATGTATATATTCTGTACAGTTGTAAATTTCAATAAATGTATATTAAAAAAAAAATTTGAGCTTTGGGGATCAACTAAACCTTCAATGTGTAAAATCATCAATGTTCCTTACCTTGCACATTTGGGAAAACAGTGAATTTAGGAGAGCAAAAGTAAGGTTCTATTTTGTGTCCGAAAGAAATGGTAAGGAATGTAAACACAAGTGCCGATGGAATGAAAACAAGAACTACCACTTGGAAATTCTTTGTTTACAGGTAAGAGTAAATAAACTATTGAAAATTTAGAACTTATTATTAGTTTGAACATGGATTTAGAGTTTGTGTATAAATGAAGGAGAATAACCTTCTCCCTCCAAAAGTAGGGACAAAAACATTGAAATAAATCAAGGTTAGAGTTGATACAACATATTTTGGGAGCGTGAAGGGGCTGGAGCGCCTTTTCGATAGCTACTGCTTAAATATGAGATTACCTACATCAATTCATTCGGTGTAAGTTGTGTACGCCTTTTAACCCTCCAAGGACTGGCTTCCACCCTTATTTTATTCCGTTATACCTCTGCAGCCCTTCTCCAAGAGGTGCTAGTGTTGATTTGTGACCGAAACTCGGATCACTGTGACTGAATCACTTCGCTCATCAGAAAAAAAGTGTTATAATTTTGTTAATATTTTTTTTTTAACTGATAAGATCATAGAGTTAGACCCTATATAGTCGTATAATGCTCTAGTATGAGTTTCAAAAAAAAAATAATGATCCTGAAGGTTTTGGCATGCCCATCTTTCCCCAAGACAATTTTTTTTAATTGCTGATCCAACAAAAATTGTATTTTTTTTTGAAAATAGTTAAATAAACATACATTTATAAACAAAATTAACTTTTAGATAACTAGTAAAGTTGACAAATTAAAACCTTTTCCTGCTTTAAGGTTATATTGTTCTATCTAAATACTGTTCATTATTAGCAAAATCTAAAAGTAGTTATTTAAAGATGTCGATTGTTGTCATATATACACAGTAATTAAAAATAATATTTTAATTTATAATGCCGACGTTTCGACTTGCATTGCAAGTCTTCATCAGGGCTAAAATAAAAACAAAAAGGTATGACAAAATTCCAGAGAGTCTAAAAAACAAAGATATGAAAAGATAACTGTATGAGAATAAATACAATAACATAAAGGCAATATTTAAAGGCCATGAAGACAATAAATAAAGACTATTGAATTAAAAAATAAATTGAAAAGAAATTAAAATGAGTGATAGTTAATTAAAGTTAAGGAGTAAATACAGCACTCATTTAATTTAATTTCTTTTCAATTTAATTTTTAATTCAATAGTCTTTATTTATTGTCTTCATGGTCTTTAAATATTGCCTTTATGTTATTGTATTTATTCTCATACAGTTATTCTTTTCATACCTTTGGTTTTTACACTCTCAGCAATTTTTTCGTAGGTTTTTACTTGTTTTCTTTTTATTCTAGCCCTGCCGAAGGCTTGCAATGCAAATCGAAATGTCAGCATTATAAATCAAAGTATTATTTTCAATTGCTGTTTATCTATGACTGCATACCCCAATAATCTACATCTTTAAATACTTCTCTGTCAACTAATACTCAGCATTAACAAAGAAATATGTATAAAAAAAAAAATAATAAAAAATAAATAAATAAAAAAAATATTATTCTGATAGAAAACAATTTTGCTCGTCCTTGGAGGGTTAATTATCTCATCCTTCTTTGGGTCAAATATTGCGCTATTTTTTAAAATAATATTCAGTTGACCTTTCGACGCAGAGGACATTATGAAGAACGAAAGCCTTGTAAATTCTTACTTGTTGGTCCCTGAAATTGATCGGTTAGTCATGTGGATTCATGGATTGATGGATCGGGGAGGGTAGGCCTACGGTAGCCTGGGACAGGTGTGGGATGACACAGAGCCCGGCTATTGACGGGGGATCACGGTGTTCTGATCTGCCACGCAAAGGTCGCACGCGAGCCAACTAAAGTTCATGTCCACTGTCGGCTTCACGGATCGCTTCCTAACAACACTACCTTTAATTGCTGTTTATTATTTTTATATCTGCTTTACAGACAACACTATTATTAGTAATTGAGGGTGTGAAAATTATACCTTTTAATCAAACCATTAAATTATGTTTTTTTTTAAAGAGTTGTAAGAGTTTGTTTTTATGAGTTCAATAATCACCGGAAAACTTGTTATTGATCAAAACACTTACATTTTATTACCATTCGAAATAAGATCATTTTAAGACTTCGTGACAATAAGAAATAATTAAAACCTTCATAAAAAATCGTTCAACCTCAATTTTACTACTTAAACTTCAATTAATATTATATATGTATGGATAAATTTCTTGACTGTTACAATTAAATGTTTAGTAAGGTTCTTGAGGTTCAGTCGATAAATAAATAAGTATGATGTGGTTAAAATCTGGTACAGATTGGTTTAGTACTTTTCGTAGTTAATGATCACAAAAGATAAATGTCTTGTCTTTTTATATACTAGTATAGAATAAACAGCAGTACATATTAGGGTTGGGCGATAGTTGATAGCACTATCGATAGGTCGATACTATCGGTTGAAAACTATCGATTGCTATCGGTAGTTTTTCGATAGTTTCTTCTTTTTTTTTCCCAAAGCTATTCAATAAAGAATTTCAACTAATTTAATTAAATTCAGTTATCTACTTACTATTTGAAATTTGCAGGATTATAAATTATAAGATCTATATATATATATATATATATATATATATATATATATATATATATATATATATATATATATATATATACATTATATTGATTGAATATATATGAATGTGTGTATGCCTGTACTCGATAGATTCAAAAACCGTACATCCAATCGCCGTGAAAATTTGGGAAATTATTAGGTATATCACCAGGAAGGTTTTTGAAAGTGTGAAGTGTGGATCCTAGGGATATTTAATAATCGAACGATATGTGGCTAGCGGCATTTTACACCAGAGTTTGAAATGGTAAAATTATTAAACCCCTCTGTACCAAATTTTAACTACAAAATCTTCATAATTCTAGGAAGATTTTAAATAGTACAGGTGACTATAATAATAATTTAAATTCACAGTGTTAAGTGGCAGAAGTTTATCACTCTGTCATTAACTTTTATAGTTAAATAGAAATTAAAATCCAACCAAATGAAATTAATAATTATTTTTGCTGCAATGAACATTATTGCCTTATCAAAATACCGATTATTTTTTGATATTCTGTTTAAAAAATGGGCGACCTAACCATAGCTTTTGATGAAGGTTTTAAGAAGTCTATAATTTCAATGATTTCTAATTAATTTTAATGTTTCAGGTTTATTAAATAAATTGTATCATTGGTTGTGTGAAAGAGCATTAATATTACCAACAAATACTATAGCAGAAAATATTAACAACATTATTATTGAAAAAGTAAATTGTGACATAGAGAATATCTCTATTGATAGGTTGTAAGCATTGATAATGCAGTCCATTATCCGCCAGAGTTTTTTCCTAAAACGTCTCTATCCATCTAAATTACCAACTCATAGATTGGATTTAAGGATTGAATATCCAAAAATACTTTTGAGTAAATCATTGCAATAATACCGGGTTTCAGCTTTGAGTGAAAATATTTAGAAATATTGTGAGAAAATAATTCTCAACTGCATTATAAGGTTTTTATTGTTAAAAAATAAATCTTCTGTTATTAGCTAATTCTATCTAGGTTCGTTTCTTATAAGAGCGGGCGAAGCCATGACTTGGGATGCTAGCTATATCATAAAGATGAGAGAAAAAAACTAATTTTTTTGAATTTTAAAAAAGGTATTGACAATTTATATGGTTACAATAATAGTGAACAAATCAAATCTTCAGAAAAGAAAAATAACGAAATAGTTAATTTCAAGAGTCAAGTGTGTTCCTTGAGCCACAAATTTCCTGAAAGAAAAACTAGCAATTCTGCTTTCCTTTGGCTTAATCTTTAAGAGAACCCTTGAGCTCTAGGAATTCCGAATTCAGCTTCAAAAGAACTCGACACTGGACAGAGACAGATCAGCATAATTCCGAATGTTTCAAAACTTGAAAATAGTAAAAAAGATCTATCGATAGTCGGCACTATCGATAATGACCATCGATAGGCTTTTGAGAATTATCGGGATTTTCCTGTGACGCATGTTAGGAGACTAGTGGATTCGAGTGGGTATGTAGTTTACTATGAAAGGATATGGAACAATAAGATCTTTATGGATAAGTTTGTTTATGACATAATAAGAAGCATTGAGGATTTTACAAAATATTTTGGATAGTAAGGATTGGATACGAGAAGAATTAGAAGGTTTTGTTGGGCCTCAAAGCTCAACTCCGTTTAATTTATTGGGAGCTTTGAACGCTTGTCTAGTAAATGTTGGAATAGTCGGAAACGATAAGCAGTTTAAAAAAACGATTCTTCTTTAAGCCTGGTATGTGTTCCCTTATTTAAATAAATAAAATATAAAAATATATAAAAATAAAATATATATACATTCTATACACATTGCTACGTCAAGAATCGATACTCGTCCCTGGCCATCAGATTAGCAATTATGTATGATAATGAATCCATTCATAGAATATGTACAATGAAAGTAAAAAAATAAAGTAAAAAATAAATAAATAAATAGTGTCTAATTACAGAAGAAATAAAACAAAACGTAATAAATTATAATATAAAATACATTTTGATAATAATCGTAGAAACAAATAAACTAAAATAGAGACAGAAAAATTAATAAGATTCACTTTTATTTAAAATAATAAGATGATATTATATTTTAAAAGTAATATTTTTTAAATCCAACCTTTGATAAAGAAGGTATTGTTATCGTTAATATATTTAATTTTTTCCAAATAAAGTGTATAAAAAAATAGTTGAAATTGTTAATAAATTATAAAATAGTTAACATCAGCACTTATAGCTGATCTTTTTAAATTAATAAAATTATTTAAAACAAGTTAAAATATTATGCCATTTCTTAAATGTTACTTTCTAAGTTATATTAATAAGTTCTTAACAGCACCACCTTTAATTGCTGTTTATTATTTTAATGTCTGCTTTACACTATTATCAGTAATTGAGATGGTGAAGATTATACCTCTTAACCATTAAAATTATGTTTTATTAAGTGTTTTAAGAGTTTGTTTTGATGATTTCTTCTAAAAACTTATGACTGATTGTAACATTCACATTTTTTTTTTTAAAATTTCCATTATGAAATAAAAAATTTAATAACTTTAAGACAATCAGATTGTCCCACTAAAAGTGAAGGGTCATGTTCGGTGATTCCTTGCCTGAGTATATATATTGAATTGAGAGTATGATTGTATTTTTAAATTTAAATTTAATTTTAATTTTTACTATATTATAGTTTTTAATTTCTTTTACTTCATATTACATATTAAACAAGAAAGCATGCATTATTTTTCGAACATCCCAATGTATGTTTTGTTAATTTTGCTTCATATATTAATATATTATTTTTCTTTATTAGTTTTCAGAAAAGCTTCAAATTCGATAAGAAAAATTTACCTATTTTTTAGCTTCACTCACTTGTCTTATAAGAAAGTATTCAAGGACTGGAAAATAACTTATCGCTGATTGGTCAGGATGCAATGAGAGAACTTAAAACTCAATTTTTAAATAAATATTTGTCAATAGTTATGAGATTTTAAAATTATAGTTCTGGTTTATTTACTGAATTATATTTCAATTGGCATATAATTAATGATAAAATTATCAATTCTTATTTATTAATATTATTATATTTTATTATTTTGATTTAATTATTAATCAATTTTTATTATTATTTATTATAATTAAATATCAAAGCCAGACGATTGTCCAATGTAATTGTACTCATTTGTTGTTCTTAGGGAACAAGTTGTCGCAGAATAAAGTTCATTTTCTTCTTCTTATGTATTTTTTTTTTCCATTAGTCTTCACCAAAAGCTCAAAATTCTACAAGATATAATAACTAGTATTATGTTTAGTTTCACTCTTCGGGCTTATCAAACAGTACTGGTGGACTACAATAAATATACCTTATAACTAATTGGTCAGGAAAACTTAACAAATTTCATTTTCAATTGCGCAATAAATATTCGTCAAAGAAATAGACTTTAAGATTATAGTTCTATTTTTTTTTGTTTTTTGTTACTATGATTTTAATTTTTAGATTCAACCCAATCCGGAAATGTGATTATGTAATTAATACAGATGTGAAATCGCATAGATTAGATTAAGTCATAGGACTTTATCTAGTAATTGTACTGCCTTTATACTACAATTATGAAGGTCTCGGATAAAATTGTTCTAAAGGAAGAAAAACCTTGTCCATGACCACTTTCAAGGTGATTCTGTGAAAGTACAACATCGTTGCACCTATCTATAATATTATGTGAAAGGACAAGCCATTTTTCGTTTGTGATCACTAACCGCGAAAACTACTTAACCAATCTGAACCAAATTTTAACTAAATCATCTTCACAGTTCAAAGAAGGTAAACGATAATAAAATGTAAAGATTTTCAATTAAATTATCATTAAAAAAAAGCCAAACATATGTGGTACACAGTAGTTATATAATCGACCGATAGGTGGCGAAGTGGATTCGAGAGAGGTTACAAAGGTACGGTGTTATATAGAGCTAGAAATTTATGATAAAATTTACTTAGATTCCTACGCTCAATTAAATTGTTATTAAAAAAGTTTTAAATGTGTGGTACGACACGTGGATTCCATTGCAGTTTAAAAATCCGATATGTGGTTACCATTCCCCAATCAAGTTTACTATGGTTAACCCTGAACCCGTCTGTACCCCATTTTTACCACAATATCTTTATAATTCTAAAAATGTTTAGCAATAATAAATTTAAAAAAAAATTATTTATTGAAATTTACAACTGATGATAATGATAAAAATGATACGTCTCTTGTTTTTAAAGCAACTACCCATCGGTAGCACTTATAAAGGTTCTATATAATGAAGTACTATATTAGAAGGTCCCGAGGCAATCTTCTTCTCAGACCCCTCGGAGGGTTTGTGGATAACTTTGTTTGTGACGAAGTAAGGGGCATTTAAGATTTTTCTAAGGATTTTGGATATTAAGGATTGGATACGAGATGAATTGGATGGCTTAGTGGAGCCCCAAAGCTCAACTCCTTATGTCCAAATCGGTCTAATTACTGTTATGTAAATGATTCTTTTGTGATTTAGTGGAAGGTTTGAACGTTTGTCAAGTAAATGTGAAGTAGTCGAAAACGACGGGCAGTTTCTTGTCGTTTTAGTCTTGGATGTGGATTCCAAGCAAGACGTTTCTCCAGATGGAGTCCTGGGTAGCGGATCTGTTCAACGGGTATTAGTGGAATATCAAGTGTCATCAGCATACGTGGTGAGGGTGGCGTATTTGTCGGGATGTCCGCTGTATACACCGTGTAGAGAATTGGACCTACGATACTCCCTTGAGGAACACCTGCAGACTGGGTAAAGAGAGAGGAATAGGAAAGGTAATGGTTAACTTTAAAAGTTCTATCACTGAGGTCTGAGCGGAAATAAAAATTTGAATGTACAATGTTTAGTGGCAGAAACGAGATTTTCTACACTGTCTTATACTTTTATGGTTAGAAATTAAAATCAATTATCAAATCAAAATCCTTTCCGTTTTTATATTGTGGGTAAAAATATGATTTATGGGCATTTTGTAGTAAGCAGTGATAATGCTGTCCATTATCCGCATGTTTCTTAATAGCCTCCGTACATCTGGATTACTGACTCATCCGTTAAAATTAAATATGGATGTCTTATTATGCTATTACATTATCTTCAACCACACAATCAGTGCAATTTTAACCAGGTTAAAAATTACTGAAATGCATCATTGAGGAAATAATGCTTATTTGTAGACTACAGTACAAGATTATTAAAGATAAACATATAAAATTTCAATTATTAGTTAAAATTATTTAAGGTCATTTATTTATGAGAGCAGGGATGTATGGGGGGGGGGGAGGATGCTAGTAATCTTATAAAATAGATTATTTTTGTCAACGATTCACTTATTTGACTCTCTATCAATTTGAAGAACGATAGGTTGTATGATAGTATGGTCGGACTGGCTGTTATGGAAATCACTAATGTAACCCGAGGTCAGAGTAGTAACGAAGGAACAATTACCAATGGTTTTTCTCTACCTGAGACGGGGGGAAGCCACGGAGAAGATTGAAGCTGGAATTACTGCGGTCTGGGGGCCTATGAGAAGTCAGAAATGAAAAACCGCAAGCTGCGAGCCGGCGGTGTGGTTTGAACCTTACTGAAAGTTTTCGGTCCTACCTCGTCCGCTTCATGGCTACCAGTATTACTTGACAATGTTCCCCTCCCCCCCCCTAACCTGCCACACGAGGTTCAACAACATATTCGGATAATTAAGAAAGCCGTGTCTCCATCAAGTGTATCGTATTAACTAGAGATGTGTCAATTCCGAATGTCTCATTTTGATTCCTCCAATTCTTGAAAAAAAAAAAAAAAAAAAAAAAAAAAAAAAAAAATCGATTTTTCATAGTCAATTCCTAGAAACAGATCGACACTGATGATCTTGACGATAGTTTTGTGATACGCAATTATATTGATGTTCAAAGCTCCCAATTAATTACAAAAGACTCATATCCATGACTGTGATTAGACCTACTTGGACATATGGAGTTGAGCTTTGGGGCTCCACTAAACCATACAATTCATTTCTTATCCAATCCTTACAATACAAAATCCTTCTAAAAATCCTAAATGCTCCTTACTTTGTCACCAATAAACTTATCTATAATGATAGGGTGTATAAAAAAAAAAAAAAAAAAAAAAAAAAAAAAAAAAAATGGCCGTTTTATCAAATTCCAGAGTTCAAAAGTCTCTAAATATCTTAATGCTATTTATTATTTACCAATACTTAATAATCGCTTATATCCCAGTGTCCTACGAAATTCTCATAACTTTAAGACATTACTGAAAAAAAAATTCACTAGCGCTAAACAACTCATGAAATTATTAAATATGAAGGGGAAGGTGCCCTTGAAGAGCGCAATGCGCGGCATTGGTTTGAAAAATTTAAAGTGGAGATAGGACGTTGGAAAGGAAGAAGGACTTCGGGCGGCCATTAATGGATATTGATGAGTTTTTGAAGGAAGCTGTTGAGTCAAATCCGTCCACAAGTACTCGCGAACTTGCCAGGGAGTGTGGTGTGTCGAAAGATACTGTTAGTCGCCATCATCTTTCCAAGGGGAAGGTGAAAAAGACCTGTAGACTGGTCCCTCACGAACTTACTCCTCAACAATCAGCAGAAAAGTTTACAGAACTTCAAGGGAGTGAACTTCTACCTCATCCACCATATAGTCCAGACCTCGCACCTTCGGATTACTACTTGTTTCGATCCATTTTCTTCAAGGGAAAAAATTTGATAATTTTACGGAAGTTGAAAATGCTGTCCAAGAGTTCTTTGACAGCCATCCCAAGGAATGGTATCAGCGTGGCATCGATCAATTGACTAGCAGATGGGTAATGAAGGTAGATACAATGGACTATACTTAGAGTAATTATTGAATTTTATACCAAAGAAATAATAATACAAATATTTGTTTCAAAAACGGTCATTTTCTTTTATACACCCCATTATGTTCCACATATTGCTGATTTAGCCCAAACCATAAACCTATCCTTTCATAGTAAGCTCCATAACCACTCAAATCCATTAGTTTCTCAACTTGCTTCCCACTCCATTCCCTATAGTCCTCCGAGGCGTCTGATACGAAGATGGCCTAGAGACCTTCTAGTGTAGAATTTATAATAAAGTGCTACTGATGAGTAGTTCTTTTCAAGTTTTGACATGTTATTGCATTCGTTATCAACACATTTACTAAACGTATATATTTGTACAGTTGTAAATTTCAGTAAATTGATATAAAATAAAAAAATAATTTACTGTTCCGATGTTTCGGTCCACAATGTAAGCCTTCATCCTGATTTGAAGGAACAATATCTAACGGACGAAGACTTACATTGTTAGTCGAAACGTCGGCACAATTAATTGATATTTTTAATTGTGTTTCCTTGACTGTGCACCTTAACTATCTACACTATCTTCAATTATCATTTATCGATTCTTCTCGTTTATGAGAACAGAAACTATATGTTTTTAATTTTTTATAACATAGCTATTTATTTTTATTATTTTCTGTTTTTTTTTTACTTTTTTTATTTATCTTTTTATGTTTTTACATACCAGACTTCAAAGACAACGAATTGTCAATCAGCGTTTCTGACTTCCAAAAGTCTATTTTATACTATTATATAAAAGGACAAGCCATTTTTCGTTTGTGATCACTAACCGCGAAAACAACTGAACCAATCTGTACCAAATTATATCAATAAAATTATTATCATAATTAAAAATATAATTCAGGGGACATTTGTCATAAGCACTGATAATGCAGTCCATTATCCGCAAGAGTTTCTGAGTAGTCTGCATTACCAACTCATCGATATCAATTAAAAATTGGATGTCAAATTGTGCTTTTACCTATTTTTCTAACACTTAATCAGTGCAATTTTTAGCTAGCTAAGAATTACTGCTATGCGTGAAAATATAATTGAGGAAAAAATGCATGCTGCAATACAAGATTTCAATCGATAAACAAATAAAACTTTAATTATTAATTAAAATTATTTAATTTTTTTATGTATGGGAAGCAGGCAAAGCCACGACGGGGGATGCTAGTTAATGATAAATTAACTAAATATATATTCCATAATTAATTTTATAATCAGATTGTTTAAGTGTTTTAATTAATTCATTGTTGTTGTTCTATAATATGGACTCCCCTGCACGAAAATTAGACGATTAAGCTTGGACATTGTCGTCCAGGTCAGGTAATGTTAGCCAGTATGGTGGAGGAGCATTGAAGTTACATAAGGTAATTAGAAATGTGTAAATTAATTATCTGACAATTGAGTTGCTCACACCCGGACCGAGCTATTGACACAGTGGTCGCCTCTGACAACAGTGTGCATAACAATGATGCCTCCGACATTGCTGCCTTTGTATTAGCGTTCTATTTATTTAATAAACTAGTTCATTTGCTCTTGCCTGATAGATTATTTGTAGTGAAGGCTAGCGAGCCAAGCAACTCTGCTCACTTTAACTATCCGGAACTACAACTAACGAAATTTAAAATGTAACAACTGCGTTCAATAAAGTGCTAAATAATATTCACTGCCGGTCAAAAGTTTGAGGCAACCCTGAGCCAAAATTGGTAAAGCTTTAATTTCCCCTCTCTCTCTTTATTCCTCTATATATATGTTTTTTAAATTATATTTATTTATCTTTTGAATTTTTTCTCCTCAAAACATATACTTCGCGACATTTTGGAAAAAAGGAACTTATTTGATAAAAATCTAATTAAATTTGAAATCGCTCAAAAATCCTGTTTCCTTCATTCAACGTCTCTAGATTTTCTTCTTCTTTTTTTTTTTTTTTTTAACTCGAATCTAAATTATATTAATCCAAGGGTTTTCTGTTTGCAAACGAAGTTGTTGTTATAAATATGAATAAAACAGTTTGTTATTAATAATGTATTGTAAACTTAATTTTAATTTTTTCCCTTTAAGATGAACTTCAAAGTTTCTGGCCTAAACTATATGTCTGTGTTGGCTTTTATTTAAATCCATTTATTTTTCACTGAATATCAAACTTTTAAATTTACTGATATCGTCCGGGTGGTCTCAAACTTTTGACAGGCAGTGTATGTAGGAATATTTCTTAAACTATAGGTACGAAAGGAAATCTTTTTTTTTTTTTTTTTTTTTTTTTTTTTTTTTTTTTTTTTATCAATTTATTGAAATTTACAACTGTACAAATATATACATCGAGTAAATGTGTTTATAACGATTACAATAAAATGTCAAAAATTAGCAAGTACTACTCATCTGTAGCACAAAATTCTACACTAGAAGATCTCTAGACCATCTTCTTTTCAGACACCTCAGAGGATTATCGGGAACGGAGTGGGAAGCAAGTTGAGAAACTTGTGGATTTGAGTGGTTATGGAGCTTACTATGAAAGGGTACGTATCTAGTCTGGGCTAACTCAGGAAGATATCGAACATTAAGATCTTTATGGATAAGTATATTGGTGACAAAGTTAAGAGCATTGAGGATTTTTCGAAGGATTTCGGATGGTAAGGGTTGGATACGAGATGAGTTGGATGGTTTAGTGAAGCCCCAAAGCTCAACTTTAAAACCTAATATAATTTTTAATAAAATAATACAAGGTACATTTTTTGAAAAAAATATTTTTAACAATAAATTCGAAAAAAAAATTAAGGTAATGTAATAATAAATTAAAGGCTTAGCGAACCCAAAGGTTCGATGCCGACAACACCTCCCTCCAACCCACACTATGAAAACCCGAATCTCCAAGATCAGCCTTGACGCAATCCTTACATCTACGTATCGGTCTATCCCTCGATCGTTTATCTGACGGCTCAAAACTGATTACATTTTTTGGAATTCGGTCATTAGTAATTCCATCGACTTTGTATGCTCCTTTTAACCGCTGCGCTGCTATTTCTTGAAGTATATTAACTTAAAAAATTTCCCCAGTATCGTGTTTTTTTGGAGCCTTCTAAATTCTTTCATATTTTCATCCTTTTTTTGGCCATATAATTGAAACGTAATTTTTTTAATTAGATATCATATAAATATAAATTTATTTTTTTAAGACTGACTTATTGTTTCAGTTCCTTATCTACATTAGCCGCTATCTGTTAACAAAAAAATCTGCTCTTTCATAACTTTAGAAGTACATTGCTAAGAGGCCCTTTGTCGCAAATAGAGTAGGGCAAAATTTCATCATGAATAAATCATTCGGTTGATTTTCAGAATTCTAAATTACTAATCTACTAAAAAAGACAAACACTGCAATCTCATTTCATCAACCTTCAAGAAGAATGGTGTCAGGATTGGAGAATTAAAATCAATCGAAGCAAATCCCATAAAATAACCTTTACCCTTAGTCCTAAAACTACGACTTCTTGTCATATAGTATCCTTTAATAATATCCGCTATCTAGGCCTTTAACTGGGCAAACGTTTAACTTGGAATCCACATACAAGACTAAAACAACACTCTCAAAACTGCTAGTCGTTTTCGACTTCTTCAATATCAGACATATTTGGACATATGGAGTTGGGATTTGGGGCTCAAATAAACCTTCAAATTCTTCCCATATCCAATCCTTATACTTATACAATCCTCAATGTTCCAATATCATGATAAATATCATGTCACACACATCTATAAACATCTTAATGATCCATATGTTGCTGATTTGGCTCATACCAGATTCCTATCCTTTCATAGTAAACTCCATACCCACTCGAATCCAAAAGTCTCCCAACTTGCCTCACGCTCGATTCCCGATAACCCTAAGAAGCGATTGAAAAGAAGATGGCCTAGAGACCTTCTAATGCAGAACGTTTACAAGTTGCTGCGCACAATTACTTGTTTTATATATTGATAAAGTTGTAATTACCAGTGAATAATTAAAACAAAAATTACTAATAGGAAATAAGATTTAAAAGTATCAGTTATTAGCTCTATTTTTAATGGTTATGCTTCCAGCATTTGAAAATCTATGTCCATTTCCAGCCGGTCTCTGCTGGAGTCCTTTCATGTAAGGTCCAGGAACGTTCACTCCAGAACTAAGCCGGGAGAGACTGCGCGTCAGAAGTGGACACGCCTGATATATCGGAATGTCTCCTGTTTCAATTTGTATTTATTCTCTTCTTGAGTTTTTATAGTCAAGGGATATTTTATTCCTGTAGAAAAAAATATTTTTTAATGATTTATATTTTAATTTGTATTAAAAGAAAACAAGACTAATATCCTATAATGCTATAATATGTAAAAAAGTATACCATCACAAACCTAGAATTAAAAAAAAACTTTCTTTTTTTGAGAGCGTCAAGTCGATTTTAAATTCTCTGATATAAATGGTTGCATATTTTTGAAAAAGTTAGTTTCTCTCTAAGAGTATTAAAATTCTTTTAGTTCATTGAAATTATGGTTTTGGGAATGTGTTTGATGAAAATTTTGCTGTCCTTCAACAGTTCAAGCCCGCAGATCCAAGTATATTTCAGAATACTTTTGTATATGCAGTAGTGATGAATTTTTCGTTTCTCGATAACAATACCTGAGTTTAAAAATAAATTGCTATAAATATTACTATTCCATTCTAGAGATAAAAAAAGAAATTAATTAAAAATTACAAATTAATAAACCGTTAAATGTAAACAGGTGATTTAATGACAACATAAAATCCTGCATTAATTCCCCGACAAACCTGTAATATATATTTTTTGATATATGGCTATTTCTTCTGGCTGGGGTTCTAAAAATTTTACTCTTGATATATATATAAGAAGAAAAAAAAAAAAAAAAAAAAAGGTAGGATGTACTGTTTCTGAGCCAACGGTTGTGAAAGGAGGTGATTTGGCCAGAATTCAAGCTCAACCGCCGCGTTTTTTTTCCTAATTTTTAACAGGCTGGGTGAGCCCCAGGAGGGTCTCCCGACCTCGAATTCGATCCATGTCTGAAATAACAGAAAATAAATTTTCTGCCTTCAGTTGAACTCGGGCCCAGGATCATGTTAGTCATGCGCCTTACTCACTGAGCTACCGCGCCACCCTCTTCATATCAAACAATACTTATATATGAGAAAATCTGGATCATGCCCTAATTAAGAAAAAATTAGGAAAAGTTGTGGGAGATTATATGTGGTAAAGAGATAGCATACAAAACTACAATTCTGAGTGAAAAAAATATTTCTCTATCTTGACTGAAAGCTGAGAAAAAAAAAATAAAACGTGATTTTCATATTGGTTTATATTTTCTATTTTTTTCTCAGGTCACAATGCTCATTGGCAGCTATAACTCTAGTTTTGCACTATTATCAAAACTGTGAGTCACAAGTCAAAACGTCTCCTTGCAATATGAAACCAAGATATCACACTGTATCAGATCTGGGTAATGGGATCTTAAGAGATAAAAAACCTCTTTATAACATCAGGTTTTGTTTTAAACATGCGATCCTGCATTAATTTCCGGACAACCCAATAGATTGGCCAAACTCAGTTGTAAGAAGCGTATCGCTTATTCAATAAAAAAATTTCTTTCATATAAGAAGATTTGATTTTTTTTTTTTATTTAGCTCTAGGATTTACTATAATTCACTTTTGTATCAGAATTCGCAGACATGTTGAGAAAAGTAGTTAAAATATCTAGATTTTCAATTGAAATTCTTCCGATCTGAAAGGATACCAATGCATTTCATATTCATTAGAAGGTGGGACAAAGAATGTCCTTGGAAGGACTGAGACGATCCTCGAGCGATTTTTTCTACTCGCGGAGACTTCCTGGATCCGGATCTCTTTGTTACATCGGATGGCTCTGTCTTCAATAGACCCTCCCCCCTCCCCCCCTCCTTCAACAATGCCCCTTTATAGCGTACCACCTCCTTTCTCTCTTACCCTCGGACAATATTCGACCAAAAGTGCAAACATTTTTTTTCCTAAGATTCACTGAGGCTCTACACAAATAGGGAAAAGCTATGCAGCCATCGAGATAAGTGGTACATTCACGTCAACAGTACTACGGCATTCAGTTTTTGATGAACTGGGTCGTTTCTGGTGATGTGTCGGTTTTTATTTTTTCTCATGAAAACTTTTCAGAGTCATTATTACTAACTGACAATAAACAAGGATGTTAAAATAACGGCTAAAATCAAGGCAATTAGGACTGATGAATTTATTGCCACTTATACTGGAATTATTTTAATAGAATACTAGTTTCGAATGCAAAACATTCATCTTAAGTTCTAAAACATATCTTTTAAGAAGATGGAGAATCGAAATATTTTGGTACCGACAGATAACATGAAACGAACCAAAATATTAAAAACTGAATACCATAGTATTGCTGACATCTTTTTTTTTACTTTCTTCTTTTTCATTTATATAATATTGTACGTAATAAGTAAATGTATTCATAAAGCCATCCAAATTGCTTATTCTCTACATTTGTGGCTGTTTGTAATAATGACTCATTAAAAAGAAATTAAGTTAAATCTAAACTAAAATAAACATTTCAGATACAATTTTATACATCACAATTTAAATACTGCTGTTTTAACCACTTCACAGGTAATGAAAACCGGTAGAGATTTAATAAATTTTCAACGAAATCTTTCATGATTTCTAGCCGATTCCAACAATCAAGGACTAGACTTACAATTACATACGTTCTCACGACAAATTAAATTAACACATAAATAGAATTTTATAGAAATTGCGGAACCAGACATCCTTGATTGAGCACGGCAAAGAACCGCATTGTCAGAAGAATACTACCAAGTGCAGTGTCTCTCGTGCCAACCAATGTCTTGATTTTATCACTTGAGGCACGCATGATGTTATAGAAGGATCAATAAAATTAGGATTGATACATTAATTGCGATTTCGATTGGTATTATTTTTTAAGAATACTAGTTTCGAATGCTAAACATTCATCTTCAGTTCTAAAACATACAAAATTTTCAACACATCAGTAGTATGTTACCTGGATTATATATGCTAAAGTTTTCAAAAATTTAAGACAAGAAATCAAACATTGGTACTCACCTGAGGAGATCTAAGAGATATCTGAAATATACCCATCTTGGAAAGGGGAAGGGGATATGTTAAATTTTTGAGGTTTACCATGGAATTTCCCCTATGACTCATTGGATTTTTCCGTTCCTATTATAAACAAATTTAAAATGGGGTTATTGGAAATGATTATCTGATCATTTAAACAAAAATCTAGATCGGTTTTTAAAGATTTTATTATTTCTAATGATTCATAAATATTTAATTTTAGGCTATTTTCTGTTTGATGTATTATTTTTACTCTCGAGCCTTTACTAAATTTATGGTTATTTTCATTTAAGGCTAACCAAAGATTCAATATTAATCATTAAGAATAACATAGTGCTGATGTGTTGACAATTTAGTATGTTTTAGAGATGAAGATGAATGTTTAGCATTCGAAAATAGTATTTTAATAAAATAATTCTAATAGATAGATAATAATTTTATTTTCAAAAGAAACTTCTTGTACAAATGTGAGTCTAGTACATTCTCAGACAATTCTAAATCTATTTACACAATGGGAAAGAATATATGAAATAAAAATACACGTATTACATACAAATATATGAATAAATGAATAAATATAAGGAGGAATTTTATCGGTTAACTATTTAAGTCCACTATTGAACTGGTACGTTTATACTCACTTGTATAGATACATACAAAAATAAATAAATAAATACTGGTTTTCATTTGTTTTGATATTGTACTGATATAATTAATAAACAATCTTTATTTTATCAATATCAGTAATATTTAAAATATTTTCCACATTGACAATGTCACAGGTGTCCCTGATAAAGGTTTGCGAGTAGGTTTTTCTGGGCTCATTGAATTTAGAGCAGTGCAGTAGCACGTGGCTCGTTCAGTCCTCCACAAAATGCTCACAGAACGTACAATTGTTGTTTCCTTCAAGAGAAATGATCGCGTTCTTTCAGGTACAGCTTGATGACTGCAGGGTTGTAAACTCTTAATTTCATGACAATCCTCATTTTATGGAAGCCATCTTTTTCTATCTATCTATATATCTATCAACTCTACCTTTAAGAAAGTTTTCCAAATTTCTGAACTGATGGAAATATGTTGGAGATAAGGCGAATATGGTGGGTGTGGAAGGGCTTCGTTTCACATCTCGTTTAGTTTCTTTACAGTAAGTTGTAAAAAATGAGGTTTGGCGTTGTCATGTTAGAGAAAAGGTCCTCTCCGAATAACCAATGCAATTTTTTTTTTTTTTTTTTTTTTTTATAAGTGTTTAATACATTATGTCAATATCACTGTAGTACGATGTGGTTGTATGATTTCACCTCTCGGTAAGAAAGAGAATGAATTCCTGCCATTGACCACTACACAGATTTCAATAATTTATTTGGATGCAGAATTGGTTTTGGCATGTGCGAATGGTCCGTTCGTTACAAGACCCTCTCCCAAACGCCGCGGTAATGTTTCTTGCAACTTGGGCTACCTAGTGTCCGTGTTTATAATCATAAAAATAAAATTACTTTAAAATCCCCTGTTTCTATGGTCACAGTTGACGGCACATATCAGAACTTCCTTTAATCCAACAGTATCCTTTATTGGTACTCCTCTAATCCCTGTTGAACAAATCCGCTACCTCTGGGATACCATCTGGACAAACGTCTTACTTGGAATTCACAAACAAGTCTAAAACGACAAGAAACTGCTCGTCGTTTCCAACTACTCCTACATTTACAAGACAAGCATTCAAAGCTCCCAATAAATTACAAAAACTTATTTACACTTCAGTACTTAGACCTTTTGGGACATATGGAGTTGAACGTTGGGGCTCCAATAAATTTTAAACCTTCTAATTCTTCTCGTATCCAATCCTTACAATCCAAAATCCTTCGTAAAATCACCAATGCTATGTCCACCAATATTAGTATGTCATAAACCAACCTGCACATAAAGATCTTAATGTTCCATATGTTGCTGATTTGGCCCAAACCAAGTTCCTATCTTTTCATCGTAAACTCCATAACTACTCGAATCCACTATTCTCCCAACTTGCCTCACACTCAACACCCAATAATCCTCCGAGGCGTCTGAAAAGAATATGGAAAAGAGACTTTCTAATGTAGAACTTCTATTGAAGTGCTACTAGTGAGTTGTTCTTTACATGTTATTGATATGTCATCGTAACCATTTTCCTAATATTTAATTTTCTTGTATTTAATGAAAACAGTTGTAAATAGCAATAAATATTTCTTAAAAAAGATCGTATTTCGATTGAAGAAATAAAATGTTTAACTTATCTATGCTGAGTATAATTCAGTGGATAGATTCTCATCTAGAAAATTTACATTGCTTATCTTATTCCTAAATGAGGAATTAAGAGGAAGTGATGATAAGAAACTTCTCTGATTGAATGTACAAAACTAATGTCAAAACTCGAACCATGAATAAGAAATAGATGAATAGCTATTACAAATATTGTAAAGGCTACAATGCTTTTGTTTTGTTTTTTTAATTCAAATTTATAGTGATTAAAAAAAAAAGTAATTGGAACGAATAGTATATAAGCCAAATATAATATCTTGAATAATTATTGATGATTAATAAAGTTAAATTCCTTTTCGTCATAAATCTATGACTTCCTGGCTATATTATCTTTTAATAATATCCCACTACTGTCTACTGAACAGATCCGCTATCTAGGACTCCATTTAGACTAACGTCTTTTTTGGAATCCACAAATGAGGACAAGACTAAAACGACAAGTAACTTGTTCGTCGATTTCAAGTTATATGAAATTTTATAAACAAGATGTTATAAATTACAATAGTCCCATCACCATGATTGTAATAAACATTGTTTGTACAAAGAGTTCAACTTGGGGGCTCCACTAAACCATCCGATTCACCTCATCTCTAATCCTTACAATCCAAAATCATTTGTAATACTTGCCGTAAACAAACAACGTAATAGTTCTTTCTTATTTTTAATATTTAATAAAATTATTCATATCCTATATCCTAGTTATTATCTGTAAAATCTCCGGAGACCATAAACTCTTTGCCTTTAATTATAGCACCAGTCCCAAGTGAGCTTGCCACCCACTTCCCGATAATTTTCTGAGGTGATTGAAAAAGAAATGGTTCCGTGATCTTAAAATGTAGAAGAGTGAATATTGTTCTGTCAATGGGTACTTCCTAAAGTGATCAACATTCTGTTATAATGATATATATCAGGATTTTTTTTTTTTTTTTATAAAATATATTTATTAAATATAAATAACATTATTATGAATCTATTGGAATAACAATCAATTGTAAAAAAACTACCCATTGTCAGTGCTTCAATAAAAGTTCTACCTCTTAAGGTCCATAGGCCATCATCTTTTCGGGCACCTCAGATGTTTACCGTAAATCGAGTGGGAAGCAAGTTACTAGTGGGCTCGAGTGAGTATGGAGTATACCACGGAATATAGTTGTGTAGCTTGTGCCAAATCAGCATATGAGACATTTAGATCATTATGCATAAGATTTATCTGTGCCATAATAAGAGCATTAAGGATTGAGAAAATAATGAGATGGTGTAGTGTGGATCCAACACTCAACTCCGTGAGTTTGTTTAAAGGAAGCTTAAAGTAGATGTAAAAGCCATCTATCAGCAACATATGTAACATTAAGGTCATTTTATAAAAGTTCATTTGTGAAATAATAAGGAACATTGATGATATTTAAAGAATTTTAGAATATATCGTATGGAAACAAGATGAACTTTGTGGTTTAATGGAATTTTAAAGTTTTATTCCATATTTCCAAATGGGATTGAGTATGGTCGACCAGTTTCTAGAATAAGCTGTTTAGAGTATTTTTCAAGTAAATGTCGAAGGAATCGAAAATTACGAGCAGTTTTCTTGTGTATCAGTTAAGTACGTGAAGCCTCATTAAGACTTTGTCCAATTCTAGTCCAAAGCAGTGGATCTGTTAATACTTACAGGAAGTTGTGGAATATCATAAAAGGACAGTAGGGCAGAACGTTTTAGGTTTTTCGAGGAAAGGAGTGTATGTATAAGTATGTTTTATTAACCATTAATAATTAATTAATCCAAATATTATTCTATATTATATAATAGCTATCTTAAAGATTCGATTACTTAGGAAGTAAATAGCAGAGTTTTTAATGTTCTCTATGTGTGAGAATTCCAAGTTGGACGTTTGTTCAGATGGAGTCCTAGTGGATCTTGTCAACTGAGATTTATACTGAAGGACAGGATGTATGGTAAAGAAACTGTATGTTGATACATTTGAATAGCTGTTCTTTATGAGAAGGTCCCGAAGCCATCGTATTTCAGATGTGTTGGAGGATTATTAAGGGGAAAAACTAAAGGGTTTATATGAGCATGGAAGTATTTATTGTATGAAAGGACAGATTTTTCGTAGGGCAAAATCACTAACATAAGTAATTGTAAGGACCTGTATGAATAAACGTAGGAGTTTTACTTCAAAACAAATATTAGGATTTTAGGAAAAAACCTTGGAGGGTAATCGAAAATCAATTTAGAAGCAAGTTAAGAGGTTAGTGGATTTGAGTGGGTATATAACTTGTAATTGAAGGAGAGGTATCTTTTTTGGGCTAGATCTGCAAAATATAGAACATTTAGTTCGTTATGGACGAGTTTATTTGTGACATATTAAGGAGCATTGATAATTTAAGGAATGAATTTGGATAGAATGAATTGGATACGAGAAGAATTAGAAGGTTTAATTGAGCCCCAAAGCTGAACTTCGTATATCCAAATGGGTCTAATCACTGTCATGTAAAAAATACTTGTGGATTCGAGTAGTTATGGAGTTTACTATGTAAGGATAGGTATCTTGTTAGGGCTAAATAAGCAACGTATGATTTATAAGGTGTCTGTATTAATTAGCTTATCTGTTGCACAATAAGTAGCAATTGCTAGGAAGAAGAATTTGCGAAGGAGAAGAGGATGGTTCAGTTGGATCTCAATGCTTAACTCCGTATATACAAATCGGTCTGATTGTATTCATGTAAATGATTTTTTTTTTACTGAAGGTTTAGGTCACCTATCTAGTAAATTTCATTACAATAAAGTTACTCTTATTCGGCGTTATCTTAACCGCCACACTCAAAAAATAAACAATATCTGTTTTGCACCACTCTGTTGAAAAATCAATTATAGTGAACTTCTATCCGGTGCTCGCATAGAAGGAAAATTATTACCTTTTATTTATAATTCATATAAAAATTGATTAATTTCCCCCTGACTGGAAAAAACAATAGATCACGGATATGACTATAATTTACAGATTTTCCCAATTTACATCTTAAAATAAAAATGATCAAATTACTTAAATTAATAATTAACAATAATTTATTATTTGTAGTAAACAAAGATGAGAGAAAATAGGGGTTTCATTGTCTTTTTTCATTCAAACTAATATAGCCCCTAAATGGTAGGTACCTAGGTCCTAACGACTGATGTTATATATTAAAAAAAAAAAAAATATTTTCAATTAACTTCCTGATCAGGAAACAGACAAAATCTATGTCTGCTCGTGGGTTGGCATAGAAATTCATTGAATTTCCTTTTTAAAAACTGCTTGAGGGGTTGCAGGTCTCAGTATTTACCCAACTTGATTGCGATTGGGTCAGAGTAGGAAGGGTTCAAGTTCGTCGCTGGAGCGGTGCAATTCTTTACTTTTTTTTTTTATTAGGTTTTCTTGATTCGTAGACATAATGAACGCATCGAAATATGAGTTATTGCGTAATATGAACTTCGATTGATATTTAACTATACTGACCACCCTCTCAATATGAACGTTTAAACGGCAAGTTTCCATATTATTTCCACTCGGATTTTTATTACATTTATTTTCACTGCACCCTGAACTCGACCCATAATCACTTTTCATTTTGCCCTGATCGCATGAAAAACGTTACTAATTGATGAACGGAATAAAACTGAAAACGTACAAGTAGACATTTTGTCGAATAAACAGCCTTTGTTTGGACTTTGAATGTCAACACTATGTACCAATTTGGGAGAAACCAAATGGTGGACGTTGAGGTTTCTTCCCCACACGTTCCCGTACCTAAACATTTCTTCCCCGGGACATGAAAACTTGAATCACCATTATTTAGGTAATATAAACGTTTCTAAATCTTGAGCGTGTCATAATGTTACATTAATTTGGATGAAAAAAAAGTTACAAAAACATTTATAGAGTACCAGCCAAAAGACATACCTATGTAAAAATTTACATATTTACTTAAATTAAACAAATTAAAACACTTTATTTATCTTTTGATTTTTCCCCCAAAAATATATACTTCGCGATATTCTTTTTTAATAAAAATCTATTTAAATTTGAAATAGCTCAACAATCCTGTTGCCTTCATTTAACGTCTCTAAAATTTCTTTTTTTTAAAATTTTTTCGTCAAATCTAATTTCTTTTAATCCAAGGGTTTTCTGTTGGCAAACGAAGTTGTTTGTATAAATATGAATGAAACAGTTTGTTTTAATTAATCCAACTTAATTTTATTTTTTTCCCTTAAAGATAGATATACTTCAAAGGTCTTGGCCTAAACTATATGTCTGTATTGAATTTTATTTAAATCCATTTATTTTTCACTGAACTTTTAAATTTACTGATATCGTTTCAGGGTGGTCTCAAACATTTAATGGGCAGTGTATCTGATCTGATCTATAAGAACGAAAGCTAATCTTTTTTTTTTTTTTAATCAATTTATTGAAATTTACAACTGTACAAATATATACATCAAGTAAATGTGTAAAAATAGTTTACAATCACATGTAAAAACTTGAAAAAAACTACTCATCAGTAGCATTTCAATAAAAATTCTGCACTAGAAGATCTCTCGGCGATCTTCTTTTCAGAGGCCTCGGAGGATTATCGGGAATGGGGTGGGAAGCAAGTTGAGAAACTAGTGGATTTGAGTGGCTATGGAAATGAATTGGATGGTTTAGTAGAGCCTCAAAGCTCAACTCCGCATGTCCAAATAGGTTTTGGGAGCTTTGAACGTACGTCTAGTAAATGTTGAAGTAGTCTGTAACGACGAGCAGTTTCAGGATTTAAGTAAGAAGTTTGTCCAAATGGAGTCCTAGGTAGTGGATGTTTACTACATTAAAATAAAAACTCGACTATTGTATTTATAGTTGACTATTCCAATAAGGCTTTTAAAAAAACGCACTGGATGCAGCTTTTAACGAGTCTCCTTTTCTTAAAAACCCAGCCATAAACATGTACTCCGCGTTCGCCGAGAATCCTTGTATAGAGGATTTAATTTGCATTTTTTTTTCCAGTCCGATAAACTTCAAACTCGATCAGATCCATCCCGTCTCGTAATATATGTGTATCACAAATAAAAATGTTGCTCCACCGAGGCTGCTAATGGGGTAAGGTGGAAGGATGGGTTTGAATAGGAAAAAAAAAAAAAAAAAAAAAAAAAAAAAAAAAAAAAAAAGAAAAAAGTAAAGGTAGCCAAGCTTGGATCCTGGTGGACGGGGGCCAATTAAAGAAATCAGTGATGGGAGTGGAGGGGGGAGTGGGCGTGGCTTGGCTAAATAACAGAGGAGCCCGGCATAAATAAGCCCTACTATGATATTACCAAGGGCAATAATTATCCCAGACCTGGAGCTTCTATGGAAGTCCCTACTTCGGCCTCCCACATTTAATATTTCATCTGCCATTTTACCCGAGGCTGGGAGGGCCAAAGGATAAATAGTTCTCGCCTCCTTTACATTCAACAACTGGGGATACCTTTTCCCGGGAGCCAGCGAGCGACTGGGCGAAAATATTGATTTTATTTTATTTTTCATAATTAAAACGGGCGAAGAGTTTCGTCATACTTCGATGTGGCATTAATCATGCAATATCTCTTATATCGCGGGAAGCCTCAATATTTTAGTCAAAACATATACCATACATAAATTCAGAGAAAATAAATCTGTTATAATTAGTGTTAATAGGATTTGATCGAAATTGTTGAGAGATAACAATTTTGAGATTAACTGAGAAAGGTATTATTGTCTCGCTGCGCACATTTCAGACTGCAACTTATGTTAAATAACTTGATGTATGCATGATGGTATAGAAGGATCAATATAATTAGGAGTGATGAATTAATTGCTACATCTATTGGGATTCTTTATTAGAATACTAGTTTCGAACTAAGCATTCATCTTCAGTTCTATAACATACAACATTTTCAACACATCAGCACTATGTTACATGGATCATATATCTGTACCTCGGAGGTACAGAACACTAAGTCATATTTCCGTAACTTTACTGGAGAGCAGATTAAAAAAAAAAGATTTCATTTCCTAAACTGTTTATTATACTTATGTTTACAAAATAAATCTTGACTTTCCCATCTAGGCTAGAATAGGTTGGTAACCCGTCCTTCCTGCCCTAATTGGAGTACATAAAGACGTCATGCCTCCCCCCCCCCAAAAAAAAAAATAGTTTTATGTAACTTACCTTACAATTAATTTGTCTAGGACATAGAATTCTATACCTCTGTATAAAGGGGTAAAAGGTGAATAAGAATAGGTAATAATATATTTTTGGTAAAAAAAGGACATAGTGTCCTTCCTGTACCTCCGAGGAAAATTCGATAGTAAATTAGTTCCACTCTTTAGGATTATAAAGAAGCTGTCTAGGACTAGAAAAGCATTTTCATATCTGATTGGTCAAGAGGCTAAGAGAGTTGTCAAAACTTTTCATTGGTAATTTCTGAACCAATATTTATTAAAGAAATAGTTATTAGAATTTAAAATTATAGTCCCGGTTTAGTTACTAACTTATAATTAAATTGTCATTTATTAATATGTTATTAATAGTTTTGTTAATAATTTTCCAAAAACTGATTCTTAAGTTTTGATTTTTTTTTTTTTTAATTCAGAAAATCTGACAATTCGGAAGAAAATTATTTCCCCCTTCGAATTATAATATTATAATTAATATAGAACTATAAAATAATTATTACTGATTCGTCATGAGAGTACGTAAAACTTTAATGGTCAATTTTTCAATATATATTCATCTAAAAATAGTTATTAGACTTTAAAATTATAGTTTTGTTTTTTTTTTATTAACTTACGAGTATAATTGAACTGCCAATTAATAAATCATTAAATCACTAATTTATGTTTTTTTCATTTTTTAATTTGATATTTAAGTAGCAATAAATAATAATCAATGAAGCGACTATTACTCTTTATTTGCTTAAGTTTTTATATTATAGTTATTAATAGTTTTTGCATCATTAATTAATTATTTTTTAGACTTTCCTGATTCTTTTTTTTTAAGTTTTTAATATCCCATAAATGTAATTGAAACTGTTATTTTTTAAACTAACTTTAAAGCCATTGGCTATTTTGGTACACCTTGTTGATTAAAACGATAAAGTTCTCGACGTTGCTCCAGTCACTCACTAACTGGAGGGAAATGAAAAGTCTAACTTTTCTTTTTTCACACGCTTTAGATTTTAATGTTTTGGGCATATGGTGGGGAGGGGGAGAGGAGTTTTAATTAATTAAATTTTAATTAACAACTCACTGCTCAGTTTCATGTCGGACTTGTTTTTATGACAGGTGTATTATAGCAGACCTGTTAAGAATTTTAGGTGAAAGAAATAATCAGTAATGGAGCTGAATCTAATCTAATTTATATCACTAGTTTTACATCACTCTCTCTCCATCTACATCTCTCTGAATCCCTCTCTCTCTCTCTCTATCTATATATATATGTGAACACCTATATCTACATAAGTTGGAAGCAGATGAGCGAAAATATGTTTTTATGTATCTGTAAATATCTCGTCTTATCAACATTCAAGTAGTTCTTAAATTTTTTCTTTGTATTTTTCGTTGCTATTCATTATTTGTGCTTTATTTTATTGATTTATTTTATATATTTCTTTATTTTTCTCGAACACATTGTAATTATATAAGCATATAATTATTATATCATCATATTGTTATTATTATTATTTCTTTTCTTTTCCTTCTTTTTCTTCTTTATATATTTATACCAAAAGTGCCATTTTCAATTGTATATACATATATTGCCATTTATACATATTGTTATCTTCGTTTGAGATTAACATAGCCAGACTAATGTACAACTTATTATACATTTTTGTTATTCTTTGGGGATAATATGTCCCAGATTAGAGATTATTTTTTTCATTTCATTTTCATCTCTCTCTCTCTCTCTCTCTCTCTCTCTCTCTCTCTCTCTCTCTCTCTCTCTCTCTCTCTCTCTCTCTCTCTCTCTCTCTCTCTCTCTCTCTCTCTCTCTCTCTCTCGCTCTCTCTCTCTCTCTCTCTCTCTCTCTCTCTCTCTCTCTCTCTCTCTCTCTCTCTCTCTCTCTCTCTCTCTCTCTCTCTCTCTCTCTCCTCTCCTCTCCTCCCCCTCTCTTTTCTTCTTGATACATAGTTACGAACACTACTAACAAGGGGAGGAGACACAGTCTCTCACGGATCTTGTTGGCAATTTTTTTGGAGATCCCTGATCAAAAATATTAGACACTTATTTTGCCGTTCCGACCGATGGGGCCGAAAAAAAAATGAAATAGCACATTAAACTAATTTATTTTATATATCGGGTTTAAAAATGATATTAACATGATTCTTCCACCAAATTTTTATTTTTGAGTGCGAATTCAAGGAAAAATACAGCCGCTGCATAGATTACGGTTTAGGTTAATTGACTTTAAAAAAAAATGATTAGATCTTCAAGCAAACTACCTTTATAGATTTTTACATAAAAAATTACATCAGATCTGAATTCAGTACCCTCAAAGACATTGAAAACCATTTATGCAATATAATATATAATTTTTTCACCCTCTTCAAGTGGGATGAAATTTTGAAACGGATTTTTGTTTAAAAATAATCTCTCTCTCTCTCTTTCTCCTCTTCCTTTTGGAAAATGATTTGATTTCGCTTCGTTCCAGAAGCAATTCATAAATAGAAACTTGTCAAGCTTCTTTTTGTGTCCAGACTTATGAAAACATAACTTTCGAAAAACTTTATTTCAGAATATGTAAAACAACGTTGGTTATAGGGATGTGCCGATACCATGGGTATTGAGTACCATGTCGATTATTAATAAACCAATGTTGATTTCAAGGAACCCATCTACGTTGCCAATAGCTTTGTATCATCTAATTATCTTGTTATGTTACAAAAATTCTTCCCAATATATATATATATATATATATATATTGGTGTTGGAAAATGGAGAAATATGATTACAAATTCATATTGCTTAAGATGAAGTTTCAGAGAAACATCAACGCATCTTCCCATTCACAGTTTGTATTGAAATGTTTGTTAAATTTGTTCATTTAAGTAATGAATAAAACTGATAACCCTTGGAACATTCATCTAAAAATTTGTAAAATGAGTTATTTTTGTGTACATTGAATTGTAACTGACTCATATATTCTTCAGCTGTGTCTTCCTCTTGCATTATTTCTAACGTCAAGGTACATGTTATATATTATGTGTTGTAAATAATAAATGCCATTTGCTGTTCGCTAATTGATTTCATAAATTATTATTATTTTTTATTTTATAGATTTGGTTCGTTTTCTTAGCTATCAAATTCTACTTTTATAATAGCAATTGATTTTTTTATCGATATCGGAAATAGATTTTTAGGTAATTTGAAAATTGGTATTGGCACATCACTGGTTGCTTATATTGTTTACAAAATACCAGTCGCGTTACGCACGTATTTTTCAAGTAATTTTTGCCTTCGATAATGGAAGTAGAATTGGAGGATATATACTACCATTGGCTATATTGTATATACGAATATTGATATGTATATGCGTTATACATGCGCTAAGTAGCATAAATGACTTACGTGGATTGGGAATGACTAGCCACTTTGGACAACAATGGAAAAATGATAGAGTTACAATGAAATTAGTCATATCACAAGTCCCCCGCGTCTCCTCCCCCCAGTTATAACTCAATACTGGATTGTTATTGGCCACATGCCCCTCTTCAGTGTGACGGCGTTATGTGTACGAACATACACATACTGTGTTAAGCACCAAATGCTTATATAAGTATTGTGTTGGTACCAAATTTTGCAATTATCAAAACCGGTACCTCGGTTTAAAAATGAGTTGCTATTGCAAAGCGTAATCCGATAAGAAGAGCAAATCAGATGTATTAAAATAACAATAATTATTCCAGTAATAAATTAATAAACAGTAAATATAATCAGATAATGTAAGCCAACTTACAGTCCAGACGATGTAAACAAAAAAAAAAATCATTAAACAATTTTTTTTTTTCATTTATTGATATTTACAACTGTACAGAATAATATACAAGTAAATGTGTTGACAGTGAATACAATGGCATGCAAATAACTGTGAAGAACTACTCGCTAGTTGCACTTCAATAAAATCGACACTAAAAGGTCTCTAGACCATCTTCTTTTCAGACGCCTCGGGGGATTATCAGGGATGGAGGAGGGAGCAAGTTTGGAGACTAGTGGATTGGAGTGGTTATGGAGCTTACTATGGAAGGATAGGTATCTGGTTTGGGCTAACTCAGCAACATATGGAACATTAAGGTCTTTATGGATAAGCTTATTGGTGACAAAGTAAGGGGCATTTAGGATTTTTCGAAGGATTTTGGATTGGATTCGAGATGAATTGGATGGTTTAGTAGATCCTCAAAGCTCAACTCCATACGTCCAAAGGTCTAATAACAGTCATGTAAATAAGTCTTTTGTAATGAATTGGGAGGTTTGATCGTTTGTCTATTAAATGTTGAAGTAGTCTGTAACGACGAGCAGTTTCTTGTCGCTTTAGTCTTGTATGTGGATTCCAAATAAGACGTTTGTCCAAGTGGAGTCCTAGGTAGCGGATCTGTTCGACAGGGATTAGTGGAATATCATTGAAGGATACTGTTGGACAGGAAGTCGTAGGTTTACGACGAAGGGTAAAGGTTATTTGGTGAGATTTGTTTGGGTTTATTTTGATTCTCCATTTTTGACACCATTCTTGAATGTTTAGGATATGGGATTGGAGTGTTTGGAAGGCAATGAAGGAATCATTATTTACTGATAATACACATGTGTCATCAGCATAATTGGTGAGGACAGTGGTAGGATGAGTTGGGATGTCAGCTGTATACACCGTGTAGAGGATTCACAATTATTTAATCTGTATTTTCTATCATATTTGTAGTTATAAAATTAATTCTTGGGTGACAAAAAACACTTTAGAAAAACAAAACATTGTGATATAGCCTTCGCAACAGTTTCTTTGTTTTTTATTAAAAAGAAGAATCTAAGTATCATAATTAATTAGAAATCACAAAATTATCGTCAAAATCGCTGGTATCAATCAGTTCCCAGGAATCCTATTCTTTTCTTAAGAAGAAACATTAAGAACCAAAAAATCCTTATATATTCATCTCTATTATTCTTTTGCCTGGGAATAGTCTTTATGTCCATATTTTTTTTCGATTCTTAAACAGTGTTTTATTTAATTACAAATAAAGTAAAAATTAAAAATAATTTTGTCGTCACCTTCTCGTTCGCTGATATTGTGTGTTATCAGTAAATAATGATCCCATACATACATACATACCTTCAAGAATGGTGTCGAAATTGGAGGATTAAAATAAATACAATGAAATATTTTAGCCTTTTCGTGAACCTACGACTTCCTCTCCTATAATATCCTTTAATGGTACTATAGCTATTCTTATTGAACAGATCCGCTGCCTAGGACTCCCTCTGAATAAACCTCTCACTCGGAATTCTCTTCAGATTAAAATGACAAGGAAATGTTCGTCGTTATTGACTACTCCAACATTTTCTAGACAAGCGTTCAAAGCATCCCACAAATTACAAAATACTCATTTACGTGACAGTAATTAAAATTATTTGAACGTAAGGAGTTGAACTTTGAGCCCAATTCCACCTTCGAAGTTTTCTTGTACCCAATTCTTACAATCCAAAACCCTTTGGTAAATCCTCAATGCTCTTTATTATGGTCACAAGTAAACTTATCCATAATGATCTCAATGTACCATACGTTGCTTCTTTGGCCCAAACCAGATACCAATCGTTCCATGATAAGCTTCGCACTCAATAGAATCCATTAGTCTCCCTAACTGCTTCTTACTAGATTCCTGATAACTGAAATGAAGATGAACCAGAGACCTTCTGATGTAGATCTTTTAAACTGTAGAACATAGTCGAGCGAAGCCGAGTAAATTGTTGGACTTGGAGAACTGCATTCTCAATAATGCTCAATCATGAGTAAACATGAGGAATGCTTTTTTTTATAGTCAGTTTCATGATGGCCACTATCATCAGCAAATATACGCGACCCTCTAAGTTTTGTACCAAAAGTTACGAACGCAAATAATTAAATAATAACAACAACACATACAATAAAATACGACAGGATACTGTAGATTTGTTTGAATTTAAAATATACCGACATAATAAAATAAATAAAATGTAAATGTTTTTCCGCACTTGTGATTATTTAAAGGTTATACCAAAGTTTTGTTATATTTTCTGTTCAATTCTTAATAGTTTTTAAAACATTTTTTCAACTATAAGGCATTTTTTTCTGAATCTTAAGCAGGATGTGCTTGAAAATAAACCACATGATTTGCATAGCACCGCATCCCTAATTATCTTTCGAACCCAAAGAAATAAGTAAAAGAAGCAAATTTATTTTTTGAAGCCAAGAAATAGGATAAGATAAAATTTACTGTAGTTTTGACAAGAAATGTTTTAATCTTGATATTTTATAAGGATAATGTAAGTTTGATTCTTGTAGGATTTAATATTAATGTTTTTGTTTTATTAAATTTATTTATTGAAATTTACAGTTAAATGTGAGGAATAAAACTGGTCCCGAAGCCATTATCTTTTCAGACGCTTCGGAGAGTTATCGAGAAACAAATTGCTATCAAGTGTAAGACTAGTGGATTTGAGTGGTTGCGGAGTTTCCTATAAATATATCGATATCTATTTGGGGCTGAGCGAGCAACATTTGTGACATTAAGAACATTATGGATAGATTATTTTGTTTCATCCAAAAATACGCAAGTTGATTATTTTTTTCTGGAAAGCATTGATCTAAATATTTTACAATCAAATATTTTTTACTAAACTTTAACAAAAGCTAAATTTCGTTCCAAATGCTCACAATAGATCCGCTACCTAGGAATTAAACTGGACAAACGTTTAACTAGGATATGTCCCTTTTTTTCGAATGTTTCAACAGTGACTAGACAAACGTATGTAACGGTATCTTAGAGGCCGATTAGTTACAAAAGACTTATTTATAAAAAGTAATTATACCTATTTGGACATAAGGAGTTCAGGTCTGAGGCTATACTCAACAAGTTTATCTCATATCCAATCCTTGCTATCCAAAATCCTTCAGAAAATTCTAAAATCCTTATATTGACACAAATAAACTTATCCACAAAGACCATAATGTTCCATATATTGCTGATTCAGAACAAACCAGATACCCATCCTTTCATTGTGAACTCCATAACTTTTTATATCTACTAGTGTCAACTTGCTTCCCATCCTATTCCCAACAACCATCAGAGGCGACTGACAAGAAGATGGCCTCGGGATCTTCGCGCATAGAACTTTTATTGCTTCACAAGGATTGATATTTTATAATCACGTTTCCTAGACGTATTTTTTAAATAAAATTATAACTGCTCGCAGTATTTTATAACCTGTTAAATTTGGAATTATTAAACTGGAAATACCGTAATAAAAGTCCACCATTCTTAGATTAGCCGACATTACATTTCTTGGCCGGTGCCGAGTTGTAGTACGTAGTTAGGTCTATCATCTATGAAGTAAGTGAGGGTCTGAGGAGGCGGGTACCTCGACCTTCATGATTCGTGACTGCTTCTGATGGTACACCTCTCTCCCCCCCGTCCGCGTCAGAAATGGAAATCGACCAGTTCTACTTTTTCCAACTTGGTGATTCTTCACCAGTTGCATAGATCTTTCAATAATAATTGAATGGGTAAACTATTTAAATCAATAAATTGATTAAATATTGAAATTGTTATTAAAAATTATAATATTTAACGTAATAGTTATCAAAATAAAATATATCTGCCTACGGCAATAGCACTTTTCAGCAACCTTTATCGAATTTTGAAACCAGTGTTTCAGATGGAACACCATGCTGGAGAGCAGCGTTGGGATCTCTTATGGTCGAGCTTTGACAAGTGACAAGGTTCGGGATTAAGTGGAGTATACATAGAGTGTTTGTATCATAGTTTTAATTTTTCATTTCTTTATTTCTTATATTATATTATAATTAATATTATTTATACAGAATGAACGAAGACAAGTTAACAAAACGGATATTCAACTATCTCTGGAGGAAGAAGACCACTACAGCATGGATTACAGAAGTTAGGAAAGACCTGGAACAGTTGAACATTACGGAATGTTGGAAAGAGTTACATTTGGGAGTAGAGTGGAGGGGTTCCAAGCTGAGGGAAGACCTAGAAGAAGAGGACAAACGTGGACAGAAGATGAAAAGAAGCAGGAAGTGAACGCATAAAGGAGTACTGGAGACAGAGGAAACTAAAGGCAATAGAAAATAATAAGAGGAAATAAAGTTGTAGCGTTATCCTAAATGGTCAATTCGAGAGTAAAAATATATATATATATATATTTTCAGATTCTCAATGCATATCATGTCAAGTTTCTGGAACTTTATTTAAATTACAAATAATTGCAATTAGGATTGAGGAATCAATTGCCGCTTCTATTGGAATTATTTTATTTGATAACTAATTTCGAGTGTTAAATATTCATTATCAGATCTAAAACATGCAAACTTTTCAAAAAATCAGCACTTTGTTACATGAATTATATATATTAAAGTTTTCAATTTTTTTATTTATTTATTTATTTTTTAACTTGTATTGAAATACATGTACAATCTTCCTCAGTTAAGGGTAATAAGTAACAGTGCTACTGATGAATTCATTCCTACCATATATACAAGTTCTCATACATTCACAATTGATAATAATAAGAAATAAAAATAACACAAATAATCATTAAAAAAATAAATCTGATTGTTACTGTTACATTGTTACAACCATGTTATATTATTGTTACAACCATCAAAAATAAAATGAAATAATAAAAATTAATTATCTAAGTTAAAATAGAAAAAAAAATTAAGATTCATTCATACTATATGTACAATACGGACACCCTTAGCCTGGGGAACCCCGAATCGAAGCTATTCCCGCACTTATTGAGAGTCAAGGCTGGACTCGAAGGGATCCCTGCGCTGCTCTCTCACCTGCATCAGTGGTAATATCCAGTGGAGGCTGAGTGGGAGCGCTATGGCCACAGATGCTCCGGACATGAGAAGAGAAGCTGGTCTTTACCAGGACACCGGGGCCTTTGCCGTTTCAATCTTCTTGGAGGGTTATAGGGATCGTTAAAGCTGGATAGGGATTGAGCCAGAGGATTAGGAAGATTGGATAGATTTTTTATGAAATTTCACTAAAAAATGTAAGACAAGACAATGTAAGACAATATTGGTACACACCTGAGAAGGTCAAACGGACTTCAGATATTAAGAGTGGAAGGGGAAGGACTAATTGGATTTTTCCGTTCCTATTGGAAACAAATTAAAAATGGTACCATTGGAAATGCTTATTAAATCTGGGTTGATTTTGAACGATTTTATTATTTCCAATGATTCATAAATATTTAATTTTAGGCTATTTTCGACTTGATTTTCATTTAAATGGATTGCGAAGTTGGAATTTTGGGCCATATATGTTCTTTTTATCTTTGATTTAACGACCGTCCAGTTTTTACCGTGTATTTAGCTTCACATTCAGTAAAATTTAGTTCATGTACATCGCTTTTTAGATAAGGATTTATTTTGTCTGTAGGTGAAGAGAAATAAGATGACAATGGTTTATTTTAAATGCAGGATTTAAACCTTATTTGTATAATTCCTTTCCGACTTTGGTGGATCCAAATGATGCACAATAAATAAAAAAAATTGCCTACTCTAAACTGAGAGGGAATCCGGTTGCGGTGGAAGTGACTAATTGAGGAAGGGAAGGCATTGGGTTCCCGACTGATGGGTGGTTACCTGGATGTGGATTGTGCCGGCCAATAGGAACGGATTGATTGGCAGAGATCTCCGGGAAGGAATGCAGCGGGTAACGGGGGCAGGTGGAGCGGGGGTGGCTCCAAATGACTTAATGCCCTCTCATTATGTTTATTATCCGACCAATAATGACAGGAAGTAGGGACCAACGCCCAATTAGAACAATTTCGACCCCGAATGGGTTTAAACACTCGATTCTTCCAGAGGTGCGTCTCTACCTCGTACCCTCTAAATGACTGTTCGACAAGCTCTTGAGTGAAAAACACATCTCATGGTCGGTTGAGGTACGCATGATGCTATAGAAACATCAATAAGATAGGATTGATGAAACATTTGCTACTTCCAATAAATTTTTTTATTCAATGACTAGTTTCGACAGAGTCTATATCAGTTCTAAAAACATCAGCAAATCGATACAAACTTATATATATATATATATATATATATATATATATATATATATATATATATATATATATATATATATATATATTATTTATTTATTTTACCAACTGTTTATAATATATACAAGTAGGATTGTGCAGTAAGATGATTACAATGACATGTCTATAACTTGTAAAAAAACTACCCAAGACTAGAGGATTTGTATGGGTATGTAGCATTTCATGGAATGATAGGTATCTTGTTTGGACCAAATCTGCCACATATGAGACATATAGATCGGTTTGCATAAATTCATTTGTGACATAATAAGGAGCATTGGGAACCTCAAAATATAAATAAGAAAAAATAAAATAAAGAAAAAATTAAGATACAAACACACTACACCTAGTCCTGTGCACACCCCCCTCTCAAGAACCTGGCTTGTCACTTGTCAAAGCCCGGCCATAAGAGATGATGATTACAATGACATAAGTCAGTAACTCGTAAATAACTTAAATTTGTATGAAAACAGCTTCTGAATTGAATTGATTGAATTTCTTGAGCAATCGTTTCGCAGCGGCTCAACTACTAGGTTGCTACGTCCTTATGCGTTGGTATTGGATTCATTCAGATTGCATATTTTAGACATTATTATTATTAGTATTATAGAATACTATTTTTCAAAGTTTATTTTCAACTCCTTTCATCCTTTTTTTTCTACCCGTTATACATAGAGCTCAGCACAATTTTACGTCCTTCTAATTACCAAATATCCGACTTTTTAAATGAGTTATTGATTTGAAAGAAACATAATTTTTAGATTAGTTTCATTTATATTTGTCTATCAGCCATTTATGTTGAAATTTTTATGTCTTAAAAAAAATAGGCATGAAATAAAGTGACCCATGACACCTCCCAAAAATATTGGAGATTTTTTTTTTCAAGTTCAGTTAACCTGAGTTAAAACTTGTAAATTTTTCTTCCATAACAACATTTGTTTTTGTACTACCACTTTATTGCTTGATTACCTTCATCAAATTAAAAACGGCCAATTTAATTTTGTCAATAAAACTATTTTTCTTGTAGCTTTTTTTTTTCCAGACCACCTCTAACTCAACAAAGCATTAAGACAAAAAAAAACTTATTTTCATTATTTTTTTCATGGTTGAAAAGACTTCAGCTACTAGACGATGTGGCAGGACGACGATAACATTTGTTTTATATGAGAAAATTAAACGGCAGCACTTAGTGTCCCAACATTCATCAACGAAAAATGTTCTCTGCATGTGTTTAATTGAAAGGTTTTTTAGTTTTACTTCATAAAAACAGAGGTATATATTTTTTTATGTTGTGTAAGAAGACCTATTATCTCTGTAAACGAAAAAGATAATTCAAAAAACCGCAAATAGTGGCATAAAGTGGCATTTTACTAGAATCTCAAGGATGACGCTTAATCCTCAGATTTTATGTTTCGAGACTCCATTTCTTGGTTATCATTTCAAGAAATTTTTTTTTTAGCATATTTTAAAAAATTAAATTATAGTTAATTAAAATTATTAATTCGATATATAATATTGTATTACAGTTTAATTTATTGTAGTATGCATGACAAAACAAACATTTATATTAAAATATTATTTTAAAGAATTAAAACCTTTCCAACCATCCCAAACCTCTGGCACATTCATTATCCAGCTCCACACATCCTTACACCCCTCCTCGCAGATCAAAACGGTAATGGCCCGATGACCTATAGTAATCAATATATATTGCTGGAGTTCTGGCAATGGCCAGCTTCTCAACTCAAGCCCTGAGCGACTGTGGCGCTCCCTCTCAACTTCCACTAGATTTTCACACTGGTGATGCGGCTGAGAGAAGAGCGTTGGGATCACTGTGGGCCTAGCTTGCCCTCTCAAAAGTTGGGGGACAAACTTTGTCTGGGGTTTTCCTGGGATGTTTGTATACACTGTATATATAGTATGATTGTGCTTTTTAAATTTATTTAAAATTTTTTATTTAAAAAAAAATTATGCTTTTTTTCCGATCCTTTATTATTACTATTGTTTATATATATTTTATAATATCTTGTATATTTTAATTTTATTTAATTGTACACATTGTATGAATGGATTCTTTGTCATCCATATTATCCATTGCCCTCTAAGAAGCAATTTTCAATTTTTCAACTTCAAAATTCAATTTTTTTTTATTAAATACAATTACATACATTTAATACATCAAGTAAATGTGATGAAAAGGATAAAAATTACACGTCAATTGTTTTTAAAGTAACTACCCATTGGTAGCACTTATAAAGGTTCAATATAATGAAGTACTATGTTAGAAGGTCCCGAAGCCATCTTCTTTTCAGGCGCCTAGGAGGGTTTTCTGGAATGGAGTTAGAAGCAAGTTGTGATACTAATGGATTTGAATGGTTGTGGAGTTTACTATGGAAGGATTGATATCTGGTTTGAGCTAAGTCAGAAACCGAAGGTATATTAAGATCCTGGTGGACAAGTTTGTTTGTGAAGAAGTAAGGAGCATTGAGGATTTTTCAAAGGATTTTACATTGTAAGGATGGGATACGAGATGAGTTGGATGGTTTAGTAGAGCCCCAAAGCTCCAAATTGGTCTAATTACTGTTATGTATATGAGTCTTTCGTAATTAATTGGAAGATTTGAGCGTTTGTACAGTAAATGTTGAAGTAATCTGTAACAACGTGCAGTTTCTTGTCGTTTTCGTCTTGTATGTGGATTCCAAGTAAGATCTTTGTCCAAGTGGAGTCCTAGGTAGCGTATCTGTTCAACAGGGATTAGTGCAATATCATTAATGGATTCTGTAGGACAGGAAGTCGTAAGTTTACGACGAAGGATAAAGGTTATTTGATGGGATTTACTTGGATTTATTTTGATTCTCCAACTTTGACACCATTTTTGAAGGTTTATTATATGGGATGGAGTGTCTGGGAGGTAATAAATGGATCATTATTCAATTTAAAATTTAAAAAATAAATATGTGATTGTTTGTTATTATATAAATAATACAACAGATGAAGTGATAATGAGATTTTATTTCAATGTAGTAAATTTCATTTTATTAGTAAAGAATACATAAAATGTTAATTTTTCTATTGTAAATTTTAAACATATAAGGTAAGAATTTTCCTCATTTGTGAGCGCCGATCACCTCGCCGAAGAGAACCTTATAATAGAGTTTATTGAATTATAACAGTAGGCTATTACGTTAAAATAAACATATATACGTATATTTAAATAAACATGTATATAAAACAAAAGGGAATAAAACAAATATATAAATCGAAATAAATTATTTACTTCATACCCTCCATTAGACAGAACAGTTGGGGACTCGGCCATTGTTCCGCTGTATAGAGGTATCCGTTACATGGAGGATTATAAATAAAAAAATTAAATTAAATTAAGTAAAAAAAAAAAAGTCTCCTGAGAACTATTCATTTGAAACAAATACGTACGTAAAGTAATAGTAAACTAACATAATTTAAAAAAAAAGACTATAATTTGAAAAAAAAAAATGGAAAGAACTTGTAATTTGAAAAGCTGTGTGTCCAGGTTCTTATAAAATAATAATTTCAGATAAGTAGATAATATGTGACAAATTGTACATGATCCTTGGACGGAGAAGGGTATAATCACAAATCAGAGTTGAATGAAACAAAGACTTGAAGTAGTCCATTATAGTTTTTTGATTTTATGGCAGAACAACTTTTTTTTCTTCGCCAACGTTTTTTCCTTAACCACTAAGCCGTTTCTAAACAATACTGTGACACATCTAAATTTTTATTTACCAACCATTTGACTCTATAAATTCAGTTTCATCTTACTTTTCAGCTAATTTTAAGGCTTAAGTTAGCAAAATTGGACTGAAATTGAATTGGTTAAGTTTTTAGGGGTGTCGTTTCATTAAAGAACATTTTGCACTCACCCGTTCATCCATAACTTTTTTTTTTATTTCACCTCATCATAAATTTGAGTTTTGCCGAATTTAATAAACCGAATTAGGTACTTTATCTTTTTTAGACAGTTCGTCCTTCTCCCTCATTCAATCACATTCACCTTATCTGCACACTTCGCGACATTTTAACTGACGACGTTTTAATACACGTGCACCGTGAAGTTTCTAAAGAATTACTGATTTGTTGAAATGGATAAACGAAAATACTAAGGGAAGGGAAAAGAAAACTATTTAGGGAAACCAACCAAAAAAGTTGCTATTCGCAAAAAATTATAATTAGCCATAAGACGAAGGAAAAAAACTAATGGTCCCAGGAATTCCAGATGTAAAGAAATAACTTTTCCGTTACTGAGAGAGGCTTTGACTATTTATTTAGAACAAAACTTTCCGTTTCAGAGGTTATTTCAGAGGTTATAATGTAATATAAAATAAAAAGGGTAAATTGAAACCAAATAAAAAAAATAATGATAATTTTTTTAATGTATCAAAAAATTGACTTTTTTTTTTTTTTTATATCAATTTATTGAAATTTATAACTGTCCAAAATATATACATCAAGTAAATGTGTTGATAACTATTACAATAACATGTCAAAACTTGAAAAGAACTACTCATCAATAGCACTTCAATAAAAATTCTACACTAGAAGGGCTCTGGACCATCTTCTTTTCAGAGCATTATTGGGAATGGTGCCAGAACCGAGCTGAGAAATTAGAGGATTTATGGAGTGGTTATGGAGATTACTATTCGATAATTTTTCGAAGGATTTTGGATTGCAATGATTGGATACCAGATAAATTGCAATCCAAAAAAAAAAAAAGATATATTTATTAAAAGTATTAATTGTGGTATACGGTCATTTCTCATCTTTCAGCCAGTTGCTTGAGCCCTATGAAAGGCACTATTTGGGCTAGCTATCGAAAAATTCCTGAATCTTTGTTTTGGCTTCTTGAAAATATTATTTTTTTTTTTTTTACCTTTCAAGAAGTGAGTCATGTATCAAAACAAGCAACATCTGATGAAGCAAGATCTGGGACTTATGGAGGATCTGGAAGAAAGTATACGGCCGAGCATTGTCTTACTGGAACTTGTTTGCGGTTGACAAATGCTGTATAACGCTACTACTGTTTTGAGTTCATTCTAACTTTTCGTGATATTTATTGTGCGTCTGTCAGGTTTAAATTCATTATCGATGACTTCTTCGTTGTTCCAAAAAACGCTCTTCCTTATAAAGTCGTATCTTCATTAGACAATTTTAGAAACCATAACCGCGCGGTTCACTCGTCAAGGACAGCGACTTCTTCAATTTTGTTGATTTCAGGAACCACTCCGGAAGCTGAACAAGATTGTTTCCAAATAATTTAAAATAATTTCGTAATACACCGTCATGATGTTTAAAAAACAAACAAAAAACGTTTGAACAAAGCAAGGACGTGTCAAAGGCTGTCTATTTAGACCCAATCCAATCTACAGGCCTGTTGCGAGACCAAAATTCGCAAGTCTAATTCTAAGTCTCCCGATCGGAATGGAAGATTGCATGCAACGTTGGTTGTGTGAACGACACTAAATTATAACAAACAAACAAACGACATTATAAACTAACAAACAAATTAATTGAAAATTACAATGCCTATTGTTTGTGAGATGTTACAGGTTCCGGCTGCAATAACCAGGTAAAAAGAAAAGTGACCGTGGAATCTTTGGCTGCCAAGCAAATTGTCCCAGCGGCGAGAATAGAGGAAATAACATCCATAATTAGCTCTAAGCAGAAACTCATTCCACACAAAACCTAGTCCTCTATGGTAGACTGCCAAGATGGTACTGAAAAATTCTCATTATAGAGGGGACTATTGACGAGACAAAGAACGGTGTCTATAGACCATAACTAGACCGCCTTTAGACGAATTTCGCTACATGGTCTACTAGTGTGTCTTATGTCGAAAGCTTTATCGAAATTCGTTGTTGATTATTAAGGATAGATTAGTGTTCTAATGAGAGAAACAATGTTTTCTAAAGAATAAATAAGAGTTTATAGTACTTGGGATTCATACATCGGATAAATCGGTCATTTCTATGATATAAACTCCGTTATATAATTCATTATTTTACTAACCAATGTTTTGGTATTAAAAATGGAAAAAATCTTTTTAACAGATTACAATGTGACCCAATACCTTACAGAACTGTATAAAAATTGTCATTTATGGATCAAAATAACACAATTTAATCAATTTATTAAATTATTTAAATTAACTCACTGAAATTGTTATTGCGGTGCCCCAGGCAGGTTGGAACATACTCATCTCTGATATCAATTATCGGCTAGTGAATAACTAGGTTCAAATAGCCAGGCCGACAATACAGCAATGAATTTAATAGAACGGTTCTAATTGCGACGGAGCTGGCGATGCCACGTTCCTACCGTTCCTACTGTTCCAACACAACAAACAATTACACTAATTAAATTAATCTGTAATTGAAGTACAACAAGGTTAATAGATACGCCAACCTGTTCCGGTATGCAGATACGATCCAACAGCTCTATCAATAAGTATCGACCAGGGCCAAACCAGCTCCCCTTCGGTGTATTCAATACATAGGCAAGAGACCGAAATTTCGGAAAATATAATAATAATAAGTCACACTGGCAGTTTATTGATATAAATAATATTAATATAAAAGAAATTATATTTAAAATTACAGAGAAAATGAAGAATATAGTAACCATTATTTTTTGCAATAAAAATATTGTATCATTATTATATCATAATTTTCTATTATCAACCGACTTTAAAAAGGAGGTGGTTCTCAAATTGTCTGCATTTTTTTTTTTTTTTTTTTTTTTTTTTTTGTATGTTATGATTGCTCCGTCAATTATAAATCGATTTTGATGATTATTTTTTTGATCGGTAGGGCATACTTCAGAGGTGGTCTCTTAAAAATTTTATGGGAATCAACTATGCGGTTTTTTAAATTACTTATTGCTATAATATTTATAAAATAATAATGATATATATTACAAGCTTCAGAGCACCTATCGTTTCTACTTTCAATGGGGATTTCAGGGTTGTAGAAGATTTGATGATTTAGTCAAATTGGGATGATTATGAAAGTTTTGGATTTTTAAAATGAAGTATCTTAGACGGAAAGTATATTGAGGTTCTTATGTGATGCCATGTTGGTAAGATTATATGGAAGTGTTAACTTATTGCCCATTATTGTAACATTTTTTTTTTTTTTTTTAATATGGAAATGGTTTTGAAGATGTATTAATGATCCTGTTACTTCAGGTTTTTGCACTGCAATGGTTCAAATACAAAAACTTCTATCAAGTCAAAACTATCATTAAAAATGTTTCAGGCTTAGTTGTAGTACTATTATATATTATAATTATAGCGACTGGAGTTGCGCTACTGCATCCAGAAGCCTTGTATTTTATGCGTGTATTTCAGAAATTAAATAATATTTCAAAATTTATTTTGATGTTTTTTAATAATTATTTATTAATCTTATTAAAACGTGCAACAGTTACCAATGGAAATATTTAAATATTTTCAAAGTTTAATTATTAAAAAATATATATATTTTTAATGATTCTGTTACTTAATTTTATTTATTGATATATACAACTGTATTCGATCTAAGTTAGTGTCGAAGTAAATGGCTCGAGAGATTGAGAGGATACTGAGGATTTGGGAGAGAAAAGTCCTTAGATAGATCATCGGTTTGGTATATAAAGACGGAAATTTGAGAATCAGATAAAAATGGTACTGGAGCAGCAGTGAACCAAACATTTTTTCTATGGTCAAAGTGTGAAGATTGCGATGGCTTGGACACATGGAAAGATGCCGGAAGACGGTCTCCCAAAAAAGATGATGAAGATAAGAAGGAAACCAAGGCTCAGATGGTTGGAAAACGTCGAGGATGACCTGAGAAGACTGGGAGTGAGAGGATGGAAAAGGAAGGAGGTAGATAGGGATGGCTGTCGATTCTTTGTGAAGCCAGGGCCTGTCTAGAGTAGAAACGATAAATATAATAATAATAATAAAATGTATTTAAAAATGAATAAAATAGCTTGTAAATTTCTACATAAGGCAGTCCATAGACAATCTTACTTTAAGACGTCTTGGAGGGTTATCGGGAATTGAACGGAAAGCAAATTGGAAGACTAGTGGGTACGAAGCTTAAGATGGGAGTATATTTCTTGCCGATTTAGCAATATATGGAACATATAAATCGTTACATATAAATTTATTTTCGAAAAGAATAAAATTAATTTAAAAATAGAACACTGACATCTTTTTCTTAACAAAATTAATATAATTTACTATTTTAGTATATTTTTAAATAAATTAAATTATACTTATGGAGTGTTAATTAATTATATTCAAGTTAATACATGTATTAATTAAAAAAAATTAAACGAATAACTTCTTTAATTATTTACAAAATTATTTCAAGCTTCTCCTATTTCGCTTCGAAAAAATACGTTATTTTTGAGAAAAATGAGAAAAAAATAATGAAGTTATTGAGAGTCAACTAGATTTTCAATAATTTTTAATTATAAAAGTATAGTTGACTGTTAAAATGGATGGAGAAGTCGAAGAGAAACTCCACGTCTTATTGTTAGTAGAAATGCTTTTAGTTCAGTCAATAAACACATTGTAGAGTGCATAAAATACGCGATAATTTTTGACTTCATAGCTTCGTTAGGAGTAGATAGAAGGTAAATATACTAAAAATCCCCGCCCCTGGGGGGTGAGTTTACGGTGTGGGGGAAGGGGAGAAGGTCCTATTTTTGGGTTTTTGGATTATATCTCGAAATCGGTGGGCTCTAGAAAGAAATGCTACGGTTCAAAATTAAAGGTAATTAAATTTTCTATAAAATATTTTCCATATATATTTGTCGAACTTTTAACGGTATTTCTAGATATACGTTATTTAAAATCGGCAATATCCGAAAAAAAACAACGGTTTTTTACATCACGTTTGGTCAAACGTTTGCTTCAAATACCAGAAACGTATATGAAATTAAAGTAAATTTAATGCTCTACTACTCTAACTCTGTCAATTTTTCTGAGAAACGATCGTGAAAGGCACTAGAAGCAGATGTTTGTCAGAAAGTGAGGTAAACATTTTTTTTTCTCGAAAATTATCGATTTTCAATAACGTATACCTCGAAAACCGTTCGACAAATATTTATAGAAACTATTTTAATATAAAATTTAATTAGCTTTAATGTTTATTGGAATTATATTTTTCTCGAGTCAACCGTTTTTGAGATATAGTCGAAATACCAAAAAAATTGAACTTCTCCTCTCCCCCCCAACCGTTAGCTCACCCCCCAGAGGCGGAGAATTTTAGTTTGTTTACCTCCTAACTACTCCTAACGAAGCAATAAAGTCAAAAATAATCGCATATTTCTTAAACTGTACACCCCTCATTTCATCACTCATTGAGTGGACTGTTTAATGAGTGCCAACGCTTCGACCTGCAAGGCGGTTTTGAAAAGTCATTTGTTGTGACATTTAATTATTGTCTTAGTGACAGGTTATTATTATAAATAAATTTATTTAAGCTTGTACGATATTTAGATCATAATTTGAAATTTTAATTTATAACTTCATTCACGTTTTCAGTACCCAGCCTTGGCTACCCCACGTTCCTGCTCGTAACGCTTGTTTCCGGCGTTTTAGCAGCAACCGTTTAGGTCGACCCGTGTTGTTTCTTTTGTTTTGAAAGATTTTTGTTTTTGTTTTTTTCGATGACCGGTTGCCGGCCGATGGTTCGACCCCCAACCTGGAAGGCCACGGAGCTCAATTTCGGGGCCTCCTATCTCCAGGCAGGTTGTCTACACGTCGGCTCACCTCAGCCCCCTCCAAGCCCTGCAAAATATTGATTTATAAACATCAAGCAGAAACGTTTTCTAATATATGTATGTTTGTGTGTTTTATAAGGTTCTTGAGGTTTAGTCAATAAATAAAAACAACTGTTTCGGCGACGTTTCAAGAATACAAGGACATTCCTACTAATATGCAGGGCATGATTATAATAAGAATATGGTCTCGAAACGTCGCCAAAATAGTTTTTTTTATTTATTGACTGAACCTCAAGCACCTTATTAAACATCTAATAGTAAAAGTCAAGAAATATATTCATAAATATATATAGCTGTGTATAAAAAACAAATGCTAGAATAAAAAAAAAATTGTTTTAGTTTTAAACTTAATTGATATTTACAATTGTATACAATATATACAATAAGTAAATGTGAGGTGAAATAATTACAATGATATGTCATTAACTTGTGGAGAACAACCCAAAGTAGGCCATCCACTGCCCATCTTCTTTTCTGATGCCCTAGAGGGTAATCGGGAATCGATTAAGATGCAAGTTGGGAGGCTTGTGGATTCGAGAGGTCGTGGAAGGATAGGTATCTTGTTTGGACCGAATCTGCAACACATGGGCCATTAAATCGTTATGGATGAGTTTATTTGTAACATATAAAGAAGGATTGAGGATTTTATGAAGGATATTGGATTGTAAGGATTGGATACTGGAAGAATTGGAAGCCCCGAAGCTCAACTCCTTATGTCCAAATAGGTCTAATTACAGTAATATAAATAAGTCTTTTGTAATTGGGAGATTTGAACGCTAGTCTACTAAATGTTGCAGTAGTCGGTGTTATAGCTTTGTTTCGTAAATATTAAAATAATGCCTTAATTAAGGGCAATAAGTAATATGGATGGATATATATCCATTCATACAATATTTACAATAAGAAATAAATAAATTATATTTACAATAACAAATAAATAAATAGGATAAAATCGCTAACTATACGATATATAAATTGAAATAAAATGAATTAACAACAGTTAATTCAATTATTTATGTAAAAACAGTAAACAAAATAAATAAATAAAAAAATAAATATAGCAATTCCTTATTATTGCTTTGCTAATCGTAAAATTTATAATATGAATTGTGGTGATAATAAACGCTTTACAAGACTTCGGTAAGGCGGAAGAAATAATTTTTTTTTATATACATTTATTGAAATTTATAACTGTATAAAATATATAAATCAAGTATAGACAACGATTATAATAACATGTTAAAACTTGAGAAAACTAACTCATCAGTAGCACTTTATTAAAACTTCTACACTGGAAGGTCTCTAGGCCTTCTTCGTTTCAGACGCCTCGGAGGATTATCAGGAATGGAGTGGGAAGCAAGTTGAGAAACTAACGGATTTGAGTGATTATGGAGCTTACTATGAAAGGATAGGTATCTGGTATGGGCTAAATCAGCAACATATGGAACATTAAGCTCATTGCGGATAAGTTTATTGGTGACAAAATAAGAAGCATTTAAGATTTTTCGAAGGGTTTTGGATTATAAGGACTGGATACGAGAGGGATTAGATAGATTAGATGGATTAGTAGAGCCTCAAAGCTCAACTCCGTTCGCCCAAATAGGTCGAATCACAGTCATGTAAATAAGTCTGAACAAATAATAAATTCAAAAATAATTAATTAAATTAAAACAAATTATTCAATTTTCAAAAAGGACAACACTGGCGGACTTTCCAGCGATCGTTTAAAATCTTTAAATCGTGGAAGATTTCATAATAGTATCCTTAAGGATAAAACTAATTTGTCGGGAAGAAGAGAAGAGGATGTCCTTCGGCCGTCAACAATCGTCAGATGGGCCAATATAATTTGGAATGGTGTTCACAAAATCGTATTAATAAATATAAATTTATTATAACTTGAAGTTGTTAATAATATAAACAATACTGGAATGCATTGAAAAACAGAAATATAATAATCACGCCTGAAGACGGGAGATAAAAATCCCTGAATCATACTGCAATGTAGTGCATCTTAAATAAATTGGAGAGTAAACGCCTAGTGCTGTGTAATTATTCTAATCGCGTACAATTATAAATACAGCAAAATCACGATCCGGCGCTTCAACAGTCCAACACCCACGGTAATAACTTCGTTAGATAAATTTATCGTGTAGGCAGAAGATAATTGTGATAGTGATTTAATAATGTTAAGAAAATTAATGGAGAGAGCTATAGAACTCCCATCCAATGTTAAAAATTGATGAGTTTTCCAAAAATATAATGTCACATACAGCTAGTGTAAAAAGTATTGGAACAGTAAAAAACGATAAATATTTCTGATTATTTATAGTTAAAAAAAGTATTGAAAGGTAAACAAATAGCATTAATCACGAGGAAATAAACTATATTTCAAGTATATGTCAATAAAATTATTTTACATAAACAATAATGTAAGTTGTAAACATGAATATAAAAAAAAAAATGCTTAATTAAACGCGAAAAAAGTCTTGGAACTGCCTAAATAATTCCTGTCTCGTTGTCTTTTCAACCTAATTTTTTTTAGGATACCTATATATTTGGCATTGTCCATTGTATGCTCGATAAACATTAATTTCCCAATATACCCCCAAACCATCATAGAACTTACTTCATACTTAATAGTGGCCACTAAGTTCTTGAATTTGAGCTCTTCATTCGTTCTTCTCACATTCTGACAAAATTTTAGGCAAAAGAGATCTATTTCGCACCCGTCAGTAAATAACACCCACTTCCAAAATTCAATAGGGCGATTAACATTTTCTTTTTTCATAAGTTTCTTTTTTGGTTCAGTTTGCTTACGAAATATTTCTTAGGTGCTCATTGGTAATGTATGTTGTTCCTTTTAAGTTTATTTCTCACAGTATTAGCATACGTAATCATACATAGCACTGACATTCCTCCATTCATAATAGATGCTTCAGCAGCTATTTTCGAAGCACTAAGCTGAGGATTTTCCTTTATTTTTCAAGTAATTAACCTTTCATTTGATACCGAAAAACTTTAGGGTAGCCGGAAAGAGGTTTTGGGTCATAAAACTTTCTTAACTGTATAAACTGTACAGCAACCTTAGAAACAATTTTCCAATTTGACGCAACCTTTTGCACCCATTATGGATTCTATTAATCATTATACTTTTTTTTTTTTTTAATAAGACTAAAACGACAAGAAACTGCCCGTCGTTACAAAATACTTCAACATTTACTGGACAAATGTTCAAAGCTCTAACTTAATGACTTTGATTAGAATTTTCCGAAATTAATGTAATAAATTACATTACTGGCCATAGACGGCAAACAGTCAACATTTCGTTACTCTTTTCCCTTAACTTCTTTATTTTGTGTTAGTTTTCTTAGTTTTTTTTTTTTTTTTTGTTTCTCTATCTGCATATTTATAAAGCTAATTAGTGACGTGTCGCATCGTAATCCAGTACGATTATCTCATAATAATAGAAAAAAAGGAGTTTTTAGTTCACTCACCCGAAGCAAGCGGCTAATCCTCACAGTATTAAGTACCTGCCCACAACCGCTGTAAGTAAATAAATATTCATTCACTTTTATATTTACCGAATCAGCTGATAGAACTAAATTACGTCAAAATGGTTCAATGCGCGAAGTGTGAAAATTCAATTACTAGAGACGACAAAAAAATAGTTTATTTTGCTCTAAATGTAAAGGGATTTTCCTCGGTAGATGTTTCAATCTCTTAGACAAAGACATTGAAGCGCTGAAAAACTCCAAAAAAACATGGTTCTGTCACATTTGTGACACTAAAAAGCAGAATTCAAGCACAGAAAAACCTTCGGAGCCATCCGGTTCCGAGATACTAGCTGCTGTAAATACAGTAAACGAGGAAGTTAAATCCCTAAAAACCTCACTTGATAAATACGGGGACTTGAGTTTCGAATTGAGTGAGAGACTGGCAAAAATCGAAGCTCATCTAGAAGGGCAGACCAAACGTATAGAAGAGTTGATCGATGAGAACAGTAATTTAAAAACTAAAGTTTGCCTGCTCGAAATCAGGATAAACAAGGCAGAGCACGGACTTTTGAACGAATCAATGGAAATTCGGGGCATCCCGGTACGCCCAGGAGAGACCCCCATTGGTTACAAGTATTGGTGCCGGTCTCGGCTACACATACAACTATGTAACTAAACATACAAGATCTCGACCTAGTGGAGCGCCGGAGGCTCAGGAAGGATGATGCGCGACCACCGCCTGTAATCGCACGATTCGTCAGGCAGTCTCTGAGGGACGATCTAATACAGAGGAGAAAAGTCAAGAGGGACTTCTCGACGCGCGATATCGGCTGGCAGGAGAATGACTCCCACCGGATATATCTTAGCGAGGAGATGACCCCGACCAACAGGCATCTGTATTGGCTCGCCCGTCAGAAGAGATCAGCCGGCAAATTAAAATATGTTTGGTTCTCGGGAGGGCGTGTGCGGTGCCGTAAAGAAGATGGCCATCCAGTAATCTTCATAGACCAGCCCCAGGACCTGGATGTTTTCGCCTGACCTTCTGGAATCCTTTTCCTATCTGCACTTCCTTGGTCTACACCCTTTGCTAATGAAACCAGTGTACTCGTTATTTTTTTTTTGTTTTTCTATTATTTATCCTTACCAGATTAGTTTTCAGTTTTTAATTAATTGGTGTCACTATGATATTACTTTTAATCAGTTAACGCTCATTTTTCTTTACTATTTTCACTTGTTTATGTATCTTTATCTTTTATTTTATTTATTTATTTTTTCATCTCTTCTTTACCAACTCGTCGCCCTTTCGTTCTATACTATCCTGATATATTCACCTGTTACTACTTTTATTTTCCATTATTGTAAAGATTTCTAGTTCTATATATACTTTATATATATCATTTTACTTTGTTCTTATTATCAATATGCATCTTTTCTTCTTGGCGTCTACTACTGTTTCTCATTTTCAGCATCATCCTTTTACTTACTGTCCTATGTTTCCCTAACTCCTTCCCATTATGACTAACATCCTAACCGCCTGTCACATAAACTCACAATCCCTACCAGCCCATTACGATGAGTTCCTAGAATTTTTCACCCAAAATTTTTACCACATCATTGCAGTCTCTGAAACCTGGCTTAAACCCTACATTCCTTCTTCCTCGGTTTCTCTCCTTAACTACTCCGTCATTCGTCATGACCGGGTTAACCGGACCGGCGGTGGAGTAGCGCTATATGTCCATGATTGCCTGAAGTTTCGTGTCCTTTTTCATTCACCTCCTTCAAATCTCCCAAACATTGAGTCCTTATTTGTTGAAATATCCATTAATGCCCATTCTCTCCTATACGTAGTGGTTTACCGTCCTCCACATGTTCCTTTTGACCAATCATTCGAATCTAACCTTTACCATTATGTTCCTCTCTACTCAAATATAATCATCTCTGGGGACCTGAATACCAATCTCCTATCTGACTCCTATGACAAAATCTACCTTGAAAACCTTTTTATTGTACCATTCAATCCCACCCACCACTCCCGCGGGTCTGACACTTGGTTGGACCTGCATGTCATAGATTCTCCAAAAAACCTTCTTTCCTAAAGTCAACGACCTGTTTCATTCCTATCCTCTCATGACTTGATACAAATATCATATGATATCCCAACACCTCGTTTCCTTCCTAAAACAATCTCCTTCCGTAACATAGACTCCCTCACCCGAGATAAGATTCTATCCGATCTCGAAACCATAGACTGGAATCCAATTTACTCCTGCTCCTCAATTGATACCATGGTTGAATTACTCACCACCAATCTCCTATCTATTCTTGATACCCATGCTCCCCTTAAAACCTCAACATTTCGCCGGCGTCGCCCTGCTCCTTGGATGAGCCAAGACATTAAAGATTTGCAAAGAAGACGCGAGGCTGCCCGAAGACGCTACAGACGCACCAGGCTTGGAGAAGACTATTAAGCGTTTAAGTTTCTCAGAAATTTAACGCAATCCACGATCCGGCGAACTAAATCCAATTTCTTCCACGAAGCCCTTTCATCTGCACCCGATCCTAAATCCAAATGGCTGCTCCTCCGCAAACTTTCCTTGTGTGATCCTCCTAGTTCCTCTCCCTCAGGAGTCTTTCCTGTCACTCCGGATGAGTTAAACTCCTATTTCGTTTCTTCCACTTCATCTGCTCCTTCTCGACCCTCCCAGCCCTTACCTCCGTCTGCATATAACGATAATAATTTTTATTTTTCTTATATCACTCCCTCCGATCTAATTACCGCCATTATGAAGTCTCAATCCAACTCATCTGGTATAGACGGCATTTCCGTTAAATTATTGAAATTATGCCTTCCTGAAATCCTCCCGGCTCTCCTCTTCATATATAATTTCTCCCTACAAAACTCTGTATTTCCCACTTCCTGGAAAAAGGCCTTAATTCATCCCATCAACAAGAACCCAAACCCTATATCCCCAAAGGACTACCGCCCTATATCCATACTTTCCAATCTTTCTAAGCCCCTAGAAAGATTGGTGCAATCCCAAATTTCCAATTTCCTAGAAGATTCCAAGGTACTTGATCCCTTCCAATCTGGTTTCCGTCCCGGCTTCTCAACACAATCCGCACTCATTAAAATTATCACTGACATCCAAGCAGCGATGGACAAAAAAGAACTGACCATCCTGATCCTCCTTGATTTCTCTAAAGCATCTTCTTAGACCATAATATCCCTTTTTCCAAATTGAAATCATTGAACTTTTCCCACAGCTCCCTCCTTTGGTTTCAATCTTTCCTTTCCCACCGCACCCAAGCAGTTGCCACTCCTAACCAAGGCCTATCCTCTTTCCTCACTCTACAGTCAGGAGTAGCTCAAGGTTCGAGCATTTCCCCTCTACTGTTTAATTCCTACATCAATGATCTTTCCCATTCAATTCACCACTGTTCCCACCATCTTTATGCCGATGACTTCCAAATTTACTTCTCCTTTTCTCCATCCGAAATGTCAGCTGCGTTTGCCAAAATTCAGGAAGACCTAGACGAAACCTGTGCCTGGGTAAATCTGAACAAATTAACATTAAACGCAGCTAAAACTCAAGCGATTGCCATAGGATCACATTCCCTTCTCCATTCAAATGCCAACTTTCCCACATTATTCCTTAATGGTCATCCAATAACTTTCCATTCCTCTGTTAAAATATTAGGCTTAACCATTGATCAAACACTCTCCTGGAAATCCCATATTGCACAAATCTCCCGAAGGTCAATCGGTATCCTAAAACTATTTCACCGATCCCGTCACCTCCTTCCCCTACCCAAACGCAAACTTCTAGTATCCCCTCTTATCTTCCCCCAATTTGACTATGGTAGCGTGATATATGGCGGGCTCTCGACGGTTCTTGAAGACAGATTAAAACGCATCATGAACTGCTTCATCAGGTTTGTCTTCGGAACATCGAGACGTTCCCATGTTTCGCATCTCTACTCGGATTTAAATTGGCTTTTCCCCTCCTTTCGCAGAAAGTACTTCCTAGGCTCCTACCTATTCCAAGTTATCAACACCCGTCACCCTCCCTTTATTTACAGTAACCTGAAATTCAAGTCTGCTATCAAATCACTGCATACATGATCTCGTCTTTCCGATCTCTATACTCCATCCCACAGAAGTACTGCATTCCAACGTTCCTTCCTTGTCCGATCCTCTACTCTTTGGAATTCCCTCCCCCCCTGTATCCGCAATGCTTCGTCCCTTGGAACATTCAAAACACTACTCTTTCACCATCTTCTTTCCCTCCAACCCGACGCTCTCTAATTATAAGGATGTATGTACTATGTATGTAATCGTATAATTTATTTACTAAGACCGTCAGACATAAAACATTTGCCAAAATTATAGTTTGACTATGATAATGTTTTGATTTCTTGTAATGCTAATTTTTGAGTTTCTATCTTTTATTTTTCTTCAAGTTTCTGTTTTTTGTTTTTTTTCTGTTCTGCATTTTTGTTTACAATATTAAACTCTTTATTTGTACATTTATTTTTTCACTCTATTTTTATTAATAGTTTTTTCTTTTTCTAGTTTTTCTCTGTATTTTTTTTCATACATAGTTGTATTTAATTTTACCTATGTTGTTTTATTTTTAACAGCCTCTCGGCCGTTATGATCTTACTTTGTATTATTTAATGTTATTCTTAAGGGACTTTGTCCCAGAATAAAGTTTTCTTTCTATTCTATTCTATTCTATTCTAAACATTGATCCCTTCATTGCCTCCCAAACCCTCCAATCCTATATCATAAACCTTCAAGAATAATGTCAAAATTGGAGAATTAAAATAAATCCAGACAAACTTATGAAATAGTCTGTACCCTTCGTCGCAAACCTACGACTTCCAGTCCTGTAGTATCGTCACCAGACCTATTTGGACATATGGAGTTAAACTTTGGGGCTCCATTTAACCATATAATTCATTTCGTATTCAGTCCTTGCAATCCATCATCCTTCCATTCTCCTTACTTTGTCACTAATAAACTTATCCATAAAGGCCTTAATGTTCCATATGTTGCTGATATAGCCCAAACCAGATACCTTTCGTTCCATAGTAAACTCCTTAACCAATCAAATCCTCTTAGTCTCTCAACTTGCTTCCCATTCTTTTCCTGACAACCCTCCGAGGCGTCTGAAAGATAGCCTTGGCACTTTCTCATATAGAACTTTTATTTAAGTGGGCAGTTGCTTCACAAGCTATTGGAATGTTATTATGTACGTTATTTTCATATTTACTCGATGTGTATTTTTTTATATATATGTACAGTTGTAAATTTCAATAAATGGATGAATAAAAAAATACTATAATCTGTATATATTAATCAACAAAATAATAAAACACTTTTGTACCATTAATACGAAAAAATGCATTTTTTTTTTTTTTTTTGCGATTTTGGTCCTATGAGCTGTTCGACGAAAGATTCATAAGACGAAAGATCTATTTATACATAGAAAAAAAGATTTAAAGCTGAGGCGGTCGAATATTGAAAGGGAAAGGTCGTTGCATCAAGCTACTGCAGCGATTGACTCATAATGCTCCATTGGTTATGATTATTTCCAAAACAAATGCGGAATTCACGAATGCTATGCGCTTGGTTAGTGAAATAGCGTTTTTTACTTGTTCCAGGCACAGCTATTGATTCCCATCACGCTTAACAATCCAAGTAATAGTTTACAAAGTTTCATAAATCATATAACCTCCATTTCCCTCCTCCCAAAAAAAAAAATAAATAAATTAATGTTTTGCATTTTTGGACAGTACAAAAATACATGAAGCTGCTCCTCAATTTCGACTGTTTCAACAGTTACTTGACAAACTTCTTCACTCCTTGATTCACTACAAAAAAAATCAATCAACATGAGCTAGGGTTGGGCGATAGTCGATAGTTACTCTCGATGTATCGATAAGGCGGACTATCGATAGATCTTTTTTACTCTCAAGTTTTGAAACTCTCAGAATTATGCTGATCTATCTCAGTCCAGTCGAGTTCTTTTGAAATTTAATTCGGAATTCCTAGAGCTCAAGGGTTCTCTCAAAGATTAAGTCAAAGGAAAGCAGAAATTCTAGTTTTGAATTCGGGAAATAGGTGGCTCAAGGAGCACACAGTTTCGTTATTTTTCTCTTCTGAAGATTTTATTTGTTCATTATTATTGTAACCAGGTAAATTGTAATACTTTTTTAAAATTCAAATAAATTAGTTTTTTTTCTCTCATCTTTATGATATAATCTTATAATTTATAATCCTGCAAATTTCAATTAGTAAGTAGATAATTGAATTTATTTAAATTAGTTAAAATTCTTTAACGAATAACTTTGGAAAAAAAGGAAGCATTATCGAAAAAATATCGATAGCAATCGATAGTTCTCAACCAATTGTATCGGCCTGTCGATAGTGCTAATATCGACTATCGCCCAACCCTAACATGAGCATTTGAAATTACAGTGTAGAGTTATGAGATTGCACCAAAGCGTTACATTCTTCCCGTATTCAGTCTCTCCTGCCCAAACTCATTTGTAAAATACTAAATATTTACTAATTGATTGCAATCTTAGTGTTCGATTTATTTGGGATTATAAACAATATGACCATCCATTCGTTTCTCAAATTGCATACCATTCCATTCTTTATAATCCCCCGAAAAAGAAGTCCTAATAAAGAAAATAGGTTGGCCTAAGGATCTTCTAATGCGAAATAGATGGGTGATACCAATGTAAAGTTATAAATTTCAGTAATAAAAAAAAATCGCCCCTAAAGAATGATATAAAATATTTTTGGTGGTTGTCCGTTAGTTTGAAGATGCAAAATATTATGAAGATAGAAATACTTTCTGAAATGAAAATTGTTAATGGATTATTTTTTTGTACGGATGTAAATATATATTAATCCTCTTATAAACAAACATGTTTTTTACTTCTTTATAATTTCACTGCTTGCAAATAATTCAATCTTTACTCATACGTTTTCTCGTGATTTTATATAATTTTTATTTTTAATATCAATTAATTGAAGTTTTCTACTGTACAAATATATGCATCAAGCAAATGTTTTGATAAAGATTACAATAACATGTCAAAACATAAAAAGAACTACTCATCAGTAGCATTCAATAACAATTCTACACTAAAAGATTTCTAGGCTCGGTGGATTATCGGGAAAGAAGTGGGAAGGAAGTTGAGAAACTAGAGGATTTGAGTGGTTATGGAGCTTACTATGAAATGATAGGTATCTGGATTGGGCTGTCAGGAACATATGGAACATTATGATCTTTATGGTTGTATTGGTTACAAATTAAGGAGTATTAAGGATTTTTCGAAGGATTTTGGACTGTAAGGATTGGATAAGAGATGAATTGGATGGTTTAGTGGAGCCCCAAAGGTCAACTCCGTTCGACCAAATAGGTCTAATCACAGTCATGTTAATAAGTCTTTTGTAATTAATTGGGAGCTTTGAACGTTTGTCTAGTAAATGTTGTAGTAGTCTTTAACGACTAGCAGTTTCTTTCACTAAACATTTCGCAGAGCATCGCATTGAACAATTCTTACGGTATTGATCCCGAGGAAGCCAAGGTGTAGGGTGCCGTAAAGAAGGATGCTCTGAGCTGGACGCCCCAGGGAAAGTGAAAGAGAGTAAGGCCGATCAAGAGGGAGCTTAGGGGAGCGGGCCTCAACTTAGGGGTGCCAGCGGGAAATAAATATTATTTATTTTTTTCTTTTTTATTTTGTCATAAGGAGAAGAAAGGAGTCGTTCAGTAGAATACGATAACCGAGGAGACTCCCATATCCGAAAAAAAAAAAAAAAAAAAAAAAAAAAATGTATTCTAAAACGTCAATGGTAAACTTAAATACGTGTTAGTTGTGTATTGATATTAGAGATTGGCCGATTAGTGGGTAAGGCTGACTAATCGGCTGCGTTTTTGGTCGGTGACTAGCCGGCAATCATTCGGAAAAAAACGCCGGTCATTTAATCCATTTATGTTTTTAAGCTTAAAAATAGGTCGATTGAAATGAAAACATAGCCTATATTGATTACAATTTTTATTTTAGATTCGTCTTTACAGTTCGATGTTTGTTCTGGGAATATGACCTCTTTCCACTTACCGAACTATAAGAGAGATCATGATAATAACAAAAAATAAATTTCATATCTTCAACAATACTAAATAAAAACCTACTTTTTACATATATATTTTTTCACAAGTTTGGTCATGTGTTATAATTAAAAATATCAATCCTTTTTACATAAATGTATAATCAGGAAAAGGAAACAGCCATTTAAGCAATTTAATATTTTTAAAGCTATTACGTGTTTATTTACAAGTAAATGTAAGATATTTTTGTGTTTCATATATATAACTACATAAACATGAAATTTTTTTGGTATGATTGAATTCTGAATTTCACCCTTAACTATGTAAGCTAGGTGAAGTAAATTGTTGGCTTTTACTTTATTTTACTAAAAAAAACTATCCGTTACACACTGGTCTGTTTGCAAAGGAAGAAGGATTATAAGATAAATAAATACTTAAGATAGCAAAATAGGTACATGTATTGACAACTGTAAAGCTATTACAAAGCGCCTCGAACATTGCCAATGCCACTCGAATTCTCACGAAGCAATGATGAATCTGTCGACTAGTCGTATGACTAATCCGCCTTTTTTCCAGCCGACTAGTCGGCCAGTTTCTAGTTGGCCAAAGTCATAGTCGGCCTATCTCTTATTTATATCATTATCTTGGAAAGATTAGTTCAATCTCAAATTTCCAAATTCCTTGAAGAATCCAACCTCCTCGACCCCCTTCAATCTGGTTTTCGTCCCGGCTACTCCACCCAGTCTGCTCTCCTAAAAATCACTAATGACATATTTACCGCAATAGATGATAAAAAATTAACCGTCCTGTTACTCCTTGACTTTTCTAAAGCCTTCGATTCTCCAAATTAAAATCATTAAACTTTTCCTACAGTTCCATCCACTGGTTTCAATCTTTCCTTTCTCACCGTTCCCAAACAGTTAAAATACCAAACAAACCCCTATCTTCTTTTCTCACTCTTACCTCAGGTATTGCTCAGGAATCCAGTATTTCTCCTCTCCTATTCAATTCCTACATTAATGATCTTCCTAATTCAATCTATCACTGTTCCTACCACCTCTACGCAGATGATTCCCAAGTCTATCTCTCCTTCTCCCCTTCAGAGCTATCCACTGCTTTCGCTAAAGTTCAGGAAGATCTGGACAGAATTAGTGCCTGGGCGACTTTAAATAAATTACAACTAAACGAAAAGATGGCTCAGGCCATTCTAATAGGCTCTAGCTCCCTCCTTAATTCCTACTCACAATGCCTTCCTTTAACCTTAAATAATCATCCTATCTCTTTCTACTCCTCTGTAAAAAATCTCGGGATTGTTTTTGATCAAACCCTTTCTTGGAAACCTCAGATTGCCCAAATTTCCTGCCGTTCCATAGGCTTTCTCAAATTATTCCACCGAAACCGTTACCTTCTTCCATAGTCAACCCGCAAGCTTTTAGTCTCTTCCTTATTATTCCCTTACATTGACTGTGGTTGTCTGGTTTACGTTAGCCTCTCGACGGTTCTCGAGGACAGACTGAAGCGAATCATGAACTGCTTCGTCAGGTTTGTCTTCGGTAGTCCGAGGCGTTCCCATGTTTCCCACCTCTTTTCCCAACTAAATTTGCTCTATCCCACTTTCCGTAAACAATATTTCCATGGAACATTCCTACACCAAATTATCAATACCCTTCAACCTTTTTATATTTTCAATAACCTTCAATTCAGATCTGCAGTCAATCCAATACATACGAGATCCCGTCTTTCTGTATACCCCATCCCATAGAACTTCAACATTCCAACGCTCCTTCCTTTTCCGCTCACCAATCCTCTGGAACTCCATCCCTCCTCACATCAGACAAGCTAAATCCCTGAAAACACTCAAATATTTATATTTCCAATACCTCCTTCTCATCCAGACTGACGCTTGCTAACTATCTAACTACTTAGTCAAAAATTATTATTGCATTGCTGGATTCAGTTCTGGAATAATTGAGATTCAGTAAAAATTTAACTTTCCATGAATATAACATTGGGTACTTCTATTGTACATAAAAATCATATCATTGTACCAAAAGATTTTTCTATATCATTTTATTATATTTTTTTTTCTCATTTAATTTTATCTCCTCTAATCTGTAGAATGTTATCTTCTTTCTTTTCTTTTTATTTAAATATCATCTGTGTACATAGTGTCATTAATGTATTATTGTTTTTTTGTTTTTTTTTTTTTTTCTTTTCTTTTGTATCTCATTATGTCTCTAACCAGATTTAATTTAGTTATACCTGCACTTATATGTTATTCTTAAGGGACTTTGTCCCAGAATTAATTTATTTTTCTATTCTATTCTATTGTAATATCAATTAAATAATAAATTTTACATTTTTTAATTTCATTGCACCCGTTGTTCTGCTAAGTCCAAACAAATAGGGTTATATATTTTAAATAATAATAATAATAATAATAATAAATGAATATGAAGAAATAAAAAATTATTAATTAAATCGTACTCATGATGGAACCTGAAAGAAATGAATGGCCACGGACATGCGACCGTGCATGAATGGCTGGAACCGTGTTAGTTGATTATTTTAATTGGTCTTATGTAACTATTCACAAACTTAAACTAAAATTTAAAAAATATTTTAAATTATATATACTTATTATTATTAGTATCTTCACTGAGATTATTTATTCATTAAAAAAAAAAAAGCAAAAAAAAGTTATTAGTTATTTAGTAATATATTTTGTGTGTGCATTTGTATACATTGATTGAAAGGATTCATTATTATTTTACTTACATATTACTCTTGGCTAATACATACAATAATGAAGACAAGAGATTGGTCTTTCCCGTCTTGTTCTTGTTTTTAGCGTACTTCTTTGTATAATAATATTTTAAATGTAACTGTTTATTTAAATAGACATTATTTCACAATTATAGTTTTCAGCGATATCATAATATCTATTTCCTAACTATGTTATCACCTTTTTTGATATCCATTAGTAATTTATTTTTTGGCGACTTAACGTCCTTATGTACTCCAACTAGGGCATGAAGGACGGGTTATAACAGGTTACCAACTTATTTTAGCCAAGGTGGGAAGGTCAAGATTTATTCGTGGGTTCGCCACGAAATAAATTTTAACCCGCCCAGGTGGGATTCGAACTTGAGAACTTGAGGTTACGAGCGCGCTGAAACCTACGCCCCAACTCACTCGACCATCCAGTCCCCATGTAATTTATTTTATTTGTATATTTTTGTTATCATTTGTTCACTTCTAGTTGTTTGTTAATTTTATCCAAAAAGAAGACCCCAAGATCATCTTATATTCCTTACAGTCAACTATAATATTCTTATCGTGACTCTGTTTCAGAAGTCAACCCTGAAGATGGGAAACAATGCGAGAACACGTCGAATTTGATTGTTCATTGCATCCTTAATAATTGGAGTCTATAATTTTTTTTAGAGAGTCTATAATTAGAGAGAATGTACTCTAAAAGAAGACACAATTTAATAAATTTTAAAAGCACTCCAATTAGTTTGTCGGGAATGAATGTTGTGTTAAAATCGATATTTTTTAATTATACCGAAATATTCATTTTTTTTTTTTTTTTTTTTTTTTTTGTAATGGGCAAGATTTTTTTTCGAACCCTTTAAAATTTTTAGTATTAACCTGGAAAACAGTTAATCAGTTAGGAAGGGTCCTCAGGAAAAATATGATTAATAATTAAGCCGTGTCATTACATCGCTAAATGGATCTTTGATTGCTTTAATCAAGGCTCTCACCCGTTTAGCAAAAGTAATGAAAAGTCCCATCTCGACTTCGTCGTGGTGGTGGGGGGGGGGGGTAGGAGGGGGGGGTACCTGTTTAGGAATAAAAAAAAAATACTGGCGGTTTACTTGAACTCTCTGGTCTACTTCTCTGTCTACGGACCCACAACACATTAGTAATTATGCCTGTTATCATGAAGAAGATAATAACAGAATAAAAAACAAATATTTAAATCTTTACTATAGAGTATGAATTGAATTATTTTTAAAATTTGTTTACTTAATGACAATTATAATATATAAGATTTAACAATAGGTAAATATAAACGTTTTGCTTACATTATTTTCACCCTCATTTTGACACGCTCTTGCTCTGTTGTTGTTGCTCAAATTGAAAATTTTCCATAGTTTTTTAATTAGAAATTTAATGGAAAATAATTTTTGTTATATAAAATTTGTCGCTTGGACCAACAGTTTAGGAGCTATACTGGTTTGAATAAAAAAAAACAAACACGTTTTGCTTACATATTTTTGACTCTAATTTTGACAAGCTCTTGCTCTGTAGATGTTGCTCGGAACGAAAATTTTTCTAGATTTTTTTAATCAGAAATTTAATGGAAAATATTTTTTTGTTTTTAAAATTTATCGCTAAGACCCTCCGTTTAGGAGCTGTATTGGTTTGAATGAAAAAAGTCACACATGAAACCCTTATTCTCTCTCAATTTTAATACAAATATTCATTAATTGTTATTACAATTTTAGAAGTTATTTAAGTAGTTTGATCTGTTTAATTCTAAAATATAAATTCAGAAACACAGAAGATTATAAATAAACATATCCATGATCTACTGTTTTTTTCCAGTCAAGAAATTGAGTTTTTGTGTATTTACAGTCATTTTTTTTTTTTTTTTTTTTTTTTTAAAATTCATTTGTCTTTTTTACGACATCTAAAACCTACTGTTTAGATGCAAGCTGAGTTACATAAGTATTTATATTTTATACCTAAAAGTATTTGAGGCATGCGTCATAATTTCGTAACTTGTAATAAGTTAATTCAAAAATCCTGTTCGTATTATCACAAAAGGAGTTTAAGAAAATTTCAATATTTATTGAATAGCTAATTTATATATCTTTTTTCTTGTCTCAATTTTAATTTTTTTTTTTCATTAAACATTATAGTTCCAACGATGAATGTCTCAGGTGACTTGCATATAAACACTTCAGTACGTATAACAAATAACTAATTATGACGAAAATAAATGATCGAATGAAAATAAATAGAATGATCAGAGAGCCGTAAGGAATGGGGAGGCGGGAGCTGGAGTTTAATTACAGAAAGCAAGGGATTGATTTGACGGAAGAAAAGACAAGACAATCGCACTGGAAAATAAAGGAACTAAATATAGCAAGAAAACCGTTATTGATGATCAGGTTTCTTCGATACTTCTGAAGAATCCTAGAACAGGAACGCCGTAACATGCCCGATAGATTATAGAATTTAATTGATGATTAATGAATTTAACTTAATAGATTATAGAACAGAGAATAATATTTTTACACGAAAATACATTTCAATCCAATCATAGGTGATAAAATCTAGTAAAAATATTAAAAAATTTATTGCAATTTATTTTTATGGTTTTGGGGGTTCTGAATTGGGATTTCGATTTGTCCCATATTAAAAAATTGCAGCTTTCCGAAAAGTTTTAGTTTTTGATTTTTTAATTTATTTAAAAAAAGTGATTTAGGTATACAATATAGACACAAATTAAATGTGTAGAAATCCATTAAATCTCTCACATTTCATTCTTAGAGGGTATCTTGGTCATCCCAGAGGGTTACTGGAGATTTGAGTAGGAGGCAAGTTTGGAGACTAGCCGGGTCATTCCTTGTCAAATCAACCAATGACCTCTCCGATTTTTCCGATTTTTGGTATAGCAGATGTACTTACCAAGACTAGTAAAAATGTAAAATATTACATTTTTCTGACTTTTGGTTTTTGAGTTATAAGCTTTTAAAATTTCAAAAAACTACTGTTTTCTGTCCTCATTTAGTGTATTAATAATTATGCCATTAAAACACTATTGCTCCCAGAGAGCTCGCATTTGTGGCATTCCTTTCTATTTGAAATGCCCTTTAATATAATATATCACTTGATATATTTTCGGTTCATTTTGAATTTTTTCGAAACATCCAAAAACGGATTTCGCAATTCCTAAAATACGTACCCTTCGATTTTTTCGAAAAAAAAAATATGTGATTTATACTATTATTGACTACATGTGGACAAAATTTTAGGATGGGATGGAAATGGGTTATTAATAAAAAAAAATGTTTGTCTTTTTTTAAGGAAATAGTTTTTTAATGGCATAATTATTAATTCACTAAATGAGGACAGAAAACAGTAGTTTTTTGAATTTTTAAAAGCTTATAACTCAAAAACCAAAAGTCAGAAAAGTTTAATATTTTACATTTTTACAAGTCTTGGTAAGTACATCAGCTATACCAAAAACATAAAAATAGAATTGGTTGATTTGGCATGGAATGACCCTAGCGGATTCGAGTGGTTATGAAGTTTACTATGAAAGGAAAGATATCTGGTATGAGCTAAATCAGCAACATATGGAACATTTAAGATCTTTATGGATACATTTATTTGTGACATAATAAGTAGTATTGAAGATTTTCGATTATTAGAATTGGATAATAGATGAATCATAAGATTTAGTGGCGGCCCAAAGCCGAACTCCGTATATCCAAATGGGTTTAATTACTGTCATGTAAATGAGTCAATTAGATTGGCAACGTTTGTCTTTTTCCCAATGAAATTTCGATTACTTTACCTTTCCAGGGAATAAAATGCTTCCAATAATTAGAAACGTAATGTTCATTTTATGAACCAGCTGAAGATAATTAGATTTAATTTACTTATTTATTTACTTTAGTTTTTATTCCAAACCTACTATTCAGAAACTTGAGGGAATTGGAATTATTGTGCAGAAACTTGGTAGTCTAAATAGGAAATCCAAGAAAAAAATATTAATGTTTCTTTTTAATTTTTTTTTTAGTACTTAATCGCTCTCGTGATGTGAATATTTTTATAAATTTACTATTTTTTTTTAATTTTTACTCACATTAGAGAAAGTGGGTGTTAAAATGATCTTTTAATTGTTTCTTATTTTCCCTGTTCGGAAACAATTTACTGCCCAACAATTTCCACGCACTCGCAGAACGAAATTATAAGTAAATCACGTGTAAACTTGTGACTAGAGATTGAATTAAACGGTAAAAATATTTCTGTTTAGGAATAATACATATGGACTTCCATACAGAAAAATATTCTGTTAAATATAAACAGTTTACACAGAAGGGTGATTTTAAGAAAACAAGGAAACCACCATTATTTGTCGCACATTATTTATCTATATTATATGGGTATAAAATGACATTAATATGAATTAATATAGCTATAGACTTTTACGGTACCGTTACACAGGCATGTCTCCACGAAACCTACCTGACCCGCACTACACCCATCAGTTAGATCCTTGCGCTTCACTTCGAGTTAACATTTATCGATAGTTCATTCCTTTAACCTCACATGTGAACAATTAATTTTACAGTTTTAACTTGGATTATGTTGTTTAGTGTGTCATATTGATATATAGTCTTCTTAAAAGTAAATAGATGAAACATAAGTTAACAACACGAGTTTCATAATGGATTTTGTGTTTTATTTATACTTGTTGTATTAATTTAAGTGAGGAAATTTCAGTATACATATTAGTCTTCCATATTACTTATTACCCTAAAGTGAGACAGACAGATATTATTAATTCATTAAAACACATATATTTAAAAATAAATGTGAGAAAGTATACCACAGGTTTTATATTTTCCCTTGAGAAAATGTAACAGAAATTAGCATCATAACTTTCAACAAGGATTCCGTGTTCCATATATTTATAATTTGTTATTTACACTTCCCTGACATCAGAAAGTTTATCAGGAGTTAAAATTACTGGTGGTTTAGTTGGTTTAATTCTGATTTAATATAATATTAATTCAACATTGATTTAGTGTCTTATATTGTTTCCACTTCATTATTTTCTTACATTCCAACTCATCCTACCACTGTCCTAACCACTAATGCTGATGACACATGTGTGTTATCAGTAAACAATGATCCCTTCATTGCCTCCCAAACTCACCAATCCCATATCCCAACCCTTCAAGAATAGTGTCAAAAATGGAGAATCAGAATAAATCCAAAAACATCTCTCCAAATAACCTTTACCCTTCGTCGTAAACCCACGACTTCCTGTCCTACATGATATTCCACCAATCCCTGTTGAACAGATCCTGTCGTATCCAGACCTTTGTAAACCTTTATTACCTATTATTAATTCCTTATTACATCGCATTATCCTAGTCACGCCATCCTTATTTACGCAGCTCTTCTTCGAATTTCTAATCTTGTTTACTAGCTCCTGTACTGCAGCTGCATCCTCCTTATCCTTCATAGTCAGCGCTAGCCCGGCGTCTCACGCCTCCTTATCATGTTTGCCAGCAAACTTTCAAAGCTCCCATGAATTACAAAAGACTAATATACATGACTGTGATTAGACCTATCTGGACGTACGGAGTTGATCTTTGGGACTCCACTAAACCGTCCAATTCATCTCGTATCCAATCCTTACAATCCAAAATCCTTCGAAAAATCCTCAATGTTCCTTATTTTGTCACCAATAAACTTATCCATAAAGATCTTAATGTTCCATATGTTGCAGAATTAGCCCAAAACAGATACCTATCCTTTCATAGTAAGCTCCAAAACCACTCAAATCCCCTAATTTCTCAACTTGCTTCCCACACTATTCCTGATAATCATCCGAGGCGTCTGAAAAGAAGATGGCCCAGGGACCTAGTGTAGAATTTTTATTAAAGTGCTACTGATGAGTAGTTCTTTTCAAGTTTTGTAACGTTATTGTAATAGTTAACAGCACATTTACTTGATGTATAAATTTTGTACAGTTGTAAATTTCAATAAATTGTTATTAATAAAAAAATAAAAAAAATTATTTTCTTGTTTCGTTATTTGAACAGGGATTAAGAGCTTCTCCTTAAATGAAGGAGAATAACGTTTCCCCTCGAAATGTAGCGAATAAAACAACGAAATAAATTGGTACATGGTTAGAATCGATAAAAGGTATTTTGGGCGCGCGTAGGGGCTGGAGACAGGCTTGTGTAACTTTACCACTTTTACGTACACAAAACTATAAGGCTCAACGGAATAACGCTGCAATGCGGACGCTTATGTCTATACCAAATTTTGAAGATAGAAGGAATAACAAAAAAAAAAAAAATACATGTTTTAATGGAGAAGTCTGTGGAGGAACAATATTCTCAGGTTACAATTCAGGTCAATTCAAAAGTACGAGAAAGTTCATCTGAGGCCATAACCGAATGTAAACGACTTCTACGCAATAAAAGCCTGATTTGATCTCTAGTATAACCCTAGTCTCTGCGGTCTCCTCGAGAAAAGGAAGAAGATAGATTGGTAGAAGGATCAGAGGAGACACCGACGCCGTCATACACTATCGAGCGTGTTCAGGTTATAAAAATCAAGTACAAGTAAAGGGTAAAGTTGAATTGATAAATTATATTTGCCATTTCTATGATATTTATTATGTGCTTTATTATATAAATGTCACAATCGTCCTTGGATCCATTTATAGAATATGCAAGCTGAAAAAAAAAAATTATAAAAATTTCTAAACGTACAAGTTATTATAATACAAAATTTAGCAAAATTAGGAGAGTACCACATTTTAATACCTGGGCGAAATTATACAAGAAAATGGAATCGAAACATAGCCAAATGAAAACAGGTGCAAGAAACTATAAACAGCGTATCGTCTCACACAAAAGATTCACAACAAAAGATGCATTTCTAAACACACAAAATTACATCATTACAAAACATTCATCAAACCGGAATGCCTGTACGGTTCAGAAACACTTATTCTCATTAGGAAAACTGATACCGACAACATGAGGGGAAAATAATGCAAAATCATAAGGAAAATTCTTTGTCTGAAATTCTCAGAAGTAAACAGGAAATTCATGAACGAAGATGGGCAAGATCACACAAAATGGCCAATATACAGGGTGTTCGGAAGATCGTTGCCAAAGAGGTATCTCGGGTAGGGAGGTTCATTTTGAACCTATTTAAGGTCACTTACTTATATACAAAGTCTTACGGTTTATTTATTTATTTTTTTAAAATGGCCAAAACCAAACATTTATGCCTTATAACTTCGTTTTTTACTGATATACCAACACCATTTTTTTTTGTTGCTGTAATTATTAATACATTATCCATGTAAAATAAAAAAGTTCTTAACAACATTTAACGATCTCCCGTTTTTTTTTTGTATTTGTTTTTTTGCATCAAACCTCTTTTGTTTTACATGGACAATGTTTTAGTAATTACAGCAAAAAAAAAAAAAAAAAATAATAAAATAAAGTAAATGGTATTAGTATATCAGTAAACAACGAAGATATAAGGCATAAATGTTTGTTATGGCCGTTTTAAAAAAAAAATCATAAAAAAAACCGTAAGACTTTGTATATAGGTAAGTGACCTTAAATAGGTTCAAACTGAACCTCCCTACCCGAGATACCTCTTTGGCCGATGATCTTCCGATCACCCTGTTTATAAGTATCCAGGGGAACCCCGAATCAAGCTTATTCCCCCACTTGTGGCAGGGCAAGGTTTGGTCAGAGATCCCAGCGCCGCTCTTAGCTGCTACTACTACTTCAACTACTGTCAAAATCCAGTGGAGGCTAGGCGAGAGCTCTATGGCCATTGCCAGAACTCAAGCGAAATAAACATTAACAATTGGTATCGGGGCCACTACCATTTTAATCCGAGGCCTAAATCATTGTGATAGCTGAAAAAGTTTTGAAGGTATTTCGAAAACTTAAGTGGTATGAGGCCAAGCACGAAAGGTATATTGAGATAACAATAACAGCGCAGGACGACGATAGCGTAAGCATATGTACCGTTCAGTCAGCTTTAAAGACAATTGTACTTCTTAAAATTAAAATATATTATTTTCTTCTGACAAACAAAACTTATCCATAAAGATCTTAATGTTCCGTATGTCTCTGAATAAAACAAATTTAAACTAATCTCATCAAATAACTTTATCACTTCGTAGTAACTTCCTGTCATAATATTATCCACTGATCACTGTTGAACAGATCCGCTACCCAGGATTCCATCCAGACAAACACCTTATCTGAAATCCACATACAAGACTTAATAGACATGGAAATTGCTCGTCGTTTTCGACTACTCCAACATTTACTGTGCAAACAATCAAAACTTCATGTTAATTACAAACTACTTAATCACATGACAATAATTCTAAACTATGACAGACGGAGTTGAGTCTCCTTATCCAATATTTACAATTCAAACTATTTCGTAAAATTCTCAATGCGTCTTATTATACCATAAATAATCATAGAGATCTTAATGTTAAGGTCTGGCCGTTTCATTGTAAACTGGATACCCACTCAAATCTACTAGTCTCCCAACTTGCTTTACACTCAATTCCTGATAATCCTCTGAGGATTTTGAAAAGAAAATGGTAACAGACCTTCTAATGTAGTTCTTTATCTGTTATTAATATATAATTGTAAAATGTTCCCTCAAATTTATTTGAGGTATATAACGTATACATTTGTCGATATTATTAAACAGATAAAAAACAACATTTATTCTATTCTATAACACGATAGAACTGAACCTTTAACAGTTATAAACTTTACCAGAAACTTCAGTGGTTATAAATAAAAATTGCTGACTGACCCTTTAGTTTTCTAATTGTTCTTGTTCTATTAAACTAATTACCGATCGTGTTTCTAATTAAAGGCGTGTTTCTTCGAGTGTAGCCTAGGCGAGGGAAAGATTGAAATCTCGAAGACTATTCTGAGTCTAGGGGCCATTACTATTTCCGCTCATCAAACTCCAATTAAATTTTTTTTAAAAATCTGTGATTGCGATTGGTGAAATAAAATTGACTATCGAAATTTGACGAGAGCATGAAATTCAAGTGTTTATCACGAATGCTAAGGCTGGAAAAGAAAATCACTTACTACCTAAAAGTTTTTTAAACTATTTAAGAGTGTTATCGGTAACTGGGAAGCAAGTTGAGAAACAATTAGTTTTGTGTGGTTATGGGGCTTACTATGAAGTAATAGGCTTCTTGGGTTTGGGAATCTAATTTGAATAAAATTCATCCTTTAGCTTACTATCCCATGATGTTATTCTAATACTCTCAATAAAATAATTTACCTAGTTATTAATTAATTTTTATGTTGTATTTAATAATTATATTTTCATATTTATAGATAATGGTAAAAGAAAACTTCAAAAGAAGAACTTTGTTCTCTAAACAACGTTGTACATTAAGAGCATAACTGTAAAAATTTAGAAAAAAATAAATATAATTTGCTGGGATTTGTTGGTATTTATCATAACTCTCCAATTTTTTTTTCAGGAAATTTATGTGACGGGAGAGTTAAGGATGAATTAGGTAAATTATAAATGTATGCATTTGCATAATATCTGTGTATATGTGTCTAAAATATGATTACTTTAAAACTATCCTGTTATCCGGTAACACTTTCCTTTGAATAGGGGTCTTTTTAAGCATGTTTTGACTAAAATTAGATACTATTTTAATATAGTTGAATAGCATTTGTAGTTTTTAGATTTATATTTATCCACATACAATATAAAAAGGACAAGAAACTGCCCATCTTTACAGACTACTTCAATATTTACTAGACAAACCTTTCAAGCTTTCTATTAATTTCAAAAGATTCATTTACATGACAGTGATTAGACCTATTTGGACGTACGGAGTTGAGGTTTGGGGCTCCACTAAACCATCCAATTCATCTCGCATCCAATCCTTCCGATCTAATATCCTTCGAAAAATCCTCAATGATCCTTACTTTGTCACCTATGAACTTGTCAATAGAGATATTAATGTTCCATATGTTGCTGAATTAGCCCAAACCACGTACCTATCCTCTTATAGTAAGCTCCAAAACCACTCAAATCCACTAGTCTTTTTTTCCAGTTCGTTCCCGATAATCCTCTTAGGCGTCTGATGAAGAAACCTTCTATTGTAGAATTTTTATAGAAGGTCTTCTGTTGAGTATTTCTTTTCGAGTATTGACATGTTATTGTAATCACTATCAACACGTTTACTTGATGTATATATTTTGTTTAGTTGTAAATATCAATAAATAGATTAAAAAAAAAGGATTGAAATTTATTTTTATAAAATCAATCAATCTAACGTTATAATCAATAAGTGACGTTACGTGTTCTGGTTTGCCCCCTCCCCCCCCTGAACATAGTCACTATCTCAGCCCATGCAATTGACATATCAGGTCCGAGCTGAACCTTGGACAATACGATTCTATTACTGTTCACTAGGTTGGGGGCTTTTGTGCTTCGACTTCAAGTTTTTTTTGTTTTTTTTTTTAACATGATAACAAATTTAGGGTATTTGTCAAAGGGTAGCTAATCAATCGTCGAATGCGGAAATTTCCGGTCATGTCCAGATTTTATAAAACCAGAAATTATATTCAACACTAACAATGGAAACTGCAGAAATTGGCTGATGAATGATATACATCATTCTTTTGTATGCAGAATATACATAGCTATTGTCTATATTATTTATACTAGTTTAGAAGTTTGATAAATGGATAAAAGTGATTTGTCACTATATAAACTACAATGTTATTATAAGTTAACCTAAATAATCCAAAGTAAATCCATCAAAATCTAAATCTATAAGCCACATTTAACGTAATCCCACCACCTATGTCTTGGCACACTTATTAAACATTTCTTCTTCTTTTCAGCTATGATTACCATATTTTAGTTAAGTTGATTATCAAATAGTGACAAATGATAAACAAGAAGAAGCAATTTTGAATATTTTATGTAAGATATGTTTCTAGATGTATTGTTATTTCTCGGCCGCTCTACTGAGTTCGTACTTACTCTACTGAAATTTAAAAATTAGGAGGACTAATAAACTTAAAACATTTCGCTATGTTAAGGCCGTTTACGTTAAGGGTGGGTGAAGGCTTTAAAGATTTCGGAAAAAATAAAAAGCGTTGCCCAAAATGAAGAACAGGAAGAACATACGGGAGAAATTAGAAGGTCCCACAATACGGGGCTGTTTTTGGTTAAAATGGGAATGGATACAATAATGACCGAATTCCAAAAAAGGTAATCAGTTTTGAGACATCAGGTAAACCGAGACGTACATGGGAGGATTGCGTCACCGCTGATCTTGAGGATTAGGGTTTTGGTGTTGTGGGTTGGTGGGAGGCTGTCAGAGGTTGGTGGTGTCTACATCGAACCAAGCCTTTTTATTTATAATGCATTATATTCAAAATCAATATTTTAATAATTGGTTGAAGATACCAAGTTTATTTTCTCATTATTATTTTATTTATAAAAATGAAAGTTTTTAATTTGATATACAATGTGAAAATTGGAGTCTCTAGTTTTTGGGACATTCTTTTTTTTTTTTTTTTTTTTTTTATATATACATTTATTGAAATTTACAACTGTATAGAATGTATACATCAAGTAAATGTATTGACAGCGATTATAATAATCCTAATAATCAGTAGCACTTTATTTAAACTTCTACACTAGAAGGTCTCTAGGCCATCTTCGTTTCAGACGCCTCGGAGGATTATCAGGAATGGAGTGGGAAGCAAGTTGAGAAACTAACGGATTTGAGTGATTATGGAGCTTACTATAAAAGGATAGGTATCTGGTGTGGGCTAAAGCAGCAACATATGGAACACTAAGATCTTTATGGATAAGTTTATTGGTGACAAAGTAAGGAGCATTGAGGATTTTACTAAGGATTTTGGGTTGTAAGGATTGAATACGATATGAATTGGATGGTTTAGTGGAGCCCAAAAGCTCAACTCCGTACGTCCAGATAGGTCTAATCACAGTCATGTATATGAATCTTTTGTAATTAATTGGGAGCTTTGAAAGTTTTTCTAGTAAGTGTTGAAGTAGTCTGAAACGACGGGCAGTTTCTTGTCGTTTTAGTCTTGTATGTGGATTCCATGTTAATCGTTTGTCCAAGTGGAGTCCTAGGTAACGTAGATACGTTGAACAGATGTTCAACAGGGATTAGTGGAATATCATTAAAGGATACTGTAGGACAGGAAGTCGTAGGTTTACGACGTAGGGTAAACGTTAATTGGTGGGATTTGTCCATTTTTGACACCATTCTTGAAGGTTTAGGATATGGAATTGGAGTGTTTGAGAGGCAATGAAGGGATGAATGTTTACTGTTAACACACATGTGTCATCAGCGTAAGTGGTGAGGACAGTGGTAGGATGAGTTGGGATTTGGGACATTACATTTTTTCAAATGTTTTTTTAGTTGAGATTTAGATTCCGTATCCTCAAAAACAAAAAAAAAATTTAACAAAATATTTATATTTGTTTTCTTGGACTTATTAATTATTAGCACTAGATTTACAGCTTTCGGGTTTAAAGTTTGTTATGGGCAGAATATTTTTTTTTTTTTTTTCACCCGTTGATCGACTTCGGGATAAGGAGACCTTCCTAGGGCCCACCCTGAGTCTATAAAGTGGGTACCCTTAATTGGGGGGAAACCTGCCGATTGGACGGTTCTCCTCCTTTTTCAACCGGTGTCCTGAAAACAGTACATCCAAGCCTTTATTGAACCTAAGAATCTTCATTTTTTTTATTATTTTTTTTTTTTAGACTGGAGTATTTTTTACCAGTATTAATAGTAACAGTTTCAAACATCATCAAATAACACAAGTATAGACTATTTCATCTTATATAAAAGCAAAAGACTGTTTTTTTCTTTGTTCCGCATTTCCTTGGGGAGAAATAAAATAGCGTTTTAGGGTGCGAAGGGTGGTCCATCTGGCGGGATAAACAGTGCTGATTTAGGACATTTGTTCGGTCAGTGGTAATTCGGTTGTGGCCATTAGACGCAGCTGAGCTCTGAGAAAGAGCACGTGGCTACTGTTAATTGTCTTGTGTTTCGGCACAGTCCACTCCGCAGCTGCCATCCCTCTGTCGGCCTGTCCGGAGCAAGATATTTTCTGTCAGAGACTGATACTAGAAGGGTGCCGAAGTTGTAGAACCCCGATGAAAACTAATTTAGTATTGTTAACCATCAGTGCTCTAAAGCCAGCAAGTATAGAGCCGTTAGGGAATTAATTAGATGTGCAACAAAATTCATTTTATTTCTCCAAAGTATTAAAAAAAAAAAAAAAAAAAAAAAAAAAAAAAAAAAAACGTATGAGGTTCAGCAATATGTAGATCTTAAAATATTTTCTAGAATATTCAACATGAAAAAAAAAAGATTCTGCAGTTTTTAATGAAAGTAGGGATGTGTCAATTCCGGGTTTCATTGATTCTTGAGAATAAGAAAATAATCGCTATCGAGAATCGATTATCCAAAGTCGTTGGCAGTGGTTTCGTGATTTCAAATTATACTATTAGGCATCTTTTTTCCCCTAATGACCAACCCTCCTTTGTACAGAATTAAAAACAAAATCCATGCAACTGCAAGCTGAACCAAAGTTTGTTAAAGATATTTATTCTATATTGAACATAAAAAAAATGATATTACAATATCTAACGAAATAATGCCACTCTGACAATAATACCATCTTGTTGTATATTTTTGTTTTTTAAGGGACTATTTGTCCTGGAATAAAGATTATTTTCCATTTAATTACGTGTAAATACGAGTTTTAGAACCCTAATACAACTCAAATACAATATTTTCAAAACATTAGCATCTCTTACATGAATTACATATACTAAAGTTTTCAAAAATGTAAGACAAAAAATTAAATATATTGGTTCCCATCTGAGGAGATCTAACATATATCTGAAGTATAGCCATTGTGGAAGGGAAAGGGCCAGGTTGGTTAATTTTTTTTGAGATTTACCTTGGGGTCTCACATATGGCTAATTGGATTTTGTCTTGTATTTTTGAAAACTTTAGTTTATATAAACCATGTAACAAAGTGCTGATGTTTTGAAAATTTTATATGTTTTAGAACTGAAGATGAATGTTTAGCATTTGAAACTATTTTTTAAAAAAAATGCCAGAAAAAGTGACAGTTAATTCATCAATCCTAATCATACCATAAACCTTCAAGAATCGTGTCAAATTGGAATATTGAAATAAATCCCAACAAATCTGATCAAATATCCTTTACCCTTCGTCGTAAACCTACGACTTCCTGTCCTATCCTTTAAGAATATTCTAATGATTACTGTTGAACAGATCCCCTTGGACTCCAACTGGACAAACGTTTAACTTGGATTCCACATACAGGACTAAAACGACAAAAAACTGGTCTTCGTTTTCGGTCTCTTCTACATTTGCTAGACAAACGTATAAAGCTGTCTATTAATCATAAAATACTCATTTGGATGACAGTAATTAGACCTATATGGACATACGGAGCTGAGCTTTGGGACTCCACTAAACTTTCTAATTCTTCTTGTATCCAAAGTTCTTCGAAAAATCCTTAATGTTTCATACTTTTACAAAAATAAACTTGTCAAAAATGATCTTAATATTTTCATATGTTGCTGATTAAGCCCAAACCAGATACCTATACCTATCATAGAAAGCTCCGTAACTATTCAAATCCACAGGTCTCTCAACATGCTTCCCATTCTATTCCTGACAATCTACCAGGGGGTTTGAAAAGAAGGTGGTTTTAGGACCTTCTCATATAGAACTTTTATTGAAGTGCTACCAGTAGGACATTGTCATGTTACTATGTGCGTTATTATCACCTTTACTAGCTTCATTAATTTGTCTTGTTATGGGTTTATTTTTTATTTTTTCAGTCCTGATGATTCCTACGTTTTTTTTTTTTTTTTTTTAATAACACATTTGGGTGTTTCCCAAATAACAAGCGATTGCCCCGAACGGCTGTAGATCTGTGGGGGGGGGGGGGGGGACGGACGGACAGACAGTTGGCCAACTTCCCGCGGGCAGTAACTGGAACGGATAGTCCCCGATCACAAGTAATTAACTAACAATAACTATGAACCACGTGCCCCCCCCCCCCCCAATTTTGGCACCCCCAATCCTCACTGACCAACATTGTTTTGCTGCAGCTCGTTTCTAAGACTACCCTCCAATCAATTCCATATATTCGAGGATGCTGTCACACATTCATTTTATTCTAGTAGTTTTAGTATTGAATACAACATGAAAGACCGCTATGAATTGGCTATTTTAAAAAAAATCCATTTATTGAAATTTAAATACAATTATGTCGATTATATACCACAATTTCTATTGTTTATGAACCCTTTTATATATTTTATTTTATTTTATTATTGTATAATTTATCAATAAATAAGAACGAAAATTAAAGCCAGAATTACAGCAGGTAGCAGATGCCTGTACGCTCTTAATAAAATACTGAAGTTCCGAGCATCACAAGCTGCAAAAGGTAGCATGTATAAAATAGTCATAAGGCCTGTGGTAGTGTATGGAAGTGAGTGCTGAATACTAACAAAAGGTAACGAGACAATACTTAAAGTTTGGGAAAGGAAAGTTCTCAGAAGAATTTTCGGCCCAGTAAACGACCATGGAAATTGGAGAATAAGGAGGAACAAAGAATTGGAAGAGCTATTCGGGGAACCGATTATAGTGGCAGTCATCAAGGAAGGAAGGTTGCAGCCGCTGGGACATGTCCAACGACTGCCGGGCGAGAGGCTGCAGAGGAAGGCCTAGAATATGGTGGCAGGATAATGTGGAGGCGGACCTGAAAAATCTAGGAATAAGAGGATGGCGAAGAAAAGCGTGAGGCCAAGGCCCATCTAGGGCTGTAGAGCCAAACAATAAATAAGTAAATAAAAATAAACAATTTATCAAAATTAGATCATAATTTCTTTTTTCTAGATCATTTCAAAATTGTTTACTAACCTCATTTTTTTTCATTTTCACTTTGTGATATTTCTGTATTTTACTTTTCTTTTCTTTTTTTTAGCCCTGATAATGACCATCAAAGGTGGCCGAAACGTTGGCAAATAAATATGTATGTTTATATCATATATTACCTTCTTTTTTTTTTATTTATGTATTTATTCATTTTTTTTTTTTTTATTTATTTTTTTTTTTTTTTTTACTGATCCCAAATACATCCTACTCTTCATTTCATCCAGTCAACCAACATAGCTCTTCATATAAATGTAATAATTCGAAAATAACCCTCGTTTATTAATTATTATTATTATTTAATATTAATTATTATTATTTATTTATATAATTAACATTATTAATTTGTTATATTAAATAGAATTATTACAGTAGACAAGCCACACTTGATATATTTCTCATTAAAAAAAAAATTAAAAAAAATAATAAAAAAAAATAAAAATAAATAAATAAATAAAAAAAAAAAAAAAAAAAACGAATAATAAAAAAAAAAGACTCCTCTCGCATTTTAAAAACACTTTTGATCTATGTTTCAACCAAAGTATTAAAGTCTTTTCTTTTTTTAAAACTATTTATTGATATATATAAACATATATATATATATATATATATATATACACAATTATATATGTATGTACAATAAGTAAATTTGAGAAAATTATTACAGTGACTAGTCAATAATATGTGAAGAACCACTCACTAGCCGCACTTCAATAAAAAGAAAAAACAATCTATATAAAAAGTTTTTTTCAGACGCCTCGGTGAATTATCGCAAGTAGAATGTGAAGCAAGTTCAGAGACTATTGGATTAGAATGGTTATGGAAAAAGTAAGGAACATTAAGGATTTTTCAAAGGATTGGATACGAGAAGAATTAGATGGTTTGGTGGAGCCCCAAAGCTCAACTCCGTACGGCCAAAGAGGTCTGATCACAGCCATGTAAATAAGTTTTTTGTTACTAATTGGGAGCTTTGATCGTTTGTCTAGTAAATGTTGAAGTAGTCGAAAACGACGGACTAAGTCAAAGTAAATTTCAGAATTAGTATAAAGTGATTTGCTTTCGATGCTTGGATCGTGTTGAATCGTTGGAAGGGCCGTGTGCGAAAGATACAAGAGGCTGGAACAATCATCTATCAGGCTAATTAACTTAACTAACCTGTTGCAATTAATTGCATACAGATTGTACTTGAATTCTCGACACGTGTATGCAATATGCCCCCATTACATCCTTTCACTCACAACATTATTGAACGTGCGCCTTCACTTAATTCGGGGTAGCCGCGATCCCGTGGGGGTTCAGGGTCGATTAGCGCTTTTAGTGTCAAACTTTATTAACCTCCGTACGAATGCTCATCAAAATGCCATTGATGGCTACTGATGCAGTTTGGTCTGGTAATCTCACCCTCTGGGTAATAAAACAAAATGAGATATGGAAATAATGGTCTTTTTATCATCGATGGTGAAAGATTGTCGGAGAGTAAGGTAGGGCGGGAATGATTGGACCATTATTAGTTTTTAAATTTAAATTGAGTAAATTTATAATAAAAACTGTGTAGATATGGCAATAGTTCAGCAACTGCAAATTTTAGGTTTTTTTTTTTTTAATTATTGAATTTAATTTTTTATTAATTAATATTTGAAGACTAATTTAAAATGTCAAACTTTCTTCATCAGTTATAAAAATATAGAAAAAATCAAACCATCAGCAATTTTATAGGAAGATTATGTGTACTATTTATTTTTTTTTAACTCTCGAAAATTTGAATTTGGATAGATTTTACAATTTGCCTCTAAACACTTTCCGATTATATATTTCCTGATTCGTCGCATTTAATTTCAAAATTAAAAAAATAAAATAAAAAGTTCCAGAAAGTTTTTCAAATTAAGAGTAAGTAAGTATTTAAAAAAGTAATATTGGCCATTATAGTGTTATGTTAGAGCAAGTATGGCTAGAAATGAATTAAAATTAGGAAACTGTAAATGCCATGTATCATTAGCAATATAGAGTGCGATCTGATATAGTCATTTCGAATCATACATTATGGTGAGGAATTTGTAGAGATTCGATTGGTTTTCTTTAAGGTTTTCTTTATCCTGCATCCTATCTGTCCTGTTCTCTGCTTAATTTATGCAACTGACATCCCAAACCTTTATACTGATAACATAAGTACTATCTGAGAATAGTATATCACAAAACTTAAAAATGTTTTAATACTTGCAGAATTTCATGACTTGCCTCCATACAATAATGATAATATTTTGTCTATCCGTAAAATGTAAAAAATCTTTAACATGGAATCTTCCTATAAGAATGTAAAAGACATGAAAATACTCATCATTCTCTACTAGTTCTAGCACTTATTAGACGTGGGAGGGGGGAGACATGATAACCGAAGGCACCCAGTAAGGAAAGTCGGTTCGATTCCGCCCTGGATCTGTAGATATTTATTTCTCGGTGGTCCCGCAAAATGAATCTCAGCCTTCCATTTTAACGAGTACAGGTTGGTAACTTGTTTGATAATTCGACCTTCCTTCCTTTGTTGGCTCATTTAAAACTTTGAAGCCCCAATAAACTTATTATACGAACATTCAACACTTCTAGTTTCTTATAATAAGGTTATATACACGATTATATAAGAACAAATCACTTCACCTAATCATTGAATTCCTCCTGCATCCTTTTTTCTTCTTTTTTTTTTATAGTTATTTATTGAAATTTACAACTGTATACAATATATATAAAATACAAATAAATGTAGTGATAATTCTAAAAATTATATGTGAATTGCTTGAAAGCCACTACCCATCGGTAGCACTTATAAATGCTCTTTGTATCAAAGTACTATATTAGCAGATCCCGATGCCGTCTTCTTTTCAGGCGCCTCGGAGGATTATCGGGCATGGAGTGAGAAGGGAGTTGTGATACTAATGGATTTGGATGATAATGAAGTTTGCTATGAAAGGATAGGTATCTTGATGAAAGGGTAGGTAACGGTTTGGGCTAAATCAGAGACATAAGTAATATTAAGATCTTTGTTGATAAGCTTGTTTGTGACAAATTAAGGAGCCTTGTATGGATTAGATCCGAGATCAATTGGATGGTTTAGTGGAGCCCCAAAGCTCAACTCCATGCGTCCAAATAGGTCTAATTACTGTTATGTAAATGAGTATTTTGTAACTGATCGGAAGGTTAGAACGTTTGTCAAGTAAATGTTGGAGGAGTCGATCCTCTAAACTTTAAAATCCATTCGTTCGTAATATTAATACCTCTTAATAAAAGTCGCTAAGGCATGGTAAGGCATGGCCGAACAGCATAACAAGGTAATACAAGGTGCGGCCGGTAAGAAATGCCCAGAATGGCCACCACTGATTTGTACCCAACAATGAACATTATCCTTAATAACGTAAAATAAAAGTTTGAATAAATAAAGTGTTTTTTTATCACGTGTGGTTTATACCTATAAAGGCTAGGTATAATATAAAGGTTTATACCTAGGAGTCTTCTTATTAAGGCATAAATAAAATTATTCATAATAACCTTAATAATGCCCTGTTTGTTGCTGACATGATCCAAAATAGCTACCTATCCATAATATACTCCATAGACACCTAAACCATTTAGTTTCCTAACCTTTCTCCTCATCTGCTTTCATTTAATTTCTTAAATAAAACGCCAATTACGATAGCAAGTAATTATACCACCATCGGATAGCACGATTTTTCCATCCATTCCTTGACATTTTGTTATACCTTGTTTTAAGTATCACTTTGATCTTTTAAACTTTCTTTAGTCATACACTCTATATTGTTTAGCGGCTAGTACCAGCGTTGTATACGCCATGCTACATTTCCCGAGATTAATAGGTTGGATCGACAGACCGGGCTATTGACGACGCCTGCGGACACATGGAGCAAGGATTCCCTTGGGCCGACAAGAGCAACATGTGCGGCGTACCCTAAACGACGCCGTGGGGCTTGACATGTGCGACGGCCAATTCAACAGTTGTTATTGCATTACAGGGCCTAGGTCCCTCATCATGGATCCCTCATATTTAATGCATGTACCATTGTGTCACACTCTCTTTGACTCTTCCTTGTTGCATTCGCTTCGGAAGACCAATTAGTTTCTCCGGACTACATTGGAAGAATGCTAGGCCGCTGTTTGCTCATAACAATAGCTTCAAGTTTATTAATATTCGCAAATAATTTCTTTTGTCATCCCTACTTCGGTAAATTATACAAGGTATTAAAAAACTGATAAGTACTTGTACGTTCTTAGTAACATATTTATTTTAAGGAACTGATAATAATCTGTCACTGGTACCTTTTCTAGTTTATAGTAAAACTACTTTTGGATGTTACACATTCATATTTAGTTTTAAAGTGTTGGGACTCCACAAAACCATCCAATTCATATTTTATCCAATCCTTACAGTCCAAAATCCTTCGAAAAAACCTTAATACTCCTTAATTTGTAATCAATACAACCATAAAGATTTTAATGTTCCATGTGTTGCTAATTTAGTCCAAACCAGATTCCTATCCTTTCATAGTAAGATCCATAACCACTCAGATCGACTAGTTTCTCAACTTGCTTCCCAGTGCATTCCCGATAATCCTTTGAAGCGTCTGAAACGAAGATGGCCCAGAGACCTTCTAGTGTAGAATTGTTATTGAAGTGCTACTATTGAGTAGTTTTTTTCAAGTTTTGAAATGTTATTGTAATCGTTTTCAACTCATGTACTTAATGTATATATTTTATATAGTTGTAAATTTGAATAAATGAATTAAAAAAAAAAAAAAAAGTTGTAAAGAGGTACAAAATCCCAAATATCGGCAGACTTGGTAGTGAAAAAAATACATCACGTGTAAAACAGCGTAAAATTAATTATATCTGATTCATTTAAAATAATATAGTTCTTTAGATCCAATAGTCAAATTTTATATTCATTTCCATTAGGATTTCTTTGGATTTGGCTTGTGCTCCTCAAGTGGAGGCACAAGACTGTTCGGGGAATCGCTAGGATGTGTGTATGTTGTAAATAAGTGTGGTTGTATTTTTTAACTTTTAATTTAATCCTGTTTTTGTTCATACTATTATTATTGTTTTTTTTATATTCTTAATTAAAAAAAAAATTAGATTGAAATTTACTATATTTGTTGCATAGTTTGAGGTTCATCTTTTATTTATATTATTTTTCACTTTATTTACTGTATATATCACGAGGTTACTTACTTATTTATTTTTGCTTTTCATTTCATTTATTTTCTAGCTCTTGAGTTTATTATTATTATTTAAAAAAAAAAAAAAAATTATCCTACGCGTTTCATCGGCAATTTCATCCACAAAACGTCTGGCTGTCCAATATATGTCACTCCTGTTTCTGCTGTAGATCTTACAGCTTGGTAGATGCGACAATGTAACACATTGTTTGTCTAAGCTCGACAGGTGTCCATAAGAGAAGTCTTCCTTACCTGCAGGGTGGTTAGGAAATACTGGACCCCACGACTCCTATCTCACATTTGGGTTTTAGAAGTACTCGAAGTTATGGCAGGTCCTCATTCGGAATATTGCTACTGATTCTCCTCTTGGCAGGTCCATGGGGACTCAATCTTCAAGAACGGTAGGCGATTGCTTTCCTTCGACCATTTTCCCCCTCTTGCTCGACACTCGACACTCGACAGGCTTTAATTGCGTTCTTTGATGCCTCGAAAGTTACTGTAAGGTCTGGCTGAAGTTAAGCGCCTTCATTTGCAAGCCTGTCTCCTTGCTCATTTCCGGTTATACCCAGTGAGACGGAATCCATTGCGAAGCAATGTTGATGCCCTGGGAACAATGATTGAGGTCAGTACATTCGAAAACATCAAAAGCATGCTCTGAAAGACCCCCACAATCGCACCTAGAGCTGCCCGACTCGTTTCTGTTCGCTCAGAATTCGTGTATACATTTGATCAATGCTCGTTTATTATTAATTTTACGTTATATTTAGAATTGTCGATTAATTGAGTTTTCGATTTTTGGGACCGAGTTAGAAAAAAACATTATTGTTCATCATAAAAAACAAACATTATCACAATCTTTTCATTCCTTTTAGCACACCTCAAAAAATGAACTTTTAATAATTTAAATATACAGTACAATTTCGATAGTCCAACACTTATGGGACCAGAGGGATTTCCGACAATCAATATTTTTTTTAATATTATAGCAAATATTAAAATATTTTTAAGAAGAAAAAGTCTTGTACATAACCTCTGTAAAATAATAGGAACTTTATAAAATTCATGTTTATATTAAGACTTCTCTCACCATCTATCTGTTGTTTTTTATAAATGATAGGAAGGCTTGAACAGTTTATAAATGCTCTCAGTTTCTTGCTTTTCCGGGCAAAACCAGATCTTATGATAATTTTTTATAAGGTAGCAATGATAATTTTTTATAAACTTCGTCCTATGAACGAAAGTTATGTAGTTTATGCAGTTTTCTAAATAGTCCGCTCTCGTCGGCATTAACTTAGTTCTGGACTTGGAAAAAATTCTTGAATTTTTAGCTTGAATTAAACGCAAATTTATGTTCGAAATGTTTGACTGCTGAATGATCTGATGACAGTTTTTCCTCCTGTAAGAAATCGTATTCCAAAACGACTTTTAATTTTATCTAGCCTTCTATCGCAAGCATTAAACTCGTCTTTTCTAGATGTTTACATGTAGAATACTTTAGCCTTTAATTTCGAAATGTATCCAGAAGTGTGTACAACCACCGCTCAGTGGGACGATACGCGTTTCAAGCTCTTCAAGAGTCGAAAAATAAATTATTTACTTAGTCTAATTAATTTTAATTATTTTTATTCTAATAAAATGCATCCATATAACTTGTACGTTTAACACACCAGATACCTACCGTGACATACCAGTGATAAAACCAACCCATACTCTTTTTCGGGGAAATTCGTATTTGTACATTCACGCCATAAGTAATGTCCACTGATATAGGGGTAGTTTTAATTCATTAAACTCCACTCAACAGTCCTTAAAATAGTCTCTAAGGACAGCAGAATATTTTAATAATAATAATTTCACAGCTAACGTTTTGTCCCACTGTGCACCGTTCTGGAACAGACCGAGAACCGAATTATCGAGATTTTACTGTATCTCCTTTAAGAATGTTCCGGGCTTAGTATGTAACTTTCTTTTTTTTTAATTATGGTTTTTATCCATTATTAATCTCTATATGTTATTATAATTTTCCCTTTATAGAGATTATTATAATAATATATATATACATATTAGTATTATTCGTTTTTGTTTATGTTTGTATATACTGAATGAATGTGACACATCTCTATTACCCGTTGCCCTCCATTCAGGAAAATTTTAATATTTATGACAATAGCTGATAAAAAAAAATAAAAAAAAAAAATAAAATCCATGGATTCTAATGCTTACGGGTCTTCAGCAATGACCATTGCAACAATCCCGCTTCATCAAATTCACAAATATTACATTAACATAGATAAAATATTACGTAGCGTTCGTCGCTCTTGTAGATGACGCACGGAGCATGAAACAGGCATCTTTGTACGAGGTCCCCGTGGTGCCGGAAATTAAAGAGGATATGATTGCTAACATTACAGCTGTCCCCTCTCTCTCCCCCCTCCCTCGATCAGTTTTTTACTGCTTCGACCCTTATCCCCTTTTGCTGGGGCATAACCCTGTCATTTACCATCCAAGCTGGACGGTCTAATGACTGTGAAAACATCATTTACTACATAAAGAAAAAAATATTAATTCTATTGGATTGAATTAGGACTGTATCTAATTGTATTCTGTCTGAAATACGTGCTTCCCATTGCCCGAGTAATGTCTACTACATTGCGAAGGATGTATATATTAAAAATTTGCATTGTTTAAGAAACTCCAATGTACAGACTCAATCTACAACCATTATCTTTGGATTCGATTCCAGCTATCAGGAAATTTGTGAGAGAACCACTCTTAACTGTTACATTCTATTCTTCTTCTACGTCATCCAACCATCTCATTCTAGAACGATTTCGTCTTCGAGCACCTCCATGTTTTTATAGAAGTTTCTATCGAAAACTCGCGTTCCACATCATCGAGCCATCTCAAACTATAATTCTTTATAAAATTGACAATATCTGGATGGTTATACAAATCTCATAGTCCATTGTTTGTCCTAATTCTCCAAGTAGATTGGTCCATATATATTCCGCAGCGATTTTGCAAAGCCGTGCTTCAATGGCTCTTGTCAGGACTCACGTCTCTCTGCAGTAACAACTGGGTGTAATAGTCTTATAAATGATCAACCTGGCGCTCAAAGAAAGATGTTTGAATTTCAAATAGTTGAATACTTCAAAAATCTAACGATTTTTCCGATTCTTGCCTTAGTTTCCTTGCAGTTTCCTTCCTTCTTTGTCTCGATGACCAACGCTCCTAGATATTTATAGGCCTTACAAACTGGAAAATCATGACCATTGATTTTAATAGTACGTAGTAACATTTCATAACCCTTGCTAATTTCACTGATTGAATATTTAATGTCAGTAATATTTTGCTTATTCGCCCTAAATTATTTAGTCTACCAACGTTACTGGGTGTTATCCTGGGTCCTATCCTCTACACAGTGTATACGGACTTTTTCTTCATCATCTACACATTCTAACTACAAGTAAATAATGATTCTTTCATTGCAATGAATCTAATCTCGCATTGCAAATCTTCAAGAAAGATTTCAAATTTTGTACGCCTGTACTTCTTTGTGAACCTACAGCTTTTAGTCCTGCGGAATCAAACAGTAATATTCCACTAATCCCTATTGAAAAAATCCGCTGCCAACGACTCCGTCTGGACAAACGTTTTAGTTGGGATCCATATACAAACTAAAAAAAAGACAAGAACCTGCTGTTTGTTTGTTACTTTTTCGAAATTTATATTGTAAACATTACAAGCTTCCAATTAATTTAAAAAAAAAACTATTTTTGGATGATAATAATCAAACCTATTAGGACATACGAAGTGGAGCATTAGGGATTCGAAGTAGAATCCTCAATAATCCTTATTACGTCACAAATAAATTTATTTAGGTAATAATAAATAATTTCAAATGATGATATGATGATCTGATGACAGGCTCTGTACCCACTCGACTCCATGGCTCACCTATCTTACCTTCCACTAGGTTCTCGATGACCTTCCATTGGCCGAGGGATCTTCTAATATAGAACTTTTATTGAAGTGCTAGCATTATGTTAGTATTTTACAAGTTAATGTAATAACTTTTCCTCACCTTAACTTACTGTTTATTTTATGCAGTCGTGGATATCAATGACTACAAAAAAAAAGAAGTTATTTAAAAAATCATAGAATAAAACAAGGTTTATTTAATTAGACATACCATCATATTCCCTCGATTCCGATTCTGATAAATTATAATTCCTTCAAAATACTCCCTCTCCGGTTTGTGTATATTCTATTCCTGATGATCCTCTAAGGAGAATAAATAAATTGTCTGTTAATACAGGATAGCCACAAAGTGTTGCCAATGGGCAGTTCCTCGATAATTACCTGGCTACTTATATAGTGAATATATATATATATGAGGAGGTAACTTTCAAAACGTGTTTTACAACAAAAAATTATTTTTGAGTTTTTGGTACCACTAGATTTATTTTTCAGAACCCTACAATATGTGATGAGTAGTAGCCATCAAAACAAGTTTTGTCCCACCCAAAATTAGTAAACAAAATCAGGGATTTTAGCAAACAGTATTTTGTCCAGTGTTTTTATTTCAAACCATGCTTTGTACAGTAAGCCAATTGGAACGCTGCATTATTGACAATCATGACAACATTGACAATAATCGCTTACACTGGTACAAGGTTGTATTTTGACTCTCCAAGTGTTGAAAATGTTGTGGAAGAGGATGAAACTTGTGACTGTTTAGAAAATGAAAGATGTGAACTGCATATTTAAAAACTAGTGGCTGTTAGGAAAATGAAAATATTCGCGATGATAATTTATTTCCATTAAAAATTATATGGACCGATTAAGCTACCTTTACAAGAGGAAGAATTGTTAATCAAAGAAATTATCATGTAAAATCCCAGAGCTATTAGAGAGAATAGGTTTCAGCATGAATTTGATATTAACGTTTGGCTTGGAATTTGGAACGGATTACTGGTGGGACCATATTTTTTACCTGGAAGATTGAATGGTATCACATTTACACATTTTTTGGAGAACGACTTTTCTAATTATTTAGGTGAAATTCCCTTACAGCAGCGGATTGAAATGTGTTTCCAACTCGATGGATGTCCAGCTCATTATAGCAGAGTTGATCGAGCTTGGCTGGATATAAGTTATCCACAACGATGGATTGGATGTGGGGGATTAGTACGTTGGCCACCCAGATCACATGATATGACACGCATGGATTTCTTCGTATGGGGAACCTTGAAGCAGAAAGTTTATTCGGTGTCAATCAACTCAAGAGAGCAATTAAGAGACCGCATCATAGATGCAGTGCACCAAATATCATCAGAACAATGTTTACCTGCAATTTATCAAGTGAGTGCTAGATGTAATGCTTGCATTGGTGCAAGAGGACAACATGTTGAGCAATATTTACATTAAAAAGAACATAACATAAATATAAATGAAAAATAAATAAGTATAAAAATGAAAACTTGTTTTGTTTCTTTTTTTGCGATTTTCTCTAAAACTAAGCAAAAACGAGCAAATCTCTAAAGGACTTTTTGTCTTAGTTTTTCGGTCCTCTATATGTTCCTGAAGTTTTGCCATTTAAATTCGGGACACCCTGTATGTGTATATATATATATACAATAGCATAATTAGATGAATGAAAGCTTCAAGATCCGAGGTTTTCCGGCATACATACCCAATTCCAAGGACGTTTTCACACTTGTTGGTCCATATAATTGCAGCTTTTCACACTCTACTCTGGAGTCAGCGCCCTTAACTCCTCCCGGATGATCCTCATTAAGTTTTTCAAAACAAATCAGATTACTTCGAAACATTACACACGTAAGACTTTATTTTACTTATCTCAGTAACAAATTGTTATGATCTGTAACTTACAAAAATGTTTTTATAGAAACATAACAATTAATAGCAATTAAGAACACTGAATAGTATTGCTAGTTAATACATTCATTTATATCACATTTACAAAAATATGTATGTATAGCTTAAATATAGGAAGATCTGTTAGGACTGCAGTAACTTCGATTCTGAACATCATTTGCAATAAAAAATTCCAAGTATCGATTCTTATCGGTTTTATATATATTTTTATTTTTATGTATTTTCAAGAAATTACTACTTTTTGACAAATAATTGTCTATATTTCCCGTAGTTCTAAAGCTAGAGCACTTTACTTTGATCATTAGAAAGAAATTTAAATTTTCTTAAAAATAAACTTTTTCCTATTTTCTATTTTATAGTTTTAATTTAAATTTAATATATTACTTTTAATTTAGTAATAAACTTCTTCTGATTTAATACTCCTGTATAGCCACTATACTCACTGGTCTCAATCTAATCACAGTCAAACAACACATTGAGTGGCAAACAAAGTCATTTTTGTTATCTACTACTATATCTGAAAACCCAAAAATCCTATAAGTTTCAAAGAAACTTTTTTACAAGGGAACTGTAAAAAGACAAACAAAAACGGACAAAACACACATAACGTAATGACTAAAAAACTAATTTTTGTAAATCGCACAATAGTGCACACGTTATAATAGTGTAAATATCTTATTTCCACCATAAAGTCAATTATTAAAAGATTATTTTTGTACCACAAAAGAGTTTTATTTTTATTTTGTTTGTGTTATTAATAAATTGTCTATTATTATTTTTATTATTCCAGCATGGATCATAATTTCTTTATAGATTCCTCCTTATTACTTATTGTGTCATGTGATATGAATGTGTAACCAGACACGTGCCTTTGTTATTATTAGGCTCGTTCGGCTTCATGTAATTTATTTTCAATAAAGAGTTAAAAAAAAAAAAAAAAAAAAAAAAAAAAAAAAAAAAAAAAAAAAAAAAAAAAAAAAAAAAAAAAAAAAAAAAAAAAAAAAAAAAAAAAAAAAAGTATTCATCTTAGTGGTTCCAACACAAGACACAGCAAGTTTTTAATTTGTTGCCAAAACTTTGACTACATTTATCTAAAAAATACTACAATATCTAAAAAACGAAGGATCAAAATTTTGATTTGGTAATAATTTTAATTCGGCTTAAATAATTGTATTGATTTCATCTGGTTGGATTTTTATTTTTGACCATAAAAGTATATGAAAGTGTTGCAAACCTCGTTTCTTCCACGCAAGATTGGATATTTAAATTTTAACAATCGTAAATTTTATTATTGCCAAACCAGTAGATTTTCCATTGTAAACTCTGTTGCGGAATGGCGATAGTGACACACTGGTCGATTTTAAAACTTCACTGGGGTCCTAATGTTGCACCGCATTTATATATATTTTTAATAATGTAATTGAAAATAAGTAAATTTTATTAGCAATTCCAAGCCCTATATAAAACATTACTATTGTAACATCTCATATATCATATAACATCTCATCTGTTATCCACATAACATCGCTTTCTTTAACAACAAACTAATTGAAAATGAGTAGATTTTGATATTTCTAAACTATAAAGATGATGTAGTTTAAATTTAGTGCTGATTGGTTCAGTGATTTTCGTAGTGAACGAAAAATGGCTTGTCCTTTTATATATTAGTATAGATTATACAATAATTTGTCATTTTTCTCCTTTGCATCCAGTTATCCGCCACTCCTCTGGTAACATACGTGTCGGATTATCGAGTTTCTACTTATTTCTGGTTATTTAAACTTTAACATTAAAGAACGTTTTATTATTATTTGGAATTATTAACAATAAGATGATTTCTGTGCTAATGAAAATTTATTGAATTCCGTACCCTAATCGAAAATGGCCACCTGCATAAAATTTGAATTCATAGCGGGTACATCCGTCCAATATGCATATTATATCAAAGAACTAATCCAGCAGGCAGTGGAACGGTGCGCCTTGTATTATTGGCAATTACAACAGAATCCGTAGAGGTTAGGGATTCAAGGCTAGACGCAGAGTGAAATTATGTTTGAGCCGCTTGCAATACATAATTTGGATATTATTGTATCTCGACTAATTACAGGATTACTAGCTACTTTAGGTATGCATTGCGATCGTCCTGTTAATTAACGTACAGCAGTTGCTGTTCGGACACGCTGCGTTTCATGCAACGCCTTCTTATCAGAATAATCACAAATCAGAAGTTATAAGTATAGTTTTATACTATACTAGCATCCCCCTTTTACGGCTTCGCTCGCTCTTATAAATAAAAAACTAAAATAATTCTATCTGATAATAGAATTTTTTTTTTGTTTATCAATTAAAATCTTGTATTGAAGTATACAATTGAGTACACAGGCCAACGATGAAAACACTTTATTACTTAAAACACCTTATTCTTCTGTTTTTTAAAGTGCTAAATCCAAATATGACACGTATTAAGCCGTATCACCTACCATTTTTTCGCATTTGCACATCAATATATTAATTTTTTTGATTAATTACAGAATTTAACAGCTTTTATTTTATTTTATTAAAATTGTAAAATAATTTGTGCTGGATGTAGAAGAGTTGGCAGCACTGCTGAAACAGATATAGATATAGATGAGCAAGATGATGAAGAGTTCCAATGTGCTACAGCAAATATAGAGCCTAAACTGTTTACTCAGATTGAGCTTAACGACTTAGTTTGGGATCTTGAGTTAACAAAAGAAGAAGCTGAATTGCTTGGTTCTAGACGAAACTAGCATATATGTGTATAGGAAGAGAAAGCAGCAGTTTTCGAAATTTTTATAAACAAGAAGGTGATTTAGTGTACTGCTCAGACATTCCAGGTCTGACCAAAGAGTTTGGTGTTGAATACAAACAAGAAGGCTGGATGCTGTTTATTGATTCTTCCAAAGCTAGTTTAAAAGCTGTTTTATTACACCATAGTAACACTTACGCATCTATACCTGTTGGCCATTCTGTACATATAAAAGAGAGCTATGAAAACCTAAAATAATGTTGAATAAAATTGGCTATTCGGCGCATGGATGATATGTGGTGACTTGAAAGTAACATACATGCTTTTTTGTCAGCAAGGTGGTTTTACCAAATTTTTATGTTTTTTGTGTGAATGGGGCAGTAGAGCAAGGTTTCAACATTGGTGCAGAAAGAACTGGCCTGCGAGGGAGTCTTTAAAACCCGGCGAGAAGAACATTCTACGCAAAAACCTTGTAGATCCTAGAAACATTTATTTAGGAAGTTAGGCCTCATGAAACAGTTATATAATGCTTTATATTTATATGAAACAGTTATATATACTTTTTTAAAAGCACACGAAAATCTATAAAAATCAGCTATTGAAGTAAACAAAGTTTTCAAAAACATTTTTTTTGTTGGCCTGTGGTATTATTTCTTCATTGATATTTTCACACATAGCAGTAATTTTTAACCTGGTACCATTGCACAGACTAGATGTCTAAAGATTACTTAAAAGCACAGTTGGATATCCAATTTTTAATTTTTAATCCTGAGTTGGCAATCAAGCTGAATAGAGACAATTAAGAAATTCTTGCGGATAATGGATTGCATTTTCAGTGTTTATAACTAAAGGCCCATTTTCATACATAATATCAAAAAGCAAGGGTTCGACATTTTGATAACGCAATAATTTTTAGTAGAGAAATGGTCAAGAATGCAGTCAAGTGAATAAATACGTCTAATTTTTAAAGATTTTTAAACAAACATCTTTATATTTGGAGTACACATATAACATTTATTTCAACAGAAATAAGTCTATCGATTTCATCTTGCTGGATTTTAATTTCTAACCATAAAGGTTTATGACGTATGTGTTACATCACTTATCACTGTACATTTACGTTATTAATATAGTAAACTTTTCTATTGTGAAACTTCCTAGAACTTTGATGTAGTTAAAATTTGATTCAGATGGGTTCAATAGTTTGTAGCGATTTTTAAACTACACTGGGATTCACATGATGTACCGCATATTTACAGTTTTTTTAACAACATTTTAATTGAGAAAATAAGTATATTTTATTATAAATTTCCAAGCTCTATATAACACTGTAATTCTGTAACCTCTCTTAAATGGCACTCGCCACCTACCGGTCGATTTTCAAACTTTAATGCACATCACATATTAATTGGTTTTTAATATCAATTTAATTGAAAATCTATAAATTTTACTACTGCTAAACTTTCCTTGAACTATGAAGGTGAAGTAGTTAAAATTTGGTACACATTGGTTCATTTAGTTTTTGCGGTTAGTGATCACAAACGAAAAATCGCTTGTCCTTTTATATAATAGCGTAATACATTGGTAAATTTATAGAAACAATTAAGTATTAATAAAATCCATTTTTTTGTCAATATTATAATTTAGCAGTATTTACAAAAAAAAAAAAAAAAAAAAAAAAGTAAATTTATTTTTCGTTTTAGTTTCCAATACCTTAGTCGTAAGCATAAGACTTCCTGTCCTACAGTATCCTTAAATAATATCCCACTAATTCCTGTTAGTGTCCCACTAAACAGATCCGCTAACTAGGACTCCATTTGAGCAACCTTCTTATTTGGAATCCGCATACAAAATTAAAACAAAAAGAATCTGCTCGTCGTTATAGACTACTTCAACATTTACTAGACAAACGTTCTAAGCTCAAAATTATTTACAAAAGACTCATTTATAATAATAATATATATATATATATTTTTTAAATTAATTATTTATTGAGGAATTATTACAAACTGCCACAAATGTGGGCAATAAGTAATATTGATGACTTCATGATTACATTCACACAATATGTACAATAAGAGAAAAAAAAAAAAAATAGAAATATAAAATGAAAATAAATTGAATAAAAATAAAAATAAAGCTAAATTAAATTAAAAGTTAAAACTACATTCATACTTTATTTACAAAACACACTCATTCTAGGGATCTCCTAACCAACCCTGCCTCTCCACTCATGGAAGGACAGGCCCGGCGCAGAGAGGTCCCAGCTCTTCTCTCTCAGCTGCATTACTGGTGTTAAAGAAAACCCAGTGGAGGCTGAGTGAGAGCGCAATGTACAGTCACTCAGGGCATGAGTGGAGAAGCTGGCCAGTGCCATAACTCCAACATATTTACATATTTACAATAGATCTCGGGGCCATTGCCATTTTAATCTGCGAGGGGGGTTATTAGGATGTGTTGAACTGGATAGTGATTGAGCCAGAGGGTTAGGATGGAAAGAAAGGTTGCGATGGAATTTTAAAAATTTAGGAGGTATGAGGTCGAGGACGTGTGGTATGTTGAGATCATTGTGGAGGGTTTTATTGGATACATAGTAAGGAGCATTTACTATTGTTCGGAGGACTTTGGATTGGAAGGATTGAATGCGTTTGATATTCGACTTTTTAGCTGTGCCCCACAGTTCAAGTCCATAAGTCCAAAAAGGTTTAATAATGGTTTTGTATATGAGAAGTTTAATAACAATATTAATAAAGCTTTATTGACATCATATTTATGACAAAAGCCCCTCCCTTAGGAGGTAAAATGGAGTTCAGCTCCAAAATAGTTTTACAGAGTAGAAACTGAGCTGCAACAATATAAAATAAAATATACAATGTTCATTATAAACTACAAAAACAAAACAAAACTTTTTTTTCTTTCTTTAGGTTATTTACAATTCTGTTGTTGGTTCAAAAGACTCATTTACATGACAGTAATTAGACCTATTAGAGATCAGCTTTGCGGCTATCACTAAATTATCTAATTCTTCTTGTATCTAATCCTTACAAACCTAAATCCTTTTGAAATTCTCCATGTGATGTCATGAATAAATTTATCCAAGGAAGAAAGGACACGAGATAGGATACGCAACAGTACCATAGTGACTAGTCTCAAAGTTAAGCCGCCTGAGACCATCCTAGATCGCGCAATTCTAGGGAGGAGAGTGTTAGAGAGGCGTTTAGGAGGCGGAATATGGACTGGAGTAAGAGAAGAGAGTTGGCCCCAGAACGAGACATCTTTCACACTGCGTAGCGGTGAATGATTATGATGACGATGATGAATTTATCCATAAAGATCTTAAAGCCCCATATGTTGGTGACTTGTCCACTAGTATCCCAGCATGCTTTATAGTTGATTCCCTATAACCCAAAAGATGATGGTCAAGAGGTCTTGTAACATATAACTTTTTTTGAACTGCTATCAATGTGTTTTTTCTTCATAGGTTATTGTAATCATATCCTCCCACGTTTATAATGTATCAAATCGTAAATATAAATAAGGTTTTATTCAATCTAAAGCAATATGATTTAGTTGGATCACGCTAGTTAAATCTGTTATTTTTAATAGCTCGTTACATAGTTCATTGTCATGGTTATTTAACGAGATCACAGATCTGGAATAGAATATTCATAAATTCGTCTTGGATTATTTTTTTTATTTTTCGAAGATGAGCTGACGTAATCCTGACGACACTCCCTCGCTGTGGACCGAAACCGAGGACTCAACCTCCGGGTTACAGTTAGCTCGAGAAGAAATCCATCCGTGGCGTCAATTTAGTACGGAGTGGCTCGCGTCGAGCCATGCGCCTTTTTTTCATCTGCTTTTTGCCTAAGGAAGATGTGCAGTTCCATGACCACGTTATAGCATTACAACGCCGAAAGAGACCGCTTCTTTACAATAGATACATTCAAGTCACCGTTTGAATATCTTCATTTGGATCGTAAAGTAACTTTCCCCGATGGTCCGATGCATTGGTCCACTAATATATATACTGATTTGAATGATATAAACAGATTCGCTTTCTATTTTTTCAAAATATGTAATGCTGATTGCCATGTGCTATGACAGAAGGAGAGCAGTACAGTAGGCTCTCGCTAATTCGAACTAATTAAAACCAGCACGGTTCGTATTAGCTAAGAGTCCGGATTACCAAGCACTGGGATTAAAAAAAAAAATTGCTTGTATCATAGTAGTTACACAAAGGTATGGGCGTATGATTTGCAATGATTACTAAAGGTTCACATAATTAAAAAACAAAACTTTTTAATTTTATTTTAACATTTTTTATATCGCTTCCATAGGAGGGGGAGGGAGTAAAATTTCCATGGCTACACCAGGTTAAACAAAGGCAAATGTGTTTACATGTGCAATATATACAGGGTGAGTATCTCTTAGTGTAAAAAAAAAAATTGGGTTAAACTAGATCAAAAATGTAGCTAAATGCCGCAAATCTCACCTTTCTATTCCAATCCGTTGCATATATACGATAAATCGAAGACTTTTTTGAGGAAATCACGTTTTTTCCCATAAAAACTGTAATATCTCCATTTTGTCTAAATATTTTTCAAATTTTGGCCACATTTTCAGATTTAGCATTAAATTCCCTATAAGAACAGAGTACACGTAACCTTGAATTTTACAAACTTGGTATCTAAAGAACAGCTTGATCTTCACCTTATTTGGGGAAGTCACAATGTCTTATTTACTTCAACGCTCACCGTTTTTCGTAAAAACTATCCACAAAACGTCAAATCTCACAAAAACTTGCAAATTTAATCAGCTTTCGAATGATATGTTAAACGTAATGATTTTGTTTCAATTTCATGGAGATATTTAAATTTGAAACCGAAAAAACATGGTGTTCTCATTTTGTATACAAATCAGTTACTTGGGTAAATAAAACATTATGACAATCCCTTAATGGAAATGTGCATTTTAAACATAATAAACTCTTCATTGGAATAAAAAGCAAGGGAAAAAATGATTGTTTAATAGAAAATAAAGGAAAACTGTCAATAAAGCGACACTACATCAGAGGATCTCATGTTATTACATTTATTTATTTATTATTATTATTTAGGATTTATTTTATTAGATTTTCAATGTAATGTTTAAAACCCAGTGATAATGAACATAGACCTTAGTTTTGCCGTTAGCTACTGAATGCAGGTTGTGTCTAAGAATACTACTTTTTGAAGTATGGGCAGATGAGTCTGTTTTTACAGGGGATGGCATTTCTACCAATCCATGTATATCGTTATTATGAATGGTCGAAATGCCTTCCCCTGTAAAAATGAGACTCACCTAGCCATAAATCACATAATAAATAAATAAATGTATTAACATGAGATCCTCTGATGTAGTGTCGCTTTATTGACAGTTTTCCTTTATTTTCTATTAAACAATCATTTTTTCCTTTGCTTTTTATTCCAATGAAGAGTTTATTATGTTTAAAATGCACATTTCCATTAAGGGATTGTCATAATGTTTTATTTACCCAAGTAACTGATTTGTATACAAAATGAGAACACCATGTTTTTTCGGTTTCAAAATTAAATATCTCCATGAAATTGAAACAAAATCATTACGTTTAACATATCATTCGAAAGCTGATTAAATTTGCAAGTTTTTGTGAGATTTGACGTTTTGTGGATAGTTTTTACGAAAAACGGTGAGCGTTGAAGTAAATAAGACATTGTGACTTCCCCAAATAAGGTGAAGATCAAGCTGTTCTTTAGATACCAAGTTTGTAAAATTCAAGGTTACGTGTACTCTGTTCTTATAGGGAATTTAATGCTAAATCTGAAAATGTGGCCAAAATTTGAAAAATATTTAGACAAAATGGAGATATTACAGTTTTTATGGGAAAAAACGTGATTTCCTCAAAAAAGTCTTCGATTTATCGTATATATGCAACGGATTGGAATAGAAAGGTGAGATTTGCGGCATTTAGCTACATTTTTGATCTAGTTTAACCCAATTTTTTTTTTTACACTAAGAGATACTCACCCTGTATAGTTCCAAAGAATAAGATTTCTAATTAGATCTTAAAAGAAATAGATATGGAGTTATATGACACTGGGTCAACAGGACACTGTTTACTAACGTTTGGAGTTCTGACTCACAGATTTAAATGCCGATTTTTGTGTGGGTAGCAGGGACCTACAATAATGCAAATCAAGAATTATAGCCGCCAATGAGCATTAGGAGCCAAGAAAAAAAAATCACGTTTTATTTTTTTTCTTAGCTTTCAGTCAAGATAAAGAAATAAATCTTTCACGTTTAATTGCAGTTATGTATTGTATTTGATATAAAAATACATTCGTTATGTTCAAGACACTAACCGGCTTTAGGGTGCTCAAAAACTCCATAAAATTACAAAGTTCCAAGGAAATCCGTTGTAAATCAGTAGAAAAATTTTTTTATGAACAATTGACCTCAAATCTCGTTTTAACACACCATAAAACCCTTTAATGTGAAATTTGATCAAAATAAAAAAATATTGATTTTTTACCCCTTTCGAAGAGGTTAATATTTTGAAGTTTAGATGTTTCAACAATTTCTAACGGCCATAACAACTACTGTGTTCAACCGATTACAATAGTAATAGCATCAATAGAATCAGCATACAGTCTGCTTTTTATCCATGCATATAACATTGGGTTTACCCCAGATTTTAGTGGACAAAAACTGATGTGAATGAAAACATCCGTGGTCAGCAAGAACTTGAGATATCTCAATAAGGGGAACTCCTGCGACCTCCGGATTTAGGCTAAACTATGCAGTTTTACGGCTTCCAGATGACCTTAAAATATGGTTTTAATCGGTGGCGAAATGTGTCATTGGCAGCTATAATTCTAGTTTTACACTATTATAGGTCCCTACTACCAACACAAAAATCGGCATTCAAATCTTTGAGTTACAACTCCAAACGACCCCTTTTCAGTATGCTTTGTTTTTTTTTTTGGAACTACATCGCGGTTTCGGACTACCGATTAGTTGGGACTATCAAGCGCTCGGATTAGTACTATCGGAAGCATACGTGGTGGTACGTGGTTTGGAAATTGTTTCTGTATCAGATGGTGAAATTTAATGAGAATCAGGCATTTTGCCACCAAATTAATCAATACTTTTATTTTCCACTTCACTAAACTAAGTTTTCTGTAATTTAAAGTTGGACTAAGACACAAAAGTGACGGAAATATTTCCGGTTTTACTCTATACGTTCTTAAAACCGACGTTTAGAGCATACGCCATCGTAAACGATTTTACGGTTAACCTTATTTCCGTTCCAACCTACCCCTTGACCCCTTCGGGATCGGATTAATGAGGTTCTACTGTAATAACGTATTTTTAATTATTTGTTATTTTATTTAATACTTGCTAGCTCAAGAGTCCTTGTTCTTGAACACAGTCTATCCAACTCTTTAATTATTTTTATACGAATGTTTTGTTCCTTGGTGATGATTAAAAAAAAGTTGATTAGATTATTAGGTTAACAAATAATCGCGAAGGAATGTTAGTTTATTTTTATTTAAATCATTATTAATTATGAACTATTCCACACTAAAAAGTTTTTTTGTCCGTTTATTAATTTTATTTCAATTGCTAGTTGTTATTTTTGTTGGAATTGCCATAAAGTCTATACTTTAAAAGAAAAAATATATATTTTAAAAATAAAATGGCGTTTAAAGTTATATACCATATGCCTCACTTAAAGCACCAATGATTTCCAGACATTTTTTTATTTAGGCCTTTTGATCTGACTCGGGATAGTAAACGGTTTTTAAAAAAAATTTTTTAATGAATTCTAGAAAAAAAAAAACAATTCTGTTCGGCCATATTGGTGACACGGTGTACGTCAGGTCTATTAATTGTGTTTATTTTGGAGGTTTGAAGACAAAATTTGTGAACTGGTGTAATGTACACATGTGTGTTAACATATAGTGAAGGGAACTACAATTAAATTATATCATATCACTCTGTGATTAGAGTAATTTTCACTGGATATTGTTGAAGTGGTTTGGTTGAGAGGGCCAGTAACAATCAGTCACTGGCTCTACAGCGCATGCTTATCATAAGGTACCCTCCCTGTTACCTACCAAGTCATAGTTTATAGCTACTGTCAACAAAAACAGGTTATTTACTGCATGCCAAGAAATCCACAGAAACGGGTCCTAAAATTAAATAATATAATTGGATGTTTAACAAAATTTCGATTTTATTTAACTCTGCTTATTTATAGTTTAACTATTATTTATAAAAAAAAATGGAGGTCGAGATGAAAAAATTATCTGGTCGAATTGAAAGTTTAACAAAAGTATGCGATGAAAATACAAAGAAAATAGGGTCAGACATTAAGGATATAAAAGAAAGTTTACTGGCTACTGAAAAAAAAGTTAATGACTTTAAAGAGTTAAACAAGGCATTTTCAAAAGAAATAAAACTATTAAAAATAAGAGCAGAGAAAACAGAAATACGCTGCGAAAACCAAGAAAAAATTATTTCCACCCAAAAAGAAATGATAGAAAAATTAAGGCGAGAAAGAAATGTTATAATTTATAATTTCCAACACGAAGAAAACTCAACTGACGCACTCGAAATAGCTGTTCTCCGCTGGATAAAAGAAAAACTTAAAGTACAGGTAGAAATATATGATCTTGATTTAGTCATTTTTTTAGGAAAAAAAGGTAATTTTAACAGACCGTTGCTAGTCAAGTTCACAACTCTTAAAGTTAAAAATAATGTATTAAAAGCGAGCTACTTACTGAAAGAAGAGCGAATCAAAATTTCACAGGACTACAGCAAAGAGACCAGAGAAAAAAGGAAGCTACTTATTCCGCACTTGAAGCAAGCTAAAAGTATGAACATATCAGCTAAACTTATTTATGATCAACTTATCATCGAAGGAAATAAATACGGTGTGGAAGATGTGATGGCTGAAGCACAGGGTCACTTTGGTTTGCCAAATATAATTAAAAATATTCGTCTGCCTCAACCGAATCCTATGGTTGATAACGAAAAGGAGTTGGTGACTTATTATTCAACAGATTCAGAAGAGTTTGAAAACAGTGAAACTGAAAATGAAGAATCAATTAAAAAAAAATATAAGCAAAAAAATTCAAAATTCAAACTTGCATCAAAAAAACGGATGGTAAAAAGAGAAATTATAATGAAATTAGTCCTCTAAGCAAATCAGTCGAAAAAGTTCCGAAAAAAAAAAAAGGAGACCATAGTAGAAGCTTATATGCAGAAATAGAAGAAGCAGCACGAGAGTGCTCAACAGTCATGACAACACAACACTGGTCCCAGCGCTCAACAGTGCACCTGTAAACAAAAGCTTAGTAATGCCGGTCACAGACCTTCTTATCTCGCTACTACGGACTCTTTTAAATATAAAATTAATAGTAAACTGGATTCTTCGCCTAATCATAATAAACAAATATCATCGTTTGTTAACTTAAAAATATTTATATGGAACGCACATGGATATAAAAATTTTATTAATAATGATCTTCGAATCACTGACTATGCTTTGATATATATATCGGAAACTAACGTACTGGGTAATATTGAAAAACCAAGCTGGTTGGACGACTATGAAGTGATCTTCTCTCCTGCCACCAAAAATAAAAATTATGGACGACCAGTTGGAGGCTTGGCTTGCTTTTATAACAAAGAGCAAATTAAAGTACAGGCGATAAACATCACAGAAGATTATATAATAACATTAGTTAAAGGTGATAATTTTCTTTCGTTTATTTTCTGTTTTGTTTACATTAATCCTAAATATGATATTGCATCATTTTTAGATAATTTTGAAATTGAACTAAATCATATAAAATCGCACTATTCTAACTTGGCAGTATTAGTGGGAGGGGACTTCAATAGCAGAATAGCCAACCTTAATCAATGTCCCGCTGAACACTTACAGGGCACTTCTTTATCACACGAGAGGCAAAATCTTGACGCTACTCTAAATTCACGTGGAAAAACGCTTACCGAATTTATGGAACTGAGTTCCTTTGTAATTTTGAATGGTCGTTCAATTGGTGATCTGAAGGGGGCTTTCACATTCGTAAGTAGTCTGGGTAAAAGCACGATTGATCATGTTTGGTGTGATGCAAAAGCCGTAGTAATTGTCAAAGATTTTGAAGTAATGCAGGACGTTACTTTTTCGGATCATTTCCCCCTCATTGTTAAACTTAAAACGTTTATACGCAATAGAGAAAAAAATAAAGAAGAATTAACTAAAATCAAGTGGGATCAGGAAAAGTCTGAAATCTTTAAAAATAGTTTGATGCACTCGCCATTAATTAAAATCAACTTTGAAAAAGAAAATATAGACACAATAACAAAAAATTTAAATCACGCTATAATGAACGTTTCTCAGATAATAGGAATAAAACATAAATATATAAATAATGGCTTTACCAAAATAAATTCTAATAAACCATGGTATGACGATGAATGTAAACAATTGAAAAGTGACTTGAAAAATAGTCTTAAACTATGCAAAAAAAAAAAAACTGGTTTTGATAGCATCTCTATTTTACAATACGGTTATATTAAAAAAATATATAAAAACTTAACAAAAACTAAAAAAAGACAGCATGATAATTACTTGCTTGCTTCTTTGTATTCCGCTAAAGATAGTACCACGTTTTGGAAAATAATAAATAGTTTCAAAAATAATCGTAAATTTCAACAAGATCAGATTGGTTTGAGTAAATGGGAAGACTTTCATTCAAAATTGCATCCAAATCGCATCACCTTTAATGAGTTATTATCTGATGTGGGAAACCCCTTGTTAGACTCGCACATATCTGGAAATGAAATCGTATCTGCCATAAACAAGTGTAAAAATGGCAAAGCTGCTGGCATAGATATGATTCCGTATGAAGTCTACAAATCGTTTCCTCCGAATTGGTTGTTATATCTTGAGGTTCTCTTTAATAGAATATTGTTAACTGAATATATTCCTCAGGCTTGGACGCATATAATAACTATAATGTTTTACAAGAAGGGTGATAAAATCATTACCAAATAATTATCGAGGTATTGCTTTAACCAACTGTATATTAAAGATATTTACATTAATATTGTTAAATAGGCTTACAATCTGGTCAGATGATATAGGGATTATACCAGAATGCCAAGCAGGGTTCCGAAATAGGCGCGGTTGCATGGACAATATTTTCATTTTAAATTGTATAATACAAAATTATCTGACACAAAAAAAGTATTTGTACGTTGCATTCATAGATTTGCAGAGAGCTTTTGACTCTGTGACACACAATTTACTATGGTTGAAATTATTTAAAATAGGGGTTAGTGGTAAAGTTGTGCGATTACTCATATCACTCTATAGTCGAGCTAACATGAAAATAAAAGGTGACCATGGTACATTTACCAATGACATTGCAATTACAGAAGGCCTGTTGCAAGGGGAATCCTTAAGTCCGGCGCTATTCAATTTATTTTTGTGTGATATCGAGGAATTTTTCAGATCTAAAGGGATCACTGGTATCCCAATTAATGAAAAAAACAGATTTGATCCTACTTCTTTATGCAGATGACGTAGTTCTGTTTGGTCATTGCAACACTGATATACAAGAGAAGTTAAATGTCTTCGACGATTACTGCCTGGCTAATGGCCTTAAGATGAATTTTGAAAAAACTAAAATCCTAAAATTTTACAATGGAAGACCGAAAAAGGAAAAAAAAAACAATAATAATTAAAGGGAACATTGTAAAATTTGTTAATGAATTTAATTATTTGGGTGTACTGTTTTCGCGATCTGGTTTATTCTTAAAACAAACAAAAAAATTCTGTTTCTCGTGGAAATGCAGCAATAGGAGCGGTATTAGATACATGTAGGGGAGCAAGAATTCGAGCACAGTCAGTCCGGGGCAAGCTTAAGGGAGCAATAATTGACAGTACAATCACATACGCCGTAAATATTTGGGGTTTGAGGTATTTAGAGGAATTAGAGAAGATAAACACTAATTTCTATAAAAAGTTATTCTGTTTATCGAGATCTACACCAAATTGGCTTGTGAGGCTTGAGACTGGCTCTATTCATGCTAGTTGGCTGGCTCTTAAAATAGCTTTAAATTATTTAAGAACCATAGTCCAAATGAGTGATGATAGGCTTCCAAAGTTGTGTTTTTATAACTTAGTCAAGCTGTCTTCAAGTAGAAATGCTAATTTTAAGTATAATTGGTGTTTACAAATAAAACATTTACTGGATAAAATCGGAGAAGGGGGAATAGTTTTCGAATCAAATATAGTTAAACTCAAAGAAAAAAGTCAAACTGTATTAGAAAAATACAAAATTTATTTATTTAATTCGGATCTATCCTCTAGCCAGCAGTCGAATTTTAGCACATTCTACAATAGCATTAATCCAACCGGTTCAATCCCTGTTTACATTAATATACGAATAAATATTATTTTTACTAGAATTATTGCACAGTTAAGAACTACAGGAAAACATATAATAAAAATAACAACTCCAGATAAAATCACACAAATTAATCCTCAAGAAATCTGTATGGTTTGTAATATGAAAACTAATGAAGACCTCGGACATATTCTTTACACTTGCCCAATTTATAATGGCCTGCGTAACACTTATTACCCTAGCATTGATTCAAATGACAGTTTTCAAATACTTAATCCACAAAATGAAATAGAAGCAAAAAAAACTGGCATATTTTATTATAAATATAATGAAAATCAGAAATTTTTTCACTGAGATATAGTAGATTTAACTGTAAAATATCAGTATCATGTATATACCTATTTGCCTGAGATATGACATATATTTATATATACTTGAAATTAGTAGTTCAATATGATCTTTGATAAAGTTTAAAGGTTTATAAAGGACATAAAAAAAAGTGTTAATTATTTTATTAGGTATTTTTTATTATTTAGATAAAAAAATATGTATTTAATTTTTATTAGTTGTATTTAATTCTTAGTTTATTCAAAGTGCTTTGGTATATTATTTAAATTATTATTAGATGAGTATGATAATGTGCATAATATTTGTAGTTGTATTAATGTTTGTATCTTATTTCATTGTACACAATATATGACCGAACTTCTTTGTATAGGGCATGGCCCTGCTTACAAATAAAAAAAAAAAAAAAAAAAAAAAAAAAAAAAAAAATGCTAGTTGTTATTTTTGTTGGAATTGCCATAAAGTCTATACTTTAAAAGAAAAAATATATATTTTAAAAAAAAATGGCGTTTAAAGTTATATACCATATGCCTCACTTAAAGCACCAATGATTTCCAGACATTTTTTTATTTAGGCCTTTTGATCTGACTCGGGATAGTAAACGGTTTAAAAAAAAATTTTTTTTAATGAATTCTAGAAAAAAAAAACAATTCTGAACATAATCTGAAGAAATCCATCTTATGGTTTAGTTTTTGACGATTTTCAAAACAACTTCCAAGCTACAATAACGCAATGGTACTTGATCACTGACAAGTTCACCAAGTGATACGAACAGCGAAACCATCCACTTCATAAATGTTCATTACAGACATGCCACTGGTTGAGAAGGCATGGTATTGTCTTCGACTGCTGGAGGGCCTACTTGAGGTTTGGCCTCTTGTGAGGGATTTGGCGTAGAAATCGCATTCATGGAGGAGGATCACTTGACAAGAGCGCATGTCATCAACCTCTTTCTCAAATTGTTGCAAGAGGGAAGCAATGCCCACGACCTCAGAAATACCAACCATTTGAACATATAAAACGAGAGTTCATAATTATATATATAAACAAGTCGTGTGAATTTCGGATTTCATATACAAATAAAATAACAAAGGAAAAAGTGTGAAAACGGGCACAGGTGTAAATATGGGCACCCCTCTCTAGTTGCTAAGGGAGATATTGAAGACTGCGGCGAGGACTGTCGATGGAGCCATTTCCTAATATAAGAAAGCAGAGAGCAGTTGGAAGCATTTTTTCAAGTAGTGTGTATGCAGCATGAGTCTTTAGTAGTCTTAAATAAGATTAAATGAAGCACCAACTGAATAATAGATAAACGTGTTGAACCAGAATAACAAGATAACAAGGTTAAGCAATAAGACTATAGTAGTTAATAATGATAATAAACGTATGACAATGATATTACAAAGAGGTGGATAGTATCAATAAAAACAAAATAAAAAGATATCACCACACACTCTCCCCCCAGTGTCACACACTCTCGCCCCTGGAGCTAACTAGATGAGGGCCTGTATATGGAGGAGTTAGTGGGAATCTAACCTGATCATCTCGTAAGAATACATGGCTGCAACCGTTGAGGTCTGGGTGAGCCAACTCTGTTGATTGTGTGTGCCACGTCGGGGCAGAAGGCCGTAGTGCAAATTGGTGTTTATTCTGAGCTGCAAACATTCGAGAGACAAATGAAATCGTTTTATTTTGATGTTCATATATTTAGTTTAAAATAATTTCACTGTGACATCCAGAAAGAAGAGATCTTAAGCTACTTTTTGAAGAACAAAGAGTAGCGTACGCTTTTAGATTACAAATGATAGGGGCCCCCATTTTCCCGGTAACTTCAATTGCAATTTCTCAGTTCGACATATCTCCTGTCCCCAACATTAAGAAGAGAACCAATAAATTAAAGCTTTTGTTTTTTGTTGTCTTATTCTTGAGAGACTGCAAATAACTTGATAACTATCAATGTGATAATCTGCTCCGGATAGTCGAAAGTTTACTAGAACTGAAAATATAATTAAGAAATACATAATATCATATTAGCATGTTATTTAATTATTTTAAAATAAAATAGAGAGGATGCAACTGACAAGTGGATAAATAAATCATTTTGAGCCGAACAAGACATCTTCCGTATCTGTTAGTGATTTGTATGCTGATCACTTTTTGTTACTAGAATTAGTTCTATTTGCAATACCCCCCCCCCCCCAAAAGTTGCAGGGGACGGGACTTTTAAAACCTCCCGCCGTAATCCTACCACAATGGACTTTCCTGTCAGTTTGTCAATCCCCTATGTATTCCCTAATCTCTAATTTCCTACCCCGATTTTCCAATTATACTCCGATAACCATTTACTAACTGAAAACGATATGAAATCTTTGAAGGATAACTTGTGATTCCAATTTGAATATGATTGAAATTCAGCCTTCACAATAGATAACGGTTGCAAATTGATTCCTAAAGCTTCCTGAAGAGAGAAACTCGATGAGACGGAATATTTCTGTTTTGACGTTGACATTTTATACTGAAATATCCACTTCAATGGTTTTACTGATTTTACTGACATTAACTGGTTTAGATTCATAGACAGTTCTCAACAGCTATTAGTAAACAACTAATACTAAACTAAGTTCCTGATAACAATTAGCACTGGGTAACATTATCCTTAGTGACTCATTTGCTTAGTGTTCCGCACTGACAGTTACATCTCCAACAGCATAATTTAAATTTTATTACCAACGTTTAATAAATGATTAAGACTATGAATAATTAAAACGTCAGAAATTTTGTTTTACCCCAAAAACAATCAGCATTGATTCTTTCTATTCGAATTCAGAGAAACATTATCTGCCAAACTTTAAACCTCTTACTAAATTTGGTCAGACCATTTGTGTCAAAAATATATTCTGGTACCCATCAAAGTTTTGCTTTCATCTTATCTTCTGATTACATTTTAAACTTTGTATGTAACACTTGCTAGTGCGACCCATTCTAGTGATTAGGCAGAGCCGATGTAGATGTCTTTCAACCGTTGCACAAGCTAAAAATTTGACAATATTCGTTATAAAAATTTATTCTAAAGTGCTCCAAGATGCCGATTAGTTGAAAAAGATTCATGGCAGTAATTAGACGAATTGGGGCATATGGAGTTGAGATCTGGGGTTTCACTAAACCATCTAATTCATCTCGAATCCAATCCTTGCAGTTTCATTCTTTGTCACTAAAAAACTGATTTGACAAAATCCAGATACCCATCCACTAATGTCATAGCTTGCTTCCCTCTTGATATATCCTCCATGCCGTCCGTAATGATGACCAAGGAGCTAACTAATATAACAGGCGAAAAATTTCACTCATTGTTTTTCTTCATTTTTTCAGCTAAACGTAACATTTTTCTTTCAGCCTTTATTTTTCCATATTCTTTATCCAGGACTTATGAAACGTATTAATATTATTAAAAACATTAATTAAAAAGCAAGCAGTGCTTACAAAAAAAAATTTAATTATGAAATTTTAAATTAATATGATTTATTATTCTTCTGCATTGTGAATATCCTTCAAGAATTTTTTTAAATTTTCATTTGACCTATGTTCCATCGAATGCAATCTGTAAAACAATCTAAAAATCTGATAGATAATATTTGTTATAAAATTTTATTCTAAAGTGCTCTAAGATGCCAATTAATACATGACATTGTACAATGACAGTAATTAGACCAATTTTGAAACCCGGAGTTGAGGTCTGGGGCTCCACTAAATCCTCGAATTCATCTCGAATCCAATCCTTGCAGTCTAAAATCCTTAATGCTCCTTACTTCGTCACTAATAAACTTATTCCTTAAGATCTTACTGTTCCATATGTTGCTGATTTCGCCCAAACAAGTGCCTATCCTTCCATGGAAAGCAGCATGTCCTCTCGAATCCACTCCCAGCTTGTTTCCCCAATTATACCCGATAATCATCCAGGGCTTCCGTAAAAAATGTGGCCGCCAAGGAACCAACAAGTATACTGATAGATAAAAAACTCTTCCCAGTGTTTCTTTTTAATTTATTGGCTAAGAGTTTCATTTTTATTTGGGCGTTTCGTCCACATATTCTTTAACTAGTGCATATGAAGCATATTTGGATGATTAAAAACATGAATTAAATAAAAGCATTATTTAGAAAAAAAAATAATATTACAAAATTTTTAAATTATTATAATTTATTACGGTTTTACATTAGATGGAGCACATCCCTCAAGAATTTATCCAAAATCCCATCGAATGTAAATTTAAATGTTGCCAATTCAGCACAAACCAGATACCCTTCCATAGTAAACTCCATAAACATTCAAATACACATGTCACTCAACTTTCTTCCCATTCTATTCCTAACAACCCGCCGATGCGTTTGAAAAGGAGATGGCCTCGGGACCTTTTGTAGAAGTTCTACCAGTGGGCATAATCAATTGACATTGTTATTATGTACATTTTAATCACATTTACTAGAATGTTTTTTGTATACAGATGTAAATTTCAATAAATAAAAAAAAAAAAAGATCATAAGTAAGACTAAACTGAAGTGATATCATTAAAAATTAAATTAAATCAATAATTATAGTCATAGTTAAGGGAACTTGTTGATTTAAAAGGGAATTTCGTTGATACTGTTTGTAATGTGACATCATTGGTTTCATATTAAGAATTTCAAAATTTTATTCTATTGAATGTAAAATTGACAAATTCACTAAATTTTCATTTCAAATAAATTTTTATAATTTTTTACAAAAAGCTAAAAATACCAGTTATGGTCATGATGTTCGGGTTATGGTCATGTGCTAAATAATCTTTGAACAAACGTTTTTAATAATTTAAAAATGACTATTAATTAATGGACAACTAGAACTATAAAAATGATTTAAATACTAATACAACGCGGTCTAACAAACAATTAAATATATATTTAAAAGCACAATCACTCGAATCATTCATTCACAAACTTTGTAGTTAATTTTTTGTTATGAAAACCATTATGAAATGATAGATGAATATGAATTAAAACAACCATTTATCAGAGTATAATGTATAGCCGCACTTATCGTTGATTTTTCTACATAAGCAGTCACGGCATACAATATGCTAATCATCTCCACTAAAAAATCGGAATGTATATTTTGTAAATTATCTTCTTTCGATATTTCAGAACAGATATTAACTAGTAATGGTCACTTAAGAGACATAAGGTCAAATATGAACACTAATAGGAATGAATGTAGTATATAAGTTTTAAAATGACATGTTAAAATGAAGAAAATTGTATTTATTCTGTTTTAGTAGAAACACCGTTTGTAACACCAAAGAAAATTGAAATGGATAGGGGTGACCATAATTCATATCTTGTATTTTTATAAACCGGTTATGGTCAGTTCGAAATTATTGTTAGTTAAATTCTTGTATGGAAGCCTGAATTGTAATGAAAATCTACATAAACTCAAAAAATTAAAAATAAAGCTATGCCACAATAATTCCTTAAGAATCCTCACTTTTAAAAACGATCTTACAAAAAAAGAAGAGGTATTTCGGGACACAATTTGAGGAAAGTATTTCTTAATGGCTACTGGAAAGGGACAGGAGGGAGGGTTTCATAATTAAATTAATCTTAAATTTTTTTCGGGTATATTTCTCCTGGTTTTATCACAAATAAATGAATCAGACTCTTATTATTACGAACATTGTATTAGCCTGCCTAAAATTGGACAGGTGACTATAACTAGTTATTTGCCCTAACTAAATTCAAAGTAAACAAACTAAAACAAATGCTGATTCTATAAGATCGCATTAGGAAGTATTCGGTTGTACGAATTAATATTCGTATTAATACAGGTTTTTGGCTTTAAAATATAGAAAAATAAAATTCCCTATTTTAATAAAGTTTTACATTTTCCTAGGATTTTATTAGTTTCCGGGGTGAAAATATAATAGAATTGACTTTTTTATTGCTTACAAGTGCTTTGAATTAAAAATAAACAGTTATTCTATTTGCATATACTTTAGTCCCGCTAGATTCTTCAGTCTCCTGTTCGTTGACTGTACACGAACTTTACTGAGGTTCTATATAATGGATGAATTTCCGCCTTGTCTTTGGTTTTTATATTTATGCGCCTCAGGAACCGCATTTCTTGTCGAAGCTTCATGGTATCGCTTGAATACTGTTTTACAAAATCAGTATTTCTTTGTATTTTTCGTGATTCATTGCGAACACGTTTACGGTGTTTCAGAGTCTTCCAGCTCAATGGAATTTATTATAGCTGAATATTACTGTAGATTGATGTTTGATTCGGGGTGGATCAGAAAAGAAATTTTTTTCAGATACCATTTTTACTGGCGTAAAATTACAATCTGCCTCACTGAATGTAATAAAGGTAATGGTGAATCCTAACATACACTATATGAACATAAAAAAAAAAAAAAAAAAAATTAATTTACGAAATAAAATAATAATGATAATAATCAATGAAAACAAACAAAAAAAGTTATAATAATTAAATAAAATAAAAATACAAAACAGGAGAAATTGAAAATATGGAAAAGAATGAGAGAAAAATATTAAGACTGAAGAAGGTTTAAACTAAAAAGTAATACAGAAATGTATCAAAATATTGAAAAATTAAGTGAGGAAATGAGGAAACGTAGATTGGCATTTTATGCATTGGTGAGAATGGATGAGAGAAGCCTGACAAAGAAAATTTTCTAACAGAGCCTCCAAAAACAGAAAAAGAATGGATGGATACGGATGGTAAAATAAGATATGATGGTGGCAAATATACAGTGGAATTCAATGTTGGACAGAGACTAATTTCTGGAAACGGTTAGGACAGACATTGGTAGACGGTGGTCACATGAAAGTAGAAAACATTAGGCAGAGGTAATGAAGAGATATTGGAAAGAACGAAAGAGCAAGGAATGAATTGTTAAACGTGGTCCACAGATGGCCGAACTCGAAAAATAAAATAAAATAACAAAAATAAATCGATTCTTGTCCGACCATGGGGAACAAGATCTAAGTGCAAAACGCCTTCGAAGTTCCACCTAAGACGATGCATCACATTTTCTCAAATCGATCCAAATGAACTTGTTTTCTTTTGTACATTATAAGTGTATTTTAAAAATGGAACAAAAAAAATTTTCCCAACTCAAGCCACAAGAAGCAAGAAAAAGTAAACATCGCCATAAATAGTAGGAACAAAAAAAAAAAAATCTTAAATCTGAAAAAGAGAGTTTTAAGAGAGGCTTTGTTTTGAAGTACTTTTGAACTAGGAAGCGGTATTAAATAAAATAACAAATAATTAAAAATACTTTATTACAGTAGAACCTCATTAATCCGACCTCTAAGAAACCAAGAGGGAGGGCGGAACGGCCAAAAGGTTAACCATAAAATTAAATAAATAAAATACTTTTTAAATTGTTTTTTAAGAACAAGTTAAAATGTTTTATAGAGTTTTTGATCTATCATTTATGCCTCAGTGTATCAAAAGTTTGTCTATTATTATTTATTTAACCTTCCGATGCGGAAATGTTATTTACTTTTCACTGATCCTTAGTGGTCTTAGGATTTTCCGTCATTTCTACCCTTTTTTTCCGACCCAAACCTAGTACAGTCTTGACCGAGGATTCCTACGGCAAACAGTAAGGTAGAAAAAACGTGTTTTGTATATCGGGAATACGCCCTTCCATCCTCGTAAGTTTTTCTTAAATATTTTATTTAACACCAACCGTAAAACATTAATAATGTAAGGGAAGAAGATATCTCAGAAAACATTATAATGATATTGTATAGGAACACGTACAAAGGAGAAGAGCGAAAATGATAGGAGAAATTCGCAACAAAGTTTTAACAAAATACTAAGGCTTTTTGTTGAAGAGCATCAAAAGGAACAAGACGAAGGAGGACATCAAAATCGAGAGTCTCTTAAAAGAGGTAGGTCATGTTAACAAACTAAAAAAAAACCCAACCATCCATTTCAAGTGTGAGATAAGTTGGCGGTTTATTTGTTTTCAGTATTCAAAATATTTTTGTAATCATTGTATTTCATTTTCTTAGTAGATTTTGATTTTCATAGAACTAGTTTTCAAGTATAATTTTGTATAGTTTGTTGTTTTTTTTATGTAATTTTGTATTATTCTTTTATTAAGAAGCCTTTGGAAAAAAAAAAATGTGTGATAAAACATAACATATTTATTATTATATATTTATTTATTGTTGAATAAAATTTTATTTAAACCTTTTTTTTTTATTGATTTTATTATAGTTTTTTTTAAATTTATTTTTATTTTTTTTTATAAACACATGAGTAAAGACCGGATTTTCGTGCAGTATAAACCATTGAAACGTGCAACAAAAACTTCAAAACGTGCAATAAAAAAAATCAAGACGTGCAAAAACGTTCAATAAAAAAAATCAAAACGTGTAAAAAGGTGTACTAAATAAAAAGATTTTGGTTTTTATTTTTTATTAGCACCCAAGTAGACATAGAATAAAGTTAAATATTGAATATACTGAAATTAATAATTTCCCTTTATTTAAACTATATTTTGTATTAAAATATTTCAATAAAAAACACTCTTAGGAACAATAATTATATGCCATAGTAAAACAAAACATAATACAAAATTCTATTTATTACCATCAAGTAGATACATAATATTATGTTTTAAAATAATATATTTTAAATCTATCTTTTAAATTATAAAATACGAAAACAGCAGGAGCATTTTCTAGGACAAGAATCAATTATTTAGACGATATAAACAATTCAGTAAGACATAAACAGAATAATGAAATCAATTTTTTTCGTTAAAATTTACTACACTATACATTTCTAAATTATTTTCTGTCAAATTATACCTCCTGTCATCGAGGATATGTTTTAAAAGAGAAAAAGCTCTTTCTACATCAATACTGGTGAGTGAACTTAAAACTTAAAATGTTTGGTGCCACATCTACATCTTGAACGTTTGCCATTTAAAACGTTGTTAAATGTTTGTAAAATTTTAAATCCAAGATTTTTTTCAAATACAGTTTGAAATTTTTCATAAATTAATTTCCCTTTGTCGTTATTTACATTTTTGAGTGTCTCTTCAACACTTTGTACGATACTAATTTGTTCATCTAACGATAGATTTTTGGCCTCTAAACTCTTTATTGCAACGGGTATTGGGCCAAAATGGGACCTTATGAATGTCAATTCGGACTTAACTTGGTAACTTAATTTGGTGATAACAAGAGCATCTTCTTCCAAATGTTTTATTAGCTCTGCATACCTATCCAAATTTTCGGAATAAAAAAGGGCAGCATCTATCCAGGTTCCCCACCTGGTAAGAACTACTTCTAGGGGCAAGGGGCAATTCATTACATTCCTATATAAAGCCACTTGCTGAGGGGCTTTCAAGAAGATTTTTTTACCACAAGTTATTAATTTATATACAATTTGGAAAGCATCACGTATTTTCTCGGCAACTCTGTTAAGAACATGCGCCACACATGTTGTATGAACCATGTTTGGGTAAAACACTTTAAGAGCGTTCCCAGTTTTGAGCATATAAGGAGCTGCATCGGTTACTAAAAGTAAAACCTTATCTTGATACCCGTGGGGGCCGAAAAAAATTAACAAACTATCGTTAACAAACCGCGACACCGTCTCAAAATTAGTTTTTTTTCCAATTCTTTACAAGAAATTAAGTGAGGAGTAGGCTCAATTTCTGGGTGCAAAATACCCAATGCACAAATATATTTCCCTCTCGAATCAGTCGTTTCATCGACTGAAATATAAATAAAATTATTGGAAATTTTATTTTTAATTTTCATTAAAGTCAGGTATCGTCAGGTATTTTCTGTCCAGTATACTTTTCTAAATAGTTTGTAAAGTGTGGACATGAAAGCTTGAATAGCGGAATATTGGAAGAGACTAATGCCATACACAATTCCTGATTAAAAGAATTCTTCTTATTGGCGCCACTACAGCTTTCTGTTATCAAAAGTTGAGTTACGTTTTTTCTTTTCTTAGCGGCCTCAACTGCTTGTTTATGACTGCCTATACAATAAAATAATAAAGTAAAAAAATGTAGGTACACAGAACAAGATAAATGATTTAAAAGTCAGCATAAATTGTGCAATTTAACTGTTAAAATTAAAATTAAACGTTGGTAGTTCATTAAATTATATTTTCTTGATTGGGATTCAGGAAATGCCATTTTATAATTTAAGTCTAAAACTTACTTGTTTGGCAGTGGGCGTCTACTTGCGATTTCCTATCAACACCTACGTTTCTGCAGCAAGATTCACAAAAAATGATTTTTCCATCAGTTTTTAGTTCTGGGTATGGCTGTATCCATCCCTTTAATTTGAAACAAACACTACTTTTCCCTTTAGGCATGTTTTATATAGAATTGCACAACTTGATAGTGGCAGAAGAAATTAAAATAAAGAACTGAGAAATACAAACACGGCTACCGGATATAGGGAGGGGTGGGATGTTGAAATACATAAAAATTCCCAGAAAATGGGGAACTCGAGAATTGAAAACTCCTACGAAAAAATATTAAAACCGGTTTTAAAAAAAATGGTTTGTTTTTTATTCCACTTGTTTTATAAAACGTATAGTCTTTATTTATATTTTATCCGCTTTGTTGACTGATTTTTTTTTTTTTTTTTAACAGACAAATTCAAAAATAAAACCTTTAAACGTGCAATTTCATGCAGGAAAACCTTAAAACGTGCAATTTCGTGCATTAACGTCAAAAAGTGCAATTTCGTGCAATATAAAACTAGAATAGAAATAACGTAGTTTTCATGATTCGAATTCCTATCCATGTTTTAATGAATTTGGAGTTTGCAAAAAAAAGATGCAATTGCACGAAAATCCGGTCTTTACACATGAGCTATACGAAGTAAACAATACCAACTGACATATCTGTCTCTTTAAACATGTATATATCATTGTAACCCTCATTAACATGTAATCCAATTTCTTCCACGAAGCCCTTTCATCTGCACCCGATCCTAAATCCAAATGGCTGCTCCTCCGCAAACTTTCCTTGTGTGATCCTCCTAGTTCCTCTCCCTCGGGAGTCTTTCCTGTCACTCCGAGTTTCCCACAGCTCCCTCCTTTGGTTTCAATCTTTCCTTTCCCACCGCCCCCAAGCAGTTGCCACTCCTGGAACAGGCAAAGACGACGCTGGGCACACAGCGGCGGGGCCCGCCAACCCGACCGGCCGCGCCCTACATTAGCAAGGGGGAGGTAGGGACCTGAGTAGGTCAGCGTCGAAGTGACGTACGAAGACCGCGTCAGACATAAAACAGTGAGTCCAAAATCATAGCGTGACGATGAGAAGTGGTCGGCGAGGTGCTGGGACGGCTAAGTGGGGGGAAGGGCCAGCGGGTAGTGGGGCGCGTAAGAAGGTAGCTGCGGGTAAAGGGAGGGCGTGGTTGGGGTGGGGGGCGCAGGCTGGCGCGGCCTGGCAAGGGTGGCTGGCAGAGGAGGAACCGCGGGGAGGGATGGGTACACAGGGATGGGGGGCACTTTTGGCGCGGGGGGGAAGAGGGGGGGGTCGGGGGGCGAGGGGGGTACTGCTGCGGTGGGTGGGCAGACATAGTGGACGGGGCAAGGGGACCTAGGGGGGGGTGAGTGGGGAAAAAACAGCCTCTCGGGCCAGAGGAGCGGAGCGGCGGATTTAAGATTAGAAATATGAAATGATGAGAATCTTGGGTCGTGACTAGAGAATCTCGCCGCTGCCCGGACTTCTAGTATTATTATCACAGGGTTCGAGACCGCTTTCTTTTCAGCCTCTGTAAATTTCTAAAAATTAAAAACAAAGTTTTAGTATTTCGGATCAAACGTTTACATAGGATGAGGTTTGATTAAATCCACTGAAGAATACTCGTTTCAGATCTGACAGAATCTAAGCATTTAACTAGAATTGACGAATTATTAGCTATTAATGGAATTATTTTTTTTTTGTAAACTAGTTTCATATGTTAAATTGACGCACCCTAGCACCATCCCCACCACCTATGCTGATGACACGTGTGCGTTATCAGTAAACAATAATCCCTTCATTGCCTCCCAGACACTCCAATCGCATAGCATAAAACTTCAAGAATGTTGTCAAAAATGGAGAATCAAAATAAATCCAATCAAATAACCTTCACCCTTCGTCGGGAAACCTACGACTTCCTGTCCTTCAGTATCCTTTAACGACGTTCCACTAATCCCCGTTGAACAGATTCGCTACCAAGGACTCCACTTGGACAAACGTCTTACTTGGAATCCACATACAAGACTAAAACAACAAGAAACTGCCCGTCGTTATCGACTACTTCAACATGTACTTGACAAACGCTCCAGCCTTCCAATTAATTACAAAAGACTCATTTACATAACAATAATTAGACCAATTTGGACATACGGAGTTGAGCTTAAGGGCTCCACTAAGCCATCCAATTCATCTCGTATCTCATTCTTACAATCCAAAATCCTTAGAAAAATCCTAAATGCTCCTTACTTCGTCACAAACAAACTTATCCACAAATATCTTAATATACCTTACGTTTCTGACTTAGCTCAATAATTCTTCAATCTTAGTTGAATTGATCCTCCTATACCATAATGTGTACCTCAAGTGATCTAAAGATTTTTTAAGGCTAAAGAATATTAGACCATTCTTCTCTATTTGTAAAGTAATAAAATTGTTTCGTTTCTAAAAAGACACTATCTTCCCTTTTAATCCTTTCCACAGGACACTCTGTTTCTTCCCGCTATTTCGGATTTTGGTGTCTGCTTTTGTGTGTTTATCATAATTTATCAGAATCTTGCGATTTTCGACCGCGAAGGGATATCTTTATCCTCTCCCCGACAAAACTGATTAAGAGAATAAATAATTTTAAATATTGCTTATGCTTGCATATTTCAATCAAAGCCCTGGTTTCACTGCAAGTGACGTTCGATTCAGCGCTGCGCAAATTATAATGAATATCGTGAATCCGTATATATACCAGTTTCTGTTTTTGTTTGTTTTTAAATGGATCAGTATTGGAGGGGTGGGTAAAGGATAGTAGGGGTGGTGGTGGTGGTGGTGGAAGATAGTGAAGAGAACGGAGGTATATAATTGAGAAAGGGAGCAGGCCTCTCCTTATCTCTGGCTGGCAAGGTTCCTCTATCGATCCGTCCCCGACTCGCCGAGTTTTTCAAAAACCGACCCTTCCTCTTGCGTCTTCTCTCTTGATGTTAAAAACATTTTCCACGAAGGGCATACTATCATTCTCTACCGGTTGATATTAAAAATAAAATTATTTTTATAATTTTTTTTTTATACTTCATAAATTTTTACAACTGGGAACAATAAGTGATGTACTGTGAAATTATTGCAATATAATACTTGACCATAACTTGTGAAATATCCATTAGTAGCACTTAAACAAAACCCCTAATCAATCTTTTCAGAGTGTTACTGGGAATTGTGTGAAAAGTTAGGAGACTATCAAGCAAGGACAGGTATTTTGTCCAAATCTGCCACATTTTTGACATATTTAAGAGCATTAGGGGTTTCGCGATTACAATGTCAAATCAGTAGTACTAAAATAAAAATTTTACACAAAGAAGATCTCTTATTTTGAGACGCCTCGGAGAATTATCGGGAATGGAGTGGGAAGCAAGTTAAGAAACTAGTAGATTTTAGTGGCTATGGAGCTTACTATAAAAGGATAGGTATCTGGTTTGGTCTGATTCAGTAACATATGGAACATTAAGATCTTTATGGATAAGTTTATTGGGGACAATGTAAGGAGCATTTAGGATGTTTCGAAGGATTTTGAATTGTACGGATCGGATACGAGAAGAATTGGAAGGTTTGTTGGAGTCGCAAAGCTCAACTAATTTTGTAAATCAACTCCTCAAAAGTCTTTTGTAATTAATGGGAGCTTTGAACGATTGTCTATTAAATATCTTGTAAAAAAAAGAAAAAAAAAAAAATAACATTCATTACTTTGAGACTCTACCAAACCTTCCAATTCTTCTCCAAAATCCTTAGAAAAATTCTCAATGCCCCTTACTTTGCCACCAATAAACTTATCCCTAAAGACCTTAATGTTCCATATGTTGCTGAGTTAGCCTAAACCAGATACCTATTTTTTCATAGTATGCTCCGTAACCACTCAAATCCATTAGTTTCTCATATTGCTTCCCATTCTACTCCCGATAATCCACCGACGCGTCTGAATAGAAGATGGTCTAGAGATCTTCTAGTGTAGAATTTTTATTGAAGTGCTACTGATGAGTAGTTATTGAAGTTTTGACATGCTATTGTAATCGTCATCAGCTCATTTACTTGATGTATATAGTTGTACAGTTGTAAATTTCAATAAATTGATATAAAAAAAAATTTTTACTCGACAAACAAAAAATTGTCTTTTTTATTTACCTATATTTCCTTCATTTTTTAACTTTAAATCCAAGTTATGATAGTAGCGAAGTAAAATGTATTGATTTTTTAAATAAATATCTGCAGTTACATGGTTTTCGTTAATTCATATTTACATGACCTATTTGGACGTACGGAGTTGAGCTTTTGGGCTCTACTAAACCATCCAATTCATCTCGTATCCAGTCCTTACTATCCAAAATCTCTCGAAAAATCCTAAATGCCCCTTCCTTTGTTACAAACAAACTTACCTATAAAGATCTTAATTTTCCTAATGTTGCTGATTTAGCCCAATCCATCCTTTCAGAGTAAACTCCATAACCACTCAAACCCACTAGTCTCTTAACTTGCTTCGAATTCTATTCCCGATAACCCACCGAGGCGTCTGAATCGATGTCGTCGAGACTTTCTACTATAGAATTTTTATCAAAATATCACCAATGGATCTGTCCGTGTTCGATTGAGATCTGTTTCAGTTTTTAATGTGTGGAATTGTGTATTTTAAAATCTGTTTTGTTATTATAAAATTTAAAAAATTAAATTAAAGTTTGAACACGCTGAGCTATTCAAATATCTAGGATCTATTATATCGAGGAAAAATGAAATTCAAGAAGAAATAAAGGCTAGGTTAAAAGCTGGTAATGCTTGTTATTTCTCGATCGCAAAATTACTCAGTTCGCGCTTACTCTCCAAAAAATTAAAAATTAGGATATACAAAACTATTATACTAACAACAGTTCTCTATGGATGCGAAACATGACCGCTGACGTTAAGGGAAGAACAACGCCTTAAAGTTTTCGAAAATAAAGTACTACGTAGACTATTTGGCCCAAAAAAGGAGGAAGAAACAGTAGAATTTAGAAGGCTTCGCAATGCGGAATTGCGCGAGTTATATCCGGTAAATATAGTTCAAGTAATAGCAGCGCGGCGCTCAAAATGGGCATGTAAAGTCGTTGGGTTTAATAATGACCGAGTTCCGAAAAAGGTAATCAGTTTTGAGCCGTCAGGTAAACGACCGAGAGGTAGACCGAGATGAAGATGGGAGGATTGCGTCAGGGCCGACCCAAGAGATATGGGTTTTGGAGGAGTGGGTTGGAGGGAAGTGTGCGGTCGACGGTTGGTGGTGTCGGCATCGAACCTGCGGGTTCGCTAAGCCTTTATTTATGAAATAAATCGATGATGGCTTGGAGATTTTTATGATTTAACCCAGCTAACTTTACAGCTTGATGAAATATTTTTTATGGCATTGTATTTTACAAATGCAATGGGTTTTTTGTATATGCTGGAAATAATTGACTTGGTCTTTAGCTAAGGTGTCGGCTAAATCTGCAACATATAGGAAACTGAGATAGTTACGGATCATTTTATTTGTGAAATAACAAGTATTGAGAATTTTACGAAGGATTCATGATTTTAAGGATCGGGTACAAGAAGAATAGGAAAATTTAGTGGGTCCCCAATGCTCAACTCTAGTAATGTCCCAATGGGTCCAACTACTGTCATGTAAATAAGTTTTTTGTAATTAATCGGTAGTTTTTAACCTCTAATAAATGTTGGAGTAGACGGATACAGCTAAAAATTAAAAACAAACAATAACATTACAAACATTGCGACTCTATTAAACCTTCAAATTCTTCTCGTGTGCAGTCCTTACAATCAAAAATCCTTCGAAAAGTACTTAATGCTCCTTTCTTTGTTTCAAATAAACTTATCCGTAAAGATTCTTACGTTCCATATCTTGCTGATTGAGCCCACATCTTAAAATAAACTTTATAATCATTCATATCCACTAGTCTCTCATCTCCCACTTCATTACCGAACGTCCTTCATGGCGTCTGAAAAGAGGATAGCCAAGAGACCTTTTAACCTAGTTATTGAAATGCCATACATTTGCTTGTTGTACATATGGTACATTGTTGTTATTTTCAATAAATAATAATAATAATTAACAATATTAAAAACTACAACTTATAACCGAAGGAAGTGGAATCTTACTTCCTCCTTCCTCTTTCATTTAGCAGAATGGGCCTCACGTTCCAATTCATCAGTTCTAAAACCTTTGTTCTAGTTATTTATATTCCATATCACGATTATTTTATGAGTTTAGTACTAGAATTTTCTGCCATTTTTCATTTCAGTACCTGATGTAAAAGGTGGAAATAAACTAATTTTATTTTTAATTTGTTACTGTAACATTTCAAACTAAAATATGTTTCATTCATAATTTTTTTTTTTGTTACAAACACTTTCCAGTCTCCACTCTGCAACATCTTTCTGCACTAAATCGGGAAATAAATATGAAAACACAGTTCGCTTATACACAGGGCGATAATTTATGATATTTATAACACGCTCGGTCACCACGAACTTAAAAGAAGGGCACATTTCTTCGCATAAAAGCATGAAGGAATATTAGAAACATAGGAAAATCCAGACAACGGAAAATAAAAATGAATAAATTCGAAGAGTAATCCTGAGTTGTCAACTAATTGTAAACTGTTGTAATTAATTAAATAAGCATATATTATTTTATTATATTTACAAATTATGTTTTTACTTTTGTAGGGAATATTTTTGTATATATTTATTCCTCTCCCTATTGCGCATTGGCCTTGAGTGAGGCAGATTGTAATATTGGTAAATAAAAACGATAACCTGGCAGACAATTTGCTTATCAGAGTTCTCCTCACCTGGGCTTCCCCTTTCACTCCAATGGCTTCACAAGGTATAACAAAAGGGGAAAAATAACCCTACAATATTTTTCCTCACTGTTTATTGATGGCCATTCAATATCTATAACAAACATTCTCGCGCAAATGACTGCCACTTATACGAAGACAAGAGAAAGAAATTAGTTAGGGCTTCTCTAATGGAAGGGGGTTCATCAACAAGAAGTTTTATACCAGAAGTAAAGAAAGAAACTTCAGAAATACAGCAATATTTTAAAACTACAGGAAGACTAATTGAAAAATTGTGAAGATTTAACTGCGGTTCAACATATTGACACTTGAAATTTTTTTTTATTTTGTGGTAAAGAGTACACAGCCCTAGCTATACATGCAATTAAAAACTAACACATGTTTGATTTTGAGGGGGTGAGAATATTCGAAGTAGAATAAAATCAACAAAATATGCTCATCCTCGAAATGATGAATATCAAAAAAGATGATAACACGATTGACACAAGAAACGATTGCTCCAAAGCGAATCAAGCATATCATAATATCCTAAAAGCAATAAGGTAGCTATTTAAAAAATATTTATGTTGGTCTACAATTATTTATTTACTTATCAAAAAATCTCCACTAAACCATCCAATTCATCTCGTTTCCAATCCTTACAATCTAAAATCCTTCGCATAATCCTCAACGCTCCTTACTTCATCAAGTTGAATTGCGTGGCAATATAATGGCGATTTAAAGAAAAGTTAACAATAATTGGTTTAAAAATTTCATCCCCTGTTTTGTTTTTTCCAGGGTGCTGAATCAGAATCTGATGTCATTTTTTTGTGTAAAAAAAAATCTATAAAGGTAGTTTGCTTGAGGATCTGATAATTTGTATAACATTTGCAAGAATCATGTCGCTATGATTTTTTAAACTCGAGATATAAAATAAATTAGTTTAATGCTATTTCATATTCGGTTTCTAGAGCCCATTATTCGGTACGGCAAAATATGTGTCTAACTTGTTTTGATCAGGAATCTCCCAAAATATTGTCCATAAGAACTATGAGAGACTGAAAAGCCTTCCCTTGTGGGTTCTACATATAGCACCCCACACACACACACAAATATATCGTACTTTTAATAACAATTTAAGTGAAAATAAGTAAATTTCATTATCAATTTTAAGATCTAGACAACAACGTACCTTTGTAACCTCTAGCAGAATGGCCCTCGCCAAAAATCGGTCGATTTTCAAAATTCACACAAATCCACAATAATAACCCTTTTTTTTATAAACATCATTGAAAAATCAGTAAATTTTATTATTGCTAAACTTTCCCAGAACAATAAAGATTTGTAGTTAAAAATGTGTGCATATTGGTTCAGTAGTTTTTGTGGTTAGTGACGGAAAAATGGCTTGTCCTTTTATATAGTGTTATAGTTATGATATATATATATATATATATATATATATATATATATATATATATATATATATATATATATATATATATATATATATATATATATATATATGTATGTATGTATATATATATATATATATATATATATATATATATATTATATTATATTTTACTGTAATTAATTATTCAATTAATCTTTTTTTTTCGGTTATAATGGGAAATTATCTAATATCAGTTTACCATTTTCTTTTCTTTTTTTATATTCGGTACATATTGACGTATTGTATTAATTACAGCTACGCAAACAGCCCTGGTACAATAGCTACTCTATAGTGATCTATTCAGTCATTAGTTCTAGTAATCAAATCCAAACCGTAACATGTAACTAGTTAATTGTAACCTATTATCAGAAATTTGATTATTTAATGTAATGTAACATATATGGCTCTGATTGAATATCCTAATGTAGTTGTGGACACTTAATCAATAATTTAATTGAATATTAAATCAATAGTTCCCTAATTGGTATATGTTTACACTCAATCACTTATCAAAAATATGTTATTCTGCAATTACTTCAAGTAAACAAAGGTAATTAGTATCGTTTAAGAGAATTATAATATTTATTTTGTAAGAAATTATGATTATGTTTAAAGATTTTAATTTTTAACAAAGTTGGCTATAAATTATTAATAGAGCTATTACTGGGAAAGAATTGTTGAGCACTAAGCTGGTTCTTGTGATCCGGCAGGGTTGGGATTTGCCGTAATGTAGAAACAGTCCCTCGGGGAGCTTCGGGGGCTTAGAGCGAACAGCCTCCCAAACCGGATGCAACTGATTCACAACCCCCTTATCTTTAAAAATATATTATTTAATTTTGAATCTTAAACTATATGTATATGTAGTATATTAGGTATAAAAGGACAAGCCATTTTTCATTTGTGATCACTAACCACGAAAAGTGCTGAACCAATCTCTACCATATTTTAACCACATCATGTTTAGTGAAGCAGGAAGGTTTAGAAATAAAATATACTGATTTTCTATATAATTTGCTATTAAAACAGCGGTTATATGTTGATGTCAGAGAAGTTCGAAAAGTGGTGGATATGTAGCGAGCACCAATCTACAAGAGAGTTTACAAAGGTGTTATGTTATATGGAGCTTGATATCAATTATAATATTTAATTATATTCAATTAAATTATTAAAACAGATTTAAATATGAAGCGCAAGACTAAAACGACAAGAAGCTGCCCGTCGTTACAGACTACTTCAAGACTTACTGGACACACGTTCAAAGCTCCCAATTAATTATAAAAGACTCATATACATGACTGTGATTAGACCTATCTGGACGTACGGAGTTGAGCTTTGGGGCTCCACTAAACCATTAAATTCATCTCGTATTCAATCCTTAAAATCAAAAATCCTTCGAAAAATCCTCAATGCTCCTTACTTTGTCACCAATAAACTTATCCATAAAGATCCTAATATTCCATATGTTGCTGATTTAGCCCACACCAGATACCTATCCTTTCATAGTAAGCTCCATAACCACTCAAATCCATTAGTTTCTCAGCTAACTTCCCACTCCATTCCTGACAATCCTCCGAGGCGTCTGAAACGAAGATGGCCTAGAGACCTTCTAGTGTCTTTTTAATAAAGAGCTACTTATGAGTAGTTCTTTTCAAGTTTTGACATGTTATTGTGATCGTTGTCAATACATTTACTTGATGTATATTTTTTGTGCAGTTGTAAATTTCAATAAATTTATATATTAGAAAATATATCATAGTTTTATAATTGTTTAGCAATAGTAAAAATTTAAATGTAGAAGCGCAGAAACAAGGTTTGCCACACTGCAAATAAAATTCAACCAGATAAAATTAATTAAATTACTCCTGCCTAATGAAAATTAGTACCAAATCAGAACGTCAATCCTCACTTATTTTTGATATTGTGTGTAAAAATATGATTCCGCTAAAATATGATAATATTGGTCGACCAATTATGCTTTTATATAATTTTCAAACACCTAATGAGTGCAATTTTAACCAGGTTAAAAATTAATTTGCGCGAAAATATCATTGAAGAAATAATGCTCAATTAAATACTTCAATACAATATTTTTTCGCTGAACAAATAAAACTTCAATTATTAAAATTAAATAATTGAATTGTAAAAACTAGTTCTTTACTAAGCGGGCGGAGCAGCAAAGGGGGATGATAGTAATATGTATATTTATATAAGGATATATTTCTTAACTGCCACTATTGGATGTTCAATAAGGTTCTTGAAGTTCTTTCAATAAATAAAAACAAATATTTTGGCGACGTTTCAAAACTAAATTGTTCTCATATTAATGCCTTACATAAAATAATCTAGTTTTCGTGGAGAAGTGGGGCTGACCGCAAGTTAGCAAATTCCTAGAATGTTCTCCAGGCCATAACTTCGCGAAAAAATGGTCCGATTTCGGTAACTGAATCCTGCTACAATTTACTATATATAAAGACATTTTTCGAAAAACCCTTCATTGTCTTGTTAAGTAAAGTAAAAAAATTGTTAAGTAAAAAACCGATAATAACCGCTAGTTCGGGCGTTTTATTTTGCGATTTCGGGTATGAAACCGACGGCTAACTTCTGGAACCTTATTCTTCTTGCTGTCCAATTTGACCGTGTTTGGAAACGGCAGCAGTGGTTTTTCTTACACAGAAATGGATGATCATTCAGATAAAAACTGATTTTTTGGGAGACCTATCGTGACAGGTTTAATGTCGTCGGTTCTTAGACTATAGTTTCTCTTCAAGTTTTTTCTTCATTTTATTACATAATGTTCTCATAATGTTAAATACAGAAATCCTAATTTTCAGAAATTGTCCAAGATCAATAGTAATTCCTTCTGAAATTTCAGATTTTAGGATTGTAGTTAAATTACCTTATTTTAGATTAGTTGATTATATATATATATATATAAAAAAAAAAAAAAAACCTTGCTTAGAATTTTAGATCAACAGAAACCCGGGCACGATTTGATCATCAATGACGAACAAGTAGGGTAGATGACTGTTCCGGTCCTGTGGTTGAGATAGCGCTGTTGGAATTACAGCTGTCAACGAGGAGACATCTTTCCAACTATATATAAAATATTCCACCGCCTTTCTCTCGCTCTATCCCCCTCCCCCCCTTTCCTCTATTTCAGTTGTCATTGGCCTTCCATAAACCATTTTCTACGCTGACATAAGGAAGAAATGTATGGAATATCTTACTGTACAGAAGATGCCATTAGCTGCAAAGATTATCTCATATCTCATATCTCAGATTATTCCCCGGCTAATAGTTCTTTGGATTGTATCATTTATTTTTATAATTATGGCGCAGAATTGCACATAATAAAAAAAAAAAAATAATTGTAATGGATAATTAAAAGTCTTATAAAAGCATAATGAAAAAATAACAGTAAACTTTAATAATAAGCCATTAAAAATATAATCATGATAAGAGTTGTTAATTGTCTTTAAACTTTTTCTTTTTAATTTCTAATTAGTGGTTATTTTTAAGAATCTAAAACGCTGTTTATTGATATATTATATAAAATAAACAATTTTATTAATAAATCTTATTAACATAATTACAGAATTAAAAATTGAAAAATCTGAAGTATACATGTTCGGTCTTTACATTCTTTACATGACAGGCGTAAATTTTCACCTACCTATAGACTTTTTTTTTTTTTTAATGATTTATTAATATTATCAACTACATACATTATATACAAGTAAATTTTAGGAAAATGATTAAAATGACATGTCTACAACATGCAAAGAACTACTCACTACGAACACTTCGATAAAAGATGTACATTAGAAGGTCTCTTGGCCATCTTCTCTTTTGATACCTCAGAGGATTATCAAGAATTGAGTGTAAAGTAAGTTGGGAGAATATAAAAGGACTATAAAAGGATAGGCATCTGGTTTGGGCCAAATCAGCAACAAATGGAACAATTAAATCTTTATGGATAAGTTTGTGATATGATAAGGAGCATTGAGGATTAAACGAAGGGTTTTGGATTGTAATTTATATCTACTATGAAATAATCTACATAGCTGGATATACATCTAACAAGGGGACGTTTGGAGTTGTAACTCACAGATTTAAATTCCGATTTGTGTGGGTAGTAGGGACCTATAATAGTGCAAAACTAGAGTTATAGCCGCCAATGAGCATTAGGATCCGGGGAAAAAAAAATTAAAATAACTTATTTTTTTTCTCATCTCTAAGATAGAGAAATGATTCTTTCTCTTTTAATTTCAGTTATGAATGCTATTTGATATAAAAATACCTCCGTTATGCCCAAGACACCGCGCGGCTCAAAAAACTCTAAAAAAAAAAAAATGACTAAATTCCAAGGAAATCCGATGCAAGTCAATGGAAATTTTTTTCCATGAACAACTGACCTCAAATCTCGATTTAACGCAACATAAAACCCTTATATGTGAAATTTTATCAAAATAAAAAAATATTGATTTTTTACCCCTTTCGAGGAGGTTAAAATTCTGAAGTTGAGATTTCATCAACAATTTCTACCGGCCATAACAACTGCTGTGTTCAACCGATTACAACTATCATAGCATCACTAGAATCAGCATACATTCTGTTTTTTATCCATGCGTATAACATTGTATTTACTCTCGATTTTACTGGACAAAAACTGATGTCAATGAAAAAATCCAAGGTTAGGTATAACTTGAGATATTTCAATAAGGGGAAATCCTGCGACCTCCAGACTCGGGCTAAACTATGCAGTTTTAAGGCTTCTAGGTGACCTTAAAATTGTATCTTAATCGGTTGCGAAATATGTGAGATAGCGCTAATTATTTACATTTTTTCAGATATTGACAGAAATTTTAAAGGTAAAAAAAAATTATTTTTGATTTCAACAAAATTAAGTTTCTACATGTTTTTGGAGATGAGGAATCTGGAAACAATATCAGTTTTTAGTTTAAAAATTTTCCTCACCTATATTATAAAAATAAGACGTTTTAAAATGACATATTTTTATTTCAAATTGCATAGAAATCCTAAGATTGATGAATAATCTAAAATTAATATCAGGGTTTTGTTAACTAATTTGTATATATTTTTTAAATGGTCTTATTTGAAATTTATTGTGTAAAAACTAAAATAATAATAGAAATAGATCATTTTAAAACGTCTTATTAAAAACTTTTTCTCACCTATATTATATAAATAAGACGTTTCAAAATGATCTATTTCTATTATTATTTTAGTTTTTACAAGGTCATCTAGAATATTGATTTTTTACCCCTTTCGAGGAGGTTAAAATTTTGAAGTTGAGATTTCAGCAGCATGTGGAACTTAGCCAAAAAATTAAGATGGAAGATCTTAATGGATAAGTTTGTTTGTGAAATAATGAGGAGCATTGAGGAGTTTTGATTGTAAGGATTGGATAAGAGAAGAATTGAACGGTTTAGTGGAGACTCAATGCTGAATATGTCCAAATGGGCCTAATTAGGCAGTAATTACTGTCATGTATATAAATCTTTTGTAATTAATTGGCAGCTTTAAACGCTTGTCCAGTAAATGTTGGAGTGGTCGGATTTGGTATTAAAAAATGTTAAAAATAAAATAAAACATTTAATTGTTTTATGTTTTAATATTCACTCAAATATTAAAAGACCGCTTTTTAATTATTGTTTACAGTTATCGTTATTCCACCAATAACATATTTTATTAATGAATAATACGAGATGATCATTATGAAGTTGTATTTCATTATGCAAATATTTATGCATCTTACATTAGTTTCCATACCTAGGAGTTTTATTCATTCACTTTTTTATTCATCTAATTACTATTTCCTGCCTAGAAAGAGATTTTCTAAAGTGTGAACAGGAAATGTGCTTTTTTAAGTCGAATTACATATTCAAGGAGTTACACACGTTAACGGAAATTAATCTTTTTTTTTATTGTCTGATTCGTTAGTTTTTAAAATTAGTTATGTAAATATCTACTTTGTTTTTAAATTATGTTCAACGAATTTGTTTTTATACAACATAGATGTAGTTGTATGATATAATGACAATAAATTAACAAAGACTCGGGAACGGAACTATTTTATCAAGTAGAAATTAGTCTAAATCTTAATATTTTCGATTCATTAGAAACAATATTATCGTTCAAAACCATCGTATGTTTTTGTTTAGATAACCAAATAAATATTTCTAATTAGAATTGATGAATTAATTGCCACTTTTAGTGGGATTAATTTATTAGAATACTAGTTTCGAATGCTAAACATTCATCTTCAGTTCTAAAACATACAAAATTTTCAACACATCAGTACTATGTTACATGGAATATATATACTAAAGTTTTCAAAAATGTAAGACAAGAAATCAAACATTGGTACTCACCTGAGGAGATCTAAGAGATATCTGAAATATATCCATCGTGGAAAGGGAAAGGGGGCAGTGACTACCAATATTTGATTTCTTGTTTTAGAACTGAAGATGAATATTCAGCATTCGAAACTAGTAATCTAATAATATAATTCCAATAGAAGTGGCAATTAATTCATCAACCTGATTGTATTGATCCTTCTATACCATCATGCGTGCCTCAAGTGAATTTTTCTAATGGTCCTATTTTGAATTGTTATCCAATAGGAGAAGAAAACCAACGGCTCATATGGGAAAATCCTAAGTTTCTCTGTTAAATGCATTTGGTTTCTTGTTTTGCATTAAGAAACATAATTTCGACATCTTAATATTTTTAATTTACTTGTTGGACTTATGTTCCTCATGGATTGCCATCTATCCTGAATTTATTTTTTTAGTGGAAAACTTATCTCATAGGTTTAAAAATCTAGGCATAATGTAAAAACTATTCTAAAAATCAAATAAGTAGTAATTGTACAAATTAAACCGGCAGAAATTACGTAATTTCCAGTCTTTTTTTATTTTCTTAATTTAATTAAAGAGTCTAGCATAAATATTGCAATTGCTTTATTGATTATGAGCCAAATACGGAAATCTATTAAAGAATTCGAAGATATGTTTTTGCAAACAGAAACGGAATAGTGGGCACTTTAACTTAGGAAGTTATATACTCTTTACCCCTCGTTATTGATCAACATTTATAAAACCGCCTGAAATAATGAACTCCATGTGTGATGCGATTAGTATAATCACTAAAATTGAAGATTATAGTGGTAATGATTAAATTTTATAAACCTAATACATTATTTCATCCTAAAATCTTAATTTTTTTTTTGGCTATTTCCATCTATTCGACCCTTCTGTATTTTCAGCATGTAATATCTAACTAATGAACAAATAAAAGATATTTTTTTGGTAAGCGTCGATTAAGGGATTAGTATAAGAAATCCCCCCCAAAAATAAACTTCTTGTTTTTACAGTTTCAAATATGCCAAAAACTCTAGAAAAAATACATTATATCTAGTTTATGAATAGTTACGTACCGTTTAAATTTAATAATGATATCTTAAATAGAAACAGAGATAAAAATGTTTAAGCGAAGGGTTGCCACCCCCATTATTCCATTACCGAAGCGGTTAGGGGTGTAAGATGTGGTGTATGGCTACTTTAGATGAAGAGAAACAAAAAAAAGCTAAGAACCCTTCATTTGGTGTTGGTGTAGTTTTCATATGCTTAACTCGCTAGACTCTTTAAAAAAGTTCATAATAATTCTTTTATTTATTTAAAAAGATTAGTTATTATTCTTGTTTAATAAGAATAGTTTATTATTTTGAATTTATTGTAAGCATTTTATTTCTGTTTTGTTCAATGTATTTTAATTATAATAGGCATAAAATATATCATAATTTCTATCAAGCTACTATTTGGCAATAATTATTTCATTACTTTCGTTTTTCTATTTCTATACAGTTCACCAGAGAGCGGTCTAGGGAAGATATGTTCAATATGAAAGCCAATCAGTATACTATACCAATATACATACTATTTACAAAATTCCTGAAGATTGATTGTCAAGTAGGTAAGAACATAGGTAGGGAATTCCAAAAGAGGTATACAGGTTGATTGGTTGGCACCTTGTGTTCAGGATGTGGAAAGGATAACGTATAATAATTAGTTCAATTATATTGGAAGATTTTTTTGGTTTTTAGTGATTGGAATATGAAAGTACTTTTTTTTTTTTTTTTTTTTTTTTTTTTTTTTTTTTAGTGTTTTCCTTCCAGCAGTAACCCTGTTGGAAGGGATTTTATTATTTTCTGTACACACCATACTTGTACAAAGTATACAATGTACATGTAAATATTATTTGCGATTTGATTATAATTTTACATGTGTTGAAAGGTATAAAAATATAAAAATAAACAAGAAAAATAAAATAAAATAAAACAAAGAATAAGAAGTTATATAACATAGATAATTTAAAATTCAATAAAAACAGCAACAAAGTTATGTAGAGAAAAGTTTATGAATATTTAGAGGTTTAGAGATATTTCATATTTATATCCTCTATTTTAATGATTGAATTTTTAAGAAATATTTGGAAATTTTCAAATGATTTATTCATCAAACATTGACCATCCACCGGCCAATGTCCTAGTTTCTGTACTGTTTTTGTCTGTAGAATAGTTCTGTAGTCAGTGAGTAGTCTACATTCATATATGAGGTGGTGTATATTTTGTTCTTGAGTGAAATCACAAGGACATAGGAAAGAATCTCTTATTTTAAATCGATAGAAATAACTGTTTACTGCCGCATGTCCTGTGACTCCTTGTGTGATGTAAAAGTTAGTCCATGAGTTTGATTTAATGTAAGTCCGTAAGTCTGGAATGAAGTTATGTAGATGTCTTCCCTTGTGTGTAGTGTTCCAACGTGTCTGCCACTGGTCTACTGCTTGTGTTTTTAGCATGTGTTTTAAGTGTTGTTTGGATATCATATTATATGATATAGGAAGGGTAGTATCCTTTGAAGCCTCTTTTGCAGCCTTGTCAGCCAGTTCGTTTTCCGCTATGTCGGAATGCCCTTTTACCCACTTGAAGGAAATTTGAATGTTATCGTCAGTTTGTAGATGTCTTAGAAATGATCTTATTTTTTCAATGATGGGATTGTGACAATGTCTGTTTTTTATCATGTATAGAGTACACTGACTGTCCGTTAGTATTGTAATAGTTTTATCTTTTGTCCTCAAATTTTGAAAGTATTCTAGAGATTTAAGGATGGCGAATTGTTCTGCTTGATTATTGCTACATTCTGGGCCTAATTTATACTTTATTACATCTTCTAAAATTTTGTTTTTAAAAATGAGACTAGCACAGCCTACATATTCGCCATTCTTGCTTCCGTCAGTATATATCTCATAGTCTGTGGGGTCAGTTAAGCATTCAGTAATACAAGGAAATTCTGCTGGGTGTAACCAATCCTTGTAGTCGGTAGTATGTTCAAAGTTGTTAGATTTGAAATTTTCGTAGTCAGTGTTCATGTATAACAAATGGAATTTTCCTATGTAACTGGTAGCTAATATACTGATGATGGGGATCATTTTGGCCAAGACAAAGGCAGCTTCATCAGAGAGTGTTCGGAATCCTTTGGCAATTTTGAGTGCCATTAGCCTCTGGACCCTTTCCAGCTTTGCCTTGTTGTATTTGATCTGAAGTCCTGGATGCCATATTTCAATGCCATAAGTAAGAATAGGCAAAATTGCGCCTTTATACAAAACCTCCAGAGCCTCCGTTCTCAAACCCCATGTCGCTCGCGCTGCTATTGAAAGTGAATTTATTAATTTTAAAAGTTTGTTTTGTAGTATGTCAATATGTCTGTTCCACTTTAATTTTTCGTCAATGGTTATGCCTAAATATTTCAAAGTACGTATTCGATTCAGGTTTTTATTTTGTATTTTCACATTTAAGTCCGGACTTAGTCGTTTTTTAGTGATCACCATATAATTAGATTTTTGTGTATTGAATGTCAGTTTGTTTAAGTAAGCCCAAGAATTTATTTTGTCTAATACTATATCGACTACTGTCTGTAAATGTTTAAAATATTTTGATGTTATAATTGCTAATATGTCATCTGCAAAGGCCAAAATCGTCGCGTTTGAAGGTAATCGTTCTTTTAACAGTGAGTCAACAATTAGGTTCCATAAAAGAGGAGAGCAGCACGAGCCTTGTGGTGTCCCAATAGACTGATTTCTATGTAATGCAACGTTGTTTGTCACTAAAGATACAGACCTATTGCTAAGATAATCTTTAATAATCCTGTAAATGTTACGTGGACATTGATATGTAATTAGAGTACTAAAAATTGACGGCCACCAAGCATTGTCAAACGCTCCAGTGATATCAAGCGATATAATAGCGGTATGCTGGTTATTATTCAAGGCATTTTGGATAATATTTATGGCTTTCATTACCGCATGAACCGTGCTTTTTTGTGGCGTAAATCCAAATTGGTTTTCACTGAGGAGCTTATTACTGTAAAGATAATACGACAACCTGTTATGTATTAACTTTTCCAATATTTTCCCACCTGTTGGAATAATACATATAGGTCTGATAGAGGAAATATCTTCAGGTTTTTTCCCCGGTTTATTAATTAGCACCAATTTAGACTTTTTCCAAAAATCTGGAAAACGTCCAAGGCTGAAGCATTTAGAATATATATTATATATAGTTTGTGGAAATGTTTCGTATACTTTTTTGTATATTAAAGAGTTTACTCCATCTATGCCTGGTGTTTTGTTATCATTGAGATTGTTAATAATATCTGATAACTCTAATTGCGTAACCGGGAGATCGTCAACTGTTTCGGGTAAACTGTTTGCAAACTGTCTCATGGTGACATGTATGTCTGAATCTGTGGTAGGATCGTCCAATTTAATTAAGTTATTAACAATGTAATCATAGGTATCATTAATTGAGGTCGTGTAGGTACCATCTGATTTTCTTAAATTTTGTAAAATAAATGGTTGTGGTATTTTCCCAGCTGCATATTTGTATGGCCATTTCCATGGATTTCTGGTAGGAATACTCTGGCAGTATTCTTTCCAAGATTCCATTTTTTTGCCTTTAATACATCGCGAATATTCCCGTTTAAGATTTAAGTAATGATGATGCCTATTTGTCCTTAATAAATCATTTAATTTGGTTTTTTGGTATAATCTGCGGGCTCGGTTAGTTGATTTCCGCAGATTTTCCAATTTTTCATCCCACCACGGGTTTAATTTTTGGCCTGAATATTTTTTTGAAGTACTGATATTCATAATTTTGAAAGATTTATTGCAGGTTTTGATTAAAAATTTATGAAACCTGTGTACGAATTGATCGAAAGGAGTTCTATTTAGTTTTGAGGTTAATTGTTCATCTAAATTTATAGTACTATTGATATTGAAACCTTTTGAAAATATATTTTGAAGATTGTTTATAAATTTAGTCCAATCAGCATTCTTAGTTTTGTATAATTTTCCTTCCTTTCTTATGTTGGCCCAATGATCGAATTTTATAGAGAATCTAATACAATTGTGATCCGATAAATTTTCTTCATCTTCAATTCTCCAACTGTTAATATTATTAATTAAATGAACGTTTGTAATGGTTAAATCGATATTACTTTGTCCTCGCCTGCTGAAAAAAGTAGGGAGGCCATTATTGACATTACATATATTTATATTATTGTCAATAATGAAATTTTCTAGAGTCCTACCACGATTATTAGTCAATAGATCATGCCACAATCTAGATCGACAGTTTGTATCCGCACCGATTACAATTCCTCGATCTGAAAATCTATCGATTACGCGTTTTAGGTTATCAGTGTCTTCTACAACATCTCTATTGATATCAAAGTAGGCGGAGATGAAAATAATCGGAGTCTTATCAATCATAACCTGTACCACTGTAACATCTGGATTAGAAAGATCACCCAGCAACATAGCATCTATTTGTTTACAATTAACAATGACAAGAGATCTGCAATGGGTTAGGTTTACAGAAAACTCTCGATATCTTGAACTTGAGCGAATTTTTTCTCCTAAATATGGTTCTTGTATTAAAGCAATTTGTATTTTATGTTTTTGTATGTATTCCTGTAATAGTATTTTTGATTTGTAAGAATGTTGTGTGTTTAACTGTAGAATGTTTAATGTTTGTATATTTGTATTTACTGCCATTGTGGTAATTGTAATTTAGTTGAACCGCTGTAGTTTGTATTTTTAATTAGACGGTGGATGGCATTTATATAAGATGGACAACACTTACTTGTTGCTAGATGTTTTGAATTTACCCTAAAGTGTGGCTTGCAATGTCTGTTATAATTGAAACAATTGATACATTGTTGTTGTTGTTCTTCTTCTTTTTCTTGGGGCAATCCTGGGTGTGATGTTCCCCGCTACAGATGGCGCACGTCAGCTTGCTCTTACAATGCTTCTCAGGATGATTAAACTTGCAGCATTTTTTACACTGTCTCACCGATATGTAGTCCGCTGCTGAACAAATGGTATGGAATAATTTGAGACGATTATTCAACAGAAGGTCACGCAAATTTGGGGTTATTTCCAACAGAGCATGTCGGGGGCTCGTTGATGTTTTTCCACCAATAATTGTGAGTAATTTGAAGTTTTCTTCTGCGATTTGAAGCTCACTATTTTGAGTAATTAGAGTACGAATCAAATTATCTTTACTAACCTCTTCAGGAAGCCTTCTAATTATTATTTTGGGGTTGTATTTTTTTGGGATGTCAGCTTTGAGACTTTCATCACCTCTGAGAACTTCTTCTATCTTTTCGACGTCTCTACTATCTGTAGTTTCAACCAAAATCTTCCCATCACGTATGTTTTTAATGTTTTTGATACCCAGTCCTAAAGAGACTGGATTAATTTTGGATTTAAATGCCTTTTTAGTAACTTCAGAATTAGAATTGTCATTCTTCAATGAGACCATTAGAACATGTGAAGGAGAAGTAATTATAGGCTTACTTACGTTTTTCACTGCAGCAGAATAGGTTTGGTTAGTGTTTGTTTCAATCTTCCTAAAATCTTTATTCGAGGCTGCCTCATTTTCCGTAGTGATTTGCAATTCTTCTAGAATTGTTACTGTTTCTTGAATAATGCAAGATCGGTCTTTTTTATTTTTAGCAGCTTCTAATGATTTGATTTTTTCAAGAGCACTTTTAATTAGATCTATTTTTGACGCCATCATATGATCTAGGCCGATATGAAAGTACTATTACAGTTTGAAAATCATGAAAAAGCCAAGCTCAGAATCCCTTCACGAAACGTGAGACCACCTAGGGATCCCAAAGATGAATCTAATGAAAGTTTTGATGTCGAGTGTTTAATTTTCAGGAAGGCGAATGTTGGAAATCCCTGAAGATAAAATATGAGGTTTCATGGCACCAGTATGTTTTTTTAGTTTTTAAACTTAAACTTAACTTAAGCCTTCATCGTAAACCTACGATTTCCTGTCCTATAGTATCCTTCAATGATATTCCAATAATTCCTGTTGAACAGATCCGCTACCTAGGACTCGGACAAACGTCTTTCTTGGAATCCACATACAAGACTAAAACGACTAGAAACTGCTCGTCGTTACAGAATACTTTAATGTTTACTAGAAAAAAGTTCAAAGCTCCCGAATTATTACAAAATAATGGGGTGTATAAACAAAAAGAATGACTGTTTCTTAAATAAATATTTGTATTATTATTTCTTTGATATAAAATACAATTAATACTCAAAGTATAGTCCATTGTTATCTACCGTCATTACCCATCTGCTACCAATTGCTTGATGCCACGCTGATACCATTCCTTGGGATGGCTGTCAAAAAACTCTTGGACAGCATTTTTCCAACTTCTGCAAAATTATCAATTGAAGAAAATGAGCCATGGATCGAAACAAGTAGTAATCCGAAGGTGCGATGTCTGGACTATATGGTGGATGAGGCAGGAGTTCAAACCCATGAAGTTCTGTAAACTTTTCTGCTGATTGTTGAGTAATTTCGTGAGGGACGAGAATTTCGTAGGACACTGTCATGTTTCTTCTTTAAAATAAATAACTGAACTGAGGCTTGAAGAAGTCCAGTGTTAGTAAACAAGCTTAGAGAAAGCTCTAAAGGGATTATTAAGTATTGGTAAATAATAAATAGCATTAAGATATTTACAGACTTTTGAACTCTGGATTTTGATAAAACGGTCTTTTTTTTTATACGCCCTATTACTTATTTACATGACTGTGATTAGACCTATTTGGACGTACGGAGTAGAGCTTTCTGGCTCCACTAAACCATCCAATTCATCTCGTATCCAATCCTTACAATCCTAAATCGTTCGATAGATCCTAAATGCTTCTTACTTAGTCACCAATAAACTTATCCATAAAGACCTTAATGTTCCATATGTTGCTGAGTTAGCCCATACCAGATACTAAACTTTTCATAGTAAGCTCCATAACCACTCAAATTGTTTTCCAATCCATTTCCGATAATCCACCGATTCAGTGAGAATGTTATTTCTACAACCAGCAACTTTGCTGCTCGATGAAATGTTACAAGTTTCATTTATTAATATAATATAAGTATACATAATATAATTATGTAAAATATCTTTAATTATGTCATAAAGTAGGAAGGTCATACAATAAGCACGGATTATTCACAGCACCACAATCATAAAATAATTATGCTATATAATTATGGCCTAGAATCTACTTTTTAGAAGCATCGGAGATTTAGTGTAGAATTTTTACTGAAGTGCTACTGATGGGTAGTACTTTTCAAGTTTTAACATTTTATAATCGTTATCAACACATTTACTTTATGTATATATTTGTAAAGTTGTAAATTTCAATAAATTCACACACACACACACACACACACACACACACACACACACACACATACACACATATATATATATATATATAAAATTACTGTGAACAAATTTTTCATTGTTGAATTTTTTCCAGGTTATCTGTCACAGACAAAATCCACTTGGACACTATTAAATCAATGACTCTTTCTATACAGAAACATTCAAACAGCATTTGTTCGTTAGCTACAAAGTAATAGACGATAATAGAATCCGAGTGTCCTCAACCCTTTGCAGCTCCGCGGGGCACGGTGCTTGACTGTTGCCGTCGGCATATGGGCGCACCAGTAATATTAAGAATTAACAACGGCTAAATTTGTCGTCGGAAACTTAATTTGAGGGGGGGGGGCGCTAGTGGAACAGTCAATGGAGGAAACCGAATTATGATTATTCGCTTATGGAGGAGAGGGTAGACTGCTCGGGGGTTGTTGCAGGGGGTGTACTGGCTCGTGAAATGGGGTAGGGGCTGGCGGAAAAAATCTCCCATAGCCACATGTTGGGTCTGCCGCGATTAGGCTCAGCTAAGCCGGGGCTTCGCTCACTGAAGGAAGCCGTAGGAGGACTTAGGCAAATCAACTTGTTCAAAGTGAGTTATCTTGCGACATCGAACCCCTTTATTTTTTAAATTTAAAAGGAAGTCCCAATTGAACTACCTGTTAAATATGACGAACAGAGATTGAGAAATATAATTAAACAATATAACTGTGAGATAAACACTGGTAAATATTATCTTCTTGACTGGGAAAAACAATAGATCATAGATATTAGTGGTGGTTCAGAAATACTGGACCTCTTATTTTATAACAGGTATGGGCAGACTGAACGTCGTCCCTGTTACCGATATTCAGAAGTAACAGGGACGAGATACTTGCGTACTCACTTCAGTACTAGTAACAACATTCATACCTATATATATATTATTAAAAAGGTAGATAAAAATGTAAACTTATTGATTACAGCCGATATTGAGCTGACCTTACCTGTAACAGGTATTTGTAGCAGATATTTTTTTGGACCTGTTTCGGTCGTCCCTGTTACTGAAAAATATTGGTTTAGACCATCCCTAATTGGATATGTCTATCTATAATCTACTCCTTTCCCAATTAACATTTTATAATTAAAAGGACAAAATTGCTTGGATTAATCATTAAACTAAATTGAAAATTAATGGTTATTCGAATTAAACAGAGTTGAGAGAAAATAGTGGTTACAAATGAGACTTTTTTCATTCAAACCACAAGAACTCCTAAACAATTGGTCCTAGCGACAAACGTTGTATAACAAAACAAAATTTCAATTAAATTTCAGATCAGCCGTCAGCAACTTTTTGATTTGAGCAACACCAGCAGAGCTAGAGCGGGCCAAAATGTTACATGTTCGAGGGTTAAAAAACGTTACATAAAAAAAGTGTAAACCCCCATAACCAAAAGACATATTCATGTCAAAAATAAAACTATTGCACAATTTTTGAATAATGTTATTCTGTTATTATATATATATATATATATATATATATATATATATATATATATATATATATATATATATATATTGTTTTTTTATTTGATTTTGTATACACCTGATCGAAAAAAAATATTTCAATTTAAGTTAAAAAAAAAAAAATTAAGTATAACGGAAATGTCTTTTTCTATCCAGTCTAATAGTTTCAATGAATGTTTCCATGAAATTACTCTCAACTCCTAGAATTTTCGTTTTCTTTCAATCCTTACTTAAGGATTGACCAAGAATATCCTTTTACCATTAAAAATCATTAGACCCTGGCATATCTGAAACCAGGATCCTTCGGCATCTATGTGTGTAATGCAGGGACCATCTCTTAACCCTCTCCACCACAATTCAATATTGTACAAATTTAGTAAAAAGTAAAGGGTCAATCTCAATCAGCCAATGAATGATGAGATTACTAAGATTTGTTACAAAATATCCAACCACAACTTCATCACAATATTCCACCTGAAATTCGGCAAAATATGATTTTCCAAAACCATGGTGCCTCTCCACATTATTCAAAAGCAATACAAACATAAACCAACGATATACATGGATAGGTAGAAATGCCTTCCCCTGTAAAAACAGACTCATCTGCCCATAAAATTCACCTCAAAAAGTAGTATTCTTTAACACAATTTGCATTCAGAAGCTAACGCAAAATTGAGGTCTATGTTCATGATCTTTGGATTTTGAACATTACATCGAAAATTTAATAAAATAAATTCTAAATAATAATAATAAATATATAAATGTACTAACATAAGATCCTCTGATCTGGTGTCGCTTTATTGACAGTTTTCTTTTATTTTCTACTAAACAATATTTTTTTCTTTGCTTTTTATTACAATGAAGAGTTTATTATGTTTAAAATGCACATTTCCATTAAGGGATTGCCATAATGTTTTATTTACACAAGTAACTGATTTGTATGCCAAATGAGAACACCATGTTTTTTCGGCTTCAAATTTCTCCATGAAATCGAAAAAAAAAATCATTACGTTTAACATATCATTCGAAAGCTTATTACATTTGCAAGTTTTTGTGAGATTTGACGTTTTGTGGATAGTTCTTTCGAAAAACACTGAGCGTTGAAGTAATAAAAGACATTGTGACTTCCCCAAATAGGGTGAAGATCAAGCTGATCTTTAGGCTCCAAGTTTGTAAAATTCAAGGTTCCAGATACTTAGCTATTATAGAAAATTTAATGCTAAAGCCGAAAATGTGGTAAAATTTGAAAAATATTAAAACCAAATGGAGATATTACAGCTTTTATGAAATAAAACGTGATTTCCTGAAAAAAGTCTTTGATTTATCGTATATCTGCAACGGATTGGAATAGAAAGGTGAGGTCTGCGGCATTTTGCTACATTTTTGATCTAGTTTCACCCAATTTCTTTTTTTTACACGAAGAGATACTCACCCTGTATAATCAAACCAATTTTACAAAGGGCAAAAATGGCCGAGTATCCTTCGGATGTCAAAAATCTTTGGATCCAGAAGATCTCAAAGTAGTATTCTTCGGTGTCCTGTGAAAAGTGTTAAACGGGAAGAGAAGTGTCCTGAAAATTTATTAAATCTTTTCGTTTTATATATAAAATAAAGCTAAGATTTATAAAAATTTTGAAGTGGTCACAAACAATTTTCTGACGCCAAGTCTACAGCATTGAACTTATACGACCCGGTGAAAGAAAACTAGATGATACTCTGTAATCCTACATAACAGTTAAATACTACACACCTGCTTACAATCAGACAGAAAATCATAAATTAATGAATAATTAGAAGTAGAATCCAGTTTTTAATGATACTTAAAAAGAAAGCTTAACTTAGAGATATCAAGCTCGATACGCTGGAAACTGCACTCGAATAATCGATTAGAATATATCGTGTAACATGCTCGACCGGCGTGAGATCCTGTCGACTGACGGGCTTAACAAAGAACCCCCTGGATCGTTTGATGATCCTGGGCTTTATAATCCTCTTCTCTGAGCCGTCACTCATCTAAGTACAAACTTCGCTGGACAGTGCTTAAGTTATATATTTACTCTTAACATACAGCAATGCTATGTATTTCATTTAGCCTGCATATACGAGTATAATTATATATTTATATGGAGTGAAATGCAAAAGAGAACACATTTTTAAATTGTTTTCTTATTAATAAAATTTGAGATTAATAAAAGGAGAAAAAAATTATAAAACTTAATACTTATTCATAAAATAAAAACTAAAAAAATTCAGTCTGGAAAATGCTTGAAAACTCTGTATGAAAGGATTTAGAACATTTTTGATTTTAAAAAAACTCACTTCTGCAACACTATTGTTAATAATAAACCAAAGTTGTTAGGTAAAGTATTAAAAGCACTGAAATCCGCTGGTCACGATTCATAAACAAATAAGCAAAAAATCCATAATTTTTATAACTATAGTATTATCTGTTTTAATTACTACCCCTGTTCCTGGAAAAAAGCAAATGTTATTTCCATTCCGAAACCAAACAAAAACTTATCCGAAACTGAAAATTACAGGCCAATAAGTCTAATAAATATAATATAAATAGTCTAATTAATACAAATTACAGGAAACTAGAAGTTATACAGAACATTTGTATTAGAATCATAAACGATTACCCCAGATGCACAAGCATATCCACTAAGCTCACTGATCTTGATCTACCCACAATCAAGCAACACATTTAGTCGCAAAGTATTTTTTCTTATCAACTGCTATATATGGTATTATTAGTTACAGTGTTATTATTAACCTAGTTTATCTTTATGTAATTTATTAAAAAAAAACAGCGTTGTTAAGAGTTGGTCCACAGCTTCGATCACCTGCTACATCCTTCTGAGAAGACTGTTGACCAGTGTTTCCCTGTAATCTCCACCGATGGTTTCCCATTCGTCTACCACTATTTTCTATAAATTGTACAACGAACTTGCTATTGCATTATACTCTATATGTACTTTTCTTTTCAAATATGCCCATAGGTTTCAATTGTGTTCATTGATTGATTGATTGAATTGATAACATTCGTAATGAGCATATGTTTGTATGATTGGGACTAACCTCCGGTAGACCTCGACAAATTATTTCTGGGCAATTAGTTTTGTGTTGGATTGTATGTTATATGCAATAGCTCATTGATGACATGCAATCTGTAACGATAAGCTATCAGTTTATTTATTGCTTTTCTGGGAGGGGGGGGAGGTATCTATGGCATTAACAAACGGATCCAACTGTATCTGGCTATATTAAACGTAATAAAGTAGAAATTAATAAACAATGATGCGTTAAATATAAGTTATTAAATTAAAATACGATCCAGGGTTCTTAAATAATTCTTAAAAAAAAAAAAATTATTTCCTTGCTTATAAAAGTTCCAAGTTACTTTTTAACACATTGATAATTTTTATTTATTTAAAGAAATAGAATTTAGTGGTCTTAGTCTAATAGACCATAAGTTATAAAGTATATTTTTATTACTAAGCTTATTGTTTAATGTTTAATATTAAACAAATATAACATTACTATAGTCCACAAAACGAATGAATCCGGGAAAAACTATCAAATTTTAGTATTAATTTATTTTTATGTTTTTCCCATTCCTAAATCTTAATTTTAGCATCCTAACTCAAAAATGTGTAGCAATATCCAAAATAATTCCAAATAATATAAAAAAAAGAAAATAATATCATAATATAATATCAGAAAATAATAATAGAAAATAATCTTCAAAACAAATAAAATAAATTACCATTTCCATAAAAAACACAAGAAATGTTTTATTGAATAATTATTGCTATCTACCTAGCTTTAGGACGAAACTAAGGAAGTAATATGGATGACAAATAAGCATTTCACATTCAATGTACAAAGAAAACTAATAAAATAAGTTTAAAAAAAAAAACTCCTAACAACATAATAAGAAGTAAGCTATAATAAATAATAATATAAAATAAATTAATGATTAAACTAATAAGAATAAAAACGAATTTATATTTAAATATGAATAGGAAATTTAATGGGTTCATTTATTTGTTTACAAGCTTTTTTTTGTCGTAAAAATACGATTTTATTAATAACTTTTGTACTTTGAATAGAAATGGACAGTAATTCATTTTAAATTCACTACATCTGATTTCAAATATTTGACTTATTTTATCCTGTAAATAGTTCGTTTGGAAAATAATAAATAAAATTTTAAAAATAAATAAATAAAACGAAGAATAAATGTTACATAAAAGAATTTAAATGTTTTTAAAATTTGTATATATTTTAATTCTTCCTTTCCATTAGGAAAATCACATTAAAAAAAAACAACTAATTTTATACAAAAATGAACTACATACATTAAATTCCCTACCGTTTCCTGTATTTTTTTTTTTTTTTTTTAATATTTTTCTTCCCAATTTATTTCTGTTTTTGAGGTTGATAATTCTAACTTAACTTTGCCCTTTGAAAAGTTGTGCTCAATTTAAAAAAAAAAAAAAAACCTATAAAAAAAAATAACCTTAATACGCTAAATTTCCTACTGTTTATTTCTTATAGTTTTTTAAATATTTTTCTTTTGAAATCATTTTTATATTTTCTGAGTTTCTAAATCCTAATTTTACTTTGCTTTTTCGAAAGACTACAGCATTGCGTAAAAAAAAATAAAATAAAATAAATGTGATTTGTTCAGTATTTGATTCCAAATGGAAAAAAGTGTATTGTATTTAAAAAAAAAAAAAAAAAAAACATAAAATTTCTTATAGTTCATCTTCAAGAGGGGGGGGGGATCCTGAACACAATTTTCCCCCAGTATTATTAATCTTTTATAAATGTGCTATAAAACCATATATCCAAATATTTAATTGTTCGTGCGAAAACGGAACAATAAATTATTATTTATTAGATACTAGATTAAATATATTTAAATCCAACGTCCTCTTAATTTTTTTTTATGTACTTCATCTTTTTATAATGTTATTCTTTTTTTAAAGTGCGATTATATTCTTTCTTATTTTTTATTTTTTTTTAAGGAACGTTCTTTTGTGTTTTTATTCTGTCATTAAAAATATATGGTTGTAATAACGATGTACTGAAATGACAGTAATGAACTGAAATACTGACCATTCCTCTGAAATGGCTGGACGTCCCTTGGCAACTGAGGGCAATGTTGGATCGATTCGGAGTGACAATGGCTCAACCTTCTCAGGCCCGAAAGGGAAAATACAACACATTATTTACTGACCATGGCTAACTTGTTTACGTAACAATTATTTAAATAACTGTTAGTTAATTTATTATTTATTCTCCTTAAAATATATAAAAATAACAAAGGGGTTTATGGAGTAATGAAATTTATACAACGGAATCTTAGAAAAAGTTAAATTTTAAATTTTCGTTTTCACGTCAAAATCTATGGATGAAAGGAAAAAAACTATATTTTTGGGGGAAAAGATGCATTGCCTAACCATTACTAAATTTATTTTTAAATGCTGATTTGGTCTACCCGACATTATAACTCAAGGCAATATTTAACAGTACCTTTATGACCGATAATTTTCATTTTTGTTGGTTTATTAAATAATGTAATCACATGCGAGCTTTTGTTCAGCACACATCACTAGCACTATGCTACTTTCAAGAAAAAACATCTGTTACGAAAGTTTCTAAATGTTTTTAAAAAAGTCATAATTTTTCATAATCGACCGAAACTTTTATAGTATTTTTTATTCTTTTGAGGTGAGGAATTCAAATTTTAGTTTTAAATAAAGAACAAACCTTCCAATTAATTACAAAAGATTCATATACATAACTGTAATTAGACCAATTTGGACATATAGAGTTGAGCTTTGGGGCTCTACTAAACCATCCAATTCATTTCGTATCCAATCCTTACAATCTAAAATCCTTCGAAAAATCCTCAATGCTCCTAACTTCGTCACAAACAAACTTATCCACCAAGATCTTAATATTCCTTTCTTTTCTGACTTAGCTCGAACTAGATATCAATCGTTCCATGGTAAACTCCACAACCATTCAAATCCAATAGTATCACAACTTGCCTCTAATTCCATTCCAGATAATCTTCCAAGGCGCCTGAAAAGAAGTGGCCCAGAGACCTAGTGTAGAATTTTCATTACTTCTGATGAGTAGTTCTTTTTTAAGTTTTGAGTTTAAGTTGTATTTTGTAATAGTTATTAACACATTTACTTGATGTATATATTTTGTACAGTTGTAAATTTCAATGAATAAATAAAAAAAAAATAAAAAAAAGGAGAATCGAAAGGAAAGCAAGTTGATAAATGTATTTGACTGGGAATTTAGTTTTGTATGAAAGAATAGTAACGGTCTTTAAATGTGAAATACATTTTTTTTATTTTTCAAATTTTTATAAAACCAGCACAATAATGGCTATTTATTACGTAATAAATTTAATTTGTTCATTTTTCGCGCTATAATTAAATTTTACAGTGAGGCTTTGTAATAAATTATAAATTATATAATAGTTAAAGCTTGTATAAATACTGATGAATTTAGAAATCGAAACATTACTCCCTACTAACAAAAAAATTATAAAAATGTTTTCCTTCAATTAGAGAGGCGCGGTAGCTCAGGGGTAAGGCATCGAAGTTCCAAGCTCTCAAAGTTTGAGATCGATTGAAGGCAGAAAATGTATATTTTGTTTCGGCCGTGGATCTACTTGGATGTTGAGAGAACCTTCTGGAGCATATAAGCTTTTATATATAAGCCTTTATAAAGTTGGTAACCTTGATTGGGAAAATATTATGGCGGATGAGCGTGATTTTGGCCAATTCAAAATTTACTATTACGTGTAGTAATAGTACATCCTTACGTAAGTACACAACCATAGAACCTATGTGAGTTGTAGTGGAACGAGTTTCTTTATACACAAAAATGTAACATTTTGAAACGCTTTGCTTGTAATGCTCTAATCGAAAATTTAATAGAGAATATTTTTTGTTATATAGGGTGTCCCGAATTTAAATGGCAAAACTTCAGGAACTTATAGGGGACCGAAAAACTAAGACAAAAAGCACTTTAGAGATTTGCTCGTTTTTGCTTAGTTTTAGAGAAAATCGCAAAAAAAAAGAAACAAAACAAGTTTTCATTTTTATACTTATTTATTTACATTTATATTTATGTTATGTTCTTTTTAATGTAAATATTGCTCAAAATGTTGTTCTCTTGCACCAATGCAAGCATTACATCTAGCACTCACTTGATAAATTGCAGCTAAACATTGTTCTGATGATATTTGGTGCACTGCATCTATGATTCGGTCTCTTAATTGCTCTCTTGAGTTGATTGAAACCGAATAAACTTTCTGCTTCAAGGTTCCCCATACGAAGAAATCCATGGGTGTCATATCAGGGGATCTGGGTGGCCAAGGTACTACTCCTCCACGTCCAATCCATCGTTGTGGATAATTTATATCCAGCCAAGCTTGAGCAACTCTGCTATAATGAGCTGGACATCCATCGAGTTGGAACAACATTTCAATCCGCTGCTGTAAGGGAATGTCATCTAAATAATTAGAAAAGTCGTTCTCCAAAAAATGTGTAAATGTGATATCATTCAATCTTCCAGGTAAAAAATATGGTCCCACCAATAATCTGTTCCAAATTCCAAGCCAAACGTTAATAGCAAATTCATGCTGAAACCTATTCTCTCTAATAGCTCTGGAATTTTCAAGAGCCCATACATGATAATTTCTTTGATTAATTATTTCTCCTCTTGTAGAGGTAGCTTCATCGGTCCATATAATTTTTAATAGAAATAAATTATCATCGCGAATTTTGTCAAGAAACCAGTTACTAAAATTCAATCTCTTGACATAATCTTGAGGTAATAAATTCTGAACTTTTTGAAGATGGTATGGGTAGCGATTATCACCTTTCAAAGTTCGCCATATTGCTTGCCGCGATATTGCTAATGCAGCAGATGCTCTTTGGATGCTAGCAAGCCTCAGGATTGTTATCGAAGTGGCGTTGGACACAACTTTTTCTCCGATAATCTGCTCTTATTGCTGCCTGGAATTGGTCGCCTTCATTACGTATTAAGAATGACCCAGTCTCTCGTAGTCTATTAAAAGTTAACGAAAAGACTCGTCGATTACTCTTCTATTTGGAAATCGGAGCGCATACTCCCGCGCCGCTTCTAAAGCATTACCGTTACAGAAACCATACACAAAAATCATATCAGCGTATTCAACATTAGAATATGTATGCGGCATTGTGGCTGATGCTATTCACACAAAAATATCTGGGTAACTGACAGAAGACTTATTTAGGAATTATAATCCTAGAAGGAAGCCAAAATGTAAACAAATAAAAGAATGTAAAGGATAACATTAAGTGTTTACATATCTCACTGCCTAGCCTGACGAAGTTTGAAAGGTGATAATCGCTACCTGTAACATTTTTGTTTTGTTTCTTTTTTTGCGATTTTCTCTAAAACTAAGCAAACACGAGCAAATCTCTAAAGGACTTTTTGTCTTAGTTTTTCGGTCCCCTATAAGTTCCTGAAGTTTTGCCATTTAAATTCGGGACAGCCTGTATATCATTTGTCGCTAGGACCTACCGTTCAGGAGCTATATTGTTTTGAACAGAAAAGGTCACATTTTGCTTACAATGTTTAAGTGTTGGTATGATATGGTAGTATGAAGATATGGGGTGGTTAGGCAAACAAGCTGTTGCTCTGTTGGTGTTGTTCGGATTGTAAATTTGCCGAAAATTTCCTTATCAGAATGTTAATCGAGAATATGTTTTGTCATATAACATTTGTCGCTATGACCAACCATTAAGGAGCTATAAGGATTTATGAATTGCTACTTCTTTTGGAATTATGTTATTAGAAAACTAGTATTGAATTCTGAACTTTCATCTTCAGTTCTAAAACATACAAAATTTTAAAAACATCAGCACTATGTTACATGGATTATATATACTAAAGTTTTCATAATTGTAAGACAAGAAATCAAATATTGGTACTCACCTGAGGAGATCTAACAGATATCTGAAATATATCCATCTTGGAAAGAACAAGTTGCCAGGTAGGTGTTAAATTTTTGGGGTTTACCTTAGGGTTATCTTTATTACTCATTGGATTTTCCGTTCCTGTTGGAAACAAATTTAAAATGGGTCTATTGGAAATGTTTATCTGGTAATTTAAACAAAAACCATCAATAATTAGAAATAATAAAATCGTTTAAAACCGATCTAGATTTTTGTTTAAATGGCCAGATAAATATTTCCAACCGCTCCATTTCAAATTTGTTTCCAATAGGAACGGAAAAATCCGATGAGTCATAGGGGAAATCCCAAAGTAAACCCCTAACATATAACAACTACCTGGCTCCCTTCCTCTTCCAAGATAGATATATTTCAGATATCTGTTTGATTTCCTTAGGTGTGTAACAGTATCTGATTTCCCGTCTTACATTGTTTGGAAACTTTAGTATATATAATCCATGTGTAATAGTGCTGATGTGTTGAAAATTTTGTATGTTCTAGAACTGAAGATAAATGTTGAGCATTCTAAACTAGTATTCTAATAAAATAATACTGGTAGAAGTAGCAATTAATTCAGCAATCTTAATTGTATTGATCCTTCTATACCATCATGCGTACTTCGAGTGATTATGGAGCTATATTAGTCTGAATGGAAAAAGTGACGTTTTGTTTACATTTTTTGCGTGTTGGAAATTTTTGAAACGCTCAAGCTTTGTAGGTGTTGGTCGGATCGAAAATCGAAAAAAACTAATGTTTTCTTATCAGAAGCTGTAGATATAAAATAAATAGATTGTAGATAGATATATCTATGATTTATTGTTTTTCCCAGTCAGGGAGAACCTGATTTTTTTCCCCCTTTAATTGCTAATTGTTTTGTTAATTGTCATTAATTATTCAAAAACATTGATGTCATCTCAAATCGATATTCAATGTGATATAAATATTGAAAAGATATATAATATTGGCGGTTTGACTTATAATATATATAACATGGGTATAGAACCCATAAATTGAAAAGTAGGCAGTTAAGATATATTATATGATCATAATATTTTTTTTTTTGTAACTAATTGGAAGATTATTTCTGGAAATGAGGGTCCGCTAGGGCGTTAGAGCTGGTACTCAATTAAGAATAAAAAAACAGGTTCTAATCATAAATAATTAGGGTATCAGAAGACTGGCAACCTTACACAAACCAGTCCCGTCTCGCCCACAAATGATTGCGATGCTTGGTAAAGTGGTCCCATGAACATAGACTACGCAAATCAAACACTTCTCCCACCTTACCAACCTAGGTTAAAAGTAGAGGGAAACATTAATTTAGCAGCTGTTGACATATAAGTGTTGGTCTTAGCCCAGAATACCGAGATTCTCGTGAATTAAACGAACAACTAATAATAGTTATCGCTATTAAAAAAAAAAGAAAAAGAAAACCTAAATAATGCAATTCATTCACTTGACGTCAATGCAAAGTTCTGATAAGAAAAACAAAATTTTCAAAACTATTTATTGATATTTACACCTGTACACAATATACAACAAGTAAATTTGATCATAATGATAACAATGGAATGTAATAACTTGTGAAGAATTACTCACTAGTAACACTTCAATAAAAATTTTATATTAGAAGTTCCCTAGGCCATTTTCAGACGCTTCGGAGGATTATCGGGAATGTAGTGGGAAGCAAGTTGAGAGACTAGTGGATTTGAATGGTTATAGAGCTTATTATGAACGGATAGGTATCTGATTCGGACTAAATCAGCAACATATGGAACATTAAGATATATTTGGATACGTTTATTGGTAACAAAGTTAGAAGCATTGACGATTTTTCGAAGGATTTTGAATTGTAGGGATTGGATACTGTTCAGCTGCTTGGGTATGCCGATGATATTGATATCATAGGACGATCGTTTCAGGCTGTCTCAAATGCGTTCCTTCTCCTTGCTGAGAACGCCAGGAGAATGGGTTTGGTAATAAACGACGCGAAAACGAAGTACATGGTATCAGGAGAACGGGCAGTACAGGGCGAAGAAGTCAGAATTGGGGATTACAAATTTGAGAAAGTTAACGAATTTGTATACCTCGGCTGTCAAGTGGATGTGGATAACAACATATCTGGGGAAATTAGGTCACGGATCAGCAAATCAAGCAGATGTTTCTATGGACTACGTAACCATTTCCGAAGCTCCCTGCTTTCGAGAGCAACCAAGGTACAGCTGTATAAAACCTTGGTCCGCCCAGTCCTGAGCTACGGTTCTGAGACCTGGACACTCACGAAGAAAGATGAGTCCGCATTACTTATCCACGAGAGGAAGATCCTGCGATCTATCTATGGTGGAATTATGCAGGGACAAGAGTGGCGTCGACGAACCAATCAAGAACTATACGCTCTCTTTAGAGAACCGAATATAGTAAAGTTTGTTCGGCTTGGAAGGCTTAGGTGGGCTGGACACCTTGCGAGGATGGATGAGGGTTCCATTCCCAGGAGGACATTGCTGGAGGAACTTCATGGAACCAGGCGAAAAGGAAGACCCAAACTGCGTTGGCGAGACGGTGTTGCGCATGATGCCCGGACATTGCTTGGGGTGCGTAACTGGATGGTGGCTGCGCAGAACCGGGACATATGGCGTGGGCTGATTGAGGAGGCCTTGACTCAGTAATGAGTTGTTGCGCCGCTGATGATGATGATGAGGGATTGGATACGGGATGAATTGGATGGTTTAGTGGAGCCCCAAAGCTCAACTCCATAAGTCCAAATAGGTCTAATCACTGTCATGTAATTTATTGGAAGCTTTGAAAGTTTGTCTAGTAAACGTTGAAATAGTCTGTAACAACGGGCAGTTTCTTGACGTTTTAGTCTTGTATGTGGATTCGTCCAAGACGTTTGTCCAAATGGAATCCTAGGTAGTAGATTTGTTCAACCAGGATTAATGGAATATTTTTAAAGGATACTGTAGGACAAGAAGTCGCAGGTTTACGACATAGGGTAAAGGTTATTTGATGGGATTTATAGAAAAATTGATAAAAATATATTTGTTTATTTAGTGCATGTTCCTCATCAGACGGAATATAATATTATTTAAAATGTTTCTATATTACAGCTAGTTAAAGATAAGCTAGGATAGGGTAAAGATGGACCAATTTATACATGAGCCCCCTTCTCAGGAAATTCGATTTATATAATAGTAGACCAAAATTTTACTTTAAGTTAACGATTGTTGGTTCACGTTAACGAATAAAATTCATCGTATAAACGTAATCGGGAAATGGGGTCCACTTCGTCTTAACGAATTTCGACTTATCGAGTTTTGACTGTATGTTATGTTATATGACTTATGTTGTTTGACTTTAATATAAGTCGAAAAATTGACTGATTTATACCATGTTTTTTATCTGCATTGAAATTGTGAATTTTCGTGTAAATTATTCTAGTTAATAACTTATTATTTTTCTGATATATTTACCGTATGTTTCAGAACAAGGGTTACATTCTTAAGTATTTAAAATATTTTCAGTTACAAACGTGTAATTTTATTATTTCAGAATAATAAAATCTTTCAAACTAGCTTACATTTGTATCCACTATAATACGGTAAAAAGAACGAAATCTATATAAAACTTTTGGATGCATCGCTTTCAAATGTCGATTATCAATATCACGGATTCTTGAAAAAAGGATCTATAACGCAAATCGATGATCCGAAGTTGATTTTCTGGGATCCGAGCGGTACCTCTGATATAGATAATACAATTAGGATTGATGAATTAATTGCTACTTCTATTGGAATTATTTTATTAGAAAACTAGTTCCGAATGCTGAACATTAATCATCAGTTCTAGAACATACAAAATGTTCAACACATCAGCACTATGTTACATGGATTATATATACTAAAGTTTTCAAAAATGTAAGACAAGAAATTAAATATTGGTGCTCACCTGAGGAGATCTAACAGTATCTGAAATATATCCAGCGAGGAAGAAGGAAGTGGCAGTTCGATTAAATTTTTAGAGTTTTTACTTTGGGATTTCCCCTATGACTCATTGGACTTTTCCGTTCCTATTGGAAACAAATTTGAAATAGGGGCATATCCAATATCTGTTAGATCTCCTAAGGTGAGTACTAATATTTTATTTCTTGTCTTACATTTTTGAAAACTTTAGTAAAATAAAATACTTTTCTAATAAAATAATCCCAATAGAAGTGGCAATTAATTCATCAATCCTAATTGTGTTGATCCTTCTTTACCATCATGAGTACCTCAAGTTATATAGATAATAGTATTGCGATAGCTAATTTTGTAATTACTATACATTAATTCTTCTCCCAAATGTACTATGTCATGTTCATGTACTAGATCAACACAGATTGGTATAGAATTTAAAACAACTCTCTGGAAATTTGAGTATGTTGAAGATATGTATTTTTTATTGGAAAATGAAGAGATAGGATTACGATTTCAAACTACCAAAGTTGAAGCCCCGACGGAATAAAAGCAACCACACAATAGAACCATTTTATTATGAATAAAGGAGTTTGTTTTTTTCATTTCACTCCACGTTTATTCTGGTTTTCGAACTCTAATACACTATTAAAAAAAACATCCAGAAATGTATAAATTCACTTTTTTATTATGGTGTAAAGTGAACGTTTTTGTAACATTTGCGATTCTTTAAGTAGCTAGGCGTGAGCAAATGACCGTTTTTCTGTAAAAAAGTAATGTACATTTTTCTTTAAAATAACATAGAAAGGGACCCAATGGCCGAGTGCGTTGGTGCGAGGGTCTCAACGCACTCGTAACCAGAAGTTCGTGGGTTCGAATCCCACCTGGGTTGGTTAAAATTTATTTCGTGGCGGACTCACGAAATATATCTTGACCTTTCCACCCAGGCCAGTATATGACTTCAATGGAAGTCTTGGGCTCAAAAAAAAAAAAAATAAATAACAAAATTAGAATCCAAAATAAAACCCATTGTGACTGCTATTTTACATTTCTTATCCCGTTGCTTGATCCTACGTAGGCACAACTCTTTGGTATGGCTATCGGAAATTTTTAGAACCGTTGTTTCGACTCCATGAAATGTATTATTTTTTTTTTTCTTCAAAATACGCCAAGAATCAAAAAACAAATAAAAATCTGATGGAACTCAGAATTCCTTTTTATATTAACCGTGCATGTAGATGTGAATCTTTAGAAACGTAACATTTCTTGGCAAGATCATGAGTACTTATGGGTTTGATCTTACAGATTGCTTAAGAACCTGCTTATCACTATCGAATGACGTTCACTTAAATTCTTCATTTCTAAGGACATATTTCCACTAGAAAAAATTTTAAAGCACCGGTGACGTGTTTAGAGTTCTTGGAACTCATTCATTTGATAAAACAATCATTTTTTATTTATACTTCCTATTAATAAACGAAACCCAGAACCTGAATATTTTTCTCAAATAAAACTTCTTTTAATAACTTTTTTTGAGTTCATTGTCTGAATTTTAATCAGCATTAATATTCTATGAAGTATATATTAATTGCTATTTCCTGCTTAATTTTTTTTTTTCAGAATTGTATAATTACTGTTTTTGTATTGAGTAACTTTGAACTCTTACGTGGATTATTCTTTTTAATAGTAATTCATTTTTAAAACTATTTTGGTACCGACACATCGCTAATAGAAGTAATTATATTTTTTTAAATATTTAAAACTACACGGCAGAAATCATATGTAACGGACTAAGAATATAATTGTAACAAAAAAAAAAAAAATAATAATAATAAAAGGTGTTGGTTGAACAAGCGTTGCGAACAGTTTTCAATAACTCTGAACTATTTTTAGCTGTATAAATAACGAAAATATCCAATAATGTAAAAAGCATATCATTTATTAGATAAACTTATAAACAATTATACAAGTTGAATTAAAATACCCTTACAATTAAATATTAAACCTTTACAAGAATTTTTTTGACTTTCTTCCTCTAGCAAGTTATTCTATATTATTATACTCGCTATATATCGTTGTAAATAAAAAAAAATATTAGGTTGTTTTATTCCAACATATAAACGTATGGTTGAAATTATAAAAAAAAAACATGATATAAAATATAGCGTCTCAAGAATATGAAATACTTAATACAAAAGTTTATAACTTACCTATCCATTCGAAATTTTAGAGTTCAAATAATTGTTTCAAATCTCAAAACTTCAATTAAAATCTTAGAATTCTGCAAATATCTATTTTATTTTACCAAAGAAGAAAACAATATATCATAGTATGATTTAAAGATTAGATCAAAATTAGTAGTCCTGCGAACTCTTTGAATCTGGTTTCCATCTCCATAAGAGGTGAGACTCGCTTGGTTCGGAGTACGCCACAGGCTGTTATTTAATATTGTATACATAGTATGATTGTATTTTTTACTATCACAATTGTTTTTAAAATTTATTTTGTTTGTTATATAGTTAGAGGTTTTTTTTTTAATTTACTTTTATTGCAAACCTCATACTGCGAAAGCGGCTTTCGATTTGTCAAGTCACTTGTTTACATCGTACATTCTTGTGTGAATGGATCCATTACCATACATATTAGTAATTGCCCTTGAGTGAGGATGATTGAAATATTTATTTAAATAAATTGAATAACATCAGGTTTCCTAAGAAAAAAAAATTTTTCTGTCAGTTTACAAACTGTTTTTCCTCGATATGTTTCTAGCTATGGCGTTTTATTCGAAGTATGGAAATGAAAGACCCTGAATTAATGTTTTTTAAAATTTATGTTTATTATAATGCAGTTTTTTTAAATTTATATGTTTTTTTTTATCTGAACATTACAAACCCTCGATAGCTAGAATTATTTTTTATAGACCTTATTAACATCAAACTATCGAGAGTCGACTATGTATATATATATATATATATATATATATATACATATAATGTATGTATTTTTTAATATTATTAATTGGACAGTTCCAACTCAAACCTTCAGAGGGGTCTCATATACGTGACATTGGCTATACTTACCAGATACATCAGTGCTATCTAAATTTGTCCAGTAACAACAACAAAGGTTTTTTTTTTGTTTTTTTTTTGTAATTAAATCTAAATGGACAAGGTATAATAAATATGAACAAAATTTTTATATTTTCTAACACACTATATTTTTGCATAAATAACACATTACGATACAATGGAACAACCATTCATCTTCTAAAACTCTTGTTGTTAACATACGTAAAATAATGTTACAACCACAATTTATCAATTATCCGGTTATTACTATATATATGTGTGTATATTTATATATAATGATATAAATGTATATATATGCTCTTCATATATCTACATTTATATAATTTTTTTTTTGCATATACAGAGTTAAGTTAATGGAATTTTGGAGCATTTATTTACATGAGTGAAAAAATCAAGTGCTTCGCTGGTGGACGTCAAGTTGATACTTTCACATTTAGCCCTTGTAAGAGATTCACGACATATTTAAAAATATCCTTTTACAGTAAAATCATGCAGATTTAAAAATTAACAATAAACATTTTAAAAAAAGAGCTAAACAAGTGTCAACCATCTTTACTTCCACCGCGGCAAGGATTTACTCAAATATTTTACATTACAACTGGACGAACCAGAAGCTTCGGTGACGCACTTAACATTCAAGAGGGTTCATACATACTCTGAGGTCGTGTCAATAGAACCTTACAAGACCATGGCACAATTTAAATATAATTGGAAACAAAAATCATTTTAATAATTTTATATCCAACATACCTGGAACAAATCAGGTTAAAAAGATGTTCCACATCACTCATAACAATTATTTACATATGCTGTATGGCATCATATCATGAAAGAATAGTTGTACATAATATCTCCTAGAGAGTCTATCCAAAACAAGACGAACTGCAGGGTGACGAAGAAAAAGATTTGCGGACAAGGAATCTGCAAGTGGAAATTTTACTGTCCTCCAAAATCTATATACAATTGCTTTCTTATTTTTTTATTTTGTTTTATATATATTTTTTTTTTTTTTATAAAATTTCCGAACACAATCAACGTTAATAGAGGCACTTATGTATGTGAACGGATCCTTTCTTGACGTAATTAATAATTCCTCACTGAGTTTTCTTTCGTTTCAACCAAATCTTTAAAGATCGTTTTTTAAATAAAATTGTAGATAAGGGCTTGTCTGCAAAAGAATAAATTTTTAAAAAAAGTCTTAACTAAAAGCAGATTTTTCATTCGTAATTTTTGATTTGTTCATAATACGCATTCAACTGACAAGTTAATCTAAGTTTCACCCATTTTTTTTAAAAACTGAAATATATTTGGCATGCAATTTTTTTTTTAATAGTCCAAATACGTCTTGCCGATTCGCTTCAAAAGTCTACCTATAATTATTGCGAAAAATAGTACTTAAAAATATATTTCGAAATGATAAGGAACTGAAAACTATTAATATTAAGTTATATATTTATAAGGTTTCATATTTATTATTAATTGCTTTAAAGTACAAACTTTTAATCTAATTTTTATTTATTTTCTTATGATGTATCTTAAAGCTATATTGGATTTATTTGTTTCCAAATGTATACTTTAGAGATTAGATTAGCCGATTCTGAATATATCTTCAATTTTAAAAATATTTGACCTTTTTTCAATACACGAAATAAATATATAAAAAAAAAAAAATTACGTGTCAAATATTTTTCGTAGCGGTAGACCGAAATTCTCTTAACTTTGGTAATTAACAAAAGGGCGCAATAAAATACTTTTCGTTGCGACTTGCGTTGGATAGACAATCTAGGCTCACAAAAAACATTGAAGAAAAATAAGAACTATTCAATTTTACAATAACATTGTGTTAGTTCAAATAAATTAATCTTGGTGGAGGGTATAGGATGAAAGACAGTGCAACAGAAAAATCTGATGTCTAATTCTTTAAAAAAAAAAATAATAATTATAATAAAACAACATGTGAGGAAGTCTTTGTAAGACTCCTCGAGTTTTTCCTCCATTTTCATGGTTTGAATCGCGATTTATAAATACTGAAACAAAAGCTTAAAACATAGCAATAAAACATAGTTAATGATTTATTTTTTTTATATGGCCAGACTTATATTATTTTATTTTTTTTTTTAGTATTTTTGTGTAATTTATAATTTTTTTTTGTCGATTTCCTGTTTATTAATCCAGAAATCTTTTATGCGACGTCAATTAAACGAAATCGAACAAAAACATTGGAGGCAAACGAATTTTTTTTATACCGTCCAGCCGTGTATAGTTTAAAATAAAAATTTATTATTCAAATAAAAAAAAAAAAATAATAATAATAATAATGAAACAGTTCAGTAGCCGTCCATTTTGTTTTTATGCAAACTTTGTTCGCATGATCTTGATTTTGATTTATATATTCATAAAACAGAAATATATAATCATAATTCAAAATCTTTGCTGAAGCTAACATCTATAAATGTAAAAAGCGATAAAATTTAAATTAATAAGCATAGACTGCAAGCATTATATTACTTCAAGACTTGAAAAATTTATAAAAAAACTTTTATTTCTCCTCATTTGCCATATCATTGTGTTTGTCCAATTGTTTTTATTGACAAATCGCGGGGTTGGAGGGGGATTTATACAATCAATATTTATACACTAAGCCTGGGAGTTGGGGTATGGCACTTGGATGGAGCTCCACCAGATCACCAAACTAGGCCCTCACTTTGCAAAGGCTGAGGTTCTGAGAAGCCTCCGCTACTCCCGCTCATACCTGAAACCATCACCTATTTAAGTTCAGTTTACAATTATCTCCACATATCTCTATAATATTCATTTATTGAAAGTTACTACTTAATTAATTAATAAAAAAACAAGTAAATTTGCTGTCATAAATGTGTGACGTAATAGTGACAAAGAACAAAATATATATATATATATATGTGTGTGTGTGTGTGTGTTTGTGTGTTAGAGACTACTTATACACTAGAAAAGAAGGAGACAATAAAAAAAAAAAAATGAAAAAAATAAAATAATTTGATCAAAATTAAAAATAATAAAATACTTTCATACGTAAACATATTCTCAACATATAATAAGTTAAAATATTGGATTATCAAATAAAATAAATTAAAATCATTCTTGAGACATTTCATTAGTATCGGACTCAACTGAATTACTGCAAACTGAACAGAATTATTTTGCGTAACCCCCTTCTTAGTAAGCGCTTGTTTGGAATGTGAGCAAGTGATGGAATAGGAAAGTTTTGAATGAGCCTATGGTAGGAGTATGTCTGATTTCAGGAGAGAGGGAATTCCAGGAGGTGGAACGGGCAAGGAAGGAATTGTTGATAGGTAAAGAAAGAATTCGATGATTCATACTCAAAATCCCAACTGCGTAGGTCTAAAAAAGCCTGTTAATATTCCTGCAACATAGTCCAATAGTTGGGCTATGTATTAAGAACGGAGGACGGCAAAAAAAAATTGCTTCTGTATGGACTTACATATAGCACGAAAAGGACGATCTTGGAGGCATTGTATCCAGGATATAGGAAAAGACATTGCTGTGCTCGGCGTCCGGAAATGGGGAAGGAATACACTGTGCTGATAATACCAGTACCAGTACCAGTACCTATATAATGTCAGGGAAGCCAAGTCCGCATTCTACCCACGGGTTCTTTGAAGGATTAATGGAAAGTATGTGAGGAACTAGATTACAAATAAGAGCTATCGGGAATTCTATGATAAGCAAGTTGGGAAACTAGTGGATTCGATTGGGTTTGAAGCATATCATAGAAGAATAGGTATCTTGTTTGGACCAACATAACATTAATAATTACAATTAGATCGCTATGGATAACCGTTTTTGTAACATAATAAGGAGCATTCAGGATTTTGGATTGTAAGGATTGGCTACGAGAAGAATTGGATGGTTTAGAGGAACCTCAAAGTTTAACTTCAACTTCAAAAGAGGTCTGATTACACGTACTTGAGATCCTTGTAATCTTTTGGGATCGTAGAGCGTTTGTCGAAGTAATATACATCCTAGAGGAAGTCAAATGTTTTGTCAAGAGTTTTGAAAATATACAACAGCAAGCTCTGATCGATATGATCACCGCATAAGGACAACTGACGACATAAAAATGTACACTTGACATACGAATTACAGTCATAAGAAATTAAACAAAGCAGTAAAGAGAGAAACAACTTTGGTAGTTCCTATTGCAAAATGTGTTGACTGAAGAGTTTCGCCTACTCTCAATAAAATTCTAACATAAGAGGGAAATTTAAAAATTATGAAGAAGCTAACTAAAACGAATTTCTGAAGTTATATATCTATAACCTTAATTGGAGCAACTGCTACGGATAAATTAGTGTATCTAGTTTAATTTATTTTGAGATACTGCTACCAGAAGACACCTGCGCGCTACAAGAATAACTCATCACGAAGTACAAGAGCTGACGAAGTTGAATTAATTAGGAGATCAATTTCAAAGCGAAACAAAGGAACAGGAAACATCCGCCATACATTTTATAGCATGACTTCAGGCACAGTAGTTTACGACCATTGAAGGTCGATTAGTAAATTTAATTTTAAAATTTGCATATTATAATTTGTTCACACTATTTATTTTGATTGGCCTAAAATTTAATTAGTTTTACGGGTTTCGAGGCTTGACAGCCCAAGCGGGTTAAAGTCGTGTGAACAACTTGAATTTTAAGGTGTTATTTACGGGGTATGGTTGACTGTCCTACGACTGGGATGTGTCGTCTCTTGTAAGCTGATGGGAGGTACCCTAGGAAGGAGGGGTAGAACTGTGGAGATGAGATACCTCAGAAAAGTTGAAGGAAAGATAAGAAGAGACATAGGGTGGGTACCAAAGATCAGAGCGTGCCTCGACCTGTCTCGAGAATGACAGGAAATCTCATAGCTAAGATTAACTACGAAGCTGTCGCTGAGGGAAAGATACCCCTTAGGGAAACCTGAAAAGAAGGATTTAGGGAGGTATTTGAGAAAAACGGAGTAGAGAAGGAGAAACCAGATGGCACAAGTTCGAAACCTTTGGACCAGTCTCGGAAGGTTCTGCGATGCGTTAGAAAAGGAGAAAATCAAATTCTAACAGCACCCTTATCATTTACAAAACTTAAGAAATAATATTAAATGCGATTAATGACTTTTCTTTATCAAATTTAAGTAACAACCCATGCCGTCCCAATATACGGCTTTTTTAGCTTTTCAATATACAACCCCTGAAATTCAAAACTTAATTTATGGAGAGTAATGACATTATAAATTTATTTTTTCTAGCTATTTTAAATATTAAGTTAGCTTAAAATATCAAGTTGAGGCTATTGGGTAATGGATAGTTACCTTGGGAAGATATAAACTCAGGACTGTCCCTGTGAAGGTGAGGTTCTGGGGCTGGCTGCTGGCTGAGGAATTGGGGGCCCTGCTCCGCCCCCAGCCCGGGGAACTCAGGACCGAGTGGCCCCCCGGCCTCCAAACCTCCTCCTGCAATCATTTTAACATCACTTATAACACATTTATTTCAATAATAATTATATAAATAAATTAATATGGGTCAGTATGCATAATGTTGATTCTCTAACTGTAAGAGTACGGAATTCGTTATTCATAAAAAAAAAAAAAAAAAAAAAAAAAAAATAATAATACAAAATAAAAATAGTGAGTGATGAGGTCATTCATGAATGCCGAAAAAAAAATACGTCACTTACGAAGAATTCTGGAATATGTGTTGCTGCACATAATATCAGCAGCGTATTTGCAGAGAGATGAATACGACTTGTTACATTGCGCTATAGTATATTTTTGAAATTTGGATTTCCAAGATGTAGAAGAATTGAATCATTCGTATTATATTCAAAACATGGTATGAGTACATTAATTTTCAAAGGTTTAATTAATTATATTCTGGAACATTCGTACTTTTCCAGAGGCTTATCGCATTTGAACTTTTCCCAATTTACCTTTTTTTCAGGAGCCACCAGACGGTTAGAAGCACATATTTTTTTGAACGAATAGTTTCGAATATTATTAGAAAAATGAGAAGTTTTCAACATTGAAACCAAAAGAAATAATATAATCAAACGCACCACTGATTTTACAAAAAAACTAAAAACATCATAGCTTTCATAACTTATTGGTTTTTATATGATCACTAATCCCTCCTAAACAGATCCGCTACATTATAGGATTAATAAACATTTGTATTACTCATGAGGGTGTCTGAGTATAATATTTATTTTACAGTTTTTTCCTATAATTTTCCGAAGTTTTCAACATTGAAACCAAAAGAAATAATATAACCAAACGCACCACTGATTTTACAAAAAAACTAAAAACATGATAGCTTTCATAACTTATTGGTTTTTATATGATCACTAATCCCTCCTAAACAGATCCGCTACATTATAGGATTAATAAACATTTGTATTACTCATGAGGGTGTCTGAGTATAATATTTATTTTACAGTTTTTTCCTATAATTTTCCGAAGCAAAAAAAAAAAAAAATGTATACAAAAACCGTTACGATTTATAAATTTACTTCCTTTAAATGCTGTGTGATAAATTTACCTGTCATTATAATTTGAAGTATGACGGATATTCTCCTAACGCTGATGAAGAACATAGCCGTTTTACACTGAACAACATTCGTTCAATGTAAAGGAAGCATGTAGTCGGGATACATTATCACCCGGTAGGTTATTTCTAAACATGTACTTTGAAGGGATAATAGAAAGGGATAGAAGGTCCGGAATAGAAAGGGAAGCGAAGTAGAGGGAGTGTTGGAGGATGAGCTGCTGAGGCCATGGTCCTCCTTTAGTAGCAATTAAAGGGCGGGCGTGGGAAGAGGGAAGAGGTAGCCCCACCGAAGAAGCACGTACTCGCCTAATAACAGTCCACCACGGGCTCCTCTTTCCTCTAATCATCTCTCCCCTTCCATCTTATTAAAATAAGATTCTTTCAGATATTGCCTCCTCCGAGGTACTCTTCCTCGCTCCCACCCCTTCCTTGCCGAACCTTGTCATTTCCAACATAGAAAAAGACTTGGGATAGAGAATCTTCACAATTTCTCCTTTCCGTATTACCCTAACCTTCATATTATCACTGAAAAACACAGTGTTGTATTATTTTTTTCAATTCACAATTTAAAAATCGCAGCACAGTCTCGGCAATCCAGCACAAAAAAGACGCCGGATTAGTGAAAATTATGGATTACTTGATGTAAAGAAAAAACTCAATTTCTTCCCGACGGAGAAAACAATCTTGGGTATATTTATCTGTAATCTAGTACAGTATACTGGATGGAGTTCTGGCGAAATTAGATATACAGACTAATGAACTGTTTTATTAGATCTATGTTCGGGATCCCCTGACATTCTCACATACCTCATATTTCAATTCTTGAAAACAAAACAACCCACTTATATCCATGAGCTCCTTACTCTGCGCTCCTCCATCCACCTCTTAAATACTAGAACCCAACCCATCAACCTGAACGCGCTTCTTCTTTATGTAATTCATTTTCCATCTCAATTCAAAAACGCTCCTCTCTAACTTCCTTTAAACATATTCTATTTCTTTACCTCCTGAATTTTCCGAGCAAATTTAAAATATAAATATATATGTAATATCTATTATAATAGTTTGTGTAATTCGTATTATTTTACAAGATTTCTCATTTATTCTGTAACCCTGTAATTATGTTGTAACTTTAGCTTTCTACTTAAATTTTCTCTAGAAATTGGTGTTTACCACCGCACTTCTTAGACGAGCCATGCAAACAAGCTCTCGCGGTCAATGGTGGATAGAAAGGGGATTATCGCGAAAGGGCCGGATTACTGGGTGTGTCGAATATCGAAGGGCACGGATTATCGAGATTATACAGTATTCTCAAACTCGTAAATTTATCCAGTCTTACATCTTCATTTGACTGTTTTTTACAGTCGAACAGGTCGGCTGCTTAAGATTTCGTTGAAGCAAGCGCCTAGTTCCCCACCTAGAATTCTCATACTTTAACAAAAGTTTTTTTGTTTTTTTTATTACCCTAGCATGTAGAGTCTGGAGTGCAGTAGCTTACCGAAATCTTATACACATTCCAAAATTTTCACACGTTTTGGGTCTGATATACTTTTTTTTTTTTTTTTTAATCGCAAACGTTGTTAGTGGTGCTGTAGGTTGAACTGAATGCATAGATGTTATTTTAAAACTACTTTGAAGAAGCTGGTTATGCAAGACGTAAATTTCTATTTTAACATTAATCGAGAAGATTCGACCTATTATATTGATTACATAATCAGGTATTACAAAACTATCTTACATCGTTAATAAATTATGTTATAGTATACCACGCTTCCTTAATACACGATTGGCTTTGAATTATAGTTTTTCCAAACCGATATTTTTGTCTCGATTTCGTGCATCGACTATTCGGACCAATCCTTGGGTTTTTCTTATTTAGCATCTCTTTCACCTTTTATCCTCTAGTTTAAATATTTAAGGGAGTTCAATCCAATAGGCAACAACACTGAGATCGGTGGACTGTTGATATGTTCAACGAGTGATGATTTGGAAGGAAGTGGTACCTTCCGTTAAGTGAACCGTCCACAGAGAGCGGCTCGTATCCTTGCCACTTAAACACTATCATTAGAGGCAGTAGTCAAAGGTTATTACATCGATAATTATCCTTACGCTAGTTCGGTGGGGTCCTCGCTCGGTTATTGTAAAAACAAAACAAAACAAAAAAAACAAAAAAAAAACCGGTTTCTCTAAATATAAAAATTGTGATGCGTTCAGCGTAATATCGACATCCCAAGAGCTTGCAAAATCGTAACCTTGTTTAATATTTACATTAACAAGACAGGGAGGCCCATCATGCTTAATTGAGAAAAATATACCATTAAGGAAAACATACTTGGAAGCCAACTTCATTAAAAGCAACCCTATATAAAATGTTAATTTTTTTCTTATTTAAAGTTGACTTTCAATCAGCAGTTATAAGAAGTTTTTTTTGTTTTGTTTTTTAATTCAAAGTATAAAAATATTAACTTTAAACTAGCAAATAGGTATCAATAAATTCTGGACGATAACGAAGTATTGTTTTTCTTTACATAAACTGAATGCATATACGAAGTACCTTACTTTATGCTGATGTGGGAACTTTTTACCCAAACCTCTCCCCGAGATCTTTTCATCACAAAAGATGCACGTTGTGATATCTAACAAGAAATATATCAAAGTTTCCGGGGAAATGGGGATCCATATTTACACTAACTCTACTTAGGAAAAATGGCCACTATCACATGTAACCTAAAAGCGTGAATGACTGTAAGTGTGCTTCAAAAAAGTAGCTTAAGATCTCCGCTTTCCAGATACCATCGTAAAATTATTTTTAAATTAACATAAGAACATTGAAACGAAAACGATTTCACATGTCTCTCAAAAGTTTATCGTCCAGAATGTGCACCAATTTGCACAGTAACTCAAGCTACATCCACACAAGTTGAAAGAATGGTTCCAACTGCTCACTGCTATTTTATATTACCAAATATAATAGACAGTCCTCGCCGCCAGTCTTTAATATCTCCCTTAGCCAGTAGGGAGGGGTGCCATATTTACACCAGTGCCCATTTGTACACCTTTTCCTCTCTTCTTCTCTCGTTATACATATAAAACATTATAGAGAATGAATCCACTGCTGAAATAGCACAATATAAATTTACTACCCACAGTTGGACTCGAATGTAGTGTACTTACCAAAAGCTTCAAGTATCTTATAAATAACATATCATTTTTTGGTGGTGTTAATATCGATTTCGAGGGAACTAAACATTACAAACCTTATATTATACAACTATACATCATCCTAACTATTAATCAAAGGGTCTGTCGCAAAAACTGACACATCGTTACGAAAAACTTGGCAGCTTCGAATGTGTGGGTTTGTTGGGGTGGCGAAAGAGATTTCGAACCAGTTCAATGAAAACAGAATTCGAAATTCGCGTTCTTGATTAGAGTGCTGGTATCTGCATGTATGTTTTGCTTGTAGAAATCTGCTAAATATTTTTTAAATATGCGGTATATTTTGATTTCTGGAAAGAAACTAATTCTAGCCAACTTAAAGATTCGAAGTTGTTTTTTTAGAATATAAAATAATTTAATAATAATAATAAGAATAATAATTATTCATCAAGAAACTAGTTTTTTTTTATTTTAAAGTACTTTTAAAATGTTGAAGTTCTTTAATACCTCAATATTCTATATATTATCAATGATGAAAAATATTAATCGGAATAGAATTACTAAAACAAATCGGCCTCACTGATTGATTGAAAGTTTACGCAGATTGAAGGTTTAGAAATATTTTTATAGTTTTTTTTTTGTTTGTTTTTTTCTAAATAGAGTTGTAATAATTATTTTTCTCTGCTATAACAAATGTATAATAAATAATGAGTTACTTTGCCTCTCTCCTTGCGTCCCTAATCTAAAGTTATAGGTGAAAGTATGGAGTCACCACCTCTTTATGTGCTGTAAATTTGGTAATTATTTTGACCATAAATATATTAGTGTCGCAGAGATAAAAAACGTTAAACTATTGTAGCTATTAAACATTGCAAAAAAACAAAAAATTGAGAATTTATTTTATTGGTAACCTGGCCTGGGGAACTTCCCTATTCTATTTCATTGATTATTAAAGTTTAAATGTAGTTTCAATCTATACAAATCTGAGATTACTGTTCTGAGATATAACGAATAACTAACAAAAAATTCTTGTAAGCATATTTTACTCGCAAAGTCAATCATCCTGAACCGCTCAACACCCTACCCAGTAGGGCTGCCAACGCTATGAAAAGAATCTGTCAATAAAGTACAACACTGTTTGCGAGGTTCCCATCTAGCTAGTGACTTCATCTTGATCGAAGTTAAAAGTAACTGTAGTTCCCCTTGTCTGGATACCGCTAAAATAAATTCTCAATTTTTTTAATTTTTTTCAATGTTTACAATAGTTTGACGCCTTTGATGGGATAGTCTTGTTTAAGTTTCATATGAAATGATGATGGCGACTTTTTTTGTATTTCTAAAAAAAAGAAAAAACTAAAAAAATAATATGCTTGGACTCACCAGAGGGGTTGAAAGGTAGGCCCTGTGGTGGTGGACCGTGGTGGAAGAATTCGTGGTGGAATCCCTGTGGTGGGTACCCGAACTCGAACTTAGCCTCGGAACCGAAGTAAGGAAAACCTCCAGGTGGTTCCTCAAGTCCTCCAGGGCTTAGGTTCATCGGGAAGCCTCTCATCTTCCGGGATCCACCAAAGAAAGGTCCCCGACCCATCGACGTGAGCTGCTTCAGCCTTCGTTCCTTGCTCCTCTTGTTTTGGAACCAAACCTGGAAAAAAAAAAAAAATGTTAGTCCATGTGACAATTACTTATTTTGTAACTATAATACATTACTATATGTTAAGAATTTGTTAATGCATCAAAATGTATTACTCGTTTATACATGACACATAATTATTGTAAATACAATTAACTTGAAATACACTTAAATTTTGATTGTGAATTACTTTTAAAACTAGTTATCTGCTTTGTGAAACATCGACTAAGTTGTGCTTGTTCACAACTTCTAACTGAAATAATCAAAAATGCTCTACTGATAAGTTTTTGAACTTTGTCTTATCCATTTCTTCCCGACAGCCAGGAACTCAGTAATAAGTTTTAATTTTTTTTATTTGTATATTTGTGAGGGATAATGGCTAAAATGTAAAATACAATTACAAATCTAAAGAAAATATCCATTAATAGAACTTCAAAGAAATTTCCAAAGTCATTTTATTTTCACACACCGTAGAGGGTTATCGAGAATTGAATGGGAAGCAAATTAAGAGACTAGTGGGTTTAAGTGGATTAAAAGTTTATCAAATGGTAGGCATCTGGTTTCAGCCAAATCAGCAGATACATAGAGCATAAAAATCATTATGGATAAAGCAGAAAAAATTAATCATTCTTTCGGTTAATAAATCTTTATTTGCTTTAAATAAATTAAATTAAAATAAATTGTTTATCCGAAAAAGATTTTGAATGACTCTGTCCCTACCGCTTTTTAGTCATAGATAGTAAACTTGTTCTCCTATAATCATAAAAAATAGTCTTTTTTTTTTTGTCTGGATGAATTTAAGATTTAGGTGATTTTATCAAAATAAAATTTCACTAAAAAAACGCATGGTTTAGTATTTTAATAAAAAATTGTATTTTAATTAATAGGTGTAAAAACTATAGAAGAAAATAATCTTCTGTTTTAAACGTTTAAATATTTATTATGTTAGGTCGAAATGTGTAAGAAGAAAATAATATAATAAAATATTAGTTGTTTTTGGATTTTTTAATAACTAACAAATCATTTCCTCATGGACATGAAATTTTTCAGAGGAACGATAAGTGTTGTTACAGATTTTTAGGACAGCGAATTTTTCAAATGCTAAGTAAAAATATAGAAATATAAAACAACTCTGTAATTTGGCGTTTCTAGTCTGATGAAGTAGTCTGGAGTAAATTTTTATCAAAATAATCTGTACTTTAAAATTTTTGCTTGTTTCCATTTTTCTATTTTTTTTTTATTTTAGGAAGCGTGGGAGCTGTATAATTCTTCATATTTTACTCAGATATTCTTTAAAAAAAAATTATATTTGAATACAGGAGCTGGTTTTTAGCAACATATAGTTTCTCCTTGTTGAAATAAAATTGTTTAGAGACATGATAAATTGTTATTATTGGTTTTATGAGAGAAAATATTTCAAATGCTATAAAAAAAGACAGGAGAAGCAACCATTAAGTAATTAGATGTTTGTAGTCTGATAATGTGGTTCGGAGTAAATGTTTGACGAAATAGATATATTTTGAAAATTTTACTTGTTTTTATTTATTTTTTTCTACTGAAAGGTCGTGGTAACTCTTCACCTTGTACTCATATATTATCGTTAAAAAAAAAAAAAATTGCCACTAATGATTAAATGGATCTTTTTCACATTAAGGCTGCCAGTTCTAAATTGTGACTTGTAACACAGATTTGAATGCCGATTTTTGTGTGGGTAGTAGATACCTATAATAGTGCAAAACTAGAGTTATAGCTACAAATGAGCATTGGGAGCATATAAAAAAAAAAAATATGAAAGTGGGTTGTTTCCTCCCCCCCCTCAGCTCTCAGCCAAGAGAAACAATTACTCGACGTAAAAATGTAATTTTGTATGCTATCTCTATACCACAACCAAAACCTGATAAATAATCTCTTTATTAATAATATCAGGTTTTGGCTTAAACATGAAATCCTTCATTAATTTCCGGACAACGGATTTTGGTTGTAGTGAAGAGATAGTATACAAAACTACTATTATAGAAAAAAAATATTTCTCTATCTTGACTGAGAGCTGAAAAATGGCAAGTAACTGGAGCCTTAATGTGAAAAAGAACCGATTAAATTATTTTCCGTTACTTTCATTCCTATTTACAAAATTTAACTAATTTTAACGGTAAATACGGACAACAGTAAATGGTTTTAATGCTCGGCTGTGACGAAGTGCCATTGGGAGAGGATGGGCTCACCCGCTAGCAGTGAAATCGATTCCTATAAATAAGTAATCAGTGAATGTCTGCTGCCGCAGCTGTCCGTTCTACCTCCCAACAGCTGATATAAATTTGTAATGTTGGCAGAACTGGGTTATAAAATTAACTCACCGTAAAAAATTTGCATGTATTGCGTAGAAATACAGTAGCCTCAAGCTCAGCAGTCGTATTAATTATCTGAACATAGCAGGTCAATTCGGTGTTTGAGAAATAAATAAAGCTACTTAAATATTTCTGATAATACCGATTCAATGGATAATTCATAAAATAGACCCTCAAAGAAGAAGGGCAATAGCACAAATGTCTTTTGAAAAACATTTATTTAAGGTAAAAGACTTAAAATTTTAATTACGTGTTTATGAACATTATACTTATCACTTACAAAAAAAAAAAAATAAATAAATTTTTGTCTTAATGGAAAAAAAAACAATAACTCGTGCATAAGTCAATCTATAATCTACTAATTTTATCTACTGCTTCTGACAAGTAATCTCTCGTCAAATTTTCGATATATTCTCTATAAAATTTCTGAAATTATGTTCCTAGTCCCTCTTAAATTATATTCCACCCAATTAATTTTTTTTTTTTTTTCTGCTAAATGTTTCTTTTTTGTGTGTTTACGTTTCCTTATACTTTAGCCAGGGCAAATAAAACGAATAACGATTAATATATTTAAAAAAAAAAATTAAATAAAAGACAGCTGTATTTAAAAATATTTTCAAAAAAATGTAAATTTATAAAATTTTTAAGTAAATAAGGATAATATCTTCCCTTTGCGTTCATTACGTTTTTCATTCAATGGTGTATAGATCTAATTTTGAATGAATTCTTGAGATATATGCCCTATCTAATGAAAAAACTGTAATAATTTTTGTTTTATATATCCATTTATTGAAATTTACATCTGTACGAAATATATACACCAAGTAAATGTGTCTATAACAATTACAATAACATGTCAAAACATGAAAAGAACTACTCATCAGTGGCACTTCAATAATAATTCAACACTAGAAGGTCTCTAGGCCATCTTCTTTTTAGACGCCTAGGAGGATTATCGGAAATGAGGTGGGAAGCAAGGTAAGAAACTAGTGGATTTGAGTGGTTATGGAGCTTACTTTGAAAGGATAGGTATCTGGTGATGGCTAAATCAGCAACATATGGAACATTATGATCTTTATGGATAAGTTTATTCGTGACAAAGTAAGAAGCATTGAGGATTTTTCGAAGGATTTGGATTGTAAAGATTGAATACGAGATCAATTGGATGGTTTAATGGAGCCCCAAAGCTCAACTCCGTACGTCCAAATAGGTCTAATCACAGTCATGTACATGAATCTTTTGTAATGAATTGGGAGCTTTGAACTTTTTTCTAGTAAATGTTGAAGTAGTTTGTAACGACTAGCAGCTTCTTGTCGTTTTAGTCTTGGATGTGGATTCTAAGTTAGACGTTTGTCCAAATGGAGGGATTAAAGGATACTGTAGGACAGGAACTCGTAGGTTAAAATTTTTTTTAGTTTTTTTAAATACTGCTTGCTCTGATTTAATTAATATTATTAATAATTCTAAACAAAGTATTTAGATATTTATACCGTGGTTAAAGTATATGGAGACGTAAAAAATTATGAAATAATGAAATATTGAGAAGAGAAAATGAAAAAATTGATAGGGTGGAATTTTTTACTGTCAGTATACCTGTGACATGATAGAATTTTGAGGATATTTGACTGTAAATATACTATATCAGAAATTCGTTGGTTTATTTATATGGTTTATAACCCTGAAATTCGACTTAAAAATAAGTCCTGTAGGTCCGTAAGTCGCACTTGTAAAGTGTTCTATTGTAAATTACTGTATGATTATCGCGTTAGTATATGTTGAAGTAGTCGAAAATTATGAATGATGTTAATTTGAAAAGTTTTATAAAAAAATTCTTTTTTCTAATTATTTCTTAATTCGTAACTTCAACCTGCATCATTAATCTCTGATCGTTTTACTTGTTGTTAATAGTTTTATTTTTATTTCCGAATTTCTATTAATATCTAAAAGGCAGGGTGCAGTCGAGTACGGTTATTGCGTAGTCAGATTCGATTACAGCGGAGGCTCAAACAGTGTAAACAGTGCCTGTAACCTATCGAAAACAATAGAGAAGGAAAGAAAACATCGCCCAGATGTTGCAAGTTTATCGAGTGGCGTCTGTAAACAAGGGCCAACCACTGCCCCAGGCATCCCATCCACGCTTCGCCCTATTGAGCACGATAAATTATTGAGTCCCTCGTTTGAAAAAATCAAAGGCCCCCAGGCCACAAGGACTTGGTTTGCAGGCTGGATGGGGCTTCGGTTGACGGGACCCCTGATGCACTTAGGGAGCTTTAAAAGTTTAATGATTTTTTTTTTTTTTGAAGGATCAGTCAAGACTCCGTAAAAAAAAGAAATACTATTAGATTTCTATTTTTTATTGTGATAAAGTTCCAGAATAAATTCCTTGAGCCATTGAAAAAGTGCTAAACAAATATTTGTGCATAAGTATAGCTTTATAATACAAAACATAAACTTTACAACTGTACAATATATATATATATATATATATATATATATATATATATATATATATATATATATCTAGTAAATGTTCTCATAACAATTTCAATAACATGTAAAAACCGGAAAAGAACTACTCATAAGTAGCACTTCAACTAAAATTCTCCACTAGAAGGTCTCTATCTAGGCCATCTTCTTTTCTGAAGCCTCGGTGGATTATCAGGAATGGAGTGAGAGCAAGTTGAGCGACTAGAGGATTAGTGTGGTTATGGAATTTACTATGAAAGGATGAATATCTGGTTTGGGCTAAATCAGCAACATATGGGACATTAAGGTCTTTGTGGAAAAAGTTTATTGGTAACAAAGTAAGGAGCATTAAGGATTTTTCGAAGGATTTTGGAATGGAAGGATTGGAAGCGGAAAGAATTTGAAGGTTTAGTTGAGCCCCAAAGCTCAACTCAATACGTCCAAATAGGTCTGATAACTGCCATATAAATGAGTCTTCTATAGTAAATCGGAAGTTTTGAACGTTTGTCTAATAAATGTTGAAGAAGTCGAAAATGACGAGCTCTTTCCTGTCGTTTTAGTCTTGTATATGGATTCCAAGTTAAACGCAAAACATAAACTTAAATGTATTTTTAAAACCAGCTGCTATTTAGTTAGTTTAAAACAAATAACAGTTATATTTTGAACACAGATTTATATAAAATAATACGATCTGACATGATTCAAAATTTCAGACATACGAGGTGTGATAAAAAAGTTCCAGGACTGAATTTTTATACATTTATTCATACAACATACAGGTTATTCAAATTTGTCTCCTTCGAAGTACTCCCCTTGGGAAGCTACACACTTTTCCCACCGGTGTTTCCACTGATCAAAGGCCCCAGAAAACTCTTCTTTTCTAAAGGTGTTTAGCAGCTCCGTTGTTTTTTCTTTCATTTCGTCAACTGTTTGAAATGTTCGTCCTTTCAGGTGTCTCTTGAGCTTCGGGAAAAGAAAAAAGTCGCCTGGAGCCAGGTCAGGTGAGTAGGGGGCTGAGGAATGACAGTCATTGCGTTTTTTACACAAAAAGGCCATCTTTAAACCTCTTGAACCCCTGATGGCAGCATGATCGGCTTAGACATTCTTCACCAAAAGCCTCTTGTAACATCAAAAAGGTTTCAGAAAACGTTTTGTTCAGTTTCACACAAAACTTCACACAAACACATTGCTCTTTTTTCACATTCATTTTCATAAAATAGCCAAACTCTATAAAACTAACCTCAAACAAACTGTGCTAATGTTACTTTCAGTGATGTTATGATTGATCTGCACAGCTGTGATCCTGTTGATTCAGGCAATACAATGCTGCCAACCGCATAGCTGTGAGACATTGCATTCCCATAGTATATAAAAAACCTGGAACTTTTTGATCACACCTCGTACACTCTACGAATGTAAATCATTTGAAAGACAAAGGTTTAATCTAATAAAAAATATTATTCTCAAACATGGAACATGGCCACAGACAGAACAAAATTTGTTTTCTAAATTTAAGACTGGCTTACATTTATACGAAAGATCGACTTTAACAAACTGACTAATGATGGGAAGCGTAGGCAGTTTCTTGTTGGCTAGATGAGTTTTTTTTTACTTTTGTTTATATATGTTTTGTTATCTTAACACATTATGTTTTGGAAATTAGTATTTGTGCTTTGTATCTTGGTTAAATTGTTAAATTACTCTCAGTTCCTTGCAATATATAATCTTTTCCTAAATTATCAATGCACTGAAATTCTCTTAATATTTCAAAAATAAAATTATACTTATAGAATGTAATATTTTATTCCTCTCTCCTATAAGTTCCTGATGTGATCCTCATTATTCATATCCGACCAGGATAAATTCCAATCTCCCAACAATACTCCCTATTCTTTAATATCTTATTTTACTTTCAATTCGATTCTTCAAACTCCCCTGACAAGCTATACATTATTGTATTATTTTAAAATTAAATTAATGATATAAAATAACTTAATCAATATTGTTTGGCATAACCCATGATGGGCCTTCAGTACTTGATGGGAAAACTCTATGACACTGGATCAAGTTTTTGAGCAAAAATGGTAGCTACCATTTCCAATCGAAACACGATATTAATAATTTACGGCATACGGAATTAAGGACGGAACCTTCCTTTCGTTCGTATCCTATCGATTTGACCTAAATTACACTGAAATAATAAAAAACATTCAAAATTAGATTCTTTGTCTTTTACATATAATGACATAACTGATTGGCTTTCCCTTAAGCTATTTTTAGTAAAGAAATCATATTATTTTTATTACAATTGAACACCTTAGTACAAATCTATAATTCAAAAACGTATCGAGTGATTTTTGTCAATGATATTCATTACAAACAAATTTATGCTCGGGAAAACGGACAGTGATGTATTAGAGAAGTAATGGCATGTGAAGTTCAAACGTTCGTGCAAAAAAGGGAACAGTATAAATAACTAATGAGGCATAAAGGTTATGTACTTAGAATCCACCTAATTCTGCTAGCTATTTGGATTCATTTACTAAAAATATAAAAAGACTGAAACGACAAGAAACTACCGTTAACTGACGTTACAGACTACTTCAACATTTACTAGACAAACGTTCAAAGCTCCCAATTAATTACAAAAGGCTCATGTACATGACTGTGATTAGACCTATTTGGACGTACGGAGTTAAGCTTTGGGGCTCCATTAAACCATCCAATTGATCTCGTATTCAATCCTTACAATCCAAAATCCTTCGAAAAATTTTCAATGCTTCTTACTTTGTGACCAATAAACTTATCCATAAAGATCTTAATGTTCCATATGTTTCTGATTTAGCCCAAACCAGTTACCTATCCTTTCATATTAAGCTCCATAACCACTCAAATCCACTAGTTTCTCAACTTTCTTCCCTCTCGATTCCCGATAATCCTCCGAGGCGTCTGAAAAGAAGATGGCCTAGAAACCTTCTAGTGTAGAACAGAACAAGATGTATGAATGTATCATCTGTTAAACTACTACTTAAAATGCTGAATACATTTACTACGGAAAGCCTAACACTGTGCGCCAAATACTCAAGCCTTCTCTTAGTTAAAGAAGTAAAACACTATTATAAATCTAAAAAAATTAAAAAAAGCTTCATAATGTTACATTCTAAAAAAAATTGACGCAAGTAATGTAAACCTAACTAAAACATGTACACAAGAGCTTAGAAAATTATTTCAACCATTAATGTGTAATATTGATCCTAAAACCAGCTTTAATTTTCTTAAAGAATTCCAAAAATCAGTCTTGGATTAATAATACAATCTTTAATATCATTTAACACAATTGCAATATTCAACGCGTCGCGACAAAATTTGTTGATAAATTCCCAGTCTCTAATTATGTAATAGTTTATACAATAATAAATTATTTTTTAATTAAAATTTTATGAATTTTTAATCACATGTCACAGTTGGAAATTTGCACTAATGGTCCATTGATCTCTGTATTATGAAAATTTTGCACTGTTTCCAGACAAGATGTGATAACTATTATTAAAGTGATATTTATTTATTCGCTGTTTTATTTGTAAATATTGTTTATGATTAGATTTGTTATAGGTTTAATCATACATATGTATTATTGGAGACTTCATTTCATTTCGCTTTTGTGGTCATAAATCATTTCAAATGAAAAAAAATGTATTCGTAACTAGTATTTATATATACTGGAACGAGACGTACTCCAGTTTAGGATTACTACTTTAAAGCAATAAAGAGGTTATCGTAGGTACGACTGTTACGTTTTATATTTTTTTCCTATAAATGAACAATAGAACACAATTATGTATGAATTGAATCATTTTAGTATCTTCATAGAATACTGATGTTATTTTTATAATTATACAAAGCAAAAAATAGAAAATCAGTAAAAACAAGTAACAAATCAGAAAATGGATCATTTTTATGGCGGTTTCCCATTACCAGCAGGTGTACCGTATGAGAAATAATGTGGGCTTCGCTGAAGAAGATGATACGCATTGCTAATCCACCAGACAATGAAGTATTCCGAGCGATCGCTTCGATTAACACAAGAGGTAGTGCGGGAGAAAATTAGCGGAAAGCAGCTGGTCGCGCAAGATGGACACAATGGATCGTGAACGGGGTCTTCATCAAATTGATTATTCTCAGGAATTTCTTCCGCCACTTGGTCATCCGAGGGGGGTCTTCGGACAGAAACTGATACCATCAGTCTTCCGATTTGGAACGGTAGGTGGAATGCTGAGGGCTCGTCATCAAGAAGAGGAAAGGGCGAACCCCATTTTTGGTAACATAATAAGGCAAGGTGGATGTGTACATGAGCCGGTGAGAATGAAAGTAGTCTAAGTCAATACTACTCCTTTATCACTGTTCTATTAATTGACATTATAAATTTTATTAAACTCTTTACCTAAAGCCTTTAAAAACACAATATCATTATCAAATTTAACAAAAACGGATATTTTTTGAGAATGATAGTGGTTTGTCAATAGATAAAGTCTAGGCGCTGAGTGCGGTTGAGTATACAAAAATCACTCATCGATGCTTCTTTTCTGATTATTGTTCAGGGCCTCCTACTGACCATGAAACTGCATGTTGTCAACCTAGAATGTAAGTCGGTGTGCTCTTAACTGTTCTTAAAATCTCTATAACTCAACTGAGCTTCGTAATGACTCAAATTTGGTGTCGAATTGTTCATATTTTTATGTCGATAAATTTTTATTCCCTTATATTTTGTTTTTTATCAAGAGAGCCGAGCGAGCAAAGCGGGCGACAAATAAAAATGAAAGCGACGTAATGGATTTTAGCCCGTTGAAACCAATTAATAACTTATTATTAAAACTTACACCACTCATTTTTATAAACTTTAAAACATTGTTGTTTAAAATGGAACACAGTCCATTCTATCTTGCTTACGTAATTTTCGATAAGAACGTTTGCAAAACCTTTATTTTCTTGAAATGAAGGAACTTTGACATACACCACTTTCATTCTCACCGGCTCATATGTGTATGCATACATATACATACACACATATCTCCATGACCTGTCACTATGTTGTCTAATGGCGGTGAAAGTTTTAAAAACAACGAACATGTGTCCTGTAACTTACAACCTGCTTACTCCTTTCATGTACTATTTACTATATATATTATTTTAAATAATAAATAATTACATAAACATTTACTCAGATTCGTCAGAACGATCGACTACAACTTGAATCATAGGGCTGAGAGCGGATATTATTTTAATTCATTCTCATTCCTTCTCAATTTTCTTTTTTTGTTTTTGTTTTGTTTTTTACTGTTTATCGACGATTAAAATCTACCGCACTCAATCAGAAAAAAATATGTTAGTTATTTAAAAATTCATATTAATTAATATTTGAATTGGTAATTATCTTACAATTCAAAATACATGTTTCTTTCTCATTCGATATTTTTACAGTTCTTTTTCGCTAATCATGACAAAATACGTGCAGATATGAAATTCGTTTGATATTATCTTACATTTAGTGCTATAATATTAACAGAAAATTCACAAAACTATTATTATTTATACTTTTTCACTTATGCTTTCCTTAATACACCACCTAAAAACAAAAATCCAACCCACCGATGCTTCCTATTTTTGAAATTCTTTGCCCATCTTTATTTGAAAATCCTTCCTTCTAAGCTCCTTTTAATAGCATCTATTTCTTCACCTCATGAATTATCAGTCTTTGGAGCAAGTGTAAAAAAATGTATTGTGAGTTATGTATACTTGATATTTTTTTAAAATATATTTATTGATATTTACATTAAATTTTAATATTTACATTAGTTTATAAATTTAAAAATAAAGATCTACATTATAAGGTCCCTAGGCCTTATTTTCAGACTTATCGGAGAGTTATAGGAAATCGAGTGGAAAGCTAGTTGGGAATCTAGAGGATTCGAGTGGGTTGTATATTTATTTAATTTTTCTCTTTTATTATTCTAATTTATAAATATTATTCTAAATCTAGCTTGATGAAAGCCCTATGAATTGAGCGTACCTTTATATTATATTAAAGGGACCAGTTGTTCCTCAATTAAGTTTATTCTTTTCTACTAATAGTTTTTCTTTGCTTCATTAATTCTTAAAGATAAACGTGCTTTAATCTTACTTAACGGTAAGATATTAGGTTAAATATAGTTAATACAAGATTTATAAATTTATTTAATGAATGTGAATATTTCTGATGTTATTTTCTACTTAAGAGGTGCTTGCGTGTTGATTACTAATTTTTTATAATTTAATCGACTCTTTACAAATACTCTATATTCTATTTTTTTACGGTTTTTGAAATTACTATTGATATTAATAATTAAGAAGGAACATTATAACTAATAGTATTCAGCTCCTAACAATCATATGAAGTCTCAATCGTATAATAATACTGTGCCTATAATTATATAAATAAAAACACTGCGAAATCTTCGCTAATTATGATATAGAAGTGAGAAAAGTGCGCCTTTGTCCTATATTTATAGGCAGCAGAGCTCTATCTGCGGCGAGTGGTGTCGCGGTTTTGCCCATTTGACTTGTAGATGAGGCGGCCTGGTGGTGGGGGGAAGGCTGGCCAATGGGAAGCCGCCGCTCAAGTGCGCATGCTCCCCGATGGTGGCCTCTATCAACCCCCGCCCTCGATTTCTTAAATCCCTTTTTGTTCCTTTCGAAATTTCGCGAAATTGTATCTACACGAAATGCTACCGACTTCAAAAATGGATTTGTCATGAAGTAACTTCTGATCTCGTGGTATACTATTATTTAAAAAATGTTTTAACAAACATTTGACAATATTAAAAAAAAAAAAATTGTATCCGAGTTTGTATATTCTATAAATTATTAAAAATAAATAGATAAATAAAATATAGTTATATATAAATAACAAGATTGTTATTTTTTAGAACTATGAATATTATTAAAAACAGGCAATTGAAAATATGATGCGTATAAACATAAAATTTTATTTTAGTTTTGTAATATCATGATACATATTTTTTTGTTGTAAATTATTCCCGGATTTGAAAATATGGCTTAGTCATGAAAAAAAAAAATAGTTTTTTGCCCAGGAAAAAAATATCTGAAAAAGTTTTTAAGGTTTAAACAATATATAAAATGTTTGTTGTTGTTAAATACAAAAAAAAATCATAAAAGAAAGCCATTACAAGAATATGATTCTGGTCTCTTGGCTTTAGTCGGGGAATCTTCAAAAAAGTTCACTGAAAATAACGTATACACAAATTTTTACGTAATTAAAAGAGTAATTTGTCGAACTAATTCTGATGAATAGACCGAGACGTATTTGGAACTACCTATATATATATATATATATATATAACTACCTAGGAGAACTACCTATATATATATAAAAGTTAATTAATATTAACTTCTTTACTGTTTAGATTACACATCTGACTGGTGAAATGCTTGCATATAATATTAAAATTAAAAAAAAAAAAAACCGATTGTGCTTCTTATCAAAGTAGTCGACGAGGTTAAATGTGATGTTAAGTGACTCCAGACGTCCTATTATGACAAAAATATGAAAAAAGAAAAATATCGTAAAACAGCCGACTATGGTTCATAAACCAAACTAAACAAACTTGTATTTCTCTACTTAAAACATCACCCTTGAATTGTTTCAAAATCGTTTATTATTCAATCTTGTGCTTGTTTCTTGAAGAATTATGCTTAGTAGATAATTCAAAGTTATAGATTTCTTAGGAATAACTCAAACTACCCAACAAATAAATAGAAAATATTAATTAAAAAAATAAGCGATAATTTAGGAAATTAAAGATACTATGTCCACCAAATAGATGTAATATTTTGAACTTATTTGGAAATAGGTTTTTCATCGCAAAAAGTATTATTCGTCAGTATACTGAATGAAACACTTAAAAAAAAAAAAAAAAAAAGTAAGAAAAAGACATTTTCTTGTTTTGGTATTGTTTTAGATTATTCTTTGCGGTTTACCAAACGTTTTGTTCCAAAGTAATACAAATGTCCTTGATCGTGAATACATCAGGTGCGCGAGTGTATCTTTAGGTGATCCTTAACATAGTACCAATGAAACAGACTTATGTTTCTATTTAGTTATCTTTTTTTATTTTGTCAAAATATTGAGTAATATATATATATATATACAATAGCGTTGCGAAACATTATTCGCAAAATATCAGGTGGTTTCGAAATTTTTTGTATTGTAGCTGTGAACACGTTATGAACACGTAGCTAACATCCCTTATATGTTGTGTTTACTGTGATATGTTGCTTATTTCTCCAACTTTAATTCATCCTGAGATAATAATTAATAATACAATACGTAATATAGAATTATTATAAAGATAATGACTCGATACATCCATTGAATAAGAGTGGCTTAAAAAACAAGATGTACTGAATATGCATGCCTGGGAGTATCGTTCCACGCGCAAGGCATAAAATATGCAACAACCAAACCTACACTGCCAACTCAGTTAAAGCAGAAACTTTTCGAAGTAGAATTCGCTGTAAATTAGGTTAAAGACAGTCAGATTTTTATTTTAAAGAAGTTTGTGATTCTTTTTAAAGGATATTTAACGTAATAAAATATTTAAATAATAATTCGTTTAAATTTTATAGTTTTACTTTGAAAATTATAAAAGAAAGGAATGTTCTTTAAGATATTAATTTAAAGTCCAATCTTAAAAATTGTACTTGATAGTAGGGTAGGGCTGAACGGCCAAAAGGTCGGATTAACCGGAGATTCCAATGAAACATGTTTTTCATCAGTGAAAGTATATTATAATTGTATTAAATGTTATTTACTAAGGTTTTTAAAAAAATGAAGGAAATATAAACGTACGTAATATAATAATATGTTTTAGCCAGCTATTTAAATATAGAAGCAATGGCCGTAGTAACACTATGTTTTGTTAGATTTGTTGCTAAATAACACATCTTTAAAATCGTTCATAATGGAAGCTTGTATCTCAGTTATCTTTTAAGATACAGAGCTTATTTTCAATTGAAATTGCAGAAAATTTAGTTTAGTTTAGTTTAATTTTGAATATAAAATGGTTTCTTCAGAACCAACAATGCAGGTGATATTTTGGTGAAATGTAGAAAAGGTCGAAAGTTTTGGACTCTACCAATTACCTTCAAGATCCCAAATTTGGATTTTAGCACACAAGCTTATTTTTTTTTTTAATTTACTCAAGTTTGTAATATAATAGTTTAAAGTTTGTAATATAATCGATCAAGTAAATATGAGTGAGGAATATCAATTTTTAGCAATATAATAAAATTTCTATGCTAGCAGCTCCTGGGACCATATTCTTTTTAGAAGTCTCAGAGAATTACTTATTATTGCACAATAGGACTAATCATAGCTATGTAAATATCTAGTTTCTTGAAATTGAAATTGAAACAATAGAGCGATTGCCTAGTAACCGTTTAAATAGTTGGTAACGGATGGTTTGTATAATTTTACGAAATAATAACTGTAAATTAAATGGTAATAATAATAAAATTTTAGTAATTAATTCGCTTAAAATAAATCGTACTTTAAAAAGTTTTGAAATACGATGAGTCATAAAAAAGATGATATCGAGTATAAGCTGTATTAATCTCATCCAACAAGCAACAATGAATATATTAACTCCAACAAGCTTCATATTTAAAATATAAAATCATTTAAATGGCAAATTAATATCAATAATGTGAAACGAAGTTCCATTTCCAGGTGGCAACAGAAAAAATCATAGTCAGAAAAGTTATTGTTGCTTGTTTAGAGCGGGAAGGTCAGGTTATCCTCCAGGTTACCAACTTATTCTTTCCAAAGTGAGAGAACTGAGACACACTTTGTGGGACCAACGCGAAATAAAATCAACTGACCCAGGTGGGAATCGAATCCATGATCTTCATAACACGCGAGACTCTTGCTCTAACTCACTTGGCCAACATGGTCTCCATGATAGAAAAGCTATATTACTTTTTTTTTTAATATTTTATAAATAATTTATATAAATAAACACTCGGGACTTGATTAACCGAGATATGCTCGGATTATTAATTCCTCTATTAAATGAGACCCCTAAATTTAAGGGAAATACGTAAGAAAAAATAACGTCTGACAACTGATGTAATACAAAATAATACTAATAGTACATATTATTTATGCAATAATAATATACATGAGTGATTACATGTGTAAATAAAAAAATCACTAATTTTCTTTTGTTTATGTAAAGATAATCTCTCTCGGCAATCCACCGCCCCATTTCTCTATTGTCTATAAACCATCAAATGGAACGATATTGCATCAGTTCTGTCTTCGAGATATTGAAGTCCCTTCTGCAACCTAGCAAACCTTTCGCCATGAGAAATGGCTTATGGCAATTCGTTTTTTAATAGGACATACTAAAGAAGGCGCAGTTTGAGGAGGCGAAGCGATGATCCGGTACGAATTTTACGAAAGTTTACCTGAATCTCCGTTCTAAAAACATTTATGCAACGTTTTCTTTAACAGATCAGCAATTTTTTCCTGAATTTTTTTCTACTAATCAATAGTACGAAATGAGTAGGTACACCTAGTATTACACGTTCTCGCCTTCCGAAGGTGCGCCTACTCTCCAACTGTATCGTAGTAATGCTCGTTCAAACATATCCTAATGTCTTGCTGACAACGAATGTTTCGTGAAAGAAAAAATAATACGTAATAAAATGCGATTAAAAAATAGAAGGCTCTGTTGAATTTACCTAAATTTTGAGAATTATTTGTTGGTTTGTTTTTAAATGATATTATAACCTTGAGGATAGGAAGAAATTAACTAAAGAATATAATTAATTCTAAGCCATATTGCGACCTAAAATATGTGAAGAGTCATCGATGTGACGCAGGTGTACTACCGACGAGACTTGCAGCTCCTAGCAAGGAACCGTAGCAGATTGGATACGAAAGGGCTTATGGAACAAAGATGTTATCGGACAAAAGGGCTTATAAGGAAGGGATGGAACCTTTACGAGATCGTTATTGATGCCGTTGCTTCGCCGCAATAGTTGCAGGGCAGAGGACTGTACCCAGATGCGGCATTAGGCCCTGCCTGTTGAACCTAAAGTGGATTATTCGGATCCGTAGCGATTGTGGGGTCAGCATCTGGGACCAGATGCCTTTAGCCGATAAATGGCCTTTAATATGCCCTGCCGACTTTGCCAAATGCTCCTCCCTTCGCCCCTGATGTGGCCAATTTAAACTTTTAAGTTTCAACTTAAATTTACACATATATAATACTTTTAAAAATAGTATAAATAAACAAAACCAAGAATCCGTCATAAGTCTAGATATGTTATTTGCATAGAATTTCAAAGCAAATATTTACCATACATGTGTAATTACAATATTAAAATCATACTTCCCGCAAAATCTTAACGCCGTCCTAACCACGTGCGCTGATGACACATTTGTAATAAATAATGATCCTTTAATTGCATTCCAACGATCCTAATATCATAATATAAACATTCAAGAATGGTGTCGAAATATATACGCATACATCTATATCTTTAATAAGGTTCTTGAGGTCAAAAAAATAACAACTTATTTCGTCGACGTTTCGAGACTATATTGTTCTCATAATCATGCCCTACAATGAAAAAACACAGGTTGCAATAAATTATTATTATTTTATTTAAAGTTTTTTTATATGATTGTAATTATTATAAATTCCACGTCAAAAGTATTGCAACACCCATAATTCTCGAGATTTTTCTGGTTTTTAACCTTAATCCATACTTGGTTTATATTCATATAATTATTAATAATCAAACGTGATACATTAAGGATCATTGTCTTGTCACACATCAATGTTTTTCCCTGTTAATAACAAACGATGGAATTTTAGATTATTTTTTTCAAATTTCCTTTAGTCAATGTTTATTATTCGTTTCGTTATTTATCAGTATGCCAAGATTAGGGGAAGCAGTCATTCAAGCCAGAGGGGGCAATATGTCTTATTAAAATTGTAAAAAATGAAAATTTTAAAAAGTAAATCAATTTTTTAATTGATATCTTGTTTGGGCTAAATCAGCAACAGATGGAACATTAAGGTCTTTACATATAGGTTTATTTGTGACAAAGTAAAGAGCATTAAGGATTTTTCGAACGATTTTGGATTTTAAGGATAGGATAAGAGAAGAATTGGAAGATTTAGTGGAGCCCCAAAGCTCAACTCCATATGTCCAAATATGTCTGATAACTGTAATGTAAATGAGTCTTTTATAGTAAATCGGAAGTTTTGAACGTTTGTCTAATAAAGGTTGAAGTAGTCAAAAACGACGAGCTGTTTCCTGTCGTTTTAGTCTTGTATGTGGATTCCAAGTTAAATGTTTGTCCAGTTGGAGTCCTGTATAGCGGATCTGTTGTAAATTTAAATAAAAAGTTTTAAAAAAAATTTTACTCATAATTATATCATAGACGAATCGAAACACATAAATAAATGGCTAATATTGCCAGAATGTGGGACCGAATAGATAATAAGACTCATTAACCTAATGTCTACTTCTTGATGGTAGAAATTGCACAAGAGAAAGAAATAGAAAAATAAACGTATATTTATGTTTTCTCAAGTCTCTTGGTGGGGGGGGGGGGGAGAGGGAGGGGAGGCCGAGAAGGTGTTATGCAGATTTACTTCCATTACTTTTATACAATATAAATATTCTTCAAAATTCTTATCCCATCTTTTTTTTTTTTTTTTTTTTTTTTTTCTCGAGTATTATACATAATGAATTAGGTTACCGAAAACCGATTCAAAGATGGCTGATAACATCGACGAGGACCACTCGAACAATAAAGAAATTTACGAATCGATTAGATCCTCCATAAACCACAAGAGCGCTGGAGAAAATAAAATGTAAGAACTCTTTTACGAGGCTGTGGTTGACCAAATATACGGACTGGTTTGATATATTTTGCTCGACCGATGCCACAGGAATGGAGGACATTCTGCAAAGAAAAAAGTCGTCCATGTCTTAAGAAGTTTCAACTGTTTTTCATATCTATATAGAATTTTACAACAAGAAATGGATAGATCACGTATAGATATGGTATGAAAATTATCTTATAATCAAATTTAGCTAGGAGATTTTCTAAGACTAACAGGTATGGAACTTTCCTTTCAAAGTACAAAGTGGTCTAAGACAAGAAGATTCGCTCTCTCCAGCGGTTCTCAATTAAGCAATGAAAGCAACCGCTAGAGAAATTCGTTGTAAGCTAGTATTTACTATTTACTCATTGCTATTTTGTTGCCCTTTCTGCCTAATAACATGAAACTAAATTATAAAAATATTTGTATTAAATTTATTTCGTATTTATATTTAGAAGCTACTAAACCTCAAGGAGGCAAGGGTTCTGCAAAGGACCATAAGCGCCATTAGATGATGATGATTTATATTTAGAAAACATGAGGAAAAATTATTACAATATTTGTGAAGCAATCATTTCAATCATTACTTCAATTATTCAAAGTTTTATGTTGATGAATGTTTTATAATAATTTAGAAGCTTAGAACGTTTAGTTAATGTCTAAGTATTCGAAAAAAACGAAAAATATAAATAATAATACACAGGTTTTAAGGATATCCGTTAGTTTAAAATTAAAAAAAAAAAAATGTAATCTTATGGAAGAGATTATTTAAACTATAATCAATCTAATCTAGTCAATTATATTTTTTTTTTATCTTTCTAAAAAAATTGTCCAATGTTTAAAGTAAAACCTATAAACATTATTGAAGTATTAAACACTGATAGATAACTATTGGGTTTATGTAATCTGAGGTAACTCTTAATTGTTTAATTGATTATTCGATTTTATTTTCAATAAAATATTTTATTTTAACTTTGTTTGTTTTTTTAATTCAGGCTTTTTTTTTAAACAAACAAAACCAGGGTTCTTGTTTTCCAAAATTCATGGTTAATTATCAATAATAAAAATTTGATCATTTTTTAAGTTATTGGTTTCTTAATATTAAATTTTAATATTTAGTATATAGTTAACTAATTTCTGAAGCTTGTGTTTCTGATAAAATATTTTGAATTCAAAACTACCCCACTGAAATTGAACAGAAGAATATTAAATGTTATCTGGGCTAGAATGAACTTCAGTTTCTAACATATGTATTATGTTATTAACAATAGATTATTTACAAGATTCGTTATTATTCACATCATTTTTATATCCATTCATTCAATTATTTTATTTTTTTTTTTTATTGAGCCGCTTCCAATCTATTTCCAAATGCAATAAATTAATATGCATTGGTTGATGTAGGATTGGGTCGAGACACGGCGTGCATAGCAAGTAGACCTGAAAATCGCCACAACAACCCGGACCCCATTTCATATATCCCTGTCTCATTTATTGACATGTGATAGCTTATTAAATAACGCTAAATAGTTTAAACAACTGGATTTATGTCCTATTTTGATAATTTACATATTTAGGTATGTTCATATTTACTACAGTGCCAATAGAAAAAATATTCTAAACCCTCAATGAGAGCAGTGTTAGTAAATTATTATTTTATATTTTTTTACAAGATAAGATGCTAAATTTTATCTAGATTTATTGAACAATAAACAGGTTCAATACATTATGCTGTGTCAACAATGGGAAAATTAAATAAATAAATAGTATACTATTTTCATAAAAGAGCTATTTTCAGGTCTCCAAGCTTGCCCAGATATATTCCAACATTATCAACAATTTTAAGCGTCGCAAATCCACACATTAGAAATTGGCACAGATATCAAACGACCATTGATGGGTCAATCATATTTTTTAATAATTTAATTAATAATAATACTTGTTCTTTTGACGAACATGAACGTACTTCTAAACACAAAACTTATGACTGCTTACTTTTTAGTGAAAATTCAAATTAGATTTGACTTTATTTACCAAAAGAGAATATTGACAAATACCAGAATATGAAATGTATGATAAATTTAAACATGACTTTACATAATTTATCTATAGTTTAGATTTTGACAAACTGACCAAGGACTGAGAAGTTGGAAGGACATCTTCATATAGATACATCGAAATCTGCTAGAATCAGCCATGGTCTGTTTTATTTTTATTTTTTTTTTTACGTGTTTAAATTAGGTATGTTTGTTTGTTGGTGGTACAACCCGTGAAGAGTCTCCCTTAGTCTGAGTCGCCAAACTTCTCTGTCTTATGCTGCTCCTCTCCGATTTCTTATTCTTTCTCTGCGTCTGCAGCCGCACAATCCGCTAATCCCAGGCGAGGTTTTCCCACTTTTCTGCGTCCAAATATCTTTTCATCTTGGAGCCTTTTGGGGATTTCATTATCGCTCATTCTAGAAACATGCCTATCTCAGACGCCCGGATTTAATAAACTGCAAAATATCCAGGTTTTTATAAAGATCCACGAGGTCAGCGTTTTTGTTCAATGTCCATACCCAGTTGTCAAACACAGGCCCAAATATCATTCTCGGAATCTTATGGATACGGGATGTGGGTGGGGGTAGAAATGTTTACCGTTTAATATTACAACTGAACTAAATTATTGTAAATATTTATTATTAAGGTTCAATCAAAGAATCAATAAACGTTTCTCCCAAAGGGTTATCTGTCAATACATCTGTCTTTCTAGCTACATGTCTATCTATACAAACTTCTAGTACTTATTTACAAATTTTCGGAAGCTTAGTGTGGTTTACTAGTATGGATGAATAGCTTCTTGACATGGAGATTAGTTGTTCTGATTTTTCTTAATTGTTCCATAATTTCTCTAAAGAGTTTAATGTAACTTACATTATGAATTTGTAAGTGCTGAGATCTCGTCAATACTTGCTTTTACTGAAAGATCTAGACTGGTAAGGAACCTATTTCATAGTTTATTAAAGAGCTAAAAATTAAACTCAAATTATTAAATTGGATACAAAATTATTATACTATGACACATGTGGCAGACAAGTCGAAATCGCTATGGCTCCCTGCACAAGTCCCCATATGTCCTCGCGTACTGAGAACAATAAAGTCTCAAGAGAAGAACTTCTGGCCGAGATTAAACAGCATCATTGACATAACGAGTATGTCAAACAGCTATTATGTGACGGATGCGTTTAAGACTCATTTGTGGGGTTGGGAGGGAGGGAGGGGAAGGAGGGGTGGGTCCTGATTTACATCGGTTACTCACGTCTGGTCCCTGGGGGCGGCATCTGGCCACCGGGCCCTGCCTATTTACCATCCACCTCTCCCCGCCGATCTAGCGGAAAATTCTCCATCGGAGGGTGGCTCCATACTCGAGTGATGGATGTTCCAGGGTTGACTCATTTGCACCAGTTTACTGCATGACTGCTGACAGCTACTTGCTCGACACCAGCAAACAGCTCCAATTACTGTCGAGAACAAACACCCCTTGCCACTTGACACAACAGGTCTCCACCCTCGAGGGAAAACATGGATTTGTGTCGGCTTTTCAGATGGACTAAAATCTGCCTGCGTTTATCCAATCATCATTAGTAAGATGTTTTCCCTACTCCGAGGGGCACTGCCATTACGTTTTCGATACAGAAAGACACCCTCATCACATCATCTTATATACTTATAAACATATCCTAGCTCCATTAAGCCATCTATTTCTTCTCAAATATAAGCCTTCCTATCCAAATACTAAAATGGCTCTCATTATTTCATAAATAAACTTTATCCAGAATAATCACGATGTAACATAAGTTGCACTTATGCGGAGTTATCCTTATTAACGAAGACAATACTTCGATACACCAAACCCTAACAGAACCAAAAATCCTAACTATACTCATGGTCTTACTTTGTGTTCTTCTATGCATCTCTTAAACAAACGGGCACAAGCTACCGATTATAAAAAATCTTTAATCATCCGTGCATCCTCATTTTGGAATTTATTACCCATCCGGAAATCCAATCTATTAACTCTTTTAAACATCTCGAATTTAAGGTTCATAACTTATTAAGAAACTACCCACAAGCAGCAGTTTTATAAAAATTCTACATTAGAAGGTCCCTTCTATTCAGACGCCTCCGAGGGTTATCGGAAGCAAGTTGGAAGACTACTGGATTCGTATGGTTATGGTTATGGAGCTCACGGTAGGTATCTGGCATGGGCCAATGCAGCAGCTTATGTGATTTTTAAACTATTCATTTAAATTTACAATCTAAAATATAAAAATTAAAATAGTAGATATAAAGATAATGTTCATAATAACATTTCTTGTGGATCTATCCATTAGTAGCACTTCAAAGTTCTAAAATTAGAAGGTCGCAAAGCCATCATGTTTTGAGACGACTCGGAGGGTTATTGGGATTAGAATGGGAAACAAGTTGAAAGAGTAGTAGATTTAAGTGGTTGTGGAGTTTACTATAAAAGGAGAAGTATCTGATTTAGGCTAAATCAACAATATGGGAGATTTTGGTCATTATGAATAAGATTACTTGTTACCATAATTAGGAGCATTGAGGATTTAATGAAGGATTTTGAATTGTAATAATTGTATACAAGAAGAATTGAATGATTTAGCCTATTTTTAATGTATTTAAATAAAGCAGCAGAAAGGTATTGCCTTCGAAAATTTTGATTCAATGTTCTAGATGAGTTCGAGTCCGCCTAAAGTTTTAAGAAAGTTTTCATTATTTTTCTTCTGACGGGGATCGACCTCAATATCCTTAATTATACATAATACAGGGTACCCTTAATTGGGTTAAAACCTGGTGATAGAGCGTGATTGCTGATCACATCATCTTACCGAGTACTGAACCCAAAACCATTCATGGGTTGTAGAGGTACAGGCAGGTTCCGGACGTGCTAGAGATGTGAGAGAATCTTAGGAGCCCAAAAATGAATCGGAGGAAGCAATCCATTAATCCCTTCAGTCTTATCTCGAGATTCGAATCATAATTTTCTCATAGTAGTAAAAAGAGAAAGCTGTCAATGAAGAAGATAAAATGATGAATGGGAATCATTAAATTTTACTACCGATACTAGTAGCAACGATCTATTAAAGGATCACAATTCAGTACGGCCAGTGACTGCCCATAGACATATATAAAGCCGAGTGTTGTATAACATTTAGAGGGCGGGGTTCGATACATCAAAATAAATATTCTCAGCGGATAATAGCCATCCGGGCCGGGGGCAGTTAAAGCAATAAAAAATAAAACTGAGGAGGCCGCCTCCAGGTTCCAATCTAGTAGAATATGCATTTAAAGTGTTTAACGTATGAATAAAGGGATGGAGTAATTAACGTTGGCCGAAGGGAAAAAAAAATATATTAGAAAATGAGGCTGGGAGAGGGAAGATATGATTTAGGTGGGTGGGGGCTTGGCAAAAAAATGATTGCTGGGCTGCTCCTCAGGAAGAGATTAGAAGAGGATCCATCTGCTGGAGGATCGGGGCAGGAGGTAATTTCGGAACGGTAGCTTCATTAACTCCCCTCTACCAGCGATAGATTCCTCGGCTCCAGCAACTCCTCAACAGTCAGCATTTATTACAGTTACCCGATTTTACATGTTGCATAATCGAATAGTCGATTCACAAATAGCTGGGATGTGCATGTTTTACAGCTAAAATAGCTGCCGCTTTACAACCTTCCAGTACAGCATTTTTCGCATGGAAACATATTTTTATAACTTACTCAAATAATTAACCCAAGGAGGCTTAATTGCTTTTTTGTTTTGGTGGTGTGAAAAATATATATGGTGTAGTTAGTGAAAAACTACAATCCAATATTTGACAGAAAAACAATTTTTTAATTTTATTCCTGCCATTTACTTCAGTCATTATTGCTAATACTTTTACTGTAGAAATATAAAAAAAAAAAAAAAAAAAAAAATAACTTACATCTGTATGATATACACTTCGTTACGACACAATATTTTTTCCGACTCAGAACTGTTGTCACTGTTTCGTTTTTAGAATTTCACACTAAGCCGAATGTAAGAGAAACAGTGACGTCTATTCGCAGTGGTTTGTATTATATAGTTGCTAAATATCTGACGCTTCAATCGAGATGTCGCTGCTAATATTTTTATAGCTATAGGAACGATAAAAATGGTTGCACCACGTATGGTACTGGGGGCCTTGTAGGGTTGTTTATCTATCTGACTATTTCAAGCCTGTTGGACTCGTGAATTTAAATTTTGGAGTTTCACGAAACAAACTGATATTTCCTGGATTCAATCCAAATGTTTATTAACTCACAAAGGAAATTATTTCAATAAATCTCTTAATATCTTAAATGATGGATATATTGTCAAAAATATAACATATTGTCCCATTATAAGTATTAACGTCAAACAGTTTGCAACCAATATATCGCACCTACCGTATTTGTTTGATATAATTTGTTTTATATATTTTTAAAATACTATTTGGTATTATTTTATTGTAGGAAATAAATATTCCAAAACACTGTATCGGTTTCAATAATCGATGGTCCAGTATCGATATCTATATACATTATATACCGATTTTTCTCCCTTATCCATCAGTGTAATAGAACCACACTCTTTGATGCAGAATTTGAGATAATTCCATTAGAAAAAAATGTACACTGCATAAATTATCATTAATTACGCATATTGTTTATAAAAAATGCTTATTTGTTAAATTAATAAATTATTATTATTATTTTTTTTTTTAATTCGTATATAGATTGTATGTTTTTTTCAAATTATTTTAAAAAAAATTAAAACCGAGCTTAGATGCTCCACTTAACCATCATTTCGTACCCTAATCTAACAATTGAAAACACTTCAAAATTATCAATGCTCCTCATCATGTAACAAATCCATGGTTATGGTAAGCTCCATACCTACTCATATCCACTAATCTTCCAACTTGACATTCTATTCCTGATAAACTTTCAAGGCATTTTATAAGAAGATTGCCTTAAGAGCTTTGAATATCGAACTTTTATAGAGGTTCTAACTATGGGTGGAAGTTTTAAAATAGAAAACTGATTCACATTTCTACTAATTTACTTACTGTATTATGGTACAGTTGTAAATATGAATAAATATAAAATAAAAATATATAAACGTATGGTAAAATAAATTCAATGACATGTCAATAACTTGTGAAGAACAACCCATTAGTAGCACTTCCATAAATGTTCTACAAAATGTCTCTAGGCCATGTTCTTTTCGGTCGCCTCGGAGGGTCATTGGGATGTCATGGAAGGATGGGTATCTTGTTTGAGCCTAATCTGCAAAACATGGATAAGTTTATTTGTGACATTATAAGGAGTGTTAAGGACTTTCGTAAGAATTGGTTACGGGAAGACTTGGAGTTTAGTGGATCCCCAAAGTTCCGTTTGTCCAAACGGGTGTAATTACTGTCATGTAAATAAATATTTTGAAATTAATTAGGAAATTTTAACGCTTGTTTGAAATGAAAACGAAGGGCAGTTTCTTGTCTTAAGTCTCAAAACAATTTAAACCGCGGTACCTGTATCGATATTCGATTTTCTGGTATAGTTATCGGAATCGGGAAAAGAAAAAAATTGTTACCGACATATCAGAAGTCCTGAACTTTAGATACTAATTCTTTTTATCATTAGTTTTTCAAAAGTATACGTTTCGATGAATAAAGAGCATAAGGGCAAACTATATTTTGTGCTGAAAACAAGAGTTGCCTGCGGGACAGGCAAGGGAGAGCTTCCGTAGTCATGGAAACACCAGCCGCCATTCCAGTCGACCCCTAACTGTGGTCTTCCCTCCACTCCAGGATGTATTATTTGTGAGACATTATCGATTTCCAGAGGCTGGATAAAAATTTATTCCAACGGGAAAACCTTGCAGCCATCTATATGAGGAAAGGTATTTGAGCATTGATAAAGCTATACAAATCGGTTTTATTTATCAGAAGTGCGAGTTTAAACCCAGAAAACAAAGGACTGCTCTTCAATAATATATCGTTAGTTGTTGAGAAGAAGTACATAAGTCAAATTAACTTTAAAAATAGTTAAGTATTAACTTTCAAAGCAGGGTCTATTTTGGCGCTACTTTTTAGGGTCATTATATGATTCAAGAAAACGATCGAAAATTCCCCAAATGAAAAGTGCACAATATTTACTTATCGACTTCTTCATGACAGCCAAGGATTTGTAGATTAAATTTGTAACGACATATTTCCACATTGTGACCAATTATTTGACACACTATTAGTTTCTCAACCCCGAACTGTCAAATGCGTTTCTCACAAATGACAGAATGAGAGCAAAGTTCGTTAGTCAATCCATGTAATGGTACTATTGCGAAAGTTAACAGTAATTTAAGGCTCTGCCACAAAAAAATAAAAAGTTGCTCCATTTAACATGTTTTCAAATATTTTATAAAGAGATATAATTTTACTTTTACTTTATACCAAGATGTTGATAAGGTTCGAGGTCAAAAAAATGAAGGTATGCTATATAAGCTATAACAATACATGCTTCATCTATTCTTTAACTACTTGAGACTTTATTTTTGACTTCATACACACTTTATATTTTTAATGGGCGTAAGAAAAAAAAAACAAACAAATTGATAAAAGTTCGTACTCAATTAAAGGGGCAACTTAAGGTGTAGAACGTAGAGTTAAAAAAAACACAATATTCCAAGGAAAACAAAATACATTTATGGGAGTTTTTTTTAAACAAAAATTTCAATGTTTTCTAATTTATATACACTTTTTTTTTTTTTTTTTTTTTTTTTTTTTTTAATAAATTATACTTGGTTTCTCGCTTAAAACTTTATAAACATTTTCTTTTTATTCGCTGTTATCACAAGATTACCCACAATGACCTTAATGTCGCAAATGTTGAATTAGCCTGTACAGGATACCTATCGTAATAAACTCTGTAACCACTAAAATAACGATTCACTATAAACCTCCGAGAGTCTGAAAAGAAGATTTTCTCGAGACCTAATATCGAACTTCAATTGATTTGCTACCAATGGTTAATTACTTGAAATGTCATTATATACGTTACCCCTCACATTTACTGGATGCCTTTACAAATTTTATATGCAGTTGTAAATTTTATTAAATAATTAAAAAAAATTGGATTCATAATGGAAAACAATTAAATCCTAATGAAATATATTAAACTCTATTTTAATGATTTTTTAAAAATATTAGTACTTCGTAAAAGAATCTTAAAATGTATATCCATATTTTTGAATATTTAATATAAATAAATATAAATTAATAGTTAAATTTTTTATACGTGATGAGGTTCTTATTACCAATGATCCAATCAGTAACTCCGGAACAATACAGAAACTTGAAAGGTTTCCAATAAAATAAATGTAAAGAAAAAAGACATAACAGATTATTATTCTCCTTCCTTGCTTATGACCAGTAATTTGTAAGTGAAACGTTCGATGAGAGGGCTCATGAAAGCACCTGTTTTGGAATGAAAGCAAACTGAAAGGGGGTCTTAGAAATTTTCGAAGGCCTTTTATGGCGATTTTAATCCTATTAAATCAAGTTAGATAAACTGAAGTGGTTCTGTAAATTTTCTAATAATCCATAAAATGTACTTCAATAAACGTTTTATGGACCATAAAATCGTCAATATCATTGAAACGATTTTTTTTTATATGTTTGGAAATGATTTTTTATTCTTCTTCTTTTTTTTTTTTTTTTTTTTTTTTTTTTTTTTTTGCTAAATATACACTATTTCGTATATTTTATATATTTAATGTTTATAAATATTATTCCATTGAATTATATAGCATTTTTTGATTTTTTATGTACTTTTCTTTATTAAAAAAATAATAATTGATGAAACTTAACAAATAGGATACTAATTAAACTGACCTGTAATTTTGTTCATAATTTTGTAACACATGATAGGCACTCAACATTTAAATATACACATTAAAAGTTTTAATCAATATAACTGCATAATGAATAAGTTATATAGATTTGAATATATTTAGAATATATTTCTAAACAATGCGGACACAACAGCTGAAAAAATATATTAACACAATTAGTTTTTTCTTATAACATTATCTTGTCAGTATTCCAACATTTTTTTTGCACTGAAAAAAGAAGAAAATTTTTGAAATTCTAGAATAGTTTTTTTTTTTCAAGTTAACAGAGGGATACGTATCTCATGAAAATATCATTTCATAAGTGAAAATTGTACGTTTTGCATTTTAGTTGCTTGGTATTACGTTTTTTACATATATATAATTAACAAAAAAAAATATTTTATGCAGTTGTAAATATCAATAAATAAGTAAAATCAAATCAAATCTAAATTTTAAGGTACGCTGATAGAGGGTCTTTCTTACCTTCGACTGAAAGGGCTCCCTGACTAAAAGGTATGTTTACTTTTTGAACGACCTTTGCGAATGGAAGTCGACAGCTACGCTTAAACCAGTAATTATTCCATTGCATATAATACATTTGCGCAGAGTAGAATTGCGGTAGTAAAAAATCTTTTAAACAAGGCTTGGAGGAAAATTGTAATTGGTGTGACTGTGCACTCTCCGTATGCAGAAAATAAATAACAGAACAAAAAAAAAAAGAAAACAAAAATCGTAGAATCTATTTTAAACATACTTACAGAATACAATTCAAAATAATTATAAGTCGCTAGATTTGTCACAACTAAGCTAATCCATAAAGATTTGAATGTTCCATATGTTGTTGATTGATTTCGAACCAGATGCTTGTCCTCATCAAACTTTAAAATCACTAATCCATAAGTCTTTTAACTTGGTTTCCATCTTCAAAAGAAGATGGCCCAGGGAGCTTTTAATATAGAAACTGGACATTATTTTAACATTTACTAGACCTGTTTTTGTTTTATTATATATCTTCTTTTCAGACCCCTACAGAAGTTCATCGGGAATTGAATAGGAATCAAGTTGAAATGCTAGTGGGCTCAAACCCACAATTTAATTTGAATCTCGAATTTGAAAAATTATAGCAACATGGTTTTCTCACCGGAACATTACGTGAGTAAATAAATTTTAAATATTGTTTTTACCAAACTAAAACTACAAGAAACAGCCCGTTGTCCCCGACTATTCCGAAAAGCGTTGAAAGCTCCCAATAAATTACAAAAGACTTATTTACATGACAGCAATTAGATCCATTTGGACATACGGGGTTGGGTTTTTGAGCCTCCACTAAACCTTACAATTCTTCTCGTAGCCAATAATAACAATCCAAAATCCTTCGTATAATCATCATTGCTGCTTATTATGTCACAAACAAATTTTTTACCAATCTCGTATTCTATTTCGCATAACCCTCCGAGGCGTATGTAAAGAAAGTGGCCTAGTGACCGTCTTAAGAAGAACTTTTTTTGAAGACCAACCAATGGGTATTTGCTTTACAAACAAGTGAAATGTTAATATGAACATTATTTTCGCATTTACTGGATTTTTATTTTGTGTGACGTTGTAAATTTCAATGAACTGTTCTAATGTAATTTATGAATAAATAGGTTTGTTTTGTGAATAGAGGGAATACTAGTTTTATCTCTTGCCACTGCCGACCTCATGTTCATATCTCTTATCACCCCACGCCTCCACCCCCTATCGCCTTCCCAGATTAGGGAACGCATCCTCCGTCTAAGCAGTGCTCTGAAGTTGCCGCCACGTGCTGAGGGTTCTCAGATAAAAACTATCCAGTATCAAATGAAAGCTTACCTCCTAACTGGCAGTTCCGGAGGTCTCGCGGGGAACGAGTATTTAGAAAAACTGCGACGTGTCCGTACCCGGTCACGGAGAAAGAATCGTGACCAAATAATTAAATACTTTTTGTAACTTTTTATCGCTTCTCTTTCGCTTCGGTTTCGGCTCCTCAACCGTTTTTACTAAATTTCGTACTTCGGCCAGAAACGTTATCTGATTGGAGGAGACTTCAATCTTTAAAATACGGAATTTAAAAATAGAGTTAGATCCTAGGTATAAATACAATAACATGATAAATAATTCTTTTATTGATTATTGCAGAAAAATACTAATAAAAATACAATAAAGAAAATAAGAAAAATCGATGTAACTGTGCTTAAGTATTATACTTAAGTATTAATAACAAAAAACACAATATTAATTTGATAAGTGACCACTTTACATATTTTACTTTAACTTTAATTTACCTAATTTTAAAACCACGTGAATATACCGAAATTCTAATACAGCAATAAAGAAATATATTAATTCGATTTATTTATTTCTTTTTCTCAGCTAAAAATTTTCATTCTTTTTTAACCGTCCCCATATTTTTAAATGGGGCACATGCAACATATCAGGATTAATAAAATTATTAATTAAATGAAAGCAATCAGTTTAAAAAAAAAAAATACAAAGTAATTTCGAATTTAATAAGATTCGATGAGGTATACGTCAAATGTGATTTTCAATAAATGATTGAGGGATATGCCCCATATAATGCAAAAATGATGAAAATAATATGAATTTAAAATTTCGTAATTTTGATTCTTTGAAAATACAGTTCGCTTTTATTTAATTGTTTTTAGTAATCCTGATCGTTTCATATGCCCAGGCTAAGGAATATGTAAACTTCTAACAAAATAACGTAAAAATTTAAAAATTTTAGTCCATCGTATGTATAAAGTCCGATTGGTAAAGACGGGGTTGAACGTTGTGGCTGTATTGAACATTAAAATTTCTTCCTTATCCTTACAAACTTAGATCCTTCGTTAAATATTCGATGCTCCTTATAATGTCACGAATTAACTGATAATTACCTTGTGATATCGAATATATTGCTCAATTATTGCATTTAAAATTATTTCCATTATGTCATAATCAAGTCCATACCCACTATCATCCTAACTTGATTTCGATTGCTAACCCTCCAAAGTTTCCGAAAAGAAGATAGCCAAGGAACTTTCTGATGTTGCTGAAATGACTTCAATAGTTTTCCCACAACCCATTTACCTGTATTTTTCGTATGCAATCAATACGACCACAATGAATTTGCAATGCAAGAGTATCAAATAAGTCGCAGAAGATCCGAAGATCTTTTGGATACTTTGGGGAATTGGAAATTGGAAACAAATGGTTATGCCTCAGCGTGGAGTTTATATTGCAAGAATGAATATTTCGATCCAAGTTACCGAAATATGGAACATTAAGATCTTAATGGGTGGTTTTAACAATGGCAAGATTAGGCGTATTGAGAAGAGAATTTTGAGTTTTAAGTATTGAATATGGGTTCAAAGAGGACCCAAACCTTGTCGTATTAGGTCCAAATAGGTCGAGTAATAGGATTTAATGTTAAATGCTTGACCTGAAGAAGACTCGGTCACGGTTGTGTTCTCCAAGGAAATGCGGAACGTAATTAAAGAATACTGTAGGCAAGTTTTTCGTATTTTTTTTTCCTTTTTTATAAAAAGATATGATCTATAAAATTACTCATTTCACTACAAATTAGTCAGACATTACAAAGGGATGAATGAACACGCTTTTATAAAGAAAATAGGCAGCGGTAATATGTGAGGTGTACGTGCTTCGCTGGACTAGTAGTGAACCCTTACCGACTCGCGGCTTCTTTGAGGTACAAAGCCTTCGTGATCTATGGAGGCGTAAACTTTTCTCATCTAGCCTAGGGTTTAATTCCTCTTATTTGTCCCTACACCCTCCACTTCTCTTAGCACCGCTGTAAAATGCCACTCCAACCGTGTCAAGCAATTTATTGCTCGGCGGTGAATCACTATTAATTGCAATCTTCAGTTGTTTATTTTGAGTAATTGAAAGCAGCGATGTCGAGATTCCATCAACCGGTGTCCGTCGTTTGGAACGAATCGATCTTACAATTTTTGAAAAAAAACCCGACGAAATTGTGTACAGTAAGCACTCCCTAAACTGAAATAAACCAAGGGAGTTCGGATCAGCGAAAAAAATTTGATCAAAGAAAGGAAAATTCGACTGTAACAAGTTAATTTAAAACGAAAACTATGGATTATTTACTGTAAAACGAAGATTCTCTTCCCTTATTTGATTTAACACTAGAACAAGACTTCAGGAAGGTAATGCATCATAGAAAAGGTGATAAAATAAACATTCTTAGTTACGGTGATGATCTGATACACTTAATTGATGAAGCACAACAGCACAACAGCGTTCATAAAACCAGAGAGATTGCTCAAATTGATTGAAAAATAACATTGATCAACATTTTTTTTTTTTTTAATTTATTGATATTTACAACTGTACAAAATAATATACAACAAGTAAATGTGTTGATAGTGAATACAATGGCATTTAAGTAACTTGTGAAGAACTACTCACTAGTAGCACTCCAATAAAATCTACACTAAAAGGTCTCTAGGCCATCTTATTTTCAGACGCCTCAGAGGATTATCAAGGATGGAAGAGGAAGCGAGTTGGGAGATTAGTGGATTGGAGTGGTTATGGAGCTTACTATGGAAGGATAGGTATCTGGTTTGGGCTAAATCAGAAACATATGGAACATTAAGATCTTTATGGATAAGTTTATTGGTCACAAAGTAAGGAGCTTTGAGGATTTTTCGAAGGATTTTGGATTGTAAGGATTGGATACGAGATGAATTGGATGGTTTAGTAAAGCCTCAAAGCTCAACTCCGTACGTCCAAATAGGTCTAATCACAGCCATGTAAATGAGTATTTTTTAAGTAATTGGGAGCTTTGAATGTTTGTCTAGTAAATGTTGAAGTGGTCTGTAACGACGAGCAGTTTCTTGTCGTTTCAGCCTTGTATGTGGATTCCAAGTTAGACGTTTGTCCAAGTGGAGTCCTAGATAGGGTATCTGTTCAACAGGGATTAGTGGAATATCATTAAAGGATACTGTAGGACAGAAAGTCGTAGGTTTACGACGTAGGGTAAACGTTATTTGGTGTGATTTGCTTGGATTTATTTTGATTCTCCATTTTTAACACCATTCAAGAAGGTTTAGGATATGAGATTGGAGTGTTTGAGAGGCAATAAAGGGATCATTGTTTACTGATAACACACATGGGGGATGAGTTGGGATGTCACAAAAATGTTAAATAGCAATTCTTGTAGTATTTCACTCTGGACCAAAGCGAGTGAGTCCATTTTAAGTTATATTTTTGTTACAGTGAACACCGCTAACAATGCATGACACACACTTTAGAAACATATGTATTTTTACAAATAACCTCAAGAAAAAAATATCCGAAAATAATATTATATAACATTAAATAAATATACATTACTCATAAAGGCTATAATCAGCGATGTTCTTCAATATCAAAATAGCTCTTCTCATACCTTCACCTCCATATAAATTTAACTGTAGCATATTTGCCCAGGAATATATCAATACAATAACCTTCCTTAAAGGCATGCGACGATTCTCGAGCCAGGTTCCGCTGAAGAGGCCAATCCCTGTTCTGCATTCCCTCTTCCAACAATACCACTTGGATCCGCTGTTTTCACGTAGCCACAACTTCATGAGATGCCCTTTGCATACCTTCGTACTTTGCAATATTCCTTGGCTCTGTAGAAACTTAATAGCAGCTTCCTCATTCTTGACAAGCTTACTTAGCTCAAAAATATTCATTACTGAACCGAAATGGAACAATTAAAAAAAATGGTACAAATGGAAAGGTTAAGCTATAAAATTATCGCATCATATGTTTTAATATTTTATTAAGTAAGAGTTATTTTAATGAAATAATCACGGTTAATTAAAAAAAATCACGGGCTTCCCTATACCGAAACAGACCCCAACTGTTGGGAGGACTTCATGTAAAAAAAGTATATTCTTTAGTCAATTAAAAATGCAATTTCAAAAATAACGGAACGGCACTGAATTCCTAATAATGCACCCCAAAACTGCAACGAGAGCAGCGGTCTTACCGATAATCATTTATGGTCCCACGATAGTTTCCTCAACAATGGGTACCATTACGCCGGTTGCCGACACGGCTCGGAGCGCGATCCAAAGAGGAGAAAAACGTCTTCAAGATAGAATCACATACCTGAGGAAATTGAGGATCCCAAGACCCTGGATAATATCGTGGAAGAAATCACGGATTTTATAGAAGTCAGGTTGCCAATCTGACCAGAAGCAGGACTAAGTATAAGTAAGGAATGTTACAAGTTGCTCATGGAAGAAGTCCTCAAGCTGAATAAGGCTGAATCTGTGACTGACATGGTCTTCGTAAATATTAACAGCTCGAACCGATCAACTATGCTATAAGCTGTATCAAAAGTACTGAATCGTTCAATACTTACTCAGAATACTATAACTGTTGGTCGAATAGGATCAAGTGATTTTCAGGAAGTATATTCATCATTAACAGAGCAAATCGGCTTGGAGGCTTAGGGTTAGATAAGAAAATATAACCAGGGATAAAATAATCAAACAAGATATATTTTTTTTTTTTGTATAAGGATTCCACTTCCCAATCGCAGTTAATCAGGACTTCAGGCCAAAAAAATTAAATTAAAAACCATTCCATCTTTTTATCTTCCTCCTATTAAATATGTATATATTATAAACAATATGGACACAAACAAACTGTTTTAACCAGTAATGTGTCGGAACCAAATATTTCCATTTTCGATACCACAAATTGATTCTGAATTTTTGATTCCGATACCTTGGTTTGTAAACTACTATTACAAAAAATAATTCATATGAGAGACTAAACCCATCTAAATATATTTAAAAACCAGAAAGATAATTTGACATCTGACTTGCAGTTGTGAAGCTTAATTTTCAAAGAGAATTGTTTGAAAATTCTGTGTTAATCTAGTGGATGAAAAATTTCTGTTATCAAAAATATTTTTAATTTATTGGGCCCAATTAATTACAAAATATTCATACTGTGATTAGACCTATTTGGACTTCCAATTCATCTCATATCCAATCCTTAAAATCCAAAATCCTCTAAAAATCTCTCCTTACTTTGTCACCAATAAACTTATCTATTAAGATTTTAATGTTCCATATGTTGCTGATTTTGCCCAAACCAGATACCTATCCTTTCATAGTTAGCTCTATAACCAATCAAATCCGTTAGTTTCTCAACTTGCTTCCCACTCCATTCCTGATGATCCTCCGAGGCGTCTGAAACGAAGATGGTCTAGACACCTTCTAGTGTAGACTTTTTATTGAAGTGCTACTGATGAGCAGTTCTTTTCAAGTTTTGTCGTGTCATTGTAATAATTATCAACACATTTACACATTAAAAATTATTGGGAATAAGAATTGATGTATAACAATTGCATAATTAGTATTTGGATTCAACACATCTAAATAAATAAAATAGATAATATAACATTGGAAATGCTGACGCATTTTCTGCAACAGACTGGTTTTATATATTTTTTCTTTTTCAATAAAAAAAAAAATAATAATATGAAAGTATCTTGATATAATTAGATACTCATGTGAATAGAATTATTAGCAGGAGATTTTTTCTTTCAATTTTTTTTGGTTTATAGCACAATGTTGGAAGTTATTTTTATTTTTTTAATCCTTGTCATATTTTATTCAAAATATGTAATTAATGCTATTTCATCTAAATCAAGTTCGGGCTACCGATATTTCAAACCTACAATATATCTTAATCGATTAGTATGATTCAATGCACTATTCAGTATGTATTGAGTTATTATCGGTAAAATTCACTTTTGGTATTTTTAAAAATATTAAATTAGGAACCGTGTTTATACATATATATACTTTGTATAAAGCCATCGATAATCAGGAATTGAAGAGTTACAAAATATTTTTAATATAACAGATATTTTTTTCAGGTCATGGTAGGCTTGGAATGCTACGAAATATTAAGATAATAGATAGCTCAATTTTCCAAAGAAAGTAGTTTTAATTGATAAAGTTTTTAATTGAAATATTGCTATAATTTTAAAACCTATTGAACTTTTGGATCTGGGGGTTACGTCATAGGAAATTTCCATTTAAAATGGTTATTCTACTTTAATAGCAATGAAACCGAAGGCTGTATTTTCCCGATTAGCATTTTATGGGGAGATAAATCGAAGTTTAGGTATCACAATTCTCAATAGCCGCAATTTGACTCGGTTATCTCATCCAAATACTTTCAATCAATTCAAGGATAAATATTAGAGAACATTATTGTAACATATGTTCTGAAAATCAGGACAGTTGGCTCGAGTTATGGGAACACGTACCACTCAATTCTAGACATTTTTTTTTTTTTTTTTATAATTTAACTTAATGAGGATGAGGATGTGTTATCTAGGCACAAAGTCTTCTCGTAACCTTCGTTAGAAGAGGTTTGAATTTAACGTGTTATCATATTTTTTTTTATTGATTATTTGTTCCCGAATGGAACAAGAGCATAAAATTGTTTTTATCGATTTTTTTTAAATTTAATCTAACACAATCTTGTAGAAGTAAATTACAAAACATGAATTTGGTTTTTTTTCGAAAAACATTTTTATTATTAAAAATTCCGAAAATAGCAATTTGAGTTAATAAATATGGTTTAGAATTAATTGTTATCATTCAAGGCATTGTATGTATTGTTGTTGGGCTTCTATCTATCGATCTCAGAGCTTAAATTTTTGTATTAGAGAATAAAAAAAAAAATTTCTAGATTTTTTTGTTCTAGAATGACCGAGGATAATCCGCCCGCGGATAGTCGAGAGTTTACTAAATTTGCTTTATATATTAATGAAGCCATTTAATTCTTCTTGAATCCTTTAATACAATTCAATAACAATATTATAAAAATTATTGTTACAATTTCATTGAAGTCTGATAAATAATTACAATTCTTCATTTCGAAAATGGTGTTTTACTAAAAAATGCAAAGCAGTTCTTCTGAATTTCTATTGATAAAAAACTTTTTTCTTTTTTTTTTTTATCAATTTATTAATATTTACAACTGTACAGATATATACATCAAGTATATGTGTTAATAACGAGTACAATAACAAAACTTGAAAAGAACTACTCATCAGTAGCACTTCAATAAACTTCTACATTTGAAGATCTCTAGGCCATCTTCTTTTCAGACGCCTCGGAGGATTATCGGGAATGGAGTGGGAAGCAAGTTGAGAAAATAGAGGATTTGAGTGGTTATGGAGCTTGCTAATAAAAAATTGTTATCTGGATTGGGCTAAATCAGCAACATATGGAACATTAAGATCTCAAATATATCTCAAATATAGATCTCAAATAAGATCTCCCAAAGCTCAAATAAAAAACTTAAATTAAAATTTTTTTTTCTTAGATTGAATGCATATATTTCTTCAGTAATTTAGGTTTTCAATTTCAATTTATTCTTTCAACTCGTAAACAGAAATACGATCTACATTAATATTATTATGTATATTTTAAGGTAATTAAATATTTGTATTTTTTATGCAAGACTTAAAAGTTCTCAAAAGATATTTTAGAATAGCTGGATTTTGTCTTCAAAATATTTTTCCATTTTATTTTATTTTATTTAAAAAAAATAAAATATGAAATTAAAGGTCAATTCATTGGTAGAATAAAATTATTATAATTTTTTAAAAAAGAAATATTAAAATTTTTAGAAGAAAGATTGAGACATTTTTATCAAAAAAAAAAAATAAATAAATAAAAAAAAATCATTGGAATAATAGAATTTAAATGGTAGTTTAAAATTAATAATTATCATGTAATGTATATGCTTAAGATGTAGTTAGGTATTTTTAAGACAAAATGAAATATTTTATGAGATACATAAGGTAATATATAAATAGTTTCAAAATATTATATTAAAAAAAAAAGAAATAGCATGAACAAATGTATATGCATTTGCCTCTGAATAACCACTTATAATTATAATTTTTTTTTCATTGATATTTATTGTTATGATTTTTATTAATAATTTAAGCAGATTTTAAACAAATGTTATGTTACTTATCATAATAATAAATAAAAAATGTCGAGAAAAGAGTTGGGATGCTGGAAAGTGGTGGCATCTGTAAGAAAGTGTGGGGACTGAGGAAGCGGTCTCAAGGTCCCAGCCCCTCCTCGATGCACCTACTCCTCTCTACATCACAATTATTGCACTTCAGTATTTTTTTTATATTATTTAATAATTTTTTTCAAATACTAAAATAGTTCAAAATACTCTAATTTTACTAATGCATACAAACATAATTAATATACAAATAAAACTATCTAATTTGATCTCTAGATTTACATCATATCTCGATTTATCAAATAAAAAAAAGTTCTTATCAGTTATCAGTTCTTCATAAACTTATATAATATCGAATGAGAATAATTAAAAAAATTATTAGCTTTAACAATTTTTTTTTTTATGATAGAATTATTATTAATATATTTATTATGATATCACAGTTTTAAATAATTAGCCAGTATTTATTTTTAAAATAAGATAAAATATTTAAAAAAAGGTACTTTCAGAAGGGAGAAAAAATAATCAAATCATACAAATACTTTAACTACCATTGATATTGAAAATTACAAAAAAAACATTTGTATTTTTATTTATTTTTTTTAAATTTATAATATAAAATCGTTAAGTTTACAAAGCTATTGTAGGTAAATTAAGAGCAAAATTAAATAATTTAAGCACAGAAAATATTTTCGTTAAATAATTTATATGCAAACATATAAAGATTTAATTCATCTCTAAATGAACATTCCATCATTAGATTCGGGTCATATAAATATAAACTATGATTTAAAAATTAGGAAGCAAATTATATTTATTATAAATAATAGACTCATAAATTTGTCTTATATGGATATCTACATATACATCATATCCCCTTGATTAAATATCTAAAATTATTAGAAACAATATAAATGAGAATACGTAAAATAAAATAAAAAATACGTTTATGATCTTAAAAAATAATTTTATTGTTGGAAATTTTAATAAAAAAAAAAAATTATTTATGCATTTATAATGCCAATAATTATCCATTATTTTTTTTAAATATTTAAATAATGTTCCTTTCAGAAGTTAGAAAATAACAAAGTATAAAAAATTGATATTTAGTTTCTTTATGATCATTCAAAATTTCTTAAAATTATTACTGCACCGTAATGGTTAACTTTAACCATTTCCTGTTAACTTTTTTATTTTTAATTACAAATAAACTTATAAATATCGTTGTCCATGATAAGCTTTATACTTAGTCGAAACCACTAGAAACCCAAATTGTTTCTCATTCGCTTCATGATAACCCTTTGAGGCGTCTGAAAAGAAAATGACCGAGGGACCTTCTAATATAAGAACTGTTAATAAAGTGATACCAATAGTTAGTTGTTTTACAGGTTACTAACTTGTTATTGTAATATTTTTTCCCACACATTTACCTAATGTATTTATTTTATCAATATATGATTTTTTTTTTTTTAATTTGACTAATGATGAAGCCTTAAAAAATATTTAGAAATTAATTATAATAGTTATAATTTATTTTTACCAAATTATAACTATTACCGAACCTTACAATTACAAAGGCATAGTTCAAAATAGCCATTTAATTTTTCTAATAATTATTTGTTTTATTTTTATTTTCTATTATTATTAATTTTGTATGTGTACTTGTATATATTGTATGAATGAGTTCATCTTTAGCACTGTTAACTATTGCCCTGCACTGAGGCAAATTGTATATTTCAATAAATAAAACTTTTAATATTAAAAAAAAAAAAATTAATTACAAATAAATTTGCAAAAAATATTTAGATTATTTTTAAAATAAATAATAATTAATATCATTGGTTGTAGACAAAGTTTTTGACTCCGCGAAGTAAAAATGAAAGCCTGGCAGTTTTAAAAATAGAAGTTGAAGAGATTATACATTACTTCGACAATATAAGTTGGGATGGTGTTATAGGAGCTGAACTAAATATCTATTCGGGAGAAGCTGCCTATTAAAATATTTTCTGATCTGAAATTTCAAAAATTTAAATTTTTATTTTTTAATGAAGATTAAAAAAGCCTACCCTAGCCTAGATATTCAAGATGTTTTATTCATTACTATTTATGTAAAATTAATATTTTTCGGAAGCCGGTCTTCTTTTACACTAATCTTCTTTCCAATTTTTCGCGATGTTTATGAGAAGTTTGACCCAGATAAATATTGTTTACTATCCATCAAATTTATTTGTCTATTATAATAATTTCTAGAAGACGGAGGTATGTAGGACAATCGAGTATAAAATATTCTAAAACCTCCATAGGAACAATATATGTATAGCTTATAATAATAATGTATAGTTAAAAAAATTTACATTTTAGAAATTTAAATCTATCCCAAAAGAAATATCGACCTGAATATATCAAACTGTATTTTAAAATTCTAAAATATCGTTTAGAGAAGAATTTTTTTTAAACAATAATTTATTGAAATTTATGACTTTCTTAGAAATTTAATCAGCAAATATTTGGCCTCCAATAACAGATTTTATGTTAGAAGAACTCCTCGGATAATCGAAAGCATGCTAATCAAAAAGGCACGTTTAATCCGGGTATAGAGATTGTTAATAACCTTCTTTTATTTATTTTTTATTTTTTTTTTATTTCAGGTCAAATAACTAAAATATAAGACTTAAAAATCGTTCGAAGTTATGGATTGTAAGGATTGGAAATTGGGTGGATTAGGAGTGCTCCTAAATTCCTTATATGTTTACTAGGTTGGTACAAAAGTCTTTGTGCTTAAAGCTTGGTATAACTTTATTTCATATTACATATTTTAAAAATTATTGGATACTAAGTACTTATAAACAAATATATAAATGTTATAATATAAAGAATTCGATTCAAGTCTCATAGATTGTTGAAACAATGGTTTATCTTCTTTCTTTTTTTTAAATTATTTTACTAATAATTCCAATCCAAGTTTTTTTGCTAGAAGAGAAATGTTTTACTAAAGTGGAAATAGTTTCAGTGAAATTATACGGTTAATTACATTCGATAAAAAGTCTTAAACCGTATGCAAACTTCTGATGTATTGTTTGTTTGAACATCTGTTTTAAAAGCAAAAAATGCGATGAAAGCAAATTAGCTGTAGATATAATTTGCATAATTTTTATGTTTCAATCAATTTGATAAATAAACAAGGTATAATTTTTTCTTAGAAAAGTGTTGTATTCATATCCTTTATTGAACTAACAAAGTTGTTTTTTTTTTGTTTTTTTCCTCTGAAACATTTTAAAATATATAATTATATAAATAAGGGTCATAATATCCCACTGATCCCTGTTGAACAGATCCGCTATCTAGGACTTCAACTAGGCAATCGTCTAACATGGAATCCTCATACAAGACTTTTTTTTTATATCCATTTATTGAAATTTACAACTGTACAACTATATACATCAAGTAAATGTATTGACAACGATTACAATGAAACGACAAAACTTGAAAATAATTACTCATCAGTAGCACTTCATTAAAAATTCTACACTAGAAGGTCTCTAGGCGATCTTCGTTTCAGACGCCTCGGAGGATTATCAAGTATGGAGTGGGAAGCAAGTTGAGAAACTAACGGATTTGAGTGATAATAGAGCTTACTATGAAAGAGTAGGTATCTGGTTTGGGCTAAATCAGCAACATATGGAACATTAAAATCTTAATAGATAAGTTTATTGGTGACAAAATAAGGAGAGATTTTTTGAGGATTTTGGATTTTAAGGATTGGATACGAGATGAATTGGATGGTTTAGTGGAGTCCCAAAGCTCAACTCTGTACGTCCAAATATGCCTAATCACAGTCATGTATATGAGTCGTTTGTAATTAATTAGGAGCTTTGAACGTTTGTCTAGTAAATGTTGAAGTAGTCTGTAACGACGGGCAGTTTCTTGTCTGCAAGACTTAACGACAGGAAACTCTAATGTTTACTATATATATTTACTATACAGTTGTAAATATGAATAATAAGATAATAAAGAAAAAAATATAGTCAGTTGTAGAAATTTGTTGACTCTCTTTTCAGGGCCGCTAAACCCATGTTCTAATGTTATAGTCTATTGGATAGAAAATTTCGAATTATTGTTATAGGATCCTGAAAAAAGGGATTACTAGATTTACGGCTTATGAATAAAAAAAAAAAAATAAAAATAATAAAAACTATTAAAATTGGGTTGAAGTATTAATTATTAAAAACTAAAAATTCACATACAGCAGCAATTAAACGTAACAAGCTGAGCGGCCAGGTCACCTGAAGGGCTAATAGACTTCTGTAGAGAATGTTTTAATATTCACCGCGGTAATACAAATCAAGCACGACCTAGTAATATACCTAATATCGGGAAAGAACAAAAAAAAAACCTAAGCAGCCTTAATAATATTTTGACAAAAAAACGTAATTGGTGAGGTCGGGGAGCGATGGGATGGGATCAGTGATTAAGGTTACTCGGAGATTTATCGCTTCCTGAGTAGGCCTATTTGTCGGAACATGTGAGAGAATCCGGGGGCCAGGTGACGGCTGGGAGGGGAAAAAAATTTGGTCTGAGTATGTGTAATTTTAGCAAGTTGTCTGCCTTTAGGGAAACTTATCTTCTTCAACCCCTCTCTACAGATACCACGTCCTTTTTTTTCGGCGAAAGCATAGGGCTACCATGGAAGTAACAAATTATGAGCAATAAGTCACTTTGCTACCTCGAAAACATATTGCAAGGGCAGGTAGTTCGGCTGCCTTAAATGCGTACTCCGAAAAAAACAGCAAAAAAAAAAATATCATATTAGATACTTCATTGTTAACTTGCTGTAAGTGGAAATAATGTAGTATTGATGGTTCGATATGAATGGGACGGTACGAACTTTCAAAGTTATCGAAATTTTTGGGGGAGGGGGACGATGAAGAAAATTATAAAAATTAATGTTTATTATTTTTTATTGTATAATTACAAGAGCCTCTAACCATAAATAAATCAAATAAAATGTAATAAAGGACAGTATAAAATAAATTAAGATAATAATTATAGAAACAAATAGACTAAAATATAGAATTCTCCTATGGCTACCTTCTCCGCGGCTTGGACCTAGGGTTGGGCAATAGTCGATAGTTACAATCGATATATCGATAGGACCTGCCCATCGATGCCCATCGATTGTGTCGACTATCAATAGATCTTTTTTACCCACAAGTTTTGAAACTCTCGGATTTATACTGATCTCTCTCTGTCCAGTGTCGAGTTCTTTTGAAATTGAATTCGAAATTCCTAGAGCTCAAGGGTTCTCTTAAAGATTAAGCCAAAGGAAAGTGAAATGCTAGTTTTTCTTTCGGGAAATATGTGGCTCAAGGAGCAAACTTGACTCTTGAAATTAACAATTTCGTTTCTGAAGATTTGATTTTTTCATTATTATTGCATGTTCAAATAATTTTTTTTCTTTCATCTTATAATTTATAATCCTGCAAATTTCGAATAGTAAGTAGATAATTGAATTTAATTAAATTAGTTGAAATTCTTTATTGAATAGCTTTGGAAAAAAAAGGAAGCAACTATCGAATAACTATCGATAGTAATCGATAGCTCTCAACCGATAGTATCGGCCTATCGATAGTGCTAACTACCAACTATCACCCAACCCTACATTTTAATAGACCACCAACAGTTTTCATCTGTAAGGGAAAGAATAAAAATAACACATACACTAAAACAAGTTTTACAGGAAGATGAAAACTCAGTGCGTTCATTTTTGTAGTTTCTTAAAGCCATCAGGTTTTATGGATAAGTATAAAAAAAAAAAAAAAATAATAAAATAAACATTAACTGCCAATGATCCTGTAGGGTAGAGTCAAAACAAGAAAAAAAATAGAGAAATAAAAAGAAAATAATCTTAAATACAATCATTTTTAAATTATTTACAATTATCTCAGGGAAACCCATAAACAAGTGTGTACCCTTCCCCCCATTACAAGAGAGTAAGGTTTAAACAGATCCCAGGGCTCCTATCTGAGCTGCGCCATTAGCGAAAAATTTTATTACCAAAAAATTTAGAAGACTTCAAATAAATCAGTGAATATTAATAAAAAAAAAAGAAAAAAAGTCCACCAATCCGGAAAACGGATCACGCATTCAAAATATAAAAACCTTTATCATCCTATTTCCCTTCGCCTTAAGACAAAATTAACCATTTAAAAAAAAAAAAAAAAAAAATCGGAGTATACGAAGTAAAACAATATATGTAAACTGTGTTTCAAATTACTGATGTTTTGTTTTTAGCTTTGATGATTGAAAATGATTTTCGAATAAAATATTACAATAGAAGTGACAAGTAATTCATCAATTCTATTGTAATAATTTAAAAAAAATATATTTAAGAGTAAAAATGATATATTAAAAAAAATATTTAATTCTAATAATACTCAACGTATTTTTTAACTTATATATTTCAGCTATATTTTATATACATCGTATATTTTATATTGTTTATGTATAGCATAGTTCTTTTATTTTCTATCTTTATTTTTTTAATTTACTTTTCTTTTTTCTTTTTCGCATTGTACTTGTGTGAATATAATCATACACCATATATATATTACATATGCCCACATTTGTGACAGATTTTAATAATTACTCAATGAAAGGTATAAAAAAAAAAATAATCAAATTTGGTTTGATACTCCTATAAGTCGTAAAGTAAACATGTCAGTACACATCAGAACATATCAGCTACATGATTCCGTTTATTACAGCTCGGTTTCATAAATAATAATAATTGATCATTTTTTTAGAATAAATCATTCATTCATTTTTTCAAAGAGAAACAGCAAAGGATTAAACGTATCAATATATAGTCGAAACATCAGTTGACAAGCTTTTGGATCGGACCCAAGATAAAGGATTGAAAAAAAACACCTGTTCACACGAGGCTTTGAACAAGCTTTTGTCAGTATTTAACATCAAACAAAACAAATGTTACTCATCGCCAAATATAGTATAACAAACAATAAATATAGTATATAAATAGTAAATAAATCTCTTTCTATAGTACAAGCCAATTATAACTATTAAAAAAAAAAAAAAAAAAAAAAATATCTTCCTAAGTTCCTTATTTAAAATCTATTTATTGAAATTTGAATATCCATATGAAAAAATATGTCGAAGAATAATAGCAGTTGTTAATATAATGATGATGCCACTTTTAAAGAAACTTCTCATTGGTAGGACTTCAATATAAGCTTTATATTATAAAGATCCACAAATATCTTCTTTTACGATTAAAAGGGAAGCAAAGTCAGTGACTTTTAAATTGAAAGACAAGAAATCAAGCATACTCATCCAAGGAAAGAATACGAAAGGGCTTTACGAAGATATTAGTTTATAGAGTGAACTGTATTAACATTAATATTTAAATATCACATCAAGTATATATGATAAATATTACAATAACATGTCAAAACTTAAAAAGAGCTACTCATCAGTAGCATTTCAATAAAAATTCTACTCTAGAATGTCTCTGGGCCATCTTCTTTTTAGACGCTTCGGAGGATTATCGGGAATGGTGTGGGGAGCAAGTTGTGAAACTCACTAGTTTCTCAATCCACTGATTTGAGTGGTTACTATGAAAGAATAGGTATCTGATTCGGACTATCAGCAACATATGGAAAATAAAGATCTTTATGGATAAGTTTATTGGTGACAAGGTAAGGAGCATTGAGGATTTTTCGAAGGATTTTGGATTGTAAAGATTGGAAAAAAAAATAAAATAAAATAGTTATAACCATATTTTTTTAACTGTTCGGAAGATGGACAATAGAGGAGATGAAGAAATAGTCAATGTTTAAAGGATGTTAGGGTGGAGCATTCTGGATTCAATATTGAAAACAATTTCCAAAAAAAAAAAGAAGCTGCATGAATGACAAATGTATTTTTCAAAGTATAGACTTCGATGTAGAAGTCGTGAATATAGTTGAGTTTTATTGAATGAATGTGTCTAAAAAGTGTATACGTTGGAAATTAGTATAAGTCCACCCGATTTCAGAGTGCTAGTGAGATACGTGAGAACGTTTGGTGATACCAAAAATAAATTTGATAAAGCAGTACTTTATGATACATGAATCTTGTAAATAAATTATAGTAAATGGTAGATGAAAATGCATAAGCTGATATCAATAACAAAAAACGCTTTACAGCGAGCCTTATATGTCTTAAATTTTGAAATATATATGCTGTATTATTTTTTGTATTAGAATAAGATAATTTGTTATAAAAATTGAAATTGTTATTTGTTTAAATTTGTAGTTTTTATTTTTTTTTTTTTTTCAACAATCGCTCTCTTATTGGCGGCGACCTGGACTGAATACTAACCCTCCCCCCCTGGCACGCCGGCTTCATGGCACGCCACTGGTCGATTTATCAACCTTACCTGAAATAACGCTATAAGAAAGAAAATTTTCAATTCAGCTCATAAATAAATTTTAACAAAGTTGTGCAGCTTATCATTAGGGCCATGAGCTGTTATCGCCTATTTTTTTCAGGCCCCATTTTTATTTCGTTCCACTCCTAGGGCGGTACATACCTCGAACCTGCATGTAATATGTGGATCGCTGACCGCGATAAGACCTCTTGAACATAAAGACGGCTGATGGAAAAGAAACTGTAAAAACGAACAAAGACGTGGACTTAATTAAGAGAGAACCACAGAGACCTGGGTACCTCGGAACCATGCTTGAAGAAAGGTAATGCAATAGACTCCACACCACAGCGACCACAAGCCGCGCGCCCTTTCATTACTCGATTAAATACTCTCCCAAACCGATCCTCGGAAGAAAAACGGTTCCGACATATTTTTTGCTCACCCAGAAACATTTTTATTTTAATAAATATATTTTATAACTAAAGTTCAAGTTAATACACGAGATCAAACATCGAGGATGTCATTTTTCCATACAGTGATGAGTGTAGTCATCAAATTTTCAAATCTATCCTAGTTTATTTGTTTCGAAAATTATAATTCTAATTAATGTTATAAAACCATTTATTTTACTTCTTGTAAAGTTAGGGGCTGTTTGTAATATATTTTTTCTTTTCTTCATTTTTTTTTTACTTTCTTAGTACATATTGTACAAATGGATACATAAACCTTCGATGAAGGGTCAAATGGCCCTCTTCTTACTTCTAAGAAGACATTCTTGAGAACAACTTATATTACATTGTTTTTTTGACTTAACTACTTTTATTAAAAAATATATCGAAACTGATTTTTCAATATCCACTCCTCTCTTATTATCGTTTTTTTTAACCGAAAAACTGTGGTGCAAATAGGTATACATGAAATTTCGGAAGGTTTAGTGTTAAAATCATAAACATCTACAATTCGAAATACATTGAATAATAAAATAAGTTTCTGTGTCCTACAAGTCGTCCGCCATAAAAAAATTAAGTTTCTGGTCCAACAGCCCTCACGCTATCAAAAGATTTAGCTCAAAGGGCATTCAATAGGTGACTAGGACGAAGCTGTTGGATGTTGGGCCGCATTGTGGTTGCAGCAGCTGGTCACCGGCCTTATCTGATCTTCACCATCGGGATTAGCGCATTTCCCCGGGGGATGGCGAGGGATAATAACAGCGAGGCCGTCCAAAATGTCAAACAGCAACAAAAGGATAACAAGAGAAAGATACGGCTTTAAGCACCATCTCAAAGTCATTCTACATCCCATAATATTTGCAAAACTTTTCGCGAATCTCATATATAGTGGACTTGTAATAGTAAAAAAATCGTAAAGGCAAAGAGACAAACTGGAATGAAATAAAAAGAAACAGTTAACAAAAATATATATACTAGACATATTTGAAGATTATTAGTAACAAGCATCTAAAAAACAAACGACATACTACCAAAAGTACTTATGGACCACAGGCACCTCGGAGGGACAAAATTTTTTTTTTTTTTAATTTATTTTAATTCAAAGCTGCCTTCAAGCTAAAGACTAAAATTAATAAAACATTAAGGAGGTGTTTACGTCTCCATATACTTTAACCAAGTCATAAGAAACCTATTAGGAGTATTAAAAATATAATTAAATAAAATTAAGTAGTATTTAAAAAAATTACAAAGTAATTTTAGACTTACGACGTTTTAATAAGGTTTGTATTAGTACTTTTTTTTTTTTTTTTTTTTTTTTTTTTTTTTTTACCTTAGGAAGTGTAAGACCAATACAGATGATTTGCATTTATTTATTGTTTAATTGTTTATATTATTTAGTTGCATAATTTTCATTTCATATCAGCCCACTCCGTTCATTACGACTTTCGTTCAATGGATTATAGGTCAAATGTGATTTTTAATAAATTCTTGAAAGAAAACCCCATCCTATAAAAGATTCCAAATATATCGCAAAACTGTAATAAGTCATGTAAAAATTTTATAATTATAATTTTTTTTATTACTGCTTGTTTTTATTTATTAATAATTTTTAATAATCCAAATATGTTTAATGTGTCGTGGTTATTGTGTATGGGGACGTAAACGTCTATAATATAATGAAACTTTTTACCGAGAAATTTTTTTTTTTTAAATTGTGTAATTTTCTGCCTAACAATAAATATACATTGAGCCGATAGAGAGCCGATCATTGCTTCCGTTGGAATTCGGGTGACGTCGGCAATGTTCGGACCGCTTCGTTTATAGCATTGTAGCCGTCAGTACATGTAGCTAGAGGTATTTGTTGGTCTTGTGTGAAATAGTGTTTTTGTTTTTTTTTTTAGAAAAAGAAATGCAAAACAGTAATTTACTTTACTTAGCTTAGATTGTTGTGAAATTTGGAATTCAATCATGCCAAAAAGGTTATATGTAAACAAAGGCATATGTAAATAGCTAAAATAGCAGTTTTCTTCCCTTGTTCCAAAATTTAAATTACGTTTCAATTAAAAATTAATATATTTTTTTTATGACAAAGCTGATACTGTGATTTAAAAAAATAGTAATTTACATAAATTCTTTATTCAGTATTGTAGAAGTTAAAAAACGTTTTTCTGTTAACATCATGATCTTTCTTAAAGCTCGATCATTGATTAAAAACAAAAATAGTTCCTATTCTAGGATTAGAAAACAAACTGTAAAGATGAATCTCAAATACATATTATAATCAATAACAAACGTGTTTTTAAGCGTAGAAATATATATGAATAATATAGCTGACTAGTCGCCGCTTTTTGCCAACTACAAAAGCAGTTGATTAGTCGGCTTCACCTTTCTTTGATTGATAGGCGAAAGGATAACTTATATTTAAATTCTTTAAATAAGGCATCAATATTATGTTAAATAATTGTAAACAATAAATCATAGAATAGCAACTAACGAGCAAGAAAGCAAGTTGGAATCCTAGTTCTAAGAACATCTAGGCTAGGAGCTTCGTTAGCTCACATCCCAGAGCTGATCCATAAGGCAGGGAACCAGGATCCACTAATAGACTTATTAATTTTGAGATACCCCTGCAGACAGACAGCCTGATTGAAAAGCCTAAGAAGCACTTCCCCTTCCGGGTCCCTGAAATATTTCTGTCTGCGGCCGAGGACAGCTCATTTGAGTCGTAGATGGTCCGTGGTGGTGCTAATTATACTGGGGAACTGTCATGGCAAAAAACCCCCGAGCCACAACCATTGCTTTTTTACACCCATTCCTCGCCCTGGTTTACACCTAATTGACATTGGACCGCCCATCCCTCAGCTTGTCAGCAATGTGTGGGATCGTACTAGCTTTTTACGGGATTTAAATTATCCCAAGGTTTGTACTGTAGCCAAACTGAACCATCACTAAATATGCCAAACAATCAGAATCGCATTATACATCTTGCAGAAACCAATCAAGTACAAAATACAATTATGAAATAAATTTTTACCGAGTTGAAAGTGCTTTCTTTTTACCAGAAATGTCTTCCGAATACGAGTGATTGTTGATGTATTAATTTTTTTTTAAGGTATTTACAAATGCATATATTATATAAAACAAGTAAATTTGAGAAACATAATTACAATAGCAGGTCAATAACTTACGTAAATACCTACCCATTAGCAGCATTAAAATAGAAGTTGTAAATTAGAAGTCTTGGCCATCTTTTAACCTCAGAGGATTTTCGAGTACTGAGTTTGCAGCAAGTTTTGAAACTAGTGGATTCCAGTGGATATGGAATTTAGTTTACTATGAAACGACAGGTTTGGGCCTAATAATCAAGGATTTTCGATTGTAAGGTTTGGATACGTAAAGAATTGGAAGGTTGAGTGTAGCCCCAAAGCTCAACTCCCCAAATCCAAATGAGTCTAATTACTGCCATGCAAATAAGTCTTCTGTAATTTATTAGGAGCTTTGAACGTTTGTCTTGTAATTGTCGGAACAGTCAGAAACGATGAGTAGTCTGGTATGTTCCTATACAAATAAAATTTACTTTTTTTTAATTTCGAATTTATATTATATAATCCGCAGTACGATAATACTTATTGAAATACTAATCTTGAACTGTTTTTCGATTTCATTTTTATCATTTGATAATATATACTGTGATAATGATTTTAAATATTTTTATTCTTTGATTATTAATCATATGAAAACGATAATGCTCCTTTGATAATATGACTGGTAAACTTATAATTTCTCAATTTTATCGTATTTTTTTTTTTCAAAATATTTCTGTATCAATAAAAAATACGAGTTCCCTAATTTTAATAAAATTAATAAAGGAATTTATAGTCTTATAAATAATAGTATAATAGCACAGGTTGGTTAACGGTTAATTTATTTTGTGGAGATTAAGAAGCGGTTAATAGGAACACAGTACATATGCCAATTTATTGTGCCAACGTTTCGGCTCATTCCACAAGCCTTCTCCAGAGCATTAAAAAGGATGATTCAAGAATCAAATCTCTTAATCAATGGAGGAGTAAGGAGGATCTGCTTTTAAAATTTAATTCAAAACTTATTCAAATAATAATTCATTATATTAGTTGTGGATAAAATGTTAGAGCCTCCTGGATTACACCGAGTCTGTTCAAAATATCTGTATGACTTGATATGTCTAGGGAAAACCTGACGGTTGATGGTGGTCACCGACCATATTAGTATCATAGTTTTTCATATTATTTTTTTTTTCTTCGATTACCATACTGTAAAATTTCTAGAGTAAACGATACAATATAAATTATTCGATTCAAATTATTTACAAAAACTCAACTACTTTAGCATTAGAGGGGAGGGGGGGGGGGGGGGGGGGGGTTGGGGCAGGACATGGATATCGCTTGTACATTGTCCGCTGCTGGGGAGAGCCATACGGCCAACCAACTGGCACCAAAGACCATATGCCCCAAATCAGATCCCACAAATCGTCCAGCAATACTATCTCTTCGACTTTGTTAAACGGGACGTATAACGTTCATAAGATAATAACAGTATACTATATAATGATATAATGGCAATTATAATAAAAAAAATAAAACTGATTAAATAAGACCTCAATCTGGGGTTCTGCTATAATCAATCAATGTAATAAATAATGTTGATCAAATTTATATATTTTATATTGTCATTATATATAGTTTATGATTTCTTAAACTGCAATTGAGAGAGTTTTAAGGATATATTTTTAATCACTAAAACAATAAAAATACACAGATATATAATACAATAGAATATATTTACTAAATTAAGAAGAGATAAAACTAAGTGTAACTGTAAATAAAGCGAAAACAAAATACTTTTTTATTTTCAATTGTAAAATCCAGGTTTTTACTGTAGATTTTACAGTAGGTTATACTGTATTTACTTAAATTTATTTTATTTTAAAACGTTTTTAAATATGTGATACGTTCCATGCGTCGATATACACCGTACAGATTGATCAAACATAATATATGGTATGTTTTTTTTTTGTTTTTTTTTTTTTGCACATTGTAACTTGTATATATACGAGGAAAAAAAAAAATCAAACTTCTATTAATCTGTGATTATTTTCACATTGTCTATTCTCTGTAACATGGAGAATAGACAATATGAAAATAATCACAGATTAAGAGAAGCCTGATGATGGAGCATTGTCTCCGAAACATGTAGCTACAAAAGTTAAATAAAATAGGAGTTATGCCAAATACTTAAATAATTATTATATCTCCTTCAGCATAAAAGGTTATAAAAATCAAACATAAAAGCAATTTATATGACAACAAAGAAATAACATATAAAACAATAAAATAAAAAAACACAGTACCGAATTTTGCAACACAATCGTATCTTTAAATAATTTTATTTTTTACGAAACAGAAAATGTCGTGTAAAAATTATTAATCTGTAAATAAATAGGAAGTAACTTCTACAAAGCACTAAATCCTCATTTAAGTATTTTATAAATTCAAGGCGAGTAAACCATTTCTCAACTCTAGAAGCAACTAGATAATTTGACAATTATCCGGAATTTTTTTTATAAAATTGATTAATTTAGCTTTAAATAATTTTAAGCAACTACTTTAATCTTGTATAGTTTAAATGGGTGAATAATGGTCTGGTACCTACGGTTTTGATAAAATTTGGTAGTTTTCTTACTTGCCAAAAAATACTTCCATAGTCTTAAAATAGCTCTAGATTCTAGTTTTAGATTAAATCAAATTTTCTACTTGCTTCGAATTATTGTTGTAGTTGTTTTTTTTTTTTTTTTATGAACGACCTCTCTTGAAACAAGTGCGTGTAAAGGTTATAGATCGCAGAAATAGAAATGTATTCAAACACACACAAAATAACTTTAAAGATATTTAATTTTTTTTTTTGTTTAACGCTATTAACGACTAAAAAGCGCATTTTTCAAACAAAAATAAACAATTAGAATATTTTGTAAGCTTTTCAGGGCCCTCTACGTTTTCAAGGGATCTATGTTAAAATTTGGATTCAGTGTCCCCATAAAATATGAAAATCGATTGAGAAAACTTCTATCCTTTTTTTCTTTGGTTCGCACATTCTCCTTATGATTGAAGTATAAAGAAAACTAAAAAAAATATTAAATAACTATTAAAAAAAATAAATAATAACCGTTACCTGTATAACTCGCATAGGTAACCCGGTCTCTTTGGCGAGCTGTTCCCTGATGTGCCGGGTGGGTTTTGGTGTTTGTGCGAAGGCAGTTTTGAGGATTTCAAGCTGCTTCGCTTTGATGGTCGTTCTGGGTCCCCTTCTCTTTGAGCCCGAGTTTCCGTCTTCCGGAGATTTGTTTTCTATTTGGGAATCTCTCGTCTCCGGATCTCCATCAAGCGAACCTGAAAAAAAAAAATGATAAAGTTTTATTAACATTAAATAATAATTACAAGTGAAATTCTATGATTTGAATGACGTCTTATAATGTCAATAAATAAGTTTAAAAAAGCAACAACTGTATTTAATCTTTCGAATCCCCGAAGCACCGTATTCATAGTAGACGCGCCCTCAGAAGGCGAGAGGATGTACTAGGTACTCACTTCGTAAATATTTATAAGTAAAAAATAAAAATAGTAATTTTTTTAAATTTACTGAAGTGTTAAATAAAGCTTTGCATAAATTTGTTTATAACGGCATTACAGGTCAACTTCGGTCAAATGGTAGTATCGCACCGGCTCACCACCTCGCCTTCTCAAGGTGCACCTTCATTGCGTTATGGGTGACATAATGAAGCTTATTTTAATAACAAGGGATGACTTTTTATGAAATGAACCTAGTTTTTCATATTATTAAAAATATTAGTAAATCTGTTTCTTATAGAGTTTTTTTGGCCTAAAAAAAATTTAAAATATTGCAAAAACTTTTTATAATATGCCTTTTATTTTTTCAGTATGTTTTTTTTAATGATAAATATGAAATATAAATTTGAAAATCGATTTCTAATTAAATATTAGTTTAAGCTTTCACTCTCATTTTTTTTTTATATAAATTTAAAAAAGTAGGGGACTACTTGTATTTGAGGGTAACTTGTATTCAAGCATACATTGTATATACAAATGTCTTTTTTCTGATTTGTTCTTCTTTTTTTTTAAAGAACTGGTGAAATAATTTGATATCTTTAGGCATTGTTATAAAATATTCCATGTTACCATAATACCCATGCCAGAACCCAATTTTGATAACAAGGATCATAGGTTTTTAATCCGGGAAAGTTTAAAAAAAAAAAAATAGGGAAGGCTAGCACGAAATGTTCGTACTCAAGGCATTTCGAGGGCATCAAAATTTTATTAAAAATCTGGAAAACAGTATTTGTAAATCTGTCCCTTCTTATTAAGTATGTTCATATAATAATTTCTTTAAAATTTCTACAACTATTGGTCAGGAATATATAATTAGAAACATAACATTTGTAAACAATTTTTATGTTATGAATTTTATTTTTGTAGTACCTCATTTAAAAATGCTTTTTAACTGATAAATATAAGATTATTATGTTTATTAAATTTGGAAATCGATTTCTAATTACGTTTAGATGTAAATTAGTAGTAAGTTTTTTTCCTTTTATTTTTTTCATCGTTGATCGACTTATATTTGAGTTTAGCCTGTATTCGGGCATATGCTGTACAATTAAAGGCGATTTTTTTTATTTTAAGAAATGGGAAAACCAATTTGAAATATTTCGGCATTATTATAATTATTCCATATTACCGCATGATCCATTCACGAACACGATTAGGTTAAGAATGATGAATTTGTCTAAAAAAAAAAAAAAAAAATTCAATAAAAAATATATATATATAATGAGGGATGGTTAATATCATAAGTTTTCTCCTCAGAGCCCTGGTTTTGGCTTCTAATTGTTGAATCAGATCTATTTCAAGTGAAGGAAGTTGATGTTTATGGTATGAAAGATAATACTTAATAAATTCATTTTTATTCATTTTTAAGACTTAAATTAATGAAGTTTGTTTTATTAAACAAAAAAAAAAAAAAAAAAATCAAGTAAATGTGAAATGGAATGAAAATAAACTTGTGTGAAAAGAAAAATAATTCAAGAAATTGATCCATTTTTCTTAAGTATTGGTACTTTTCCATTACACAAGAATATAAATATTTAGAGATTTAAAGTTCTTAGGACCTTCAGTGTTCGATTTAAATGGACCTAAGACCGAGATACTGCTGTTTATCTAACTGTTTATAGTTTTCTGCCACTATTCACCGTTAACTAATTACTTACTAACTTTAATAATTTAATATTATTTAATAAAAATAAAACGTACAATTTTCAAAAAACGTCACAGATGGAGCTGGTGGAACAGTGACTCGGATACGGCTGTCCCTTTAGGAAGCTCCTAAACTCCTCTAGCTCATTCTTACAACGTTGTTTTTTTTTTTTTATTTATTTGTAGACTTTTTTCAGTGGTGAATTATGTGGTGTGGCCAGCGCTGGCTTTTTCCCACGTTTTGTTTCCTCCGATTCATAAATTGCGCGGATGACTAATGACAGTAGGACCGGTTCTAACGCAGGCACTCCTCGGCTATTGTTTGCGGCCTTTCTACGGCGAGTGACCATAGGACCATAGGACCATAGGACCATAGGTCACCTAGATACATAGATATGCATGTTTCTGTGGACTTGTGTGCGTGTATAGGTGTGTATGTACTTATATATTAACCTATGAATGATACAATGTCAAGTTTGCTTAATAAATAGCTCTCTACTCCTGTCAATACAAAGGATAAACTAACAGGTCGTGGATAGCAGTTAAAAAAATAAAATAAAATAAAATTGTTTAATGATGTAAAGATTTTTACAACTGTATCTATACTATTTTATAAAATGACAAGCCATTTTTCGTTTGAGATCACTTACCGCGAAAACTACAAAACCAATTTGTACCAAATTTTAACCTCATGATGTTTTTTATAGTTCAAAGAAGGTTTTGCGATATTAAAATCTACTGATTTTCAATAAAAATGTTTAAAAAAAAACGACATTAGGTTTATTACAATGAAGTTTGAAAATCGACCGACAGGTAATGAGCGTCATTCTACATGAGTGGTTACAATCTTACGGTGTTATTTTGAGCTTGAGACTGATAATAAAATTTATTTATATTCAATTAAATTGTTATTAAAAATATTTAAATACATGGTGCAACATGTGGATCCCAGTGAAATTTAAAAGTCGGCCGATATGTTGTAAGCACTATTTTAACCACATAATTTGTACAAAATTTTAACTACATAATTTTCAGTATTCTAGGAAGATTTAGCAATAATAAAAAGTAAATGTACAATGTCATATACTTTTGTTGTGAGAAATGAAAATCTATCCGCATGAAATCAAAAGAAGTATTACCAAATTAAAATGTCGATCCTTTGCTTTTTGGTATTGTGTGTATATTTATTAATGATTCGAGGGCCTTTATTTGTAAGGACTGATAATGCAGTCCATTAAGCGCTTTTGTTTCTTGTGTGAAAATATCATTGAGGAAATAAAGCTTATTAACTGCGTGCTACAACATAATATTTTTATCGATAAGCAAAAAAAAACTTAAATTTTTAGTTAAAATTATCTAATAAGTTCTTTTGCTTACAAGCGAAAGCAAGGAACGGGGGATGCTAGTACAATATATAAATAAAGTAATTGTCTGTGCTCATATAAATAACATGCAGAGAAAAAAGCCATTATTAACACAAGTTTTACATTAGAAGGTCTCTCAGCCATCTTTTTTCAAAAGTGGAGCTTCTATAAACTATCAATCTTTTGAGGAGGATTATTGGTAACCGAATACGAAGATGTTCACTATGACATGTCATTAACTTGTAACGAACCACCCATTAGAAGCACCTCAATGTAGTCCACTTTACATTCGAAGATCTTTAGATCTTTTCGGAGGTTTACCGGGAATCTACAGGGAAGCAAGATAAGAAACATTTTTGAGTAGGTATGCAGCTTACTATGAAATAATAGGTATCTGTTTTGGGCCTAAACAGCAACATATGGTACATTAAAATCTTTATGGATAAGTTTGTCAGGGACATCGAGGATTTTACGAATTTATATTTTAAGAATTTGGATACAAGATGAGTTGGATTGCTTAGTGGGGGAACAAAGCTCAATTGTTACTATTTACTGGCATCTAAACAAATCTTTTGTAATTAATGAGACGGTTTGAAAGTCTGTCAAGTAAATTTTAAAGAAGTCGATGAATGAATTCATTTTTACGTCCACTTTTATGATTTCAATATATTTTTTTCTAGTAAGGCCCACCTCTAGATATATTGTCTTGATCTAGGACCGTACTGAACATTTTTTTTTTCTTTAAAACATAAACAATTTCTAGAAATTTACAATAATATTTAAAACAAACAATCATGAATCTAATATAAATCTATGATTAATAGATAATCGTTCATCATTTCAATACCATGTCGACGTACTATGGACCTATGGCCATTTCCAGACGTATCGTACGATTTTCGAAAATTCAATAGAAAATAAGGCAAACGAAGCGAGACATCAAGATTGTTTATAAATTTTAAGGATTATGGATTGGAAGGATTGGATAGTTGGAATTTAATAGAATGGTGGAGCACTAAAGGTCAACTCCGTACTGTTTATAGTCATGTTGGTCCTTCGTAATTAATTGGAAGCCTAGAACGTTTGTTCAGTAAATGTTAAAGCCACAGTTTCTTGCCGGTTTCGAATGGGATGGGAAGGTACGAAACTAATGGGCACGAGAGGGTATGTGGTATATTATTATAGTAGCGAATAGGAAAGGCTTTCGATCCTTTTCCGGACAAATTAGCATATTAATGATATGAACATAAAGTCAATATGGATAATTATATGTGTGACAATATAGGATATAATAAAAGAAAAAAAAATCCGAGAACAAATTATTTAAAAACAGCAAATAGGAATAGAAATAAATACAATTACAGTAAACAAATTGAAATGAATAAAAGTTATAACAACATTTTATACCGAAATACAATATATTTGCAAAAGAATATAAAAGAGAAAAATAAAACAAATCTTCATTTCTTGAAGAAAAACGAAATCCCGGCAGTACAATACTTAATGTAGTACAAAAAATTTGGGGAAAAGAAACGTGATTTTCACCTGATTTCGTTTTACCAGTTTAAACTCGGTCGGAACAGTCGATAATATTAAGAAAATTTGGGGTGATGCTGACAGTATGAGAGAGTTCACCGTTCAACGGTGGTTTAAAAAAATTCAAAATTTCAGATTTGAAGACAAGCAATTACGAGGATGGACTCCGTCCCTTGATAAAGGACTGAATGATCGAACAACTGTTTGAGAACATGCAGAGAATGTATCAGTCAGTAAGTTGGCTCTTGCTGGTCACCTCAAGGTAATAGGAAAGGTAAAAAAAACTTGTAGCTTGGGTATCTATACCGCAATAACTGACAGTCAATAATTCACGGATGACCTTACGAAAATTGTTTGAGCTTGGTTACTACCATTTTTAAGAAACAATTTCATAATCAAGATTAGGTGTAAAATGTGTTTTTAGACATTGTTAACACCACAGACTCGGACTTCTACTTACAGACCATAGAAAACTTATAAATCCGTAGATATGTACTGAGAGAAATCGAGAGTATGTTAACTGATAAAAAATATTTTAATCGTCTATTTCATTTTGTACGAGTATATTTTGAAACGGTCCAGCACATTTCCGACTACATTAACATTTATTAGAAAATAATTCAAAACTCCAAATAAATTACAAAAGACTTCTTTACATGACCGTAATTAGAGCCATTTGGACATACTGAGTTTAGCTTTGGGGCTCCACTAAAAATTTCAATTATATACAATCCAAAATCATTTCTAAAATACTCAATGCTCCTTGTCTACTCACAAACAAATTTATCTATAAGATCTCAATGTTCTGTACGTTGCTGATTTGTTCCAAACCAGATACACATCATTTCATTGTAAACTTCATACCCACTAGTCTCCCAACTTGCATTACACTCCATTCAAAATCTGTCTCAGTAAAGGACAATAGGTACAGAGATAATAATATATTCATTCATACCATTTGTACAAATACACACACACAAACACAAAATTAATAATAATAAAAAAATAAAATTAAACAACAAAAACAATATAAAAATAGAGGAAATAAATAATAGAGAAGTCTTTCGGCGAAAAGTATTGAAAATGGAGGGGTTCCAAGGCAGAAAAGTGAAAAGGACTGGTGCAAAATGGTCTGAGGACAGAAAGAGGAAACATGGTGAACGGATGAAGGCATACTGGAAGAAAAGAAAAGAACAGAAAAGAAGATTCAAAGGGTTGAAAAGTTCAAATTCAAAAATAAAAAAATATATAACTCATTACAGAGGCCTGGATTACTGAGAGTCCAATTTAAAACAATATAAAATAAGGAACCAAGATCTAAACAATACAAAAATTAATTTTTTTTGTTCTTGACTTTCAAATTGGGGGGGGGGGGGGGCGGCTTGGATCGGGGTGTTCCTCGGAATGTTAGTAAACTTTGCATATAGAGTATGAATATACACTCAATAGCAAACAAAACCGGACTCTCAGACCTGATCTCATAATTTTGTCAAATACATTATGAAACAAGGAAGAAAGAATTGAAATTGGCACGTGGTCCTCTGTTGGCCCATTCGAAAAAAAAGTTCGTTGGACTTAGGATTTGAAAGACTGAACGCGTTTGATGTTAGTTTAGCTTGCTGTCCGTCTAAGTCCGTAGGTCCAAATAGGTTTTAAGATTAACAGACCTTTTAATGTAGATATATTGAAGTGCTACTTACTAGTGAATAGTTTTTTACATGTTACAGACGTGTCATTGTAATCATTTTCCTCAAATGTAATTGTACAAAACGTATACAGTTATAAACATCAATAAATAAATAAAAAAACAAAGATATTAAAAAATAAATATTATTGTCAGTACCTAGATAAGAATAAAATATTATTGGGATCAAGTCCATCACTGATTTCTTTGATCTTTTATGAACCGATAAAAGAAATCGGGCTGAGAGAACATCAAACAGAAGCGACAAAGCAGAGTTCTTTCGAGATGTCAACAGGCCTCGTAAATGAATCGTAATTTGTATTGACCCCACGAGTTGAGGAGAGAATTAATGCCGGGAGTGGGACAGGTACACGGAGACCCCCCCCCCACTACCGCTGGTCAGCGCCACCTCGATCCACGAAGGCTAAAATAATAACTTGGGACCACCCGCCTTTGGTAGCCTCAGGAAGGAACTTAAAAAATGACGTAATTATTCCCAGGTGCCAGTCGAGTGACGGAACTGTTTGGATTTTTGGCCTCGGTCGCAGTAGCACTTATTAACTCGGCTAAAGATAGCCGGACATAAATACGGCCGGGGACAGTTCTCATCCCAGGTCATCATTCGACCAACTCTCTCTCACACACCCACTCTCTCTCTCTCTCTCTCTCTCTCTCACACACAAACTCTCACAACACTCTTTCTTTCTCTCTCTCTCTCTCTCTCTCTCTCTCTCTCTCTCTCTCTCTCTCTCTCTCTCTCTCTCTCTCTCTCTCTCTCTCTCACACACAAACTCTAACGCTCATACTTCATTTCAGAGCACGATTACTGAATACACTTCCCCCAAAAGACTTTTATCATGAGTCCATGAGCCAACGAGCTAATCAATAATGTTAGTATAAAAAATCATTGTCAACTTCATAGCACCAAGTCTTTAAAAAAAACAGCTGAAGTTTTTAGCGGATTAAGCTGAAATATCGAATCAATGCGAATATATCAGGAGGACCAATTATACCTGCATTGAATAAGCTGGTCTTCCAAAGTTGCCGAGAATTATTTTATTTCTTTCAAGGGAGGAGTATATTACAATCTTGATGATCCAACAAAATTGTTTAGATTTAAAGGGTTGAAAAGTTCAAATTCAAAAATAAAAAAATATATAACTCATTACAGAGGCCTGGATTACTGAGAGTCCAATTTAAAACAATATAAAATAAGGAACCAAGATCTAAAAAATACAAAAATTAATTTTTTTTGTTCTTGACTTTCAAATTGGGGGGGGGGGGGGGCGGCTTGGATCGGGGTGTTCCTCGGAATGTTAGTAAACTTTGCATATAGAGTATGAATATACACTCAACAGCAAACAAAACCGGACTCTCAGACCTGATCTCATAATTTTGTCAAATACATTATGAAACGGCACAGGAAAAAATGCTTTTTGATAAATACACGCCTTCCTGTCTTGAAGGAATGATGAATAGATTTTTAAAAAGTTCCTAAAACTGAAATTTCGCAAATTCAACTTCTTTGTAATTTATTGAATTGTTTTAATTTCTTCTATGCCTGACAGGATTAGGGCCCTTCGCCGTAGAAGAGGGATAAATACCCACTATTTGAAGGACATCCCTTGTCAGAAAACCAGATAAAAATGAAGAATAAAGGTTTTTAAAAATGTGTTAATTTCTTATTTTTTCTTTATTTCATAATTTTTTGTTAATAATTAATAAAAAATATTCATTTGTGGCAGATTTTGTGTAAATAGCATGTAAATAAACCATTTCTTGCCATAAATTAAAAAAATTAAGGTATTTAACAAAATTGTGAGACCAAATACTCACATTTGGTCTCACAATTTTGAGTGTTCGGTTTTTTTTTTTTTGCTGTTGAGTGTAGTTATGACTCTTTCGTAATTTTTGTTTTTTTATTTATTAGTTTCAACAATCTTTTCCTATTTTTTATTATCATTTATTCTATTCTATTTTATTTATTGTATATTTGATTATATTTCTTGTATACTTTGTATGATTTCTTGTATCTTTAGAGACTGTTTATTTTAATTTTCTTTATTTATTTCTTTTACTTTATTTTATATCATTTTACATTTTGTATGGAAGGGTTTTTGTCATTCATATCATTCTCTTGAGTGAAGCAGCTTGTATCTGCCTCTACTGGCTCACAAATGAGGCGAGCAAGAATTCCTCGGATCTTCTGGTACCTGGACTTTGGACTGGAAGATGGACCTTGGGTGCATCTTCATTATATGCCCATAGGAGTTTAATCTTCCTTATTCTTATGGCCGTTTCCAAATCATTTATTTCTTTGTAAATTCCCTTATTAGATCTTAACCTTAGATCTTAGATCTTAGAACCTTAGATCTTGACAGGCTGATTTTATTATATAAATTACTTGTTGCGAAGCTTAGTCTTACCAATTTACTTATTTGTAAATAATGTTTACTCATGTTTTTCTGCATTTATGGCTACCTATTGATGGAGACCGGGCGTGTTCCAGGAGAGTCTCCAGAAAATTCGGAGGTACACCGTTTTAACAAATGCACATAGCATGGTATGGTATTTATTTGAGGAGCGCAAGGCGCCGGGTAGTGAGGACGTGTGTGGTCAGTGGCGCGTGTCATTTGTGGTTTAGTTGCGGCTAGTAACAGTGGCCTTTGACAATGAAGTCTTCTAAAGTTTGTTTGCTTATGTTGAAAAGTCTAATCCTTGGTGGTTTCGGTCTGCTGGGCGCGGTGGTTTCATTCCCACCATCGTTCTTCTTGGAGGCGGTGGACATTATATAAAGACCTTTTTTTTTAAGACGTGGAGTGTCAACTGACGAACCCTTAACAATGTATTTTTATTGTTTTTATTTTTTAAGTGTAGGTCTAGGAAATATGTCTAAGTCTGTTTTTTTTTTTTTTTTTTTTTTTTTTTTTTTAGGGATGTCAATTTCAAAAGTCAATTCTAGATTCCAACATTTCTCAAGAAAAGTATAACTTTAAATCCATCAATTTAAGCAGCACATACTTCGGCTGTCAAATAAATAATTATTAAAATTTCTAAGATTTTGGTTTGAATCGGATATGTTGAAGTTAGGAAGTTTCATCTATGTCCCCGAAGAATACAAGTACTGAATTTTTACATCGATTCAGATTTTGAGTGACACTGCAGCTATTTAAGTATTTATCTGAGCATTGATACAATTTTCTACTCGACAAAAGAATTTTATATGATAAGAAAAAATATTAACGATGGTCCAAAATCGATGTCTAGGTATCGATAGGTCCCACAGATCTAGGATGATAGTACGAAAATTAGGGGAGCGTTCAATAGGTCGTTCTTTACGATATAAGGTTCTTGAGGTTTAATCAATGAAATAACAACTTTTTTCATATTTTTTCATAATCATGCCCTACAAAGAAAAAACCGTTTACAATAAAATTATATGAGTTACACAGGTTCAAAACATAAAGTTAGCTAATATATAAATATATATATAAAAAAATGCGTTAGAATATTTAAATGCATATAATTACAAAATATGGAGAAGTGTAAAACTACTCCTACTAAATACGGAAATCCCTTCTACCTGTACCTGGGAATAACAGTAATTTGGAAATTCCCATCCCTTACCTTTTGTCAGAAATTTCCTCAGTTCAGTTGTGTACTAGAATCGTCATGAATTACTAGAACATGCCAATTGCATATCCACCAGTAAAATTGCAAGTAGTTTCCTACTTCTCCATACTTTGTAAATATACGTAGTTAAATATTCTAAGGCATGTTTTTATATATATTTATATTGTAGCTAACTTTATGTGTTGAAATAACCTGTTCACGTACAATTTTATTGTAAGCTGTTTTTTCACTGTATAGCATGATTATAAGAACAATATAGTCTCGAAACGTCGCCAAAATAAGTTGTTATATTATTGATTGAACCTCAAGAACCTTATTAAACATACATTACCAAAACATGTATTATACAAGTATGTCACAAAATTGTAAATTGTAAAATTCCGTGAAATAAAGCTCTTTTATATATATATATATATATATATATATATATATATATATATATATATATATATATATATATATATATATATATATTATTATTATTATTAAACATATACATTTATCTTTGGCATGAGGGCAGTTTTTGTGTACTAGATCAACACACGTTGAATTTAAATTTTTTAAAAAAACCTCCCTTTAATGATCATAACGGTAATTTTAAAATGATAATTATCTTTTTAAATAGGAATTTGTAAAAAGATTCTCTTTCTGTGCATTGCCTGAATATTCAACAATAAACATACCGAGAGGTAAAAGACTTTTACTTTTTTACTTTTTTTAATTTTTTCAACCTAATTTTGTATTCTTTATAAGGTATTTACGGTTCCATATACTTTGACCGAGACATGTGAATTGTATTACGATTGCTAAAAATATTTAAATAAGTGACTGCAGTATTTAAAGATATTAAGCAATTTTAAATTCATGAAATTTTGATTCAATGAGGTTAATATACACTTGAGTTACATACTTCATGCATTCGATGGGTTATAGATCTATAGAAAACTTACTTTTTAAAATTTACACTTTTTACAATTTTAACTTTACAATTTTAATTTATATTAAATAAAACATATAGCCCCCTCTGGCTTTTATGACTGCTTCAATAAACAATATTAATATGAATATAAACCAAGTATGAATTAGGTTAAATCCAGGAAAATCTTGAGAATTGTGGGTATTGCAATATTTTTGGCGGGGAGTTTATAATAAATCCTACTAATTTAAAATGATATAACTTTTTTATTTTTTAAATACAGCTTGACTTTAATTGGTTAATATTTTTAATTGTCCTAATTCGTTTCATATGCAAAGTTTATGTTGACTTAAAAACAATGAAACTTTCATCCCAGAAAAAAAGATCAATTAGGTGGAATTGTTTGCCTGTTAGTATATTTTAAGTTGTAGAGAATATATATTGATATTTAATAATTTATTTCTTAAATTATTCCTGAGTTTATTTCTTACATGCATTTTTTTTTTTTTTATCCCATTTCATATTATAAAAGTTCAACTCAAGGCATCGGTGTAGAGATTCGAGAATCGATTTGATACCAAAATATCACTAAGTTTTACAAATTACCACAATGTTTATTTATTATTCCTTTTTAACTCACCCTGATCTTCAGAGTCGTCCTGTTGTTTGGAGTCAGGGGGTGGTTGTCCGGCGACTGTGTTGTTGTTGCTTTCTGTCGCCTGGTGTAGCGCTGGTCCGTGCAAGTGGTGTCCCTTCATCATCCCCACAGAACTCGTTTCTTCTTCGTCCTCTTCGTCACTTCCAGAAAAAGGAGCTTCACCTGGAACAAATCGATTCGGTTTTTATTATAGAATATAAACTTCATAAAAATAAATAAATATAAAACTACTGTAAACTCTCTAAACGCTCTACACTAGAAGGTCCCGAATTCATCTTCTTTTCAGATGGCTCATAGGGCTATCGGGAATCGAGTGGGAAGGAAGATGGGGGATTAGTGGATTCGATTGGGTCTGGAGTTCATTCTGGAAGGATAGGTATCTGGATTGGACCAATGATGGTTGTTTACCAGAAGAATTGGAGGATTTAGTGCAGCCCAAAGCTCAAATCAGTACCCCAAATAGCTCTAATTTTATGGAAATGAGTCTTCCATTTCCAGTCTTGCGTTTGTGGATTCCAAGTAAGACGTTTGTCCTGATGAAGTCAGGATCAGATCAGATTGAAGTAGCACTTCAATAAAATCTACACTAAAAGGTCTCTAGGCCATCTTCTTTTCAGACGCCTCAGAGGATTATCAGGGATGGAGGAGGAAGCAAGTTGGGAGACTAGTGAATTTGAACGGTTATGAAGCTTACAATGAAAGGATAGGTATCTGGTTTGGGCTAAATCAGAAACATATGGAACATTAAGTTCTTTATGGATAAGTTTATTGGTCACAAAGTAAGGAGCATTGAGAATTTTTCGAAGGATTTTGGATTGCGAGGATTGGATGCGAGATGAATTGGATGGTTTAGTAGAGCCCCAAAGCTCAACTCTGTACGTCCAAATAGGTCTAATCACAGTCATGTAAATGAGTCTTTTGAAACAAATTGCGAGCTTTGAATGTTTGTCTAGTATATGTTGAAGTAGTTTGTAACGACGGGCAATTTCTTGTAGTTTTAGTCTTGTATGAGGATTCCAAGCTAGACGTTTGTCCAAGTGGAGTCCTAGGTAGCGGATCTGTTCAACAGGGATTAGTGGAATATAATGAAAGGATACTGTAGGACAGGAATTCGTAGGTTTACGACGTAGGGTAAATGTTATTTGGTGGGATTTGTTTGGATTTATTTTGATTATAGGGCAATATAGGGATCATTGTTTACTGATAACACACATGTGTCATCAGCGTACGTGGTGAGGACAGTGTTAGGATGGGTTGGGCTGTCAGCTGTGTAGACTGTGTAGAGGATAGGACCTAGGATACTACCTTGAGGAACTCCGGCAGTTTTTAACTATTAAAAATTCTTTCTAGAAAGATACACAATGATAGAATTGTGATGTAGAATTTCGTCTTATTGGGTGCATACAGTATACGTTGTTTTTTCATGGAAAAGCCTTCTAGCCAAAATATATGTACACATCATGGTCTAAGTTTCTGATTATAAATAATAATTTCCATTATCCGGCGGCTTCCCTTATCGACGCAGGTAACGCCAGTTAAGGGGGATTCTACTATATAAAATTGTTTTATAGACGCTACAAGAAAGGAAATCAAACATCTTCCGAATACTCCTGAATACTATATTTTCAGTAGAGCAATGAACCACGAGTAATTCCTAAAAATAAAATACACTTTAGTGAAATGTTTCAATATGACGTATTCAATAAACGTTTCTTTGTGTTGCAATACCTGAGACAGAGATACAACTTATAATTACCGGTCAGGCGACGAGATGTTTGCGAGGCGATCTCAGCAAAGTTTTCCCATTAAACTTCTGTTCAGTTTGCGAATTCGGGACGGAGCAGCCTTGAAATCCAACAGTGTTTTTGCTCCATTTCAAACTCTTACAAATTATTTCTGATTATTTGTCGGGCTAAAAATAAGTTAGAAAACAGATTGAGGGAACGGGATCTGAAACTATGACGACCTTCTATTTATTTTTTTTTCATCCAAAGCATAAGTTTCAAGCCCCGTTGAACTTATTCCGTTCTACGCACTTTTTCTTTTTTTTTTTTTTTTTTTTTTTTTTTTTAATAAGCTTTGTGCAAGCACCACAGCACCATTCTTTCTACGTGGTAATGGCTGACAATAATATGACAGCCTATCTATATTTTCTGAGAGTAAAATTCAATAAGAGAAGAATGGTATTAATATGAAGTACACAAATATATCAGTAAATAACAACTTTCGCAAAAAAAAAAAAAAAAAAAAATATATAAAATAAAAGTACACTAAATGCCTATATAAACTTTTTCAATAATATTTTAATGTAGATTGGGAAACCGAGTTGAAAGCCGCAATATGAATTTTCCGAGCATATACAACTCACTAGTAGCACTTTAAATTAAGTTCTACATTAGACGTTCTCTTGGCTATATCCTTTTCAGACACCTCGGAGGATTATCAAGAATTGAGTGGGAGGCAAGTTGGAAGACTAGTTGATTCGAGTGGTCATGGAGTTTAATATAAAAGGATAGGTACCTGATTTGGACCAATTCAGCAACATATGGAACATTAAGATCATTATGGATAAGTTTGTTTGTGACATGATGAGGAGCATCGAGGATTCTAAAAGGGATTTCGGATAGGATACTAGAATGATTGGAAGGTTTAGTGGAGTCCCAAAGCTCAACTCCTCATGTCTAAATGGGTCTAATTTCTGTCATGTAAATAAGTCTTTCGTGATTTATTGGGAGCTTTGAACGCTAGGAGTAGTCGGAAACGAAGAGCAGTTTCTTTTCTTTTAAGTCTGTTACGTTGTTAGGGATGTTTAGGGTTCGGTGATAGCGACATTTTTTTCTACTATCTTTGAAGAACATCGGGAATCGATTCGACTTTCAAAGGCAATTTAAAGATGAATACAAATTATAACTGAAGTGAATTACAAACAAGGAATGAGATTAAGAGTTATTGTTGGGGCTCCATCTGCGGTCACCAAGGTCGGCCATATTCCATTTCCATTTAATGAATTATATTAGGCTTTATGAAGTAATTATTCAGCCCGAGCAATAAACCTAGTGATAAAATTTGTATGGAAATTTAGACAGATATTTCTGCTATTTATTCTGATTGTTAAGACAGTAATAGCTTTCGATAACAAAGAGCCGTAAAACACACTGCATTGTGAATAAGTATTCCATAAATATTTTCCCCTTGATGAATAAGTGATAGTTTTTGAAGAACTGACGGGAAAACACCTGTTTCATTTTTGAAATACGCGCGAATAAAACCTAGAAATAATGAAACTGTATGATTGGTCCATTTTACCATTTATGAAAAGTGAGTGAACTTTCTACCTTTATATTTTTTTAAAAATCAAATTAGAAAATAGGTCATAGATAGGTCATGGATCTATCTATGATTTACTGCATCTTAAAATTTACATTTTATAATTAAAAGGATGAAATTACTTTAATAAATAATTAAATTAAATTAATTGTTTCGTTCAAATATATAGCTATAACATAGCTCCTAAACGGTTGGTCATAGCGAATAATGTCATTTAACAAAAAATATTTTCCATTACATTTCTGATTAGGAAATTGCGCGAATTTTCGATTCGAGCAACACCAACAGAGCAACAAAATTAATGTAAAAAAAACTTTACACCAAAATAGTATAGACCTCAACCAAAAGACATACCTATGCAAAAAAAAAAAAAAAAAAAAAAAAAAAAAAAAAAAAAAAAAAAAAAAAAAAAAAAAAAAAAAAAAAAAAAAAAAAAAAAAAAAAAAAAAAAAAAAAAAAAATTACCCTAATACGTTATTAAACTAAATTATCGAGTTATATGCTATTATTTTCTATAACTTCAACCCATCTCTGAGCCAATAATTTCATGGACCTCACCAATTCAATGATCGGCCTCATATATTTATATTTGTGACTTTTCCTTTTCTCCACTTTAATCCATCTTATACCAATAAGCTGTAAGATAATCTTAACATTAGACCCACCATGACGGGTCAAATGACCCTTTTGGGACTTTTTGGTAGAAGTTCTTGAGAACAACATTCATTAATTTGCATTTTGACTTAACTACTTTTATTATAACATGTATCAAAAGTGTTTTTTCAATATCCATTCCTTTCTGTAAAAAATAATAATTTACCGAAAAATCGTGGCAGAAATAGGTATACATGAAATGTCTGTAGGTTTAGTGTCAACGTGAGCAGCAAATGTTTTTATAAACCTACTACATTAACTAAGATATGATCAATTCTACTCTCACTGCAGAGAAATAATGTTTTTAACAAATTCATGTTCTTCCTAATTCACGTAAAAAACGCGTCTGATGATTACAAGTTTTCATACACCATCAAATTATCCATTCCTTTTACATAGATCATGATTTTTCCTTCGTCTCCGTCCTCAACGCACTAGCCTGACATGCTCAAACAACAACAGTTTAGTGGTTAATAGTGGAATCCCTGGTGAGCTTGAAACAGCCAACAATTTATTTTCGGGTTTCCCAGAGATACCCACATTTCACTATTACGAGATAAAGTGTTTTTTCCATGACCACTACCGCAAGTACTCTTTCTTCTTTTATCTTGATATACAATCTTTTCAATTTCAATCCGAAACTCTTTGACACGCTTCCGACTCCTCTATGACTCATGTGTCACACTTCATAGAATTCTATTTCAATCCTAGAACACACTAATAAACTGTTATTACCAGAACTAATCAACCTTTTTCTTTTATCTATTACTTCCTTAAACAAATTATTTAAATTTTAAAATTAATTATGTTGTGAAAAATTAATTTATAGCACAATTACTACGTTATTAAATTTATTTTTAAAGTAATATCTCTACAATAGTTCCCGGAAAAGCAGTGATGATACTGGTATAGGTATGGTTCGTTTTGTTTACTTTGCGGTCATCAATGAGCTACAAACACCTGATTTATTTATTGACCGATGCCAGGTACTCATTATGTTAGCATTAAATGGACTCAAGAAGCTTATGCTCAAGAACGGACAGAGCCCTGTTATTTTCTGTCGAAAGAAAATTTAGTGGGTTTGGAGAAAGGTCCAGCTTATATTCTTCAGGTAGTAGAAAAATTTTCTTTTTAAAAACATGCTCTTTTTATTTTATTTTTTTACTTTAAGCTTGTTAGTCTTCAGAGAGTTTTAGGTATCTGACGTACTAAGAAGCATTAAAATGTTGCACGGAAGAGTTAACGGTTCTTTCCCAATAAAACAAGATTAAAAAAGTGAAGGGTATAAATTTTTCACTAGGTAGTCATGAAATGACAATGAAGAGTGAGAGAGATGCCATTTGCTCGGGGCTGTGGAGGCAGTAAAATTCTACGGTCAAAGGGCTCTGGCAATCCCTGCTTCCTTCAGTATTTCCAATGTATTCCATTATTCCTGGCGGATGAAACCCATTTCGTTCTTGTATTTTTTTTCCATTATTTTTTTTATTTATTTTTTTTCCTTTACCAGAAACCTATAGGATACTCCACGTCTTACAGAACATAGACGGTACTTGTTTCTTGTCCGACGATCTATTTTATCATTGTATCCTGTTAAACTCAGACCTATACGTGAGAAAGACTATGTTAAATAATGATCATGCTTTCCAAAAAGATTTTTATCATCTATTTATTGATATTTACAACTGTATTAAAAACAAAATACATCTAGTAAATGTGTTTACAAAATTCATAGTAACATGTAAGTTGCTTGTGAAGGACTTGAATAAATGTTCCATATGAGAAGGTCCCGGGACGATATTTTTTTCAGACGCATCGGAGGGTTATCGGGTATAAAATGGGATCAAGCTAAGAGATTTGGGTTAAATCAGCAACATATGAAACATAAAGCCATTTATGGATGGTTTCATTTGTGACAAAGGAGCATTTAGGATTTTAGATAGCAAGGATTGGATACGGTATAATTTGGATGGCTGAGCCCCAAAGCTCAACTCCGTGTGTACAAATATAACAGTAGTTTCTAGTCGTTTTAGTCTTGTGTATGGATTACAAGTTAAACGTTTGTCTAGTTAAAGTCATTGATAGCGGATCTGTTAGACAGGAATTAATGGGTTTTATAAAATTAAATTTAAAACTATCAAAAATTAATAGTTATTAACTTAAATATGCAATCTTAAATTGTTTGGCTGGTCATTTCTTAGGAATCGATCGATAACGCTGATATTGGCAACATTATTGTGATACCTAATTATGTGATAATAATATGGCAAATATTGATTTTTGTTATCTTGTAGGATTTTTTGTTTTGTGAAGACCATACTGGTTTTCCTGACACAATATCACAAAAGACACGTTTACATGAGTAATCAAATCTAAGTGAAAATACGGAGTTGAGCTTCGCGACTCCACTAACCTCATAGTAAAATCATATGTAAAATCGTAAATATTCTTACGTGGGTGGAAAGGTGGGAAACGATCGTTCGTGGTTATTTAAGTTAACCAATAATTATAATCAATAATAACCGTTATGCATATTAATTTTACAATCGTCTTTTTCACTTGGGGAACAGGTTCTTTAATGTCACTTCAATAAAAAAACAAAAACAATAATTTTTAATGAAACTATTACCAGAGAAAATAGCTTCGATTCTGAATAGAAAAACAAAACAAATAAAAATTGCATTCTTCATCGTTAAATAAAAAATAAAAGTCGATTATTTCCTTTTATGAGCAATAAAATTTTCAACCTTTATCTGTCACATGACCTTCTTGGAGTGTGTTCATCATCGAGCAGTACTTAGGTAATATATCGATATTTTTTCTTAAAACGATACGTACCTCGATTTATCGTTTTCTCTATATTCTGAATATACAAAATGCAACTACATATATTTGAAAAAAAAACAACTTATAAAAGTCGTTTAAATAAGGGTAAAGTTTTTAATGCAACTTTTCCAATTCTATGTGAGTTGCCAAGGAAATATGTTGTTACTGTTCCTACTTCAGTGCCAGCAGAGGAATTATTTTCAAGTGCGAGGTGAACCATCGAACAAGGAATAAATTAAGCAGAAACATTTTGGGATAACGTTTCCTACAATCCACTGATGACGATATGTGGGAATTAAATTAGTGATGTCATAACATTGATAGCTAAGCATATGTACCTACTGCCTACTGTTTAATTAAATAAAACTACTGTATAACTATTATATAAAAGTCCAAGCCATTTTTCGTTTGTGATCGATAACCACGAAAACTGCTGAACCAATCTGTACCAAATTTTAACCACATCAACTTCATAGTTCAAGGAAGGTTTAGCAGTAATAAAATTTAAAGATTTTCAATTATACTGCCATAAAAATAGCGATAAATATGTGGAGCACAGTGAAGTTTGATAATCGACCGGTAGGTGGCTAATCATAAATAGAAATTTATGATACAATTTACTTATTTTCAATTCAATATATGGAGCGTCATGAGGAAATCGTCCGATATTTGGCCATTGTACAACACAGTTTACAATGGTAAAACACAACTTTACCAAATGTTAACTATAACACCTTCATAGTTCTAGGAATGTTTATAATAATAATATTGACTATAATAAACAAATACTTGACTGTCATACTTTTATGGTTAGAAATTAAAATTCAAACAGATGGATCGACAAATTTTTTTCTGACAAATTGGATGCTAATTATTAAACTCTTCAAACATCTAATCAATGCAATTTTAACCAGGTTAAAAATTACTGCCATGCTAGAAAATATCATTAACGAATTAATGCTAAATCCCATACTTCAATACAAGATTTTTATCGACAAACAAATGAAATCCAATTATTAGTTAAAATAATCTAAGTTCTTTATTTATGAGAGCGGGCGAAGCCACGACGGGGTATGCTAGTTTATAATTAAGTACTTTTAAATTTTAAAGATTTGAAATAATTGTATCCCTATTTATGTTGTAAAATAAATTAAGGTCACGAGATTAAACCAACACTGCTCCACCCCTCCTTCCACCCAAAATGTATTTATAAATCAAGATAGAAAACATTAGAGATATGTTGTTAACTTCAAATAAGCTGTCTCACATTTTTTTTTTTAGGTAGAAGTGTTTTATCAAATTAATTTTAAAATCTGCCTTCCCATAAGACAGTTAATAACAAACAATGAAATTTTAGATTATTTTTTTCAAATTTCGTTCAGTCCTTGTTTATCATTCGTTTCGTTATTTAAAAAAATGCCAAGACTAGTGGAAGCAGTTATTCAAGCCATAGGTCTAGTTTAGGATTGTTTGTTATAGACTTCAGAACCTTTCTTTATTATGAAAAAAAAAAAAATACGTTTTTAATAAAATTCGAATATTTCAAAGTGTTGCGATACTTTTGACGGGGAGTTTAGATGACAAAAAATCCATTAAAAAATTAAAATGAAAATATCTGGCATTAGGGAAGTGGAAATAACAAAATATCAATATATAAAACACAAAATTCATATTAGACGAATTTAGTGGAACAGTGGTTCGATGCTGTTATCTAAGTTGGCTAGAACGATAAAATAAACAAGCATATCATTGTAACGTGATTAGAATATTTAAAATGGCATTTCATAAAAAAAATATCACGACATACCGATATTTTTAAAATATCGCCGATATGGAATATTTTTTATAAGATAGCCATCCCTAAATACCAGTTACCACGATCCAAGAGCTCAATGGGATCAGTCCCAATAAGTTGTGCGCAAAGTAATAGTTGGCTCCCAAGGCGCGGTGAACCTACAGTAAGGACGCTGCTAACAATTTCCTTCTTTACCAAGGGCACCAAGACAATGGCAGCTATGCCAGGCGTTCTGCTACGCACCTCAGCCAATCATTAGTAATGCTATAGTCATTCGACAAAACATAAGACCAGTATGCTATTTTTAGATTTTATAGAACTATTTTAAGCTTTTTAAAATTATATTTATCAATATAAACAACTGTATACAATTAATAAATTAAGTAAACGGATAGAAAAATGGAATCACTCGTAATGAAACAAGTCGTAGGCTGCACTTCAATAAAATCTACGTTATACCTGGGCTATATTTTTTTCATACGCTTCGAAGGGTTACCTAGAATCGAGTAGAAAAGTAGTTTCGAGTGGATATAGGGCTTATATTGAGGTACATTGAAATATTTGTGGATAAATTGATTTATGACATAATAAGGAGCGTTGGGGATTTTAAGAAGGATTTGTATTGTTGAGATAGTGCAATAGAACCTCACTAATCCGACCCTAAAGAAAACAAGAAGTAGGACGGAACGGCCAAAAGGTCGTAGGACCGGAGATTTCAATGAAGGTGTTTTTCATAGTTAAAAGTGTATTAAAATTATATCAATAGTTATCGTTTTAAAAAAGTAAAGAAAATAGAAACGTACGCTATATAGAACATTGGTCGTTCACAGCAACACTACTGAGCTATAACATTGGTTTATAGCTAAATCTCGTTGTTAAGGACAGAACGAAAAACAAAATAAAGTTCTTACCATTTTTTGAGAAAATTCTGAGTTAAGCTACAGAGTTTAATTTATGCTCAAATCGTAAGAAGTTTAGTCTCGTCTAATATATATATATATAACTTGAGAATACAATCCAGTTCTTTTAACTTATTTTTTCCTTGGGAATCCCACATAACCTTTGTAATTGTTTTTTTTAAATTTTCCTTGATCAGTTGTGTACTAGAATTGTTAGAATTTAGTTAGTCGATAACATATTCACCAGTAACATTGTAAGTAGTTTCATACCCCTCTATATTCTGTAATTATATATATTTGTATTATTTTAACACATGCCGTTATATACTTGTATTGTAGCTAACTTTATGTTTCGAAAAAACTTTTATATTTTATATATTTTTATTGTAACCTGTTTTTTCACTGTAGGGTATGATTATGAGAACAATATATTCTCGAAACGTCGCCAAAATAGTTGTTTTTATTTATTGTATATTTATTATAACTGTATAAAATAGTTTCATATAACCAGATTTTCTTTAGAAATAAACGTACAGCAGATATTTTGCTGAAACATAGAAAAGTACGAAATATTTGACGCTATCAAGAAGGAAGCGGTGGTGCTTCAAGATCCAAAACTTGGATTTTCGTACACAAACAATACACTAAAAAATAAAAAATAAATTAAATCATGAGTACCAGTTTTGCTCTTTGTGGCTGTATCTTTCGAGCCATTATTATTGTAGTTTCCGATTTCTTGGATAAGGAGTTTTCTGAATTTATTTTTTTTTTTCAAAACATGTTTTGGATTGTTCCTAGATGAAAAGCATGATAGGAAGAGTAAGGTCGTAAACCATAGGTATGATGTTTTTGAATACCGAGGGTAATCATTGATGATCCTCATAAGTAAGTTTTGGAACCTTTCGAGATTATTTTAGTTAGTTGCAATAGTAGTGTCATGCGTAATCCGAAATGGAATAAATACTTTATATAATCTACGTTTGTTGATGGGACTTAATTTTTTTGTTAAAATATGTGAACATTTTGGTAGTGTATTTTTATGAGATATGTGAAAGTTTGTGTTCTGTCTAGAGTCAACCCGAGGAGTTGACTAATCAAGAACAAGGAATTCTGAAGCAATGCTAATTTAGTAATCCTATTTATTTTACAGACTACTTCAACATTTACTAGACAAACGTTCAAAGCTCCCATTTCATTACAAAAGACTTATTTAAATGACTGTGATTAGACCTGTTTGGGGCTCCACTAAACCTTCCAATTCTACTTGTATCCTTAGTATCTAAAATGTTTCGTAAAATCCTCAATGCTCCTTTTTTTTAAAAACAAATTCATCCAAAAAGATCTAAATGTTCCATACGTTGCTGATTTGGTCCAAAGCAGATACCTATCCTTTCATAGTAAAATAAAAAAAAAAGTCCCTAACCAAAACTCCTTGTTTATTCACTTCTATAACCATATAAATTAAGGATGGATATCGTAAAAAAATATATATCGAAGGTACATATTTACGATAATTTGAGCTCTAAATATGTACATCACGTTATAACGGATGCCCTTCCAGTCACGTTTCAATGATGATATGATTCGGCTCAAAACAGATACCTATCCTTTTATAGCAAACTCCATACCCACAAGAATCCACTAGTCTCTTAACTTGCTTCACATTCAATTCCTGATAATCCTCCGAGGTGTCTAAAAAAAAGGTGACCAAGAGACTTTCTAATGTAGAACTTTTATTGAAGTGCTACTATTGAGTGTTCTTTACTTGTTATTGACATAATGTAATAATATCCGTCAAAATTACTTGTATATAATGTATAAAGTTGTAAATACCAATAAATAGTTTAGTAAAAATATGTAAACAAAAATAGTTTCGAAAGAAAAATATCAGGACGTTTGGTAGGCCCTAAATTTGAAGATGAGAACTAAGAAAGAAATATATTTAAGGTACGGCTACCTATCTATATCCCAGTTCGCTCGAGTCCAACGTATGAAATGTCTGGGAAACGTCCTCAGGATGGGTCAAACCAGAACTGTTAGAAGAATTTACCTTGAGAAGCCGGAAGGAGTTAGGTCTAGAGGTTGTATGCTGTTCTATGAGTGGCCTGTGTTTTGTGAGCAGGATTGCTTCTGAATAACTTGTATTAATTTTCAGTTTCCACTTTTGGCAATATTTGCTAGTTGCAACCGGTATACGGGTTTTTGGGAGAAAACTTGCAAAAACATACCTACTTAAACATATAAACTGCCTACTTAACCAAGACACTATAGTTAATAGTTTCCAGCGTTCGAGTTAAAGACCCAAGTCTGCAGCGTATCGAAATACGAATACCATCACACGGAGGTACCGAGGGTGTCTAATGGTTCAATATCAGAGCGTGCCTGAGGTGATGTAGTATAGATAAAAGATCTTTGTTATTTGAGAATATTTGTAAATGTGTTGAGAAATAGACAATGGGAGACAAGGACGGAGGGCACAGCGGGTGGCAGGCAGCGGGGGTCCATCAAACGAACCGCCTCGGGCATTAATCTCCACCACTCCGCCACTCCGCCAGCCGATACACCGGCTCCTACGGTCATCTTTTCTCTTCCAGGATCCATTTTTTAAATTTATTTATTAATCATTTATTATTCACATCAAAACCTGATCTGTACTTGTCGATTTCTTAACGGGAGAAACGTACAGTTATAAAATGTACGTATTAGTCCGAGAGAAAGCCGGCGTACTATAAAGTGAACAGCATGAGTTTACGTCCTACTAAATTCACTTTATATAATATATATTTAAAAAAAAAAGAAAAAAGTTTATTCCACTAATCCCTGTTGAACAGATCCGCTACCTATGACTCCGTTTGGACAGACGTCATACTCGGAATCCATATACACGACTTAAACAACAAGAAACTGCTCGTCGTTACAGACTACTTAAACATTTACTAGTCAAACGTTCAAAGCTCCCAATTAATAATAAATGACATATTTACATGACTGTGATTAGACCTGTTTGGACGTACGGAGTTTAGCTTTGGGTCTCCACCAAACCTTCCTATTCATCTCGTATCCTTACAATCCAAAATCCTCCGAAAAATCCTAAATGATCCTTATTTTGTCACCAATAAACTTGTCAATAAAAATCTTAATTTTCCATATGGTGTTGAGTTAGCCCAGACTACGTATCCTTTCATACTAAGCTCCATAACCACTCAAATCCACTAGTTTCTCGACTTCCCACTCCATTCCCGATAATCCTCCGAGGCGTCTGAAAGAAGAGAACTGATGAATATTTCTTTTTGAGTGTTGACATGTTTTTTGTAATCGTTATCAGTTCATTTACTTGGCGTATATATTAGTACGTTGAAAATTTCAATAAATTGATATAAAACAAGTTCTATATTAGCCTCCTGTAACGATGTTCAGAGCTATCAATTCTTCTTTAGCCAGTCGGACTGATACATTTATTTAATATGCTATAATTTACTTTATAACTCTGCACGCATTATTTTGAAGCTGTCCCACTTGACTATCGACAATTTGAAGCTCCTTTTTTGTTATTGGAACATGATAAAATGGTACAGAGGTGTACTCTGTGTCGAAATAATCCAATATACAGAATCCAAACGGTTTTGGAATTACAGTTAAAAAAAAAAAATAATAATAATAACATATATTTTAGTTTACTCAAAGAAAATTAAAGCTCTATAAAAGTCAGAGTTAACAAGATTGTTCTGAATATGGTTTCAAATGACGTCACGATTGAACTCTTCTTTATATTTCAGCTGAACTTCATCATGATTATATCAGTGCATATATTTTTGTATGATAAAAATGATGTTTGTAGATATAATTGGAACTAAGATCTGTTTAAATTAGAAGTGATATTGTTTTAACAAAATATTACTCAAGCTTTGGGGTTACACTAAACCTATTCCTTTTAAACTATTCATAAAATCCCCACCGTTCCTTATTATGTAATAAAGTAACTTGGTTTAAATTAATCGATCCTAAGCTTAATCGATTTATATGTCGATTATCGATTATTTTAACTAGTAGTATCATCGATTTTTTAAGAGAATTATGAGTATTAGTAAGCGAATTACAGGAGGGGCAACCCTGTTTGGTGTTATGATCAGTTCCTCCCAGCGGTTCAAGTAATGGGAAATTCCTTTCGAATGTTCAGAGCATTTTAACAATCCTTTTGGAATAATTAAAAGGAAATCAATGTTCTAATATTTACATATTTTAAGGTTGACCACCGAAAAAAAAAACTGCATACAACCAATGCATAAGATTTCAAAACGGTGAATTTTGTACAGTTCTAGGAATTTTTTATTTTAATACTTTTATTCTACACTTTTGCATTTTGAACATATCTTCAATTTCATTATTTGTCGTATTTTTTCCTGTTTTATACTCCTTTATTTAAAAGTCTATGGTACGAAGAAGTTCAGAATTAAGAATTATAAGGAATGAAAATAAAATTATAATAATCTTACTAGAATATAAAAAAATAAAAAATAAAAATAAGAACTTAGGGGTGCCCCTAACCTCACTCCGCCAAAAGCCGTCCTGCCGGTAAAAGGTCAGGCGACTCGTTTACAATGTTCGCAGTCCCCGAGACCCGACCGAAACCTTCAACTATTCTTTATAAATAAATAATAATTCATCAAAACAAATAATTCCTAATAAATAAAATTAAAAAAACATTTAATTTTAATTGGTGAAATGAATATAATTTTGATACTTTCTTTAAACTAGTACGCAATAGTCGAACTTCATCGCCTATTGATTATTTTTGGCTCTGTGTTACATTTTTATATGGGACCCTTTAAAAGAACTTTATTAATTGATTCGCTGCAAAGAAAAGTTAATTAAATTCCAAGAAATAAAATAATTTTAATTCTCTATAATTATAGATGTCTTTTTATCCTTAATAATAAAAAAGATTTTTGTTATCGATCGTAAAATAATGAGATGATTAAATTACTGAATTATTATTAATGTTTAATTCATTGGCTCAAAATAAATATCTTATAACCATCGATTAAATAATTCAGATTTTGGTAGCTTGTTTGTAAATTTTATTATACAAAATATTACATAAAAAAAAAAGGTGTTCGTTTCTGAAAAACATCGCTGTCGTCATTCATTGTGACATTCAAAGAAATAATAAATAAAAAAAAAAAATATTTCTTTAAATTATTTCTTAATTAATGTGCAATCGGAACAATAAAATAGACCATTAAAAAAATTATAGTCCGCTAAACCGTTTATTTAGCCACCTGTACAAGGAAAAATTTCCAACCGGACTTTCTGGAACGGGTGTCATTCTGCATAAAAAAAAAATATTAGTTTAAAATAACAAATAGGAAAATACTCGTATGTGTAGGAAAGGTGATGTGAACCTACTTCAGCATTATTATTAACTTATCGCTGAGAATTGTAGAAGGACTAAATGAATAAAATGCTAAGCCATCAAAGACCACACTCTTCCCCTCAAATACCCTACCGAAACCCAAATCCCCAAGATCAGCCCTGGTGCTATTCTCCCATTTACGTCTCGGTCTACCGTTCGGACGTTTACCCAACGAGCCAAAAGTTATTCCTTTTTTTGGAATTCGTTCGTTGTTAAATCTAGCGACTTTGCATCCCCATTTCAACCGTCGCGCTGCTATTACATGAACTATATTTATCAAATTTAGGGTACCTTCTAAATTCTCCCGTAAGTTCACCCATCATATTATTGACGTACATTCCTTAAAAATAAAAATAGTATATTGAATGATGAATAAGCATTGGCACAAGAGTGTCAAAGTTACTCTCACAGTGAGGCATATCTTCGAGGAGTGTCAGTACAGGAGAGATATGGATATATGTGGTGTAACTCGTCAGCTCTGTATGTCTTCGGGCGATAGTGAACAGTACATTTGTAGTACCATAAAATTTATCGAGAAAATTTGGATTATATAATTTATTTAATGTTATTATTTTATTAATTTCTTCTTCATCTAGTTTCATATAGGCCAGTTAAGGACCCCGAAATTCAACTATTGCGTTTGGATCCAGCTTTGATGTTGGCTCAGTAGTTAAGCATCCAAGCTGTGTAATTTCTTCCTCTCCTGTATCCATTGGGATCCTATTTCATTTATTGGTGGTTTTTCCTAGAACCTTGTTTGCCTCAAAACACTCCTGAGAGATGTCCGGTCTTTCAAGTAGTTTTCCGTTTCCCCAAGTTCCTGCAAGTTCCTTGCTTCTGACAACCATGGTGATTTGGTCTTCCTTCATTTCCAGTAAGTGAGGAACTGATTTGACAACTTGGAAGGTTGCATTTTAGAGATGTGCCCATAAAATGCAAGACGTCTCTTCCTAATTATAATTATTATAATTTTATTCATTTTTTCATTTTTTTTTTTGTATTGATCCTTTGTATTTATATTTATATAATTATAAATTTATAAAAAAAATATAATATAATTTTTATTGTATTTATATTTTTTTATTTGGTTGAAATTAATATAATTTGGTTAGTTCAGTGACATTCGAATTTATTATTACTACAGTTCAAAAAGATAATATGGTGATTTTAACATGGCTGTTATTGGACAATAATAAAGTGACAATAGAAAAGTGAAATATACATTGTTGTTGGGAAACCTTTTTTATAATTTAATGGATCCTATTCGGCGTTATAATTGATGGAAAACATAAAAAAAATCACTCCAGTACTCTCCAGTACGTTAGTGATTGTTGCGTGGCCAGTTAAATATATAATTCTCACCATTGACTCATCGTTCCATCAAATTGCAGATTTAGAAGGCTCTAATCCTACGACCAAGTGAACTGAAATGCCCGAAACACATAAAGCCATTTGAAGCCGTACAGAATGGAATTTTCTCAATTTATTGCTTAATATTAAAGTAGAGTAGCTGATCCTAAAAGTAGTACACAAGCTACACAGGCCATTAACCCAAAAAGAAACTGGCACGAACTAAGTTAGAACCGAGAGCTGCTTGGGGTTTGGCCTCTCCTCAAGGGCAGGGTGAAAGGAATCCAGGGGTCACGGAATCGCCTCTGGTTGAAGGAGAAAAAGGGCCAGCTATCGTGCCAACTTGTACTAAATCAAACGAAAATATTCAACATTCCATCTGGGACAAATTATTTGATAAATGTAATATTTATCAGTAGCCTAAATGTCTAAGCGATTTTCGTTATTTAAATAATAGTAAGAGTTAAGATGAAATGCAATGATGTGACAGTACCAAAATTACTCGATTCTCGATATCTCTTCTCGGTACATAGAAAAAGAAAGAAAAATAAAACTATTAAAAAAAAACCAATAATCGTTCAAGAAATAAAGTAATAAACACCACAAAAAAAAAAAAAAAAAAAAAAAAAAAAAAAAAAAAAAAAAAAAAAAAGAAGATATAAAAACCGTATAATAATTTTAAAAAATGATTCCATTTACAAATTTTTATTTGAGATCAATATTCAAGAGGTTCTAGGTTTCATTTATAACTTACGGAATCGCGATTATTACTAAAACCTTTCAGTAAAGCCAACAGGTCGGAGAATCCGCCGATATTACTCTGTACATTGCTTTAATGGTGTATTACGACTCTAAAACCAGTATTATTACGCAATAAAATAAAAAATAATCATTATTCTAGGATAATAAAAATCCTCTGATGATAACGATAAAATATAATAGATCAGTTCTATCCATAATAAGTTGAGTTTATTCATTTAATTCTTGGTGTCCTTTAGCTCGGCAGTTTAAAACGGTAATCATATTTATTCATTTTTCAATAGAGAATAGATATATGAAATTATGTTAATCTAATACTCATAGCATTGCTTTGTTATTGAAGATGAAAAAATATCTTAAACAATTTTATAGACTACTTAAATATTTACTAGAAAAACTCCCAATTAATTACAAAATACTTATTTACATGACTGTGATTAGACCTATTTGGACGTACGGATTTGAGCTTTGGAGTAACATATGGAACATAAAGATTTTTATGGATAAATTTTTTTTATTTTTTATTTTTTTTATAGATCAATTTATTGAAATTTACAACTATACAAATATGTACATCAAGTAAATGAGCTGATAATGATTACAATGACATGTAAAAACTTTAAAAGAACTACTCATCAGTAGCATTCCAATAAAAATTCTACACTTTAAGATCTCTAGGCCATCTTTTCAGACGCCTCGGAGGATTATCAGAAATGGAGTGGGAAGCAAGTTGAGAAACCAACGGATTTGAGTGGTTATGGAGCTTACTATGAAAGGATAGGTATCTGGTTCGGGCTTACTCAGTAACATATGGAACATTAAGATCTTTATGGATAAGTTTATTGGTGACAAAGTTAGGAGCATTTAGGATTTTTCGAAGGATTTTGGATTGTAAGGATTGGATACGAGATGAATTGGATGGTTTAGTAGAGCCCCAAAGCTCAAATCCGTACGTCCAAATAGGTCTAATAAGAGCCATGTAAATGAGTGTTTTGTAATGAATTGGGAAGTTTGATAATTTGTCTAATAAGTCTTGAAGTAGTCTGTAACGACGCGCAGTTTCTTGTCGCTTTAGTCTTTGGATAAGTTTAATAACATTTTATGCTGTAGGAGATATAATCACTTATTTAAGTATTTGGCATAACTCCTATTATATTTAACATTAGTAGCTACATGTTTCGGAAACAATGCTCCATCATCGGGCTTCTAAATACTTTTTAAAAGATAATAATAAGACCATCAAATAAACAGGTAATGAACATTGCTCAGTAACATGGCTGGTAACATGGACATAGAATAGACAATGTGAAAATAATTACAGATTAAGTGTAGGCTGATGATGGAACATTGTTTCCGGAACATGTATCTACAAATGTTAAATATAATAGGAGTTATGCCAAATAAATACTTAAATAATGGATAAGTTTATTGGTGACAAATTAAGGAGCATTGAGGATTTTTAGAAGGATTTTAGTTTGTTAAGATTGGATACGAGATGAATTGGATGGTTTAGTTGAGCCCCAGAACTCAACTTCGTACGTCCAAATAGGTCTAATTACTGCACTTTAAATTGGTCATTTGTAATTAATTAGAAGCTTTGAAAATTCATCTAGCAAATGTTTCCAGAGACGAAGATTTTAAATCTATTTACATTTCACTGACATATCTGGAGTGATCAATCAGTATTCTTTGTCTTCTATTCCGAATTATTCTGACTTGATGCTTTGATATCCAACGTGATTCAAGTTTAAATACCCAAGGAAAAAGTTTTAAATCCACGTCTGAAATATGATTAAAACATTCGAGAAAAATGTCTTCATAAAACTCTAATTATTTAATTCATTTGAGTAGTTAATTTAATTATTTAATTATTCGCCCAATGTATCTCGTAAAAGTAACAATCATAAACAGTATTTTATGTAGTTATTAAAATCAAGCAGTCAAGTTTAGGGACTTCTAAAGCATATCGCATTTCGTTTATGAGGTATCTGAGGCTCTAATAAATGAACTAATGGAATTATTAAATTTAACTTTTTTTTTTTTTTTTTTTTTTTTGAGGCTCCTGAAAATCTAATTCATCTCGTATTCAATCCTAGCAATCCAAAATCCTTCGAAAAATCCTCAATGCTCCTTACTTTGTCACCAATAAACTTATCCATAACGATCTCAATGATCCATATGTTGCTGATTTAGCCCAAACCATAGACATATTCTTTCATAGCAAGCTCTATAATCACTCAAATCCGTTAGTTTCTCAACTTGCTTCCCACTCCATTCCTGATAATCCTCCGAGGCGTCTGAAACGAAGAGGGCCTAGAGACCTTCTGGTGTAGAATTTTTAATAAAGTGCTACTGATGAGTAGTTCTTTTCAAGTTTTAACATGTTATTATTATCGTTGTCAATACATTTCACTGATGTACATATTTTGTACAGTTGTACATTTCAATTAATGTACATTTAAAAAAACAAAAAACAAAAAACAAAAACAAAAAAAAAACCAAAAAACAACAAAACAAACTTGTTTCAAACTATTTGTTTTATTATTTTAAGTTTTTTTTTATGGGAATTAATATTTAAAATACCTGTTTTAATTTTATTAAACTGAGTGATATTCAATTTTACATTGACATCTTAAAGTTAAAAAAATGAGAGCTTCTGGACTGAAGGGTAACAGGGTGATATTCGAAAATATTTTTCCTTTGAAATTTACTGCAACTCCGAATGGACTCGGTTTTACAACACTACATTGCCTAACGCCACTTTTTGTTTCTGAGATAGGTTCTTTGTTTTAAAAAATATTGTGAAAACGATTAAATTATTTCGAAAAAAAAATGCTTCAGTCTGAGTTATCAGGTATCCTCCCCAAAACAGAGAAACTTTTAAAGGCAACTTATTGCCTAACGAATTTGGTTTGCCGTTGATATGTTGTCCCAAAATTATGGAACAGGTGAGGGAAAATCATATCGACAAGTTAATTTTAAGTATCTAGATAGAACCTGTGTTTAATGTGTCTTAAAAAGAAATCTTGGGACACTGAAATGTCCTTCCATGTTTACAAAAGAACTAATAAATCGATTTATATTTTATGACAAGCTGAGTTACTACACCGGTACCGTCATCCATTCTAAAGGATTGAATGCAGCCGAACTTTATGAGGAACAATAAAAAAATAACAGATGGTTCGTATAGAGCTTTCAGTTGCACCAGTTCGACTTTATTTCTGAAATTCACCGAGCGAAAGGCCTAGTGTCAAATGAAGGATTTTTAACTTGTTTTTGCTGCTTTTTATCTAAATTAGCCAAAAAACCTAACTTACATCCCTAACCACATTGGTAAGGGAATAATGGGAGTGACAACCCATAGCGTAAATTTTTTTTTTTCCCAGTATCTATTTAAGATATCTTTATGAGATTTAAACTGTACATAAATATTCATGAAATAGATATAATGTATTTTTTCTAGATTGTTTGTATAAGAAACATTAAAAATCGAGAAGTTTATTTTTTGGGGTGTTTTTTCATACTAATCACTATCACACCTACCAAAAAACATATATCCTATTTTTCATTAGTTAGCAATTACATGTTATAATCACAGAAGGGTCGAAATGTCGGAACATATGTAGCTAAAAAAAAATAGAAAGCAATTGAGATTTTTGGACGAAAGAATGTATTAGGTATATTCTTCTTATTATATTTTTTATATCAATTCATTGAAATTTACAACTGTACAAAATATATACATCAAGAAAATTTGTTAATAACGATTACAATAACATGTCAAAACTTGAAAAGAACTACTCATCAGAATAAAATAAAAATTCTACACTAGAAGTTCTCCAGACCATCTTTTCAGACCTCGGAAGATTATCTGGAATGGAGAAGGAAGCAAGTTGAGAAACTAGCAGATTTGAGTGGCTATGGAGCTTACTATAAGAGGATGGGTACCTGGTTTGGGCTAACTCAGCAACATATGGAACATTAAGATCTTTATGGACAAGTTTATTGGTAACAAAGTAAGGAGCATTTAGGATTTTTTGATGAATTTTAGATTGTAAGGATTGGAAACGAGATGAACTGGATGGTTTACGTATATAAAGTTTAATCATCATGACTATCAAATTTTAGTGATTATATTAGTCACATGGAGTTCAATGTTACAGCCGGTTTTATAATTTCTGATTTATAAAGCACAATATTCTGTTTCTGTTTGCACAATCAAAAACATATCTTTGAACTCTTTTATACGTCTTGCTATTAAAGTGCACTGATCGTATTCTTACTTTTAAATTTTTTACGATATTTTAAATATTCGAGAAATATCCTCTAAAAGAAAAACAAGGTGAGAATCCTTTATTTGACAAGTAGTTTTCATATGATTAACTCGCTAGCGATTTTTTTAGTTACCAAAATCAGATCGTTTCATTCCTAATCCATAGTTAGTCCTAATCCACCGAACGTTTTCAGATTCAAGATCTTGTATTGCTTTATTGGCTGTGTCACACTCTCATAGATACCCCCACGAGATCCATCCACGGACCCATTCTCTTATCGAGCATATCTTCCCCACCCTTCTTGTTTAATTTATGGAGGATATCAGCAGTCCCTTATAAACTAAGATTGGGGTCCGCTAAGCTGATAGTGTTTAGTCCATTCAACTGCTTAAGATAAAAATTCATCCATGAACAGCGATAAAAAAAAAAATAATATAAATTGTATCAGATTGGGATCTGCTGTTAACTCCGGGAGTATTGATTATTTAATCCAGATTATATCGTTATGATGAAAGCGATGCCATCCCTATTATAGATGTGACTAGGAGAATATTCAAAACTAATATATACATACATACATACACACACACGCACGCACATATTAATTTCCTCGTCTAAAATATGTAATCGGATAAGAGACGTAATGAACACAGGGGGCTAATAAACCTTGTTGATTTCGAATTTCGAAAATTTAGAATTGCTAGGTAATTTTGTTAAATTAATAGTTTGCTTATAATTAATTAATATTTTTAATTATACTAATACATTTCATATGCTATGGCCAAAGTTGGGAACGTGTCGATTTTCGGTTCCATCGATTCTCATAAAGTATATGAGGATGGAAACACCTTAAAAAGAACGAATATTTTACCGGAGAAAATGAAAAAATCAATTAGGTGGGATTCTTTACCTATCATAGTTTATAATCTATTTATCAATAAGCCAATTTATTGATTTTTTTTTTTTTTATGTTTTTAGAAATGATGATGAATGATTAATATTTATAAATAATTACCTTTTTTATGTTATCATTTATTATATTCTATTTTTCTCTCTTGTATATTTTATTATATTTCTTGTATTTTCAAAGGATGTTTATTAATTTTCTTACTTTATTTTATTTCATTGTACATATTGTATAAATGAGTCTCTGTCATCCATGTTAATCATTGCCCTAGAGTAAAGCTGCTTGTAATCATTCAAATAAAAAATTAAAAATATTTAGAAACTTAAAAAAAATGATTAATCCCAATTATTAATTAACTTTGTCTTCTACCAAAACAAAAACAAAAAAATTCAAGAGAATTGAATGCAATGGGTGTTTCAATTTGAAAAAATTATCTTATAAGGGCTACTTTCTAGTTAATGCATTATTGTGTTAGTGATTAATTACTCTGAAAACAATCAAAGCGAAAAATATCCGCAGTAGAATCACGATTTGAATTTAAAATTCGAAAACTCTTTGCCTGTAGAAATGTTAAACTTACTAGTTTCCCAACGATACCAAACTACAATAATATTCTTCTATACAGGTACAGATATCACGGGAACGTTTCGCATTCTTCACGACTCCGGAGTAACTGGTTCCTTTCTTAATCGGAACGAGAAGTTCTGAATGAACTGGGACAAGGCCGTAAAAAATACTCAGTGCTCGGTATGATGTCACAAATATTTTTGTCCACAATGACCTTAATTTTCCATATGTTATACAGTTGGTTCAAACTTCCTAATATAGAACTGTTTTTTGCGATTTCTTAACTTCATTTTCTTATCATTATCATCATATTTACTAGAAAAATTAAAAATAAATTTTTAAAAAAATCAGGAGAAGGTTATATATATATATCTAAAATATTTTACATGAAATATTAAAAAAAAAAATCATATAGCTCATTGCCCATATAAAATAAAATAAAATAGATTTTATTATATAAAAATAGTTTTGGTTATGAGTTTTTACTGTTGATAGTAGTTTTAATATTACTGAATATTTAATAATAATTTTTAAAAACCGTATACTTTAAAGATAGCTACAAAGAAAATAATATTCATAAAATGGTGAATATCTTGATAGTACATTAAGACGGTGCTTTTTGTCAAAACTCAAAATTGTGGCTGTGAATTGAATATGTTTTTTGTACCAGTAAACAAATATTAAACGTCATTCGTCCATAAGTCAAAGGACATCAGAACTTTTAAAAGATGAAATTATAATATTGTTCCGTCGTACTAAACAAATTATTTAAAGTAACACACAGGCGATTTGGCGTAATTTATCGCTAGGGAAGTTTCATGTTTGATTTCTATATAAAAACAAATTCTTAAAATTACTCGAAGATCAGTACGAATATTCAACTATAGACATTAAATGGCCTATCTAAAAAATGAAATGAAAAAAAAATCCAAAAGTTGAGTGTCTATAAGAAATTTAGCATAAGCTAAACTGAAATCAGAACTATTGAAATTTCAGAATATTTACGATTTTTTTTTTCAAGAATAAAATTAAATAACAAGCACTAAAATTAGATCGTAGAAGATTATAATCCATAAAGTTTATTCTGAGGAAAGTTTGACAATTTTGATCTTATATTTGCCATTTCGTCTCGTTTCCATTTTATGTACACATAAAACTTTCTCCATGATGGATATCAAACCATTTTATTAACTTTACTTTATTCAGTAAAAGTAAACATTTCCCTTTTCTAGCAGTTAAAAGGACAAACTCATTATTCGTGTCTCAGAAATTCATACCTTAAATATATAGTTGACTATACTTTAAAATTGTCACAGATTTTGATCCCAATGGATCAAATAAAAATCAATTTTTAATTGAATCTACATTAAAAAAAATATAAGTATTTGGGAAATTATTTATTACTAAGTCTCGAGCAGATGTTCTTTCCAGACACCTGGGATCTTCATCGGGAATCGAAAAGGAAGTGTAATTGCTAATGATTTTATGTGGCTATTTTATATCGCGAATTTGAAACATTTATTATTTAGAGTAAGAAACTGCACGCATAACAAAATCATTAGATGGATTAAAATAATTAAAAAAAATTGTGTTACCACACTAAATGGACAATAAACTGCGAGCTGTTTTCGACTTTTTCAATATTTACTAGACGTTCAAACCTTTCGATTAATCACTCATTAACATGACAGTAATAAGATCTATTTGGACTTACGGAGTTGAGGATTGGGGTTCCACTAAAACATCAAATTCGTCTCTTGTCGAATAAATCCTTCGAAAAATCCTCAATGCTCCTTAATTTGTCACACACTAACTTATCCATAAAGAGCTTAATCTTCCATATGTTGCTGATTTAGCTCAAACAAGATACCTATCCTTTCATATTAAACTCCATAACCATTCTAATCCATTTATATCTATCTCAACTTGCTTCAAATTCTATTCCAGATAACTCCAGAAAATGCTTCTGGAAAAAAGATGGTCTAGGGCCTTCTAACACTTTTATTTAAGTGCTACTACGGACGGGTAGGTTTACAAGCATTATTTTCAAATTTACTTGTTGTATTTTTATTTTATTATATACATTTGCAAATTTCAATAAATAGCTAAAAAAAAATAAATAAAAAAATGTTTAAATCATAGAGTGAACTGCCCTTAAAAATCTTAAATGCTCCTTACTATGTCACCAACAAACTTATCCATAAAGATCTTAATTCACCATGCATTTCTAATTTAGCCCATACCAGACATTAAAATCCATAACCATTCAAATCCACTAGTATCTTAACTTGCTTCCCATTCTATTCCAGATAAACTTCCGAGGTGACTGAAAAAAAGATGGCCAAAAGACCTTTAAATATAAAACTATTATTTAAGTGCTGCCAGTGAGTAGTTGCTTTACAAGAAATTTATTTGTCATTATTAGTAAAATATTCACATTTACTAGATGTATTTTTATGTCATTGTATAACATGATAAAACTTTAATAAATTGAAAAAAAAAAATGTTTAAATCATAGTGTAAACTCCCTTTAAAAATCTTCAATGCTCCTTATTGTGTCACAAACAAACTTATCCATAAAGATCTAAATCCACTGTGTGTTGCTGATTTAGCCCATTCTATTCCAGATAACGCTCCCATGCATCTGAAAAGAAGATGGTTTCGGACCTTCTAACATTTTTATTTAGCACTTTGAAGTGCTACCAATAGGTAGTTTCTTTAAAAGCAATTGACTTGTCATTATGAGCATTATCTTCACATATAGTAGATGTATTTACGATTTATTGTATACAGTTGTAAATTTGAATAAATATATAAAATATATATATTAAATCAGAGAGTGAACTATCCCCTAATATCTTTTTGAAAAAAAAAAAAAAAAAATTATTGCAGATTTTGATGCAACACTCCCGAACCAAAAACATTAAATCTACATAGCTAGTTTACTCATTTGAATATTTATTGAAAAAAAAAAATGTTTTATATTTTATTTAATTTGCTACAAAATAAATTTATTTGCATTAAAAAAATTGCCGATATATTTTTTCCTGATTTTAGTCGGTTTTTTTTATTTTTAACTCCCAGACTCATTAGAAAAAACGCGGGAATACGTAACGATTTTTTTTTTCCGATGTAGAATCAACAAAAGAATTTGGATCGAAATCGGCGACGGCCAGTCCCGATTATCCGCATGTTGGTAGCACCTCCAGCACTCGGATTCAAGGATACATCTGACCCCGCAATGACGGAAGAAAACAGCTTTATGGCGAGGGGAAGGTAGCACAGCTGATGCCTCTACCCCCTCCATGCCCTCCAAAATGGCGGCCGCTCCCCCCTCCATCGGCGCAAATGTATTATTTCAAATGCCTTCTGTGCAATCTATTTCTACAAAAACTAAGTAATTTGCTATTTACCTGTTCAGAAAGAAAAAATAAATACATCGAGTTTGTCATAAATCCATGTGCATTACCATGATTTGTTCTAAGGTAATAAAAACCTTTACTTTCACGTACTTTAAAATAAAATCTATGTTATAATTTGGTCGATAAAATCGAAAATTTAGAAAACATATAAGGTAAATCTTATATTTATCACGAATATTACCACCCGTGGTGTCGATAAAATTTATTTTTTTACGAAAGCTATTTGAAGTTTTTAAAACAATGACTGCTACTTATCAGAGAATTAAATTACAAATAAAAAAATATAAAATTCGTCTCGTGAAAATAAATTTATTTTTATTTAAATATTGCTCACATTTAAAAAAAAAAAAAAAGTTTATTGATAATTAATTACAATTGTATACAGAATACTGTGTAAATGAGTGGAAGATGATTACAATGACATGCCAATTATTTGTAAATAACTAACCATTAGTAGCACTACAATTCAATTTACTTTAGAAGTTCTTTGGGCCATTTTCTTTTCAGAGGCCTCGAGTGGGAAGCAAGTTGTGAGATTAGTCGATTCAAATTTGGATGGAACTTACCATTGTTTGGACAAATTTAATTTGGTTTGGATTAATATTTAATTAGTTAATAATTGGTTTGGACAAACAACATATAGGACTTTGAAGTCATCATGGTTAAGACCAATTGTAACATATTAAGGAGATTTGAGAATTTTATGAATGATTTCTGATTGTAAGCATATGAGAATCGGAAGAAAATATGATATATAAAATCGGCTAAATCACGATAAACTAAATGACTTCGCCAAATAGTATAGAGAAACTACACCACTTTAATTCTATTAACTTTTTATTTTTTAATTTAAAGATGCACAACGAAACACAACAAGAAAGTTATTGACGCAATTCGTTCTACTTAATATAAACTTACAATTAGTTGCACAGGTATTTAAATGTTTCGATCTAAAGAAATACAATCAAATATTAGTAACACAATAAATTTACGGTTTGCGATTTTCTTTTCTTTCAAGTTAGGTATATACTTGAAAAAAAAAAAAAAAAAAAAAAAGATCGTTAATAATATTATTTTTAAAGTTAACTCTCATCAGAGTGAACATAAATATGTTTATTCAATAAACATATAGATGTATGATATTAATTAAATTATTAATAAAGGTTAGAATAGATGTTTGATATAAACTGGGAAAATATGTGAATTGCCGTTCTAAAAATTGAATTTATCGTTTATAATTCAATCAAAAATATTGATTATTTTCTATCCAGTATCAAATAAAACCAGTTACTGCTAAGAAAAAGTCCACATCGAATAAAATGCCGCAATTTTTTCTTGAATTAAGTTTGTAATCGCACTATGTCGATTCTCTTGAGCCAAGTTCAACGTTAAGTTTGTACAATTATTCAAAATTTAGAGTTAAATTTAAAATAATTATTTCTCTTTTATTTATTTATTAAAAGTTAAACCAATTTAAAATAGATGTGAGATAAAATATTTGAAAATTTTATCGATTCTTTTAGTTTTCAATTTAATAAGATTTGTTAAGATTAATATGAGTGTTTTTATAGATACATACATATAATGATAGGTATTAACAAATTACACAATGAATAATAAACATGGCATAGATATCGATTGTGGTTGAACTATTATTTAAATAATAAATTCCTTGTTGAAAGATACTATTAATGAATTTTCATTGAAACATGAGGTACTCTATTTTATTCTGTCAAGAAGCATCCATGGGAATACACTAACAATTCATCACTGACAACACCTTCATAATGGACTTTTGTTTCACTCAGTGACCGCGGACTACTAGGCTGCTTTGTATTCACTGAGGCATGCCTGAGTACGTAAGACGGCATGATATGAAGTTTTTGATTAAATTGTAATACTCAATCAGGTCGGATAATTATCATCTCTGGACTTAACTAAGCCAAGTTGTTTGAATAATTGAGATTAAAATGTGAAAATTAGAATAAAAAACGATTGTGGGCAACAGAGATAGATAATGCGATAACAAATATAAAACAACACATGTTTAACAGATGTTTAATTCAGTAGGTGAAACTAAAGATGCCTCAAAAATGAAACACTTTATCAAAAAATGCCCCATAAAGTTTTATAGAAGTCAAACATTCTCAAACAAAAATCAATAAAATAAAAAAAAAAAAATACAAAAATGAAAATAAGAAACGTCCATAGACCATCTTCTTCAGGGTCATAGGAATAAGAATCTGGAAGACTAGTGGATTCGAGTGGGTATGGAGCTTATAATGAAAGGATATTTATCTTGTTTGGCAACATCACATGGGACGTAAGATCATCATGGTTAAGTTTATGTGTGACATACTAAGGAGCTATGAGGATTTTGGATGTGAGGATAGGATACAAGAAGAATTGGATAGGATAGTATTTGATTGGATCCCTAAATCTCTTTGTTCAAATAGGTCTAATTACTGTAGTGTAAATTGGTATTTTGTAATTAATTAGTTGCTTTAAAAATTCACCTAGCAAATATTTCTCAAAAAGAAGATTTGAAATCTATTTGAATTTTTTACATCTCCAGGGATTAGTCAACATTCTTCTGTCCTAAATTCTGTATTATTCTAACTTAAGTCTTTGAAAGCCAACGCGATTCAAGTTTGAATACCCAAGGAAAAAGTTTTAAATCTACATCTGAAAATTGATTTAAAAATAGGAGAAAGTAATGGATAAAAACATTCGAGAAAAATTTAATTGAGTAATTAATTTCATTTCTTAATTATTTGCCCAATGCATCTAAGGTAACAGCCATAAAGAGTATTTTATGTAATTATTAAAAAGTTAGCAGTCATGTTCAGAGTGGAATTTCTTATAATTAAAAAAGAAAAAGCAACAATTTAGTCAATAATCGTTTAATGTATAGGTGAATATTGCTTTAAATTATATAAAAATTGTTATTTATGGCGGATGAATAATATTATACCTCTTAATTAATTAATTATTATCATTATTGTTATTCTATATTAAGTTAATTATATTATAAAAACAACAGAAAAAAAACTCTATATCCTTTTGAATTGGGATAATAATTTTGGCCATCGAAAGTTAACTTCTATTTCAGAAAAAAAAAAGATTTATTTGATAATAGCATAACATGAAACAGCAACTTCTCTTAAAAAAAAAAAAAAAAAAAAAAAAATAAATTTCTCCTTGACTAGGAAAAACTAGATATGCCTATTTATAATCTACTGATTTTTTCAATTTACATTTTAGAATTAAAAATATCAAATTACTTAAAGTAATAATTAATGATTATTCGAAATAAAGCTGTGAGAAAATATGGGTTTCAAATGTGACTTTTTTCATTGGAACCAATACAGCTTCTAAACGGTAGGTTCTAACAACAAATGTTTTATAACAAAATAAATTCTCCATCAAATTTAGAAAACTTTGAAGAAAATTTTGAGAAAAGAAAACTTCGGGAAAATTTTTGATTTGAGCAACACAAACAGAGCTAGAACGTTTGGTTCAATAGTTTTTTTGGTTTTTTTATTTTAAAGCGTTACCATGCCAAAACTCAAGTTTAAAAGGAGAATATTTCACCAAAACAAAAGAGTAGTATTAGTATTAAACAAATATAAGACATTTAATAATTAGATGATCAGATTAGTATGTAAAAAATAAGAATACCTAAATATTAAATCTCTAAGTCAATACATCCCTGGCTGTTGTGAAGAAGTTGAGTAGTCGATATTGTGCAATTTTCACTAGAAAAATTTTTGATCGTTTTCCGAAATTCGTTAATTATTCGAAAAACATCAGTTGATCCAAAATAGATACTTTAAGGCTTTGTTAAGAAACACAGCATAACCGGTTTACAATGCTAATATCTGCTAAAATCTAGAGATCTGACCAATTCTTTTTATATAAGATTCAGGCAAGTTATATACCCAATCATCACAACAAGATGTCCGTCCTTGTCTTTGATGGTTTTAAAGGAAAAATTCTATAAAGCATTTAATCTTGGAGTGTAAGATAGGCAAACATGGGAGACGCAATAATGATATTTGTGAACGATGAAAGGTGAAGAAAAAAAATACGAGTTGTGGAAGACAAACAAGTTAATTTCAAGCCTAAGAAATGATTCACCACAGATCAGTGTGTACAATTAGATATAATCGGGAATGATTGGCATATCCTTGAATGGTCGAGAACGGTCCATCCAAATCCAAAATGGAAAACGGACTTTACTACAAGATGTGCAAACTGTACATGAAAGAACCTGCGGCGTCGAAGTTTCACTGAGAGTATAGTGGCTTGGAACTAATCTTGATGGAACGTTGCAGAGGATTGGCGATTTAACTGCCACTCCTCAGAACTTCCCGGTAGAAGTTAAACTGACAAAGATGGTGAAATAAACAATTGTTCCGATCATGAATTCAAATAATTTACTATGAGTTAACTGTTCAAAAATTGTTGATTAAAATTGTTTAACACTATGATGACATTTTTTTTTATTAGTTATCAATAGTTAATAAAAAATTCATAACACCCATGGAATGAAGAAAAGCTTTAAAGGTTAATCACAATTAGAAATTATGTAAATATCTCTTGTATTTCTTATTTTTACTGCTTTAGTAAAACTAAACGAATTCGTTTAAATTTAACTACGAACTTATTAGTTCAACGCATTAACATATTACCAGAGTGGTTATGAATTATTTTTTAAATATTTGGGACTCCATCTGGACAAACTTCTTACTTGGAATCCACATACAAACTAAAAGAAGAAACTGCCAATCGTTTTCGACTATTTCAACATTTACTTTTCAAACGTTCAAACCTTCCTATTAACTATAAAAGACTCATTTACATAACAGTAATTAGACCAATGCGGACATATGTAGTTGAGCTTTGGGGCACCACTAAAACAGACAATTCACCTCATATCCAATCCATACAATCCAAAATCCTTCGAAAAATCCTCAATGCTCCTTACTTCGTCACAAACAAACTTATCCATAAATATCTTAACATACCTTACTTTTCTGACTTAGCTGAAATCAGATATCTATCCTTTCATAGCAAATTCCACAACCATTCAAATCCATCAGTATCACAACGTTTCTCTCATTCCATTCCATTTAACTCTCCAAGAATCCTGGAAAGAAGATGGCCTCGGGACCTTCTAATATAGTACTTCATTATATATAACCTTTATATGTGCTACCAACGGGTAGTTGCTTTAAAAACAAGTGACGTCATTTTTACCTCTATCATCACATTTGCTTGATGTATTACATTTTTATATTGTATACAATTGTGAATTTCAATAAGCAACTAAAAAATATACTTTCTTGTGGACAAACATAAAAAAAAAATTTCATTACTTGAAAGAACTTCCGGTTTCAATGTTTTACAGTGTGTTGTGGCTTGGGAACAATCAGGGAATTAAAGAGGACTGGAGTGATTATACTAATGTTTGGTGTTATTTTGATATGTTTTCAGTAATTATTAACTACTAATAAAAATAATATATAAATAGCCTTTAACAAGTGACTTTGATTTTTGCAATTGTTCAACAAAAAAATAAAAAAATAAACACTTCAATGGAAAGGAGTGAAGGATAATTAACACGGAATTAATCGATTTTTTTCTTATATTTATTATGTTTCTCCTTTTTGAAAGATAAAAAGAACTCTTTTACATTTTTACATCAAGGCACATTTTGTTAGATTATGTTCCTTTTTTCACATCAGTATTGTTTCAAAACAAATAGATCAAAAGCCGAATTAATGAAAAATCCCTGACTTATTAGTCAATTGTGCACTTGAAAATGTATGAAATCGTGAATTTCTATGTATGAACTTTTGGAAATCTTAAAATAATTCAATTTTTTAAAAATATTTTACAACCCTGATTGATTTAAAAAAATATTAAAAAATCTTTAAAGAAGTTTAACATTTGAAAAGAACGATAAACATAATTTTTTATCACCAACAAGGTGCAGGTAAGAAGCTGAGTTGACACCAATATATCCTGTAAGTTTGAGGCTGACGCGAAACCTATCTATTTTGATAATTTATCCTTGTCTTGTACCATTATCCAAAATTTCGCAAAATCTCGACGGATGTAAATATTGAAACAGTTGTTTTTGACTCCTGCAAGAAAATTAGCTTCAAATTGTAATGGGATCAGGATGATTAGGTTTACTACGAAAACTGAGAGTTGTTAGTAACTACTTTGAACACGAAGACCAATTAACAAGAAAACAAATTGACCACTTCCTCGTAGATGTGGTCGTACTCTCAGTGGAACGTGCTTAGACATCGGCAATTACTTGTTGCAGCTATGTATAAATCATTTGTGACATAAATAAAATAAAATATGTAAATTTAAAACATAAATAAATCGAATTAAAATATATCAGTCACGCGATAATCCACGAAGCGCCATCGGAACTGATAGAGGCTTCTGAGTCTCCACAAAGAGCCTAATATGAAAAAATAACAACAACTATAAGAAATTTGATAAAACAAATTTTTTTGAAATCAGTATATATAGAAGTAATAAAACAATGCGTTCCTATAAAGCAAAGACTAGTAATCCGCATTAAAAAAAAAATACACATAAAGTACATATGTACAGGGTGCGTACCTCTTAGTGTAAAAAAAAAAAAAAAAAAAAAAAAATTGTGTGAAACTAGATCAAAAATGAAGAATAATGTCGCAGACCTTACCTTTCTATTCCAATCCGTTGCAGATATACGTTACTTCAAAGACATTTTAGAGGAAATCACGTTTTTTTGCCATAAAAGCTGTAATATCTTAACATCGTCTAAATATTTTTCAAATTTTGACATTTTCGGATTTAGCATTAAATTTCCTATAAGAGGGGGAAAAAAACAGCTTGAACTTCACCTTATTTAGGGAAGTTACAAAGTCTTATAACACTTCAACGCTGACCGTTTTTTGAAAAAAAAAGTATCCACAAAACTGCAAATCTTACAAGAAATTACAAATTTAACCAGCTTTTATATGGTACGATCAAATTAATTATCCGTATCGAATACATGGAGAAATTTACTTATAAATCCGAAAAAAACATGGTGTTCTCATTTCGCATACAAGTCAGTTACTTGTATAAATAGGATAATATGATAATAGCTTGATGGAAGTATGCATTTTAAACATAATAAACTTTTCCTTGGAAGAAAAAGCAAACAAAAAGATTTTTGTTTAATCGAAAAAAAGGGAAAACTGTCATTAAAGCGATACGGGATCAAAGGATCATTTATTACATTTATCTATTAATAATTATTATTTAGGATTTTTTTTATTAGATTTTCAATGTAAGGTTTAAAACCCAATGATAATGACATAGACCTTAATTTTTCCGTTAGCTTCTGAATCATCCATAAAATTCACCTCAAAAAGTGGCATTCTTCAAAATCATCTGCATTCAGAACTTTGAAGTATAATACCTGGGGAAAAATCACTGCCAATATCAACTTTATTGAACTATTCTAATATTTCCTTAAGGGTGCCAATAACTGTCTGTTTTAACCTAATATATATATATATATATATGTTTACATACATTAATTGATCAGTTTTCGATGTCAAGAGTGGATTGTTTGTCTTGTTTGTTGGATTCTTTTGTACAAGTTGTGTACAAGCACCAACCAAATTACAATATGAAATTTTAAAAACAATTTTACTCTTATACAAAGATAATAACGCATATTATAGGCTAAAAATATTGTAAACTATTTTTGTCGTTGGAAATAAGGAATCATAAATCAAATTTGTAAAATTGGATATTAACAACCATACTTCAAGGATTATTTTTTAATAAATAATAATATAGTGTAAATTTAATTTTAAGTAAATACAAAATTTAGGTAACACATTTAATCGACCTGAAATGGAATACAACAAAATATGTCAGAAGAAAGTAAATGTTATGCCTCAGCTACGACAAATCCCTAACCAGCCTTTTTTGTCTTACCGTGTTAGAAATAATTAGTATTGGGAAAGAAGACCTGTAATTGGGGGAGTTCTTATAGAACAAAATAAATTAATTACTTTTAATTATAACTAATTATTTGACTGCTAATTTTTTAGGATCAATCACTAAAATATATTAATAATTAAATTAGTTTATTAATTCCAGGAAATCAGTTTCAAATAATTAGTTATGATTAAAATTTGCCCGAATATGCTTTTAACTAATATTTATGTTTTGTTATGACAAAATAATCTTAAATTCTTCATCTACCCTTAACCCTTGTTGCTCAGTGTTAACATTGTATAGTTCGCTCCGTTGAGACGTAGCTTAAAACTCCAAGTAAATAGATTTTTTTAAAATGTTATGTTTACTTTTATATTTTAATGACTACCACGTCTTAATCGAAAACGAACAATCAAAATTTCATATTTCAGTAGCACAAGATACCTATTCATTCATAATAAACTCCATGCCTGTTCAAATCCACTGGTCTCTGCACTTATATCTCATTCGATTTCCATTAATTTCTGAGGCATTTGAAAAGAAGATGGCTTCTGGATCTAGAAGAGCTTTAGAATGGTACCGAAGGTTATTTTCTAAACAAGTTAGATATAATCACAATTCCTCACATTTAACTTCTCTAAATTTTGTTCCATACAGTTGTACATTCCAATAGATCTTTTTAAAAAATACATATTTTTCACATGGAATTCTTGACAAGACAGATTATTTTTTAGAACATGATTATTCTTAGGAATATTTTTTTCCCGTTTTCTTAAAATAACTAAGAAGAATTCAAAATACGAAACTACGAGGGGAACTTGGTTCTTAAGTTCATGGAAGTACCTTCTTTATTTTTTATTAAGTTATATCATTTATTTGTTGTTTAACTAATTAAATATTCTATTAATTTTATACATTTTATTACTTATAAACCATGGTTACTTTTTCGGAAGTTAATAAACCCTGGGTCCAAGTTACTCATGCAATTTTGGACTCGAATTTTATAGTAGGTGTTAAAATGTTAACGAGATTTTTTTTTTATTAATTTTTCTATATAAGATCTGTGAATTCCAACCTGGAAAAAAAATTAAACTATGATTCTAAGTAGGAGCATATACATTTAAGAATTGATGAATTATTTGAAACTTTTATCGATTTTTCACTTTTTGCACTAATAGTTTGAGGAAGCTCTTCCTTAGAATTGGTAATGAACTTTCAAGATTCGAAACTAGTCTATAGTCTATAAAATAAATAATACAGCAATGCGAGAGGAAAATAATTCAGTTCCTTTATGTATTTATCCTTCTATACCGTCATTTGTACCTCAACTAAAAAATACATTCGATATTTTTAAGAAAATTATTTAAACAATATAAAATTGTTCAACATTATAAAGATCTAAATTTAAGGCGAAACAAATCAATAGAGAAATGTTAAAATGAGCAAGTTAAGATTTTAAGTCAATTCTTTAAGCTATTTTCAGTTAAGAATTTTATTTTATTTTTTAAACTTGCTGGTCTATTTTTAGGCAATAGGACGAGCAAATTGTTTGTGACATGTCTCAGATGAGATCAATTAACTTCAAGGCTCCGTTGTCAATTTTTTGACATGGTATTCAGTCATGGCTACAGCAGTTATCTATTAGAAGGGCTGTTTAGTCTGTCACACACAAATTCACTTTGTTGCATTGAATGTTTGATGGAGTTAAACGATGCTCGGATATCAAAGCTGGAACATTGGATCAAGAAATAAACATAATCAATCCAATTATTTAAATAATACAACAACATTCATATTTTACTGACAATCTGATATTATTTTAAGATATTTTATGAATAGCTGAATAATAAATCATAAGTTATTATTATCCAACACAACAGTCTCGAAACGAAATATTTTTATGAAATTAAATAGTACAGAATTTTGTTTTCTCAATTTTAGTTACTGCTGGAAGCGGACATCGTACTCCGAGGGTAAGACCAATCGTCATAGTTCATCTTCCCTTCTCGCGGATTAAGTGAGGAGAGTCGGACTTTATGAATATGTATGAGCAGAAATGGTATATATGTATATGTATGAGCCTAGGTAGGGGAAGGTAGAAATAGTTTTGATAGGGGCATCGGTAGTTAATATTTCGTTTGTATGCTGACCCTCCTCAGACTACTGTCAGTTCCTCATTTTCTATTCAGTGCCTGCCAGCTACACGCCCACAGAAACAACCCGCCTTCGGCGATGTACGAAAAAAAATAAAATAAAAGAAAGTGGCGGGTAAAGTTGATGTCTGACAGACTTTTTGTCGAGTTTATTCCGGTACACTATCAGAGACAGTCTTCTTAATAAGAATCTGTCCAGGTGAAGAGTTCGCATGTCAGGGTTCGTATAGGGAATGTTCCAAAAAGAAAAAAAAGATACAGATATTTATGTTTTTTGTTTTTTTTTTGAAGTCGGTGCCAAAATTCGAAATATAGTTCCCCGAAGATATAAAAGAGTATTCTCTCGAATTAATAATCAGCATAATTTTTTTTTTTTTTTTTTTTTTTTTAATGTCTGTAAATACGGATAACGGAAATAATAAATTATAATGAGAGATTTTAAAAAAATTGTTTTTAGGTTAGAAGGTTTTCCGTGATATTTTCCAAACCTGTACGGTATATACACATTAAAAAAAAAAATGCATAAGACCTTTTTCTCCTTTGCAGAAAACGTTGTTTTTTCAAATCACAGTTAATTATAAATTAGTGGTTGGATATTATTAAATATTAAAAGGAAAATACTTTTTTAAATTGTAAATTGTTTTTTAATTTTTTTTTTATTTTATAAATTGTAATTATATACAGTTAAAATGTTTCTCGGTTGCGAGGGCAACAGAGAGTTTACTGTATTGGTTTTTTAATTTTAATTCTGTTGCTTATATGTTAATATGAACCATTTATCCTCTACAAATATTGGCCGCCCCCTGAATTCTAATATAACCCGTTGCATAAGAAAATTTAAAATTTGTATGAATACTCAGCCTGACGATTAATTAAAATCCAACTCCAACATAACCAAATGGAGAACCATAAGATAAGAATAGCCAATGATGAATAATATTTTTTAAAAAAATTCTAAAAACGTCTTATATTTGAAGTGTCAAATCCTATGATGACAGCCAAAAAAAAAAAATATTTGAAAAATTATCTTGCTTATTTGCTCACACAGACAAATTTTCATCACTAGAAAAAAACTTAGATTTAATTAGTATAGAAAAGATGATTGTTTTTATTTTTATTTTAAACACTTGAAAAAACGAAATTCTTTCGCAAAAGGAAATGAATTAATTGTTATATTAATATATTAACTAATAATCAAGATGGGATGTTAGGTTGTTTTTATTGCACATCTTAATTATTGTTAATTATGAATTATATAAAAATTATTTTATTCATTCTCCCTCTATATATATAAAAAAAAAAAAAAAAAAAAAATCAGTCCAAGGTGTATTTTAAAATAATTTTGTTCTGAAAATAATTTTCTAATTCTTAATATTTTTAACGATTTTCGAACCTAATCCTAGTATCTGTCTACTGAAATTAAACCGGACCAAAACATTTAATAAATTTTAAACCAATTGAATAAAAAAAATAAATACATAAATAAATAGTGTTGATTGAAATATTTTTTGAAGTCGGTTGAAAATCTATACAGTACAATAAATTTACCTCTCTATATAATAGATTATAGTTGATATAAGTTCCGGAGTATTAACTAAGATATCATTCATAACATTGGAAAGTTTTATTTAATTATTATTAAAACCTAATTTTACGAATTTCAACTCTTCTCGTACACAGATAGCATAGTCTGTGAATTTAGGATTCAAAATTATGTTTTAAAATTTAAATATTAATTTCTATTAATGTATAATGTGTTAGTGCGTATAGTTTAGAGTTTATTCTTACATAACATCGTATCATAATAAAAAAAATTGCAATCTGGCAAACGGAAGATATTGTTCAATTTAATTAACGATTCCTTTTAATTGTATATTTGTGTTATTTAACACTATGACAACCATGACTTTCTAAACGACTCAATTTAAGAGTTATTTTTTTATAATTTCCATTCCTCGTCACACTTTTATTTTCACTTAATGATATTCAGCTGGGTCAGGAATTACGCGCAACACAGAGATTTAAAAGTCTAAAGACAATTCTGACTTAACTTTTACTTACAGTAATTATAATAATAATAACGCTTTATTTACATATTTAAAATTACAAATTATTTCAATTGTTCATGTTCCGACCGTCCTTTACATGACTAATATAGTTTTACTTAATAATAGTTAGGTTTTATATTTTAAAGTTGTACAATAAACAGCAGGAAAAATTAAGAAAAAAGCTCATAGAAAAATATAAATAATTAATATCCATGTATAATTAATATTTATACATAACAAACAAGAGATTTGTATACTGAGTTATGCTATAACATGTTTTGTTCTTTAGAAGTTTTGAGGGATGTTTTATTGTAGTGATTTCTTGGATAAGCGATTTTTTAGCGTATCTATCATTGTTGATCATACTTAATTTTGAATCCTTGCTAGTCAATTGTAGTTTTTTTTTTACAAGTTCCCGACTATTGAGTACTTGGGTAGGTCAAGTAAAATCTTATACTAAATTAACCCATTAACTATTAACTAACCAACCACTATTGCGTATGTGCAACATTAATTTAACAATTGTTTTATTTTTTTAAGTTAAAATATTCTTCTGTTTTATTACGTCAGCTTATTATATTTAAGGTTTTTAATTATTAAGAAATAATTTTTTAATAAATTTTGTGATTTTTTTTTTAATCCATAACCAATTGTACTGTTATTTTTCAACGCAAATGAGTAGTATGATATAAATGTTTATTTCAACCAAATAAGGGTCGCTACAATTAAATTGTTCGAGCGATGTAATGTTAAATTACATCCAGATTGCTTTAAAGCATACCACAAATACAAAATTATAATTGTGAATTTTATGTGAACATATCTTTGAAGGATTATAGGGTTCGAAGAATTGAAAAAAAAATTTCTTGAAACAGTATTATTGTAGCATTTATAAATAAATAATAAATAAAATAATATTAATAAAATATTCTACAGTCCAATGTGAGCGCAATATTTTCTCTCACCATTATTGCTGAACAAAAAACAAAAAAATTAAGTAAATTAAGGAGCATAACCTTTCCCCTCGAAAAGTCGGAACAAGGTTAGAGTCGAAAAAAGGTATTCTGGCCGCGTGAAGGGGATGGAGCCCCGCTTCTGAAAGGGTACCCTAATTGGGTTAAATTGCCCCTTAGACTGTAGTCAATCGTGATCCGGTATCTGCTTTTACATACGTTTATTTTTTCAGTGCAGGAAGGCGTTCTTATGAAAAATAATCTAAAAAACACACACCTTGGACTCGAAATATTCATTTTATTTTTTGGTTGTTTTGGCATGGAAAGAGAACGCAAAAAAAAGGACGGTTTAATTGAAGCTTGCGCCAAAGGGAAACCAAAAAAGAAGGAGCAGGCTGTTGAAGAGCGCACGGACGTCCGGCAATCGGTCAACTTCGATGAAGCGTAGCAGCCGACGTGGAAGGGAAAAAACGGGTACCGTTACCTTCAGCATCATCCCGTTGAGCTGCTCTTCAAATATTCAAATATTCTGCATTTTTAATTTATTCCTTTAGTATATATGAAAGATTATTATATTCTGATACCTAGTAATAATAGCTTACTAAATAAATATTAAAATTATTCGTGGATCAAAAAAGCATTTTCTGATTTTATCACTTCACTAAACCCTGAATTTTTCAGTTCTGGAATTGAAAAGTTGGGAATAAAATATGGAAAATGAGGGTAGATATTTTAAATAAAAATGTTTCGATTTCATAAAGTTTTTTCACTAAATAGCATTTACAGTGAAAGCATTTCATATGAACTTACTTAACTTTCGTTCTTACCAAATAACCTTTACCCTTCGTCTTAAACCTACTACTTCCTGTCCTACAGTATTCTTTAACAATATTCCACTGATTCCTGTTGAACAGATCCGCTACCTAAGACTTCAACTAGACAAACAAAACGACAGAAATCTCCTCGTCGTTTTTGACTTCTTCAACATTTACTAGACAAACGTTCAAAACCCCCGATTTACTGCAAAAGACTCATTTACATGACAGTTATCAGACCTATTTGGATATACGAAGTTGAGCTCTGGGCCTCAATAAACCTTCTAATTCTTCTCGTTTCCAATCTTTACAATCCAAAATCCTTCGAAAATTCTCAATGCTCTTTAATTTTTTACAAACAAAATTATCCATCAAGATCTTAATGTTCCATATGTTGCTGATTTAGCCCAATCCAGATACCATTCCTTTCATAGTATACTTTATAACCACTCAAATCCTCTAGGCTCTCAACTTGCTTCGCATTCTATCCCTGTTCAAACCTTCCAGTTAATTACAAGAGACTCATTTACATGGCAGTAACTAGACCTATTTGGATATACAGACTTGAGTTTTGATGCTGAGCTAAACCATCGAATTCTTCTCGTATGATACTCCAAAATCCAAAAATTATTTTATAGCTCATTCTAACGATTTTAAATCGATTTAAATAAGGCTTGAAATCTGAACATTAAAAAATAGGTTTTATAAATCTAATTTTCTGTTTCAACCATATTAAAAGAAGCAAAATAAAACAAGAAAACAATTAATATACTTTCTTGGATTCCAATGGTATTTCTTATCGTTATATTTGTAGTGAACTAGATCTTAGTATTGGCACAGATTAAACTAAATAAAAATAGATTTAAAAATGACATTGTTAATAACAACTATATCGCCATTATTCATTATTTGCTAATAACGAATGATGAATTAGCTAGCTATTTTTTATTATGAGAATAACAAAGGCATATATATATATATATATATATATATATATATATATATATATATATATATATATATATATATATATATATATATATATTCTAAGAACTATGAACTATGAATAATAAAAAAAAAATGAATAAAAAAAAAAAATGGAATTTCTTTCAAATGTGAGAAAAATTAAAAAAGTAATATTGATTTCACTATCACTAGTAAGCCGCCTGGGTTCAGAAGAGAATGATGACTTGTCAGGCTAGTTTCTCTGATTGTTGGTCATTTATTAAAACACTATTTAAAAATAGATTTTTCTTTTTAAAAGATATATTATTAAGAAATATTACAATCGGCCGCACACAGGAGCAATACGTATTATTGACAAATTTAAGGCATTTATTTATAATTTATCCAACAAAAAAAAAACAATAATAAAAAGATCATCAACCATGAAAAAAATATAAGAATATAGGAAAAGAAAGTAGAAATCAAATATACATAAAAGAAACGTTATTGTTTTATTCGTAAAAATAAATAAAAATAAAGTTATTGAAGATTATTTAAGTAATAGAAATTTTATGGTATTATTGTAAGATTTTTTTTCTTTTTCTTTCTTAATTTTTAGTTTATTTGTTTCAACGATTTATTTTATACAATTATTCTCTACATTTTATTTTATTTATTTCTTTTTTTTATAGTTACAGGTTGTTTATTTTAATGTTCTTTTACTAGATTTCATTATTTTATGCTATTTTTTCTGTACATTTATTGTACTTAGTGTATCAAAGGACTCATTGTCAGCCAAATTACTAAATGCCCTTGAATGAGCTAGCTTGTAATAATTCAATAAATAAATAAAGGTATTTTCAATATAAACAAAAATAACACAGGAACACCCAGTTATCCAGGCAGTGGGAAAAAAAAAAATGATGAAAATTGTACCGAATATCTTCTTTGAATTGCAAGTTGAATATCATGATATGATTCATCATATTTTGTTTGTGTGTATGTGTGTGTTTCTTGACATAAAGGTTCTATTTGTTTAACTTTCAAATTAAAAAAAAAAACTCTTCAGAAACTTGGACTTCATTATTGTAAAAAAAAAAAAATAAAAAAAAAAATAAAAAAACTGCTTTCAGAAGACTTTTTAATTATAGCCTCATGTTCCAATTTTAATTCTGAATTTTCGTAACTTATTAAGAGAATTAGGATTTATGAATTATTATTTACTTCTTTCGGATTTAGTTTTATTTTTTTAGTTGAAGTCTAGTTTCGAATGTTAAACATCCATTATCAGTTCTAATGGCTTAAGGAAATATAAGGGCTTCTAAAATCATGTTCTGGAATAGACTACTTTAAGCTACATGATAGATTTTGATAGATGATAGATAGACTTCCATTTCAGGTCCTAACAACTGATAATGACTGTTTAACATTCGAGAATAGAAAAAAAAAATCCAGCAGAAATAGCACATTATTCTCCAGTCTTAACTGTAAAGATTCTTCTATACCATAATGCGTATCTCAATCGAATAAATATTGTTTTAAAAACGATTAGAGTAACTGGTGGATGGAAATTAAAAACAGTAGTTCGCTTTTTTTTTTTTGTAAATAATTAGTGATCTAGTATAAAATTAAACTAAATAGTTTGCATAAATAGTAAGATTAAAAATATAATTTCCAGAATACTGTAAGCAGTGTAGAAAGGAATATATTCCATCGAAAAGTGGTATGATTATGCCCTCGTTCATAAAAATGTAAATTAATATGTTTTAACAAAAAGTTATTGTTCATGAATATGCATATTTATAATCGTGTATGAATGTGATGCTATATTATACAGCTTTAAAAATCATTTAATACGTCCGGTTTACTGAATTTTAGTTTAGACTTCTGATTTTTTTTTTTTAAGATAAAATTCAAATTCACGTATAAATCTGACATCCCGACTCATCCTAACACCATCCTCACCACCTATGCTGATGACACTTGTGTGTTATCAGCAAACAATGATCCCTTCATTGCCTCCCACTCCAATCCCATTCCCAAACCTTTAAGAATGGTGTCAAAAATGGAGAATCAAATAACCCTTACCTTTCGTCGTAAGACAATCCCTGTTGAACAGATCCGCTACCTAAGACTCCATCTGGACAATTGTCTTCGTCGTTTTCGACTACTTCAACATTTACTTGACAAACATTCATTGACAATTAATTACAAAAGACTCATTTAAATAATAGTAGTTAGACCAATTTGGACATACGGAGTTGAACTCTGGGGCTTCATACATACAATTCACCTCGTATCCAATCCTTGCAATCCAAAGTCATTAGAAAAATCCTCCATGCTCCTTACTTCATCACAAACAATCTTATCCACAAAGGTCTTGTACCTAACATTTCTGACTTAGCTCCAGATATCTATCCTTTCATGGCAAAGTCCACAATTATCATCACATTTACTTGGTCTATTATATTTTTATATTGTACACAGTTGTAAATTTCAATAAATAATTTTTTAAAAAAGAAATGTTAAAATTATAAATTCGATTCTACAAAAAAAAAAAATAATGCAACGTCGCAATAACAGAACGATCGTTCATAATTTGACTTGTAAAAGCCTAGGTATAGTTACTGAGCTAGGATATTCCATATTCATAGGAGAGTTTGATTTAGAGGCAAGTTCTGTGTGAGTGAATTATTTTCTCGGAACAAGACCCCCTGGCAAGAATCGATGCCTACAACTGTTTAGAACGTGTTTAGCTCTTAAATGTATTTTTTAATTTATTTTTCTTAATATCGCGAGGTTAAGCAATTATTCACTATGAACGTACATTGGAGAAACCATTGGTAAGAGTAAAAATCTTCATGAATGTAAACATTATTCAATATTCACTAAATTAAAAAAAAAAAAAAAAAAAAAAGAATTCTCTGTGAATTGGAAAAGAAATAGATTATAGATATTTCTATTTATAATAATCTAAGACTAAAGCAACAAGAAACTGTTCGTCGTTACAGAGTACTTCAACATTTACTAGACAAAAGTTCAAAGCTCCCAATTAATTACAAAAGACTTACAGACCTATTTGGACGTACGGATCTGTGCTTTGGGGCTCCACTAAACCATCCAATTTATCTCGTATCCAATCCTTACAATCCAAAATCCTTCGAAAAATCCTAAATGCTCCTTACTTTGTGACCAATAAACTTATCCATAAAGATCTTAATGTCCTATATGTTGCTGAGTTAGCCTAAACCAGATACCTATCCTTTCATAGTAAGATCCATAACCTCTCAAATCGACTAGTTTCTCAACTTGCTTCCCACTCCATTCCCGAAATTAAATTAAATTAACAATTAATGATAATTTGGTTATTGATTTGTTGAAATTAGAGGTTTCAAAAGTGCCTTTTTTAATTCAAACCAATATAGCTCTTAAACGGTAGAACATAGCGAAAAACATCACCGAACAAAAATGCTTTTCATTAAATTTCTGATTGGAAAACAGTCGGCAACTTTTCAATCCGAACCACAACAGAGCATGAACGTGTCAAAATGTTACATTATTGAGTGTGCAAAAAACGTTACACCGAAAAAGTACAGGCCCCCTGTCAAAAGACATCCGTGTAAAAAATTTCTATATTTTAAGCATTGCTCGAATAACTTTTAAACACACTTTTTTAACGGTCTACATAAAATTGTCCACTCATTTCCTGATCTCCCGAATTCTCAGACAACATTATCCGTTTTGGTCAGGCAGAGTAAGAAAACCATCTGTAGAACGGGAATTTGTTTTTTTTATTGTGCTTCCAGATTATAATTATTATAGGGTTCGTGAACTACGCCCTTTTTCCACGTTCTGAAATTGAACAAATTGATATCTTAAAGTTTTGATTGATTTATTCTGGTCCCTCAAGAATAACAAATAGGTATAGAAAGAAATAAAATATTATTTAGTCAGTGAAAAAATTTAAATTAATAAAAATTATGAAGATACGAAATTCGTGAATACTAACTTTATCAAATGATAGAAAAGAATGAAAAATAAAATTAGGTTCCATAATATTTTCATGTATAAAAAAAATACTTATACCGAAAAAACATCTTTTTAAATCATAAAATCACATCAACTATGGATCGATAAATTATTTAATTTCATTATCATTGTAATAATGTTTAATATTTTTACATTAATAATAAATATAATTATTCACAATTGTGATTTCGATTATCACTTTTAAACACACGTTTTATGGCAGGTGTAAATAAAAATCTCCACTCATTTCCTAATCTCCCAATTTTCTGGAGTCTGGAAACTCATACAATATCATCCGTTTTGGTCAGGCGGAGTAAGAAAAACATCGGTAGAACCAAGCATTAAGTGCCCTACGCACATTTTCATTAACATACGCTTGAAAAAGCATAACCATTATTCCATTTATGACTCTAAAATGTGACTGGAACAAAGTACCGTGTCAAATTTGGTACATTAACTCTTAAAGGACGAGCTTTAACTGCAGATTAAAGCATAAACCCTCAACATACGTTACTATAATTGCCAATTAAAATTTCATTGATGCTTAAGGTAGTGCTCTAATAACATTAAAATTAATAAAAATCCATTCGGATTATGAAAATGTGATTTCGACAGCTGTGATAATAATTCGCGGATTGCAAAATTTGAGAAATCATCAACTATTAATGCAAAAATAGTAAACATTATTTTAATAGTAACGAAATTAAATAACTATCAATCCATAGATGAAATAATTTTATGATTTAAAACGATGTTTTATCGGTTTATGTATTTTTTTCATACATTAAAAAATTATGCAACCTAATTTTTTATTTTTTTTTCTATCGCTTGATACAATTAGTATTCACGTATTTCGTATCTTCATAATTTTTATCAATTTAAATTTGTTCACTGACCAGATAATTTTTTTTTTTTTATTTCTGTACCTATTTGTTATTCTTGAGGGACCAGAATAAAATCCTTTTTCCATTCAACTCTATTCTAAATAAATTAAAACCTTGTATCTATATATATTTGTTTAATTTTAGAACATGGGAAAAGGGTGAATTTCCGAACCTATAATAATTATAATCTGGAAGGACTATAGAAAACTAAATAACTGTTCATTTTAAACTTTATTCGAATACATATCTTTTATAGGTGTCTCTTGCAAGAGACTATACCCTTCCTATTACAAATGTTATATTACAATTAATTTTGCCAAATCATCCATGCAAGGCTTACATGGCCGATCTGGAAATAAAAACAAATAAAAAAATAAAAAATATATATATTTTTTGAATTCCTAAGATTTTCAGACCACCTTAACCATTCGTTTATCCCACTCAGTTTGTTTTAAGAAAATTAATTACAAATCAATCTTTAATAAATTTAAGTTGGATTAAGTTACATTTAGATTCATAGGGATTATCCTGGTCTGGAGAACTTGTACTTAATCCTTCATACAAACACTATATTCTAATATTTCATTCAATGCTATATTTTTTATTTAGAGAAACTTTTATGAAATTATTGAGTACTTCAAAATAAACTTTAATTGAAAAAAACAAAAAAAACTAGAGAAACTTGAACTTACGGAATAAAATTCAGGAGAATTTTATATTATAATCTCATGTAGGAATTCTAATTTTTAATTTTCATACAGAATTAATGGATTTTTTTATCAGGTCATAAAGGAGACTATGGTGGTATACATTCTGATAAATTTTTGCTAAATCCTGATAAATCCACTTGACCAACTTAGAGACCAGATGATGAATGTTTAACTATCTATTTTAGTCTTCAAATAAAAAAAAACAAAAACTATTAAAGTGGATAATAATTCATTAATCCTAATTGTATTGATCCTTCTATACCATCATACATACCAAATTAATAAAATTTGAAAAACGAACTAAGTAACTATTCAAAATAGTTATTCGCTATTTTTCTGTATTAAGATTAATTATTGACACTAGTATGAAATTAAACTAGCTAGTTTAAAAACACAGTAAAATGAGAACTATCCTTCCAGAATACTGCAAAAGAATATTTTCCTTGGGGATAATTATGTATATCTATGTCTAGTCCATATTTATGTCTCATTTATATATTTATATTAATGTCCTCGTTTTTAAAAATGTAACATTGAATTTTATTTTAAACTTACATTTTTTTTTTTTTAATTTTTCCTTTTATGCTAATCTATTAAAATACTTGGAAGCAGTTTACAAAACTATCGTACTGCTCATTACGTATGTAAAACTAATCCGCTTACTTATGACGAGAACAGCTGTTTAAAGTTATTAAAACATTTTTTCATTTATTTATCTATTTATTGAAATTTACAAATGCATATGAAAAAAAAAATTATATATATATAAAACATTAAATGTGATAAAAACTTACATAATGACACGAAAATTGCTTTTGAAGCAACAACTCAGTGGTAGAACTTCAAAAAAACTCTATATTAGAAGTTCTTTAATATTCTTTTAAGACGCCTCAGAGAGTTATCGGGAATGGTGTGGGAAGCAAGTTGAGAAATTAGAAGATTTGAATGCTTATAGAGTTTACTATGAAATGATAGGATAGGTTTTGGCTAAATCAGCGACATATGGAACATTAAAGTATTTATGGATAAGTTTATTCGCGTAACATAAGCGTTTATTCGTTTTGAAAATTTTTTCCTGATAGAATAATTAATTATTATTACGATTAACGATAATCCAACTAAAGAAACAGACGTATTATTTATTATGAAAAATTTAATAAAATTGTTATAATAAAAAAAAAAATAATACAGTTAGCAACGTAGCGAGCGCAGCAGATGTGTGACCAATCCGAAAGAGAATCTGTATTAGACGCTTGGCGGTGGCGGACACGAACAGACGAAGCATTTGCTGAAACATAATGCTCGTTAATTGTCGTAAACGAAGAAAGTGAAGAAAAAATTAATAAACACATTTAAAAGAGGAAATGCGTCCATCGTCTCATCTAACCTCTTAAATTCTCTCACCGCAATAGGAATAAATGACACGCCTCTAATTCATTTACATGAAAATGCATATATTAAGTTTCTTATTCCTGATTTAATTCTTCCATATACCTATAATTAGAATAATCATCATGAGTTTTGAAAATTATTTCTATTAATATTATAATTTTAAACCGAATTCGTCACAGCAATAGACTACGAGTCCAATATATACGAATATTACTTAAAGCTTAAATATTTAAATCAATTAATAATCGACTAGTATATAATAGTTATAAAATAAAAAATTATGGGGAAACCAACATGATACTGAATTTTGGATTAACTTATTAAATATTTATTTACAAAACTCAAATGACGAGAAATTATCGACTATTCAAACATTTACTAAACAAACGTTCAAAACTTCCTATTACTTATAAAAGACGTATTAACATGAAAGTAGTTAGGTCCATTTGAACGTACGGATTTGAGCTTTGGGGGTCCACTAAACCTTTAATTCTTTTCGTTACTAATCCTTACAATAAAAAAATCCTTCGAAAAATCCTCAATGCTCTTTATTATATAACAAACAAACTTATCCATAACGATCCAAAAGACCCATTTGTTGCAGAATATGCCCAAACAAGATACCTACCTATCCTTGTATGATAAGATTCGTTTTCCACTCAATTCCCGATAAGCTTCCGAGGTACCTATCTGAAAAAAAGATGGCCTAGCGACCGGTAGATGTAGATCTTACTTGATGTACTAATGGTTAGTTCTTTACAAATTATTGAAATGTCATTCGTCCATACATTCACTTAATGTATATATTGTATGCAGCTGTATATATCAGTACATAAATTTAAAAAAATAGTTAAAAGTACGAATTATATTTCCATATATCTGTTTTAACGAAGATACCCATCTGAGATGTGTCGTACTGTCAGAAGCTAGACATTCTTGACACTGATGGGGATCGCTTTGAGAAACATGGAAGAAGCCATGGTCAGTCGGCGATCCTCAAACCTATTCGTGCGTGAGTACCATCTCAAGCCTACACTCTGCCATGTAGTTGAGATATACATAAATATACGTATACATACACATGTACATGTATATTTACATATACTCATTTATAAATATTAAAAGAAAAACTAAAAATGTCCGTATCTTTTTCGGAATAATATTTTTTACATAAAAATATTAAAACTCAATAACCACTATATTAATGATTAAAGTGAGTTGCACTTCATGCACACAATTTTAAAAATTTTAAGACATTTGAATTTTCAATTTTTATTACAAGCCCGAACAAAATACATGTTCTACTTGCGATTTGAGCGAAGAAAAAATTACGATCCATGTATTAGCTAATGTATAATATTATGTAATGGGTGCCCGATATTAAATAGCTATAGATGTACATATTTATGTAAGGTTGGGCTAAATAATAAAGTAACGATTGGCTATTTAAATGGTCTAAAATAGCAAACAATATTTGTGTACTAAATATGCCTAAATCATAGACAATTTTTAGTTCTTGAATTTAATTTTAATTAATACATTAATTTAATAAAAAGATTATTTAATTTGTTTTATATGTATAATGCAACAGTTACAACTTTACAATATGTACCTTAGTTTAGTTTAAAAACATTTAAAGTATTATAGTTTATTATTTATTAATTATCATTGTTAATAAGTAAATATTTATATTGCAATATTTCATTGATCCTGTTATTTATTTATTTAGTTTTTTAATATTTTTAGTACGGTTATTGTTTCTAGGTACTAACGTTTAGATATTATACGGTATATTTAACCAACTAAGACTTTTGAAAGAATGATTTATTCAAGTCAAAATCATGATAAATTAAAAAAAAAAAAAAAAAAAAAAAAAATGTTATAAACACCATGTTTAATAAACACATTATTCTTGAGTAGAAGTGTAAAATTAGAGAGGACCACGTGACACCTAAAGCAATACTCCACAGAACATTTTCGTTTGTGGAATTATTTAGCCAGAGATATTTACAAGCGAAGAATAATAATGCGCGATTTATTCAGAACAATCATCTAATTTCAATCATTTAACATAATAATATAATCTTCGAATCTGGAAGTTTGGTACCACAGAGCTACATATTTACATAGTTGAAACAGGAACCTACGAAGTCTCAACACTGTCCCATGTCGGACGCCTCGATCTAATGGGACGTCCAACCACTGGTTAGGGGCTGATTATATTCATAGTGGGCCGTTCTTCATCCAACCCAACAATTCTTCACGCCTATAATTTCAATTATATTAACTCGGTCACGCGATTTTGCGGTGTCAAGTCGTGTCTGTACTCAACTCTTTGTTTTTTGAACAGAATATTTCACACTATACGATATTTTCTGAAGGCTTCAAAAAGTTCCTATACTCGTTTAGGTATATTTAAACGAATCAACTAACATGTTTAGTATTTCGAGGAGGGACGAAGCATGAAATGTTAGGGATGTGTCAATTCTAAAAATCTATTCTCTATACCACCTATTGATTCTTAAAAAAGTATTGGAAATCGATTACCAACAATCGATTTCTAGGCATCGATCTATGCTGTTAATGGTCAGATCGAAGTTAAATTATATATATATATATATTTTTTTTAAAGGTATACTAGAGTATTGTGACAACTGATTATGTAACTATTACATAGTGATTCCCCTCCTTATTTATTATAAAAAAAATAAAAACTAACTAATAGTATTCTCTCATTAAAGTATTCTATATTTTATACATATTATATTGAAGAGAAAATATAGTCATTTATTTTTTGAATTTTTAATGGTTTTTTGTACGTCTTAATTGCTGAAATTTATTTCTGAACCTGATTGGGCACCGACAATCGAATTTATGGTATTAGTCTCGAATTTTAGTACCGACTAATCAATTTAAGTTATAAACATTGACGCCCATAGAGAGATTTGCCAGAGCATCCAAATATAAACACTAAGAAAGAATCTTAAAATCTACAAACATTTACAACTAAAACATTTTTTATTTTTTAACATGACATAGGTTTTTTTTCTTTAACATATTGTCAATAGAAGTGAAAGTATCGACAGTGAAAAAACGCGTTTTTTATCTTTAGCTATTCGCTTTTGCTTGTGTACATTAAATATTTTATCTAATTATGTTAAAATTATATTGTACCTTTAAATCAATATCAATCAGGCAAACTTTTAATTTAGGTAATAGAGACAGAAACACTTTATTAAGTGGTGCTGCCCATTTCAAATAGGCTGCTAAATACACAGCATACATTATCAATCTAAAGACATCTGATAATATTCAATACTATATAAATATAGCACAAAAAAAAAAAAACGAAATTGCCATTCTGTTAAAATATAAAAATTTACATTTTAATATGAGCGCATGCTGATTATCAAATTACAGTTCAAAAAAATTTAAATATTAAAAAGACCACATACAATTTTATAGATAACAATATAAAGTAAAGTAAAGCAATAGATCAACTCGATCTATGATTCCCGTCAGTCTTAAAGATTATAGAATAGGTGTTGTTGAGCGTTACTGTCCCCCTGTTCCTTTATCCAACGCCATCCGAAGTGTAAAGGAAAGCGAAAACATCCAAAACGGAAAAAGACCCCTACTATTTTTTCAGTAACCGAAGCCACGGGTATGGGATTACAGGGGAGGCAGGGAGAGGTGGGTAAGTCCTGGGGGTGTTTGACAATGGGGAGCCGGCTCATCCTTGGAACCACATGGGATCGGAACTGGCAGAAGTCGGCCAATGTTTTTGAAACTAGCCTAGGAGAAAGGGGTACCCTGCCTGAACTAACACCACTATTCCGATGAACCTAGGCGGAAAAGATCCTATACCTTCTGCTTTGTACTCAAGACCACACAGGAGTGAACCCATCTGGGGCCAGGGTAAACATAGCTACCCGCTTTTCCTATTCTTGTACTCGCCCTTTCTTAAATCCTTGCAGGATAAAAGAGCAATAAATGTTTTAATGCGTTTCTATTAATCCTTACTAACATGAAGGATCACATTATAGATTTAATTCAATCAAAATCTTAAACCTTATTGTTAAATAAAATGTTCATATATTATTAGCATACATGAGGCAATATGAAAACAAGAACCATCCGGAAACAGAAAAATATTTATTATTCATTTCATTTTATATTTTTATACTTCATTATTATTTACGACTGTATACAATACATAACGTGTACAGAACTACCCATTAGTAGCACTTAAATGAATGTTCTACATTTGAAAGTTTCTAAGCCATCTTATTTTCAGACGCTTCGGAGGGTTATCACGAAACGAGCATGAAGCAAGTAGTCTGTAGGATGTATTCGAGTAGGAATGTAGCTTGTCATGAAAGGATAGGTATCTTGTTTGACCCAATTCTGCAATATATAGGGCATTTAGTTCGTTGTGGATAAGTGTATATGTGATACAATATGCATCATTTAGCGTGTTAGTTAGTGAGGATTTGATAAGAGAAGTATTGGAAGGTTTAACGAAGCCCTAAAGTAGAACTCCATGTATTCAAAGTCTAATAACTACGATGTAAATAAGCATTTTGTAATTATTTGCAAGCTTAGAACGCTTGTTTAATAAATATTGGAGTTACCGAATGCGAAGACTAGAAATAGTTCCTTTTAAGTCTCATTAAAAATATTTATAAATAAAAAACAAAACTCTAGTAACAGATGCATGATTACATATACTTTCCATACATATACTACATATATTGTTTAATAATTTTTTATTTATTTATACTAAAGATCAATAGGAATGTTCAATTAGTCATCAAAAATTTCTATTAATATATGGAGATGCTCGATGCATAAACGACGCAATCCTTTACGCTGATTGAGCCACATGCTTGGATATAGGTTGCCGTATAAAATCGCATACATATTGAAAACAATCGAAGGGAAAACTACTGCATGAGTGACTGATAAAAAAGTAATTAATTAAATCGGCCAGATAATTCCAAAGAATGAAACCTTAATCGCATAACTGTATCATAAATCAAGAGTTCAATTAAAAAATAGCTTTTTTATGTTGGTTCCAATCTATTTTTTAACGATAGTAAACTCTCGATTTGCTGATTATCTGCGGACTTCCTAGAACAAGAAAACTTTCTAAAATTTTTTTTTTATTTTTTATTTCTATTAATATTTTTATCCTAGACAGTAGAAACAACAATAAATACTCTGATTCGGAAATACGATTTTTTCTTTTTATAATAATTTTCAAAGTAATACTTATCATGTTTATGAACTCGTAATTTCATTTCATTTCATTAGGTATTTTATTTTAGGATTTATTTTTTTGTCAGTCAATTGAGGCATCGACTTTCAAGTATGAAAAAAAAAAATTCTCTTAACTTTTTTCTCCTCTATCGCTTGTTGAATTTGTTTCTATTCAAAGCAAACTAAGTGCCATTATGATTTAAGGTATCAAGACCTCCTAGTCAGTGTCATTTTAAATTTATAAAAACTAAAATATTTATTTTGGAAAAAAAAAAAAATCAAATTCTACCAATTACAAAAAAGGTACTCAATTATAGTATAGTTATATAAAGAAACTACAGCAGAGATACAGGAAGCTTCGTACCCGTGACTAGGAAAAATTCGGAAATTTTGGACTTTACTTCTAAAATTACATCAATTAATCCTTAGAAAATGTTTTTACACAGTAATTTTTTTTTTTTTTACAATTCATAGAAACTAATGAATGACCAATTAATTATTTATATTATGGTCTGCAAAGTATTTATTAACTATTGTAAGCATTCTAGTTAAGCCATTTTTTATTTATCCTAAAAAGTTTTACGATTTGCATTTATCCAATTTTGAAAGTCGACACCTCATTTGGTGGATTATCCGTGGATTAAGATAATCGATTCACTCTAGTTTGCTGTATATATTTTCTTGCTCGGAGATTTTATAATTCAATAGTAAAATTAAATAAATTGAGAGTCATTTTTAAATAATAAAATATTGAAAAGAGTGCTTTAAAATTTACTAATATTTTAAAATTCTTTATTATTTGAATAAACTACATTATAATTGAATGTAATACGAAACTACCTTTTACCACGTATTATTTTTCTTTAATAGTGCGTTGGTTTCCATAAATAGGACCTATCCATTAATACTACAAGGACTAAAGCGACGAATAAAAAAATCAAAACTGATTTAATTGTATAATCATAAGTAATATTTACCACTCTTCACTAAAATCTTCTTAACTGCTGTACAATGTTTACCTGAAAAAAAAATTAGATTAGAGAAATTTTATTTTTAATTCTTTTTTACATAATATATTATTGTTTGAAATATAGTTTATTAGTTAATAAAACACAATATTTCATAACATTTCTACTTGAGGGGACTACTAAATTTAGCAAAACTCTCCAATGACAGACGACCATCTCGAGTTTCAAAACGCCTGGGATTTTCCAACATCCTTTTCAAGAAGATCTTTTTTCATTTATTTCACCCCACCTTATCTTAAGTTTCCAACAAAGTTTACTCTATTTGACTTCATAAAAGCACTTAAAATTCTCCAGAGAAACATTTTGCCTTTAACAAGATTTAACGATCTCCCGGTGTTTTTTTTGTATTTGTTTTTTGCATCAAATCTTTTTTTCATTTTACATGGACTATGTATTAGTATTAACAGCAAAAAAATGGCGTTGATATATCAGTAAAAAACGAAGTTACAAGGCATAAATGCTTGGTTTTGGCCATTTTTACAAAAAAATTCATTAAAAAAACAAAACAAAAAAACCGTAAGACTTTGTAAATAGGTAAGTGACCTTATATAGGTTCTAAATGAACCTCCCTACCCGAAATACCTCTTTGGCCAATGATCTTCCGAACATCCTGTACATACTGAAAATGCTTGACGTAAACAGTAAACTGAACAAAAATATTAGTACAAAAACGAAAAAAATCACACCATGTCTATCTTATAAAAAAAATTAAAAAAAAAAATCGAAAAATAATTATGATATGCATTTTAGATACTTTCATTTAATCCGGACGGGATCCGGTCCCAACTGTTTAAGATTAGCGAAGACTACCGTTTATGATAATGATACATAAACAAAAACTCCCATCTAAGATATCCCTCGTGCCATATACAAGGAACCGGTGATTTTACACACCGGCTTATCATAAAAAAAAAAAACCACCGAAAACACTCTAAAAAAAAAATTCCTAGACTACTGTCACAAAAAGCCGAAGCTGTAAAACATTTTCCCTTTTCACCGAACAGGTAAGAGCGGAGAACATTTCTTGAGGAGCCCCAGGTTGAGGGCGGAAAAAAAAAAAAAAAAATCCGAAATAAAATAAAAAAAAAAAAAAAAAGGTCTAAGGTCGGTTGGTTTCGGATTAGAAAAGGTTGACTAAGAAGGAGCAGTTAATTTTCCACTTGTGCCTCCTCGAAAACTGTTTGCCTTCCCACCACTCAACAACTTACTCAATTGGACCTCCTTTCGGGCCCAATTACTCAGGCCATTCATAATTATGATCCAGTCCAGGGAGCACTAAGTGTTCAAACTTGCCCATCTAATCTCGATTTTCTCACCCAATTTCCCACTCATCGATTTCCGTCGAACCGTCAAAATTAGCGTAGTTATCCCAGTCGTTTCCTAAACACAAAAGGGTATTTCCATTGATAAAGACTCCTGTCATTTCTTCAGCATTAAATGTCACAATACAATATTTCTAATAGTTGAATCAACTCAGACGCACAGTAAAAAAAAATAAAAAAATAAAAAAATAATTTCACTCGGGAAATCAATGAACCGATTTTATTTATTTTTTTATATTATTATATTTTTCCACAAAACAATCGATTACTGAACAAGATATTAAGCAATCTTAGTACGAGCATTACAACAGGATGGCTGGATAATGGGGAGGACGGACTACTAGGAAAGGAATCGTAATTAACAATTGCTCATGAGGAAGGGTTTGGTGTGTTGTAGAAAGCACTTCAATACCTCGAAGGCAGAAATGATGTAACATCCTTCAATTTTATGGTTTTTAGACAATACAGAGATCGAGCGGAGGTATGTAGGTTGTCCTTACATAAACGGAAGAAAATAAGTAATTTTTTGTTTTATATTTATAATAAACATTATTTTGTTAATAAATAGATTTATGTAATGCCTCATTGTCCTATGTTATTTTTTTTTAATATTATAAATCTCGATTGACAGAGGATTTGGTTATCCGGAACTAACTCGGCCCCAACAGGTCGGATAATCGAGTGCATTAATTTAGAATAAATGACAAGAAAAAACTCCCCGTTTTCGCCTACTTCAAAATTTACTAGGTAAACATTTAAAGCTTCCAATTACAACAGACTCATTTACATGACAGTAATAGGTTGCAACCGTTCAAAAATGTTTTAAAACATTTTTAGATGGAGCCATCAGTCTTAAAGGCGATATTCAGCGAGCTTTTGTGGATAAAACACCCAAAAATGTTAAATCATTTTGTAAATAAAACTACACTTACCACCTCAAGCCAATTAGATTTCAAGCGAACGGTCACAAAAAAAGGATTATGGTTTTAAAAAAAATATATATAAAATAAATTATTCGAAAGAAAAATTATTAATCAATATATGAAGCACAAATCTTCTCAATACATTTTTGCCAACGTGCTGTCTCCTCTGGAGAGAATTTTGAATTGAACGACTTTTGATCAATCGTTTAAAAATCGGTCGAGGATCTTAAAAAAAGGCTAGTTGGTAGGCCAGAGGTCTGGAGAAAATGGATGTTTGGGCAGAGACTCATAGACTAAGCTCCAACAATATTTTAACCACAAAATCTTTCATAAAGACGATTTTTTTTTTGGCCGTTCTGTGCTTGAGTTCAGAACTGGCTTGAGTTGGTCAGCGCCGATCGATTTGCATATTATCTCTGAAAGTTTTCACACATTTCTGAATTTTGCAGCTTCTCAGAAATTTTTTGAAAACATTTCTGAACGGTTGGAATCAATTACTGTCTTGTAAATGAGTCCTTTGTTATTAATTGGAAGCTATATATACACTGCCGGTCAAACGTTTGAGACCACCCTGAACCGATATCAGTAAATTTAAATGAAAAATTAATGGATTTAAATAAAATTCAACACAAATATATTTCTTAGGCCAATACCTTTAAAACTCATCTGCCTTTAAGGAGAAAAAATAAAATTACGTTTTTTAATACACATACATTCGTTTGCCTACAGAACACCCTTGGATTAAAAGATTTGAAATTTGAGTAAAAAGAAAATCTCCCAGAGGCGGTAAATGAAAACAACAACGTATTTTGTTGAGCCATTTCAAATTTAATTAGATTTAAATCAAATAAGTCCCTTTTTTCCAACATGGAATATCTCGGAATGTATTGTGGAGAAAAACTCGAAAGAGAGAGGAATAGTTTTTACTTGTAAATAAAACAAAACATATATGGAGAGATATATATGGAGGTGGAGATATTAAAGATATTAAACTTTTAAATTTACCTATTTTGTTCAGGGTGGTCTCAAACTTTTGACCGGCAGTTTATAAGCTATAAAATAAAACTATAACTATAAAATGACACACGAAATAAATCTTAACTTTCCCACCCTGGCTCGAACCTCTAGGATAATCCGTCCTGCCCTAGTTGGAGTACATAAGGACGTTAAGCCCAAATAAACAAACAAACAAAACTATTAAATAAATTATTATAAAACATTTTTATCAATCAAAATATGGTTCATTCCTGTAAATACATTTCTGCTAACGTATTGACTCCTTTGAATGAATTCTCCTAATATTTTAAATACTGTTGTGTTATAGTAAATTAATATTTTTTAAAAAAAATTTATACTTTTTTATTTCCTGGTTTAAGTCATGAAGTCGTAAACTCCTAAAAAACGAATGAAACTTTTAGCCGATAAAATGAAAAGAAAAAAAGAGGGTGAAAGTTTTAGTGACAGTTACATATTGTTTCATTACTTTGAAAAATAAAAAAATAAATTTACAAAATTTTAAATTAATATGATATATTACAGTTATGCATTAGATGGGGCATATCTCTCAGGAATCTATTCAATATCTCATAGAGAAAACTAGACAGTTATTGACACCCTATCTTAAAAATTAGAAAAAAGAAAAGGAATATCATATAATTCCTTTGAAATACTACAACTCAACTGTGTAAAAGTACTTTCAATTTTGTCCGTATTTTAAAAGACATCCATAGGGTGCCAATAACTGATTTTACATAATTTATTGTAACAATCTTGTAAAATACAGGAATAATGTTTGGTGTGAACTTTCTTGCTTAGCTGAAGGAAAAAACACTGCAAATTTCAACTTTATTGAACTATTCTTTCTACATTGATGGGGCGTTTGTTGGCTGAGAAGTATTTAACCGTTTAACAGGCGATGTATCCTGGAGGATACACACATTTAATGCCTTCTGCTCAATAAATGACGTAATATCCGACACATTATCCTACTCATTATCGTCTAATATCCTTTATTCAACCTTGAATTTCATGATACATTTGTGGGGGTTAGCGTGGCTATAGCCATTCAAAGGGGAAAAAAAGAAGAAATGTATTCAAAAATTCCCGGCCTGCCCGTTAAAGGGTTAAAGATGTAGGTAGTTGGGGTATGAATTCATACATACACAGCAATTAAAAATAAATTTTAATTTCTATTGCCGACGTTTCGACTTGCATTGCAAGCCTTCATCAGGGCTAGTAGAAAAAGAAAACAAACAAAAAGTTATGACAAAACTGCAGAGAGTAAACAGTATCATTATTTTTTTTATACTCTGTGCAATTTTGTCATATCTTTTGTTTGATTTGTTTTTCTTCTAGCCATGATGAAGGCTTGCAATGAAAGTCGAACGTCGGTGTTACAAATTAAAATTAAAAACTACATCTTTACATTCTAGCTACATCTTTATATTCTTCCCACAATTTTAGTATAAATATTTCCGAATATTTCCTTAAGGGTGTCAATAACTGTCTGGTTTACCCTATAGGTAAACTTTATTGATTGAAATTTTCGTAAAATTTGGAATTGCTTGCTGGCGTATTTTATGTAAATAATAATTTTAACAGTCCTGATACGTTTCGTATGTCTTGGTTGAAGTATATGGAGGCCTAAAGACCTAAGAAGGAATAAGACTTTTAGCGGAGAAAATTAAAAAAAATCAATTGAGTGGAATTTTTTTGCCTGTCAGTGTATATACGTTTTGCTATTTTTCTCGCTATGTTGACCTTAGCTATAAGAAACCCGAAGACGTGATAGGCGATAGATAGTGAAGGGCCACTCGGTGATGGTGTTAATTATTTTGTTGTGAGGCGGACTGTGGGAGCTGAGAGTGACGCCAGTAGGCCCCCAGACCCGTGTCCAATCCCGGCCACAATGCCTTCCCAGTCTTTGTCCATTGCTTCGGCCTACGTCTCAATAGTCTCTCTACCTCCACGCTGCAATCCCCTCGCTACTTAACATGCTTCCAACCCTACCGGGTCTCCATTGTTTAATCTGTTATTTAAATCATTAATCTCAATATAAACCTTAACCCGATTAAAAAAAACAAAAAATATTATTGTAGCCTATGTAAACTTTCTAAAGGTAACACCGCACAAAACTGTTGAATTTAATATATGCACCATAAATAAAATTCCGTGAAAGAAACACTACAGCTCACTGAACATATCATAATTGCCATATTTTCCCGAAACCTACAAATTACGTGAGCTGGCGAGGGTATTCTGCATGGTTAATCACAATTTTCCCAAGGACAATCTTCACAAAAAATAGTCCAATTACGGTATTTTTTTTTATTTTTTACGTACTAAATCCGGCTATAATTTACTATATAAAGACATTCTCCAAAAAATTCTTCGTTGTCTTGTTATAATCGCGATTTTTGGTATTAAACCAACGGCCGCTAAGGTAGCAAACTTCAGATTCGAATTCAGCACCCCAAAAAACATTATGATCCGTTGAGAAAAAAAGTTTAGCAGTTTTTTTCCTAAATACGGCCTTCTGAAACCTTTATTTGCTCTCTTCCGCCATCTTGACGGTATTTGGAAACGGCAGCAGTGGTTTTCCTTACACAAAAAATGATATTTCTGATAAGCATTGATTTTTTGGGGAGATCTATCATGACAGGTTTAGTGTCGTCGGCTCCCATAGTCATTATTTCATACTCAACATATAACATTTTGACACGTTCTAAATCTGCGTCAAGCGTATGTTAATGAAAATGTTTATTTTCATTAATGCGTGTTTCTACCGATGTTTTTCTTACTTGGCCTCACCAAAACCGATATTATCTGTGTTTCTATACTCCAGAAACTTTGGATATTAAGAAATGAATAGAAAATTGTATGTACACCTCACATAAAACGTGTGTTTATTGATTCGAGAAATGCTTAAAATATAGTATTTTGTTTACATGGAAATCCTTTTTGGGTGGGAATGCAATATTGCGACACGTTCTGTTGGGGTTGGTCGGATCGAAAACATACGATATGTCGGTATTTGTTGTCATCGATATATCGCGTAATTTTCAATATGGAATATTTTTCTTACAATACTCATCCCTAAACTGGACGCTCTATTGGGTTTTCCGGAAAATCATGCATGCTTACTTGTTTTCTTTAAATTACCCCTCTGTGTAATAAAGTGTTTATATTCAATATATATATATATATATATATATATATATATATATATATATATATATATATATATATATTTTTTTTTTTTTTTTTTTTTTTTTTTTTTTTTATAGCAATAATTGCTATTCTCTTCAACAAAAATATGTTTTTCAACTCTTTAGCAATTCACTATATGAAAATAATTCAGACTTTACTCACAATATATGATTTTCGTATAATTTCATCATACGAAGTTAAACTCTGAACCGGGCGCAAAAAGCACCTATCAAGAATGGGTTAAAAAATTTTCAGAGGAAGACTTCAGCTTTTAGGGAAATAAGGTTCACGGCAGGACTTCTCCCCTGAAGGTGAGCTTCAGTGGATGAAAATCACAGAACTGTTCAAAAACTTGCAGAGAAAATAACATGGAATCGGATGACGCAGACTAGCTCAAAATAAATTAAAAAGCTCAATAAAATCACTCCGGAAAAAGGGTGTAATACTGTTTCGTTTATTAATTTTTACCAAATGCAGGCAAATTAGGTTATCATAAGAAAAAAATCTTTTAATATGGTTTGAAGAATGATTAGTCATCTGAATGGTTGATACACAACTTAACTTGAATCTAGGAAATAAATTGAAAACATACCATAGAGGTGATAGAAATACCATCGAAATTGGAGTCAACTCTGTTATAGCCTCTAGATCCCATGGTAATCGGGTAAAAGTCTGAGTGATGTTTTAAGACCTAGCAGAACAGTGTTGGTAGTAATTTTGTAGATTTAGGTTTTGAGAAACGGTATGTAAGCCACGATTATTGGTAATTACGATAGCGATCTTGTATGTGTCCCTATTTGTGTATTATTATCATCAATGATAATTGAAGGGAAAAGAGTCAAGTGAGCGAAAGGTTAGGAGTTCCTACATCTGCCAGTTTCCTCTCTGTACAGTATCATATCCATCGAACTTCTCAACTCCACTCCTAAAATTTGTTTTCTGGTTGAACCATACCCGTCCAATAATGTCACATTAGCATAATCATCTTAAGACCGGATGTCTCATCGTTCACAGAAGACCCTACGGAAGCGAAATTATAGGTTCAAGATTTGAAGGATCGCGTCCTTCTTTTTTTCTGAAGATCGCCCCGGGGCAGGCATTAAGGCCGGTGGTAAATGGGGGTTCTGCTCCGACCGCGGCTACCTGAATTAGTTGATTTATTGAGTGGCACAATTGCTCACATTTAGATCAGTCTTTTGGGCATCATCTGGAAGTACCTGTTAACCTGGGGGGATATTAAAGTGTGTTTACACTCGGCTTCGCCTGAAGGCATAATTTAAAACACTGAATAGCTCCATTCTTAAAATGGTAGCAAAGCAACAGAACCGTTTTTGAATATTACTACGATCGTAATAATAATACATTGTAAGTATATTGTTTAATTTTTATGTATTACAATCCCAATTATTAATACCCCAAATTGAATAAATATCTTCAACATTCAGATGTTGAGCTGGAATTGACAATGTTTGATATTTGAAGGTAGTTGAGTTAATTTGTTTTAATAAGTTAAAGGCATCACATTTTTAAGGATTTACTGTTTCGATTAAGGAAGCCCACTTTATAGTGTCTTCCGATCCCCTGGTCGATTCTCGGTTATATAACAGATTAAACAATTATCTGTAACAGCCAGACTCTAACCTGGACCGAGAGTGAAGATTCAAAAGCTAAATTTCCGCACCTTATAGCGAATTGCATTTCGGGGAAAATAAGTATGATAATTACAAGGTAAAGAAAGAATTACAAAACTATACATGTCAGGAGACGAAAAAGGGGACATTTACTTTTCCTACAATGCATTGATGTCGATATGTAGGTGTTTTTGCTTACTATTTAATTCATAATAATGGAATTGGAAATTGAAAAATTCACATACCAGACTTGAAAGATAAGAAGCTGCTCCTCGTTCTAATGTAGTGAGTTTACTAGTTAGTTCTTTACATGTTATTGACATGTCATTGTGATCATATTTTTTCGTATTTACTTGGATGTCATGTATGAAGTAAATATCAATTAATAGTTAAAAAAAAAATTAAATAAATATTGTTCGTTTTTAAGTAGCGTAACGAATTAAGTAAAACAATATAATAAACAGGAATATCATTTTAATGGGATATGAATATTTAATATGATATTTTATAAATATGGATGTATCGAGATTTAGAGCTATATAATTGTCGATATTGATCGATATTTTTCTTGCGATACCCATCCCTACATATAATTGGTCGTATATGTACTTAATTATATCCAATCAGTAATTATAATTTGCTTTAAGAAAAAAAAATTCCTGAAAATGTTTTCAATAAAGATAAAATGGTGTATTTCGTCTTACTGGCCACATTATATACGGTACACGTCATATTTTTCACGGAATTTTTTTTAAACTTTTCAAACATATTTTTCATGTGTGTATAATACATATGTTATAACTATGTTTATCTAATTATATTCAAAGATTTCTGTTATCCGGCGATTTCCCCTATCGAATGCCGTGTCGACCCCTGTACTGTAACGCCAGGTAAGGGGGAGTCTACTGTAATAACATTCCACGCACAAAACGAAAACACGAACATATTTTCCGGGACAGAAATGTTTAGAACTACTCGAATGGTTATTGCTTCGGGTGGAAGAGACAAGTTGTTTTCTATCACACATAAGGGACGAGACAGATATTAGCTATAAATTTGTTCAACAGTCCCGACTACACCTGCTTGTACTCTCACAGCCACGGGCAGTGGCCGGGGGCCGGACAACCATATTATCAATCTTCGTGTTTATTCGCTGAGTGCAAAGGAGGTATGAACAAAAAATAATAATAATAGTGATGAGAAATCGTTTTCTTGAAAATTTTTTTGAAAATTGCTCTGCTATTTTTCAAACCTTTAAATGAACATTACTATAATTGACACTCTTATGTATGTGTACGATATATATTATTATTATTTTTATTTTATTTTTTTTATGGTGCTACCATCCGATTACGGTGTATTTGCCTCCTCCAAACGCTTCGTCCAATCGTTACCGTTTTGTGCCAACTTTGCATACCGAATTTGACGATATATACAATATACAATACACACATCAAGTACATGTGTGAAAATATAAACTTGTAAGGAAACTGGTCATTAATAGCACTTCAATAAAATCTACATTAGAAGGCGCCCTAAGCCATTTTTTTTCAGATACCTCGGAATGCTGTACGGGATCCAATGGGAAGCAAGTTCCCAATGGGGACTATTGGATTCGAGTGGGTATGGAGCTAGTCCTGGAAGGAAAGGTATCTGGTTCGTGCCATTTCAGCTAGATACGGAACATTAAAATCTTTATTGATAAGTTTATTTGTGGTATAATAAGGAGCATTGAAGGTTTTACAAAGGATTTTCGATTGACAGGAAAGACAAGAAATTCCGCATGTCCGAACCGGTGTCATGTATATGAGTCTTTTGTTATTAACAGGAAACTTTGAACGTTTGTCTAGTTAATGTTGGAGTAGTCGAGGTTCTTTTCGTATAAGTTTTGTTCTTCAGAACTTATATATGTATTGATATTTGAATTCATAAATGGATGAAATTATTAAGACTAAAACAGATAGCGTCGAAAACATAATGGAAATAAAATGAAACCCCAATTTTTTTTTTTTATATATATAAATATTTTTTTTTTTTAGATTACGCATTTTCTCTATATAAGATGGATGGATATTCTATATATGGAGGGGTATTCTATATACATTAAATTAATAGTAATAAAATAACATTAGGGAAGATATTGTGGAAAAAATATACTAATTATATTTTTTTTATTTGAGCCATTGTCAGATTGATTATAGCGATTAAGAACCACTATGATTAATTATTATAATTTTTACAATATTATTTCCTGAAAAATATTTATCAAGCCAAAAAAATATTTTTTATTATAATTATATAGAATTTTAAGGGGGGGTTGACGGATTTTTTGAGCAGTGTTTCAATTTCGTTACAAAAAAAAAAAAATAATAATAATAAAAATAAAAAATAGATTAGATATTTCAGGTGAAAACGGAAGTGAGTAGTGTATTTGAGTTGCGAATATTTACTAGTTTCGTCAACTCTATTTTTTATTTCTTTTTTGTTTTGTTTTTTCATTTTTTGTTATGGCTTTGTTGTTATTGTTAGGTGGAACAATGGCCTTTTTTAATTGAGCCGGCGTGGGAGGGGAGGGAGCCGCGGCGGGGGGGGAGGGGATAGAGTCGGCGGGGGAAGGGGGGAGGGGAAAGGCCTCGCGGGGGGCGCTCCGTCTATTCCCGGCTCATCATCCACACCTTTTTTGTCAAGCGGTCGGTAATGACTTAAAGCCCCCTAGGGTTCCTATCCTTCCGCTAACCTAAACTATTCCACACATCATAGCCACCAAATTATTTAAATTATACTTCATATTTTTCAGCGATCAGTTTGTTTTTATTTACATCTCGAGATCGAAGGTTCTTTAATCTGTCCGCTTTACAAAGGACCGCAATTTGCTTTTGAAAAATTTGAATGTGGTTGATTTTTTAAAATCTTTTTTTTTTTTTTTCATTTATCAATACGTATCATCAAACCACTGCTCCACCACAGTCAAACCCACATCGTTCTTGCTGATCGATTCTTTAGCTTCACTTCGAGTTTCAAATCGATAGCTCTTTCCTTTAACCTTTGGAATTTATATTTCCAATTTCGTCTTCTCAAATGTAAGAAGGCGTAACAGAAGTTTACATCAGTTTGAACATGGATTTAGTATTATTTTACTGTAAATTAAAGAGGTAAATGAACCTATCCCCAGGAAAAGTAGTGGCTAAAACATTTACAAAAAATCGACTGAAGGTAACAATCGATAGAAAGGTATTTTAGGCGGGAGCATGGGTTTAGCATTGCTACAATGCCGTTACCATAAACTTCCTGAACAATATAAAGTCCAATCGAAACTCATAAAAAAATGTAACGTTGCATGTATTAGTTTATGTCAGTTTACGAACAATTATAAATATATGAAGATGGTCAGGAATGTAGTCAAAAAATTTTATTTCGTCAATAATGTTTACATCCTTTTAAAAGGGATTAATCAAGGTGTTTGTAGGCTTCAGTTTCAGTCGAGATCGCTTATCTTTAACATGTTTAGTACGGAATCAAAATGGAAAAAATAAAGTGCATTTTCAAAATTAACTGTTTTTTTTTTCAAATTCACAAATTGAGAAATCTGCTGTGCGAACCGCTAGAAAAATTTGTAGTGTTTAAGGTGATAAAGAGAAAATACCGTCCGTAAGTGGTTTGCTCGCTTCGGAAGCGGTCATCTGTTGACAGCGAAATCAAAGCATTAGTAGAAAATGGCCCACACACCAAACACTTAACTTATCCCATGTCTCCAAACATTATCGAAATCACCAATAAAAAACGCTATGAGCTTATTTTACAGCCTAATACAATAGGATCGTATTCCTGTTCCGAAAACTTCGGGATTAAATATAGCAAATCCCAGGATTCGGGATACTAACTTCTAACCTAATAATATATTTCTTTATTTTAAAAGGTTTAAAGTGAATTTTAAGTTTAACTTGTCGCATATTTTACCACTGATCGTATAACCATTTAATAATTTTGTCAACATCAAGATGTTGTAATTAAAAGCTAATTTTTATTTATTTTATGTAGTATACAGACATTACATTACCTATCGGCATTCGTAAATCTATCCCGATTTACTGAGATTATCTGTAAACAATTCCGAAATTCTGTGATTTGAAAAAAGAGGCCAGGCATCGAATTTAAATACGTAAAACAAAACTATTTTTTTTAGTTTGGATTTGATAGTTTCTACAATTTCATCATCACCAACTTTGGCCTGATTAATTACACCTCAAAGGCGAGCCCATGGCGAAGGAATAAATTTCAGCAACTTCGGAGGAACTTGGTCTATAAACCAGTCGGAGGTGCTCGCTGAAGGTGACCCTGAGCTGAGCCGATGCTCCCGGAGCTCACTTCACCAGATAAAATGGGTACCTGTATCTTCACCAAATCTGGAAAAAGCTGATGCAGTTGCATTGGAAGGACTAATCATATGGAAGGCATATAAACTCGATGAAATATGTTGTTTTTTTTAAATCATCAGGGAACCAATCCTTCCAGTATAAAATTACTATACCATGTTATGATGACTAGAAAAAAATATTGAAATTTTCAACAAGACTTTAGTTTAGTTAAATTTCTAAGAAATTGCCAAAAAAGCTCATACATTTAGATCCAGATAAGATATAAGCAGAGGAGTGCCTTGAATCCTATAATGTATCTCCTTGATTGATTGAGAGATCAAGTAGATGTGAGCAACAATTATATATTGCACAATTATACAAGACTTACAATTAAAGAGCTAAATTAACTAATGCAATTATCAATTAATGTTTTAATAATGTAACAAATGAATTTTAAATTAATAAATATATTTGATCAATTAAGCGATTAAAATAGGGAGAGAATTCCCGAAACATGTAGCGATTGTTGGCTTTATTTATTATATTTCATATATTCACTACATTTTTTTTTTTTTTTTAGGAACTGGCTAAAATATATATAATTAACATATTTTCCTATAATAATTAATTAATTTGTTTTCATAAAATTTAGAGTATCTCGAACGTTGGACTTAAAAAAGCGTTTCTTGAAAAAAAAAATTAGAATTATAAAACAGTTCTGGATTTTATTAATATATTTTTCAACATTTTAACTGATTTTATAAGTTTTATTTCACTTAGGAGTAACTATTATATTTATAATACCATTTTACCCACATGTATAGGTATGTAGTAGAGTGTGAATATGTGTTAATATGTATTTGATTGAAGTAAAAGCTTTTTATCATATTCAATAAAATGTTTATTTTTAATAAATATCCTGGAACATTGCTAATAAATAAACCAAATTTATCTTTTTTCATGTTTGGATATATACTCGAAGATTATTTTTAAAAACTAATTTCTACGCATGTATATCTCTTTTGTTTTATTCATTTCGGTTATCAGAAATTAAAGCAACACGACAAATATAAAACCTCTCTATATTATTCTATTATTCTTAGGGAAACGTGTGTCCCAAAATATATATTATATAGATAATTTCATTGATGTTTTAGCAAGTATTATCAAAAGTTATTTCGTGACGAACCCATGGAATAAATCGTGACCTTCTTACCCTGGCTAGAACATGATAGTTACCTGTAAGATAACACATCCTGTTAAAATAATTTGAGTACAAACGAACATTAAGCCTCAACAAGCAGGAATATTGACAAAACAAAATTATATCAACTATAAAAAAAATTATGTGACTAATTAATAAATAAAAAATTTCAAATCGCCAATACACGATGAATTCTAGTATTTTGTTGGAAAAGAAAAAGCGACTTCCTCAGTTGCGAGTCGATGTTTATTTTCTTCTTTTTTTTTTCTTTCGGTAACAAATATCGCAATCGACCAAACCAAAAGCCGAACCGACCCCACAACAATGCTGAGTACCGTAAACGAATTTACCGATTTGTTTTCGATTCATAGGTAGCGTTACTAATTCAGGTTTAGGTAGAGGAACAAGTTACTTTTACGGTCATCACCGGCGGTGGTACGGGCAAACTGTACCGGGGTCCCATTGTTGGCCTCACCGGGGTAAATTCATTATTACTCTAAACTGTTTTCGGCTCCCGCATCCCTTTTAATTGTTTCCTGACGAGGCAAAAACTTCCGAGCTACAACGATTTTTCAAAATCTTTTCGGTACCTGGAGGAGGGCTTTGTTTCCGACAAAGGTACCATCGAAAAGGGATCCCAACAGATGGTCAGTATTAGTCAAGATATCCGCGCAGCCCTATCTATCTTGCCGAATTTTTTTTTCTGACACCGCGGTCAGGATGGTCTGGGATGATTTGATTGATTGTCTCAGTTTTTATAAAATACTACTAATTCCTAGGAACAAGAACTGAAAAAAATGAATAATTTTAAAGTCAGTAAAATTCCGATTAGTTATACTATTAGTGGGTAAACCATATCAATATAAACAATTTTAAATTCATTAATAATTAAAGAAAAAATTATTAATGGTCACTAGATTATTTTTTGATAAGCATCTATTATGAAATCCAGGTAAAAGACTTATTATTATTATTTATAATATAAATCTTTCATCGAGAAAGTATTACGATGTGACTCAAACAGGGCAATAAGTAATATGGATGACTTTATTGATACATTCACACAATATGTACAATAGGAAATAAATGAAAAGAAGAAAAAAAAAATGAAAAACCTCATAATACATAATAGAATACTTAAACGAAAAATAACTGCTCTTCGTTTTAGATTACTCCAACATTTTCTAGGCCAACTTTCAATGCTTAAAATCTATTACCAAATAGTGTAGTATCCACTACATAACGCAATACTTCAACAAATACGAGACTATAAATGTAACACATATAAAGAATATAATTACTTATAAAGAAACTACCCATTGGTAACACATAAATACAAGTTGTGCATAAGAACATCACAGGGACGTCTTCTATTCAGATTCTTCAGGGAGTTATCATTAATTGAGTGTAAAACCTTAGCGGACATTAAGGTCTTCATGTACAAGAATAAAAATGCTCGAAAAATGTCTATGGATGTGGGGCTGCGGACTGATATAGAAGTAAACAAATATTAATGTTTGATAAAGTATTTTTTTTTTTAAAGAAACAGTGGTCTTTTTACGTCCATTCATAAAATTAGTATATTGCAAATAACTAAAAAAAACAAAACAACAAATCTCTACCTAAAGAATATATAAAATTAAATAATATAAAAGCAATAGCAATGACTAAAGACATATAATAAAAATAAAGGTAAAATTTAATCATACCTAAAATACAATAACTGACATAGAATTCCACAATTTTTTTTTTTTTTTTTTTAACTAAAAGTTTCATTTTTATTCAAGGGCTGACGCCCCCACATACTTTAACCAGGGCATATAAAACGCATTAGGATTATTTAAAAATTATTTAAATAAACGCGCGCAGTATTTAAAAAAAAATTACCAAGCAACTTTAAGTTTACGAAAATTTTAATTAATGAGGTCTATATCCGTCCCTTGCCTTCCTTACGTCTTGCAATCGATGGGGTATGAATTAAATTCCAATAAATCAATTCGTTAGGAAGGTGTCCCATCTAATGCAAACATTTAAGATCGTAGTATTTTAAAAAATTGCAATTCCAATTAAGTTTTTCTTAAATAATGCTTGATTTTATCTGGATAATGTTATTAATAATCCTGATATGTTTCATATGCATTCATTAAAGATATTGGGGATGTAAATACTTAAAGAAAGATGAACCTTTTAGTCGAGAAAATGAAATAAAACATTAGGTGGAATTTGTTGCCTCAGTATGTATACACTCAGCCTGAAGAACCCCGAACAAGCCAAATCCAATGACATGCCGGCGTTGCTCAAAAGTCAGTGGAGGTTGAGTGAGAGAACTATTGTAAAGTCGCACAGGGCTTGAGTGGAGAAGCTGGCCATTTCCAGAGCTCCAACATGACTACATATTTACAAAACTCATCAGGGCCACTGCTGAAAAGTTTATATGAAGTTTAGCTAATAATCATTAATTTAGTTACGAGATTGGCGTAATTGAACAAGATTGGTAGAGATCTGGAGACGTGAACTCTCGTGCGAGTATATAATACGAATAAACAAAAATAAAAGCTCAACTGCACTATAATTTAAAATTAGATATGAACTGTTAAGTGTTGGATAACAGGTTATCGTTGTTCCATTCAGGGAGTAAAGAAGCCGATAAGCCCTTTGATGGAATGTTTTGCATTTTATGTTTCGAATTAGCATATAGTCTGTTATCAGGTGTCACCATATGCATGACTCTCCTTTCCAACGTTGGTTCTGCAGTTTTGTTACGTGACTTAGCAACAAAGAGAGATTTTCGTCGGTTGCGTTTGTTCTCGCCGCCTTGACAGTGAAGCAACAATGAGGCAATAATTTACTCCTAGCTAGGATGAACATTATTCTATTGAGGAGTGCTTAAGGAGGTAGGCTCTATGCGTGCTTAGTTGAGACATTTCGTGTAACTAAGTTCTAAACTATAAATCAAATGAAAATGAATCTTTATCTGGGACAAATTATGATACTATTGTCTGGCTTTGACAATTTAAAATAATAGTTTTTAAGTGTATATAAAAATAAAAATCCATATACTAACACTCACACACACATATAACAATATATAAATAAGAATAAAATAGTTATAATTTTTACATTTCTCATATGCCCAGACGAACTAGACGAAAACGGCAAGAAACTGTTCGACTTTATAGACTACTCCAGCAGTTACTAGACAAACCTTCAAAACTTCCAGTTATTTATAAAAGACTCATTTACACGACAGTAATGTCCAAATAGGACTTGGACATAAGAAGTTAAAATTTAGGGCACAACTAAATCTTCTAATTCATCTAGTTTCCTCAATGCTTCTTATTCTGACAAAAATATACTTATCCATAAAGATCTTTATGTTCCATATGCTTTAGATTTAGGCCAAACCAGAAACCCATCCTTTCATAGTAAGCTACATAAATACTCAAATCCACTAGTCACTCAACTTCCCATTCTATTCCCGATAAACCTCCGAGGCGTCTGAAAAGAAGCCTCGGGACCTTATAATAAAGAACGTTTCTTGAAGTGCTGCCTATGGGTGGTTTCTTTACAAGTACAAGTTATTGTAACTATTTTCCCACACATGTTCTATATGTATATATTCTATACTGTCAATATAAATAATAAATTCAGAAAAAGAATATGTTTAAAAAGATAGATTTAACTGAAGGGTCAAGTGTGTATATATGGAGCTATTTCCATTAATTCCATTTTTTATTTTACCTGAATCTGGGCATCTGTTTTATGAAGTTTATATTAAAAATGTTTTAGGTCTTTAAAAAATTTATAATCCAAATAAAAACATTCACAAACTTTTATTAATTTTTTTTATTTTTTATATTGTATAAATTCATTTGATTTTGTTATATTAAGATTGTTAATATTTAGGATCTTTTCTACTAGTAATGTCTATGTATATGTCTAGATTTGTTCTGCTTAGAAACTTATACTCATGTTTTGCCTTTATTTATATAATAAATAAATTGAGATTTGTTAAAATTATAAATATAGGTTTTTAATTCTTTTTTTCTTTTTTTTTTTTAATTCATTACATTTATTAATAAAACATATGAAATTCCATTTCATAAATTTCATATTTGCATTGTTAATGTATTAGTGTCTGTGTCTGTTTCTAAGTGACTTATTTTCCATATTAAGCTACAACATTTTTAAAATTTATTTTAGTCACATTTAACTGCAGTTAGACTGAATTAGTAAACGTTTCTTCTCATTGAACACACGTAAGCATTACAGCTGTAAATACTGATTGGTGTATTTAATCAAATTAGATACTTAATCTACGGTGAGACATTTATTATTTTTTAAACATAAATTATTACTAATATCTGCTTTAAATCACTTGGAATAAACAGATTTCAAAAATCGTTTGAAACGGTTCCAAACAACTGTCGTTAAGGTATGACCGGGGTTGAACAAACGTGATTTAGTGTAGATATCTGATGAAGTCGACTTGGCACAGAGCCAACTCCATCCCGTCCAGCTGACGAGTTTAATATTGAAACACTGCTTTCACCGGGATGCCATCAGAAATAAATTTAATGAATTCATTCTCTGAACTATAAAAAAAATAATAATTAAAATTCCAAAATATTAGTAATAACTAAGAGTGTACCATGCGTAGTCAGAATAAGCAATTGTTCGGATCCGGTCAGGGGGTTTAAATTTTATTTCAAGTTGGTAGACAGTAATATCATCCTTAACTTGAAGAATATCACAGCACCAAAAATATATAATATAACATAATTATAAATTTTATAACTTGATTATCAGTTCGTGTCCAGGCTGGCTGGGTCGCCCTGAAGAAGACCTGCAAGGCAGGTCGAAACCTCGGCACTCTTAAAAAGTTAGTCAACTGGAGCGTGTTTTTTCTTTCTTCTTACTCTCTTCGTACACCACATTGATATTTTCAGTTTATCGTCTTAAACTTTCATTCTTTTTTGGGTGCTTACGTCCCTTATTCCGACGGTTCCCATTAGCCTGTTTATAGCTTGGGGGTATTTTGTTGTGTATTCGAAGTTTGATACGGGTTGTACTAGTTGAAAAGGAATAGTTTTTCAATTCGTTTCAGAATGGTTTCAATTTTTATATCTGTATCCTATATAACAGATCTATTTAATTAATTAAATAAATTAAGCAATATATGCGTTAACTGAGATGTTTTGAGTTCATCATGGTTGTGTGTTTGGCAAAAATTACACCCAAATGATTTGTTTTATTTTATCATCTTAAACTTTCATTCGTTTTTTGGTGTTTACGTCCCTATATATTTTAACTAGGACATACGTATTAGAATAATTAAAAATACTAATTAAATAAAATACAGCAGTAGTTTAAAATAATACCAAACATTTTTTTTTACGACTTATAGCCCACAGGCACGGCCAATAACAACTTTTAATTTCTTGTAAGAATGCTAATAGTGTGACCAAACGGATGACGGAGTGACCAAAAAAACATTTTAAAATTTATTTTTCATTTGAGGGCTTCTTCAAGCTAAAGAATAATATAAAATAAAAATAAAATAGAATAAAACATTAACATAGGGTGTTTACGTCGCAATATAATTTAACCAAGTCATAATAAACCTATTAGGATTATTAAAAATATAATTAAATAAAATTACAAAGTGATTTTAGATTTACGAAATTTTTATTGCGTTATAATGTAATTTTGAATAAATTTTAGAGGGAGATATACCATTTAGTGTATAATTGCAATAAACCATATTAATTAAAGATATCCTAATAATAATTTTTATAAATACAGTTTTATTTTATGTAATTAATATTTTTGTTGTTTCATACACCCTGGTTAAAGTATAATAAAAAAAAAATCTATTGGGTGGAATTATTAATCCGTCATTCTATAAACAAATTACAATATTGGATTTTCAACTTTTTTTTTTTTTTTAAATAAAAAAAGTTATCCATTTGGCAGGTCATTAAAAACGTTTTATTATTTTTTAGACCTAAGTAAAATAAAAATTAATAAACAATTTCATTTGTCAAATTATTCTCGGTTACAATCATTGACTTTCTTTACCTGCCCAACGACATGGTAAATTCCAAAATCAGTCAAAAAAAAAAAATAAAATATATATATTTTTTGGTTTAGAAACAGCTTAATCCATTCCCTGACATGCGCCCCATTTGGGATCGCTAGTATTTTTGTGATTAACTGTTGGCAGTATTGTTGAAACGACCAAAAAAAAAAAAAAAAAAAAAAAAATAGTTGGCAGTTAATGTTTTAAAGATTCTCGTAGCCAAATTGTGCCTTCCACTCAGACAAACCATATTTTCCAAGCACTCAAAAAGCAAAATCGTACGAATACGAGTTTCCAGTTGAATCATTTGGACGAGAACCCTTGAAGGAGGCGATTATTGTGTAGTAAAATTATTTTTATTTTATTATTTTATTAAGGAACAAAAGTGCTAAAATCGAAACGAACAACCCAATTATAAAAACGACAGGTCTTTTTGAAGAACATGGTACTTTGACTACACCATCTTTCACGAAAAACCTTATTTTTTTATTATGTTATGTTTTGTTGTTCCCTTATGCACTCTGCACAATTCTTCCACGGTACCAATGTACTTAATATGGGGAACTGTATGTATTTATAATTTATTGCTTCTAGTTGTCAACCGTCCTTACTAACTACCGTTGCGATTTTTATTAAATTTTATGACCCCACTTCTCGTAATTTTAATTAATCGCCGTCATTAACGACCCCTGTAATTAATAATATCATTAAAAAGATAATTTTATTCCTTCAAGCTTTAGTTTTAATTTATTTAATTTTTAATCGTAATAAAATAATTCTTCACTACTTATCACTTAAATATAAAATGAATGAACCAATATCGCTGAACCAAAACAGTTATTATACTCATCTCAAATTTATCAATGACTCCCTTTGAGTTTTTACTATTACTGATTTGTCATTTGTTGGTGAGGATTGTCTTGAAGTATTACATAAATAATAACTCATAACATTGTCAATGTTATAAATATTGGATATAAGAAAATTTTTTCACTCATTTAAAAATATATATCTTTATAAAATCAAGCATTGCAACGTCAAATAAGATATATATTCTTTGTTTAGAAATGAAAAAATAGTATTAAAATTTCAAACTGCAAAACTTAAGCATAAAACAAAAGTAGCTAGACAATACTACCATTTTATAATACATTTTTGTTTATGTTTCACTTAATAAAATGCTCATTCAGTTTTTCGAGCCCTTATACACTATTAAAACAATCTTCAGTGTTTAGTAAAAAGTTTTAGATACATCTGAGATTCCTTAAGTAATGAAAAAAAATTAGAATATTCGTGTTCATGTTTTTTGTACATTTCTTGAATTATAGTAAACTTATGTACTGAATGTTGAAGATAATAAATGTTGTTTACTAATTTATTCATTGAATAATTTTTTTTTTTTTTTTTAATAATATGCTCTTATATCAATTATTTATTTGAAAATCCCGGTATCGGCATAGAGAATTGGGAATCGATTTTATAGTATATTGAAAAATTTTGGTTCCCAAACATCATTGATTCAAACATTTTTTTTTTTTTTTGTTATCATGGATTTGACACGCCAATAACATATGTTTTTAGGATAGTGATTACAACATATAAATAACATTTGAAGAACTAGTCACAAGTAGTACTTCAATAAATGTTTTAGATTAGGTCTCTAGGCCATCTTCATTTAGGTTGGTTATCTGGAATCATGTGTGAAGCAAGTTGGGAGACTAGTGGATTTTAGTGGGTATGGAGTTTACTATGGAAGAATATGTATCTGGTTTAGGCTAAATCAGCAACATATGGAACATTAAGATCTTTGTAGATAAGTTTATTAGTTATAAAGTAAGGAGCATTCAGGATTTTACCGTACGTCCAAATAGGTCTTATAACTATTAGGATAGATATCTGGTTTGAGCTAATTTAGAAACGTAAGGTATAATAAGATCTTTGTGGATAAGTTTGTTTGTGAAGAAGTAAGGAGCGTTAAGGATTTTGGACTGTAAGGATTGGATACGAGATGAATTGGATGGCTTAGTAGAGCCCCAAAGCTTAACTTTGTATGTCCAAATCGGTTTAATTACTGTTATGTAAATGAGTCTTTTGTAATTAATTGGAAGGTTTGAAAGTTTGTCAAGTAAATGTTGAAGTAGTCGAAAACGAAGGGCGCTTCTTGTCGTTTTCATTTTGTATGTGGATTCCGAGTAAGACGTTTGTCCAGATGAAGCTAGGTAGCGGATCTGTTCAACGGGGATTAGTGGAACATCATTAAAGGATACTGTAGGGCAGGAAGTCATAGGTTTACACCGAAGGGTAAAAGTTATTTAATGGGATTTATTTTGATTCTTGAAGGTTTATGATATGGGATTGGAGTGTCTGGTACTAATATTTAATTTATTTTATTTTATATATGGTAAAATTAGAGATTTTTAAATTGTTTTCATTGTGCATAATGTATGAAAGGGCCCGTTTTTAATAGTACGTATTGCCCTCGAGTAAGACAGATAGTAAAATTTATTCAATGAAATCTGTTCTTTAGAATAAAAAAATGGTAAGAATGGGATAGAAAGATATCAAGATCGAAGGCTGGTTCTTCAACGTTCGGTGTTACAGGTTCTGCTTATCTGATAGTCCTCCGAATATAGATTAATACATAAAATAAAAGTATTGAATAATAAAAATGAAAGCGGAGTACGCCCAAGTTCGCAAGGAAAACCGAGGTTCTTTTCATCACGTACCCCTCGATCCTACCATAAAAATGTTGTCCTGGAAGTAAAATGATAACCGGAGGATTTAAAAGGGAATAAAATTAATTAGTCTGAAGCTGAAAGTTGAACCGGGCCGTTAAAAATGTCGCCAGATGGAAGATTTTATCTCCGCGGCGGTTGTTACCAGTAGCCGCCCGTTGTCACCACGGAACAGATTTACAACTATTCCTTTCTCACGTCCCCAGCACCCTGTTCCTGAATACAAGCCATTTCCTTTCCCTTTCAAATATATGCTGATAGTAAAAAGTTTTATTGTTTTCTACTTAAAATTGTTATTTCGATCTTTCTTCTTAGACAGGGAGAATGATTAGTTTGAACAAATTACCATAATTTTTATGGTTATGGCTTCACCAGTGAGAGTCAGAACAAAAAAAAATTAATTTTATATGTGTCGTAAACCTAGTGATTTCTGTTCTACATTATACTTTAATGACTTTCCAAAACATGCTTTTGAATAGATGCGCTACCTAGGAATATCTTGAAAACTGCACGTCGTTTTCGGTTACTGTGGACAAGGCCTGGAATAATTCATTCCACCTTTCCAACCAGAGGTGAAACCATCACAAACAGATCATGCAACAGTGAAATTAAACATAATGTATCAGAAATTAATTAAAACCAACCAGCAATGGTTCAACAGGGAGAGACGTATACTCTGGGTTACAATGTCCTTCCACATCCATCTTATTAGCCAGAATTATCTCCATTCGATTTCTTGCCTGTTCACTTGCTTGGAGATAAAACTTTTGGAAATGGTTCTCAAGTTAAAAACGCATTTTCTGAGATCATTTCTTTTCACAAATCTACATTTTTCAGTTAAGGGATTGCAAAGTTGATTACACGTTAGGAAAATGTGTTGGCAATAAGGTAAATATTTTGAATAAGGATTTTTTGATTTCATGAAGTTATTTGCTAATTAACCTCCCCTATGAAAACGGACATTTAACAGTTCAAACCAGTTATTTTTTTCCGCATTTGGGCGTATACCACTATTTTCTAAGCGTTATTTAATTAATAAAACGATTAAAATTGTTGTTTAAAATTGTATATCAAGCTGTTTGCTGGTGGTCGAGTGAGAAGCAAGTTGGGAGACTAGTGGATTCGAGAGCTTATTGAAGCTTATCACGGAAGGATGGATATCTGGCTAGGCCTAATTCAGCAGTATATGGGACTTTTATATCAATATGGATGAGTTCAGTTGGTGCTCCTTATTATGTCACATACAAACTTATTTACAATGACCTTAATGTCAAAAACGTTATTTGATCCAAATTAGATACCTATCCTTTGATAATTAACTCCATAACCAAGCAAATATGATTTATGATTTTGTTCTTAGGTGACGGACGATTAGTGCAAGGATGAAGCTTCTTTTTTTCTTTTTTTTTTTTCATTTCATAAATAGGTGGTGAGGATTGAGAAATAGTTAATACTAAACTGATGTATAATCTTTGAAGAAATAGGACCCAAAATAAATAACTGCCATCTTACTGTTAGTACATACATTTCTGGCTATTTTCTGTAAGACAATCTAGAATATATTCAAACAAAGAACTGTCATTAGAATGCTACCAAATGGGTTCTGAACAAGCGTCAGTATATATCATCGGAGTGCACCTTGTTGCGTTCTTAATACAGCTTCACCTCTCCATAAATAAATTTTATGCCTCTCAATAGATGTATCAGTGCTCCGAAAATTGTTTCGGGTTGTATAATGGTAGGAACCTGTGCATCTCCACGGAGTGTATGATTATAGTACAGTTGCGATGGGGGATCAAGGTCAGCAAGATGGCAATTACCAGTGGAGTAATGAGCACTTAGGGGTAACTGCAACGTGGCTCCTTCCTTGTCCCACTTTGCTGTCCTTGTCATCGGGCTCAGGCGGCAACTCAATGATTTCTTGGGCTTTATTATATAATAATAACCATCTACTGTTACATAGGATCAGAAAACATCGACGTTAAGGGATCAGCAAATGCAGAGAGCAAGTGAAAAATCTTTGAAAAAAACATAATATTAAGTATTAAGATGGAATTAATACCCGTACCATAACCACCCATAACGAATCTTGGCGTGAGTATTTGGTAAGGCTGTACTGTTTCTTATCTGGTGGTTGTGAAAGGAATTCTGAAATTCGCCATATCAAAACAAGATTTTATTCTAATCTATTTTTACGAGTTCGAACTTGGTCGAAGTTTACCCAAGCCGCGTTTAACATCAATGTTTTTTGGGTGAAGGAAGCATAAGTTAATGTACATTGCAGCGATGGTTCCAAAAACAAGGGAGGTTAAGGTAGGCCTTCTGTTGTTAACAACGACCATCTCAGTGCTTTGGTAAAAGAAACCTATTAAACCTACTCTGAACATTGCGAGAAAAGTCAATTTTGACCACTCAACATTATAAACCACACACACAAAAAAAAAAATATATAATAAAAAAAAAAATAAAGAAGGCATCACTTATAAAACCTACATTTTTCTTTTCACCGACCCAATCGTTTGGTTATGGAAGGGGCAGAGGGAATATTGTCTATAGAAGGAAGGAAGTCTCTTTAATTAATCATAACACAACCATACACCAAACAGCCATAATGGAAAAATGTGAAAAAAAAAATATATTTGTTTTACATTTGTAATATATTAGAGCTACGTTTGAGACACAGTACAAAAAAAAAAAAAAAATTAAAACATGGAAAGATAAAGCTTTACGTCGTAATAAAAATAACGAAACTAGAACAACAAACGTTTCCTGATGAAACAAAGCAATTAATTCCGTACTGCAAAATTTTCAATGTGGATTAAAGGTAGAACAATAATGGACTTTGATTATAAGCAACAATGGCCGAGCTGCGTGTGACACGGCCGCAATAGCGTAGATATGATGTCCCTGACACAACGATTAATTCAACTGACCATTCGAACGGCAACATTAAATGAGAATACTGATTGTGTCCCTGCCAGCTCCCTATCGCTCTCGGCACAGAACACCTCTCCTTCCTTGAACAACTTGCAATAATTTTTAAAATATTGAAATCCACTTATAGATTCATTACAGTGGTGGATATTAAGAATTCTAAACCAATTGGTTTTGGAATGATTTTAGTCCCCAAGGATAAGCACTGCTGAATCATATTAGTTTGAATTACCATTGAACCGACTAGTTCAGCCTTCGACGAATAAAAATACGTAATGTGTATAAAAAGCAATTGTCAATAATGAAGGGTCTTGGATTCAGTATTTAGGTAAGGATATACTGTTACTAGGCCAACGGTTGTGAAAGGAGGAGATTTGGACAAAATAACGCTCAACCGCTGTTTTTTCCCAATTAAGGGTACCCACCTTATAGAGGCTGGGTGTACCCCAGGAGTGTCTCCCGACCTCGAAGTCGAACCACGAACGAAATAACAGAAAATATATTTTCAGGTGCCTTACCCACTGAGCTACCGCGCCTCCCACTAGTACACATAAAAACATTAAAACTCATGTTGGTTCGATCGGGGCCAACTAAACATCAGGTTTAAAACAGTTTCTTATCGTTTAAGTCTTTATATGTACAGCAACCACCCATTTGTAGCATATCTAAGAGAGTTCTATACTAAAAGGGACTTAAGTTATCATTTTCTCAGATCTCTCTGATGGTATGAGAATCGAGTGGGAAACAAATTGATTTGAGTGGTTATGGAGTTTACAATGAAAGGATATGTATATAGTATGGGCTAAATGAGCAATATAAGGGACATTTAGATTGTCCAATTTTTATCAATTGTTATAGAGGAATTTACGAAGGATTTTGAATTGTAAGGATTGGACACGGGAAGAATTAGAAGGCTTAGTAAAACATCAAAGCTCAACTCCGTGTGTCCATATGGGTCTGATTAATGATAAATAAATAAGTCTTTTGTAATTAATTGGAGGCTTTGAACGCTTGTCTAGTAAATGTTGGAGCAGTCGAAACGACGAGCAGTTTATTGTCTTTTAAGCCGTTTAAGACTCACAGTCGGAGAAATTTTGCAAAAATAAGTATACAAGTCGAACGTTAAAGGATTAGTTTTGAGTTAGCAATTTAGTGTATCAGTGTACAAGGAGTGCTGGGGAGTACCTGGAGCCAGTAATGGGAAGGAGTCACACCCCGTCGTGTACGCGTTTATCGATCCGGGTTCAGTTATCTCCGATCTCATGTCAGCCTGCCAGCTCGTTTGTTTCGACCCGTCACAACTGTTTAACCATCGCCGACCGACCTGAAGATGTCCACGGCGTAAACTGTTCACTCTTCGCAGGGGGCATTCTTTGCTCCAATACCTAGAATTTTTCAATAGATTTTTTAAAAAATTATACAATTTGTTTTTTTATATGCACAGCGATTTTTTAAAATAATTTAAAAACTGAAATGAGCTATTATCGTTCAATAGAAATTAGAAAAAAAAAAAAAATTGTTTGAATTATTATAAATTAGTGGTCATTAGCCGACGCTAATGTTTATTATATAGTTAAATATGTGTTATTAGGTATAGTGGTTATTGGGCAACTGTTTATTTTCGCATAATTTTTGTACAATTTTCTAAATCGTTATTTAAAAACAAAACTAAAACTACAGAAAATTTGATGCAGTCCACTTTTGTTTAAGTAGTTTCAGTACCCTTAATGAACAAGCAAAAATAAATGATAAAAACTTCTTATAATTTTTATCTCGTTAGAATACTACGTTACAGGAATATTGCTTCAATCTACAACAATTTTTGTATGATTTTGTTATAATAAAAATTCGCATTTTTCATTTGGATGCAAAAAAATAATAAAAATCAGCAGCATTTTTTAAAATGTTTACAATATCTACGGACACTCCATTGTTTTGAGATGAAATCGTCAAAATTCAGATTTAGCACCCCTCGCCCCCTCACTCACCATAATACAAATATCTGATAGATAAAAACAAGTATTTTTCTCTGTCAATGAAGGAAATTTAATGCATTTTTTCTATAATTTATTTTCTTCGTATTTTCGACATCAACATTTACTAGACAAACGTTCCAAGTTTCAAATTTATTACAAGAGACAGCAATTAGACCAATTTGGAGTTTTAGGGTTCCACTAACCTATTTGATTCTTTTGGTCTTTACAGTTTTTATGTGATACAAATATCAATATTTTTTATATACAATATAAAAATATTAAATTATTTATGTGAAATAACTTATGATGTGTGTAAGGTGTCTTTAGTCTGTAGTAGGTGATACATATAACATTAATTTTTAAATGAATTATTAAGTTTATGTTTATATTAATTATTGACAACAACAGTTAGCAGTGCTTATGATGCCAATAATAAAATTAAATGAGAAATTAAAGGTTTTTAATTGCAACTTTGGAAAACAAATTCCGTCTAAAATAGATTGCTAATAATTTGAATTACTTGTCTAAGATTTCATTGGTTTGAGAAATAAACGGTTATTTTAATTTTTTTTTTTTTGATTTTTATTCATTTAATTTTCTACGGAAGAGACACCATATGACAAATAGATATTTTCTGTTTTGAAAGCAAATATAAAATCCTTGACTACCTATAAATATTAACTTAAATAAAATTAAAAATTGTCCATTCCTCTAACCGGTTAATACTGGAAATAGTTTAAATACCCTAATCCGACTCTTTAATTGAACTGGGTGGTCCAGAGAGTGGAAGGAACCGAATCGGGGGATCGTGCGGGAACTAATTCTCCCTTTCTGCTCCAGTTGAGACCGTTTGGAAACGGACCATAATCACAACCCAGTCAGGTAGATTCACTAAATAGTTTTAAGTGACAACTCCCGTTCGTCAAGTGGAAAAAAGGATTTTAGAAAAATCGAAAACTTTAAAAAATGATAATACAAATGATAACGTGTCGTGCGTCCAACATACAGGCATTAGAAGTAAAATATGCACAACTTAGAATATGAAATAATATAGAATGAAAAATGTAATTCATTCTGGGACTTGCTGTGGGGAGGGGGGGGGGGAGAAGGTCCCATTTTAAGGTTTTTCGATTATATCTTGAAAACGGTGGACTCTAGAAAAAAATATAACGGATAAGAATTAAAGCTAATTAAATTTCCTATAAAATTGTTTCTATACATATTTGTCGAACTTTCAACGGTTTTCAAGACATACGTAATTAAAAATCGATAATTTTCGATAGAAAAATGTTTACCTCACTTTTTATCAAACATTTGCTTCAAGTGCCAGAAACGTATACATGAAATTAAAGTAAATTTAATGCTCAACTACTTTGATTCCGACATTTTTTGTGAGAAACGATCATAGAAGGCACTAGAAGCAAATGTTTGACAAAAAAGTGAGGTAACAGTAATTGTTTCGGGAACATTATCGATTTTCAATAACGTTTATCTCAAAAACGGTTTATCCTCTAACTTTTCCTAACCAAGGCCTGAGGTAAAAAACAATCGCAAATTTAATTACAATTACACGCACTCTACAATGTGTTTATTGATTGGACTAATTTGTGGGATATTGATTATCTAGGAGGTGTAAAAATAAGTTTTTAAGAAGTAAGGGAATGTGGGAAAAAATTCCAGAAGGTAGCAGCACGAATGATACAGGATTTTTCAAAGAAATCAGTCCTGTAGGTTAAAAGGTTGGGGACCTTGTGTTTAGGAGGTGGATAGAAGAATGCAGAGTTATTAGGTCAAGAATATTGGATATATGTCTATAGATAACAACATTTATCATAGTAAAAAAAAAAGAAAAATCTCACATCTGTATAATTCAAATACAAATTATCAGATTTTCTATAATTTTTTTTTTCCATCTGTGTACAGTTCTTCATACCTAATGAATCAAAATACTAGTATTTACTTTTATTTGTTATAAAACTCTCATCCTTATATGAGTCAAAGCAATTATCATTTTTTTTAATTATTTATTATTCTAATTATTTATCATCATAAAACTTGATATATTTCATATATATTATTTTGTAAATATATTTTTATTACAACTATCCCTATCTTTAGAATTTTCCTTTCTTCTATCTGGTTTATTGAGTATTTGGTGAAGGAAGAAGGATTTAGTCCAGTCAATAGGGAAAATTCTCTCCTAATAATAAGGGCTGGTAGCAACCCGCACAGAGTTGTTGAGGGCGATGAAAGAAGTATTTCTGTCAAAAGTGCCCCGAAGATTTGGTGAGTTTTTTAGAGTTAGGGGCACGAGAACATGGCCAAAAGCAGTTTTTTTTTTTTTTTTTTCAATTTATAAGCAAATATAACGCGGCTTTTCATAAATGTTGTGTATAAAAGTTGTAGATAATAAAAATATCTACAATTTAAGCCATTGATCGTTCGATTCTGATGATTGGTTGTCGTAAAAAAGTGCAAAAAACCCTCTAAAATGTCCCTTTTTTGCATAAGAATTATTATAAACAAAAAGGGCCTTTTCAATACTTTTTATTGATGAAAAAGGAAGCTCTTTAAACCCAAAGAAAAATAGGATTTACCCCGTCCTCCTATCTTTATTATTTACTGAGATATACCTTTTGTTTATCTCGATATCGATATTTTCAATGCAAAACGGGCCGTGACACTTTGATGTCATTTCTTTGTAGTATTTCATATTTGATGGATGGCAGTGGCTTAACAGAAGCTTTCACAACTATATTTGCAGCAACCTCTGTCGAAAAAATTCTTTCTGGCCATGCATTTTCACGTGCGATTCGAGGACATATTTTAAATTTTGTTGCTATATGCAAACGAATATTAGAAAAATGTTCTTTTACCGACGATGAACAAAGTTATCTGGATAATTTGATGAACTCCGATGAATTCAATGAAGAAGATATCAGTAACGATGTTAATTTCTTACAAATTTCTTCTAAATTTCAAAGTCAGTTTACAACATTCAAATCGAATGGACCTACTGCTCAGTTGTTTCTCCAGTATCTACATTGCATTTTCATTGTCTTAAATTTCTATCACGCGGAGAGATCTAGAGATTGCAAAAAGAAATGACGTAGTGATTTTTTAAAAAAAAAAATCGTAACTCGGCTGTTATTTATGGTAGCTACACTTTGAATAGCTCAAATCAATCGTTGAGAGGTAAGCTTTTAATTTATTATATTTATAACAAAATCGGTTCAATACCGGACGCTCTAGCTTCAATTGTTTATAGCTGTAAAACGGGCGCTTTTTCAAGTCGATTTTATTGCATGTTTTTTCAAAGAAATCGATTTTTTAGCAATTCATAATGAAAATATAAGCCGTTTAGAATAATATCCCGGTCATCCGAAGTTCAAAATGTGAATCACGAACGGCCCGTTTTGCATTGAAAATATCGATATCGAGATAAACAAAAGGTATATCTCAGTAAATAATAAAGATAGGAGGACGGGGTAAATCCTATTTTTCTTTGGGTTTAAAGAGCTTCCTTTTTCATCAATAAAAAGTATTGAAAAGGCCCTTTTTGTTTATAATAATTCTTATGCAAAAAAGGGACATTTTAGAGGGTTTTTTTGCACTTTTTACGACAACCAATCATCAGAATCGAACGATCAATGGCTTAAATTGTAGATATTTTTATTATCTACAACATTTATACAAAACATTTATGAAAAGCCGCGTTATATTTGCTTATAAATTGAAAAAACTGCTTTTGGCCATGTTCTCGTGCCCCTAACCCTAAAAAACTCACCAAATCTTCGAGGCACTTTTGACAGAAATACTTCTTTAATCGCCCTCAACAACTCTGTGCGGGTTGCTACCAGCCCTTATTATTAGTAAATTTAACATGGGAGTGATTCCCTATTGACTGGACTAATTTGAAAGCAGTATGAGATGAAGAGCATATTGTGGTTAGATGTTTTTAAATACAGTTAACACTATCTTATCCGGCTTTGACATGAACGGCGCTTGCAAACAAGGATAATGCAAGAGATTCTAATAAATTAATATAATCGATCTACAGAAATCATTTTCTGATGAATGGTCCGCATAGTTCCATGTTTCATTTCCTTTTCCAGCTTGATTTTTTTTTTCTTTCATTTTTCATATTCTTGTTTACTAAAGCCATAATTATCATATAATTAATTATTTTTTGCTACTTACTTTCATATACAACTATTGTGTTCAGTTGAAGAATGTTTAATGTTCATCTTCAATTAAATAGATTTATTAATATTTAAAGAAGAAGTAAAAAATTGAGGGGTGCAATCATGGAAACACATTTATCATTGAAGTATATACAGTATTGCAATTCGTAGTTACAGAACGAATATGTATAAAATGTAACAGATAGGTAGAACATTGTAAAAAAAATAAATAATTATCGTGGAAAAAAGGGGCAAATGGTATAAATTAGGAGAAATTCAAAGTTAGTATAAACTATATATAACAGATTAAGTTCATAAAATATAAATAGATAGGTAATATTGATGGATAGCAAATCAAGAAATCGAGTATTGAGCAGGAAAGGAAAATAAAAGGTAAATTAATAAATATGTAAAGATGAGGAATCAAAGGTATGAAGGGAAAGTAAAAAAATGTTTCAGTCAAGTAAACTAAATAATTATTTATATTTAAAGTTTATAAGAATAGGGTTATTTTTTAAAAATAAAAACAGTATCGATTTAAATTGATAAAATAAATAAAAATATAAAAATAGTTTTTAAAGTAATGAAAGATTTTTGATTCTACATAGGAATTTGTCGCAATAATTTTAACAACAAACTAACTGTAGTATACGCGTTGAAAAATTACAACTGATCTGATGAACCGAGCTAATATTTCAACACGATAGTATCGTGTGTGGAAACAAGCTTCGGCGAAGATTCATACACGAACATAAGGAAAAAAAAATCAAACACTATACACGAATTTCTCGTATGCATATCTGGAGCCGTGGTTATGCGTAGGCCCAAGCGTTGGCGGGAAGATCACAGGAAAACCGAAGTCGTCAAGTCGGAATTGATTTGGCAGCGGTCTTTGCTTCAGGTTTACTAGCCGCCGTGTTATTATTTATTAACGCCGGCGGATTTTTTATGTGAATCGACATGCACAACACTGGTTTTTTTTAACTAATAACAATTCAAGTTGAAGTGCGTAAATCTAAATCTGGCCGTTTTAAAATATGAGAACAGCTGGATATACGAGAGTTCAAGAAATTGTATCAAATATCTCCAAATTTGAAAAAAAAAAAAAAAAAAAAAAAAAAAATCGATGGCAAGATCTAACAATGCTATAAGCTCTAAATTAATGCTTAAATAATCAAGTTAACACAAATTTAATAATCGCCAAAATAACCAAACAATAAAACAATAATAATAATTTGTAATAATAAAAATAAATATAAAATAAAAAAATAATAATACATGGATACTGACGGTAAAAGAAGATATGATGGCAGCAAATATACAATGGGATTCAATGTGGGACAAAGACATATTTCGGACAGCGGTCAACTAGATCAAATTTCCAGAAATAGATAATAAATTAATAGATAGTGGTCAGATGAAAGGAGAAAACAATTTTTAGTAGTCATTCGGTTCAGACGACTAATTACAATCAGGTTGTCATAGATTAGAAAAAAAAATTGTTTGAATGTACTTAATCGAGTATGTTTCGGTGTTTTTAATAAATAAATAATAAATAATAAAAAAAAAAATCTTCAATTTCTCCTAAGTCCTATTTGAAGGAGGCTTGATGGCGACATCAAAAATCGCTGGTCTCACATCTCTCAGCTCCTTCACAAGCCAAATCCATAATATCACCCTTAACAATCCTGTAACCTACGTCACGGTCTACCCATCGGAAATTTCATGGAGGATTTGGTTATTAATAAACCCGACGGCATTAAAAGCGCATCTTATTTTGATACAATCAATAGAACTATATTTACCGGATAAATGTTCCGTTTTTTCCGCATTGTGTAACCTTCTAAGTTCAACTCATCATTTTTATGGAGCAACCTACAAAGTAACTATAAAAAAAAAATAATAATAATAATAATAATGATTAAAAAAAAGTAAATTAAAAAAAAAATGTCTTTTTCCTTGACGCAATAGAGTGTAAAAGGATAGCGTAGAGGACTTTTTGTTTATAAATTTACATCATTAATCATTTGTTATATACTTTTTTTATTTTAAAATATATAAATATAGATTTTATAATTAACTAAAAATTTAAAACAGAGATTTTTTTTTTAATATAAAGTATAAACACATTTTTTTAAATGAAAGAAAATAATAATTATTTTATTTTATTTGTATATAATTTTAAGTTAAACCCAAAATTCGATTATTTGTGGACGTTGTGTTCTTTTCGGACAGTGCTTTAAGAAAAGTATTCAATACGTCATAAAATCACTAAGGCTCGTAAATTTTAACACTAAATATAATTAATTACAATATAATTCACTCCTTAAAACCTTCTTTTTTTTTTTTTTTAATAACAATTCTCTTCCTTTTCTCTTATTGATTGAGTGAATGACAGAGGATTCGAAAACTGTAAGAGCAGAAGAGCGCATTGTGGCTAGAAGTTCTGGAAATTGGTTCTGTCATGAAAAGTTGGTTTAAATATTGCCGTTTGGAAGGAAGTTAGGTAGAGGTCGGGATCCGGTTTAGGGGAACTCGGTGAGACTTAAGTGGAAGAGATTCCACGTTTTAGGAAGGTGACTGTGTATAAAGATTTATTGATATTTACAACTATATAAAATATATACAACAATGTGTGGAATATGATTACAATGACATGAATCTAACTTGTAAAGAAATACACAATAATAGAACTTCAATAAACGTAGTACATTAGAAGGTCTCTTGGCCATCTTCTTTTCAGACGCCTCGGAGAGTTATCGGGAATCGAGTGTAAAGTAAGTCGAGAAACTAGGGGATTTGAGTGGTTATGGAGCTTACTATGAAAGGATTGGTATCTGGTTTAGGCTAAATCAGCAACATATGGAACAATAAGATCTTTCTGAACCAGTTTACTCATGAAATAATAAGCAGCATGGAGGAGCTTAAGAAAGATTTTGGATTGTAAACTTTGGATACTAGAAGAATTGGAAGATTTAGTGGAGCCTTAAAGCTCATGGGTCTAATTACTGTACAATAACTATATTTACATAAGTCGTTTAAAATTAATAGGGAGCTAGTAAATCCATTGGGATACTAGTAATTTTGGAGGGTACCAAAATCATTAACACTAGACTAAAACGACAAGAAACAACCATTCGTTTTCGATTCTTCAACGTTTAATAGACAAACAAACCTTTCGATTAATTAAAAGAGACTTATTTACATGACAGTATTTAGACTCTTTTAGACATATCCTCAATGCTCCTTACTTTGTCGCAAATAAACTTAGCCATCAAGATTCTAATGTTCCATATGTTCCTGAAAGCACAAACCAAATAGCTATCCTTCCATAGTAAATTCACATCAAATCCACTAGTATTTAAAATACCCATTCTATTCCAGATATTCTTCCTAGGCGTCTAAAAAGATGGTATCGGAACCTTCTAATATAGAACTTATATTGAATTGCTATAAATGGGTAGTTAGTTTACAATCAATTGAAGAGTATGTGGAGATATTTATGCATTTTAATTTTATAGTATACAGTAGTAAATTTTAATAAATAGCTAAAATAAGGATTAAATAAAAAATCCCGTCGTTTCAGACTACTTCAACATTTACTAGACAAACGTTCAAAGCTCCCAATTAATTACAAAAGACTCATATACATGACTGTGATTAAACCTATTTGGACGTACGGAGTTGAGCTTTGGGGCTCCACTAAACAATCCAATTCATCTCGTATTCAATCCTTACAATCCAAAATCCTTCGTAAAATCCTCAATGCTCCTTACTTTGTCACCAATAAACTTATCCATAAAGGTCTTAATGTTCCATATGTTGCTGATTTAGCCCACACCAGATACCTATCCTTTCATAGTAAGCTCCATAATTACTCAAATCCGTTAGTTTCTCAACTTGTTTTCCAATCCATTCCTGATGAGCCTAGGCGTCTGAAACGAAGATGGCCTAGTGACCTTCTGGTGTAGAATTTTATTTGAAGTGCTACTGAAGAGTAGTTCTTTTCAAGTTTTAACATGTTATTGTTATTGTTATTTAAAAATAAATAAATAAAAATACTATCACGCTCTAGTGAGCCTAAGAATCCCCGAACCAAGTCTGTCTATTTATGAAGGGCCAACTCAGGCTCGAAGAGATACCAGCGCTGCTCCCTCAACTGCTAAGTTCAGTACATGAATCCCAATATCTTTAATTGTATGTAAACTAAAACAAATACCAAACGATTACTCATTTAGTATTTAAATGCCTGACGAATTAGAATTTGTGCTCAGCGGAAAAAGTTATTGTTTTGTTATTCGTTCTTAGATCATTAACTATCATTCAGAAAGGTATCACTTCAAAAGTATTTCACCCAATGGCTATGAATACAGATGGCGTTCCATTGGAAACCCCATTGGCCAGGTAGCAGCCAATGAGGGCCGATAAAGAGGTAAAGCTGAGTAGAGCACGGAAGCAGGACCGAACCAATTAAGCGGGTGCTTTGCCTCGAGGGCTAATGGCTGGTTGAGATTTATCGTCCCTCCAACCAGCCTATTTCCATTAATCCACCTTCTCTTTTTGTACCGCCCCCAGGCCAGCAACAGACGCCAATCTCCGTCAGCGACCAGCCTACCAGTAAATTGGCTTCCGTCTCATACACCGATATTCTTTCATTGAAAATTTGTTTTGCTTCAAAATTATTAGACGGGCTAAATACCCGAGCCTGGGGAGGGCAAACACCGCTCGGGCCTCGGCACTGATTGGTATCTAACGTTCTATTCACGAAACACTCATTCTGGAAGGACGGCGTAATGAGACCTGCAGCATTTAAACCGAGGTACCAAAATGCACATATTTATATATCAATTATGGGTTGGAACCAAAATTTTTCACTTATCGATACCAATAACGAGGTATACATTTTTTTTTATTCATTTTCGAAATTTAGAAAAGTACATTAAAAAAAAAAATTAAAAAAAATCCAGTAAATGTGATAATATACTTCAAACTGAATGCTAGCAAATCCAAGGCTATTGTGTTGGGCTCTAGAGTCCTTCTCAACTCCCTACCTGGAATCCCTAATTTCTCCATAGACTCCAATCCCATAAACTTCCACTATTCCGTTACGAACCTCGGCATTATCTTTGACCAAACCCTTTCCTGGAAAGATCATATTTCCCTTATTATCCGCCGAACGATTTCCACTCTTCGACTCCTAAACCGCTCCCGTAAATTCCTCCCTCAATCAACTCGTCAACTATTAATTTCTTCCCTCATATTCCCCCATTTCGATTTTGGTAGTGTGGTGTACGGAGGCCTCTCTGCATCTCAGGACGCAAGATTGAAGAAGCTCATGAACTGTTGCCTGAGATTCGTTCTAGGGATATCACGTTATGACCATGTATCTCACCACTACACAAGATTAAAATGGTTATTTCCCTCCTTCCGAAGACAATATTTCCTTGGTTCGTTACTTTACAAATCACTCCCCTCTCAATCACCTCCCCCCTAAATCATCTGTGAGTTCCCGCAAAACCAGATCCCGTTCCTCAGACCTCTACCTAACTTCCTTTAACACAACATCCTTCAAACGTTCCTTTATTTCTAGAGCTTCGAACTTCTGGAACTCCCTCCCTTCCATCATTCGCCATTCCTCCACTCACAATAGCTTCAAATCCCGTCTTTTCGTTTACTTATTAGAAACTCAATCTAATATTCATATCAATGAAGAAAATATTTTTTAAAATGAAATATGAATATTCAAAGTATAATATTGATTTTGGTACAGAATTATTTTAATACTATTACGCTAAATTTGTATAATTGGTTTCAGCATAATTATATTATTTTATCAGACAAGATACATTATTTTTCCGTATAATTTATATTTCTTAGCTTTGTCTACTGTATTTTTTCATTGAATATTTTTTTGCTTTTTCCTAATTTGTTTTTGTAGCTAATTTTAAATTTCTAACCTTAAGATGTAATTTGTTTTTCATGTGATATTTTAAAACATGTATTATTAATTTTATTACTTTATGTTGTAATTTAAATTTCTTTTCAATTCCTTAATTTAATTTTAATTGTATTTCCTTGCCTTTATCATATTTCTAAATTATAGATACAGCAGCTAGGCCGCCAATAATTGTACATTATAATTATTCTTAAGGGGCAATGGCCCCAGAATAAAATGTATTTTTCATTTCATTTCATTACTATGACAATTTCTTGTGAAGCAACTGCCCAACTTCAAAAGAAGTTATATATGAAAAGGTCTCGAGGCCATCTTCTTAGAACGCCTCGGAGGGTTCTCCGAAAGTTGAGGGACTAGTGGATTTGAATGGTTATAGAATACACTATGAACGGATAGGTATCTGGTTTGGGCCAAATCAGTAACATATGGAGCAATAAGATCTTTATGGACGAGTTTATTCGTGGCATAATAAGGATTCTATGAAGATTGGATATGAGGAGAATTGGAAGATTGGAGCCTCAAAGCTCCTTGGTCTAATTACTGTTATGTAAATAAGTCGTTTAAAATTAATTGGGAGATAGAAAATCTGTTGGGATACTAGTAATTTTATAGGGTACGGAGTTTACAAAGATTTTGGTTTAATTTATAAAATTAAATAAATAAATTTAAAACAATAATTATAGTAAAAACAATAATGAAATGAAGGAAGATTTAGCAATCATAAAATCTACTGATTTTCAATTAATGTTTTGTTATAAAAGCGATAATATATGGGTAACAGTGAATTTTGCTAATTGACCGATAGGTGGTAAACACCACTCTACATGAGAGGTTACAAAGGTATGGTGTTATCTACAGCTTAAAACTGAAACGACAACGAATAGCCACTCGTTATGTTAACATATGGAACATCAAGTTCTTTGTGGATAAGTTTATTTGTAACGAATTAAGGAGCATTGTTTTTTTTTTTTTTTTTTTTTTTTTTTTTTTTTTTTTTTTTTTTTTTTTTTTTTTTTTTTTTTTTTTTTTTTTTTTTTTTTTTTTTTTTTTTTTCATTTATTGATATTTACAACTGTACAAAATAATATAAATTAAGTAAATGTGTTGATACAATGGCATGTAAATAACTTGTAAAGAACAACTCACTAGTAGCGCTTCAAAAAAATCTTCTTTTCAGATGCCTCGGAGGATTATCGGGAATGGAATGTGAAGCAAGTTGGGAGACTAGTGGATTTGAGTTGTTACGGAGCTTACTATTGAAGGATACGTATCTGGTTCGGGCTAAATCAGCAACATATGGTACATTAAGATCTTTATGGATAAGTTTATTGGTCACAAAATAAGGAGCATTGAGGATTTTTAGAAGGATTTTGGATTGTAAGGATTGGATACGAGATGAATTGGATGGTTTAGTCTAGCCCCACAGCTCAACTCCTTATGTCCAGATAGGTCTTATCACAGTCATGTAAATGAGTCTTTTGTAATTAATTGGAAGCTTTGAACGCTTGTTTAGTAAATGTTGAAGTAGTCTGTAACGACGAGCGGTTTCCTGTCGTTTTAGTCTTGTATGTGGATTCCAAGTAAGACGTTTGTCCAAGTGGAGTCCTAGGTAGCGGATCTGTTCAACAGGGATTAGTGGAATATCATTAAAGGATACTAAGGAGCATTAAGGATTTTTCGAAGGATAATGGATTGCAAGTATTGTACACGGGAAGAATTTGAAGGTTTAAAAGCTCAACTCCGCTTGTCTAATGAATTATGGAGTAGTCAGAAAATGGAAAAATGTTAAAAAAAAAATAGGACGGTTATAATTAAAGAAATTTTTCCTATAAATTCGATACTCTTAGACATTATTGATATATGTGGTCATATCGCAAAGGGAAAATCCTAGTTCCTTTGAGACCAAATTACTGCCTAAAATATCTAGTTTGAAGAGCGTTAAGTTTATGAGGAGTTGGGGCTGCATAATAAAGGTAAGAGGTGCCAGGCTAAAAGGCAAGACAAGAAATAAATCATTAGAAATATTATGATTGCCGCCCCAGGGCCCGTTCAAGGCGAATCGGATTATGTCCTATCTTGCTGATTTCGTAATCGACATTGATCTATTGAGAAAATTATGGGAGGAATGAATACAAGGTGATAAATTTTAACGTCATAGAAAATGTGTGAGCCCTAAGATATCTAAATAGTTGAGAATTCGATTCTATAGTTATCCACATGAGGAATATGAAACATCGCTGTAACCGCAGGAATAACCGCAATGATCTCTGGAAAGGCATGTATCGACCTGATTCGTTTTCAAGTCGAGTACACGTTTATTGGAACGAATATAAAGAGGTATAAAAACTGAGCATAGTGCAACGTTTCTATTTCTATCTAAGAAGTGACTATTATAATAAAGTCGCGGGATTGAAAACCAAAGACCTAGAAAGTTGTGAGAGCTGCGTTTAACTATGGGGTCGGATAGTCTCTAGAACAAAATTTAAAGTTTCATTTATTTTTATAATTTTAATTAAATTGCACATATTACTTTTAAATATTAAATCTTCTACATACTTAAACAATTTGATGTAGGAGAATAACGGAGATCGATCTGAATTTGTTTCATATCTCAAGGAGTAAAAATTGAACACGATTTGACAATTTTTTTAAGCTATAGAATTATAATTTCGACTACTTCACCATTTACTAGGCAAACGTTGAAAACTTTCAATTTATTAAAATAGACTCATTTACATTATAGTAGAAATACATATTTGGACATACGAATTTGAGCTTTGAGGTTACACCAAACCATACGATTCGTCTTGTATTCAATCGTGGAAATAAATGGTGCATGTACTTGATACATAATAAATCTCTTAATAGCTAGAAGACTTTTCAGATTAGAAAACAAATGGATTCTTTCCTGTAAGGAGACAACTTCTTTATTTACCTAGTTTAATACTTAGTTAAAAACATTAGTCATGTTCATTTTTTCCGTTAAAGTTATTGGTATAACAGATAAAAACATTCCCAACTTCAAATTATTACATTTTAATGTATTATACATGAAACCACAACCAGCAGCATAACATATGATGTTCTAATTTATGTCTAATAGTAATGTTTATGTGAATTATACGTGAATTTTTATTTGGGTTATTTGATTGACTATAAACTATTTAGTTAACAATTAAGTTTAACCCTTTTCAGGGCAGTGTATTACAGTACACCCTACTTCGATAGATTGTTTGGAGAAGCCCCATCATTTAAAAACATTAAATGAGGTTACAATAAAAAAAAAAAAAAAAAAAAATGGTATAAATGAAAGTTTTTTATTTTTTTATTTTTATTTTTTTACAGTGAATTTAAATGTTTTTAAATATGTATGCTTGACTTGAAAAGGGTTGAAATTGCTTTAAGATTAATTTTTGTGATTATTACCATGATTTATTTTGTATTATTATTTATTACATTTTATTTTATTTCTTGTTGTTGGCTGTTTATTTATTTTTTTTTTTTAACTTTGTATGTTTATTTTATTACTTACAGTGTTATCCATATAACTCTTTGCCCCTGAGTGAGGCAGTTTGTAATACTTATTCAATAAAAATTAAAACAAATAATAAAGAAAATTAATTAAGACATTTTATGGTTTTATGTATATTTATATTAATTTGTCCTTTTTAAAATTCAATGACGTTAAAAAAAAGCATTTACGTAGAGTTTTGATTTTATACCTCATTATCGGCATCGAGTATTGAAAATAAATTTCCTGTATATATGAATTTCGACATTCCAGTTTAAATGCTGAATTTGCAAGAGATTCGGCCTGAATTCCGAAAGATTTGGTTTTCCCCCAACTAAATCTACTAACTTTATAGAGGCTGAGTGTGCCCTGGGAGGGTCTCCAAAGAGAAGACAATCAGAAATAAGAGAAAATAAATTGTCTGCCTTTAGCCGGGATCGAACCTGGCCCCAAGAGCTTGGGTCTAATGCCTTACTCACTAAGTTACCGCATTTCCTATTATTTAGATAATAATATATTTATTTATTTTATTTTATTTTTTAGTGTGTAAAACGCGTATGGATGAATCTTTAATATTCACAGTTTATTTTTTCTGATTATGGAAGATTGTTATATTTATTAAAAAAGGAAGTAAAACTGTTTTCATAGCTCAACTTTACTTTGATACTCGGACAGTTAAAAAAAAAAAAAATCAATTACTTTTAATATATTGATGAATATCACGAAACGAAAACGGACAAAGCATTGGTAAATAACTGGAAATTATATATAAACAAATTATATTTAAAAAATAGCACTTGAATAGATTTTTGATTGTGTTGTGAAGTGTATTAATGCTACTTGTCAGGGAAAAAAAAAACTAAAAAAAAAAAAAATCTTTTCGTCGACAGAATACTGTAAAAAAGGATGGCTATTAAATCACCCACGTGCTATTTAAACGATAAAGTATAGATTCGCAGGTATAAATTTTCTAGAAATTAATAGACACTAGACGGTAGATTTTTTCACCAAAGACTTCCGGGCGAGGGAGATGGTTGGAAGGTGGTTGCTCGCTTGGCGATAATACGTTGTAGCGGCTGGGGCAGGCCTTGGTTTTTTATTTTTTTATTTTTTTTAGGCTGGAGAGCACACACCCATATTTTACAGTAGTCAATTACGATGGGAATGGGGTCGTGAGTTCGGCTGTAGTCTCTTTTTATTTAAAAAAATAAATAAAAAATAGTACTGAACTCATGAGGTGCACGAAAAAAAAATCAGGTAAATTTAAACTTAATTAACCGTCGGTTTTAAACTTCTTTGAACAAATTAGAGCTCGAGATGTATATCCGCTTTTACTCTTTTAAATAGTTTAAATGCTTTATTTGTAAACAATCGACGCACTTCTTGGACAATTTATTTTTTACCTATTTATTTAAATTTACAATTCTAAAAAAAAAAAAAAAGTGTAGTAAATCTGAAGATAATGATTATAATAACATGTCATTATACTTGTTAATACATCTACTTTTCAGGTATCTCGGAGGTTTAATAAGGAGCATAGAAAATTTTATGAAGGATTTCGTTTTGTAAGAATTAGATACGAGAAGAATCGGAAGGGTTAGTTGAACCCCAGAGCTCAAGTAGGACACACACTATTGAATATAGATTACTGCCTAATTACTGACATGCAAATGAGTGTTTTGTAATTAATCGTCATCTAAGAGTGCAGTAAATGTTTAAGCAGTCTTAGAGGATGAGTTGTTTCTTTTCGTTTTAGTTTTCTATGAGGATTCTATGTTTTGTAGAGTTGTTAAAACCGTAGGTAGCTGATCTGTTCAACAGGGATCTGTGAAGTATTTTGCACAAACGTGTATTTTAAAAATCCGATACATAACAAAATGAATAAATCATCTCAATGCGTTATTAGTTAAGTTTAAAATAAACCTACATTTGAAATATATCAGACCTAAACAATCGAACACTACCTCATTTATTGATATTTGGTTAACGTTACAAATATTAGTTCAAAGTTCTTTTTTGTGTATTTATGATAAATGAAAAAAATCACGAAATAATGTGTATCATCAGTGATTGGATCAAATCCTTTGATAAAGTTTATAAAAATTAATAATAGTTAAGATGATGTAAATTTGTAAACAAAACAAATATTATAATACCAGATAACAGCTGTTAGATAAATAATTAATGTTGGTGTAACAGTAAATATAATTAATGACTACAGGGTAGAGACAAATTAGAATCAGTTTATTTTTCTGTTAACACCCCAATCTTTTAAATTTCACTTTCATCTGTCTTGTCGATTGAGTGACAGGTTTCTTCATCTTACAATAACACCTTTTTTTTTTTCTTAGCAACAATTCCCTTCCTTTTTTCTTATTGATTGAGTGAAGGACTGAGGATTCGAAAACTGTAAGCGTAGAAGAGCGTATTGTGGCTAGAAGTTCTGGAAGTTGGTTCTGCCATGAAAAGTTCGTTTAAATATTGCTGTTTGGAAGGAAGTTAGGAAGAGGTCAGAGACGTCTGGTTTAGAGGTACTCAATGGGCCTTTAGTGGAAGAGATTCCACGCTTTAGGAAGGTGAATGTGTGTAAAGATTTATTGATATTTATAACTGCATATAATATATACAACAATGTTTGGAATATGATAACAATACTATGACAATAACTTGTAACGAAATACTCAATAGTTGAACTTCAATAAAAGTTCTACATTTGAAAGTCCCTTGGCCATCTTCTTTTCGGACACCTTGGAGAGTTATCGGGAATCGAGTGTGAAGCGAGTTAGGAGGTCAGAGGGCTGGTTTATGGGAACTCGCTGTGACTTAGTGGAAGTGATTCCATGCTGTAGGAAAATGACAGTGTGAGATAAATGTTATACAGGAAATAACAATGAAAAATTAGTGCTGCACTTTGTTATTTAGGTCCAGCAGCTTCTTATCACCAGTATATTAAATTAGTCGCTTGTCAAAATGGTATCTGCTCAATAGACACGGAGTTAAAGTGATGTCACAGGCCTAGCTCGATATATCAACATTCATGATTTTTCTGCAGTTGAATGGTTTATCCCGAAAATGCTTCCATCGAGTGGCTACGGATAAATGGGTATTTAGAAGAGATATTTTGTGCGGTGGTGCTTGGAAATGATAACGAGTGCCCAAAGCTATATTGTGAGGGGGGGGGGGGGGGGGCGATAGATTATGTTCGCTCAACTAGATGTTACAATGGAGTGTCGCTTGATAATCGGGACAGTTCAGATAAAAAACGTTAAATGTTCACGCTCGCCCGGTGCCTGCCCGGGTGTGAAATCTGATAGAGCGTCCAAGTGAAGCCTGTAGGCTAGGATTGTTGGGACCCCCAAACTCTGAGGAAGACTTCCCCAAATTTAAATTGATAATTAACAGGAGCCATATTTTTTTAAAGGAAGTATAAAGTAAAACATATTATTTGGTAGACCACATAATTAGCAGCAATTTTTGCTAGGATGTTATATTTCGTTAAATACATATATACATAAGGTTGTCCAGAAAATAAAGGAAGGATTCTTGTTTTCTATAAACTACCCCAATTTATAATAAAAAGTTTATTTTAAATTACTCATTTGTTTGTATAAATGCCAATATCCCTATCCTATACTAGTTTACATATGATTTTCATAAAATTTAGTTTTACGGCTTCATATTGCAGCTCAACAGGACTCAAACAGCAACCGTTCAGCAAGAAAAAATGACTTCAGCTTTGAATACAAAGGAGTTTATCGCAGGGTTTCTTTCCTAGAAGATATTCTGCGAACTTATGTTAATGGAAATCAGAGAACTGTTCGAAAATTAGCAGATACAAATGACAGTTGGAATACTGAACGCCACTGACCATGCAAAGACAACCGAAGGACCTCAAGAATAGAATCACAAAAAAAAAAAAAAAAAAAAAAATGATCCTTATGAAAGGTTTTAACGTTTTGAAATTGTTAGAGCTTGGTTAGGGGTCTCGCCATCAACCATCCTTTTCTCCAGACCTTTGTCCCACCAACTATCATTTTTTTAATACATGGGACACTTTTTTATTGAAAAAAAAAATTTTTTTATCAAAATTTGATAAAAATCAGAAATTGTTAGTAATAAGGAATCAAATATTTTATTCAGAGGAGCTAAAACATTGGCAGAAATATATCGAAAGGGATAAAGCGTATTTTGATTGATAAAAATGTGTTTCTAATGATTTTTTTTAATTTTTTTTATAAGACATAAACCTGCAATAATTTCAGGACAACTAAAAAAAAAAAAAAAAAAAAATCAAATTTCCAGATACTGCCCGTCGTTAGAGACTACTTCAACATTTACTAGACAAACGTTCATAGCTCCCAATTAATTAAAAAAGACTCATTTACATGACTGTGATTAGAACTATTTGGACGTACGGAGTCGAGCTTTGGGGCTCTACTAAACCATCCAATTCATCTCGTATCCAATCCTTACAATCCAAAATCCTTCCAAAATTTTCAATGCTCCTTACTTTGTGTCAAATAAACTTATCCATAAAGATCTTAATGTTCCATATGTTTCTGATTTAGCCCAAACTAGTTACCTATCCTTCCATAGTAAGCTCCATAACCACTCCAATCCACTAGTCTCCCAACTTGGTTCCTCCTCCAATCCCTGATAATCCTTCGAGGCGTCTGAAAAGAAGATGGCCTAGAGACCTTTTAGTGTAGATTTTATTGAAGTGCTACCAGTGAGTAGTTCTTCACAAGTTATTTACATGCCATTGTATTCACTGTCAGCACATTTACTTGTATATTATTTTGTACAGTTGTAAATATCAATAAATGAAAAGAAAACAAAAATTCCAGATAAATAAACTGAAGAGCGACACCAGCAAATATACTAGCCAAAAAAAAAAAAAGTTGTATTAAATGCTGTTTTTAATACTTACAGGTAAATGGATATTTTTTTACTTTTAAGCGTAGAAAAAAAAATCTTTAATATAAATAAATAAACATTATTTAAGCATAGTTAATGATTGCTCTATTAAATACATTCATATAATTAAATAAAAAAATATTAAATTGAATCATTACTAAAATATTGAAATGTTGACAGAGCTAGCGTGTATTTTTTAATATTCAATTATTTTAAAAAATAAATGAATAAGATTCTTTAAAAAATATGATATGGAACGTTTAAAGAATTTTCTATAAATGAAATATTTGAATATAATATTAGGATATTGCATCAGACCTTAGCGGAGGAGGTGTTACCATTAGGACAATGTAAATTAAATTATAAAACTATAAATACTTACAAAAATGAATACTTGATTTTTCTAAAGTGCTTACCTAAAACAAAAAAAAAAATATATTTAGAACACAATTTTTTTTAATATTACAATAACCATAAATACAACAATAAACTTATTATGTATACGCATTGTTTACCTATTTTTTTATTGGTTATCTATATATTATATCTGATATTAAGACTAGATACAGCACATACTGCCTCAACGAGTCTGATTTGATACCCAAATATAAGGTGATACAATTTTTAGTTGAGCGCATGCCCATCATACCAATGTCGACGGTGAATCGGGGATCTGATGAATTTGTTTGTTATCGAGAAGGAATCCATGTTCAGTAATACCTAGATTCAGATTGATGGTGCAGGTACCCACTTAGGTCACGCCTTATATTAAAGCCACCCGCTTACTTGACTGATGGCCGAGCCTCCGATCAAATCTGGTAAGCTATAAATCTCCCATTACACGACGGTCCGGTGTTGAAAAATGTTTGCTGTAAATATTACTACTATAAAAACATTATGAGTAGATCATACTGTGTATCGTTCTGTCATATAGCCTGTATATGGAAACCATAATTCTATTAAAAATATTATAATTCCCCGAGGCGTCCGAAAAGATGGTCTTGGAACCTCCCGTAACTTTTATTTAAGTACTATCGATGGGTAGTTGCATTACAAGTCATCGACATAAAAATTCATAGTACCACAAATTAACTTTTTTTTTATTGAAATTAAAACAACCCGTTCGTCGTTTTCAACTTCTTAAACATTCTAGAAAAACGATCAAAGATGCCGATTAATTACAAAATATTCATTCAAATGACTGTAATTAGACTTATTTGAACTTATGGAGTTAGAAACGGGCTCCATCTCATTCACCTCTTATCTAATCCATGCGAACCAAAATCCTTCGAAAAATCCTTGATCTCCTTACGTTGTCGTAAAAAACGTATCCATATATAAAAATAAAATAAAATGTATGCAAATTATAAAATAAAATACTTAAATATTAAAATGAAATAAACTGGCTGAATTCTAAAAAAAAAAAGTTGTTCTTTAGTTTTTGCAAAAATTTGACAATTAAAAAATTAGTAATGTGCAGGTACAAAAAAATTCGATTGCCGATACTGATATCGGGCTAAATATTTTTAAAATAAACTGGAATCATTAAATAAAATTAGCGTAGAAATTACACAATTAAACAATAATTATTTTAATGAATAATAGCAAGAAGTATTTATTATCAATAGTATATATTATACGTGATCAGTTATAATTCAGGTAACTAAAAAAAAAAAAAACTTATCATTTAAAAAACATTTTTACGTATTTAAAACGATCAAATATGCATAATCATCGCATGGCCTGCTTTAGCTTTTTTTTTTTTTAGCATCTTGAATGGTTTTAAATTTCAGTTCAAAAAGCGTAGATGTAGGAGTGAAAAAATTGCTTTAATTTTATCAAGTAACGTTTTATTTTTATTTTTTTTATTATTATGAAAAATAACAAATATTTAAGATTTTTTATTTACACAACTACATCAACAGGTATAAAAAAAATATTGTGCATCAGAAAAATAACAAAATTATCCAATTCTGCCAAGATCAAGGGCAGCGAAGCCTAGGAGAATCGACTTTGGATGATACCATGTTTCATTATTCTCAAGAATCGATAGAATCGAGATTAGACTTTTGGAGTCGATACATCTTTTTTAAAAAATATTACGTTTGATTGTTTTGTTTTTTCCCTAACAGTTAATCCTCTTATTTTTTAGAAATTCGCTCACGATTTTTTTTCTACTACCGCCCCAGATCTCTTCTGCTCAATTTGTAAAGATCCAATTTCACTTATACTCTGCTTGATGGTATATGACTATGTACTGATAATAGGGAATGGAACCCGAGGAACCAGAACAGAAACATGTCGATCACGTAACCAAGAATGATTTATTACAAAATGTTTTTCATATCGGTTCAAGAAGACTTACTGGACGGCTTTTTAAAGGTGATCAGTACAGCTCCTTTCGTGGCCGATTTCTTCTGCCGAAAGGTCAGATAAAGATTTTGTAGTTAGATGAACGCAGTATCACCACAGGTTTTGGAACCCTATTTTATTCTAATTAGATATTTATAATCCAATAAAAAAAAATAGATAGCTTAATACTTAAGCTTTTAATACGTAATTTGCACATTCATTGTTAAACCATAAAATTAGTCTCAATTATCCATTTATTTTTTAAAGGTATCGATTCCTATATATTTTATTGAATAAAGTTAAAAATCAACATTCATTTTTGATATATGTTTTTTTAAAAATAAAATGTAAATCTTCATAATTGTTTCTATGTACAATTCGTATCATTTCAAACTTGTTTTTAGGAAATTAAAATCCATAAATCTATATCTTTAACCAGGGCATATGAAACATATTAGGATTAATAAAAAACAATTGAATTTAAGTAGTATTTAAAAAGAAAATTACAATGCAATTTTAACTTTAAACGAAATTTTAATGAAGATTTCTTTCATTACGTTGGGTGGGGAAAATGTCCTATGTGATATTGAATAAATTCTTGAGAGACATGCTCTTTCTGCAAAAACTTGAATTAATCATATATATATTTTTTTCATTTATAGAAATTTACAACTGTACAAAATATATACATCTACTAAATGTGTAGCTAATGATTGCAATAATATGTATGTCAAAACTTGAAAAGAACGAGTCATCAGTAGCACTTCAATAAAAATTTTACACTAGAATGTCTATATTCCTTTCAGACGCCTCGGAGGATTATCGGGAATAGAATGGGAAGCAAGTTGACAGACTAGTGGATTTGTGTGGTTATGGAGATTACTATTAAAGGAGTCTGGTTTGGACTAAATCAGCAACATATGGGACATTAAGATCTTTATGGATAAGTTTATTGGTCACAAAATAAGGAGCATTAAGGATTTTTCGAAGGGTTTTGGATTGTATGAATTGGATACGGGAAGAATTAGAAGGTTTAGTAGAGCCTTCAAGCTCAAATTGGTCTAAATAGGTCTGATAACTGTCATGTAAAAATGAGTCGGAAGGTTTGTTGTAAGGTTGTAAGGTTTGTTGTAAATCGGAAGGTTTGTCTAGTAAATGTTGAAGAAGTCGACAGCAACGAGGAGTTTCCTGCCGCTTTAGTCTTGTATGTGGATTCCAAGTTAAACGTTTGTCCAGTTCGAATCTATATTAACTTAAAATTTCAGAATCTTATTTTCTTATTTATGAACTGCTTTTTTTTTGTATTTATTAACTATTTTTATCAACTGTATCAATAAAAAATTCAGGTTTAGGATATATGTTCATTGGATTTTATAATAAACTTCATACAGTAACAAATTGAGTAAATACGTTACGCGTCGCAATTTTTATATTTAAGAACATAGAATTCCACTCTACGGTGGCTTCATAATATGCATTCGTTCATAATTTGACTACCTAAGGTACTAACTGGTACCGGTGATGACACTGTCGTGATGATACAGTTCAACTACTTTCTTTTTACCTTTTTACTAATCAGACAGTTACCAAGACACTACAGCCCTCAAGTAGAAGACTCGCTTCACTGCCACAAAGTAAAAAATAACTGGCCTAGATGAGAATCGAGCCTGAGACCCTCGGACATCAAGGACTCAACTATCTAAATGCAGGAAGCACGGTAATCCCTAGATAAAAGAGAGTTTTAGAGACAAAACGTATCAAGGTACCTGATTATCAAATTATTCCCTTGTCCTATATTTTGAAGCTCCGCCTGTTCTTGTTTCCTATAGTTCTTAAGATTATTTAACTCTTAAATCCTCAAATATAGTGGTGTAAATAGTTCAAATGTCAGGTCTTAAAGAATTCGATCTCAAAGACCAAATGATATAACGGGCCTGCAGATAATATTAACAAACACCAATCCGAACCCTTCTCCCATTTATTTCATAATTTTCTCAATTCTATTCTTATCTGTTTTCTCAACATTCTGCGTCTCCTCCATCATCGGCATCATTACGAAATAGCTCAGACCCGTAATAAATGCTCACCAGAAAATTACCAGCAAATTATGGAAGTGGAGTTATTTCTGTTTGTGGTCATTTTTTCCGCCCGGTCTATTGTTATAATCCTGAGGAAGTATGCGAAGCCTCGTGAAGAAATTAGCGGTGGGAATCGGCTGAGAAATAATCAATAACATTGGGGTTTTTTTCAGTTTTGATTTTATTATATTAAAAATAAAAGTATGCAGGCAAAACATTCCACCCATTTTTTTTTTTTTTTTAATTTGTTCGGCTAAAGGTTTCATTTTGCGTTCAAAAGATATATAAATGTTGTGTTCATGCAAAAGGACTTTCCAACAAATCTAGGAATTATAATACTTTTTATAGTGTAATATACTGCATAACCTTAACTGGCGCAATAATATATAAACAAAATTAATATTTTAAGTATACTTAACAAATCAAATGAAATTTACTATATCAATATTATATTTAAGTATAAAACTAAATTGTTTTGACATAAATACTAAAATAAATATAATACATTTGATCAATATTTATAATTTTCTAAAAAAAAAAAATAAAATAAAATAAAATAGTTTTTTGGAAAGGAAGGAATGTGTTTCATTTTATCATATTCCTCACGGAAAACGTTCTAACCTAAAAAAACATTATTTTAATTATAGATATGTTTTTCTAATATATATGTAATATGTATTAGAATTATTAAAACCATCAATTAACTAACATCAAGCAGTAATTAAAATACGAAATTTTAAATTAATATGACTTATTTTCAGTTTTGCATTTGATGAGGCATAAACTTCAAAATCACAGTTTATTTACTTGAACTTAACATAGGACTTTTTATTTATTACTCGGGAATAAGGCAATATTTCATCAAAAATGGACTAAAAAATATTTGTTGATTTTATTAGTATTTCTATTAAGAATTTTTATAAATTATTTTATAAGAATGTAGAATCGGCAGAAAAAAATATATATAAGACTAGAGAGAGAGAAAGAGAGGAATAAAAAAAAAAAGCGTTAAATCAATAGCAGGTGTTAAAAAAAGTAGTTATATTTATTCATTATGTAAATGTAGAATATATTTATATAATTATTTAATCGTAAATGCCGTACAATGTGTTAACAATAATAACTTTTTAACTATGCATTGAAAAACCTAAAATGGATTTAATTTGTTTTAGTTGTTTAAACTAGAGATGAGCCAATCATTGCTTCCGATAGGGTTCGGGTAGCATCGACAATGTTCGTGTCGCTTCGTTTATAGCTTTATCGCCATGCCAATAGGTTCTTGTTTATCTTATATTTTGTCGTTCTGTTTTTGCAAACTGGCCGGTAAGTAACGGAATATTTTTTGTTTTTTTTTTAGAAAAATACAGCAATGGTCAGCAATTTACTTAGATTTGATAGTTAATTGTGAAATTAGGCATGTAATCATGCCAAAAGATATATCGTATTTATGGACTCAAATATGCAACAGAAAAATATCTTCTTTATAATTGTAAATTTCAAAATTGATTTTATTAATCATACTACAATTAAGAATATTTAAAAATTATATTAGACGAATACAGAATCGGCGGGAAAAAAAGTATTAGACTAGAGAGAGAGAAAGGGAGGACTAAAAAAACAGCAACTAACCAATGATTTTATTAATCATACTACTATTAAAAATTATAAGCTATACACGTTTATAAACATTCTCTTTCCTCTCAGAAGTGTGGTTCGGTGGCCTGAAGAATACCTGCAAGGCATGTCGAAACGTTGGCACGCATTAAAGAATTTCTACTCAGACGTGGTGTTCTTTTGACTGCATACTTGATCATCTTCTTCTAAATTAAAAATATGTAAATTGCTAGAATAGCGGTTCCCGATTTGTGTATCAAAATACAAAAAAAATAATAATAGTTACGTAAGTTCTTTATTCAGTATTGTAGAAGTTATCGAATTTATTTTTTGTCACATCATAACCTTTCTTGAAAATCAAGAATTAATTACAAAATTAATGAAAGAGTTCTTATTTATAGAATAAATTAAAAACTGTAAAGATGAATCTAAAATAAAATAATATAATCAATAGAGGCCATGTTTTCATTTCCATTAAAATATTTTTAATTCTAAAAATATAAATGAATAAAATGTTCGGGGCTATTTTCCAACTAATTGACGACTATTCGCTGACTACAAAAGTCGCCGACTAGTCTGCTTTACCCACCCTTTAGTCACCCTATCTTAAGTTTAAATTTTAAGTTTTGGTGTCGTTTATTTGTATTGGAAAGGATTATATTATTCGCATGAACAATATAATATTGTTTTATAAAAATTGGGATTAACTATTTGTAAAAATCGACAGCCTAACGACAATGAAAATACCAGGTATTGCGTGGCCTGCCAGGGCCTAACTACCGAACCCGCATCATTAACGATCCTTCCAAAAAGATTGAACGGATGAGTGTGCCCTTAGATGTGGTTGGAGCGTGATACTGACCTCAGGGAGAAGGGTAGCCTATGTGCGACTGCGAGTCATTTGCGGGAGCCGACTTAATAACGGCCGTCGGTTGGGAAATTTGTTGTGATGAGTCGACTTGATTTATGAGCGGAGGGCCTCTTTCCATTAATTCGTTTCCTCTTTTTGTTTCTGCCTCCCGTCAGTGGAGGGAGGTAAAAATATTTCTGGGGCCTTCAATAGAGCCGCAACGCCATCCTTCATATCCCTCTCCAACCTTCGGGTTCCTTCCTTTTTTTTTCTCTCTCTCATCTTGGGTTTATTGTTTTTTGTTTTTGTTTTTCAAACAATTATTACCTGTATTTGCTAGTCTTTTCTATAATGCTTAAAGGTGTCAGGGTGATCGACAGTAAAAATATTTATAGATCGTTCGCTATTGATATAAATCAGAATACATTAAGGTGCAAACTCCGTCCACTTAGGAGTATAACTGTTTAATGACTAAGGTTCAGATTTATACACAACAAAAACCATTAAAATATATAGTGGAAAATAGTATATAGTCCTCTTATCAGGCGTTACAGAGACCGAAACCGCATCGGATGAGGTAAAATACCGGGAAATCTTCAATTATAATTATATATATACATATATATATATATATATATATATATATATATATATATATATATATATATATATATATATATATATATAAATTCTTGGATGGAAACCATTTAAAAAATATATATAAAGATATGATTGTGTGTCCCAATCTTCAATATAGATTGACAACCGAAATATTCCATGTTATTGATGTTTTCTTTTTCACAGCTAAAAGTTTCCTTAATTTCTACGAGTTTACGTCCAAATATACTTTAACCAGGGGAAATGAAAAGTATTAGTTTTAATAAACTTAAAAATTAAATAAAATACTGCAGTATTTAAAAATATTACAAAATAATAAAAAATTAAAGACATTTTAAATTAATAAGGTATATATCGCTATGTGTTCATTACACCTTGTATTCAATGACGGAATGTGTAATATGATTTTAAACAAATTTATGAGAGATATGAGGCATATGTAATGCAAAACTTTAATATGCCATATTGATTTAACATTTTCTAACTTTTTTAAATACTGCTTGCATTTATTTAATATTTTTAATGATCCTAATACATTTTATATTCCATGGTTAAAATAAGTTACCTAAGAATATATCAATATTAGAAAAACATCGATTATAAAGAAAAAAAAATTGTTTTCACGTTTGAAGGTTTTCCGTGAAAAATATGAGGTTTACGGTATGTACCCAATAAAACCAAATTACACACCAGCATCGTTTCTAGAACACATTAATTCCTTTTTAGAAAACATTTTTAGTATGTATTTCTTTAAAATTATAGCTGATTATAAATTATTGATTGAATATAAGTACATATCTATGAATGTAATAAAATATTTTATTAATAATTTATTATTTGTATGTATTACAAAAACATACAAACATTAAAATAATTCTTCAATATTGTTTTAATGAAGTCGATTGAATATTATTTGTTGTGTGATTGGTGAAGTAGTAATTTTCATTCTTATTTTTTCAACATACGGTAAGAATTTTTCTATTTAGCGAGCACCGGATAAGTGAGAGTTTTTGTAACACACCGTAATATTAAGCAATAAAAAGTATGATAATTACCAGGTTATTACAAAAACCCGTAATTCCAACTCACAAGAAAATTAATAAAAACACAAAATTTAATAGAATAATTTTTATTATAATGGAAATAAATTAATTAATAATTAAAATATTCCAAATATATACATTTGAATCCTTAAATGAATTATAGTAAAATTAATGGTAAATTATGCAACATAAATACTTGACTATTGTTTCAAAATAAGTTTGTAAGGATAAAAACAAATAGTCTATTTTTTTATTTATTTATCCTCATTTACATGATGCATTTATTTTTAATTAATCGTAAATTTAAATCAAGACATTAAAAAAAAAAAAAAAAAACATCCAACGAGTACGTCCGTATTAATAAAAAATTCAAGTCTAATATTTACGGATCCAAACGCTAAGTTTATGAGAGATACCTTTATCCCCGACACATAATGAGACCTCAATCTGAGTTTAAACATATATGAATGTATTTAGTTGTATTTTTTTTTTTTTAATTATGATTTTAATGTTTTCTTATTCTATCCACTTATATATTTACTTTTCATGTATCGTAATTTTGTTATTTATTCGATTTTCTTCTAAAGGACACATGGATATATAGTGGCACCATTACTGATTGCTCTTATCTGTGGCAGATTGTAATATTTGTCAAAATAAAGGTTTAAAAAAAAAAAAAAAAAAAAAATCTATTCAACTATTAATCTTGCTTCTTCAGTATGTCATTATCACTCGAACCCATCTCTGAGCCGTCGATCCTGTAAGAGATGGCGCCCCGAACAGTACTTACTTTCAAGACCTATGTTATTCTATTTAAATTAGTCCAAACATATCTAGCCCGTAATTAGAAACAAATCAGAAGAAGTACAAATTTATTAATTTCAATTTATTTTATCATATAACTTTTTTTTAATAATATTGGAGCGAAAGTGGCACTTCAAGATAGTACTGAAATCGATCGAATATGAAATAAACACTGAAATTTTAAAACATATATAAGTATCTATGTTTATTTAACATATACCTTTTCTTAACATATAAGTTTACTTAAACCTCCTCCAGACTGGTTCCATCATTTTCTAATTATGGTTAATCCATTTCCACATTTATTTAATTTTTTCCAGTTATATTTAATTTTTTTCCCATTTTTATTTAGAGGTTTCCATTTCTGTTTCAACATTCGCATTCATATTTATCTCCCAGTTATGTTTAATTTTTTTCCATTTTATTTTAAACTATTCCATTTATATTTCTCCCTTTTTCATATATTTTTAGGTCATTTTCCAATTTTATTTAAACTTTTTTCTAAATGGAACGGGGCCCCTGAAATGTTATGGGAAATTGGAGAAAAATGATTGTAATCATGAAAACACTCTGACAATATGGACAAATCAGCATTTATTATTAGAAAACAAACAGTTCCAAATAAAATAAATTATTCATTATTCTTATGAAAACTAAAAATCTTATCGAACTAAACCCGTAAATCTTTATGGAAAATTATTGATAGTAAGTAAGGAGACGTTTTTACTTGTAACTCACGGATTTGAATGCCGATTTTTGTGTGGGTAGTAGAGACCTATAATTATATAAGACTAGAGTTATAGCAGCCAATGAGCATTGGGAGCAAAAAAAATAAATAAAAGAAACCAATATGAAAATCACGCTTCATTTTTTTCCTCAGCATTCAGTCGAGATAGAGAAATATTTTTATCACGTAAAATTGCAGTTTTGTATGATATCTCTTTACCACAACCAAAAAGCGTTGTCTGAAAATTAATGCAGGATTTCATATTTAAACCAAAACTTGGTATTATTATCAAAGATATTATTTATCAGGTTTTGGTTGCATTAAAGATATAGCATGCAAAACTACAATTACGTGAAAAAATTACTTCTCTATGTTGACTGAGAGTTAAGAAAAGAATTAAAATGTGATTTTCATATTGGTTTTTATTTTTTTCTCGGCTCCCAATGCTCATTGGTGGCTATAACTCTAGTTTTGCAATATTATAGGTTCCGCACAAAAATCGGCATTAAAATCTGTGAGTAACAAGTCAATTTTTATTGTATTTAATTAAAATAACGAATGGTATATTTTATTTTTATGTTATTGAATCAGTTTGTTACCTAATAAATGCTGGATTTTCAGAATATGACGCTTTGATGTTTATTATCATTTTATTTCAATTTCCCATAAACATTTAGAAGCCTAATTAAATTTAGAACATTTTTAAATAAAATTGGAAAATGAATCAACCTAAATGGAAAACGGTTAAAGATATTCAAAAAAAGGATGAAATATGAATGGAATAGTTTAAATTGAAATGGGAAAGGTTAAACGTAATTGGAAAATGTTTAATAGTTTTTTTTGTTTCGCCCCCTTCATTTCTTGATATTCACAAGTTTAATAAATAATATGTTGTTGCTGTGATTAAATATGTTGATAGCGAATACAACACAATTTCAGACGCCTCGGAGGATTATCGGGAATGGAGTGGGAATCAAGTTGGAGCTTACTATGGAAGGATAGGTATCTGGTCTGGGCTAAATCTCCAACATATGGAACATTAAGATCTTTATATATAAGTTTATTGGTCACAAAGAAAGGAGTATTGAGGATTTTTCGAAGAATTTAGATTGTAAGGATTGGATACGAGATGAATTGGATGGTTAGTGGAGCCCCATTAATAATTTTTTAAACTATTTTATGAAGACACATAACTATTATTTCACATCATTATTATTTATTGTTAATATTTTTTAAAATATATTCCTGCTTCATAAAGCTTCTATGGAAGGAAATTAAATAATTTAATAAAATAAAAAATTGATCTAAGGGTACCATCTATTGAAAAAATCAATACAAAAATGGATTAAAGGAAGAAATAAAGGATGTTTAAATATGAATGCGAAAAATGAAATAAAGATGGAAAAGTCTAAATAAAACTAGAAAAATATTAAATAAATGTGGGAATGGATTAAACATAACAAGAAAGTTATTAAAATATTCTGGAAAAGGTTTAAGTAAACCTGGAAAAGGTATATATGTTTCTAGCAACTCTAACCTATCCCAAAAGAAGACTTGAAAAGTCGTATATTACATTGCAACAGGAGCTCGAAGGGAAGGATCTTCATCAGAAGTGAAAATTACAGTGTTGGATATTTGATGGATCTGCGGACCAGCTGCCTCATCTCCAGCCCCCGGTCACAGAGTGTGGTCACGATTTGGCAGTTTGTAGTATTGGCCGCCAGGGTGTGTTCATCGGCGGGCCGGTAGTCAGGTAATATGGTCGGGATGTGGATGTTTTAATCGGATTCCTATTGGCGAATCCCTTAGGCAATATCTTTTAGTAACTAGATTAGGCGAACGTACTTCATTATACAATGAATCTACAATAATAACGGTTCATGGAAAAATTCGATTTCATAAAATTGTCCGAATAAAAAAATATTTTTTAGTATTTGTGTATAGAAACTGAAAAACGTCAAGAAATACCTGGAACATAAAAAGAAGTAGGTGGAATGAATTTGTATCAGAGAGGAGGACAACCAAGATAGAGGAATATTTCGGAAAACGGTGAGAAGCATAAAGGTTTTTGTGGTGAAGAGAAAGAGGCAGGAAGGTAAGAGATGGACAGAGGAATGAAGGAAGGAGTTGTAAGAGAAGATGAGAAGGATATTGGCGGAAAGGCGGAAAATTATTATTTAAACAGCATCTTCTAACAGTTCACTTTTCGCTTTCTTCAAAGTTTTACGACTGAAACTGCGCGTCTTACTGTAAAGATTATGGGCTATCTGATGATTGAAATAGAATTATTTTTGATTTTCTTTATTATTGATTAACCAACCCCGAAATCGATATGTCTGAACCGATTCACATTTTTTAGCCAGGCAATGATTTCCATTCTGTCTTTAAATGAAAAGTGCTCTCGTTTCCTTTTTGTTTACATGGATGATGACAATTAGTTTTTAAAACAAAAAGTGATCACAAAGATGTATACCTGACAATGAACGATTTGAGATCTGTTACCAACCAAATGATTAGGAAGATATTTAGAGAAACAAATGAAACGGTCTAATTAAATATACAGATCTCAATAAACAAAAATGTAGGTATGTACAGAAGTCCATCTTTTGCAGTTTCTGTGAAATAAATTGAGCTTCCCTTAAATAAAAATAATTTTAACAATAAAAATAAGTAATTAGATGATCAGTTTAATTAAAATTATATTCCAAAAAAGGGGGGGGGAAAAGGTTCCGTTACTTGAATGTTCCGATAACTGACGTTCGGATGATCGACGCTCCACTGTATATGAATGACGGGTGTTTACATCGTTTAACATACTTGTTTTCAACTAACCTTGATTAAAAAAAAAAAAAAAATATATATATATTTTATATTGGTATTGCCAAAAGCCAGTTGGCAATTGACCATATAACAATAAAATCATTATTAGAAATATTTAAAAACTATCCAACACCCCCATTTGAGAAAACCATTCAATTTCATTTCGTATACATTTTAATTCCATATGGCGGCCCTATATCAAAAAGAAATTATGAAGGATTGAATTCCGCATTTAAATTCCAATGATCTCATTGTCAGGTACACAGACCCGCTGCCTTGGACTCCATCTGGACAAACGTCTTACTTGGAATGAACATATACAATTATTATATTAAACATTTAAAGAACATATACAAGACTTTGTATATGAAGAAGAAATTGTCCTATAGACTTGGACATAAGAAGTTGAGCTTTGGGGCTCCAATAAATCATCCAATTCATCTTGCATCCACTTATTTACGACTTAAACTTCACATATCTTGCAGAATTGGTCGAAACTAGATACCTATCATTTAATTTTATGACAAGCTTCGTACTCACTAAATTCCACCAGTTTTCCGATTTGCTTTCCACTCGATACCCGATAACTCTTTGAGGCATCTGAAATGAAGATATCCAAGGGACATTCTAATGTAGATTTATAGAAGTGTAACAAGTAGTGTCTTTACAAGTTAGAAAGCCATTGCCATTGCCCCAATCCCAAAGAAGAGATCCTTTCCAAAAACAAGTGCTACAAAGCAAACTGCAATGACAATGAAGCAAAATATGCGGAAAAGACTGGACGGTAACTAAATAAAATATTCAGGGAATATATAGGGGCATACAAGTATAGCAGTTTTATAAAACGAGAAATGGCACATAAATACAGATAAACAATATCGCTCATGGAAATTTCCATAGAAATAATACCGAGCAGAATGGAGGGGTGTGAGTGGAGTCCCAGCTGCTAGGAGGGAGAGGACAACAGGTCGGTAAACATATAGCTTTCAGTGGAGCCACTCAGCCAGTGTAAGCAGATCACTTGAATGGGAAACAACAGTTGCGTTTAAAAAAGCAACAGAGTGACACGCTGTGCACATCCTGGGGGAACCGCATCCATAGCAATCAAAATAGCTAGATTCCCCTCAACCCCCCTCCCCTATTGTTTGGAAGGATTTTATTCAATTTCGTTTCTCTTGGTCAATCCCGTCCATCTAAATTTTTGTTACTTCACATGCGAAACAAAATCGAACTCACTGAAACCAGTGTCATCCATTTAGGAATTGATTTTTAATTTTCCATGAAAGACATCTGAATGTTTCTTCTAGGGCTATCATGCAAAAAATAAAAGAAATATCCGTATGAAGTACTTTCCCGAAAAATCATGGAAATCTCAAAATTGCCCATTTATAAGATTTGGCGCCACAAAACAGTGAAAATGCACATCCTTATGTGAGAGAAATATCAGAGGCAGATAGAATGGAAGACAGGTGAACAAAACACTGAATAGTTCTAGACGAATGAAAACAAAATTTTTCTAATTTTCAATAGCCACTGGGTTTTTTCTGCACCCATAACACGTATGATAGAAAAGCGCTGGGATCTCTTAAAACCTTGCTTACCCCTCCATAAGTGGAGGGACAGGTCTAGTTGGGGGATCTCAAGGATGATTGTATTTTCAACTTTTTAATTTAATTGAATATTAATTTTTACTATTATCATTGTTTTTATATTTTTATTTTTCGCGTGTAATTTATTTTATTGTATTTTTTTTCTCTCTTCTTTGCATTTATTTCTAAATTGTAGATATTGTCTAAGTGGATCTAATAAGCCATCCATTTTACGTACTCTTTGAGGCAGATTTTATACTTTATCAATAATATATTGATTAAAATAATAATAATAATAATCTACAAATTCATACAAATATTACAGCTGCATTCCCAGCTAGGTCTCATTAATAGCTCTCCGTGGATGATATGCTATTTTTGAACAGTAAAAATAATTGTTGTATTATTTTTATTGTGTTATCTATGAAAAAAAGAATATTTTTTTGTTTAATTTTTTTAAGTAATTATTAAAATCTGCCCCAAATGTATGCAATAAGTAATATGTTTAGCTATACCATTTAATTTTTTATTTACAATTTACGTTTATCCTAGGGATCACCGATCCAAAAACAATAATATTAAAACAAATTAGGATCATTGAAGATTTGACGTTAGGATGAGATCCTTATGCACAAATAGGTCTGGTTATAATTGTTTAAAAGATATATGTGCAATTAATTTGAAACGTTTCTATGGGAAATGAGACCATAATTGACTTGTAACCAAAAAAAAAAATTCAATTTAAATTCAATGATCCAACATAAAAATAAATTACTGTTAAATAGTTTAAAGTTTCGTCTTTTTGTTTATTATATTAGAAGTATTTTCAACTGTCGCCAAATAAAGATCATACAAGGGTATTGATTTTTAAAGTAACAGGATAGATGTTCGCGCAGTGATGGATCGCGTCGATGAGTTAATATTTTAATAAAATATAAGCAATAAAAAAATAAGCAGGTATTCAAAATATTACAAGAAACTTCACGATTAGCGTGCTTATTATGGTTGAGAAGAATCTGCACGGAGGTTCACCGTTGCGGTCGGTTGTATCCTTGAGATCCGACCGCTTGGGCCGATACTAAAAGTCGCAGTAAAATTTTGACATATTACAAACTGGATTTAAGCGGTTCCGTATAAAATACACCAAACAACAATGTTTAGGTCCCCGTAAAATAACAATCCTGATTTTGTGCTTGTGGTAATAACTTATGAAACGTAATAGTATTTCCAAATTCGGCGAGTTTCCAAGCAACACCTCTTTTCACCCCGTCAGCATTGGACATTCATTATTCTGAATACGCGTAAGAACTTCGAAAAACAAACTACTGTTTAAGTTGTTATATTGATTAAATATTTTATAGATGATTTCTTAATATTAATGAATGCATCATCATCATTCATTATCTTTTATTCTGCCGTGAAGTGAAAGTTATCCTCATAAATACAATTAATAAAAACCAAACAATTTATTTTACGTATATGCCAAAGCTTTTAGGGACTGTTTAGTTCCAGATAATAAATTCAAACCACTCATTAGTAGAACTTCAAAAAATGTCCTACATTAGAAAATTTTATTGTTCATCTTTTTGCCTTAGAGGATTATCTGAAATTAGTGCGAAGCAATTTGGGAGGCTAGTGGATTTGAGTGGATAAGAAGTTTACTATGAAAGTATTGGTATCTGGTTTGGGCTAAATCAGCAACATACGTAACATCATCAAGGCTTTTGGATCGTAAGATAAGAAAATAATAGAGAGGTTTAGTTGAGCTCCAAAGCTCAACTCCGAATGTCCAAATCGGTATAATTACTATTATGTAAGTAATTTGGATTTTATTAGGAGCTTTCAACGCTTGTCTAGTAAATTTAGGAGTCGTCAGAAACGACGAGTAGTTTGTCTTTTAAGTCCGCTAGGCGTTTTTAACTTTTAATTTTATTTTTACTATTATTATTTTTTTTTAAATTTATTTATTTCACTTTGCATAATTTATAGTTCTTTATATTCTTTATTAACTGCCGGTCAAAAATTTGAGACCGCGCTGAAACGAAATCGGTAAATTTAAATGTTTTATATTCAGTTGGATCTAAGTAAAATTCCAAGACTAAAGCGATAAGAAACTGCTCGTCGTTACAGACTTCTTCAACATGTACTAGACAAACGATCAAAGCTCCCAATTCATTACAAAAGACTTATTTACATGACTGTGATTAGTCCTATTTGGACGTACTGTGATGAGCTTTGGGGCTATACTAAACCATCCAATTCATCTCGTATCCAATTCTTACAATCCAAAATCCTTAGAAAAATCCTAAATGTTCCTTACTATGTGACCAATAAACTTATCCATAAAGACCTTAATGTTCCATATGTTATATGGATATATCCCCTAAATCGCCGGAATCCATGTATTGTAGAGAAAAACCTAAGAGAGGGTGTTTTTACTTGAAAAAAACAAAACAAATATATGTACACAGAGATGAAGAGAGTGGGGAAGATATTGAGAATATTAAACTTTTAAATTATATATATTATATAATATATTAAACTTTTGGCTCAGAGTCGTCTCGAACTTTTGACCTGCAATGTATATTGTATATTCTTTATCTTTTTTTTTCTTTTTCAGTAATATTGTTCCTATTCAGTAAATAGATTCATAAAGCCATCCACATTACTTATAGCCTTACTTTGAGGCAGATTGTGATTCTTACTAAGTGAACGTTTTTTATCATTGCCATTACAAACTCGGTACTATTGAAGTTACATTTAAGAAAAAGACGACGGGAGAGGGGCAGTGTTCCTGAACAGCCCAAAATTCCTGAGGATCGCGTTGACGACCAAGGATTATCCTGGATGGTGAGTATCTGGAAGGGGCAGGTAGTGCCTCGCGGTGAAGAAGGAATTATGTTAAAGCCGTTTTACAGCCGACCTCACACTTTATAGGCTCCCGATGTTTTTATGACTACTCAGGGCGGTTTCTTTAATCCTTTTCTTCGCCCGCGTCGAAATACATCCTACAGCGATCCTTCCGCCCAATACTCTGTTTGACACTGAAAACATTGGGTTGGTAAAACATGGCACGCATGTTGGACCACCAGAGCTTTGACATCTGATACATGGCGCCCGGAATTAGAATAATAGTACGACCTAGTATCTCCGGATGTAGGAAAGCATTAAGGAGAGGCAGGGCTTCTAATCCATCCAAGACAGCACTCTAATATTGGTGTGATCTTCAGACGCTGAATAAAACACTGAATACAAAAAGTTATATATATATATATATATATTCCTTAAAACATTCATAATTATGTAAATACAGGGTGTTCATCATGTATATAATTTCCGTTAATCATAAATATAAGTCTTCTGTAACTTCAGGAGTCGATTCTGGGCATCATTTGCCAAACAAAAATCCACATATACAATGGATAACTAAAACCCCACATATTGTTCAATAAATAACTATTTTTTAAAAATAAATGATGGTATAACATTTCCATAAATTCTGAACCTAAAGTAATTCCAATATGCTGGTTAAAAAACAATTTGGCATTGTCTTTCAAATAAGCTTACTTATGCTTCAAAACAGTCACACCCAATGTTTAACTTTGTGTTCCGCATATAAGATATAACAAGTATCTGATTTCGCTCCAAAACTTTGACCGTATTTTTCATTAAAATACTTCTATTGCTAGAAACGTGCACTGCTCAATAAAAACTTATACAAAAAAAAAATGTCTTTCGAATGGTAAACGCATACCATGATAATTAGAATAATTAGATATGTTATAATTATTATATGTGATAATACGAGAATAATAAGAAATGTTAAATAGTTTTATTATTTATTATTTAAGCGAATGAGCCTCTGAGGACTACGCAAAACATTCAGTTTTTTTTTGAGCCTTTGTGATCTTCCTTGTCTTTTTCATTTTTTCACTGTGCGCTTTCTTCCTATCTTCCGACCATTTGATTCCTGTTTTTGCAGACCATTTTCCTTTCTACCAGACAGACTTCCCATTTGTCTACCTTATGTCTGAATTGTGTTCTATTTGTTATATATATCTCTCTGTTATACCAGCTTCCCTTAGATCCTACGTTATCCATCCCATATTCTTGATATTTTCTGTATATTCCATAATTCGTTTAGTTAGACGTGAGTTGTCAATCCTCTTGATGTGACCAAAGAATCTCACATTCTCTTTCTCATGTCGTGAAATGTGTTTGATATTTCTTCATAGTTTTATGCTTAAAAAAAAAAAAATTAATTTATTCACATTTAGCTATTTATCTTACTCTGATATTTTCAACTTCATTAAAACCTCCCTTAACTTGATTCAGCTTTAGCAGTTTGACATTTTTGTCCTATTTCTTCGTTTTCCGAAACCGATAACAATCTGTTGAAACGTTAAAAACGTTAGGCTAGCAATAATAATATTTGATCTGTGATAGTAGTTGTTTTGAATTCAAGTTTAAAGAGAATTAATATATTACACCACAATTATATAATAGCCACATATTAGATAAGATCGTACATCCAAATAAACTTCCCGTCAAAAGTATCCCAAGTCTATAATAAACATTCCTAAACTAAGCATAAACAATTTTTATTAAAATAAATTACAATATTACATTAAATAAACAAAAAAGTTAGCAAACTTGCTTTTTAAAATTTTCATTTTTTACAATTTTAATTTATATTTAATAAGAAATATTACCCCCTCTGGCTTAGATGACTGCTTCCACTAGTCTTGGCATAAATAACGAAACGAATGATAAACATGGACTGAAGGAAATTTGAAAAAAAATAATTTAAAATTTTATCGATTGTTATTAACAGGGAAAAACATTGATGTGTTTAATCCTTAATGTCTCACGTTTAATAAATAATATTATTATGAATATAGACCAATTATGGATCAAGGTAAAAACCAGGAAAATCTTGAGAATTATGGGTGCCGCAATACGTTTGACGGGGAGTTCATAACAACATTATTATAGATCCTGTATCTCACAATCTACCAACTCTGAATTGAAAGACATCAATCGATATTTGGGAATCAACTTGCATTATCGATTTTTTATACCTATATGAATCGATGAAAACGAGAATCAATAAATCCTTAACAGGAACATATGGAAATGGTGTTTCATTCCTTTGGTCGTTTTCCACAAGGAATACTCTAAACAAAAAATACGTAGCGATTGGCATATTCCATTGGCCCGTTATTAATGATAATTTTAATGGACTATGGAAAGGCATACAACCTTGCGGATACTGGTACATTTATTTTTTATTTTTTTTTTTTTCCGAATTTCCAACTACACTGGAACCATAATGCAAAAGGGTTACACGCGTTCCCGTATCGCGTTTCTTTTTTGATTTATGCAGTTATTTTCGGCTCTAACTCTAAATTAAAAGACAGAGGGGCTGGTTAGGAGACAGGCAAGGAGCTGACGGGATGTCGGGAGACGCAGATGTCAGAGGTGTAAAGTGTCCACGCCGTTCATTACGAACCTATCCGCTTCTTAATTAGAACTTTAATTATACACAAACTGGAAGCCGGAGCGCTCCTTACTTCATGTTACAAATCCCAAACTCAAACAAAAGGTATATTTAAGTTAACAATGGAACGTTTGAATTGAGAAAGGCAGGAGGAATTTCCCCTTTAAACAGTGTTTTGATTGTTAAAATTATTTATTCTATGTATCCCAAAGAATTTAAATTTAAAGTATCCACTTTAAATATATATACATGTTTAATAAGGTTCTTGAGGTTCAGTCAATAAATAAAAACAACTTATTTTTGCGACGATTCGAAACTATATTGTTCTCATAGTCATGCCAATGTTACTAATCGATATGCAATTAGCATCTACTACTAAATTATAACAACTCTAGTACACAATTGAACTGGGGATTTTTTGAAAAAAGGTAACAGCTGAGAGAGTTGATATTTCCAAAACTGGTGGAATTCCCAGGTACAGGTAGAAAGGGTTTCCGTATTCCTGTGTAATATATATATATATATATATATATATATATATATATATATATATATATATATATATATATATGGATAATGATTTGTATGATGTATATTAATATAAATATATATTATCAGTCTGAATGTCTATAACTTACAAATAGTTACACGTCTATAACAAAAAAACCCTAAACAAACCAGACCAAACAGCACTCACTACAAATTACAAACAAAACATTCTTTTAAATTTGGTTCCACTGAAATTATTCACCAAGAACACAATAATTTTTAACGAAATAATAAACATAGAAAAAATTAAAAACCGTGAAATAAATAAAAAATCTGACGTCCTAAATCTCAATACATGTTATCACAATTTTACACATTCAGGCTAATAATATAAATTTATATTAATATACATCATACAAATCATTATACATATATGTATTACACAGCAATACGGAAATCCTTTCTACCTGTACCTAGGAATTCCACCAGTTTAGGAAATACCATTCTATTCTAGATAACCTTCCGAGGCATCTGAATAGAAGATGGCCTGGAGACCTTCTCCTAGAGAACCTTAAATAGAACCTGAAATAGAACCAATAAATAGAACCTGAAAAAGTGCTTCAAGCGATCGACATTTTATAATTACATTTACTAAAAGTTTTTTTTTATTTTTTTTTTTTGTAAGCAGTAGTAAATTTCAGTAAATGGACAAATAAAGAAAAATATAATATGTTAGTCAATCTTTCGTAATTAATTGGAAGCGTAAGGCCGTTGTCTAGGGAATGCTGAAGCCATTTCGAGACTATTTAGTCTTATATGAGGATTTCAATTAAAAGGCCCGTATAGATTTCTAGGAAGTGGATCTCCTCTTCAACTTAGATTAGAGCAATATTATTAAAGGATGAAATAGAAATAGTTATAGATTTACGGCATAGCACAAAACGTTTATTAGAAAAATTTATTAATTTTTTTATTGTTCCTTTAAATTATTATATACTAGGAACTCGATTAACCGAGTCTCGACCAACCAAACCTTTTATTTTATTTTTCCATTTTTTCACAAAATCAACAATTTTGTACGAGCATCCTGGAGAAGGGACTTAAATATCTGGAAGGCGGAGTTAAAGAAACATCGATTTGGTAGTTTTTAGAAAATGCAAAGATCGTGGTAGGTAGAATGTCAGGACTTAAACTAAAGAAAATTAGTCATTTTTTTTTTTTCAAGTCATAAGCTCTTTTGGTTAACAAGCTTTTGAGTTATACCGAGCTTTTGGCAGTATAATGAACCATTCACCCATGTAGTTTTAGTAGATTAGTAGAACCTTATATCTGAGCTTCAACTATTCACTAAGAGAGAGCAGGATATATCACCATTGTATCTCTACCGATCGTCCTGTACTTTATACACAAGACTGTCCTTCTGCAAAATTGAATTTTTAGAGTTATATCGTTGTTTCAGCAAATAAGCGATATGTAACAATTCTATAAATTCATTATTTATTTATATAAGCATGGGAAATTTAAATATATAAATAAACGGTCTTTGTAACGGAGCACAATATATGAAAAATACTTTAATGAATATATGTATATGTCAGTTGTAGAACTTTGGGTCTTGATTAAAGAGGTTCTTGTTATCCGAGCCTCGTCGGTTAACCGAGTCCAAAGTGTATTTTGTATACAGGGTGTTTGGAAGATCGTTGGCCAAAGAGGTATCTCGGTTAGGGAGGACCATTTTGAACATATTTAAGGTCACTTACCTCTATATAAAGTCTTACAATTTTTTTGTTTGTTTTTTTTTGGAAAAAAAAAGGCCAAAACCAAACATTTATGCTTTATAACTTCGTTGTTTACTGATATATCAACGCCATTTTATTTTATTTTTTTTGCTGTAATTACTAATACATTGTGATCGTTAAATCTTGTAAAAGGCAAACAAAAAACATTTTTTAAAAATAATTTGGATTTGAACCTAAACTTAAAGTTCCTTATTTATTTTTTGCTATTAAGATTTAACTATCTCTCGTTTTTTTATATTTGTTTCTGCACCAAATCTTTTTTATTTTACATGGACAATATATTAGTAATTACAGCAAACAAAATGGCGTTGATATATCAGTAAAAAATGAAGTTATAAGGCATAAATATTTGGTTTTAGCCATTTAAAAAAAAAAAAAAAGTAATGCTTTGTATATAGTTAAGTGACCTTAAATAGGTTCAAAATGAACCTCCCCACCCGAGATACTTCTTTGGCCAACGATCTTCCGAACACCCTGTATATAGGGATTATTCATTTATTTTTAAAATATAGAATATTTAAAATTTATGAATAGAATCACTTTCATCTCTATTACTTGAGAGAGGTAGTTCGATATGCTTTGCAAATAAAATTTTATCAAAATAAAAATTAAGCGTTGGTACTGCTAGAAACGCATAGACAAATCAAAAATACGCAGTGGAAAAAGCGAATTGTAATTGGATAGAAGATAGGCGAGCAAGTGTTAAGGTATGACATGTCGGATAGCCCGAGGCCCGGTGGAGAACGTCGATCTCCCGATCGTAAAAATGTCTGTGTACATTATAAAAACCAGTTTCCCGAGGCAGAATGTATGGCCGATGGCAACATAAGAGCAGGCTGTAAACGTCTCCCCCGCCTGAGTAATCAATTGAATTATTTCAAGAGCCTGTGATCAACACTAAACAGCAACCATATTATTATTCCATGTAATGGATTTCGTCGACGAGTTGGGCGAAGATCAGCAAGGATCAGCGGTGTTAGTACCTTACCAAAGATTTTTTTGTTTTTTATGAAGCTACCAGAAATAAAACATTCTGATCCATTGACAGCTCAAGGATATTGGATGTAAAAAAAATACGCACAATATGACAAATATACAGGGTCAATATCTCTTAGTGTAAACCTTGTGTAGACTTCACCTTTCTATTCCAATCCGTGGCAGATATACGATAAATCAAAGACTTTTTTGAGGAAACCACGTTTTTTTCCATAAAAGCTGTAATATCTCCATTTTGTTAAAACGTTTCTCAAATGTCTTCCCCTGTAAAAGCAGACTCATCTCCCCGTGAAATACACCTCAAAAAGTAGTATTCTTCAACACAATCTGCATTCAGAAGGTAACGGCAAAATTGAGGTCTATGTTGATTATCATTGGGTTTTAAACATTACATTGAAACTCTAATAAAATAAATCCTAAAAAATAATAATAAATAAATAAATGTAATAATGTTATAATGTAATAATAATAATAATAAATAAATAAAAGATCCTCTGATCGGATGTCGCTTTATTGACAGTTTTCCTTTATTTTCTATTAAACAATAACGTTTTTCCTTGCTTTATATTCCTATGAAGAGTTCATTATGTTTAAAATGCACATTTTCATTAAGGGATTGTCATAATGTTTTATTTACACACGTAACTTATTTGTATGCCAAATGAGAACACCATGTTTTTTCGGTTTTAAAAGTAAATTTCTCCATGAAATTGAAACAAAATCATTACATCAGTACGTTTAACATATCATTCGAAAGCTGTTTAAATTCGCAGGTTTTTGTGAGATTTGACGTTTTGTGGATAGTTTTTTCGAAAAACGGTGAGCGTTGAAGTAATATAAGACATTGTGACTTCCCTAAATATAGTAAAGATCAAGCTGTCCTTTAGATACCAAGTTTGTAAAATACATTAGATAAAAAGTTGGAAAATTATTCAAACAAAATGGAGATATTACAGCTTTTATGGAAATAAAACGTGGTTTCCTCAAAAAAGTCTTTGATTTATCGTATATCTGCAACGGATTGGAATAGAAAGGTGAGGTCTGCGGCATTTTGCTACATTTTTGATCAAGTTTCACACAATTTTTTTTTTTATACCAAGAGATACTCACCCTGTACACCACTAAAAAGTGCATAATTTTGAAGTCAACTTATGACAACAAGGCATATATATTTTGGGTTCTTAAATTCACTGAACCCTTGGGTATAGCGAAAATTGAACTTTTTTTTTTATCAAGATTTATTTTTGTTTTTAAAACTATTTGTTGATATCCAGAACTGTATACATTATATAAAATTGTAAATTTGAGCAAACTGATTACTTGTTAATAACAGGTACAGAACTTCTCACTAGCAGTACTTCAATAGTTTTACATTAGAAGGTCTCTTAGCCATCTTATTATCAAGAATGATTATCAATTTTCATTTTTTATTTCTCTGTTAGCGGTTTATTTTGATTTTTAAAAAAAATTAAACATTCTCTGACATATTTTGTAAATTATCGATTAATTCCTGTTAAGAAGAAAAAATATATATACAGAAAGAATCCAAAATTATATTAATTTTAGAATTTTTTTTTTAATAGATTGATCAGTAGGGAGTACATAAAAATCAATAATGTATAATACGAATTATCTTTGACCGACATTGAATTAAATAACATTAACAAGTCAACAGAATCTGAGGTTGAATTTTGTTACTATAAATAGACTAAAAATATTAGACAAAAAAGTTTTAAGAAGCATTATAAGAAGGAAACATAATTATGTTGCTTTATAGATTTAAATAAAGAATAATACAATAGTAAACAAGATAACAGGACCTGAGGCTCAATGCCGATATAGACACCTTTTCGTCCCTAAACCCCGTTTAAACTAAAATCTATTAGATAGTTTCTAACACATTCCTCTCATCTATGGTTTCAATATAAACAAAAAAATTATAATAAAAAACTGAGAATATTCATTGCAATAATTTATAGATATTGTTCCATAACAAAAAAACTGTAATAAATTACTAGACAACTAACAGACAGATTCGGGTCCGTTTTAATTATGAAGGCAGTGGATTTGGACATCTTTGAAGCTGGAGCACGTCATATTTGATGGTTTCAGCCATGACACTTTCTATTAGGGCCAAAGCTCTATTCTTGAAAGATATTTGTCACCCGCATCCTGTTTAACCGTTTCTATTTCAAATAGGAAATTTACTTTAATGAGTTAAATATACAATCTATATTTGTAAAACTTATAAGGAAAAAGAAGTAAGCAAGTTTATTTGTAAAAGTTTAAAGAAACTTAAAACAAGAAACCGACTTCAGTCTTTTAAATTATTTCAGTCTAATAATCAAATAATAAGCAATGCGTTTTCAATAATTTAAAGTAATCTTCTTAATTCACATTTCAAACGAGAACTTATATCGGTTTAAAAAAATATATATTGTTTCACAAAATGAAGAACTATGTGAAGGTTTTTCTCTAAGAGTTCAAACTTATTCCTTAAATTCCGACAATAATTCTTCAACTATTAAGAAACAATGAAGCATTTCAACTAAAACACTTTTAATTCACCATCAACATATATTGATAAAAGTTTTAATTGAAAATTAATTGATTTGAAAGCTCAATGAAGCAGGTGCAGTAATAGTTACGTATAGTAATAGTACGTATAGTAATAGTTTTCACTATAACTCCGAAATTATTCGTCCAACTCAAATTTTTTTTTTATCAAAAAGGTGGTTAAATTTATTATTTAATACAATTAATTATATTACAGCTACAATTAATATTTAAAGATTTTTTTCTAAACAAGCTTCGTTTTTGTGTTATAGGTGGAAAACCGAAAATTACCGGTATTTTGCGATTTAGGGTATGAAGCCGACGTCTGCAGTGGTAACAAACTTCAGATTTGGATTCAGCACCCGAAGAAAGACCCGTTGAGAATAAAAGTTCGGCAGATTTTTCTTCAAAAAGGACTTTTAGAGCCTTTTTTTACTGGACTAAAAATCTGGCGCGTAGAGTGAACTACAGTGGACGCCGCTTATAAGACTCACTTTGGGATCAATAAAAAGTGAGTCTTATAGGCGAAAAGGAAAAAATAATATTAAAAATTTCTTTAATTTACGAAAAAACTTAATTTTATCTGTTAATTTAATATAGCGTGTATGAGTTGAAGATAATGCTCAAATATAATTTTAAAAAAATTTTATTTTAGTTTGTTTTTTATTATTTTCTAGTATTTCAAGAATGTATCGCTCGTGATCATAATGCTTTTCAAAATTGGTCCCTTGGTGCTGGACAGCTCTCCTCAACACCCCTAGAGCCCGTAGAACCTCAGAGTGTGAAGGTGGAAGCGCCACTTCATCAGTTTCTTGCTAGTCAACTTCGTCATCGTTAGTGACATTCGACGAACTGCTGCTCCCGGCTTTTCTCATGACAGATTCACAGATCAGGTCCTCAGAATACGCCTCATTGTCATAAATTCGGACCGAATATTTTAGACAGTTTTGAAATAAAATTGATAATGGCTTAGCATCAAGTCTTGATTGTAAACATATTCAAGTATGAGGAAAGGAATGGTTCACGTATGCATTCATATGAATCCATAGTTCTGATGATGATACTTTTTAATGAAATGTCATCTGCCTAAAATACGAGAGTTTCCCCGTAAATTAATGAGAATAACCTTTTCCCTGGCGACTAAAACATCGAAATAAATCGGAAGAAGGTTAGAATCGACAAAAGGTATTCTGGGCGCGCGTAGGGGTTGGTGGCTGTCTTCTCCACCGGTACCCCCATTTATTTTGCCAATTCTTCAGCTTTTTGACAAAGCAATTTTCCTGAAACGCGAGCATCCTATAACCCATGAGTCTTATAAGCGGCATAGACTGTATATCATTTTTATATTTAGCCGATGATAATTATAAATAATTTATTAATTATGGAACCAATCAACATACATATGTTTTAGCTGTATGAAGAAATTAGACAAATACTATAGGATTAGAGTTCTAAACACCGGAATGAAAAAAAACAAAATATACAAAATACAAAAGCACTTGTATCTATTTTAAACATACTTTTGAGTGCTTCATAATAAATTCATATAAAAAGGGTTCAGTTTAAATATTTATCAAAGCGATTTGCAAAAATACAGTATCATGTCATCTTAGAATTTTAGTACAAAATTTTATTCCATGGCCTAGTTGGGATTGTATTTGTCAATAAAACGTATAAATATATTTATTTTTTTAATACTACGATTTCAATATAAATTGCTAATAATAAAAGACTAAAAATTATGGAATTCTCTATGACTGATCTACTTTTAAAGTCAGAATAAACTGTTACATTTATAAAGTTACTGATGTTTTTTAATATTATAATATTTAGTTTCACCCAGAAACACTTGGTTATATAGCTATTAATACAACCACGTTTCAAATAATATAAAGAAATATTTATATTTTAGACGTTAGTTTCAGTACCGATTAACAGTAACAGTTATTTATTTATCTATTTGTATATAAATATGAGAATATCTATTACATTATCGAAAATATAAAAAATATAAATATAAAAAAATTAAATATTTTTTATTTTAAAAAAATCTTAAAAGCAACTTAAATTTACTTTAAAGGGAGTAAATAATATAATGCAATGCTACTAAAACTAACTGACTTCTCTAATTTTGTAATCAAATTTAGTAGTTAGATTTAATAGCTTAACTTGGAAGGAGAACTCTCTGGGTTATACAGTTGTTATTACTCCCAGGTTTTAAATAACATAATGAAATATTTTTAAAATAGACTAATAATTACTAAATTTCTTTAAAAAACTGTTAAAAAGAGTCAAAAATTTTGCCAGTTTAACGAATATTAAAAAAAAAAAAAATTAACTGAAGTTGCTGAAAAAATGTACAGAGCTAGTGAAAATACCAGCTTTAATTTTTGCAGACAGATATTAACTGAAAGTCCTACAATTGGGAACTCCTCCGGGACCTTTTATTTACGCGGTCCCAATAGTGATCGCATATTGTATTTCTGCTGCGTAATTTACTTGTGGTTTATCTGATTTAAACTTTTAACTAAAATCACATCTTTACGATCATTAATCAGAAATAAAAAATATCCGAGATATTTCTAAAAAAAAAAAAAACTCTTTACAATACCATAGTAATTTCAGTTAAGGTGCATTTGGACAATTATAGCATTCATAATTATATCAACTATAAGTTTATTAGATATCTAATTTCGAATGCATATATTCATTTTTAGAAACGTATCTATATTAAGAGGGGCCGACGATGACTTTAGCTGACTAGTCGGCTTGTAAAAAGGCCGGTAACTCGGCCGATCATTGCTTCCGTTAAAATTCGGGTGACATCGGTAATGTTCGATGTGCTTCGTTTATTAGCTTTTTTGGATGGGAACTTATATACAGGGTGAGCCACTCTTAGTGTAAAAATAATAATTGGGTGAAACTAGATCAAAAATAAATAAAAATGCCGCAGGCCTTACCTTTCTATTCCAATCCGTTGCAGATATACGATAATTCAAAGACTTTTTTGAGGAAACCACGTTTTCTTCTGTAAAAGCTGTTATATATCCACATTGTTTAAACGTTTTTCAAATTATGGCGGCAATTTCGGATTTAACATTGAATTTCTTTTAAGAGCAGAGTACATGTATCCTTGAATTTTACAAACTTGGGTCTTGCTCGTCTGTACATAAAATTCACCTCAAATAGTGGTGTTCTGCAACATCATCTGCATTCAGGAACCAACGGCAAAATTGAGGTATATGTTCATTATCATTGGGTTTTAAACCTTACATTGAAAATCTAATAAAATAAATCCTAAATAATAATAATAAATAAATAAATGTAATAACATAAAATACTTTTATCAGGTGTCGCTTTATTGATTTTTACTTTATTTCTTATTAAACAATAATTTTTTTTTTCCGAAAATGTGGTCAAAATTTGAAAAATATTTAAACATTTTTATATTACAGCTTTTATGGCGAAACGTGATTTCCTCAAAAAAGTCTTCGATTTATATCAGCAACGGATTGGAATAGAAAGGTAAGGTCTGCTGCATTTTTCTTCATTTTTGATCTAGTTTCTTCCATTTTTTTTTTTTTACACTAAGAGGGACTTACCCTGTATATAGTAGAAACATATCTTAAATGTTGTTGTAAATAAATATTTATGTAAATAGCTAAAATAGTCGTTTTCTTTTATTGTTACAACCATTATATTACATTTCAATCATGAATTAATGTTTCAATCAATATTAATAATAACTTTTAATTAGGACACACAACCAAAACTGTGATTAAAAAAATTAGGTTAAGGTTTATTTTTTGTTAATATCACGATATTACTTCAAGTTCGATAATTGATAACAAAAAAAGAGTTTCTATTCCTGGAATAAATAAAAAACTATAAAGATTAGTCCAAAATAAAAATTATAATCAATGTCGTTGGAATATAAATGAATAAAATGGCCAACTAGTCGGCCTATCTCTGACCTATATGTTTGTAGAGCTAAAAATAAATATCTATTATTAATTTAACTATAAACTAAACGTCATAGGAGTAGCAAACTATTCATAAATTCCTAATTACAAATCTAAATACAATTTTTTTTTTCTTCATTGTTTCCTCTTGCCCCTTTCATTGTCCAGTCTGACTTATACGAATTTTTATGAAGTTATAATTATTGTTCGTTTTTATTCAGTATTGAGTTTTGATTAAAGGAAAAAGGCGGTAATGGTTTAGAACGTTAACATGCTACTCCTGTTATGATCGGAAGGCATGCAAAGATAACTCCAATGACCTGTTATTTCTGATTAACAAGCATTAAAATAATTATGGCAAAATCAAAACATGGAGTAGTGTACTCTAATTTTCCATCTGTAATGAGAGCTTCTGATAGTTAAGAATAGCCGATCCAGAACACGCGATTTTCGATGAAAAGAGTTCTCATTCGGATGAAAAAAAAAATACAAAAAGAAACAGCCAGATAAAAATAAAACGCTGTTTATTTTAGCTGTAGTTATAGCCTCAAGAAGCTCTTAACAATATCATACAAGGTTCAAAGTTGAATTGAAATTTTAAATGCATGATTCACCGACAAAAGGATGCAATTTTATTCAAAAACCAATATGAAGTGTATCAGCATTATTAAAAAAAAAATAGGTTGTAAGTAAGAAAAATATTGTTATTTTATATCGACAATTATTTTAGATCTGAGTATCGATACACGACGATATGTCGGTTTGCCACAAATATCGATACACAGAGATTTTTTTATACAATGTCATTCTTAATATTCCTATCGTTAATATTCCTGCAATGCTATTCCAGTTTATTTTATCGTTTTTTAAAATTTATTTTACACTTAAATAGGAATAAACTTACTTCAAACATTTAACGTAGTTTATTATAATACTGAATAGTAGGTCTCATTTACAAGACTGTGATAAAACCTATTTGGACGTACTGAGTTGAGCTTTGGGTCTTCACTAAACCATCCAATTCATTGTTCATCCAATCCAAAATCCTTCGAAAAATCCTCAATGCTCCTTACTTTGTCACCGATTAACTTATCCATAAAGATCTTAATGTTCAATATGTTGCTGATTTAGCCCAAACCAGAAGCCCCATAACAACTCAAATCTACTAGTTTCTCAACTTGCTTCCCACTCCATTCCCGATAAACCTCCGAAGCATCTGAAAAGAGATCTAGAGACCTTATAGCATAGAATTTTTATTAAAGTGCAGCTGATGAGTAGTTCTTTTTTAAGTTTTGACAGGTTATTGTAAACGTTATCAACACATTTACTTGATGTATATAAACTCCCCGTCAAAATTATTGCAACACCCATAATTCCCGAGATTTTTTTCTTTTTTACCTTAATCCATACTAGGTTTATATTCATATTAATATTATTTATTGAACGGGAGACATTAAGGATTAGACACATCAATGTTTTCCCCTATAAATAACAAACGATGGAATTTTAGATTATTTTTTTTTTTTTAATTTCCTTCAGTCCATGTTTATCATTCGTTTCGTTATTTAGAAATATGCCAAGATTAGCAGTCATTCAAGTCAGAGAAGGCAATATGTCTTATTAAATATAAATTAAAAAGATAAAAGTTAAAATTGTAAAAATTGAAAAATTTTGAAAGCAAGTTTTATAACTTTTTTGTTTATTGGAAGAAATGTTGTAATTTATTTTAATAAGAATTGTTTATATCTAGTTTAGGAATGTTTATTATAGACTTCAGAACCTTTCTTTATTATGAAAAAAAATACGTTTTTATAAAATTCAAAGGATTACTATACTTTTGACGGTGTTTTTTTTAAACAGTTGTAAATTTCAATAAATGGATATAAAAAATTGGAAAAAACAACAGTTAGCCGTGTGTTAGTTATTTTCTTTTTTTTCTTTTGTTTATTTATAATATAGAGAAAACGATGTATCATAACGTACAAACATATGAAATAAAAAATTAAGGAAAGTCAAAGAAGAACATAGATATTTTTGTTGATGGGGTATTCGTTGACTGAAACTTATTTGAATAATTGTTAATTTATAATACCGACGTTTTTACTGGCATTGCAAGCCTCCATCAGGGTTTCAGCGAGAGTGACAATCGGAAACTGAGGTCTGTTACAATTTTACGGCTAAGTATTAGATATTTTTGATTTATCCATTATCTATACCCATTCTAGTCTTTAAGTATATTTCAGAAAATTGACATTTTACACTTTCATGGTAAGCTTGACTCAGTCAGTGATGCTAGATGACTCTGTCCATGTTAAGATATTTTGTTACTGCATCGTTGAATAGTGTATTTTGAAGACGTTGAATAAATAGTTGAACTTGAAAACTATTCCATCCGTCAGAATCGTTCTAATCCTAGTCCATTTCTGACAGATTGTGAAGGACATGCTGAGGAGGCTGTGAAATCGGGGGGTGTTGGGCGCCGTACTTTCCCTGGCTCCATTGAAAAGGTGTCAAAGATAGGGAGGCGGTTGGTCGGACGGTAGTGAGTACAAATAAACGATTGACTTCTTGTTATTGTTGCTTATTGTCAAGATAGTAATCTAGAGGACGGGGCACGGTTGCTCTTTGTCTGTCGTCCCATTGTCTCCCGCTTCCCATTCTCCTAGTACAGACCTGTTTTGTTCTACATCCTAGAAGAGAAACCTCTTGCCTCGGCTTTTACATAAACAGAACCCGCTACGAAAATGCTTTGAATTCCCTTAGTAAGATCACTCTTGCAGCTTTAACGAATCAATTCCGATCCGAAAAGGATTTTTCTGGATTTAATTGGTTCATGGTTCGATATTTGTTGTATTTTATGGGCACCGGACAAGTAATAGCTTGCCTCTTAAAATCTAGCACGAGATTCTTAGTACCAAACAAAAAATTATTGGTGAGTTATACCAAGCTTTTTATAACACGCCTTGTCTACTTACCACTTCAACATTCCACCGGTCTTAACCTTCCAATTTCTATAACACTAGCGGTAGCGCTTTTTTTATCCTTTTCTATCCGAATTTTGTATTAAGTCCATTCTAGATTTAAAATAGAATACATGTACAGTATTTTTTTATTTTTATTTTTTTTTTAGTATTTTCCTTCTAGCAGTAACCCTATTGGAAGGGATTTTATTTATTTATGTACACAACATACTTTAATTTATGTAAATAAGTGTATAAATTACGTATAAATTATGTATAAAATGTACATGTAATTTTTAAAGTTTAATTTGATTATTATTTTACATATGCATAAACATAGTACATGTGTGGAAAGTTAGATATAAAGAATATTTAAAATAAAGAAAAATATAAAAATTCAATAAAATCAAGCAGTTAATTTATCATCATAAATCCTTAAAAACATTTAATAGAGAAAAATTTATAAATATTTAATGTTTTAAAGGTATTTTATATTAATATCCTCTATTTTTAGTATAAAATTTTAAGAAATATTTTAAAGTCTTCAAATCCATCCACTGGCCAACGTCCTAGCTTTTGTACTGTTTTAGTCTTTAGTATAGTTCAGTAGTCCGTATGTAGTCTGCATTCATATATGAGGTGGTTTATATTTTGTTCTTGTGTGAAATCACAAGGACATAAGAATGAATCATTTATTTTGAATCTATAGAAGGAACTGTTCACTGTGATTCCTTGGGTAATGTAGAAGTTGAATTTAGATTTGATTATCTAAATATATATTTCTTATTCGCCTAGCAAAATTCGAGGAATATCTTCCAATTCTAAAGGTTTCCACTTAATGAAAACATTCTGAATGGGACACAAATACACTCAAAAGCAAAAATTCAAAGAATCATATTCAGATAATACCAAATCCAGCTGATTGTCGTGAAAAGGACCAGAAAAAATCAAAACGAGAGCGGTCGCTTGTTGTACTCTCCCTTCTACAACAGTGGAAAATTACTAGCGGCAAATATAGGAGTATTTCGAGGAATAGCTAAAGACAGCACCGAGAAGCTTGCCGGAAGCAAGATAGAGGGAAAACAAGTCGGGTGTTGTAAAAAATACAACGGCGCGACCGGTGGACGGTTAATAATAGTTTTTTTATTTTTTTATCGATGTCATAAGTTCAAACGAAGTTTTATTTACTGGTCAGACGATTTGTGCTAAAACCTGTTAAGTCCGCTTCAAAATGACCTTCAGCTTTTAAATCCAATCCTTCTAAGACCATAGTTAACCGGAGAGACGGTAGGAGCGGTAGGTAAATTCATAATTTAAAAAAACATTTCGGTGATGACTGGAATTCAAATCCTAAGTTAGGGTACTATTCGGCGGCCTTACAAAATGCTGATGATAAAAAAAACAAAATAAATATTACTCATTCGAACAATGAAGAAATAAAAGTGCTTCTGTTTTATTTTAACTAAAAGTTATTACAAATATGTTGATCTTTGTAAGAAAAAATAATGTAAATACAATTTTTTCATGTTCAGATATATTATTTTGTCATACCTATTCCTTTAAAAAACATTTTAAGAAAGTGTACATTCAAAACCTACTAAGTCCAATATTTAAATTTTATTATAGCACGCCTGAGCAGTCCCTAAATATTTCTCAAAATGTCAAACTAAAGCTTAAACTGTTACATTTTAATCATGTCAGATTGGTTGGGAAATATTAAACACTTTTATTAATTATAGAATAAATTGAATTCGCTTTTAAGATTGTTTATTTTTTTTTTTTCATAAAAAATATATAAATTTCTTTAGTTAACAAATATGAATTCCATCGTTAATATTATAAGTATTATTAGATTTCTCATATATTTTTTTTTATATGGATGAATAAGTAACTGCTATTTTTAACCGGTATCGATAGTAACGGCTACAGTTTTAAAAATAATGTTTGGCAGCTTGGTTACAAATAATCTTAAACTATACTAACAATAAACTTATAAGCAACAATAATAATATATCATTTAACAAAATTAACTATTTTGTATTTGCACATAATTGTTTAAAACCAAATTTTAAGGACGTTAAATATTAACTTACTATTTTTTTTTTAATAAATAATTTAATTTACACTTGTCAAAGTTTCATTCCGACATTACTCATTTTTCTATATCTTCTATGAAGAACCATTTTTCAATTTGATATAACCAACCGTTTATAAGGAAAATGCCGATATATTATAAAAAAAAAGGGATCCCTTACTTTTTTTAGACTGTATCTAATCTGTCAATGCCTCTTCTTCAGGTAGTTACGGCACGAACTAGTCTTTACTACAGAATATTCTGAGACCGCCGGCTCCTGAAATTCACTCAAATGTTTCTTTCAGAACTAATCTCTATATAATGTATAATTAGGATGAACCATGTCAAAGCTATCATACGTGAAAAGTAGACTTAAATATATAATCCATCAACATATGAACGAAATGTCAAATACTTTGAACTAGTGATGCGTACTGATACCGTAAATTCCAAGTGTCGTTTTATTATTAAAAATTATTTCTATTTCCTTACTTGTTCATCCTGTTTTTCGATCCCTATTGCACAAAGAAATTTAATGCATTCTCCTATATAAGTGTTTAGAGAAATGTGCTAATTATTTGCGATTCTTCAAGTAAAAAATGAAATCCAGAAACTTGTGAATTATATTTTTTTCTTAAAATGATTTTAATTATTATATAATTGTTAGGACAATATGCTTGGAGAACTAAATCCTCGCTTATTCGAGGCTCTTAAAAAGTAACGGAAACACACAAGAAAAAATAACTTTGAAAAGTTGACATGACAATATAACTATTTAATAACAAGATAATACTTACTAAGTATGTAATAATAATATAAATAAGTAAAACTATCACATATATAAATCAAATAGATTATTAAGAACTTGGAAAAAATCACAAATTTTATTTTTTAAACACCAACATTCTATATGCCACCGCACGATCTTCCCATTGTCTAAACACCATCAAAACGAATTGGACTCATTTCGAGTAATCGACATGCTTTCACACAAAAACTATAAAGTTTGCCTAATGTCTAGTTCGGCTATCGAATGTTTTTGAAAAAAACATTATGATAATTAGTAAAATTAAATAAAAAATAGAAGACTCGGTTGATCGAGAACTCGGTAATCGAGTCCCGATTGTATGTTGAAGATGATAAATGCTATTTACTGTTTACTAATTCATTTCTCTAGTTATATTATTGTTTTATTAATAGATTTTGGTTGATTTTTTAGATCTTGTATGGATTATTTTTCGTATTATAAATTTATTTCGAAATGAAGGTATCAATGTATTGAGAACTGAGAATCGATTGTTTTGGCACCATTATCGAGAATTGCAGAATTTTAGTACTGAAACAATATGATAGCTGTTGCTATTATAAATTGTTATCAGAAGATATTTGTAACTTAGCGGTAAACCTTTGTACAAGTTAACTCAAGTATCCAAAATTAAATAAATGCAGGCAAAATTACTTTTACATTAACCCTATAGCCTTGTATAAATAAACTAAACAGGGTCTATACATCATAAAAAAAACAATTAACTTGTACTGATGTGCTAAGATTTTTAGTTTAGATGTCTAAATAAGTGTGAATTTGAGAAATAAAAATGTTAAATAAAAAAACAAAAAAAAAAGCAAAAAACAGACGTTTTGGATGACTATGAAACAACAGAGAGGTTTCGGACTCTGCAGTTGGTAAGGTTGTTTTTATAAAAACACCCAGGTTTTTCTTCAATTATGGTTAACCAATTCATAGAGGCTGGGTGAGTTCCAAGAGAGATTTATCAACCTCTGGGTGTTTTAACCCGATTCCAAGAGTTCGAAGGCTTGTTACCCATTACCTTCCAATAAGGATAGTATTATTTAGAATATTTTTATTTTCAAGCTAGAGGAAATAGTTCCGTGGAGTGTATAACAGCAATCATTTTAACAATAATTATAAACTAGGGATAAAATCATTAGGAATTTACTTAACGACAAGACTATGCATCTAAGATTTCCTCATATCATTGGTAGATATTACCAAAATAAGATCTGTAGAGAAAATAATGAATTTGAAATAAAGGAAAATAATTCTTTAGAATAGAGTTTTGTTTGGAACTATCAAATTTTTGGAATATTATGAAGTTATATCCAGACGTGGTCGAATCTTCGAAGATGAATCGTCTTCGTGACAAGTAACGATTAGTATGATCACTTAAAAATTTATATTAAAGGAAAAATAAATATAACTGACCATGAAAGTGAACGATGCATTCTTGCTCACATTACAGAATGAAAAGCAGCTGCTCAAGATTAAACCATCTGCTTTAGTAAGCCTAGTACCGCACCGGGATGTACCGCCACGGAATAATAATTTCGGTAAGCAATTATTATAATGTTAATGGTTTAGTGAGCGGCTTCATTGATCCTATATCGGTTGGCTTTTAGAGCCCTTAGTCTCCGCAAAAACCTACTGAATCCATTGTTTTTGTCTACGTACAGCAATTTTACACTTATTTAATGAAATATACAATCGTACAAACAAAAAATCAGGCAAATGTGAGAAAATTTACATAATGTTATGACAAAACCCGAGATTATCTCTTCAAAAACTATATTGTTATCGAGGATAGTGTGTTGGTCGAGATAGCAATGAGATTGGTTAAGTGTGGAGTTTATTATAAACAAATAAGAATTACACCTCTTCAGCAAATATGAAATATTAAAATGTATACGGATAAGTATACTCGCAACATGGTGAGAAGAATTGAGGTTTTCCGAAGGATTTTGAATTTTAAGGATTGGATACGATATGAAATGAATGATTTAGTGGAACTACAAATCTCAATTCTGTACGAACCAATTTGCTTAATTATAATAACATACAAATATAATACAATAATAAGTATTGTATAAAAATTACGAACGGTTTCTAATTTAAAATATATAGATGATGCTGATACTGTTGGAGCGTATCTTTTGAATCTCATATGCTCTTAATTCCATTTTTTATTTGTACTTAATAAATGATTATGTTATATTCTAACATACACAGACAGGCAAAAATTTCCAGCCAATTTTTTTTTCATTTTTTTGGTTAAAAGTTCCATTTATTTTAGGTGTCCCCAATTCAACCAGCGCATAAGAAAGTTATTAGGATTATTAAAAATATTAATTAAAATGATTCATCTCAAAATCAGTTTTTCATTGGGTGGGACATATCTCTCAAGAAGTTATTCAAAATCATATAAGCCTTTACCCTATCGAACTCAAGACGTTATGAATACAAGGGACGGATAAAATCCTTATTAATTTAAAAATTGCTTGGTAATAGTATTTATATTAGCTATATTTTTTATTTATTTATTTCTTTTTTTTATTATTATTATCATTTTTTTTTTGTAATTTGTCATCATATGAACTGTTAAAGTGATATATAAACTACAATGAGATATGGATGTTCTTAATATATTTTTAATTGCTTTATCATAACCTATTAGCATAAATAACAACTTCAAATAAGATTTATTTCTCAACTAATTATTGCATCTCATTGATTGATACTTTTATTTTTTCCCCCTATTTTCTATATTTTTCACTTTTTTTTTTTATTTTTCTCTTACCTTATTCTTAACTTTGAATATTTAGTTTGTTTTGCTTGTAAATATTTATTATGTCTAATTAGTATTAATTTTTATTAAAATAAATGAATTTCGACTATTGTTATGTATCATTAGCATTATGTCGTTATTTTTAAATACGGCAGCTAGACAAGCATTATATTGTACATTATAATTATTCTTGAGGGGCAATGGCCCCAGAATAAAATTTCTTTTCATTTTATTCAGTTAATTTCATATATAGATTCTTGATTACTCCGTAAAATAAACTATATTTAAAGTCAAGTGTATTTTAAAAAAATATCCGCAACTTTAAGCTAATACGTTCATTTCTTTTTGGCTATTTTAAAACTAAAATCGTTTACAGCTTTGGAGTTTAATAAATGGAAATAAAGCTAAGAAGTTTAATTTTGTCAACATGAAAAATTGAAAATATAAAGAAGAAAAAACTGGAGATGATGCTGACCATTACAACTATGCAAGAGGTATCTCTTGCTAAAGAATTTTTCATCAGAAGTTAGGAGCGGGGCGGTTGTTTTTGTTATGTAAGGGGTGGGTGCCGCTATCGATTGGGGGTGGGGGTAAGAACGGAGCATGCCCCGTCGGTTGGGGGGGGGGGAGGCAGGAAAACCGTTTACCGCCAGCTAAGCCCACCACCTTCCGCTCCCTTCTTTAATCTATTCCCATTTTCCAAACATAGCGAATGGGAAAATGGAAAATATTATCCTGCGGAAAATTGACGATTAGCCTTCATCTTCACCTTTGTGTATCAATTACGAAGAAATGATCGAAAGTGAGAACCGACTTTTGGAAATGGATTCGCAGGTTTGGAAACAAGCGTGGAATCCTCCAACAGGACATATCTGAAATGATGTCATCTATTTTCCATTCATTTGCCGACAGTCATTACCAGACCGTCATTACCGGAAAATAGGGCACAAGTAACCGATAGAGAAAGTAATTCCGATCATCGGTTTGATTAAAAGCCTTTTTATTCTGCCAAGTTATAGGGTAACCATCAGAGGACCTTCACACAGAGCTTGTTACCAACGCGATTTTAAAATATCAAAACGATTCCCAAGATCACAGGAAAACAATTTTCGCATGCAATTATTCTTATATCATTGTACCGATAAACGCCGAGGGATGCGCCTCGTACAATTTGCGGCAATTAAGTACGAAGATAAGAGTCAGGTTCTGATACATTAAGCATAAACCATTAGAGCGATCATAGCGAGCGACCTTGGCTTGCATAATTAACACTACATCATCTGAACGGAACGTCGGTTCCAAGATCCCAACTATCATCAAGTCATTAACTGAAAGTGTGCTCGAAACCGCTGAACAGTAGAACAAGATAATGAGAGTAAAGCCTGAAATTTGTATATATTAAAAAAAAAAAAAGAAACATTGGCGATTACAGTTTCGGGAAATATACAATCATTGAAATAGTTTGCTAAGTACTATTTTTTATGCCTCAAAACTGGAACTGACGAAACAGAATCGCTAGGAATCAACATACAAGACTATAAAACAAGGAACTGTTCATATTTATACACTGCTTCCAAATTAACTAGACAAACATTCTAAACTTCCAATTAAATAAAAATGAGTCATTCACATGACAGTAATTATAGCTATTCGGACATTCAGAGTTTAGCTTTGGTGCTCGACTGAAGCACCCAATTCTTCTCGAAGCTTAAAATCCAAACTTCTTTTTAAAACCGTCAATGTTACTTATTATGTTTGTAATAAACTTATACATAATGATCTAAATGCCTCAAACGCTGATAAGCTCGAATCCACTAGTCTCCCAACTTGCGCTACACTCGCTTTACCTTCAAATGTAGAACATTTATTGAAGCAATACATATGGGTAGTTTCTTCACAAGTTATTGACATATCATTGTAATAATTTTATGCATATTTAATTGTTGTACATACAGCTGAAAATACCAAGTTAATTTTTAAAAAAAATAAAAAAGCTAATATAAGGCTATTGGTAGAGATTAGAGATGGGCGACCTGATCAAAAGAACTCTTTTTATGCGGTGACCACCGAAGTAAAAGGGAGTTTTTTTTATGAGAATGAGATCTGCTTCTTTATGTTAGTACTTGTATTCACCAAATGAATTAGTTATTTTGAGTGAATTTCAGTTCCGATCCGAAATTTATAACTGAAAAAATCGCTAGACCTCTAGTAGAAGTCTTGGGAAAAAATGAGCTTCTGAGGTTGACAGTCAGAAACTCAATTTTTAATTCACAACATAATCAGATTGCTTATACATCTTCGGTTCTCATGTCAACAAATTTTCTGTCACGAGTTTCTTGGAGCTCCAAGTCTGAGTAAATATCGAAGGAGACGTGCCATTCTACTGCCTTTTGAGTTGAAATCTCAACAAGGTTCCTTAAAGCGACGTCGATATTTTTAATTGTTGAGAAAGTTTCTTCACAGGTTTTGTAATAAGATGAACAGAACCAGGAGAGCAAAAAGAAATCCCTTTTGAGGAGCGGGAGAGGCACCGGGAGAGGTACTGCTAAACGTGCTAATTGCTCCGTGAAATAGAAGATTAATATTTTTATTGTTACAGACATAAAATCAAGTTGTGTAACACCATTAAAGTTTTTATGTCAACTCGATCCTTCCCAATTTAAAACTGAAGTCATAAACGATACGCCTTGGAAAATGGAGATTCCTTTTTTTTTCTCTCTCTCTCTTTTTTTATTTTTTAATTAAAATACTCTTTACTAGTCCGAGAATCATGATTTTTTTTTTTTTGCATTACCTTTTTCTCGTAAAGTTTCAACGAGGTTGTCGTAAATAAATAGCTACACTTATTTAATGTTGGTAAAATGAACAATTAACACATCAATGAAACGCTGTTGTAAATCAATGGTAATAAGACATGTGTAAAACTTTATTCGAGGATTTCTATTTGTCTGTAAGATGGTGAATATAGCTCACAGACATAAAGGTACATAAATAAATTACATTTAATTTTCTATAAATTATGTTATAAAAGTATTCTGTTGAACCAACTAAACGGGCGTTATGTTGAAGTCCACTTACTTGTTAGTCGAAGGGGAAAAAATATAGAAGTATTTTTTGTGCTAAATCAAAAATTTTAACTTTGCCAGCTCCAAAAATAAAAGAATTACAAAAAAAATTAACATTAACGCATGTTATCATTTGTTTACTTCTGTATGAGAAAATTCCCATAGAAATAAATATGGACAGTTGTTCGTAACATCGCATTATAAAATGTTCTGTACAAGTGCAAAACGAACCAAGATTTTCGAAGTTGAAATATTTTATAGAGTACATAGCTCATTAAAGGATAAGACGACTGAAAACTTTAGAAGGTTGCACAATACAAAATTGCATGACCTGCGATAGGTAACTTTGATTGAAGCACACGCAGACCGACGAGGCATGTAAAGTTGTAAGGCTTCATAATGAACGAATCAATAATTGGGTAAGTGCTGAGCCGTAGGAGCAGACAACGTACTGCATTAGGTAGAGGAAAAGTTATGGAAGTGATTCCACTCATAAATATTCATTCAGGTTGAGGGGATGTAGAGATGAAGGTTGCCATTTGGTTTGAGATTGGATATTGGAGTTCATCAGGACTTGTTATTATCACTATGCTAATCTTTTGTCATTCTTACAACGAACCTAAAATTGGAATGGTACATCCACATTGCACTAGTCCTGCTTTCAAGAAGTCTTCTCCGAGTCTATCATAAACGATCCGTCTTGTAACAAGGGTCTTGGGGGAATCCGCTGACAGGTGGCGAGCCTCTGTGACCGATGCCCGCTTATCCTAATCGAGGACAGGAAATTAGCTGAAGAGTTTGGGAGCGGAAGTAACGCCTGCCGGCCAGCGGTGGCTAATGCCCTCCTTCCGCTATATCCACTTCCGGTATATTTTCAGTTTTCCAAATTGCTTACTTACCACCCACATCACCCCCCCCCCCCCCCCCCAACTCTCTGTCAGTAAGTCATTAGGAGATCATTACCTCTTTATCTCCTGATGTATTCTGCGTACAGTCAGTCGTACTTAATAGATATGGAAGTTTTCGGACCCCTAGAATCCACAACCGTGGCATGTAAAATGGATTGTAAGCACTAAAATATTGCCATAAATTTAATTTTTTATGAAAATTGTGAATCATTGAATCGGATGTAAGGAAACCTAAGGTCTGAAAATTTCCATTTCCATACACAGCCGATGATACGTACTTATCACTATTCTTTAATAGTGAAAAAAAAAATGTAATAATTTTAAAATATTTTTTTTTACTTAATGAGCATTTAGCATTATTGATTTTAAGTTAAATGTTTCTAAAAGTTTTTCCTTTTATTTATTTTCTTTTCTATAATGCTATAAATAAACAGTAAAGTTAACTCAATACTGATAAATGATATGAGGGAAGATAAAAAACAGTAAATAAATGAATAGGGAAATGAAAAAAAAACGTAAACATCGTTAGAGTTAAGTTATATAATGTTATTAACTTCTTGTTAGAATATATTACCATATGTCTACATATAAGATTTATAAGTATGCTGTATAAAATGTATTACTGAATAGAATGTATCTCTATTTTCAAAAATTTTCTTTTGGTGAAATTATTATTATTATTTTTTTTTTTTTTTTTTTTTTTTTTTTTTTTTTTTTTTTCAACCTGGCTCTGGAAAAAGCGATTCGCAATTCTTGCCTACAGGTAGGGGGACACATATTTAACAGGCAGATCCAGGTCCTGGCCTACGCGGACGATATTGATCTGATTGCAAGAACAGAAGCTGGCCTGAAGGAGGCATTTGCGGCCCTGGAAACTTCCGCGAGAAACATGGGATTAGTCATTAACACGCATAAAACTAAGTATATGGCTATCGGAAACGACCGGAGAGATCCGCACTTACAAGTAGGAGACTATGTCTTTGAAGCGGTACAGGATTTTACGTATTTAGGTGCCCGTATAGATGTCAATAACTGCTGTTCTAAAGAGATTGAAAGAAGAATACAAGCAGCAAACAGGAGCTACTATGGCCTTCTCAAGCACTTCCAATCCAGGCTAATAACCAAAAACACAAAAGTCACTCTCTATAAGACACTGATCAGACCCGTCCTCACATACGGATCAGAATCCTGGGTGATCAACAGGATTGATGAGCAAAGACTGGCCGTATTTGAGAGGAAGATATTAAGAAAGATCTATGGACCAGTATGGGAGAATGGTGTCTGGAGAAGGCGTCACAACAGAGAGGTTTACGCAGAATTCCGTGACACACCTGTGGTGGATTTTACCAATCTCAACAGACTTCGCTGGGCAGGACACCTAAAAAGAATGAGGCAAGATCGGATACCGATAAGGGTCGCTAACCATATGCCAATGGAGAAGAGGAAGGTTGGAAGACCGAAGGCCCGCTGGATGGACCAGATAGGTACTGTGGCCCGACGATTAGGCGCAACTAGGTGGTGGACCATGGCGCTGAACAGAGAGGAATGGGCGAATTTTCTAAGGGAGGCCAAGGCCCGCACAGGGCTGTAGAGCCGAGGATCATCATCATCATTATTTTTTTAAATGCTGATGATTCAACCCAAAACTTTCAGTCAGAAGTGTATGTCCGAAGATTTTAGTAAAATATATTAAATGATATATTTTCGCTTTGCATACTTTTTTTTTTATAGATATTTTGTCATTATTTATTATTTCAGATAAAAAACAGTTTTCAGTAAAAAAAAAAAAAAAAAAAAAAAAAAAAAAAAAAAAAAAAAAAAAAAAAAAAAAAAAAAAAAAAAAAAAAAAAAAAAAAAAAAAAAAAAAAAAAAAAAAAAAAAAAAAAAAAAAAAAAAAAAAAAAAAAAAAAAAAAAAAACTGGAATAAATTTTATCTCATATTAATTTAAATTATATCCCCCAATGAATCTGTCTTTGATTAAAATTAACTGAGTATTGTTGGGGTGAGAAATAATTTTTAGAAACTGCTACATTATGTTTAATGAATAATGCATTAATTATATAATGAATAATGTTTTCTCACGTAGTTTATAATGAAATAAAATGATTGATAAAACAAAAAAGTTTCTAAATTGTCTTTATATTATAAATTGTTAAACATTTATTTTTACACATAATTCAAGTTGATTCACCATTTTAATGACATATATAGAATATCCTACGAATCAATCATACTTTTACATTTAATAATTACTTCGATTAATATGCAACATCTATAAGGCATATATAGATTCAAACAAAAAAAAAAAAAAAATGTATTTTTAATGTTGACACTAAAATGGAAACTTTATAAGGATAATTAATTTAAAATATCCGGCGTAGAATGAGCCGAGGCGTAATCAGGTGATAACAAGCCTTAAATATTGTCAACAGGTGTTTCTTGTATCCGACCACCTTAACTCTTTAATTGGTCGCCTCCAGCATTTTGTAGACACCAGACCGCAAGGCGTGGGTAGCTAAACAAGTAATTTGTTTCTACTAATAATTCAGTTTTGAACAATAAGGTGCTCAATAAAATCTTGGTAATCATAAGAGAACAATCGATTGTACATTTGGTGAAATGTTTAATACTATTAATTTTAGCAATGGAAGATCCATGATTCACTCAAAAAAGCTTTATCACTCAGTGAAACTAAATGAGATATAAAATCATGCTTTGGTGAACTACTGAAGATATTATCCTGATTACATACAATAAATGTTTGTATCATATATATATATATATATATATATATATATATATATATATATATATATTTTTTTTTTTTTTTTTGAAGAGAAAAGATTTGACCCCGGTTGGGATTCGAACCCAAGTCTCCACCTCTCTCCACAATTGCGAGTGCCCGGGGATGTGGATCAGTGAAGAGAGAAGATTTCCCTGGTTCGGATACGAGCTCGGTGGCCTAGTGGATAAGGCACCACGCTAGAGAGGTGGAGACTTGGATTCGAATCCCAACCGGGGTCAAATCTTTTCTCTTCAGAAATAAAAAATATATTTAAAAAATATTTAATAATCAAGAATTATTTCATAATATATATATTATGTATATATATATATATATATATATATATATATATATATATATATATATATATATATATATATATATATATATATATATATATTAAAATTAATTAGGTTAAATGTAAAATTAGTTATTTTTTTGCCTTCATATTTATAAATTATAAAATATTAATGCCCTTTATTATTATTTTGTATGGTCATTTCTAATATTGGCATTATAAATTTCTTAATAGACCTTTAATGTTTTAAAATGGCCAACATCACTCACTACCTTGTCGAGGTAAAATTCAAACTTTATGAAAATTATATTCCAAAATAGAAATAATTTTTTTGATAATTTTTAATTTGAATATTATTTTCGAAAAAAAAAAAATAGAAAAATAAATACATATAATCTTTAAATTTTGGTTAAAATGTATTAAGGCAACCCATCAAGGGTCTTGGGTTTATTACTAAAGTAAAGATTTGGCTGCAATCGCTCCCAACGACCAAGTAAATTATTCTTGAGACATCATTAAACACATAGAAAATAAATAAATAAAATCTATTATATCTACTGTAAGAGTATTTTTTTACATCTTTACGATTATTCAGCTTGTCTAATCGAAAAATAAACCGTTTCATATATTATCTAAATTTGTTTAAAAACAATATTTCTATGGTGAGTCCTAAATATAAGAAAGATAAATAAAATGTATTATCCTTAGAACGGCTCCATCCATTATACAAATATTTGTATACAATTATAGGGTTATTCAGTTTGTTTGTTGCTTCAGAAGAGATTGTTTTTGTTTTTTTCCTCCATTTTCTTTTGGACCATACTTAAAGCAAAACGTGAGGAGCTTCACCGATTGATATAGGCGTCCTCCGCCGAGTTCAGTGTGAGAAAGAAACAGAATAGTTAATAAAACATGTATTTTGAACATCAAGTTAAATTTATATGCAGGAATTTCAATGTTATGTTGTTGTTAATATAATGAGTACACTGCCGGTCAAAAGTATAAAAACAATCCTGAAACGATATCAGAAAATATAAAACTTTGATATTCAGAGAAAAATAAATGGATTAAAATAAAATTAACTTAAATATAGTTTAAGCCAAGTCCTTTAAAGTTCGATTGTAACTAAGGGGAAAAAATAAAGTTCAGTTTGAAATACATAATTTAAAGTAAACTGTTTTTTCCCCTCATATTTATACCAACATAAAAACCATGGATTAAAATATATTTAAAATTCGAGTTTAAAAGCAAAAAAAAAAAAAAAAAAAAAAAAAAAAAAAAAAAAAAAATCTAGAGGCGTTTAATGAAAGTAGCAGGATTGTTTGTATAGCCATTTCAAATTTAATTGTTCAAATAAGTACGTTTTTTTCAGCATGGAATATCTCTGAATCTATGTATTGTGAAGAAAAACTCAAAAGAGAAAGAAAGTGTTTTTACTTGTAAATAAAATAACATATATTTAAAGAGATAAAGCTAGAGGGGGGGGGGGGGATATTAAACTCTTAAATTTAGCTGTTTTGACTCAGGGTGGTCTTCAAACTTTTAACCGGTAGTTTAAAGAGAGAGAGAAAAAAATGAACTATGTATATTACTTCTTATTTATTATTTTAGGGCCTTATTACCGATAATCCGGCATTTCACCAACTCGGCATCATTCCGGTCCATATTACGTCTTTTGTGGGGATTTACTATAATACCAAATGCTTGATATAAATTATATATATTTGTTACTTAGATCTTCACTATAGTTATATCAGATGTTGACGCTGGAAAGGTAATTACGGCGTTTCCAGTCCCAGGAGCTGTCTTCCGATACTTGCTCAACATCTTCCAAGGGATAGTTATACAATATTTCATCCGAGCCGAACGACTTACAGCCATTTAACGGTCCGAATCCAGTCAGCTGCTACATTCCTCTTCCACTTTCGGAAATGTTTACACCGTGAAAAAGGAAATCTACAAGGCCCCCACCTGGTACCAGCCACTAACCTATTAGTCATCTACCACCAACTCGAGCCCTTTATAGAATAGTTCGCATGACGACCGTGAAAAGATAATTCGTAACAGTGAGGAGAACAAAAAGCTATTTACGTACAAAACCGCCCCTACGGCTCCCGGATACGATAGCTCAAGGTGGTTGTGACATTGGGGGCAGGCTTTGCTGTGTCAAGTGTCAATTCATCCTGCATCCTTGAAGTTTCATCTTGCTTATAATCGCATATATAAAACAATTTTCAGGATACAATGCATTAATATACAGGGTGAGTATCTCTTAGTGTAAAAAAAAAAAATTGGGTGAAACTAGATCAAAAATGTAGCAAAATGCCGCAGACCTCACCTTTCTATTCCAATCCGTTGCAGATATACGATAAATCAACGACTTTTTTGCGGAAACCACGTTTTTTTTACCATAAAAGCTGTAATATCTCCATTTTTTAAAGATATTTTTCCAACTTTGACCACATTTTCGGATTTAACATTAAATATTCTATAAGAGCAAAGTACATGTAACCTTGAATTTTACATACTTGGGATCTAAACAATAGCTTGATCTTTACTATATTTAGGGAAGTCACAATGTGTTATATTACTTCAACGCTTACCGTTTTTCGAAAAAAACTATCCACAAAATTGCAAATCTCACAAATACTTGCAAATTTAATCAGCTTTCGAATGGTATATTAAAAGTAATGATTCGTTTTAATGGAATAATTTACTTTTAAAACCGAAAAAAATACGGTTTTCTCATTTGGCATACAAATCAGTTACTTGTGTAAATAAAACATTATGATAATCCCTTAATGAAAATGTGCATTTTAAACATAATAAACTCTTCATTGGAATAAAAAACAAAGAAAAAATTATTATTTAATAGAAAATAAAGAAAAAATGTCAATAAAGCGACAGAATAAGAGGATCTTATGTTATTACATTTATTTATTTATTATTATTATTTAGAATTTATTTTATTAGATTTGCAATGTAAAGTTTAAAACCCAATGATAATGAACATAGACCTCAATTTTGCCGATAGCTTCTGATGCAGATTGTGTTGGAGATTTTATGGGAAGATGAGTCTGTTTTTACAGGGGAAGGCATTTTTAACTATCTATGTATATCTTTGGTTTATATTTGTATTGCTTTCTATGTATCTAGTTCCCTCCAATTTTTTTTTTTTCACTAAGAGGTACTCACCCTGTATAATACTAGCATCCCCCGTCGCGACTTTCCCGATCTCATAAGTAAAGAACTTAAATAATTTGAAATAACTGAAGTTTTATTTGTTTGCCGATAAAAATCAGGTATTGAAGAATACAACTGAGCAATATTTTCATGCGAAACAGTAATTTTTAACATTTTTTCAAATTGTACTGATTGGGTATTTAAAGATTACGTAAAAGTATAACTAGGCATCCAACTTTAAATTTTAATGAATAGGTTGGTAATCCAGATGGCCAGAGATTGTTTAGAAACTTCTGCGGATAATGGACTGCATTATCACGGCTTAAAACTAAACGACCATGAATCATATTTTTACACACAACAACATAATGTAAATGATCGAAATTTTGATTGGTTAGTAATTTTTATTCGGTTCAAATAAATTGAATTTATCTGGTTGGATTTTAATTTCTAAATTAAAATCCTATTTCTAACTAATATGCCAAACCTTGAACTCTGAAGATGACGTAGTTAAAATTTGGTACAGATTGGTTCCGTAGTTGTCGCGGTCAGTGATCACAAACGAAAAATTGCTTTTGTATAATAGTATCGACATGCCAATGCATGGAACATATAGTTGTAGCAAATAAACAAGTAGAATAATCTTTCTACTAAACTAAAACTTTTTTTTCCGAAATTAATTGAGTGATCTGTACTGGATATAGTGAATTTCACTTACAAATTACGCCTCCTATACCACACAACGAAACGAATGAATGATAAACATGGACTGAAGGAAATTTGAAAAAATAATCTAAAACTCCATCGTTTGTTATTAAAACGGAAAAACATTGACGTGTCTAATCCTTAATGTCTCGCGTTTAATAATTAATATAAATATAAATATAAACCAAGTATGGATAAAGGTAAAAACCAGGAAAATTTCGAGAATTATAGGTGTTGCATTTTTTAACACGATGGCAGAAGTGTATTATTCCTAGATCTTATGATATTTCTGAGCTGGGACTTCATAGCTGAAAGTGTTACCTAGAAGTCGTCGTCAACCCAATCACTCTGACAAAGACTGCCTGGAATTGAACTGGAGTCCCGCAAAATGGGAAGCCATTCAGGACCACATCAACGAGGCATCCTAACTCATTTCAATTTTATAAATAGAGTCAATTAAATCATAGAGGAAATTGTCGAAAGGATATATAAAGAGATTCAATTTATAGTTGTTAAAAATTCATTACCGAGACGGAGGTGAAATGCAATCTGCTTCTTTTTCGGTCGGCGAGAGGAGAATTTTTCGAGAAAAGCTGAAATGAAGGTTTTTTTAATTTTTTTTTTTTTTTTTCCTCCAGCCATAAATCTTCTTGCAAAGAGCCTTGTTTTCGAAGCCTTCTCTGGCAGAGAAAAAGAATGGGGGGGGGGAGAGAGAGGAAAAAATGGGAGAAATATATCAGGCCGGGCTTAAATGAAATAGGGGCTGGGGAGGAGGGGTTGTTGCCAACCGACCAATGAGGAGGAACTCGTCCTCCCCAGCTACCTCGAAATCTTATTACAACGTGGAAGGGAGGAGGTACCTTCCATACAGCCACCATTTCTCAACTCCCTTTTGTCCACATACAAGTTGCCGAGAATTCATTTACTCAGCGGTCATAAACGGGAGAGGCTCAATCAATTTTAAATGATAGTCAAACCTTCTAATAAACATTTAATTTTACGATCTTCGTAAGTGGGACACCTGTTTTGAAACATTTTGTACCAACATAACGAATGATAAAACTGAATTCTCAAGAAAAACATTATACCCGTATTAGCAGAGATATGTTTTTTTTTTTATTGTATAAAAATTAAGGATGTGTCGATGTTTCGCCGATCTTACGAAAAAAATCGGTTTCGAAAATCGATGATTTAAGGTCGATTCTGCTGATGATGATAGTTTTGTGATATCTAATTATGTAATTATTACACTTCTCCCTAATGATAAGAAACGAAATTATTAAAAACATTACTAATTTGAACTACCGAAGATGAAGCCCAAACTAAATGTAGCCAGATAGCACCATTTTATAACAGTTTTCTATTATTCTTTAGGGTTTTTTTTATTATTCTATAATAAAGAAAATTTTTCATTTTATTACATTTTTAAACTTGTTCTCGAACCATGATACACTATCAATATAATATCCCGAGAAATATTACTGTATCCGTCTATCTACAGTGTTTAGCGTAGGTTTTTGTAACATCTGTGATTCCTTAATTTATAAATGAGACCCAGATAAAATGGAATATTCATTTCCCCCCAAAAAATCCCTGAAATAAATTAATTATATTTACATTTAATCGTAATTAACTTATATGTTATATGTTGTCGATAATAGTACTTGCTGTTTACTAATTTATTTATTGAATGATTATTGTTTTTTAATATGAATTATTCTTTGTAATAGCAATGTATTTTTAAAAACGATGTATAGGTTTCGAGAATCAGGATTCGATTTTTTGGAATCGTTACCGGTAATAAGAAATCAAATAAATTTGGAACCGGCACTTCACAAATTCTTAGGACAATATATACAATAAGTAAATGTGTGGTAAAATGACTCCAATGACATTTCCGAGCAGTTTTGCAAGGGTTTTCTTCAACCAAAGCCCACATATGGTCGTGATCAACAACAGAGGGCATACCACGACCTCTCCAAGACGAAATTTTCTGATTCATCGCTGCACTGTACATTCACGGTTCGGGCCGCACTTCGACCCAGTTTGAACTCTTAAAAATTAATTTGAAGAAAACCTTTTTTTTTTGGCATAGTGAATTTCAGAGATAATTACTCATACGAAATGAAACACAAACTAAATAAATCATTGAGAAAAACAACAATAATAAAAATTGTTTATTATCCATAAACTAGACTAGCTGATGTGCTTTGTTTACTTGGCAAGCCTAAACAAAAGGAATATTCAAAACCTACATTAATTTTGCACCAACGTAATACATCAGAAAGTTCATAGGTCATGTTATTTTAAAACGCCTCGGAGAGTTAACAGGAATAGACGGGAAGCAAGTTGGAAAACTTATGGATTTGAGAATGGGGATTACCATGCAAGGATAGGTATCTGGCTTTGGCAAATCCATATGGTACATTTAGATCATTATGGATGAGTTTGTTTGAGCCATAATAAGGAGCATTGAGGATTTTATGAAGGTTTTGGATTCTAAGGATTGGATACGAGAAGAATTGGAAGGTTTTGAGGAGCCCAAAAACTCCGTATGTCAAAATGGGTTTAATTACTGTCATGCAAGTCTTTATTAATTAATCGAGAGCTTTGAATGCTTGTTTATTAAATTTCAGAAAAATGTAAATACGTTTTTTACAATGTACTTTATTAAATATATTAATATAGGTAAAATTCTTTGATATTTTACAGCAACTTAACATTACTGCATTATGTTTAGCATAATAAATTCCTCTTAAAACGCATGCGCTGTCATGTTTGCCGGGGATGCTCAATCACTGGGGCTCTATTATATAAATAATAAATATCAACTTTTTTTTTTAATTTTTATTTCTAAATAATGTAATTCTGAAGCATTAACCCAGCTAAATTGCCAAAAAAAAACAAAAACAAAAAACAAGTAGAATATATCCCGAGTTCGTTAACCAGGGGGAGATGTGACAAAGTCTGAGACCCCAAAAATGAATCTTATCAAGCAATTATACAAAGAAAATAAAATGTGTTCAAATTTCTCCCTTTTTTCAACAAGAAGTCTCAACAACAAACTTATACCATAAAGAGCAGTTATCCAAGCTCAGATTAAGTACGCCTCATCTGTGTGCAACTAACAACAGTAAACCCGAAAGGATCAAAAACTTGTGTATGAGGAATATCATTGATTAACCTCGGTACACAAAAATATCAACTATTTTATACAATCTTAAACTTATTACTATCAAACTTTACATATATGATCAAACTAAAACATAATTTGAAAAAAAAAAAATCTGAAAACTTCCTTATCCGAGAAATCGCTAATTACAACTAAATATCCCCCAAAAGACACACTATAGAACAAAATATGCACCACTCGCATAAAGCAGTATACACGTATCTTGTTTGTTATGTATAAATATTTGTTTTTTTATATACATATTTGTTATACGTTATTATGTTATATATAAGTTATTTTTATTTATTTATTACTTTTTTAGATTATGTGTTTTTTGTGATTTTTTCCTACTGTTTAAAGATGTAAAACCTATTCATTATTGTATGAAACTATATTAATCATGTAGAGGATATGAGGCCGGAACATTATAATTGAACGAACTTTAAATATTAAATATTTAAATAAAGCATTATTATTATTATTAGTAATAGTATTATATAAATCAATAATGCATACTTCAACTGTAAACTTTTAGGTTTTGTACTATTGGTCGCAACAAAAAATAAACTGTTTAAAAATAAATTCTATGCCATTATCATTACTATTTGTATAGAATAATGAATGAATTATGTTTCTTACCTTGTGAACCTTTGCCGGTGATATAATCTTCCTTGCAGATGAATTTGTTGTCGTCAAGAACGTAAAGTTCCTCACCCGTCGAGAGCTGTTTTCTGCAGATCATGCAAGTGAAGCAATTTAGATGGAATACTTTGTCTCTGGCTTTCCTGACCAGGTCGGAAGGTGAGATCCCTTGCATGCAGCCACCGCACTTGGTGCCGTAGCGCCTGGAACAGAAAGCATAAGTTAGTAGAAACATTTTTTATTTTATTTTTTTAATTTGTTGAATGTGGAGAAGATTAAATATATATATATATATATATATATATATATATATATATATATATATATATATATATATATATATATATATAAATTATGAAGTGGTTCTTGTTTACTAAATATTTCTTAAATATATTTTTTATTTTTGAAGAGAAAAGATTTGACCCCAGTTGGGATTCGAACCTAAGTCTCCACCTCTCTAGCGTGGCGCCTTATCCACTAGGCTACCGGGCTCGTATCCGAACCAGGGAAATCTTCTCTCTATATGGATCAGTGAAGAGAGAAGATTTCCCTGGTTCGGATACGAGCCCGGTAGCCTAGTGGATAAGGCGCCACGCTAGAGAGGTGGAGACTTAGGTTCGAATCCCAACTGGGGTCAAATCTTTTCTCTTCAAAAATAAAAAAAAAATATATATATATATATATATATATATATATATATATAGTGATAGAATAGTTTCTAATATTATTTTTTGTAATTTAAATTTTGTTACTCATGTCATCAACCTTCAATAATGGTGTCGAAATTGGATAGTTAAAATAAATCCAAGCTAATCCCATCAAATAGCTTTTACCCTTCGTCGTGAACCTACGACTTCCCACAGTATCCTTTAATAATAACCCACTGATCCCTGTTGAACAGATCCGCTATCTAGAACTCCTTAACTTGAAATCTACGTTCAAACCGCCCGATCAACTATAAAAGACCTATATACATCACAGTTATCAGACCTATTTGGACATATGGAGTTGAGCTTTGGGCTCAATTAAACCTTCTAATTCTACCCGTACAATGCAAAATCCTTAATGCTCCTTACTTTGTTACAAATAAAATTATCCATAAAGATCTTAATGTCCTATATGTTGCTGATTTAGCCCAAACCAGATACCTATCTTTTCATAGTAAACTCCATAACCACACTAATCTACTAGTCTCACAACTTGCTTCTCACTCCATTCACGATAATCCACCGAGGCGTCTAAAAATAAGATGGCTTAGAGACCTTCTAGTGTAAAATTTTTATTGAAGTGCTACTGATAAGTAGTTCTTTTTAAGTTTTGACATGTTATTGTAATCACTATCAACACATCTACTTGATGTAAATATTTTGTATAGTTGTAAATTTCAATGAAAAAAAAAAAATATTGTTCACACGATGCATAACTTGATACTAGTTTTGTGCCGGCACCGATTTTTTTTAATTCTCGGTATCAGTATAGATACAAAAAAATCAATTTTCGATATTCGATACCTATATCTAGTTTTTAAAATAAATATCTATTACAAAAAATAATTCAGATGAGAGCTGTAAAAGAAACCAAATCTATTAAAAAAAAATTTCTCAGAATACAAGATTTCTAAAATCATATCTTAAGGAAACGAAACCGTTACCAGAACCTTTCACTAAACGCGATAGTTGGCAAAAATCACTATTTTTCTGGATATTGTTTCCTTACTGTATTAGAAACAAGAATAAACAAGAAGCGAAAAAATAGTCTTTATAATTAGGGTTATTGAATTAGAATTCTTTTTATTCGAAAACTAGTTCCAAATGTTTCATCAGTTCTGAGGAGGCAAAATGGAAAGGACTTCTGTGAGATATCAGGGCTTTTAGCAGACTCCGGTTTCAAATGCAAATAATTCATCAATCCCAATGGTATTGATCCTTCAGTACCATCGTGCGTGCCTTAAGTAATTATACTTTTTTCTGGGATAAAAAAAAATTCCTGAAGAATAACAAAAAAGTATAATAAAATAGTGCTATTGTCTGGCTGCTTTTATTCCCTTATTTCTGCTTCAGTAGACTGCAACTGTAATCTTATTTATTTTCTGATAGAGAATATATTTCAAAAATATTACGTTTGGCTTGCACTAGCAATGCTTGATTAATTATGAAAATTATTTTAAATTAATAGATATGAAAAAATGCAAAAAAAAAAAAATAAATTAAATAAATAAATAAACTATTTATTGATAATTAGTAAAAGAAGTAAATTTGAGGAAAATAATTACAATGAGATGTCAATAACATGTATAGAACTACTCACCAGTAGCACTTCAATAAAAGTTCTACATTAGATGGTCTCTTGGCCATCTTCTATTCAGACTCCTCGGAGGGTTATCTGGAATAGATTGGGAAACAAGTTGGGAGACCAGTGGATTCGAGTGGGTATGGAGTTTACTATAAAAGGATAGGTATTTGGTTTGGGCCGAATCAGCAACATAAGGAACATTAAGATCTTTATGGATAAGTTTTTGACATAATAAAGAGCATTTAGGAATTTGGATTGCATGAATTGGATACGAGAATAATTGGAAGGTTTAGATTACTGTCATGTAAATAAGTCTTTAGCAGTTTATTGAGAGCTTTTAATGCTTGTTTAGTAAATGTTGGAGTTGCCGTTTATTAAACATAAAAAATATATGTTTATTCATACCATTAGGAAGAACTTATTTGTAATAATTATACAATAATGTATTATAAAACCATAATGTCAGCTGTATTGATCGGTTCCTAAGAACCAACGTTGGATCATCGATTTTCGATGCTGATACCTTTTTTCAGAATTGATACATCTCGACTTCGTACGCAGAGAATTTTCGATCCCGATGAAACATATTTTGTCGAGTCCATAAATCCAATCCTAGAAACAGATTTAAACGGTTCCATATTTATACCACATAATTTATAATTGCCCTGAGAACGAAATATTTAACAAATGGGAACACGGACCGAAAATAGGCGTTAATTAATTACAAGGAGAGGACGAACTAATGCCGAGTTAATGGGAAGCAGGCAGCGGTTGAAGAGCAACTAATAACTAATTGGCCTCTGCTTCCTTCCGCGGGTCGCCCCCCAAATAGACCCACTAAATTGTCCTTGTTGTAAAAGAAAATCTCAGAATTGAACAGTGTCACTCCCGAACGTCCGGGCATCTGGCAATCGATGACCGCCTCTTTGGGGCTATCAGATTGCTGTTTGCGTGCAGGGCTTTTAACAAGTTGGTAAGTGTCAACAAGTTCCCAGAACTGGAGCTTTGCTATTTCAGAAGGGATTTAATACCAATCGTTCGTAATTATTTTTTGGGCAGAAAAAAAAAACATAGAAATGTGAGCACTGGCACGAGACGGCTGTATTGCCGAAGTAAATGCACTTGAGCACTTTATTCTTTGCGCATATTTCTCGGAGAACATCCGAGTTTAGGCCAAAAAATTATAAATTATAAAATTTAAAAATAGATATATAGATATATTTATTATTTTTTTTTTTTAATTCTCTCATCTTGTCAAATTGGGGTAATGATTTCCTGAAAGAACTGCTTGTAAATTCGCTAGCAACTTCCGGCTTAGTTTCTTAACTAGACTTATGGTTACATGAAGATATAAGATTGTAAAGGCAAATGGTGTTGATATTTATTTAATATTATTGAAACATTAAATAATATTCAGTAAACTGATAAAAAAAAATCAATGTATTCGATGAGGAAGCAACCGCGTTTAATTCCGATTCCACAGTTGATCCACTTGTCGAAAAAGGAAACAAAAATGTTATGAAAATTTCTTATTTTTATAAAAAAATGTAAAGATAAAACTATTAATTATTGAGGATTGTAGTTACATATTATTTAGATTTAGATTTTAATCATTTAAACAATTCATATGATACAAGACATGGTTGTGAAAATTTCGATCCAGATGAAAATCCAAATAAACAATTCTCGGTACAGGTTTACGTGTCCGCACTTATAGTACGTAAATTGAATTAAATGTTTTGATGTAGAATTCACTATAGACTTGATTACTTAACTTATATGAATATTAAGGATAATGAACAAAACTACGGAAGACCGCAGTATATTAGTAAGTATGGATTAAGGATATTTCGAAGGACTTTAGATTTTAAGAATCGGATACGGGATGAAATAAATAGTTGAGTGGAGCCACAAATGTTTAAATAGGTCTGGTTATTGTCATGTAGAAGAATTTCTTGTAACTGTTTACTGTTTGCTACGGCTTAACGTCCTTATGTACTCGTACTTCAAATAAGAAAGGTCGAGTTATCGTGCAGGTTACCAACCTATTCTAGAGTAGGAAGGCGGGGATTCATTTCGTGTGCAACCACCACGGCATAAATATGAACACCGACCTCTGTGGGAATTGACCCCCCATTCTTGTAATTTATAAGCATATTCAACATTTGCTCAAAAACATCTAGCTGTTAATTGTCTTTTCGGTCTTGTATGTGGATTCTCCCTGGATACTCCGAACCAAGCATGTCCCACTACTTTTGGGTGAGATCCCAAACCAAGAGAGACCCCATCGCTGCTTTATCAGCTGCGTCACTAGAGTCAAAAGCCGATGAACGCTGAGGGAGAGAGCTATGGCATATTTTCTCAGGACTTGAGCGGAGAAGCTACTCATTACCAGCATTTTAACGCAAATATTTACAATCTCGGTGCCACTGCCGTATTAATCTGCGAGGTGGATTATAAGGATGTGTGGAACTGAATAAATGAACCAGGTTTGGAATGGTTGGAAAGGTTTTGATAGAAATTCGAAAGTTTTATGGATATGATTTCGCGGACAAAAGGTGTATTGAAATCATTGTGTAGGGTTTAGTATGAGACATGATATGAAGCATTTACTATTGTACGGAGGACTTTGGATTGGATTGATCGAATAATTTGTTAACTTAATTTAAAAATATTATTTCTCATTTATGAACAGTAGATAGTTAAAACATAAAAGAGAACACTATATGCCAGAGTTTTAAATGTGAGTTCAAAGTATTCGAAGTATGCCACATTATCCGTATAAAGAATATTTCAAGCCGGTACAAAATTTAAATCCCAGATTTACTAGATGACGGCCATTGTGAAACTCGTGCATACTCTAAAGACTAAATTTAGGTGTTGTGTTGAGGTTATGACTGCGGGCTGCGATATGATTCCGGTTCGACCATGGGCTTATTAATGTTATTTAATGTCGGTTCGTGGCGAGTGGAACAGCGGGGTTCCGAGGAGGCAATTATCCGAGGGAAGAGAGGCCCCGCAACCGCTGAGCCCCTCCTGCCACTGCCTCACTATCGCATAGATCATCCTCTTCCCTCATCTTATAAATAGTTATAACTACCATTGTTTTAACTATATACTGATTATCATTGGCAATAAATTATACTTTAAATCACAAAACAGTTGTGCCTCCGAGAAATTACCAATAAACTAATTACGTATTATTTTCAAAGCTTGGTAGAATAAAGAAATATTCAGTGTAAAAAATCAAATATAGTTTTTAAAAAAAATGTTCTTACTGTAGAAGAAGAATACACACAGGAAAGAGATTATTAAAGTAACAAAAACATAAATAAAAGTAATATTACAGGGTATTTGACCTATTAGGACATACGGAGTTGAGCTATTGGGCTCCACTAAACCTTCGAATTCAAAGTATCCATTCTTCACAATCCAAAATCCCTCGAAAAATTCTTACTGCTCATTTCTTCGTCACAAATAAACTTATCCATATTGACCTTATTGTTCCATATGTTGCTGATTTAGCCCAAACGAGATAGCAATTTTTTTTATAGTAAACTCTATCCCCACTAGCCTCCAAACTTGCTTCACACTCGATTTCTAATAACCCACTGAGCTTCTGAAAAGAAAGAGGCCAAGAGACCTTCTAATCTAGAACTTTTATTGAAGTTAGTGAGCTGTTCTTCATAAGTTATTATAATCATTTTCCTCCAATTTACTCCAATTCCTAGTTTTCTTCGCATTCTATTTCAGATAGTTCATCGTAATGTGGAAAAGAAGATGGCCTCGGGGGAAAAGAAATATTAGGCTAGGCGCATATTGCGGCACAACGCGATTACATCACAGTTTCTCCCTGACTCTCGCGAGTTTTCTAATAACTTTAAAAACAACTATAAATTAATATAAATGTAAATTAAAACAATATATAAATAACTAAAGCTCCTAGTCTTACTAGAGTGTTACCAATGGATAGTTTTTTCACGGGTAAACGTCACGTCACTATGATTATAACGCACATTTACATTTAGGTGTATATTGCACAGATTATATTTCAATGAATAAAACATTCGGATGACCTTGAAAATAATGTAGTAGGTAAATTTTCCCATTATTTGGACATAATCATCAGAAAATGAGAATATGAGAATATCCAAAAAGTCCTGCCTCGAAACTCCTTGTCTTCAAGGTTCGAAATTTTTTTTTTAACTATTGTTTACCTGTGCACAAACTCACGTTGACGTCACTCCACACTTACTTAATGCTTCTTGCTCTTTGGTCCCCGTTTCGACAGGTTGAACTCGTAAAAAGAAATTATAGAAAAAAATCACTTGTAAACTCTTAAGTAAAGACTGAATTATTTCCAAGAAGTGAAATGGATATAGAAAAAAAAATTATTTTTTTTTGTTTAAGAAAGGATGATAAATATTGACATCCACAAAAAAAAAAAAAAAAAAAAAAAAAAAAAAAATAATCTGTTAAATATAAGCAGTTAATTACACACATGTATAATTTAATGGAAACTTGCATTATTTCCCAAAAATAGTAATTATCCAATTACTCCTTTGAATTTTTCTTAGGGAACAGGATGATCCAGATTAAACATTATTCTTAAATTTTAGATTATGTGACCATTTAAAAAGAAAATATCGATATTTAATAATGTAGGTGAGGATGAAATCGATAGTGGCCTATGACTCACCTGGTGGCAGGAAGGGCAGTGTGATGAGATTGGACTGGAGACCAGATGTAACACAGCCCACCGCTTGTTCGACTTCCGTGGCGATTTGTGAGTCTCCTATTGTCGCAGTTCAACAGCTGTCGGCGAGTTCTTTTTTTTATGTTGGCAATCTCTGCTTTCCTGTCGATCAGGGCCACTTAGTAGCATGCGATGTCCCACCACGAGGGAACGGGGACATAATGACCAAAAAGTATACGGGACGATCTCTCAAGGGCGTTTGCTCATTTAAAAGGAAACGTTTTGTCACATTATAAAGATCCAGGACATGATTTACAAGTTGTTAGAACAGAATGTTTTGCGTGAGTTGATAAGAGATAGACCGAAATTGCAGCATTGCGGATTTCAAGACGACCAATATTCATTCTTAAAAAAATAGTGTTTGATTGTTATAGTGAATCAAGAGCTATAGCTTTTGTAAAATTGAATAGTACAATAGTACTGTACACAAAATTGTGAATTTTCTAAATTATAACATTTATTTTTAATTAAACGAAAGGAACAACGACAAAGAGCGGATTGAAACAAGAATGCAAAGCTGGAGGACAGGATAAAGGATGAATCACTTGACTGGTTCACGTCCAAGGCTTCTGCAGTAGCGCAGATGACAAGATGCTTGAGCTGAATCCATACATTTCGACAGGATTCTATATCAAGACTACTGTTTTCTATATAATCGGTATCCTATGTCCGAGTTGTTGAGTATATTGATATATAAACATAACAAATGCGTTTAAACCTTGACTAGATGCAATTGCCAGCCCCATTGATATAGTAAAGAGATTGTAAAAAAAAATAATTGTGAGTTGAAAATCGGGGTAGATTGAAGAAAAATTGATTTATTGATCAGATTTTTTTAAAAATTTATTTATTTATTAATATTTAAGACCGTATGCAATATATAGGAGATGTAAATTTGTGGAAATATGATTACAATAACATGTCACGTAACTACTCATAAGTAGCACTTCAAGAAAATCTATATCTAATGGTACTGAGACCATCTTCTCAGACCCCTCAGAGGGTTACTAGGAATCGCATAGGAGGCAAACTAAGCTACTAGTGAAATTGAGTGGTTATGGAGCTTACCGTGACATGATAGGTGTACATATATATCATGAAGGAGAAGTTCATGTGACGTAATAAAGATCAGATTTTACGAAGGATTTTGAATCGTAATGATTATCCGATGACGTGATACAAAAAGTGTTGAAAGGAAGAATCTCAATTAATTTTTTTTTTTTATAAGCGGCATCAAAACGTTTACACTCTCACTCCTTGAAGGTCAAGACTATTTGCTACACACACACTAGTAATTACTACACTTCGGAAGGAAATACATACTCAACTACTAGTTTCTTTTCCTATTTGACATTTGTCGTGAGAGGGGACCTCCCAGGAAGTGTGGTAATACGCCGGGGCAGCCGGTCTGATCATTAGGCAATTACTACGAAAATCGGGGTCGCCAGGCGTTCACTACGGCCTCAGGTAGTAAAGCCAACGCTCAACTTATTTTTTTCTACCTCGGATCCCAAAATTGTCGCTTCCGGTACCGTCAGAGAGGATGCTTGTCGCACATTAAAATGTGAAAAATAGTTTCCAGGAACCAAAAATTATTTACAATTCTTTGTAATACTTTTCGGGTCGTGAATGGCGCAACGACAGTCATCATGCAAGGCAATTCAGTAAATGTTGAGGGCATTGAAATATTGTGTTCGGAAATCAACGCAGGATTTCATGTTTTCATTAAATCATCTCTCTAGATAATTAACAGTATACGTTTGACGCAATAATTAAGTCTAGGGAGATGGCAGTGTGGATAAGTGTACCGTTAAACGAAGGTTTGAAGAAATTAGGAGGGTGGGGATTTCACCCTTGAAGACTCGGAAGGTCATGTATGCACTGCCTTGATGAAGATTTTCTGAGACAGCTTTGACGAAGAAAACAACAGAACTGTTTATGAACTTGGGTCGCAAACCACCTCAAGGCAAAAGCTCGAAACTTGTGTACCACATGCATTAGTTAACCGCCAATGTCTCACGAAAAGTATTTGAGTTTGGGGCACTCTGCTTCAACCACATTGTTCATATTATTTTTTAAGACTACTGCGCCAATTTTTAAGAAATAAAAATTGCATCTTGCTTTAAAAAAATAAACAAAAAAACTTCCATTTACACGTAATAGAAAAGTTTTTAAATCGTAGGCTGAACTTTATTGAGTGTAATAGAGAGAATTATAATTATTAAAATAATGTTGTTGTTGAAGATGATTTATTTTATTTATTGTATTTAAAAACCGTAAAACTGCATTAGATTCCGGACTATGTAACATTTTAAATTGACTGATTTTTTTTTCTCAAAGAAAATCACAAGTTAGCGTAATGTTATATATGGTAAAAGTGCCATTAAACAAAGTTTGGGGTTTCTCAGATAGCGATAACTATGAAATGCCAAAACGATTCTGCACAAATAGCAAATAATAAACAACAGTAAAACCAGTTCTAAAAGAATGAACTTTTTTTTCAATTTTGTTTTCTGTTATCTATTCAAAATTATGAACAAGACATGTTAGAAAGTGGTCCGAAACAGCTGAACCTAAGTTTGTAGATCAGGTGTTTCAAACTGATTCGGTACCAGCTGATACGGCAGGGTCCACTCAAAAGAGGTTAAGAGTGAATGTGCCTGAGTTTGCTTTGGCGATACGGCCTTCAGTTTATCCCGATTAAACATTTGGGTTACGATATACGGACATATTTCGTGGCCATTCAAGAGAAATAAAGAAAGTCAAAAATATTTAGATATTTGCTGCAATAGGCTTCAGACTGAAGTCATCTAATATCCCAAAAATACATAAAATGTGCTATATTAATATGCACTATAATAGATTTGTATTTGATTAACTCAAGAAAGTAGAGTAACTCCTTCCTTATATTTCTTTTTATAGATAGGTCAGAATTTATTGCCAGGTTATTTATGAAGACGTATAACAGGATAGCTAACTATATCAGTGTCGGTACCATCTATGGGTAACATAAAGAAGTATTATGTAATGATCCATCAATGCCTTTATTATCAAGGTATAACCAGATCATCTGTAATCGTAAGGCTGATAAATATGGGAAGTCATCATTTCTGTTCTTACTTCAAGATGGCAGTCAGTAATTAGACCAGAACTTTACAAATTGCATGTTTGTAGATGAGTTGTAGAAATGGCTTTATGGACTGGCTACAAGAATTTCAGTCTCTATTGATCGATAGTTAAATAGGCATAAATGTTAGCCCAGTGAACCGAATTATTGGATATAGAAACGAAAGAGTAATATTTAAATTTTTATGATCGGTTTTTAAAATAACTCTTGGGATCAGAGCAACATTGCAACAAAATCTTAGGTTAACACTAAATTTATTGTCTAGATATTATTATTACTTCTATGATTTGCTGAATGTATACTTTACGGAACTGTAACATATTGTCCTTTATTGTGTCGAAATTTAACATTTGTCAAAATAAAATATTCAAATCCATTGTATATTTCTTATTTATTTATCCATCTATTGAAATTAATTACTGTATATTAAAAATGTGATAATGACATGACACTTGCTTATGATAAATCTACCCAGTGGTAACACTTCAATAAAATTTCTATATGAGAAGGTTTCGAGGACATCTTCTTTTCAGAAGCTTCGGAGAGTTGTTAGGAATAGAATGGGAGGCATATTCAGAAACTAGTGGTTTTGAATGTTTATGGAGTTTACTATAAAAGGATAGGATCTGGTTTCGGTAAATCAGCAACATATGGAACATTAAGGTCTTTATGGATAAGTTTGTGACAGAGAAGCATTAAGGATTTTTCGAAGGATTTCGAATTGCAAGTAGTGGATAAGAGATGAATTAGATAAAATTACTGTTGACTATTGTGAAATTATTTTTAAAGTGGATTATAGCTATTTCTATTAGCCGGTCTTTCTTTTCTACATTTAAATTATTAGAATAGTATTGTACTATAGGAATTAATAAAAAATAAAAATAAAAAGGCTTAGGGAACCCGAAGGTTCGATGCCGACACCAACACCATCACCTTCTACATCCCTTTCCACCACAACCCAAACCAGCGAGATCAGCCTTGACACAATTTTAAATATTTTAGACCTTTGATACTGAAACTGCTCTACTCTCTAGGAATTTATATTTTCGCTAAATTTTGGTCGTTATGTTTCGATTACGTTATGAAAAGTTCAAAGACCTCTTTATTAAACAAGTAAACGGTAATTTATCGCAAACTGGGCACGAACTACGAAAAAATGATTCGAAACCTGGCAATGGATGTCCCGAAGACAGGAGCCGTCATTTTCATCCTCTTGCCGATGGAACAATGTGTATTGTTCACATTGAGCGAGTCTTATCTGCTACTTGAAAATATCACCACAGACGATCCTTATCTCTTAAAGTATGTCTCACAAAGATTTTCTTTGTTCCATTTATTTCCCCTTCAAGACAATAATGCGGACACCAGAAGAGAAGAAAGGTGCTTTATGCGTGTGGCAAACATTTACGAGACCAATTTGTCGAAAATCGTATCAAAATCATTTAGTACAAATATTCTATACCAACACAGCCTAGAAATCAATTGTTTGAATTAGCAATAATTGGATCGAAAGTCCAGTCACAATAAGAAAAAAAAGTAACCATAAATTCAAATAAAGATTCGGGAGTGAAACTAATACTTTTAGTAAAAAATAGTCTAAAACTAAATATTTACGAATCATTAAAAAAAAGTAATAATAAAATCGTTTAAAACCAATCCAAATTTTTGTTTAAATGACCAAACAAGATTTTTCAGTAGACTAATAGGTAATATCTATATTATGATAGTGGACAATGTGCATAAGCCACAGTAAATGAAAAACCTGAAGATAGGACTACAAGTCCCCAAAAATGTAATAGCAAGCTAAATAAACAACCAAATCTCCTTCTGCATAAATTATAATATAAAATTAAAAAGAAAAATAACAACATTTTCTCAGCAATCAACAATTAGTTGTTGCCATGACCATTGCAAGACCTAAAATAATTTTCAAGCCCCATCAAAGTGGAGGTGATTTTCTGTTGAAAGGTGGTGAAGGTAGCAAGATAATGATGCGGCAAAATCGTTGCAACATCCTGCCGTACAATTGGTCCTACAGGTAGTGACAATTAGGATCATGGGTGACATACCCACTCAAGGTGAGCACCGTGTACCTGCCCCTACAATCTCACCTTATTAGCTGACATCAGTTCCATACCGTCCGCGGAGCAGATCTGAAGGGGTTATATTAGGAATCCTCGACATAAAAATAATTAACATCTAGTTCATCACATAATCGCCATCTCTAAAGGTTACGACACCCCACCCCTGCAGATCTGGAATTACATAAACCGGTACTATAAATTCGGCAGAGATGATTTCTGGAGGGCTCCAACTCATTAAGAAATTAACAGTTCAAATTTTCCTAGTATATTCCTGTTGAGAAACTGTTATTCATAAACATCCTAAGATTTGTAGACATAAAATCAGGTCTACTTCGGAAATCCTTACCTAAGGGCCAGGAAAGATATCCTGTTGTCCGAGAATTATAAACTCCGTTTTGACTTTGAGTGTTTTTTAAATTCGTGTATTTAGATAAAACGAAGTGGTTACATAAGATAATCCAAAAATCAAGGGAAAATGTAGGACCAATAAATAATTAATGGGAACGCCTTCGGTTTTTCGCATTTCCTTTCCTAGCTAGATAGAGAAGGTAGCTCGGTTTGGAAGTTTCGAAGTTTTGAGTTTCATTGCTAGAATTCATCAATGCTACAAGAAATACTAAGCTAAAAAGATATGACAGAAAAATAGGGTGAATTTAAAAAATATTAAAAATTAAGAAAAAAATATATTCTCAAATACGTATGAAGGAAAAAAAAATTTTTCTTATAATTTTTTTTCTACTTGTATTTATTTTTATAACTTATAAAGTACTAGTCTCAAAATCCAAAGTTTCGCTGAGAGAACTGTATAGCTTATGACGCAAGATCAGTACTTAGTCTCAGGAAGTGTAAGGAAGCAGCCAGAAATAGATAGGACTAGCGATCAATGAATTGGTTGGCTTTAACTCAACAATAGGGCCTATAATAATGGTAATGTATCTAAGTTTATCATGACTATTGTCTATATTTTTAGTCCAGTTAAAATTCACTCAACAGATATAATTCAAGAAACTAAGAGTTCCTTGCAACAATACATAGTAACTAAGCATCTTTTGTAGTAACTAAATATCCAAGAATTCATGTGATCCCGAACCCATTCTGCAATCCAAAATACTCAATACTCCTTACTATCTTAAATATGAACAATTCCGCAATGACCTTAATGTTCTATATGTAGCTTATATGGAACCAACCAGTTTCCTTTCCTTTCATAATAAATTAAATAACCACGAAAATCCACTTGCTTCCAATTAAAATCCTCATAATCCTCTAAGGGGTTAAAAAAAAAAAAAAAAATTAGTTTGTGGATATGTTCCATACAGTAATATCAGTAAATATCAATAAATAAATAAAACAAAACAATTTTCTTGAACTCTTTCACATCTTTAAAGCTTTTGTTACTTTTATAGCGTTTTTAATTTGTTACTTTTGTTTTACGTATTTTCAACTTTAATGATAATGTTTCATTACCAAGCAGAGCTACTGCAACGTAATCAATGGGCTTGGAAAGATTATTAAAGAATCCTTAAAAGGGTGAATAGCATATAGAAGTAAACTTCCGAGTTCCAGGGACTTTTTTTTATCATAATAAACTACAAAACCACCCTCATAATTCTCCGAGATGTTTAAAAAAAAAAAGGTGGCTGCGGGATCCTCTTAAATAGAACTTTCAGTTGGAATCTAGGAATAGGTAATTTCTTCTCAAGTTTTTTAAAAATGTAATTATGCATGTCATTTAGCAGATTTGCCTGTGGATTCCAGCCTCTGCAAATCAGAATTTAAGCACGTATAAATCACCATTGAAAATAGAGACTTGGATAACTTATCCGGTATTGACATTTTCATGGGAGCACATCCCGATGGGTCGGGTCACGTCGGTGTATGTGGAAATGTTCATTTATCGAGCGGCTGAACTGAAGGGCAAGTTACGGCGGATCGGTTAGTGATCAAACCCCCCCCCCCCCCCGCGTCGTGTGCCAGATAAGGGAAACGATAGTTTTGATCGCCATCAGCCGACACGCGTGCGACTCTTAACACGTGCCTGCCTCGGCGAGCGATAAGCCAAACAACCCTCCTTATCTACATTCAGCATTATTCTATACCAACACTTTTTTTTTTTCCGGACAATCCTAGAAACTTTTTTAAGCGCACCTGATCCTTGAACAATACGATTACCAATTAATTTGATTTTGAGCATAATCCAAAAAGTCAGAACAAGACGTGTGTTCCTAAGCTATTGATAATATTGGGTTCTCTGGAAATTAATGCAGGATTTCATTAAATAACCTCTCTAGATGATGAACCAGGAATGTGTCGATTCTTGAGAAAAGAATGGGTACCCAGAATCGATGAGCCAAAGCCGATTTCTAGGAAAGGGTCGGTCCCACTGACGTTGCCGATAGTTGTGTAAAAGTTCAAGAACTTTAGAATCTCTCAGTCGGCAAATCGAACATCTCTAACCACCTCAAAGCAATCGGAAAGATAAAAAAGCTCGAAACTTAGGGACCCCCTAGTCAGTTACACGATGATATCTCGGCCCTTTGTATCACGTATGACCAAACGAAAATTGTTTGAACTTGGCTATGAAATTCTACTCTATTCTCTCCAAACGACTACCATTTTTTTAGACTCCTAGAAAACGTTTTAAGAGAACAATTTTTATAGTCGAAATTAAACGGAAAATGTGTAATTAATGAAATGAAAAATAAACTTTATTCTTATAAACTTATTGTCCCCTAAGAATAATAACAAAGCACAATTACAGGAACGATTGTCTGTCCGTATTATTTACAAATTAATTGTTTCAATAATTACAGTATATATTATCGACAGAAAAAAAAAGAACATAAAATACAACCGTATATAAGAAGAAAAGATAATTCTAAATATTTATACATTTGCATTGTACATATTTGCGGAAGATTGGTTATCAAAAAGGTACGAAAATGATTTATTATCAAAGGAAGTAAGGGAAGCAGTTTTACGAATAGGAGTGGGTATGGAATTCCAGAAGGAGGTAGCACGAATGATGAAGGATTTTTCAAAGGAAGCAGTTTTATGTGAGGGGGTATACAGGTTAAAGGGTTGAGATCTAGTGTTAAGGAGGTGGGTAGAAGAGCGCAGAGTTAATACAATACGTCGAGAATATAGGAAGGATTTTTGGTTGTTAGAGATTTGAATAGGAAAGTACCCAGACAGTGTTGCCGAATTTAGGAAAAAGCCATTCAAGCTCAGAATATCGGTAAGTAAAATGTGACCACCTGGGGATCCCGAAGATAAATCTAATGGAACAGTTCATCAGTATATGTTATTAAAATAGATAAATATTAGATTATGTTATTACCAAATGCTCAACTTTATATGCACATGGCAAAGAAAAGTTATTAACTCGATGGAAGAAATCCGTTGGGAGTAATCGAGAGTAATTCAATTAATAAAAAATGTTTAGGATAATTTATATTATTTGTTCAATAAATCTTTTGTCACATTTTTATTGATACTTACAGCTGTACAGAATATATAAATATAGAATATGGAAAAATTATTACAATAAAGCAACCACCCATTAGTAGCTCTTCAATAAAAGTTTATATGGTATAGGCCATCCTCTTTGCATTAGAGGGTTATCGATAATGGAAAGGTAAGCAAGTAGAGAGACTAGAGGATTTGAGTGGCTATGGAGATTACTATATACGTATAGGTATCTGGTTTGGGCAAAATCAGCAAAATATGGAACGTTAAGAGCTTTATGAATAAGTTTGTTTGTGACAAGGTAAGGAACATTCAGGATTTTTCGAAGGATTTCGGATTCTATACGCGAAACATTGGAAGGATTAGTTGAGCCCATTTCTTCATATATTTTAAAATCATAAACTTCTATTAATCCCCCGATAATCCGATAGTTTGATTGGACTTATGAGTTAACTTGGAAGGGCCTGTAAACGCATGTCCCTTATCCCTATTAAAGGGACCCGCTAGTTAGCCTGGGAGGAGGGATATGCAAATGGACTTGTTGAAATAGGGGCCCCGCTGCCTCAGATACTAATAACGCCACTTGACAGCGGTCTATCTTTTTTTTTTCTTCTTTTTTTTTTATTGTTAGTCTCTCATCTCTTCGCTGTGTACGCTTCTTATACTGTAAAATAGATGAAAGAATAATGGATGATAAAATGATCGAAACTTCAGGAACGGCTCCATAAATCTACAATATGCTATATGCTTCCACGTTTCATTGAAAAATTCCATTTCAAAGTAATATTTGGTGCAATAAATTTTATAACTAAGTATAAATAGTTTAAATTTCAAACTAGGTCGGATCCCGTAATTACAACGCCTGATCAGAAACAGTTACGCGGATATTGAAACCAGTGTTTCTATATTTACGATGTGGGCATAACGAATTTTTAAATAAATAGAAAAGTCACTAAAATATGATATTTATTTAAAAAATAAAAAAGAATTAATTATTTTCTATAATATAATAAAATAAATTAATGGTTAATTGGGGAAAAAATTAATAATTAGGTGTTACACGAAGTTTTGATGCTGTTAAAACCATAAATTGTGGAAGAGTTATAAAAAATTAATGATTTTTTTTTTATGTATTGATATTTACAATTGTATAGAATATTTAAATGTACTAAAACTGTCCACTAGTAGCACTTCAATATAAGCCCTAAATTAGATGGTTCCTAGGCCATCTTCTTATCGGGCGCCTCGGAGAGTTATCGGGAATCGAGAAATGATCAATTTGGGAAACTAGTGGATTCGAGTGGGTATGGAGCTTATCATGGTAGGGTAGGTATCTGGTTTGGAATAAATCAGTAACTTATGTAACACTTCTTAGTGGATAAGTTTATTTCTTACGAAGTATTGAGTACTGATGTTTTCGGAAGGATTTTGAATTGTAAGAATTGGAAGACTAAAGCGACAAGAAACTGCTCGTCGTTACAGACTACTTCAACATTTACTAGACAAACGATCAAACAAAAGATTCCCAATTCATTACAAAAGACTTATTTACATGACTGTTATTAGACCTATTTGTACGTACGGAGTTGAGCTTTAGGGCTTTACTAAACCATCCAATTCATATCGTATCCAATCCTTACAATCCAAAATCCTTCGAAAAATCCTAAATGCCCCTTACTTTGTCACCAATAAGCTTATCCATAAAGACCTTAATGTTCCATATATTGCTGAGTTAGCTCAATCCAGATACCTATCTTTCCATAGTAAGTTCCATAACCACTCCAATCCACTAGTTTTCTCAACTTGCTTCCTCCTCCATCCCTGATAATCCTCCGAGGCGTCTAAAAAGAAGATGGCCTAGAGACCTTTTAGTGTAGATTTTATTGAAGTGCTACTAGTGAGTAGTTCTTCACTAGTTATTTACATGCCATTGTATTCACTGTCAACACATTTACTTGTTGTATATTATTCTGTACAGTTGTAAATATCAATAAATGGGGAAAAAAAAAAAAAAAAAAAAAAAAAAAAAAAAAAAAAAGGGTTGGATATGAGAAGAAATAGTAAGTTTAATGAGACCCTAAAGCTCAACTGCGTATGTCCAAATAGTTATAATTACTAAGGCTTCCTCTATTTTACAATAATATATCATAGATATATTTTTTATTTAAATGTTTTTTTCCTGACACGTTTACTCTTAATTTAATACATTTAAAAAAAAAATAAAAATACTTGTTTTTTGCTATTATATTCAAATATGCGTTTTCAGTTATGGAAAATAAAAATATAGAGTTAAATCTAAACGGAATAATTCGTAACTTAGTTTTCTATTTAATACCTGATAAAACTAATATGAATAGAAACATACATTTTAATAGATGTGAATACCAATTCTTCCTCCCCCCTCCCCCTACCGCAACATAAAAGACACACGTTGGAGGAACAAAATGAAACAAAGCGGCAGCTGTACTATCCCAAGGTATGCATTTGTTATTACTTCCTACCTTCCCATAGGTGTCTTATTCAGTGTTTTTTTTACTCATAAAAACAGCGGGAGTAGAAGTTGACAAAATGAATTGGTGAAATAAATTTGAATAATGCGTTTTCGTCTCGTATAATTCGGTAATCTACATAATTTTATAACAAAATAGAGAACCTCAAAGGATATTATGGCAGAGTCTGTCCATATAAAACTCCTCAAATCACTCCCTTGACACAAATTAGCGGTTTATTAAATAGGGACATTATGTCCCCTGTAACAGCTATGAGATGTCGTCTCCGTATGTTTGGCCAATAAGTTGGGAAGTTATGGTAAACTGTCATAAGAGCTGTGTTAATGTTTCTGAAAATATATAACAAGAAAAGAACTAAAAAATGAAAGGAGAAAATCTCACAATTCCTGATGTATATGGCTTCGGGCACTAAAATAAAAATTTTGAGACTAATTTCTATGACAATAATTAGACCTGTTTGGGCATACGGAGTTGAGCTTTGGGATCCACAATTACAATTCAAAATTCTCCTCTTTACTTTGGCATAAATAAACATAGCCACAAAGATCTTAATTTACAATATCGATCCCTTAGCTCACAGATGTGTTAAGGGAAGAAAATAAAATTTTACTGTATAAAGTTTCAAAACTGATATTAAAATTTGATTATATTTGATGTACACGAGTTATTCGAATTTTTTGAGTTTACATTAGCTCTGTACATCTGGACATCTAATGATGGAAACTCAAATCCGCTAGTTGAGGCACTAGCGAATTTGATCAGTTACTTCACATTCTGTTCCAGATTCATGTACTCTTAACATAAATCTCCCTACAGATTACTCAACTGCTATGTATATTGATTATTTATATTTATTATTATTGTTTTGTATTTAATTATTGATTGTATTTAATTCTTATTTTATATTTTATTTTATGTTGTGTAAATATTTGTTTCTTTCATTACTTTTTTTTTTTTTTTTTTTGTGGGTAGGGGTGGTTTTTTCCTTATTTTACCCACTTTTCACAGATAATCTTTAAAATGTAAAACTATTTACCAAAGTATAAAACTATGTTAATCATGTAGAGGACTTTAGACCGGCACATGTATACTAAACGATTTTGTAAATGCAATTGTAAATATGTCAATAAAGCCTTATTATATATGTTCCAGATTAACCTCCGAGGAGTCTGAAACGAAGATGGGCTCGGAAGCTTCTAATATAGTTGCTTTACGAGCAATTGACATGTCATTTTGAGCATTATTATCACATTTACTACAAGAGTTATCATTTTATTTTTATTTTTAAGAACAGAACTACCTATAATGAAGACCTGTATGCAGGGTGAGTACCTCTTAGTGTAAAAAAAAATGCGTGAAACTAGATGAAAAATGTAGCAAAATGCCGCAGAATTTACCTTTCTATTCCAATCCGTTGCAGATATACGATAAATCAAAGACTTTTTTAAGGAAACCACGGTTTTTACCATAAAAGGTGTAATATCTCCATTTTGTTTAAATATTTCTCAAATTTTGACCACATTTTCGGTTTTATCATTAAATTTCACATAAGTACAGAGTATATATAACTTTTACAAACTTATGACCTAAAGAACAGCTTGATCTTCACCTTATTTAGGGAAGTTACAATGTCTTATATTACTTCAACGCTCAGCGTTTTTGGATAAAACTATCCACAAAACTCAAGCTGTTATAAGTTTGTAAAATTCAAGGTTATAAGAACTCTGTTCTTATAGGAAATTTAATGCTAAATCTGAAAGTGTGGTCAAAATTTGAGAAATATTTAAACAATATGTATATATTACAGCTTTTATGGTAAAAACCGTGGTTTCCTCAAAAAAGTCTTTGATTTATCATATATCTGCAACGGATTGGAATAGGAAATTGAGGTATGCGGCATTGTGCTACATTTTTGATCTAGTTTCAACCAATTTTTTTTTTACAAAAAGAGGTACACACCCTGTATAATAGATTTAATTTAATAAAGCGAGGTAACTTTCAAATATGTGTTTATCTGTTTAAATCGTTTAGAAGTAAATTCAATTTTCATTTATGTTTTTTATAATATTTAAATAAAACGCGAATTAATAGGTGCTAGAAATTATTTCATTCTTCTATCAATGTTCAAAATAATAAAATGATAAATTATTATTTTATTTCAGTATTTAGATAATGAATGGATTTGAATAAACAGTTATAAGTGCTGCTAAAATTTTTAGTGACTAAATGACACTAGTTAAAACTAAAAAGCATACTGATAATTTTTTTTTTTTTTTTTACGTAAATGTATCCGTTTTATTAATTATTTAACTAGAAGCGTGGAAAAATTTGAATTTTTACTAACCAATTTAAGTCTCAATAAACTTAATGTTAATTATATATATTAGGTTTCATTTACATAAATACCATTGCTCATGGTGACTTCAATCTTCTCTTTTCTTTCTTAATTTTTATTTCTTTCACTTGTCTTCTTTCTTCTTTCTTCAATTTGTCGTAAAGATAGCCGAATATAATCTTCTGTTGTCTTTAGTGGTATTTATATAAGCTGTTTAAGCTATTTTCCTTTTCATATATTGGTATTCTTATTGTTTTCTTAATCTAGTTCTTTCTATGTTGTTCATCTCAATACACTTCTTTTCTTGCATTTTCTTTTTTTTCAATTATATTAAAAATAATGTGTTTTTTCTTAAATAATAGAATCGAAAAAATTTCCTTTTTTTTTAAAGAATTTTATATGTAAGTATAGATAAAACAAAGAATAATTACATCTGATCTTAGTGAAAAATTTGGAAATGTTGATATTTTCAAATTAAAAGTTTTATTTTCATAAATGTTAAATCATAAAAAAATAAATAAATAAATAAAAAACATAAGAAGTGTAAGAGAAGGCCTCTTTATTGTTCCAGTTATTTGTATAAATTTCTTCAAGACAGATTTTAATCGAACCTGAAACAAAGTATACCGAAAAATTATTTTTTTTTTGTAAATAATTTTAATTTTAATTAGAAACTACCTCTATTACAATTTTGTTGTGTTGTATTAAATTATTAAATCGTACTGAGTTTTTTTTCTTTTTAATACTCACATAAAACAATCGTTAAATTTATACCGAATGTGTTATTTATAAATTAGTTATTAAGAAAAAACCAAAACCGTATTTACCGATTGCCGAAATATTAATATTAATTCAAGTGTGAAAACGAATCTTATTGTCTGTCTGTAGGTCTCTTTTTATGTTTGAGTGCGTGAGTGTATTTTTTTTTATTTATATAAATTATTTATTTAATTTTTATTATTTAAATAAGGGATACATACTAAATTGTTTTAATAATATAAACTTATGAGAATTTTATTTAAATTAATTACATTAATAGGCATTAATTTTATTTTTATTTATTGACTTGACCAATGTTATAAGTTAATTATTAGTGAATTATTAATTACAATTTTTCATTTATAAAGAAGCCTTCTTTGTTATAGGGACAAAACATTAAGTATCTTATCTTACATTAAGTTGTTTTTTTTTTTAAGTTTTATTATTATTATTATTATTTTTTTTTAATACGCTTTAGTAATATAATTAATCGAAAATGTTTTATGCTTACTTTATTATGATACCATTAATTCACTTTTGGAATCAGGACTGTAATTTATAACAATGGGAATTTAAATTTATTTAATTATAGAAATAATCATATTGACAATATCAACATTTCCATAAATCATAGAAAAATAGTTAAATAGATATGTGGTTTATAATATGTAAAGATTTTTAAAACTAGATTAAACTACTTCCTATGCGGTTCACTTTAACCATACGAGGCATCTTAAAAGATGACTGTCTCAAGACGTCCTAAATAAAAGTTTTGTTCGAGCGCTGCTAGTGAGTAACTTATCAATCATAATGATCCCGAAGTCGCCTTCTTTTCGGATACCTTCAAGGGTTACCGGGAATAGAATGGGAAGTAAGATAAGGGACTAGTGGATTCGAGTCTCGGAAGAATAGGGAACTTGTTTATGATGAATATTGGATATCAAGATTTTCATGGATAAGTTTCTTTGTAACATAAAACAGCAATGAGGATATTACGAAAGGTTTCAAATTGTAAGAAAATGTGGAAAATAGAGGAAAACATTTAAAATTATGAAATAAGAATTTGTCTTCCACAATTTTTAATTTAAATTTGAATCGGTCATCAAAATGAAAAGGTATCTTTCTATATATGTGTGTGTGTGTGTGTGTGTGTGTGTGTGTGTGTGTGTGTGTGTGTGTGTGTGTGTGTGTGTGTGTGTGTGTGTGTGTGTGTAAAAAGAAAAAAAAAAAACAGATTTTAATTCCATAGTGAATACTTGCTGATTTCCCACTGTATCTTATCTTGGTATTTCGGTAAGTTCTTGAAGTTATTAAGGGGCGAAATATTTACATAATCTACATTTCGGAAACTTTATCCGTCAACGCTGATCCTGTTAATAACTTGTATTTTCCGTCTATAATTATATGTTGATCTTATCCTCGTTAACATTGAAGCTCTCTGCTTCGTTCATCAAGCAAGCTGTTTAAATGCATCCTTCGATTTTCTTGCCAATTTTCTCTCTTCACTTTCTGAAATTTAAGGACCAATATTGCTCATGAAACCTGTTCCAACTTCAACACTTCAGATGTCAGTTCTTCTCATTCTGTACTCTTTAACCTTGTCCACAACTAATACCCGATATAGGCACGATCGCAGATTCATTATGATATTCTTAAATTCAGCAGGGATAAAATTCTAAAATGGAAAGTTTCTGATTTTACTTTCAAAAAAATGATAAATGATTAGATTTGAATCACGTTTAGCAATCGCCTGCATTGATGCAATACGTTATAAAGGAACTTCATGTTTACTAAGTCCCTTTCACGCCGTATCCGAAAGTCTCAGGTTTTGATTTTTGAATAGTTTTAAAGCTATTACTTATTGTATTACAAAAATATAAATATTTAAAAAAATTAGATTTTTTATAGCATTGCAAACTTATGCATACAACTTTTCCGCAAGCCAAATAGATACTGCCCGCTTAAATCTGATAAATTTAATATTTTAGTATATTCGTAAAAAACGCATGCATTTAAAATAATCCAACGCAGTTTTAAAGTTTATATCAAGCTTGTCATTAACTTCTGATTTAGATCGAAAATTATTATAAGTTAAAATTCGAAATGTTTTTCATTTTTATTTTTCCCAGGAAAAAATCGTCATAACTTTACAGAGAAAGCGGGTTAAAAAATGAATAATAGGTGCACATTAAAATAAGAGCTAAAGAGGTTTTTTATTTTTTTTTTTAAGTATAATATTTTTATCAATTAAGTACCTTTTTTTCAACTTCGAATATTTAAGAATCTACACATTATAAAAAAATTACTGACATATTAAAGTTTCATTCTTTTACCATGTACTATAAACCATAAACCATTCCATGTACCGTGTCACCATGTACTTTAAACACGGTATGTGAAAAGTATTAGGATTGTAAAAATATTAATTACATAAAATATAGCAGAATTTAAAAAACAAAATAAATTAAAGAAACATAAAAATTGAAATGATTTATTGCAGTTTTGCATTAGATGGGACATCTCACTCAATGACTGTCATATATTTAATTAATATTTTAAATAATCTTAATACGTAGCATATACTGTTGTTAAGTATATGGGGACGTAAACAGCATCAAAATTGAAAATTTAAGATAAAAAATTAATTGGATAGAATGTTTTGCCTCTCTATGAATATAATTTAATTATTTATACTAATTTAAAAAAAAAAAGTCATTGTGCCTCTAGAATAATTTTTTTTGTAGCCTATGAAGTAATCTGGGCGATCTAGGTATGAATATACTTTATCTATATTCAATGAACTATTTTGATTCAATGGTATTAAATTTACACTTACTAAATATCTCATGTAATTAAAAAGGTAAACTTGATTTAATTTTTACAATATAAATACCGTTTAGAATTAAAAAAAAAAATTAAACTTCTCTTGAACCACAACAAAATAAGCATGTGTGAAAAGAATTTCGATTGACTTGTCAAATTTAAAACTAATATTTTTTTTTTTTTTTTTTTTAATACATTGATTGAACAATTCTGCTTAAAGTGAAAAGCGTTAATTTTTCACTACTTATAAAATTTCTTATGGCGAAAATAAGATTCCATTCCGCTAAAGTTCATAACATTTTAAATAAATAAATAGGGCTCTATGAATAGATAACTCGGTGATTAATTTTTATGTTTTCGCTTTATGACCGATTCGTGCTCAATACATTAGAACTACTGCAACTGTTCATACAGAAGGGACAGACGTATTTACGAAATAATTTAGTATGTTATGGTCATAATTTTACTATAGTACAAAACTCTTTTTTTCTTTTTTAAATTCATAAATTTCTTATTGTGGATGCCGCTTGAGATATGAAACATTAAAAAGAAAAAAAAAAAATTCTGAGGCCATAGCCATCACTGGTACATGGTGAATCATATAATCCGGAAATTCTTCAAGTTCAAAATGGACGTCTCGTTAGAAATCCAACTTGTATTTCTTGCAATATAAAATTATTTATTAACTATTCTCTATCCTTGATAAAAATGTATAAAACATTATACCAATAATTAAACATATCTATAAGATTATCTATCTAAATTAAAAGTTAATAAAAGAACTATATATAGCAAACCAAATTTGTCTTTATTTATAACTAAAAAAAAAAAAAAAAATGAACGGATATATATATATATGCATAAAAGTGTATCCACGGTGATAAATTATTGTACTTTAAATTGATAAGAAATAAAATATAATATTAATAAAAAGATAAATAATCCAAATTCCGGTATGAATCCACTAAAAATTTAAATCTTAACTGGTCAGCCTTAAAAGTAATTATTATAATAATCGTGTATCAATTTCTAACGAGTATTTTTTATAAATAAATTTGAACCATTTTATTAAGCGTTAATAAATTATTTTTGTTTATACTCACGTCAATCTGAATAATTAAGACATGATTTAAATCTCATGCACAACAGAAGAGGAAATATCATTTATATAAATATTTTTTGTCTCTTACAGGGAATTAAGAGGCACAAAATGATGCAAAGAAACAAACAATGTGCAATACAAACGATTATGTCAGCATTTTATTTTAGAAATCTCAAGGCAAAAGTTTAATGTAAAAGTATAAATATATTTAATATCTGACATTTATGTTCAATATGAACTTATAGTGATGACAGGCACTTTGGCCCCAGTCAAGTCAACTACTGTACTAAAAAACCTTTACAGTAGTTCAAGCCTCTGGTGCAAGAGCTCATGATCCTGAGGGCAGTATTTTTCTATAATTTAAATTATATAGAATTTAAAATTATAATTTATATGATGTAATTATAATTTATTTTCGAAATCAAGAATTCATTTAATCAACTATATCCTAATAATAAATTTTAAAATGAACTTATCAAATATGAATTCTATTTATTATTTATTTCTGTATAAATATGAATTTATTTAAAAAAAAAAAAAAAAAAAAAAAAAAAAAAAAAACGAGATTCGCTATTAATTTTTATATTATATAAATACAAATAAAAATTCTGAAATCTAAATATCAAATATCGATATATTGAAATATAGTAAAAAATATCAAAATAATGGTATGATATTATATAAATCGATTAATGAGTGTCTTTTTAATTTATTTTTTGAAAGTTTATATCGGTATTTAAACAAAATTTATGCGTAATGATTGGTGTTACAACGCAAAATTAAATTCAGTTTTATAATTCTATGTAACATATAGGTATCATAATGAATCTCTTTTTTTTATTGTCATTTACGTACCAATAAGATTTTTTTTTTTTTTAATAAATAATGAAATAAGAAATAATCGAATAAGAAATTTGAGAAAAAATCATAATCATTAATTTAATAAAGAAAATTTACTGAAATATATTTTTGAAGATCATTACAATTATAAACTAAAAAAAAAAATATCACCCAAATATTTTTTTTTTTTTTAAATATTGGTCAAAATACCATACGTGATAGGGAAATAATTGAAAGCTTGCTGTAAATTCTTAAACCTCTCTTAAAAAATGTAAATAATAATCTGAAATATATTTTATAAGCATACTACTATAAAAAAGAAACAAAAAGAAAAGGCTAAAATTACCAACTTTTGTAAAACTTAATAAAAACCTGAAATAGTATTAATAATTAAAACAAATTATTTAAAACAAATACTTAGGAAAATATGGTTCAAATATTATTTAATGAAATTAATATTTTCGTTTGGCACCGGAATATGAAATAATATTATGAAAAATCAATTTCAATTTATTTTCTTTTTTAACAATAAATATTGGGTTCGATTGTTAAATGTTGAATTATAAAAATAATTATTTTTATTTATGTTTTTTAGTGGAAATTAAATTTCAAATATATCCCTTATATTATGTTAAAAGTAAGTGGAGTATAACTATATTAGTTTATTTTAATTTTGTTTTATTATTATTTTTTTAATGGTACACATTAATTTCCGTAAATTGTCGACTATGTCCAGTATAATTTAAAAAAAAAAATAATAATAATAATTTGGGAGGTGAATATAAATATCCGTTTAAAAAATGTGTTTTTTTTTTTTGTGTGTTTTTTTCATTTTTATCCTTCTGAAACGTTTAACGATATCGGAACCGGTGATTTTTTTTTTTTTACCGTAAAATATTCCTGATGCAGGAGTTGATAAAGATTATTTTTTAAAATAAACTTACCTGAAGAAGTCGTTTCTGCAAAACAGTTTCCCCTCCCTGGAAAAGCACTTGTCAGTCAAGTTGGAGTGGCAATCGAAGCAGCGAACGCATTCTGCGTGCCATGTTCGGTCCAACACGTTCAACAAGAACTTGTCCAAGATAGGTTTCTCACATGCAGCACATACGATTATCATTGCGTTCGTATTGACAAGACCGCCTGCTCCCCGACCTGAAAAAAAAAAAATTAAAAAATAAAATTAATTAGATATGTAATAGGAGAAAGTTGTGAATGTAGTAGTTATAATTTTCAGAAACAAAAAACAGTTATTATTTGACAATAAAGTTTATTTTTGTATTCTAATAATTATGAACTATTATGAATTAAACATGAATAAGCAAATCTACAAAATAAGACATTAATATACGACCATGAGTACACACGGGTATAGCTTGTTTAAAACGCGATGGTAACATAATTTCGGAAGACTGGTCCACTAACAAGGTAATATGGAGGGAGGGAATAGAAGTATTTTTTATATCCATTTTTATGTTTCTTGGCGGTGCCGAATCCGTATTTCAACTTTGCCTCCTCAAAAAAGTAGACCATTCCAAAAAAAAAAAAAAATTTGAATTTAAAAAAAAATATAAAAATGCTTTATAAAAAACAAACTTCATTGAATTCCCCACAAATTGTTTCTAATGTTGTTTTTGTTTTTTTGTCAAATCAACTATTTAGGCGTTCTTGAAGTAATCTTACTGTAACTAGTCGATAAAGTAAAACATTTTTAAATTGTTTTAAATTTATTTTTATGCGGTTTTGTGGTTCTAAATCCCAATATCTGTTCGATAAGCTTGAGAATTCCAAAACAATATGCATAATAAAGATTAAAATAATAAAAAATATAAATACACATATAAAAACCATAAAGTTTTCTTCAAGTTGTTTGGCACAGGTATTTTTGCCGAATCTACCATTTAGGTGTTAGCGCGCATTGTTCCATGTTTAAAATACCTCATTTTTTCCCTTTATTCCCTCGTATTTTCTCCTAGCAGCTTCATCAAAAAAAAAAAAAAAAAAAAAAAAAAAAAAAAAAAAAAAAATGGTAACTTATTATTCTGCGATTCTTAACATAGAAGTCTCATTGATATTATCAAAATTAGCCCCCCTACTGTCGAAATTTCATTTTTATCCTACATTAAAGAAATTATTTGAATTATCAGAAGATTAAATTATTTAAATAAAAACATTTTATTTTTTTATATAGCCTATTTACTTAGGAAATGGGTGCAGTGTCAACCGCGGATAAGTCAATTTCTCAGATAATCCGAAAAATTGCCAAATTAGGACAAAAACATATTTTTGAACAATTTTAATTTTCAGAAAAGGTCTAAAAATAAAATTATGATTTAATAAACATTATATGTACTTTTTTGTTTTTATTTATGTTATTTTGTTTTTATTGTAAGATTTAATTATATAATATTATTTTTTTAATGGTCTAACTATTTTTGCTCTATTTTATTTAAGATATTGTCTATATAATTATGAATGATTCCAGAACATAGGATCTAAATTATTCAAAATTGTAGCATGCATATGTTTTTGGATTTATTAGCTATTACTATTTACTTAGACAAGTTGTTTTAATCTCACTTAGTGGACTGATCGCCTAAAGGCTGATTCTTTTTCGATTTTTAGACAGTTTAAAAAAGAATTTTTAAATAAAAAAATAATACCTATTCCATTGAATTTTAAATCGTCGATCAAGCAATCACGTGCCATAAGTCATTTTTTGTCAATAGTAGAGGAGACCATTAAAACTGATTTACTTGCATTCTTATTATCATTAAAAAAAGCAAAAAAATTGGGTTAATTTAACTAAAACAAAAAATTAAATATTAAATAAAGCCGGTCTGTCAAATAAAATCACCTAACTTGTAGTATTTGGGAAAAGGATTCTATTTCTAGCATCTGGAATAAACTGTGTTGCCTTTGTTTTTTTTTTTGTTTTTTTCAAAATCTGGAAATCGATGCAGCGTGAAATTTTACGTGAAGATTAACGTCTAAATTATTTTGGCCAAAAAGTGACTTACAGTACTAGGCTGCTTACGCGTCGAAATATTTTAAGTAAAATTATGTATTTTCTTATTTATAAATTTCATTTCTAATATTGCGTTATCGTTTAGATTCCTACAAAAAGATATGCTGTTTTACAAGCCGAAATATGATTTTATTTTTTTATTAATAATTTATTCAGAACTACGAATAACTGGAATTTACCGGATAATACACGAAACATCTATCGATCAGCTTCACAAAGTCAGAATGTCATTGGCGAATCCATTTAGCCTCAAGGGGGGCCGAAATGAGAGGTGCGGCTTCCGGAAGCGGCGACAAAGAACGATTGTCCTAGCTCGGCGAAGCACAATAAAATGGTCATCATGGAGCTCCAAGGCTCTTGTTCTCTCCCAGCAACAGGCACGCGGCAGAGTCACGTCCGGATAATCATCCCATTATCTATACACTACAAAAATAATACCTTACCTCGGGAAAAAATTAGGCAGGGCGAGTAGGATAATTTTTTACTACTGATCGGTGCCCACTCCTTCTGGTCCGCTGTGGCTCGCATCTCGGCGAGACGAAAACTAACATTCAGTGGCTGACAATAAATAAATTTCGAGGAACTGATAACGATATTAAGGAATGGAGGAACTGGAACTGATAGGACGGGCACGATTCCATGACCCGCCTTCTGGCCAACGTCATTAATCGGCTCCGTTTTTTATTTTGTTATTATTTTTATTTTTTATTGAATAACTATCGGTGAACTTTAAACTAGTGATTAAAAGAAACTAATTTTTATATTGTACACCAAATTACGTACTCATAATACATTAATTTTCTTGCATGAATCAAACGTTTAAGGCTCCGCTAAGCCTTCTAATCCTTGCTATCCAAAATCCTTTGTAAAATCTTCAATACTACACGTCACAAATAAACTTTTCCATAATGATCTAAGCGTCCCATATGCCGCTGAATTGGCCCAAACCAGATATGTATCCTTCCATGACAAGCTTCATATCCACTCTTAACTTCCATAGCTTTACACCTAACTTCCGATAATCCTCCGAGGATTTTAAAAATAACATACCTATGGCTTCTATATGGCTTCTAATATAGATTTTATTGAAGTGCTAATGATCCAGTATTAATTGTATTAATACTATTTTATTTATTCAATTCTGATCAGTATTTATTTACTCAATACTGATCCAGTATTGAAGTATTTTATTTACCAATTATTATCAAGTCATTGTAAACATATTTCCACACATTATTAGATATCTATATTTAAAAAAAAAATAGTAAATAATTTTAATTCATCATTGTTAATCATTTGACGAGATATCCGTTCCTAAATATATAAATACTGCTCAATTGCTTCTTTCAATAATGGTGATTTTTATTTTCATGTTCTTCTTCTTACATACCATGAATAATAATTAACATTTAATTTGGTCAAATTGAACAAATCTGATACCGATGAATTAGTTGATAAGTTTTCTTTTGCATAAATAATTATAATTAACCTTTATTTGTTCAATAATGGCACATAATCATTTTTTTAAATAAAAATTCAAATTTGTTTTTACTTTAATTGTAATTTTTCCAATACAAAGAAATATTCACTTCACTTACTATGTGTATATGGGTATATAAGTGAATGTATGTATAAATACATATCGTGGTATCTATTATATATAATACATTCTTCATCCAATGTACATATACCATATATATAGTTTATTTTCTGTATATATCTTTTCTTATTTTCTCATGGTTATTTTTTTATTTTATTTTTCCTCCTTATGTTATTATATTTACTGAAATTCTTTATACAATTATTTACAATTAACCGTATTTATATGTTTCATGTTCTTTATATACTAATAGCGCTATGAAATCATGGAACCAGACCATTGTACTACCTTGTGTTACAATTTTGTTTTTCTTAGGGGACAATACGTCCCAGAATATAGATTATTTTTTCATTTCATTTAATGTCAACTCAAAAACTTTCTTCGCCAACCTTTAGTTGTTTAAATGGCTGTTGCAGATTATCTTCCAACAAATGGTTCAGTGGTTCACCATAAAATGCATTATAGTTCACATGATCTATGAATGATTTGTTTGGTTTTAATTAATTTGTAGACCACTATTGCTGATGGATTAATTTTTTCTTCTTCAATTTTACCATTAATCGCATACAGTTGTAAATATCAATAAATAATTTTTAAAAAATACATATACAGTTTCTTGAACTATTTGAGACTGTAGTCATTTTGGCAATTCAGTTTTAAAATAAAATAAAATGATAGGGGTATAGTGCTTTTAATCCTTTGTCATTGAATGGCAGATTAGACGTGATGGATTTATAATGTATAATTGACAAGTCAAATTGTTTTTATTATTTATTTACTAAGGAGAAAATTACAAACATATCTAAAATTGATTCATTTAGACGTTCATCATATTTACAAGAAAAGATATAAAAAAATAAATGAGGCGAAGTAGGGCTGAATGTAATACGCTAAGAAGACAAATTTTCACTATTACATTTCTATGATTTTATTTTTTTTAAATTATTTCCTAAAATAATTTTTTATAAAATATAAAATCTTCCATGGCCTGATATTTCGTACTTAACAGGTGCTTACAAATCATGGTTAATTTTTTATTTGAATTCATACTCAAAATCTTCATATTTTTTTTATTTTTATTTAACTCATGAACGATTAGTTTTAAGAATATTTGCTCAGTTGCAACTGCCTATAATACAGTTCAGTCTATACATTTGAAATATTCTTGAAATAACCAAAACTAAACCAATGCTTCGTTTAAAACTACAGAAAACATATATATGAGACAACACAATTTATAAGACTGTACTTTATGGGTTAACATTACAATACAATGTTTATAAATTTCCTTATAAACATTTCCTTATCTTTGATCCAAAATATATTTTTTTAATACTTTATACCAATGCGCTTGGTATCCATAACAATCATTAGTGAAGCAGACATTTTCATGCTTAAATTAAACGATTTCTTGGTAAGTATGAGACATTTTTGGTTCCAAGATATAGACGTTTACATTTATTGGATTTTAAATGTGATAGATTATATTATTTATCCGTGAAAACGCGTTAATAGTTTCATCATATATATGTCTTCTTTAGATTTAAACAAAGCATTTGTTTAGACATGGTTACTGCAAAGAAATATTTCAATTGTATAGGTTGTACTGTGCTAAGCGCAGAAGCAACTGAGAAAATATTCTTACAACTGTTCTATTCGTTCATGAACTAAAATCAAAACTGTATCTGATATGAAAATTGATTCATAAATTATGTATCTATATGAAATAATTGTCTAAATATAAAATTGTAAAAATTTCTTAGCATATTTTGTAATTTTTTTATGGGATCACATACAACCCTACTTCGTCGCAATTGTTTATATTTTTTCTAATAAAAAATTTTAAAAGTCTTCATAAATCATATTTATATGTGGCACTTTGTGATTTTTAAATAAAAACAATTTGACCTGGCTATTAAGCATTATAAATTCATCACGACTAATCTGTCATAATTTCGTGACAAAGAATTAAGTCACGTTTCTGAATGATTTTCTTGTATTATTCAATCTGTTGTTTCCTTATGCATTCCTCTCAAGTTATGCCGTCACTCAATAACTCCATGACCAAATAAAATAACTCAGAAATAATCATAGAACATATTTATTAACTCTATGTATTTTTTTATAATGTTATAAACTGATTTTTTTTCTAGGAGAATTGTACAGTTTACAATACTGTAGAAAGTTAAAAATAGATAGTTTTAACATCTCAGAACATCTTACATGAAAATATGTAAGACAGGACTCGAAATCCGTCGTGGTAATTCAGAATTTCGAAAAAAAGTAGGTTAATAAAAAGAAGTAAAATAAATCAAAAATAGGAATTCACAAGATTTCAAGGGAAGAAATGTTTTTCTTTTTTTTATATATATAAATATTACGTTATATTCGGCTCGTAGAGTAAGGAACTGAAAGGGAATTTTGAGACGGATTCAGAAAAATTAAAAACATCATGGCGAGTGGGGAGAAAATTATTTGGATAGCTAAATAATGATTCTATAAAGAAAAATAATTGGTGCTAAACGAAGGTGTTAGAAGAATAGACTGAGACATAGATGGAAGAAATGTGTTAGGTATCTCAGAAATAGTAGTTTAAAAGGCAATGTAAAAAGAAAGATTTCTGGAGTTATCGGCTTCGAACCTTTTCTTTCAAGGACTATTCTTATTTAATTCAATGTTTGTCATAGATGATTATGATTCATATTATCCCTTTTATTTAATATACAAAGCATTATTATTACCTTTTCTACTTACACAAAATGATATATAAAAATGCTACATCCATGTAACATAGGGCTGAAGAGTTGAAAATTTTTGTAAGTTTTAAAACTGAACATAAATATTTAGCATTCAAAACTAAACTCCCCGTCGAAAGTATCGCAACACTTTGAAATATTCTTTAAAAACGTATTTTTTTTTTCATAATAAAGAAAGCTTCACAATAATAAACATTCCTGAACTAGACACATATAATTCTTATTAAAATAAATCACAATATTTCTTCCAATTAACTAAAAGTTAGAAAACTTACTTTTTAAACTTTTTATTTTTTACAATTTTAACTTTTTAATTTTTAACAATATTTAATAAGACATATTGCCCCCTCAGGGTTGAATGACTGCTTCCACTAGTCTTGGCATACTTGTAAATAACGAAACGGATGCCAATAATAACCATAACAGTTTTTTGCCCTTAAAACAAACACACGAAACGGATGAAAAACATGGACTGAAGGAAGTTTGAAAAGAATAATCTAAAATTCCATCGTTTGTTAGTAACAGGGAAAATCATTGTTGTGTCTAATCCTTAATGTCTCACGTTTAATAAATAATATTAATATGACTATAAACCAAGTATGGATTAAGGTAAAAACCAGGAAAATCTAGAGAATTATGAGTGTTGCAATACTTTTGACGGGGTGTTTAGTTTTCTAATAAAATAATTCCAATAGAAGTGGCAATTAATTCATCAATCCTATATAAATAAAATTGTCCATTTTTTTCGATACAGAATTCTTTCAATAATTCATAGACATTTAGCAGAGATACGGTGTTTTTTTAATATTTCTAAAATTCAGAAACAGCTGTTGAAATAGGATTAAGAAAATTATGAGTGATAATCATGCTTCGTAAATAAAAGTCGAATCTTCGCCATACGAGAGGATTTAGTTACGCTTGACATTACAGAATGATCAATAAGATTATTAATATATTAATTCCTTGCCACATTTTTTGGTCTTTTATTTCTAAGAGAACTAGTAATATTCTAGGATAGTAGTCCTAGATCATAGTAATGCTAGTATCCTAATAAACAAACTACCAATAGAAGTGGCGAAAAACTCCAATTTAAAAATGAAAAATGAATTTAAAAACTAAAAGTATTTATTTAAAAATTCCAAAATTATTAAATAAATACCTAAATGAAAATTTTTCCTGTAACTATCCTACTTCCTAGAAGATTTCGGGTTATTTCTATCTATAAAATCCGGTATTCTAAAAATTCTTTTGATAATTGAAAGAAATTTGGCAGAGATATGGTATATTAGAATACTTTAAGGTATATTATTTTTACTGGTACAATGAAATGAAACAGGTAATCACACTTTATAAAGAATGTAGAATCTTTGTCATAAGGTCTTCAGATAATTATGTAATATTGAAATTAAAAAAAAAAAAAAATAGATACATGAATATTTATTTCTGATCACAAAAAAAAAAAAAAAAAAAGGATTTATCAACTTATAATTATTGCTGAATTACTATCTATTTTTTGACCAACTATCTCAAAATTCACATCTACCAATATCATAAAGCAAAATACTTCTTAATGATATCTATATAACAATGATTGGTATTGACATTCAACTATAGCAGTTACCATAGACTATATTTTTATTAAAAAATAAATTATTAAATAAATAAATATTATACTTTCATTACATTCAGCCGAGACCACAAATAATGTTTCTGTAAATTACAGTAATGGACACATTTATTTTTTAGTTTTCATCAACTGTTTTATTAAATTTTTAAAGTGTAAATACTTCTACTGGTTCTATGGTTATCCATTTGAAAATTTACTATGCAAAAACGTCAAAAATATTTTTAACCGAATTTCCGAGCGGGATATTAAAAAAATAAAAATAAAATTCATATAAGTATATTGTAGAAGTATTATGTTTTTACTAATAAATAAAATAATACTTTATCAATTAATTTTTTATAAATGTAACCAGTATTTAAAACTCCATCATAAACTTTATAACCAGTTAGTAATGCAGATATCTTATGTAATTTTATAGAATTTAAATGCTAATGTCCCATTATTTTTTAACTATTTATATTTACTAATTGTAAGAACCAAGATTCAAGTATTTGAACTTTCTGCAATAAAAAAAGTTTTTAAATAAAACCACATTTTTGAAGAATGTTGTCTCAAAAAGTAATAACGCCGAAATATTTAAGCAGCTTTCTTTTTTTACAAACCAATATTATTTTAAGCGAAGAAACGAGAATGTAAAACATTTTATACTTAGTGAGCAAAGAAAAAAATCAATGGTATTAGAAATTTAAAAATTATTGATTTGGCTATTTATAAATTCAATCGTTAGTTAATTCGATTAGATATCATTTTAATCGATTTTATTATTAATGTTTTATTTAATTTTCTTTTCTACTTGCTTTGTTACATTCTAGAGTTTCAAAATTTATTCTAATAAACTTAAAAAACTATGAATGAACTCCGAGTATAAATTGAAATTGAAATTTGAAAGACTGCTTCTGGACCTCCTAATAAAGATCTTACAGCAAAATGCTATCGATGAAGATTTTCTTTACAAGCGATTTTCATGTTATTATGATTATCTTCAGATTTACTAGATGTAAATATGTCTTGCAAAGATGTTAATTTCAATAAATAGATAATAAAACATTGTAAATTCAGCAGAATAATTGTTGTAGTAATTGTAAAACTTCAATTCTACTACAAATATACAATAAACTTTACAAACATACTTCATAAATTTTTCAGATTTTTATCATAAATTTTATCAGACTTTTATAAATTTTACAAACATACAATAAATTTTAGTTTGTCATTCATCCCAGCGGTCAGTTACTAAAAGCAATTCTTAGAGGTGTTCGTTAACTTTAAATACCAGTTACAAACAATCATATACATGATGCATCAATTATTCTTTTAAGCGACCTTTATATTTTTTGGATTAATTTTATGTTATATTTATGATATAGAGAGATAAATAAGCTACAATTAAATTAAATGAATTGAAATTATAAGACAAGATATAATTAAAAGTTTTATTTTCAATTTTTAACTATTTAAACTACTTATTTTTAAATGTTATATTCTGTCAACATTTAAAAGCATAACTGTAAATAAATAAATAAAACAGTTTTAATACTAACAATTGATAATATTGGAATACCACTGATATTCTAGTTAATCGTTACATACCTAACAGTGTTTATCTGTAATTTTTTGAATTTATTTACAGAGATTTACAGAAGTATTCACAATTAAAATATTTATTTAAGATAAGTCAGAGTAATGTTATAAGTTTATTTATTATTATGCAATTTAAATCCCATCAGTTTTCAGCCTTATACAATTTCGGAGAATCAATATTTGAATTTTCAGAACTCAAAAATGATTTTTTATTTGACATCTTAATACTGTTATAATTGAAAAATAAGAAATTTATAATCATTTATGCATTGTGAGTAAAAATATAAAGTCAACATTTAATAGATAAGTTAGTGTTATATTCTAATTGTTATTAGCAGTATTTAAAGGTTATACTTCAAAGATCAAATCAATAATATGTTTAAACAATAAAATTTAAATATATTAATTATACTTAATTTCGTAATTAATTATTGTTTATTAGATTTAATTAGGCTTATTTGTGACAAAATAATAGTGATTTTTATGTAAGTAAAAGAACTTGTGTTACTTTAATTTTTCATTCCAATGGCAGCATATAAAAACAATAAAATTTTATCGCTTTTAGTTATTTTTAATTACTAAAATAGATGATTGTTTAAATTAAATTTAAAGTTTAAATGTTACTTGGTAGTGATGTCCCGTACCGGAGATGTTAAATGTTTACTTATTTAATACAAAGCTAAAACTCTATGAACGGCTTCATTACACTAAGCCAGGCATGAATTGAGTGCACATGAAATATGCGCCCCTGGACTTGGCAATAATGTGCTATGACGTCGCACACAAACGATCTTCAAGTCTGACAACCGTTTACTCCCGCTTTGTCAGGAAAAAGGGATTAACTCAATAGAGCTTATTTTTTTCGTTCTGTTATTGTTAATACATTTTTAAAAAAACTATATAATAAATTGATATATGTTTTAATTTTTTTTAAATCTCGAAACAAACTCCCTGAAGGAGTTAAAGGAAAACCGATAGATCGTTGAAGTGTCTATCTACATTCAACTGCTATTTCCAATTATATTTAAGAATTAAAAGGATCAAATTACTTAAATTAATAATTAAATTGAATTAACAATAAATGATTATTCGAAATAAAAAAAGTTGAGAGAAAATAGCTGTTTCAAACATGACTTTTCTCATTTAAACCATTATAGCATGAAAAATATTTTTCATTGAATTTATGATAGGATAATGTCAAATATTCGATCCGAACAACACTGAGTTAGTGTAGAACGTGTCAAAATTAATATGAAGAAAACTATACAACAAAAAAGAATAAACTCCCAGAGAAATGAATTTTACATATAGATGTAAAAAATAAATAAATGAAATAGTTACATTTTAAAATATTTATTTCTATAATTTGGATCGAAGTGTATTAACTTGATATATATAAGCAAGGTATAGGTAAATGTTACTACTACACACACTTAATTTCAACAATAAAAATACAATTAATTGATAAATATTAAATAATATTATATTAAATTATTAAATATATTTAATTTTGGGTTATAAATTTAAATGTAAATTTTTTTTCACTCTCTACTGTGTTGTCTAAAGATAGGAGCTGGAAGGACGTCTTTGACTAAATGCCAACAATCACGTGTTTAATGTTGGACAATTATCACTCCATTTATTCCGAGAAGTCTTGATGATTTAAGGCACTTTTTAAAAGTACTTTTTCACTTTCTAATCCACGTAATAGCATCGCAATCAAGTTGAGAAATAATTTAAAAGTTCCATGGATTGTGAAGGCTGTGTGGATTTTATAAGTTAGATATCGAATGACAGAAAGTGAAAACAAAGTCGAATACTTATATTTCGAGCTACTTGGCTTGTGTGCAGTTGTAGGAGAATGTAGAATACTCGGCATAGCCATTCGGGAAAAAATAATTAGTACATCTATGAAAAGAAGTTTATGGAAGATGTGTTTCCAAATAAATTTATAAAAAATCACAGTTTTATATATCAAAAAAAGTTATTTGTAGTTAATTATAGAGAGAAAAAAAAATTTGTTTTCATATTTTTGATTATAATATATAATAATTAATTTTTCTTTAGGTGTTTACGTCCCCGTATTCTTAAAACAGGGCATATAAAACGTATTAGAAAAATTAAAAACATTAACCAAATAACAGCAAACAGAGAGAAACACTTTATTAAGTGGTGGTTGCCATTTTAAATAGTTTGCTAAAATAACAGCATACTTAATCAATCCAAATTTGACATCTTACAGTATTCAATATTAAAAAAAAAAAACAAAAAAACGTAATAGTCATTATTTTAAAAATATAAAAGTCTACATATTAAAATGAAAAAAAATTTAAAATTAAGAATTTTAAATTAATGTAATTTATTACAGTTGTGCATTATATAGTAGAGTTGTATATTATATATTCCTCAAAAATGTATTCAAAATCACATTAGATCTATACCCCATTGAATTAAAACGCAATAAACCTTTTTCATTAAAAATTTCGTATATTTAAAATTCTATTTTTTTTAATTTATTTATTTTTTTTAATAATCCTAATATTTTTCATATTCCCTGTATAAAGCATATGAGGACGCAAACCCCTAAAACATAATGAAACTTTCAGCCGAGAAAATGAAAAAATTAATTGCGTGTAATTTTCTGCCTGTCATTCTGAAATCTGTTTTTCAAATTGCTACGGTTTGAAATCATTGAATGTTTCTAGAACTGAAAATGAATGTCTAACATTTGTAACTCAAGAATTTATTCGAAATAACATTATACCAATACCTCATTGAATGCAAATGCAATGAACGCGAGGTGCGGATATAAACCTAATTCATTCAGAATTTCGCAAATTTAAAATATTCTTGGTATTTGTTTTTATTTCATCAGTGTATAAGCAATGAGATGTCGATTTCAACTGTCAATTTCTCGCTCCGTTTTCACACAAGTGGTTAAATTATTAGTTGCAGAAAAGAAGCAAAAATATACATATACATATATAACTTGTTAATTTAGTTTATTTTTTTAATTAATTTTATGGTATTTATATTTTTTTTTTCTCTGGAAAAGATGAAACTTAAATTTTTTTATTGTTTTCAGAATTCTACATATTTTGAAGGTAGCACAGATATTTTTCGGATTTCCAAAAAACAAATAATAATATAATGAGACCGGACTAGACATATATTACCTATCTAACTAAAATATACATGGGAAAAACAGGTGGTACATAGGGACAAATCTTCAACATAATATTATATGTGATGGGATTGGGAGATTTGAGGATTTTACAATTTGATGTGAATGATTTTTTTTTTTTTAATAATGTTTAGTGTATTTTTCTAATACTCAGAAATACATAATTATTTCAATTATCTGACCAGAGAATACATGTTCAGAAGTGCTTCTTTTTTGATGATTTTTATAAAGATACAATTCATACTGTCAAGAATTTAGAAGCAGTGAATTGGTTGTTGGTCCAAGCGGATACTGTTCGACAGGCCATCGCATATTTACAACGGAGCTTAAAACTTAATAAAAGAAAACTAAAACTAATATATTTAAATAAAATTGTTCTGAACACGTATAATCGAATTAAACCTGGCAAGCGGAGTTTTATAGGAACCGGGTTAAAACCGAATGAGATTCGGATTTTTATAGCCTGATATCCATAAATCCTACTTCAATCCCTATTTACTGAGCTGGTGAATAATTTGCATTGACCCAATTGGTAATTTTGTTCAGGATTTTAGTCACAATTTCCTTGATTAACAATAAAAACTTTCTCGATCCCGTAGAAAAAGCGACGTTGCAGCGCAGCGAATCACATTTTATTTCGTATATTAGATTCCATTAGTCTAGAAAATTTATATACATAAATTAGACAGTGGAAGATCGCATTGATAATCGATTTCTTAGCTAAACAATTCGTCTAAGTAAATATATATATATATATATATATATAAATAATAGTGATATAAATTATACAGGGATTCAGAACTCAAAAAAACATATTATGAAACTAGATTAAGACCATATTCATGTTTATTATTTAACTACAATTTACTAGAAAAATATTAGAAAAAAAGGAATATCCTACTTGTTTATGTTATTATTAACTATATTACTAATTTTTCAACCGGTCTTTATTTTACTGTATTTTAATGTATTTTTTTAAATTTTTATATAGCACCTAACAGATATTTGTACTGAAATCACAAATTTGTATTTTGTATGAATAGCATAAATTATTGGCCAATTCTTTGGACTTTTTTTTTATTTGAAAACTAGTTCCGAATGTTAAAAATTAATCATCAATTAGAAAATTTTCAAATCAGCCCTATATCTGTGTAGCAAAGTGCTGATGTTTTAAAATTTATGATAATGTTTTAGAAGTGACGATGGATGTTTAAGATTCGAAAGTAGTTTTCAAACTAAAAAGAAAAATCCATTTGAAGTAGCGAAAAAATCACCAATCCTAATTTTAGGCATTTCATGCTCCATTAAATGTATGGAAATCCTGATATATATGAATCCGCGGTAAAGAAGGATGGCTGAAAAAAATTTAATTTTTATATTTGTACATGCAATCCATATAAAAATGAGATCAGTCATCTGATATAACAAAAAAAAAAGTTCCAAAATTTAATAATACGTGAATTAAATTTTTGAAAAAAAAAAAAATTAGAAAATAAGTTAAAACGAAGGTATAATTTTAACATAATATATTTTATACTTTTATAATTGATTTACAATTTTGTTCATACGCTTATGCGATAATCATTAATGTTGTACAATAACATAAAGCAGAATATAGCGTAGAATTCGGTTTGAAATTGTTGAAAATTATATGAAAATTTTTAATTTTTAAGATAAGGGGAACGAGAAAACTTCGAATTATTGAGGATTTCTATTCATATAGGTTCGATTTCTTGTGTTGATTTCTGACTGAATTCGATATACAGAGGTTAGAGGTTTATAATAAAATACATAACGGAACTATAGAAAATATGAATATATTTTATTGAAATAATAATAATGAAAGAATTATTAAATTTGTGAAAAATTTAAGCTGTCCTTTGGAAATAAATCAGAAATAGTTGTTTGTCTATCTGAAAACGATACTTTGTCCAATTCATCATCCAAAATAGTAATAGATTGCCCGATCACTCATCACAGTTTTCTTTTCAAAATATTGGATAAGGTGTTCGCTTGTATTCCAAACTTTTTTGCAATATCGTACTTTCTCTTAACCCCGGCATTTACGGCGTGAAAAATTTAAAATTTTTCTTTATACGAAAGGGTTTTACGCTTTACCATTTTCTAGTATAAAAACAAAAATTAGGAATAACAGAAAACGAAACGTATCGCACAAGTGTTTTATCAGAAACTGAAACAAACCGGAAACAAATGTCAGTAGTTACAGTTAATCCTTCGTAAAATCTTTGATCAGTCTAAACTCTACTTATTTAACAAATCGACTTCGATATCTAGAGGTTTCCCGATAAAAAATTAGTTTTGTAGACGTGCGGTGTAAGCTAAGGAATCTTCGAAAATTCTATATATCAAGGTATTCTTAACCAATCCTTCGATATGTAGAGGTAAAAATAACATAGAAATGATAGGCAGATTCAAGGGGAATAGAAAAACTTCGATTTATCAAGAAATTTGCTACATCGAGGTTCCACTGTATATTATTTCCAAACAGAGAAATTTCAAGAATTATTTATTGAATGCTATTTAAATAGATAAGATAAAATTATTTATGGAAAGGTGATTTATGAATCATATGAATCAATTTATGAATTAACAGAAATATTATAAACAGATTATCGCGTTGTTAAATTATCAGAAATTTGTAGGATGGATCTAACCGAATTATGACCGTGTGAAAATATGACGGTTTGCGTAAAATCCTGAGGGATAAAATAAGAATTAATATGCTATTTTAAAATTTTTTAATTTTTTTACCGATGTATAACAATAATGAAAATCATCAGAACAATTTGAAAAATAATGAATTATAGAAAAAAAAATACAATATTTTATTCAATATATATGTGTTTTTTATCAAGAGTTTTTTTAAACCAAAAATGTATAAATAATTGAACTTAAAAAAAACTTTATCACTACTACATTATCTTGTGTATTTTAGTTTCTGAATAAATTCTCCGAACGATTTATTTTATATTCCGAAATAACTTTTTTAAACTAATTTTATAGAACATTAATCGAATTGATAGCATAAAATAAAAAAATCTAGACAAGTGAATTCGTTGCATATGAGTTCTTTATAATTTTTAATCTATTATTATAACATATATACCGTACATAGCAATGAAACAAATGGTCAACACCACTAGTGTATTTGAATTAAAACATTAGTGGCATTAAAAGATGGAATATGATATACAAAATTATGTGAAGTATTTACATCGTTAATCATTTGTTATTAGAAAATTGTAACTATATTTATTTCATATAATTACACTAAATTAAATTTGTATTTTATTAATTTTATTATTGTTATTTTTTTTTTAATATATGATATAAATTTGATAATATTTAAATTCATATTATTGTTCTTAAACATGTCATATTGTAATATTTAGTGAAATGTACGGTTTTTAAAAGTATAGTTTTAAGTAAAAAGAATAAAAACTAAAATCTCTAACAGAAAATAAGTTTTTCTGCAGTTTTATCACTTCCTAATTTTATATTTATTAACTCCGGTTCTAAAGGTTATCCAGACCATAAAATTTTATATTTACAACTAATATTTATACATTAAGGTCATACACAATTTGAATTAAACAATTTAACAATTCATAGTTTCCTAAAACAATACCGTTTTCTTTAACATAAAAACTGAAAAATTACATATTTCAACATTTAATACCACGCTTATAATATTTTAAACACTTTACAGAAGTCTTTATGGTTTGAACAAAGAAATTTTTAAGAACTTAAAGAAAATAAAACCGATTGATGAAAGGTTTATAGTGTTTTGATCTATTTTACATTTCCAAGTTCCTTAATCTTCGATTAAAATTGAGTAAGGCAGTAATAGTAAATATAAAAATGTTATTAATATTATTTTAAAGTATATGAATTTTCTGATATATTATTTATTAGAAATTTATAACCATGTAAACTATTTTTTAAGTTTGTCATCTACAGGGATAAATCATGGAATTATAACTTTGGCGCTCATTTTTTAAAAAATGATTTAAATTTCTACAAAGTGTAAATAAATAAAATGCTGTATTTATGTTTTGAAAAAAAAAATTCAAGTACGCCATTAAAATGCTTTGAATCATTGAGATTTGTTATCGCTAATGACAACTTGTGAAATTTTGGATGACCCAGCCCAAAACTTTTTGTTCAATTAATTATGCCGAAGACATAAAACTTGAATGAGTTTTAAATTTATTTTCACGTTAAATCAAACAATTAATCATTAACTTTACATTAAAAAAAAAAAAAAAAAATTAAAAATTGGCAATGCAAAGATATTATAATAACAGTATATTTTCTACCGAAACGGAAACAAGTCAATAAAAAGAGGTGGTTAGGTATTTATAAGTAATTTGAAATATATTCTTGAGAATATTAATAACAAGTTGTAATTAAAAACTATTTCAAAAATGATTCTGATAGTATCTATTTTATTTTCAATAAATGAAAATAAATGATACAAAATTAAATTTACTTTGTCGTTAAGTTGACTTTTTTTAAAATGTTTACAAAAAAAAATTTAATATTTTCTTTAATTACAATAATTAATTCAGTATTTATTCATAAAAATAACCACTCAATGGATTTATGAAGGTTTTATTTGTTAAATAAAATATGATTGTAAGACATTAATCTTAATCAATGATTGATTTTCTACATAAAAAATATTTTATGGCATCCGATATGTACTATTTTTTCCTCATGTATATATTTTATCACTTTATTAACTGCTATAGTAAGCAGCTTCACCAGTATAATACTTTAAATTTAAAGCAAAAAATTGTACTAATTTATTGTATTTTTCTATATTTATACAAGTAACTTGAAAAATAATTTTAGAACATTATCATTTTGTTTTTAAAAATAACTTTTGTTTATTTAGATAATTTGAAATTCCTTTATATACTGTTTTTAAATGCGTTATGAGTGTATTAACACAACCATATTTCTTATTGTTCTTGACTGTGGAAGATATTGTCATTTGTCAGTTAAACAATTCTTTTCTTAATTAAAAAACAAATTTAAACATTTTAAAAAATACAGTCATTAAGATGATTAAGGGTGTTTATACTAAACTAGATATTTTGAAATTGTTTTAATTAAATAATTTTTGTATGTATGCTCTGAAGTATATTGTTTAATCCCGTTTGTCTTGTAATATTTACCGGTGAAACTTTATTTATTTTTTTTAAATAACTCATTAAGAGATCCAAGTTATATACATAACTATTAAAGAAATTAAGAACTATTGCATTGACTAAATAAGTTATTTTTGTCAAAAACAAAGCTGAAAGTTGTGTCCGTTTAAAGCGGTTTCAGCTTCATGCTATGATAAACCAAAGCGGAGTGTATAATCCAATATAGATTTTTCAAATTATATTACGAATAAAAATAAATTTTGACTTGACTTCAGTCACTACAAGAGGTATCAGGTCATAAATGTCACTTGAATAAGTTGATGGGTTTTATATTGAACAGTAGAATGGGGCTGTTAAATTTCTAGCAAAGAAGAAATTGTTTATCAAGAAATAAGAAAAAGTTATTAAGAAATATAAAAATTTATTTTGATAATGAAAATAATGGTTATACGGTTGCTGAATACAAAATTTGAATACTTATATTTAAATGTTAAACTCTATTATGAACGGCATTCAAATAATTCAATACAATTGTTGTAATTTAATTGTTTTATTGGATTGAACAAATTAAACACTTTTATTTATTATAAAACTTTAAACTTTAATACTTTTTTATGTATTATGTGGATCAAAATTTAGGTAATAACAAAAGATATCAGACATTAAAAGCCGCAAATATTTTTTAGTATAAAATGAACTGTTAAAGGAAATCAAAAGAAGTAGAGGAAATGTTACATTTTTATAGTGTGCTCAGTCAATTTTACACTATTTCTTCCTCAAGTTTACTAAAAGCCACAATAAACTCCACATTCCATGATGTTATTTGTAACTAATTCGTGGAGCATAAGTTTCTGTGTTAATATCATTGAACTTTAAAGTTATTCAAAAGATTTTAGAGTTTTAAATAAATCACAAGTTTGGATAAGTATTGCTGAAATGTCGGGCATATTGAAGAAATATATATATTTTATATTTTTAAAATTCGTTCCGAATATTTATATCGATGTTTTGAAATGATGAAGAGAATGTTTTAGAATTTCTGTTTGACATAGTATCAATTGAGTCCACTTTCTCGTTTTGAGCTTATCACTTGCTTGGTGAGTTATCTACGACCGTCGTTAAACGCATTTGTTTATGTTTTTTAGTTATCAAGCTGTCACAACAATATATAAATAAATGCGAAAAATTTATTCCGGTTTCAAATCGAGATTTTCACCATAGATAAGAAGAGTTTCACTTTAGTTTGACTATAGTTTGATAGTGTACTATATAATTATTTGGGAGAGGGTGGAATGTTAATGAATTTTCACTTTGATAACAGGGGATGCGTGTATGGGCACTGATAACAACAGTAATGAGAATGCGGTTAAATGAAAATGTTACCTATTTTGGGACTGTCACTTGGAATGTTCCACTGTACCACTTTAAGCTTAGTCCATAATTTACCGTGTGCACTGACAAAGATAGTTCTAGGTTATAAAAACTTTGCACTGTGACTCACCTATGTTGTGGGTGTGTGCTAGTGATAAGGGCAAGGGTAGGGAGCAGCAGGGAGAGCCCTGGAGGAGCAGTTCCTCCACGTGTCGCCCGCCCCGCCGACGTGCATAGGTCCCTTCCTGTATGGGCGTCGTCTTGGCGTCCTTCTGTCTGCCGGGTATCGAGGATGGCCTGGGCCGTGATGGGCGAGAAAGAACCGCGGTAGCGCACTGCCTCCGCTCCCGGGCCCGACTAGCGCACTCTCCCCCTCACCACTGCCATTGGCCGCTCCCGGTGACGCCCACCGACCAATCAGCGCCCTCCTACCCCCACTCCTCACCCCTAGCCTCCTCGCAATGAGAACACCGGCCCGCCGAGCGTTATTAGTCGGCATTGTCGATATCTCCCCTGACCTACCCCCGTCCGAGGGGAGAGTTGATACCTGCCCATCTACCGCTGACGAGATCTTCGTCCCCCCCCCAACCATTGGTGTCACCATACCTAGAGATGAAATTGCTCGCACATGACAAGCGAAAATTTTGACCTATGCAGTAGTGATTCCGAATGAGGGGATAGCTGCTTGTGGCCGGGTTGGTGGCACCAGTTGATAGACCAGAAAAATCTCATTTCGCGAAGAAAAGTAAAAGTATGTTAGAGCCTGGGTCCTGATTTCGTTTTGGAATTTAAATCTAAACAGTAAAACCTCGATAATAGAGGGTTCGGATGATGGAGGATCGGATAATCGAGGTTCTAATGTATGAACACAAATGACATACCGTCTCATCCTACTGCTGTCCCCACCACTTACGCTGAAGACAAATGTCTGTTATAAGTAAATAATGATCCTTTAATTGCATCCTACACTCTCCAATCTCATTTCACTAAACTTCGTGAATGGTGTCAAAAATGGAGAATTAAAATAAATCCAAAAAAATCTCATTAAATAACCTTTACCTTTCGTTGTAAACTTACGACTTCCTGCTCTACAGTAACCTTTAATAATATTCCACTGATCACCGTTGAACAGATCCGCTACCTTGGACTCCATTTGGAGGAACGTCTTACTTGAAATCTACGTGCAAGACCAAAACGACTTGAAACTGCCCGTCGTTTCCGACTTCTTCAACATTTACTAGACAAGCGTTCAAAGCTCCCTTTATATTATAAAAGACTTATTTACATGACAGTAATTAAACCCCTCTGGACATACATAGTTGAACTTTGAGGCTCCACTAAACCTTCCAATTCTTCTCGTATCCAAAACTTACCATTCAAAATCCTTCGAAAAGTTCCTAATGCTCCTTACTATGCTATTAATAAACTTATCCGCAAAGACCATAATATACCATATGTTGCTTATTTAGCCCAAACCAGGTACCTATCCTTTCATTGTAAACTCCATAACCACTCCAATCCACTAGTCTCTCAACTTGCTTCACATTCTATTTCCGACAACTCTCTGAGGCGCCTGAAAAGAATATAGAACTTTTATTGAAGTGCTTGCTTTACAAGTGTAACCATTTTCCAACACATTTACTAGATGTATTTATTTTGTACAGTTGTGAATATGTATGTAAAAAAATTGAGAAATATAATGGTAAAAATTAAGAGAAAAATAAGAATATGTTTAAAAAACAGATTTAAACTAAAATGTCAAGTGTGTTAATAAATAACTTCTTCTTTTCCATTGATAATTTAATAATGATTTGAACATTCGGAGTTGAGCTATTGGTCTACAGTTAACTTTCCAATTTTTCTCGTATCCAATCCTTACAGTCCAAAATCCTCCATAAAATCCTCAGTGTTTCTTATTACGTCGCAAAAATACTTACCCATAAAGATCTTAATGTTCCACATGTTGCTAATTTGGTCTATATCAGGAACCTATAGTTTAATAGTAAACCGGAGATTTAAATGAAACATGTTTTCATAGTTGAAATTTTATTGTAATTTATACGGGAAGTTATATGTAATCATTTTAAAAAATAACAGAAATAGAAATGTTCGTTACACACACTAATATAATAATATGTTTGCATAGATATGTTTTAGCCAGCTATTAATATATAGAAGCATTGGTCGAAGTAACACTAAATTGTGTTAGGTTTCTAGCAAACTAACTCAACTTTAAAATCGTCCATAATGAAGTATTAAACATCGTTTCTAAGGAACTAAAGAGCAAACGCGTAACAGAACAAATCACTATTTCCACTCTTTATGAGAGAATTCCGAAAATTTGAAAGCTTTAAGTTTATTTTCTGCTCGAATTGTATAAGATTTAGTTTAGTTTAATTTTATTTATTTTATTTTTTTTTATCCACTTTACAAATGTACAAAATATACACATGAAGTAAATGTGTTGATAACGATTACAATAACATGTCAAAACTTGAAAAGAATTATTCATCAGTAGCACTTCAATAAACATTCTACACTAGAAGGTCTCCAGGCCATCTTCTTTTCAGACGCCTTGGGGAATAATCGGGAACGGAGTGGGAATCAAATTGAGAAACTAGTGGATTTGAGTGGTTAAGGAGCTCACTATGAAAGGATAGGTATCTGGTTTGGGCTAAATCAGCAACATATAGAACCATTAAGATCTTTATGGATAAGTTTGATGGTTACAAAGTAAGGAGCATTAGGGATTTTTCGAAGGGTTTGTAATTGAATTGTAAGGATTGTATACGAGATGAATTAGATGGTTTAGTGGAGCCCCAAAGCTCAACTCCGCACGTCGAAATAGGTGTAATCACAGTCATGTATATGAGTCATTTGTAATTAATTGGGAGCTTTGAAAGTTTGTCTAGTAAATGTTGAAGTAGTCTGTAATAACGGAGTTTAATTTTAAATATAAAAAGGGTTATTAAACCATCTAAATCATCTCGTATACAATCTTTGCAATCCAAAATCCATATGTTGTTGATTTAATACAAACCAGATACCTATCCTTTCATAGTTAACTCCATAACCATTCGAATCCACTAGTCTCCCGACTTACCTCACACCCAATACAGGATAATAGGAAGATTGCCAAGAGACATTCTAATGTAGAACTTTTATTGAAGTGCTACTTGTGAGTGTTCTCTACTTGTTGCTTACAAATAATTGTAATCATTTTCTTCAAATTTAGTTGTTGTATGTAATGTATTCAACAATAAATAGCTAACAAAAAAAATTCGATAAATATTTTCAAAAATCTAAATTAATATCAACCATCAGCATTGGGGGGGGGGGGGGGATTCAGGATTGAGCGGTGGACTCAATACTTTATTATTAACAGCTAGACCAGGGTTTCTTAAACTTTTTTATATAGCGACCCACTTCAAGCTTAGGAAATTTTAAACGACCCCCTCCTCCATATAATGAAATATATATTAACCGTAGATGTAGATGTAATATCGCACTATTTTACAATGTAAATAAAATAAGGATTAAAGAATACGTACCCATTCATTTCACATATATATAATTGGAAACGTTGACGGGATATTGGTCGTAATAAAACACAATAAATAGAATGATATAGAACTATATATATATATTTATTCAATAGAAAAAATAAACTTTTGTAACAATTTTTTTAATAAAAACATATTATTAACATCAAACAATATTAATGTGACGGATGTGATTGTTTATTTTTACACAAATAATTAAATCTAGGCTCAATTTGATAGTGCAGATCGTAATAAATTTTCAACGTTTATTAAAGTTGAACGGTATTTTGATTTTATTTAAGTTAATGTGGAAAAGGCTGATTCACATAAATATGTTGTACAAAATGGCAGTAATTTGTTCATTGCCATTTCCGATAGTAGGGGATATTCTGATTTGATTTCTATCCAAAATTCATGCACAGGCACTTGAGAAAATCTGAGCCGCAAGGTAGTATCACTTGTTAATTTGGCAAATTCTTCTTATGATTTTAAGTTTAAAAAATTAATTTCTTCCATTTCAATTGAAAATGGATTGCGAATCCATTGTTGTGTATCGATATCATTGGGAAAATACCTATGCATATAAACTTCCATATCCTTCAAATGATTAACTATAATTTTTGTTATAGGAGTATCTTTTTTTGAAATATTGTTACTAATTATATACTCGTCAGTAAATGGAAACATTTCGAGCGATCCATTTTCCACTCTGTTCTTCCATATAAAAATTTTTTTAACAAAGGCCTCAAGTTTATTTTTTAACATAAACATATTAACGCAGACTCCCTGCATTGATAAATTCATATCATTGATTTTATCAAAAATATCTGCCAAATAGCATAGCTTGAGAAGCCATAAATTATCGTGAAAATAATCGGCCAAATTAGAATTTTGCTCTGTTAGAAATATAAGAACTTCATCTTTTAAAGTTAATAATCGTTTCAAACTTCGACCTCTAGATAGCCACCTAACTTGAGCATGTAGCAATAAACTTGTATAATCCGAATCCATATCAATGCACAAATTTTTAAACAATCGACTATTAAGTGCTCGACTTTTAATAAAGTTAATGATTTTGACTGCATCAGTGTTTAATTCTGGTGCAATTTTTTTAACAACAAGTGCCTCTCGGTGAATCATACAATGTGTAAATGTAATATGATCATTTCCAGCTTTAACAAATGCTGTAAAACCAAGATCTTGTCCGGTCATTGCTGCAGCACCGTCCGTGCACACACCAACACAATTTTTCCAATTTAATCCTTCTTTTTCAAAAAACTCATTTACTTTTATATATATATATATATATATATATATATATATATATATATATATATATATATATATATATATATATATATATATATATATATATAGACGACAAAACAGTATATCTTCATGAATGCTTCCCTCATAAATATATCTTACAAAAAGTAACAACTGTGCCATTTTTGAAATGTCTGTCGACTCGTCCAGTTGTATTCAAACTTTGAGCTGTCTTTAAGCCTCATAAGAAGCTGCTTTTGGACACAGTGTCATTTGATAATGGAATTTTACTAATTTCAGCAGCATACTGTTTTCCATGAACAATTTCAGACATTCTTATAGCTGCAGGTAGTAAAAGTTGCTCTCCAATAGTAAAAGGCTTTTTCGTTTTTGCTATCAAATACGAAACTTCATACGATGCCAATAAAATTTATCATTCAAAGTAACATACTTCTCCAAAGTGTTCTTTTCTTTATTTGATGTTTGCAAAAGACGCTCAAAATATTCTATTGGCTTTTTTGATAACGTTGCATGTTTAGTATTCAAATGTCGTTGCAGTTTTGACGGTTTCATGCTTTCTGCAGCCAAAACTTCTTTGCAAATTAAGCACACTGGTTGTTCTTCATTGTTGTGAGAAGAGCATGTGAAGCCATACTGCAAATATAATTCGTCATATTTTCTTTTTTTTGTTTTGCTAGAAGTCGGATTTGAAGCACTGCAACTTGGTTGTGACGGCGTGGCAGACTTATTAGTTGGAATTTTAATTAGCCATTTATCCATGATGGTTAAATAATAATAAATAATTAAACAAAATGTAGTTGAACTTTAACGTAATAATTAAAAAACACCAACTGAAAATTACAAAGTAAATACACACATGTCACTACGAAGACAAAGCTGAGTCCAAACTGAAGTACAAACAGAAAAATAACTACACTCGAATGTTTACCAGTGCAATGACAACAAATTACGATCAGATCAACCCCGACGCATGGTGTGTTCAAAGTGTGAAGCGCACAAAGGAACCGTATCACAAAGACGCCGACAAAGGGCCTACATAACAGTTTTGCATTGCCACTTTTTTCAAAAAATAGTTATAATAAAACTACAATAGTATTTTGTATGATTTTTATTTGTATTTATATTTGTACGTAGTGTGTATACTAATTTTAAAATTTTATTTATAATGATTGAAAAGTATCAGATCTTTGCGACCCCCTTTCTGTAGTCTCGCTACTCGCTACGCGACGCCCTTTCTGTAGTTAAACCCACAGTTTAAGAAACCCTGAGCTAGACAGAGCTTATGGAGTTTTAAGAGCAAAGAACCCTGCTTCGCCAAACATTTAGTGCTGAAGTAATAAAAATTTGTTGTACTTTTTTGGAACTGATGTATGTTTATCATTCGAAACAAGTATTAAAATAAAGAATTCTGATAGTAGTGGCAAATAATTAATCAATCCTAATTAATCTTCAAGCATTGCAGTCCAAATCAATAGATTTGCTACATCACACATTATACTAATCAGATTTTAGTATAAAAAAAATAAATAAGAGTGAGATAAATACAGATTTTTTAAAATTTTACCCTTTCTCTTTTTTCTTCTTATGGACCCGCATCCACTAGCATTGGAAGAATTCAGGAAGCAATAAAAAAATAAAAATAAAAGGTATCAATAAAAACTGTTTGGTTAAGGCAATGGTTCGATGTCTAAACCAAATAGTTTTGCTCTATAAAATTCGTCACACACGCATCACAGATAGATTCCGGTGCTTCACTTCAAATTTCACAAAAATGTGGACTCTGTCAATTGTGAATTCAGAGCAAAAATCATATTTTTGGATAAACGCGATTGAAAGTTTTTCCACAACCATTCACAAAAGAATAATCGTATCTTTAATAGCTGCATGACGTAACCTATTAGACACAAATAAAAAACAATACACAGAGCATCTGGTGATACTTATAATCTAAAATTCTCAAAATTGCACTTAACACGCTATTCACAGGTGCCACAGATTATCAATAGGTCTTCCCTATAAACTTTCATTACTATAGATTCAATTAGGATTGTATTTTAGAGATCTTTGTCCCCCCAACTATTGGTGTCATACCTAGACATGAAATCTAGAGTAGCAATTTCGAATAATAGGTGCTTGTGGTCGGGTTGATGTTGATATGCCAGAAAAATCACAGATAACGACATGAAACCACTGCTTCCACTCAAAATACTTTACCGATTGTTATTTTAATCTTTTAGTCATTAATTTTCCAGGGGGGGGTTACCCATCTCTTTATTTACACACTAATTCTAAATCCACATTCAAACAAATGTTACACCTCATATTAAAATGATAATTTTTTTTTTTTATTCATTGAAATTTACAACTGTATACAATTTAAAATATAATACATTAAGTAAATGTGATGGCAATGATAAAAATGACACGTCAATTGTTTTTAAAGCAACTTCCCGGTTGCACTTATAAAGATTCAATATAATGAAGTATTATGATAGAAGGTCCCGAGACCATCTTCTTTTCAGGCGCCTCGGAGGGTTATCTGGAATGGAATCAGAAGCAAGATGTGATACTAGTGGATTTGAATGGTTGTGGAGTTTACTGTGGAAGGATTGATATCTGGTTTGAGCTAAGTCAGAAACCTAAGGTATATTTCTTGGTGGATAAGTTTGTTTTTGACGAAGTAAGGAGCATTGAAGATTTTTCTAAGGATTTCAGATAGTAAGGATTGGATACGAGATGAATTGGATGGATTAATAGAGCCCCATAGCTCAACTCCATGTGTCCAAATTCATCTAATTACTGTCATGTACCATATATGAGTCTTTTGTAATTAATTGGGAGCTTTGAACGTTTGTCTAGTAAATGTTGAAGTAGTCTGTAACGACGGGCAGTTTCTTGTCGTTTTAGTCTTGTATGTGGATTCCAAGTAAGACGTTTCTCCAAATGGAGTCCTAGGCAGCGGATCTGTTCAACTGGGATTAGTGGAATATCATTAAAGGATACTGTAGGACAGGAAGTCGTTTACGACGAAGGATAAAGGTAATTTGATGGGACTTACTTGGATTTATTTTGATTCTCCATTTCTGACACCATTCTTGAAGGTTTGTTATATGGAATTGGAGTGTCTGGGAGGCAATAAAGGGATCAAAGTGATAAAGATGAAAATAATTATGTGAATTATGAGGAAACAAGAAAATATCAAAAATAGAAAACACTAAACCAATGTTGAAAGTAATGTTGCTATCTTATGATAAACTATCTCACACCAGTTATACTTCCCTGCTGTGAGATAAAAGAAAATATCAAACTTTTGCTTAACTTTCTCACATTTTAGATAGAAGCATTTTATTGAATTAATATTACAACCTGACTCACCTTAGGGCAATAAGTAATATAGATGAAAAAGTATCCATTCACACAATATACCAAAAAAAAAATTCTCACGTTAGGGAATTGGAAATAGCAAAATATAAACATATTAGATAATAAATCCATGTACAAAGTAATATTATTAACTTGTGTTACACTTTTTCAAATTTAAGAAGACGAAATAAAGAACACTAAGCAATATAATTCCATTTAACACTAGGCATAGAAACACCAATGGTTGGTGGGATAAAAATCTCTTAAATACATTCCAAGTTGAAACTATACAAAAACAAGTTTCCTGGTGATGTTATAGTCCAGTAAAATAAGGCTCCAAAAGGCCGTTTTCAAGAAAAAAACTGAACTTTAATTCTCATGTTTTTTGGGGTGCTAAACTGGAATCCGATGTTTGCTACCACGGCAGCCTTCGGCTTCATACCCAAAAACGCCCTTTTTTTCAAAGAAAGTCTTAATATATTAATTGTAGCTGGAAACGGTACCTACGAAATAAAAAAAAAACAACTCCAAAATCTAACCATTTTCTGCGATGTTATGGTCTAGGGAAGAAGTGTAGAAATTGGACGATTTGCGGTCAGGCCCACTTTTGCTACACGACACGTTTGTCGTACTCTTTTGGCTATAAATCCGAAACTATTAATCCGATTTAAAATTGCTGTTTCTCACCTTAAAGCTGGTTAAATTTACTATTAGACTGTTATATATAAAGTTTTAATCAAGTTCCGTAATACACATGCCAGCACGCTAAAAAACCCGTACTGTTGTGAGATCCAAGTTTTTTAGCACATTTTTAACTATAACCCCGAAACCATTCGTCCGATCCGAAATTTCTTTGTTTCACATAAAAGCTAGTTTAAAATGCTATTAGACTCTCTATATGAAACTTTGCTTAAGTCTCTAAAAATACCCACATCAGCACACTAAAAACTCCGTAATGTTGTAAAATTCAAGTTTTTGAAAAACATTTTTCGCTTTAACTCTGCGAATATTAGACCGATCCCGAATTTATTTTTTCCATCACAAAGCTGGTTAAATTTACTATTAGACCCTATATATGTAACCTATATGAAATACCGTGAAACGCCCACGCTAGCACGCTAAATGTGTGGGTCAACACCTTATTTAACATAAGTTACATATATATGGTCTAATGGTAAATTTAACGACGGCTGTTGCGGTAGCAAACTTCAGTTTCGGATTCAGCTCCCCAAAAAACTTAAAGATCATTTGAGAATAAAAGTTCGTCAGTTTTTTCTTCGCCAAACCCTTATTTTACTGGACTATTACAAGAGAGAGCTATCAATAAATGTGAAGCATCGGAAACGATCGGCATGATGCGGGGTAGATCAATTTGGTAGAGCAGTAGTTCAATATCTTTACCAAATCTCATTTCGCAATGAAAGTGGAAGTATGTCATCGATTTCGTTTTAGAATTTAGGTCTAAATTAATACTAACCCGATTTCACCATTATTAGACGAATTCAGGATGCAATACAATATTTAGCAATCGAACCACCGCTTCATCAAATTCGTCAAAACCGCTTCACACTCGCAGATAGATTCCGATCTTTCACTTCCGTTTCTATGGTTTAAACTTGGACTGCCTTTTTTTAGTCTGTTATAATAATATTTCCTTACTTTGTCTTCTATAATATAAAAAGGTGTAACAGAAGTTAACAAGACTGGTTTAACCTGAATGTTAATGTTTTATCTTTTGACTATCCCGATTCCACCCAAATCGTTAGACCTGCACCACAGCTGGATATGTGTCCCACGTCTTCACTTCAAATTTTCAAATTCATCGGTGACTATTTACCTTCCAGTTTGAAATCATCGCTTGCTGCTATTTTACTACAAAATTTTAATTTCATTTTCCAACACAACAAAACTCATTAAATAATCAACCAACTTGACATTCTGTGTATAACCTGAGATATAAATAATATCAAATAATAAAAGTTTTGGAATTAAACTTTTTTTTCCCTGAGCCCTGTACACATTAAACCTCGCACATTTGCTCAAAATTTCAAAGTTTTCAATGTAATGACCCACATATAACACTTTGAGTAGATATATGTCCATTCTCAATACCATAAATTCTTCAAAAAATAATCGGTGATTTAAAGTTGATTCCTAGGAACAGATCAATACCACGGACGTTGACAATAGTTTTGTGATGAATATTTTTTTAGTTATTATACATCGATTATTTCCCCTAACTATAGAAAAACTGTCGTAAAAGATAGTTTTCTCATCTTTCAGAACAGAGTAATTTTTCTTGTACTTGATCAACACTGCCTGATAAATAATTTAAAGCAGTTCTTTTCAAAAATAGAGCACTCTACTGCTAGCCAAACATCAGATTGTTGAGGATAAGTATTTGAGATCGTAAAATGAACCAAATAGCACTAAACAAAATGAATTAAATTGTACATTTTGTTTGTTTGTTTTTTAATAGGATTTTTCTTTCCACAGTAATAACGATTACTTTTCATCTCATTAAATGTTCATACTGGTTTTGGAGACCTAATGAAGTATTACAACATGCAGAGAAAAATCAGGGCATCCAGTCGTGTGTAATGTCTAGTAATGGATTTTAATAACATTTCCAATCCTTAAGTAATAAATTAACTCCAAAACCTTTGGAATATTTATTTTCTTAAATAAGAATTTGTAAATTATTTTATTCTAAATTATCTGAATTGTTATATATATATATATACTGGTGGATATGCTATGATAGCATGATTATGAGATCAATATAGTCTCGAAACGTCGCCAAAATTTGATAACTTTTTATGATGCATATTTGGCCAATTTTGTCCTTATTTAGGTTTTAAAGGCGTATTTTACATTAATGAATTTATGGCTTAAAGATATTTAATCAAATTATCTGCTAATTTTTATTTAAATTAATATACCATACCATACTAAAACGACAAGAAACTGGCTTCGTTTTCGATTTGTTAAACATTTAAACATTTACTTGTTAAACGTTTAAACCTTTCGATTAGTTACAAGAGATTCATTTATATGACAGTAATTAGACCGATCTGGACTTACGGAGTTGAGCATTAGTGCTCCACTAAACCATTCAATTCGACTCGTATCCATTCCTTACAATCCAAGATCCTTCTAAAAATCCTCAATGCTCTAATAATGTACTATACGATGCCGATTTATCCCAAACCAAAAATATTTTCATAGTAAACTCCATAACCATTCAAATCCATTAGTATCTCAACTTGCTTCCCATTCCATTCCTGAAAAAAATATGGCCTCGGGATCTTCTAATACAAAACTTTTATTGAATTGCTATCGATAGGATGCTTTAACAAGCAATTGACACTTCATTATGAGTATTATCTTCACATTTATTAGATTTTTTTTTTTATTGTATGTAGTTGTAAATTTTAAAAAAATAGCTAAAATTATAAAAAATATATGAATTAATAAATGACACGTTAATAAGTTTTTGAAGTTTTATTAGCAACGATTATTATAAAATTATTGTTAATTATAAATTTTTAAAAAATAATAGTTATATATTGGCCTGTATTGAATGTAAATTTCGAAGTAGTGAGAAACGTTTTAATTTTGGTCGGAAAAGTACTACAATGTATTTCTCGGAAAATGTAGTAAAGGGTAGTAAGCAATATGGATGGCTATATGGATCCGTTCACACAATATGTACAATAACAAACAAATGAAATGAAGTGAAAAAATAAATAAATAAAGAACCTCATAATATATAATACAATCAATATAGTGAAAAAAATACGATAAAATAGCTTAAATAAAAAATAAATAAAATAAAAATAATAATAGTAAAAACAAAAGTAAGAATATATTAAAAGTAAAACAAAAAAAAAAATAATAATTTTTTTTCATTGTAGAATAGAAAGATTATAATCGACATACACTTATTCTAAGGATCCCACAACCAGACTTGTCCCTCCACCTATAGAGGGACAAGCTATATCCAAAGAGATCCCAGATCTTCTCACTCAGCTGTGTGTAAAATAAAAAAATAAAATGAAACACAAATAAAAAAAAAATAAAAAATAGCTGAGCGAGAGAACTTTAGTACAATCACACAGGGAACGAGTGGAGAAGCTGGCCATAGCCAGGATTCCATGTCAAATTGTATAATAGATCTCGAGACCACTCGTATCTTACCAATTCAGTATCTCACGACCTTAAATAAAACAACACATCACCTGGAACTCGTGAAGAACATATCCTAGGTCAAGTTTAAAGTTAATAGTAGTAAGGTAAAAGTAAGTAAAAGTAGTAAGGTTATTTAAAAAAATTAAATTAAAAAAACATAAAATTTATTAAAATCATAAAAATGTGTTTTAAATTTCAAATAAACTAGAATTAATCAATGCTGCCTTTCTAACCTGCGAGATATAATATTGGGGTGAATGGAACCAAAGGGGGACGAAATAAAACTAAATAATTGTGTCCTACTTCCTTATATGAAAGACAAATAATATTTTAACACGGAAAAACTATTCAGTTTCACAGTAAACAATTTTTAAATATGATAATCCTAATAAAATTATAATGATGTTGGTGCTGATGATGATTGAATTGAAAAAATAAATAATTGTGTATATAAAAATTGTAATTATAAAAAAAATAAATAAAAAATGTTTTCATATTGTAAATAAAGATCTGTTATTTTTGAGTAATTGTAGCTAAATATTTAAGCATTATTACTTTTCAACAAAATTTGGTATGATATTATTCATGGTAAAATCGTACTTTTTATACTTTAATAAATCCGCCTAAGAAATAGCAAAGGCGGCTAGTTCAAAGTAGACCTTTATTTTGAAGAAATAAAATAATCCAAATCAAGAATAGGTACTTTGAAGCTGTCATGCGTTTACATAGATACGAATCTCCCTCTTTTTATTTCTTTAAAATAAAAGTCTACTTTGAACTAGCCGCCTTTGCTATTTCTTAGGCGGATTTATTATTTACGGAAAACAATGAAATATGCCATGTAATATGCTATAAAAAGTATAATAATATGCAGTATAGTATGCATAAAAAGTACGATTTTACCATGAATAATATCATATAATTCTAGTTCTAGTTCTTTCAGAACATAAAGTTAGCTGCAATATAAGTATATAACAACATATGTTAGAATAATTTAAATATATATAATTACAGAATATGGAGGAGTATGAAACTACTTACAATGTTACTGGTGGATATGGTATCGACTAACTAAATTCTAACAATTCTAGAACACAACTGACATGGGGAAATTTTGAAAAGCAGTTACAAAAGTTATGGGGGATTTCCTAGAAAAAATGAAGTTAAAAGCACTGGTGGTATTCCCAAAATGCAGGTACAAAAATATTTCTGTGTAATGTACTAATAAATGGATGAATGATTTATACATATGTTATAATTGATACGCATATTATGATTTATGTATAAATTAATATACATCATATAAATCATATGAAATATTGGAGGGACAACCCAAGTTCAAAGAGATACCAGGGTTTTATCTCAGCTGCGTCACAGGTGTAAAATTTTCAATTCTCGTCACCTACATGCTCTTTGCATAAAGATTCTTCTCTGCTCTCCATCAAAGTTATGAAACTTGGGAATTTCCAATCTACCCTTTTCCATACTGTCTCCAGACAACAATCCCATTGGGCACATTTAGGATACGTGGCAGAGAATGCTCTTGAATCACCATCTGCAGGAAGTTGACCTGCAATTATGTGCAATATGTCAACATCTGTGAAGTGAAATTCTTCGAGAAATATATTATAGCACTGTGCGAAATAAGTGCACACTGGTTCTGGCTAACAGAAGGCATTTTATAAGGTGTTAGGTGTTTCCGAAAACTACCGTGTTCAATAAAAAAAAATATGGAATTAAAATCTTTCATTATGTTATTTTTAAAAAATCCCTTAGTTAAATTTTAATGCAGTAAGAAAACATACTTTCTATAAATAATTATGCAGTTTATTATAAAAATAATATTATATTAATATTAAAAGGCAAAGGAAATACTACAAAATTGGCGATATACCTATTCATTTTTGGGCAGTTCTTTTCATCTATCTGTTCTATTAATTTATTAAGATCGAGTGAGCAGTGAAGTTAGAGTCCACCAACTTGGCAGTCGAACGGGTATAAAAATATAAAAGACAATTTATGAATATCCCGTGAAATTACACTTATCAATAATATAATTTCTTTACAAATTACTATTTATTATTTGAAAATGTACCTCTTAAGATAAATTCTACTTTCACATCATTACAATTATTAATATATTTTGGGCAGATCGTTAATGAAGATTTCAAATTCCTGATCATATATTCATCTACAGGTCATTTTCAATGGAGGTCTTAAAAAAAAAAAAAACTAAAAGTCGGGAAAAAAAAATTGATCTAACTTTTTGAGTTGACATGCTATGTAAGAGAAAAGTATTGATAAAAAAACATTAGCAGTATTAAGACATTTAGAAGGGACGAACATCTCATCAAATGTTGAATGGTTAGGAATGGTAGAATATATATATTTTTTTAAATATTTACTGATATCTACAAATGTGTACAATACATACAAGCAAATGTTTGGAAAAAAAATTACAATAACATGTCGATAACTACTCATAACAATATAATAATAACAGAAACTACACTTAGTAGCACTTCAATAAAGGTTCTGCAAGAGAAGGTCTTAAATTCCACTTCTTTTCAGAAACCTCAGGGAATTATTAGGAATTAACAGGGAAGCAAGTTGAGTGACTAGTGGATTGGTGTGGATATGTAGCATATCATGGAAGGTAAATAAGTATCTGGTTTCTGCCAATTCAGCATGTAACATTTAGATCAGATTTAGACAGGGGCGTTTAGATCATTATTTATAAATATATTTGTGACATACTAAGGAGAATTGAGTATTTTGCGAAGGTTTTTGTTGTAAGGATTGCATACTAGAAGAATAAGAAGGTATTAACTGTTGTCCCATATCTCAACTTCGTATGTCCATATGGATCTAATATCTGTCATGTATATAAGTCTTTTGTAATTAATAGGGAGCTTTGAAAGTTTGCCTAGTAAATGTTGGAAAAATCTACAATGACGAGCGGTTTCTTGTTGTTTTAGTTTAATTCCAAGTAACGCGGTTATCCAGATAAAGTCCTAGGTAGCCAATCTGTTCAACAGGGATCAGTGGAACATGACTAAATTAGTTTTAGCATTTAACAAAAAAAGCATAGCAAAATAACTTGTAGGGAATTAAAATTATTTTATTTACGTATATTGTTTAATATTGGCAAATTATTACTTCAGATGTTAGATGTTTTGTAACAGCATATCTACATATATTTTATTTGATTTATGACTAGCAAAAATAATATAATTACTTATGTATAGATTTCAATATTTGAGTGTATTTCAATGATTATTAAAATTAACAATAATAAAATAAAAAAGAATGTAAGAGTGTCTAATACAATGAAGACCGGCTGAAATTTTACCAGAAAATACTCATACGAGAGTGGAAGTAAAAATACTGGTTTAGGTAACTGAGTATCTGGTAACAGGTAGAGACAAGTAATAAATACTAGTCTATATTCTTCCATTTCGAAAAAAATAAAATAAAATAAGAGGGGGGGGGTGTGAAATTCGCCAAAGGTAATAATTATTATTCGCTATAGTAATAATGATTTGTAATTAGGCTTAGAGAACTCGGAGGTTCGATAGCGATACCAACCAATTGCTTACATGTACAATCTCCACATACATCCCTACCTCACCTAAACCTAAACACACAAGATTAGACTGAACACAATCCTCCTTAATACACCTCGTTCAACCCCCCAGACGTTTACCTGCCGGTTTAGCGAGGATACTGTTTTGTTAGTTCATTCCTGGTCCAATAACTTAAAACTCTCATGACAATTGTCAAGTTTTTTTTCCGATATTTTTAACACAAACAATACTAAAATTTGGACCTTGACAGCTGGAAACTAAAGACATAAAAAACTGTTGAAATGTATCAATTTCCTGATGTTTAAGCGTATAATAACAGTGTTTAGTGCAACGGTGCTAAATATAGATGAATTTGCAGTATTAGAAAACCTGGCGAAGTTCTAAATGTCTAGAAGATGAAACTATTATTTTCTTGTCACTTGAAGAAGAAATTTATAAGCTAGAATACATTGCATATTTTACAGCTAATAACGTATATCTGGTTTGGGTCAAATCAGCAACATATTCTGTTGCTGATTTGACTCATAGCAGATACTTATCCTCCCACGGTAAGCTACATACCCATTCGAATCCAATAGTCTCCCAACTGGCTTTCCATTCTATTCCCGATAACGCACCGAGGCATCTAACAATATGGCCTAAGGACCTCTTAATACAGAACTTTTATTGCAGTTTTAGTAATGGGAAGTTGTTTTGCAAGGCATTGACATGCCATTAATTCACGTTTCCGCTAAGTTATTTATTAAGCGATTCTCATATCAATAACTAAAAAAAAAACAACTGAATTTCTCACTGACTGGGAAAAACAATAGATCATAGATATGTCTATCTATAAATACTGCTTTTATATCTACTGCTTCTGATAACAGAACTATCGGAAAACTTTCGACCTGAGCAACACAAACGCAGTTATAGCGTCATAAAAAGCCCCACTTAAAAAATGTAGGCAAAAAGTGACTTTTTTCATTCAAACCAATATAGCTACTAAACGGTATGTCCTAACGACAGATGCTATACAACAAAAAATATTTTCCATTAAATTTCTGATAAGGAAACTGTCGTAAAAATTTTCGATCCGATTAAGAACAACTGAGCTAGACCCTGTCAAAATGTTATATTTTTGAGAGCGAAAAAGTTACACAGGAAAACAATAGACGCCCAGCTAAAAAACCTATTCAGCTTAATATCGTTTAACCATTCCAAACAACGTTTAATGGATCGTTATGTGGAAAAAGATTTTCGAAAATTTCTCATCGTGTTTTATGTTCCTCTCCTGCTTTACACAAGACCAACAAGTGATAATTTCTTTATTAATTCCAGTGGGTTAAACATTCTAATAATACTCATCTTATTTTTTAATAGTCGGCCATCTCTAGCTAAAATATACTTACATCTCTTTTCTTTTTTCTGTTTAAGAGCCCAACGACGTTTTCGAGGTCACTTATTATTTGTAAATATCGAAGAATACTTTCTTGTTAGTTCATTTCTGTATCACTGTCACTCCCTTGCAAATATATGAGTTACAAATCTTATATGTATAATCAGACTACTACTGGAATTACATCCAAAAAAAACAAAACAAAATTACGTAAGACTCATTTACATGAAACAAATGAGACCTTTTTGGATATACTGGACTGAGATTTGGTGTCCCACTGTGCAATCCAATTCTTCACATATCCAATCCTTCCAATCCAATTTCCTTATAAGGGGACGTTTGCAGTTGTAACTCACATATTTGAATGCCGATTTTTTAGTTAGTAGTAGGGACCTATAATAGCGCAAATCTAGGGTTATAGCCGCCAATGAGCATTATGAGTTATAGCATTATGAGCTGAGAAAAAAAAAAATATAAAATCATGTCAAGATAGAGAAATGATTCTTTCACGTTTAATTGCAGTTATGTATGCTATTAGATGTAAAAATACTTATGCTCAAAATATTACCCGGCTTTAGAGTGCTCAAAAACTCCAAAACAATGACAAAATTCCAAGGAAATCCGCTGTAAATCGGTGGAAACTTTTTTTCATGAACAACTGACCTCAAATCTCGATTTAACGCAGCATAAAACCCTATTATGTGAAATTGTATCAAAATCGAAAAATATTGATTTTTTACACCTTTCGAGGAGGTTAAAATTTTGAAGTTGAGATTTCATCAACAATTTCTACCGGCCATAACAACTGCTGCGTTCAACCGATTACAATAATAATAGCATCGCTAGAATCAGCATACATTCTGCTTTTTATCCTTGCGTATATCATTGGATTTACTCCAGATTTTAGTGGACAAAAACTGATGTGAATGAAAAAATCCAAGGTTAGCTGTAACTTGAGATATTTCAATAAGGGGAAATCCTGCGACCTCCGGATTTGGTCTAAACTATGCAGTTTTACGTCTTCTAGATGATCTTAAAATTTAGTCTTAATCGGTGGCGAAATATGTGAGATAGCGCAAATTATTTACATTTTTTCAGAAATTGACAGCCCCGCCTACTAAAATCCTACACAATTTTAAAGGTAAAAAAAACTTATTTTTGATTTCGACAAAATTAAGTTTCTACATGTTTTTTGAGATGAGGACTTATAAAATAATATTAGTTTTTAGTTTAAAAATTTTCCTCACATATATTATATAAATAAGACGTTTTAAAATGAGTTATTTCTATTATTATTTTAATTTTTACACGATACTACCTAATAATAATGATACCTATGCTTCCATGATAACTCGAATATATTAGTCACCCAACTAGCTTGCCGCTCGATTCCTGATAACACTCCGTGGCGTCTGAAAAGAAGATGAATTAAGGAGCTTTTGATCTAGAACTTATATTAAAGCGGTATTAATGGGTATTTTCTTTAAAAGTTATTGTAATATTTTTTCCACGCATTTAATTGATGTATATATTGTATACAGTTGTTAATATCAATAAACAATTAAAAAAAACAACAACAAACATTTCTATTTTCGATTATTCTATCATTGTTAATTATTCATTAACTATCAGTTGATGAGATGCCCGTTCCTTGATGACTTAATACTGCTCAAATGCGTCTTTTAATACTGCTGATATTTTCTTCTCAAATAGCATGTCCACTCAAAATGTTGGATAAATTTTCTTTCCCCCCGATCCTCAGTTTTTGATATATATATATATATATATATATATATATATATATATATATATATATATATATATATTTTTTTTTGTTTAACCCTACATAATGACCTTATTCCCTTTAAATGACCAAATCCTCATCAAACCCTCTGGCTCATTATTCAGTTCCAAACTCCTTATTAACCACCTCGCAGATTAAAACAGCAACGCCCCGAGATCTATTGTAAATATTTAATTTTTTGGAGTTCTAGCAATGGCCAGCTTCTCCGCTCAAGTCCTAAGCGACTGTGCCATTGCGCTCTCTCAGCATCCACTTAATTTTGAACTATAGACGCAGATGATAGAGCAGCGTTGGGAATGCTTTGGGCCTAGGTTGCCCTGCTAAAATTGGGTGGACAAGCGCGGTTCGCAGTATTCCTGGGATGCTTTTATACATTGTATATATAGTGCGATTGTACTTAAATTATTATGTTTTTCTCTATTTTTGTTTATATATTTACACTATTATTTTCTTGTTTATTTTATGTAACTATATATTATATTCTGTATCTTGTATAGTTATAATTTTATTTTATTTACTTTATTTCAATATTTTTATTATTATTTTTAAATTTATTTTTAATTTATTTATATATTTTTATTGAACATATTGTATGTATGTATTAAGCATTTATTTGGCATAACTCCTCTTTATTTAACATGTGTAGACTACATGTTTCGGAGACAATGCTCCATCACGCTTCTCTTAATCTGTGATTATTTTCACATTGTCTATTTTCATTTTACAAGCCATAGTCATTTTACAGTATGGCTAGCAAAATGAAAGTAATCACAGATTAAGAGAAGCCTGATGACGGAGCATTGTCTCCGAGTTAGCCAAATAAATGCTTGAATATTATTACATTTCCTTCAGCATAAATATAAATTTATAATTTATTATATAATGAATGCATTAATTTTCATCCATATTATTCATTGTTTTAGAGGGAACCAAGTTGTAGTATTTATTCAATAAAAAAATTCAAAAAATTAGTTTTCGAAACGACTGTTTTTGAGTACTATCCAACAAATCGTTCGGTGTTTCACCATATTTCGAAAGATCTATAAATGATTTTATTGGTTTTAGTAAATTTTTTCTAATTCTTATCAACATAATGGGTATATAGATGACTATTGCTGGTGGATTTAAGGCTTGTTTTACAAATTTACCGTTGATCACATTAATATTTTTATTGGAGATTTTAAATTTTTGTATGGAACAAGGTTGCTACCCTGCTGATTAATTTGATCAGCTTAAGATGAACGTAGCATTTATTATACTAAATCTTCCAGCAAATCGATATGATTTTTAAGTAAAAATGAGCGACTTACTTGATAAGTATATGTTAAATGATTTATAATTAATTAGTAATTATTACTTTGTCGATTATTTGTCAAATTGTTTAAATTAAAAATGATAAAGAGCAACTTATCCTAACATCATGCCATCAAGATCAATACGCCACCGCCACCGTTGGCTGTAATTGGAGCAACGCATTGAGGTCTGCTGCGTTGATTAGACCCTTGCATACAAACCCTGCCTTCTCTGTCATTTGGAGGACATAATCATGGTTTGCCCCAGGACGTAATTTGTGGTTTGTAACTACAAAAATTTATAAAAGTGAGCCAACTGATAACGTTAATTATAATTTAAAACTATGTGCTTATGAGTATGTTTTAATAAAAATAATGGTAACCTTTATTCGATAAAAAGGGCTATTCCATAACAAATTATATGCATTTAAAAAATATATATATTTAAGAAAAAAAAAATACAATTAGAAAGTATTTACAATTTGCTACTTGTATTGGATTTTTTTTTTCATATACATTTGAAAACTAGTTTCATTCAACATTCATCATCAGTTCTAAAAGTATATAAAAATGAATCGTAACATCAGCACTTCGCTAAATATTTTAAATAAAGGCTTAGCTAGGCCGAAGGTTCGATGCCAACACAACCAACCTTCTTCCTTCCAACTCATCCCACCAAAACCCAAATTAACAATATCAGCCTTGACGCAATCCTCCCATCTGCGTTAACCTACCTCTCGGATGTTAACTCCACGGCTTAAAACTGATTACTCTTTTTGGAATTCGGTCATCTTTTAAACCTTACGACTTTACATGCCCATTTCAACATTTCAGAATATTTCATACATGATCAAGAAAATTTTATTCTGAAAATTTAACTAAAAAATGGGTTTATATGTACATGAAAATAACAGATTTCAGCCTGGGCATTAATCTACTCAATTAAAATATGTTTCCACATTTCTGGATTTTTAACAATAACTATTATTAAAGATATGTATTCCACCACTTAACCCATTAACTGCCAAATATGTTTTTTCATATTTAACTGAGTATATAGGGGAGAACAGAAATATTAATTCACATTAAACATTTTATCACTGAGATAGAAACATATTTACAGATCTGTATTAATTATATAATATTAATTTATGAGGTATAGATTTAGAGAGGTAATCATGGCAGATAAGGTTGCTAGACTCAGTAAAAAATTGTGTAACAAAAAAAAAAAAAAAAATTCCTTTTGGAAATATATCAACTTCAATGAGTTATTATTCTTCAACTACTCTGTCATATTTAAGAAGTCAAATGTTTTTTAATTTACTAATTCTGTAAATCAAATATTTTCTTTTTACAAATTTAAAATTTTTAAATTCAAATCTACAAGGAAACTATATAAGGAAAATAAATAAAAGAATATCTATAAAATCCAAAATAAATGGTTTATGGCCGATAATCCTAGGTATTTTTCAGTCACAAAATCTATCAATGCAGGAACAACTGTGTTAAAACACCAAATATAGAGTTTAATTTTATAAAACTTCTCAACTTCAGAAACATAGGATAAATTGCCAGTTATGGTAGCCACCTCTAGTTATGGGCAGGATTATACAATGTTCACAATAAGGAACTACTCCATTTATTTGGTATGTTATGGATAAATTTATTGGTGACAAAGTAAGGAGCATTGAGGATTTTTCGAAGGATTTTGGATTGTAAGGATTGGGTATGGGATGAATTGGATGGTTTAGTAGAACCCCAAAGCTCAACTCTGTAAGTCTACATTGGTCTAATCACTGTCATGTAAATGAGTTTTTTGTAATTAATTGAGAGCTTTGAACGTTCGTCCAGTAAATGTTGAAGTAGTCTGTAACGACGAGCTGTTTCTTGTCATTTTAGTCTTGTATGTGGATTCCAGGTAAGACGTTTGCCCAAGTGGAGCCCTAGGTAGGGGATCTGTGAGAATCTAAATATGTAATCTAACATGTCATCAGACTAACTGTATAGAAGAAACCTTTTAATTTTATCAACTTCCTTATCTATGAACATAAATGGTGGAACTTTCCAGAATGATTTTAAGAGCCTTTTGCTGTATATTGTTTATTGCACAAGTGTCTTCATTGGCCTCCAATTTACTTTTTACAAGTAACAAACAATTGGAGTACTTTTTAAAATCTGTTTTTGAATTAAATACAAAGTGAATTAGTTGGATTCTTAAAATTTGACAAAAGGTCCATTCCTAGGAACCCTGTTTTTCATTCAAAATAGTGTTAACCTACAATTACATAGTTTCACAATACACACTTCTCATAGTATTTCATACATTTCCAACTCTTTTGTAAACGTTTTCTTAATGGATATGAATACAAATAGATAAGTGAGTTTAGAAAACAAGCAATTTTGTAGGTAAATTTTGGTAGTTTCCTTAATTTGAATTTTTTTTTTCTGAACATGATTAATTAATAATGGACTGATTTTCTTAAACTGCCAATATTTGAGCCTTTGTTAGATACTTCCAATCAATAAATAAATTTCTCTAAGACATATATTATCTAAGAATGAAAAATCTTTTTGACTTTTGTTAACTAAAACAATTTCTAACACAGAGTATAATCTCTTTAGTATAATTTGTCATCATTATTATTTTCAGGTCTTTCTCTTAAAAATCCAATTATACAAGGAAGCATATCACCATTCCATCAAATGGCATAAAAGTCATTTTTATGAATAAGAGGTTCTACATTATTTTGAGCTATTTTTGTTTTAATCAAATTTTTATAAAAGGGGATGGTTTCAATTCAGTCTATAACATATCCAATATTATTTTAAGGAATATTTTTGAGATCATGGAAACTTAAAAATGTTTATTACAGGTATTTGAAATTTCATAATACCAACAAAACTATGGGAATTTATAATAAATTATTATTATTTTATATTTTATTCTGAACTTATGCTTCATGTCTGCAGGAAATTTGAAGATAGGCCCAATTAATGCCAATAATGCTTCCTTGTAAAATTAAAGCACCTCAAGGCATTACATGTTCAAGATAATGACCCAGCCAGGAGTATATAATTAACAAAATAGAGAGAGAAAATTGTTGACTGAAGAAATTTATAGATAAAGTAATATAAGATGTAGGCAAGAGAAATTAAAAAATAAATCCAGGTTGAAAAAAAAAAAAAAAAAAAAAAAAACCTTTGTGGAGTACAAATATTTTGTTTGTCTAATAGGGTGTTTTTCAACTCTCCTAAATATTCATTACTATCAGAACATTACCATGATTCCAATAATAGAATATTTTTGGTGCTAGACATGACCAAACTATTACAAAAGGCAGAAATAATGAATTAATTTCTAATGCAGACCACTACTAGTAAGATATAAAACCAGAACCAAATTTAATAATGTTTTACAAGAATACGAGCAGTTTCGAATCATAAATTAGAGTTTCAAGACAATGCATCATGTTTGGCCTGCTTCACCAACTATGGATTGTGTATGTGTCCAAATACATGGTAAATTAACCCATTTAAATCCACTGTTGCATATATGCAACATTAATTTAAGATTTTATTTTTTATTTTTATAAGTTCAAATATTTTTCTATTTTGTTACATCCGTTTATTATTTAAGGTTTGTAATTATAAAAAATATTTTTAAAATAAATTTTGTGTCTTTTTAATCTATTGAATAATAATAGTACAATTAGTTATTTTCCAATGCTAATGAGTAGTAAGATTTTAATGTTAATTTCAGCTAAATAAGGATTGCTATAATTAAATTGTGTGAGTAATGAGGTGTTAAATTACATCCATATTGCTTCAAATCATACCACAAATAATAAAAATTATATATTCTACAGACCAATGTTCTGATCCAATGGCTATAAAAAAAAAAAAAAAAATCTTTAAATTAAACTAACCTAAAAAATATTCCTTTGGAGAAAAATCAAAACTTTCAACTATTTCTAGTCATTATTTTCAAATTTAACAAAAATATACTTTAGTCCTATGTTTAGTCATAAAAGAATTAAACTAACTTATCAGCACACAAACATTATTCCAATCTTTTTACATGTTAAAAAAATTAATTGAAAAACATTCACCAATTTAAAGATAATATAAATATTTTTGTCAAGTTTAGAATTTTTAATTTAATATATATTTATTTATTTGTCTTATTTAGCAATATAAACATATTGCTGATTACCATTTGTTAACTTGTTTGAAATGATTACCAACTTAGATTGCTAAATTAGTTCAACAAATTATTTAATTAGATTGCTAAATGATATTTTGTATTGATGCTAACTTTTACTGCTATCAAAGCAGGATAGATTGTTTGCTGTGAAGCAATCTTATTAATTCTGTGCAAAAAAATACCACAATGAAATTACTGAAAGTTACAGAAAAACTAACAAAATAAGGACTCGTGCCAAGTGCATCCAGTCAGAAAGGTGAGATGGTTCTACCTCAGCCTGCTATCAAAGTTTTGGTTACATTGCACATACATATTTCTAAAAGAGATACCAATTGTTGAAAGACTCACTGTAGCAACAGAACTTCTTTAAATATGTCTTAATATAGATAATTTAAACATAAAATAAACAAGATTGGGTTTAAAAAAAAACAAAAAAAAAAACGGTATTTATCTGTCTAAACTGTCGTAAAAAGGACCTCTGGGGCTTTCACTATAATTACAGAGACTATATTGAAATCCTTGCGCATTGCCTCTGACTTTATTCAAAATGTCAATTTTTTTTTTGTTCTTAGACAAATTAGAGTAAAAGTAGTAGCACAATTAGAATAGTTAGGCCAAGTTATCAGCAATACATTTATATCGGTGATCCCAAACAAGCCAAATTAACCACATTCCTTTCTAAAAGTGAAATTCAGTGTGTAGAACCAAACCACAAACAACTAAGTGGAAAGTCAGGAATCGGAGAGGAAATAGTGCAAATGTAATTCAATAGAAATGAAAAAATGGTAAGGGTATGTGAGTAAACAGGAATAAACTACAGATTTCACAAGTTAAAGGTAAGAACCCAACTGTCACTCCTATCAATATATTACCAAATTATTACAAAATAGAATAACATGGATAATGATAGGTTTCTAAAAATGTATACCCATTTTATACATATTAATAATATGTACACATATATTAATTACAAAATAATAAAACATATGATTAATTTTAAAATAAAGAAGATCAGGAATCAGTGTACTAAAATTTGTTTTTCAAATATAACAGAATTTTCAGCACAAAAGATCAGGATAATAAGCAGAAATAGTACATGGAATATACAGTAGTTTTTCACAGTTTACATCTGTTTTTGTAAATGAGAGCCTATAAATAAATTCATAAATATATATATTATATATATAAAACTTTATTTGGCAAATCTTTGAGGAATATTAAACATAATCATTGGAACATGAAATTAAATGATATATGAAAACATTTATGCAAATATGTACACTCAAACATATATACTTATTTATATTATGCATATAAATAAATGGATATGTACGTGTGTATATATTTTGATTTAAATATTTTTAAAAAGTGAATTTCGTAGAAAGTAAATACAAATACGAATAACTTCATTAAGAAATATTTTTTATAACAGTAACAAATTCTAATTTTAATACAAATAATTTGTTAAACATTAAAAAAAAAGTCAAAACTCTGTATAACAATAAACATATTATAAAATCATCATGAATAATTACATCTATGTTTACATGAAAATAGCATAAAAATAAATAAATAAATATTCTTATATAGGTTCTATACACTACATTCATATACAAAAATATTAAATATGGATATAATCTACTGAAGTATAAATATATCAAGGAAAACAGATAAAAGAAAAAAATATTAGCCTAAGGTTGAAAGTTTTCTTGTTTGTAGACAGCATGATATGCATTCCTGATGAGAGCATAAGGGAAACAAGATTCAAGTAAATCCATTGTAAGAAATGGTGACTCCTGAACAATCTAGAAATAAATGTTAAACATTTAAGTTTAAAGACTAACAATGAATAAAAGTTGAATTTAAAATAAATCTGAAAAATAGAATACTTACGAGATCAAGAAGTAAATAAACTGACTCTCTATGCTTTGTCATTTCTTTGTCAGCTTCAAGTCCTAGCCGAAGTAAACTTGAAGAAGCCAGCTAAAACAATAAAAAATTTATTGAAAATTATATTTTATTAAGTCACAATCACACAACATAGAACAGAGTAGGAATGGCAACCCTAGGGGATGCTTGGCCTCAGCGCCTTTAACACCATGGCAACACACCCTTCCTTCGGGTCCGCTTTATTTAACTCACGGTTCTCAGTTGATTGTTTTGTTGCTCAATGGTGTGTGTTTCTTGTGTTTAGTTACAGTTTCACCTAACATGCCTAGCGGCGTAGCATTTGGTTATAGCACCAAAAATAAAAGTAACAAGACCGTTTATCTCCTATTACGCTTCACCGGATAGTTAAACTATATTCATTTAGAAACTAATTCTGTAGCTTTGAACAGTTTTTTCTTAGCAAAAACAAAGAAAACTTAAAGAAAAAATATATATGTATTCTCCATGAATATAAGTTGATGATGCTATCATCCGTAGTAATTTTATTGAAATACTAATATTTTTTACAAGTATTGCTTTGTTTTAGGCAGAAATAATAACCCAAGCTGCAAAGAATTCATGCATAGTTTTAGAGTGATTCTTGTTCATAAACAATTATACAAATGTTAAGCATCAAGAGGTAATGCAATAGCATGTGATAAAATTGGTAATTTGGGAGTGGGATCGAAATCTTCATGTCCAATCAATGTAAAAAATTAGAGTTCTACAAAATATCCATGAGTGAATTTTGGTTCAGTTCTCAGAGAGGAAGTATTGTTTAATGACAAACCGTTTCACAAAGACATCAAGTGGTCAGCATTCACACTCCACTGCCAGGTATATTTCTTAAGCACTTTATAGAGGCTAGAGCCTCTCACTTTATAGAGAAGGGTCTCTTCACCATGACTGACATCACAAGAAACACATTTTCTGCTAATAGCATGACTCAAACCCAGGCCCAAAAGTCTAGTGTCTTAATCACTGAGTACTTCCACTCCACTCAAAACAACTATTACTTATTTTACAAATTTAATCATTTGTTTGAAAATTACAAGACTAAATAATAAATTTTTAAAAATTACATCTCTTAAAAAGAGTTATAAATTTAATTTTTTGGCAAAAGTAAAAATAAAACAATAGGATTTATACTTACAGCTAAAAATTCCTTCATTCTGTCTTCAATGTCCCCTTGACCACATATTGTAAAAAGAGCTCCAAAAATATTATTAATAGCAGACGCCATACAATGAATGTTGTTTCCATGACCCTCTAAAGAAGCTTTATAGAAAGAATTATCACTACGTGCAAGTTTTGGTATTGAAACAGCTATAAACACCATTAACAAGCATGCAAGTAAATGCTCATCTTCATCTATTTCTGTAAAAAATAAAAAAATAAAATATAATCATATTTATTTAATAACTACCTTCAAAATATAATTATGTACAAAATCAAATAATCAATTTTATATCAAACAATTTTAACCTTAATTACTTATATGAAGGAAAAAATAAAATTATACATACTGAAAAAACTGCAAAATTTTTTAATATATTTTTTATTTTGAAGAGAAAAGATTTGCCCAGTCGGGATTCGAACCCGAGTCCCCACTTTTCTAGCGTGGTGCCTTATCCACTAGGCCACCGGGCTCGTATCCGAACCAGGGAAATCTTTTCTCTTCACTGATCCATACCCCCGGGCACTCGCAGTTGCGATGTACAAATCGGGGATGAATGTTCATTGAACATTACTGTTAGCTGGATCTTGTTGACATATTATAATATTTGACGTATGTCAACAAGATCCAGCTAACAGTAATGTTCAATGAACATTCATCCCCGATTTGTACATCGCAACTGCGAGTGCCCGGGGGTATGGATCAGTGAAGAGAAAAGATTTCCCTGGTTCGGATACGAGCCCGGTGGCCTAGTGGATAAGGCACCACGCTAGAAAAGTGGGGACTCGGGTTCGAATCCCGACTGGGCAAATCTTTTCTCTTCAAAATAAAAAATATATTAATATATTTATCAACCAAAAATAATTATCTCAAAATTTTTTAATATTTTGCAAAGAGCGCAGTTTAATAAGCGGTAACAATTAATATAAAACATCACAGAAATAAGAGTTCTTATAGTAAATTTCCTAAATATACATAAAAAATATAATCAGTTATGAAAAATAACAAGATAATGATTATTGTTTGAGACATAACTACACCACAGTAGATTTGTTAAAAAAATGAGGTTTTTCATAATTCGAAGGCTATGTATATTGCATTTTTTTTTTTTTTTTATGTTAGTACACATGTTCCCAAGATCTGTAGACTATATTAGACATTTTGCTTATTTGGTTTGGTTTTTAAAGATATAATAGTTAGAAGTGTTTTGGTGTGATTGGCAAATATGTATAAAATTTTGCGTGAAAAATAAAATTAAGTGCTCCACCACACTGAATAGATGACATACTTTAAGAAATTGTTTTATCCGATTGTTCTGAGGCTTAGTATTATTTCTTAAAGCAATTTTTAATATCCACTGTTGGCTTGCTGGGCCTATCACAGCTTGTTTGTTGAGAATAGTTTGAGAGAAAGAGTAGAGAAGATGAGGCTAAGGTGGTTTGGCCATGTAAAAAGAATGGAGGAGGATAGGCTATCTAGGAAAATGGAATTAATTAATTTTAATTGGAAGAAGGCCAAGAGGAAGACTAAGACAAGTAAGACAAGGAATACAGTGGCGGACAGTACAAGAAGAGAATTGGAAAGATCGTCCCCTTTGGAGAGTGAACATCCAGACCGAACAGTAGCTAAAATGGAAGATGGTATTTATGTATGTACTTTGAGCAAAAAAAAAAAAAAAAAAAAAAATCATGAGTTCCAGCTAGAAGGTTGCATGGTTAGTAAGGAATATTACCTTGAAGTTATGAGTTGTTTGCAAGAAGCAATTCAATGAAAATCAGATTTGAGGTCAAATAATTCATGGCTCTTGATAATGCACAATGATAATACATCAGCTGACACATTGTTGCTTGTCCATATTTTTGGCCAAAAGCAACACTGGAATCATGCTTCAGATACTATTTGGTTACTTGTTACTTTTTCTTTTTCCAAAAAATTAAAACCCATGAAAGGATGGAGATTATCCACAATTCAGGTGGAAAACAAAGAATTTGAATATCAAGGTTGAGTTGATTAGATACTATTACTGCCAATGTGAGGACACTGATCAAGAATTACTAAAAGCTAGAGAGTTTTAGCCCTAAATTAATACCATTGGAGGAGACCCATGCTCGGGAATGATCAGTGCCAAGCATTAATCAATCAATAAAAAAATAAAATTAAGTTTAATGATGAACTGCATAAAGCTGATAGCCGTACACTTCTTCATAGGGATTGTTAAAAATAATAAATGTATAAGAAACTTTCAGAAAACAATGAAATGCAAGATAACCTCAAGTGAAATACTATATAGTTATTCCTATGTAATAAGAAAACCTACTGAGATTGCTAGATATTTTTATCAAAACAACAAATAACACCAGAAAAGTTTTAAAGTTTTAAAGTTTTAAAAATTGACAAATCCTGCCCACCTACAAAAACAATACCAATATTTAAGTCGATAGTGGAGATCAGAGAGAAACTGAATTTCTGACTTATCTGAGATATCGTAAGGTAACAAGCAGTTCTGGAGTAGTAGGATTCATCTAAAAAGATAACTGAGTAAGGTTTTTATCACCGATTTTGAAATTGAGATTTTAAAATATGTCTGGATAGAATCAAATCTTTTGGAAATAATATTTATCTTACTCTTGCAACAGAAAACAATTTTTTTTATTACTATGAAAATTATTATGCCTAACAGACCTAAATCTAGCAGAAACAGAAACAATATAGCCCTGACCAGCTATAAAAAGGTATTTCATTTTAATTTTAATAACATTATAGTTTTTATTAAAACATTTTTTAAGAATAGAGTTGAGTTCTAATTGAATTTAATAATGCACTGTTTAAACAGTTTTACAGTGTTCGCATGATACCTATAGTTTGGTTGAAAGCTAAAGGCATCTGGAGAAAAGTGGGGGGAGGGAGGCATGGCTTGTCCGGGCCAGTGACAGCCTGCAGGGTTGCCTGTTCTCTCATATAGACAGTCAGTACAGTTTTGCCTCTCATATAGGTCACACTGATTTTTTTTTTTAATTTTAAATTTTATTTAGTATTATAAAATGTCAGAGATAAGCAGCACATCAAATCAAAAGGTGCACAAATCGTAAGCTTATGAAAAAGTGTTATGTGTTCAAAAATATTTTGAGAAGTAGAAAATATTATATAAGGAAAAAATATCCCTCTGCCTCCTGAATAATGTATTTTAAAATTATTTTTGTATATTTTTATATTTATATTTTTGTATATATTATTTTTAAATAAAGCATAACATATAATAAAATAAAAGAAAGCACAATTCATTTCTTTGTAGTTTGAGTTCAATCAATTTCTTTATGGTTTATGGAATTTATGTTTAAATCCCAGAATAATATACATTAAGGGATTGTTAAAAAAAAAAAAAAAAAAAAAAAAAAAAATCCTTTTAAAAATGGCTGTCTATTTCAGAGAAGGGATGTGGGTTCTCGGTTTTATAGTTAAGGACTTTAAGCTGTTAGCCTACTGCGTATCATGACAAATATTTTATACTGTTAATTCAAAAGGGTAAAATGTTGATACATATCAGTAAGGTTAAAAAAAACAAAAAAAAAAAAAAAATTAAATCAGTTATTAGATGAACAAAAGATAAAATAATGCTAACTATGATGCTTAAAATGGCTAAGCTTTAGTTAAAATTATCAAAAGATATTTAAAAAAATAAAATAAAATAAGTTCTCAGCAAAGAGCGGGCAGATGGACCAGCCTGAGAGTTGGGTAAAGGAGGTAAGGCAACGTTGCTCCCCCTACTATCACGAGCCAGATGCCTTTATTTAGCTTTCAAACAAACTATAATATTAATATTTTAAATTATAGATATTTGTTATTAGCTACTAGCATATTTTTTAGTAAAAGCAGTATTATGAATATACCCAAATACTAAATATACTCACAGACATAAGGATGTCAAAAATGTTAGTGTTATAAAAATAAAGACAATACACACAAATAGAAAAAAATATAGTTTTCAACTATTATACTTACACAGTATGATGTAATTGTCAATTTATTAAAAAGTGAATTATCAGATGGAAATAAGTAATTTATTGTAATTATTTTTTTATTTCTAATTTATATTACTAGAAAGTTATTAAAAATACTTAACCACTCTTTTGTAGTTTAAGCTGTGTTGCCAAAGTAGGATCTACTTTACAAGATAATCCAGCGGCTGATGCCATTTCACAAACAACCTGAAAGAATTCAAACAATACCAAATGAAAAATAATAAGAAATTGACAAATTATAGCTGAATCAAGTAATTTAAATAGAACTAAATATATCATACATTAAAAAAAAAAAATTAAATGCTCTTGAGATATATAAATGAACAACTATTTCAATATAAAAATGTTGATTAGATAAAGAGAAAATATTTTTCAATAATTACTACATAAAACATAACAATGGTTTTTAAAGTAAAAATATCAATGAAAATTAAGCTCTAACCAGACAATTTTACAGTAAAATGATTTACATATATTTCACATGATTCACATTGCTTACAACAATTTTTAAGATAATTTTAAAAACATAGCTTATGAATATATCCATAGTGATATGATGAATTACATGACCATCTCAATTTTTAAACTTGAAATTTTTTTTTTTAGCAAGATCATTCTTATTTATCTAGCTAGTATCAAAACAACTTACATTTATTTATACATTCTGAGGTTAACAAATAAGTCAAATAAAATGAATTTTTTATGAACAGTAATGTAAAAATATACCATATAGTAACACAGTGAAAATTTCACTCACTTTTCATTAAAATATCAAGCCTTACAAAAGTCACAATTAGCAGTTTTTGAGGGAAGTTTACAATAATCAGTAAAAGTATTAATTTAAGTAAAATTCGACCTTAAATATTCTATAATAATGAAAAAATGAATGGATAAATAATGCAATTTACAACAGAAGTAAACAAATCTTTTCTTTTTTCACAGAATATTGTCAAAATCATTCAAATAGAAAAATTAAAATATTTTATTTTTAAAGTTTAAAAAGGGCAAAAAATATACATACACTAGTGTCACCACCAGGTAAATGTTGACAGAAGTCGAGTATTGAGGTGAGTAAAAAAGGTATTCTTTCTTCTAAAACATCAACCAAAGCTTCCTGAGCTAATTGACGAAAGCAAAGTATCACCCCAATTATAGTCATTCTTTGTAAAACATTATCAACAGCTAAAAAGTAGGAAAGTTATTAAATTAATTGATAGGACTAATTGAAATAGATTTTTGTTAAATTTAATGAAATACCATAAATAACACTTTGAATAATAAAAAAAAATTAGTTATTATCATTCTTTATATAAAAAGTATTTTTTCACAATATCTATGACAGTAAATATAATAAAAAAATATTAAGCAGTAAGATAGGAAGAAATTTTTTAAAAAAAATAAATAACTTTTAAGTATTACCAGAGAGTATATACTATAAACATCATAGTATTTAAACAATTTCAAAGACTTGTAAGAAAAAAAACAAAAACAATTCTTTTTGTTAATAAATAAAAACATATGTATAATTTTTATGATTTTTAAACATTTTATAAATCAAAAATATTTGAAATCATATTGTCCTTCATTATATAACAAAATTGTGCTATTTAATGAATATAAAAAACCTTTGAAGAGAGTTGGGTTTGATACTTGATAACAATGCCAAATGTGTCGTGAAATATCTCCTTGCTGCAAGGATCAGGATTAGGAATCAACAGCTCTACCCACTGAGTTATAGCACCTCACATATCAAGAAACCTTCTTAACAGACTAAAACTAACAGAATTCTGACAAATAATGACTTTCCTACGCAGGATAAAAATCTATCAAGCAAGTATCTTTGCCACTCTACAGCTGTGCCCAAATTTATCTGTATAACTTTGTCAACAGATACTACAAGGTAATCTTGTAGTTCAATAGAATTCATGAATTTGTTTATTCTTAAAAGTTTTCAGAACTAATAGTTTGACACTCATTATTAAAATAAAAATAAAAAATTAATAAGTTAATAGAAATAGTGAAACACAACCTTCTTCTAGTTCTTTGAACATTAATTTGTTTCTCATTACTTGGCAATGTTTGATAAGCTTTTTGTTTCTGATTGATAAAAATTATTATGATGTGAAAGGATTGATATAACTTAGCAATTAATTAGTCATAAAATCATTTCTCAAACAAAATTTTATGGTTTCTTTAATCCCCAAGTCAATAAATTGCCCAAATTAGTTAAGTTATGAATAGAAAAAAAAAAAATTATACTTACATGTCAATTTCTTGAATTGCTCCTTCATTATTTCAGGTTTGTCGAAATGTGTTCTTAATGCCACCAATACATCCTTATTACTAGCGACTATCCTCTGAAATAAAATGCAGAATAATGAAAGTTATGGAAATAATTTATTACATGGATATAAGTCTTGCATAATGACTCCAAATTTGATGATTCGCCAATATGTATGTTATGTTTGCTTCTGATGGGAAGATTAGGAAACATGAAGATAGGTAAGAAAGAGGAAGGTGATAAAAATACATTTTATCAAAATATAAAATATATTTCTAAGCCTCCTTTAGAGAGGGATTGATCAATTGCTGGATATTTAACTGGGATCGATCATCATTGTACAACTGATTTAAAAGGGAAAATAAGTACTTCATTTGACTTAAAGAGGCAGCCTACAGATATTCTTTCAATAATGAATTACAATGTTAATAAATAAACAATAATTCATGTATTTTATTTATAACTGTTTAAGGAAGTATTTTATAATAGAGAAAATATTTTTAATTCAATTCACTTACTTAAATATAAAATAGATTATGATGAAACTTAATTTCTAAAAAATTAAAAACATAGAATACAGACCATAAAACAATCAAATAATAGCTAAAACACATTAAATTAGTAAAAAATACAAATTTTTCTCTTCTGACTAGTTCTTATGCACATTAGCAGATTCATGCAATAATTTATTAGACACAAAACTAATTACTTTTAGCTCTTGAACTTGTCCAGCAATATGCCACATTAACGTCTCATTAAGCAACTTCATTCCATACGGGCCAATTAATTCAGCTAGTGCACGCAACTCATTGATGTCTGAAAATTCCTCAGCATTAAAAGGAATAGCACCCTCAGCAGTGAGGCTTACAAATGCTTTCTGGTTCATAGAGAAACATATACTACCAGCACTAACACGTCGAAGAAGAACATCTGAATACCTGTAATAAAGAACTTAATTAAACTTTTTTACAATAACAGGATGATAACTGAAATATATAATCAGTAAAGTACGTTACCACTGAGTATACAATGCAGCAACCGTTTTTTCTCCATGGCTGTCAACTTGCTGTGTTTGTTGTAATAAGGCGTTGTTAAAAACTCTAGTAATGTCAATATGAACTAAAAGAAAAAAGTAAAAATACTAAGAAATCATTTTACGATCTATATTTTTTCTTTTTATCCAATGGGTCCTAGGAGCAAAGAAAAATATAAAATAAAACTGTTAAAATCTTATTTTATACCTCAAGTTTGAAAAAAGATATTCACATGGTTCTTTCACCAAAAAAAATCTATTTCAGAGCACATCAAGTGAAAAATGTTAGCATTAATAAAATCATTATTTAGTTGGACAAAAATTTTTATTAATAAAAAAAAAATAATAAAACAAGAAAGAACTGCTCTTTACAATTACCAAAAAAACATTGATGTCTGACAAACTACCGAAAAGAGCCTTTTAATGAATTGCAAATTCAAGCCTTTAAAATTTTGACCCTCTTGAAAATATTTGTATTTTTGTTTTCAACAATAGTTAAAATATAGAGTTTTTTTTTTGGATAGTTAAAACAAAATCTTACATCGTTATTTGTATGAAAAAATCTATAAGGCTAGTTCACTCAATGATTTAAAATTTTTTTATCAATTATTTGACCAAATTTAATGATTTTTTAATATTTACATTTTTCCCTTGATCTATGATAAAATAGAAATGTTTTGTTAAAAGAACTATTTGAATATCATTCAACACTTTCTATTTTTTCTATTCTATCTTTTTTCTCAGCTCCTAGTGCCATTGGACAAAAAGGAAAAATAATGAATTATTATTTTAAGATGCAGAGCCATAAAAAAAAAACAGACTGTTCTCTGGTTAGAACCAAATAGATCTTTCTACAGAGGGAGGGGTCAGGTCCAAAGTAAATTGATACTTCTGACCCTTGGGGTTTGTTCCATGGATTTGATGAGGTTTGAATATTGCCTGATATGAATTTCATTAAGTATTTAATAAAAAATCACCAAAAATAATGAATATCATAACAGAAAAAAATTAAATGTTTTTGAATTGTTTAAATTATAAATTTAAAAAAAAAATTCTAAATGAATAATGTCCCGCAACAAAAAAACTTAAAAGCTTTTTTGAAATATTTAAACCAAACAACTCCAGGGCCATCTATACTCCCAGCACATTCCTTCCAGATTTTAATGAAAAGTACTAACACACTGATTTTAACACAGCAAGTGACATGACCTCCTAGATTTTTTTATATTACAAAAGAACTGAGGAGGGTGCATTTTATAATAATTAATGTTTCTGATCATTTATCTGTCCATCTATTATTGAATATGGGGCCATGCGTAAAAAAGATCTGTGCTCATATAAAGAGTCATGGATCAGAGCAGAGAGTATTTAAAAAAAAATACCCAACTCGAAATGTTCCATTTGAACAAAAAAAAAATTATAGGTAGAATGGTTGCAGGAACTAGATGTTTTTACTTAAAATGTAAACTTCTAAATCAATGACTCTACTACATTCTAAACATAAAAAACATTCAGAGATTTAAGGTAAAAAATTTTGTACTAAAATCTTTATAGACTACCAAAAGACTAATAAACAGAAGATACAAACGTTTTAATCGAAAATCTCCTTAGTGATAAATGATCCACATCAAGTATTTTAATGTTTTCTCATCTACTTAAATGTATGAACTGTTCTAAAATGTGTACATACTATCAATGATTTTATGACAAACTACATGTCAACAAATTCGAACAAAAAATGGTAAATTCCCAGAAAATATCTACTTAAGGCTGAAAAGAAGTTGGATGATGGATAATCACAATTGATATATGATTTATAAGTAATGTTCTCAAAAATCAGTCATAACATTAATTTATTAAAGTACAGTGGAAACTCGTTATTTTGTCACTCGATAATTCGCCAGGTTTTTTTTTTTTAATTGGCAACTATAAATAACAAAATTAAATACGTATCTAATTCATTTTTGCCCCTTGCTGCTTATTTAATCTTTAATCTAAACCCCCTCATTTAGTTTGACACTAAAAAAATACATCTATATTTATAAATTTTGTAAATTATTTCATACAAAAAAAAAAAAAAAAAAAAAAAAAAAAAAAAAAAAAAAAAAAAAAAAAAAAAAAAAAAAAAAAAAAAACAGAACAAGGCCAGAGTAGATCCTTCCATTGACAGTAGTTGACGAATTCCCAGAATCAGTTAATACTGGAAAGCTCTTCCAACAAAAACATTAGCATCTGGCTCAGCAACTTCTGCTCCTGGTTATAAAATGACAAAAGATAAGCAAGAGGTAAGCTGCTGGTTAAACATGGATAGTACAGATGTGGGATATGAAATTTTAAATAACAATGGAATAATAGAATAAGTGCAGAGTGCTCAATACGAAGTTAGTGATGAAAAAGATGATGACGATGACGATTCTAGTTCTTCCACTATTCCATGCAAAGAAGTAGAGATGTTAACTAAGTGCATTGAGTGGTACGAGCAGCTATGTGAATCAGATATTTCACACCTGATGGGATGCGGCAAGTGCGGGCCCTAGCTATCAAGAAAGGATGGGAAAAGGCAGTACAAAAACAGATATCTGATTTTTTTAAGAACTGATTTATGTGTTATGAAAGAGTTTCTGTTTTAACATTAAAGATACGTATGTATTGAACAAATATGGTATGTGCGTTAATTTTTTTTTCTATTTTATACATGTATGTACGTTTTTGTATATGACTTCATTTTTTAAAAAATGTTTGTGTTCCAAGGTTTTTGTGTTTTTTGTCATTGTTACTCAAGTCCAATGTGTATAATGTTCATCTGTTCGTTTTTACGTTCAATAAGTTGCAAAAAAATTACAATTATATAGTTTAAAATGCTTTTCTGTTACTTTACCAGCAAAATTCTGTAATTCATCATTTCCGTTATTTCGTCACACCCTCTCCCCCGCTCATGACGAATTATTGAGTTTCTACTGTACATTTAATCTAAAACATTCTGAAATAAATATTTATTTAAACTAATAAAAATGTATACCATAAACTTACCGTAATTTTCAACAGTCTGTAGCACATTCATGTAAGCCCTGACACTTGCAAGCAATTCTGATGGTTTTGCTATTTCATTTGTATCTGGGTTAAACATCACCATTCCAACAAGGGCACGTGAAAATCTGTTTTCCAGATGTTGATGTAAATACTCACGTGGAGCAAAAGTATACTCCCATACATTGATAGTGGCACAATAATTAAGAGCAAAACAAAGTTCAGTCAAAGCCATATGTAACTTATCCATCCTACAAAATAAGGAAGATAGTTAAATTATGAAGCAGCAATTAATGAAACACAAAAATATCAATAAACATTTTTAAAATATAAGATAAAAATAAATAATGGAACTTATTTAATATAATAAAATTAATGGCAATAAATTATGTACTTGTATGACTGTTTTAAAAACTGGAACTAGGAACAGAAAGTACAAACAAATTTATTATTTTTTACTGTTAGGTGTGATCAAGATGTAGGATTAGGAATGATTAGATTTTCGCCAAGTAACTATTCTGTAGCTAATAAAGTATGTAGTCCAAAAATAATACAGACATTGGGTTCATACAAAGTAAGTGATAAATCTAACCATAATTTATGACGTCGAAACTTTAAAAATACTGCAAGGATAAGCAAAGAAAAAAAAATCATGATTAATTATATTTTATTAATTAAAACAAAAATTATTTTAAATAATATTAAATTTTTTTTTAAAAGGTCGAACATTCACCTATTTTTATACATAATCCCCATTTGGGTTGATGCATTTTTTTAGATGCTGTAGTAGCTTTTGTATGTCCGTCATACCAGCTCACCAGCTTGTGCTTGAGGAATCATTGAACCTCTTCATCTGAGGTCAAAAGGCTAGAACGGAGAAAAAAAAAAAAGAAGGCAACCAGTGACTATTGCCTGTTCTCTAAGTTGAAACAACATTTGGTAGGTATGGGATTCACCTCCAATACAAGGCGAAAAAATAGGATCAATGTTTCATCAATAACATGGCAGCGAGCTTGTATAACATTAAGAATCATTTAAGGAAAATTATTTTTAACTGAAATTTGTGAGGTACTAGAAAAAGTAAGTTCTTGAAAACAGAAGCTGAATAAACTGATGAAAAACAGAGATAGCTGGTAGAAAAGAAGATCAAAAATCCTGTGAGACAACACCAATTTTTAAATGATTTACCATTTTACTTTTCTTTTTTTAACATGATGGAATAATAATTATTTAATGAATTCTATTCAGATTAATTAGTAACTAAAACCTTGTTATTAAAAATTATAGAATACGCCAAAATAGAATGGAAATGAGCATGTATGGTTTTAATTACTGTATATGGTTGGAAAAAAATATATATACAAAAACAAAATCAGTCAAATAAAAGATAGGCATACTATATACAATCTGCTGCATTAAATAATACAAACCACCAATAATAATTTTAATCTAGATTGTTTAAAGCAAATTAAAATTATAGTTTCAAATGAATCCTGAAAATATTTGAATCTAGAATCTTATTAAAAACATTATTAAAATTATGTTAATATTTTATGATAAATGTAAAAGAAAACTGGAGATAAAATCTTATCCAGTAAGATATTAAATTTCAATCTAATAAAAGCCGGCAAAGATATTTGGAGGGAGATAAGGCAAAGAGGAGGGAGGGGATGAAGTCAAGTCCATGTCAGCTCAGATTATGGAAAAGAAGTGTACTAGTACAAGCTTGTCTTATGATTTAACAGTGAAAAAACTAAACAAAAAATAAAACAATATGGAAATGAGTGATCTTGATATAAGCTTAATAGACGATATATTTCATTTCCTTAATATTTTGTATGATGAGGTATGTACATAGAGGATAATATATAAATAGCATAGCTAAATTAAAAATAAAAAGGAACATTAATATTAAGATAATATTATGACATAATATTATTGAGATTAAGATATTACGATTATAGTATAACACAATAATAATTTCATATTATTTAAATATTAATTTATATTTGTTTCCCGATATATCCATAGTATTAACAATGTCGTAACTTAATATCCCAAGGTAAGTGAGAAGAGGTCAAATCAGTTAACAATATACAATGTAGACTAATGTACTCTTATCTGTAATTTATGTATACAAAACACACATATGGGCGCGCGCACACACATACACACACACACACACACACACACACACACACACACACACACACACACACACACACACACACACACACACACACACACACACACACACACACACACACACTTTTCTTTCGCACAGGACTCGATGTTGAACACTAGATTTTGATTGAGTTGATCATCAGTTTTCGGCCAAAGCATATTAAATATGCACCATGAAAAACTTTTTCATATGAGCACATATTGTCCCTACAAAGACTAAGTATCGAATGTTAAAAAACATGTTATTTGTATTAATTTATCAATTACTTTAGGACTGATATAGGTTTTAGCGAATTCTCAAATCTGAATTCACTCTGTAAAGGGGAGGAATTACCCTATCAAAGGGTCGATTATACAAATTATTTGATTATGCCAAATCAATGTAATGAATTGCTAAAGATTGAATGAAAAAAACATGTATTTTCACATTCGATACTTTGCATATGTAGAGACGATATGAGGAAATATAATGAATTAGAAGAAACAAATCAATAACTGAAAAAATTATTTTTTGACAGACTGCTTTAGAACTTAAGGTGTAATAAAATAACCATAATTTTGTTTCAGTAATGTTAAACATGAGCTGATAACCATATTATTTAATTTTACAAATAACAATGAAATGAATGTATGATAAACTTTATACAGGCTAATAAAAAATAAAGTCTGTTAACGGTGGGTCTATACAATTCATATATAGTCAAGATATATGAATGCACTGTATATATCATATGAATTATGTGTGAATCTAATGTAACACCCTTGCTCGAGGAAAAGCCTCCTCTGAAACTAATCCAAACCATAAATTTAAAACAGAATTTATAATAAAAATATGAATACATTTTTATTACATATTTATTCTGTTAATACATATATTAAAAAAGAAGTCTCTAATAAAAATATTTTATAAATTAAAAGATTTCATAATGAGCTAAGATAAACTTTAATTCTGAAATAATTTGTTGACACACCTCATTTCATAAACATTGTAATTGCTTGGAAGCTTGGTTAATTAATGATAAGATTTTAAATTAAAACTTTAACAGAACCCCTATTCATTTCAATATAAAAAAGTAATTAGTTGAATCATAATAGTTGATAGATGAGCTATCGTTACCTATTATCTACAATGAGGTCAACATTTTTATCATAACAAATGGTATTATATTACCAACTTTACTTAATGTTGATTGAATTATACCAATAAAACAAAATATCTTATTAAATTGAATGTTGTTCCCACTATAAAACATACTGCAGGGATGCATTAGAACATTAGAGATACAATAATAATTTTAATTTTGCTGACGAAGTTTCTTTGTTAAACAATAAAAATGTACAATTATCATTGTTTATCAAGCATAAAATCATTAAACTTTTTCAAGAATGATTGATCATTAATGAAAATATATATAGATAAATTTCTTGACTGTTACTATTAAATGTGTAGTAAGGTTGTTGAGGTTCAGTCAATAAATAAAAACAACTATTTTGGAGACGTTTCGAGACTATATTGTTCTCATAATCAGTCTCGAAACGTCAACAAAATAGTTGTTTTTATTTATTGACTGAACCTCAAGAACCTTACTAAACATATATACATATATGGATAAATTTCTTGACTGTTACTATTAAATGTTTAGTAAGGTTTTTGAGGTTCAGACAATAAATAAAAAACAACTATTTTGGCGATGTTTTGAGACTATATTGTTCTCATAATCATGCCAATGTTAATAGTGGATATTCATATCCATTAGTATATATATATATATATATATATATATATATGTACGTAATTGCTTATGAATAATTAAATAGTAGCACTTTGCTCAATTATATTTGATCAGTAACATGACAGTAACAGTTTGACTGCTTAAAAAATATTGATCTTCCCCTTCTTTCCTATAGATTTCAAATCTTTACAGACATAATTTTTTTATATTTATCAAAGTCTCTATCAATTTCTATTATGATCTATAACCCTTATGCCACATAGTTCATTAAGTCATTCTGATAATAGCTACTTGATTGGAGATATAAGAAAAAAAAAATCTAGATTTAAATCATAACTAAACAAAATGAAATGGTAACAAATGGGGAACATATCGTTGACACTGTATAACTAACGAATGTGACAAATTGCATTTTTTTATTTTGTTCGTTTACTATTGTATTCTACCAGGCCTTGTGGTTAAATGTCGAGTTTGATTGCCAATTAGAAGAACAAAATTAGTAATGTCATTTTTAGGAATTTATAGCATTTTACCACAAGGTAGGCCTTGTCTAATACAACGCTAAAATAATGAAATAAAAAAATATGATTTATCACATTCATTAGTTATTATATTGTCGACGATATGACAAGCAATCTTTTCACTGAAAATACAGTGGTGTTCAAAAGTCTGTTAAATACAATAAAATAGAGCTTCTAGCACAAAACAGGATAACTTATTTAAATATTTATTATAAAAATATTTAAATATTAAATTTAAATATTATTTAAATATTTATACAGGATAAATTTATTTATTTATTTATAAAAAAAAATTTATTTTATTAAATTATTTTAGGAAACAGAAGGAGCTGAAAATTCTAAGATGAGTGAAGAAGAAGATAAAGAAAGGTCTATCTTGCATAATCAACAAATACCAAGTCAAAGTGGTGAAGCAGTAGATTTAGCAAATAATTACCAAGGAAATAATAATAACTCAACTCTCTACTCTACAACAGGTAGAACCAATGATGATGTAAATTTTCAAAGCTATTCATTGATAAGTTTTTTACTAGCAAATGATCCAGAAAACATAAATCCTTCACAAAGACTGCAAATTTATGATTTCATAGGAAAATATGAAATAGTTGAAGGAACTGAACAGAGTACAGATGTTATAAAATATATTTTAGATGGAGAAGAACAGATAATATTAATTTCAGAATCAATAAAACAAGAAACAGAGAAAATATTCTCAACAAAGAAAGCAGAACAGTTTGAAAAATATTACTTTCAAAGAGAATTAGATCAAAAAATTAAATGTCAGCAAATTATGTTCCAGCTCATAGGGAATAATAATTTAATTTCAAACAAAAAAGAAAACAAGCAGAAAAAAACTATTCAACAGACTTCAAATAATATCAACCACAGTAATATAATGACAAATTTTCCAATACAGTCTAATGCAACAGGAAATAAGTATATTCAATGTGATCAGGGAGCTTTGGAGTCATTATACAATTACGATTTTCAACCTATAAATACAAAGTACCAAATGTATGAAAGTATCATTAATAAACCAAATAACATACCAACAGAAGAGACCCAGAAGGAACCCAATTCTATTAATACCTTTAACAAATTTGACAATTTCAATGTTGGTGAAATGGCTTTTCCTCAACCAACAATAATGACTCATGATGAACCAATAATGACATCAAACCAGACAAATTTTCCAACAGAGTCTAATGCAACAGGAAATATGTGTACTCAATGTGATCAGGAAGCTTTGGAGTCATTATACAATTACAATTTCCAACCTATAAATACAAAGTACCAAATGTATGAAAGTATCATTAATAAACCAAATAACATACCAACAGAAGAGACCCAGAAGGAACCCAATTCTAATTATACCTTTAACAAATTTGACAATTTCAATGTTGGTGAAATGGCTTTTCCTCAACCAACAATAATGACTCACGATGAACCAATAATGACATCAAACCAAACAAATTTTCCAATAGAGTCTAATGCAACAGAAAATATGTGTACTCAATGTGATCAGGAAGCTTTGGAGTCATTATACAATTACAATTTCCAACCTATAAATACAAAGTACCAAATGTATGAAAGTATCATTAATAAACCAAATAACATACCAACAGAAGAGACCCAGAAGGAACCCAATTCTATTAATACTTTTAACAAATTTGACAATTTCAATGTTGGTGAAATGGCTTTTTCTCAACCAACAATAATGACTCACGATGAACCAATAATGACATCAAACCAGACAAATTTTCCAATAGAGTCTAATGCAACAGGAAATATGTATACTCAATGTGATAAGGAAGCTTTGGAGTCATTATACAATTACAATTTCCAACCTATAAATACAAAGTACCAAATGCATGAAAGTATCATTAATAAACCAAATAGCATACCAACAGAAGAGACCCAGAAGGAACCCAATTCTATTAATACCTTTAACAAATTTGACAATTTCAATGTTGGTGAAATGGCTTTTCCTCAACCAACAATAATGACTCATGATGAACCAATAATGACATCAAACCAGTTTTTTGGATTAGAAATTGATCCAAGTGGTGATCCTATAAATCAATCAAATGAATTACACATCAATGCAAATGAAGCTGCTACCTATGGATTACTAATTAATGAAAATGGTGATATAAACAATCAGTCTACTACTATGTGTAACATGGATACCTGCACAACCATCTCAGAGCAACTCGAGCAGAATACAATAAACATAGCCAGCAATATTGAAGTAAGTAAGATAAATAACATTATCATGATTATATAGAGATAATTTGCAGTATGTAATTGGATGATTCAAACTAAAAATCTCTAAATCAAATGCCGACATTTCTTTAACCCTCAATCACTCACATTTCCATTCTCACATTAAAAGTTGTGTGGAGTACAACTGTACTCCAACATTTTTTTATTGATTCTTTTTTTTTTTTTAATAAATGATTTGATTAATAAATTTCTGTTTTAATAAAGGAGTAAAAAATAATTCATTTTAAGAAAAATACTATTTTATTGCAAAATTGTTCAAAACCAAATAATCATTCTCCCACTCAAAGATTAGTCCTTGCAACACAGAATCACGAAACTTCAGCCCCTTTTGATTACTCTAATCAGAAATATGAATTTTCACAAGTGTCTGGTGCACAAATGTACCTCAACGTATATCCACGTGTGTGATGGAGAGTTAATATAGAAAAAAATAAAAACATCTTCACCACAAAGTCTCTTACAGATTAACAACAATAAGGACACCGACAAAAGTGAAAATGATTAGATTCAAATAAAATGTTTAATGTTTTCAAATAAAAAATGAAATAAAATGTCTGATATCAATCTGGTAATTTACAGTGAAATCCAAATTTTTTGCAATATGCAAAGGTTAAAAAATCATTTTCTAGCCTTTCTTTCTTTGAAACACACAATTTTTTTTTTTTTTAAATAAATAAAACTAATTTTTATTGCTAGAATAATGCAGTATTTGAAACCTTTTTGATCACATTTTTGAATTTATATTGATGCTTATACATTCTGCACGTTCCTTTTTCTTCAATATGGGCTATTCCGTTTGATGTTGATATTCTATCTCAGATTGGTCATAAATCTTATTCATATCCTTTAGGCTTTGTAGTGGAGATGTGATTAATTTGTAATGGAATGTTTTTTGGTATTTTTCAGTCCTTATGCCTGGAATGGTTAGTGATGATTAGGTAGTTTAGGAGACTTAAAGTTTTTTTGTGGTTTAGCTTAATTATTATTTTTGTCCCTATTATTATTATGCATCAGAAAGTGTCGATGAATCTTTGAAACTAAAATGAAGGTGATTTAAAAACCAATAGACACATAAGATTTCCATTTAACAAGCTAATCAAAACAAAATTAAATTAATAAACAAGCATATAAAATTAAACATATATTCATATGTTTAATAAATATGTTTACGTTATATGTGATTTTTATGGATAAAAGTAAATTATACAAGAAATAATTTTCAAAAGAATCCTCATTTACCTAATATTTTATTTTATGAGGAATAGCAAAAAATAAAAGATAAATTCAGATAACTAGTCATGACAAGTTTTTAATGAATAAATTTTGTTAAACATTTTTTATTGATTAATTTATTTTTGAAAACTCTGGGTTACCTGGACCTCCTGCTGAGCTGGGTATATTTTAGTTCTGACACAAAGATGGATAAATGGGCGTGTACAGAACATAAATTTTAGAAATTATTATAAATTTTATTATGTTTTATTTAATGATGTTCAGATTAGTATCCACTAGGGGTTATATGTCTTCATTAAGGGTTTCTGTAAAATAATTGTAGATTAACCCATAGTTTTTAAAGTGCTGAGTTTCAGTCATTAAGTCTTCATTAAAGAGCATCCTACACACAATTAATAGTTCAGACTCATCAATGTTCAGATATCTTTCAGAAGTTCTTTTCATTTTGCCTCCTTAGAACTGATGATGAATGTTTAACAATCGAAACTAGTTTTCAATTAAAAAGAATTCCAATAGAAGTGGAAAACAATTCATCAATCCTTACAATCAATAGTATTTAGATCTGGAGAAGATTACTTACACTAAAGTTAGTAACAGTTTTAAATAAAATTTTCCTGTGTGAATATGCAATGTAATAAAAAAAAAAAAAAAAATTGATCAATAATACTGGATTAGGTAAATTTTGGCTCTTTGAGCCATTACTGGTGTAAAGAGGCCTTGATCCAGCGCCGCCAATACTCTTGGTCCCAGTACAGCAATTTCATTTTGGCGAGGATTTGTTTCTCTTGCCCCCAATCCTATGGATGTATTCCTGATAGGACATCCTTGGGCGACCTTGTGGTCTTTTACTTGTAGGTGTTGCTTCCATGGTCTTTCTGGGTTCTCTCACTTCTTCCATTCGACAGACATCTCTAAACCATTTAAGTTGTCTGTTTTCGATGATTGCCTTTAATGGAGGCACCTCTAACCGTTCTCTGATCGTTTCGTTTCTAATACAGTCTTGCTTAGTTTTTCCTGCTGCTCTACGTAGGAACTTCATCTCGACAGCAGTGATATGGCTGACATGCTTATCAAGCATTACCCAGCTCATGCCACCATATGTTAGGATTGGAAGGTATATAGCCTTGTAAACATGCAGTTTGACATTTTTCCCTACTTCAAGTTGATTAATAATGCTATTATTGATCTGGTAGTAAACCTGGTTTGCTTTTGAAATCCTATTGGCTGTTTCTAGGTCAATCCTACCAGATCTATTTATTATGGTTCCCAAGTAGTTATACTCGTTTACTACATCTAGGACCTCCCCGTTGCAAAATATTTCAACATGTTCTTCATCATTCCGTGAGAGAATTAGCATCTTGCTTTTTGAATTGTTAATGGACATTCCTTTCCGTAGTAGCCCCTCCTCCCATTTCACCATTGCCTGTTGCAGCTTTTCTTTCGAATCCGTAATTAGGACAATATCGTACAGATAGATGAGACTCTTTAGGAGTACGGTTCACATTTTACATTTACCAATGAAGTCCATGGTGTTCTGCGCTTGCATATCTTGTGCACCTCATCCATTAAAGTAATGAATAGGAAAGGACTGAGGCTGTCTCCCTGTCTGACTCCTCTATCAAGAGAAAACGGTTTGGATTCTTTGCCATTTATCCTTGTGACTCCCTTCGCATTGCTGTACATCGATTTTATTGCCTAAAGTAAGTCTGCTGGTACATTCTTCATGGCAAGAGCATTCCATATTTCATACCTAGTCACAGAATCGAATACAGCTTTTAGGTCAAGAAAATCCAAAAAAATATTTTTATCCCTGTCCCATGCTTTTTTGGCAATATTTCTCAGGACGAAGATGTGATCCAGGGTCTGCCTTCCGGGGCAGAAGCCTGCCTGTTCATCTTCAAGTTGGCTCTCCACAATACGTCTCAACCTTCTTTCAAGGATAGAGGTGTGCATTTTATAGGTTACAGACATTAAGCTAATTGGTCTATAGTTTTCGCATAAAATTGTAGATTATTAGATACAAAAATACTTCAGTTCACAAATGCATGACAGCATAGAAGGATTCATGTTGTTAGATAGAAGCACAAAAGTAACACAATAATTAGTATATATATATATATATATATATATTGAAATTTCTGAGGTATTAAAGCTGAGTTTTCTTTTAGCTAAAATACCTAATTTATAAAAAGCAGTTAATTTATAATTTTGAATTATTGGGTTGTCACACATTAAATGTCCATTTTTAGAACCAGGAAGAAAATAAAAATTTGAGATCTAATCTAACATATTTTTTATTTAAAGTATTTACCATCATTATCGATACACTTCTGCCAACGTCTTACAAAGTTTTCTATCCCAGATTTGATATACGTTGAGTCACGTGATGAAAGGAATTCAGAAAATGCATTTTTAACCCTTTAACGGGCAGGCCAGGAATTTTTGAATACATTTCTTCCTTTTTTTTCCCTTTCAATGGCTATAGCCACACAAACCCCCACACATGTATCATGAAATTCAAGCTTGAATAAAAGATATTAGATAATAATGAGTAGGATAATGCATCGAACATTACGTCATTTAGTGAGCAAAAGGCATTAAATATGTGTATCCTTCAGGATACATCGCCTGTTAAAGGGTTAATGTCTAAATCATTGGTAAGCAATTTCCCTCGCAAAAAGTTGTCCAAACTCCGAAAAAAGTGGTAGTCTGTAGGGGATAGATCAGGGGAATAAGGGGGGTGTGGTAAGAAGTCATAGCCCAACCCCTTTAATTTATTCACTGTATGTATTGAAACATGAGGTCGGGCGTTATCATGAAAAAGGATAGGTCCTTTCCTGTTTACCACTACCAGCTGTTGCTTGATCAAATTTTGATGCATTTGGTTAATTTGGCAGTATGATGTTGAATCAATTGTTTTTCCCATCCACGGGGCAGATTTTCTAATGTCATGCCTGAGGAAAATTTAGTACACCAACGATGGATGGTTCTTTCATTAGCACTTCCTTCACCAAACGCATGATTAAAATTTCTTGCTGCCTGGGCAGCGGAATGACCTAGTCTGTACTCATAAAAAAAAAGTTCGGAAATTGCGTGATTCCATGGCCACGGTTAAAATTATACTAAAATCTGTATGCCTACTTTGGAAAAAAACAAAACACAGTTTGCAAATAGAGGATTAACAAGTGCTTATTATAGTTTGGTTAACAGACTTCCTGATCGAATGATCATTTACATTTAGAAACCTCTTTTTACTCGAGGCTGATGATGCTGATGATCTCTTTAATCGAGGCTGACGATGTCTTTAATTTTGGAAACCATCTACTCATTATCTGTACAGAAAGAGCATTAAATTCTTCCAAATGAAGAACACAACAGGTTGATTCAGCAACATGAAACTTTCCAAACATTTTCAATAATTGCTTAATATTACTAGTATCTCAAACTTCAATGCCACATTTAAAATAATGTTAAAACAAAACTGAAGGCAAGATAAGAAAGATTATTATGTTTACTAACTCATTTAGCAACATCTAAATCAATCTTAATTGAACTTAAAAAAAATAAATCTGATCAATGAATTAGAATTTTCAAGAATACAAGAAAGTGAATTGGCCATTTTTTATGACTCACCGCATTAACTAATAATATAATTTCATTTACAAAGTAATTTATTACAGTCTGTTGGAATACTTCAAATATTCGTGACCACTCTGGTCTTTAGTGCCAACCCCCACCACCAGTGCGTCATGTATCTACCAGCTGATTCACCTTTTTCTCTTTGTCTTGTGTAAACCAGTGTGTACATTGTTTTCAATAAATGCTAACATTTGTTTTAATACTTTGACTTTTGTATTCTCCTATAATCCAAGACAGTCTAGGGATTAAAGTGTTATCAACCTCAATTGAATATAAAGAACTTCAGAGAAAACAACTTTTGAATAAAAAAAAAATTGTGGATTACGATTTCCAAGAATAAACAAGAAAACAAAATTGGAAAATTTTCATAATTTAAAAATGAATACGGATAATAGATGTATTAATAAAGGAAACATTTATTAATGCATGTTATTTAAAGTTAATAAATAAATAATTTACTTTATCAGAATATCTCCCCTGAATTCATAAAATTTGTTGAGTCAGAACTATTGAAATCATTACAGTGTCTTTTTCAGAAGTTACTGAAAAAGCGATCCCTAAAGAATGGGAATACATCATTGTTCCGATTCACAAAAAGGGCAATGCTAGTGAATGTGAGAACTATAGACCTATCTGTCTATCCCAGGTTGTGTACAAGCTCTATACATCAATATTAGAAAAGAAGCTGAGAGAGCTAGTGGAGAACGACTTGGAAGAGGAGCAGGCTGCTTTTATTCAGGCCTCAACGCCAGACTCAGGACCATATCTTCTATCTCAGAACAATAATAGATAAGTCATGGGACCGGGGAAAGAGTATTTTCTTGGCATTTATAGATTTGAAGGCTGCCTTTGATTGGGTTCCTAGGCAGGAACTGTGGAACGCTCTTTCAAGAAAGAACATCCCACAATGATTGATAAAAGCTATTAAGTCGACCTATCATGATTCCTAAGGAGTAGTGAGGATTAATGGAAGAGAGTCCGATACATTTGCAATTAATAAAGGTGTAAAACAAGGAGACAGTTTGAGCCCCCTCCTGTTCATTATATACATGGATGAAATTTCGAAAATGTGCAAACATAGAACAACCCGTACTACTATTGGAAAGTGGAATATGAGGACAATCCCCCCAAGTAATGGTATTCGCGGATGACATTGTCCTTATAGCTGATACCAAAAAGAGCCTAAAGCAAGCTGTAATTGAATGGGAGGCCGAGCTTGAAAGGAAGGGAATGACCATTAATGTCAAGAAGAGTAAAATAATGCAAATTGGTCGGGGACAGGAATACGTTGAGGTATTTTGCAAGGGTGAAGCATTGGAAATGGTAGACGACTACACTTACCTAGGAACAGTGATAAGCAGGAATGGAAAGGTAGACCAGGAGATTTCCAATAGAATAAAGAAGGCAAACTCAATCTACTACCACCTCTGCAACACGGTTATAGGGAAAAGGGAGGTGGAGAAAAAAATGTTAAGTTACATATCTTCAAAGCTGTTTACCTGCCTACTCTCCTATATGGAAGTGAAAACTGGGTACCATTAGGGAAGCACCTAAGCAGAGTTACTGCAGTGGAAATGAGGTACCTTCGGAAAGTAGCGGGCCGAACCAGAAGGGATTGGATCAGGAATGATAGGACTAGAGAGGATGTAGGGGTTGTCTCTCTAAAGGATACCCTTGAAAAGAGGCAACTTAGATGGTTCGGACATCTCTGCCAGATGAATGAGGACCGAGACCCGAGAAAGTAGATTGAGCCAGACCAACAGGAAAACGTCCCAGAGGGAGACCCAGAACTCAATGGATGGATTACATCTCCAAGGTGGGAGAGAAGAGAGGCAAAGACTGGAATGCCATGAGGGCGCTGGCTCGGGATAGGGAGGATTGGTTTGCCTGGACAGAGGCACCTCCACGCTGAAAGGCACTAAGGAGGAAGAGAAAGAAGAAGAGAAGAATATTTATAATTTTGTAATATATTTATTGTCCCTCTGATGTTAAATATAATAATTATCTTTACATTCTACATAAATATACAGTCCTTCGAGGACTGTAGCACTACTAAAGAAAAAGAAATCAATAATAATATCGTAATATTTTAACTGACCTTAATATTAATATACTTTTTTTGAAAAAGAAACAGTGGAATGATTACAATTTAAAATTTTAAACTTGCTGAACTGATATTAAATATGTTTTTAATGTTAATAGATATTCAGTATTCACATAAAATATTATTTTAAAAGAGTATTCATACTGAACACAAATGCAGTTTAAAAAAGAAAATATTTATTTTGCTCTAGATCTTTGATAATACATTAAAGAATTAAATTTCTTAAAAATGAGCTAGTGAGATGTGTCTTCTGAAGAATTAAGAAGAGAGTAAATGAACAATTTGAGTATATATAGTAAAAAGATTTAATGCACAGGAAGGATGGCGCACAAAAATTGAAAATCCATTCACTTCCCTTAAGATTGAAATACTTTTAATACAATTTAGGATTTTCTTTTTAATAAATTAATTAAATATAAATTTTCTGAAAGTTCGAAACCCTCATCATTTTGAGAAAGCGATAAAAAATTTGATTTTGTTAAATAATAATCTAATGACTTAAGATGAAAAATATTGCAGTTAATCTTTTTTTTATTTCAGCATATAGATTCTTCATTATTTATAAAAGATTTTAATTCTTTTTATAATTTTAGGAGATAGGAATTCCTCAACCTAGAGGTTTAAAAAGGACCCAGGGACAAATGCACTCCACAACCCAATTAATGACTCAAGACTTGGAATATAATAAGAAAATCATGTTACAAACATATCAAAATACTGATAATAAAATGACCAGGTATGAAGATAACAACCTTGTTACAAAGATATATACTACTGAAAAACTGCAACTTTCTTGCTCACAAACAACAGTCCATAAGCATCAACATAAATCAGCTGTTAGACAAATAAATACAAATTACAATAATGAAGAAGATCTATCATGGTTTGATAATGGAGAACTAGCATATCAGGGAGAATATCTTACTTATCCCAATATAGAAACACAACTTAGTGAATTATCAAGAGGCAACTATGATGATATTAATGTAGAAACATCACGAATTGAAGAAGATACATTCTCCAACATAAAAAACACCATTTCACAAACCAATGCGTCATTAGCATTAATGAGCATGGAAAGTCCTAATACAGTCCATCTGACATACCAAAACCAAAGCTTTCAATCCATAGCTGGCCAAGATGTAATTGCAGCAAAACATTCCACAGATATTCTCGAAAATAAATTATTAAACAAGGTTCCTGAATCTTCAGTGAACCAGCCATTGCTTAACAGTTCGGCCTTTACAGTACAGTATAAGATTTTAAAAGGACTGGAAAAATATACAGATGTTGTTTGCTATCATATAGGAAATACCTATCATTACCAGCTTATCTGGGACTTTATATGGAAAGACATAGTAACTAAAATAAACCAGATAAAGAACAGCAGGATTTTGACAACATGAAAACATTTAATTAAAAACAATTCAAAGTTTACCAAGAAACGTAAAAGAACCAAATATAATACAGCCAACTGAACACAAAAATCATTTTATGTGGCTTTTATTAGTTAAGTATGAGAGAGAAATACAAAGTTACCCAAAACAAAACTATGAAAAACAAACTACAATTATCATAATATTGGTAATTTTACTAATGAATTTCATAATATGAATAGAATAAATTGAATAGTTACAGATGATACAAAGAAACATTATTACAAACTTCAACCAGAACTTTATCAGCACAATACATACAATTAATCAAAAACAAGTACATGCCTTTAATGAAAACAAGTACATATAATGAAATAAGAACATGGATTCTACAGAAATTTTTTTTAAGATATAAGAAAAATATTAAAATTAGAAAACAATAAAACTGTTGTTATTAATAATTATTCTTAGAATTTTCTTTTCTGAGAGAATAGTATAAACCATTTTTTTTCTGATCAATCTAGTTACATGGTTGATCATTTTCTAAGATTCATAGAAGAGCTCATTGGAAAAAATAAAAATTCCATAGAAAGAAATGTGAAAAAAAAAAAAAAAAAAAAAAAAAAAATCAGTAGCATGGATTTTAATAAACTTTAAGAATTTTGTAGTTTACCATATTCAGATGGTACAACTTTTACAAGATCAGAAAGTTTAACTTTTCATACAAGCTTCTGGGATTTACAAAAAAAAAAAAAAAAAAAAAAAAAAAAAAAAAAAAAAAAAAAAAAAAAAAAAAAAAAAAAAAAAAAAAAAAAAAAAAAAAGGAAAATAAAATAAATCAGCATGATATCAGTAAAAGAACTGGGCAGAATTTTGAAAACATAATAAACAAGCTAGTAAAAGAATAAATGAACCAAATATGTCTGACCAGATTCGACAATGAATTAACATAAACTCCTTACTTATATTCATCTGAAAAGTGTTACTTTGCCTTGTTTTGTTTACTTTTTTCTTCTAATAGTGATCAACACAATTATTGATTTATTGTTAGCTCAATTGATAAAAATTAAATATGTGTGATTTGCTGTTGGAAGAGAGCAATGGTGAACGGAAAATGACTGACCACCAACTGATATTCATCAACTAGGCTCAAGATCTGTAGACCTATTGACATTCTGAATCATGTAAATATTGGCCTCCATCAGAATATATCATCAATGAGTGTCCTCTGTTTTGGTTGCATTTTTCTGTGATTATAGATTTCAATATTTTTTTTAATTTGTTCCTAGGCCAAATAGATCTTATTGACTTTTTATTTTTATTATTTTTTAATGTATATAATTATTATTTCTCTGATGTTCGATGTAATTATCTTTACATTCTACATATTTATACTGCAATTCAATAAATTATCCATACATGACTAGTGTTCTAACCTGAATTCTAATATCCTCCCCATCTCCAATGATAAACTGTTACTTGAAAACCTCTTTATATCTCTCCATATCTTCATAGTTCTATTTGCTCCATCCCATTATACTTTCTGGCCCAATACATAGAGAAACATCAATGAACTAATAGACTTGTTTCTTATGGATTTAGAAAAAAAAAAAAAAAAAAAAAAAAATCCTTTCCTCTTCTCAGTTACCTGTTTCTTTTTTGTCCTCTCATGACATAATCCAAATATTATACAACATACAAGCAGCATTGTTCTTTCCTAAACCAATTTCCTTTCAAATATAGAATCCCTTACTCTTGAAAAGATCCTTACAATCCCAGTATAGAAACCAAATTTACTCCTGCTCCTTGATTGACTCCATGGTAAACATCCTTACCACTAACATCCAAAATATCCTCCACAACGATCCACCTCTCAAACCCTCCAAATTTTGCTGTCGACCAGCTCCTAAGATGAGTCCAGAAATTGAATAGTTGAGAAAAAATCATAAGACAGCATGAAGATGATATTAAAGAACAAGTTTAGCTGATGATTATTAAACCTTTCAGGTGCTCTGAATCCTGATACAAGCTTTGATTTACTGAGCAAAAGCTAATTACTAACATGAAGCTGTTTTCTCTATTCTTGATTCCAAACCTAAATACCAACTTCTTTATAAACTTTCTCTTTCTGGTCTGCCCTGTTCCTGTTCCTCATCCATCTATCCAGTATCTTCTGATTAGATTGAAATCATAGTTTGTTTCTTTTTTTCCGATTCTCCAATATTCTTCACCTATACTCCAATATTTCCTTAGCTCTTATATTTAATGATGTTGAATTTTATTTATCCTACATCTATCCCACAGAACATATTATCTCCATAATGAAATCCTATGGGTAGATGACGTTCCTGTTAAACTGATAAAACTATGCCTTACTGAAATCTTGCTAGCCTTCCTATTCATATAGAATTATTTTCATCAAAATTCAGTATTTCCTATCGCACAAAAAAAAAGGTTAAATCCAACCGATAAATAAATCATTGAAACTCAGATCATCAAAATAAATCTGATATCCATCCTATCTAACCTTTCTAACAAAACCATAGAAAAATTAGAAAAATCCAAGTCTTCCATTTGTATCCCATGATTCATTCCTTCATCAAATTATCAATACTTGACATCCTTTCTATATTTACAATATACTTAATATCAGGTTTCCTCATCTTTCAAAGCACACAAGAGACTTTCTAATCTACCTACACATCCTATCCATGGAACTTCTGCATTTCAATGCTCCTTTCTCTTCTGCTCAACCACTCTTAGAAATTCTCATCCTCCTTATTTCAGACTAATCTACTTCAAATATTCAGTTATCTCTTTTTTCAGTACCTCACCTTTATCCAAAGTGAAGCTCACTATCAATTAAATAAATTAAAATAAATTTTCACATTTCTGGTTCTAGCAATTACTATTAGAATGTTTAATGATTATTATGGAACAATAAATCAATATAATTATTTAGCTTATCAATAACCAATATTATTTAAATTTTCTTTCTGATATTCGAACATGTGACATATGACAATATAAGGTAAGAGAGGATAGCTTAGAAAAGATTAATCATAAGATCAGTAAATTAAGATGATAAAGATCTGAAGTGTCCCATGTGTATTAAAACAATGTCCTGGTGCTGACAGGCCATCCATCAACTCTATATATTGATAAAAGAAGAGGAGGTTCAGTCCGTGGATTAAGTTGGACATACATTTGGGGTAGTTCCACTTGATATATAACATAATCAATGAATCAGGACACTCACTAGGCAAATTAATATAATTCTGGAGGACTTTTTGTGGGCTTTTACAATTATTCATTCTAATATGATCATGTCCTATGAAAGTTTTGAGTAAATTGTAGCATTAAAAATTATCACTGACACTTGACTTATTTTTTTATAGACTATGGTTCTTAGTTATAACTGTAAATGTATCTTATACCTATTTATGCCAGCATTAAAACCAATATCTTCAGCTTAACTACCTCAATGATAACCATAAATATTTTCTTTAAAACAAATAACATATATACAATGTCTAACGAAAAATAAATAATACTAACGTGGTTAATTCTTCCCTAGTTTTTCTGTAACTCTCAGTTCCAGGTTTTGTCATTTCAGGAATACTTTTTTTATTTTTGTCCTTCTTCTTACGATTGACGATCTGTGCTATAGGTAATGCACAGTGTTTTGGAAGAAGCTGTAAAATAAATAAAATATATACTTTTTTGTTTACACATAATAATGTGAACTATATTTAACTATTATTATATGCAAACACACACACACACACCCACACATTTGAGACCCTCATATCCTCCCTGAATTTATTAATTAACCTATTGTTATTTCTAATTATTATATTTAGTAGTAAATATATGTAAAACGTAAAAAGAAACTTTACAAACACCATTGGTATAAAGTGGTACCCTTTACAATTATTATTACAAATAAATACAGTAGAGCCTGGCTCATCCAGACTAGATGGATTACACTTCCATATCAATGAAACCCTTTAATTGTTAAAAAATTAAGACACCTTCATTGTTGGCAATAGGTTAATTCTTGTCTTGTACCTAGTTTTCTATGAGGATGTTAGAATACAGGAGTTTTTTCCAGCTATTTTGAAGAGCTGTCGACTAACTTTTTCTCCTAGCTTGTGTGGTTTTTATGAGTTGTTATTGAACCATTTTTGAGAGGTTTCATGCAGTAACTAGATTTGTCTATTTCTTGTTGATCTAAATGAGACAAGATCAATTTTTTCCTTTGAGACCAGCTTATAGCTTCTTAATCTATCAGTGACTTCTTAATCTATTTGATGAAACAAAGCTGTGACATTTGGGGGGGGGGGCAGATATTTCACCCTCTCTTATTAAAAAAAAAAAAGGCCTAGTGCATTTTCTAAGAACAACACATTATAATAAATAAGCTTCTTTTCATTATTCTTTCTACAGTCCTAATGATATTATATTATTTTATTATGGCCTCTGAAATAAAAAAAATTTAATATGTTAAACTGGAATGCTTATGGCATTTTTTCCACAAAAAAACGAATTTAAAATATTTCTTGAATCAAACTCCATCGATATAGCCTGTATATCTGGAACACACCTATCAAGTAAAATTAAATTTAATATACCAGGCTATGTAATTTTGAGAAAAGACAGGAACAGTTCGACAGCCTCTGGCAGAGTAGCTCTTATCATCAAAAATAATATCAGTTTCTCCGAAAATTTTATTCTCGACATATCAAATATCAAATTTATATCCATCCGTCTAAACTCTACCCCCAGCACTGTTATCACAGCCGTATATAAGCCCCAAATAAAAAACTCAAAGAAGAAGAAATTCTAAAATTATTACCTCCGAATGAACATACTTTAGTATTAGGTGATATAAACTGTAAACATATATACTGGGGGTGTTGCAAATCTAACTCAAATGGTATTAAATTACTAGACATTTGTTCTAGACATAATATTAAAATCACAGCACCTCCTGAACCTACATTTTTTAGAAGAGGGTGTACGCCAGACATCTTAGACATTATGCTTTCAACAAATATCAGCCTACTTATAACAACCAAAGCAATAGCCGCTCTAAATTTGGACTACATCCCAATATTAATTCAGTTCTCAACCGAAACTCCTGAAATTATCACTCGAAGTTCTATGATTAAAGGATTCATAAACTGGGATGCTTACAAACAATTGATGGAGCAAAATATTTGTTTAAAAAAAAGATTCACCACAAACATGAAATTGATGAAGCCATAAAACAATTTACAGAAAACACTAAATGCATAAATGTTTCCACAGTAAAACCATTCCACAAAAAAAGAAATAGTTTTTTAAGCAATTTTCCAAATTCTATACTATTAAAAATAAAAGAAAAAATTCTGCTAGAAGACAGTGGATACAAACTAAAAATCCAAAATTCAAAAAAATAGGGAACAACTTAAGACATATTATCAAAACAGAATTAGATAATTTCACAAAAAAATTATGTTGCAAACCTGGATCCAAATGATCAATCCCTATGGAAGGCTACGAGACGTCTATTAAACAAACACAAAAAAATTCCAAGCCTATTAGAAAATGGTGGTTTCATCACCAGCGATGTGGAGAAAGCTGAAGCATTTGCAGACTATTTTGAAAAAACATTGCCATTGTTTAATGGCAATACGGTTGTGAAGTGTGGGGTGCTGCATCCTCTACCAAACGGAAAAAACTACAATCTTTCCAAAACAAGGTCCTGAGAATTGCTGTAGATGCTCCCTGGTTTGTAAGAAATATTCAACTACATCGTGAATTAGACATTTAATCAATTGACGATTTCATAAAAAAATGCTTCACCAGGTTTCATAGCAAGTTACCAGTGGTTAAAGGTGAAGTAGGCTTCAACAAAGGAGCTAAAACAACATCCCCCAGATTGAAACCAAGACTTACGCAAGACGTCCTGATGTAAACACCCTGACTATTTTATCCAGTATTTACTTTTTCGTTTCAACACCAATTACTGTTCTTATTACAACAATTTGATAGTATTACTTCATTATTTTTATATTTAATTTACTTTTTTTGTGTATATACTTGTCTGTTATTTTTTATTATTATTTTTTGTGAAGTACTTCATTTGTATATTACTATTATTACTTTTTCCTTTATTTAATTTTATTATTATTCTTTTTATTTATTTATTTTAATTTTATTTATTCATTTTTTTTTTCTTACTTTTCCCCCAATTGATTATCATTCTTATTTTATTTATTTATTTTTTATTGTTAGATCTTTTCATTTTTTTTTTTTTTTTTTTTTTTATTATATACTTCCTCTACAGTTACAATTATTCCAAAATTATTAGAAAACCTATCTGTTATGGGTGTCTCTTGCAGGAGATTATACCCTCCCTTCTACTACTGTTAACTCATTATTAATATTGTTAAATCATCAATGTAAGGCTTACCAGGACGATCTGGAAATAAAATAATAATAAAAAAAAAAAAAAATAAATAAAAAAATATTCAAACCCATTTTCTGAACACATTTATATTTAATTAACTTAACTTCAAACATTTAATTTATTTATTTTGTTTGTAAACATACTTGTTTATTAAAATAAATACTCATACTTACTTTATCACTCATGGTACATTGTTCATCACAAATGGTGGTAATGATATTCTTGGCTTCTTTTGCCATTTCTTCTAAAAACATATTCACAACTGAAAGGCTACGTTCCCTGATATGATGTCGCTAAACAATAAATAATGATATCATTCTAAACAAAAATTATAGGTCATAAATATAACCGACACAACTTACTTCTTCTGGGCATAAATCATGAGTACAACTTTGAAAATGATTACAAATCAAAGGGAAAGCTATGATATACCGGTTTTGGGCTGGAAATTCTAAGCACATGTGAAATTGATCTTCAAAGATTTTATTGTAGAAGCTACAAATTAAAGCAAGTAATTACTTGAAAAATCACTATTAATTAGGATGATAAAAACAATAAGAATTTAAAATTTACTAGGGAAACTTTAAACATAGTTTATTACCAAAAAATGGAGAGATCTGATGTTTCTACAAGTATTTCATCTAAATAATCAACCATTTTTGTGTGGAAAACAACAGTATCAAGTAAAGATGCAAGGTCTCGTTTTTCAATCAAAGGCAAAGGAGATTTAGAAACAGAAGTACTGGCTTGTAAACGGAACCAATCCAATCTGAGACCTTGGAAATCAAAAATTTCATTGTCCTCAACTGAAAAATATTAAATAACAGAAGTGAAACTTTACGACATAATAACATAATATAATAACATTAAACTAAATTCACAAATATAAAAGATTAAATATACGATTAAAAATAATAATGTAAACTAGAACCTCATTAATCAGAACTAATTGGGACTGTAGGTTAATCAAAATAACCTAAGCTGCATATTTAGAAATTATTCAGTAATAAGGTGTATTTGAAATTTAAGAAATAAATACAAAGGTTATTTGGATTAAAAGATATTATGAAAGATAGTATTCGGCCCAGCAAAGTGTAGTAAAGAATTATAAAAGGTCAAACAAGGTACACTTTCATTACCTACATAGAGCCAGCTTACTGATTCAAAGGAACTACTGATTTTCTGTAGTCTTCCTTTTTCTAAATTTTTAATAATGAACTCTTGCAGAAATCTTGAAATGTTGTAAATGCTCAAATGTGTGGATCCTTAGTTATCTTCAACAGTTTTAATGACATTCTTTGGCCCATTAATTTTACAAAGTTTTGGATGTCTTAATATCATTAACTGCTTTAACCTCTTCATATTTATTCCATTCAGAGCAATTCACAGCAATCAGACATTCAACAATTTCCTTTTCTGTTAAGACGTGATAACCTTAAAACATGAATAGGATCATCTGCTTCTGGCCAACCTTGCATCATTCGTAACTTAACTTTATATAGTAATGGCATTCATGTATAGTTATTAAACACTTATCTAGATTTAACTAAGTCTGGACTGATAGGGTACAGCTGAAACAATTACAGGACTAATGGTTCATTCAAGCTCTTTTTGAATGAATATTGATTTTTCAAGAGTACCTCGAATGAATCAGACAAATGGGTAACTGGTCAGGCTCTAGATCCAAAAAGACAACATTGAAACTTTAGAGCCCATCTTCTCATGATCTTGCATCTCTAAGTGAGGAGTATCCCTCCAGCTAGTTTGGAAGCTGTAATTTTTTACTTATATTTTCTCCTTTCATTGTTAATCTTTCGAAAGAAAAGAGTGACATTGGATCTTATAAGTTCTTTGATTTATTTGAGATGCTCCCTAAACTATTCCCACTTCTTACTATAATGAGTTATCTTCCCTCTTCTTCTAACCTGGTACAGATCTGATAATTGGTTTTATGGAGGATTATTTTCCTATACACTTCAGAGTTGACTCTTATATCATTCAGGCACGCCTTGTCAAACCACTTTGGTATAACTACCACAGAGATTGATCCAAATACCACTGAAACAGGTGAAACAACTGCAAAGGAAAATGTGAAACAACTGCAGTGGAACATGTTACACACTGGTTTCTAATATTATCTTTATAGTTCTCACAACTTTCATGGAACCTAAGGCAGCTGTTGGTAAACTGGTTTGACTTCTTTAATACTCATAACCAATACATTACATCCTTTACTAGGTTGGTTGTAGGAATTCTTGCTTGAGGAAACTCTAGCCTGACTAATCCTGATAATATTCATTAAATAATGCAGTCATATTAGCATCGAGGATAAACATCTAAGCTATTCAAGTTGTTATATGAACCTATAAACATACTATTAATCTTAATATTAGTAAGGTCACACATGGTCACCTTATGAATTCTTATATAGTAAAAGAAAGTAAATTGAAGGTGTGATGACAGCAAAATCAATCAGATCAAAAATCCTCAAAATGTAAGCTAACATCAAGTAATTTTTATAAATCAAACATATATATTTACATCTATATGGAACATGTGTCTTTTTATAAACCACTTTTAACTTTTTAAACAGAGAAAATTTGAGGATGCACGATATAAATTGAAAGGAAACCTATAAATAATATATCACCCATATATTATTTGTTTTACTACTGAAAATTGTATTTCTTTTCAAGTTGAAAGCAACATTAACTGAATTTAAATTAAACAAAAATAATAATAATATTAATAATAATAAATAAATAAAAATGGAAATTTCTTTTCAATGTAGCTTAGTTATAAACAAATCATATATATTATAAAAGTAGAAAGAACAAAAACAATAAAAATTCAACATTATATATATATATATATATATATATATATATATATATATATATATATATATATATATATATATATATATATTATTACATATAAAACATGTTGGAAAAAAAGAAACCAAAACTTAATCATTATAGGCACTAACCTTGCTTAACACTCAAATTTGCAATAGTACTACATAATGATGACAGAATAATACTCTCATCTTCAGGGCAAACGGTCAAGTTCTGCATCATCTGATTAAGTGCAATGGCATCAAAGCCACTCAGGTATTGAATATAGTACCTCTGTATTACTTGACTATACTTCCGGACCAAAACTAAAACACACAAAAAAAATGGAAATAGTTCAATTAGGGTCATATTGATTGACTAATTCTTAATCCATAAAATATGACTAAATGATTTCAGTTAATAAAATATTAATATGTATCAACTGGATAAAAGAGTTCTTGTGCGTAAAATGTTTGTCTCTTCAGCTAGAAGTAATGTAATGTAATAAAAGAGTATTTCTTTAAGAGAATGATTCATAATAAATGTCAGCTTAGCAGTTCATAAAGAACATTAAAATGAAAATATGGAAAAGAAAAAGTATTTTGTGGAGTTTTTTTTTTTTAAGTGATCCTAAATGTTCCACCTTGATCTTAAGTTTTTATAAAGTTATTTTTCCTAACTAGCTAAAATGAGAATCAGGAACATGACCCAATTCCATGGAATTAAAAGGCTATATCTATAAATAAAAGAAATAATCAAAAGTTTAAATTTGGCTAATCTTTATGTTTTTTGGTGTGCTGAAATAAAAAAATGAAGTCCGTTTTTCTCAATAATGTACATATTTTTTCCAAAACCATGGAACATAATATCAGTTTAGTAGCTTACTTAAATCAATATATTAGACTTGTAATGGGTAATTTATTCCTTAAACAACAGTCACCTTATGGCGCTAAACAAGATTGGAATTGTTATATCTGGCTGTTCTTTCTCCAGTCCAGTTGTGTCAAAGTGGTACAAAAACTTTTTCAAGGTTTTGAAATGCATTTTGCTAAAATGTCTCATTGTCATTGTGTTACGAGTCCTTACTTCTTTTTCATCAGTGGTAAGTAAACAATAAAGTACATAAGAACAGATTTTATCAAAAAAAGTGTACTATGCATATTTTGGTTTGAATAGGACATCAGATAAAGTGTGGATTCCTTACAAAGTATGACATAGCTGCGTAAAAAAAACTTTGGTGCTACAAAGGAAATCATAATCTTTAAGATTTGCTAAACCAATGACATGGAGGAAGCAGAAAAATGATAAGGATGATTGTTTCTTGTATAACTATGATGTTAAAGGTTATAATTTCAAAAATCCGAAGCTCATTAACTAACCTAATCTTAAATCTATTTGTCCGATACCACATGGTCTTGGATTTGCAGTTACTCAGCGTCTCATGACATGGGCAGCATGATTGGGAAATAGACAAAGAAGCTTCTATGATGGAAAAGTGTGAATGTAACGGTGATTGATAACATGGAAATTAACCTGTTCGCTGCGGGGCGGTATAAGGCTTGGCCTTGACTGGGTGCTACCGGATTATTGCCCGTATAACCACCCAGTGCTAAGTTCTTTTTGCCAACTTACCAACGAAATATTATTTCTTCTAGTTAAAAATAAAATAAAATTCCCATCCTCATTTTTTCATCTGGACTTTAGACCGGCATTGGTAGAGTTAAACTCTACTTTAAATAAGACTTTTTTTTCTAATTTTTTAATTTTTATTTATCTATTTTTATTTAATAGTTTTGTTGTGTATGATAAACCTTAAAACAAGGTAACAAACACAAAGGAATATCGCATATTTCACAACAATACATCGTTAATTTTCTTTTTTTATGCCTTCTTCAACAGTTTCTTCTTCAACATCTGAATCTTCAAAATCTGAACACTCATCACAACTTTTTTCATCTTAATCACTGTTCTGTAACAGATCTAATAATTCAGAACTAGAATAAAAACGTTTCCTAAACATCTTGTTTGAGAGATCAGAGACTAAAACAGTTGAGCAGGTAAAAAGGGTCACAAAAACCTGGTATAAAAGGCCTAAAACTAACTGTCAAAAGGCAGCCTAAAATTGAAAAGGAGGTGCTGACACTCTCTGTTGGCCTTCCTAAGAGTCTCATAGTTAATTTGGAAGTCGCTAAATGTTGTTTCTGCGGCGCACAAATATGTGCGAGTAGCAGCCGTTCAGAAACACAGATCTGTGTTAGTAGCACTGGAGGGGCGCCCTACTCAGCGCACAGATCTGTGTTGGTAGCACTACGGGCACGGCGGGCCAGCGCACAGATCTGTGTTAGTAGCAGCGAACAGGTTAAAACAATAAAAGAATTGTTCCTGTTTTTTTTTTATCATCATAACTATTGTGCTTACTCAAATAGAAAAAAACCTGTATGTGATTGAAAAAAATTGACCTCATTTTCGGTTTCAGTAAAAAAAAAAAAAAAAAAAAAAAAAAAAAAAAAAAAAAAAATAATGGCAAATGATAATATCAACTCAAAGTTACAAACATTTATTTGGTATATGAGCATTAACAGCTCACAGAAAAGCTCGATAACTAGGTTGCTAGATTTGGACAAAATTAAGATTTTGAGGAATAATTATTATGATTGATATAATATTAATAATTGAACACCATACTCTTCAAAGTGTCCACTTAAATTTCAGTAGCAACATATTCGGCATTTGTAGCCTGTTTTCAAAACTATATGATAGTATAACAGCAGCTCAATACATATATATACTAATGTAGCTAACTGAAGTTACATTAACAGCAAACACATAATTTATACAATTAATAGATTCATTTTCAGTAGAAAATATGTCAGATATTAAATTTATATAATATATGTAAAACACTTATGTAAAAAAAAAACTTCTAATACAGTGGGATGTTAGAAACATATAAAAAAAATTTTACATGCAAAATACTTGGTACCTATTCTAATGTCTACGAGATACGTGTGAATAGGAGTTAAGGCGTGTCAATAGGAGTTAAGGAGCAACAAAGTGTCACATAAAGTATATCAGATCATTAAATCATGGGACACTCACAAAGAAAAAGTAGGAATGACAATAATTTTTACTTGTTCATATTTATTTATTTTTTTAAAAATAAGGTTTAGTAATTTTTGTGACATTATAGAAAAGCTAATTATTGAAGGTGATCTATTTTACCAATAACTATTTTCCTTTTGGTCCTTAGATGTTAATTATTAGTGAAGTTGATTTCTTAAGAATAGAACATTTAACGTTAACCTGAATAATACTTGAATAAAACTCAAAAACTTATTAACAACCTTTCGATAATTTTAAAAAAGGAGAAGAGCCCTTTTAAATATATTTACTTCAAATTTATCAAATAAACAATGCACATAGTATCAAATAATAAATATTCAAACAATTGTAAAAATATATTTCTTTATTTTAACAAGACAGCAGTTTAGAAGCAACTGGTTTCTAGATTATTCAGTAAGTTAATGTAAGTAAATAAGTACAAAAATGGCAATATTAAAAAAAAAAAAAAAAATTACTACGCAATTCTTCCATGTGAAAAAGCAACTCAGGCAATTGTCTATCAACAAGATCTTCAGCATTTTTGCCTTTCCCTTTCTGCTGAGGTGGGTTATCATTATGCCTTAAAAGCCAGTATATTTCATCTTTTGCAAAGCAAAGGCCAATAAAGATTAAAAGTGCCTGTAATAAAAAATAAAAAATAATGATATAGAGAATATCACTAACAAATAAAAAATTCAGGCCAGAATCTATGAAAACAAAATGTTACAAACCTTTGGTCCTAAAAGTCCAGGTTGATCTGTTAATATTAAAGCCAACTCCTTTAAGGCAGTCCTTAAAAATTTTCTCCTTTCTCTATGTTTATAAGTTCTATATTCCAAAATAAAATAGAAAATAAATTTATTAAATACTCAGTAATGGATAGTTAAATAAAAAAGAATTATTTATAGAAAACTAAACTAAATCCAACCAATCTAGAGAACACATTTCTCAACTCAACATTTCTAACGACTAAGTTTCAAAAAAATCTAATGAGTACCAAATCCATGAATCCTCGATATCTTAAATTGAAAAGAGAGGGGTTATATATTGACAACAGGCAATACAAAAAATAAAATAAAAGCAATTCAACTTAAATGATTGATTCATTATTTTTAATTAAATGCACATTAATATACAAAAAATTGTAAAATAAAATCCACATAATTCAAAGATGAGAGAGCAAAAAAAATAAAATAAAATAAAATAAAATTTCAAGAGTGTTAGAAAAAAATAATGATTAAGTAAAAATCACTGCATTAAAGAAAAAGACAAGAAAATGAAATGCTTTTAAACTTTTATATATGTCACCAATGAATATCACCGAGTGCAAACGCCAAACCCCATACGCTGAGGGATGGCAGTTTACAAATATTACAATACAAATCATGAATACTTAACACGTTCAATTTAGATTGATAATATGGCAAAAATCAAACAGTTAAAAAAAAAAAAAAGAAATGTATTCTGAAAGACGCAAACACCTAGTGGGTTATTTTTTAAAATAATCTACTATTTTTTAATATCTTTAAATTATTCATTATTGAAATGAAACTTACGCTTTCTGAATAGCATGATTGAAACAATCTTTCACTTCTGAAATCCTTTTACCATAACCCTTAATGGTATCAAACAGACTTTGAATGTAGGAATGTATATAAATCACTTCATCCCGAAATAAAGCAATCACCCAACTGGACTCTAAAGCGCTCAACCACATTTTATGACCTTGGTCTAGTTGAGCTAAACCATGCTGGTGACAGAGCAGAAAACCAACTGAAAAAAGGATAGTATTAGGACAGTAATAATATATGACTATGTACAATACATTAAATTATAAACACGCACGTTTATAATGTGTATCTGCACATTGTGCACACACACACTCACAGATACACAAGGTATCTAAACACAAATGAACACTCCTCCTACATAATTAACATCGTACACCTGATAATTTTTTTCCATAGCTGTATGAAAGCTGTATATTATTCTGGCATTGAATTTTTTTATTATTTTTTATTTTTATTTGTAACAGTGATGTCAACTTTGTTTTTTCCAAATGGGAACACCTATTTTATATGTGAAAATAGATTTTTTTTTTTTTTTTGATGAGTGAACAGACAGGATTTTCCAGATAGGAAATAATTTTTGAACAAGATTTTTTCACAGTCCCATATATAAAGAATTTTATTTTTTTTTTTTTTTTTTTTTTTTCAAATTTGTGATGAAGATATAGCATGAAATTGACATCATAGCCACCTAATTCTGATATGCTTACTCTTTATTTTGAGCCACTGAATTAAGAAATGTTTTCTACAAACTTTTAAAACAATTCAGTTCATCTAATCAGAACAATTAATAACACAATCATCCTCCATACAAAAATTAGAAAAATAGGAATTTATTCTTAAAAACAAAGTTGATATCTATTATCATGACTTATGAAACAAATAAGGAACAAAATTTAAACTAAAAGAAATTGGAAAAATGTAATAGATAAAAAATTATTTTATGTTCACAAGATTGAATTCACTTATTTGCTGGATCGGATGGTCTTTTTTCAGTAAAAAAAAAAAAAAAAAAAAAATGTTCCCTCATAAAATTAAAAAACAGGTGTTCTATTTGAAAAAAACAAAACAAAGATGGAATTTGATAATTGTGATGGATAAAAATGTCAGAATCTAAAAATATGTAAAAAAAATTTAAAGAGGTCATTTACATTTTTTTTTTTTTTTTTTTTTTCTGGTACAACCAGAGATTCCTCAGATGAGCCATGCTCACAACTATTGTTATCCTAAAAGTTTGTTTTGCAAGTTACATCAAAATTATGCTATGTCCTGTGCAGACATATTTTATGCAAAAACTAATATAATTACTGCTTTATGAATATCACAACTGTTGCCTTCCACTAGCTGTGCATACTCAGAAGATGGAAAAATCTAAAAAGGATCCTTTTTCTTTATTTCATTCACATACTTCCTCTAAGGTCTCAACTATTAACTTTATACTTTAAACTTAAGATGTTCTTAACCTTTTAAGTACAGGTCACTATAAATGTGTTTGAATATATTTACATATATTACATAGACAGTAGAGCGTCAAAAATCCGAACCAACTGGTACTACCATAGGTAGTTCGGATTGCCAATTTGTTCGGATTTGTGAACATAACCTAAAAATGCAGCTTAGACCCATAATTAAAAATACAGTTCTGGAATACAGTACAGGAAATAATAAAAATAGTTTTAATGTACTTACATACGTATATTAAGTACATTACTGTAGTTGAATTCTTGAAGAAATATATAGAGTACATACAATGGAAACAAACAGAGCACTGAATAGTTACAGTACAAAAAAAGAAACTCTCTAAACCTAACTGTACAAAATCACTTACGTATATGTATCTATTTTACATTGAAAATATGTTGCATTAAATACTCAAAAAAATCCTCAGGAGGCATTCGGATTTTCAATGCTTTACTGTATTTCATTTTATGTGTTCAAACTTGGTCAGAACAGGGAGCAAAAAGCAAAATTTTGTCAGAAAAACAGTGTTGTAGCAGTCCTCGGAAAACAATGGGGGCTTAGATATATTGAGGATATATATATAGATGGATATATCTACTGCTCGGCCTTAAAGGGTTAAATCAATATACTGTATACATAATATAAAGCCTTTTTTCCTTTGTGATCACTAAACACAAAAAATACAGAACAAATCTGTACTAAATTTTAGCTATACCATCTTCATAGTTCAAGGAAGATTAAAAAAAAAAAAATATTAAAAAAAGAACAGTATGTGGTGAGACCACTGAAGTTTTAAAATTGACCGATATATGTAAATATATATCCATCTGAATTATCAACTCATTAATTTAAATTAAAAATTAGATCTAAGTTATTTAATTATTAGAGCGGGCGAAGCTGTGACAACTGTGACAAGGAATGCTAGTATGTATGTATATATGTATGTGTGTGTGTGTGTATATACATATACATATATATAATATATATATATATATATATATATATATATATATATATATATATATATATATAGGAGAGAGAGAGAGAGAGAGAGAGAGAGAGAGAGAGAGAGAGAGAGAGAGAGAGAGAGAGAGAGAGAGTAGTAAACTTTTATTGTTTGCTACAATTACAGAAAAAATATCCTTGATAAATTAGATCGTTTGGTAAAATTTATAGATTATACCTAAAAAAAAAAAAAAAAAAAAAAAAAAAAAAAAAAAAAAAAAAAAAAAAAAAAAAAAAAAAAAAAAAAAAAGAAAATAAATTCATAAAGTAATCTAAAACTTACATATTATCCACTTATCCATTGTTTCCAATGAAAGATATTCACTGGACATGTTTTCTGTTTGAAGAGGTTTTAGAAGTTGACCAGGGTTTCCAACTAGACTCAACTTTTGATCAGATCTATGAACAAGTGGGTGACATTATTCCATTTATACTAAGAGATGAAACTTAAATCATTCAAACTAAATAACTGACCTAAAATTATCCTAAAGTAAATTATAAAAACTACACTACCATTAATAATAAAGAATGAAAATAATCAAAATGCAATAAATAAAATAACTATTAACATTTAAATCTACTTTCACAACACATTCTTCTCTTTTTTCAATACCTACATTGTTCCTCTTTGCATAGAGCTTGAGCCTCAGGTTACTTGATGTGTGAGGCTAAGTTACTATGAATCAATAATAATCTAAATGAGTGATTAGCCCAGTGTTAGTGGGCACGTACTATTAGGACACACAGGTGGCTAAGCTTTGCTCCCTAACCATAAATAATCAAAGAGAATGTAGTCCCGAGGTGTGCACTGGATGTGATCTTATATCTGAATAATATATAGAGTACTGTTTTGCACACTATGGGTGTGACATTAATCTTCACTAGTCAAGTGATTAATCTTCACCTGCACAGCTTTAACTAGTTCAATTTTAATAATTTAAACAATATCAAAAGTAAAATTTCTTTTGAGATATTATCTTGGAGAGCCATTGTACAAACAATTAAAAAATTTTGAGTGCTATATATATAAATAAAAATGACTGCTTATCTGTATGTCTCTTATGTCTTCCTAAACCGTTAATCTGTTTGTGATGAAACTTTGGAAAATGATTAGATGCATTCCTGCAAAGGTCATGTGAGTCACTAGGTTCCGATAGATGAAGCACGTCATTTAGCGGCAGTTAGTTTAGACGACAGAAATGCTTATATTTCTACAACATATAGTTGTTGGGTTTTACCGCAATCACCACTACTCTCAAAGACGTTCAAAGAACACATCAATGTTGAGGATTGCGATTCGGTGAAATAGATTCAGTACATTGGTGTGGAAAATACAATTGGATCTATCGATGAAATCAATCAATATCAACTGGGACCCTTCACCAGTAGTAATGAAGCAGTAACGGAAAATTGAAAGGCAGAGATGTACTGTAACCACATATCCTAATGATTCTAAAAGATATCCCATTCAAATTCAAATGTTTGCAGTTTCCGGGGTGCTTCGCCTTTGCAGTGACTATCGACAAAGCACAAGTGTATGCATTGAATTTGCTCACATGTCGGAAAACCTATATTTGTGTATGTAACAGAATGAAAAACAAAAAATATTGTGTATACAATTGCACTTCAATGAATAGCTTTCCATCGGAAACTTGAATAGTCAGACTCAATGATCTAAAAAGAAAATGAATATTGTTGAACATAACTTTGGAAATAAAGTTTTTTATTCCAGTTTTTATTACTGTTCAAATTTAATATTTATAGATAAGACAGGAAAAAGTCTGTTGGGAGAGCTACTTAAGTTAAAAATACTTAATTAAGTTTAGTTAAAGTTAACATACATTAATTGGCTGTCAGGCAGTACGAAGTTCGATGGGTCAGCTAGTTAGTTATATTTATTGCTCACAAACAGAATAAGATTAAATAAAAAAATATAAATTGTATTGTAATTTGTATAAGCAAAAATAAAAGAAAATGATTTATTACAGATCTTTCTCTAAGACAGTCATGTTTCCCAACTGTTTTTCATATTTTTTAATTTGTTTTGTCCTTCCGTTTAGTAGATAATTTAATTTTTCGTCCCTTGTGGCAGCAATGCAATAAGGGGAAAGGAATAAGGAAATTTTTGAAGTAAATATTCTTCTTTAAAGTTAATTATTTAAATCATGATTAAAATTAGTATTCTTTTATTTTCTAGAGACTTCATTTCATGTTGAAAACTTTTTTCGATAGAATGCAATAGGTTTCTAGGAATCACCTTAATAAACATAAATTAAGATGTGGTAAGAAGGTGAGGTAGCCAACAGAGCAAGGCACAAGGCTCCAAGCTCTACTTACTATACGCAGAAAATGTTTTTATATGGCTCTTAATTCAGACACGGATCAACTTCAGATTCAAGAGGTCCTCCTGGGGCATACCCAGCCTCTATAAAGTGGGTAATGTTAATAGGGGAAATGAGCATGATTTTGGCCAAATCTTCTTCCACAAGCGTTGGCCTAGAAAGAGTACATTCTTACCTAAGTACTTAACGCAAGACCCTTCATAAGATGTAGCGGAACATTTTTTTTTTTTTTTTTCATTCTTATCTCCTAACTCATAAACTAAAATTTAAGATAATAGATATAAGCAATCTCTAAAACAGTTAAATTATTTAATAGTAAAACATATTTATTTATTACCTCCATTTATCAGCAGACAAATTTCTGTTCAAGTAAACACTTCGTAATGAAAGTAGAGCTGAATGAAGAAGCTTTGTATGTGGAACAAACTCTTCTGAGAGCTTCTTTAAAGGAGGATCATATTCCATTATCATTTGTCCCAAACGAGGAAAACTTTGATCACTAAAATAATTTATTTGATAAAAATGAAATAAATGAATATACTTGAATCAAATAAACTATTATGTATATAATAGAGAGAAAATTGTATTAAAAAAAAAAAAATTGATCACGAAAAAGAAAAAAGGATGAGCTAAATCGATCATGGGCAAAAAATGGTCCATGAGCCAAATTTCATATATATCTTTGTCTTTCCCAGAATTGGTTTATAAACATTATGAACTTGATCACTAACAACTGAATCCTATTAATCAAGACACTCTGTTGTGTTTTATTACAGAAAAGTTATGGGTTTTATTGGAGAATGATTAAGTCAGTTGAAAAGTAAGAAAGTTTATATTTTCAATTTTTTACTGATTATCTTTCTCACATGATGAATTTTAAAGTCAAGATCACAGAAAAAAATAAATTTAATAACTACAGCTGGAGCCATATATAGATTTTAAACTATAATGTTTTGTTTGCTGATCAGCAATCTGAAAACTATTTGCCACATTGTATGAGGCTAAATTCAATATTATCTGCAAAGAAAGAGTAAAAAACTAAAAGGAGATTGACCTAAGAATAGATAGAAGTCTTTGATAACTCATACAAAATTCAGAATCTGGAGATAAAGTAAGCTTAAGTAGAGTTTTTGTGGTTGATAGTGGACAGCAACTGAAAAATCTATTCCTCATGTCTAAAGTTAATAAGGAGCTCCCTACCACAAAATATCTTATCTGGAGCTGTGAAAACGTCAAAATAGCATTATAATCTGATAAAAAGGGAAAATCCTCCTTTTAGATAGACAAATAATTTTCCTTTATAATCCAAAAGTAAAATGCCAAATTAAATTCCCATTGTAGGATAAACCTAGAAAATATATTTGTACCTATATTTTTAAAAATTAACTTACCTCTGATTATGCATCATTTCATAAGCAGCATTAAACAGACCAAGAACTGCTTTTCGATCCTCTACACGTGACAATAATATCATTAATGAGACATAAGTAACACATAAATCAAGATAACTTTTAGTTAGCTCAAAGTTCACAGTCTGGAAGAAACAAATAAAAACGTTATTTTAAAATAACTGTAATTACATATGAAAAGATTTTCTCTCATACATTGACAAGACTATATTTAATTAGGGTTGACATTAAATAACTATAGTAATAGCAAGAAATAATTTAAAATAATGTGATTTGCAAGGCCACAAAAAATCTTGTAGTTCTAATATTAACAAAAAAAAATCTGCACTTGCATCAATATTTTATAAAGTAAATAAAACAAGGAATGCACAGACTGCCATGTTGTTTTTAAATTCAACAAAATTTTCGAAAGTTACGCCTGGATGAACGTTGGACCACTCAGGAGGTTCCTCAATGGTGCCATTATCATCTCTCGGTTCACTTGATTCATCGAAATATCCTTCCGTATGTACTCCGGCTTTATGAAAGCACTTTGTAATAGGCTGAACAGCATTCCAAGATACCGCCTTAAACGGCATAGCTTGTTTAAGAGCACTTGATTAATGAAACGTTATGAGTATGTACATAGTGTCAATCAAAAATAAGGATCAACTGGTAAGTCTGTAAACATTTCGTGGAAAAACTGTTTTCTCTTCTTATAACTGAATAGTATTTACACCAGGGGAACAAATTAAATTTCGTTTAGGTGAATGTTGTGTATAACTGAATATCACACAAGTGAATAATTGATTACACAGCATTAAAAGGAGTTTCGCCGGGGAACGAAAAATTCTTCGTATAACTGAATGTTTCTTATAAGTGAGTTTCGTATAAGTGAGACTTCACTGTAATCTAAAGTGTAAAGGGGCATTTCAGAGCCAAGCATTTTGACAGAAATCTGCTTTGTGGCAATGAGATAGCCAGTCATCATTGCTCAACACTAGGTAGTAAGGGGAACAGAAATGAAAGGCTTAACCTCCAAGATTGAAAAAATTAAGGCTGAAATAGCGGTGTAAGAAATTTTAGACAGCATGAACCTAAGTGGTACCAGCATGGCATCGATTGACTGCCTGAAAGATAGTCGACACTGGTGGCTCTTAATGGGCTAAGAGCACTTAATATTTTGAATACTAATAATGAGTTATGTTAAAGAAATAAAATTGAAAGCCTTTGTTGTTCTAGAATAACTTGTGTTTTAAATTACTTAAAACGTAACAAGCATTACTTTACTCCTAATTATATAATATCTATAAATACAAAAGATAATTTAAAAAATCTAATAATCTATTAATCTTTTGTTTATCTCGTTTTACACGCTTAATTATTGGAATAAAAACATGATAATTAAAAATACTTACTATATCTAAATTTAATTGACAGGCATCCATAGTCGTAAGTAATTCACAAACATTATCTTTGAAATCCAACAGATCAACAAAAGTATAGTAATAAAGGGATAAAGATTTGATTATTTCGCTTCGGATTTGTGTAATAGGTTGAAGCTGAAATAATAGTAAAAATTATAAAAATAAAATAAAAAGTAAATGGCTCACTTAATACAGTCAAAATATTTTTTTTAAATATAACTTTATCTTATTATATTGAATAAGAATAATACCTATAAACACACTCACAGAAAATACAATAACAGAATTATTCTTAATATTAATGTTAAAATTTATGTACTTACACAGTTAATTTCTTAGGGTAATTAGTAAACTTTTGTTTGGGTAAAGAATATGTCCCCACCACTTCACTACTTATTTATGATCTTTTTTAGTTGCTAACCAGTCTTTGTTAATGCATGTACTATTACCTTCCTCAGAAATAAAATACACAAACATCTAATTTATTAATGTTTTAATGATAGTTCAGTTAAGGTACAAATGATCGTATAGAAGGGTCAATACAATTAGTAATTAATGAATGATATATTGATTCATCAATTCCTAATTCATTTTTAAGTTTTGGCAGAATAAATTTTCCAATTATTTTTCTACTTTTTTTGTTTTTTTATAACTATGTTTAAGCAGAAGATTAAAGTAATAAATCTAGCGATATTTTAATTAAAGGGATCTTTCTCAGTTTTTAATTGACATTTCAAAAGTCTGTCAGATCAAGAATGTAGTTTTGTCAATTATTATACTTTTAACTAACTTTAATGTAGTTTGCTTCATCCAGTTAATAAATTACATGCTAATTATCAAGAAATTGAACTTGCTGTTTTATCTGAATTACTCAGAACTGGCCTCAGCCCAGGTATGTGATATGAAGGATGAATCATAAGGACTAAACAGTTGAAACATGGGGTGAATGAGAATGAAACTAACTTAAGAATTAGTAGATGAATTGTCTGGTAGAACAAACAACATAAAAATAAATCACAAAAATATTTTAAACTAATAAGATGTCATGAAAACATTAATATTCCAAGTTCGCAACACCAATTCAAAAGGCTACGATTGAATAAATTTTACAAAATCATGTCAATCAGAAAAGAAAAACTAACTTTGCAAAACTTAAGTTATTCACAACTGATAAAACAGGCAAAATTTACGTATTATAGTACACTTCAGCAACATTCTATATAAACACTTAACATTTATTGATAAAACTTACTCTCAAACAAAACAAGGTACACAAAAACTATTAAGTTCAAACACCATTAGAATTTAAAATTATTACTTAGAAAGGAAACCAACTTAAGGACCACTGAACAACACTAGAATGCAATAATCCAAAAGTAAGAAGTAACACCACTTACACTTTTAATGTCGATGTTAGGAAATCTTCTAACAATATACTTTATTGAAGATTCAAGGGACTTATCAGATAAAAATCCTGGTTTAGACTTAGCATCTCCACAAGCCTGTAAAAGGAAGAAAGAAACATCATATCCTTCATCCCAAGTAGTTAAGATTTTAAACAAAAATCATTACAACACCTTTTTAATGTTATAAATTCTAGTCAACATGCCAATTCCTCTATCATTGACGAGAATCAATTTCTCAGCAAGTTTTTTCTGACAAGGATTTATAGGTCTTGCCATTTTAAAAGAAAAAATATATTCAATTGATATAAATATAATTTCGACTAACAGTAGTATAGGGCTAAATCTGTCATACTACAACTACTGATTGTAATCCTAATCTAAACTTTTATTCCAATTTACAATACTTTTCACCGCATAGCTGAAGTGTTTACAGTGCAGGTTATTCTGTACGGAAGGTTAAACAACAAACGCCCTTTCTGCCAGATATCGATTATCATATACATCTTAGAGTAATGTGTAGACAATTTAAGATGTATAGGGAAGTTAAAAATAAATTACCTTTAAGTTTGATTTTCTTCTTACGATATTATTTTCTATTAACAACTCTTATATATGTTTCAAGGTTTATTTTTTTTAAATGATATTTTGTTATTAAGAGGTGTATTAAGGTTTTTATGTACCTGTATTTCAAGTTCTTAAGATATTCTGTTCATTTAATGCAATTATTATTGTTTAATGAATAAAATGAGGTGTTGGGCCTATTTTAGAGCCCTTTGAGTGATATTTGTGTCCTGGAAAATCTTGATATAATTGATATAAATGTTGGTACTGAGAATTGGAAACTATTATTACAATGGAAATCTTATATAACTTTTGATCTGATGATTATGACATTTTTAAAGCTCGTTTTGGTAAAAGGTTAATAGCGAACTTGTCCACAGAAAATTTTTCTCAGTCCATCTTAACCGAAGAACAGGCAGAAAGCTTGGAGCAAAAAATGAAGGCTAACAATTGTTAAAGTGGACTGCTATCAAATGAAATTGAATTTTAAAATTAAAGAAGATAAACTTTTTCAGACATACAAGTATTGTGGAGGAAAACAAGTACGAGAGTCGAAATTGCTCAAAGTATGCTAATGTTAATAATGCTTGCAAAATATTAACCATTTTTTTAAAAATTCTGTATGCGGCATTAACAAAATAAAAATAATAATAAAAATGTAATAAATTAAAAAAAAAAAAAAAAAAACGTTAAAGAAAATAAAAATTAAGAAAAAAAAAAAAAACTAATTGTAAGTTAAGAAGAATTTGATAGTTGCTGTGGGGCATACGTCGAGAACAAGACATTTAAGACTTTATGTTAAAGTGAACGACTGCCACAAAACCGTGTGTTCGTAAGTATGCAAGGAATTATCACTATAGTTTATAGTGTGGTGAATTGTTTGAGAAGATACAGCCGCAGAAGCCTTAGATCACAAATTGCGTGCGTTTTTTCAATCATTCCAAGCTAAGAATTTTAATTTAAATAAATTCAACATCAGACTTTTAGTGAGAAAAGTACCTAGGTCATATTTTTAGTGGAGATGAACCAGACCCTAGAAAAATTTGCGCAGGACTACTCTCGCAAGCCAAGGTACGCTTGAAAAAGAATATGAACGAATGTAAATTTTAAAATTTAGAAACAAATAGTTGGGTATGCAGCATTTAAAATTTAATACATCAGCATTAAAATAAACTTCTCAATAAACATTATTGTTTTTATAATACTATATATGAAACCTTTTCGTTCAATGAACACAAGAACGTCTATAACTGTAATACTTAACTAGCAGATAAGCTGATGCTATCAGCTGGCATGGTAACCTAAGAGGTAATGTAAAATGGATTTGCCACTGCATCGTATACAAATTAAAACTATTCAATAACGTTATGGAAAATTATAAATGATAATGTCATCTAAACAAATATTATGAGAAAATGAAAATGTTTGACAAGTAAATGCGGCAGTGGCCTCTGAAATCTCTATTCCTTGCCACCTTACCGCCACTAATTATTCATTACATATTTTCTCTACCCTAGTAGTTAGTTAGTGCCTGAAAAAGTAATATGTAACTGAAAATAAACGTAATCTAATGATAGATTTAAAATAAATTTAAAAGTGGTCATGGGATAAAGTGATATGAATACATTTAAGAAACTGATGAATATGGCGAAACATGCCCCTGCTCTTCATACATTAGTGCTCTACAAAATCATACATAAAGATTAACCGAAAAACAACAATAACATCATGAGTAAAAAGTATTCGTACACTTGATCAAATATCTATTTAATATTGACATTCGAGAACAATTAATATTTAGTAGGGCCAACTTTTGATTTTAATGTGCTCTATATGCTTTTTGGCATTGAATTTACTAATTTTTGTGTCAAAGTAACTATAATTTTGTAATAATAACGTCGCTTAAATTTTGATTGTTAGAAACACACCTTTTCCGTACTCGATCCTTTAGATATTTCCACAAATGCGCTATAGGATTAATATCCCGTGATTGATGGGATTTGGCCTCACTTTGATGTGTTGTAGAGGATCCACATTTTGGATTTCCAAGCTGTATGCTCGGGATCATTATTCTGCTGAAAAATTTAATTTTATCCTATCTCAAATTTTTCAGCACTGATTAGGAAATTTCTTTTTATTACTTCGATGTATTTTCTATGATTCATTATGATATCGATAAATTCAAGACACCCCACTCTAGCATCATTCAAACAACCTCAGACCACGAGTCATTTTCCTGTATCCCTAACAGTTGGAACTATATTTCTTACTTCCATTCTTATATTATTTTCTCCAAACTTTTTGGCCCCTCTGAAGATTAAACATTTCAATTTTACCCTCGTCGGTAAATATTACCCTATTCACGCAATCAAATTTTTTATGGTCTTTGGCACATTGCTATCTTAACATTGCTTATTGATGGTTTTGTCATAGCTGTCCTGGGTGAAGCTCGTACCGTCTCAAGCATTAGCGCATTGTTAAAACACTCCCCTTTTTCTCCTCTTTCAGACAAATGTTCATCCACTAATTTAGGGGCACTATTTCTTGGTTTTCTTTTAACTTTTCTCGTCATATGTCTTTCATATTTGGACTAAATCTTCCTTTTTCATTCTGTTCTCTCTATAAATTCAAATGTTTTTCTCGTTCCATACATTTTAATAGGATGTTGGACTGTTGAGTGAGGTCGTCTCTCTGGTTTTGCGCCCCATTTTCAATAAATGAACAGCAATAATTAGCATTTAAAATTGCTAAACCTTTACAAATGACGTCAAGTTAAAGACTGATTGCAGGTTATCCTCAAAATATTAAGGCAAGGGCTAGGAACAACAGTTAAAGTCTAGTGTACGAATACTTTTGACTCATAGCAATGAGGGATCTTACTATAACGTATGAGATATTAAGCTAAATTCAATCAATTTTCTCATGAAAAAATATAAACTCTATTCTATAATCATGAATGCAATATTATATGTGTTTAAATTAAATAAATATGTAATAAATACAGAATTAAACGAAAGAAAATAAAACTTATACTACTGTACGAATACTTTTGACTCTGACTGTATGCACAAATAGAAAAGGAATACCCAGCGATAGTTTTCGTATGTGAGAGGTTTTAACATCACCTTTTTGAAAATGGCGATATGAAGAGAAATAATATAAGTATTTTGAGACAATCTTCAAGAAACCTGAGGTAGCTACAAACCTCCTAAAGTACAATTATATTAACAGGCCTGTTTTAACTGAATCTCATACGTGGCCAAGATCTAATAAAGGACATCAAATTTAACAACAATTAATCCACATCCTAATATTCTCAATGTTACTCAAGAATGTAGCGAAACTGAAATTAATATCCTGCTTCAAATCTGCTACTAAAGCATTGCATAGTTTAGAAATATTATTTACAAATTGTCTCCCATTAGTAATTCCGGACAAGGCCTAATTATATCCTTTATCCCAAAACTTCTTCAAAAAACGATTCTATTCCTTACATTGTTAATAATGGATTATAATTTTGAATGTGTCTGTGAATATATTTCATTTTTAAATAATTACGATGTTATATATTACTTGTATTTAAGTAGGTATAGTCTTATTATTATTTCTTTGATTGTGTAATATAAGAACGAATGTATTTGAATTTGCAAGGTTACCTTCGGTTATGTATTTTTTTAAATGTTATTGTTAACATGTTATATGATTAATTCAGAGAATTTATATCAGAATAATCGTACATGCATTTCTACAAATAAATATGAATAATTACACAATATAAATAATGATGACGCAGTCTGATGAAGTCTATGGCGATGAACAGTCTATAATGGTGAAACAAGTAAGTGATTAAAGTACTTGAGCCATTTGTAGGCAGTGATCATGAATGAATGTCTAGATTGGGAACTCAGGAGGAATCAGGGGTCTCTCGGAGATGTGAGACTTCTATTAGAGAAGGCGCATCTTGTGAAGGTGAGGCGAAGAGTCGGTACGCTATTACCATTTTACGACAGTTGACCTGAAACACTGTTCTAAAAATATTTATGAAATGCTCTGTTTAAAATCTCAAACAATTTTCCAAATGGGCCGGTGTGTAACAGTGTTTTTGGTTTAAAAAAAAAAAAAAAAAATAATAAATCAGCAATTTACTTATCTTAGATAGTTTATTCGTGAAATTTGGAATTCAATCATGCCGAAAAAGATATTGTGTTTATAGATTCTCTTTGACAATTCTGTAATATATGTATATATATGGATCATATCATTCTAAATAAAATTTGAATACCTTGGGAACAAACTGTCACCTACCTAGGTCTCGAATTAGATAAACGTTTAACTTTCACATCCCACATTAGGATCAATCCATTTCAAATCACCCAGTCGTGTTGCTCAACATTTTTTATTTTCCTGATTCTTTTATCATGGATTCCCTATGGGTAGGCATTAACAAAACTCCAATTAAAAAAAAATTTACAAGCCATATTTTTTATTTGACAGCCATATTAAAATGATGATTTAGTGAATTTTATGAAAAAACAGGGTTTGCGGAAAGTTTAATTGCGAAGTCATTTTTAAAGATATCAGAATAATTTAAAAACTAGTGTGTTCAGCATGAAATGACCTTCAAAAGGAAGTTATTTTAATTTTCCTACCATGCAAGAAAGTTATTCAAACACTTTCTCTAAAACTCGGAAAATATATTAAAAATCGTTAATTTTTAAGGCCATTAATTTTTAGGAAGAAGAAGAGACTCACACATAATATTTTATTTCTGTGTTGGGTACACTTAGTACTACCAGCAGCATAAGTTCTAGTCCTGAGAATGCACTCCTTTTTTCTCTACGGCTTTTCAAAAATGGCTGAAAGCGGGTTTTTCCCAATTTTCATTGGCCAATTTCTGAAAAGGGACTGAATGAAAAAACGTGAACATTTTATAAAATGTTCTCTATACTAGTAAGAATACACCACGAAAAAATTATGACTGAGACTCAACTATATTTTGAGTTATAGAGCTGTGAATTTCAATAAAAACGCTAAATTTTAATCAAACAGAGTATTTGGTCCGGGACATTCTGAACAGGTGTCAAGCATAAATTTTTCATTTTCAATATCACGTACGATGAAAGCTATGAGGTCTTTATAATTTGCGCTAAGCTTTACTCCTTCTATCATAAGCTTTATGCTTAGGTGATGCTTGCAAACAGATACTATGCGTTCCTGATGAACCCAGAAGAACGCACCTCTTTGGTCTTAGAGCGCAAAACATAGAACTACCAATTTTTAAACTGGATATTTCTGTTTATATATGATCTAGAGTTCATTTAGTTTGAGGATAATTAACTTTTTCTGTTTCTGCACCTTGACAATGTCCATTGCAGTTGAAACATATTCCTTTTTACCAGGGCATAAGTAACTATTTTCGTAAAACGCTTTAACTCTTTTAATTTAATAAAAAGCAGCTTCACTTATTTTGTTGCCCTGTCTTTTTGTAAGATGTGGTAAGATACCTTGAGCCTTTACTAACTGCTTATTTAACCTTACCATGTATTCAGATGCACTAAAGTCCTCAACTATTTTTTCCTTAGACTATAAACTTGGCAATAGACTCAGATTTTAATTTGATCATCTTTACAAGACAATTTGAATTTTTCTTTCAGTTAAGTAATGAGTATGTACTAATTGAAGTTTCTGTAACATTTAAATTCTGAGTTTATAAGTCATTATAGAAAGATTCATCGAATTTTAGCTTGACTGCTCTCGTAATTTTATCAATTTTTTTTTTCCAAACTGTCAGGCATTGTTCTGTGTTAAGCTGTTTTATATTTACATAAAAGAGATAATTCCAAAGTTTCATAAATGGATTCCACTTGATGCAACGGATTCTCCTCTACTAATTCAAAAAGGCCAAGAAAAAATTCAGGATTATTCTCAACATTATTTGTCTCCTCTTTGGGCAGTTTTTTCTACAAATATTTTTGGTGCGCAAGTTGGACATAGAGCATCTCCACAAATTAGTTTAATATTCACATTTTTACTCTTGAAGATAGGAATGAAGATTAAGGGGAGGGACACAACTTGCAGAGACATGTAGGTACAGGAAAGCTGTAGACTGTGCAAGCAGTTGCACATAGAAGAGTTCAAATCTAAACATTTAAAACTCACATTAGCTTGTTGCATCATAAGAACTGATGTGTCAGTTGATATTTTACAATGGGTTTGACAATGGGGGTTGTTTTTAATTAATGGACATTTTTAAGTCAAGTATTTCATTTAAATATAAGTTAAGTTCATTATATCAAAACTCTAAATAATAATTTAATTGAACTATAATTTAAACTAGTCAGTTATATAATTTCAAGCCTCTAGTTGCTAACATAGCATTGAACGAGTGTATTAAAAATATATCGTTTTTAATGAAATTCACAGCTCTATAATTCAAAATATAGTTGAGTTTCAGTCATAATATTTTCGTGGTGTATTCTTATTAGTATAGAGAACATTTTATAAAATTTTCACGTTTTTTCATTCAGTCCCTTTTCAGAAATTGACCAATGAAAATAGGAAAAAACCTGCTTTCAGCCATTTTTGAAAAGCCGTAGAGAAAAAAGGAGTGCATTCTCAGGACTAGAACTTATGCTGCTGGTAGTACTAAGTGTACCCAACACAGAAATAAAATATTATGTGTGGAGTCTCTTCTTCTTCCTAAAAATTAATGGCCTTAAAAATTAACGATTTTTAACATATTTTCCGAGTTTTAGAGAAAGTGTTTGAATAACTTTCTTGCATGGTAGGAAAATTAAAATAATTTCCTTTTGAAGGTCATTTCATGCTGAACACACTAGTTTTTAAATTATTCTGATATCTTTAAAAATGACTTCGCAATTAAACTTTCCGCAAACCCTGTTTTTTCATAAAATTCACTAAATCATCATTTTAATATGGCTGTCAAATAAAAAATATGGCTTGTAAATTTTTTTTAATTGGAGTTTTGTTAATGTCTACCCATAGGGAATCCATAATAAAAGAATCAGGAAAATAAAAATGTTGAGCAACAAATTATATTTAAATTGGGTGATTTGAAATGGATTGACCCATTAATAATAAATGTTGCAAAGCCAAAAAACTTATCAGTACAATGTCACCATATTTCCGAAGAAAATCCCCACCATAACTCGAAACAAAATTATTCTATATAAATCAGTCATTCGACCATTACTAACATACGATTCTCCGGCATGGAGCTCCACATGTGACTCCAATTACAAAAAAATAGAAAGAATTCAAAACCAATGCTTGAGAATCAATAAGGACTACCCAAGATACACAAAAATAACTGACATGCTGCACGATCTAGATTTTCAAACAATTAAACAGTTTATTTACTCCCAGACCCAGAACTTTTTCAACTCAACAATAAACTCAGACAATCCCATAATACAAGCAATAGGCAAATATAATAAGCTAACCTTAAGAAGATACGTACACAAACGAACTAGACACATACTACTAAAATAAAATTTATTTAATAAGACATTCTTAAAATTTATTAATGTAGTTTTAGTAAAAATTTAAATTTAGTAAATCAAAGGATTGTAGGAGTTAATTTATTCTTAAATAGTAATTAATTTTAATGCCCAAAACTTTTGCTTATTTTTATATATTTTTCATTTATTTATTTTATTACTTTATATTATTTTATTATTATTATTTATTATTTTTATTTATTATTATTATTTTTTTTTTTAAGTAGGTTTTTGTCAGTTTTTCGTACAGTTTAAAAAGTATTCTGTTTTAATTTTATTGAATGAAATTGTAGTGTGAATAGTTTTATTAGCAAAACATGTATTTATACAATCATGTTACAGAATTGTAAATTGTTAAATTGCATTAAATAAAGCTCTTTTTATTATATATATATATATATATTCTTCTTCTTTCGGTGCCTATCCGCTTCGGTTGTTGGTAATCATGATGGCTATTCTTCTCTTATCGGTAGCAAACCGTTGAAGACATACTGAACCAGCATCTGAGGTTGTCAAACCAAGATATTCGTCTTCTTCCAGGACCTCTTTTGCTGTCGATTTTCCCTTGAAGTATTTTTTGTAGCAAATCATATCTATTTGTATTTCGCATGATATTTCCTAAATATTGCAGTTTTCGGGATTTCACTATCTTTATTAAGTTAGGTGTTGTGTTCATTCTTCTCAACACTTCTACATTCGTCACCCTCTGGATCCAAGGTATTCTCAGGATCCGCCTATAAAGCCACAATTCGAAGGCCTCTAGCTTCTTCTCTATGTTTTTATTTAAGGTCCATGTCTCTACACCATATAGGAGGACAGAATATACATAGCCGTGCAAGAGTTAGATTATGGCTTTTGAAGACGGCACTCATTTTCTGAAAAACACTTCTTGCTTTCCCGATACAAATCCTGATTTCCTGAGAGTTATCCCAATTTTCATTTACCATATTATGGTTCCAAGGTATGTATATTGTTTTACACTTTCTATAGATCTTTGGTTTATGACTAAGCTTACTCCTGTAATATTTTCCTTACTTACGACCATGAGTTTTGTCTTTGTGGTGTTTATTTCAAGCCCGTACTTACTGCTGACTCTTACAATGATATTCATTAATAATTGTAACGCTTGAATAGTGTCAGCAAATACAATAGTACCATCCGCATATCGAATGTTATTTAATTTTATTCCATTTATCAAAATTCCTTCTTCAACTTCTTCTAGGGCTTCTCTAAATATGAATTCTGAATATACAATATATTAAATAGTATGGGTGACAATATACATCCCTGTCTTACTCCCCTGAGAATTTTGACTGCTTCGGTGTGTTCACCATCAATGCACAACAACGCTGTTTAATTCCAACATAGGTTTTTGATGATTCGCAGATCTCTTTACTCCATTCCAATATTTTTCAAAATCTCCATCAACTTGTCGTGTTTTACCCTATCAAAAGCCTTCTGGTAGTCTATTAGGAAAGCAAATACATTTTTATTTACATCTCTGCATCTCTGAAACAATACTTGTACACTGAACAAGGCTTCTCTCGTACCCACAGCATTAACAAACCCAAACTGATTAGGGGCTATCTGTTCTTCAAACAGTCTATATATCCTTCTATGTATCACCTTCAAAAACAATTTCAAGATGTGGCTCATCAAGCTTATTGTGCGATAATCTCCGCATTGTCTTCCATTTAGCTTTTTGGGCAGAGTAATGAACTCTGATTTCAGCCACTCCAACGGGATGTTTCCAGATACATAAATTTGATTGAAAATTTGGGTTAACCATTTTACATGATTCTCATCCATCAGTTTTAAGAAGTCTGCTTCTACCTGATCTGATCCCACAGCCTTTCCATCCTTCATCTGACTGATGGCCGAAACTCTACTTATAGGATATCTGTACCACTTATTTCATTTGTATTTGAATTAGTGTCATAAAATAAAATTTGTATATATTTTTCCATGTATTCTTCTTGTCTTCTAATTCCACCATCAAGATACCTGCCTCATCCACTAGGTTTCCACTGATGCTCTTTCTATATTTCCCTGTTATTTCTTTAACTTTCTTGTGCACATTGAAACTATCATATTTACTTTGATAAAACTCGATTTCCTTGCATTGCTCCACTTTTTCATTTTCTTTTGCCTCCCTTATTTTTCTTCTGTCATGCATATTTATCTTCCTGTATTCTATTGGGTTTCCTTTATTTAATCTCCTTTTCGCCATTAGATTCAGTATCTCATCCTTCATCCAAGACTTCCTCTTCCCTCTCTCTGGCTTCATGTACTTCTCTTTTAGTTCCTGTACAACATTCTGTAGTTTGTTCAATTCTAAATTTACATCTAAATCTACATTGTGACTTGTGATGTCCATATATATATATATATATATATATATATATATATATATATATATATATATATATATATATATATATATACATTTAATTAGAATTATTTTTATCAAGAAGTAATGTTTTTTAATTATGACATAAAACGAAAACTGTGATTAAAAAAAAAATGAAAGGTTACGTAAATTCTTTATTTAGTATTGTAGAAGTTGTAGAATTTATTTTTTGTTAATATCATAATCTTTCGATGATTGATTAAAAAAAAAAGTTCTTCTTACTGGTTTAAACAAAGTGTAAAGATGTATCTAAAGAAAAAAATATTATCAATAAGCGACATGTTTTCATTTCAATCAACCTATTTCTATCAGTAGAAATATAAATTAATAAAATTGGCCTATTAGTCGGTGCTTTTTGCCAACTAATCACCTACTGGCCACCAGATTTGTTGATGAAATATAAATAATAAAAACAAAAATATTTTTAACAATGTTGATAGCTTTTATAAAAAATATAGATATTAAATTTACAAATTACAAACTATCTATAAACATAAACTTGATTTAGTTTTGAAGTAATATTAATCTTTACCAAACAAAACACATAAGGAAAACTTGAATAGAATGACAAAATTACTGGAACGAAATAAAGAAAAGTGCTTATGTAAATTACAATTTGCAATTGAAATTTAGTTATTTTAGTTTAATTATGTTTGTTAATTCTATTTTAATATTCTTGATTTGTTTGTTTTACTAGTGCCTGATTAACTACATTCCTTTTTGTTCATCCTCAAAACAAAATAAATTTTATTTATATTATAAAGCCATAAATCTAAAATAGTTTTAATTATAAATATGAATGAAACTGTTTGTATTCACCAAATAAAAATAAACAAAACAGACGATAATAATGTTTAGAGTAACAACGTCTAATAAAAGGTGTCATTAACTTAGTTCAAAGTAGCCCTTCAAGTTTCCTTTTTTTTCTAATAAAATATATAAAATTAAGGAAATGAGTTAGAGACATGAAACAAAAAAGAAAATGTTGCAAAATAGATTGGTGGTCAATGTATTACTCATATGAAACAATCCTGCTGCCACATTCGCCAGGACAGATGAGGTTTGGACACGTTTATAAAAACACCACTTAAAACTGATACCATAATAAGGAATACAGCGGCCAAGGACAGCCAAATTGTGCCCTTATCGCGATCGCAGCACATTTTATGTTTATAACTTAAATGTATAGAACAAACTGAAGGATGCTGGCTTGTAAATTGAGCCCGCCAGAAGGATTTTCGTTTTAATAGGGCGTTTGTCGAAAGTATCCCCCCTCATTGAAAGTTGCTCCTGTTTACGCTATTTAAATATTTTTAGAGTCTGCAACAAATACTTTAAACAAAAAAAAAAAGTAACTCTTCACAACTAATTATAGTGCATGTTATGAACTTGGGGAAAAACAATTATATAATTTTAATTTTAATCTAAATAATATCGGACCCCATATACATAATCAAAGTTAGAGAACACATATGTATATATTATAAAAATACACACACACACACATATATATTAAAAAATAATAATAAAAAACCTTTTAAAGCTGGTTTGAATAAGGCAAAGTTTTTAATTTTTCATGTTTTCAATGCAACTTTTCCAATTTTTCGTAGTTTGGCTAGGAAATATGTTGCTACTATTTTCAATTCTGTTCCGACAGAGCGATATTTTTCTAGAGCAGAGCGAACCATCTTACTTAAGGGGAATAAATTGAGTAGAAAAAATTTGGGATAGTTACTTTTCTTACAATTCAAGGAGATGAATTGTTGACTTCATAGTATTGATATCTGACTAAGTATATGTATCTACTGCCGACTGTTCAATCGATAATAAATTACTTTTGAATTTTAAAAGTTTGAAATAAATTAAGGTAACGACTTCAAACCACTACTCCATCCCAGCTAACGCCCAAAATACCTTTATATAACAAGGCAGAAAAGTCTAAATCAATGTTGAAATTCATGTTGAATTCTTTTAGACTTTCTCTCATTAGGCAAGAGCAAAATAAGAAAATACCGAACTTCTGTTAACTTTCTCAAAAGTGTTTTATTACAGTCTTCATTACATCGGGAAAATAAGTAATAATATGACAAATAACCCATTCACAAAGTGTGTTAAATAGAAATTTCTCACGTTAGGAAAGTGAAAATAATATAAATATATAAAACACTAAATGGAAACCGCTTCCCTCCCCGGCCTAAGGAAAATGTTAGAAATAGAAAGAAGAATACTAAGAAGAAATTACGGCCCAAAGAAGACACTAGAAGCCTATAGGTTGACACTAATTAGGAAATGTACAAATAAATAAATTATTTGGAAACGGACATAAGAATAAGAAGATTAAGGTTCTATGGGTATATGGCGAGGATGCACCAAAAGAGATTAAATAGAGAAATCTTCTATAAAATGAGAGAATAAAAGAAAGCGGGGGGGGGGGGGGGTGTATCAAACAGATGATGGAAGAAACTGAGAGACTGAAAATGACAGACCAAGACTGTTAGGGATGACCATAGGAAAGTACTAAAAGAAATTAAGGTACTCGTGGGAAAAAGAGATGCGGGAAAAGGAATAGCATGGACCGATGAAAGGAGGAAGGAGAAAGGGGAAAGAATGAGGAAAGGGAGTAGAGAAGGGGTATGAAAAGAAGTGAAAATAATGATATTCGCGTGGTCTCTAAGGCCGTTTGGTGAAAAAAAAAAAAAAACAAAAAGGAAAAACCCTAAATCCATGTAGGAAGTAATGTTAACTTGTGTTACACTTCACATCAGTGGAGAAAAAATAAGAAGATAATAATATGCATATCACTAACTCCTTGTTGAAACTGATGTTAACCTCTGTTGCATTTTACATTTGTATAAGTCAAGTGCTTCGATGTTGTTACCTAAGTTAACTAAAACGGTGAAATAAATAGGAATATCATTGTAACGTGGTGTAAATATTTAAAATGTCATTTTCTAAAAAAGAAAAAATCAGGATATATCCATATTTTCGGTGATCGGTATATCAATATTTAGAGCTCAAAATATCATCAGTAAGAAATATTGACATTTTTTTATGATACCTTTCCCTACTTAGAGTTCTCTTTCTTACTAATCTTAATTGCGGCAGAAAGTAATATTTTTCAAAATATATGCAATAAAAATAATGGACTTGAATCTAGTCAAAACATGTAAGAATTTAACCAATTGTTCAGCAACATTAAACGCTCCCATAAATCTTCAGAATTAAATTTCTAGATAAAGGAAGGCGATAAATCAGACAGAAAAGATCTAACTCAAAAGAGGTGTGTGCCAGTTAAGATGCTCTTAAGAGAAACAATATTTTAATGACTGAAATTCTGCCGTTGGTGACCCCTCCCCCCTCAGGTCATAATGGTCGAAAAACAAAAGAGTTTACCGGAACAACCTCCATCCTGCTCCGTTACTCGGGGCATTCATTTAAAGTATAACAAATTTCAGTTTTAAACTAACACAATTAAAACTGTATACCTTCATAGTTATATGAAATATGTTAATGTTTGGATATATAACAAAATGTTAAGTTGGAGGGTACACAATGGGGTACGTGTTGAAAGTGAGATACGGGAGGTGATTAAGAAGGCTTATTGTCCCAACACTGTGGCGTGTTCTTGGACATTTCTCGGCTCGCTTTGTGCGACGGGACACCGTAATGCATCACCTCAAACAAAGCTACCTGAATCAACTTTCTCAGCAACTTAACAGGGCATGTCCTTTCAACAAAATAACCTCCACGCAAAAATAAAATGTTTTAAGATAAATATTAAATTTATTTCACGTGCCACTTATATTGTTTAAATGATTTTCTATCACAAATGAGGACCTATAAATCAATTGAGTCAAAAAAATTACACACACAAATATATATTATATATAATTAAAAAAAAAAAAATTAATGATATTTATAACTGTACACAATATATACGATAAGTAAATGTGCGGTGAAATGATTACATTTACACGCCAATAACTTGTGAAGAACTACCTATGATTAACACTTCAATTAATGTTCTAAATTAGATTGCCCCAAGGCCACCTTTTCTTCAGGCGCCTCGGAGAGTTATCGGGAATTGAGTTGGAAGCAAGTCGGGAGACAAATGGATTGGAGTGGGTATGTAGCTTGTCATTGAAGGATAGGTATCTTGTTTGGTCTAAATCTGCAACATATGGGAAATTTTGATCGCTATGGTTAAGTTTATTTGTGATATCAGTACCTCGGAGCAGCAGAACACTATGCCCATTTTTTACCAAAAATATATTATTACGTATTTCTATTCACCTCTTTTCCCTTTATACAGAGGTATAGAATTCTATGTCCTAGAAAATTAATTGTAAGGTAAGTTACATAAAAATGTTTTTATTTATTTCTACTTTTTTGGGGGGTGAGAGAGCAAAGCATCCTTATGTACTGCAATTAGGGCAGGAAGGACGGGTTACCAACCTATTCTAGCCTGAGTGATTCATTTCGAAAATGTAAATACAATAAACAGTTCAAGAATTGAAATCTTTTAAAAATAAAACCGATTCAAATTGCACTCCTTTTAAGTTATGGAAATGTGACATAGCGTTCTGTACCTCCGAGGTACAGATATAATAAGGAAAATTGAGGATTTTACGGATTTTGGATAGTAAGGGTCGGATACGGGAAGAATAGGAATGTTTAGTTAAGCCCAATTGAAAAAAAAATATTTTTTTCAACATCGAATATGTCAGAATATTCGTTTACCATGTGACTAAAACTTTTATGGGAAAAGCAAACTGAACAAATTGGTTGGAAACATATTTTCTAATATATAAATGAAAAAAAATTAAATTAAAAAATAATCTTTATTCTGGGACGCTTTAGATAAGTTTATTTGTCACATAATAAGGAGCATTCGTGATTTTACGAAGGATTTTTGATTTTCAGGATTGGATAATTAAGGATTAGATAATTGGGAGGTTTAGTGGAGCACAATTTAAAAAAAAAAAGTATAAAATGTTTTCAACATCTCAGATATTAAAAAATATTCGCCTGCTATGTGACTATAACTTTTATGAAAAAGCAGATTAAACAAAAAATGGATTAGTAGCGTATTTGCTTCTAATATGTACGAAGTAAAACGGAAAAATTATCTTTATGCTGGGACATTTTGTCGCCTATGATTAACATGAAACTAAAAAGGTATTATCGTCTTGCTTTTCAGACAAATACCTTTGTTGACTGAAAATTAGGTACTTAAAAATGTCGAAAGCAAAAATTGAATTTAATAACTGATCTTCAAATTTATATATGGAGCACACTTAAACTTATATATTATTAGATATTTTAGGACAATTGATAATTAAGGAGGTTGATGATTAAATAGTGTTTTAAGGAAGAGAAGGAGGAAGCATTGCCTATTGAGATGGGTAGGGAATTCCAAAATATGTAAAAGGAACCAGCTCGATAACAAGAATTACATAGACCAATAGGCTGAGATGAAGTATATAAAAGATGAATAGAAGAACGAAGGCCAAGGATATGATAAGTATACAAATTTGGGGGATTTTAAACATTGGAATAGAATGGTACAAAGGAAGTATTATCGTCAACAAATTGGATAAAACCATCTTGGAGATCTCAAAAATGAATCTTACAAAGGAATTCATTAAGCTCTTCAGCCTCATTTCGAACTCACCAGATAGTCTTCCGTATGCGAAGCATCCATAATCAAAAGATAATTTTCCCCTGGTCAAATGAGAATGGTGTTCACGGGCAGTACTCTGCACTGAAATTGCATAAAATTTGTATAGCTTCTTACAGAAAATGTTTGAATACACAACCCGACCATATGAAGAAGCTCAAAGTGAAAAATTCCTTTGAAGTTCCACCAAACACAATGCATCTGCAAAAGAACAATGGAAAAACGAAGGGCAAGGATGTCGTGAATGTATGTATTTTTTCTTGGACTTAAAATATTGAAAAATATAGTTACCAAATAAGCATTGGCGTCGAAAACCTGGATGAAGCCACCTTAACTCAGAATACCAGTGCCGTCAGAACGTCTGGGGATCCCAGAAATAAATCGTATAAAGGAATTCATTAATTTTTTCAGTCTCATTTCGAGCTCACTTGACATTCCTCCGTTTACTAAGCATCCATAATCGAGTTGGGGAAGGGTGAGGGAGGACACTAACAATTGATGGGTATTGCGTGGGAAAGATTCATGGAATCTTAGGAGCTATTTGAGGATTGAGATGTTTCTTTCGAGTAATTTGGGAAATATGGTTATTCCAAGACAGATACTGATCGAAAACTATTCCGAGATTTTTGAGAGCTTATAGATAGGGATGTTACAGAGATAAAGCGGTGGATAATAGGATAGGATATTAAGGAAGGGTTTCGTTCGAGTCCAGTGGTAACTTATTCTTCATTGCCCATTGGTAAATGCTATGAATGTCATCTTGTATGTTTCAAGATGCCTTGAAAATCTTAGAAGGGTGAAACAATACGTAAATATGAAAGTCATCAGCATATAAATGATTTTGGAAGTTATGGAAGTTATGGATAACGTCTGTCAAATCATTAATATTAATTGAATAGAGGGTTGGTGAAAGAGAAGACCCCTGAGGCACACCTCGCGTTAGAGGTAGCGATGTCGAAAGAGTTTGGTGCGGAACAATGACTATTTTGGAACGGATTGATAAGAAGAACTGGATAGTTATCTAGTATGAAAGGATAGATATCTGGTTTAGGATAAATCAGCAGCAAAGGGAAGATGAAGATCTTTATAATGTTGAAGAAATCGACTAGAATTTTCTTGTAATTTTAGTTTTTTATGTGGATGAAATAAATAGTAGGAACAATAACATTCTTATAAGAATAATTATAAAAGTTAAAATTGATGGTTGCGGTACAAGGAATTTCGCATCAATCTAGAATTCTAAAGCAAATGTCAACAAATTATAAATAAAAACAATATAATATACTAAAACAATGGAACATCTATTCTTCCAAATACACTAAAATGATAAATAAACTTGAACACAAATACATAAATATTAATTAAAACAACCGATTTTAAGAATTTTAGCATTTGTTGGTCCTTTTGCTGAAAACTTTAATACTATAAAATTAAAGAAAATGTGTATTCACATATATTTAACTTTTTAGTGATATAATAATAAAACTATTTATCATAAATAATTAAATAATTATTATTTAATTTATATGAAGTAAATTTGAGTATTAGATTAAATAATGAGTTTTAAAATTTTTAAAAATAATAACGATATTTTAATTCACTTTGAAAGTTTTATCTATCACCATCTCATTATTGACATTTTTTTATCTAATACGGGAAATTCCAATAATAACTTGTAATTTTTTAGCCTCAATCCTGGTCGTAGGGAGGGTAAAAAAAAAAAATCCTAAAATAATGCATTTAATTTAGATCATTTACATAAACCATTTGCTTAATACACTGTATAAATCAATGGGGAAACTTTCCCCTCAGGCATCATAAAATAAGGCTTAATATCTCTCTGAAAACTGCCAGGCCATTAGAGATAAAATTCCTTCTTATTTATACATCCGATACGGTGGCGAAAAAAAAAATTATATTGCCCCAGGATGTGAGCAGGTGGCGAAAATCTTTAACCTTACGTTCGGCTCCTCGCCTTATAGAGACTTGGTAAAGCGTATTTAAGTCATTGGTAAATAAGTTATACTATTTTGTTCCTTCATAGTTACATACTTATTAACCCTTGAATGCTGAATCTTGGATCAAATTGACACGAACTATCTAATCGAGCCGAACCACGGATATCTTCAATATCAGTAATCTTTCGACGGAACGATGTATGATATTTGTAACCTAGGTACGATAATTAGAGATGGACCGACTAGTTGGGAGAGCCAACTGATCGGCTTCTTTTGTAGTAGGCGACTAGTTGGCGATTAGTCGGTAAAAAGCGCCGACTAGTCGGCCATTCTCATTAATTTATATTTCAATGCATAAAAATAGGTTAACCGAAATGAAATCATGACCTTTATTCATAATTATATTTAACATAGACTCATATTTACCATTATTCAATCAAGAAATAGGAACTTGGTATTCAATTATCGAACCCGAAGAAAGACGCAGGATTATGATATTAACAAACAATAAATACTGTAACTCCTTAAATACCGAATAAAGAACATGTGTAATATTTTTTAGAAACACAATTAGGTACTTTCATAAATAGCTATCTAAGCTAGGGGATTGGCAGACTTTTGTTTTATTTTTATGAAAAATACACTCTGTTACACACCGGCCCGTTTGTAAACAAAAGAAGAAAAAGTACAAGTTAAACAAAAATCTCTACTTATATATCCACACGGGTATAAATCTATAAACTAAGTTGCCAAATACCTATTATGCAACAGAATATTTGACAAGACATAAAGTGTTAGAAATGATTGCCAAGAAATTAATTCAACATAATAGTATAAATCACCTTATCCCTCAATAAGGAGCGACAATAACATCGAAAATCGAGGTAAGGTAATAATCGATAATAAGTTATCGAGAAGCTCCACTTTTTTTTGTAATTGCAATTTTTGGATTGATGAATTATTTGTCACTTCTATTTTAATTTTTTTTTTAAACTTTTATCATCAGTTCTAAAACATGCATACATTTCAGTAATTTGCTACATATATTACATAAGTTTTTGAAAAAAATGTAAGACATCTTTAAAAACATATTAATCGTCATCCAAGGAGGCAAAATGGAACGGTTTCTAAAGTATATCGGGACCTGGAGCAGACTGAAAGTATAGAGAAGAAAGGGAGAGTTGTTAGGTAAATATATTTTCATCACTAAATTCAGTTAGGTAACCGGGCAGTCCTTTAGGTTTTCCTAATGACTAGTGGGTTTTTCTGTTCCTAGAAAAAATTTACAATGGAACCCTTGGAAATATTTATCTGGACATTTAAAAATATTGTTTGGTTTTGAAAGATTATATTATTTCTTATTTTTAAATATTTAGTTTTAGACCATTTTCTACGTGAAGTATCTGTGTCATCCCGAGTCTTTTTTGGATTTATGGTTACACTCGGGACTGGATTAAAAGCATCTCGATCAACCGAACCTTCTATTTTTTTATTCAATTTTATTATGTATTATTTTTTTTTTTCCACAAAACATTCGATTGCCGAACAAGACATGGAGAAGGTACATCGATATCTCGAAAGCAGAACTGGCCCAACATAGTTCGATTTGTTTGTTTTTAGACCATGGAGTGATCGTGCGGCGATAGATAGAATGTCGCTATTTGAACAAAAGAAAATAAGAGAATTATTTAAAGCGATATGCATTTAAATTAACATAAGTAATAATGTTACATATGTTTATTATTATTGTATACATAAAAGTATTATTTTTTCTTATGTATTTCCCTTAATTTATTGAGGTCTCGATTAACCGAGGATTTGATTATCCGAGCCTATATCGGTCCCAAGTGTGTTTTCATTTAAATGGATAGCGAAGTTGGAATTATGAGTCCTATTGTTGTGGCCAACACATTCGATATAATATAGTAATGCTGATAATTAATGTTTCATTTATTTCCTTCATAGTCCTTTTGTTTCATCTTAATTTACAATTATATAATTTTTTTGTATTTCATTAATTTACTTTAATACAATTCATTAATTAAAATTAACGGTAACATTGAAAGAAAAGGATCGGAAGACGTCGATAAAAACCAGCGAGAAGGATACGCATCATATGATTGAAAGTTGCAGAGCTCTGTTAAAGTTGTTATTTGGAATGTTTTAAATTAAATAGTCTATAAAAATGAAAGTGTTATATACAAGTTAGGACTCAGCGAAAACCTGCCACTGTATAATTGACCTGTATATCTGAAGGATGCAGGGAAGTGATAAGAAAAGTGATTCTATGGATTATAATTGCACAGTTAACCCTAGAAAGTTAAGTAATAAATGTTTATAAGGTTATTTTGGACAAGTTGTCCTTGTTGTGTATTACTCTTTTGTTATTAGTTTATATTCTCATGTTTTTTATAAAATTAAAACCAAGCTGGTATTAGGCCTTCTTTTTATAATATAAAAACCAGCCAGACATCAGGCGGTTGGTTTTGGAGAAGTTCAATTCTGAACACCTAATGCTGCCACACTTATGTTCATTGATTTACCAAACTAACAAACTCCCCATCGTCTCTTTACACTCAGCCAGATTTAGGTTCTGATATTGTTTGGAAGCTCTTACATTTTGCCTCATTAGGGGACTATCTACATGTTTGATTTCTTGTCTTACATAAAAAAAAAATAAAAAAATGATATATTTAATCGATGTAGTAAAGTTTTAAAACACTAGTTTTCGAATAAAAAAAAAAAAAAATCCAGTAGAAGTGGCAAATAACTCATCAATCCTAATTATATTGATCCATCTGCAATATCATGTGTACCTCAAGTAGAATTTGTTGGCATCGCGAATCCTTTTCTCACAGATAAATCAAAACATTTTTAAACTGCCCGGGATTAGACAGTGGACTCTAAATATCTTATTCCATTAACCCCACTTTTGTGGATTGGAAGTTCGATCTGAAGGAATTCCTTTAGGGTCGCCTCTTGATTGCTTCTTAAGGAAACGCTTAATTGGAATCTGTTAATAGCTGTTATATTCCCAGTTGGCGGGGGCCGGGCCTTGTAATGAAGTGCCTTTTGGAAGATTTAGTGCATTGCTCAGGGTGACACAAGGTTCCGGAGAGTAATCTTTAATGAAATTCTTGGTCTTCATTAATAACACATTATAGCTCTCGGGGTCTGAATTTACTGCTTATGCACACATAGCTCGCCCTTTCCGGCTACGGCCATCCAATCTGTTTGTCTGCGAGTCCGAAATTCTCCCTAACAAATGATCTTGATATTCCCATTTTTTAATGGCTGTTTCTTGTAGTAAAGTCGGCATTGAAGAAATTATTGGAATGTAGGTCGGTAGTCGAGTGGGTAGAGGAAAAATATGAATAGATCCAGGAATATAAAATAATTAATTAATAAATTAACGCAACATTTAAACGAATTATAGCTCTGTTGGTGTTTCTCAAATCGAAAATTTGACGACTATTCCCACTCAGAAATTTAATGGAGAATATTTTTTGTTATATAACATTTGTCGCTAAGACCTACCGTTTAGAAGCTGAATGAGTTTGAATGAAAAAAGTCACATTTGCCTACGTGTTGTTAGTGTTGGTTTATTTTTTCCACGCTTTAGCTCTGTTGGTAATGCTCAAATCGAAAACTACTCGTTAGTTTTCTGATTAGACCGCTACCTGGGTCTCCGTTTGGACAAACGTCTCACTTGGAATCCACATACAAGACTAAAACGACAAGAAACGGCCCGTCGTTATAGACTACTCCCACATTTACAAGACAAACGTTCAAAGCTTCCAATAAATTACTCATTTATACTCACAGTTAGAGACTCATTTACATGACAGTTATTATACCTATATGGACATACGAAGTTGAGCTTTGGGGCTCCACTAAACCATCCAATTCTTCTCGAATTCAATCCTTACAATCCAAAATTCTTAGAGGTATCCTTAATGCTCCTCACTTTGTCACGAATAAACTTATCCATAAAGATCTTAATGTTCCATATGTTACTGATTTAGCCCAAAGCAGATACGAATCCTTTCATAGTAAACTGCACTCCCACACGAATCCATTAGTCTCCCAACTTGCTTCTCATTCGATAGCCCACCGAGGCGTCTGAAAAAAAGATGGCCAAAAGACCTTTTAGTTTAGAACTTTTTTTGAAGTGCTACTACTGAGTAGTTCTTAACAAGTGATTTACATGCCATTATAATCATTTTCTCATATTTATTTGATGTATATTGATGTACAGTTGTAAATATCAATAAATAGTTAAAAAAAAAAAAAATTTCTGATTTCAGAAATTTAATAGGAAATATTTTTTGTTATATTACATTTGTCGCTGAGACATACCGTTTAGGAGCTGTATTGGCTTAAATGAAAAAAGTCATGTTTGAAACAACCATTTTCTCTCAACTTTTGTTAATTTCAAATAAGTATTAATCGTTAATTTAATTTAATTAATTGTTTAAGTAATTTGATACTTCTAGTGATAGCATTTGATACTTATAGCACCAGATTATAGATAGACGTATCTATCAATTGTTTTTCTCTTTCAGGAAGAAATTTTTTTTTATCAAGTGATTATACTTATATTTTTGGGGGTGTTGAATCCAAATTTCTACTGTACCCATCTAAACCCCCCAAAAATCTAAATAATAATAATTTTCTTCCAAATTTGTTTTTTTATAAAAAAAAGAAATGGAAAAAAAAATAAACTTTACTATCGGCCATCAGTCTCTGAAGAAGTCCTTTGAAATATATGTTGAAATATTCGATAAGAATGTTGCCTCTCCAGCAGAGGTAGGCCATTATAATCCAAATATCTATTTTAAGAAGAATATAACAACGAATTGAACGATTTGAAGATTTTTATTTTCATTTAAACTTTTTTTAATTAATTTTTTTTTTTTTTACGTCTCCCAGTGGCACACAAAGTTTTTTGATTAACAGTGTATTCTTGATCGTTGATTGAGTCAAGTCACAATGTCAACATGGTTTCTCCTCAATGATTTCTATGAAATATTAATTTTTCAAACAAATCAAAAAAACTGAAAAAATTAAAAAAACCTATGAGATGGACAATTTACCTGAAATAATGACCGTAAAGCTCTTAAAACAGTTACGAAAAACTGAAATGATGAAAATTTAACTTCCAGAAAATTTGCTTTTGGCCATTTTCACAATAAGAGCCGAAGAGTTGAGGCTTAAAAACACGAAAAATAAAAATAACGACTAACATCACATAAATAAAAAAAAAAGATAAACGATTTAAAATATGTTAGAGGAAGAAAATCGTATAACATAAACTATGCCTAAAATCGTATCATTAGGACATAACAAGAATATTCACTATAGGAATAATTAATGTTCACTATTCCTTTCTTCTGAAAAATTTTAATAATTATTTTCTGAACGTTAATGTGTGTAATTGAAATTTGTTCTCCGTTTGAAATATGAACGTATTTCAAAATTTCTCGATCAAAGTTAAATCCCTTCACTATTGTATTCAATCTTTTTTTTTTTTTTTTCAAATATTTTTTTTTGAATCAGCAATCAACCTCAACCTACTTTGTATTCTGATATTTTTTTAGGAATTTTCCATTACCTGTTTCCACACAATTTTATTCCTTCTATATAAATATTTTTCATACTCCAAATACATCTATATCCCAGCACATACAGATCAGCAGCATATGATAAATCCATGCTAATCCGCCCTTAAATTCGTAGGATCCCGCTGTACCTCTCTCTTAATATTCGTCATTCTCTTGATAAATAAATACTCTCTTTTCAAGTACATAAACATAATTTATAAGTGTTGTTTATTTCTGTCATTTCAAAGTAAATATTATTTCGTTCATTGACTTTATTGTATTTTTAATTCTTTTTCTTTTTGGTGCTTAGAATTTTTGTTATTTCTCTACGTGACCTGTTTCCAAGGAATAAAATATTTGTCTATAAATCTGATTTAATATAGAAACATTTGATATATTTTTACCAGACTAATTTATTATAACATATTGAAGAGTTATTTCTCTCAAACATTATACCGTAAAAACAATAAAACCCGTCTAAAATATCATCCCACGATATCTTCCACGTAATATCATCCAGGCAAGATACCTCTCGATTAATATCGACCGTTATGATTATTTTTTACCCACATACTTTTTTTTTTACAAACTTTACACATTAATGTGAAAAAATAACGATTTAAATTTAAGTTGCTCTCTTCTTCGAAAACTTATAGCCTCCTATCCTTCAGTATCCTTTAATAATGATCCACTGATCCCTGTTGAACAAATCTGCCACCTAGGAACCCACCAAGACAAACGTCTTACATGGAATCCAAATACAAGAATTAAAATACAAGACACAGTTTTCGACTGCTCCAACATTTACTAGACAGACGTTCAAAACTTCCAGTCAATTACCCACTCACAGTACAATAATTAGACCTATTTAGATATATGGAGTTGAGCTTTGGGGCTCCATTCCAAAAACTCTTCTGAAAATCCTCAAAGCTTCTTACTTTGTCACAAATAAACTTATCCATAAAGACCATAATGTTCCACATGTAGCTGATTTCATCAAAAGCAGATACCTATTGTTCATATTTAAATCCATAATCATTAAAATCCACCAGTCTCTCAACGCTTTTCCCATTAGATGAGATGGAAGGCGACTGAAAAGGAGGTGAACTCGGGACCTGTATATAACTTTCATTGAAGTGCTAAATGTGGGTAATTGCTTCAAAAATGATTGACATGTTATTATAATCATATTTCCAAACATTTGATGTATATATTGTATACAGTTATAAACATAAATAAATAAATAGAAACAAAAATATCATGTACAAAATGTTAAGTTGTAAATTCATAATCTCCATCTGTTCATGTTAATTGTACATTGATATTAGACATACTCATTTATATGATACGTTAATAATTATAGATTATTAGTAATTTAATACATATTATAATATACATATATGTTAAACATTAATGTAATAACTAAATTTATATTTTATGAGGCAACTAGTCTTTAACATTATTGTGTGATTATTTAGTGCTGACTTGTAGTAGTTCGAGGGTTCGCCGAGAGATGGCAGCTGCATCAGCAATTTCATACGAGCATTTAGAAGAGACACTTCTATAATTATTTTTTAGTTTATATTTTAATCAATGTTGGATTGAAGAATTAAGTGTTGATTCTGTTAACTATTTATCATATAGCTAAAAACTTAAAATTTGAAAAAAAAAAAAAAAATTAAAGAAAACCAGTAACTTTTTCTTTCTTTCTTTCTTTTTTTTTTTTTAATTGATATTTACAAGTTTATAAAATATATACGTTAAGCTAAAGTGTAAAATGATAACACAACTTGCAAGGCAAATACGCTTTGATATCACTTAAATAAAAGTTACCCTATGGTAAGGTCCCACGACAATTTTCTTTTCAGACACCTCAGAGGTTTATTGGAAGTCATATGGAAATGAAGTTAAGAAACACATTATTGATTCTTGTGGGTATGGAGCTTATCATGGAAGGGTAAATATCAGGTTGTTATACCAATATAGGGTACGTAAAAATCATAATCAGGAAATGCATTTGTGGAGCACTGAAGGTTTTGTTAAGGATCATTATTTGCAAGAAAATACGGTAAGAACTGGATGGTTTAGTGGAAAACCAAATCCTAACTCCGTACAACTAGGTCTGTGAATGAGCATTTTGTAATTAATGGAATGCTTAGGAAGTTTGTAAGATGCATGTTCCAATGGTTTAAAAAGACAAGGATTTCTTGTATTTTTTATCTTGTATATGGATTCCAAGCGAGACGTTGGTCCAGATGAAGCCCTAGTTATTACTAGGTATATCTTGAACAGGAATTAGTAGAATATTTTGACAGAATGTTGTAGAGGATATTACTAGATTACGACGAAGGGTAAAATTTATTTGATTAGAATAGTTTGGATATTTTAATGATTTTATTTTAACACTTGAAGGTTTATGATATGAGATTGGACTGATTGGGATGCACTAAAATAATAATTATTTACTGATAATACTAGTGTATCACCATATTTTTTAAAATTTAAACTAACAGAAACAATATTTTAGCCAAGTACACCATTATAAAAACTATGATTAATTGATCAGACCATTTAAGAAACATATGTTATATTATTAAAGACGTGATTATCTCAGTAAACAATTAAAAAGTGTAATAAATACGTCAAAACTCAAATAGTGTGGAAAGGTGTAGTGAAGTAAAGTTTTATATTTTTAAAGATTAATTATCTCTAACATTAATCATGCAGTATAGTTGAAAAAAATAATTCACTAATATTATCTATTTTCTGTTTATAAAAAAAAATTTAAATTTTTATCATATAATATTTTTATTGAAATTCTTTATCAAATAATAACGGGAAAAATATTTCACCCTATTGAATTTTTCATTTTCTCTTCTAAAAGTTACATTTTTTTGTATTTACCTCCCATATACTTTAACCAGGGCATATGAAACATATGAAAGATATGTTACGTTATTTTAGATTAGCATATTGAAGCAAAGCTTTGAAGTTTTTTATTACATGAGACATACCTCGCAAGAGTATTTACAAAACCACAGGTCTTAACTGATACCCCATCGAATGCAAGACGTAATGAAAGCGGATATCAATCTTATTAATTTAAACTTTTTTAGATTTAAACTTTGTTCGATAATATTTTTCAATATTGTTTTTACTTAATTAATATTTTTGTTTAATTCTAATACGTTTCATATGCTCTAGCTAGAGTATATGAGGACATTAGCACATAAATAAAACTTTTGGGCACAAAAATAAAATAATCAATTGAGTGGAATTTTTTGCCTGTCGTATATTTGTACGTACATTTATAATTATTTTTAATCAATAAAATCCTAAAAATTGTTATTTCGAGTGAATGGAGCAGATTGTTAAGATGTATACACAATATACTAGGATCCTTCGCGTACTTAACAAGTAGGTGCTTTAAAGTCCTCCCAAGTCCTCGTTGCAGATAATCATCAAGTGTCAATGGCCATTCACTTGTAGGATCGGAGAGATTTCATCGTTTATTTGATCAAATATTTAAGAAAGTTAGAATTTATCAAATTATATTTAATTCATTTATTAAATGCAGAGTCTCTTTGATTTAAGTTGGAGTATTCTTTCTATCCTTAACAGAATTCTCGTTTTTAAAACATTTATTTATTAAAATTAACTAATGTAACATAATTTGCTGTTGATGTGTACTTTCATTGTAGTAATGAGATGACTTAGGTACTATTAACTGATAGCACACTAATAACACTTTTATAAAATCGAATGAAAAACAATCTTCATTCAGAAAACGTCCTGTAGATATATATGTTTTATTGATATAAAAAACATAATGCTGCCCTACTCTAATGCTACATCTACTACTATTGGGTTGCTACATTCACAGCATACTAATCTCTCTAACTAAAGATAACACCATTATAATATGACAATAATTTATAATATTTATAATTTGGTTATAATTCTAAGATATAATATATAATAAAAGATACTACACAAACTAATTTTTTTTATCTCTTACTTTTTTTTCCTATTTATTTCATTTTATTTTTTTATTTTAATTTTATTTCCCTCATAATATTTACATATCTCGTTTTACTTATTTATTTTATTTTATTTTTCTCTTTTCTTCCCCTCTTTCTATAATTAATATTACTATTGCTTAACACTCACATGTTTATATACACATGAACATAGAATAAAAAAAAAACCATCTCACATCTACCTTCTCTGGAATGACGCTTCTAAGATTTAAGATTTTCTGGTTACCCTCCGAGGCGTCTGAAAAGAAGATGGCCTCGAGACCTTCTAGTATAATGCTTCATTATATAAAACCTTTAGAAGTGCTACCAATGGGTAGTTGCTTTAAAAACAAGTGACAAGTCATTTTTATCATTATCATCGTATTTACTTAATGTATAATATATTGTATATACAGTTGTAAATTTCTATTAAATAAATAAAAAAAAAAAAAAAAAAAAAAAAAATTTTCTGGTAAGGGACTTGTTTGAGACAGATATAAACACATCTAGCAGCTATTAAGAGACATGTGTTTCTTCAACTTGCATTGTTGAATAAATAATCAAGAATATTTTTCATAGATCATTATTTCTAATTAAAGCAATTCGTAGGTATCAGGGAATCATGTTAATTTACCGATTTTTTTTTTTTTTTTCTACCAAACATCCGTATTTAGTGATTTTATCGAGTTATTATAATTATGCTAAAAAAAAAAAATTATATAAGCTATTTAGATATTATATTACATCAAAGAAGGATCTTTGTCTTGTTGTTGTTCGTTAGGGCTTAACTTCCTTATATACTCCAACTAGGTCAGAAGCGACGTGTTATCCTGCAGGTCTCCAACTTACAGAGGGATGGTCTCTCAAAAATAAGATTTACTTCCTATATTTGAACAGTAAGATATATCACAGAATTCTCATTAATAGGTTTTTAATCCTCGTTTACTTAATCGTCACAAATAAAAAAAAAATAACCATACATGGAAATATTCATAAACATTTTTACGAATTTTCAAATCTAAAAAATTATCAACCAAGAGAAGTACAATAGAAAAAACTACAAACAATCCATTCTCTTCAGATATTGACTGTGCCCTAAATAGGTACCAGTTACAACTTTCTTGTATAAAATTTTTTTATCCCTCAGCCAGAAAATTATTTAAAATCCAATATCAAAATAACTTTTTTTTTTTTTTTCCTACCTTGCCTTTTCAGGCATACGGGGATTTTGGCAGCAGCGGGTTAAACATATGGGTTTTATGTATGCCGCTGCTGCCAATAACTTATAACCATTAGACAGAAAAGAATAACCAGGTATGACTACCTGAAATATTTTTTAAAAACAATAGTTTAATGAGTAAATCCCACCATATATGTAAAAATTGTAACCAATATAAACTCCCCGTCAAAAGTTTTGCAACATGCAATTCTCGAGATTTTCCTGGTTTTTACCTTAATCCATACTTGGTTTATATTCATATCAATATTATTTCTTAAGCGTGAGACATTAAGGATTAGACACATCAATGTTTTTCCCTGTTTATAACAAACTATGAAATTTTAGATTATATTTCTTCAAATTTCCTTCAGTCCTTAATTATCATTCGTTCCGTTATTTACAAGTATGCCAAGACTAGTGAAAGCAGTCATTCAAGCCAGAGGGGGCAATATGTCTTATTAAATATAAATGGAAGATATATATATCTTTTTTTGTTGAATGGAAGATATATTGTAATTTCTATAAATAAAAATTGGTTATACCTAGTTTAGAAATGTTTATTATAGACTTCAGAAACTTTCTTTATTTTGAAAAAAAAAAAAGTACATTTTCATAAAATTCAGATATTTCAAAGTGTTGCGATACTTTTGACGGGGAGTTTATATCAAAGAGGATAACAAATTTACTCTTGGAATACCAAACTCATGATAACAGCTGAAAAAGATATTTAAACAAATATATAGTTTACACCGATGAATATTTTTCATATAAAAATATCTTTTAATATTATAGTTTAGAAAATATTCATTATATATATTTTGTAAAGTAAAGAAATTATTACAAATGATTGTTTTTTATTTCTATTGCTGCTGCTATGTTTGTTATATTTTCATTGTTATTGTAATCATTATTTACTATGATCTGTTATATATTAGTAAAAAGAAGTGTTTGTTTTATTTGTATTTATTTTTTTATTGTAATATACGTACATTAGAATACGTTAATATAAAATTGTATATATATATATATATATATATATATATATATATATATATATATATATATATATATATATATAAATTATTTTTGAAGGAATCTATACTACAAAAATCTTTGCAAATTTAGATAGACAAAAGATATGAGATAGGTTAACTCTTGTCTTTATTTTTTACTAGAATACCCCGCAGCGGCTTCGCCCGCTCTCATAAATAAAGAACTTAGACTATTTTAACTAATAATTGAATTTCATTTGTTTATCTATACAAATCTTGTATTAAAGTATGGGATTTAGCATTATTTCTGCAATGATATTTTCAAGTATGGCAGTAGGTTTTACCCCGTTTAAAATTGCATTGATTAGGTATCTGATAAAGCATAACTAGACATCCATTTTGACAGAAATAATTTTATCGATCTATCTGGTTGGATTTTAATTTCTGACCATAAAAGTATATGAAAGCAAAACACGTTTCTAGCACTCAAAACTATACACTTTAGTTATTACAAACCTTCCTAGAGCTTTGAAGATGTTGTAGTTAAAATTTGGTACAGTTGGGTCTAACAATTTTACCATTGCAAACTCTGTTGCAGAATGGCTACATATCGGTCTAATACCAAACTTCACTGCGCACCAAATATTTATAGCTTTTTTTATGGCAATATAATTGAAAATATTTAAATTTTATTATTGATAAATCTTCCTTGAATTATGAAGATGGTGTGTTTAAAATTTAGTATAGATTGGTTCAGTAGTTTTCACGGTTAGTGATCACATACGAAAAATGGCTTTTTCTTTTATATAATAGTATACATTATTTGGGTCATTACCATGGATCACTTTTGTGGTGAAAAAATATTATTTAAAATTTTTTAAAAGCTTAACAGAAAACGCATTTTAAATTATCGTATAGGATTTCCAGCGATACATATTATTTTTTAAGTTTAGTGACTTGCTCAGTATCAAATTAATAGATATTAATTCAGACTTTCATTATTTTATTGATGGCCTTCCTTTCCGTTTCTTGATATTTACAATCATAATTAATCAGAGATTCCTGAACGATCTTCGATCCTTTCGAGGAAGATAAGGAATTGATGGGTTGCGTGCTTGTGCGGTTCCGTTTCTCTTATGATCTGCGAACTTTGCATCAACTTCACTGAAGTCAATGGCTAACGATCCGTTAATATTTACAATTCGACTCTATTAACTTGTGTCTAAATATTTTTTTTTTTTACGAATTCCGGTCATCTGTGCTTCACCCGTTCTACTTATTTCCATTATAAAGTTAAAAGATCCGCAATGGTAAATTATTAAATTCCTGACAAACCATTTTAATTTTTAGATGAGTTCAATAGTACAACGAAAAACCATAAAGATTTTTTTTTTTTTTTTACGCATATTTATCAGATTTTACCTGGTTCATAGTTTTAGAACATATCCAGTTTTAACTTCAATTCAAGCCCCATAATTTAAGTTAATCGAAATAATAATATGATTGTTTGTAATTATTAATTTTTGTATGAGCTCTAGCTTGTCATTCTTCTTAATTTAAATTCACTTATTTTTTTTGTAATTATAAAGGCTCAATAATAAGTACTCTAGTTTCGATTGACTCTTTACTTAATTTTATTTATTTTTATTACTTATTTTTTTAACACTGAAATTTATAACAGCATTAAAAAAAAAAAGAAAAAAAAAAAAAAAAAAAAAAAAAAAAAAAAAAAAAAAAAAAAAGTGAATAAATGTGATAACACATTAATAAAAGTTCTATATGAGAAGGTCCCGAGGCGATATTCTTTTCAGACAACTCGGTAATAGAACGGAAAACAAGTAGAGACTAGTGGATTTGAATGGTTGTGGGGATTACTATAAAAGGATAGGTATCTGGTTTGGGCTAATTCTGCATCACTCTTTACTTAATAGACGTAGCCTAACAGAAGAGTTTAAAGAAGTGATTTTATGACGGTGTATTTTTTATTTTTATTTTATTTAAATTTTTTAATTTTATCGTATATATTTCACGAATGGAATCAACCTTACTTTCCCTTGAGCGATTCAGATTTTAATATTTATCCAATGAAAATAGTTTAATATAAATAGTTAGTTATGTATAAATACTTTAAATATACATATACACTCCGCCTAATGAAGCAGTAACAAAAGGGGCAGGTCTCTTGACCCCGTAAAAAGGCCAAAATTTATGATGAAACGTCGGAGAAAATAAGATTGAATTTCCTGAGGCTAAAAGGCATTAGGAAAATATGTCAAGTTGAAATGGGTAAAATGACATATGATTGGAGGGGGGGGGATGAAATAACAGATCATTAAACCGAAGGGGCCATGTTTTTTACCATCACGTAATACGGTCGTGGCATGTTTCGTGAAAATCAAATGAATGTATATACATAATGGAAAAATGGAGAAAATGTTATCATTTTGAATAAAAAGCAAATACCAAGGGTATATATCCAAGCTATGTTTAAAGTATGTATTTACAATAAAAAATATTTTTAATTTGATTTCAAGAAGAAAATAAGGTTTAAAAATTTATTTTGAATATAATTATTATCTTTTAATAAGCTACAAGTGCACTTATAGTAGATATAAAGATAAAATTTTCTATGTTAATTTTACAAATAAAAAATTTTCAATATTTTAATCATTAAATATAAATACTAATTTTTTAACTTTTACATGAATTAAACTATAAATATATGTCATTGCTGCATTCATTATTTGGGGTGCTTTTTAAAAATTTATGATAAAATTATTTTATTAATTGAAAAATAATAATACTTTTCAAATGCTGGAAATTTATCTTCAGTTCTAAAAACATAAAAACACACAAAACATATAAAGATTATATTTATTATATTAATGGACAAATTTAACGCAAGAAACTATGTGTAATGGTACTCACCAAGGGAATGAAGAGGCAAGTACAACTTGTTGCAACTCCGGATAAGGAACTAAGGGCGACCTTGCTAGAAATTATCCTATTTCTTAGGTACTTTAGAAAGTAGAGAAACCTTAAGGTTTTCCCCAATGAGTGTTTTTTTTCTGCTCCTACTGAAAATAAATATAAAGAAGAACATTGAAAATATTTATTTGAACATTTAAGCAAATATTTAGATTGTTGCTATTATTTATAATGATTAAAATCATATATAATGAATAATGTATTATAAATCATTAATATTGATAATAGAAGGCCCTGGCTTTGTATGATAAGGATACCAGAAGAGAACAACTTGCAATGCAGAATATAGCCCAAGATAAGGAGAAGCGAAGCAGGCTGATTAAGGCGGCCAAGGATCTGCAAGGTCTGTAGAGCCAACCGAAAAAAAAAAATCTTGATAATTATAATCTTATAAATGTTTATAATCATGTATGATTTGTTGACATTGGGTTGATTTTAGAAATAATGAAATATGATTGGGATAAGTTTTAAAATGAAACATATTCTTTATATAGCGGAAAAGTTGTAAATATGGGAGCCCTCGTTTGTTGTGGAATTAAAGTTAGTCTCAATTCGAGATTTTTGTCTTTTATTAACAACTACAAGTTTCCTAAATGCGAGAATGCAAAACAATGATTAACATAAATTATTTCATTTCAAAAACCAAGATTTGCAAAAAGCTTTCAAAATAGCGCCAGAAAAATTGGGGTGTAAATACGGTCCCTCTTCATAAAAGTCACCAAAAATAGTTTAAAACAATACAAAACTACTCACTAGTAGCTCTTCAATAGTTCTACATTGGAAGGTCCCTTGGCCATTTTTTTCTGATACCTCGGTGGTTTTTTGGGAATGGAGTTTGTGGCAAGGTGGGGGACAAGTGGATTCGAGTGGGTATGGAATTTACTATGAAATCTGGTTCGGCCAGATCAGCAACATCTTTAACTAACAAGCAACTAATAAGGCAAAATCTTTAATCGATAAGTTAGTTAGTGAAAAGGTCAACCCTTGTCTAGTAAACGTTGGAGAAGTCGTAAACAAAGGACAGTTTCTTGTCTTTGTGTCTGGCATGTAAGTAGGTAAGATGTGTCTCCTGAAATAAGACATGCCCCTTCTTTAAGCTCATTTAAAACACTTCTTTTCCAATATCTCCTCTCATCCCAGTCTGATGCCAGTCAATATGAACAATAATAATCACTAAATTTGGTCAAATCGAAAAAAAATTGATAACTTAACAATTCATATGTGTATGGTTGTGTGTATAGGTATTTAAGTGAATAAGTGTGGTGTATATAAGTATATATCGTGGTATCTGTAAATATTTTCTTCATCCAATGAACACATAGACATATTTCATTCTCTGTATACATCTTTTCTTATTTTCTCATGGTTATTTTTTTATTTTTTATTTTTTTGTTTATTTTATTTCTCCTTCTTATGTTAATTTATTTACTAAAGTTCTTTTTACAATTATTTACATTTAACTGTATTTGCATGTCTCATATTCCTCACATATAAACACCTTTGTATGAAAAAATATATGCCAGACCATTGTACTATTTTATGATCAAATTTTGTTATTCTTAGGGTACAATACGTCCCAGAATAAAGATTATTTTTTCATTCATGTGTTTAATTTTTTCGTATATAATTGAATTTTTTCTCTGTCCATAATTTGGGCTGTAATTTCTGATGTATTGATTTGCAAATAATGCAGCTAGACAATCGAATCAGTAATTGTGCATTATTCGTTTTCGTAGGGAATAGTATGTCCCTGAATTAAGTTTATTTTTTATTGCAATTTTTTTTTTTTTTTTTTTTTTTCAATATTTTGTAAGGGGCAAACACAATCAGTCGAATCAATGCTAGTAAAAGCCGGGTTCTTGCTGTTACGTTGCTGTAGGTACCGGACGAGCTTACCCGTTCCCCGCCTTTGCCATGATATTCATTCCACTATTGGCTGATGGGTATTAGCTCAAGTCTTATTTGTGACATTTTATGTAAACACACAGAGGCCGTTTTGGAAGTAGCGAAGCAGCATGGAATAATAAGGAGCTTATTAATTTCGTCTTAAGGAGCGGGGGCCTTGGAATTGCTGTGTTTTGCATAGTAACTGGGCCTCCTCTGAGATAACCCCCGAGCGGAAGTACCTAATCCTCCCAACCCTCTCTCTTACCCGATTTATAAATTATCTGGAATTTTAATTGTTATAATTCCTCGTGGGAGGTGTTACCCTTCTGTCATAAAACCGGATTGGTTGGGCGGCGGAATCCAACGCCTTGGGGTTAAATTTCATCCGGAGGTCCTCGATAGGACTCGGTATTGGAATTTAATATTAATTGCGAATATAACCGTGTATCGTGACAAGCGTTCTCTCAGTCAACTTAGTTCATCCCCGTAGTGTTACATTCTTGAATCGATCTATATTAAATGATCTGGTTAATAAAGGGTTTTCGTTCAGTAAAATCTTCAGAACGTTGAAAAAAAAAAATATTAAGAACCAACAATCAAATATCGACTTTTACTGCTTAAAGAATATAATTACTGTTTTTTTGTTTGTTTCCCATCATCAGATTTGACATCTAAACCTCAACACGTAACCATATAATACATTTTTACAATAAGTAATAATTTAAATTGACCTCTTCGACGCCCTGCTCTACAGTATCTTTTAATCACATCCACTGATACCTGTTGAAGAGATCCGATATCTAGGACTCCAACTGTACAAACGTTTAACTTGGAATCCACATACAAGAGTAAAACGACAGGAAACTGCTCGTCGTTTTCAACTGGCAAAATATGCAAAATAAAAATGCCATATATAAAGATAAATTAGCAATTGAAGTTCAAAACATGCAAAAATATGTACTTATGGCGAAATATGCAAAATAAAAATAACTCAATTTGATTCTAAATACCTCAAAACATATACATTTCGAAGATATTAGATGTTTTAGTTGGCCAGGAGAAATATGCAAATGCATATATTTCACATCCCTAATAATAACCAATAAAACCCAATTGATTTAATTGGTTTAACTATAAATGTTAAAATGTATTTTCTCGTGTGCATTTACTAATCGTACTCTATACATAAGTACATATTGATGATGATTTCACTTTGACATTTTCTCCGAAGCAATGATAATACAGTCATTTTCTTTTTTAAATCGATTCCATCCTCTACAACTGTAAATTACCAAAGTTTTATAGGACATGAGAAGCAATAAAGACGAACAAATTAATAATTTTTTCCCTATTCCACTAATCCCTGTTAAACAGACCCGCTACCTAGGACTCCACTTGGACAAACGTCTTACTTGGAATCCACATACAAGACTAAAACGACAAGAAACTGCTCTTCGTTACAGACTACTTCAACATTTACTAGACAAACGTTCTAAAACAAATTATAAAAAACTACAATTATTCCAAAACAAATGCCTTAGAATCACAGGAAACTATGCATTCTACACAAAAATTGAGATTTTACACAAAGGACTGTGTTCATTGAGAAAATATGTAAACAATTTTTTATTAAGTGTAAAAACAATAAAAACCGACTTATAAAAAAATATAGGGAACTACACAAAAAAATAGTATAAAGCGATATGTACATAAAAGAACTAAGCATATATTATTGTAATATATCAATCTAAATTATTTATTGTTATTTTAAATATGCTTGTAGTATGTATATGTATAAAGAATTGCATATGGATGTAAATATGTGTGTGTGTAGGTATGTATGAGTATGTATGTGTGAATATATATATAATGTAAGTATGTGTTTGTATATATATGTGTGTGTGAGTATGTATATATATATATATATATATATATATATATATATATATATATATATATATATATATATATATATATATATATATGGATAAATTTCTTGACTGTTACTATTAAGAAACTCAAGAACCTTACTAAACACACACATATATATATATATATATATATATATATATATATATATATATATATATATATATATATATACACAGGGTGTTCGGAAGATCGTTGGCCAAAAAATTATCTCGGGTAGGGAGGTTCATTTTGAACCTATTTAACGTCACTTACCTATATACAAAGTTTACGGTTTTTTTTTAATGATTTTTTTTGTAAAAATGGCCAAATCCAAACATTTATGCCTTATAACTCCGTTGTTTACTGATATATCAACGCCATTTTCCCCCCCTGTAATTACTAATACATTGTTCATGTAAAATATAAAAGATATGGTGCAAAAAACAAATACCAAAAAAACGGGAGATTGTTAAACTTGTCAAAGGCAAAAATAAAAATTATGAACTTCAAGTTTAGGTTCAATAAAAAAAAAAAGGAAGCACAACAGCCAAATCCAAATTGTTTTAAAAACTTCTCTATTTAATACTATTTAAAAAAAATACCATTTGCAGGCACGCAGCACTAGTTTTTTTTTAATTTTTCATAAAGTAACAAAAGGGTGCCACCAGCGCACACACAATAATAATGAATCGAATCATATTGTTACGGTCCGGTGAGGTTGAGGGTACCCTGGGGCGGCCCGGGGGCAGGTAGCTGGAAAGGCCGCCAGGGTGGCCTAGACTTGGTGGTGCCGTGGGCATGGGCGAGCAGGTAGCCGAAAAGGGCGGCAAATGGCCTGGAAGGGTCAAGGTGGGCCAGAAGGCCCTAGATCTGTAATCTGGCCAGATCTAGAGTGTTCGGCGTAGCTTTAAATAGGCCGACTTCCAGCCTAGTGAGACAGTATTGAGGTGACAGTGGTCAGTGAGTGATCGGTCGGGCAAGTGTCAGTCAGGAGTCTGTGATATCCTGAGTCAGTATCCATGCGTCAGTGATCAAGCGACGATCAATCAGTCAAGTGTCAGTGACAGTTCAGTCTGTGAGTTAGTGACAGTGATTAACAGTGTCAGTGAATGCAGTAACAGTCTCTCTGTGTCAGTGTAAGAGATTCTTATGTATAATTGTGACACCTAGTATTAAGATATTAAAGATAAGTATTGTGAAATACACATATTAGTGTAATTAGACCTAAGTATAGTTGTTATTAGATTAAGTAGGTTAAGGACCTATTTGTATTTATTAAGTTGTAAATAAATTAGTGTTTAGTATTTAAGTTGTGATTTGATTAGTCATACCCCCAGTGGCACGTAACAATATTTTTTATGCAAAACTTAACAAATAGTTGTGTTTCTTTATAGCATAGGTTAAACTGCCTATTTTCTCTTTCTTTCTCGGAATTTCGATTTTAACATAGTAAACTTTATCTACATTTTTGTAAACAATAATCAGGAAACAAAATTAAACTAATTTTAAATTATTTATAAATTTAATTTGTAGATTATCACAGGTATTGCTCAAAATGATCTCCACTATTTCTAATACAAGCACAATATATTTTTCTTATTTCTGTGGTTGTTGTTCTAAAAATAAATTCTTCCTTCATTATGGTAAACGCGGCATTGATTTTTTAAATAAGTTTTTGTTTTGAAAAAGCCCACTACAGCTTACCTGCAAGAGAATGTTTAAACAACTGTTTCCCACAATCCTGGATAAGAAGAGGAGGTCCAATTGAGTGGCCAGCACGGTCTCCAGGCCTCACGCCGCTCGATTATTACGCCTGGGACCATGTCAAAGATTTGGTTTATAATGAAGATTTGTTTTCAAGACAACTTATTCAAAAAATCAATGCTGCATTTACCATAATGAAGGAAGAATTTGTTTTAAGAACAACCACCACAGAAATAAGAAAAAGATATCGTGCTTGTATTAGAAATAGTGGAGATCATTTTGAGCAATACCTGTGATAATCTACAAATTAAATTTATGAATAATTTAAAATTAGTTTAATTTTGTTCCCTGATTATTGTTTACAAAAATGTAGATAAAGTTTACTCTGATAAAATCGAAATTCCAAGAAAGAAAGAGAAAATATGCAGTTTAACCTGTGGTATAAAGAAACACAACTATTTGTTACGTTTTGCATAAAAAATATGATTCGATTTATTATTATTGTGTGTGCGCTGGTGGCACCCTTTCGTTACTTTATAAAAAAAAAAAAACTAGATGTGCTGCGTGCCTGCAAATGGTATTTTTTTAAAGAGTATTAAATAGAGAAGTTTTTAAAACAATTTGGATTTGGCTGTTGCGCTTACTTTTTTTTTTATTGAACCTAAACTTGAAGTTCATAATTTTTATTTTTGCCTTTGACAAGATTTAACAATCTCCCGTTTTTTTGGTATTTGTTTTTTTGTACTATATCTTTTTTATTTTACATGAACAATGTATTAATAATTACAGGGGGGAAAAATGGCGTTGATATATCAGTAAACAACGGAGTTATAAGGCATAAATGTTTGGATTTGGCCATTTTTACAAAAAAATTCATAAAAAAAAAAAAACCGTAAAACTTTGTATATAGGTAAGTAACCTTAAATAGGTTCAAAATGAACCTCCCTTCCCGAGATAAGTTTTTGGCCAACGATCTTCCGAACACCCTGTATATATATATATATATATATATATATATATATATATATATATATATATATATATATATATATATATATAGATATTTAAGAATGTATAGTCACATTTTTTGTTTATTTTATTACTAGGATATTATATTTTCCTGTTTATTTGTTGAAAGTTTTTTTTTCGTATATTTTTCTTTCATTATAAATTATGATTACATCACATATATTTAAGTTGATTATTAGTATTATATTTTAAGTTGAGTCTGGTTTATTTTCTTGGTATAGCATATAATTTTGTGAATGTAAATACTAATTATATAAGAAATAAAGAAAAAAAAACAAAAAAAAACTAGACAGACGTTCAAACCTTCCGAAATATTACTAAAGCCTCATTTATATGACGTTTATCAGACCTATTTGAAAATATGGATATAAGCTTTGGGGCTCTATTAAACCATCAAATTCATATCGTATCGAATCCTTGCAATCCAAAATCCTTAATGCTCCTTACTTTGTCTCAAATAAACTTTTCCGTTTGTAATTTAATGTGTAATTTTCCGTAAAAACAGGTAACATGTTAAAGAAATAAAATAAATAAATAAAACCTGTACTATAACTCCGTGATCAACGGTTGTACAATGAGGTGATGTGGTCAACAATTACGCTCAAACACCAGGTGTATCCCTGCATTAAGGGCACCTAATTAATAGAGGCTGGATGTGCCACAGGAGGTTCTCCAGATCCCGAAGTCGATCCGTTTCGATTTCATGGAGAAATTTACTATCTAAATTATGTACATGGAATTTAGAAATATTCCAATGAAGAGTTTATTATGTTTAAAATGCACATTTCCATTAAGGGATTGTCATAATGTTTTATTTACACAAGTAACTGATTTGTATGCCAAATCAGAACACCATGTTTTTTTCGGTTTCAAAAGTGAATTTCTCCATAAAAATGAAAAAAAATCATTACTTTTAACATAACATTCGAAAGCTGGTTAAATTTGCAAGTTTTTGTGAGATTTGACGTTTTGTGGATAGTTTTTTTGAAAAACGGTGAGCGTTGAAGTAATATAAGACATTGTGACTTCCCCAAATAAGGTGAAGATCAAGCTGTTCTTTAGATACCAAGTTTGTAAAATTCAAGGTTACAGGTACTCAGCTATTATAGAAAATTTAATGCTAAATCCGAAAAGGAGGTCAAAATTTGAAAAATATTTAAACAAAATGGAGATATCACAGATTTTATGGAAAAAAACGTGGTTTCCTCAAAAAAGTCTTTGATTTATCGTATATCTGCTTACGGATACGGATTGGAATAGAAAAGTGAAGTCGGCATTTTGCTACATTTTTGATCTAGTTTTACCCAATTTTTTTTTTTACACTAAGAGATACTCACCCTGTATATTCTTTCATCTTCTCCTACCCTTTTCATTACAGTTAATGAAAAATCATTCAATAATTAAATATCATTTACTGACTCTTTAGATTACCCTTTGCCAAATCCTCAACAGAATTCAAAGTGATCCTGATCACGTACTTCCTCCAGTTTATCGACAATATTAGATGTTTAAATGTTTTTTAATTGGAATTTGAGTACAGGTAAATTAATTTTTTCAGCTTTGTTTGTATACAAGGTAAAATCGCGCGAAACGGCTAAAGAAAAAGAAATTTTCTAACTTCAGCCTGACTGGAACTCGGGAATTACTCATTCAACTACCCCGTTCCTTTACTAAGGTAGAGGATTAAGTTAACCCCCTGTCTGTAACAAAATAGAAATAAACTAATGTGTTCTAATATAAGGGCTGAAATCGACAGATCGATATTTCTTTATTGCTGACTCCATAAAGCTAACATCAGATAGCTCTTATAGATATACCGCGAGGGGAGGATAAAAATTAAAAAAAAAAAATGAAAAATCTCAAAGAAGCGACAGCGGTCGAAGGGGCTTGTGTAGTTACGTTTTTTATAGACGCATACGATGGCGCTGGGTTTACACGATAAGGCTGAATTAAGAGGATGTGTGTAAGTCCATTAAATTATTAGGGTTGGCCAGTGTGGATTATAAAAAATGCTGACGCATCGCCCTGACAAAGATAAAGAGGTGGCCCACCAATATAGGCATCATATTGATGGCCCAACAGCTCTAACTAATTTCACCTCCCTTCTAATATAGCATACGGCTATTATTTTTAATAAAGCGTCATTTTTTTTATCCTGTAGCCCCGTGGAAATAAACAGGTGTGTGTGTGGATCATATCTTCTCATTACAGATCACAGCTTCGAATAATATTCGTCTTGCGAATATCAGTCTCGGCTATCATAAAAAATATCTTTAAAATATACAAATTTTAATAAGAGAGTGTTTAATAACAGTGCAACTATTGGATTTGTATGTGATATTATATGCGCAGTATTTACTACATGATATATAATTAGATACATATAATAAAAAATAGTTATGCTACTGGTAATGATACAATACTAGCTTACTCCTGAAGACGTACTAAATAAAGCAAATATACCGCTAATGGACTCATTTATGGATATTTCCTTAAATTGTCTATAATTTGTTTATACAATAATTTATATTTTGTTTCCCAGATCGGTGATATAGCAATATTATTAACATTTTAATAGTGAAAGAAATAAGGGTAATGTCTCATGTAAGAGACATCCCTTAGCAGATCACATTACTTATAATTTTGGAATAATATTAAGCTTGAATAATAATAATAATAATAACTTTATTTGTTAAAGAACATGTTCTTGTACAAATATTTCAAAATATAAACAATTTATGTACATACTTCTTGTGAGTCATTGACCGCACATCTTTTTAAAGTTCGCATTGCAAACAAAATATTACTCCAAATGTAATACATACTACACATTATTAGAATATGTTTTAAATGCATAATTTACTTAATTAAAATTTTATTTTTTTTATTGAAATATATGTACAATCTGCCTCAATTAAGGGCAATAGGTGACAGTGCTAAAGATGTATTCATTCATACAATATATAAAAGTACTCATATACACACAATTAATGATAATAAAAGATTTAAAAAAAAAATAAATAAAAAAAAAAATTATAAAACTAAAACTAATAATTCTATCATCAAAAGTAAAATGAAATAATAAAAATAAATATAAAAAAATAAGATACTTTCTTACTATGTGTACAATACAGACACCCTCAGCCTGGGGAACCCTAAATCGAGCCTATTCCCCTACTTATTGGGAATCAAGACCAGACCCAAAGAGATCCCAGCACTGCTCTCTCAGCTGCATCACTGGTAATATTCAGTGGAGGCTGAGTGGGAGCGCTATAGTCACATATGCTCAGGGTCTGAGTAAAGAAGCTGGTCAGTACCAGGACTCCAGCATAACACTATATTACAAAAGGTCTCGGGGCCATTGCCGTTTCAACCTTCTGGGAGGGATGATTGGATAGATTTTGATGAAATTTCGAGAACTTTGAAGGAATGAGATCAAGGACAAAAGGTAGTTTTAGGTCATCGTGTAGGGTTTTATTTGTATCATAATAAGGTGCATTGACAATTGTTCGGAGGACTTTGGATTAGAAAGTTTGATATTGGATTGTTTTGCTGTTCCCCACATTTCAAGTCCGTAGGTCCATATTGGTTTTGTCTATAAATTATATACATCCATTTTAGAGAACCGATTGAGACCACTCGTGGAACCTCTTATTGGAGAGGAGCAGGCCGGTTTCAGACCCAGGCGACAAACCCAGGACCATATTTTCACCCTCAGAAATATTTTACAAAAGTCCTGGGACAGAGATAAAAATATGTACCTCGCCTTTCTGGACCTCAAATCAGCCTTTGACTCAGTTCCACGAAATGAAATATGGGAAGCGCTGAGAGTGAAGGGTATTGCAGTGGGACTAGTGGAAGCAATCGGTCCATTACCAAGATCCAAAAGGAATTATAAGATTAAACGGTCAGGAATCTAGGCATTTAATATAGCCAGAGGGGTAAAGCAAGGTGACAGTCTAAGCCCCTTGCTATTCGTATGTTTATGGACGAAATAGCGTCCATATGTAAAAGAAGGACTGAAAGGACATTTATAGGTCGAAGAAATCTCATGCCAGTGGTAACTCAGCTCCTAATATATGCAGACGACATATTTTAAGATTGTTTTGTATATTAGGAGTTTGTTATCGAGTAAAAGATGAGAATTCCTGCCCAGTAGTCAATTATAAAATTAATAATGAATATATAAATACATATACATGAGCAACATAGAAATAAAATAAATAGAAATACTGATAACTAATATCCAAAAAGCAAATTAATATTCTAATAATAATACCAGAGCAAGTAACCAGTTAATTGGTATAGGATGGTATCATTTCGGGAAGATTGATAATTGCTAATGATCCTTGCTAATGATTATAAAATTAAGTAAATATAATTTCCTTTTTCTATACTGTCTATATTAAGAATGTTCTCTATATTTACATAAGGAGGTGAATTAGCTATCTCTGCAACTGCAGCTATCTCTCTCTATATACATTGGATGACGGGCACAGGAGATGATAAATAATAGTCATAGATAGTAAAAGATTTTTAAAAAATACCAAAATCAGATAAATACAGTTACAGTGATAACATAAATATATTATTTAGAAATAAACAAATGAAAAATGGAAAAAAAAAATTTAGAACATAAAGAGCCTTACATGGTTTAACAAAATATAAAATTTTTACTGCAGGAGAAGTAAGGGTAATGCCTCATCTAAGAAACACCCATTACAGATCATATTGCCTTTAATTTTGTAATAATTTTAAGCACTAAAATAAGATAATAATAAAATATTAAAAAAAAAAATACATGTATCAAATAAATACAATCTTATTGGGAACATTAACATATTTATTAAAAAAAAAAAAAAAAAAAAAAAAAAAAAAAACAGGAAATATTAATAAAATAAAATAAAAAAAAAGAAAAGATTTTTAAGAATGTAAAGAGCCTTCCTTACATATGTTTAATGAAGGAGTAACGGTAGTGGCTCATGTAAGAGATATGCATAACAGATTACATTGCTTTTAATTTTGGAATAATATTATTATATAAAATAAGCAAACAATAACAAAAGATATAAAAAATACAAAAATTAAATAAATACAGTTGAAGTGATAAATTAAAAATACTAATAAGAAGTAAAAAATAAAACGAGACAAAAAAATAAAATGAAAAATATTCTTAAGAATATAAACAGGCTTGAAAAAATATAAATAATAGGATTGGAGAAGCACTTGATCAGTCATCGTTCGCCTCCTCTCTAGTGTGGTTCGGTGGCCCTGAAGAAGACCTCCAAGGCAGGTCGAAACGTTGGCACGTATTAAAGTATTACTTTTATAAATATATATAATATTTTAACAGCAGAAGGACTAAGGGTAGTGTCTCATATATGAGAGACACTCACGATCGTATTGCTCAGATCTTAATAATATTAAAAAATATTTATGTATCAAATAAACAAAACTACTAATAAAAAGTAAAAATAAAAGTTCAAAAATTGTAATTAAAAAAAATAATATTTTTAAGCTAAATACAAACTTGAGGTACCATAGAAAGAGGAATTCATGAGTTGGTTTGAAGCTATTTTCCCTAACCACCTGTTCAGCAGAAATTCTATCAAGATATGCCCCATATGGTTCCGTCTTCTTAAAAACTTCTGAAAACGGGCAGAATCTCATTGGATTTTATTTGATTTCTTTAAAAGGTGCTACGATTTATGTATCAGTTTTAGTATATGTGTATATGTATATATATATATATATATATATATATATATATTTTATTTAAAGAAACTTTCTTTTCTAATTTTTATTTTGCTTTAACTATTTTCCTAATTCGATATATACCTCCAAATCTCCAAACATAATGCCTATATTATTGGTTAAGGAGGCTGTTTATAATTTTAATTTATCTTTTCATTTTTTAAATTGTTTTTCCCTTTATATCAATATAACTTAATTACTACTTGTTCCGGAACACAGATCCTATCTCCAGGTTATTCTATATCTATTTTACAAGTTTTATTGTCATTTTTAACACATTTTATAAATGTAACCGTTTGTTTTACAAAATGTGTGGCAACACAATCAACTGACTAAATATCAGAAATCTAGAAATTACTATTGTAATGATATTGAAATAGAGGAAGAATAATGTAAACAGCTATTACTAATAATGTTATTATACATTTATTTTAATTATCCCCTCAAAAATTCATAGTGTACAATTACTGTTGGCAGTATAAATAACAATATTTATTTATATATAACACTAAATATAATTTTTGTTTAAACGATATAAATCGACGGTCAACCGTTATAGAAGTGTCCTTTGACAGGAAAGCTAAGCATCCCAAATGAAAGGTGTTTAACAGTCACATCAGACACACAACATTGTGTAATTCGATGTGGAATTCTAGAAAGGACCTCGGGAACTCCCCAGCAGTGAATTGCAACAGAAAATGTTAATTGAATTGTTTTGCCGGGTTGAGAATTAACATTCCAACCGTTTCTTCTTCTCTCGCCCCCACTCCCCCCCCTTGATTGCAAGTATTTGTCTACAACTACAGTGCGCCAAGGAACAGCGCAGGCATTACAACTTCACATATCCAACACTCGTTTGACTACACTAACGTCCTCGCCTAACGCGGTCCCCAGATGGAGGCTGCGTATTTCACTGCGGTGTTAAAAAGTTAACAAACCACCCAAAGTAGAATTGAAGTTATTGTCTACCTTTTCTTTAAGGAATGGTCTCTTTAATTCCTTCTTCTATATATGTTTACCATTTTTTCTTGTTGCTCGCTCATTTTTTTATTGCTAAAAATAACTTTTTAAAATATTATCTCAAAGTGATAATAAAAGAAATCAAAAGACCTAAGACATGTCTCTTTCGTCTATAGGATTTAAGTCAAATTAATTTGTTTAACCTTTCACTGGTCGCGCCATTTTCCGTAAAACGAGCTGTCGCGCGTTGTACAAAGTACAACACCCTGTTTTCTATCGGTTTTTGTATTAAATCTATTAGATATAATATTTTGACCATTATACATTTAAAGTAGAGTATATGTACAGTATATTACCTGAGAGAATAATATTTTGAACGTATATAAAAATATGTTTATAATTGAAAATAATAAAAAACAAATTTAGATAATGTAGATAAATTTGTATTTAGAATATTACTGTCAAATATAATTATTTTCAGGTCGTTTTTATAATTGAAAACAAATTATTCAGAATATTTTATAATTCCTTTTCACTCAATTCCAAATTTTTATTTGCTTTTCCTGCTCTTATTTCTTCCTCGTCTTCAAAATTCGAGGAATATATTCCAATTTTATAGGTTTCCAACTTATCAAAAGATTCCGAATAATTAATAATGACGAAGATAAACAAAAGTAAAAATGCAAAGGAATCCTATTTACATTATATCGAATCTAGCTGATTGCCGAGAAGAGACGAGAAAAAAACGAAACGAGAGCGGTCGCTTGTTGTACTTTGTGCAACACTGAGGACTAAATATTTTTTAATCAGGAAACTGTCCCTCCTACCAAATATTTTATATATAGAACGACTTTATCCTAATTTATTGTTTTTAATCATATAATTAAAAGATTTTTATTTAAATTATTCTTAATTTTGTATCTTGTATATTTAGATTCATTTATTTTTATTGTATGAATGAACTCTTTAACGCCAATATTACTAATTCCCCTGGTATACGGCCGGTTGTGATATTTTTCTAATAAAAGTACTTTTCAAATACCAGACTTAAAATACAATAAACTGCTCGTCGTTTTCGCTAACTCCAACATTTACAAGACAGGTGTTCAAAGCTCCTCATAAATTACAAAAGACTTATTAATATGACATTAATTAGAACCATTCGGACGTACGGAGTTGAGCTTTGGGGCTCCACTACACCTTCCAATTATTCTCGAGTATGAAGATTATCATGGAAGGATAGGTATTTGATTTAGGTCAATTCAGCTACACATGGAACTCTAAGAACTTTATGAATAAGTTTATTTGTGGCAAAGTAAGGATCATTGAGGATTTTAAGAAGGATTTTGTCCTTATTAAAATCCTCAATGCTCTTTATTATGTCATAAACTAACTTATTTATAAAGACCTTCGTTTCATATGTTGCTGATTTGGCCTAAACCAGATACCTTTTCGTTCATAGTAAACTCCATACCCATTCGAATTTACTAGTCTCCCAACTTATTTCACACTCAGCTTCCGATAATCCTCCGAGGCGTCTGAAAAGATGGCCGACAGACCTGAAGTGCTACTAGTGAATAGTTCTTTACATGCTATTGACATGTGGTTTAAATATTTTTTTTTCCAAATTTAATTTATGTATATTATGTATATAAACCCCCCCGTTAAAAGTATTGCAACACCCTTAATGGTGTTTACCTTAATGCATACTTGGTTTATATTAATATTAATATTATTTATTAAACGTGAGACATTAAGGAATATACACATCAATGTTTTTCCCTTTTAATAACAAACGATGGAATTTTAAATTATATTTTACAAATTTCCTTGAGTCCGTAATTATCATTCGTTTCGTTATTTACCAGTATTCCAAGACTAGTAGAAGCAGTCATTCAAGCCAGAGGGGGAAATATGTCTTATTAAATATAAATTAAAAATTTAAAAGTTATAATTGTAAAAAATGAAAATTTTACAAAGTAAGTTATACGTAAAAGTAAACTTTTTTTTTTTTAATGCGATCCGTATACACCATAGACAGATTTGAATATTATCTCTGACCAGTCAAGGAAAATTATGATATTTTCAGGGATTGATTTTAATTGAGTAAGCATTAGAAAAGATTTAAATGTAAAATCTAGCGTGACTTACAAACTAGCAACTTTAGTATGAAAAACTTTTGATCTGGGGCGGTGGACCGGTGGGGATCTTTCTGTCAGCGTATTGACCATAGATCCATTACTCCCCTTGGTTAATAATGGGAGAGATATCCTCTAAGAAGAGGCGGAGACAAGTGACCATAGATGCCGATAAGAAAGGAGCCAGCGGATTATCCGCCCAGAGCGACCTGCCTCTTATTGCACTTGCTCGGATATTAGGGGTTGTAATATATCGGCTCCTGGTCAGCCCACGTCGCCTCCTCAATTTATTTTCCTGACTTAAGAACTGAGAGCTAGATAATCCTTACTTCGATGGGAGGAGTTATCGATTTATTCAACACAGGGCTGCGGCAATTTCTTAGACGGAGTTTTAAATTAAAAATATAAAGGGAAGTAAGATAAACAAAAGATTTTTATTTAATCAGTAATTTTCATTCTAAGAAATTTCGAGGTCCATTAAACCTTAGATTGTTTTTTATTTAATATAATTCGCATCGGATAAATTAAATTCCAGGAGTCCAAAAATTGGGTTTTGAAATTTTTTTAAAATTTAGGGTGATTTCGATCTCCAATAATGTAAAAAAATTCTATTAAAATCCTACATATTAAAAAATACATAACAATGTCAATTTCAACACCATTTTATAGCTAACAAAATAAGCAGTACCGCTAACCTACCACCGGTCGCGCCGTTGTATTTTGTACAACACTCGACTTGTTTTCTCTCTCTCTCCCTTCCGGTAAGCTTCTTTGAAAATTGGCTTTAGCTATTCCTCGAGATAGTCTTCTATTTGCCGCCACTAATTTTTAAGTGTAGTAAAAGGGATAGTTTCCTGATAAAAAATATTTAGTCCTCAGTGTTGCACAAAGTACAACAAGCGACCGCTCTCGTTCCTTTATCAGCAATAAGCTGGATTCGATATGTAAGTAGTATTCTTTTGCATTTATACTTTTATTTATCTTATTCAGCGAATTATTAGTTATTCCGAATGAAAAACTCTCGGCTTCTTGGGCTCATTAGTCGGAACAGCAAAATACGTATCTAATGTTTTTTCGACCAGGAACCTCAAAAAAATTGCCAGCAAGATCAGTGAGAGACTGAGTGTCCCCTCCCCTTCACTATTTATGAGACCATTTTGCACATTCATATGTATTTTTTTTTAATTATGTATTTAAGTTCATCATAAGGTTAAAAAGAAATCAGTGATAAGTGATTAAAAAAAAATTCGAATCCTAAAGCGTAAAAGCTCTAAATACATGTAACTTCTAGGTGTATTTGGTAAAGCTGAAGCAAAGCATTGTGCCCTCACCTAATTCTCAATTCGAACTATTTTGAAAACAAATTATGTCATAGTAATGGCACAAAGATTAACTCAAATACAAAATTAATTACTTTTATTTAATATCACTTAGGCAGGGGGAATTTCATTTTCCATTATTTTAATGAATATTTAAAGAGAAGGAAACCTATTCATATTCCTTCAAAATTGAGTTGTTTTTGTTCTAATTACTTGGAAGAGAAATATGTAAATTTTCTTTCATCGGAACGGCAACAGAAATGAGGATTTTAAACGCTAAATTACATTGCCATTAAGAAAGGAGTTAGGAGATTATGTTAAAACTAAATTAAACACATGTATTATTTGACTGAAGAGCCTAATGAGAAAAATACTCTGGAGGTTATGAAGGAGGGTAATTTGATTTCAATGAGGGGAGGGGGGAGGTGAAATCGCAGGGAGTGGTATAGTTTTGTTTTTCTAGAAAAAATCATTTAACAATAATTTTTATTTTATTAACTTTTGTTGATAGTGGTAATTCGATATATATAGGCAGGAAAATCAACAAAAATTTAAATGAAGACAATTCTACACAGATTTCGTGATCTAGTTTCATCTATTGAACAGTATTCGATGGCAGACTACAGAATGTAAATATTGTATCAATAACTTATACATAAGTACAAACCCGTCTAATTGTGTTGAAAAGGGAAACAATGCGGAGAAGACTATTAAAAAATAAAAAGACAAGGCGAAAAAGAAAACACGTATGGAAGTGTATTTCAGCTGGACACAAATTAGTTTCGAAACCAAAATTTTCTGCATCCAGTGGCAGTTTGTGTGACAAAAGTTTTTTTCAAATTTTGATTTCTTGCCTTTGTTTTATTAAAGTTAAAGGTGAATGAATGAAAAAGGATGGGGGATTAAGATCATTACTGATAATAATGATAATTTATTTTATATTATTTTTATTATTTCATTACTAGCATAAGAAGGATCACTGAATGCCAGAATTTCGTATGGAAAAGGTTGGATACGAGAAGATAAGATGGTTTAGTGGAATAAAAATGTTTACTACTTATGTCCTGATTTCTGTCATGTAAATGCGTCTTTTGTAATTAATTGGAAGCTTTTTGAAGAATTAAATCCATATATGAGAGTAAAATTTTAAAATATAAAACATAAAAAAACAAAATTAAATGTAATTTTTATACCATTGAAATTTAAAATATTTCCTTGTGATAAAAACTCATCTTTGTCGACCATTGATTGTTATATTTTTCTCCGACCGTTTAATGGATTTGACATTGACTTTTTTTTTGTGGATTTGACAACGAATGTTTCAATCAGTCTGTTATGACTAAGTTATATGTATTTTATGTTTTGTGATTTAATTACTATGCTATTAAAAAAAAAAAAATCTTTAAACAGATAATATTTTTGTATCCTAAAAATTACAAAAATTGAAGGTGAGATAATTTATTTTTTAAATAATATTTTAAAGTATTTACCTTTGCATGAATATGAAATAAAATGCTTTTGAATTTCATTCTTAAAATGTCGCAAGGAATTATTTTCTGCAAAATTAATTTTACTATGGAGATTGAAACAGCTCGGAAAATATAAAATTGATATTTTCTGAAGAATATTTACAAAGGCAGAAAATTATTAGCACAGAAAAAAATCGATCATTGTTTAAAAATTAATTATTAATTAGAGCATTGTTGTTAATAATTCAATAAAATGAAATTGAGAAAACTCTAGATTTATTAGAGCATGAAATTCACACCCATATAGGTAGGTGAAGAGATTAAAAATAACCTGCAATAAAAGTGTCCCCAATACCGAAAAAGGTGCGGATAGCCCATTTACAATTGTGGGTTAACCGCTTAATAAAAGCAGCTGACGGATGAAGAGAAAAATGTAATTTGCACCAGAGGGGTGACAAAGATTTCCATTTGGACTCCTACGGATAACTTTCTGACGTATGGGTGGGGGGGGGGGGGGGGGGGTGTTGTGTTGCCGGATCGACATTTTCCAACATTGAGAATTCTGTTGGGGTCTCTTTGGGCTTGAATTATTGAGACAGACTTCAAATAGAGTTCCGTGATGTAGCTCTACCAGTATTAGTTTGTCCCTCTTCTAACCGGCTACAATTCCTCCTCCTCATGGATCCTTAATTCCAAAACGAATTGTAAAACTGATGAAAAAAAAATTCTTCTGATAAAAAATATCTATAAACAGGTTTATAAAAATAAATTATAATAATCTTTTCAAATTTTTATAAAAATTATTATACAAGGTACAGTACAATCCCGAAAATGCTGATAGATCAAGGGTTTTGTACGACGTATCCCGAGTTTTGAAACGTTGATTAAGAATGAGGAGATTAGGAATTATTAAGGATATATAAAAAGAAAAGAAAATTTGAAATTAAGGGAATTAGCGTTATAATAAAATTATGTAATATGGTCCATAAGCTTCCAGCCTGTCCTAATATCCTTTTTTCGAGCAGCCATTGTTATCTAACCTTGAAGGAAACTTTGCATTATTCACAGTTTTCAATATCAAACTATTTTTTTAAGGATTCTGTACTCTTGCTCTAATAAAATAAAACTTGGATGGGGTTTATAGGGGGTCATTTTCTTCATATTTTACTGTAAAATAATGGGTGTGTACTTGCGGTGAAGGCTGATGCCACGAAGTCAACAAAGAAGGTTATAACCACGATTTATTGGGATTGCAGTGGAATACTGCGGATTGGTTAAAAGGAAAGGAACGCCATAGTAAATCGGCAGAATAATATCGCCCTACGTCAAACCTTGCAAAATTTGTAAAGATAAAAAGGAGCAGAGGTGTTCGGCTTCTTCATGGAAATGCTCTTGTCTATACAGTATTGATATTCAAGGACACTGTTAAGGAATACGGATTCCGAGAATTCTCATCCACCTCGATTTTCATTCACAGATACTTGGACAAAGAGGTACAAACAGCTACTAATATTTATCAAGCAAAAAAAAATTATATAGTTTTTTTTTTAGTTATTCATCTGGCGTGTAACACTGTAAAAAATAATATTCTGAAGATGGGATAATATCCCGAATCATGTAACACTTTGTTGATTGATAATAAATGAATGTTTTAAGGAGTTATGCTAAAAAAAAGTGTATCTAAATATAAATTATATACTCCTTTACTAAAGGATTGAAATATTTTTTTCGTGGAAGTGAAATGTTGTCCAGGCGTTGTATTATGTGAGTGGAATTTAGAGGTGAATATTTTGAAAACAATGACATCCGTGTTTTATCTTTCACTTTTTCTTCTATCTATGTATTTTGTTAAATCTATTTAAAAAAAAAACAAAAAAAAAAAAATCATTCAAGATATAAATTATTGAACAGCAAATGGATTTTTTTTTTTTTTTTTTTTTTTTTTTAAAACATATAATATATAAGTTATCTAAAAGTCTGATAATAAAAAAAAAAAAGTATTGCATTCTGCAAATTCTTATTTAAGATGATAAATATTCTATAGGTTATGAGTTTCATTTACTATTTTATGAGTTTTATTTATTATAGTGATATTTTTTCTAAAATATATTTGTTTACTAACATACTTTTTTGATTCCATATTTTTATTATTATTGAATTGAATAGATATAATGATGAAATTGATACGTTGTAAATTTCAATCCCGAACAACTGTAATAAATTCTTGCTAGAAATATATAGGTCAGTGGAGTTATCTTTCAGTTCGAAACTTAAAAAAACTTCAATCGGAACCAAAAAGTCCTGCCCTAATCAATGCACTAGTTCATATAATATGTAAGCAGAAGCAGAATCGTTATTAAGTTCAAAAGTTATTATTTGCTAAAGCCTCTTCCTAACATGAAAGTCAATAAAGTAAGTATTAAAGGCAAGACTTGGGGGGGGGGGTGCACGACCCAATATAGGTCTTCCAAAATGGCGGAGGTAAAATGAGAAGTAACTGCTCCTTCCCACTCGAAAGCAATTATTCTGCTAAGAGGCAGGCTCTCTCCTGAGGCTCTGCATCTTGTTTGAGAAATAGAGTCATAACAATCTATCAAACCGCTATCCCCTTCGACCAATTTTTAATCGCTGCTTCAACCTTTTTACGCCACCCCCTTCTCACAACTGGGGTGAATTTAAATTTCACGTTTGACTGGAAACTGGGGATAAAGAGCTCCCAGCGGTAAAAAAATCACATTACCGAAATGAGGGGAGGCCCTGGTTCATGACAAACTGTTCTTATCAGAATTCCTTGTAATGTGGCTATTTCGAATTCTCTCTCCTTTTTTTTTTTCTTAATCTTATAAGGGCTTATAGCTCAAATACTGCTAAACAAAATCAATGAAACTGCTCACATTCTTACAAGTCATCATGTAAAATCACCGAACTACTTTAATATGACGAATAGATTGTGAAGAGCACTAAGCTGACCTCGATCAGGACACTCAGGGACATCTGTCACAATGGATTTAAGGTTATAGAAACAATTATTTTGCCGTTCATTTGGTGCTATCAGTATTGTAGTTAATGTGCACCTAAGTATAAATTGTAACATATAAAAACGTAATTGAATCTAATTGCACCCACGTAACCTTTATCCTCCACCGCTAATCCTGTCCTATCTATCCCCATGATATTCCAATACCTATAAGACACTGTTCAGTATCTTGGTTTCTTCATACCTTAGACAAAATATTTACATGCTATATAGACTACTTCGCATTTACAAAACCATCACTAACTCTATTTAAATCTATGGACTAGAACTGTTGGGAACAGCAAAACAATCAAATATCAAACATTTTAAATCCTTCCAAACCAAAGTCCACCTTATTATTGTAAATTAATCTTATCATGTTTAACAAAATGAGACTTGATCTCAATATACTTCCTCAATTATTATCCAGTTCCTGACATCATGATGACCAATTCTCTGGTTCTCTATACATGCTTCGAGGTCTGAGTTAGAGCGATTTCATTCAATCTCCACTGGGTTTTAACCCCAGTAACTTAGAAGAAAGGGCATCGCTGTGATCCCTCCCTTTGGATTTGACTTGTTCTTCTATATATTCGGGTTTTTACATTTTATATATATATATGTTTTTAGTAAGGTTCTTGAGGTTCAGTCATAAAATAAAAAATCAACTATTTTGGCGACGTTTCGAGACTATATTGTTATAGTCTATATATCCTGTTTAAACTCACTCCCCTAGGTTAGTTGTGTACTAGAATTATTAGTCTATTTATATCCACCAGTAACATTGGCATGATTATGAGAACAATATAGTCTCGAAACGTCGCCAAAATATTTGATTTTTTATTTTATGACTGAACCTCAAGAACCTTACAAAACATTTAATAGTAACAGTCAAGAAATTTATCCATATATATATATATATATATATATATATATATATATATATATATATATATATATATATAGTATAATTATATTTTTATTTTTTTGTTATTTCTTCTTACTGTTATAATTATTATTAAATTTATTATATTTTACTTTATTTATTGTTTAGTTTTTTTTTGGATTCATATCCATCCATATCTCTTATAGTCCGTAAGTAAGGCATATTGTAATAGTTCCTCGTTTTGGGCGCCAAAATCCGTGAAAGGCTTAAATAAATAAACGATGACGGCCTTGGTAGAAAAATAATTTTTTTTTATGCATCTCATTGACGTGTATTGACAATATTTTTGATGAGTTATCGTACCACTTTTTATTGAGAATGACAGGAAAATACATATGAAAAATAATTAAAAAGCAAAAATGTGATCCTTAAAATCTTTCACACCTTATTTACAAAAATGTTAAATAAATACTAAAATATGATACAAAAAGGAAAAACAACAAATAAATGGATACATTTACAATTAATAATAATAATGTAAAATAAATCATTAAAAAAAAATAAATAAATAAAATTCACTAATACTCAGGCTAAGTGCGTAACCAGGCCATCATCTTTTCAGACACCCCGGAAAGTAATCGGGAATTGAGTGCTAAGTACGCTGGGAGACCAGTGGATTCGAGTAAATTGTAATGGAAGGATGGGTTTCTTTTTTGGCCCAAATCTGCGACATATGAGACGTTTAGATCGTTATTGATAAGTTCATTGTGACATAATAAGGAGCATTGAGGATTTTTAGAAGGATTTTGGATAGTAAGGATTGGATACGAGATGAATTCGATGATTTAGTGGAGCCCCAAAGTTCAACTCCATACGTCCAAATGGGTCTAATTACTAAACAAGTCTGTTGTAATTAATATGAATGATTGTTTAGTAAACGTTGGAGTAGTCGAAAACGATAAGCAGTTTTTTGCCTTTTAAGTCCCTTATGTGGATCCTTAAATAATGTAATTTTTAATACAATTAAAATTGTTTCGTTATATCGCACTTGATTTTTTTTTCAATTGAAGCTTATATCTTCTATTCATGATTCAGGGCTATATCCCGCTGGTGACATCGAACCAGTCAACAGGTTTATTCCAATCCACCCCAAGCCTTCCATCTTCAGCTGAGCCAACTTTCAGTTTTAAAAAAGGATTTCATAGGTGGACCTGGCTGGAGGGTAAGCTTGACAATAAATCTGTAGATATGAAAATGGAAGGGAAAGAGGGAGAGCGCGCAGGGTAATAACAGACAATAACTCACAAACGTGGCACTAGAAGACTACGTCCACAGCGTCTATTTAGCATATCAATAAAAAATACAGCGGGGAAACAATAGGGAATTATTGAGTGCTTCTTCACGGGCCGTATTGTTTTTCAAATGAGGTTTAAGCTACGATTACCACAACAATAGCGACCAAGGCAAAGGGACCGCAATACTTTTGTCATAATTATAACTGATGCTCTGGAAGGGTTCCTCAGTATTTTATTCAAATTCTTTTTTTCCCACTTTTAAATTGCCAAGGATCATGCTATTCCAGCGAATAGAGGCGGAAACACTACCCTTCAACATGTAAACCCAGCTAGTAAGGAATTGCTTAGGACTTTATCATAGAACTTGAACTGATATTTCAACGCTTAACAGATGAATACCTATTTTTCTCACCCCTCACGAAGTAAAAATATATCTTACAAACTTTTTTTTTTTTTTCTATTTAACAATGTATTATCAGCTGCCTCGGTGAAGTACAATGATGATTACTTTCTGTTATGTAGTGTTATTCTGCCAGAATAAAGTGGTCTTACTATTCGATGCTAAGTATTAGTGCCCCAATTGTAAGTTTACATTCTCACCTTAATTTACAATAAACTCAAAGTAATTATAAGATTGAATAACTTTATGATGAAAAAAATAGTAAATAATATGATGGTAATAATAAAAATTACACTTGTTTTTAAAGCAACTATCGATTAGTAGCACTTATAAAGGTTCTATATTAGAAGATCTCTAGGCCATATTCTTTCTTGGAGGGTTATCTGGAATGGAATGAGAAGCAAGTTGTGATACTAATGGATTTGAATGGTTGTGAAATCTGCTATGAAAGGATAGATATCTGGTTTGAGCTAAGTCAGAAACGTATGGTTTATTAAGATATTTGCGAATGTTTGTTTATGACAAAGGAAGGAGCATTTAGGATTTTTCTAAGTATATTGGATTGGATACGAGATGAATTGGATGGTTTAGTGGATCCCTAAAGCTCTACTCCGTATATCTAATTTGGTCTAACTACTGTTATGTAAATGAGTCTTTTGCAATGAATTGGAAGGTTTGAACGTTTGTCTAGTAAATGAACTAGTCGAAAACGATGGGCAGTTTCTTGTCGTTTTAGCCTTGAATGTGGATTCCAAGTGAGACTTTTGTCCAGATGTAGTCCTAGGTAGCGGATCTGTTCAACGGGGATCAGTGGAACATCATTAAAGCATACTGTAGGACATGAAGTCGTTTTTACGACGAAGGATAAAGATTATTGGATGGGATTTATTTTGATTTTCCAAATTTGACACCATTCTCGAAAGTTTATGATATAGAGGAATAATTTAAATGTAAATATTTAATAAAGAAGCTACTTGCTTGCTAAGGAAAACGCACGTCAACAGGATAACGTAGCCTCCTTGGCTAGAAGAATATGATATAATGCTTTTTATAGTTGTGTTAAAAAATGGCACGCTAGAGTAATAAACTAGTGATATTGACCAACCCTATCTGTATGTAGTCAATCATTTAGCTGCGGTTCTTTCTTTGTTTAGCCTTCATTTGTGATTATTGTAAATGTTTTTCAGGAAGTAAGAATTCTGATTGAGTTGCTGTCTTTTCCTCCGATTATTCACATGAAAATTTATAAATACTTTTGAAAAAGAATGCATCTTCGCTTCCTCGTAGCTCTCATCCTTATCTAGCAATGGAAGCATTTCACTCATTTCATTTCATTAGGACAAGCATTTCCTGGTTGGGTCTGCAGGAACATTATGCAACGGGAAAACCAAGTATTATGTCGCGAATATACTTATCTGTAATGATATCAAAATTTCCGAATATTGCTGATTGGCCGTAACTTAATAATTATTCTTTCATAATAAGCTCTATACCCACTTGAATCCACTAGTCTAAACAGATTTGCTACCTAGGACTCCGTCATGAAGAACAACTTACCAGGAACCTGCATACAAGACCTAAGCGACAAAAAACTGTTCGTCGTTTTTGACTTCCTCAACATTTGCTAGACAAAGGTTAAAACCATTCTTGAAGGTTTATAATATGGGATTTGAGTGTCTGGAAGAATAAAAAGTAATAATAAAAATAAAGTGATAATAATCCGATTGAGAAAAAGGATAATAGAATTCCTCACTTAAGCATTCCACATCTTGGCTATGTGAAATTCAAAAGGACCTCAAAAATGCAAGCATAAGAAAAACCGACATTTTAGAAAGAGACACCTTCAGACACAATGTAGACACATGAGATGTTACATCAGAACAATCAAAACAAAAACACCATAGACTAAAGTGGACGGAAGAACGTAAAAAGGCCTTTTGGAAGAACAAGAAGAAATAAATAAAAAATAAAAGTGATAATAACTAAGGAAAACATATAACTTGACATAAAATACATATTTGCAGTTAGGTAATATACTTCTTAGCTAACTTTCTTCCCCACTATGTAAGAAGGCAGACCTCTAGAAAATCCTGGCGTTTCTTTCCCTCTGCTTCGCTGGTTCGTGAGCCAGTGGAGGAAGAATGAGAGCGTTTAAGCCGCAAATATTCCTTCAGCCTAAAAGATAACCAATACCAGATTTCCATTGTCGAACTTTTACAACGGATATTGAGACCAAAGTCTTTTTAACGTGCGATTATAGGGATTTTAGTATTATGCCAGAGGATTCGAATGATTAGAAAGATTTTTATGAAACAGAAAATTTGGCTGGTATTTATTCAAGAACTAAATGTATATTAAAGACGTTATGTAAGGTTTTTTTGGAGACGTAATAAGGAAGTTGGTTAGGGGTCTTATTATTAGATTTTCAAGGAACTACCTTTATAGATTTTTTCACACAACTGACGCCAGATTCTAATTCAGCACCCTCAAAAACATTTAAAAACGTTTATTCAATAAAAATCAAAAATATAGTGTTCCATCCTCTATAAGGGGGATGAAATATTTAAGCCAATTATTGGCAAGTTTTCTTTAATTTACTATTACTTCCACATTTACTTACCACGCAAAATTGTATGTATGTGCAGTAGATGTGCGAATATAGGTTTGTATGTATTTGTAAACATTTTGTCTTATTAGCATTCAAATAGTTCTACCATTTTTTTCTATATATCTTTTCCTATCTTTTCGTTATTTTGTTTTTTTTTTATTTATTTATTTTCTATATTTCTTTTTTTTTCTTGAACGCATTGTAATTATTATATCATCATATTGTAGTTTCTTTTTTTATTTCTCTCTCTTCTTTTCCTTATGCATATATTTATTCCAAGAATTTCTATTTTCAAAAACAGAAAAAAAAAAAAAAAAAAAAAAAAAAAAAAAATCTGGCTTTCAAATTTGGTCTCATAATTTTGTTAAATACGTTGTAAAACGGCGCAGAAAAAAAAATGCTTTGATGGTGCATTTTGGTTAATAGATACCTTCCTGTCTTGAATGAATGAGGAATAGATTTTAAAAAATAATTCCAATAACTGAAATTTCGAAAATTCAACTTCTTTGTCATTTATTGGATTGTTTTAAATTCTTCTATGCCTGACAGGATTAGGGCCCTTCCCCGTAGAAGAGGGAGAAATACCCGCTATTAGAAGAACATCCCTTGTCAGAGAACTTGATAATAATGAAGAATAAATTGTTTAAAAAATGTTTTGATTTCTTTATTTTATAATTTTTTGTTAATAATTAATAAAGATTATTCATTTCTGGCAGATTTTGAGTAAAAAACTTATAAATAAACCATGTCTTACCATAAATGAAAAAGAATTACGTATTAGACAAAATTATGAGACCAAATCTGAGTATCAGGTTTTTTTTTGCTGTTGAGTTCATGAGCATGCTGTTGAGTTGAGTTCATGAGCATGCTGTTGAGATCTTTTATACATATTATTATCTTCGTATGAAATTAAGTTATCCAGACTATTATAAGACTTTATTAAGCATGTTTGTTATTCTTATGGGACATTATGTTTAAGAATAAAGATTATTTTTTCATTTCAATATAAGTTCCTTATGTAACATATAATATATTTATAACATTTAATGTAACAAAGATTTACTGCTGTGAGAGTTTTAATAGTAACAATCTAGTTCGAAGCTTGTTTCCATTGCCGGTATTATGACAATGGCCCTTCGTTTGGCCGGTTCAATAACGGTTCTTTGCAGAGGAGGAGAAAATTGTTCCGCCTCGAAGGCACAAAGCCCTTGGAAAGGTGCCGCATACATGAAAATTGGGCCCTCGTCGGCTGACCGTGGTCGAAAACATTTAAAAAGTCTCCACAAGGGCACATACGAGAAAAGGCTCTGCGATTAAAGCGAAGAGATGGCTTGAGTTAATGACGGCGTCGAGGGGGTGGTTCCTTTGTAGGTCGGTACCCGCATCCCCCACTTCACCAACACTCAACCGACCATTTGAAGACAATTCGACAAGTTCAGGTCAAATGCGGGCCAATTTACTTCTAATTGCTCAATTACAATTTTCTGCAATTAATCCCCACAGTCTTTACTTCCCTTTCCACTAAGATTTTACCTCTGCCGCGGGAATTCACCGAATTTCTTATGAGTTTTATTGCAGAAAAGGGCGGGGCAGGAATTAGCCTCATAATTATGGCGCTATTAATGTCCTATAATTAGAAGAATAGAATTTTATTTTGGATGAGGATAAGATACAAATAAGCTACAAAATTTTATTTTATTGTTTACTTATTGAAATTTATAAATAAACTAGGTACATTAGGTTAGTGTAGCCTGGCGACATAAAAAAAAAATCACCAGTGTAGTGGAGTAAATTTCATCACTTTGGACAAAACTTCTTCAGTGTTCCATCACCTTTTTCCCCTGAAATTCCCCAGTAAAATTCAAAAGTGTGTATTTTAAGTTAAAATATTATTTTTTTTTTTTTTTTAACTAAAAAGACAAGAAATTGCTCGTGGTTACAGACTACTTCAACATTTACCAGACAAACGTTCAATGCTCCCAATTAATTACAAAATAGTTATTTACATGACTGTGATTAGACCTATATGTGCGTACGGAGTTGACCTTTGGGGCTGTATAGAACCATCCAATTCATCTCGTATCCAATGCTTACAATTCAAAATCCTTTGAAAAATCCTAAATGCTCATTACTTTGTCACAAACAAACTTATCCACAAACACTTTAATGTTCCATATATTTCTCTGTTAGCCCAAACAAGATGCCTTTTCTTTCATAGTAAGCTCCATAACCACTCAAATCTACTAGTTTCTCAACTTGCTTCCCGCTCCATTCTCGATAATCCTCCGAAGAAAAGAAGATGGCCAGGAGATCTTCTAGTATAGAATGTTTGTTGAAGTGCTACTGATGAGTAGTTCTTTTCAAGTTTTGATTTGTCATTGTAATCGTTATCAACTCATTTACTTGATGCATATATTTGTAAAGTTGTTAATTTCAATAAATTAATATAAAACAAAAATAATTTTTTTTTTTTTTTTTTAAAACACCTTTATTATTTTAACATCTGCCTTAGGCCCTTGACCTCGCGTACAATTCAGCTCCTCTCATTCCTATCCAGAGTTTTTTCCTTCCAGTTCGCAACTCCAAGTTTCCTCATATCTTCCTCAGCATCCGTTTGCCTAGATTTTCTATCTCTTTCGTTTTCCTAGAAGGATGTTTCTCATAATCGTCTTCACGATTCTCTCATTTGGCATCCTCTCGACGTGTCCAAGGCAGATAATTCTTCATGAATTTTTGGACGGTATAATATCCTCACGATTGTTTAATTTGTCTAGTTCTTGGTTACTTCTAAAGTGCCAAGCAACATTTTCATTTTCATTGGATCATAAATTCGTCTGATTATCTTCACAACTCTGTCTTGTAATATATTTTTTCTATAGGTTTCTCAAATAAATATTTTTTAGTAATTATAGTATTAAAAATGTAAGTCATCCATTATTATACTTCAGAATAAAATATTAAATGTTTACCCCAATAAGACCAGAATTTACCCAAATGTGGGGAAAATCCCTACAGCTAGCATCGCTGGTGAACGGATGCCGGATTACCTATTATTGCAGATTACTGGATATAAAGAAAAAAAAAAAACACATAAATTAAAATTTACTGAATTTTAATTCTTTTACAACAAAATAAACTTTCATAAAAATAACAAATATTTAAAAATTATTCAGAAGGGACAAAAACAATATAACCTCTGAAAAGTAATAACTTCATAATGTTCGTACCTATAATACGTATTCTTATTCAATTTTTAAAAGATATAAAATTTATTGATTTGGCTATAAAAATCATAAATGGTTAATATAAAAGAATAGAAAGAACACTTTATTGTGAGACAAAGTCTCTTAAGGATAGTATAATATAAAAAGAAAAATCATATCTGGCCTAGAGGATTGAAAAATAAAAGTGAATACAAATTTACATTATAAAAAATAATAATAATAATATAATAATAAGGATTCGAAATACTACAGAGTGGCCAACGTTATAGAAATGTATTGAGAGGAATGAAGCGTATTTTGATTAATAAAAATGATTTCATATAATTTAATATATAGTTCTATTTTAAAAACATAAACATGGGTTAATTCAATGATAACACAATAGTAAAAATGATCTTTGAAACAGATCTAGTGACAAATATTTGAAATTTAGAATAATTTTCCAGGAATAATGTTCGTAAACGTTGGCATATAAGTTCTCGGAAGGAGTGAATGCTTATTACATTCTTTGGTACGAGGCTTGGGATATTGAGCTATTGTATGCCTCGTGTCAATTTTCTTCCACCTGTTCCACCCTCCGTGGTGAGTTCATAAAAAATGAATCGGTCGGTTCAATAATGTTTTGAAAAATGGCACAAGGGGGGAATGACAGTCGATTCGACGGTTTTAAAAAAGAAAAAAAATGGAGGGAGTGAGGGCATGTATGGCTGAGTGTATAAAGGGGGCAAAGTAAAGTGTTAACACTGAAATATAAGGCAGCATATATTTTAGGGGTCTGTCATTCCTCGCTGTGCGGGCGTATTGGAGCTCCTACAATTGGGAGCCGGGATTTGCATATGAAAGTTGATAAATCTCTTCTTACTGTCGCCTGTATCTACATATCTAACTCGTATATCAGCTCTCACTCACAATATTGGCCGTAAATCATCGGAAATTTCCTTTACAGGTTACTTAGCCCCATCTATCTTCGTCCTCCAATCTCTCGCTACGCAATAATGCCAATAAATCGTTTGAGATTTCATAAAGAATCGTTGGATATCTGAATCATTATAGAAATGAATTGAAGAAGTAGATCATTGTTTTTTGTGGCCGTTTAAGAAAACAATAAAGGAACATCAATTTATTGTCTTGATATTTCGGCTTATAGTGCTGACACATACTTTACCAGGATTGAATATTAATGGGACTAAACGTATGAGGTAGAAAATTGAATAAAAAATTATTTTATATATATATATATATATATATATATATATATATATATATATATATATATATATATATATATATATATATATATCAATATTCTATGTAGTCGACCTTTAGAAATATTTATAGGAATATACATGGAAGGAAAATTTCCTTCAAAAATTCCTTCAGTTCATTATAGCCCTGAAGAAGACCTGCAAGGCAAGGTAGAAACGCTGGTACGCATTAAAGAATTTCTTCTTTGACGTGGTGTTCCTCTTTGCCTGCATCCCTGATCATCTTCTTCTCGATTCATCGTAACAGTCAACTTTACTTTTATCAATATATATATATTTTCTTATTTAGTGAAATGACTGTTAGTATGGACCTATATGATAAGACTGAGAAGCCTGAAGATGGGACAAGGGTCCTGAAAAATGTACATATGTGCAACATACATAACAATAAAATAGGATTTATACCAAAAAATACTTGAAATCTGATTATCCTTTTTAGAAATCGGTCATTAAATACAAAGATTTTTGATTGGTTATTTTAGCTGTCACGCTGCTATTACCTGAACTTAATAAGGATTTTCTTCTATCAAAGCCCTCAAATTGTCGTGATTGACGAAATAAGGCCTACTGCGATCTTCCTCGTCTTCGAGATCAAAATTTCAAAGAGGAAATTTTTGGAACCATCGCTGAACTGTATATTCAGTTACTTTACTTTACTAGCTTACTTTAACCTAAATAACATCGATTTTACGCGCGGTTTGGGCTGCACTTCAACCAAGTTTGAACTTATAAATATAAATTTGACGAAAATCTTTTTTTGATATATTGAATTTCAGAGTGAATTTGGAAGAAAATGTAACACATAACTCAAACTAATCTTTCATAAAAACATCAATAACCGTTGTTTATATTCCATTAACTGTAAGAAGAGGAGGAGATCCAGGTACGCACTGTCTCAGCCAGTAAAGCATTTTTCTCTATCGCTCACCTTAAAAGAAGTAGACTGGTAAGCCTCACAACCAAGTTAAGGCTGTATAGGACACTCCTGAGACCAATCCCAACATATGAATGTGAGACATGGGTTTTTAAAATATCATTAAGATGGACATATTCGAGCGCAAAGTGTTAAGGCACATGCAAGGACCTATAAAAGAAAAATAATTTTTAGAGAAAAAAACCAAACCGACTTCAAGATTAAACCTACATACACAAACTTAACTAAAAAATAAAAAATAATATTTGAATTCCTTCAAAACAAAAACCATTAAATGAAAATCAATGAAATTATCGACACTTATATACCTATTCACAATTTATGACCAGTTATCTCTGGAGTCAGTGCCAGCCAAGAAGGGCAGTTTAATCCTGCCTTTACAATAAACTTTCGAATAGCCGGAGACAGTGGTGTGGCGGTGATGAAACAGTGGGAGGATCTTTACCCTAAGATCCTTTTAAGAAAAATAAAAAAAACAGCTAATAAGTGATTTTATTAACTGTTTTATTGATTTTTCTTAAGAAGTGCTGCGTTGATTTCAAAATGTTTTTTTTGGACCACCTCTAAAGTATGCCCTACCGATCTAAAAAAGAATCATCAAAATTGATTCAGAATTGACGGAGTAATCGCGTAACATACACACACAAAAAATACAGACGAGTTGAGAACCTCCTCTTTTTTGAAGTCGGTTGAAAATGAGGCATATCATCATAGAAATAATAATGAATTATATGCGCTGTAATCGTCTGACTATGCCAGAATTCAACGTCTGAAGTGGTTGGAACACCTCCTGAGAATCTATGATGGCAGAGGGCTATATCAAGATTATCCAGAAAGAGTGAGATCTCGAGGAAGGCCACGGAGCAAATGGAAGGATTTCGTAGTGGAGGACCTCCGAAGTGCCTATGAAGAAGAAGATAGTCCATTTACTAAACTGGAGGATTATATTTGTTGTTACACCTGCATTATTATTACACTAATCCAATATTTTTCGATACTAGAAAATCGATGTCTGATTAACGTAAAGAACGTTCTGGGTAATGGCAAATTACATGGTTCATAGCCGGCCTTAAGACGTCATAACATCGATTCATGAAACTTGGTCGGAAACAAAATTTTAAATTAACTATTCTGAAACCGTATTTCATCTTAACAAGACGTTTTCTCCATGTAATTATTCTTTAAAATATAACTCAATTTCCATTCAAACGACCACTGGACCACAAGGTGAGCCAAAGATGTGGACGGCTTTATGAAAAGTACAGTTCCATTGTTTATAAAACCACCACTTGAAGATTACACTGACACAATAAGGATTAAAACAATTATAAAACTAAGGGAGGGTCACTTTGTAGTCATGGGGTTGGCCAGTCTTGTGAGCTCTCGGTTCGTTAGGGGCAAGTTCTTAGCCCTCCTCTCTCTGATAGGAATTTTAAAACAAGTCGTTAAATGCAAAGTGTGCTAGCCTTAATCCGCCAGCACACGTCCCTCTGTTTAGATTTTTTACTGGGTGTTAGTGGCTTCTCTTCTTAATGCCCTGCAAGATGACCAACCCTTCTTGTCCGGCCAACCCTACGGTTCTAATTTTAATTATTTCTTTATTAGTACATTTACATATCAAAACTACAATGGCTAACTATTATTTAATTATTATTTATAAATTAATTGCCACTTCTATTGAAATTATTTTCTTTGAAGACTAGTTTTGAATGTTCAAATTTCAAAAACATACGAAAGCTTCAAAGCATTAGCACTTCATTACATAGATTATACATATTCCAGTCAACTGAACGATCAGTAAATATAGGATTAATAGAACACAAAATAAGACAATAAGACCCAGAATTCAAACTTCGCTATCCATTTAAATGAAAATAACAATGAATTGAATTAAGACTCGAAAGAGAAAACTTTGATTATTATATGGAAGTTGAAATTGCGTGAAAGATTTCTTTGACACCTATCCCAAAGAGGGGATGTTGCAACAGGTAAGAACAGTTATAACCGTAAATAATACTCTTAATATTAATTTTATTTTCATCAATAATAATACAGATATTTGATTGAAAAAAGGTAATTTTATTTTATCATTTAAATACACAGCTTTTAAAATGTTTTAAGCATATGATTTATTGTAATTTCACAACCGCTGACCCAGTAACAGTACATCCTTGCCAAAGTTCTGAACCCAAGATCCTCTATGGATTATTTTTTTGAGGCTCAGATTATGTTCGTTGTTTTTCAATTTAAAAGGAATTAGTTCCATATTATTATGAAAACCATCATACAATGTACAGATAGCATATTTTTCGCTGTTTCAAAAAATTCATACGGATATTTTGCAGCCGAAAAATTTATAAAGCAGACAAAAAATAAAGCGAAATTCGATTCCACCTCCTGTTGTAACTTGAGATCCTAGAAGGTATCCCGAGGAAAAATCGGCGATTAGAGTTGTTGCTCGGCGACATTTGATTGGCTCGGTCAGATAACAGGTGATACATTAGGGAGAGGATTTTATTGGATTAGAGACTTTCTGTCGGGATGACCCAAGGGGTTTATTAAACGGGACAAGGACGGATCACACCCCATACTGTCTCACTAGGACCAATTTCAGTCACCATGTTTGCAGTTTCAGCCTAAGATTCAAGTCACAACCCGTTTCAAAAAAGGAAAATAAAAATTATTTATCAGTGTATGAAACATATTCTGTAACAATATTCATACATAAAGTTATGTGTATATACAAACAGTGTATAAGTGAACAGATGTGTGACAATATGCAGTACAATTTTGATAATCTCTCAAATGTTGGACCAAAAGGTTGGATTATTAATTTTGTGACATGACCAACTATGGTATTTAAAAAGAAAAAAAAAATATATTAATTTTTTAAAAAGTAATTTATTGCAATTCACAACTGTGTACAAAATAAAATACATATAGTAAATGTGAAGAAAATGGTCATACTAACATGTCCATTCTTCTTTTCAGATTCCTCGGAGGGTTATCGAAAGTATAATTATTTTGATTTTTTACTATAATGTTGAGGCATTTTATTCAAACCTCTTAACCACTCAGACTATTTGAATGCTAGCTTAATCGAAACCTAATTGAATGAATTGTTAAATTTAATTTTTTAATAGTATTATTCCTCTATAGAATATATACATCTAATAAATGTGTTATGGAAAATGATTACAAAAACTTGTAAAATCACTACCCATTGGTAGCACTTATTTAAATTTAATATTTGAAGATTTTTTGACCATATTCTTTTCAGAAGTCTTTGAAAGTAATCGAGAATCAAAGGTAAGAAATTTGGGAGATAAGTGGATTCGACTGGGGAAGAAGCTTATCATGAAAGGACAGGTATCTAGTTTGGGGCAATTCAGCAACATATTGAACATTTAGATTATTTTGGATAAGTTTATTTGTGACATTTCTTTATTGTACTAGAAGAATTTGAAGGCTTAGGTGAGCCCTGAATCTCAAAAAAATTACAGTCATGCAGATGCGTCATTTATAATTAATTGGAAGCTTTGAACGTTTGTCTGGTAAAATATCTAAATTAAGCCCTAAAAACAAACTTATTCTATACAAAACAGTAATCCAAACACCAATCACATATGCTTATCCCGTGAAGAGCTCAACTTTTGCAACTAACTATAATAAATAGGAAAGGGTTCAAAACATTTGCATGAGGATCATCATTGATTACCCTTGTTATACTAAAATATCAACCATGCTCTACGACCTAAACCTACTCCCTCTAAAACAGTATGTCTTCGAACAAACCAAAGCATACTTTGCAAAAAAAACTTTGAAAATTCCCTAGTAAAAGAAATTGGGAACAATTATGAAAATTCCCTCAAAAGAACTAAAAATGGACTCTTAAAACAAACCTCCCTACCAATCACTCAACTGCTATGTATACATATAGTTCTTATTTATGTATGTATGCATTATATATTGATTATTTATGTTTATTAGTATTATTTTGTATTTAATTCTTATTATGTATTTTATTTTATATTATGTATTTTTTTTCTATTCTTTATTTTTCTTTTTTTATTTTATGTGGGTTTTTTCCCAACTGTTTACAGATAGAGTGTAAAATTATTTACTAAAGTATAAAAGTATGTTAATCATGTGGAGGACTCTAGAGCGGCACTTGTATACTAAATGATTTGTAAATCTAAATATGTTAATAAAGCATTATTATATTGCGTTTGTCTAGTAAATGTCAAAGTAATCGAAAACGAGGAGCAATTTTAGTTTTGTATCAGGGATTCAAGAAAGACCTTTGTCAGGGTGGAATTCTTGGTTAGCGGATCTGTTCAACAAGGATTAAGGAAATAATTAATATTAGTTTTTTTTACTTTCTTTCTTATTATTATATTCGGTGCTTATCACAGATTGACTGCCATGCTGGTTTATCGGTAGCAACTGCAATCCATCGTTTAGCTTCCAACTACCGTTCTGCGTCATCCAGCCATCTCATTCAAGGATGATCCAGTCTTGGAGCACATACCGGCTATTACTATAGCAGTTTCCTTGGGAGAAGGTCGCTTCCCTTACGCTACATATGACGAAGCCACCTCAACCATCACATTTTTTTTTACGAAATTGACACTATCGGAATGATCATACAATACTCTTAGTTCACCATCTGTCCTGATTCTCCACTCTCCGACAGAGTATACTCGTCCATGTATTTTCCTTTCCCATGTTCAAAGACTTCTTACCACCACTGGACATTAAATAAATGATATAATTAAGAGATATGTTGAATGACTGGAAAAAAAAAAAAAAAAAAAAAAAAAAAAAAAAAAAAAAAAAAAAAAAAAAAAAAAAAAAAAAAAAAAAAAAAAAAAAAAGGATAGACAATGTTTGATAATTGACTAACGTGTTTTATTTTATTTGCCAACGTTTCGGCCATATCAGGGCTAAACGAACAACGATATGACAGAAACGTTGGCAATAATAAAATATGTTTGTTAATTATCAAACATTTTGTATATTTGTATTCTGACGGATCCAACTCAACATCTATCTGATAGTTCATTTCCTTTTTATTTTTTAAAATTAAATTTACAGAATCATTATAATTTATAGAAGATATAAAATTTGTAGGGGATTAGATAATTTTGTTTTGTCTAAAATGTGCTTTGACAGATTATCATTAAAAATATGTAAACTATTGTACTGATGTTTATGAGATATAACAACCACAATATCTCATTGTTGGTGAGCAAATAAACACTACGATTTCAAATTATGAATATGTATTTGTATCAACTGAAAAATATATTTTTTTCTAATAAGATTCAGACAAATAATCAAAAACTCTCGGAGAGGAGGAGATCTACTGTGCGGGAGGGGATGTTTAGGGAGTGAATAGCTAAGAAAGGGTTAGTTAATAAGCGGGAGGGGGAATGGTATGCCAAGGCAGCCAGTGACACATGGTAGGCTCCAGAAATAGTGGCCGGGTCGACCATTGAGAGAAGCAATAACCTGATAATGGCTCACCTAGCCTTATTAACACCGAATATCTATAAATTGTCGGTTAGAGGAGTCCTACCCCTTGACTAACGGCTACAAAGCATTTTCAAGTTAAAGCATCGCTTCTTCCCTTCCAGCGAACGGGATCAATGAACTTGTCCCAAAGAGCTCATGTTTGCTTGAAGGTAAACACTGTTCTCATTTCTTTTCAACCTCTTGTAAAGAATTATTTATTTATTTTTTCCCGATGATATAATTGTAAGCTGAAGTCATCCATTACAGTATTAGATGCTAAATCACATGAATTATTTTTTTTTTTAAATAACATTTATTATTAAAATAGGACTACAGTATTATAGTGGAAAAAACAATGTTTTGAATGAAAGTATTAATATATATATATATATATATATATATATATGTTGATATTTACTATTGTATAAATTATGTAACTTTACTAAATTTGTAGAAAAATAGTTATTGTAACCGATGAAGAAACTACCTAATGATAGCTTTTCAATAGAACTATGAGGTCCCAAACCCATCTTCTTTTCAGACGACTTTGAGAGGACCAGGAAAAGAAAGGGGAGCAAGTTAAAAGACTTGTTGATTTGAATGGTTAGGGTATTTACTATAAAAGGATACGTTTCTAGTTTGGGCTAAATCAACAACATATGAAATATTAAGATGTATATGGATAAGTATATTTGTTAAAAAGTTAGGAGCCTTGAGGATTATTCGAAGGATTTTGGATGCGAGAAGAATTGGAAGGTTGAGTTAAGCTCCAAAGCTTAACTCCGCATGTCCAAATAAGTCCAATTACTGTCATGTAAATGAGTCTCTTATGAGAAATGAATTGAAAGGTTTTAACGTTTGTCTAGCAAATGTTGAGAAAGTCAAAAAAGACGGACAGTTTTTTGTCGCTTAGGTCTTGTATGCAGGTTCCTGGTAAGTTGTTCTTCATGACGGAGTCCTAGGTAGCGAATCTGTTTAGACTAGTGGATTCAAGTGGGTATAGAGCTTATTATGATAGAATAATTATTAAGTTACGGCCAATCAGCAATATTCGAAAATTTTGATATTATTACAGATAAGTATATTCGCGACATAATACTTGGTTTTCCCGTTGCATAATGTTCCTGCAGACCCAACCAGGAAATGCTTGTCCTAATGAAATGAAATGAGTGAAATGCTTCCATTGCTAGATAAGGATGAGAGCGAAGAGAAAGCGAAGATGCATTCTTTTTCAAAAGTATTTATAAATTTTCATGTGAATAATCGGAGGAAAAGCAACTCAATCATAATTCGTACTCCCTGAAAAACATTTACAATAATCACCAATGAAGGCTTAAGCAAAGAAAGAACCACAGCTACATGATTGACTACATCCAGATAGGGTTGGTCAGTATCACTAGTTTATTACTTTAGCGTGCCATATTTTAACACAACCATTAAAATCATTATATCATATTCTTCCAGCCAAGGAGGGTACGTTATTCCGTTGACGTGCGTTTTCCATAGCAATCAAGTAGCGTCTTTATTAAATATTTACATTTAAATTATTCCTCCATATCATACACCTTCAGGAATGTTGTCAAATTTGGGGAATCAAAATAAATTCCATCAAATAACCTTTACCCTTCGTCGTAAAACTACGACTTTCTGTCTTACAGTATCCTTTAATGATCTTCCAATAATCCTAGATGAATAGATCCGCTATTTAGGACACCATCTGGACTAACTTGGAAGCCTCATACAAGACTAAAACGACAAGAAACTGCCCGTCCTTTTCTTCTACTTCAACATTTACTAGGCAAACGTTCCAATAAATTACATAAAGACTCATTTACATAACAGTTATTGGACCAATTTGGATATGTGGAGTTGAGCTTTGGAGGTCTACTGAAGCATCCAATTCATCTCGTATCCAGTCTTTACAATTGAAAATCTTTAGAAAAATCCTAAATGCTTTGTCACAAACCAATCTATCCTCTAAGATCTTAATTTACCTTACGTTTCTGACAGCTCAAACCAGACATTTATCCTTTCATAGCAAACTCCACAACCATTCAAATCCATTACTATCACAATTTACTTCTGATCCCATTCCAGATATCCCTCCGAGTCACCTGAAAAGAAGATGGCCTCGGGCCCTTCTAATAACACTAGTACTTCATTATATAGAACCTTTATAAGTGCTACCAATGGGTAGTTGCTATAAAAACAAGTGACTTGTCATTGTTGTCATTATCATCACATTTACTTGATGTATTATATTTGTATATTGTATATACAGTTGTACATTTCTATAAATAACTAAAAAAAAATTATCCCTTCTCAAGAGGTATATTTGACCGAGCGGTTAAAGTATCAGACATTTCAGAATTCTTGTATTTGGGCATTTTCGTAATTGGGTGGGAAGAAATCAT